>OY283153.1:17359932-22159932 GCA_958299815.1 Sarcophaga carnaria | reverse complement strand
GTTAGAACTTCTCAGTATAAATAATTGCCATAAAAGTATTCGCAAATCTGTCGTTCGGAGTTAATGTTAAAGTGTAGGCAGCGTGACTTATCTATGCAATTAAAATGCGTACATATGTGGCTGCGTGCCTCCGCTTTTCAATATCTTTTATAAACTGTTCCGTTCACTGTTACTACGATGCCCAGATATTGAAATATTTCGATACATTGCGCTGGAGTTTTTAGAAGGAAAATAATTCTATTGTAGGGAGTCTAACAATCTTACTTCTAAAGTTTCCAAAGTGCCGGACAATGACAGAGAAGATGACCCTGTGGGTCTCCTCTTCTTCCTCGTCGTTGTAGCTTCTGCAGAAGTCTTTAAGATTCTTGACTTTTGAGGCATTTATACAGAAGCCAACTGTGTTAATTATTTATGATAGTGGTTTAGCTTACTTATCCTATTACACAGTCGGTAATATCGCAGATGTAAGTTAATCAGCTAGAAACTACAGCGGTCAGCTCATAGCTAATAGTATAACCCATGCCATCGGTGATATTCAGTTGAACTTATATGTTCTTTACCCTCTGTTAATGCAATCAAGTGGTTCGATAAATTAAACATGTTCACTGTTAGTTATCTTATAATCGTTTAGGTGTAAACTGATTGAACCAAGCTTTCACAAAATATTGATACCTTTCCAGTTGTTGCAATCGATTGCATTTCCTTTCATAAGAAATAATAGCTTGCAGCCGTTCATTTGGAAACAGTGGCCAAAACAATCAATGAAATATGTTTGCAAACAATATTGGAACTGATTTATCTACTCCTGCAGTATCAATACCAGCAGCACGGAAATAAGATCTCTGGATCTGTGATGGCATGTGTAATTTCGATTTTAGTTGCTGACCCTGAGAGAAATTATTTGTCTTCGATCTGAAAGAGACAAGGCGACAGTTTTCTCTGCTTTAAGGATACCCAATGTTTTCATTTATTTTTTTATATTTTCTTTATCGTTCTTCACTAATGATAATAAATTAAAATAATAAGATTTCTTAAATGATTTATTGCATTTGCCTTTTTCTCTCTACGCTGTTTAAGTGTACATTTTTATGTCGCCTTCTCTTAAAAATTCTTTTCAATTTCAAATTCTTTGTTTATTTAATGCATAATTCATTATTTGATTTTTTTATACAACATATCGTATTTAACATTTAAGATAATTTCTTAATAACAACAAAATATATATTTTTTTATTTCTAAAAAAGGTATTTTGAGATTTAAGAAAAACAAAAGACATACTTTTGAGCTTTGTGTCAGCGATTTGCTTTTTTGTTTCCTGTTGTTATAGACTAAACGAATTTTTTTAATTTAAAATTATAGTCCAGAAAGTATTCGTTACCAATAAAAACGTAACAATATGATTTGTTCAGTATTCTTGTCTAAAAATCGGGATTGAAAATGTGGAAGCATAGACCAACAGCTGCAATATCAACATGATCATAACTGCTATGCTAAAATGTTTTTAATGTTTAGTCTTTTTGCAGGTTAAAGGTTCAATTAAGATCCATTACCCTTTTACAGCAGTTGTCGCTATAATTGTTCAGTTAGTTATCCAATTAATACGTTTTTAAATCCTGCAAAACATTTATTTATCGTTGTTACGATTATTGCAATTAAAAGAAAATATTTATTTCTGCTCCTTATTAGCTTATTTATTTAAAATAATAAAGTATTTATTCAGTTGATAACACTGCGCTATTAATTTTATTCACGACCCTTTTTAGTAAACATTAAAATTTTCGTTACTCACTATCACTGTGCTTAACTCACGTCCCATTTTATGAGTATGTTGCTCTTTTAATTTTTATATCTGATAGCTTTACGATCTTTCTGTGAGTTATCCCTTCTTCTAAATTCCCACGTATTTGTTGGTGTATTGCCTTTTACCGTATGATGTGTGTATTTTGTTGTTGTCTATTTGCATTGTGTGCCTTTAATTCGTGAACCAATATTGTTATTGACATTATCGTGTAGCTTTAGTTGGAGCTACTTATATAAATTCTAGAGCCAGTAATTTAAGAAATCTTATAATTTCTTAAAAATAAAACAACTTCTGGATAATCTGAGAAACGAATAAAATGTTTAAATTTTCTCGTATATGAAAGGAACCTCCAGCTCTTCCCATCTTCCATTTTATTGACACTTTTTCTACCACTGGTCCTATTAAGGGTTACAAGCATGGCATCAGGTCGATAATAAATTTAGTGCGGGATCAGAAAGTTAAAAAGTCATAAATTTAAATAAAAATTTAAAAAATTTTTTTCAAATCTCAAAACATCTTGAAAATTAATTTTTCTTTTATGTTTTAATAATTAAAAAAAAAATAAAAATTCCTATTTAAACTTTAATGAAATAATTATTTTATTATATCTTCCTTCTCGTATATAAATATATATATGTGTGTGTAAAACTCTATATATGTGTGTGTGTCTGTGTCTTATGTGTTGCTAAAACCTATACTGTAAACTCTTATGAACAAAATATCTTGAAAAAAAAAAAATAAAAAATAAATTTCTTAAAAAAATCTGCACTAAACTAACACAACTTCAAAATAAAATGAAAAAACCTTGAAAAAATGTAACTGAAAATATGCACCAATATAATATTGGGTAATGAAAAAACCTACAAAACACCTAAAACTATACACAAAAAAAAATTGAAAAAAATATTTAAAAAAAATATACAAAAATATGAACAGATTTTCAAGAAAAAGGTAATTTAAGTTTTATTAACAAATACCCCAAAAAAACCTTTTTACGACTGATAAAAAAGAAACAAAATTATTTAAAAACTATTTAAAAAAATAAATTTTTTAATTTGTTACAAAAAATTGTTGGCATTTGAATACAAAATCGTAGTGATTTTCCTTTAAATGTTTTGTAATTTGCATGCCTAAAAGTAGTCTACAAAAAATAAATGAATTATTGTTAGTTTCCCCATTGTTGTTGTTAGTATAAACAAATTGGTTTTAAACTTAGCTTAAGAATTGGTTAATTTGAATTTAATTTTAATTTGTTTTTGTTTAATAATTTGTTTATTATAAAACAATAAATTGGTGAATTTCTTTATAAACTTTGAAAGCTTTAAAAAGCATTTTTCAATAACACCAAAATATTTTTTTTCTTTCCAATTATTGTTGCTTTAAATTTAGGAAGTCGGTGAAGAATCAAAGTTGGCGCGCAGCATAGAGAGAGTCAGAGATTTGATACGGAAAAAACGTCAAGAGCGTAAAGAACGCAAAGAGCGTAAATATGCCACAAAATTTCAACAAATTGTCATCGAAGCCCAACAAGCAGCCGCAGCAGCTACAATCGATAAGCCAGGCCTGATAACGGAAACCAAATTTCATAGACTGAGTTATCAGGTAAGTTGTATGGACTCTCAATACTTACTCAAAAATTTTTATGTAGCACAGTGTAAACAAAATTACTTTTTCTCATTTTCTTATAGGAATCCATGAATCGTCCCGTTTCCGGTTCTGATTTTGGCTATCAAATCCCATTGAAGGGTAGCCTGCACACCATTGTCGATGGTGTCGAAACGGAAGAGGATAAAAAATCATATTCTTCACAACAGTTAACCCATTCGATAATGAGCGGTGGTATTAGTGGTAGTGGTGGTGGCATTGGTATTGGCATTAGCATTGGCCAATCTCAACATGCCACACAGCCCGCTCTGCAGTTGCTGTATCAGCAGCAGCAACCGGCAATGCCATCATTTGATGGCACTGTGGCCAGCTCCTGCCAATTAGACAATAATAGCCTAAATCCTCAGCAAGATCGTCGTTTACAACATCAAATGTCTTCCGGTTTTGGTACACAACCAAATGATTCACGCGATGAGCCCACAACATACACCGAATCGATAGAATTACAAATGATGGGCCAATACAATTCGACTGACACCGATCCATATGCCAATGATCAGCGTAGTGGCTCTTATATGAGAGCCGATTCATTGCAAGAACGTAGCGGTTCCTATATGCGTGCCGATTCCTTGCTGGAACGCAGTTCAACACGTCATTGCAGCGAGGAACACGATGAATCTTATCTACAGTATCAAAAATCGTTGCTAACCCGCTCGCCTAGCTATCGCAAGTCGTTAGATCGCCTCTCACAATCCAGTGACCAATCCCAGAGATCCTTAATACCCTCCCGCAGTTTAAAATCAGACGAAGATATTGTTTCACATCATAGTGGCCATTCGTTCAACACCATTTCCATGGAACATGAGGAATTGCTATCGAATCAGGCCAATCTAAGGGAAGAACTATTAAATTGCGACCAAAAGGAACTGTTTCAGTTCCTACAGGATGATGTACTCGATAATAGCAACAATTATTTTAGTGATACTGTGGGTTATGGTTCTGCTATGATGGAAGCCGATACGGATTCTCTTATTGTCTCCGAAAGCAAACGAGAGGAACGTAAACCCTCTTCCAGCAGTATTAAATCGAATTTAAGTTACATTTCCAATTCCATTTTGCAAACCATAGAGTCACGACGCAATGGTAGTCATTCCTCCAATGGCAATGGCCATGACAGTGATAACTTGCCGCTGGTGGAGCACTCCGAATTCGATAACATCATACAGAGTTTCGAGAAAGAGTTGGAGGAGATTAAAAAATCCACCACCTCCTTAGAGAGAAGGTTGTCTACGCTGTCGGAACCTTCACCAGCAGCGGATGAAGCCAATAAAGCCATACTACAACACATAGCAGTAATAACAGGTGCCTCGGAGAGAACAGCAGCCGATGAAGTGGTGGCGCCTTTGAATCCCTACGACAGTTATGATCTATCGGCAGTGCCGCGTAGACAGCATACTCTACCGGCCACTACTAGTCGCTCAACGGCGAAAATAAAACGGCGCAGTTTAGAGAAACAAAGGAAAATAGATGATGATTTTAGCATAACCAATGAAATTCGTAAAATCTGTGATCAAATGCAGGCACCCTTTGCCACAGTCGAAGCCATGTCCGTGGCGGCCACTCAGGCCTCGGGGGCTCAATCACCTTTTATGCGTAGAAAAAGTGATTTATTTAGTGCTCAATTCGATCGTTTCAAACGAATGTCACTGATCGAACGTGTCGATGAAGTGCCCGAAGATGAGAAGCCTATTTCAACGTTACGCATGGAATCCGAACGTTTGCCGCGTAAATGCTTAACAGCAGAAGCCATGAAGATCGATAGTCTCTCTTTAAAAAGTACAAATTCCTATGAAAATCTCTTGCTGCATAAGCAATTGAGCCAAGCTCAGAAGCAACAACTGCAGCAGCAGCAACAGCAACAGGACACCTCATCACATTCATCTTCGGCTGTAGTGCCACCCACACCGCCCATTTCTTTAAAGTCTACTATAGAACCACCCACATTGGCTCAAATGTCTTCGCTGAAAACCACACCCCCTTTGACGGCGCTCACCGAGCATCAGCAACACTATCACGCTACAACAGCTCAGACACGAACCACACCTCTCCTCCCAAGGGCTGGCCAAGGTAGCGTTGAGGGACAGCAGAAATTGCATGTCAGACGCTCAAAGCATCCACAATCGTCTCTTGACAAGGCTGCCTCATTTCAGTCAGCTCGCACTGAATCGCATAGTTCGGGTGCGGCCGATACATCATCTGTATTGGCACTAACTGCCGCTGCCCGGCCCGTCGCCGATATGCACGTTTTGGCGGCAGGCGGTGATTCGATAACGCAGAGAGACGGTGTTACTCTCCAGTCGCAGAAATCTACGTTCTCACGACTGACTGAAAAACCATGGCATTGTCTGGTCTCCTACGTAGACGATCTCACAGTGGGTGGGAGACGTAACTCGCAGGGAGCATACAATGATCCCATGACTTTTCCAAGTTTTGGACAAACGAAACCACCAAAAGTGCCAGATGATTGCTTTCCACAAAAGTGTTACGAACAGTAAGTATTCCACTCCCCCTCCCCCTGTACAGTACAGGTACATAATGATAATGAAACGATTTGTTTTTGTTGAAACAGCTTTTACTTTCGCTGTCCTTGGTTTATGTCGTGCATGGATACGAAAAGTGCTAAACATTGGACACGCGTTAGAACGGCCGTCTTGACTGTTGTGGATACTCCAGCCTTTGAGTGGTTTGTCTTGGTGTTAATATTCGCCTCCAGCATAACACTGTGCTTCGAGGACATCTATCTGGACAGCAATAAATCGCTAAAACGCATACTCTACTGGACAAATTTCTCATTCTGTTTAATTTTTGTCATCGAAATGGTTCTGAAATGGTTGGCTTTGGGGTTTTCCAAATATTTCACAAGCTTTTGGACCATACTTGATTTTATTATCGTGTTTGTAAGTATTCTTAAGCCTAAGCTTGTTAACTGTGTGTGGATGTTGGATTTAATTTTGTAAAATATTCTCATTCGTTAAGGTATCGGTTTTTTCTTTATTAATCGAAGAAAATGAAAATCTTAAGGTCTTACGTTCGCTAAGAACACTGAGAGCTTTAAGGCCTTTGAGGGCTATTTCACGGTAAGTTTGGTTGCCTTACAAGGCTGTTTTACAATTTCAAAAACAAAAAAAAAAAGAAAAGGATTTTCAATCAAATTTTGTCAAGGATTTTTAAAAAGTTTTCTTTCTTTCTTATTTTTAAAATATATATATTGATTGTATGTATGTATGTATTGTGTATATCAAATCTATGATTACTATGATTATGATATCATATATCGTACTATTATTATTGTCTCATGTATACTATTTATGTATGTATGTATGTCTGTATGATATTATTGATATTGATTCTGAATGCAATTTACTTCTTTACATTTTCTCTGTGTTTTATTAATGAATTTTTCTTGTTGTTTTTTTATTGTTGTTTTCTTTACGCAGATTTTCAGATTTTAAAAACTAAAATCACTTTTGTAAATGCCTATACAGTTTATATAAATATACTTACGATATATACATATATATGTATGTACTTATATGTATATATACTATGCATATATATTTTATATACAAATTTATAAACTATACCACTTTACCATATTTTGTGTTACTCACTGTATCTCAACTGTCTCGGTTGTCAAGAAAAAAGCGAACAATTGCTATAGCATCAGACCATCAAGGTGACAAACTATTATGTTGCGTCCATCATTTGATGACATTGGGGCTAGCTCCTGCCTATTAGACAATAATAGCCTAAATCCTCAACAAGATTGTCATTAGCAACATTAAATGTCCTCCGGTTTTGGCACACAACCAAATGATTCACGCGATGAGCTCACAACATACAACGAATCGTTAGAATTACAAATGATGGGCCAATACAATTCGACTGACACCGATCCATATGCCAATGATCAGCGTAGTGGCTCTTATATGAGAGCCGATTCATTGCAAGAACGTAGCGGTTCCTATATGCGTGCCGATTTCATGCTGGAACACAGTTCTTATCTAAAGTATCAAAAAACCTTGCTAACTCGCTCGCCCAGCTGTCGTAAGTCCTTTGATCGTCTGTAGCAATTGAGTCTAGTCTAGTCCCAAAGATCTTAAACATTTTCCCGCAGTTTAAAGCCAGACAAAGATATTGTTTTACGTTCAACACCATATCCATGTAATATACAGGATTGCTATCGAATCAGGCCAATCTAAGGAAGAAACTGTGGATTTGCAACCAAAAGGAACTGTTCCAGTTGCTGCAGCTTGATGAGTTCGATAGTAGCAACAATTATTTTAGTGATACTGTGGGCTATGGTATTGCTATCACGTAAGCCGATGTGGATTCTGTTGTGATATCCCTGCGGATTTCAGTCAATTGTAGTTGTGGTTGTGTATAATATTGATCTACGCAATACATGCCCAATTCATCGGCACTTGATTTACGAATCTCTATTTTAATAGGGATCTGGCTGGTTCCATTCATCCAGTTCACCATTTTTGGAAGTATCCAATTCTATATTGCTGTTCCTTAAAAGTTGAATTGTGGCCTATCTTTCCCATTCAGTTGTTTTGTAATTTTGTACATACCACGAGCATACCGCAACTTTCAAAATTTTTTTAAATTACTCGCCATTCAAACAGACAACCAGCGTCTACTCCTACTAACTAAATGTATCTCTGGCCTTCGACGATATATAGACCAAAGGAATCAAATTTTCTACGATGGCACGTCTCCAGTATCAATAAATTGTACGTTTCAGTACTTTTTCAAAGAACTCTACAAAAAATCCCATAAAATTCCTTATCACTCCTAATGGGTGCTTTAGTTTCCATTTCAATTACTTGCCGAACAACATATAACTTTTGGTGCAATGTGACTTATGCCCTGCTTCACGGGTACTTTTCTATTTTACCTAAACTTTCTCCGACTTTAAGTGGCTGAACAAAGTCTTGATAGAAGTTTTTAAATTAAAAGTTAAATCACAGAAGATTGGTTTTCTGCTATGGGACCCAGGCAGATAACCTAGGGGATTCTGTGAAAATCTTTTCTGACTTAGGGTAGGCTGTGTAAATCGAAATGCTTAATCTTTGGATATCTCTCCACTTCCCTGGCTACTGTAGTGTATTTTAGGCGAAGGTAATACTCATAAATCAGAGTGCGGAAACTTGCAGGGCTTAAAAGTTCTGAAAGATCCTGTCCTACCTTGTTGAAGTTACATGAGGACTGCCTTATAATACCATAGGAATACCCAGTTTAGATTTTGCGATCTTATAGTCGACAAAAAATGGTTTATGTCGACTGGGTTTTCACCCGTCTTTCCGAGGATTTGCAGGCCATATTGCATTTGCATTTGTTTTCTAATAACACAATTGATGCCACCTTGTTGTATCGTGAAGATAGTGTTGTCTTCTTAAACTCAGCATTTCCTGTGAATCTATAACCAAGTTAGCGTTACCATACTTGCGGGAAGATAAGATGGACTTGAAAACTTCTGTCGCACGCACTTCCACTTCTACACAACTTGATTTTATTCTTGCTCTTGGTTTACCCTCTCCTCTCTTTGACTTGCTTACTGGTGAACTAAATACCATCACCATTGGCTAGAAACAAATCCTTTGAACATTTTATTAAAAAATGGTAAAGTTTATAAATTTTTCTAGTCGGTATATAGTAAATCGACTTATTTTTATTGACTTCTTTACTGTATGTATGTATGTGCATATTAAACATATTTTTTGTTTTATAATTTTTTTTTATTTAATTTGAAATATTTTTCTTAAATACTATTTGAATGCTTAAGCACCTTTTATTTAAAATACTTAAACAGTTTTTAAATGAAAACGAATAAAAAAATAAAAAAAAAAAATAATTAAAAAAATTGAAATGAAAAACAAACTTTTTTGGAAGTATTTAATACAATATCGTTTTCTTTAAGGATTTCGAATAGAAATAACTTTCATGTTTAAATTAAAAAAAAACAAAGAAAACATAACAGAAAAAAAATCCTTAAATATCCTTAAAATGTAACTGTGTGTGTTTATTTATTTATTTTTCAGTAAAATTAAAACAAAAAAAAATTAATTTAAATTCAAAAAATTAAAAAACAAATTAAATCAAACTTCCAAATAAAGCTTAATTAATAAAAATAAAATAATTTATTTTTTATTTAAATTTGTTTTTTTTAATTTATTTCCAATTTGAGCACATTTTATTTATAAAAATAAAAAAAAAATTAAAAAATTAAAAAAAATATCTGTTCCGCAAAAAAAGTTTAAATAATGCCCAGCTCAATAATCTTAAGGCAGTACTTAAGAGCTCTGCTTCTCTCAAAGGTTTAATCAGCTGTTTTACTACCACCATGTCAGCCGGCTTTTTAGCACCGCCTAATAAAATTGGTTACGATTTATTTTTGCTGAACAGTGTGGCGTTTATAAATATTTTCTTTTTCAAATAATTTTGTTTTTTTTTAAATATTTTCAATGTTTTTAATTGGCATGTTTATTTTCTTAAACATTAAGTGTAATTTATTTAATTAAAAAAATTAAGAAAAACGTTTAATTTTAAATTTGTTAACTTGTTTTCAACACATATATTCAAGCGAAAAAGAATATTTAAACGAGTTTATTGATTGGTTCTCTTATTATTATTGTCATCAAGAGGTGCCTTAATACTGCTACTACACGATCTATAGTGCTCCCCTTAAACTTTAGAGGCCTACCTAGCACTTAATATGTACCCGGGTGTTTTTTTCCTGGAATGCATATTAATGCATTAGCCCTACAGGTTCCAAGAATGTGTTCTGATGATTTATTTTCAGAGACACAGAATCTACATGTTGGAATCGGGGCAAAACCCATTCTGAATAAGTGTTCCCAGAGTCCACACTGCCTTGTGAAAAGACCTGTTACTAACTTGAGGTAATTCCTGACTCAAATTTTCTCCTATTTTATTTAGTTTCCCAACAAAAGTTTAGATTGGCACAAACTCACTTGGTTTTTGCTTTACCTAAAGCATACGTTTCCAAATATTCACTTTTACTCACTAGAAGGGCACTGATTCCATCACCTCCTTTCTTCGCAAGGTACCCAGTTATTTGCCCTATCTAGTCAAATTATTTTCTTTATATAGTTCCATACTATCTTCGATTTAATCTCATAAGACTGTCAAATAGTATTGCTATGTACTGTCCTGTCCAGGTTGAATTAAGCACTTCGGGTATTGACTTCCATTTGCAAGACGCCCGCATTTTTCCCCATGAGCTCAGAATATTTAATTCTGGTACCAAAAACTTTGGACCCGATCTTGACAGAATAGTGCCTTTTTTAAAAGACTATGCAGCCTCCAGATTACACCATTTCTTTCGGTTATTGAATTGCAAGGCGTTGCACTTCCCAAAAGCATAGAGTTTTGGTTCTGTAAGGGGAACAGTTAAGAAGGAAGCTGTCAGCAAATCGATTCCTTATGCCCCAAAATCCCTTAATGAATTTATTATTAGACTTGTTTCCCATTAACCTAACCATAGTCTCCAAAGCTTTGGTCTTCACTCCATGCACAAGGCTACTGCGTGCATTTTGTCCAACTGCAATTGAGCAGTTTTAAGTTAGGTTTGTATGCATCATGGTACGCATCCTTAGGATTCCCTGCGAGGTTTCTGAGATGCTCTTTACATAAGCCTTCCATGTTCTTCCTAAATGTTTTAACTCCATTTTCTGTGATGTTGTGTCAGCCAGGACCTCTCCTGTTTCTTTCAGTTAAGAAGTTTTCTAATTCTTGCAAATGATATTATTATGGTCTTGCCCGGTTTTATACTCAGGAAACCTGTCATGCACCAAAGACTTACAGCCTCAAAACTTCTTTAAATGATGTCGTAGAGAGTCTCTTTTAATTTTCGCTTAACCATGAAGACTATCGCACGTCTTGTATATTTTTGCCAGGATAACATTTACAACCAGGATCCACATCAGTAGTAAGAGAACAACAAGAGGCGGCCATCCCCCTCTTGTATAGATTTTTATTAGCTCACATCCTGTGTGTATTTTCACATATCGTGTGTATAGGACTTCCGCCATCCATCCAAATATTATACGCTCTGTAGCACTTCTACTCATGAGTAAAATTAACACACTTAATGTAGGTAGTGTGAGAAGCTAAGTCGTAATGCTGACTAAAGGGTTGTTGTGAGCAATTATGTTAAGTAAGAATACCTCTTTTATCCAATGACCCACTTCTGACCTCGCGTTATCAAATCAAATGTGCCCTTCAAACCTTCCTTCAACTTCAAGGACTTCTGAATGGTTTCCACTAAATCCGCAGAGCTGTCTCTGCCGAACAACCACTCCTAATGCGTATACCTTTTCTAATATCCTACATCTTATGTAGTTGTGCACAACTTCCTCAAGCATTTTTAACATGATAGACGTGAGACTAATTGGTGTGAAAGAAGTGGCCAATTAAGCAAGTAAGGACTTTGAAATTTAATAATTTCGCTTGAATATGTGTTATTTCGTTAAAGCTTTAAATATTCGCAACAAATCGTTTAAAATTTTCAATCAACCCGATGCGAACGATTTGTCACGAATCCAGTTTCTTTCTGTATGTGTCTACTGGAAAACAAAACAAAAATGATACAAATTACGTTTGTACAATTTTTTGTACGATTTTATGTTTCTTTTTCTTTTTCTACTTAAATTTCTTTATCCCCCTAAAAAACACCTTTAAATCCTTGCTAAATTTCTTTCTTTCTATCTCTCTCTGTGTTTTTTAAAAACCCCCTTTTTAAATGTCGTTTGTGTTCCATAAAATTCCCAAAAAAAATTTTTCCCCCCAAAACACAAGAATTTTTCTTAAAAAATATTCCTTTGACTGACTACATTAATTGAAAAAAAAAATAAAATTAAAATAAAAAAACAATAAACAACAAAAGTAAACAACAAAAACAAAAAACAAAAACATTTTATTTCTATTCCAGGTGGCAAGGAATGCGAATTGTAGTAAATGCTCTCATGTATGCCATACCATCAATTTTCAATGTCCTTTTAGTTTGTTTGGTTTTTTGGTTAATATTTTCTATAATGGGTGTGCAATTTTTTGGTGGTAAATTTTTCAAATGTCTCAATAATGATGGAGAACTCTTACCCGTAATGGTTAGTTGGTCAATTTTACAAAAAAAAAACAAAAACAAAAAAAAAATCAAATAAATTTTTTTTAATAATTTTTGAAAAATTTATAATCGAAAAACAAAAACAAAAAATCGATAAATATTTACAAAATTTTCTATAAATTTTAAACAATTTCTTTCCCAAATCTTTTCAAAAACAAAAAAACAAAACCACCTTCCTTCCTTGCTTCCTACCCTGCACTACCACGTTAATGTTTACATATAGGAAGTCAATGATAAATGGGACTGCATTGAACAGAATTACAGTTGGGTCAACTCAAAAATCACTTTCGATCATGTGGGTATGGGCTATTTGGCCCTCTTACAAGTGGCCACTTTTGAAGGCTGGATGGAAGTAATGGCCGATGCTGTAGATGCCCGAGGTGTTGATCTGCAGCCGCAACGTGAAGCGAATCTGTACGCGTATATATATTTTGTCATCTTTATTGTATGCGGTTCCTTCTTTACACTGAATCTATTTATCGGAGTAATTATCGATAATTTCAATATGCTGAAGAAGAAGGTAAGTTTTATTGGATCATTGCGTCACTCGTTCGGCACGTACGTGAGTATATGTGAGTATATATATACCCAGTATGTCTGAACCAGCAATCAAATGCTTTTTGGGATAGCATTTAAGGTTTGATTTCTTTTTAATTTGTTTTGATTTCTGAATTTTATTTTTGAATATTCTTTGTAAAAAAAAATAATTTTACTTGATTTTGGTATTGTTAAAGAGGGCGGGCACATAGTTGGTACGTTAAAGCTGGGTAGGCGTAGTGTGTAAGAAATGTAATGTGTAGTGTGGTAGGCAGATAGTCTGTTACAAACTTAAAGCAACCTGAAAGAAAACCCTTCTCAAAAAAAGTTGTAAATTCTAAAAATTTTCTACATTTTTAATCAATGGATTTTAGTTTGGGCAACATTCCGCGCTGCTGGTCCGTTTTATGATCTCTATAATCGATCTCAATATACGATCTATTCAATCGTCAATCTTGACTCCACTGATTCAGTAAACGATCGGCCAACAATCGAACGTCGCCGCTGTTTGTTAGAGTGTGCAGGAGAATCCAAACCAATTAATTTCATGTAGTTCACAGGAACTCTAATTTTTGCAGACCACAACTTGGCTAATTTGGCTACGTGACTTGGGCCTGTACCCATACAAAACTAATGGATAAAATTAACACAAATAACATGTTTGTTGTTAGAAGCTAGATTGTAATCCTGACTAAAGAGTTGTAATGACTTGTTAAGTGGGTATGTGCATCAAGGGTAATTGAAAAAGGAGGGACCACTAATTTAAATTAACATTTGCTGGTGCTTTCCGACAGTTCTATTCATTTTCAAGAGATTTTTTGTAACCTTAGTTTTCTTATGAGAATTTCTACGACATGGGCCTGTTTACAGCTTAAATGGCATTCAAATTGGCTTACAATACCAACTATGTACCCGTAGAAAATTCTTAAAATATTTTATGTTTATCGAAAGGAGACAATCACTCTGTTAATTAAAAATCTCACGAAATTTTTATTTAATCTTTTTTTTATTTTATTTATTTATTGTTTTAAAAATATGTATATAAACATACTATAAATATAAATAAAAAAACACAAAATTCTTATTAATTAATTACTTATTTATATCTGTGTGTGTGCGTGTCTGAATGTGTTTAAATATAAAACAAATATTAAAAAAATATAAAAAAAATTAAAAAAAACACAAAAACAAAAAAAAATAGTATGAAGGAGGAGTGTTGGAAATGTTTCTCACCGAATCTCAAAAACATTATTACACCGCCATGAAAAAGTTGGGACGAAAAAAACCACAGAAAGTCATTAAGCGACCAATAAATCATTTTTTAGCGATGTTTTACGATTTATCCAATTCACGAAGGTAATGAAAAAAAATTAAATTTTTAATTAAAAAAAAAAACAACAAGAAAAAACAAAATTTGTTTTCTTATGCTTTAAGAAAGAAATTTGTTTTCACAAAAATGCTAAAATTATGATTTGAACTGAACGAAAAGCAAAAAGGAAAAAAAATAAATTCCAAACGCAAAAAATACCTTCAAAACAAACACTCAAAAAAAAGCCATTTTTTTTAAACACCTGCGCCTACATAGCCACCACGCCTAGTCAAAATAAAACAATACACTCATAGTCTCTCTCTCTTTCTCACATATCCTTACTCACTCACACTCACACTTTATATGATACATATGTACACACATAGCATTTACACAGCATTTACGCAGCATTTTGTCAAACAATTTTTTATTTAACAGCCTAGCCTGCATTGAAGGAGAGAAGGAATACTTTCTCTGTCTCTCTCGCTCTTGCTCTCTTTTTCATTCTCTTTGTCTGTATTTCTCTGTGTCAAAAATACACTTTTTCACTTACGCCATAGCCATTAAAGTATTTTGTAAAATAGTTTTTGAAAAAAAAAAATTTTTTTAATTTTTATTTGAAAAAAAGAAATTAAATTTTTGTTTTTGTTTTTCAATTTTAAAAACTAAATACTACAGATCATGTTTGTTTCGTTTGTGTTTTGTAACTTCATTTACTTTGATTTTGTTTTTTGCATTTGAAAGAAAGAAAAAAAAAAGAAAAAATAAACAGAATTTCTGTTACAAGTTACCAGCCCTGAAACCGCTAATAAACTTTCAAAGTGGTTTTATTCCAGGTTTATAATTTTCGTTTATAATTTTGCCGTAAATTATTGTGTATTTTCGTAAAAAAAAATCTAGAAAAA
The DNA here is from genome assembly GCA_958299815.1 of Sarcophaga carnaria. NCBI lineage: Eukaryota > Metazoa > Arthropoda > Insecta > Diptera > Sarcophagidae > Sarcophaga > Sarcophaga carnaria. The sequence goes on along the minus strand of OY283153.1, from coordinate 22,144,564 downwards.
AAACGTTGATTTGGTGATAAAATTATTTGAACACTTGACTTCTTATAGCGTAAAATAAGCGTACGTTGCTATATGTAGAGAGAATGATGAACGTCTTGTCTATTAGCTGTTAAACTCTCCTGTAACTGTTAAACTAACTTAATAGTCCAAAAGCAATAGAGTTTAACAGACAACTTTTCTCTTAAAAAAAAAAAAAAAAAATTAAAAACAAACTATTTTTTCCACCACTGTATGTAACACCTTTAGTAACCTTTAGAATATTGCAAACCCCCAACCCCCTTTCTCTTAAAGTTTTCCTTTCCACTTGTATCACCACTCACTTCTATTTCTTCACTTTGTAGTGAAAATGTAAATGTTGCTGTAGTAGTTGCTATAGAAATGTAGCTGAACACTATCTAACTTCTGTAATTAGCAAGCACAGTGGAGCAATTGGTTTGAAATGTAAAGAAAAAATTTTTCATTCAAATGAAATAGGAGTTATTGACGATTTTTAACACAAAAAATTATTCGATAATTGGGTGGGCCATTTATAGGTTTAAATTTGAACAGTCGGTTATTTCGAAACTGGCAATACTTATGTCATTCTATTCTGTCACAAAATTCAATATATTATCTCCACTATATGTAATGAATCAATTTACGTTTGAGCGACGTTGGCCAAAAAAAATCATCTTTTCGTATGAAGCTCATTTTTATCTTGGTGGGTACGTTAATAAGCAAAATCGTCGTATTTAAGATTCATAAAACTCACACGTGGTTTTACAGAAGCCATTGTCTCTAATTCGAGTGACTGTTTGGTGCGGTTTGTGGAGCGGAGGCATCATTGGCCCATATTTCTATGAAAATGAGAAGGGCACAACCATTACGGTCAATGGAGACACCTATAGCAGCGTGATAACTGATTTTTTGTACCCGCTCTTTATGGCATTGATGTGAGTGATGTTTGGTTTCAGCAGGATGGCGCAAATTGCCACACATCTCATGCCGCAATCAATTTTTCAAACGTTTGATGGCCGTTTAATAAGCTGAAATGGTGATGTCTATTGGACGTCAAGAAACTGAGATTTTGTGTAATATTCGTAATCCTCAACAAGGTTGGAATCGTCAAGAGATATACTTTTTTTCATGTTTGGTTTTGTTCGAGATATCTAAGCTGGGTTCTGAACTAATATAAGCTAACACAAGGTTCAGTCGCTGGGGTCTAGTAGGTAGTGTGTTGGCTTATTAGACGAAAAGCCAGAGTTCGAGCCCCAGGCCAGACATCAAAATAAAATACAAAAAGTATTTCTACGGCGACTTCCTCTCAGCAGATTTCTGGCAAAAATCCTGAGAGTAAATATAATTGCCATGAAAAGTTTCTCAAAAATCTGTCGTTCGGAGTCGACTTTAAACTGTAGGTCCCGCCACTCATGTATAAAATTAACACACACAACATAAGTGGTGTGAGAAACTAGGTTGTAATCCTGACTGTGATGACAAATTACGTACGTTCAGTCAATAACAACTTTTCTGATCTTCAAATAGACAACGCGATGACTATATCTGTGACTTAAAATCTTATACGCCAGCTGATAAACGGATAGGCCTTATGGATTTTGTTGAGCCCCGCTATCTATGTACTTTTCGTGAGGATGTTTCATCTTGTTTGCCATTTTATATAATTTCCCGGCGTTTTGCGGATATCTATAGGTGCCCAATGTTGTTGATTAAGCAGAAGTCTATCTGGATTATTCAGTATACCGACAATAAAGAACAAAATTTGTGAATTTGGAGACGATACTAGGTTATATGAGATCCCTTAGCATGCAGTGCATCCTGAAAAAGTCACTATTTGGTACGGATTTTGGGCTGGCAACATCATCGGTACAAATTTTTTTTATAACGACATTGGCCAGGTCACCACTGTCATCACGGCAATGGATGATGACTAAATTCTTTAGGCGTCAATTGGATGATCTGGACATCACTTTTATACTTAGCCTTGTTGTTGACAATACAGACAGTTCTTCTCCCCAATAGATTGTTTTGATATGAGGTTGTAGAGAGTTAAATACGGTTTCTTAGTGCGTCTAGGTAATTTAAATTTGTTAAATACACCTCCAACTACATAAAAGCAAACAAAATTTCTTTACAAAAAAAGTTAATAAAACAGCCATTGCGGACCACTGTGCTTTAGTTCCATTAAATATCTCGATATACACCAGACAACTATTGCATGTTTATGAGAATATTATGAGTTTTTATTTATTTTCCAATCACTGTAAATATACTCCAAACCCTTAAGTATAGCACCAGGATATAGAAATCCTGTTTGAAAATAAAAAATATTCTTTAAAATTTTAAAAATTTTCATAAACATTTCACATTTCACAACAAAAAAAATAAATTCACTCTACACTCTTGAAAATTTAACACCATTTAGGCAAATTGGTCAAAACTATTCTATTAAACTTAATTTTTTTTAATATTCTAACCAGCTTAAGCTTTAAAGCTTTTTAATGTATTCTTATATGGAAAACAAAAGAGCACCGTGTTACGGTTACCGGCTTTCAGCACTTTTTTAAAATCCCTTTTTTCCTCCGTCTAACACTATCACTTGTTTCTGTTTTCCTAAAGCTTACCTTTTTGGAATCTCTAATAATTATTTACTTCTATATATTTATAAATAAATGTTGTTTACATTTTAAATAAAATATTTAAAAAATAAGAAAATATTCTTGAAATTAATATTTAAAAAAATTTAAATGTTTCCCTTCCTCCCCTTTCAAATAAAAAATAAAAAAATAAACAATTTTAACACCATTTACACTGTTACCTCAACAAACTACTGCAATTAATGAATTAAAAAACAAACAAAAATAATAACAACAACAATAATAAATGTTTAATATAAACATCTACAACAACAACAATAAATTAACTAATAACAACAATAACAACAAAAAATATGATTATAGATTTGAAATAGCCATATTCGTATTGATTTTTTTAAATATGTTAACGATGGGTATTGAGCACTACAATCAACCGCATGCGGTATTTTTCATACTCGAAGTCAGTAACGCATTTTTTACCACCGTCTTTGGCCTCGGTAAGTACACGCATTTATTATACAAGTTAAGTTCAAAGTTTTTATTATAATGCGATTCAAAAATATGCGTTTTCAAACACTCTCTCTTCCCTCTCTTTCACTAAATTTGAAATTTTTCTCTTGACCTTTAAAAGCACGAAAAATGATACAGTAGTTTTTCGATTTAACGAACATTATTGTTGGCTGACCTGTTTATCAAAGTGAATTGTTCGCTGTATCCAGTACTAAATTAAAAAGGAAAAGGATTCCAAAACAGTTTTCGTTACGGTCGGAGATTATTTACGATCGGAGACATAGTCGACAAAGCCAACTTTTTTTCAAATTAACAAAAAAGTACTCTATATAAAGAAATTGTGGAGGAAATGGACCTAGTGGGCTAGATAGCTGGGGTATCAAAGTTTTTGTTACAGGCGGGCACTACATAGGACGGAAGATGTAGGTCTCGAAATTAATATAGGCTCTGAAGCCAACATCTTTATCATCGACCAATAAATGCAAGCCATTGATACAAAAAATGCAAGTCATCGACTTAAAAATACAAGTCATCGACGAAAAAATGCAAGTTATCGACCAAAAAAATTCATGTCATCGACCAAAAAAAGCATGTTATCGATCAAAAATGCAAATAATTGGCAAAAATTGCAAACAATCGCCATTGATACAAAAAATGCAAGTCATCGACTAAAAAATACAAGTCATCAACCAAAAAATGCAAGTTATCGACCAAAAAATTCATGTCATTGACCAAAGAAAGCATGTTATCGATCAAAAATACAAGTAAATGGCAAAAATTGCAAATAATCGCTCAAAAAAATGTAGATCATCTACCAAAGAAAATAGAAGTCATCAACCAAAAAATGGAAGTCATCGCACAAATGGAAGCCATCGACAAAAACTGTAAGTCATCGACAAAAAAAAAAACGCAACCACCGACTATTTTGCCCGGTTTATATAGAAAACTGTTTGTTGCTCACTTGAGGAAAACAATTAGCTTCGATGCCTACATGTCCGGTCCCAAGTAACGCCCGACCTCAAGAAAACCTCTTATCGTATACATAAGAAACTGAACTTTTAGGGGTACCTTTTTAAGAAAAAAATATTGCACAGTTTTTGTATGCAAATGTATGGAAATGACTGTTCCACTATTTGTCTTTGGCCCATCTCTTTGATTCTGATCCTCTCTCCTAGAACTGTTCGTTAAGTTACATGTAGTGTTTCTAAAACATCGATGTAAATCGCCCACTCCTATTTTATATTGTTATTCGATGTTGACAAATTTGCAATTGTTATCGATAATTTTTTTCAGAGAATTATTGTCATCGATATTTTCTATGGAAAAATATTTTTAATGAACATTTTTTTAAAGATTTTTATTGTTATCGATAAGTTTTCTATAGAGAATTAGTGTTATCGATAAATTTTCTCATGATTACTATTGTTATTGATAAATTTTAATAGAAATAATTTTTTTAAAGAAAGAAAGAGAGAGAGAGGGAGCTAGTAAACGCTTATAACGCTTTATCGCCTTAATATTTACACAGCTGCGCTCTTTACACTTTGCAAGCTTTTATATCAATTAACAACGCTTATAACCTCACTTTTCTAATGAAAAAAAAAACCAAATCATTCTACATAATATTAATCTTTCTTTCCATTTCTACTTTTTTTCCTCCCCCCACACCCTAACGAAATCTCCAAAATTTCTTTTTAATTTTTTTTTGTGGAATATGGCGTCTTGATTTGTGTTTGTGACGACACAACTGAAGAGGCCATAGTAAAAATTATAGGTCTACGTTATCATTATTTTACGGTCCCTTGGAATGTATTTGATTTTCTCTTGGTGTTGGCATCGATATTCGGCATACTCATGGAAGATATTATGATTGATTTGCCGATAAGTCCCACTCTATTAAGAGTGGTACGTGTCTTTCGTATTGGCCGCATTTTGAGACTAATTAAAGCTGCGAAGGGTATACGTAAATTGCTATTCGCCTTGGTTGTATCACTGCCGGCCCTCTTTAACATTGGGGCCTTATTGGGTTTAATAACATTTATCTATGCCATACTGGGCATGTCGCTGTTCGGTCACGTGAAGCTGCAGGGAGCACTCGATGATATGGTGAATTTTCAAACGTTTGGACGCAGTATGCAATTGTTATTTCGCCTTATGACCTCGGCTGGATGGAATGATGTGTTGGAATCGCTAATGATACAGCCACCCGATTGTGATCCGAATTATAATCGCCAAACGAATGGAGACTGTGGCCATCCCTTGCTAGCGATTTCCTACTTTACCAGTTTCATAATAATTAGCTACATGATAGTCATTAACATGTACATCGCGATTATTTTGGAGAATTTCAATCAGGCTCATCAAGAGGAGGAAATTGGTATAGTAGAAGACGATTTGGAAATGTTCTATATACGTTGGTCTAAGTAAGTCTTTATGCTGCCTGCTTAACATAAAAAAAAATTGAAAAAAAACAATAAAAAATCAAATCAGAAACTGCTTTAACGCTTTTTGTCACATTTCGCTAAAAATCGTATTTTACTAACCAAGTTTTTAACCTCTTTTTTCTGTATCTATCATTTTCCTCTATTCTTATGTATTCGTTTCGTTTTGTTTTGTTTTGGTTCGTTCTTGTTTTGTTTTTTGTTTATGGTTTTTGTTTCGTTATAATGTTGTTTTACTGTAGATATGATCCCCATGCTACACAATTCATACACTTTGCACAGTTATCCGATTTTATAGCGTCTCTGGATCCGCCATTGGGTATTGCTAAGCCAAATACCGTAGCATTGGTATCATTTAATTTGCCCATATCGAAGGGTAATAAAATTCATTGTTTAGATATACTCCATGCCCTGGTGAAACATGTGCTGGGGCATGTTGAGGAGACTGACAATTTTAAGCAGTTACAGGAACAAATGGATGTGAAGTTCAAGAAACAATTTCCCACACGCAAAGAATTGGAAATTGTCTCCTCGACACGCATCTGGAAAAGACAAGAAAAGGCTGCCAAGCTCATACAAACCACTTGGAGGGAGTATCAGAGGTAATGTTTCGTTTTTTTTTAATTATTTTAATTTCATAAGAAAAATTTATCAATTGTATGAGAAATTTTATTGAAACATTACAAAATCATGGGTACTTTTTCTTTTGGACGTAATTGTATAGAAGGAAAAAGGAAAAAGAACGTTCCAATTCGGGTGATAGTGCCACACAAACCTCAAGTCCGGGTGGTTGGCAGGCAAGATTATCTTCCTTGAATTTCTTTCATTTGCAGGTAAGTTTCATTTTTATTTTAATTAAAAGTTTGTTCCTTTTTATATTACAAAAAAGTACTTTCTTCAGTACTTTCTGTTATTTTAAAATAAATAACTTAAGTTGGGAATTCATTGTTTTTATATATTATTCAAGGAAATAAATTGAAAATATAGGACAATTTTTAATTTGGTACCTTTTTGTGTACTTTTTTCTTATGAGTTACTTTTTTCTTTAAAATTGAAAATTGAATATTTTTGTATTCTTCAGGGAAAAAAATTTTCTTATTGTAATTTCTAGAAGTATTTTTTTGAGTACTTTTCCTGTCATTAGCTATTTTTCGCCGTTTATGTTTTTTTAAATATATTTTGTGGGCATCGAAAATTCATTATTTTGTATAATTAAAAAAAATTTTGGTTTTCTAGAAGTTCTTTTTTGGGTACTATTTTTAAGAAAAAAATTGTCTTCAATAAATACTTTGATGTATTATGCTTTAGTAAACAAATTACCGTTGTTAAGAAATTTAAATTTAAGATATTTAAGAAAAAAAATTATTAAAGTGCTTTTTTCGGTACTTTTTTGTAATTAAGTACTTTTATCTGTTCTTTTCTTAAATAAATTAATTGTGTTAAAAATTCAATACTTTTATATTATTAAAGTTTTTTAAAATCTTTTTTGTCATAAAGTACTTTTTTCGGTTTTTATTTTGTGTTAATTAAAGAAGTTGAAAGTTCAATATTTGTATATTATCCAAGAAACAAAAGAAAATTCAAATGGTACTTTTTTGTGTACTCTTTTGTAAATTAGTACTTTATTCTGTTTTGTTTATAAAATGTTAATAATTATGAATTAAATAATTTTATGTAGATAAGTTAAATACATATAGAATTTAAATTCAATCTTTTGTTAAACAAATCTATTTTTTAATTTTTATATTTCTTATAAAAGTACCAAATAGGTACTTTTAGTTAGTTTGTAGTTTCTTTATTACTTAATAGTTACATTTAACTTTTCATATATTTTAAAAGTTCTTTTCATTTCAAAACGTTCCTTTAAAGTACTTTTTTGCATGTTTAGTACTTATTTTGTTTAATAATTTAATTGGAAAATATTTTAATAAAATACAATTTAGAGAACTATATTTTTGGTACTTTTTGTTTATTTAGTAGTTTTTTGTAACTTCTTTTAAAAAGTATCTTTTTAAATTTTTTTGTTCATTTAGTACCTTTTTCTATCACAAAAAGTACTTGTGATAGAAGATATTTTAAGAATGTTACTTTTTTAGATTTTTTTTATTAACATAACAATTTTTAACTTTTTTTAAAAGGTACCTTTTGAATATTTTTGATAGTTTATTTCTTATTTATTTATTCAATTTTTGTAATAAATACCCCTTTCAGGGTATTTTTTTGTGAGTCTAATGTAATTTGTATAATAAATACCCTTTTTTTTGGTACTTTTTTGTGAGTCTAGTATTTTTTTTTCTTTAAAAAGAACACACAATTTTGGGGAATTAATAGAAGGAATATAGGGCCACTATGCATTTGTTTTATTTGCGTTATTTATAGCCAGCGTCTCGATTCTCTATGTCCATCGTTGTCAGCGCGAATGTGGTGGCTTCCTTCTATTGTGTTTTTCCTAAGGGTTTCAATCGAATGAATTGCGCGTAATAATGAATAGAGTCGTTGGTAATTGTGTTCGGCCAAAAAATGCTCATATATTGGTAATCACTTGAAAAGCCCGTACATTTTGTGGTCCTTTCTTGTCGCATTTGTCAGTAATTGTGACCAAGAGCTGAGTTTTTAAACTGAGCTCCCGATATATCAGCCTCTCGTTCTTTTCAACAAGAGCCTCTGACGTCAGGTCTTCCAGTTTTCTACCCTCGAATTGCCTTGCAAGTTATCGTCGCTATTTTAAGTTGAATTGTAGCGACAAGTAGTGATGATTACAGTGATGTCTCGCAGCTCGCATTTTTAACGCGTTGAGAAAAAATGAAGGCGACGTGGTCGATTTTTTTTCCTGCTGCAGTTAGACAAAACACACGATATTTACTTGTGATATACAGTGACAAAGCGAAGATTGAAGCAAATACTTGAAAAAAATTCATCGTTTTACGTCAATGGTTTCTATTCGGTGATGTCCGTTTGCGCCAAATTGGCCATTGAAATCTCCAAGTACGGAGCAATGTTGCTGTTCTTATATCCTAAAGCATTTTGTCGATACCGTTATAATCTTTTTTTTACGGTTTCTGCTATGTTCTCTGAAAAATGCAACTGTAGCAAATGTCGCCTCAGGTCAAAATAGGCTCAACCAAAGCTACTTTACTAAGCAATTAAAAAGCGCTTCTTCTGTGACACTATAAGTTTCATTGGATTGATGGAAGCAAGCTTATAAGGAGTTTAAGCACAAATTTCTTTTAATTCTTTTGTGGATATTTTTAAAAATTCTCTTTTAAAGGTCTCCCGCCGCGGTACCCAGTGTTCCAGTCGAGCCTCTTCACGTAAGTCTTCGCGGGCCTCCGATGCATCGGATATTAGTGAATTGGCTGGTCCCTGGCTGAATTTACCTTTGATGTTGGTCTCTGGCGCTGATGATGTGGTCAACAATATCAAACAGCAAAATGAAGAACTCGGAAAGCGGTATTTATATGAAATTTAAATTTAAAAATTTTATTTTAAAATTTAAAAATTCAATAATTTTTTAAAAATGAAACTCTTTGCCATTTTTGACGAAAATTGTAAAAAAATTCTTCTTAATTGTTTCGATTTTTAATGAATTTTTATTTATTTATTTTTTTTAAATGTTTTAACAAAAAAAAAATCCAAAAAATTCTAAAAAACAAAGAACAATTTGTAGAATATCCTCATGTTTATCCCTCACCTATGAGTCCCTACTTTCCGAAATGGTTAACAGCATCTTAATGAATGGTTCTGAAACTAATGATTTAAATTTTTTAGACAATTTCAATGAATGTAAACGAGGTAATTAACATAAAAAAACTCAAATGAAAATAGAAATAAAATTTTAATTGTTTTCGTTACTTTTTTTACAAATAAATATTAAACAAGAAATAATACAGCCTCTACTGATACTGCCTATTGTAACCTATTTTGTGACACACGTAGTTTTCTTTCATTTAAAATCAATAAAAAAAATAAAAAGTTATTCTGTAAACAAATTAACAACAACAGAACACAAAATTCAAAATTTTTTGTAAAATTTCAAAAAAAATTCGTTAAACAAATCAGTGATTACCATTTTAGAACAAAAAAAATGCATTTTATTATTAGAAATTAAACCAATCAAATAGAGAATCAAATCAAACATTTTGTAAAGAACTCTCTCTCCTTTAATCACTTTAACAAAACAACGTAAAGATTGGCTTTTATTTTTGAGCATTCTAGTTTTTTCTTTATTTAATATTTTTTTTTGTTGGTTTGTTGTGTTAAGTAATAATTTTTGTTTTTCTTCTTCTCATCTGCACAGTGGTTAAGATTGTGTGTGTTAAGCGTTGAAAATGCATTGAAAAATTTATGCTTGCAAGAGTAATGGTTTGCTTAAGCTATTGCAAAACAAGTTTGTTTCTTAAGTCTTTGGTTTTAAATGTGTTTGCTCAGAGAGGAATTTCTTGACACCATTTTGAAAAATTGTATTCTTTAGATCGTTTTATTATAATCAAATTTCTTTTAAATGAATTTAAACAAATATTAGCCCCTTTGGATTGATAACAATTTGGTATTTTAGGTTTAAGCACGTTAACCAAAACCTATCCCAGTCCCTATGCAATTTCAGTTTTACACCATGAAGAGACTTCTACAAAGATCAAATCAATAGAGAATCTAAAGGTGCAATATCCCACATATGGGATGAATGCAACAAAGCTTCCTAGACAAGCTCTTTCAGCTTCTACAGAGTAATCAAACGTACATATGTGTGGTCAGGCGTAACCAAGATCACGATCACAATTTTTTGTTTTACTTTAATTGAGTGGCTTGCTTCATTCGCACAAATTGCGATTTGTAGGCCTCTGTGAAATTTAAAGTCACATCATTAGTAGAGCTATACAAAGATCAAATCAATAGAAAATCTAAAGGTGCAATATCCCAGATATGTGGTGTATGCAACAAAGCTCTCTAGACAAGCTCTTTCAGCTCCTACAGAGTCATCAAACGTATGTGTGGTCAGGCGTAATCACGATCACGATCATAATTTTTTGTTTGACTTTAATTGGGTGGCTTGCTTCAGGCGCATAAATTGTTGACAGTGGACATGCGAATCAAACGTTTGACCAGCCTGTATAATCTCTTAATGGCACATTGGTATTGGCTCTAGGGTTACCGTAGCTACGCCATGACAGATCCTGAGATCTTTCCAAGCAGATAGTCTGACTGATCTGTAAAGATTGTACATTGGAAGTCTGAATAGCTTTATCCGTAGCTACGTATGGTTTTAATATTAAGGGAATTAAAAGATTGTGATGGCACAGTAAACTCTCAGATACACTGTTTTACTTTTCTTGGTATCAAATTTGCCATTCTCTGCTTGCTTCGTCCATGAAGCATTTGCTTTTTAGTTTGATTTTGTTCCATTTTAGCACTGTTTTGGAAATGGAAATTCAATCCATCAAATTCTTTTCCCGTTTATTCATTCCAAAAGTCATTGATTGAATGACCATGTGCCATTCACTGGCATGTGTATTCATTGAATAATGTTCAGTAACTACTTAACTTAACAACGAGACTTAACGTGCTGCTTTAGAGTTTAAGTGATTTTTCAATGCGATACCCATATGATGTTAATATTGTCCTGCTCAGCCATTCCGTTGGAAAACCTACAGCAATATAAAACGGTTTTCGAATTCATTGTGGTGGAATCTAGAATCTAGTCGCCCAAAAACGCTGACACGTATGTAGGTTGCTAAGCCTTTACAAAAAAATTTTTAAGCGCGAGGAGATGTATGATCACTTTGATCGCCAATGTTGGTGGAGTATGCAGTGCGTCAGTAATAATATTGCAAGCGAAAATTGTATTTATTCTATCAGATTGAAATTTTTTGGTATTCCAAGACGTCCGCAGTTCAATTCTCTTCGAGCCGTCCTTAAAGATCTGTTTAAAGTCATAGATAACGGATGTTATACAATTTTGTCATTCATCCTTGTTCGTTATAATTATTCTGAACTTCTTTGCGAAGTCATAGCACAATGTCATGTAGTCCTTTATGAAAGTTCCGAGAAAGACATAAAAGCATCCAAAAAGTTACGCAAAAATTCGAAATTTTGATGAAGAATGCCGTGAATACCATGTTCTTTCAAACAAAACATGTGTCTTGGTGGCCAATTGACATTGTTTTGTCGTTCCGTCCTGTTGAAACCACATACCGCCCAGGTCGTAATCTTCAATTGCAGACAAAAAAAAAAATGGATATCATACAGCTACAGTGCTTTGAGTTGACGGTAGCTATTCTTCTAGGTCCAATTTACTAAAATTACCAGTTGCTTATGGAAAATGCAATAGCATTTCCACACTATGCTTGATATAACTACCGAAAACAGGAAAATTTTGTTCCAAGAATCAATATTGAAACCTGTTGCTTTAGCAGGCCAACGACATTGCGAATGGTCAGCCGTGAGTTGGATTTTATACGTATTACAATACCAAGTTCTGTTTATTCATCATACTTACTGTAGCAGAAGCGACATTTTCGGCAGTAGGCGTACATTACAATGATACACAGGCCCATACCAATACATTAAAATAATTTTTTAAATTTTATTTCATTTTTTTATTGGCAATAAATTGTTCTTACGCTTCAAACACCGCAATTGTAACACTGTGTTTGATTCAATTTATTTATTACAAATATTTTATGAGTAGTTGAGTGAAGTATCTAAAAAATTCAATGCTTAAGTAGTAAATTTTCAAATCAATTCTCTTTGCGATTTGTCAGTTAGTCTAAAAACCTTTTCTCATATCAAAACTAATATCATCAATATCAATGAACATTAAAAATCACATGATTATGAATAGCTTGTTTTATTTTTTGTTTCACTATTTTTTATTTTTTTTTGTAAATTCTTTTAATCCATTTAAATGGTGGTGAGTTTTGTAACTAAACTAAGGTGAATTCATTGGATTGAATATGTTAACTAAAGTATTTTCTCTCTTAACGATCTTCAAAATGAATTTTCGTAGAATTTAACTAACGGAAAATTCATTTTGAATATTGTTAAGCGTGAAAAACTAACAACAAAGTTTTAACAGCTAACAGTGTGGTGAGTTTTGTACTAGTGGTGAAACAAATTTGTGCACTATTTTAAAAATATCTAACTGAAAAGAAAAGAAAAAAACAAGTAAAACAAAAGAAAAGAAAAGAAAAAGAAAAAGAAAAAACAAACATTTTCAATTAGAAATTTTGTAAAATAGTTTCAAATATGTTTTCAAAAAATTATTTTCTTTTTATTTAAAATTCATTAAAAAATAATTTTTTTGTTTTCGGTTTGGTTTCAACAAGATTTTCGTCAAAAATAATGCAAAATCCATATGTTAACTCTCTTTGTTTTGAAATTCATTTGTTTATTGTATTAATTTTTATTTTCTAAAAACACTTAAAATAATCAAAAAAAAAAAAAAAATTAAACAAAAAATTAAAATTTACAAAAAAAAAAAATACTCATGAAGTGGTAGCATATTTGTGGAAGCGCCTAGATCTAATCGCCGTCGCAGCTTTTATAATTTCTTTTTGCGACATCAGGATGCTGTTGATGATAGTTTAACTTCACCATCAGTGCATAGAAAAAGTAATTATTTTTGTTAAAAACAACAACAACAACAACAAATCTTTTTCTCACCCCTTAACACAATATTCACCTCACCTCACAACTTACAGTTTTAATACACTGCGTCGTACATTCATAAATTTTCTGTCACATTTTTAAAATACTTTCACAAACTTTTTCCTCACATTTCCATACCATTTCTGATTTTTAAACTGTTTCCTTAAATCCACCACATTTTTTTTCCGAGAACATTTTGTAAATTTTATATCCACCACACTTACATATTAAACAAAACTATGAAAATAAAAAATCTTGTAAATAACATTTGAAATTATTTATAAAAAAAAATTTTAAATGTTTAGCTGAATGAAACTATAAAATTTGTTTAAAAACTATACTCATATTTATGAAATAATTATTTTATATATACTCTATCAGTTATTTGGGGCCCTTCTAGGCCTACAGCCACATTTATTAGACTCTGTTATCCGAACATCACCAGCAAGAAACAAAAAATAATGCAGGAGAATGAATACTGAAGAAAATTTTTAAGGTTCTTGAGATAATGACTCCGATTGTATTATGTTGGGTTCCAGTCGTCTATTTAGTCCGATTTTACTGAGGCGATCTACGCTCCTGCGGTTACCCTGCAATTTGATAACCGTGACGTAGCTTTAATGTAATTTTTAATGCTAAAAAGCATAATCGCAGTAAACTGATAAAAGCCTGGTGTTCCAGAGGGGATCTAACTGATCGATTTACCTGATAAGTCGTCAAGCGTTTCGAAAAGCATTACCGTCGTACAGGTTCCATACATGTGATCTTGTGATTATGTTGCACTTGAAGTGATTAATTTTCTGTCGAAATATGTTTTGAGTGCACAATGTATGGTCAGAAGTGGTTATTGTTTCTATTAGAGCATGACATGATTTAAAACTCATAGCTTTTTTAACTGTAATTGCATAGAATTCGCCGTAGTCTAGTAGGCAGTGTGTTGGCATATTAGACGTGAGGCCACAGATCAAACCCCAGGTCAGACATCTCTAGCAATACGAATAATGAAAAAAGAATTTCTTCGGAGACTTCCTCTCAGCAGATTTATTGCAAAAACTCTGAGACTAAATGAAATTGTCATGAAAAGTTTCTAAAAAAAATTTTCCTATGGAATGGACGTCAAAGTCCCGACGCTTATGGATAAAATTAACACACACAACATAAGTGGTATGAGAAGCTAGGTCGTAATCCTGATTGAAAGGTTATAATGACCAATTATGTACGTATAAATGTATGTATGTATGAATGTATGAATGTATGTATGTATGTATGTATGTATGTATGTATGTATGTATATATGTATGTACGTACGAATGTATTAATGTATGTATGTACATATGTATGCATGTATGTATGTATATACATATGTACGTACAAATGTATGTATGTATATACATATGTACGTACGTATGTATGTATGTACGTATGAATGTATGTATGTATGTATGTACGTACGAATGTATGTATGTATGTATGTACGTACGAATGTATGTATGTACGTACGAATATATGCATGTATGTATGTACGTACGAATGTATATATGTATGTATGTATATATGTACGTACGAATGTATGTATGTATGTATGTATGTATGTATGTATGTATAAATGTATGTATGTTTTTTTTTTTTTTTTTTTTTTTTTGTCTTGAGCCGGAGGTGGGAATCTTCGAAAGACACTTTTGTTCCAACAAAAGAGTGCACGATTCACCATCACTGGTGCCTACGTACTAAACCCACCCCCTACACACTTCAACCACTCTCCCCCCGCGGGACTGCCGTAAGGTATTACTTCGCGGAGGGCTGGTTAGCTTGAAAGCTTTATCACTTTAATTCAAATTTCGCCTCCGTTCCTCCAGTCTTCGGAGTACTATCAAAACTTCAGCCATTCTATGGCTATATTGACTCCATAGAATCCTACAGTGCAACAGCTGTTCCATTAGCCGGTTTGGTTCCAAATTCGTTTCTCCCGGCCATCTAAATCTGGGACAGCATGTTAGAATATGCCCCGCATCTTCCTCCTCGTCTACACAGTTTGAGCATATAGGAGAAGTGTCATGACCAAATCTGTGCAGGTACTTCCTGAAGCACCCATGACCAGTTAGGAACTGGGTCACGTAGTAGTTCAACTCGCAATGTTCGTTCTTCATCCAAAGGGTTACATCAGGGACAAGACGAAATGTCCATCTTCCCTTTAGACTGCTCTCCCATCGTGACTGCCATTTGTGCATGGAAGTCCTTCGTTCCTCCGCTTTTATAGCCGCTATTTGTCCCGGGTACTCGAGACGGCGAAGGTATATCCTTCTCATCTCATCCGCCAGTATATCTATTGGTATTGTCTTTGCCAATACCAAAACTGCTTCATCAGACACTGTTCTGAAGCCACTTATCCGTCTAATCGCGCTTAGACGATACACCGAGGACAATATCCTCCTCGTCGTCCCCACTGAGAGTGCCTCCGACCATATTGGGCAAGCATACAGCATTATCGACGTTACTACCGCCGAAATTATTCTCCTTTTAAATGGACCTGGTCCTCCAATATTTGGCATCATCCTCGCCAGTGCTCCCTGTGTTACAGATGCTTTTTCACCGATGTATTTCACGTGCTCCTTGAAGTTCAACCTGTCGTCGATAATCACTCCCAGGTATTTTATCGCCCTCTTCGATTCGATCGTTGTGCCTCCAACGGTCAATTTCATCTTCTCCACTATCTTCCGGCCGCTTATCAAGACGGCCTCCGTTTTATGTGCAGCAAGTGTCAAACCTGCCTCATCCAGCCATGCTCCAACATTTCGAATCGCTGTGTTCGTTTTCTCCTCTATTTCTCCTACCGTTTTAGCTACCGAGACTATGGCAATGTCATCTGCAAAGCCCACAATTGTAGTCCCGCTTGGCAATCGCAATCGAAGTACTCCATCGTACATAATGTTCCATAGTAGTGGCCCAAGTACAGAGCCCTGAGGGACTCCCGACGTCACTACGTATTCCTGCTCTCCTTCATCCGTTAGGTATATTAGCTTCCTGTCCTGAAAGTAATTATTCAGAATCTCCATTAAGTATGGCGGCGTAGCCATGTTAAAGAGGGCTCTCATAATACGCCCCCATTTCGCCGAGTTGAACGCGTTTTTAACGTCAAGTGTGACAACCGCGCAGTATTCCTTGGTGCCAAATCTCCATCTTTCGCCCTCTATTGCATCTCTTGCAATGTCGACCACCCTCCTTATCGCGTCAACAGTGGACCGTCCTTTCCTAAATCCGTATTGCAGGTCCGAGAGAGCTCCTCCTGCCTCGGCACATGTTAGTAGTCGATTGTATATTATCCTCTCCAGTATTTTTCCCATCGTGTCAAGTAGGCAGATGGGCCGATACGACGATGGTTCCCCTGGCGGTTTACCAGGTTTCGGAATGAGAACCAATTTCTGCTTCTTCCACCTATGTGGAACACCTTGGCGAACGTATCCGGTCTGAGCCGGATAGCCGCCTTAAGTGCCCTATTCGGGATTCCATCCGGCCCCGGTGTTTTCCTATCTCCTATTCCAGTGCATGCTGCGAGTACCTCCTCTCCTGTTACCTCGGGTATGGTATGAATGGCATCCGGCTCCCTACTTATAAAAGTGTAGGGCTGGCCACGTGGGAATAATGTACCAGTGATCTCCCGTAGCAAAACTGGACAACCTAGTTTAGGCTGTTCTCGAGCACCGATTCTCTTGCAGACGACTCTGTACGCCGTCCCAAAAGGATTGATGTCAGCTTCCTGGCATATCCGCTGAAAGGATAGTTTCTTGCTCCTTTTAATGGCTCTTCTAAGTTGACGCCTTAGATCCTCATATGAAGCCCGTTCGACTTCCCATGTCGGTCTTCCTCTCGTGCGCTGGGCCCGTCTTCTCGCCCCAAAGCACGCCGACCGCAGTCTTCGAATCTCGTCATTCCACCAGTAGCAGGGGGAACGTCCCCTACACACAGTTCTCCTAGGCATAGCAGCATCACATGCAGTGTTGAGCATTTCGTATACGCCGCTCACTAATTCCTCGACCGTGCTGCCTGTCGTATGAAAAGACGACAACATCAATATATACGTCTCCTCGTCAAAGCGGGAGTCCTTCCATTTAGGTCCCGTAAACTTCGGCAATCCGTTTCCTCTCGTGTTGCGCCCAGTAACCGTCATCACGATTGCCTGGTGGTCACTATTCGTGAAGTCCTCAGTTAGCCTCCACGCGGTCCGCGAAACAAGGCCATCGCTCACAAACGACAAATCTATTATCGAGCTCGATCCAGCTCTCCTAAATGTGCTTTCTCTTCCGTCATTCATCAGCGCCACAGGAAGGGAAGCGAACGTTTCCAAGAGACAGCGACCCCTGGCGTTAGTATATCTACTACCCCATTCGGTTGCCCAAGCGTTAAAATCTCCTCCAATAATAACGGGGGTGTTCAGGCGCACGTGTGACGCCAGCCTCTCCAGCATATGTTGGAACTCATCCATTGACCACCTCGGGGGGGCGTAACAGCTGTAGACGAAAACTCCCTTAATCCTGGCCATAACAAAACCAATGTCCCGCGCATAGGTTTGCTGGAAGGGTAATGAACCGCAAGTCCATATAGCCGCAGTATTAGATCCGTCCGTGATCCAAGTACTATTTCTCGGTACCCTATAAGGTTCGCTTATGATTGCGACATCGATATTCTCCTCCTTTACTCTCTGGACCAGTAGGTCCTGAGCTGCTTCGCAATGGTTCAAGTTAATTTGTATTAACCTCATCTCCTAGATCGTGATTTAAGAGCGCGTTGAAACTGCGGACAATTCCTGCTCCCCGCGATATGTTTGGCGAACCTTGGGTTGTCCACTTTGCAGAACATGCAGAGTGGTTCCCGTTCGCAATTTCCAGCAATATGACCGTCCTGTCCACACTTGCGGCATGTTCCCGAGCGGTCAACTTTACTCTCGCACAGGCGGGCTATATGTCCAAACTGCAGGCATCGGAAGCATTTCGTCGGAATGTTCCTTTCGCGAATCCTGCATTAAATGTATGTATGTATGTATGAATGTATGTATGTATGTATGTATGTATGTATGCATGTATGTATGTATGTACGTACGAATGTATTAATGTATGTATGTACATATGTATGTATGTATGTATGTATATACATATGTACGTACGAATGTATGTATGTATGTATGTACGTACGAATGTATGTATGTATGCATGTATGCTTGTATATTGCGCTTGAAGTGATAATTTTCTGCTGGAACGTGTTTTGAGTACACAATGCCCGATCGGAAGGCCGGTACTATAAGAGCATGACCTACCAAAAGTTCAAATTATCTCAAATCAGTCTGGAATGAAAAGATTTTTCGAAACGCTTCCTATCTTTTCCTCCTCTAAATTTCTTTTGCTCTTCAACAGAAAGGTTCTGGTTTTCATAAGCGTGGTAAAAGCTTGCCACCTGGCAAGTTCATTTGTCCAACGTCCAACCTGTAATGGCCTGTAATTATGACTGTTAGAAGGCCTAATTGATACATATCGCTCTGAACAAGAGTAATTTCAAGTCATGATCCCTTTTTAGAGCATTCGTTTGTAATATCCTTCTCTCGAATCTTATTCAGTTGAGAGAATTCTAGGAGTATTGGGAGAATTCCTCCCTCCTGATGGATATATCTTATAAACTTGAACTTTATAGAGTATATATGAAACGTTTAAATCGGTAATGGAATCGATTTAATATGTATTTTATGCTCCCAACTTATTTAAACTCTCTTGATGTTTGAATGTTTTCTTTTTTACTTTTTTTCTTTATATTCCTCTCCTTTAAAAAACAACAAAAAACAAAAATACTTTTATTGTATGTGATTCTCTTAACACTGGTTTTTCCAAAACAACTCTATTCTACTCCACTCCATTCTACTCTAAACTAATCTACTCTACTCAACTCTACACTACTCTACTATACTTTATTTTCTATTCTACTCTACTCTACTCTACTCTACTCTATTTTATTGTATTCTACTCTAATCAACTCAACTCTACTCTACTGTACCCTATTTTACTGTACTCTACTCTACTTTAATCAACTCTACTCTACTCTACTGTACTCCTCTACAATCTGTTCTACAATTTAATTCAAAACGAACAACCAAAAAAAAATTGTTTTTTTAATCGCCACTAATTTAAGGCATTTCGCCCACAACAGCTGCTATTTCCTCTACCACTTCTCTTGCCACAACAATTGCCGACAATAATTTGATAACCGCCACCACCGCTATGGATAAACAAGCCACTCTGCAACAGGCAGCGGTTGTAGCTACGCCGACACGGAAACGTGCTACAAGTTTTATACGCAAAAAACCGCCCCTAGAAAGAGGTTTGTCAGCACAAAGCGCTTTAAGAGTTAACAAAAATGCTTTTGTCTGTATGTGTGTCAATGTTTTATGAAAAACGGATCAAAATCTTACTAAGTAATGTTGTTTTGCTTCTCTTTCTTTCTCTCTCTCTCTCTTTCTCTGCCACACTGATGTTTAGCTGATGGTCCTACACCGGAGGTTATTGTTACAAAACCTTCACCAGAGCAAAGTATTATGGCGCCCTTAGGTCTAAGGCCGGAGAATTCGACTTTGGTTCACGTTTTGGTACATCGAGAGAGTGAAGAGTATAAAGAAGAAGATGATGACAGCGGTTCGAGAGTAACTTCGCCCGCAATGGGTATGGGAATGGGTAAGTCTCTCTCCTAAACCTTAAGGAGAACTGTTAGGATTTTATTTTTCCTTTTCAGAAAAACATAAACCACCTCAGATACGCATAAGTCCCGGTTCCGATGATCTGGATCCCACAAGTCTTGATTCTGTGCAATTATCTACGGTGCAGATAATGATTGAGTCGCCCAAAGAACCACCCAGAGGTGATTTCTCTTCTGACTATGAAATACCGCCACCACCACCACTACCATCCATACAAACCGAAGAAGCAAGTGTAGCGGATGTTATTGAGGAACCCATTGATGTTAATATACAGGGTGATACATCAAAAGTATTCTATGATTATAATCCGGAAGAGGCTAATGAGATAGTGGTGTTGGAGACCCTAACCGAGGAATCACCAAAATCTGAAGATATACCAGCACTGCCAGATATACCAGTGCCGCCAAATTCTTTTGATTATTCATTGGAATTACAACTAGGCACTGGACAACTAATAACAGCAAGCACAACAACAACAGAACCTACAGCAACGGCAACAACAACAACAACGATTTTAAAAGATATTGAAATAAATAGGGAAACAGAACAAGAGATAACACCCTTAACGCCAACACAACCGCCATTTAAAATCATATCAACAATAGCAACAGCTACAAGTTCAACGACTACTACAACAACAGCATCGGCCTCGACTTCTGTAACACAATCGGCCTCTCACACAGGCTCCCTGGCATCCTATTCATCTTCATCCACTACCACATCACCAGCTTCAGCACAAGTCTCCCATGATGATGACGATGAAGCTGATGATGATGATGATGATGAAGAAGGTCATACAGAGGTTAACGCTCCTATTAACACAAAAGAGCCTCAGCCCGAAGGCGATGAATGCAGATGACCCTCAGCAAAAACAGTGGCGGTGACCAGTGCCAGTAGCACTACCACCAGCTGCTGTAGCTCCAAAGCTCCAACCAGTCCCTACAGTTCGGACGATCATAATGATGACGATCCTTTAGAGCAGGATAAACAGCAATTCAGTTGACAACATCGTATCTGAGTAAAAGTCTTTATCAATTCTAACTGTTTTAAGGACTATCATTACAACTACAACTACCGTTGCTACTACTACTACCACTACTACTACTACTACTATTGTTGTTGTACTATTGTATTTATTCTAGTTGTTGTTGTTACAGACAGAAAAAGAAAAACAAAAAGTTATCGCATCACGAACGTAAAAGTGTTTTTAAAAATCGTTAAAAATAAAAATTTCCCGTTACCGTTTTATAATTAAGGAAATTATAAGAAAAGGAAAACAAAATGGCGTACGAAATAGTCAATATTTATTTATTATAGAAATAGAAACGAACAATCCCGTTTAGAAAACAGAAAAATCCCCAGAAAAAAATTCCCAAAAAAAAGAAAAAAGAAAATAAAAATTAAGCAATCAAGTTCAATAATAATATTTAAATTAAATTAAAAAAGAAATTAAAAGATATTTAAAAAAAAAATATATATTTGCATGGAAATCGAATGTTAACATTATAAAACAATATCAATACAAAGGAAACAACAAAATAAACAAAGAAAACCAAAAAAAACAAAACAAAATTTTAAAGAAAAAAATTAAAAATAACGAATAGTTTTAAATTAATAAAGAAACATAAAAAACATAACAACAAACAATAGAGTAAAACAAATTTAATTTTTTTTTTAAATTTTCAAAATATTTTAATTCATAAACAATGAAAATTAATAAAAATTTGTATATACAGAAAGCATTCATACTGAATTTAAATACTTAAAAGTGATGCTTGAAAAACGAAGAAAGAAAATATCGAAAAGACGCGAAAGTGATACAGTGCGTTACAAAGTTTAAACCATAAGCACTGCAGAAAAAATTAAAATTAATTACTCCATTCTGAGGACTACTGACACTGCATAGGCAGGGTAAAATGTATTGACATATTGTTCTGAGGTTAATCCTTAGAACTGAGACCAAACCATCTATTCTACTCACCACAAACTCTTTAGGGCATCCCTATAATATATTCCCCATTGCCCTGCCCCATTTTCAGGTTGCTGCTCGTTGTCTACAATGGCAAGTCCATTGCCAGCATCTGGTATGAAAACAGGTATTTACTCCTGCAGTATATTAATTCCCCACAAGAATTCCAAGAATGTGTTTCTATGATTCATTCTCACCGTAACAGTATTTACATATAAAACAGTTCCCTGTCAAAAGACTGTTTACCAACCTCAAGTTATTCCTGCATAGTCTGATGCAATACACAGATCACCTCTTATTTTAATTTCTCAACAAAAGTTTTGATTGCTTTAAAAACTCTGAGAAGAGTTTTTGCCGCTCTTAATTCTTCCTTTCATTGAGTATAACTTTCCAAAAATTCGTTACTATTCCCCAAACAGATTCGGACCCCATCAACGGCGTGGAAGCTCCCCTCCTCTTAAGCTAGTATGCTTGCATATGACTTGAGACCCAGCGGAGTTTCATTTTATTCTGATACAGTTCTTTCTGATAGTCCCACACTATCTTTAATTTAACCTTATAGCAGACGATTGGCGGCCTGGCTGTCAGATAGTACTGCCATGGCCTCTCTTTTATACCTCCTATCCACATTCAATTGAGCACATCTTTCGATGGCATAGGTTACTGCTTGGAAGATACCGGCGAGTTCCCCGTGGTCACAAAATGTTTCATTCTGGGACCAAAAACTCTTGCTCCTGTTCCAATAACTGAACTTGACTCAATATTGAATATACTTTTAAGAAAGTATACACCTTCCATAGTATTGTAATATTCCACACCGTATGGTGTTGTTCAGAAATTTCTTAAGTGCTTTCAACATGAAAGACGTAAAACTAATTGGTCTGAAGGATTTTGGATGAATGGTGTCTCCTTTTACCTTTGTTGTTGTACGCTTTATAAAAAACAGAAACTTCAGAGTATCCTATTCGATTAGTGACCATCTGGTCTGGTCTTAATTTACTTATTTAATTGGTGATTACAACCTTAGCTTCTCACACCACCCATTTTATGTGTGTTAATTTTTTTCCACGAATGGCGAGACTTACACTTTGAAGTCGATTTCGAACTGGACTTTTCATGGTAAATTTATTTACTCTCCGAGTTTTAGTCAGAATACTGCAGAGAGGTCGCGTCGCCGAACGTATTTTTTTATATTTCGTTTTGTTCGTGATGTCTGAGTTGGAATTTGAACCAGGGGTTCGTGTCTAATAAGGCAACACACTACCTGCCAGACTACAGCGACTTCTGGTCGGGTTTGTTGTGGCAACTAAACTACACAGGAATTAATTTTTATATCCTTGACCTAATGTGGTAATGTGCTATAGTGCTTTTATATTCTTCGTGTTTAAGTTTTGTAATGCACTGTAAAAGTTTTGAAGTTGATAGCAAAAAAAGGATAAACAATATAAATTATATAGGCACTGCCAAATAAAACACTGTATATATGTTGTAAATATTTTGAACATAAAATTAAAAACTAAAAATTAGTAACAACAAATTATTCAACAGGAAACAAAAAAATTTTATTAAAAAAAAGAAATTGTTTGTTTAAAAATTAAATAAAAAAAATTCGTCTTTTATTTACCATTTGCATTTTTGCCAAAATAAACTAAGTTTAGTTAATTGTTAAAAAGGATATTAATAGAGAAATTATTAAATAAAATTATTTAAAATAAATTATTAGTATTTAATAAAAAAAAAATTAAAGAAATTGTTAAATTATTATTAAATTGAAAATAAAAAAAAAACAAATTAATTAATTATTATTATAGTTTTGTAGTTAGTTAAACATATTAATACGAGTATATTACATAAAAAATTAATTTTTTTTAAATAAAAAAAAATTCTAAAAATTAACAAAAAAAAACTGTAAAGAAAACGCCAAAAAAACAAAGAAAAAAAAATTAAAAGAAAATAAATTAAATAAAAAATTAAACTAAAAATAATTTAATTTAATAGTAAAGTGTGTAAGAAAGTGTATAAAAAATAATTTGTGTAAATAAATTTAATTTAATTTTTATTTAATTAAATAATATGAAAAATTAAATGAAAAATTAGCACAATATTGTCACAAAAGCTCAAATATAAAGAAAATCGTTAAGCAAATGTTAGTTTGTAATTGAAAAAAACAATTTGTTTAATTGTATATAAAAATTTAAATTTGTTAAAATCTTAAAAAAATAATAAAAAAACAAAAATTAAAAATGATAAAATTTATAAACATTACATAGCAACAAAATTCATAATTAAAAAAAAATAATAAAAAGTAATATCAGCTTAATTAAATGCAAACAAAATTAATAATAAAAATTGCTTCTTTTTTTGTAAACAATTCCTTTGCAGTGTCACGAATCCCAAGCAATAATATTTTTTTGTTTATTTTTAACCACCGCTTCTTTACAATCATTAAAAAGAGAGCCATTTTTCAAAAATTCAATTAACAGGCTTAAAAAATAAAAACAAAATTAAAAAAATAATTATCAGGGGTTTAAGGCAGTTTGTTTAAAAAACTGCTGGTTTCTGCACCAGCATGCATGTGACATACGTTTGCTTTTATAACCTTGTGGGTTCAATGTGATATTTAGACTTTATATCATTTCCAATGGGCATTTGGGCGTTTGGAATCAATAAAATCCAGTTCGGAGTTACTAAACTCTAAGTACAGTACATAGACATCGGCTTACAAAAGTATTGACTCACATCTCCTTTTATTGCAATTTCCCAAAACAAAAGTTTTCTTGACTCAAATCTACTTAAATTGAGAAGAGTCTGGCTCTCTTTATGTTTCCATTCGTTGAGCATACTTTTGGAAAATTCGCTCCTAATCCACAGCAGGTTTCTGTCCCCATTAGCTGCGTGAAAACTCCTCTTCATGCATGCATGTATGCTGTCTTATTGCCAAGAATGCCCACATGATCTGCTGCTGCGGTAGCAGACTTGCTAGTCGATTCAAATCCTATAGACGACTGTGTATACTATTTTCAGTTTAACCTCATAAAAGTTGACAACCAGATAGTATTGCTATGTCCTGTTTTACAGAACTTCTATGCAAGTTGAATTGAGCCCGTTTTTCGAAGGCATCCACTTCCATTTGGAAGATAACTGCGAGTAGTTCCGGACTTGAAATATTTCATTCTGCGACCAAGAACTTATGGTTCTGTTCCACTATCTGTTCTTGAAAATAGTCCCCATTTTAGGAGACTATGCAGCCTACAGATTACTTCATTCTTTTTTATTATTAAGTCTCATAGCACAGCATTTCCTAAAAACATAGAGACTACTGGTTCTCTTCAAAGGACAGTTAAGGGGCCAGTTAGTCTGTAACGATTAAAACGAATGTATTCCTTTAAACCTCTGTATTTTAAAAGTTTACTTCATGCTTATTTGCTTTGTTTTGATTAAAATTTTATTTTTTATTTGCTGTTGTTAATAGTTTTTAAATAAAAATAAAAAAAATACTTGCAATTTGGTTGTGATTTCTTTAAATTACTATAATAAATTAAATTAAAAATTAAATTAAAAACAAATAATTTTAAAATAAAAACAAAAAGAAATTGAAATGCTTCTCTACATGCTCTTCACATCAAAAGAAAATCATGATAAACTTCTTTAAATTGCTTCCATTTGACAAACATTCAAAAGAAAAACTCTTTTCTAACTCTACACAAAATTTTGCAAAAATAGAAAATTTAATGAATAAAAAAATATATTAAAAAAAATATAATTTTAAGTAATTTAACAACAACAATAACAACAAGATTAAGACAACATTAAAACTCTACTAAATTAAGTTTTGTAAAACACGATTTTTTCCGACAATCATTATGGGAATTATAAAAAACTGATCGATTAATAATAATTACAAAAAAAAACACAACAAATAAAATTAAACAATGAAATAACTTTTAATATTAAAAATAAAAATAAAAATTAATTAAATAATTATTATTAAAAATAAAAAAATTAAAAATAAATAAATTTATTAAAAATCTTACATTGAAGAAAAAATGGTACCAACTCAAAGCCTTTTTTAAAATCTCTTTCTCTATGTCTCTCTCTCTCTCTCTCTCTATTTAATTTTTTTTCTTACCAACTACAACAACCTTATCAAAGACAAAAACCAGAAAAAAAGAAGAAAATAAACAGTAACAACAACAAAATACCATACACTCGTCAATTAAGTGATATTAATTAAAAAATAAAATAAAAAAGAATCTAAAAACCAAAAAAAGGAAACCGAATAAAAAATGAAACCAAAGAGTTATTGTAATAATAAAAATTAAATAAAAAACAAAAAAAATATAAAACAAATACATGTTAAAATAAATTAAAATGAATTAAAATAATTAATTAATAAAAAAAATTATAATAATTTCAATAACCAGCTACAAAACTCTCTAACTGACGTTACACTCCCTTAGTAATAAAGAGACTTCGAATAAAATTCTCTAAGTTTCAAATTTCTTTTATGTGTTCTTATCGAATTATGTTTAACCTCTCCTACTTCTTTTCTCCCTTCTGCTTTGTTCTATACCTTTTCTTATTTATTTTTATGACGAATACAATCGGTCAATTTGACCTCCAAGTATTGTATTTGTCTCTTAATGAAAGCTTTAACTATTGCCCTGCCCTGCTCTAAGGTGAAATGTATTTCATTCGATCGAAACAAATGTTATACAAAAGCGATAAGCTTTGTGCTATACGGCGATTAAAGTAAAACTTCCTTTTTTCCAAATAATTTTTGACCGGCATTGCAATATATGGTAGAGCATTTTTATGATGCAAAATTTCAGGCTGCATTATCAGGGCCTTTCTCAGCCAATTCTCGCTTTAAACGAAATATTGTTGTCCGTACCAGAGATCAGCAATGAATCGATTTTTCGCTACTCATAAGTACTGATGAAATTTTGAGTATGAGTGAGTCAACAATATTAAAATCTAACTACTTTGATGCATTCGTACTCAGTACAACATTGATTTATAAGTACAAGTTGCAATGAGTATGAGTACAACGTTGACATTAAACTCATAACATTCGAACTATGTTTGATTCAAAATTTATAGTCTTAGATGTTGTTGCATTTACAAAGAGAGAAAAAAGACACATAAACAAAAAAGACAAAGACAGCAAGCAGAGCAAACACACAACCTTCTTGTGAGTATTGTAGTATTCGTAGTACGCGAATCATACTTAATTATTTTGTGATTCGTGTATGCGATAAGTCATGGAGAGTCGAGATCAATAACATCATGCGAATTGTTACGTATGAGTACCATGAGTATTTCAAACTTTGAGTATGAGTAGTATGAGTATGTCATTAAAATAAGTATGAATGCGTATAAGTATCAGAAATTATAAGTATGATTCGAATCTACTCATTGTTTTGACTACTCATTGCTGACCTCTGGTCCGTACTGGTCTCTCGCGATAATCTGGGATGATTTTATCAGCTCATAATGGTTCACACCATTCTAATGCCACCAAGCACAGAACATTACCTTGGCGCAATGGATTTGGCTCATGCCCGCACTGCACATATGATTTCTTGCACGACTAGAAAAGTGATTAAATAGTGTTTCAGATATGCAATATCGTGATATAAACTCTCGAGATCAGTTTATATGGCACCCAATTTCCTTACCTTTTAATGATTTCTGCTTTGAGTTACTCTTTTTGCGTCGCACTGCTGCAACACCGAGCTGATGTTTCGATGCAAATTCCTCTCTGAGTTTGTTCTTTACATGTGGAAATAATATTATGTGGAATAATATTGCAGCAATCACAAGTTTGTTGCTTCCGCAAAACCCTTTTAGCATCAATTCGGTTTCGTTTCGGCAACCAAAAGCATGCGTATTACGATTGTTGCTAAGCGTTGCAGAGAGGATTCTGCAGATCTGTAGGTTCATAGAACTGCGCAAAAGTAACATTTTGTATTCGGGATTTAAATCTTGCCACAATTATGCTCTCCCTAACAGACTGCTAGCACATTAAAGCCTCCCAGCACACTGTGCCACAGCATGTGATGCGCCATAAATATCTTTGCCTTAAATCGTTTGTACATTTTTACATTTTCTACGATTTCAGTAAGTCCAAAGCCGATTCTATACGGCTTCTGTCTAAAAATGAGTAGGCCCACAGTTCTGCCATCTGCAGCAGTTTATTCTTGGCTTTGGTGTTCGCCTTCAAATTTATCGGCATGGAAGGTACTACTATTAGCTGCGCTATCGGCGGCATTGCTCTCAGATTCATAACACTTACTAAGCCCCCGATGATGTAACAAATGCAAAAAGCATGGTGTACGGAATTTACTTTAACTTTTAAAGAAAATTTAATAAAACATTTTTAAACTTTTTTATTACAAAATTAAATTATTTTTTTATAATTATAACCGTTAAAGTTCAGATTACACTGTGTTATCGATATCTTTTTGTTTTTATTTTTTATTAATGCCTACAGCTGAAGAAGTTTTGTAGTCTGGTTTAATAATACCTAATAAATCTACTAAAAAAAATAAAAAATTAAACAAAAAATAGAATAATTAATAAAATAAAGTTAGAGGTAAATAGTGTAATTAAAATAAAATAAAAACTTTATTATAAAAAATTAAATGCAAATAATTAAAAAAAAATGTGTTAATTTTTTAAAACCAAAAGAATGCTTATATAAATATAAAGAATTTATAATTTGTTATATTTATAAACAAAAATTAATATTTTTTTTACAAAATTAACAAAGTTAACTAAAGCTTAACATTATTTTGTTTTCATCAAAAATATTCTAAAATTACATTCGTTTTTTATTTATTGTTTTAAATGAATTTATTTTTAATCATATAAATAATGACAATAAAAATATGCACTATTTATTAATTGCAAATAAAAAAAAAATTAAAAAAATTTATCATATGCTTATTTGTTTTTTTTTATAAAAAAAAAATTATTAAAAAAAATTAAATAAATTTGTAAAAAATTTAACAAGACAAGAAGAAGAAATGTTAACAAATATTATACAATTAATTATTATAGAATATTAAGAAACAAAAAAAAGCTTTTAGTTAACATAGCAAAATTTTTTTAATAAAAAAAAGAAAATTTTTCAGGATTTTACACCATTTCCATTAAGTAGAAAAAAATTTGTTCAAAAATATTTCTTTGTAACTGTATATGTTGACTAAAACTCAGTTTAATAAAATGCAATCACTAATATTTTGGTCGTGAAGTGCCTTAGCACTGCGACCATACGATCTATTGTGGTCCCCTCAAACTTTATAAGATATCGCTGTATCGTCTCCTCCCTAGTTCTGACAAATTTCAGTCTCAACTTCTTCAGACAGTTCTACATTATCTTCGATTTAACCTCACAACAGCCGAGTGCTCGAATGGCGACCTAACTGTCAGTTAGTATTGCTATGACTTGCCTTTTGTACTTCGATGGCATAAACTTCCGCTTGGAAGTCAGTGTGTTCCCCAATAGGCTCTAAGTATTTTATTCTGATATCAGAAACCGATCCGATCCAAGATCCGATCTTGAGCTGCCTTTAACCAACCAGTCTTTCTTTTAAAAGATTGTCCAAATTATTCCATTTATATTGGTTACTAAACGTCGTTGTGAAGCACCTCTTGAAATCATTTAGTCTACTGGTTTTTTAAGTAACGAAATCTCCTTGTGACTTTCATGTTAAGCTTGTCTCACATCATAGTATGCGTATGAGAATTGAAATGGAAATTTTAGAAGGCCAAACCATAGGATACAATTTAATAGCATGATATAAATTTCCGGGGTAATATTGTAATGTTAGAAAGTCTGTGTTAAAAACGTTACATTTTTATGAAATGAAATAATTCTTTTGTGTTTAAAATATTGTTTCCTTTAACATTTTTAAGCATTTATAATACGATTTTCAGTAATAATTATTATATATATGTATATAAAATTTTATAGCATGATATAAATTTCCACTGCTTTAAAGACAGGATTATTAAAAAAGTTTTATTCAAGAAATGTAATTAATAAAGGCTGATTCGAGGGCCATCGTTTCTTGGGTTTAGCAGTCATCTTGGTAAAAACTAAGCTGAATTTTTGATTTACACTGTGTTACCGACATTTTTGATACAGATTTTTCACTTAATTTTTTATTTGATTTTTTCGATATTTTTAATCACATTTCTTTAAAAACTTAGGAAAGTGGTGTAAAATGTTTAAGAAATTTTCTTTTTTTAAAAATTCTTTAAAAAATATGTTGCCTGCTTTAGTAGTTATGTATAGTTTATGAAGAAAAAATATTAAAATTTAATGATTTTAGCTTTATAATGAGTTTCTTAATAGTTAAGAAAAAATAAAAAATTAATAAAAATTTAAATAGAAATAATTTGTAAAAAGACAAGGGAATTTTAATAACAAAAAAAAAATTAAATATTTTATATTAAAAGAAATTGATTTTTTTTAAATAGGAAATATAAAGTAAATAGAAAAACTCTTTAAAAAAATAAATAAAAATAACATTTTTTTCACGTTTGTTAATAAATAGTTAATAAATAAATAAATGAATAAATAAATAGAAATAACAAAATACCTAAAAAAGAAAAAGCTTAACAAACAAAGAAAAAAAAACGAAATCATATCACCAAAGTAAACCAAAGTATCTTGAAATAAAATACCATGAAAATAATTATTGAAAAAGAAACGGCAACCATATATATATATATACATTAAAAAATAAATTATATAACATTTAACATACATACATACATACATATATTATATATTATATTATATTTTTTAAAAAAAGGACAAAAAATATGAAAAAAAATTAAACAAAAAACAAACGAAAATAAATCATTAAGTTTAGGAAAATGTAGTTAAAATTTTAAAAAATTTCAAAAACCATATGAATAAATATTTATTAAATTAAAAAAATAAAAAAAAATTAAAACAAACATTCAAGCATGCATATGGCAATGTTATGAAAGAAGAAAGTAAAAATTAAAAAAATAAATGAATAAATAAATAAAAAAATCATTAACTTACTCTTTTTATACTTTTCAAATTTTAACATTAATAATAAATAAAATTAAAACTTAAAATTTAAATTAAAAATTAAACAAATTCTCAGTCAAAAACCAAAAATATGAACAGAACAACCAATCCCTTACTGAAAGAGTAATAATTTCTCTATAATCAAGAATGTTAACGAATGAATCTACATTTACATACAATATGAATGAAAAAGAAAAAACAAATTAATTAATTAATTAATAAAATAAATAGCAATAACAATTAACAAACAAAGAAAGAAAACATATTAATTAATTTTAAATTAGTTTTAATTATAAAAAAGGAAAAAATATTAAAACATAAAATTATTATTAAAGTTGTAATTTAAAAATAAAAAAAAAAAAATTAAATTAAAACTTAAAACAAAAAAAAAAATTAAAACAAAAATATATTATAAAATAAAGAAAATTTTCATATTTATCTGTAGCGAGCTATTGACAAAAATAACAACAACAAAAAAAATTAATTTAAAAATATATTATACAATATTATAAATTAAAAACAAAAAGAATACATTTTTTTGTCAGTAACAAAACAAAAAAAAAGTGTAAAAAATAAATAAAAAAATAAAATAAAAAAAAAAAAAAATATATATTGAATTAAAAATAAAAAAGTAACGGTTTTTATGGAAAAGCTACAAATTATAAATTTAAGTAGTTTGAAATAACATTTCATCAGCGACTTACTCTCAGCAGTTTTTTTGTCTGAAACCCTAAGAGTCAATAAATTCCTGTGAAAATTTTCACAAAAACTCAAAAATGAAATTTATGGGTTTAGGTTAGGTTAGGTTAACGGTAGCTTGCTGTTCACAGGCAAGTTCAGTCTGTTGCCATATGACCCATTGTGTTACCCAGTCTGAGTTAAGCCCCTTGTAATGAACCGTTAGTGGTGGTTTTGAACCACTCCGAGCCACAAACGGCCAGTTGCATTCGTGGCACGTTCGCCACTATGCCCAAACCTTTAAACGTTCCGTCACTAAAAAAACGATGACGTCTGTCCTGAAGTGCAAGGTACTCACAAAAATGTTACTGTACCGATTACGTTTACTTCACATAATTGCAGCTTCTGTAGTAATCTCCGTGGGACAGCGCAGCGCTCTGTTAGAATTCCAGATTGCGAACCGTTTTCTTTTCGAACTCAAGTAGCCTTAGTTCTCCAGTTTTGGACACAACAGTTTTGAAATTCGGCAACCAGGTTTGTTGGTCCTCCCACGGTTTGTTGAATCTCATGCTGCTTTTTTCCAATTTGGAAAAGTATTGCTGCTGACTTTACAACGTCGACAATTAGAAGTCGCTATAGACTAGCAGGTAGTGTGTTGGCTTATTAGACAAGAGCCCGCAGTTCAATCTAAGACTCCGACAACCCTGTAGTCAGGATTACAATCTAGTTTCTTACATGAATCATGTTGTGTGTGTTAATTTTATCCATAAGTGGCGGGGCTTATAGTTTAAAGTTGATTCTGATCGACATATTTGAGCAAGATAGACGACTATAGGTCCCAGTTTAACATCGGCTCTGAGCGACAGATTTTTTTAAAGAAAATTTTCACAGTAATTATATTTACTATCAGAGTTTTTGCAAAAAGAAGCATTTTTTCATTTTTCGTTTTGTACGAAATGTCTGAGCTGGATTTTGAACCACGGGAATGTGTCTAATAAGACAATACACTATCAATTATACTGAGGTGATTGCAGAATAGCTACAAACGATATTAAGACATCGCCCAAGATTGAATCTTTTTTTATACATTTTGAGTTTTCAGTAAAAAATCTGAAATTCTCTAGAACAGCGGTTTTAAAGCCTTTATAACTGTACATAGCATGTGTTAATAAACTTTTTCTCTCATTTACCAATCAATTCCAAAAACAAAACGAAAAAAACAAAAAAATTATCCTCACTAACGTCCAATTCAAGGCATAAATTGAAATTTACAAAGGTTTCCTTAGCCACAGTTGCTAAGGCACGTTAAAGGAATACAATGAAATTTATGGTTACAATTGAAGGTGTGCGTTAGTGTAATATGTGTGTATGTGCAGTTATACGTGAAGGAAGTGAAAATACCGTTAAAACAATTTAAGCAATTTACGGTAAATTCGCTTTACCTTTCTCTCTCTTTACATTTAGCGGTTTTTCAATGCGTGTGTGCATGACAGAATGCCTTACTTACACCATACGCATGTTGATTTTAGCCAACCTTAACGTTGATTGACTTTATAATGGGGTTATTTACCTTCGGCTTAAATTGTTTTTAGGCCTTCTTCGCTCTTCTCAGTTTCTCTTGGTTTCAGAAACCACACACACACACAACAATAGAACTGTTTTCCTTGCAAAGCCATAGCAGCATTGAAGCTACACAACGATTTCTAAACTTCAAATTTGCAATTCTACTCCCACAAGAATTTGATTCGGATAGCCAGGAAATTCTCTAAAGCAAAAATAAAATGCTTTTTATTGCAACAACAACAACAACAACAACAATAGCCATAAAACGAAGGACATTAATCCCCTTAATTTATTTAATTTCTTGAGTCTATTTCCCCCTTAACACTCTTCTGCTGGCATATATTTTTACGTCTTCTGCAAATATTTATCGGATTAGGGCAGGTTTTGTTAATATATTTTTTTTTAATAAAATCAATAAATTTTGTATTGGTAAGTAACGGCAGTTAAGGCTTTAAGGCCTTAAAAGTCTTATTTGGCATTTTTTTGGAGTGTATGTGGACGTGTGTAGGCTTCACTAATCGATTTCATACACTTCGTTACACTGAGGGTGTGAGTTTTTTTTAAATCACTTTCGTAGGCAGACAGACACGAGGTTTTATAAAAAATTTTGTTAAAAAATGTTTCATTGTTTGTTGATAAATAGAATTTTTTTGTTGGTTTTGCCGTAAAATAATTTTTAAATATCGATAACAGCGCTTTAAAGGAATTAATTCATGGGGTTTTATAGTCCTAAAGCTACACGGTATCAGGGATCATGATGTCCTTGCTGTGGAAATAGTACGTACCTAGTGAAGTTGAGCAAGGTATAGAGATTGGATTCGTCTTATAGTATTCTTGTAGTTCTGAACTTACCACCTTTGAAATTAGCAGGTAAGGAAGCTAAAGAAAGCGATGTATTCTGCAATTTGCGTAAAGAATACATCAAAATCATAATTTCTGACAACAATAACTACGCGCTACTGCCGCTAGTCTTTTAATTAGATGCGCGAACTGTTTAATTTGTGCCTAATTTAAGTCCCTTAGCACAACAGCAAAGATGGAAATGTAGGGGCGGGGTAATCCGACACTATCTCTTAGGTTGTGCCAAAGGATTTGAAAGATGTGTGATGACGTCGTCGTGGTCTAGTAGGTAGTGTGTTTGCTTATTAGACGTGAGGCCTCGGTTCAAATACCAGGTTAGGCACGAAATATAAAAAAATATTTGTTCGGCGACTTCCTCTCAGAAGATTTCTGGCAAAAACTCTGAGAGTAAATAAAATCGCCATGAAAAGTTTCTCAAAAATCTGTCGTTCCGAGTCGACTTGAAATTGTAGGTCCCGCCACTCATGTATAAAAATTAACGCACACAACATAGGCAGGATGTCCCCACGGAGACATACGGATCTCGGAACGCAGTCACATATAGGGATGAGCAGGTCATAAAGTGCCATTACTTTACCAGTTCCAATGAATTTCGAATGCAAACTTTGGCATGGTACAGTAGAAACTGCGATAATAGATGGGTTGTGTAAGTGCAGTGACTATCGTATAGTTAGGATATCACTGGCGGATTACACTCCAAAGTGATGTGACAAATCTTGGATTTTGTGGCGTGTAGTAAAGCTAATTGTATTTGCAGCTCCTGGCTTGGGAATCGATATCGTTCTGGCATATTACATTGACGTCATTAAAATTAGTATTCTGCAGTGTTAAGCCTTCCAGCAATAACACTGTTGGAAGCAGAAAAATACGTGAAATATTGCTAGGCTCAGCAAGACTGATATGTATAGAAATAAGCTTGATTCTCTTTTGTCGTTAAAGTTTATTGCCCTGCCTCGCACTATTGCGGCTCTCACAGGCTACTGTCCTGTTGGAAATCATGTCCCCATTGAAAATCATGCCCAAATGACTTCCACAGAAACTGTGGATGCGAGAAGGAGGAAGAGACAATATTTCGTATCATGAATGATTTCATTGAACTTTCTTTTAAACTTTATCTTATAAACGGCTTGGCTTACTGAGGGAAATATTTGATTACTTAAGTATAAATTTACCCTTCAAGTAGGATCGAAATTACAACAAAGAAATTCCATTTTCAATCCTCGAATTACTCGGAAATGAACATCTTTTAACCGCTAAAACGTAACAATGTATTTTTAATGATTTCATTCCTTAACAGATCTGACTTTTGCCGGCATACGTTGAAAAACGTTGCCAAATTTTGTCCATTGTGTTCATGATTGCATGTATCTAACGTTTATAAGTGTATACAATAGTCTGAGTGTAGGGGTGGGTAGGTATGTATATCGTATATTGTTTAACGCGCTTGAAATTTATTAAATTGACGATGGAGACCAAAGCGATTCACTTGTTAAATATTTTTTGTAGACAATCGAGCGAGCCACTCATAAAGAAGCGTAGATTTCTAGAAATGAAAAAATTCACTTGAAAATCACGTTTACAGCTGAGATGAGCTGATTTTTTTTAGCAAAACTATGCAATTTCATTTCGGCAATGGGATTTATTTACAAATAAATCAACAAAAAAATTAACGTAAATTTTATTAAACCTGGGATTATTTGTTGAAAAATAAAAAAATGAGGAAAAAATTAGTAGAAGCAATGAAAAGTTTTAAATTTAAAGAATGCCGATATTAAATTATAAACTTTTCTTGGGAAATGTAAATGTACACAGACAATGTGAGGAAATGAAAATCGTTAGAAAATTTCATTTTCTTTTCTTTTGTCTTCTACTTATCGATGGCCATATATTTGATTCATTTAAATGGCAATCAAAGAGTGGAGAATATTTATTTAATAGGTTTCAGGTCTATTCAAAATGGGTTTGAACAGTTTTTTTCAATAAATCTGGACGTGGGGCTTGTATATTAGCTTTCAAAAGTTGCGTGCTAGCCGGCATAAACCAATGACATAACACAGCTCCATAATAAGTATTCGAATGAACGACGTAGCGAGTAAAAAGGCCATTTCGTTGGAAAAAATTTCGTTCTGTCAACAAGTCGCCGTAACATAGTAGGAAGTGTGTTGGCTCATTAGGTTCACGGTTCAAACCCAAGGTCATACATATCGAACAGAACGAAATATGAAAAAAATATTTCTTAGGCAACTTCTTCTCAGCATTTTTCTGGCAAAAACTCAGCGAGTATATAAAATTGCCAAGAAAAGCTTCTCAAAATATCTGGTTTTCGAAGTCGACTTTAAACTGTAGGTCCCTCCACCCAAGTACAAAATTAACACACACAACATAAATGGTGTCAGAAGCTAGGTTGTAAACCTGACTGAAGGCTTGTAATGACCAATGATGTATGTATGTTTGTCTGTCACTGAAAATTCAGTCAGAATGGCACGAGATAGTGTTAATCATTAACCGTAATCGGAGCTCCTTGCACATTTCGAAAGAAATCAGAACCGAGGATGCCGTCAGCGTTTAAACCTTACCTTACTTACTACTGAATTTGTTATTACCACCCTTTAGTCAAGTTTACAACCTAGCTTCTCACATGTGTAATGGGGTTCTACAGTTCAATGTTGACTCCGAACGACAGACTACATATTTTGAGAAACATTTTAATGGCAATTTGATTTTACTCTCAGAGTTCTTTGTGCAATATGTCTTAGGTGAGGTTTGCACCACAAGCTCGCCTCTAATAAGCTAACACACTACCTACTACACTAGGACCACTTCAAGTTTTATTTATAATTAAGACTCCATTCAGTTGCTCCCTAAGGACATCTGTGTTGCCTTAACAACTTGATTATTATAGGCAGTAACGCATGCTTTATTCTGTAATTATGTCCTCAATTATAAAATTACGTATTTATTCTATTCTGTATTCTAATACTTGCCAAAACAAGGTTAAGTGTGGTCAATTAAATTACATAAGAGCTCAATAGTGGCCTATTTTCCTTTCTTCTAGTTCTTATTCTTGTTGTTGTTTTCCTTTTAAATTCTTTTGAAATAATTACATAAAATTAAATATCCTTTCAATCCTTTGGTGTATTGTAAACAAGAAACGCATTGAAGGTAAATAACCTTGAGAGCAGAGGTTATAATATGGTTAGGGTGGCAAGTATGTAAATATTAAGCAATGCCAGGCGGTTATTTTGCATTTCAATTAAAATTTTATTTTAAAAAAGATTTACATTTTTTTTTAAAAGAATAAAAGAATTTCATTGAAAATAAATATTTATTGGAGGTCTAAGACGTATGAAAAGGCTCTGACCCTACTTTAGGCTTGTCACACCCGTTACACATTGTTTTTTATTTTTTAAATAATAATTAAAAAATCTTTTTTCGATACTTTGAAGTTTTCAAACAAAATTTTTTTTATGATTGTCGCACCCGTTACACATTGTTTTTTTTATTTCTTAAAAAAAAATTAAAAAATCGCTTTCCGTTGATTGGAAGTTTTAAAACTTATATTTTTTTAAGATTGTCACACCCGTTACATTTTCTTGTTTTTGAAATAAAAGTTCAAAATATTGCCTTCCTTGCTTTAAGGATTCAAAACTTTAAATATTTGGTTTTTTTAATATTGTCACACCCGTTACATTTTTTTTGGTGTTTTAAATAAAATTGCATTCCGTTGCTTTAAGCCATACGATTTTCAGAAAGTTTCTTAAAATAGCTTGCTTAATTGAAACATTCAAATGAAATCCGCCTAAACTCCCACGAAAAAAAACTAACAGAAGTACTAACTGACATAACTCGTTTTGAATTATTAAAAACAATTTATTTTCTAATTTCCATTAAAAAAAAAAACAAAAACACAAGTAGATGTACTATATGCACATTTCTATAAATGTTTTGCTCACATGTTTAATACAACAGCTTCCAGTGCGAATATACCATATATAGCAGCGTCATTTTCATATGTAGCATTTACTGTGTTCCTAGAAATGTGCGTTATTTTTGAAATTCAGCAATAAAAGGAAACAAGTTTATTGGATTTTTTTTCTTAATTTCAGTTTATATAAGAACACTTATGTGATTGCACCAAAGATGTGTGTTTTGAATTTTTTTAAAGAATTTAAAAAAAAAACATTTTTTTGGAAACGAAAAAGTTAAAGTTTCTTTGAAGCGATTTTTATGTGGGACGTTATGAAAGCAAAAAATGGTGATGACAGAAAAGTTCTATTCAGGCAAGAATTAATATGTTACGCACGACATGCCAATCAGTATGAGTGACAAGTGGGAGTATTATGTTCCTGTAGGCGTGCAAAAGTACTGTAACTGCATAATCAATTGTACCGGCCTCAATGTATATTCCTATAAAAACTCTCCCAGTCATGTTACCCTGAAAATTTTTAGGATGTTCTTTGGTTCTCTAGCTAGTATACACTGATACGCACTCAGGTGTTCTGCAGCATATTCCTGAAATAATATGCCAATGCTGTAAACCAGCACAACAGATATGCTACCGATTTTCCTGGCATTTTTTATAGATAATCTTGCTCCCTTTGATGGCAACATGTGCTCTAGTTTCATGGGATTTTCAGTATGTTTGCATGCGTTTGCAGAGGTCACCGCAGTCTAGTAGGTAGTGTGTTGGCTTATTAGACGTGAGGTCTCGGTTCAAATCCCAGGGCAGACATCAAAGTGAAAATATGAAAAAATGTTTCTTCGGCGACTTCCTCTCAGCAGATTTTTGGCAAAAATTCTTTGAGTGAAACTGAAACTGCAGGTCCTGTCACTAATGTGAAAAATTAACACACACAACATCAGTGGTATGAGAAGCTAGGTTGTAATCCTGACTAAAGGGTTGTAATGACCAATTATGTATATTGCACGCGTTTGCATGACTGCTAGGCTGAGGCATATTAACTAACAGACTAACTTTTCTTTCTCTTACGAACCGCAACTTCTGCATAAATCGTGTGAAGGGGCATCTTGCTGACAGGTATAACACCCTATTTGGCAATGTCTACTGAGGTCAGAGGTAACATAATCACAGTTGAGAGAGAAAAATTGACACTTTCGTTCTCCTTGGATCGAGATTCGACTATTTTAACTCAGACATTGAACAGGTTGTCACTTTTTCCACGGAAGCTTTAGTCAGGACGTTGAATTTTTCTTATCGAAGCCAAGAGGTCCCCTATGTGGGGGTATCATATGGGTGTTTCGTTCCTGCGGCAGTGTGTCAGCCCTTCAGTGTCCATATAATGGAGACTTTAGACTAATCAGGCATTGTCCGGAGAAATAGACGATATTAGTGGACAAGTTGGGATGCAGAAATAATGATCGATAGAAACTTTCGTAACTGAATACGGGGAATATTTCGGTACTGAAGTCATATATTTGGTCTTTCTAACGTCGAAATCCTCTACACCCCGTTATCCTGACAAACTTCAAGATGTGGGTGAATATTTTTCGAGAATTTTGAATTTGAGTTGACGCTATCTGTGCACTTGTGCAGATAGTGTAGGGGCTATGTAATCAATCAGAGAATTTCAAAGAAGATTTGGTGTGCCAAAAGGCACTGGCTACGTAATCAATTGGCAGTAAGGAATTAGAATGTCTGCCTCCAACATGTCAATGGAGTTGCTTAGGACAAAATTTTTTCGGGCTTAACCTTATTAACGCAAAACATGTATGCTGGTCCAGGAGAAAATCGGAAAGAAGCCAATTTAGCAGCCCTCATGGCGATAGAAGGCCAATTAGGCTGTAGACAACTTCGAACTAAAGTGTTGTCTCTAGAAAAAAAACTAAAAATTCATCATTAAATTTGTTTTTATTTTTCTTGAAATTAAAGCCATCACCTTAAAAATATTGGCCAAATATTAAAATGATGAAATAAGTGGCATAATCGCCCTTGAAATAAAAATCTTTTTTATTTCACTTCAAAGGAAATTTTGTGGCAAATAACAGATTTAAAGCTTCAATAGAAACGAAGAAAAAAATGAAAAACATATTTTAAAAATTGATGCCATTTGTTAAGAGGTTGGTTGTCATGACACTAAATGTAGTTATTTTTAACACTCCCACTGTAAAAGTAAAAAAACAGTGTTTAAAAAACTTTGAAGGCCTTCTATGCTTATGGAAAAGGAAATATTTGAAATTTTTTCATAAAGTTTAAGTTTTGAATAAAAAATCTGGTGCCTGTCCTTTTAATATTTTAATACACTGTGCCGGAGGAATAAGGGGGTAAACAACTAATATGAATATATTGAAGTGATATGGATTATTATTCGTTTATTAATATATGTAATAAAAAATAGTAAAAATAGCTTTTTAGTCTGTGTCACACGCGTTACACAAATGTTCCACTATAACATTTGAAGTGTATAATTAAGACTTTTAAAAGTTCATAGTATATTTCCGTATCCGATACATTGTGTCACACCCGTTGCATTAAATTATTTTCTTATTTGTTATTAAATAAAATCTTTGTCACACCCGTTACACATATATCTCAGTTAAATTTTTTAAAGTTCTTATTAAATTTCACACATGGTACATAGTAAGTGTGTCGCACCCGCTACATACTTAGTGTGTCACGCCCGTTACATTCAATTACTTACATACTATGTATTAAAAATTTTACAATTGAATAAAGTACGTGTCACCTATATCTCATGTCCGTAACATTTTTTCTTTCATGTGTAAGCAGTGGAGCATCTACTAATTATTATTTGTGAAAGAAGAACCAACATTAATACCATACTATAGTCATAGCATACTATATAAGATTCATACAAAATAAGTCTTTGGGGCCTTTGTTTGTATTACCATCAGGTTTACTGGATTTCTTACACTGGCTCTGTTTTAAAGACTTGCTACGAAGAGAATGGTCTTACTTAATTGATCATTACAACCCTTTAGTTAGGAATACAACTTAGCTGCTCACACCAGCCATGTTGTGTGTGTTGATTTTATACAGGAAAGGCAGGACCTACAGTTTAAAGTCGATTCCGAATGACAGATTTGAGAAACTTTTCATGGCATTTGTATTTACTCTCAGAGTTTTTACCAGAAGACTACTGAGAGGAATTCGCCGAAGACATTTCTTCGCATTTCGTTTTGTTCGAGATGTCTGAGCTAAGGTTTGAACCACAGGTTCGTAACAACTAAGCCGATATATTACCTATTAGACTACGTTGACTGCATTGTAATGTAGAACATACAGTGGAGTACATCGAGTTTTATTTCAAATATTTTGTTTAAGAATTTAAATATTTTAAGGGGAAAACATTAAAAAAAAACTTAAAATTTAAAAAAAAAAAAAATATCCTGAAACCATTATCCTTTATTGCTTTTCCATTTTTAGTTGGAATTGTTTTGCGTGATTTTTCATGAAAATAAAAAACAAAAGAAAAACCAAAAGAAAAAATCCTATTCAAGGAATTTTCAAACAAAAAAACAGCAGCCACCGTGTCAATGTCAAAGTCAATAAACAAAGCAATCGGCTGTCATACAATTTTCTTTCAAATGTTACGTTTTTTTCTTAGAAAATTTAAGAGAATTTCTCTTAAAAACCTTAACAAAATAGTGGGAACAGTTTGAATTCAATGGCATTTAATGGCATCTTAGAAATGCCGGAATGTGAAAAAACAAAATATTCTTCTGGCGTTTGGGTTTATAATTTTCAACACCGTCTGTCTATCTAATACTTCCTGCTAACATTGTAATTGTGTGTAAATAACAGGCTAAGGCTGTTATAAAAACTATTTCTTTGCAAGACATTATTACCATATCTGGCTATCTGTCTGTCTGTCTGTCATATTTCATAGGAATTGTTTTTGTTACTTTTGTAGCAGATGGCTTATGACAACTATGATTCCTTGCTATTCACTTAAGGTAGAGTTTTTTTTGCTTGAGTGCTGAGTCCTGTTCAGCGGAAAGCACGTATTTAGGCTTAAAGTGAGAATAATGCCAGAAATGCGTTTAATTCCATAAATATTAGATATGGACGTTGTTAAGTTTATAATACAAACCGCTAGGGATTGTATTAAGCAGACTTAGCATTTAAATTCAGGCTTAAAATTTCTTGTTCTTATTGAACATGAAAAATATATTCATAGTGTCTTTAATAGAGAGCCTCCTATCATTAAATTTAAATTAAATAAATAGTGTGTGAGGTATCGACATATTTATACATCATTTTGAAGACACATTGATGGCATTACTGCCAAGGTATCTCTGGGTGGATCGTATCAGACATGTCAAATTTTCCATAACTCTGACACAAAAATCAGAATGTATTTCACCGCTGACCGATGGGCTGAGAACCTCTGTGATTTGTTGCTTATTGACGTACATTTGCAACTTAAGAAAATCATACAAGATAAAGCCTAACAGGCTCAAGTTGCACGATCTTGGTGGCCAATTCACTTCACCTACACATGAGGTGACCATATACTCTCAAATCGCTCTTATAGAATATCCAATGTAACATAAGCTGAGCGAAACGCAGCACCATCCTGCTGGTAGTGTCCAGGTCATTCAATTCAGGCCAAAAGAGTTTGATAATCGTCAATCTAGAGTACTCACCATTGACTGTGATGGCCTGGCCAATGTCTATTTCAAAGAAATAAAGACCGATAACGCCGCCAGCCCAAAATCCTTATCAAACAGCGAATCTTTTGGGCTGCATTGGAGGCTTTTAAATCTCATGCGACGTATCCCTTCATCCAGGAATAGGCCTCTTCGCTGAAGATGATTTTTAAATACAGATTAGTGTCAGTTATGATAGAAACTTGGTGTCATTGTTGAGTGAACATTGTTTCTCGTTCCCATCGAAGACAACGTTTGATAAATTCCTGAATTGTATTGGCATTACTATCCGCTGTGTTCTACTACCCTGAGCCCATGAAAGTAGAGTACATGAGAACTTAAGTATTCTTATTGCAGAAATATATGGAGATTACCTCATAATAGTTGAGAGATCAAATATTGGCTGCTTAAATTCAGTCTGCTGTAGACGTCAATACTGGATCTGCCGTATGGAAATTGCATAATTGGAAATGGGACGGAAATCTTTCAAATCAAAACTGCTCTGCTGGCCTCCACCTATGCAGAGTCCATCATAAACAGTGTAAAAAGCTTCTGAACAAGGAAAACTAATGTCGTCAGCTTTGTCAGATTCTGCAGCCTATTATTCTTCCCCAGGAGCAATAACTTAGATCGCTAAATAGTAGTGGGATGAGAACACAAGTTTGTCTGACACCAGGTTTGATACGTATTGGTCAACTGACGGCTTAAATAGCAACGGTGACTTAAAAAGTATGTCAGCCAGGAAGTAAAGGCTTTAATAGGAACCGAGCGAGTTATGCTTATGCTTCAGACGACTGGCAATGTAGGGTCCTAAAGCCTACTATTCCTCATCGAAAGGAATAATCAGAAACGCTAAATACTAGGAGGGTTAGGACACGACCTCATCTGATACCAGATTTGATAAGGATTGATCGATTGACGGCTTTCATAACTACAATGATCCAAAAACGATGTCAGCCAGGAAGTACAGACTTTAACAGGAACTAACTGAGTTAAATGCTTAATGCCACTGAGAATGTAATCAAACCTAACCTAGAAAATCAAACTTTTAATATCCAAAAACGAAAATTCAATAACTTTTTAATGCCATTACAAAAAGGCATACACAATACGTCGTAATTATTGTCTTCTACTTTTTGAATCCAAAAATCTTACGTTACTTATGCCAACAGCTGCCGTAGTTTCTTATTGTTGAACAGTTTTTACAACGAAATAATCAAATAAAGATGAGGATAGTAAAATGAAAATAAAATTTTATGTCACAAATGCCAATTGAAACCAAGAAAGACAAGTAAATATAAGAAGAAAGCATTCGGAAGAGTATAACCATTCCCTGGCAGAGGGTAAGGACGAAAGAAAATAAAATTTAAAAAAATATTGTGTGAATTACACAATAAGAGGGCGATTATATAAGTGTGGTTAGAACACACAAATCTCCGCTTACTCCCCTACACTCTACACTATGAAAGTGGAAAATTTATTTCGACAAATTAAAGCCTGCAATTCTCTGTTTTGTCTTGTCTGTTATCAAACTTAAGGGGGCTGCAACTAAAGCTGCTCCTGGTTCAATTTAAAGGGTAGCTTGTGCGAGTTAATTGTGTAAAATTGTATGTCAAATTCAAAGCGTACAATGTGCCAATAAATTCAAGTTTAAATTGTTACGATGAATATTAAAATGTGGCTTTATTACATACGTTACTTGTTGTTATTTTGTTGTTGTTGTTTTATATAAAAATAATTGTAAAAATATAAGCAAACATTTTATTGCAGCTACACAATAGCCATTGGCTTATAAAGTCTCTTGCATAATTAAATTCATTTCA
Organism: Sarcophaga carnaria; assembly: GCA_958299815.1. NCBI lineage: Eukaryota > Metazoa > Arthropoda > Insecta > Diptera > Sarcophagidae > Sarcophaga > Sarcophaga carnaria. Next base: position 22,100,041 of record OY283153.1, on the reverse strand, counting down.
ATGGTATTAGGAGTAACCATAATGCATTGTTAACAACTCCGTAATTCGTAGCCTGTCAAACAAAGCCTATTTATAACTCAAACACTGTGAATTAAGCGTATAATCAGTGCCTTAAAGGTTGGTCTGCTAAAATTGCTATATATAGGATGGGCCATTTAAAGGTTTAAATTTAAAAACGCAATAACACCAAAACGCTTTGAAAATTTAACAAATTCATTTTTTTAATGTGAAGTACAATTGTTCCTGTTAAAAATGGAATATTATTTCATTCATATAGCTGTCGCTGCTTGTCTCACAGTACCTTAGGCGATCGAAACAATTTTAATGCACTTTTTCGAGGGGTCGCATCTCGGCAATGGCATCACGAATGTTGGCCTTCAAATGCTCAATTGTCTCTGGTTTGGCGGCATAACACCTTTCTTTTATGGCGCCCCACAGAAAATAGTCCAACGGTGTCAAATCGCAACTTCTTGGCGGCCAATTGACATCACCATTTGCGCTAATTAAATGGCCATCAAAAGTTTGAAGCAATAAATCGATTGTGACATGAGATGTGTGGCAAGTTGCATCATCCTGTTGAAACTAAACATCGATCACATCAATAACATGAAGAGCGGGTATAAAAAACGATTATCATGCTGCGACAGGTGTCCGCATTGACCGTAGTGGTTGTGGCATCCTCATTTTTAAAGAAATATGGGCCAATGATGACTCCGCTCCACATGCCGCACCAAACAGTCACTCGTAATGGGTGCATTGGCCTCTGTAAGACCACGTGTGGTTTTTTTTTTGCAAAATCGACATCACCGTGCAGTTTCTTGTTGTCCCTGTAAGTCCCCACGTTGCTCAAGCGTAAATCGATTGACTACATTCAGTGGAGATAATATACTGAATATTGTGACAGAATAGAATGACATAAGTATTGCCAAATTCGATCCGATGGTCCAAATTTAATGGTTTAGGTGTAGTAGGTGGTGTGTTGGTTTATTAGACGTAAAGCCAGGGTTCGAGCCAAAATATGAAAAATATTTCTTCGGCGAATTCCTCTCAGCAGATTTCTGGCAAAAACTCTGGGAGTAAATAAAATTGCCATGAAAAGTTTCTCAAAAATCTGTCGTTCAGAGTCGACTTTAAACTGTAGGTCCCACCACTCATGTATAAAATTAACACACACAACATAAGTGATGTGCGAAACTAGGTCGTAATCCTCACTGAAGTGTGGTAATGACCAATTATGTATGAATGATGTATACGATTACATATGTGCTATGACATTTGACTTACACCCTCGCATACTCTCTCATTGCATTAACTTTTATTTGATTTTCGATTGTTATCGAATACGCAAAAAATATTCATTCATTCATTCATTTATTTCATTGGAATTTATTAATAAAAGTGACTTTTTGTGGAGGATTTTCCTGGTCAAAATAAAACGGAAGTTCACATACAAAAAAAAAAAGTAAACAACTGCAGATAATCATAAAGAGATAAAGAAAATCTTGGGGATATAAGAGCAGCCGGAAAAAATTTTATGGTCGGTCATAGGTGATTACAAAGTAGCCTAGACTTTAAAAAAACTTTTTTGGAAAATTTGTTTTGGACGTGACTGTGGTTTACGCTATCAACCTCAACTGTAAGAGATGATGTGTTCGAATCTGCTGTCTGATGTCCACTCTAATTATCTTCAATAGATTTTCTGAAGACTAAATATAAGGCCTTCAAAGCGATCTGAATATTTGAAGAAGTATAGAACCAAACAACTTAACCAGAAACGTGGCTTGAATGATCCTTGCAGAATCATCCTTCAGCTTGAAGCTTCTATTCTTGCTTAAAACTATCAACATTAGATGTGTCTGTATGGCCTATCGTACTTGTGTAGGGTACAACAATAAATTAATGAAAGTATACGAGTACTTTACATAATAAAAGGGGGCGTATTGAATGGTGTATGAAAGTGAAAAGATATCGATTTTGATAAATTGACATACGATAACCCAAAATTAAAGGCCGGTTGCCAGTTTTAGTTGCCTAAAAAAATGCGTATTAATAACTGAACCAAAGGAAAATGAAAAGATAAGCCACGGGTTTGGCATTACAACAAAATCTCCATACAATTCATGTTTTCATGTACTGATTATGGCGATTTTATTTGTTAGCATTTTAGTACATAATAAATGCGTAATTGATTGTTTATCTCGATTGTTTAAGCAACAAATACGACACAATTTCACTTTCTGTCAAATACTTGGGAGAAGGATGAGTGCCGATAAGCTGAAACGATTAAATATGTGAGGCATTGAATTCTATAAACGCTGTCATGGCAATGCGTTAATGATGCACGGGACACGAGTTGATTTTTAATAATGAATTTAAATCAACACTTAACATGATTTGGCATTTAAAAGTTCATCAGTTATAAACAGTGTTGCATAAAATTAACTGAAAAAATCTTACATTAAACGTCAGTATGTACTCCTTCTTGGATAATTGCTAAAAATTTATGCAAAAATTCCATAGTAAACATGCATAATCGCACATAAATTCTTGGCCATTTGAAATCGTTTTAATAAGGGCTATATACTGCCTGGTCTTTTAAGCCATCCATGTGTGTTCATTTAATTGATGAGTGGGGAACCTTTTTAAAAAAATATCGTTTAGAGTCGATTTTAAACTGTAGGTCCCGCCTCTCTTGGCTAAAATTGTTCCACACAACATGGTGGTGTGGGAAGCTAGGTTGTAAACCTGACTAAAAGGCCTCAATTAGTGTGGGACTTCCATTCACCAAAATCCCTTCAAAGTGTGGAAGTGAATATTAATATTTTAAACTGTAGGTCCTGTCTCTCTTGACTAAAATTGTCCCATAAAATATGGGTGGTATGGGAAGCTAGGTTGTAAACCGGACTAAAAAGCCTCAATTAGTGTGGGACTTCCATTTACCAAAATCCCTTCAATGTCTGGTAGTGAGTATTAATATTTCATTAGAATGGCGTCCAAAACGCTATGTTCAAACGTCATGTTCGTTACATTTTAGTTTTCTCTGAACTGTCTCTGCCTGAACAGTTATCGTTGTAGCCCCCATTACTTCTACCGAGTCACACTATTCTGTAAAACAACTGTAGTGGTAAAAGCAATTCTTTCTAAAGGATGACCAGTACTTTCTAGCACAAGAGAGGACACTCAGAAAGTTCGAGAGTTAAAGAAATCCGCTTCTGGTGTTCTTAGGTTCGAAAACCTCAAGCTAAGCATTCCTATGGTTTAAAGAAGAGTTGCAGCAGTAGAATTGAGATGTTAGAAGTCTGCAGGAAATGTTTAACTGGACTAGAGGTCAAGGGAACTTAGTTTTGTCTTCCGAGAAATTTACATTCAGTACCATAAGTTCAGATAGATGGCCTTGCATACAACTACGCTCAAACTTGGCCTGTGCAACTACATGTATAAGACAAAAAGGGAATGAACGCCACTAATATTTGTTGTCTTACTCGCCACAACATCACTATAGGAGGTTTAATCATGCAGTTAACTAGGTTGCATAATCGAACGAATACATGCAAGCCTGCCTCTCCATGTTCTCATTAAGGGAGGTGCGGATAATTACTAACTTACTCGCGCTAATTTATAGGGGGTTTTGAAGATCTTAGAAGTGATCATGAAAAAGCCATTGAATCCGGAAAAAGTGAGAGTGTGGTATACGTTGTGGTCTTATTATGGTCATTGAGGTGCAAACTTTTTCAGCAAGCTAAGGCCTGTGGCGACACAACGGGCCTCTATGCTTGCTTAAGTGAGCTTTGCTAATCAAAGCTACCATTTCAACCTTCCTACCTACCTAAGGCCGTATGATAAAGGCCTTTTGTTGGCATGCAATTGAAGATTATGAGCTGAACGGTACGCGGTTTTACTGATAGTAAAACTTCACGTTAAGGCCACGTCCATTTGGCCACCAAGGTTATGCGATTTGACGCCATTAGACTTTTTGGTGGAGCATGGATACTACCACAAGCATCAAGCATTTGAAAAGTAACATTTGTCAAGTTATTGTTGAAATACCGGCCGAAATGTGTGAAAAGTATTGATTGCTGCAACCAATCCAAAGGCGGTCGTATATGACGTTCTATTTCACACAACCAGACCAAGGCATTAACGAAATAAAATTTTCATCAAAATCATACTTAACCTAGCTATTGTTTTGTTAGTTTTGATCTACACTGTATATATGTATGATAAAAATATATTAAAAATGTTTAAAAAAAATCCTTTCGTTTCGAAAAAAAAAACTCAAAAAACGTGCTGGTTTTTCTTTGCGTCAGTTTTTCGCTGTTATACTTATGCATGCATGAACCATACATATGTATAATGTACATATGTACGTATTTATGTATGAACATATTCATTTAGATGTGAAAAATGTGACAATTCCATAAATGTGCTAAATTCTCTGTTCAGAATCCTTTTCCTATTTTACAATTACGCCTGCAGCTGTATGAATATGGCAATAAAATTCACGTTTCTGTTTATTAAACAAACGGAATTGTCGTCATTTATTCAGCAACGATTTTAGGAGCAACACTCATTGATGCATAAATTCTATGCACATGTCACAGGATGTCACAAGGCTTTGTTCAGGTGATTTAAAAACATATACGTTCTTTTAGTAGCAAATTAAATGTGAAGCTCTTTCAGTTTGTTAGCAAGTAAGGCATTACTTCATGAGGGGAGTTTCATTGATTTTACTTCAACAGCAGTTAGACGATCGAATGCACTCAGGTATATGGTGCTTGAATGCAGTAGTAGAGAGAGAGTGTCAATGTTTAAATTGTAAAGAAGGGCGCCTTAAGCAAAACACTGAACACTAACAAGGCATTTGTGTATCAAAGGATATGCCATAACGAGTTAATCATGCTTCTTTGAATTACTTCGCTCGTGCAGAGCCTTTTATCACATCAGGATATTGGAACTGTTGGTCTCGTCATGAATAGAAAACATCAAAAAAATGCTAGCTAGGATCCATGTTACGGCATCTATTGAGGGTGGGCCATTTAAAAGTTTACATTTAAAAACGCAAAGAAACAAAACCGGTTCGAAATTTTGCCAAATTTATTCTTTTGTTTTAAAGTAAAATTGTTTCGATTAGAAATGAAATATCATTTCATTCATATAGTTCGAGCGGTTGGCCTCACAGTACCTCATTCGAGTGTAAGGAGTCTTATCTCGGAAAAGGCATCACGAATAATGGCCTTCAAATGCTCAATTGCCTCTGATTAGGCGGCATGATACTTTTCCTTAACGGCGCCCTACAGAAAATAATCCAACGGTGTCATATCGCAGCTTCTTGGCGGCCAACTGACATCACCATTTGCGCTAATTAAACGGCCATCAAACGTTAAACACAATAAATCGATTGTGACATGAGATGTGTGACAAGTTGCACCATCCTGTTGAAACCAAACATCTCCATGGACCGCAATTTTTGCACCCCATGCCAAAGATGGGCCACCGCTCCAGAGGTCGCACCAAACAGTCACTCGTAACGGATGCATTAGCTTCTGTAAGACCACGTGTGGATTTTCTGCGCCCCAAATATGGCAATTTTGCTTATTAACGTACCCACCAGGATGAAAATCAGTTTTATTCGAAAAGACGATTTTTTTTGGCAAAATCGACATCATTGTGCAGAGTCTCGTAGGCCCAATAAATCCCAATGTTGCTCAAGCGTGAATCGATTTATTACGTTCAGTGGAGAAAATATACTGAATTTTGTTACAGAATAGAATGACATAAGTATTGTCAGATTCGAAATAATCGATGGTTCAAATTTAAAGCGATATTAGGTGTTCGCGTTTATTACCACAACCTTTCAGTTAGGATTACAATCTATGTAAGTATCTACGACTCTGGGATTATACACCCACTATATGGGGATTTAAAACATGAAGTCTTTCCACAGACCATCTACTGTGATGTTTAGAGATCAGAATAGTCGTTATGTCATATGTATCTGGAAGTATGGTTAGGTTAGAGGACGTGTACTTGTCAATTTAGACAAGTACAGTAGCCGGTGGTCGATTTGACCCATTGTAATCTAGAAGTATGATGCATTAAGTTTTTGATAGCCAGAATAATGTGTCTCTAAGAGGACAAGTAATTTAGGATATATAACCATCACATGCTCTTAATAACATCAACCATAATGAATATGGGGAATACTAACAAGTTAACTTTGATACCCACCATCTACTATGGCATTCTGATTATGTTTGATTATTAACAGCTGTGTGTATATAGCTGTGTGTATATAGCTGTGTGTATTTTTTCTTTATAAAATCGATACATTATATGCTTCAGTTCTTTTCACCATAACTATTCTATGCCTATCGCCATTATCATCATCATCGTCATTATCATCGTGGCACACATTTATCATCATGTGCTTTCTATTCAATTCTTTCAATTCTTTATTGCCAACATTGCCTAGTTGTTGTTGTAGCAGGTAAATGATTTGTTGTTGTTTAATTTTTATGCCCAACAACATTTCATCCATTTATTATTGTTTGTTTTTGTTGTCGTTTATTTTTCAATAAATTTTTCCTTTGGCCAACTTTTACTTTTTTGGGGGTGTGTGGTTGTCAAAATGACAGAAGACAACAACAACAACAAAAACGAAATATATATTATGACTCATAAGCTGTAACACGTGTATACTTTCTATTCACTCTCTCTCTCTTTTCTTTCTTGTGGGTGTGTGTGTGAATGTGAATGTTAAGTAAGTTTGGGATAAAAGTATGATTAAAAATTTGTGTATGAATGCGTAACTGTTTTCTAAAAAAAGAAATCGAAAGAAAAGAAAAAAATAGAGAAAGCTTCTGATAGTGATGTTGGCAATACTGGTATATGCAGAGAAGAAACGAAAATCGAACGACAGATTTTTGAGAAACTGCTGAGAGATAGTTGCCAAAGAAATATTTTTTAAATTTTCGTTTTGTTTGAGACGTCTGAGCTGGTCTTTGAACCATGGGCTCGTGTTTACCTCTTAGACTACGGCGACTTCTTGTCTAAAGCGATTAATTTGCTGTTCACAGTTTTCTCTCACACAGAAATATTTCCAATAATGCAACGCTTTCATTATTACACGTACATGTATACATAATTAATCATTACTGAGGGATTAGTCAGAATTACGACCTAGCTTTTCCCACCACTTATGTTTTGTGCGTGTTAATGTTATACATGAGTGGCGGGACCTACAGTTTAAAGTCGACTCCGAAAGACAGATTTTTGAGAAACTTTTCAAGGCAATTGTACTTTATGCTCAGAGTTTTTGCCAGAAATCTGCTGAAAGGAAGTAGCCGAAGAAATATTTTTTCGTATTTTGTTTGGGTCGAGATGTTTGAACTGCGGTTTGAATCCTGGCAATTTTCAAGGCAATTTTATTTTACACTCAGAGTTTTTACCAGAAATCTGCTGAGAGTAAGTAGCCGAAGAAATATTTTTTCGTATTTCGTTTAGCTCGAGATGTTTGAACCGTGGCTTCACGTCTAATAAGCCAACACTCTACCAACTAAACTATGGTGACTTCGCTTTGTTATTGTCTATTTCTATAATTTTAAGAGCTAATAGTAGTCTTGACCTTTTCTACTTTGATTCTTGGACTTCTCATGTCAATAATTCATCTCGGTTTGTTCCTACGAATTTTGTGTCCCACCAAACTGTTAAGTTCCCTACAATACAATGAAAAATTTGCATACCTGATGATCTGAAGCCTATTTAAGGTTCTGGAACAAATTTTTTTTCTCCCAGTGTCTGGCATATATTTGGCCAAAATAATCTTTAATACAACAACAACAAAAAATGAGATTGCATTATAATCTCAGAGTGTCAATGGCAACGCTTTTAAACGTTTGTAATAAGCAAGTGAATACGAAAATGAATTATGAAATAAACATAAGGAAAGTTCAACAAATCGAATTTGGAAATCAAAAACACATTTATTTGTTTGCAAATAAATTCAACATGAAAAATGGCAACAAAATGTAAATGACTCGAGGGTTATAATGAAAAACAGACGCAGAGATAGACGTTTAGTTTGTGTTTAATTTCAAACACGTGCTGGCAACTTATGCATACAACATTTAAGAAAACACTTGAAGAAATGTAAAAGGGGGGATGGAGACAGTAGAGAACATATGAATAATCAGATAATAGACAGCTTATCTCCAGACAATAGTTTTAAAGACTGCTTATAATTATTATTTTCTATCAAAAAAGAAGAAATCTTCTGGTAGAAATGCTATAAAACAAGCATTATGATATCAAAGCAGAGAACGAAAAAAAAACGCAGTCATTGACAATCGTTTGACCGCACTTAATTTATTGTTTTTAACTGGTTTCCGTTAATTTATTGTTATAATAGCTAATAAAATAAAGGCATTTTAATTATAAATATAAAAATTTATCAATTTATTGCTGTATTGAGCAAGGCATTCGTTTGGCCGCAGTTATCAAGTTTTTTTTCGACAAAAAAGTGACACAACAAAACTATCCACAAATGCTAATTTTTTTTTTGTAGTTTGTGAGGTATTCAATTGCAAAAAAAAAAATATAATATGCCCTACTAAATGAAGCAAAAGTGACGTATTGTGACAGCTTAAGAGTTGCTCTTTCAAATGACGTATGATTGATATACAGAAGCGCATAAGAAAGTTATGTTATCGAACGTAAATGATCGGCTTGTAAATAATTTTATTCACTGATTTGTTAATTTATTGTTGAATTTAGTAAGGCATTCGTTTGGCCGCAGTAAACAAGCGGCATAGCAGTGTTGTTGGCAAAAAAGTGGCACAACAAAACTATCCGAAAAATGCTGATTTTTTTTTTGTAGTTTGAGGGGTTCTCAATTGTAAAAAAAAATTATGATGTGCCCTACTAAACTAAACAAAAGTGACAGATTGTGACAGCTTAAGAATTGCTCTTTCAAATGAAGTATGATTGATGTACAACAGCGTATAGGAAAGTTTTGTCATCGAACGTCAATGATCGGCTTTTAAATAATTTTATTCAATAATTTCCCAATTTATTGCTGTATTCAGGAAGGCATTCGTTTGGCCGCAGTAAACAATTATTATTATTATTAATCAAAAAAGTAAAAAACAACTGCGATTAAACGAACGTCCACGACTATAATAGAGCTCTACGTTGAGCTGTACGTGATCATGTAACGTGAACACATTAACCCATGCATTTTATATTACTGTTACCATGTGTGTGTGTCTGTGTGTGAAAGCATTATAAAATAAAGCAATTAAAGTGTTAAATGTCATCGTAATTGAGTAAAACACATGTTGATTTATATCATATTTGAATATGTGTGTGTGCTCATGTTATAAAAGTCTGTTGAACTCTCTTTTTTCCTTTGTGTGTGTGTTTTACATAAAATGTTAAGCAATCCCTTTTCAGCACATAAAAAAATTAAATTGATTAACGTGTCCTTTTTGTAAATAAAAAAAAGAATTTAAAAAAATTAAACGTATTCTACCTGGTAAGGAATAGTGTTACCGTTTGACAGCAAAAAAAGAGGATTTATTTTATGCAACACTTGTCATGGTGAGTGTTTTAAAAATAGCCTTCAATTTTGGAGAATTTTGCTTTTAAAGTTGATTATGTCCAGGCGTTACATTTGTTATAACACAGCGTTATATAAACGGTTTCAGTATTTCTTTTTATTTGTTTCCTTTTTTTAATTTTTTTTTTTTTTTGTAAATTTATGAACTGAAAATCACTTGCGCATCACATTAATGCTTATTTGCGAAAGTTCAGTCAAAGGTGACAGAAAATGAGTTGCGAAGAACCTCTGAGTCTTTATAGTTAAAGCCGGTTAGTGACACATAAAGTGAAACATAGCTTCACTTACCTCCATAGATCCTACAGAAATCATTTGCAGCATTACCAAGCTTATCAGTATGACTTCTAATGTTACAGTGGGTTATGAGAATCTCAATAGTGTGATGAATAGCCCTGCCTTTTTAGGCAAGAGAGCAACCAGTTCTCTCATATACATTCTTACTGCCAGCGATATTGAGTCTTTCGGTTAAACAAGTAGGGAATACTCAGATTAACTGCAAATGATTTCTGCAGGATTACCAAGCTTATCAGTATGACTTCTAATGTTATAGTGGGTTATGAGAATCTCAATAGTGTGATGAATAGCCCTGCCTTTTTAGGCAAGAGAACAACCAGTTCTCTCACATACATTTCTGCTGCCAGCGATGTTGAAACTTCCTGTAAGGCAAGCAGAGAATATCCGGTTTAACTAAGGTACTCACAATACCTATGTCTTGTAACATGTTCGAGATTGTAAGCCCTATACCTGTTCTGGCCAGTATATCAGGAACGAAATTTCCAACGTAATCAGTATGTCAAGGAACGATCTGAAACTTGACTTAAAAATTTCCAACATTCATGGAAGAAAACGTATGTCAAAGTGACGTTGTAAGGGACTTAATTACAGTTTGATTGTCCCAGTAAATTAAGACGTTTTCAGGATAAATTCCTAACTAACACTCTACAAGACACTTATCTTACCAGTGCTTCCTTATGGCGCAGAGGCATGGCTCTATTAAGCACTGATGCAGCAGCCTTAAGAGTGTTCGAGAGAAAAGCCCTACGTAAGATCTTCGGTCCAGTGCGAGTTGGCGATGATTTCCGTATCCGATCCAACAGTGAGCTGTATGAACTCCTCAACGACATAGACGTTCTGCAGCGTATTAACATCCAGCGGCTGCGCTGGCTCGGCCATGTTGTTCGAATGGAGGAGCATGCTCCGGCGTGACGGGTATTTGATGCGGGAATCTGCGAAAGTCGGCGAAGAGGACGACCTTGTAGGACCAAATCGAGGAAGCCCTGTCATCGATTGGCGTGACCAACTGGCGTAGGCGCGCAAGAAGCAGAGGTACCTGGAAGGATGTATTGCGGCCGGCCGATATCCGTTAAACGGGTTGTTATGGCCAATTAAGTACGTAAGTCAGGATAAATTCCATCACCCAAGAAGCATTACACCGCTTTCTTTATGGCCATATTGTCTTCGTCAAATTGTATGCTCTAATATTTGGCAACATTCGAGACAAGGAATTCGAAACTTTTGTTGCTTTCCTTGTGGCATTTGAAGTAGAAACGATAGTCAATTAATACTCCTGAGGTACCTGAGGAATTCATATCGCTCATGCTACGAAAATTGTCCCGGTGATATTGTATTTGATATAGATTTCTTTTGAGCGGAACAATGTAGATTCTGATGAAAATTGAATTGTTTTTTTTACAAAATTTTTATTCGACTTTTGCATACCTGAGCGTATGAGCACTGTAATGAATTAAATATTAATCATACGTTTATTTTCTATCATACTTAGCTATTCTTTTCATATCATATTTCACAAATTGAATTTAAATTAATTTCCTTTTCCTCCCGATTTTCAAATTCTCTGGAAATTATCAAAAATAAGTTCTGTTCTTTTGCAAAAAAAAAGAAAAAAATAAAAAAATTTAACTGGACAGTCAATGGAGATGAATGTACGGCTAGACGGAATATTTTATTTAATTTTTGAAAATACGAGAAACAAATTTTCTCCGAAAATGAAAACCTTTCAAGGTCTTCCTTGCATATGCTTATGTATATACATACATACAAATATGTGGACATAGTCTTTCAAGTGCAAATTTCCTCCTTGTTTTTGCTTTCTTTTAATAGAATTTTCTTTCGGCAAATGCTAACTAAAAAGGGAGAGAGAGAGTACAATTTAGTAAAATGAATTCATTTTAGATACAAAGTCAGATGTAATGAATATGGCAGAGAAAAGTCTATTGTGGATACCTTTCGTTACTTAGGTAACCACGGGACATATGGAAAATAGGCGGGAGATGTAAATAAACAAGAAAAGGAAAGTTAGAACTTTTTAGGTTAGCTTAGGTTAGGTGGTGTCACAGCATAGAATCATGCGAGTTTCCCACGTAAGCCAAAGCACTTAAAAAGATATTCTAGCTTAAGCCAACTAGTCTATCTTAAATAACTTCAGACAGTTTCTTCAACGATGTCAAGAATAAGGTTCTCAGTATTACCACACACGTTCATGCTATTTGCTGTACAGTGGCAGACTAAGTGACAGACAGTCAGAGTAAGAAAAATCTTATCCTCCGTTTCACAAAGGCTGTAGAAATCATTTGAGGTAGTGACTAGCCAACGCACTTGCGTCTCTATTAGGTAATCTCTCGTGAGAGCAAAGCCCACATATTACACGTTCAGTCGGGTACGAAAACAATCTGTTTCCTCCTCACAGTGTTAAAATTCGGCCAGCTTGTCCTAGTGTTCAAACGGTTCCCAATTTCAGCCAAGGAAGTGTTAGCCAAGTAATGGAATTTATTCCTATTAACCAGTGTGATATCCGTTATCGAAACTACATCCCCAACATAGCTCCGGGTATGTAGTTGGGACTAAGCTCAGGAAACTTTTGAGTAATCCGTCATATCCTAAAAAATTAGGCGAAAATCATGAACAAATTTGGACGTCAATATTTTATTCGGAAGGGTTTTTATGACATCCGGGCTGATGGAGAGCTTCAGAACATTGTAAAGGATTATTCTGCTCCTAAATAGCCTTGAGAATAACCGTGACTTTCGCCTTGAAGGCATTGCAGTGATCTTCGAGTTTGTATGACGTCACATCTCCTTTCCCTACACAACTTTGAGCCATCGGCCATATATTTCCAGTGAAGTTTGGAGAAGAGAGCATAAATGCATCTTTTAAATAGAAATTCGAACTTGAAAAACCATATAGTTTTACGCAGAGGAAGATACTGAAGCTAAACAAGCTGAGAGTAATTGGCTATAATAAGTAGGTCATCATAACAAGCCTTGTTGACAACATCTTTTTTCTTTGTCGTTGCTGTAGCTGTGGTTGTATTGTGACCAACTGCGGCTGAAATATTAAATATTGTTTCGGCCTCTTTTATTTGTTTTCTGTTGCTGTTGTGTTTTATGAAAGACAATAAAAGACGAAAAATTTTTCATTATTGCAAACGCAATAAAATTTATGAAATTCTATGCCACTTAATAAAAACGAAAACTGTTTTCCTGTTGATTCATTTGGTTTGATTTTCCTTGGCAAGCTGGTTCCTCGTTCGTTTTCTACATGGAGAAGAGAGAAAGAGACAGGAAAAGCAAAAATATTGTTTGAATTTGTTGACTTAAAGTATGATGCAGCACGCAAGCACGTACACAAATTTCATTTATAGACTGTGAAAAAAAAAAAAACAAAAACAATGACAACACAAAGGCAAACACAATACCGTGTACATCACTCAAGAGATGTTAAACAGGCACTGCAAGTCTTTATGGAAGATAGAAACCAGAAACTTCTCCGTAAAATACAACACAAATCACAACAATACTTGCTTTTATGCTCACCAAACCCAGGCTTTAATGGGACAATGTTTAGAATTCACACATGCATACACAAAATTTCAATTCAAGCTGTGTTGTAAGCACACATTGATTGATGATGGCTGAGTATTATGGTTTTTGATTCTGCTTTTTGTTCTAACCAACCCCCTGCCCCCACCAGCAAATACAACAAAGAAAAGTTGTATGAAGATAACGCAACCTTGAAAAGAATCGAGAAAATGAGAGCAACAGTGTCAATGTCAATATACGACAATGCTAAAGGAAAATAAAGCAACAGTTTATTTACTGTTATTTGCTAACGGTTTAGTGTTCTCAGTTTAATGAGCACAAAAAATCGAATAAAAAATATGTAAGTGTTGTCAACTTTTGCATTTAGACAGTGATTTTAGTGATTTAACAGAATTCTTTTAATTTTAAAAGAATAAAATAATTTCAATTTCAGTACTCAGTTAATGAAGACTCTGTCTGAGAAGCTAAGCAGAGTTGTAAAGAGTATATCGTATATCGAGTAGAGAAAGTTTGTCGGTAAAGCAAACTTTAGAGCCCCGAGACAGTGTGTGCACCACATTTAGGATGGTTCCACAATGCTGGAGAAAAAAATCTCTGGAGAAATAGCGAGATATATCATGGCTGCTTTCAGGGGGGTATTAACAACAAATCTGACGTACTTGCAAAGACTGCCACTAGAAAAAATTCGAATGAACTCATGTGTGAGATTGATATCATTCAGCAGACGAAGGCATCTACAGAAGCTGAAAGTCTTCTCCGTTATATTTCGTCATTTGAATAAAATCTACACCTTCATCAGGTTGTGTTTAATATGCCTGCCCGGAATTATAGATACACAACTCAAAAGGTACTATCGGGTCCTTGTAGTCTCGTTGTGCAGCCCTTGCACTGACCAACTTCTTCCTTTTCCCTGATTTTGGTGGAACTTGGTTAGTACAGGGACTGCGTTCACCCGTGGCATCACAACAGGCCGCTATGCGTGATCAAGTGAGCTTTGTGATATCAGAGCTACCACTCCGACCTAACCTAACCTAACCTTGTAGCCTTTAAGTATTAAAATTATTATTATCGTGCTGAATTTCAGTGACCACATGATCTATATTACTTCCTTCAAACTTTAGAGAGTATCCCTGTATTATCGTTCCTAGTACTGTTGCAATGACAAACTTCGGAATGTTGTTCTGGTTAGTGCTTGAATCGCAGCCAAGTGTTTTTTTTCATTAACGACACACTGGTTCCAATTATGTGCTCTGATGTTTCATTTTCTTCATCTCTGAATCTACACTTTGGCTGCATATCAAACGATAACTCATACTTCTTCTCATGATAATTACTTACATAGCTCATTGCACATTACAACGCTTAAGTCAGGATTACAGCCTAGCTTCTCACATCACTTATGTTGGGTGTGTTAATTTTTATTCACGTGTGGCGGGACGTACAGTTTACCGTCGCCTCCGAGCGACAGAATTTTTAGAAATTTCAGAGTTTTTGCCAAAAGACTGCTAAGAGTTAGTCGCCGAGGATATATTTTGTTTTGTTCGAGATGTTTAACCTGGGATTTGAACCATGGCCTCACAAAACTTTACCTAGTCATACTATAACTCATGATAATTGCCCAACAAAAGCTTAGATTGTCTCAAACTCATTCGGCTTGAGGAAACTCTTGGTCTCTCCTTAAATTCCTCCCCTTACGTCTATTATAACCTAGCTTAGGAGTAACTTTTAAAGAATTTATAGGCTGTAAAAGTTCGAAATGGCTATTGTAGGAGTTGCCAAGTTGAGACTGTGTTCTTTATCCTACGGAATCTTATCTTACATTACTATGATCCATGATCTGAATTGCCTCAAGTATGTGTCATCGAAAAATTTACTCAGTTTTGTCAGCAATACCAGTTGCCATGGAGACTGCCTATGTCCGGTTTAAGATTTTATGCATCTAAGATCATGGCTTGTAGTGTATCCATAATACTTACATACAAACATAATTGGTCATTACAACTTTTGAGTCAGGATCACGACCTAGCTTCTTATACCACTTATGTTACGTGTGTTAATTCTATACATGGGTTACGGAACCTAGAGTTTAATGTCGACTTCGAACGATAGATTTTTACAGAAAAATTTTCATGGCAATTTTATTGTTTCTCCAAGTTTTTTCCAAAAATCTGCTGAGAGGAAGATGTCTGACCAGGGGGTTTGAACCATGTCCTCACGTCTAATGAGCCAATACAGTACATACTAGACAATGGCGACTTCGTATCCATGGTGCTTTGGGTAATTAGCCGATATGGAATTCAAACAGGTTCCTTGCAGATGAAATTATTCTTTCTGAAATGCTTATCGCGTAATCAGGTAAGAATCGGTTGTGTGGTATGATTTGAAATTACATACCGTAGAGTTCATTGGCTTTAACTGTGCTCTAATAAAAGTCGGTTATCATACGACCATAACGTTCTGAATGAGCAATAAAGGGTCTTCCAGATAATTTTTGATATTTTTTTTTGGTTGAGTTCTCCAAACTCAATGTGCAACTTGCTTGTTAGTGTTACTACAACATTTTTGATGAGAAAAATAAGCGTTTTCCTCAAACAAATTAGTCAACACTGTGGATTTAACCTGAGTATGAGCATTAAAGAGAAAGTTGTTGTGAACGTATATGTGTGTATGTGTTTAAATGTGTTAAAGAGAGCATATTTGTAAACAAAAAAATAATGGGAACACTTGCATAAAACGTTCATATAAAAGTCAGCTACAGGTTTATGAAGACTTCAGTTGCAATTAAATGCTCGTGGTTTGCTTTACGAAATATTAAAAAGTTGATGAAACGTTTTGTGTAATTAAATCTGAAAATCTAAAAACAAAGAAAATTTTTACGTTTTTTCGCGGAAATAACAACAAAAAAAATTGTAACAACTTGTTGTTGTATGGAATACTCGTTTTAAATGGAAAAATTTCCGTGCTTAAGTGGTTTTCGAGCAAGTTAAAGTGAGAAATTTAAATGGGAAATTGCTTAATAAACGAGCTATTATTGGCGTGTGTTAATTTGAAGGAATTTTGAAGGATATTGAAAATTTTGTAGAACAAAAAAATGTTAAATCGTGTCTAACAGTTCGTATTAAACGTGCTGTAGTAGAGACAGTAGTGATAGACAATGTTTGCTTGCCTTTTATTGTTAAACATTCAAACAACAACAGCAGCAGAAAACAATTGAAAGTTTTACCAACAACAAACTGAAAAACAAACGGAAAAAAGGTCAGTAATTTTTGAAAGGAAAACACAGACAATATTTCCCAAGAACCACAACAAACAATACAAACAATAAAGAAAAGTTTTTCCAAACTTTTTCCATAGAAAAATAGGAAAAGTTTCTTTCGTTTATCAATTATTTTGAAGCGCTTTTGGTGAAGGGGGTTATTGAAATTCATATTTGAAGTTAAGGGCTTGAGTTGTAATTTTTTGTTGTTGTTTTTGTTTTAGCAAATAAATACCTCCTGAAGAAAAATATTAAATTATTGATGGATGCTTTCAGTTAAACGTGCTTATGATTTAAAAAAAAAGTTTTTTTTTTGTTGTTGAAAGCATGCGTTACTGACAGAAAAAAGGGGGAAACATTTTTTTTAAACAAATAATTTGATGATTAAATTATAAGCTTCAAGGTTATGCAAAGGCAGGAAGAATAAACAAGTCAGTAGGATAGGTTAGGTTGGACTTAAGGGTTGATGAGCACAGTAACCCTATGTTTGGAAACAAAAAATAAATTCACTGTAATGCTAACATAACATGGGGATAAGATACAGAGACTTACACGCCTTGGTATAACCGGGCAATGAAAATATATCCTACAGCGAAGCTGGAGGCAGTGAGACACGTCTGACACGATCAGGGAGCATTGTGATCTAACAAATCGAATGGCTGACAGACCTTTCTTTAATCGTCTCTTTCGAAATACGTTTCACAACAAGACTGGGTAATAAAATGGAATGGAGGAATTTGAAGGCTTCATAGCTACGTCTCTAAAGAAGAAATCATTCTGTATAATAGGGTTGGGTAGGGAAAAGAGTGTCCGACAAATGTTTGGTCCTGGAGAAAAATTTTCAGAACCCATGAAGAAACTTTGGAATATCTTTTGAGCAGAAGTTTACACTATCGAAAGTGGTTCTCAGTTCAATTTGGACCAGGAAATACAAACGACAGGAAGTTTACACTATCGAAAGTTTTTCTAAGTTCAATTTGAACCAGGAAGTACAAACGACAGGACATGTAAGACTGTCTGGCAGTTAAAATGCTAGCCAAACACTTGATTCATATCAGGTTAATTACTATTACTAGTATTACTAAGGACAGTTTACAAGCTACTGATGGGGTAAAAGCCATTTTGGGTGGGTCAAAGAGATGCTTGAAATGGTTTACTCAGTGAAATGGAGGATAAAGAGAGGCAAAAACCCCGCTTCAGTCAAATGGAATTGAGTAAATCTGAACTAGTGTTGACTAACTACAATGGAAAGAGCTTTAAAGCATGCATAGCCTGAGGGCAGTATAAGGCCTTCTGACCAAGCACTGATGATCGCTTCAAGCCAAAGTTATCGATTCAGTGATGGGCGTTGCCATGAGCATAAAAAGTTGATTTTATGATAATAAGACTGAATCATAGAACACAGATTTGGAACCTGTTCGGTGTAAATGCATTCCTGCATGGAATGGAATACCTGGGCGAGTATCAAGCACTAGGCAGACAGTTAGACTTACTTACACAGAGCACGAACATAGGATTGAGAGAGACATTGTGTGGACACCCTACATAGATTGATTGCAGTGGTCGTATTCCTTCTTAATAATAAGGTTGATATAATCCAGTTTAAGTTCTTGTGGCTGCTCAAAACTGATGGTGTTGCAAAGTAATATCGTCACTGAAATTCTGTTTGAAATCCTTCTTTCATGGGGTGGTTTCGCAATCTATGTTGATGCTTTTGTTACATAGTTCCCACCCCATGCGGCGAAGTTGTCCATAACGAGATGCTATCTTCTTCCAAGTTCCTATATATGTGGGCAGTCCCACAATCAGTGATGAATCTTCTGTTACTTATTTCCTCAAGCATTCGATAAAGTTGTCTACAATCTACCAGAGAATGAGATATTATCTTCTCCCAAGTTTCTTTTTCTTTCTTTTATGGGAAAGTCCTGTGATGAAAATTCTGTTACTGACTTCCTGCACCACTCGCTAGAATTGTTTAAAATCGCACAGCTTCTTAGATTCTTGGTATTAAACATTCTCCTCGTGGGATACTCTTCATAGGATCCACTGTATTTAAATACTTAATACCTTAAAGCGTAAATTTGCTTGCAACATAAGCACTTCATTACTTACTTGGAATATATTCACTTGAAATACTATGTATCACTTTCGAAACCCTTAATCTCTTTGCCTGAGTTTCTTATTCTCTATTAAAGGGGAAGTAGTTAGTAATTCGAAGATATCGGAGATAGTATTTCAAGTTCGTTTGCAGCATCTGCTTAGCACCATATGTATGATACTGGCAGTCATAATATAGGAAAGACTTCAAAGTAAATTAAAGAAGTGGAAGGTTATCAGATTGCTCCCATAGAAGGAAGTAATCCCCAGTATCTTGTATTTCATTCGATTTCAAAAAAGCCTTCGATATCATCAGATATATTGACATAAGAAAAGGATTAGGAAAGTATTCGTACCTCAGAAAATACATTACATACATATGTAAATACATAATTGGTCATTACAACCCTTTAGTCAGGATTACCACCCAGTTTCTTACACCGCTTGTGTTGCGCCTGTTAATTTTATACACGAGTGGCTTCACTAACAGTTTAAAGTCAACTCCAAACGACAGATTTTTGAGAAACGTTTCATGGCAATTTTATTCACTCACAAAATACTTTGTATTATTCGAGCTGTGGATTGGTATGCAGAACTCTCAGTACTTTAAGAAGCGGGTATCGGTCATCAATCATGTCAAGCCAAATGAAGGATTTGGATTCTGCTGATGATATCAGTTTAGTCCTACACAAGAACTTCCAGATTCAAACGGAACTAGAAGACTTGCTATCAGGACTTGAAATCAATCAAATAACGTCAGTTAAGAGGACATCATGCTATCGGCCAAAGTTATGACAAAGGAATGAACGAACAACATCAATCAGTAAGGAGAAAATGAAATCTAAGCGAAATTTATAAATTGTGGAAGTAAAATTGGGTACCGAATTACTTAAAAGCTTTGGAATTAATCAACAATGTCCTCTGAATCATTTATAGAATATACTGGGCACCAGTTTATCAGCAACATGTACTGAAATGTATGCAAAATATTACAAGAATGAGGCTAGACTGGTTATACCAAGTCTCAAGGAACTAAGGTTCTTGTGAATTTCTTCTAAAAGACCCATTTGAATCTATTTACAGTCTGTGAAAAAAGTATTTGAAGGGAAAAATTAAATTTCTTATTTTTCCAACAAAAATCTCCACAGCAACCCATAGAAAAGTTACACAGAAAATTACAGATGTTCATCATTCCCCGTCTATGCCCTACTCTGTATTTAAAATCATCAATAAATTCTCAATAACACACCCGGCGCGTATGATGAATATGAATATACACAGAATGAAAGTGTGACGGTGTGGTATGGTGGATGCCATAATAATAATCATACGCTACGTGAGCCCGCATTAAAAATTCGGTTTGAAAAGTCAACAGAAAATTACACAGAAAAACTTTGTTTGAACACAATTCCCTCAAGTTTTTCCTAATTTTTCCTTTTATCAGTGAGGGAAAGTGTTTTTCCCTTTTCCTGTCCTGTTGTCGTTGTTGTTGCCTTTGTATTTCAGATTTTTGTTGTCTTTGAGTAAGATTTTTAAATCATTCTTTGACCATTTTCTAGAAGAATTTTTTTGTATTGAAAAAATGGGGTTTTTCTAAAATGGGTACGAGGTTGGGGAGAGAAGATATGAATACATGATAAAATAAATAAATATTTGCTTTGATAACTCACACACACATAATCGCACCCATAAACATCCCTAGAGTTTTGAAAAAAGAGAGAAAAAAAATTCTGAAGAGATATGAAAAAAAATGGAAAAAGAAAAATGTGCATGGGAATGGAAATGAAAATGGGAATGAGAGAAAAATGTTTTAACAAATGCCATTAATAATATCGATAACTTTTTAATGGCAAAGGAAGGAAGAGCAAAAAAGGAAAACGATTTATTTCTCCTTTAACTCATTAAATTTTAATAATGATGACCTGGAAGAAGAGCAAACAAGAAAAAAAAAATGAAATTAAATTTCACTCTTACTTGCGAATTAAATTAAAACAAGCGGCTCAAGCGGCAAATATTAGGTCATATAAAAAGGATACATACTGGAGTGGCATTGTGCTGCCCTGAATCTTACAGAGTATTCCTATAATATCTCCGCCATTGCTATTACTCTGGAAAAATGAAAAATGTTATTTGCCTAGTACTTTATATGAAATTAAATACTTCTGAATAACACTTCCGAGGATTCATTCACCTCCTTATATAGTCAACATATTGAGCTCAAACAGCTGCCTAATTTAAAGAAGTGTTCATTCGGTATGCAATGCCCAGGGATTATCCGCTGCAAATTAAAATCTCTTCACACAATAAAAGCTTGAATTGCCTCAAACGTGGTTGGCTTGGCAAGTAACTTCGTCTCTCTCCATCTTCCTTTTCACCATTTTCCTTATATCCTTTCAAAATAATCTTCGTACTCCACAGATTCTATCAGCGGCGTGGGAGTTTCTTTAGTCGTAAGCCCATCTGTCAGCTCATTGCCGTGCCAGGCATTCTGTAGGAGGTGACCCTCTTTATCTTGCCTTCATTCATTCATTCAGTTTCGCAGCTTGTATCCTATTATTTTCGAGTTAATATCTTACGAGCACTTGGTTTCACAGTCGGATAATTTTCATATGTCCCGTGGTTTGTATTAACTGACCGTATTGGACTGAGCACATTTTGCAATGATGTAAACTTCCTGTTGGGAGGTGCTCACGAGTTTCTCTATGTACTCTAAATATTGTACTTGAGGCCGACCACTCCTTCGCTTGTTGCAGGATCTGTCCTCGACTCAATCGTACGCCTATGTAGTCTTAAAATTGCTCTATTTCCTCTTATTCACACTCTTGTTGTGAAGAAGTTCTCAAAATCATGTTCCTTTTTGATATCGAACATCCTAGGCTGTCCTCGATCTATTCGTACAATATTGAACGTTGCCTCTCTTGAAACACAAAGCGACCTTTAAATTGCTGCATTCGCTCTTATTACTCAGTGTTCTTGCAAATCATATCAAAAAATTTCGGAGTCTATTGATTCTGTCCACAGGACAGAAGGTGTTAGGAAAGAAGCAGTCAGCCCCTCAATTTATAAGCTCACGATGTTCCCATTATCTCAACCAAGGTCTTCAAGCTCTGGTTCTCACTGCTATATACAATGAACTTAAATCCAACAAATCTTCCAGCGCCATTTTAGGATACATTCATTGCTCTGATTACAACACCACATTTGTCCAACTCTATTTAAACCTTTTCCAGGTTCGTTCTGTTTATTCAAGCAATGGATTACACTTGGTCTGACTGTCATGATATACGCCTGGTGCATAATTCTTAGATTGCACCCCATATCGGTTTGATCATCATTTCATACGTCTGCTGCATAACTGTTAGGTTCCATCCCCAAGGTTGCATTGCAAGCCATTTGCATATCGTTATCGTGTTCTTGGAGTTTTCTTGAAAGAGTAACCTCTCTATATTTCTTTCCATGTCAGTCATTTAGGGAATACTACCGGATAATAATTATTCCCACTTAAGTTGTCCAATAATTCCCGATTATTGCCAGAGCTTATCATGAACCTCATTGACATGCACCAGCAGCTTACTATCTCATTGAACAACAGTCGTTAAGCAATCTTATCGTCTTCCTTTAGAACTTTATTGTCTGCATAGCCTTGACAGTCAGTATCTGTCTCAGGCAGTTACATCAAGATTTGTGGCCATCAACTGTACATAGTAATACAAATTTCGAATACTTTTCATAGAACCCAATATTATTTTTCACTGAATTCTCATCACTTATTTCAAAAATTTTAAAACGATTTCGATTTTCAATTTGAAAAAAATAAACGAAAATGATGATAAATTCCGGACAATGGATATTAAACGGAAATGAAATTGTTTTTAATGCCAAAAGGGAGATTTGAAATCATTAAACATGACATGAACATGTTTAAACATGGTTTTTTGTTTTGTTTTTGTTTCCTGGCTGCCAATCTGCCAATGGCAGTTAAATCAGAAAAGATTTCAAGTGCATGAAGCAGATTTTTATGTCATGACCATAGTCATGAAAAATGCAAAAAATTTCATTGAAAATGTTAAAACAATTATTTATAACATATCATACACATATACATACATCATACACTTACTTTTTCTAATAATAAATTTGAAAAGTTTATTAAAAAACAGCCAGCATTACGGCACTAGCAAATGAAATAAAAAAAATAAAAAAAAATTTCCAACTGTGTTATGGACCTATGACACGTGACGTATGAGACTCGAGTGTCTTAAACAAAAATATCATTTCAACGAAATCAGATCTGTAAGTCCGTGACTTTTTGAAAGTCATGCTTCTTAACCGAAAGGTCAATGCCGCTTGTCAGCCATATATAGTCAATAAAATGGATTTGTTTTTGAATGATTTCGTAGAGAACATCAAATCTCTTTTGGTCGTGCCATTTCCTCAGTTCACGCTCATGTTTAAATGCAGAGAATAGTACGGTTTAAGGATCACTTTATCACCCACATTAACTACAAGAGGTTGATACTTACGCCAATGATTAATGCACCTAATGCTACCACATACCATTAAAATTTTAAATTTCAACAACGTACACCATTGGGACGAAGTCTTCTAGCCTAAGCCTCCCAGGATCGTTATCTTAAAATTAGATAATCTCGTCAGGAGTGCCACGAATGGCATTCTACGTATTCTCGGACGAATTTGTGTACATGCTGGGCACTGACAGACAGCTTCATTCTCCTCCGTATGCCAACTTCAGCTGAAGTCGTGTGGTAAGGCTCCTAAAGGACGGATAAGTCTTAGTAAATGTTACGGGAGAACAGAGACCACAAAATAAATGTTAATTCGGCTAGTCTGGCTAGTCTGGCTGTAATACAATTTCTAGCTGTGTTCCTATAGCCAGAGGACTAAGTAAGGGAGAAATAGACAACACTCATGGACAGGCTTTAATGGCGATATAGTGGTCGAAAAGGACTTTATGGTAGCCTGAATATTCGAGTGTATTTTCATGATGCTGCAATCAATCACTTCCGCTTAAAATATACAGCAGTGATCCTGCAGCCTATATGACTGATATCCGACCAAGTCTTCTATATGAACACTTCCTTCTTGATTTCCTATGCAACATTGTGCTGCCAGTATATATATGTATTCTGAGAATTCAAAGCAGAATCTGGTTCATATGGGAGTGATCTCTACTTTGGGATGCCAGTGATCCAGAGGGTTGGACAAAAATAGAGAATGTGGCTTATGCCAAGCGCATCCAAGGGGAGCATATCAAAACTTTTTTGTTAAGTTCACCTTGGTCTTCTTTGGTATCTTTGGTATCTTTGGTATCGCCAGGAGACTCCTATTAATTTGACTGCACTTGACTACTTTTTGGTTTACAAACAAACCTTAAAGCTCATTGAATCAAGCCATATGTGTGCCTGTGGTTTCCTTAATCTCAATCGCTTTCGATCTCGGGTTGGCCAAAACAATTTCACGAATGTTTTTTCAAATGCTTCAAGTATAGAGACCTTTTCCATGCTTGAACGGCCACAAGAAAGTTCAGTAAACAACACAACAACAGCTGGTTCCCGTAGTATTTATTAAGCATAGCTTTGGTTTGCTTTTTTCTCAAATAATAATGTTTGATGACCACATGAAATTCATTTGCTTTCCATTTTCTCAACGAATCACACGGTAATCTGTGAAAACTTGTGTCAAGCACAAGCAATATGAGGCAGTTTGGTCAAATTTTTGACAGGAGTCAAGGAATTCAAAAGGAAATAGACTTGGTAACCCTACACACGTATTCAAAACATATTGAAGCGTAGATAATAAGTTTCTTACGAGTGTATTGTGATGCCACTAGCTAAGGTCGTGATTGGATTTTATCAGTGCAGCATCTGTAGATCTGGTACGTCCATCATTGCTCAGAGATGTTTACAATTACGCAAAATCGTGGAGAATACTCATGAAAAAGAGGAGAGATGCCTGGAAGGAAGTACTAAGGCAGGCTAAAATCCGACAAACTGCTTGTTAAAAAACACATGTACAACAGTTTCCATCGCTTGCTCATCTCTAGAGTATATGCAAAAGTCGTGTGCCCTGTCTTCGAGACCAATAACATCAACCACCGTATAGAGCGTGTTGAAGTTTGAGCACATTTTCTGTATGTCCTCTATACAGTCATACTAAGCGTTCAGTTTGCTGGAAACCACTAAGACGTACATGTCGTAACGCTTTACCAACTGGTTAAGAGAATCATGACAGCCAGCAACCATCTTAGTTAATAATCGTGTAATTAACTCAACCACCTGAAAGACGCTGCAGTGGTCCGGTAGCCTGCCGAATTCGAAAAGGTTCCACCATCCAAGGAATTCAAAAGGAAATAGACTTGGTAACCCTACACACGTATTCAAAACATATTGAAGCGTAGATAATAAGTTTCTTACGAGTGTATTGTGATGCCACTAGCTAAGGTCGTGATTGGATTTTATCAGTGCAGCATCTGTAGATCTGGTACGTCCATCATTGCTCAGAGATGTTTACAATTACGCAAAATCGTGGAGAATACTCATGAAAAAGAGGAGAGATGCCTGGAAGGAAGTACTAAGGCAGGCTAAAATCCGACAAACTGCTTGTTAAAAAACACCATGTGAGTTGGGAAATCGGGAGAGACTTAGTTGGATACCAGGAACTCATGCAGGCTGCCCGATCACTGCTGTTTTTTTAAACGAAAGTCATGGTTACCCTTATGGCGATTAATTGGCTACTCAGAAGCACTATATTTCAGGAGAATACACTTGAATATCCAGGCTGGCAAAAAAAGGCTTTTCAACCGCCAAATCACCATTCAAAATTGACCATGAATGCTAAGTAAGTAAGCGGTATAGATGGGTTGCTTATCAGTTTGTCTTACTCTGAGATTTCGAGTGAATAAGTTTAGCTTATGATCGCCGAATATCCAAGCTGCCATAAACTGCCTATCGACCACCATATCGCCATTCAAGCTTGTCCATGAATGCTAAGTAAGTAAGTGGTATGTATAGATGGGTTGCTTATCAGTTTGTCTTACTCTGAGATTGCGAATGAATAAGTTTAGCTTATGAAGTCAAAGTTATGGAATTAATTGATGAAAATAATTTAAGAAATTGGTTCCTTTCTTTAACTTGAATTGATTTTAAGTTTACAAACAAAGTTTAACTGAAATTTTTTTTTTGGTTTTGTTTTAAAGTTCTTGCATCGCTTCTTTGGTTTTCCAATAAATATTAGGTTTCCGTTTTTCCATAAGTTTCCGTTTTTCGTCAAAGATTTCAATTAAAACAGGAACCCCTGCCACAAGCACAGTTTGTGTTCAAACAATGTTGCAGTTGAACACATAGAAAAACGGATTTCAGTAACATTTTACTAGAGTCTCGTGTTATGAACAGAAATTAATTGCTTTTCGGCAAAGAAAGGCAAAAAAGGACACAAAGAATGAAACTAAAAGAGAATGGTGACATCAAAATAAAAATAAAAAAACCAGTCAAAGGTTATTGGCGGGTTAAAATGGGGAAACAATCGGTTTTTAAAGTCGAGTCATTAAAGTAAGAATGAAAGAAATCAGAAAGAAATTTTTATTTTTAATTAAAATTGCGATTAAGAGTATAAAGAACAATATTTTGGTTACAAGAAAATCAAATATAAAGCAAAAGGGAAAATCATATTTAAATGAAAAACATTTTCTAATTAAGAGAACAAAAACAAAAAAAAAAAAAAAAAGAAAACAACCGTTACATGGTGTAAGATTTTGTATAATATTCTCTGCTGCTAATGGTTTTTTATTGCAGGATAAACACGAGCGAGCAACAGCAACATAAAACCAAGCAAAGCCATTCCCATTCCATTTCATCACATCCTATCACATCCCACAACCCTAACCAACAGCTCTCACACACACACACAGTCGGTGTCAATCATCAATTGCATTGAAGTTAAAACAATAGCTGAGCAAGAAAATGCCCGGTCCATGTCAACGTTTGCGTTTACCATCCTTAACATCGGTTTTAAAATCAACGCCGCGTGCCAATAGTGCTGACTATCCCACCTCAACACCGCCCAGCAAACGTAATACTACGACCACCAGTAGTCAACACAATAGCGGCTCAACCACACATTTAATGCGCAAACAACAGCATCGCGTGGTGGTTATGGGTGCCGCTAAGGTTGGCAAAACCTGCATTATATCACAGTTTCTCTATGACAAATTCAATACGCGTTACAAACAAACGGTGGAGGAATTGCATCGTGGCGAATATGAATTACCGGATGGCTCAGCACTCACACTGGATATATTGGATACATCGGGTTCATATGAATTTCCAGCAATGCGCACGTTGTCAATAACAACGGGTGCTGCATTCATTTTGGTTTATGCAGTCGATGACCGCGAATCGTGGTTCGAGGTGGAGAGGCTAAGGAATTTGGTAAGTAACGAAAAATTTTTAAAATTAAAAAAAAAAAATTTGTATTACATATTATGGGTCCTTAATTTAATAATTTGGGTTATTGGTTTGGGTATTTAATAGCTTATATACATATTTACTTAAAGAGCAAGTACATGAAATATTATGTAAAAATACCCAAAGCCTCTAAAGGAAATAGCAAGACATGCAAAGGTTTCTCCCAATTGGATTCTGGTCTCGAAACGTACAAGAGTTTTAATTTAAAAATCCACTTTTCTTTTACACATGGTTTGCGTCTTTAATAGCTTATGAAAAAACTTAACAAATCTCATTAAATTTTGCCCAAGAATGCCGCCTGTCTTATTTAAGGATGTCCTCATAAGTTTTTTTGTGCTTGGGAATTTGGAAAGTGTTTAAATTCGGTTTCCTTTTACATAAGGTTTGGGTCTTTAATAGCTTATATACATATTAACCTGAAGAGTAAGTAAGCTATCTCAAATATTGTCCAAAAATACCCAAAGCGTCTTGAGGAAACAGTAAGACAAACAAAGCTTTTCTACAAGTGGGTTCTGGCTTCGAAGCATACAAGGTTTAAAAAGCTGCATTTCTTTTACATATGGTTTGTATCTGTAATAGCTTATGTACAAACTTAAATACATCATATCAAATACTGCCCAAGAATGCCGGCTGTCTTATTTAATAAATGCCCTGATAAGTTTTTCTGGGCTTGGGAACATAGAAAGTGTTTAAATTTGTTTTAAATTTTACCCATGGTTTGTGTCTTTAATAGCTTAAACTATTTTTGCTGATAGCATAGACACCATAAGATTCCTATTACAGCGAAGATTATACAAAAATTTCGGTTGTTTCTTTAGAAACTAGCGAGTCATTGCCTGATTATCCTCATGTTGATACATGGGACTTAGAAGATGTTCAATTTAAATAAACCGTTTCTTTCTCACATGGTTTTTGTCTTCGATAACTTGCCAACATAATACCTCATAACAACGTGGCCATTGGATATCTAAAGGGTAAGTACAGTTCATCGAAATTTGTCCAAGAATGCCGGGTTTCCCTGTTGGAGATACTCTATCTTTAGTTCCTGGGTGCTGATGCGTTTAAAAGAGTTAAGAGTGATTATCATTCCGCTTCAAAGCGGTAAACATAAGATTTCATTCCGCTTTCACTTATTCCCTAAGAAAAAATGAGGGTATGAACCCACTTTTATGGACTCTAAACAAATTAAGGCTCTTATATATATACTAAGGACGTTGATAAAGGGGCATTGGCTCCTGGACTTATGTCATTCCAAGGGCTGAAAACGGATTACAAGAACTTCTGTAGAAGCTTTTATTAACCATAATGACGGGGATGGAGGAAAGACTTGTGAGTATTTTCTCGGTCAGTATGCGAATTGTTTTGGATTTTTTAATAACTCGAGCCAAACAATAGAACTTGCAAGGGTGGCATGTATCTCAATATGTCGTAATGTCTCAACAGATGCACTAAAGTCCTCGCTTGCAGAGCACCCCTTTACTTGGAGATGACATGCCGCAGTAGCGCATTAATTAAAAAGTAAAGGCTGTCGCTTCTTCTTCTGACCTCAGGAATGTCATGGAGTTAGGTGGCAGGCAACGTGAACGAACAGTGACAATGGTAGAGTGACTTATTTTGGGATTCATACTTGGCGGCGCATGTACCGACACATTTGAGGACGGTGTGGGTTAGGGACCGACGACTGCAAGCATGCATGCGAAGTTCCACTTCTTGTTCAACCTGAAATGGCCGTCAATATCTACCGATTTGACGATGTTAAACCACGTTTAGATGGACAGTCTTTTAAGGTTGGAGCATTTGATAACCGCGATAGGGAACGAATAGTGTTTTCAAATTATTTCAAAAGTTTTGAATGCTACGCCCAATTCATAAACGATCATATAAATGATAAGGCATGTTGCACAAGTTCAAGTATTAAATGAAAAAAAATCTGTTTTATTCACCAATACTTATGAACAAACCCTCGTATTTGATAAGCCATTTGTGCCAACGCTAAAAATGGCACATAAGACTCCATTAAATGCCTTTAAAGTAAACAAAGTATTTTCCCAGCTTAAATAAATGATTTTTTCTTTAAATTGTAAGACCTACGAACACCTACGCCCAAAAGGCTTAGAAAAATAAACGGAAAACTAAAGGTGTTCGTAATATTTTCTTTTCTTAACACTTGATTTCTTTGTGGGTGTTTATTTACTCTGAGTTTAAGTCCATTTGAGTTAATTTAGTCACTTAAATAAGTTTTTACAACAAATAGAGATTGAATCCTCAACATATTTAAAGAAAATAAATTTTTTCGTTTTAAATCTTTAAAAAAAAGTAAAAAAGAAATGAAAAGGTTCGTCTATTAAGCAGGTGGTGAAAATGCTTTGATGATGTAATTTAGTTTTTTAAGAAGGGATCAAAGAGTTTTAATAAAAAGCAAACTAGCAAGGGTTTTAAAAAATTTGGTTTTTAATTCTCATGGCTGGACTGCAAGGCGGTGTGTCAGACTGTGTTTACATACCATGCACTAAATTTGAGCACTCTAAAGCAAGATTGGGCCGATAGGGCCTCTACGTGATGGCGTGTTTAACGGTCTTTAAGATAAGTATGTTAACAATCTCTTCATCCTCTCAATTATGTTATTCGTCGATGAGCGCCGGAGTAATAAAAAAAGTCTTCTAACGAACTCACATAAGATTCTAAAACGTTAACTGGTGTTACTCGCTGATTGCCAAAATGAAAGTGGGAGATATGAAAAATATTTTAGCCAGTTGGGTGTCCCGTTTGCAATATCGTTCAGCGTTGTTTATCCATAATATGAACGACCACTATGGTGCGTCTGAGAACGACACCAACCAGGCCAACCAGTTAAGCAATCCTACACAGGCAGTAAACTCTGTAATTTGCTGATTTAAGCAGCTCTGATTGATTTTATGGTCTCCTACGACACGTACTTAGGCACTAGATAGGCTACTTAGGCCAGATTTTCATTCAAATACTCTAGAAATATACACCGACTGCTCAGAGGAGATTTAAGAAAATGGAGTGTGGATGAATATATAACAGACAGGCTGGCAGATCTCCGCAGTTTCATTCAGAATGAACTTATGGCGTTTTAATGTCTGCTCAGAGAGCTAAAAAGTCCTCTTTCGAACATCAAATCGATGGTCAAGCTTGAATGTTGCCTACTTCTACAGAAAATAGTGGATTTTTCTAAGGTCTCCATTATTTGAATTTCCGTCTTGGAGGAACTAAGTTGCAGTGGCATTAGCCAGAGTAGGTAACATTTTGGAAAAAATCATATGTGATAAGCCCATAGGAGTTCCGTTGACTACGATTAGATTGAAAATTTTGAAAAAAATTCTGTCTCCTGGTTAGAAGAGAGGACCTGCTAGACCGCTTGGTTTAGCTGGTTACATCTTAACCCTGAGACAACGGCACTGTCAGCTAGACGCTCCCTCGTGCGACTTCAGCAAATGTTATGACTCGTAAAAGGTGTAAGAGATCATCTGTTACTTAATGTGCTACTACCTAGCACTGGTGCAAACATTCTGGACTCTACTTTCTTGATATCGGTAACGGAGTTGTAAGGATTTAGGATGACGACAATTGCACGATAAATATGTGGATGCAAGTGACTTAAGAGTATATAGTCGCCCTTTTTAATTTTAATGGAATGTGGTAGTACAATGGGCCTAATATTTTGGCCACATCTGTTTCTATGTTTTAACCTAAGCTATGGCGTGCGTTTCACACATTTTTTTAAGGATTCCTACCAATATTATGAAATCCCCTCAAAGGAAAGGAAAACTGATGATGTGGATGTTAGATCGCTTAAGCATGCGGGGTGCGTTGAAATTTAATGTTCCCAAAAAAAAATACTCGTTTTATTGCCTTAGAAGTGATTCCATTCTATATTTACTAATCCTCTAAGCACTTCACATTAGTATTTTTTGGTATAGTCTTACTCTCTTGCACAGAAGCAGTATTTCTTTAAAGGTTTCATAATTTTTTCTTTTCTTTTTTTTTGTCATAAAAAAATTAAAATTTTTTCTCAACATTTCTTTTCTTTTCTTAAAATGTAAACATTTTTTTGCTGGCGTATTCAAAAGTTAATATAATGTTGCTCAAACCATTCATTTTAATTTGAACATTAAAGCATCTCTTATTACTTGGCAGTCTGCATAAAGTTATCGTTGTCGATGGCAATGTCAAGGTAACACATGAATTAAAAAGTTTAAAACATAAGGCACAAGAGGTGTCACGACAAGATATCTGCTTTAATAATTAAATTTTAGAATTTTTACTTTTTAATTTTAAAATATTGTTTAAGACAATATAGGAGCTATAGGATCATAATACATTTAAAAATATTGAAATATTTCGATATACCAAACTATCGAGTGCAAAACAAGTATCTATTCTTGGTCCAGACTACTGTAATGCCCGTTATGATGGTATTTTAAATATTACTATTCCAGATTCGCCTTAGTCTAGTCTTGTGTGTTGGATTAATAGACGACAGTCTATGGTTCAACACATCGCTGAAACATCTAGAACGAAACGAAGTATGTAAGAAAAAAATTCTTTAGGCGATGTCTCTTCAGCAGTCTGAGAGTAAATAAAAATTATCAAGAAAAAGTTTCTCCGTAATCTTTCGTTCGGCATCGAGTTTAAACTGTAGGTCCCGCCATTCATGTATAAAATTAAAACACACTACATGGGTGGTGTGAGAAGATAGGTTGTATTCTTGACTAAACCGCTGTAATGACCAATTAAGTATGTAGGTAAGGTAGTTATGTGGAAGTGACAAATAAGCCAAGAACATGAGACACATTTAAGTCGTATATTTCCAATTTCTAAAATCATTCAACCTGATAAAACTACTTTGACTCGATATTCGCAATGAATCATTTCGATCGGCTGTATAGTGGAAACCAAGATGGTTTTCATTTTTCCAATCTAGCATGTACAACAGTTTCCATCGCTTGCTCATCTCTAGAGTATATGCAAAAGTCGTGTGCCCTGTGTTCGAGACCAATAACATCAACCACCGTATAGAGCGTGTTGAAGTTTGAGCACACTTTCTGTATGTCCTCTATACAGTCATACTAAGCGTTCAGTTTGCTGGAAACCACTAAGACGTACATGTCGTAACGCTTTACCAACTGGTTAAGAGAATCATGACAGCCAGCAACCATCTTAGTTAATAATCGTGTAATTAACTCAACCACCTGAAAGACGCTGCAGTGGTCCGGTAGCCTGCCGAATTCGAAAAGGTTCCACCATCCACACTTCCGTTCAATTTCGAAATCCGATATAACTCGTTCACGAGAAGTGTTACTTCATTCTCAGAAATCTTTATTTCCGGAGTAAGTCTTCTGAACTTTCTTGTAAAGTCATAATGTGTTCTACTGTTGTCAATCTATTTGGAAGTTCCAAATTCCCTTAGCATACTTGGGTGAGCAATATCGGATCTACTTGTCGAGAAACACTGACCAAATTTTCAGCCTGATCGTAGCAAAGGGGACCTCCAACGAACAGTAGTACTTAATCTGGCCAGTATGTCGGTGACACAATTATGGGGTATATTCGTAGGTCCGAGAAAATCTTAGAATTCGTTATTTCCCGGAGATAAATGCGACATTCATGAACAAGTTTGAACGGTGATATGACGTTCCGATTGATTTTATGGTCTCCTACGACACGTACTTAGACACTAGACAGACTACATAGGCCAGATTTTCAAAGGAGCGTTAAAAATACGGAGTATGGTGTGAGTATATAACAGACAGGCTGCCAGATCTCCGCAGTTTCATTCAGGCGATTAAATGTTTGCTCAGAACACACAGATACACTCTAATCTATACTCATGCTTGAATGTTGCCCACTTCTCCAGAAATTAGTGGATTTTTATAACGTTTTCATTATTTAAATTACCCAGAAACACTGACCAAATTTTCAGCCTGATTGTAGCAAAGGGGAACTCCAACGAACAGTTCACAAAATGTGTTATACAGTGAAGTACTTAATCTGGCCAGTATGTCGGTGACACAATTATGGGGTATGTTCGTAGGTCCGAGGAAATCTTAGAATTCGTTATTTCCCGGAGAAAAATGCGACATTCATGAACAAGTTTGAACGGTGATATGACGTTGGAAAGGGATCTTATGGCAGTCGGGCTGTTCGCGTGTCTTATTATCTTCTCAGCTAATATTCTGTCACTAACTATCCAATAAATCATTACGAAGATAGCAATGTCTTGTGCCTGGACAACGCTGTAATGATTCTGCAGTCTGTATAGGTTCTTAATATTGAAGTCATCAATATACACTTAACACTGCATTCCCACTTGGCTGAGAGCTGTTGGTGTATATTTTTAGATAATTTGAAATTCGATTGGGTTTTCTGTTCCTGTTCTATAATTGGAATGGTAATGATATTCCATTCCAGGTCAATTGTCGTGATTCGGTTCGAAGTTTACCAATTTTAGTTTGATTTACTTGAAGCAGCTTGAAGGCTTGAAGGCTTCAAGTAAAGACTTAGCATGACTCAAAGTTGTTGAATGAGGTTTTTAAGGCGCTATTGTGGATATGAGTAGTTTGAAAATAATGTTATTAACTCCCTCTCGGTCCTACTAAGAGAAATAAATGCTTATGTTGGTACTAGTTTTTCCCCTTGGAGTAAGGCTTGTTCTTAAGCGTTGTTGGCTGGTGGTTGTAAATTAAAAAGTTTCATCGATAGGGACATGTAAGTAATATTCAGAATCAATTGTTTTCTAATTTTTCATTAGATTTTTCAACATGAAGAGAACTATTAAGGTTACCTAATGCAAGGTTAAGAAACTTGCTTCGGGTTGGGTGTCTTAATGACACCTCTTGTACTTTATGTTCCACATTGTAAATGTTTTTTTAGAGAGAGTTGTGTGAAAAATATTCTCAAAATTTTTTTTATTATTTTATATTCACCTTTATTTTGTTATGTGTTGATACCTGAGCCTAAATCTGCTCATTAAATGTGAAACGACCCATATACAGGCAATTAAAGCACGAGTGAACGTACATACATATGTCTGCATTATTTGTGGCTTTGCTAGGTTATGGCACATCAAATATTGCCATGAATAATGGCATAAAATTTAATTTAATTAATTCTTAAGAAAATTTAGAATCCAATTTCTATATGCGACATACAGAATTTTTATATTTATTTCTCTTCTCTCTCTCTCTCTCTCTCTTTCTGTCTCTGTTTTGCTACGTTTTTAGATCATCAGCCAGAAGGGCATGAAACCACCCATTGTTGTGGTTGGCAATAAAATCGACATCAATGAAAGCGAACGCCAGGTGGAACATGAAGTCACTGAAATGGTCGTGTGTGAAGACTGGCAATGCGGCTACGTGGAATGTTCAGCCAAAGAAAATACCGGCATTGTGGAGATATTCAAACAGCTATTGGTACAGGCAAATATACGCTATAATTTAAGTCCAGCTGTACGAAGACGACGCCAGTCGTTGCCCTCGTTTACCTCTGCAAAGGGCAGTAAAAGTCCATCACATCGTGGTGGCTTAAAAAGGCATTCATGTACCATGACCTAAACGCAAACAAAATACAAAAAAAAAATGAAGCTAGTAAGCTAGGATAATGATATTGATTTAATTTTTAATTGAATTGTTTTTTTAAGACACTAGACTCTTATACTAATGTATTGTATTGTAATTGTAGTTGTAGTTGTATTTGTAATTGTAATTGTAGTTGTATTGTATTGTAATTTATAAAGGTTTCTGTGAAATTGATTAAGGCATGGCTGATGAAATTTTTCGTTATGAATGTGATTGTTTTTTTTTTTGTACTAAAAAACCAAATGAATTTATGTTTGTGAGTGTGAGTGTTTTAATTAATTTTAAGAAGAAATTTTAAGCACAAATAATAACAATAACAACAAAAGTTTAATAAATAATAATTGAAACAAAACAAATTAGAAAAACAAAAAAAAAAAAAAGATTTTGGGAGCCAAACTACGCATTAAGAAATTTTTAAGTTTTTTTGTATAAAAAAACAATTTTTTTAAACCAAATTTTTTATACAGTTATTTTAAATTGAAAACAAAAACAAAAAATAAGATTAATTTATTAAAAACAGAAAAAAAAACTCAAGCTTGACCTATGCCAGCAAGTTGCAAAGTAGAACTGTTTGCTACGACTAAGAATTCCAATGATTTTGCATCACGACTATGACCTTAAAGGAGCTCTTATATTATATTCTTTATCTCTATTTCATTGTATCATTACAGTGTAAAGTGTAATCTCAATACCCTGTATATATTGTCGTCTTTCATCAGCAACCTAAACTGTTTATATTGTATAGGGGGGCCATTTAAAAGTTTAAATTTAAAAATGCAATAAAACAAAAATAGTTTGAAATTTTGCCAAATTTATTTTGTTGTTGTGAAGAACAATTGTTCCGGTTAGAAATGGAATATTATTTCATTCATATGGCTGTCGCAACTGGCCTCAGAGTACCTAATTCGATCAGACAAATTTTAGTGCACTTTTTCAAGTGTATGAGGTCGTATCTCGGCAATGGCATCCCGAAGACGAAGTGCTCAATTGTCTCTGGTTTGTCGGCATAACACTTTTCTTTAACGACGCCCCACAGAAAATGATCGAACGATGTCAAATCGCAGCTTCTTGGCGGCCAATTAACATCACCATTTCAGCTAATTAAACAGCCATCAACCGTTTGATGCAATAAATTGATTGTGGCATAAGTTTGAGGCAAGTTGCACCATCCTGTTGCAACCAAACATCATTGACATTAATACATGAAGAGCGGGTACAAAAAATCTTTAATCATGGTGCCATAGGTGTCTCCATTGACAGTGATGGTTTCGCCATTCTCATTTTCAAAGAAATATGGGCCAATAATGCCTCCGCTCTACAAACCGCACCAAAGAGTCACTCGTATTGGGTGCATTGGCTTCTGTAGACCACGTATGGGTTTTCTGAGCCCCAAACACAACAGTTGTGCTTATTAACGTACCCGCCAAGATGAAAATGAGCTTTATCCGAAATTATGTTTTTTTTTTTGGCAAAATCGACATAATCGTGCTGTTTCTCGTTGTCCCAGTAACTACCAACGTTGCTCAAGCATAAATCGATCCATTACGTTCAATGGAGATAATATACTGTGACAGAATATAATGCCATAAGTATTGCCAGATTTGAAATAACAAACGGTTTAAATTTACCCCGATTGATGGCCCACCCGATATCACCATTGTTCTCTGTTGTTTGTTGTCTGATCGTAATTATCGAAAGATTTGTCGATTTTGCTCTGTATGGCTACCTCCATGTAGTTTTATATTGTCCAGGTCACCGAGTGCCATGTGGGTTTCCACACGCATGTGGCACGAAAAATTTTGTCATCAGGTTCCTTCGAAGTTTGGACACCTTTGACATTCATATTGTATTGATCCTGGAAGAAGCAATTCATCGTTATAGACCACAGTATTCTTAAAATATATTCCACAAGTTTCTGTTAATAAATGTTTGTAGACGGCGTTTAATTTGTGCAGCGGTAAGCTACATTTAGGAAGCACACAGCAAAGCAGATGCAAGACTCGTGATGTATACAAATGTATACCTTGGAAACCCTTCTAGCCGCTTCTAGCGCTTTTATCTGGTAAGACGTGTTCGTCTTTGTAAATTGACAGAAAATTTCCGATCCAGTCTACCAAAGTCTAACTTACCGGAACATTCTGGAACATTGGTTGTTGTATTTACTCGTTACACAATTTTGGTTTGAGAATTTGTTTAAAAAAAAAGAAAGTCTGAACATTCAGAGCATACATATATATGGGGCTCATTTCCAGTGACCAGGGACCCATATTAAATTGACACAAAGCTATCGCTCCAGTCTATCAAAGTCTGGCTTGCCATAGTCTTCTAGAACAATGGATCTAGTCTTTACTTGGTGCACTATTTTGGTTTAAGGCTTTGATTAAAAAAATAAAGTCTCAGCATTCAAAGCATATACATATGTAGGCTTCATTCCCAGTGATGTGTATTCATAAATTGACACAAAACTATCGCTCCAGTCTATCGAAGTCTGGCTTTCCATAGCTTTCTAGAACATTGGTTCTAGTCTTTACTTGTCAGACAGTTTTGGTTTGAGACTTTGATTAAAAAAAAACAAAGTCTCAGCATTCAAAGTGTATGTATATGCATGTGGGGCTCATTATAGCACATCTTTACGCTGATATTCTATGCGCATAGCCAAAATGTCGTAATCATTTTCATTTTGCACTACTTTACCACTTAACGCCATTAATTTAACAAATTATGCACACTTTTCTGTTGAAAATAACAACAATAATGGACACTTAAAACCTAAAGAATATGAGAAGATGCCAGTGAACATCAGTTAACCTACAAACTTTCATGGAAACAATTTAAAAAATCTTCCTTTAAGTTTTCGTTCGTTATGAACAGCAGAGAAAACCATTAAAATTTTAATTAAATTACACCCGTACTCTTAAATTTTATTGCATGGCATGATGAGAGCCAAAAAATGAAGACTGGTTTGGTTTGGTCTGGTCTTCTTTGCGGTTGTATGTGCAACAATACAATGCCCATGACTGACTGAGTCAGTCATCGAAAGTCAAATGTTTGAATAAAAAAAATGACTGATTGAGACGACTGACGACTGTCAATGTTAAAAAGAAATTTGAATAATGAGGCTGAATGAACAAAAAGAAAAGGAAATGAAATGAATAATGGAAAATGGAAAATTTTGTAGAAGGAGAGTTAAAAAAAAATTATAAATTATGGACCATATGGCATACACAGCAACCATTACACATAATTATTCTGTTTAAAGTTTTTGTATTTTTTCTTTCTTTTGTTTTCTCTTTACAATGGAAAGTTTTCCTTATAAAAAGTACAATTTGCTGCATAATTAATAGCCGAAGTTTAAGACCAATAACCAGTAACATGTTGCAGCATAAAAGAAATTTATTGTGACGATGGCCTCGGTACCAGCCAGGGTCAATAATAATTTAATTATGATAGGCATTGGCTTTCCAAGTGGCTTATTTGAAGGGAATTGCAGCACGTTTGAAATTTTTTCATATTGCAGGCGAGCGCTTTAAGTGCTACAATCCTGTTTCCTCAAAAGGAAATCTATGCCTCAGACATAATTAGTCATTACAACCCTTCAGTCAGGATTACGACCTAGTTTCTCTCATACGTCAAAAGGCCATACATTTTATACTAGTCAAGGCTGTCTAGTCTACGAAGGTGTAGTAATATAGAGACTTATGGTCATAAAAATTATTAGAATGGACCAGTATATAGAGCAGCAATGGATGCATGGTTGTTTCAATGACTTTATGCTATCCTCGTTCATGGATGTGGGGAATTTTAGTTCACAAATATTTCAGTTCATTCAAAGATAACTCTTACATTAGAACAATTAATAATTACAATTCTTTAGTCAGGATTACAACCCAGGTTCTTACAGCACACATGTTGTGTGCGTTAATTTTATACATGAGTGGCAGAACCTACAGTTTCAAACTCGACATCCAACGACAGATCTTTTAGGACATGGAATATCATTAGAAATTGCTTTGCTAATAAATCGGCCAGGGCTAAGGCATACCTCACAATTGCCGAAAAGTTACAGAAGAAATGGGTTACGATTGCCCTAATTAAACTAAGCCTTCTCTGATCATTTTACAGTGGAACGGTCAACTCCCCTGGCAGTAATCTGGAGTAAAGTGGAGTAAAGTGCGTTTTCTCCGTTCTTTTACAGGGAATGTCCATTTTGCTGGCAGTATACATACATAAGTGGTCATTACTCTCCTTCAGTCAGGATTACAACCTAGCTTCTCAAACCACTTATGTGTGTGCTAATTTTTATACATGAGTGGCGGAACCTACAGTTTAAAATCGACTCCGAACGACTGCGTTGAGAAAAACTTTTCATGGCAATTTTCTATTTTCTCTCAGAGTTTTTTCAAGAAATCTGCTTAGAGAAAGTTGCCCAGGAAATATGGTTTATAATTCGTTTCGATGGAGATGTCTGACCTGTGGTTTGAGCCGTGACATCATGTCTAATAAGCCAACACACTACCTGCTAGACTATGGCGTCTTCGGCAGTATGTTGTACCTGAAATGGACATTCATTGCACAACGGGACCACTGGCTGTCCCATTGGAAGATATAAATGATTTCTAAAGGAGCAGTGTGAATGGGGAAACTGAGGCAAATGTTCTTGACTTGTGATTTAAGGGAACTGCCTAAAATAATTACTGCAATGGCATCATTTGTTTTGCAGCAGGTATGGTTTCCTATAAAAAATGTCCTGATTAAAGGATTTTAATGAACACTTAAATAAGTAAGCAAGTAATAAGGATATCATGCAGTGAGGTTCCGCCACTAATGTGAAGCTAGGTTGTAAACCGGGCTAAAGTGTTATAAGGACCAATTATGTACATATGTTATGAGGCCACAAAGTGGTTCTTACAGCAGGGATTTCTGAACTTTAACAGTTAACAACCTGTTCAATTATTTGTCATTTATTGACTCTATTTTGCTAAATCATCATGGCCGAGTCTAGATTTCAAGAGCACATATCACAGTGTTCTGTTTAGGCAACGTATCAAATTCATCTATGAAGCCCATCCCTGGATGAATGAATATGTGAACAAAGATACACCTGAGATTGAGAAGCATACAAAACAACCAAAAAAAGGCACTGTTTGATGTGGATTTAGGGTTGTTGGTGTTATCGATTCATATTTCTTGAGAATGACGTTGACTAGGTTATCAGTGTTAACTGTGAGCATTATAGGCCTTTGCGTCGGAATTGATGAATTGAGGTAGGAATGGTTTCCTATAGAAAATGTTTGATCATCGGTTTGGATGTTGATTTAAATTATGGCCCAACTGGGACATCATACCTAATGTAACTTTACTAGGTATTACAAATCAATCATATTTTTGATGTTAAGAGGAGAAGCTAGGTTTACTAACCAAAAACTTTTTTTATAGCTTTAAGTAATCTTTATACTCTTGAGTTTTTAGACGTGATTTAGAAAATAAATTGTCGTACAAATGCTTTCTTGGCACACATATTATATTTTACGATATAAAGATTTTAAACATACGATATACGGTATGCAGTTAGTAAATTGAAATTAAAGAATACAAATTTTCTTTTGTAAAAAAATTTGAAAATTTTTAATTAAGGAGTAAAGTGATATATTTTTGTATGTTAAAAAATATAGAAAAAAAAATAATTTAAAATTTTATATAAAATATGGGAAGAAAAAAAAATAAAAAAATATATTTTTTGTTAAAAAAAAAAAATAATTAAAAATTAAATTAAAAAAAAACCAAAAAATTGTTGTCTATTTTAAAATAATAAACTGTTTATAAAAAAACGAAATTTTGTATTAAAAATTATTATTGGGCGAGCCAGACGTTGTCACAAGTAAAATAAAAACAAGAATAAAATTTTTATGAAATATTTTTAAACAGCTCAACTGACTTGCTAATATATTATTAAGTGTTTATAATTATCAATTTGTATGGTTAAACAAAATATAGAATTAAAAATAAACAAAACAAAAATAAATTGTTAAAGAAAAGTTATAAAATATTAGAATATTTAATCAAAAAATAAAATTTTAAATGAAGAAAAAAAAAATAAAAAAATTTATAATTGTGTTTGCTTTAAATCCATCCATAGATGAATAGCTTCAAAAACATAGGCTACCCTGGGACCCATGCACTTCCAAAGCTTTCAATATTTTATTGATTTTAACCTCCATGCCCTCCAAACGGCCTTCAATGGTGGGTATGGATTTTTTCTCCAACACTGACATGGCTTGGGCAACAGTACGTTGATCGATTCTTGAGAAAATTTTCATTATAATCCAATAATACCATTCCAGTAGTTTATTTTGATCCGAAATATACTCCTTTTCAGGGCCATCTACATCATCCAGGAATGTAATCTCAGCCTCCTTGTCGTTACCATTTTCACTACCATTTGACAAATTCTGTATTTTGACTGCCTTCTCCTTAAGTTTGGTTTTCGATGTTTTAATACGATTCTTATCATTGGGCCGTATCGAGATTTGTACATCGGTTGTATAGGTGGGAAACAATTTCTTAAATACATAACACATGCAACGAAAAGGTTGTAGTTTTGTAAAGAACGACGAACAGCCGGTTTGTTTGAAAACGGTTTTCTCATAGCGTGACAAGAGATTTATACGGCAAATGATTTCATTCAATTCGGCTTGATTTTTAATGGCCTGGGTATCGCTAACGGCCAAGCCATTCAGTAAATTAAACAGAATAATTGTCATAAAGAACACAAAGAACAGGAACAGCATATAATTCGAATCCAATTTCATGCTGCCAGCATCAAATTCACCCGTAAACATTACTAAGATCTTGGCAAAGGCCAGCAAAGGATTTGAGAATACATGAAACGCGTCTGTGTCACTACCGCTAGAGTCGCTTTTGATATAAAAGCACAGCGTAAATGTGACAATAAATATCGAGTAGAGTAAGAAAATCTTAACAAAACTTTTACAAACTGTTTCCAACATAAGCATATGCGTAGATATGGATGAAACGGGCAGAGAGCCCACCAATAAAACCAATTCATAGGCCAAAAGCAGAATACAAACCACAGCAATATTGCGTTGCATGTAATCTTCAAAGTTTAGCATGTCATTGCAACTGGTGGCAAGCGAACACACGATCAGCAATATTTCCAAATAATTGCTAAGACTACACAAATAATTCAAGGGCGATAACACGAACTGTAGAAACTCTCGTGCAGTTAAATAACAAATACCCAGCCACGAACAATACTGGGTTACTTCTCTCATTAACTGATACTCCGTTTCAGGGGTACGATATCTGAGCACACAGTAACTGACCATTGATATGGCAAAGAACAAGTACAACAAGAAATTTATGTAAAAAATCAACGAGAGTTTATGCCATTTGAGATATAAGATGCTGGTTATAACCGGATGTTGTAGAAGATGGCGATACTCCTTGGACTTGGCCATAAACGAAATGGGCGTTAAAACTGCATTCAATTGTTTCTCACTGCTTCGGGTGGAAAGCATGAAATTCTGAAAATTTATTATGATTTCATAGTCCTTATCACCATACTTCTCGTCATTCGATGAGACACAATCATCCAAATGCTCTTCCAGTATAAAAGGACTCATGCCATGCAAGGGTAGCTCATGGAACATATTTTCTATGCATATGCCTGCACCACGTTTCAAAAGCTCTCGAACAGCACGATTATTGTGATATTGTACGGCATAATGTAGAGCAGTTGACTTGCTAAAGTCCGTGGCATTTATATCGATTTTGTCCGAGTCCAATAACACAATAAAACACTTCCAATAATCACAGAATTTTTGACGGTAACCCTCGCTTAATTTGCATACAATATGACTTAAAGGCTGATCTTTTGACCGTATGAAAATATCAGGCTTTTGTAGGAGTTTCTCCAAGGCATACCAATTGCCAAAAACCCAGGCAATTTGTACGGGTGTATTATTGTTCCTTACAATACGATTATAATCAACGCCCTTTTCCATCAATAAATCGAATGCTTCATGGGCTCCTCTTTCTATACACACCACTAGCAGCTCCAAGTCCTCCTCTCTGCTTGTATAGCGCGTTTCATCATTGTATTGTTCCACAAACGTTTTCATATCATCCTCCCGTATATATTTCAATAGGGTATGATATGTTATCTTGGCCGACTGAGATTTTGCTGGCAATTCCATTAGTGGATATAGCGTTTCCAATGTACGCCTTAATTCCCCCTCCCTGTAGGTGTCAATATCAATGTTGGGCAGCTTAATGAACATCTGCACCAGGCGATATTTTTGTGCATCCGTTATATTGCGATTCTTAACAATATTATGCAGTGGCGTCATTTCTTGCTGATCAGGTTTATTGATTAAGGCATCATGGGCCAAGAGGATTTTCATACATTCGAAGCAGTCATCGAAATTGTCGGTGATCAGGTTCTTGGCCAAAGAATTCAATGGCGTTAAGGACGCATGTACATAATTCACTTGTACGCCTGGTTTACTTAGAAGAGTTTTTAAAATTGCTGGATCCCGTGAATCTGTGGCATAATTAATGGCTGCCTTATCGTAGTAATTATTGATCTGGAAAGAAGGAAGAAAGATATATGTTTTGTAAAACAAAAAATCGCTGATAAAGTATATTCAAGAACCAAATTTCTAGAAAAGGCATCCGTAGTGAGAACAAAAGGAATACTGAGTGCTAAGTCTTGAACACCGTATCTGAAGGGGTAGAAGGTGTTGAAACGCTATTTAAGTCTCCTACAAAATACTTTAATTAGTAATTACAATCCTTTAGTCAGGATTACAACCTTTCTTCTGACACCATACATGTTGGGTGGGTTAGTTTTACACATGATTTTTTGAGAAACTTTTTCAGGGCAATCTTTATTTACGCTTAGAATTTTTGCCAGAAATCTGCTGAGGGGAAGTCACCGTTTGGTTGGAGATGTCTGACCTGGGGTTTGAACCGTGGCCTCACGCCTTGTAAGCTTACACACTACCTACTAAACTACGGCGACTTCAAACAAATAGACACAATACTTTAATACTCACATAATTTGGTTCACAGCCAGCCTTAAGGCATTCGCTTACAAACTCAACAGCGCCAGGCGTTTGTAAAGCCCGCTCGAAAATATTGTTATATTGATCATCAATAGCCAATGGATTACCGCCAACTGTTAAAGCACAACGAAACTCCTTAATATCACGACTTCCAAAAGCTTTTGCCAATCGCATCTATTAAATAAAGCTTTCAATTAAAAATTTTCATCTTTTTTTTAACAGAATTTTTCTTACTTACTTGAGAATCAATTACATCACAGGAATGTCCTGTGGGATATGATTTTTTATTACTCATCGTTTTTTTTTCTTGTGCTTAAATTAAATTAAAAATCATCTACAAAAGAGTTCTTGTTTCACAGAGCGTATGACTTTAAATGAAATGAAATAAAAATTTCTACGATCGTTTTGCAAGAAGGCATGAGGAATTAAAATTAGTTTGTGGTTTACAGATCGTAAGAAATTTATTTTGTTTTAATTTTAGTTTGGCGTTGTTTTAATGCAAATACTTTGGTTTCTATTCTCGAATGGTGGTTAAAGTGGTCGAGTTTATTTAAAAAAAAAAATTTAAGGTGCTTATTGTAATACGCCACGGTAGCCACGGTTAATAAAATTTACAAATGAGTGCTGGTTGTGGGACCATTTATTTTGAGTCATCGAGCACAAGTCATGGAGCATTTAGCATTTAATCATTATTAAAGGGTATCACAGTTTCGGATTTTAAAACTGTACGTCCCGCCTCACTCGTGTATAAAATTAACACACACAACATGCTTAGTGTTAGAAGCTAGGTTGTAATCTTGGTTAAAAGACTTTAATGACCAATTAAGTAAGGAAGTAATAAGGGTATCAATAACTAAACGGTGAGACCACCTTGGTCTTCCGAACTTTGACACATGATAGCTCTACCACCTATTAAATTAGTTGCCATTTATTGTTATGCTAAATCACCATAA
The DNA here is from genome assembly GCA_958299815.1 of Sarcophaga carnaria. Lineage (NCBI taxonomy): Eukaryota > Metazoa > Arthropoda > Insecta > Diptera > Sarcophagidae > Sarcophaga > Sarcophaga carnaria. Next base: position 22,055,110 of record OY283153.1, on the reverse strand, counting down.
CCGGCTATAGATTTCAACAACACATACTAATAATTATATTACAGTGTTCTGTTCGAGCAACGTATCTAACGAGGCCCATCTCTGGATGAATGGGTACGTGAACAAAGATACAAAGATATGTGAGCAAGACTACAAATCTATATGAGACTCAAGAACTCACTGTTTGATATGGATTTAGATCTGTCGACGTTACCGATCGAGGTCAAACATACACAATTGGTCATTACAACCCTTCAGCCAGACTTACGACCTTGTTTCTCCTCTTACCACTTATGTTGTGTGTGATAATTTTATACATGAGTCGCGGGACCTACAGTTTAAAGTCGACGCCGAACTACAGATTTTTTGAGAAACTTTTCATGGCAATTTTATTTACTTTCAGAGTTTTTGCCAGAAGAGAGGAAGTCGCCGAATAAATACTTATTTTATTTTGCTGTCTGGCCTGGGGCTCGAACATTGGCTTTACGTCTAATAAGCCAACACACTACCTACTAGACTACGGCGACATCTGGTCAGACATCAAAACGAAATATGACAAAAAATCATAAATCGAGGGATTACTGTAACTTTTTGGAACCAACAGCGACGTAAATCGAGGGATTACTGTACTCGTACACCTGTGTATTTAGACCGGCGTATATAGACCGGTGTATGTAGACTTTTTTGTTTGACTGTTTATGCTGAACCTACATACATATGTGGGAGTGTTGACGATCATAGAGGCTGCCCCGTTTTTAACATTTTAAATTCAACTATGCCCACTTCAGTCTAAAAATTCAATGTATGTAGGATCGGTATATGTAGAACCTATATCGAAGTGTTAACGGATTTTTAGACTGAAGAGGGCAAAGTTGAATTTAAAATGTTAAAAACTCGGCATTCTCTATGATCGTCAGCACTTCCATATATATGTATGTGGATTCAGTATATACAGTCAAACAAAAAAGTCTACATATGCCGGTCTAAATACACCGGTATACGTGTATTATGATTCTTTTCCTTAACTGTATGTATATGCTGAACCTATATTCGCACACCGGTATATGTAAACTTTATGATCATCGCACTATTACCGATAGACTCGGCATTCCATTGTATGACTTGTGCAGGAACTGTAGTTTTCTGTCATTTCCGATCAAATTTTGAAATTTATATTTTAAAATTAAATTTATGTTTTAAATTTATGTTTAATTTTATTGGACGTTGTACAATGGATCAACTGGACCTCCGGGTACTGTACTTGTTGCAATTGCCAAGTACACGTCCTCTAACCTAAAAAAAAAAAAAAAATTTTTTTTAAATTAAAAAAAATATTTTTGGAAAGATTGTAGAAATAGCTATCTAATATGCTTTTTTTTGCTAGGACCAGTAGGTGAAAAGTTACACACATTTTAAAAATACCCTGTATGACCAAAATGTCCAATTTTGACCCCCTCTAACTCCGGCAGTTCTTGACTGATAGACCTGAAGATTTGTGTCTGGCCTACTATTCAATAGTACTAACCTTGGTGCAAATTTCATCCAAATCGGAAGACATCGATTTTAAAATTTTTTTGCATACTGGCACTTGGCACATGGCACTTTGAAGAGCCATTTCTGCTGTAACTACTAGCAACCAGATAAAATTCAACGTGTATTTAATTAATTTTTTTTTTATTAATTTTATTAACATTCTTACATTTTTCTTTCTTATAATTTATAATTTTGTTTGAATTTCTGTTTTTTTCTTTTTCTTTTTGATTGCATTTAAAATTTTTCTGAAATTAATCTTGTTTGATCGAATTTTATTTAGTTGTTCGTAACCTTTCCTCTGAGCCAAAGACTTCATGTCTTCTGTTATTGTAACGAGTTTTTCGTTTACATCTACCAGGGAACTTTCAATGTGAGACAAAGATCCTGATTCACCTATTATATCGTCGAGTTTTTTGTTTATGTCGCCCAAAGAACTTTCAATGGCGGAATATGATTTTTTCTCCAGCACTATCATGGCCTGGGCAGCAATTTTCTTATCAAATCCACAGGAATATTTCGTTAACAACCAATACCAGTTTTTCAATTGTGCAGCGTATCTATTGTCATCTACAACTCCTTCATCTGGTTTTAAAATACGATTTTTATCATTGGGCAGTATAGTGATTTGCCTGTCCATGAAATCAAAGAAATGCAATATGTCGTAAAAGTATAATTTGAATTTTGAACAATAATTGTTCGGCAAATTGTAGATTATGCTTTCGATAAAGGTCTTCTGAAAGCGCACCAAGAGATTCAAACGATAGCTTGGGTATCGCTAACAACCAAACCAGTGAGTAAATTAAACAGAATAATTGTCATAAAGAATACAAAGAGAATAAATAGCCAATAATTCGAGTCCAATGTCATGCTGCTGGCATCGAATTCACCGGTAAACATGACTATTGTCTTGATAAAGGCCGACATAGGATTTGAGAATTTTTGAAAGGCTTCTTCTTCAGTTAAATTGGCTTTTTGTCTTGATTGGCCATCACCAATAATATAAAAGCACAGAGTAAAAGTGACTATGAATATCGAGTACAGCAGGAAAATGTTTAGAAAACTTTTACAAACCGCCTTCAACATTAACATATGCATTGATATGGCTGGATAGGGTAATGCGCCAACCAATAAAATCAATTCAATGGCTAGAGAAAAATACAATGCACCGCTATATTGCATTGCCAATTCGTTGACATTTTGAATGCATCACCGCAAACGGTGGCAAGCGACAACACAATCAATGATATCTCCATGTAATTGGTGATGAGACATAAATAGTTCAAGGGCGATAAGATAAATTGTAGAAATTCTCGTATCATTAAATAACAAATACCCAGCAAAGAACAATACCGGGCCATGCTCCTGACCCATTCATATTCACTTGAACTTGAAGGCAACCTCAAAAGGCTAAAAGCAATCACCGATATCGCAAAGAACATATACAGGAAAAAATTAATGTAGAAAATCAAAGAGATCGTTTTCCACTTGAGATATAAGATACTGTTTATCACGGGATGTTTTAAAAGATGACGATACTCCTTTACCTTTGCCATAAACTCAATTGGACTTAAGGCCACATTCATTTGTTTCGATTGTATTAAGAAATTCTTAAAATCTATAGTGATTTTAAAATCTTTATCACCATATTCCTTATGTTTCGCTTGATTTGAGGAAATACAATCATCAAAATGTTCCTCTAATATTGAAGGCCTAATACCATTCCAAGACTTCTTAGAGTAACTCTCTGGATAGTGAAGAATTGCACCCCTCTTTAAAAGCTCTCGAATAGCTCGATCATTGTGGAATTTGACAGCATAATATAAGGCCGGTGGTACATTACTGTCATTGCCGTTAATATTCACTTTATCCGAATCCAATAACATATAGAAACAGTTCCAATAATCATCAAACTGTTTGCGATAATTCTCATCGTTTAATTTGCACAATATTTCGTGAAACATTTCATTGCTACATGACTTAATATAAGCACGTTTCAAAAGCTTGTCCAAGGCATATGAATTGCCAAATATGCAGGCTATTTCTAATGGGGATTTGTCTTCAACAAGAAGCTTATTCATGTCAACTGCCTTTTCCAACATTACATCGAATGCTCGATTGTCTCTTTCCTTTATATATTTCGCAAATAGTTCTGCATCCTCTTGTTCGGTAGTATTACGCGTTTCAATGGGACTACCAACCAATCTTACCTGTTGAGAAAGAATCGAGTCGATGAGTTGAGTTTAAAAGTTTTCCATTATGGAATAGAATTGTTTGTGCTTACTTGATGACTAGTTGAGGCAGTGTTGGACGTTTCCATTTCCATCGCCTCACTAGTCATTTTTAATGTTCAAATTGCTTTTTTTCGTTTAGAAAGGGGATGTTGTTTTGAAGAGTATTTGACTTCAAGTGAAGTGAAATAATTTAATAGCCGATCTAAAATAAGAAATCATTCTTAACTTATTTGAGACTGACATCTGTTTTTGCTTGCTTGCAAATAATAAACGAAAGTAAATACATAGTAAAAAACTATCATATCATATCATTTATTTATTTGTCTATTGTAGACGAGCGTTATTTATAACACATCGTCTGTAGATTCTCAACTCTAGTATGCATTAAAATTATAGCATATAGTATAGCGTATTTAAATTGTCAGAGAATAAGGTGTTTTTCTTCGTTGGCAGTCAGGCTGCCCTTAGGGCCATTGCGTCGGTCTGGTGTAAATCACGGCTCGTTCGCGAGTGCAAGGAGTCGTTGATGACTTTTGGACTAGACCGTATCCGTCTGTGCTGGGTTCCGGGTCATAGCGGAATACTGGGCAATGAGATGGCGGATGCCCTCGCTAGGTTAGGTTCGATTTCTGGGGGCGATTTGATAGTTGGTCCTTACCCCCCGGTCTGTCACCTCTATGGCCTCATCAATGGATGGGTCAGGGAGGAAGAGCAGAGGCGTCGGGGGAACGGATTGGGTTGTTTTGTCTCTAGATGTCTATGGCCTGCTGTGGACAATAGGTGAACAGGTTGGCTGCTGGGCTTGGATAAGGCCAGCTTAAGGTTGATTGTCGGTTTTATCACAGGGCGCTGCGAGATTAGGTCGTTGACGGGAATCTGGAATAGATCCCAGCCGGACTATTGCAGGGCATGTTGCGATGAGGAGGAGTTGGAGACTATCGAACACCCACTGCCCAGCCCTTGGTAGAATGAGGTTGAGGACCCTTGGCAGGGCCTTCTTTGAGAGCTTGAATTCTGTGTCGAGAACCGACATCAAGGCTCTCCACAGATTCATTAGTGGCTTAGGCTGGTTGAGAGGCGCTAGGGCTTCATTAGTGTAGTCGCGCCCTCCCCCTTTTTTTGTCTTATATGTGTAATTCCTCCACTTCCCATTCTCCCCTTTCCTACATCCTTTCCTTTTTAATCCCTTCCCTCCGTAAGGACGTAGTACAATGGGTCAATTCGACCTCCGGGTACTGTACTTGTCTTTATTGACAAGTACACGTCCTCTAATCTAACCTAACCTAACCTAAGGTGTGTGTGAGACCCATTGATGGTATTAACATCGATCAAATGTCTGCTATTTCTTCTCTGGATAGAGCGTATGTATATGAAATATTAAATTTTCAATGACTCTACCCTCTCTATTAAATTTAATCGTAGGCATGGTAGACGTGGTAGCTTGTGATTCATTCACATAATCTGGGAGTCAAATTGTATAATTACGATGATCAGTTCACATTACATCCACTTGAGATGACAAAGCACTCGAATCAATGTAGCATTAGCTGTGTGGCAATTAGTGTCGTCCTGTGGAAACCATAAACATATCATTGGTGTTCAGGTCACCCAATTCCGGCTAAAACGTGTTCCAGAGAATAAATTATTCTCCGTTAATAAAACATTATCAATAACTTGTCCAGTAGAACTGTCAAGTAATGAAAGCTTTGTGTTGTCAATTTTTTTTGTTGATTTAGTTGCTGTCACTGTTTGATTAGCTGTTAATTGTGGCCGGTTAATCATTGATCTTGTAAGCATTATGGCAAATACTTTTGTATTTTTGTGTTTTATTGTTGCTTTTGTAAATTTTATAGTATTACTAGTTGTGTTGTTGCTTTTGTTTGGTTAAAAATACATCGGAAAATGCTTTTCTCTGCTTTGAATTTGTATTTCTCTTTCGTTACGATTTTTAAATTTTCTTTGAGATTTAGTGGCTGCAACCAAAACGGTTTTATGTAAAATTTAAACATTTCCTTCTCTTGGGTACGTGATCAAATAAAGTTCTTGAATTTGGCTGGATACCATTCCACAGAAGATCCAAAAGAGTCCAATGAGTGTCCGAAAAAGTCAGCGTAATCGGTTCATGTTTCATCATGAGAATGATGTTGGCCCAGCAGTATAGGTTGATGATTAGTAGCATCTTTTGGTCTTAACTGAATGATCTGGTTATTAACGAAATGTGGTTACGACAGGACCACAGGACGACAGAATTATACACGATCGATTTGCGGTAATGTAAATTGACGTGAAGGTAATGTAAATTGACCACTAATATCATGCAATTTAACACCGTTAGACTTTTTCTTGTGCGATTTTCTAAAGTCGTAGGTGCATGCGCAAATGCTACAAACCATAGTGATGCGTTTCGGACGACGGAAGACGATGATGTTGTTTTTATACATGCATACATAATTGGTCATTACAACCCTTCAGTCAGGATTACGACCTAGTTTCTCACACCACTTATGTTGTGTGTGTTAATTTTATAAATGAGTGGTGGGGCCTACAGTTTAAAGTCAACTCCGAACGACAGATTTTTGAGAACCTTTTCATGGCAATTTTATTTACTCCCAGAGAAATACTTTTTGTAATTTGTGTTGATGTCTGGCCTGGGGCTCGAACCCTGGCTTTACGTCTAATAAGCCAATACACTACCTACTAGACTACGGCGACTTCGATGTTGTTTTTATATTCCATGCATATTGGCATCAATAAATATTTCTTTCACACACTGTTTTTTTTTTAATTTAAAGATGGAAAGTCGCTGTACTCTAGTAGATAGTGTGTTAGCAAAGCTGTGGTTCAAATGCCAGCTCAGACATTAACAAAACGATATAAGAACGATATAAAATATAATTCTTTGAGGACTTCCGCTCAGCAGTATTCTGGCTGGAGAAAAACTCTGAGAGTAAAATAAAATTGCAATGAAAAGTTTCTCAGAAGTGCTCGAAACAAAGAGTGTCGAATAATATTCCTTTTCATTTGAAGAACAGACAGTGTCGGAGAATCGCATCGAATGCTTTTCAAAGCATTCATGATCATGCTCTATCAGAAGTAACGTGCAGAAAATGGTTTCAACGGCTCAGAGATAATGAGTTTGTTGTGCGAAAAGAAATTTTGAAGAATTTGAATTGCAAACAATATTGAACGATGATAACAATTTGATTCAGAAAAAAGTGTTTTACTAAGCATTAAAAAGATATGGGAAAGATTCCAAAAGTCTGGAAAATGGGTGTCACATGAATTGAATAACAAGACAGATAGAAAACCAAAAAAATCACTTGTGGAAAGTTGCTTCAAAAACATGATAGAAAACCAATGCTGCATCGAATTGTTACAGGCAATGAAAAATTGATTTGATTTCAGAATCTTAAAGGAAGAAAGAGAGAAGAAGTCCAATAACCAAAATCAAAATCCCCACAAAAAAGCAAGAAGTACAGACAGAAGATCGAACATCAACAAATTCATCCCCAGAAAAAAAGGTTAAAATCAAGGGCATTGAAAGAAATCTTCACGAAAAGATACTTATTTTATCTTATCAGCACAACAATTGCGGCCTCCCGCTGATTTTACGTAAGGAGTCGCAGCATATGCTAACAGAAGGTGTAGAAAATTCCTTAAGAAAACATTTATGGTACAATAGTAGCCTGGAACTTCAAAAGGTTTTTCCAAAATAAATCCTAACCAGTTGAGAGTGTAGATTTTCATTGGAGTTTTATTTTTTTTATTACACAGTCATTAACATGTTATTATATAATTAAAAATTAATATTAAACGAAAATAAAATGCATGTATGAATGAATAATTAAAATGCTTCACATTATAAAACTTAAATAAATACATTCGGTTTTCGCCTCGTTCCATCTCATCCATTATCTTGTCTGTAACAGTTCAAATAATTTCTCCAATTTCTCTTCGATATTCTGTAAACGTTTCTCAGTACTCTGTACGCGAGTCTGGACCTCAATGTTATTGGATTTTCGATCTATAATAGCAATGGCCAATTTCACGGTACGCTTATCCATCTCTGAGCATTTATTTGTGACGAATGAACAGCAGCAGGGTAGAAATTGTACTGGGGGATCCAAAAGTTTCTGTTGCTTTTCACTGTCATGATTGGGCAACGGTATAAAGGAGTCCTTATTGTTTGTCAAATCCTTCATTTCATAGGAATTGATTACGGGTATCAGTACACGATTATTATCATTCGGCAATATGGCGATTTGGCGGCCCACAATATAGTTGGGATATAAATTCATAAGACGGCGGCATATTGAGCGAAAGGGCTCATGATTCACTACAAAATTGGCATGATCGGAACGGCCGGTGAGCACCTCCTCATAGCGAGCCAAGAGATTGGCACGCACAATAATGCCATTCAGTTCGGCTTGACCCTTAATGGCCTAAAAAATGATTTAAAAAAGTGATTATTCTTTACAGAAAGGCTTTTTCAAATTCTAAACACTTACCTGGGTATCGCTAACAGCCAAACCATTCAGAAGATTGAATAATACAATCGTCATGGTAAAGACGAAGAGCAGGAACACCCAATAACTGAAGAGAGTATCGAATTCCAAGTCACCAGCATCAAATTCTCCTGTCAACATGACAATGGTCTTGGCCAAAGCTCCCAATGGACTCCTGAATTGTTTAAATTCGCTGTCATTATCATCATCATTATCGTTATCATTATCATTATCTTTAACATTAACATTAACATTATCCTTAACAGTAACATTAACATTAACATTATCAATAGCATTGTCATTTGTGTTGTGCTTATTGTCAGCTGTTATGCCCAGTTTACCAAACATGATGTAAAATATGAGAGTAAAGGTCAACACAAATATGGAATACAAGAGAAAACTTTTTAAAAAGCTACGAATCACGGCATCCAACATAAGCATGTGCGTAGAAATAGAGGACACCGGCAGAGAGCCTACTAGAAAGCACAACTCAACCGCTATTAAAAGAAACGTACACACAGCAATATTCCGTTGAGTCTCTTTGCCGTAATCGTGTTGAATGCAGGTCATAATGGACAGCACTATCAAGGCCAGTTCCATGTAATTAATTAACGAACGGAAATAATTTATGGGCGACATGATACACTGTAAACATTCTCTCAAAATCATATAGCAAATGCCAATCCAAGAGAACAAGCCAAACAAGGCGGCTAAGTTCTCATATTCACTTTCGCGAAACTTCAACATGGTATACGTTATAATGGAACCGGCAAAGAACAGGTACAATATGAAATTCAAATAAAATATAACCGACAGGCGATGCCATTTAAGGAATAGGAAACTGGTTATAACAGGATGTTGCAATAAATGAAGATAATCGCGTGACTTGGCGAAAAACGTTATGGGCGGCATTTCCTCTCTTAGTTGATAGGTGGATTTCTTTTGCACGGCTGAATTATGTGGCATGAAATTCTTATAATTGATAAGTATTTCATAAGAACTATCACCTACTTTGGCATTATTCGTTGTAAGGCACGAGTCAAAGTGTTCTTCCAATATATCGGGATTCATGCCGTCAATGGGCAGCTCATTGAAATCACTTTTAATGCCAATATAAGCGCCTCGCTTTAAAAGTTCTCTAATGGCTTCACTATTGCGATGCTTGACGGCATAATGTAAAGGTGTGGACTTGCTTTTATCCATTTCGTTAATATCGATTTTTTCCCAGTCCAATAGAATATAAAAACAACGTCGATAATCGCAAAACTCTTGCAATGGCTCCTCCTTTAGGCGACGTATGGCGGTTATCAAAGGCTGGTCTTCACGTCGCACTTTCAAATCGGGTTTCTTTACCAGTTCCTGCAATGCATACCAATTGCCACATACGGTGGCCACTTCTAAAGCTGTATTGCCATTAAACACCGCATTATAGTTCACTTCATTCCTCATTAGCAAATCAAAAGCCTCATGGCCGCCCCGCTTAATAGACTCCAAAAGCAATGGTAGATTTTCTTCCCGAGAGGTATTTATCAAATTATCCTTGTCCGATATATTCAACTGATACTCGGGAAATTGTTGCTTAAACTTTTCCATATCACCGTGCCTAATATATGTTAGCAGTGTATCAAAGTCTACTGTATTAGTTTCACGCAAGGCTGGCAAATTTAAATCAGCATAATCGGCCTTCAAAAGCGATCGCAATTCACCATCTCTGTAGGTATCGATATCTAGATTGGGTTGCTGTAGAAATATTTCAATAATTTCGCGTTTTTTCAAATCATCCAGTTTCCGATTTTTGACCACATAATGCAGGGGCGTCATTTCCCTTTGATCAGGTATATTGGCTGAGGCACCATATTGCAGCAGCAATTGCATGCAGGTTGCTACATCATTGGCATTTTCATTGGTGAGGTTTTTAGCCAGCGAATTAAGGGGTGTTAACTGGGCATATTTACGATCAACAACAACGCCAGGATAACGCAAAAGGGCTTTTATTATTTGCGGATCACGAGAATCGGCAGCATAATTAATGGCAGCTTTATTGTGGTGAGTGTTAATCTAAAAAAATTCAAATAAAATGAAAAATTCATTTTGTCTTTAAAGTTTTGACAACTCTTTCTACCTGATTAACGTTGCAATCTCTTTTTAGGCACTCCTCAACAAATTCGGCACAACCATAGGTTTGTAAGGCCTTCTCGTATACACTGAGGTGCTTATCATCCATGGCGATGGCCTCCGCGCCCATATCTAAAGCTACACGAAAAACTTTAATATCACGATCGGCCAAGGCTCGACTCAATTGGGTCTGCAATTGTAACAAGAAAAGTTTTTTTTGATTAAAAATAATTTTATTGCAGCTGTTTCCGGAACCCAAAACTTACTTGGGGATCTGCTAGGCAGCCCGTAAAGTCAATTGTAGTATTTTTGTATGACATTTTGTGTTTTTAGTCTCATAAGTTCGGAAATTTAACTGCAAAGAAAGGAAAGAAAAATGAAAATTTTATTTCATAACTTGTCAATAATTCTCATTGAGTTCATTAAAATTAAAATTTTTAAATTATTTACAGAAAAATAACGTGATGTTCCAATAATTCGTTGAAATTATTATGATGATATGGATGATATCATCCAGCTCGAATGCTGTTAATAATTAAAAAAAATTCAATGATTTGCAAGCGTTTTTTTATGATAAAAATGCATTGAATATTAGGAGTTTAAAGGGAAGCGCCACAGCCCTCGTTTAGGGCATTGAGGTAGTTAAAGTTTGTTGTCAACACAAAACTAAGTGGGAGTTGACGTCACATTCTTCAACATTTCTTTATTCCCAGAACATTCGGAGCTTCTAACGAATAAACTTAGACTCCCAATATATTTTTTGCCTTATCTATACAGCTTCTACAGAAATCATTCAGTGCCCGCAATGCAATACCCAGTAATGAATCCAACAACCCGACTGACCGTTTTTTTGAGTTTTTGAGTGTCTTTTGAGTGTCATCCAGTCTTGGCCAGATTTTCTATGCGATTCTGCCTCTAATGGATCCAAAAAGTAGAGAATTCAAGGGACATGTTGATGATTGTGCCGGACCTACTAGTACCCATATGATATATACTTTATATAGTTCCGCTATCTCATTGAGATATGTCGGTATGTGATATGATAATGGTACTCTTCCTACTCCATTAAAATTCATTCCGGTTTATTAACCTGAATTTCCCTAATTTATAGATTCACCGATTAATTTCCCCACTTCCTATATAATTCTCTGCATGAGTAAGTAGTAGCAGTGGTTTGTGGTCTGACTATTGGTAGCTTAAATATATACTTCAGCACAAAAGCTAATAAATCTGTGCGTTAGATAAAATACGTGGTTTGTATGGGTATTGCCTTACAAGTGCTTAAAGATGCGATGTATGTAATTAGTAGTACTCAACAACTAACTTATATTGTTGAGTATTACAACCCTTTAGTCAGGATAACAACCTATATAGACAGATTTTTGAGAAAGTTTTCATAGCAATTATATTTTATACTCAAAGCTTTAGGCATGAGGCTGTTTAAAGCAAGTGCCAGAAAGAAATAGTTTATTTTTATTTCGTTTCATTTGAGATGTCTAAGCTAGTGTTTGAACCATGTTCTCTCATCTAATAAGCCAACATACTGCCAACTAGACTACGGCCACTTACTCGACAAAATCTAACAGAAAGACTATATCACTTTCCCATGTATTACATACAGTCAGGACAACAACCTAGCTTCTCACACCACTTATGTTGTGTGTGTTAATGTTATACATGAATGGTGGGCCCTCTACTTTAACGTTGACTCCGAACGACAGATTTTTGCATAACTATTCGTGGCAATTTTATTTTATTCACAGAGTTCTTGCCAGAAATCTGCTGGGAGGAAGTCGCTCAAGAAATATTTTTTCATATTTCGCGTAGTTGAAGTTCTCCGACCTAGGGTTTGAACCGCGGGTGCTCGTCTAATAAGCCAATACACTACCTATTAGACAAAGGCGACTTTACATGTTTTGCGGATATTCCAACTTTACACTTTAAAGCATCAGAAATCGAGTATTGCCCGTTTGGGTTCTAAACATGTTATCCTCAAATAGCAACAAGAGGAAAATAATATCTTTAAGTTTTTTATTGAGAAATTATGTTCCATCAAAACGATATTTAGTTAAGCAATCTCTAGAATTGGAAAATCCCTTCAATTGTGCAAATCTTCAGTTGGATGTTAATGAAAAGATTTTTAGAAAACTGACCACATTTTTACTTTTGCTTTCACTCTTTTCAACAATCCATGATCATTAGTTACACATGGCAGGTTTGAAAAAAAATTCAAAAATCATCACACATTCACCACAAAATTCTAAAAGTGTAGGAATAAATAGAATAATTAAGCCTCGTCTATGAGTAATAATTTCACCAAATGCTTCTTTTTTATTTAATTTAATTATTTTTATATGAAAAACACAAAACAAAAGCAATATAATAATAATTAAATAACTAAACAATCAGTGAAGCGTTTTACTCTGTTAAGTAAAGTTTGATTCAAGCATTTCCTTCAAATAATGGCCAACAAAAATATGCGGTACCATATACGAGTATTCATGAATTAGAGGTTTAAGCGGCATTTAATAACACTTTAATTGGCAATTGATGGTAATAAAAATTTTACTTATGGAACCTCTTAGAAACTGTACGTAAAAAAGAATTTTTAAAATTCCAAAAAAAAAATTAAAACAATGAAGTGTTAAAAAAATATAGGGTCCTCCAACAGTCATCATCTTTTTGAATCTAAATCTGTCAAATTAGTTACCATTGATCGGACATAACATTCATAATCAACACATATGCAAACATGCAGCACATGGGCTCTACAACAGTTGATAATTAATGCTCATTATCATCGAAAATTCATTTCCAACCATGAGGCCATCATACGACAAAATTATCGTATTTTGGACAATATCAGTTCACATGAGATCCGTGTTTGGTATGGATTTTGGGCTGACGGAGACATCGGTCCATATTTATTTGAGAACAATGTTGGCCAGACCACCACTGTCAAATGCGAGCACTATGAGTTGTGGCTCCAAAAGGACGACGCTATGTGATACACTACTCATGGCACATTATGTATTCTGAACGAGCGCATTTAGAGCCACCGATATTATGTGATTGTCACGTAAGACCGGGTGAGTCTTTTATTGTAGACGTCTAGTGGCGAATCTTAGAACTCACGCACTTGGCTTATTTAAATTTAAAGTTTAGAAGCGCGAAATGAAAGACTCAATATTAATTTTCTTTATGGTTTATACTGTTATAGAAACACTAGAACCGAACTTAAGTGTTCATTTCAATAACTCATGTGAGATTGATTATAAAAATTTTAAAGAATTTTTCTTGTGTTGAAATGTACACATTCGCGTGTATATTTTGCCCTCTTTTGAACCACTGTAACTTGTAAACATTTCATTTCATATAATACATGTGTGTTCATGATCCGTAATTTAAGGTGCCTGAAGGTGTTTAAACACATAATTGCATAATGCAGACTTTTTAAACATAACAGAAGAATTTAAAATAAAAAATAAAATGAAGAAAAAGAAAAACATCTACGTTAAGTTTAATAAATTGAGATTTATGAGGCACAAGCTCTTGAGTTAATTTGAATTTAAAAACTAAAATTAAAATAGAAATCATAAACGCAATTGTGATGATTGAATAATGATTTGCCTTCACCACTTCATTACAGCCAAACATCTGAAGTCCAAATTTAATTAAATTATTTTCAAATTGTTAACGTTAATTAAACTTTAATTTGAAAGAGATATACACCCATATGTTCCATTACAAGTTGTTGTTGTAGTTGCTTGAGAACTATCGATATTAGTAAACCATAAAAGTTTTTCTTAAAAACAAATCGATAATAAAACATTTTCTATAAAAAGAAATTAAAGACAATAATAGAATCTCTATGAAAAAATTCGATAAAAATCAGTTTTCTAAAGACATTTTGAAAACAATAACAATTTTTTTTATAGAAAATACGAAAAACAAAGCAACAATAAATAAAGTTTAGTAATTTCGTTAGCAACAAATATTGTATAGAAAAATCGATAACAATTTCCTATAGAAAAATCGATAAAAATTTTCTGTAGAAAAATCGATAATAATTTTCTATAGAAAAATCGATAACAATTTTCTATACAAAAATCGATAACAATTTTCTATAGAAAAATCGATAACAATTTTCTATAGAAAAATCGATAACAATTTTCTATAGAAAAATGAATAACAATTTTCTATAGAAAAATCTATAACAATTTTCTATAGAAAAATCTATAACAATTTTCTATGGTAAAATTCGATAACAATTTTCTATGGAAAAATCGATAACAATTTTCTATAGAAAAATCGATAACAATTTTCTATAGAAAAATCGATAACAATTTTCTATAGAAAAATCGATAACAATTTTCTATAGAAAAATAGATAACAATTTTCTATGGAAAAATCGATAACAATTTTCTATGGAAAAATCGATAACAATTTCCTATAGAAAAATAGATAACAATTTTCCATAAAAAAATCGTTAACAATTTTCTATAGAAAAAAATCGATAACAAGTTTCTAAAGAAAAAATAATAATAAGTAAAAAATTTCGACAACAATAATTAGTCATACAAACTTTCTACTTTTTAGGTATCTTCAAATAATTTCCGATAACAAAATTTAGTAAATTTCGATAACTTCTAGGTGAGGTTATGTTAAACTGACAGCCGCCTCATTGAGCACAGCCTACTTGGGTCCTATAAGATCCTGTTATAACACCGATATTACCTGTTTCGTCATACAATTTTATCTCAAGAGCCTTATGAAGGTGCGATTTGTTCACGAATCGTCTTTGTTTACACATGCTATGTTGATAAATTTTAGCTGTCCAAGAATTCTTGGTTTTTTAGGACAATGACAAGGACGGTAGTGCAAGAGGCGATCATATATTCAACTGTTATGGAAAGTTTTCACATGCAACTTTGTTGCTCGATAACTTATAAATTTATTTATAAAGTTTTCGATAACTATAGAGATTCTGAAATACCTACACTTGAACTATAAGAATTAGTAAAATAATTATCGATAATTGTATTGCTTTAGAATTTTTTTTAAATAGAAATAATCGATATCTTTATTTCGATAGTTTTCGTTAATTACTCATAACGCCACATATTTAGTTTAATAAAGTTCAGTTGAATTTTTTTCAAAATTGTAACCAAACTTTCACGGAAGCCCAATATACATATTTTGTCTAATGAAATATGAATTCGTCTTTAGTGCGTAATAGACCCACCACGACTACTTATTAGTGTGCCCGAAAGGGGCTTTTTAATTACTACAACCTTTGGCCTGCGTTCTTGTTAACCTCTTGTGAAATTAATGATCATTTTACATGTTTCATTAGCAATTAAATGTACGCATGCCTTAAGGGTTAATTTTATTATGATTTTTTTCATTTTTTAAGCTGCTAAATGAGGTAGCGTTTCGTTGTTTTAACATCTTCGTTTTAAGCTTTTTAAAAAAATTTCATCAAATTCTTTGGTATTTTTCAATTTTTGTTTTTTATTTTGAATGCTCTTATGGTTGGCATCAGACTTTTAACCACCACACGCTATTTTATTATGACAAATTAATGTTCTTTTGTTTTTTCAAGTATATGATAAATTCTTTAAAATTAAAAAAAAAATTTTTTTGTTCCAATCTTTATTGAAATTTTAATTTAATTTTAAAGAAACTATATTTTTTATTTCTGTTTGATAGATTTACAATCCGCCTAATAAAGTCCATTAATTAATTTATAGATTGTGGTAATTGGACATCTAATAGGGGAAACGTGCTAAACAGAGTGTAGAAAATATTTTGGAATATTTAATTCGATTAAAAAAAAATTATGATTCAAAATATTCAAAGACAGTGGGCTTAAAGCTTAGCATATGCGTAAGGAAATATTTAATATTTTAAAAATATTTAAAAGTCGATAAAAAAAACCAAGGCCAATCAATAAAATCCAGCAAGAAAATTCAGTCTCAAGGAAATTCAGAAAAGAACCGGTAATGTCAAGAAAAATATGTTCGTCAATATCTAGAGATTTTGCAGAACCCTGCTGAGAGGACGTCGCCTAAAGAAATATTTTTTTATATTTCGTTTTATTTGAGATGGCTGAGTCAGAAATAGCCACACTATTTACTAGACTACACCAACTTTATGGTGTATGGGGTCGTATCTCGGCAATGGCATCACGAATGTAGGCCTTCAAATGCTTAATTGTCTCTGGTTTGTAGGCATAACACTTTTCTTTAACGGCGCCGCATAGAAAATAGTCCATCGGTGTTGAATCGCAGCTTCTTGGCATTGAATTGACATCACCATTTTGGATAATTAAACTACCATCAAACGTTTGATGCAGTAAATTGACTGTGGCTTGAGATGTGTGGCAACTTGCGCCATCTTGTTGAAACCACACATTGTTCACATTGATACCATGAAGAGCGGATACAAAAACATCGGTTATCATAGTGCAATAGGTGACTCCATTGACCGTAATGGTTGCGCGCCCTCTTTTTCAGAGAAATATGGACCAGTGGTGCCTTCGCTCTAGAAGATGCACCAGATGGCTGCATTGGCTTCTGTAAGACCACGTGTTCGTTTTTTGAACCCCAAATAAGTAAATTTGTGGCAGCATGGAATGACACAAGTCTTGGGAGATTCGAATTAACCGATTGTTCAAATTTAAACCGATAGATGGCCCACCTGATATCACCTACGGCTTCTTTGGATCATAAATTAGGCTGGATTTGACCGATGGCGTGGATTATGTTATTATTGAGAACCGCTGTGGCTTGTGGCCTCTTCACATACAACTCAGAGTTAAGGAAATTCCACAAGTAAAAGTCTAATGCGGTCATGTGACACGATATCAGTAACCAGCTCACATCAGCTCCATACGAGAATATCATGTCTTCAAATCGCTCGTGTAGAATATTCAATGTGGCTTGAGCAGTGTGACACATAGCGCCGTTCTGTTGAAACCACATGTAGTTGGCGTTCAGATCGTGTATTTAAAGCTAAAAGAAATTGGTAATTAGCGACCAATACAGCTCGTCGTTGATAGTTCACAAAGAAATACAGTTGGATGGCGCCGCCAGCTCAAAACCCACACCAAAGAGTGACTTTTGCGGCATGCATTGGATGCTCTTGGATCTTATGTGAACTATTATCGTTTCAAATTTGATGATTTTGTTTGTTCACGCACTCATTCATCCAGAAATGCGCTTTATTGCCGAAGGGGATTTTTTGATGAAATCGGTGCCCGAACTGAACGGAATTTCTTTTAATTTTCATCTGGAGATTTGACAAAACAAATTCTATAAATGGCAACTAATTTCACAAATGCAGTGGCAACAAGATGGCTGTTATCCACAGACAAAGTTCGGAAGTTCCTATTTAGGTTATCATAGTCTGCTACATAGTATATTGGCTCATTGATGAGAGTCCGTGGTTCAACTTCTGGCTTAAACATCTCGCATAAAAAGGAAATATGAAAACATATCCCCAGTCATCTGGCAAAAACTCTGGGAGTAAATAAAATTGCCATGAAAAGTTTCTCAAAAATCTGTCGTTCTTAGTCGACGTTAAACTGTAGGTCCCGCCATTCATAAATCATTATTAGCACACTTAACATGGGTGTTGTGAGAAGCTAGGTTGTAATCCTGACTAAAGGCTTGTAATGACCCATAAAGTAAGTAAGCATTGGAAGACCTTATCCAATTAAGTTTACAAAGACGGCATTGATTTGTTTTATTGAGTAGGTCACTCTATTTTTTTTCTAGCAAAATTTAAAGCCCTGCGACTCCACTGTATGTAGAATTTATAATTCTAGTAGAATGAAATTTAATCTCATATCATAGAAAACCGATCAAGCGTTTGACCATTTCACAGATTATTGATGACTTTATTTAAATGAAGAAACAAAAATTGAATCAACGTATCGCTTGCACAGATATTTGATACCGCTAACGATTTAAGTATTAATGGAAGCTTGAAATCATTTGTTATTGTTAAGAGTGGCTTAACATTTTAAATTAAATTAATTTGAATATAAAAACGATAAAAACGATAACAACAACAGGCTAGACCGTGCGAATTTTCTACCAGAACATCGTGTGAAAATTTAAATCTTGACGTAACGAAATACAGCGTAATCTTAGGCATCGTTTGATAAGTTTTTAATTAAATTGATGGTTACTGTGTTTAAAGAAATGAATGACTTAAAGACTGACCACATGGATGGTCTATCTGTGGTCATCATTCTTTTACTTTTTATTTTTTTTGTCGTTTTTTTATGTTGCTTTGCGTATATAAAGTTCAGACATTAAATTAAACGCCCATGTTAATTAAGCGTTACGTTATGTTTTTCATTTCATTTCTATAAGAAATGCTAAAAACAAACTTCAATAACAGTCGGCATAAAAGCCACTCTTGTATGGGATTTCTTTCAAAATAAAATTCAATTTTATGCTGGTTTTCACACACACAAAAAAGAAAGAAAAATTAAATTGAAGACAGAGAAATAAATTACAAAAAAGAAGGAAAACAGAAGAAAAATATAAAAAAAAATTTTAATTGATTATCTTAAATGGTCGTTGAGAAAGTCATGCAAAAAAAAAACTGAAAGTATTTCAAGCCGGTCTTTTATTTTTATTGGGAATTTATAGGGGCCAAGAGAGTCATGCTGGTTGTTTAAAGGCTAATCTCTTTAAAAATCATATTTAGGCAGGGCATAGGCAATAATTGAATTTATAAGGGTGTACTTCAGGTACAATTGTTGTTGTTCAGTACAATTGTTGTTGTAAAATATGTTGAAAATATTGTCTTGTATTTGAGAGTGAATTTTCGAAAAAATTTTAAAACATTTTTTAAAAATTCTTTTTACTTGCCACAGAAGCCTCTGATAAAAAATATGAAAGCAAAAGAATTTTCAGAGAGCAGAATATCGTTTGTTATGTAGGTAGGCAGATAGAAGTTTTGCTATAAATAGGCTAGACACACTTAAACCATGTGTCTCAAAACTAAAAGCTTCTGAACTGAGCTTCTGATAAAGCTATTTAGGCATCCTTTAGGCATCCTTGACAGATCAGTGGGATTATTTCCATAATAGAAGTCCAACGGTTTCCTTCTCTTACCTCATAACATTAGATAAGCATCGGAACTGAGCTTCTGGTATAGCTGTTTAGTCATACAATAGCCATCCTTGACCGACCACTGAGATTATTTTGACAATAAAAGTTCAAGTGTTCCCCTCTCTTACCACATAACATTAGCTAAGCATGTATCCAAAAGGAAACGGGCAGTTCCCTCTTCTTCTTTCTCATATCGTATACAGCTCCATGCAGAAATCATTGCCCATATGACCATCACCAATTGCATGAATACCACATACAGACATAATTGGTCATACCAACCAAGCTTCTCACACCCCTTATGCTGAGTATGTTAATTTTATACATGAGTGGCGGCAGCTATAGTTTAAAAACGACTCCGAGTGACATATTTTTGAGGAACCTTTCATGGCAATTTTTTATTTACTTTCACAGCTTTTTTTTGCCAGAAATCTGCTGAGAGGAAGTCAGCCAAGAGATATTTTTCCATATTTCAGTTTGCTGAAAATGTCTGGCCGTGTCCTCACGCCTAATAGGCCAACACATTACTTACTTAGACTAAGAGGACTTGCATGAATATCGCGTATATAATATCCACAAACGCTTCCGATGTCTACACTAAGCGTGCCTCTTTGAAGTTTAAGCAGACTGCCTGTGTGTCTTTTGTTTAACCTTGGCCTAACTTACGACCTTATATTGTGAATATAAATACGACTTGAAAGCAATCCATGGCTGTATCACCAATACTAAGTTTTTTTGTTCTCAATAAGCTTCCCAGTATAGTAGGCTTATCCGAAAGCTCAATGAGTGTGCTCTGCTCTACATAATTGGCCATTACAACCCTTCAGTCAGGATTACGGCCTAGCTTCTCACACCACTCATGTTGTGTGTGTTAATTTTATACATTAGTGGCGGGAACTACAGTTTAAAGTTAATTCCGAACGACAGATTTTTGAGAAACTTTTCATGCCAATTTTATTTACTCTTAGAATTTTTGTCCGGAATCTGCTGAGAGGAAGTCGCCGAAGAAATATTTTTCATATTTCGTTTTGATGTCTGACCAGGGGTTCGAACCTCGGCCTTACGTCCAATAAGCCAACTGCCTACCTACTAGACTACGGCGACTTTGGCTCGTGACCACGTGATCTAAAAATTTTACTAATTTGCCTTGCGGCAGCAGTAGAGCTCGTTATATTACAAACCGGTGGCAACCGACTGAGCGTCAGAAAGTGTGGCGATATTTGCATGTGCACTTCAGTAATCCTATAACTTTTTCCAACGAGGTATACCTGCCGCAATCGAAGATATACTTCTATCCCCGACTTCCTTTTCTAAGCAGACGCTCTGGACTTCCTCAAGAAATCATAGTCGGTCATCATGTAATCTATAGACTTGAAGGTTCACATTCCTTTAAGAATGGAGTGAGACCCGTGCCATTACCCAGTCGTTCATAGATATTGACTTCTCTTCGGAATGGACGTTTTGGACTTGGTCAAGAAGGCATAGTCGGGTATCATGTAATCTACAGACTTAAAGATTCATACTTCCATAAGGATCCGGGAGTGAGCAATATAGGATCCGTACCATTGTCCAGTTGCTCATAGAAGTTGACTGGTGTTTGCTGCTGAGCCCTACTAGTAGAGCTTCAGCGTTGTATCAGTAATAATAATGCAGACGGATTTTTGTATCCGCTTTGTCAAGTAGAACTTTTTCGTCCTGCCATGTATTCCTTTTTCGGAAGGATATAAATGGCGTCAATGGTAAGATGATCAGATGGAATGGAGTATTTCTTGCATCGTCTTAAGAAATCTATGCATAATAAATGCTTCTTTCAACACTTGTATCAGCGAACTACACTTATTGCAGCGTTCCTCACTTTAAATTTTCATGATGCCTGGAACATAAAAAGTTTCTGACTTTCTGATATACCAGCCATAGCCTCAGATGACTTAACAATGTTGTTAAGCTTGAGAGTTATCAGCTGTATGAGCTACTTTTCACTTAAATTAGCATTTTCCCTACATTTTCAGTTTATATTTCATTAACATCTAGCCAATCTGAAATCTACTCTTTGCCACATGACTTTTGATAAACATTTCTACACATTGTGGTAGATGTTGCTTCCACATGCAAACATATTCTCTAACACGAGCATAAAATGTGAACTTGAAGTGGTAAAGAGATGGATGCAGTATGTGTACAGAAAACACATGTGAACGCGCATAAATTTTGTGCATAATTATGAGAGGCGTTATGAGTGTCAATTTTGGGCATTAAAAATTAAATGGGCAACATCGTTATTTCACGTTTAAAACATTGCCAACACAATGTGACGGAGCAAAAGGCTTATGAGAGAGAGAGAGAGAGAGAAAATGGTGGCTTAAACCACACCATCAGATGATTTAGAAAGCCAAACAGTCTGGCAATGGTTTGGCATAATTAAACGTTGTTTTTTCCATTTAATTTATGGTGATAATTTAAACAATTTGTTGTTGTTTAAAAGTTAAAAAATGCTTGAAATACATGAAACATTTAAAACTCTTTAAGTAAAATGTCTTAAAAGTAATCCGCTTAAGTTAAATCGCAACGTTGGCATTACCTTATCATGGCCTCTGCTAATTAACGAATTTTTTTTTATTTCCCCAAAATATTCTTGTAATTATAACCTTCAATATGAAGTGTGAGAACAGTTTTTGGACAATCAAATTATTTTGTCAGAAAACTGACAAACTAAATGGACCCTCAAAACCATCTTCAGGCTTCCCACGTTTAAAACAATCACAATGCGATACAGTTTGGTTGGAATGAATCATCATTCTTTCGGTTTTCATAACTTATAATGAAAATTGCTGCAGAAAAAAAACAAAATTCTGTACTCGTATTACTAGAAATGATTGTAAAACAGAAGACTCCAGTATTTGTAGCTGTTTTCTAACGTAATCGTTATTATTTTTTGTACCAGCAAACGTTTACTATTTTTTTAATTGTTGTTTTTGTTGGTTTTGAAATTTTGTTTCATTTTTAATTTCCACAAAAGGCTGTCAACCCGGTATCCGGTATCATGCTATTGAAGCATTTTTTCTCTTTTCTTTTCAAATCAAAACATCATGCAAATGTTGTTGCTACAAATGGTTTTTTGTTTACCTGTGTATTATGTTACTCGGTATGTACTACATACGTACAACTAACTGCGTATTTTTTTTTGTCCATACATCCGTTGTTATAAAATTAGTTCGTTTATTTGTCATTTATATTAATTGTCTAGTCTGCGGTCATGTTCCACGGTTTTAATGTGCCTTTCTATGGCTCTTTTAGATACAGAGGCAGTAGTATTTTGTGTCATAAAATGATTTGAATTAAAGAGTTTCACAAAAAATATTTTTTTAGAATGAAAATCTCTTAATTTCTCGAATATTTTTTCTTAAAACAGGCCTATTTAGTGTAAAATACAAAAATTTTTAATAAAATTTGTATTTGAGCCTCAATAAAAAGCATGGCCAGAGAGAAATTAAATTTTTTTCTAATCATGCCTTAAATCTTTTAAATCTTTTGTTGGTTAGGGGCCTATTTATTGAATTGTATTTTTATTAGAAAGAACAATATTCTAGGTTAGGTTAGGTTAGAGGACGTGTACTTGTCACTTAAGACAAGTAATGTATCCAGGGGTCGAATTGACCCATAATACAACGTCCTAGTTTCTCACACCACTTATGTTGTGTGTGTTAATTTTTATACATGAGTGTTGGGACCTGCAGTTTAAAGTCGATCCGAACGACAGATTTTTGAGAAACTTTTTGATGGCAATTTTATTTACTCTCAGAATTCTTGCCAGAAATCTGCTGAGAGAAAGTCGCCGAAGAAATACTTTTTGTATTTTGTCTTGATGCCTGGCCTGGGGCTCGAACCGTGGCTTTACGTCTAATAAGCCAACACACTACCTAATAGACTACGGCGACTTCAACAACAATATTCTAACTATGGAGACTTGGTACTTCGTAAATGGGGAGTAAAGCAGGTAGATATGTAGGTAAGTTGAATGCAAACAAATGAATTGACCCATGCTCTTTTTATCATACTCTTAAGCCAGAGGCTTGTCATATCAAGTTCTTCTTCTCCATGTAAACTCATTGGCGTTCTGTACTCAATTCTTCCCATCTATTCCTCTTAGATAAGCATAGCTGGTAAAGTGTAAAAAACAATGTTGAGTGCTCTATAAAGATAATTCATTCGAATTGCTTTAGTAGCTCCTAGTATCCTAGTAACTTTGCTTATCGCATCATAACTAAAGAAATCGTTAATCACTTTAGTAACCGTATTGTACTCTCCCAAGTCTTTCTGTCCTATTGTCATTCGACTGTCAGTAAAAGTATTACAATCGAAATTCGATTTAAATTTAAGCTTCCCCAGCAGTAGTAGCCATAGTCTAGTAGGTAGTGTGTCGACTTATAAGACGTAAGGTCACGGTTCAAATACCCAGGTCAGACATCAAAACGAAAATATGAAAAGAAATATTTTTCGGCAACTGCCTCTCAGCAGATTTCTGGCAAAAACTCTGAGTGTAAATAAAATTGCCATGAAAAGTTTCTCAAAAATTTGTTGTTGGAGTCGAATTTAAACTGTAGGTCCCGTCACTCATGCATTAAATTAATGCATACAACATAAGCGGTGTGAGAAGCTAGGTCGTAATCCTCACTAAAGGGTTGTAATGTATGTATGTTGCCCAGCTTCCCCTGAATAAGGTTAGACAGATATAAGCAGAGTCTGATTTCTGGATCTATTATAAACATCTGTCGTAACAGTAACTAGTAGAAAGAGATACAGCTGTGTCAGAGTTCAATTTGATTAGGAATGTAAACCCGGTATCAGAGTAATAGAATTGGTCATAATGGATATTCTGCTCTTAATTTTCTGTGGCTGAAAATTCCATGTAATGAGCGAACTACATATTCTTAAAGTAGAGGAAGAATCATTCATGATAAAAATCCACATAAAATCCAGGTCATTCTTTGGTGTGTATATTAGGCTGGCGGCCTCATCTTTCCATATGTCTTTGGCGACTTACGTTCAATGGCGAGCATGATAGACCGATTATTATGATTTCCTTTAGCCTGTGTTGGATAGTCTGGACGCTAACGATCCATATCATCGGTTAAATTCAACCCATACCATCGGTTAAATTCAGTCTGATTGAGGCACCATATGCGCTTTCGAATGCGATTCACCTAGAAAAGCTTTGGCGGTGGTGGCCTTATAATTAGAAACGACTTAGCAACATGTATGTTTGTTAATTTGTTTTACAGTTTTCACTGTGTACCTGGGATCAAAGGCTTTGTTTGGAGGACGTCTTACATACGTTTTTCCATCAGATTGGGACAAATTAAACTTAGATTCATCACTCCAGAGAACTCTGTTCCAGAATCATCGTTTCTAATTATAAGGCCACCACTGTATATACATACCATTCATAATGCCATCAATACAAACGAATAAAACATTTCGATAATATCCCACGCACATACACTTTGTTTTTAAATTTAAATATAGGAAACGCCTTAATAAAGATCCTATAAAAAGGCTTTTAAAGACAAGATTTCTACAATATTTTTCAAAACTTTTTATAAAATTTTCCAAGTTTTGTATAAAATTTTCCAAGTAAATTCTGTTCTCTGATCTGCTGTCAAACATCTCGTATACAATTTGAACTCCTGCTTATCAGCAAACGTATTAAATTCAGTTTCTCAGTCGTGATTATTTAATTTATTAACATGATTTTGTTTTTTTTATTATTATTATTAATAATTTTGTTTTTTTACTGATTAATAATGCCTTTGGCATCATATGCAAATATTATTGTATTTAACGAAGACAATAATAAGAAAGAAAAGACAAGAACCAAAGAAATTAAAGTGCAGATTATCGGGTTATCTATTTAGTGGTTTCAAGAAAAAGAACTTCAATGCTGTTTATCTGCTAACGAAAGTGTTATTTTTTAGTGAAAGTTTAGGCATTTACGAATATGAATCGTTTAACAAACGAAGAAGCGTTAAAACAATTAAAAATAGTGGCGATTCAAGTAATCGATAATTATGGCAAGTAATCGATAATTATGGTCATCATAATCTATCTGTTGCACATGGAA
The DNA here is from genome assembly GCA_958299815.1 of Sarcophaga carnaria. Taxonomy (NCBI): domain Eukaryota; kingdom Metazoa; phylum Arthropoda; class Insecta; order Diptera; family Sarcophagidae; genus Sarcophaga; species Sarcophaga carnaria. Next base: position 22,029,498 of record OY283153.1, on the reverse strand, counting down.
AAGGCAACATTATAAAGAAATTTGAATATCCTGGAGAGCCTGGAATACACAACGCCGCGCGGCCAAAAATATTGTTTCTTTTAGACAAAGTGCGATGGATAATCCAAATTTATCGATTCCATGGCATCCTCTGCAATTGGACCTATTTTATTTGTGTCCATCCATATAAAGTACAATTCATACATCATTTCACCACACCTTCGTTTGATAATTGGATGCCAGAGCAAATGGCTTTCAATGTTAATTTTTCGAAAAAAAATTTTCTTCAACTATGATGCTTACGTGGTTACTTAGTGGTTGCATGTGAGGCTCGGAGAACACAGAAGTAATTATCGAAAAGCTATCGCATCCGCAAAAATGTGACTGTTTGGACGTGTCAGTGGAACGGAAATCTTCGAAAATGGCTTCGAAAGAACATTATCCTCCAGTCAGAGCGCTACGGCTGTATGATAACCGCCGCTCTTGAGGGCAATGAACAAGACCATACACACAGTTACTAAAGTATACATACGGTTAACAAATTTCAGAAATTTTTTAACCAAGACCGTCTTAAAATCGAGGAAGGTTGTCAGACAATTATAAAGATTTTCAACGAAGACGGATTATTTAAAAAATTTCTGAAATTTGTTAACCGTATGTATACTTTTGTGGCTGAGTGTACATACATACATAATTGGCCATTACAAACCTTCAGTCAGGATTACGGCCTAGCTTAATGTCGACTTCGAACGACAGATTTTTTTTGAAAAACTTTTCATGGCAATTTTGTTTCACGCTCAGAGTTTTTGTTTAGTCTTTAGTCGGGTATTAATAAGATAGTGCGACAAGGTACACATCTTGACGGATTTTAACTTTATTGCATGAGAAATTTTCAGAAGAGATTATTCTCACATTTTTGCGACTTCAATTGGCCCCTAATATCATGAGTTAGGCTTTCTCCATTCTTAAGTCTTTCGAACCCACCACTATACGCCCGAAATGTACAATAAAGAGTTCAGAAATTAAATCAAAAAAATATTGCTGCTGCTACCAATGCAGAAGCAGACATGACATTGTATTTCCTACACAATGGCCAAGGTACAGGCATTATAATGAAATTAATCGTTCATCGAAATCATAGCTTTATGTGTGTCATATAACTATACTATTGAAACCGCAAAATGGATAACTCGTTAATGCTTCAAAGAAAAGGAAAACAAAGTGTACGACATAAAATACTTCATTGAATTACAAACTGTTCGTAGTACAATAAAGATAGAAGAGCCGTGCGTTGAGTACTACTTCATTTACTTATACGTACATATGTACGTTCTTTTGTTCATTCAATCAATTATTCAATTACACAGTAACAGTACAATTATCTTCATTTGTCAGATGCTCTTTATTTCTTTACTCGTGTGTATGACGACGTATTAAATTTGTTTAAAAAGAAATCATTTTCAATAGTTTTAAGAGTTTTATCATCATTACGTAGCTTTTTTCTTATCATTTGAGGTAATTTTGTGTCAATAAAATTAAAAACAACAACATCATTACATAGATACATTGCTTTCAATAGAACAGGCTTTGTAAAACACGCTTTTCATTGTTATTGATTGATTGACTCAACTCAACATAAATAGTAAAGTCCATGATTACAATGAACGCCTGCTTTGAAAAATATTTTGTTTACCGCGTTGATTTTATTTTTAAACGCTTTGTGATTTAGCTGCAACGATTAGTGGAAGCGTTGGATTACAAGTGTGGGTTACACACATGGAAACAAGTAATTCATGCCGCACGAAGACGTAATCGGCCTATAATCTGGTTATTGGATCTTAATCAGGCTCTATCCAGTTATGGGTTCGTCTGAACCAGTGCAGAATTTTAATACGATTTTAATAGATAATGACCTGTTATCACTCAATTACTATGCATAAGCGGCCGCTATGAAATCTAGTCACAGTTAGACCTTATTTATGTTCCTAAACAACAAACATAACAAACATCGTGGCAAGGTCACATAGCACCACAAAATCGAACCCATTACAGGTGCACAGGTTGTCTCTAGGCAATCATCTGTTTATCGGTGGTTTGGCCATCTCTTTCCAAAGAATACTACCTCAAAATCAACCCAATACAGGTTCACAGGTTGTCCCTAGGCCATCACCTGTTTATCGGGACACAGAAAGAAATAAAAAGAAGAAGACGGTCGTGCAGCAATATCTCTCACGAAGTGGTAGATCCCGATAAGCAAGATTTCTTACCAACAACCAAACAGTAGGTGGCCACCCTATTACTTTAGGACCTACGATAGGAGACTATAAATGAAATAACCAATCCGCGAATCTCTACGAAAAAGACGACTACTCTTCATTTCATTTCGACACGATCCGTCGCGACTGTATTCCAATGGATTAATAAAGTTGGATAACCTATCGTCACTAATGAGTCCCTTTACGTTCTCATGTATACGATCAAGAAGTTTTAAAATAGACTTCGAGGTTGGAATATATGTAAGTGAGGTGTATTCCATATCCAAACGGAGTTCAGGTGCAGTGAATTTTTTTTCACCGTCCCTCCTTAAGAACCATATTGAAGTCATTGTAGTCTAGTAGTTAGGTTGTTGGCTTATTAGACGTGAGTCCACGGTTCAAACCCCAGTTAAGAGCTGTCAAACAAAGTGAAATAAAGAAAAAAGAATTTCTTCGGCAACTTTCCCTCAACAGATTTCTGGCAAAGGCTCTGTGGGTGAATAAAATTGTCATAAAAAATTTTCTCAAAAATCTGTCGTTCGGAATCGACTTTAAACTGCGCCACTCATGTATAAACATTAACACACACAACATAAGTGGTGTGAGAAGTTAGGTTGCAATCCTGACTAAAGAGTTGTAATGACCAATTATGTATGTAGGTATGTAGTAAACCATGTCACTTGATTGGTCCTTCCAAATATTCTGAATTTCAATGTCCATCACATATAATTACTTAGGGATGTTATATTTATCGGGCTTATATATACAGGGTCTTTTGGGCATTAAAATTTGGTCGCAAGGCCATGTTCGTAGACTGACTGGATGCGAGAGGGTCATTCATTTTAAGCCTTTTCACTCAATCGTGGATCAAAAGTGCATACGATTGAAAATCAAAGGTAGTAGATTCATTAAGAAGCAGAGTTATAGATTGAACACACCCTTTCTCTAGTGTAAAATACAGTTCTCGATTCAGATCTATTCGTACAGAAATCTCTTTAATTCATTCGCTTTCGGCATCAAATAATAATCATTATCAAACAGGATTTCTGCTCTCTGCCGTAATCTTTACGTATTTCATCACGTCAAATTAGGTGTATGGTCCATAAATGCTTCTAAAATACACTGTCTGAAACAGAATCCAATTTTGTCCACCTATTTCGCTATGGGGTCTTTAGATAGCTAAACGACACCTCATATCATAAATCTAGGCATGCGAGTACTGGTTGATGTTTGGTTTTCAATTGTGGCTTGAGGTTGAAAGAATTGTGTGAAGTTTGTCATGAGACAGCGCTTAACGTTAGAATTTCTATAAAATTAAAGGAAATACAAACCATAGTGTCACTTTAAGTTTATTTTCCATACGATTATACATAAAAAATATGATTCATTTTATTCGTAAGTTCTCTTAAGCAATGTAACCTCATCTGGCCACAGTAAAAATAAATTTTTGTGGTTTTTGAAAGGCAACCGCAATAATTTTTTTTATTTTTTTTTTGCATTTTCTTTACACTCCACAAACAAATTCCAAATCATTTCTAATAGTTCGTCATTATTAATCATCATTGAGAGACATCATCCATGCTTTGTAATAATATTGGATTGGAATTCATATTAAATTTAAACTTTTAACCACAATCACATATTGAAAGTTTGCAAAGCATTCATGTTGAAATGAAACAATTACGGAAGATATTTTTTGATGTTGCATTTTAAGTCATACACTTATTGGATATTTCCTAAATAGGTTTAAGTTAATAAGTATACAATGGTAAGCATAACATGGCCAATAATGTTCTCCAAAATAATATACGCTCTGCCCATATATGAATGGCGACCCAATCTACTACAGTGCGGAGATGCTTTAGAGCAGCGCAACAAAAAGCAAAAGCTGGCAAAAACTGTAGGCGACTTCCATGATGAGCTGCCACTACCTTAGCTACTTGTGTTAATATTATCTATAAATGAAGGAACCTACATGTGGTCCAGAACGATAGATTTCATGGCACATGTTGCCAAATAAGCCTCCAGTTTATGCTACACTTGAAACCTTCAGTGCCAGAAAATGTGAGATCAGGAGCCTCCGCTACATGAAGTCAAAGATAATCATTTCCTCTTCCACTAATCGTAGCTTCTGTAGAAGTCATTCGACGCAATGCCAATTACGGTGGCCTGTGAGATTCGCTATTGTGCGATCCAAAACCCTTCAACTTAAGAATAAACGTTCTTGAACAGTATTTCTCACGCTTTTGAGCGAAAAATTATTTTCTTTTATTTCGATTTCGTTTGATACGCATTATCGATTGAAGCATAAGATTATAAAAAAAATTGCTTTTTATTACAAATGATACGTGATGCTAAAATTTTAGTTCAAAAAAAAAATCACAAAATTCCCACGCTAAAGCCTAAGTTATCTAAAAGCAATCGTAATCGTAAAAAATTATTCATCTTTTTTTTATTTAGAAAAACAAAACAAAAAAGTTATAAAAGAAATAAATTACCGCAGACGTAAATTATAAGTAAAAAAAAAAAATTATTTCAAATGCTGTTGTTGACTCATGGCAGCATAAGTGGCTTGTATTACAATTTGTAACACATTCTATACGAATTTAAAATAAATTATTTTTTCTTTTTTATTGTTTATTGTTTATTAATAATGAACAATTGCTTATTGAATGTTATTTTATGGAATTATTTTTATAACATATAATAATTAGCCTAAGGATTGATTACCAGTTGAAAATTTATACAAATTATTTGAAAGCTATTCAACGCGATGCAAATAAATCGATAATAAAATCAACGTAAGCCTATTGAAAAAAAAATATAAATTTTACATGACATGCGTGGCGTATCAAATTGACATACTGGGAGACTGTAGATCGCATGATTTGGTCTGATGTGGTACAACCCAGGGTGAGTTCTCTACACTTGGAATCTTATTGAGAAGATAATTCGGCAGTAATTCCGCTTGGATAGTAATATTGCAACAGATCTGGCCAAAGAGGGAACGAACACTACACTCAAATTTAAAACAGTTGTTGTAGTCATTAGCGAACATTGTTGAGGCAAGAAAGAGGAAACAATTATTCTTAAACTCTTGGGTAAATGTTCAATATTATGGCCCATATGAGTGATCTGTTAGGGATGGACAATGGGAAGCGGGTATTGCAGAGTCAAGGAAGAAGAGAAAATTATGTTTCATCTCATGGGTACTTTTTCAACATTTTGTCGTAGAAGAAGGAAGCACATAAGCAACATGTAGACAATCTCAGTGATCTGGTAAGGGTGGACACTGGGAAACAGACATTGCAGAGGCAAGGAAGAGGAGAAAATTATGCTTCAACTCATGGGTACTTGTTCAAAATTTTGTCGTTGGAGAAGGAAACACATAAGCAACATGTCGACAATCTCAGTGATCTGGTAAGGATGGACACTGGGCAGCGCGTATTGCAGAGCCAAGGAAGAGAAGAAAATTATGCTTCAACTCATTGGTAGAATATTATGTCGCAGAAGATGGAAGTACATGGGAAATAGGTAGACAATCAATTCTTGGGTACATGTTCAACATTATGACGCAGAAAGAAACACATGGGCAATGGGTAGACAATCTCAGTGATCTACGGATATTGCAGAGGCAAGAAAGAGCAGAAAATTATTCTTCAATTCTTGGGTACATGTTCAGAAGAAAGAAACACATGGCAATAGGTAGACCACCTCAGTGATTTATAAAGGATGGACTCTACAGTGGGAAACAAACATTGCAAAGGCAATGGAGAGAAGGGAATTATTCTTTAATAATATGTCGCAGAAGAAGAAAGCATAATCTCAGTGATCTATAAGGGATGGACACGGGCAATCTAAATGACTTCATTGATTCCACGGCTAAGTGAAACGAAAACTGTGATACCTTAATGGACAATAGCCAAGACCCAACAGTATCTCTCCTCTTAGACTGACAGTCCTTCCGATGTAAAGGTTTTAACGAGTTTTAAGCAATTAAAAGAACACTTTTGAAAAGCCTTCTAACTAAATATTGCTATAAAAACAAATAATCGTTGTGTATTGAATTTCGATAAAAATTTTATTGGTTTTTTGTGCACAACAATCGATATGATTGTTTAAATTAATTTAACCCATTCACTCATATTTATAATGATTAAACAATCATAACAACGAAGAAACATAAAAATAACCGCCCAACAAAATAATACCAAAAAAAAGGTGGAATAATATGAGCAAATATTTATTGAATTATGAGTGCATTAGGGTTTCAAGTGATTTGCATTATTGGCCACTTAACTGAAGACTCAATTGTTTTTTCGGTTTTTATTTGTTTTCGATAAGACAGCAGCAGAGAGACCTTTAAGCAATTGAATTGAAACTCAAGTAAATATTTAAATGAATAGGAAATGAATGTTAAATAAAGGCACAGATACAAATAAATTACGACATACGACTTCAATTCAATTGATTCATGTTACCAGTTGTATGCAACAAACTCATACAGATGTTCAATTGAATTTTGTAAGTACGAGTACGAGTACAAGTAACTCAGACAAGTTTTATATCCAAAAAGATGATTCACGACTCGGTTTTATTTTTATAACACGTCTCAACAATTAAGTCTGTAATCATTTTTATTTGAATTTTTATTTTTTGTTGTTGTTGTTGTGTTTGTGGTTTTTGTATCCGTTTTTTTTAATTTTTATTTCATTTCAAATTTTGTGTGTGGCATGCTCTTGTTGGTTTTATTATCATCTGAACACGACTGCTGTAAACAAAAGTGTTGTCAATTGTTTTCTGTCTAACATACAAGTATATGTACGTATAATTGTCGGTCATTCATTTGTTAAGGCACTTATTTGTACATAAACACTTACGTATACATATGTATGTGCTTATATACATATATGTATACATTCGCGTATATATTTACATGGTGCGGTATGTAAAACCATTTGTCAATAGAACTGTTTGTTTGTACTTTGTGAACTGTTGAACAGTTTTAAAACGGTTGTTTACCTGAAAAGTTGCTTTACAGAGTGGTGTAAAATTCTAGCAACACGTGGAATTATTATTTTAGAAGCCAGTTCTTCGCTAAATATAATTATTATTATAAAATATAATAAAATAATTTTCAGATCCAAGGTCATCGTCTCTTCCAGAGACCTGTTAAAGTCATACTTACAACTGGTCATTACAATCATTTAGTCAGGACTACGACCTAGCTTCTCACACCACTTATGTTGTGCGTGTTATCTACAGATTTTTGATAAACTTTTCATGGCTATTTTTATTAACTCTCAGAGTTGTTGCCACAAATCTGCTGAGAGGAAGTCGCCGAAGAAATATTTTTTTATGTTTTGTTTAGTTGGAGATGTCAGACCTTGGGTTCGAACCGTGGCCTCACGTCTAATAAACCAACACACTACCAACTAGAGTACGGCGACACTAAGTGTGAATTGTGTGAATAAAGTGATCATTCAAAATCGAAACACTGATCAATATGGGCTTCTCCAATAGGCCAACTCAAAAAAGTAATTTTTTTCTCATTTGTTTGCGATACAGGGACCTCAACTGGTCCTTCAGAAAGATCACCAGCTTCCATGCTTGTAGGGCTTAGTAAACCTGTGTTTTACAATTAAAAGTGGTACTAAACTGACGAGGATAGCTTATGCAGAAAGCATTTCAAGAAAGACCAAACATGACATAACGATATTCATAGGTTAAGTTAGAGGACGTGTACTTGTCAATTAAGACAAGTACAGTACCCGGAGGTCGAATTGACCCATTGTACAACGTCCTAGTTTCTCACACCACTTATGTTGTGTGCGTTAATTTTATACATGAGTGGTGGGACCTACAGTTTAAAGTCGACTCCGAACGACAGATTTTTTTGAGAAACTTTTTCATGGCAATTTTATTTACACTCAGAGTTTTTGCCAGAAATCTGCTGAGAGCAAGTCGCCGAAGAAATACTTTTTGCATTTTGTCTTGGTGTCTGGCCTGGGGCTCGAACCCTGACTTTACGTCTAATAAGTTAACACACTACCTACTATACTACGGCGACTTCACGATATTAATAAGACTTGCGGAAATATCTTGGAAGTGTATTCCAAGGATGCTGCAGTGGTTGTACACCATGATGGCCGGTTCAGTTGTAATTAATGGCGCCATTATATAGACAGATAATACGAACTTGGAAGCAACTCTAGTGGAATTGAATAAGATACAGAAATTGACATCTACTGGGATATGTGTAGGATAGGAATCGCTGCAAAACCTTTATGCTTAATTTGTCATTACAACCTAGCTTCTCATACCACTCATGTTGTGTATGTTAATTTTATCGATGAAAGTCAGGACCTACTGTTTAATGTCGACTGGGAACGACTGATTTTCTCGCACAGTTTTTGTCAGAAGACTGCTGAGAGGAATCGTGCCGAAGAAATATTTTTTCATACTTTTGTTGTTTGAGATGTCTTAGCGAGGGCTTGAACCATGGCCCTACATGTAGTAAACCAACACACTACCTGATAGACTACGGCGACTTCGTGATGTATGTATATGCAGATACTGTTATAAGGAAAACAAATGATCAGAACGCATTCTTGGATTTTGTGTGATGTTAATGAATTTCAAAAGGAAACGCCTTTGTGAAGTTCATCAGCTAGGGAGAGGCATTTCAGTGCAACATTACTTGGGTTGGGGAGGACAGTACAATAGATCGATTGGATGCAGTACCTAAGTACCACTATATGACAAAGATAACAATACCATTGAAATTGAAGGCGTAGGTTTACCATACTATTTATGCAGCTTGATATTGTTTTCAGCGATGGTGGTTTCTGGCAAAAAATAATTTGTTTGAGCCCACGATTTTTTTTTTTCAAATCATGTGGCTGTCTTGCACTCGAACACAATGGCAAGCAAAACCAAAAAAAATTACGCAAATTGTCCATACCTTGACAGGAGTCAACTGACAGATGCCTGTGGGTAGTGACAGTGTTGTTACTTCAGTTAAGAGGTGGAAAAAATTTAATTACAGTCTTCAATTAAACCTCATCTGAAATCCGGGTAAATCATATGAAGTAAAATGTCAATGAACTGACTGCTGAGATTTCATTTTCTTATGATGCTTGAAGCTGTTATTTTGTTTCTGGCAAGCAATTTCATTTTTAATGTTTTTGTGTTTTTCATCATCGAAATATTTAATATTCAATCGTTTGTTTATTTACATTTAAACGAGGGCACTAAAAATTATTTTCAAACAAAACGTTTCAACATGACAATCAATACAACGATTTGTAAGATTTTTTTCTCTGTTAAAATAACAAAAGAGAAGAGGCCAATAGGGCAGTGTATGGCAATATTTATTAACTTCAAATATAGCCACTTGTAAGTAAAGTTTAAATTACAAAATAAAGAAAAAAAATTCAAGGAAAAGATGTTTCATGTCTATTTCGGAGAGTGTTCATAGGAATGAGTAATTGAAACAAGAAGAAGAAACACTGAAAAGCAGGCAGCATGAAGGCGGCATGTTTAAATACAGTATCGATCGAGTCTATTAAAATCTTTAACAATACACACTCACTGAGTAAGGCAAAGCACACAAAGCAAGTGAACACTTTAAGCATCTTTTTGTATAAACAAATGCAGGCGGAAAGATAAACAATTGAAAGCAGAAATTAATTCCTTTAAACAACAACAACAACAACAATAACACCAGTTTTATTATACCAACGAAAGTAAACAAAAATCATAAAACAGAAAAATTAATTTAAAAACAAGAAAAAAAAAGATTACAACAATAATAAAAAAAGTCTTCAAAATAAAGCAAATCTTATTCGGTTAAATAAGAAATTTACACCTCTGCCCATACGCCTATACATATCTACATATGTGGGCCTATGTGGCAAGGCTTAAAAGAACTTTGGCTGTTTCGTTTCGTTTCGCTTGCTGGAAAGTGTTAAAAAGAAAGCAAAGAACTGACTTAAGTAAACTTTTGTGGTGTTAAAAAAACAATTAACGACTCAGCAAATAAAAACATCGAAAAATTATTTCAACAGTAGCATCACTGTTTCACTTTCATCGCTTTTAACTTTACGACCACGTTTACCGCTGCCTCAGCAGAAACTTTCCGGTCGGTCTTCTTAGAATTTTTAATTTTTAATTTTTTTCTTTGTTTTTCTATAACAAATAAACTTTTAATAATAAACAAATACATACACATGCATATACATACACAAATAAATTACGTATTCTAATATTCATACACACACATTTGATACTGTCTGTTGTTGTGGGAGTATTTGTTGCCATAAACAACCAATCGAAAAAAACTTTTTGATGATCAAATAGGTATGCGTATGAGTATGATGTGTTCATCAAACAAATCAAATATTTTATGAAATTTTAAAAATGGCAACATTAAGCAAAAAACAACAACAACAAAATAATAAAAAAAAATTAAATGTTTGTAGAGACTATATAAACCAATATCAGGCAGTCAAGTTCCCATAATTAGGCAAAAAAAATTTGGTATTCACTCGGCACCATAAGTTTACGTAAAAAGTAGGGCCACAAATATTATCAGAAAAGGGTTGCAAAACTGTGCCAACCGCTTGTTAGAATGAACGTATTCTGGTAAATATTTCAAACCAAGGCATCACTGCCAAGCAGGGTCTAAAGCCTTTTAATATTGAAGCAAAAGTATAACCCAGTTATTGCTACACTTTCGGCGAAATTTCCGCTGAAAATCTTTTGATTTATTTGGACAGCCAGGCATTGATTAAGTTCCTTACAGTCGTATTTTCAACATCCCTCCTTGTCCATAAATGTTGATGATTTCTGAAAGAAATTTTGGATCACTCTAAAGGCAGTCCTTACATGATTTCCAGGGCATAGTGGTATCATTGTTGATAAGCTGGCCAGGGCCAGTATGGAGCTCGCAACTCCGACATGTTACACGGTATAGGTATTTCCGTATCCGTAGGTAAATCGTATATTATCCACTAGTTTTACGGGGAGTCTCAATCTCATTCGCTGCAGGAGGATACGTGCAATATTGTAAGACTTAGCTGGACCTGTATGGATCAGGAAAGTACCAACTCACCTCTACGCTTAAGTCGTATGGCCATCAATTGCACAATAGCGCTATTTTTGGACCGCTGTCCTTTTGGTTGTCACTTTTTGCGAAGCTGTATGCCTGCAGAGAAGGAGCTAAAGATACTATTTTTCAACTCATATACTGTGCCCTACTCCTGGCAAAGAAAGACGAAGATTTTGACCTCTCACTTTCTGACTGTCTTGACTAATGTGAAGATAGCTGCAATAGCAAGTCAGTATCGACTTCGGAAATGTATTGTGTTGTGTTTCACCAGCAACACGTAGAAGCAAGATTCATCCAGTGAAGTGAAACGTATATTTTTTAAATATAAAGGATGGAAAAATGGGAAAATGAGAAAATTGAATTTATAGGAGCAACTTGAACTTTGTATAGTGTGGTGTCAGAACGAAAGGTCTTACTTGCACTCGCCTGAATCATGCAACTGGTAATTGTGTATGAAATACTCTGACTCACTATCTGAAGTAATACGCACTCGTTCCAGAATATAGAAATTATCAGGAGGAATCACCACATACAGGATGTGAAGGCATCCGGTGATCTCAAGGGATTTTTCAACTTCGAAGGGAAAAAAGTTTTACAATTTTGTATCGAAATTAAGAACAACGGTTGCAAAAACTAGACCACTTTACATATATATGAGGACAATCAAATTTTCTGTTCATTTGCTTGCATTGCTTTTCGTTCTGTTGTTCACCTCTGTACTTTTTTCAAACACTTTCATAAGAACATAAGTGTACAGAGAGAGAGAGAGAGCGAGAAACATGTTAATTAACATTAGGGGGTCCCTATATAAAAAAATAAACCATTGCCTATAAGCAAGTCAATAATTGTTACAAAATTTACTAAGGAGTGCCTTATTAACCGGTCGGGTTTTTGAAAACTAAAAAACAAGCACAGATAATATGCTAATTTAATGAAAAATTTATTTGGTGCAAAGAACAATACCAGGCATTTAATTTTAAACATTATTTTACATAAATTGTAACCGTTGTTACGCAGTATGTGGTCCATACGTGAGCTACAATTTTAACATGGTTTTTCCAAAAATTCGGCTGGTATATCATTGTTGGCGTCTCGGTTTGGAATTGGAAATGGTTTGTCCGTACAGGCTTAACACTACACATGTCTCTTCAAAAAATAGTTTATTAGTGTCAAATCGTGACTAATGGACTCTCTTGAAAGGTGAGATCAGTTACTCCTCCAACTCTTTTATAAACAGGTTCATGATATACCCCATGTATGGCGTATTTCACCGCCACATGTCAATAAATTTTAAATCTTCCATTCTTAATTGTAATCAAAAAATATTAATGATTTGCAAGCGCAGTTCGTTTGTTAAGATATTCATGATAAAATGACAAGCCTCACTATGTATTTTTGTCGCCTTAAGCCTTGACAAGTCACGAATCATTGTTTAATACTGCAAAAATTTACAATTAAAAATTAATTTGTGACGTCATTTCAATTACATCTCCCTCTGAAGAAGTGTTGCTTTAAAATGCCACAGCATTACACAAAAAACCCATGAAGAATTGGAAGGCAATTAGGCGTTTAAGGCCATTAAGGCATACACATAATTTCAATTAGAGAAGCAAATATTTTTTATTTCTATTCTGTTTTATTTAGAATATGATATTAAATATCCGAGAAACAATAACGTCAGTAAAATTGACACTCACTTAACCATGCTATTAGAATTTCAAGTGAAACATAAGAAGTGGTTCACACCATTCAGTAGGGATCAAAGGTAATCTATGACAAGCGATGTACACTCGATAAATACCGAGTCTTTAAAGTGGAATTTCTTTTTCAGTAACTCAAAGCTACCCAATTAAATTGAGCAATACTTTGGTGTACGGATAATCAAGAGCTTTATAAATCCAAAAAAATTAAAGGGGCTTCAATTCTCTTCCCATACTCTATTGTGGAAGTCCACTGGCCCCTGCTACTTTTAGAGAGAAGAACATCCTCAACAGGAATATCAAGCAGAGCCACATCTTAAAGAAATGTTGGTTTTGATCAGCAAGAAAATGCCTCCGTACTATAAACACTACTTATACATCTACAGATTAAGGTTTTGCATTATTTGGCAACCCTGTCATTCCAGAATCTGCTTCAGTTCATGCATCACACGTTGTATTCACCATGCAACATGAATCTTGCACCTTCATTTCAGCATTTGCTTCGCTCACTACAGAACTCTCTTAATCAACCAAAAGTTATTACTGAGAACAGTTTTTCAAACTAAAAAGTATTCAAAGTTGTTGAGCCCACTAATATAGAGAATCACATTTCTTAAATTACCACAAAATTAGCAAAATAAATCGCTTTTTTTTTCTAGCATAAAAACTGCATAAATTAAAATGTTTTCGTTTTAATTTTTTTGTTCATCTACTATGATGAGGTAATCATCGTCATCCTTTATATTTACTTTGTTTATAATTAATATTTGAATATATAATTTAAAAAAAATAGTTTAAAGCTTATTGCAATACAAGCTACACATAAAATAATCGTACAGTAATGGAAAAAATATGAAGGACAACATTGCCTTAAAAATATCACATTCGCCATCTAAAGACTACAGTTTAATAAAATAAGGCGAATTAACTACATGGAGTAGTTTAAATGAACAGTTTAGCAAGAGTTCCTGACTTGTTAAATTTTTCGCCTTTAACAAAAAAAGTAAGACTTCTACTGTTATCAAGCATTTGACAGTTGTTTCCTGTCAGAATTGGAGAAATCTGTGCCACTGAGTTTTTGTTTGACAACCATTGATAGTAAAATGCCGAGTGATTTGCGAAGAAAATGGGAAAAAGTGAATTTAATCCCTTTGTTGTAAAACAAAAGTATCCCTCAAACCAAACCTTAGCTTGATAGATACTATGGGAACTCGTTAACAACAATTTCAGTGATACAACACAGTTCGTTGTGGCCATATAAGACGCAACATGCCTAACATTTCGTGTGCTCAGTTCAAATCTTTACTTCAAAAACTCTTTTTGCGTTCCTTTATTTCTGCCAAGGAAACAGTTAGGAAGGGAGCTGACAACCACTGCATCAATGAGAACACTGAGCCCTCTAATGAATCTCGTATTCGACTCATCCACCTTTTACTATAACCATAGCATCCACCGCTTTCGTCTTCTCTGGCAAATTCAACGCATGTAACAGAGTGTGTAGCGCAGCATTATCGCCCCAGTTATGCCACAACGTATGTCAGTCTATATATCCTATTCAATCCCATCGGAATTGTTTTTAAGCTTGTTCTACCTATCCATGTAATGGTCCCATTGGTTACAATCGGATAGACCACAGACATTACACATCCAAAATATTCCTGCAAGCCTTCTGCATATAATTTTCCTTTATATTGGCCCTTCATAATCTTGGACTCTCACTGTTCTTTTCAATGATAAAACACTTGTTTACTGAATTTTGTTGCAGTTATACAAGCACGGTGGATGCTGAACTTTCTGAGCTGCCAGTTGACGATTCATAAAAAAAATTTAGAAATTATTTAGAAAAATTTATGATATGCTGTTGTACCATCGGACTAGTGCCACACATGGTTTTCCTAATAATCACTTGGGTAAGATCATAAGCAGCACAAACGTTACCGTGCAATAAATTTGCAAAACTGTGTGCCCGCACAGAGACAAACTGCACTCAGCACATTGGATTCCTCAAGATGCCATTGCAGGCAGGTCTTTTGTACCAGGAAAATATATGGCCACACACATGTGTAGTTTTCATGGCAAAACTCCATAAATTGTGCTATGTATTGCATCCACATTGGTTCTACTTTACGGGCTTAGAACAGAGTGACTATTTCTTGTTTTCAAACCTAAAGATGATTAGACTTCAACGGCGAATTCTTCTCACAAATAATTATTTTATAATCACAACTACTTCTTAGACGCCAGCCCAAGGTTCAAACCCCTACTAGCTTACACATCTCGAACAAAACGAAATATGAAAAAAAAACATTTCTTCGGCGACTTCCTCTCAGCAGATATCTGGCAAAAACTCTGGGAGTACAAAAACAAAATTGCCATGAAAAGTTTTGATGAAAACATGTCGTTCGGAGACGACTTTAAACTGTTGGTCCCTCTAGTCATAAATAAAATTAACTCATACAACAAGGGTGGTGTGCGAAACTAGGTTATAGTTTTGAAGTTTTGTGTTGTTTAAATCAATTAATCTAACGTTTCATTATTTATTGCCATCACTGTTTGTGCTTAAACAATTTAAAAAGAGAATAACCGGCTTACTTGTACATGTGGGATTGAGTGAGAATTAAAAAACATTATGTATGTATGTATGTGTATATATACGTGTCTTAAGCTTAAATAAAGCCACTAATAAATAAGCCAACAAAAGTAAAATGTGAGTGAATTTTGAATTCTAAAAAGAAAAAAAAAATAAACAACAAAACAAATAAAGTCAGCAAAAATAATTCGCAACAACAATAGCAACAAATTGAAGAGAAAAAAATTAAAAAGAATTTGAAATAAGAGTAGAGAATACGCCAAAAAAAAGGAAAAATAATGACAAATCATAATAAAAAACGAAATAAACAAAACGACAACAACAATTGAGTAATAAATATAAACAAATAAAAACAAAATTATACACTCTCCCATAAACAACACACACACAAAGGCATCCAGTATTAAATTGAATAAGATTTTGTTGGGGAGGAGTCTTTTCTATGGTACTACGAGAGCAGTATATACACACATTGAAAGTATTGGAAGTAAATAAAAAAATTAAAAAAAAAAACAAAGCAAAAAATACAAAAAATATGCAAAAAATAAACAAAAAAAAATAATTAAAATAAAAAAATCAACAAATTTATAAAATCAAAGCAAATTAATGAAACCGGCATTTAAATATCAAATGCAAGAGTTTTCTCTTTTTAAACATAAAAGTGTACCGGAAAAATGGCTACAATTAAGAAAATTATGTGGAACAAGCAAGTTTTGCATGAATTCAGGCAACAAAAAATGAAATTTTTTTTCAAATCTCAAAACACTAGTTAAAGGAAATTATTAGCAGATAACCCAATAAACAATTTCGTAATAAATTAAAGCATTGAGACAATTTTATTTTTCTTGGTTACAATTTATTTTCAATTTAAGAGGTTTGTGTTGATGTTTATTTTCACTAGAAGACAATAGTGTTGCTAACCCATCTACAATGAGCAGCATTACTTCGAATGAGCCAAACGAACACGTGTTTAAAATTTAACATTCAAAGTAATCGTTAAAATTGAATCGAAATATCTAAAGAGATAAGCGGATGGGTCATTAAGGCCTCTTATGCGTCTTTTCATTTGTATTCGACAGTAAATAGGCTATCGCATGAATTGGGAAGAAAATGGAAAAAAAATAAATTTCGTATATTAATTAAGCATTATTAAACAAAAGCTATGCCTGATAAATACATATTTTTATAGTATTTGCTTATTACAATTCTTCAGTCTGGATTACGACCTAGTCTCACATAAACCACTTATGTTTTGTGTGTTAATTTTATAGATGAGTGGCGGGACCAATAGTTAAAGTCGTCTTCGAACGACAGATTTTTAAGAAATTTTTCTAAGGAATTTTATTTACCCTCAGAGTTTATGCCAGAAATCTGCTGAGAGGAAGTCGCCAAAGAAATATATTTTTTTTATTTCCTTTTATTGGAGATGTTCGACCTGGGATTTGATTCATGATTGAAAACTAATACGCCAACACACTACCTACTAGGCTAACTGTTCTACTAATACAAATTCTTTGTTTGAAAGACCTATTGATGCCATTATTAGCTGGATACAACATCGTTCAAATATCCGTCACGGCAACGCATCCGAAGTGTCCAATTTTCCATGACTCTGGCACGTAAATTAGGCTAAATATGACCACTGACATTGGTTTATGGACCACTATGGTTTGTGGATTGTTCGCATTAACCAGCAGCTTAAAAACCCCACAAGAAAAGTCTAATGGGGTCAAATCCAAAGATATCGATGTCCAGTTCAAAAAACCTGCACATGAGATGATCATGCGCCATTTTTTTAAACCACATATCTTTGGTGTCCAGATCATCAAGCTCAAGCCAAAAGGAGTTGATAATCACGATTCGATAGTGGCCACACAGTGATTGAAACTGCGTGAGATTGTGTAAGCCATAGGCCTCTCTCATGGCAGAGTAATATCAATTTTGTAATGATAACTTGGGTAGGAGAAGACTTTCCCGTAAAACGGTGCCGTATTTCTCCATAATAGAGCGCTTACTCACCTAACCTGTGGTGTCACAACGGGCCGCTATGTGACACTACGTGGTCAAGTGAGCTCCGCTAACCTAGCGCATACTCAATCGTGTAATAACAATGCCCTGCTTAATCATGACCAACAACATAACAAACCAGACTTGCTATAATATTAAAAACAGTGGGTTTCAAGAGGAGAAAAAGAGCGAAGCAGGCCAAGATGGGGTTGTTTTTACCAATAACGTCTTGTCTAATATTATTTAGACGCCATCCGTATTATCTTTCCGCTGATTTAATGAATATTTAAAATAAAAGCGCTGACCAGCAATTGAAAATGGCTGCATGAGAAGTTTCAAGAAAAGGTAATTTCATAAGAAATGTGCGAAAAAATGGTCGACTGCTGCAACCAATCCAAAGGCAGTCGTTTAAATGACCATAAGCTTTTAGAAATAATGACAAGATCCAAGCTTGCTAATGATATAAAATTTTTATAGAAATCATCGCCTTATGTGTGTGTGTTTATAAACAATTTTTGTTTACAATTTTAATAAATTTTTTTATATTAATTTTGCAAAAATTGTTTTTAAAGATATTTTCTGTCAGCACTTCAAAATATATTTGTATGTGTGTAGTTCTTTTTTTCCATTTAAATTGCTTTTTTTAACTGATTTTAGTTGATTTTTATGACCATCAATTAACTAAAAAGCAAAAATAATATTCTTTCTACATCAGCAACAACAACAACAACAAACAAAAAATCAAATGCTAAACAAAACTAACAATCAAAATTAGTTAGTTAGTCTACGTGCTGTTACTTAAAAAGGGGTGACCATAAAAAGAAATGTTCAATTAATTGACAACCAAAAATGGTAACGTACAGTAGACATTTCGAAAAAAGTATGAAAATATACCCGGACAGTTAGAAATAGGCAAAAGCAATGTCTCCATAGCCAACATTGAATTTGGAACTGTTTGTAAAACATTGTCGTTCTGGTTGTTAACTTTACATTGTAAATCGTATTTAAATGGAGATACAAAAGAAATTTCTAATTTGGAAATTAGACAGAATGGGAATGAATTAAACAAAATTCATTATTTGTAAGTGATCATCGTATTGTTGCACATTCAACAAAAATTTGAGGGGTCTTTGAAAAACTCCTCTATAATTTGATTTAATCTTTGAGGATTTCAGATCTTAAAGTGATGGACAGAAAAAACTCCATTCAAGCTTAATTGAAAACGGATTCGATAGAAGTCGCCATAGTCTAGTAGGTGGTGTGTTGGCTTATTAGATGTAAGGCCAGGGTTCAAACCCCAGGTCAGACTTAAAAACGAAAATATAAAAATAAAAAAATTTTCACTGACTTTTTCTCCTCCCGCAGTTTTCTTACAAGCACTTACGAACGCAGACAGCTGATAAGGCCCATCTTGTTGAAACTATTTGGCATTTATTCGGTCTGTTGTGTTAAATCACGTGTGGCTGTCCAGCAGTCTCTGAAGCAGTTCCTAAGTGACCTTAATTATTTTCGAAAAATCTTATTCAGCGCTGAGGCCCATATCTAGATGAACGGATATGTGAAGATAACAAAATTGTCGAATTTGACAGGATACCAATACACATGATATCCAAGAGCCATCAATGCATCCCGAAATACTCACTATTTGGTGTGAATTTTGGGCTGGCGGCGTTATTAGTACATATTTCTTTAAGTAGTACGTTGTCCTGGTCGTTACCGTCAATAGCGAACCCCTTTGGTTCAATATTGTCAACTTCTTTTGGCCTGAGCTTGATGATCTGGAGACCAACGATATGTGGTTTAAAAAAATGGCGCATGATCATCTCATGTGCAGGTTATTTGAACTGGATATCGAGATCTTTGGATTTGATCCCATTAGACTTTTCTTGTGGGGCCTATAAGCTGCTGGTTAATGCGAACAATCCACAAACCATAGTGATCCTTAAAGACAACATAAATCCATGTCAATGGTCATATTCAGACTGATTTACATGCCAGAGTCATGGAAAATTTCACATTACAGGTGCTCTGCACCCAAAAAAGCTGTGTCAGATATTTGAACGATGTTGTCTCCAACACATAATGGCATCAATATGTCTTTCAAACAATGAATTTGTATTAGTAGAACAGTTGGCGTAATAGAGTAGTGTGTTGGCGTATTAGACGTAAGGACACGATTCAAGCCCCCAGGTCAGACATCTCCAAGGAAACGAATTATGAAAACATATTTTTCTTCGAAAACTTCCTCCCACCAAATTTCTGGTAAAAACTCTGAGAGTAAATAGGAAATTGCCATGAAAAGTTTTTCAAAATCTGTCGTCCAGAGTCGACTGTGAATCTGTAGGTCCAGCCTCTCATGTATACAAATTAACACGTACAAGATAAGTTGTGTGAGAAGCTAGGTCGTAATCCAGATTAAAAGGAATGTAATGAGCAATTATGTTTTCTACGTACACTGAGCGCCAAAAGTGAACAATTCATTTTCTTAGGATAGCGAGAAAAGGAAATGAGAATTGTCGAATAAATTTCCAAAAATAAAAACGTTTACTTATAACTTATAAAATGTTAAAACAAAAACTACAATTCATGATAAAGGAACTTTTTTTATACTTAAGAACAAAACTGTTTTATACTTAAGAACAAAAGTGTTGGTATCAGTAGATCCTTCAAACAGAGAATTTGTATTAGTGTCGTACTCATTTAAAAAAAAATGTACCAAGAACAGTATTAAATCAGTACTTTAAAGTACTAAAATTATTGGTTAATAAGACGATTATACTTCGAACTCAAGAAGAATATTTAAGAATAAAAAAAAGCATCTGCAGTCATTCTTCCATGAGATGTTTTACTTTAATTCTTAAGACTTACAGTTAAACCGTAATTTTAAAAAAGAGGGGGAAACTTGCAACACATGTTGAAATAATTTAAAATACTTTAAAATCATTCTTTTAAGATATTAAAATACAATACAAGTATTATTGTATATACAGTGGGCGTCAAAAGAAACTGTACACTAAAAAAATATACATTAATAAATTACCGTTATTTTTATTTTAAAATTGTTTCATTAACAGTTTTTAAAACTGAAACAAATAAGAAAATTAGAAAAAAATTCAAAATATTGTAATTTTATTTCGGTTTCTCTCCTTATGTGGTATAAGTTAAGTTTGGTGATTGTTAGAATTTTATCCTTAGTGTACATTTTCTTTTGACGCACACTGTATAAGGCGAAGGCGTTGAAGATGATGTGATGAAAAATATAAAACGTCATTTAAATATATCACAACTTAAATGACGTCATTTTATATTTTTGTTGCTTAGATCGTTTGCAAATTTCTGTGGAAGTAATGATTGCTTCTGTTAAATTAAATTTTTTTTAATTAATGGTTAAAATTTTTACACTTGATTAATTAAAAAAGACACAAAAAACTGTGTTTCAAATGTTTGTGTTTTTATATTTGAAAAATATGAAGTTTTTGTTTAAAATATTTCTTTGTTTAAAAATAAAATGATTAATTTAGCTTTACAAGTGCAAACAAAAAAGCAAAAAAAATTAAATGCTTTTTTCCTTCTTTGAGATACAATACATTGCACTTTGTTTTAAAAATGCTGATTTAAAACATGTTTTAGTTTTTTTTGCTTTTATTATCGTTGCCTTGTATTTTGCAGCGATTTTCAAACTTGTTTCCAGTTCTGTGATTTAAGTTAAGCGCAGTGATTTTTTCTTTTTTTATGGTCACTGCAGACAGTTAAAATTTTTGCGATTTTCATGGAATTTTTTTGTTGCATTTTTTTTTCGGTTAAGCCGGTTTCATTTTGAATTGCTTTTTAAAGTTTTTTATTACTTGGAAAATTAAAAATTTTGTTTTTATATTTAAAACTTGCATTTAATATTACCACATACATTTTATTTTTTAATTTTAATTTTTTTTCTCTCTTTTTTCGTGCCCGTATAAATTATATTCAATTTATTTTCACTTTTTTTCTTGTTTTTAAATTGCATTTATTTGTGGCATTTAATTTAGAACAGCCGGAATAAGTATTTCATATTCATTAAATTCAATTACAACGGCCACTTGTTTTTATTACACAAACAAAAAACACAACCAAAGACTCTTAAGCGTGCTTTAATTTTCCAAATTTATTCTGCTAATATGCTCTCTCAGTTTATTTACCGTTGTTCCGTTATTTACGATCCACCATGCAACGATTGCAAACTTAAACTAAACCTTCGAACCGATCACACAAAAGATCTGATCGTGCTCTAATCATTGTTCGTTTTTTAAGTGTAAGTGGGTGAGTGAGTACATACCATGTGCATGTATACACCAGCATTTAATGCTCTCTCTTCATAAACAATTAAGAGAGAGAGAGCGAAAGAGAGATCAACAAAGCATTTTAATTATCTATTCTGCTGGTTCATTGTGGTATTGTTGTGACTGACTCCGTTTGTTGACTGCATTTAAACTCCATTCAAATCATTGAATCAACAACAGATCATTGCTCATCAATGATTTCGTTTGGCATTCCTGTTGATCTCTGGTATTAAGCACTGTGCATGTATCATTAACCCTTTCATGCCCGAATTTTTTGGGCCAGAGCTAAAATTTTTTTAAGGACATGTGTTTGTTAGTCATGGCCTAAATATGAAGTGATTTTAAATTCAGAGTCCTATGTATTCTGGTTTTACACGTTTTTAACCAAGCTTGTTTGCAAAAAAAAAAATCATTTAAAAAAATTAAAAATTACGGAATTTATAAACAAAAATGTACAATGTTGCCTATAGGCAACATCGGGCATGAAAGGGTTAAAAGTTTTTATGAGTAAATAAGAGTGAGAGTGCGAGTGATATTTAAAGAGTACATACTATACATACGTAGTATAATATTGTTTATTAAGCGTGGGTCTGGCCACTCTTATATATGGCAAGTTGTTTACAAAAATTTCTTTTGTATATCAAATAATTATTAACGTTCTTAAGCGTTTTATTTTGAAGAAAAATAAAAAAATATATAAAGAAAAACAGAAAAATATTAAATGTTTATAAACAATAATACATAATAAAATAAAAATAAATTAATAGATACTCTTGTTTATGGCAGTGAAGTAAACAATACTAAGGACATCTTTATGGAGACAAAATAAAATCAAAATTGAATTAAATTTTATAAACTTCCAGCCTGTCCTTGCAGATTTTACACGGAGGCCTGTAGTATTTCATTTCTATCTTCTTATAACGCTTATAACAGAAAATGGTACACCTTGGGTCTCTTCTTTAAGACAATCTGAACATATCAACTGGGAATAAATGAACGGACATGTTGGCTTGAAGATGATCGCCCTAAAATAAACCTCATAAATCCTCAGCGGTGTTGTCGTTAGAGACTAACAAAGGGGTATTCTTGACCTTTACTATGGAAATACAAATTCTAAGTGGTATTCAATCGTCTTACCTATGATGTCACCCAAAAACCACAACCGGATTCTTATAAGCACTTCCGAACGTATACAGTAGATAAGGCCCATCTTTTTGAAACTAGAGAGGAAGTAGAAGAGACTTATCCAGATTAGAAACGAAAGATCACTGGAAAGATTGATAAGCATGATCTCCGGAGGAATTATGTATTCGGAGAAGAAAGTTACTGAGAATGTAGTCACCGTAGTAAAGCAGGTAGTGTGTTGGCTTATTAGACGTGAGGCCTCGGTTTAAACCCCAGGTCAGACATCAAGACGAAAATATAAAATAAAAATTTCTTTGGCAGCTTCCTCTCAGCCAATTTCTGGCAAAAGCTTTGAGAGCAAATAAAATCGCAATGTAAAGTTTCTTAAAAAATCTGTCGTTCCGAATCGATTAACACACCCAATATCAGTGGTGTGAAAAGCTAGGTCGTAAGTTATGTATGTAGTTAAACAGATGATAGTTAAGCATGCTCCTCCATAATCTATATCATAAGTTGTCCGCAGCTTAGTTATGCAATGGTGTGTTGAAGGCAATTAAAAGCGGAATTATGGATTTCTATCGCAAAAAGGCAACTTCCAAGTGGAAGTCAATTGCCTTCTGTAGCATCGCAAGGCAGATACGGTTCGAAGACGAATCTAGATTTTCTGAGCTGATCAAAAACCACAGTAGAACGTATACTGATTATAACTATTGTGAACGGAAACTAAACCAAATGACAAGCAAATGGGAAGAATATGAAAACATAGTTAAAGCAAAATGGGCAATGCAGAACATCACAGAGATATCATTCATCGAATTTACGTCCTCAGACACCTTAGTCAGACGAATCTTACATGAAATATATGCAATGATGTGTGCCTATGAGAGATGTGGTGGCCACTTGAACTAACCAATCAACCTTACCAATACTAGTTTGAGCTGCAAAAATGGGTGTAGTGTAACCAATAAAGGAATGAACTCATATGAAAATAGAGGAGATAGTTCACAAATTAAAGCAGGAAAAAAAATAAAAAGAGACTTAAAGCCAGCAGCTGTGGAGTTGATTCAATTGTATTCATTATCAACAATTTGTCAGTGATTCGATGCACAAGCAAATTCTTTTTATGGCTTTCAAGCAGCGTTTGGAACCCATAAAGTTTTCTTGCTGGTCTTAAATTCCTTTCGTATTGAATTTCCTTGATTTTGGGATGAATTTGAAAACGTTTTGCAAGTGCTGCCTAATTAATACACACATGATATTGCAAAATTTGGTTGCCTGCATAAAAAAGCGAAGTTCACGCTTCTACTTGAGAAGTGTTTGCTGTGAAGCTAAAGTAGTTTGGTACCCGTTCAGGCAAATTGACTCATGTGATGGACAAATAGGCGACATGCATTAAAAAATCTCAAAGTTGATATGATACTCGCAAGGGAGTTAATGACTTACCTATAGGACCTCATAGAGAATATTCTGGTAATGGGCAGGCCTCTGATTACCACCAAAAAGTACATTTTTAAAGCAAGAAAACATATTTGATTACAGGCACTATTTAGTGAAATGAATGGTTAAGTGAGGATAAAATATTTTTACCCTTGAAAATGCCTAATAAGTCTTTACAGATGCATGGACAGATGGAAGGAAATGCTAGCAGTTGTGTTTCCCTCATTTTTAAAATTGCGAAACTTACCTTTAAAATTTTTTGAACTTTTGATTTCAATTTTTTTTTTTATTAATTTGAGTTCGAAATTTAAAAAATTCTTTCTAAAATTCTAAACAGTACCACACAACACCTTCTTTATATCACTTTTAATTTTATTTTTCTTTTTTCTTTTTAGCATTACTTTATGAATGAAACTTTATTGTTGCTTTAACAGTGTATGTCACTCGTTTAAACCTTTAAAGTCAAGTTGCTGTAAATGGTTAAAATCCCACGACAAAATAAATGACTTGTTTTGTATTGTATTTCAAACAAACTGAGACTTGAGCGCACTCCTACTCTCTTTATTATTTTATAGTGTATCTTACGAATTGTTTAAGACAGCGTCATTCACTTACAGCTGTTTGCTACGCCAGTGTGATTCAGAGCGATTCGAAAGCATATACGCAAATGCAAACGATAGTAAAATATTAACAAACGATTATAAAAATGCGAATCGCTTATAAATAAAAAACCGCAAAAAGAGAATTTTTTACTACTGTCATAATGGTTTTTATTTGAATGAAATAAAATAAAAAAAAACTTGAACATCCGATATACATATCTAGCTAGTCTCGCATAAAATTAACACACATAACATAGGTGGTGGGAGAAGCTGGGCTGTAAACCTTACTAAAGTGTAGTAATGATCAATTCAGTTAAGTAAGGCAGTCACTACCACATACCCTACTTACTAAAATTGTTGGTATTTAATTAAAGCATCATAGCATCGAGCAGTATTTGGCAAGTGGCATTAGATTATGGTTATTTTGAGTTGGAGATATCAGTTTCTTGGGGACACTTTTACAAGGGAAAATGTTGGATCAAACACTGTAGTTTAGGTCGTCAAATAGAAACTAAAAAGTGGGAATAGAGCCATGATTTCTGTCATTTCAATTTATTTGTTTAAATTTTACTTTAATACAAGTTTTGTTTTAATTGTTTATAAATCTCTCAAAAACTTGTTCTCCAAATATTAAGTGAATTTAAAAACCTCTTTATTCTTAAAGCTACTGGTTGTTGTCTGTGCTAAAATGCTTAAAACAGTATTAAAAATAATTTCATAATGATGCTATGTTTTGTAATTCTACACAAATTTTTTTTTCTAAAGGTGATGATATAAACTAGTGGTGAACTGTGGTAGAATTTGTTTTAAACAATTTGCCTTAGCAGAGACACATTTGAATGGCAAAAGGTAATTCGCTGTTTAAATGTTTAAAATGATTAATAAAACTTTAAATTTTTAAATGCTACTAGCTGTACCTTGCGCGTGTTGCTGCGCCACCAACTGAAATAAATTTTAAGGAAAAACATTTCACAAATGTCCAATTCATTTTGAATCATTTTATTGATTTTGTTTCCCGTTGTCCTGATGATTCAGATGAATGGACCGATGAGTTTCTAATCTCAATTCTCGTTGTTCAAGTAGTTCAAGCGAACATGTCTCAGCGGCATATACTCGAAGATTTTCCAGTCTCAATGCTCGTCTGATTCTGAGTCTCGCAATGCTCTTTTCTTCCGTGCTTGAGGTATAGGTCGACCAATTGCTTGTCATTCATTTTGAATAATTTTCAGTAACGCCACCCATCGGAAATTAATCGCACCAACCTCCATCGACTCATGCGCAACAACTTTCTTAAAGAATGCACAGTTTACGATTTAATTGATTTTAAGTAATTTTCAGTAGCGCCACCTATCGGAAATTGGTCATATCAACTAAGAAACTTTCCCCCGCTCATGCGCAACAACTTTGCTAAAGATTATATCATGATCAATGCACAGTTTACGATTTAATTCATTTTGAATAATTTTCAGTGGCGCCACCTGTCGGAAGTTTGTCATACCAACTTAGAAACCTTCCCCGGCTCATGCGCAACAATTTTGCTAAGGATCATAACATGATCAAATGCATAGTTTACGATTCTATAAGGTACATACAAACAAACATTAATTTTTATATATAAAGCCTATGGGAGCTGACACGCCCACTAGAGCCAATCCGCCCATTTTGTTCATATATACGTCAAAGTCGTCCATACAAAATTTGAGGACTCTAGCTGTTGCAGTTTATGAGATACGCGACATTAAATACTTATTGGGTATGAGGGCGTGGCGCATCGCCTACTTGAAATTTTAAAATAAAAAGTAGCCTATAGTTCCTTCCAGACATACAGGAAGATACTGTGACAATTTCAAGAAAATCGGTCCAGCCGTCTATAGACTTCAAACAAACAAACAGACCCACAAACAAATAAACACACATTCATATTTATATATAAGATGATGTTTTAAATAATATTTTATTTTATTACGTATTTATTTAATTAAATTTATTTTATAAACTTTTTTTTTAAATAAAACTTATTGTACTTAAAACCTAATATGCCTTGAATTTAACTACTTAAACAAATAAATGATGTTTGTTTTTCTTTTACTTTAAATAAATAATATTTTCATTTAATTACAATATAATTAACTTCTTCTATACGGTAATGAAATTAATTCTTAAGCTTTACGATTAAAAATAAATTTTAGCACCTAATAATTACGCGGCTATTTGGAATACATAGCTGTCCAAGATAATTAAAAATCTAATGATATATGATATGATAATAAAATGACTTTATAAATATCATTTACAATAATGCTAATATTTGTAATTTTTATATTTATATTTATAAATAATTTTCTTTTAAATTACATTTTAAATTAAACTATTATTGCATTGCATTAAAAACTAAAAGATTGCACATTTCCGGCCAAAGACAACGGAAAAATATCACATTTTTCACTAAAATTAAATTATTTTTAAATAAAATTTCTAATTAATTATTTAAATATTTATAATTGTAATTATATTATATGTAGCTTATTTATAATTATCAAATAAAAATTGCACATTTTATTTAGGAAACCAAATATAATGATTGCACATGTGCATATAATAAAAAAAAGAAATTTTTTTCACTAAACTTTCCTAAAATCTATGATTAAAACTTGTTTACAGTTATAGAAATATTACCCTACAGTCGGGATTACAACCTAGCTACTCACACCACATATGTTGTGTATGCGTTCATTTTATACATGAGTGGTGGTACCTGCAGTTTAAAATCGGTTCTGAATGGCAGATTTTTTGAGAAACTTTTCATGGCAATTTTATTTTATTTTACGTTCAGAGTTTTATCCAGAAATCTGCTGAGAGGAAATGTTGGAGATCTCTGACCTGGGTTTTGAACCCTTGCCTCACATCTTATATGCCAACAGACTACCTACTAGACTATGGTCACCATACACATATTTAGTCATTATAACCCTTCAGTCCGGATGACGACTTAGCTTCTAACGCCACCTTTGTTTTGGTTGCTAATTTTATACACTCTGAACGACAGAGTTTTGAGATACTTTTCATAGCGATTTTATTTTCTTTCAGAGTTTTTGCAAGAAATCTGCTGAGATTTGTTGGAGACGTCTCGGGTTTGAAATCTGACCTCACGTCTAACCAACATACACTACATACTAGACTACGGCGACTAGCACTCATGTTGTATGTCTTAATTTAATTCATCACTGGCAATTTTATTTACATACAACATAATTAGTCGTTACAACCCTTCAGTCAGGATTACGACCTAGTTTCTCACACCACTTATGTTGTGTGTGTTAATTTTATACACGAGTGGCGGGACCTACAGTTTATAGTCGACGCCGAACGACAGCCTTTTTGAGAAACTTTTCATGTCTATTTTATTTACTCCCAGACTTTTTGCCAGAAATCTGCTGAGAGAAAGTCGCCGAATAAATACTTTTTGTATTTTGTTTTGATGTCTGGCTTGGAGCTCGAACCCTGGCTTTACGTCTAATAAGCCAACACACTACCTACTAGACTACGGCGACTTCGGCGACTTCGGCAATTTTATTTACCCTCAGAATTTTTGCCAGAGTATGTATGTTGAACTACCATAGAACTTTATTATTATCGTCGTAAACAGGTGCCTTATTAATGCGATCATATGACCTATTTTACTTCCCCATAATGTTTATAGAGGGTATACCTACAATTTCTCCTCCAAAACACCTACCATCTGATATGTACTTAGATGTTTCTTTTTGGAATGTATTAATGCCACAAAGGTTCTAAGAATACGTTGCGGTTTTTATTCTCGTCAGCAAAGAATCTATATATTTTGCTCGAGGCAATCCCCATTCTGAATAAAAGTATCCCAAGTCTATAGTGTTCTGTAAAAAGCCCGGCTACCTACCCCTGGTTAATATTGGATAGTCTAACGCATGATGCAGATCTCCTCTTATTGTATGCGCGAAAATAGTTAAAAATTTACCATAAAGAGAATGATTCAAATGTGTCCACTTCACTACCGACTTTGCAATATACTGGGAAGATTATAAAGTCATTTGAAGAGAAATCTGTGCATCATCGTGCAAAACCTACACTGCCAAAGATAGTGATGTAGTCTGTTAGAGAAAGTGTGGCGGATAGTCCAAACTTGTTGATTCCATTGAGATAGATTCACCTAAGAAATTGCATCTCCCTCCCTCCATATAAAATACAACTAAGACAACAATTAAAGCTGTCGGACGATATACAAAGCCGTGGATATGCTGATTGCGAGCTAGGGCAACAACTTTTATTTAGTTTGTGGAATGCGTTTGGAAAAAGCGAGGAATGACTGTAAAAAACCTCTACCGTTTAAAAGAACCCTTCTATAAAGGCTTGTAAATCCTGTAAACCATTTTAATCTAGAAAACTTTTAAATGCTTTTCGCAAAAATCTTTCAAATCTAAAACCATTATTTAAACCTAAAAAAATTATTCTTTCGAGGTAAAGCTTATAAAGATGCCTTAAATACAACTCTAATTTAACAGCGCTTTTATAATTCTATTAAAGCTTAAAAGCTTTTAAAAACGAAACCTACATATATCTTATATGTATACTACAACTTAACTTAATCTACTACTGATACCTTTACTTTCATCTCTCTAACGATTTTCGTATATTTTTATAAAGAACCGAATGTGTTTCTACACTTTCGGCGCCCGATTCCCACATATCGTCCACATTCGTTTCACCATCGGTTTCCGATGAACCATAGCTGGTGGTATTAGGGGCCTCATCATCTTCATCAGATGTAAACGTTGTCGAGGACGAAGATGATGACGTTGATTGTGTGGTTGTTCTTCGTTGAGTATTTGAGCGGGTTAAAGTTTTTTCCGAATCATTGTCACTCACCTCCTCGGCAGCTTCAGCGGGATTTTCCAAATTGTTAACGCTTACCTGCTGTTGTTGTTCATTAATGTGTTCGAAATCTTCAAAATGATTAACATCCAGTATAGAACCTCTGCGTGCCGAAGGCTCTTGACCTTTGTGTCTGTCGGTTAGGGTGCTATCACCATCGGAATTGTCTTCTATGGTGCTTACCCTTATGATGCGATCCCTTTCGGACATCATTTTAAAATTGTAACGATCGTAGAAGGTTCTTTTATGGGCTTCCCCGGAATCGGCACTCATATAGCCGCTATCCATTTCTTGAGGTCTGGGCCCGAACCTTTGTTCGTAGTAGTTTTGTGAGGCAGGTGCTGAGTATGAGCTTTTGGGTGTAGAGACCTGAGGATGTTCTTCTATTAACGATGCAATGCCCTCATCTTTTTCCAGCACTTCCAAAAGTGTTGAGGATTTCTTATCGAAAGGTGGTGCTGGCGATTGTGTGGGACTGAATTTTGATGCAGCCATGCTTACGAACTTTTTCCAGGCATTTTTTATATCCTTGGCTTTCTTGGGACGATCCTTAAGGCCCATGGCTATTTGCATGCCGTGAGTCAATTGCACGGGTTCGATTTCACAACGGTAAACGGTTTGTACATTATTGGCCGGTGGTTGAGGGGCAGGTGGTGTTGCATTATTACCATTAGGATTACCATTATTATTGTTGTTGTTGTTATTATTATTGTTGCTGTTGTTGTTATTACCGTTGCTATTATTATTGTTGTTGTTGTTGTTGTTAGCATTACTTCTTTGTGGATAGGCTATGCCCACCGGTACTCCCGCATTTCGATACATTTCTTTAGTTCGGTCCGATAAACGACTGCTGGAACGATTGGAACGTGAACTCAGCGATACAACATCCAGTTTGTTGGAATCTGTATCGCTGCTAAGCTTAAAATTATTGTTATTGTTGTTGTTGTTATTATTGTTCTCCAATTGTTGTAAATCCATAACACAGCCTTCGTTCGGCTGTTGATTATTGGCATCATCGGTGTGATCCTGTGACTTACGGCGATTCAAATATTTATTCAAACTGTAGTCATTGCGTAAACCATTTATGTGGGTATTGAATATGGCACCATAGTCCTCTCCCTTCAGTTTTTTTGCCGTTTGCAAAGCCTCCGATTCGGTTTCATTCAAAGCGTCTCTCAAAGGTTTTACATCGGGTTTGGACTTCATTTCTTGCGTTTTATCGGCCTTATTAAATTTCTTAGCCATGGATTTCCTATCCATGGTTCCACCAAACTCGGAATTTGTCATTGTACCCGATATGCCCGTCACTTCAGTCGATTCACTGTGATTACTCATGGTCTCCTCTTCGGTATGCGAATGAGCCGCATTGACATGTTGGGTGTTGTTGGATGAGGTACGACTGGTACGACTATTTAAAGTGGTGGAGGCCGAGGTAGGTGGTGGTGGCGGAGGCGGTGTCTGAGGTGATTGTGACAGACTTCTTTTGATTCTGGATGGTGGTGTTGTACTAACACTACGTCTCAGGTGGTTGGGCGAATGTGTTTTCTTGGGAGGCGGCATAGTACGATGTTCCTCTTTAACATTGGATTTCTGATGTACACGTGGCTCCACATATTCGGTGGGCCTTTTATCGGCCTGTGCACTATTTCGATTGGCTTTGGGCGTAGATATCTTAATGGTGCACTTGTTCGAGGATTCATTAGAGATCTCCACCATGGTGGCAGGTGGCGGTGAAGGTGGCTGGCTATGTCGCTGACGCCGTGAATGTTTAGCTTCTAAGGTTAATATGCGACCCTTATCGCTGAGATCTTCGATTTGTTCTTGCAGAAACATACTTGTCGCCTGACCACCACATTTACAGCTGCAGTCACTATTCTGTCTTACCAACAACGACTGGTAAATGTCTCTTAAATTATTGACTTTGGCGGAGTTATCCTCCTCTGCCGGATCATTACCACAAGGCCTTCTCAGTTCTACTTGACTTTCATAAGCTGAATCTCTGCTTATTTGTCTTTTGCATTTGCTACCATGTTCGGCACCATCATTGGGCTTGAGCCTGAAAGAGTTTTGCGTTTCCACTTGGCCAGGTCGCTTACTCAAGTCTGGCAAAGATTGTGGTGGAGAACTCAAATGATCGGTTGACCTCTTAATGTCGTTATTCGACCAGGCATTAACATCACAAAAGCTTTGTTTTTTCGGCTTACGATCCAAAGTATCCGGCTCATACTGATCACTATCAGTTGAACGCTCTAAGTCCGAGGGAGGCTCATGTTCCACTTCAATGGTCATGCTGCCGCGAAAGGGCGTATCGTACTTGATGCGTGATGCCATATCCTTGTTCTTAACATTCGGATCTAAGGTACGTATGAGATTTTTCTTGTGCGAGCTTAAAGATTTGCTATTGAAACCATCACCCTGGTAAACGGTATGGCTGATCTCCATTTCCTCTTCCAAAGGCAAGGCAGTACTTAAGCTGGGACTTAGTTGGGAACTAACATCGGAGGAGGGTGAGGAAGAAGACTGAGAACTTTTACGTTTGGTTGCCTCCAATCTTTCCAAACTATCGGTCTCATAGTCTACTATCAGATATTGGGGACTCTTTCTGCGGTATATGGGCGAATCAGGCTGGTATTGTTTCAATGATTTCCGGCTCAGCGAACTGTAATCGGGTGTAGGCACGGAGGGGCCACTACTTTGTGTATTATTGTATATGTCCTTGATTTTCTTCTCCATGGTAGAATCATAATCGGGCGTGGGTATGTCCAAATTGTAGCTACCATTAGATCTGAGGGTATTGGTGTACTCCTGATGCATTCTTTCGAGAGTGCCTGCATCCAGGGTGTCGTTCAATTGCTCCATGTTGCGCAACATATTGTAGTGTTGTCTCTCGGTGGATGACAACGATGTGGGTGTGGAGGCGGCCGCATACTGATCCAGAACATCGAGACGTTTGCGTGAACGCTGGGAGGACCCGCGACTTCTTTGGGAAGCTGCGGGTGAGTCGTGTAGCATAAATTTTGGATTGTTGTAAATCTCACCGCCCGTCTCGGCAAAACCATACATATGGGCGGAGGCAGTCAAAACCGAATAGGCGTCTAATTTCGCGGGCATACTGCCACCATTCAGAGCCTGTCGCATTTGTTGATTGTTGGCTCTTTGATAGAGACTAGCAGCAGAGTGATGATACTTATCTCTATCGGCTTCCTCGTCTTCTTCTGAATTTTGTGAATTACTAACAGAATGTATTGTGGCCAATTTGTGTGTAGGAGGAGGTGGAGGCTTCTGTTTGGGTGCGGAGATACGCTTGCTAGTTGCCATATGGCCGTGAGCAGCTGCAGCTGTCTGAGTATTGTCCGGGGATTTACTAAACCCGCTACGACTAGGCGATTGCCTTGCTTTATCCTGAGCAGGACTACTCCTGTTATCCTCTGTGGTATGTACCATCTCTAGCCATTTTTCAATGCTGTTACGTTTATCGCCACAATTTTTCACATGACCACTGCATCTATTGCCGGCACAACCATGACACTCGGGAGAATTTTGCAATTGTGAGCCATACTGCGATGGAGTATTGCTACGCCCCGAACCTTCTTCGGGTATCAGAGTCAATGAGGGCTGATAACGTTTGGTAGCCATTTTATATTTGGCAATGGCTATGACCTCACGTATCTTTTGCAAGAATTCCAAAGCTGCTGGTGGCGGTTGCTGCAATTAGTTAAGCGAACAATATTCAGAATAAAAAGTTACTAAAAATGCCATACCACGGGTTAACTCTTTAGAGAAAAGCTTGAATAACTTACCGCCAATAAGTGAGGCTCAAAGTAGGCGGGATTAAAATACAACTTTTTACGTATGTTGCCATTAACCATGGCTCTTAAGTTTTCCAGTTTTTCTTCGGTCATCATGTCCTCTATGATGGCCACATTTTCCGCTGGCAAACACTCGGCCATTTCTTGGCCATTGGAATTGGCATCTAAGCCATCATCATCTTTACCGCTTTGGCTCTGGCTACCATTATGCGAAGAATGGTGGGAGCCTTTGGGCGAGCCGTTATTCATACACATTTGGGGATGGATTAAAGCATTGGTTTGCATCTTCGGAGAAAGAAAGAAAAATATTTATTTACGTGCTAACAAGAATTCAAATTGCTTTACTAACCTGCTTGATTTTATCATGATACGCATTCGGGCCACAACCACCACCACCACCACCACCCGCACTGCTATCCATTTCACATTCACTATTCGAATTCGATATGTCGCTGGTGAAACCCGAATGATGATCATTCAGTTGTGGAAAATGCTGTAACAATGGATTATTTTTCACAATACCCATCTCCTCTTTCAAGCTACTCAATGAGGCCCTTGATCTGGGCTCATTGGAGGTAGTCAAACTTCCCGCCGAATATAAACTACCGCTGCGTGTAAAGGGTGCACCAAATGTAACCTGATCATTTTTCGGATAATTTATTTCATTGTTTATGTCGTCCAATGAATTGCGACTACGACTTTGATCACGATTTTTACGCTTTTTCATATGCAAATACAGGAAAACCGAAGAGACATAAATCAAGCCCAACAGCAAACTACACACGCCAATGACAATGTATTCCTTGGTGCTCATGCCATCCGAAGGTGATGCCAAGGTGGCAGTAGTTTCAGCTTGAAATAGAACCTCAGAGACATCTGTGGTAGTAAAGAAATACAAATAAGAAAAAAAAAGTTTTTTTATATGGGGAAATAGAAAGACTTAAGAAACAAACTTTTTTTGTTTTTGATTTTTGATTTGTTTTTGCATTCACTGTTTAAATGGTAATATCTCAGAAGCCTTTCATAGGAAATATGGCACTTTAAGTCATCGTTTGTGTAAAACCTTCAAATATTGTGTCTGTAAGTCAAATATCTTCGTTTACCAAAGAAAAAACCAAAAAAAAACGGCATGACACTGAAAGTAAATGCTGGACTAAAATTCTCTTGCTGATGCTTGGAAGTTAAGCATTCATTTTTAAACTGGTCAGCTAATAGCGGAGAAAATTTGAGAAGTTTTGTAATGGATAGAGCATAACCAGCTCCTAAGCTGTCAGTAGATAGTACGAGTACTAAAGATTAAATACAAGATGGTTTGAATATACTTAAGAAAGACTAGGTTTCAAAAAAAAAATTCTTCAAACTGATGTGATTGCACTTAAGACATGAGCTAATTTTGTGAAATAATGGTCTGCCTCCTTCAAGCTATAGGGTGGGCAAGCTATTGGTTTAAATTAAAACCATTGGTCATTTCGAATCTAACAATACTTAGGGCATTCTATTGTGTCCCAAACTTCAGTATATTATCTCCATTGCACGTAACAAAACGATTTACGCTTTAGCAACTTTGGGATTTGTTGGCCCAACGAGACACTGCACGATGATGTCCAATTTACCTAAAATAATCATCTTTTCGAATGAAGCTCATTTTCATCTTGGAGGCTACGTTAATAAGCAAAATTATCGTATTTGGGGCTCAGAAAACCCATACGTGGTCTTACAGAAGCCAATTTATACATTACAAGTGACTGTTTGGTGCGGATTGTAGAGCGGAGGCCCATATTCCTTTGAAAATTAGGACGGCCCTACCATTACGGTCAATGGAGACACCTATCGCACCATGATAACCGATTTTTTTGTACCCATTCTTCATGGTATTGTTGTGAACGACGTTTGGTTTCTTCAGGATATAAGCAACTTGCCGTACATCTCAAGCCACAATCGATGTGCTGTGACAAACGTTCGAAGGCCACTCAATTAGCGTAAATTGTGATGTCAATTGCCCGCCAAGAAACTGCAATTTGAGATCGTTGACCTATTTTTTGTGGGTCACCTTTAAAGGAAAGTGGTATGCCGACAAGCCACAGACAATTAAGCATCTTAAGGCCAACATTCGTGTTGCCATTGCCGACATATGACCCCTTAAACCTTAAAGTTGATGTACTTTAGTAAATAAAATGTTGGGTTGTTAGACGCGAGCACATGGTTCCTCCTCTGACTCAAACATCTCGCACAAAAAGGAGTATGAAAAAATATTCCTTTCGGAACTTCCTCTCAGCAGTCTTCTTGCAAAAACTTTGAATGTAAAATCAAATTGTCATGAGTAGTTTATCAAAAATCTGTCCAAGAAGCTGCAATTTGACAGCGTTGGCCTATTTTATGTTTGGGCGCCGTTAAAGATAAGTGCTATGCCGACAAACCAGACACAATTGAGCATTTGATGAACAACATTCGTGATGCCGTTGCCGAGATAAGGCCCTATTTACTCGAAAAAGTGCACGAAAATTTTGGCCACTTGAATGAGGTACCGTGAGGTTAGCCCCGGCAGCCATATGAATGAAATAATATTCCATTTCTAATCGGAACAATTGTAGTTCGCAACAAAACAATTTGAATTCTTAAATATAAACTTTTAAATGGCCCACCCTTTACCTTTAGCTACCATGCGTACTTACAGCTCACAATTTAATCGCTTGAACGCAACAAGCATGAAAGTGTGAACAGAATTGTTCAATTGAAAGGTATTGTATGGTATCAGGTCGATATCAGGCTACTTACATACATATTTTTTGACCTGCCTGGACCTTATACCATACGGTTACCATTTGTCTCGTGGTGTTGATAATTTTTTTAATATAATTTGAGAAAATCGTCCAAAAATTAAAAAAGCAAACTTACTGTTGGCATATTTCACTGGACTGCCATTGACGCGAAACGCCACACAAGGCGAGAAAACATTTTTGGGTGCCTTCAATTGATCTGGAAAAGACAGAAGAGAAAGAAAAAGAAAGAAATAAAAACAACAATTTTTATGTGTTCATTTAAATAAAATGACATTTCAATTTACCTGACGTTGTTGCAGAGACATTCAGTGATAAAGTCATATCACGGCACACCAAATGTACGACGATAAGACGACCTTGCATTTTATGGCGCAAATCGGCTTCGCCCAGCCACTGGAAAAACGACATGGAAATTAAAGAAGCAAATAAAAACGAGAATGAGAAAGAAAACAAATTTATGACTTGACAAAATAAAAAGAAAATTTATGTGTAACTGTCTGGCATTAATTCAAATGTAAAACGAAAACTAAAGACTTAAGCGACAAACGTTAAATGTATTTTACACACACAACATAAATAAAACAACAGCAACAAACAAAACTAAAATCAAAACCGAAACCGAAACAACGCACATGAAATAAAAAATAAAAATAAAAACATACAAAATCGTTTAAAAACGAAAGACTTAAGACACATGCTTTTCTTTTGAGTGGAAGCAAATTATTTGTTTTTTTTTTTAAAAGAAATTTGTCACGCTAACAGATTTCCACGTTTACATTTTAACACCATCAGGCTAATAATTTATAATTTCTTTCAAACAGAAAATATATGTATTTTTAAATGCTTAAATTGTCTTTAAATTTAAAACAAATTAATTTTGTTACTAAAACCTACACAACGAAAATTAATAAAAAAAAATGTTTAAATGGAAATGAAAAACTAAATAAAAGACATTAAAACCCACTTAATTTGTACAACATTTTTCTTTATATTGTATCTTTAACAGATAACAGAAGTAAAAAAGAAAAATGAAAATCAAAATCTTGTAATATTTTCCATTTGATTTGCTTTGTTGCTCTGATTTTCAACACGCAATTTTTCAACACTTTTTCCTTTCTTTCTTTCTTGTGTTTATCTTAAAAGGAAAAGTATTTCTTACCTGCAAAAAAGTGCGTCCCTCATCACGAAACATGCGAAATGGATAATCCGTATCAATTGGATTGCGTAGATCCGACCAACCATTGGCCGTTAAGTATTGGGCACCAGTTACTGCACACACTGGTGTACGTATATCTAAATAAAGTTTAAGAAAAATTAAATTTAAACACGTTATGAAAAGCATTTGAGCCCAGTCTTTTGAACTTACCTGCAAAACTAATTTCTCTGCTGGGATAAATAATTTGTCCTCTTAATGGCAGGAAAACAAAGGGAATTTTTTCCGATGATGAACCGCTTACAAATGGTGATAAAGTGCATTCTGAAAATAAAATCCATAAATAATAAGTACAAGGCTATTTAAAGAAATTGTTGCAAAACTAAAATGTTTGCATCTTAAGGCCTGAGCCTTTAGCACAGATGGCCAGTTTCTATAAATAAAGCATCAGTATTACATCTTAGCATGGAGGTATTCATAGATGTGAAGTCGTCTTAATCTAGGTAGTCTGTTGGCTTATCATCTCAAACATTTGGAGCAAAACGAAATATATAAAAAAAATCTTTCAGTGACTTCATCTCTCGAATATTTTCCCATCAGAAGTATACACAGTCAAAAGAGGTACTCAATTCAACTTGGACAGAGTTTACAGATCAACACCAGCTCAGACATATCGAACAGAACGAAATATAAAAAAATATTTCTTCGGCAATTGCCACTCAGCAGATTTCTGGCAAAACCTGTGAGACAAAATAAAATTGCCATGAAAAGTTACCTTAAAATCTGTCATTCGGAATCAACATCAAACAGTAGTTGCCTCCACTCATGTATAAAATTGACACACACGACATGGTAGTTGTGGGAAGTTAGGTTGTAATCTTGGCTCAAAGGATGTAATGACCAATTGAGTAAGTAAGTAAGTTGTTAACCTTGCAGAGGAATATCATAGCTGTGCTCATAATTATATTTTTGGTTGATGAAGTTGAACCGTAGTCGCTGTAGTCTAGTTAGTAGTGTGTTAGCTTATTAGACATAAGGCCATGGCTCAAATCCTACGTCAGGCATGTCCAACAAAACGAAACATGAAAACACATTTCTTCGGCAACTTCCTCTTCCTCTTCCTTACCTTAAGTTTGAGGGAAGAACAATAGATCGTATGGTTCAGTAATGAGGCACCTCTTTAGTATAATAAGGATAACACCGTGTTTACTATTTAATAAGAACACATGTGTTTCGTCCTGAAATGCATAAAGTCCTTACATACAGCAAATATCCTCTTAAAGATTCCCTATCCTGACAAAATGCTCATTGAGGCTACTATTCTCAAGAATATTTTGATGCATGGCTCAAATCTCTTTCCAATGTAATTAGCAAGCAAGCAAGCAGTTTAGAGTGTATCTAACACACTTAGCCTTAGAGGAGTCCATATCTTTCCATATCATAACTTTCGTCAATTTTCTCTTTACACTCGACCGGAATGGTTTACTCAAATAGCGGTAAGGAAATTGCTTTTGGAGTGAATTTCCGCATAACTTGGAATCCTAAATAACTTAGATTCGCAAACAGTCAACTTATTAGGTGCTAAGCGCCTGATGGCATAGGCAGTGTCTATGTCCATCCAGATTAAACACATCAATAATATCGTATCTGAAGTTAAGATTCCCTTGGTTGAGAGGCTTTTAAGCAACCATTTCATTATCTTAACCTGTAACCCAGCAATTACTTGAAGTCTTGAAGTTGAGAAAATATATAAAATCGTGTGCCGCACATACTAATCTTCAGAAATAATTTAACGAGTTTAAACTGCTTCAGTGACATTAAATCGTTAAATCAAAATCACCAATTGCTAGCTAATATTGTAAACCGCTTTAGAAAACTCATTTAAAAATCATTCATCTTTTCATTGGCATTTCTTCTTCATTCTAAATTGTTAAATTGTGTTTCTAAATCACTTAACAGGGGTATTAGCTACCTGTTGTCAGTTTTAACATGGATTTTAATGGCTTAAATGCTTAAAAACCAACAAAAAATTGCTACCATTTCGCTTAGTTTATGATGGCAAATAAAATAAAAGAGGAACGAATTTCGAATATTCTAACACCAACAGCGAGCCATAAAAAGTGACGTATGGCCGTAGTTGGCTTGTAGTTGGCTTTTTAATTGCATTTTTATGAGCGTCTATAGGTGTTACTTTATTAGCATCATAAACTGATATACGCAAAACACAAGAGAAAAAAAGTGAAAAAAGAAGTTCAATAAACTAATTTTAATATCCAAGCTACTGCTACTGTTACTGATGCTGCTGGTGCTGCTTGAGGCAGTTAAAGTCAATTGTAAGCTAATGTCTACCTTTTCAAGGTTATTAAGAAGATTAAGTTTATTTTCTTTCTCTCACTTGTTATTGAAAATAAAAGCGTTTTATGGTTTAATTTTATTTGCCAAATAATTGCCATTAAAGTTGTTGTTGTTATTCGCTGTAAATTTATTATCATCATCATGTATGTGTCTTAAGTCTTTTGTTTTATTTTAAAAACATTTATAATGCAATTAAGGAAAACGATTGCGGTTTAATGTGCTTTAATTTGAATTTTCATTTGCATTAATTGGATGTGATGCAATATTTTAGTACAGAATTGACAGTAAAACGGCATTTAGATGCCTTGGGAGTGTGTACACCACATGTAAGGTCCTCCTTAATTGAGAAGTATGACTAAAGGAGATAGCGAGTTAGTTGACGGACATCTTTATATGTTTTATTGGATACTGGCACAATGAATGCAAGAACAAATTTGATGCACTTTCAAGGAAATTTGAATGAATTCATACGTCATTGGATTGCTATTCTTCAGCGGTGTAGCAAACAATGATCACACACACTAACTTTACTTAATTGTAAAGGAATTGTGGGATAATGTACCCACATGTAGAGAGATCTGACACATCTGGCTATCCACCATGGATATATGCGTAGCAAAGCTTGTGTTAAGCATAACCAACGTCCATGTATATAGCCTCATATCTGTTCTAACCGGATACTGCTCTCTGGTGTAAACGCCTGGAGGATGGGTATATTTACAATAATCTGGACCACAGGTTTCGGCCGACAACTGTACCTTTGTTCGTTGCCAAGCGATTTATCTATTTACGCTCCTCCGTTACCAGCGGAAAATAATGACAGTCTGGAGATCAGGCGTAGGATTACTTTTGTTAACAGGTGCCATTATAGATTTAGTAGGCAATTATGTAGCAAAGGCCTCTCTGATGCTTTGAAGATATTGCTTTCAAGTTCGTTGATATTTCCAGTGCTTCTCTATAAAGCAGAAGCATGGACGCTCTTACTGCCTTGGGAGTATTCAAGAGAAAAGTTCTACTCAAGAACTTTGGGAGTAGTGAGCCTTGAGGAAGAAATCAGCATGATTTCCAACAACGATCCATGTAAACTCTGCCACAATATAAACGTAAAAGTTATTTAGCGGCTTTGTTACCAGGGCTATGCCGTTCGGAAACAATAGGCTTGGAAGGTAGTCTTGTCTGAGTTGAAAGAACTAAATTAAGGAAGCCATGTCATCAATTGGTTTGACCAACCAGAAAAAGCGAGCGCGATATAGAGGCTCCTATAAGGAATTCAAAAAATGTTTGTCAATAAAAGTGTCGGTAATAAGAGCCATGGCTTTTTTGTGTGAGTTGGAAGAACTAAATTAAGGAGGCTCTGTCATCAATTGGTTTGACCATCTAGGAAAAGAGAAAAAGAAGTACATGGAAGGAATTCAAATAAATATTTATCAGTCATCGGTAACAAGAATGAAGGCCTTTATTTTTTGATAACGAGGTTTGCCAAAACATTACAGTTAATGATGAGTACTATAGGTCTATGATTAACAGCTTCTTTTGATTTGGATGATCTGAATACAACCCTTCAACAAGGTGTGTTGTTGTCCGCTGACATAGTGCTGGGCATGTATTTTCTCTCAAAAGTCCCTGCAGAAGTCATTTACTATGTGTTCAAGACTGTTGCGACATGTATTAGAGCCCATAACACAATTTCCTGACATGACCTCATGCATGGTTCTTTGAAGTTGAAGCAGACTTTGCATATGCCTTCTGTCTAGCCTTTACTAGATTTTCTTCAATTACGCTCGCATTCGAAACTATTCATTTGACAGATTATATGATCGTATTTTCAATTATGAGCCCGCAGGCCTTTAAGTCTGATCTAAAGTAGAGAATTCTTTGGAGAGCACGATACATACATATACATAATTGGGCCCTACAACCCTTCAGTCAGGATTACGGTCTCGCTTCTCACACCACTTATATTGTGAGTGGTTATTTTATACATGAGTGGCGGGACCTAAAGTTTTAAGTCGACTCAACAACAGGAAGTTTTATGCAAGAAAAATTTCTTTCATGAAAACTAAGGCAAATTTTTAAAAAATTTAAATACAGAAATAAAACATAGCCGGTGTTTTTTTAAGAGTTACTAAAAACACCGGAAGACTTTAAACTTTTTTTGCACACACTGTATTTTCCAAATTAAAGCAAGTTTAAGGGCGCTAACCAAACTGCTTGAACCATTAATTTGTAGATGCCATGTTTAAAATAAGCTTTAAAATGTGGTTTTAATTTTTTCGGTTGCCAATTATAATAAAATTTGTTTTTATTAAACAGCATTTCACTTTCACTTAACGATACTTAAAATATTATAACACTTAACAAAAAAAAAGCATTTCATTTCACATATTACATCTGTATTAATGCCTCATTTTTTTGTTTGTTTGTTTGTTTGGTTTTGTTTTTGTTTCTTCTACGCTCATTATATTTTATTTCAAAATTGTTAAAAGTTTTCTAAAAAATATTTTCATTTTCATTCAAACAATTGTTATGATTTTCTACTTGATTTGTAAGGAAAAGTAAATAAAACTCAACAACAATATCATGTAACTTTATTGGACTTCTTTTTTATTTCGGTTGCTGTTGCTGCTGCTGTTTTTTTTTTTTTTTGTTTTGTATCTCACAAGCTATTGTTTATAATTATTACACATGTTGCTACATTTTAGTGAGTTTTACTTTCCATTTCATTTCAAAATTTGTTCCACTTGTTTTTATTTCAAATGATGATGTTTTTTTTTGTTTTTCTTCTTCTTCTCGCTTTTTTATTGTTATTATTGCTATTATTTAAGAAGAAACAGAAACAGAAGCTGAAGCAGAAGCAGAAAAAAAAAAATAAATTAATAACCATTTGCTGCCACTTGTTACATTTCCAACGAAATATTGCGACATTAACAAATAATTTTTCAAAATTAGAAAAAACACAGCAACAAACAGCACAAAGAAATCTGTCAGATATGTAAGCAACCCCATGTTCCCCATGTCAGTTTGAGATATTTTTTCTTTGGGAGATTTTTTCTATTTTCTGTTTAGTTTCTCAATTCATTTGTTATTGTTTATAACCATCGCTAAACAATGACAAACTAGCGTCTTCTCTAAATATTTTGATGGATGGAGAAAGAAGCGAAAAAAATAAGACTTCAAAAAAGATGTGAAACATGCAGAGAAGAAAGGAAAGACAGACAAACAGAAAAAAAAGAAAAAGATGTTAAACATGATTTGATTTGATGTGGATTATAAAACTGGTACAGCCGTAAACTTCCTTGTATGTAACAAGTAGCAGTTATTAACACATACATACATGCATACATACACCAGTAATAAACAAAAGACTTAAGACAAAAACCTGATGCGAATAAAACCAAACAAAAGGTGCCTCAAAGAAATAATTTACTTTTTTGTACTTAAAATTATGAATGAAATGCAAATTTAAATTTTTTTCCCTTTAAAGCTTTATTTAGACATCTGCAAGGTATTAAGAAATATTTTCTGGTGTAATTGTATCCAGCTAATGAGCATCAGTTTCCATAGCTAATCAAAAGAAATTGTTTTATGGGTACTCATAGAAGAATTAAGGAAATGGGAATGGTAGTGTATTTAAAATCGAATCTCATTTGAGCATACACAACAGCTTGTTGTGATATCGTATGAAAGCAAGCTTAAAGACTAAACAGTCCTCACAGTTGGCATCAAACACATGGAATACCAGCCTGAAAGTTTAGTTAATTTCGAGCTTCATTTGATGTCCTAAAACCATACAAATATACACACATACATACATTAGTAGCCATTATAATCCTTTATCTCGATTAACATTTAGATTTTCATCACTCATATCTGAATGTGTAAAATTGTCGGAACTGCAGTATAACATTGAGACCTACCGATCGATTTGTGAAACTATTTCAAG
Organism: Sarcophaga carnaria; assembly: GCA_958299815.1. Taxonomy (NCBI): domain Eukaryota; kingdom Metazoa; phylum Arthropoda; class Insecta; order Diptera; family Sarcophagidae; genus Sarcophaga; species Sarcophaga carnaria. Next base: position 21,985,427 of record OY283153.1, on the reverse strand, counting down.
TTTCAAAAGACTGCTAGGAAGAGGTCACAAAATAAATATTTTTTCCACTTTATTTTTATTTTTTTTTTAATTTCAAACCCATGCGTCCAGTAAACTAGACTTCAGCCACCATTAAAACAGCGAGGAAGGGCGATTTATTGATTTATCACCTCTACAAAAATCATAAGCAGAGCCTCTCAACATACTCAGCTGTACCCTAGTGAGCTGCGAGAATAGATACAATGTCAGAGACGTCGCTACGGGCGGCATACTTTCTATTAATTTGAAACCATGTGAGATAAGAAGAAATTGAAGATTTCTCCTTCCCATAGTATTCATTAGCATATACTTTTGCTTGATGCAAGCACATCGGCTTTAAAATTATTGGATGCACACGACGCATTTTTCAAGGTCACAGATATCAAAAGAGCTTTAAGCATTCTATCCTAACGAACTGATAATAAAAAATTTTACATAAGCTATGTGGCTCTTAGTGTTGTTTTGTTAAAACCACATGTGGTTGGTATTCAGATCATCCTAATGTAGTTAAAAGATTATGGTAATCAACGACCTATTGTGCACGCTGTTGTTGACGGCCTGGCCAACGTCGTTCGCAACTAATATGAACCGATGATGTAGAAAGCTTGAAATTCTCAGTGACTTATTCGGAAAGCATTGACACTCTTGGATCTCTTGTTGATTGGTGTCGTTCCAAAGTGGACAGTTTTGTTCGTTTACGTATACATTCGTATAGAAATGGGCTTCATGGCTGAACATGAATTTGCGATGAAACCTAAGTTTGTGCTCCCGTACAAAATGCGTCTTGGTAAATGGTGATTTAGCAATACAGATTGAAAGTTGCTGTGATTTAGTAGGTAGTTTGCTAGCTTATTAGAAATTCTTCAAACAAAAATGAAAATATGAAAAAATATTTCTTCGGCGACTTCCGCCTCTCAGAAGTCTTTTGGCATAAATTCTAAGGATAAATAAAATTGTCATGAAAACTGAAAACTGTAGGTAGCGCCATTACATACATACATACATAATTGGTCATTACAACCCTTCAGTCAGGATTACGACCTAGTTTGTCACATCACTTATGTTGTGTGTGCTAATTTTATACATGAGTGGTGGGACCTACAGTTTATAGTCGACTCTGAACGACAGATTTTTGAGAAACTTTTTCATGGCAATTTTAGTTACTCTCAGAGTTTTTGCCAAAAATCTGCTGAGAGGAAATCGCTGAAGAAATACTTTTTCTATTTTATTTTGATGTCTGGCCTGGGGCTGGAACCCTGGCTAAGCCAACACACTACCTACACACTCATTTATAAAATTAGCACACTTAACATGGTAAGTGTGCGAAGCTAGGTTGTTATTCTAACTAAATGGTTATAATAAGTAATTAAGTAAGCAAGTAAGTAAGATTGAAGATATAACAACTGATGTGATAGATGTAGCTTCTATAATATGGCTGTTATCAACTGTTTCGTTAGTACCTATTGGACGACACGATAGTTGAATGATGAGTCCAGTCAGTAAACACACCTCGTCGACGATTTATTGCAAATATGTAGCTTCAACAGGTTGGTGCTTAATAATTGTCAAACTGCAGGAATCCCTGTTGGAAGACCCTGTATAACAAATAGTCTCTTATGTATGGTCTGAACCATAGACCCTATGCTCGGTGTAGTGTCACAGACCAGACTGTCTGGTGCGAACCAGACTTACGACCCTTACACTAATAGTCTAGCACACTACCCACTACATTACCAGGGCACCCACCATGTCTCTTGTGTAAGCACGACAATTTTTACAAAAAAAATCTTAATTCACAATTGTATAGTTTTTCTTGTATTTTATAGTCGAAACATTTAAAGAAAGTGGTTATTAATTATCGACATAAACTTTCATTTTCTTTTCTAAACTTTTTTATTTTGTTTTCCAAAAATTTGATTATAATTTTGATTATTTGCTGCCATATTTAACATGAAAATTCCACACCCTATACTAATAGGTTTTGTTGCTTATAACGCTTTGCAATTTCCATAAGAAAAATTTGCATTTCTTAACTTTAGATGGATAACATGCCATTATTTTGTTTTCATTAATTAAAATGCCAAAAAAATTGTTTAAACATTCATGTTTAATTAATTAGAGATTGAAATTGAAATAATACCACAGCGATAATGAGTAGTAGGTAGTAATAAATAGTATGTTTAAATTAAACATTTAACTGGCACTGCTTTTCTATAATAATGAATTTAATTTCGTTATAATTTGCTGTGTGTACCAGCTATTATGGCTTTGCTAGCGAATGTTGCACTTGACTGCCTATTATTGCCTATTTAAAGGCAATTGGAAATAAGTTTAATAAACCGTTTGAATCTATGAATAAACAATGCATCATTCATTAACGATTAATGGAGTTATTTTAAAAAGTAAATTAAAACAAAATTTAATAATTTAACACTAAATGAGTAGAAAAATGTCATTTGTTTTGTTACAAAAGACCAGGTCAATAAATTTTAATAAATGACAACAACAACTACCACAACAATTAAAATAAAAAATATGGTTGTTGTATTTCCATATCATGACATATCAAACAATACACGTCTTAACAACAATTATTTTATTTGCAGAGAAAGAGAGAGAGAGCGAAAAAAAGAAAACAAAAGACTTAAGCAACAAACTTGCTTTAAACATCTTGTTTTCTGAATGAACAAATCATTTCATGGATTTGTAATAAAATAATGTTTTAGTATTTTTATTTAACCGTTTAGTTTTATACATACCATGTATATCATCCACACATATGCCCAGATCTTCACGATACGTATTCAAGTACGGCAAACAGCGACACTGGCAACTTTCCCCACCATTATTGGCCGTGTTGGCTGCTGCTGCCAATGGCAATGCTGCTGTTGATGTTGTTTTAATTTTTAGCTGTTGTTGTTGCTGTTGTTGCTGTTGTTGTTTTTGTTGTCGCATCAATAATTCTAATTGCGATTTACTGCCACCAATCGTATCAGCCAATGAACCTGAAAGTTGGCAATAAAACAGAAACAAACGAATCGTTAGTAATGACTGGGTAAAGAGTTTTTATTTTCTAAGAAATGTTTGAATGATTTGTACAAAATGGTGATGGAAAATTCAATGTGACCAGCTTCAGATAGAGATAATGGATGGAACTAAACCTGGACTTTAAAAAAAAATTTTCTAAAACACACCAAGTGATTGGTGTGAAAAGCTAGGTTGTAATCCTAACTGAAGGATTGTAAAGACGAATTAAGTAAGTAGAGTTTCGTCCTTAAAATATAGAGATCACATGCGTCCAAACGTTGGACAATGTTATGGAAACAGTTTACCAGTTTCCACATCATCTCTATACCCCTGCATACGCCATTTTGCACCACACCTGTATGTCTGCCGTTAACTTAACCAAGCGTAACTTAACTTAGCCTACTTGGGTTATGAAAATTCTAATTAAGATGGTCACACATTTCCAACAATTATTTTTTCATTCTCTTCAAAAGTACTCACCCACTTTGTTGACGCCTTTTGCCAACCATGAGGCCGTACCACTGGACAAGCCAACACACGTATCCATATTGCAAGTGTTGACACCTGAAAGATTTTTTTAAACGTTTTCAAATACAAAAATTTTTCTTTTTATAGGCTCTCTTACCACTGGTCCAAAAAATATCACCATCATGTTGACGCGTTAAGTTGACCGCTTGTATAGCACCAGCAGCAGCTGTTGATGCTATCGAATCCAATAGAAAATTGGTGGGACGTGGTAATAAATTACTAACGATATCCATACGATCAATAGAGCCTCTAGCTTCTGAGCTCATAATGTCATCCGGTGTCTTTACAATATCAGTTAATACTACCGCTGTTGAGGATGATGAGGAGGTGGAGGTGGACGATGAAGTTGAATAAGCTGTGGCAAAGCATAAATGATAGGCCATATAATGCAAGAGTGTAAGGCATGTAAGCAACATGTTGTTGGCAACATTGCGTCTAACAGCAGACATGAAGAAGATTTGTTTTCGTTTTTATTTGAATTTATTTCAAGAATTTTTACAAAATTTTTAATTAATTTTCCTTGTTTGTTTATTTATATGAATTGTTTTAAGTTGAATGTTATTTAATGCATTCGTTAAAGGGATTTTTAAGAGGTTGTTGTATGTAAGGATTTTGGTTTAATAGTTGTTGTTGCTGCTGTTGTTGTCGTTTTATACTTAAAAACATGATCAATAATAACGACGACGTTGGTTTTCTTTAATAAAAATAAAAATAATTACAGTCTTCTAAATGGAGTCTGCACTGTAATGAAGCTTTTCTGGAACAACATCTGTAAAGAAAGAGGAAAAAAACAAAAGACTTAAGCAACAAACTTTAAATGAATTATTCACTAATAGATCAGCAACATTGTTAATTTTTTTTAATATATAAAGTGCAACGCCTATTAACATACACAACATAAGTGGTGTGAGAAACTAGGACGTTGTACATTGGGTGAATTCTACCTCCGGATACTGTACTTGTCTTAATTGACAAGTACACGTTCTCTAACCTAACCTAACCTAAGTGCAACGACTGAAAAAAAAAAATTGTTTCGAATTTGAAGCTTTAGCGTAGATTTGAAGAGAGGGTAATGTAATAATCGGATTGGTTATACCCTGAGCAAATTTAAATGATGTTGGACTGGAGACCGCAGAGTACTGAAGCTAATAACTACTGAAGATTCTGGTATAGGCCAGTGCAAAATAAAGTCAGGTGCGAAGAACAGAAGCAAACAGAGAAAATTCGTAGAGAATGTTTGCTTCAAGGATAATGGAGATCTTCATAACTACTGCTCTTAGAACTACATCACCAGCAGCATTATTTACCATCCTAACCAGAATATCACCAGGCACCTTGACAAAATAAGCGGCAGCGAATGAGGGAATAAGACTGAGTGCTACAACAAAAATTTCTCAGAATACCTTAAGGACGATGGGGCCATCATAACTACTGCTCTTAGAGGCATCTGAGGCATTATTTACCATCGTTAGCTGGATATCACCAGACATGTTGGCAAAATACGTGACAGAGAACGAGGCCAAAAGACTATGTACTACAAGAACTATGAAGTCATACCAAAATCTTAAGTACAGTTGATCTGGAGATCTCTATTAACTAAACGATGCCAAAAAAAAGCCATTTTTGTTTTATTACTAAAATACCGAATAGCTTCCATAATGAAAATAAACCACAACTCCTATAAGACTTCATTCATATATTTACTGACAGGTTCAGATCATGCGACAAAGTCGAATGTATTTTCAGAACAATTGAATCTTACATTGTCCCCTTCAGTTCCCGATTACTGTAGTACTATTCAAGCTGAAAAAATTCTGTGAATTCGTTATCAGAGTGTATACAGATGGGATATACACTCGTTTGCTGATTTAAAAGCAGGCTTTAGATACCTAGATATTTGACGATTATAGTGATAAGGCTGTCTTTCATACATACATACACAATTGATCATTACAACCCTTCAGTCGGGATTACGAGTGGCGGGATCTATAGTTTCAATTCGATTTTGAAGGACAGAATTTTGAGCAACTTTTCACGGCAATTTTATTTTGCTGTCTGAATTTTTACCAAAATTCTGTTGGGGAGAGGTCGCCTAAGAAATATTCTTTTTTTATTTCCTTTTGCTGGAGATGTCTGATCTGGCGTTTGAACCGAGGCCTCACGTCTAATAAGCCAACACACTACCTACTAGACTATGGCGACTACAACTTCTTACTTATTTGCAAATAAATGATGGGATAATGAGCGCAGTTGTATAGAGATCGGACAAATCTAGCAAACAAAATTTACTGTTAACCTAAATAGAGCCTTAGATCTTAGGAATCTTATAGTGGTTACGATGGAAGTCAGGATTCTGGGTGTATATGTGCAAACTTCTGGAGAAGCTGTAATGACAAGGAAGAAGGGGACACCATAAAACATCTTTCCTATCATTGTCTTGGATATCTGAGACTAAAGATTCTTGGGCACTCAGAATTTATTGACAGAACTTATCGAAAAGCAGGCAATTTGAATGGAATCCACAACTTCATTATGTCATCCAAATGGTCGGGAAATGCTAGCTAGGAGGTATAGTTAAATAATGGTTACAATCGTCCTATAATTTGATCTTTTTATTTAATTTACCATCAACACTTAGTGAATAGACCTCACTTATGTAGTGACTTGCGTTATATGTGGCCTTACTCCTAGAAACCTTACTACTAGGAGTCTTATACCTTGGAGGTGACTTATTTAAGACATTAGGAAGTTGTTTTTGAAGTAGTTTAGGTTATGTTTGGTTAAGACGTGTTCTTGTCATTGGGACAAGTACAATACTCGAAGGTCAAAATGACCCATTGTAATATGTCCTAAAGAAGAGAGAGAGAGGATAATAGAGGAGATAAGGAAAAAGGAGAAGAGGTAGGAAAGGGAGTATAATACCTTAATGTCGGCACTCGAAAAAGAATCCAAACCTTCGAAGAAGCCACTGCCCAGTGTCTTCAACTTCAACCTACTAAGGGCTGGACGGTTACAGAGGGAGTGTTCGATAGTTTAAAATTTGGAAGTAAATAAAAACATATTTTCTTGAATTGTTAGTATTTTGTGTACAACTGAATTGCTGTGTAGTTATTAAAACAACGGAACTCATTTATTTTGACTTCTATATATAGAAACGAATTTATTTGCTACAGATTTGCGTTATGAAACAAAGGCAAACAATTCATAGACAGAAATTATGTTAAAAAAACACGTGAAACGAAAGACTTAAGAAACGAACTTTAATTTGAAATATATGATTAATTTTGTGTGCTTTTCCCGATTAATTAATTATTTTTTTTTTAAATTTTATGCATTCTTTATTGCAATTAAAACAAGAATTTTTTAATTTTTTTGGATTTAAAAAATTCTTATAAATTTGCATTAAAATATTGAACAAAAATATTAAATTTTTCGCATTTTCCAAGATAAACTTTTGAAAACTTTAAGTAATAAATTGTGCTGGTAAACGGCATTACAATAAATATGTTCTTTATTTTATAGTTTAAGAGGTTAAGCTTTAAAGAAATTTATTCTGGAAACTTCTCTTAAAAAATATGAAAAAATATTCAAATAAATCGTTCACCCAAGATAACATGCATTGCAGCAATAAATTCTTTTCAGGCAAATTAAAAGAATTTTTATTTTATTATCAGAAAAGCAAAAAACAAAAAAACCGAAGGCAGCAATACAATCTTCTCTTAATCGTATTACCGGCATTTATTGATTTTCTTAGCAAACTAAATGCTTCGTCTTAGTACTGCAAAAACAAAAAAACTCGCGTTTTTATTGCTTGAAAATTTCAGTAGGAAAAGTCAAAAACACCAGCCAGTTAGTTATCTCAACAATTTCTTTTCAATTCCTCATACAATCAAATGCGTAACTATTGCGTTTAAATTTTTAAAGCCTGCAGCTGGTTTTTAAGAGATTCTTTTTTTTATTCCTTCTTTTTCTTTCGCAGAATATTCAAATATTTGCTTGGCATTAAAGTCTAAAGAATTCTATGTAAACATTAGAGGGTTTTTGTTTGCGTGTTCCATTGCTTGATTCGCGAAATAGGCGTTTGACTTTCAGCATGAAAACTTATTTAATTTATTGCAATAATCAGTGTACCTGGTAGATTATTTGCTGTTTGCTGCATGCCAGCGTATACAAAGTGTGTATTGGAGTCTTAAGCGCTAAAGGAGTCTTAAGCGATTAACCCTTAAGAGGCAAAGGAAAAACGGGGCAAAATACGTGCATATATGTATGTTTTTATAAAGGGTATTTCATTAAATGCTTCATATCTTTTAATTTACATAAAACAAAATGTAAATATGTGAGTTATTACTGAAGTTCTTTAATCGTTTGAAAGACCTAATGTTGCCAGTATGTGTGCAATATACATGCATACATACACTACAACCCTCCAGTCAGTATTACGAACTAGCTTCTCACATCACTTACACTGTGTGCATTAATTTTATACATGAGTGGCATCGTTTAACTATTCACAATGGCTTCTTTAAGTACAACGCATCCGAAATGTGCAATTTCCATGCCTCTGGCTTACATATCAGGCTGAATATGACCGATGGGCTTATGTTGACTTTGAGAACCACTGTGGCTTGTGGCTTATTCGTATACAACGGGGACTTAAAAATGTGCACAAGACAGAAAACTTAACGCTGGCCAGTTTAACATCTTTGCTACGTGAGATAACCTTGCCCTCGAATCAGCCGGGCAGAATATGCAATAAGCTGTATAAATCATAGTCACCGTAGCCTAGTGGATAGTGCGATCGTTTATTAGACGTGAGGCCTCGGTTCAAACCCCAGGGCAGACATCTACATCAAAAAACGAAATATGAAGAAAATCTTTGTTCGGCAACTTCCTCTCAGCAAAAAAAACTCTGGGAGTAATTAAAATTGCCAAGAAAAGTTGCCCACAAAATCTGTCGTTCGAAGTCGGCTCTAAACTTTCGACTTGAAACTGTAAATTTGACGCACACAACATAAGTGGTGTGAGAAACTAGGTTGTAATCCTGACTAAACGGTTGTTATGACCAATTCAAGCTAAAAGTTGGTAACCTTCAAACTCTAGTACTCGCCGTAAGAAGTGATGACCGGTATGAACCAATAACGCCGCCAGTCTAAAATCCACACAAAACAGTGACTTTTTAGGGACGCTCATTGATCTCATTTGGATCGTTCACGGTTTAGGACCAATTCTCGTATTATAGGGTCAAAATATCAAACTATAGTACTCGACGTAGGAAGTGATGGCCTAGTCAATGTCATTCTGAAAGAAATAAGTACCGTTCACGGTTTAGGACCAATTCTCGTATTATAGGGTCAAAATATCAAACTCTAGTACTCGTCGTAGGGAGTCATGGCCGGACCACCGTCATACTCAAACGAATATGAATCAATAACGCGGCCCGTACAAAATCCACACAAAACAATGACTTCTTCGGGACGTTCACTGATCTCATGTGAATTCTCGAGGGTTTAGGCCCCAGTTCTCCCATTAAAGGGTTAAAACACGAAATCTTCTTTGGCTTTTTTAAGAACCACTACTTGTAAATGAATCAGAAAAAGAAAACGTATAAAAAAATCAGAAACCGAAGGAATTTTCTTGCCTGCTTTTCGCAGATCATTGAAGAAGATCATTCATAAGTACACACCGTATCTCACATGTTACATACATACATAAGCATTTAACTGCCATTGTTTAGCATTTCAACGCCAAATACGGCAATAAATTTTAGAGTTTCGCGGCATTCACAGCTAACGAAGCAGCGTTGATATGAACTCCATGAGAGTAGTAAAACAAATCAAACAAAAAAAGAAAAAGGAAAGAAATGTAAGAAGTATTTGAAGTCTATGATATGATTATCAAACATTTTTAATAAATAGTTGAGCAAACAAAATAAATAAATTTAATTTACAGATGAGTATACCACAGAGAGGCAGGCAGAGGTTTTAAATAAAGCCGCATACATTTATCACAAGCATTAGTTTTTATAACATTTTATTGTAAAAGACATCATGATTCATATAAAAAACAGAAAAAATCTTCTTGGAAATACAAGTGAAAGTAGAATCTTTTCATATCAAATTATTGAAGACCACATGATGGCTTGGCTTGGATGGTGGCTTGGCTTTTGGTGTGAAATGTTTTAAAGCAAAGAGCAAAAGTTCTTGTTTTTTTTCTTAAATTTTTTATATTTTAATAACAACAATAAAATCATAAACAGTTATAGTTTTTATTGTTTGTTTTCTTAAAAGCGAAAAATTATGTTTCTTTTTTGAAAATAAAAAAAAAATAAAAATTAAAATAAAGCATCCATGTATTCATGAATAAAATTTAAAAGCAAATAAACGGTGTGTCATATTAGATAAGAATAATGAGTTAAACATTCTCCTCTAAGCAGTGGTGGCTCATTATGCCAATAAGTTAATAACAGTTATTCTATTAACACACTTCTTTTTCTATTTTAAATACTTTAAACAAAAACAATAACAATAACAACTAAATTGTTTGCTTTTATTTGTGTCAAGTTTAATTTATGGCTTCCAAAAAGGTGAATAAAATTATGAATTAAAAATGAACCAAAAAGAACGGTTTATAGAAATATTTTTTGGGTGTTAATTTGTTGCTGTTGTTGTTAATTTAACGGTAATATTTTGACATCTTATTTGAAATTTTTAATTTTGAATATTTTAAAGCGTAAAGTAAAAGGCATGTTGCAGCCCATAATTTATAAGAAATTATAAAAGTGCAGACACTATACTTAGATTTATCCGAGAAACTGTCTTCCAACAAGGACTTCCGAACTCTGGCACTCGATAACCACATCCTTTAAATTATTTGTCATTTATTTTTTTATTTATTTATTTATTTATTAATTACAATACAATTACAAATTAAGTAACTTTGACCATATGCCCGGTGTAGTGTCACAAACCAGAGTCTCTGGTGGGAATCGAAGCCACGACCCTCACGCTAATAGTCTAGCACACTACCCAATAGACTACCAGGGCGCCCTATTTGTCATTTATGCAATCTGTTTTGCAATAAAATTGCTTCGAAAATTTTCTAAAAAAGTCTGTCGTTCGGAGTCGATTTCAAACTGTAGGTCCCACCACTCATGTACACAAATTAACACACAAAAGTTAAGTAAGTATTGTGAGAAGCTAGGTCGTAGTCCTGATTATGTATGTATGTATGTGCCGTTATATCTCCGATAATGACATTACAATACATTCTGATAGTTAGATGGTGGCTGTCAAAGCATTAAATTCTGAGGTAATGACATCCATGATGGTATATAACTACCGCTAACATTTTACCGCGGTAGCAAATTGGTATGACGTTCACATCATATGGGTAAACAGTCACGTCAATATTCCGGGTTACTGCACAGAGAATGAACTGTCCTGATATGGTATAACCATCGTGCTCTCCTAAGTCGTAGTCTAGTAGATAGTGTGTTGGCTTATTGAACGTAAAGCCAAGGTTCAAACCCCAGGTCAAACATCAAAACGAAATATGAAAAATATTTTTGCGGGGACTTTCTCAGCAGATTTCTAGCAAAAACTCTCAAAAATATGTCGTTGGGAGTCGACTTTAAACTGTAGGTCCAGCCACACATGTATAAAATTAACACACACAACATAAGTGATGTGAGGAACTAGGTCGTAATCTTGACTGAAGGGTTGTTATGACCAATTATGTATATGTATGTATGTATGTATCGTGCTCTCCTATGAATTTTCTACTTTAGATCTGACTTAAAGACCAGCGAGCTTATAATTGACAATACGATCATGGAATCTGTCAACTGAATAGCTTCGAATACGAGCATAATGGCGTAGAAAATCTAGCCAAGGCTAGAAGGAGAGCATATGCAAAATCTGCTTGAACTCCAAAGAACCATGAATGAGGACAGGAAATTGTGTTTTGGGCTCTAATGCATGTCAACAGTATTGAACACATAGTAAATGACTTCTACAGGGGTACAGAGAGAAGATAAATGACCAGCACTATGTCAGTGGACAACAACACACCCTGATGTCTACTACGAGAACAATTTAAACAAATTATCAACGATGGATGCGTATTTTCCAACCCTTTGGTACCTACCTACCTTCAGCAAAATGGGAGTTTTGTTCAGGCAACCTATCGCACGCTATGTTATGAAAAATCTGGATGAATGGGCACGTGATCAAACAAAAACTTGATCATCTTACGTGGGAGTAATGTAAACTGGGCAACTTATTCGCAGGTCATACATCACATCGGTAAACAAGGACAAGTTCAAATCTAGGTCATGTCACCGGTTAAATGCAGCTTGATTTATGCAGAAAACCAGAAACACCGTGGCGGGCATTTGAACGATGTTGTATTGCACATATACATACATAATTGTCCATTACAACCCTTCAGTCAGGATTACGGCATAGCTTACACATATAACAGGTCTTTTAAACAAATAAAAAATTTCTTTAATATAAATTAAAAAATAGGAAGTGCCTAAAGAAAGACCCTATATTTCTCTGTTCAAGATGTCAAAGCTAAGTTTTGAACTTAGAGCCCCCTTGTAGTATAGTACACTAGACAAGACTCACTAAATCATGAATTCTATCATTTGGGACACAAGTCTTATCATTAGCAATGGGGTACTCAACTGGTCTTATTGTAATAATCTGCATAAGTAGGGCACATTCCCTTAATGGCAGTTGTATAAGTGTTTGAAAGAGAGCTTTGTAATGTGCGAGTTGACTTCTTTTTTAATGAATGAACACATAAATATGTATGTATGGCTTACATTAAAAAAGACTGCTTGTGTCTTGAGTCTTTTGTTTTGTTTTACTACAGCATTCTTCCGTTTATTTTTTTATTGTTTCTTCGTGTTACATTAGATAATACGGATATAAAAAAAAAACAACCGTTTGTATTAATTTCGATCAATTCTTTCTACATCAAATGATAATAAATTCCATGTGATTGTGGTTTCAATAAACTTTTCAAATCAACAAATGCATGCCATGCACATGAATAAATGAATGAATGAATGAATGGAATGGAATGGCTTTTACACGCACTCTATGTTTATGGCCAGAATAAGTAAGTTTCTTGAATAGTTTTCTTTTGTGGATTTGAATTGTTTTTTTATTTTATTAGAATATAAAAGATTTTTCCGTTTTTCCTTTACAATCTATTTTGATTTCCTTTTGTTGTTGCTGTTCTTATTTCAATAGGGAAATAACTGTTGCATGATTTATAAGATTATTATAGTTTTTAATTGAAAATTAAATTGTATTTTATTTGTATCAATTTCAGCGTCAGTTTGTTTTTTCTTTTTCTTTCTTCATAAAGAATCTTTAAATCTTATGATGCTGCATATGATGCTGTGTATCAGTTATTACAATACAAGACAGTTAGGTGACCGTATTTCTGTATGAAAAGAATTGTTTTCTATTTGAATACGAATACGAATTTGAATTTGAATTTTTGTTTTCTTCTTATCGATGATTAATAAGAAATTGTGTGTAAATATGATAAACCAAGCTTTATTTGCCATAAATGCTGTTAAGTTTTTTTAAGTCTCATTTAAATGCAAATTAAAAATAAGCTTTTGTCACCTGTGCTTAAAGAATTTATTGCTTTAAGTCTTGTAAAAAATTCAAATTCAAATTCAAAAGATGTGTCAATTAGCCAAACAACGCTATTTTTATAGTTTTATTAGGGGTACCGTTGCAATATTAAGATTATTGACTGAAGAATTCTTTTGTGACTAAAAATATCATTATTTTTATGTTTGTTTTTTTTATGTTAGTTTATGTTTAATTTGTTTAGAAAAACAAAAACAACAACTAAATTTTTTTATAATCAAATAATAATTGAAAATCAATTTCCATTATTTCCCCTTTCTATCAATGAAGCAGAAGTACCACGATTTTCTACACACAAATTTACTTAAGTAGGCAGAAAATGTTGCCGCTTAAATAAATATTTTGTATGATCAGTATCGCACAGTATCTTCCTTAAATTTTTATGTTTTCCTTTGCTGTGTAGATAAAATCAATTTCCAATGGATAATTTGCATGGTAAAGAGATTTTCTGTAAGGAATTCTATTAACAGGTGGGCGAGTGTTTCTCAAAAAACATAAAATTTTTTCATTTAAAAAATAAAAATTTTTTAAGCCATTTGTGGAAGCAAAGCAGTGAACACCATTATTTTATTGGCAGTTACTATAGAAAACATCATCATTATATCACTAACAGAATTAGATTTCATCAGAATGGAAATTCAGCAAGAACAAATTTTTAAATCTGACCCATATTAACGATACAAAACAATTGTTGGAGTCCAACAACTGGACTTTCATGTATTTCCTAAAAAACTGTGACGAAGGTAATCCAAAAAAATAAAGAATCTTTGGCTGTCTACACCACATGGCTGGAGAAGAAAAAGTGGATTTTCGAGCCACATGAAGGACGATAAAAAAAATTCATAAAAATAAATAACAAAAGAAGAAGACGCTGCCATAGTTTACGGTTTAAACCCCAACAAAACGAATATGAAAAAAAATATTTCTTCGGCCACTTCCTCTCAGCAGTCTTCTCGTAAAAACTCTGAGAATAAATTAAATTGCCATGAAAAGTTTCTCAAAAATCTGTCGTCCGTCGTCGACTTTAAACTGTAGGTCTCGCCACTCATGTATAAAAATAAACACACACAACATAAGTGGTGTCAGCAGCTAGGTCGCCGTAATCCTGACTAAAGTGTTGGATTGACCAATTATGTGTATATGTATGTAAATAACAAAAACCTCCGAAATTTCGAAAAGAAAAGTTGAAGAAAAGTTTTCGTTGATCGAAATTCAAACAAAGATTTGGTGGCAATACTTTAATAATTATGAAGGCTTTATAATGGATGTCGAAATTTATTTCCTGTCTTAGATTAGTTTAATTTAGGTAAGGTGGCGGACGTTCCTTGAAGGAAGAGGTCCCTCTTAGGCCATCATTCGGCCCATTGTAATGCGACAGTTAGTATGCAATCTGAAGATGTAACATTCTCTAGAGAAAACCAACCCAAGTCCACAATAAATCTTGTAATTAACAAACAACCTTTATACTCGAGTCCTCGATCAAGAATGTCAGAAAGTAAGACGTCAGGAACCTCTATATTTTCATGACAATAGCAGCACACTGACACATGACGTGAATGACAGTTTCAGCTGTACTTTAATTAACTTCTTAATCAGCAAATCTGTTGGCATTTTCACTCTTTATTTGTAACCATTTCTAACGAGGTCTAATAATACTTAATTAGGCAATCTTGTGATTGTCACGAAGTCGCTGTAGTCCAGTAGGTTGGTGTGTTGGCTTATTAGAGATGTAAAGCCAGGGTTCAAGTCCCATGCCAGACATCAAAACAAAATACGAAAAGTATTTCTCCGGCGATTTCCTCTCAGCAGATTTCTGGCAAAAACTCTGAGGGTAAATAAACCTACCATGAAAAAGTTTCTCAAAAAAATATGTCGTTCAGAGTCGACTTTAAACTGTAGGTCCAGCCACTCATGTATAAAAATTAACACACACAACATAAGTGGTGTGAGAAACTAGGTCGCAATCCTTACTTTATGTATGTACTCGTAATTAGTGATTCATGAAGATGGAGAATGAACAAAAATAAATTTCTCAACGGTGACCCATATTGATATGACAAAGACACAAGTGAGCACATCAAGAGCATGGAAGCACAGAAGCTATGGTCATGTCAAAAATGTGAATACAGCTGGATTTTAACTCCCAAGCGGGTTCCTAGAATTAGACCCTACACTCAAACACATTGAAAGTAAAAACAAAGCTTAAAATTCAAATGAATTCATACGTGAAATTGATATTCCTCTGTAGAAGGGCAAAGAACTGAGCACAAGCACACGTTGTTTATTTTGCAAAGGAAAGATGGGTTAATGAGCCCACTTATATTGACATCAGACTAAACTATTTTAATGGAAGATTGGCTCCTAGAACCTATTAACAAAACTCCGTTGAAATGTGAATAGGAGTTGAAGAATTCACCTGCAGTCCAGTAGGTAGTGTGTTGGCTTATTAGAAGAGAGTCCAGCCATCTCGCACAAAAAGAAATATGAAAAAAAGATTCCTTTCGGCGTCTTCCTCTCAACAGTCTTCTGGCAAAAACTGTGAAAATAAATAAAATTGCCATGAAGACTTTCTCAAAACTGTAGGTCCAGCCATTCATGGCTTGAATTAACACATACAACATGAATGGTGTGAGAAACTATGTTGTTATCTTGACTGCAGGGTTGTAAGAACCAATTAAGTAAGTAAGTCTAGGCAAAGGTTGTATGGTATGTTTGGCAAATGGTGTTTAGGAGTTATAGTTGAATGACAGAATAACCTAACATAAGCTAAGCTACTCTTTGGTGGTTTCTGTAGAATAAAATTTCAGGTTTTTCCCAATCCACTGTAGGTGTTTAACCCAGAACTAAAACTATTACTAAATTTTATTGTAGCCATTGGACCGTTTATCCATTCAATGTTATAGGTTTCCCAAAGGATTATATATTATCCTTTTTAACTGCTGCTTTATGTTATACTCCAAATTAATTTCAAATAAATCCATTAGAAATGACCAGCTAATGTTACACATTCAATTAAAATTGTGTTCATTTGTGTTCTGAATATTGAAAGAAATTAAAATTTGCAACAAATGGATGGCATGGATAATAGGATATTATGCATGTGTCTTAAGTCTTAAGTCTTTTGTTTTAAAAAAATATACTCTTCAGTTTAATTAAAAATAAAACTCCAAAATAATCATAAAAAATATTTAATTCTCACATCCATTTAAGTCTAGTTTTACGGGCTTTACTTAGATTCTTTATTTTTTTATTAAACAATATTAAAAAAATGTAATAAAAATTAAAAGTTTTTTCTTGTTTTCACGCAACGATATTCAAGCTGTGAAGTGAAGTACATATGAATTGTTCTGAGTGTCCATTTGAGAAGTGGTTTCTATTCTCCTGCCATGGCACTTAAAGTTTAAGCAGTTGGTTGGCAAAAAAAAAACAAAAATAATCTTAACAAAGTTAAACTAACTGTAATTGTATAAGTATTGTATATAAAATAACAGCAACAACAATGCTGTTGAAATATGTAGAATTAAATTATTAAAAATCATAAAATTATAGAGAAAAAGAGCAACTGAAAGAGGAGAAGAGTATGATCATTTAAGCAGGCAGCAACTAAAAAAAGAAAAGGTTCTGGAAAAATATAAAAAACCAACGGCATATTAAATTAATTACTTGAACCAAACTGCAGACATTAGGGTGGTAACCAAACCAAAATAATTCTTTATAATTAGAAAATATTATTCCTAATACACTAAACATTTCTGTTAGTTTTCAAACAATTTTATTTGACTCTCTTTTATTTCACATTTCGTTTCGTTTGTTTCTCTATTTTTCTGTTATCCATACAGGCGGGCTTTTTGCTTGTAATTAATTATTCACTTGCAATTATGTTTTAAAGCTCGCGTGTGCAACGTTCTAAATCTGTGCATAATTTTTCTTTGTTTCAAACAAATTTTTTTCATATACAAACATCACGATTGTAAAAACAAAAACAAATAAAAAAATTTCTGTTGAAGTTTACTTGTTAGCATTACACTGAGAGAATAAATTCTGTTTTCAAATACTGCAAAAAAAATCATATAAAAGAGGCTGTTTTATACAGCAAATTTACATATTAAAACAAAAGACTTAAGACACATGCATTATTGATATTTTGAAGTCTAATAAAACTGGTAGTTTACATAGTCTTTATCTCAATTTGTATAAAAGCGATTGAATTACACTATAAAGCATACGAAAGATAAGATTTAAAACTAAAAAAACTTTTTCGAAAATTTAAGGATGACTTAATTGAATATTGTTTGAAAGCTCTTCGAAAAATATGCAATTTTTTGGGTAAGCAACTTAAAAATGCGGAATTTTTTATGGTCGCTGTAGTCTAGTAGGTATTTTGTTGGCTTATCAGACGTAAGGCCCGAGTTCAAACCCCAGGTCAGACATCAAAACGAAAATATAAAAAAAAAATATTTCTTCGGCGACTTTCTCTCAGCAGCTTTCTGTCAAAAACTCTGCGAGTGAAATAAAATTGCTATGAAAAGTTTCTCAAAAATATGTCGTACGGAGTCGACTTTTAATTGTAGGTCCTGCCACTCATGTATAAAATTAACACACAACATGAGTGGTGTGAGAAGCTAGGCCGTAATCCGGAATAAAGGGTTGTAATGACCAATTATGTATGTATGTATGTATGTATGTATATTGGTTCAATTTAAATTTATTTAATACATTGGCTAACGATAAATGCAAGATTTTTCCATCTTTCTAACAATATATGGATTCCGCGCCATAATAATGAATCACGGAAATATCAGATACTGTGTTCTGCAATAAAGCATGTTCAAGTGAGAGCGTTTTGCATCATTCGAAACAAATAGTAGATGAACGTAACACTATCTGGTCTATAAGAGTTAAAGTGCTCACTTCAAATGGTCCGAAAGCATCCGGTTTAAGACTCCTTAAAAACGCCATGCTCGTTGAAGTTGGTTGGTCATGCATTACATACGATTTCTTAATTTTCGTGCTCTTATCACAGCTTCATTTTTTTATCAGCAGTTTCAATGATTCGTAGCAACAATTACTTCCTTCAAGCGACATTTTTAATGTTGAAATGAATCAAAAGTATTCATTACAGATGTCCTAGTGATTTCAGCAACTCATAATAAAAGTAACACTTCTGTTTCTACTAAATACAGGGCATTACTTTAGGGCCATTTATTTGCAAATTCACAGACTACTTCATGTTCTTAATAACATATGATAATAATGATTTTTTTCTGTGTTTCGGATTTTCAGATGTTTCTCTCGACATTATCGATGCCCTTCCAATCGTATGGTCCGAAATGTCATATAACCTATAAACCATGTGTTTTCATCTGTTCAATACTAGATATTGCACATCAGGCAGATGAAAATATGAAAACGTTCAGTCTTATGGACTTCACTGTAACATTTAATTAACATTAGCTTTCAAAGGCATATTACTCGTAGAGTAGCAACGGGCTGCTATGGCTGCTCAAGTGAGCTTTGATATCAAAGCTACCACTCCAACTTACTCTAACTTAAAGGCACATTGGAAATCCAACATCAAAACAATGGTGTTTAGCATAAAATATTGTACTGCAAATGAGAGAAATACATGTACGGGTAGACAAAAAACTTTTCATCAGGGTTTACAAATTTTTTAAAATTGGAATTCTTAAATCCCTAATAAATATTCTTGTTTGGAAACCTCTTGAACGCATGTATATCCCACAGATGAAAGCTTCAAAATCTTCTTCGTCATAGTGAGGTGAAATAGCACCACCTCTTGGAAAAAAAGTTAAACTCGTTGCGAAAATTTCTTCACCACTTTTCATAGGACCTTATACATTTTAATGGATAGCTTTGTTTCTATGGAACAGCAAAATGCAATCCTATCTTTCTAGGACCAGTTGATCTAGACATCTCTCTCAAAATAATTCAAAGAAGTAAATAAAGCAAAACTATGGGTACAGGGAGGAGTATATGGACCCAGAGCAGATATTTTCCAAGCAAATGCCTTCGAAAGATGTGCCCAATTCAAATTGGATAGAGAGTGCAAAGAACGGGTACTCTATAGCAGAACGGTACCGTATTATAGCAGACAGTGTGTTGACACTAAACGGAGCGTGTGGTTCAAACACCAGCTCAGATATGTCGAACACAAAGAAATATGAAGAAAATATTTCTTTTGGCAGTCTTCTAGCAAAAACTCTGAGAATTAATAAAATTGCCATGGAAAGTTTGTCTAACCTATTGTTCGTAGTCGACGTTATTCATGTATAAACTGATCACCCACAACAGGGATGATGTGATAAGCTAGGTTGTAATCCTGACTAAATGGTTGTAACGACTAATCAAGTAAGTAAGTAATCTGAACTCCATTCGAGCTCTTGGTTCTTATGGATTAACTCGATAATAGTAAGACAGCAACCGCAAGTTCATCATGATAGTAGATATGGAAGGAATAATACACTGTAAAAATCGTCGTAGTCTAGTAGGTAGTGTGTTGGTTTATTAGGTGTAAAGGCCATGATTTAAACCCCAGGTCAGACATCGAAACGAATGTATGGAAAAATATTTCTTTTGGCGTTTTCCTCTCAGCAGATTTCTGGCAAAAACTCTGAGAGCAAAAAAAAATTTCTATGTAAAGTTTCTTAAACTGCAGATTCCGCCAATCATGTATAAAATTCACACACACAACATAAGTGGTGTGGGAAGCTGGGTCGTAATCCTGACTAAAGGATTGTAATGACCAATTATGTATGTATGTATGCAAGACAATAGATGATCTGAACGCAGTACCAGCATCACCTCTATACAACAATAAAAGATGAAGTTTCTTAATCATTTTGTTCAGTGCTTTGCCATATAGTGTGTATATGAGATTTCAGCTTAGTTTTAAATAATATTTCATTTATTTTGTTAAAAAAATTTGTTATTTTTAGATTTTATTTGTAAAACACAAAAAAAAACAACCAAACAATCTCAATGGATACACAAGTTTTTTTTTAAATTTTTTATATTTGATTTGCCGTAATGCAGTTTGTAGAGAAGCATTGTTACACCTGAGAGATTTATAATTAAAAATAAAACAAAAAGTATTTGTCTGGCGGTATTTCTGCTGTTTGTTTTTTTTTTTTTTTTTTTTTTTAGTTCATATGGTTGCACATAAACGTTGATTAACAGCAACAACAACAACAAAATTTATATTTAAAATAATTTTCTATTTTTTTTTCACTTCGTTTTTGGTTAATGAATTTTCAGTTTTAAGGCAAGAAGTTAGATTTTTAATTTGCATTTGAATTTGCAAAAATTTACATATTTTCGGCTTTACAAATCAGTAATGCACAGCCACAACAAGAAGAAGAAACAAAATTAAATAAATTTACCATGTTTTTGTTGGAAAAACTTTAGGCCTTAAAAGCATTTGGTTTTCTTAGAAATGAAAACAAGTGTAGAAATGAAAACCCAGTGCCCCTGTTGGTAAGTCGCCTTACTATTCCACTTAAAACTGGAGTGTAGTAAATTCTATTGCAACTTCCTAGTTTAACAATTTTCCAAATACCTGGTTTTTGTTACACTTTAATTTGCCAATTTCCCTACAACCTGTTACGAAATCAAATCAAACCTGAAAAATTAAAATTCTTTTCGGCCTTACATTGTAGTATTCTTGGTAAGAAAAAATGAAGACAAAGAGAAAACAACCTCAAACCTTTGTAATTGATTTAAATGTTGCTCTCGTAAACAAAACTGGAACATTTAAGTTCTTTTCTGTTCTTCTTGTCTTTTTTTAACGAGACACTCCATCAAGAACTGTAAACAATAATCAGCCAAAAAAAGTGTATCATTACGGCTGTGCATGAAAATTGCTTAACATTGTCTTCACCTTTGGCAAAGTGTTTCATTCAGTTGTGTTGTTAAATTAGGGTCAAAACACTTTACTTAGAACCCAACCGCTGGTGGCACACTCACTCATTCACTCATACATTTATTCATTCATTCTATACAACATGCATTCAGTTAGTCAGTCAGTCAGCTAGCCAGTTCTGGTGTTTTTTTTTTCATTCATTCATGCTTTTTTTTGGAGTTCATTCATAAGCCAGTTTAACATTGTCAGCAGAAAATATTTGGTTTTATTTCTTAATCGTTTTCTTTAAGATTTATGGGACTGTTGTTGGCTTCTGTAATGATACTCTATACTGTTCAAGACAAAACATTAGGTTCAGCCTTACAGAGGGCATACGATAAAATGCTGGAATTTTTTAATTTTAGGTTTTCTTCTAAGGAGGATAAAGAGTGGGAATGAATGAGGGCTACACCTAGTACAGTATTCCAATACATTTTAACAGATGAGCTTATTTCTAGACAACATTAGTTTGTTAATGAAGTTGAAGAGAAAATCCTGCACATCTTTGGCCAGTCTCCCTTTATAGTTTGACACAAACCACTTGCCATTGACCCTTTTTTCATAGTCTAACGGAAAATTAACCAACAGCAGGCATTTTGCTCCAAAAGAGCTATTAAAGGTAAACCCCATGCTTATCCTTTCACTATAATCAGTACAATCAATAACAAATATGCTACCAGAAAATCATAATCATCTCCATTGCAATCCTGTAAAAGCTTCTCCTCCTTCTAAATAAAGTTTAGCAATAGAAACAGATTTGAATCCCCCTGGCTTCTATTGACATCTGAATATGTCCTCTCTGGTCATAGTCAGGATAGGACTTTTCCTCCAAGTCCAGCCTCTATTTTGTCTCATTCTGGAGACTTCATGAATCAGTAAACACGCCAAATAAACATTATATTGCCATAATATCGCAGGTAGTAATGCGCCACATAGAAAATCTAATATTCTACTAAGCCTGCTATTTTTATTAAAGCCTTTCTCTATTATAGAAAAATCCTGTAAATCCCTTGGCCAATATGAAATCCTAATAGTGTGTTCCCATCTCTATAACTGAGTTCTGTTGAGTTTATTCCAAAGTGCTTAGAACCAAAAGAGACATTAGTCGATTCTTTAACTGCAAAAACCAAACTTCTCAGCGAAAAATAAAACAGCAACAGCATTGATTACTGACTGGCACCGTCAGCTTTAGCTCTATTTATACTTCATTTCATTTCGGTCTGGCAACTTCCAGAATTAACTATATCTATACAGTTTTGTTATTGTAATTAAATATCTATTCTAGTAATTTCTTTGATGTTACGTTATTGTTATTCTTTGTTATCAATACTTCTTTATTGTTTTGTTACACTTTAATATATCAACATGTTTACTCTGTCTTCGAAACAATATAATTAACTGGGATTGAAATTATACTCTGAAACTGCATAAGACGTTGCTTAAGAGACTATTGAGCAATTGCTATAGCTACGACAATACTTACATTAGGAGGTGCACAGACACAGTTCTACATCTGTAACTGCGAAACTTTAAGACATCTCTAAATGCTTCTAGAATTAAGAGAAGAATCTCGAATCTTCTTTAGAAAAGCGGTCTCGGTTTCTCCAATGCTCATATGATTAAAGACTTTGAATTAAGTCCTTGACGCAAATTATATCCTCACAGAACTCTCTCTAATGGGTATTTTTAAATGAACAAAAATTGGCTACACAATAACTTATTAAATTACTTTTCATTAGAAATTTTCTTAAAAATAGAGCTGCACGTAGTCGTTTACAACCTTGTTTTTTCACATTTCGTCACACTTTCAGTATAAATTTGTGATTTTATTTTGGTTTTATGACGTTTTCGCCCCTTTTTTTCTCATGTTTATTTTATTAACAGAACTTGTTACCAAAATATTATGTTGTGAACAAGAAAATGTGTTTCTTAGTCATGTTTTCTTTAGTGTTCCAATCTTTTAATCTTTATGACTTTGTTAATGATGATTTTAGGGAGGGCTACACTTCAATTTGTCATGGTAAAATGTTTAAAAACAATTTTCAAGTTTGAGCGTGTAGACAGACTGAGGTCAATACGAACTGGCATTAAATTTTATTTACTTTTCTTTTTTTTGCTTTTGTTTTTGTAAAATAACAGTTTTGGGGTGTTATAAAATTATTTTATGAACAAATTATTGCTTTTGCTTGGTTTTTTTAGTAGAACATGTCAAAGTAATTAAAAAAATTAAGGTGTGGGAATTATTAGAACAAGCTTTTGAAGAGTAAGCAAGAAATATTTGATAAAATATTTAGTTTTACTATATAAAGCAGCATATGCCCGATTTGTTTGAATATTTAAATACTAAGCTGTACTTACAAAATAGTGTTGTTGAATTCATATTTAATATTGAGAAAATTGCTTGAAAATTCCCACAATTATTTAACCCATTGGCTACGCTTAGATTCTATTTAACAAATTTGTGAACAAATTAAAATTCAAAGAAAGTTTAGATTGTTTTTGTTTTTACTAAAAATTAAATAAAATTTTTGTTATAATTTCAACAAATTTTTTTCTTAGCTCTTCTAAGCATACAAAAATTTAAAAATTAAAAAAAAAATTTCAAATTCTTCTGTGTGAGAGTGATTTCACCTTTACTAAACCGATTAGAAATAAAAGTGAAAAATTAATTTCTTTTAATTGCCTACAAATATTTTCTAATGTTCACAACACTATTTTTAGTTTGATTTTACGAAAAACGAAAATCAATTAAAAAATATTTTATTTGTGTAGCACAGATGTTATAATTTCGCGTCTTTGGCTTGTGGTCATTGACACCTTTTCAATACAGCGAAAATATTTGCATAAATTAATAGTAATCGTCACTCTTTATATCTTTTTTGGCTATAAAAAAATATTTAAAATTATAATGACAGTTAAGAAGAAAACAAAAACAATATCAAACAAAAAAACAAAAGTTTTTAATTCAAACAAATAAAAATTGTTATTAAAACAGTAACGAAGATGCGTTATAAGACATAAAGAAAACATAGGCTGGCAACACGGCTTTATTTGTTAAACAATTTAACAGTTGGTAGTTGCTTTGTGTCGCCGTTTGGAAGACATCTCCAACAAAACGAAGTATGAAAAAATATTTCTTCGACGATTTCCTTTCAGCAGATTTCTGGCAAAAACTCTGAGCGAAAAATAAAATTCTCATGAAAAGTTTCTCAAAAATCTGTCGTTCGTAGTCGACTTTAAACTGTAGGTCCTGCCAATCATGCCTCTTTTCTCGACTTCTTTTTTTATAAATAAATTTATTTAAACAGATTAAGCTTTTTATATGTTAAAGAATTTATTTTCTCAATTATTTTTAATTATGGTGAAGACCTGCGGTGGTACGGCAGTCTAAAGGGGGTCATCTCAAAATCTGGCGACAATGATCTGAAGAGTTAAGAGTGACAGAAAGTATCGAAACGGATGCTTGTAAAATATGCTACAGAGTTTTTGCCCGAAATCTACTGAAAGGAAGTCATCGAAGAAATATTCCTTCGTTTCGTTGGAGATATCTGACCTGGGGTTTGAACCGAGGCTCCATGTCTCATAAGCCAACATACTACCTACTAGACTATGGCAACTGTGACATGGTTAATTAATCCTCTGATGTTCGTCCTAGATGTTATGCAGGGATTATTGAATTGTTTGGATTTCATACCCGGTCTTCTATTTATTTCTATAGGAAGACAACCTGTGAACCTGTCTTGTGTTCGTTTTGTAGTGCTATTCTTTGGCAAAAGGTCTCGCTATGAGACCTTGCTACGTATGATCATAAATAAGGTCTTAGTTTGACTAGATTTCATAGAGACCGCCTATGCTCAGTAATTGGAGGATAACTGGTCATTGTCTATTGAAAACGTTGAATCACCCTGAACCATTTTTTTAATATTTCCTACCATGCTATTAATCGACTTTATACATGAATACTTCTGCATTTCAATCACGGTAAAAAATAAAAGCCTGGGAAAGTTTAAGTAAATTTTTTTCGTGAACACTCCTTAAACTGAGTTCTGCGTACTATAATAAATGAAAACAAAATAAAACAACGCTAGGACAATAAGACGTGGCTTCAATAAATAAATTTTGAAATTTGCCTGTGCATAATACCTTTTTATGGAATAAAAAGAGTGGAGAGCTACACCACCATGTAGCATTAGATTTCAATGGTTTTCTCAACAATAACCACAAGACTAGTAAATAAATTGCAATCTCAAGACCCTAGTAGACGTTTCAAAGAGGCTAATAGGCCTAGTATTTCACCTTGGTACTAATACTTTTGTCGCCATTATTAGGCGGTAGAAGATAGGATTGTAATGGCCAATAATACATGAATGTATGTCTTCAGACAAAATGAATCTCTGCTGAACTCTATACTTTATATACTCTATACTTGATCTTAAAGCTTAACCTGAACTATCCATTGTTAGATATGAGCCCATTTAAAAAGCAAAAAAGTAGGTTCGAAAACAAAACCTCCCAGCCTACGATTTATTATATTTATCTTCAGCTAAGTTTTTAGCCTGTTTTTAAGTATTATAGTTCGACCTGTTTCACCTACTAAAAGAAATTAAACAACGAAAATTTAGACTGAATTAGACCCCTAATTAAGCTATAAGTGAAATAAAATTAACAAAAAGAAAAACGACTTACTTTTAAACATCTACGAGGCAAGTAGTTAAAGTAGTTAAAAAGCAGCTTCAAATCGTTGTAATAATTTTGAATTCAGCAGCATTTTGTTTTCCAAATAAATTTTTAAACGGCTTCTTTTTGTGTTTCTTCTTGTTTTTTTTTGATTTTCTTTTCGTTTCCTTTTTTTCTTTCAACTCATATGGCGTAAGTGTTGTATGAAAATTTTCACTTCATGTTAATTTTGTTGAAGAATTATTTGTTGTATTGTTGTTGTTGCTAGTGCTTTAGGTTATTGCAACAATTGTATTTAGTTAAGAATTTTCATACATAGTTATTATTGTAATGTTCGTTGCTGTTGTTGTTAAAGTAATGGCCCATGAGCAACCATAAGCAATGTACTCCAATGATTATGTTCCACAGAAACTTAGAAGGCAAGAGGTGTAATATTTTAATTTTATTGCTGTTGTTGTCGTTGTTGTATTTACAGCAAAACAACAACAAACAAAAAAGAAAACAAAACAATTGCCCTTTTATTAGCAACTTTAATAGAGAGAGAGAGAGAGAGAGAAAAAAGAAAAAAACATTAAAAACAGCAGCTTATAAGGCAGCGGTTTGTTACCCTGTATAATTGCGTATGTATGTATGGGGATGTGTGTGTGTATAAGTGCTATTCATGCAACAGACACGCAAACACGCTATCGCGTTTGTTTGTTTTTCTTTTTTTTTTCTTTTCTTTTCTCTCACTCTGTGTATCGTTTACAGATTTTCAAGTGATTTTATATCGTCTAACAACTCCATTTGATATGCAACATTCAGATTCACAATTGAAGCCACAACACTAATGTTATTAGAGTTACATACATCTGTACATATGTGTATGTGCAGTGCTAAGTGTATTTGTATGTGTTAAAGAAGAAATTTATTTTCAAATTGTTGTATTGCTCTGTTACAGGGGCTTTGTTTTATCTCAAATGCGGAAACATAAGCACAGTTATTATGATTATCAAGCAATAATCACTCACACACATTTAACTCATACACTCTCTCACACTTTTATACATATTTTTTTGTTTGTTGTTGTATTTTTTTGTTTTGCTGTTTGGAATTCTTATATTTTTAATTTTTTAATTAAATTTATTTTTTTTATTGTTATTGTATTATTTGTGCAAATGTTATAACTTTTTAGTTGAATAAATAAATAAAATTTAACAAAACCGTTTTCAAAGGGTTAATGAATTCTATTTTATTTTAATTTTAATTTTAATGGCTGCAATTAATTATTAAGCGGGTTAAATTTTATGAATTATAGTAATTGATTGGAAATAAATAACATTTAAGCGATTTTTTATTATTATTTTAGTAACAAATTTTTTTCAATGCTTTGATTATTTTTATTGTAGTTTATTTAGAAGTTTATATGCGTTCATACATACAGACATATATTGGTTATCGCAACCCTTTAGTCAGGATTACGACCTAGCTTCTTACACCACTTAAACTGTGTGGGTTAATTTTATACATGATTGGCTGGACCAACAGTTTAAAGTCGAATCCGGACGACAGATTTTGTGGAAAACTTTTTATGACAATTTCATTTAACCTAAGTGTTTTTGCCAGAAATCTGCGTTCATTTGAATAAAATCCTGTTTGTGCGTTATACAAGGATCATGGCAATCATGATCACAGTTGCGTTTAGAATTGCATTGTCTTAGGCACCACCAGTAGATATGTTGGTGAAGCAAATTTCTACGACGGTAGCGATTATACAAAATGCCACTAGAATATGGAGGCATACCAGCTGCAGTCATGTTGAAATCTTGAATATAAATATTGATGCAGAATCCTCCTTTTGATTACATAGTACCTAAACCCACTTTCGATGCGAGCTTTACAACGAAAATTTCAGAGATATTCTATTATGATAATTGTTATCAACTCCCAGAAAACATCAGAGTGTGTACACCAAATCTAGGATTGCTTGAAGATAGCGAGTGTTTCTGGATGAAATAATGAGATATTCGACAGTAACCCTCATATAGGATTCCACAGTGGCACATTCAAGGTAACATTTCTAAAGGCAAGTACGATGGAAAATTCAATTAAATTGATAGTAGGATAAATCTGCCCCGATATCGATAGAAACAGAGTAGAAGTTTCATTCAACCTTACCAGAGTCTATCTTAAGAACCAAGCAGGATACGTTTGGAGGCTGAAAAAAATCTTACAACGATTTCTGCGCAACCTGTAGTGATGATAAATACAGAACATTTTGTTTTTGTTACCATTATTCGACTTTTATTGAAGGAAGGTAACTGGCCAAAAATGATTTTAGATTAAGAAATACCAAGTATAACTAAATGACGAAGAGACGAGAAACTCTTCATAGCTACTAAACTCCAATCGATTTTCTGACCAGATTTCCTTATTATAAATAAAGTGCGTAACTTTCTTCGGAAAGCCTGAATAGTTCAACTGTAATCAATTTAACATTATTGTCAAAATATCTCCTGTCTTGGACACGGCCTTACGTATGTTCTTGGCAGATTACCTAATTTTTTTTCAGTATTCCTTTCCTTGTTTCCTTCCCCTTAAAGTCACATTAGTCTATTAGGTATTGTGTTGGCTTATTAGACGTGTGGCCACAGTACAAACCCCCGGTTAAAGATATCTCCAACAAAACAAAATATAAAAAAAATAATTCTTCAGCGGACTCTCCTCAGCAGATTTCTGGCAAAAATTTTGTGAAAAAATAAAATTGCCATTGAAAACCTCTAAAAAAAACCCGTCGTCGCTGTAGGTCCCTCCACTCATGTAAAATTAACACACGCAACATAAGTGGTGGTAGTCGCCGTAGTCTAGTAGGTAGTGTATTGGCTTATGAGACATAAAGCGAGGGTTTGAACACCAGGCCAGACATCACAACAAAATATAAAAGTATTTCTTCGGCAACTTCCTCTCAGCAGATTTCTGGCAAAAACTCTGAGAGTAAATAAAATTACCATGAAAAGTTTCTCAAAAATCTGTCATTCGGAGTGGACTTTAAACTGTAGGTCCCCCCACTCATGTATAAAATTAATACACACAATATATGTGGTGTGAGAAACTAGGTCGTAATCCTGACTGAAGGGTTGTAATGACCAATTATGTTATGTATAATTATGGCCTATTTGTGATTTATTTTGACTGTTCCTTTAGTCAAAAGAAAATGAAATATTGTGGTTTTTGTTTTTTATTTAATTATTTTTAAATTTAAAAATGTTTTTATTTAACCTTTGTTTTTTTTCATTTGTTATAATTAGTTTTATGAATAACTTCTTTAATTATTAATTTAAAAAAAATTGTTTTTTAATTTTTCACTACAATTTAATCAAACAAAAATTATTTTATTATTTTTTTTATATTTTTTATTATATTATTTTTTAATGGCTGTAATAGCCAATTAAATAAGTATTATGTTAGTTTTTTTATTTTTAGTTTTAATTCCTATTTAATTTAATTTTGATATTCTTAGGTAGCAATTTTTGAAAAAAATTCATTTAAAATTGTTTTATTTTATTTTATAACTATTTTACTTTATTTTGATGCCTCTAAACGTATAAATTTGTTTGTATTTTAATCATAATTAGATCAGTTTGTGGTTTATTTAAATTTAATTTATTCTGATTTTTATTTTTTCTTTTTATTGTCAATTTTTAAATTAATTTAAATTTTATTAAATTTTATTTGATTTTAACTGGCTTCAGTTTATTATTTATTATTATTTTTTTATTATTTTTTTTATTATTTATTTTATATTTTATTATTATTTTATTTTTTAATTAATCAGTTTTTTCTTTTTTATTTCAATGTTTTTATAATATTATTTTGTTTTTACTTTTCGTTTTTTTTTTATTTCTTATTTATTTTATTGCTTAATTCAATAAATTTTATTTCAATGTTTATTAATTATTTAATTATTAAATAACCATTTTACTTTCTCGTTTTATTTTTTATACTCGTATTATTTTATTGATATTAAATTTTATTACTCATTTTTTTTTCATTTTATTTAATAAAATATTTATTATTTATTTATTTTTAGTTAATAAAAAAAATTATTATATTTTTTTAATTAATTTTTATCAAATTTTTTATTTTATTTTTTATTTACTACAATTTATTTTGTTCAATTGTTTTTTATATTACTTAATATGAATTCTCCATTTAATGTTGTATATTTTTATTTTTTATAAATAAATTATTATTTTAAACTAACAATTGTATTTATTTTTAACATTATAATGTTTTCAAATATAAATGCAAAGATAGGAATAATTGTGTACTTAAAAATATTTTTATTTTTAAATTTAATTTGTTGCAATATTTTTGTTGTTTTGTTTTTATTTTTATTTTTATTTATTTTTTTATTTACTTATTTAATTTATTTAATAACTTATTAAAGTTCTATTTTTTATCATAAACATATTTAAATATTTGTTTTATCAAATGTGTAACGTACAATATTTGTAAATTTTATTTAAATTTTTTTTATTTGTTTAAATTATTTACGAATTTATTTTTCTTTTATTCATTGAAGTGTATTTTTAATTCATCTAAAAATATCCTTTTCCTATTATTAAAATCGCTTAAATGCTTATGCACTTCCTCTTTAAACATTTCTTTTAATAACTTTACAAAGTATTTCCAAATTTTCATTTCATTTTGTTTTTAAAATTAACACTTTCAATTCACCTTTTTTTTCTGTAGTTTAATTTCTATTTTTAATTATTTTGTTTTTTTGTTTTCCAAAAATTTCTCTTAATTATGTATTGTAGCGGTTTTTTGTTTTCTAAAAATTGGTTTTTTTAAGCGTTTTTATTTTCTTTTCCTGTATGCGTTTTGCTTTTACACGCGCGTCGTATGACCATCAAGGTCGCCGTTAGTCAACTGAATGTTTGTCTTTGATGCAGGTTACTTCTTCGTTGGTCTGTCTAACTTCCACCACACCAAGTGCCACCAATAAGCAACTTCTTCTTCATCGTCTTGTAAGCGTCACTCTTACTCTAACTCAGTTTAACGATTCGTTTTTCTATGCTAGAAAATCTAATGGTCTGTCTAATACTAGAGACTCACTTGCACGAAGCTTAAGACATTTAAACACGAAAGAAAATGTAACGTTATATGTTTCAGTGTACGAAGCCGCACTTACTGTTGCTTTTTTTTCTATTTTTCTTTCTTATTTTTTTCTTTTCTTTTCGTACATCTTCTTTGGCGTCTACTCTTTAGTGAGTAACTGTGGCAATAGACTTGTCTATTTCAGCAGGTGTTGTGCTATTGTTGTTATTATTGGTGTTTTGAATGTTTTTGTTAGTTTTTCTTTTGCCGCTTTCTCTAAGATTCTCTTAAAGAAGATATAGTGCTTTATTCGCTTATATCTTAAGCGAAATTACATCATTTATAAACGGTGGCTTTCTTTAAGCTTTTTAAGAGAAATACTTTGATTTTTAAAAGAGTTTTTGTAAGTGCTGCCATGTTAACAGTTAACAGAAATATGTTAAAAACTAACAGTAATAAGTTGTGATGTGAAATAATAATCGATTGTATACATTTAAAGATTTACTCGTATTCATCTTTTTACGAGACGCCTTAATATCGGGCTTCGAAGAAGCCCCTGCCCAGTGTCCTCAACCTGCTAAGAGCTGGACAGTTGCAGAGAAGGTATTCGATAGTTTCCAACTCCTTCTCTTCACATCATATCCTGCAATAGTTCGTCTGGAATCTGTTACAGATCCTTGTCAACGATCTAATCTGTCAGTGCCCTGTAATGAAAAATATTTATTTAAGTGCGCCGGAAAATATGTCATGGTTCCACTCTTGGTGTTGCTAGCTGAAGGTTTGTATTGTTTATAACATCCTCTCTAGAACAACAGTTCATTCTAATAATGCTTCCAGAATATCACTCTGACCGGAAGTTTTCAATCGTTCGGCCTAGGTTTGCAGTAAATTTATTTTGTGACCATGTCGTGCCGCTTCAGTCTCTAGTCTGTTCAGTTTCGACGGCATATTGTGGAAGTTTTGAGATATCAAACATACATATGTCCTCCACATCGCATGGTTATACCCTTTGTCCTGAACTTACTTGCACCATGGAGGTGTAATTTACCAAATTGAAAAGCAAGGGTGAGAATGGAGATTCGATCTCCAATTTTAGTCGCATGGCATATCCTAGTACACAATGCCACAGGTTGCGTTCCTATAGATACATACATAAGTAGTCATTACAAACCTTCAATCGGGATTACGATCTAGCTTCTTACACCACTCATGTTGTGTCTGTTAAATTTATACATGAGTGGCGGAACATACAGTTTAAAATCGATTCTGAATGACAGATTTTTTGAGACATTTTTTCATGGCAGTTTTATTTACTCTCAGAATTTTTGCCAGAAATCTGCGGAAAGGAAGTTGCCGAAGAAATAGTTTTTCATATTTCGATTGTCTGACCATATTTGAAAATATCTGACCTCGCGTTTGATCCGTGGCCTCATGTCTAATAAGCGAAAACATTACGTAGTAGACTACGGCGTCTCGACAATATGTTGTCATTAAGCACGTTGAAAAGCTGGGGTGATAAAGGACCTCCTTAACGGATTCCAATTTTCGCACGCAATGCGACAGCTTGCCTTCGAATACTGGGATACAATTACTGTCACAGGTCGCTCTAGTATTCTGCTGCAACGGAATGCATTCTATTCAAAGTTTGTATAAAAAATTGAATTAAGTGGCATACGGTGTTTACAAGTGGTACAAGCTTTTCATAGAAGGTCGAGAAGATGTGAATGACGAGACACGCCTTGGATACTGTAGCACATCCATAACTGATGAAAATGTTTTAAGAAGTGAAGAAAATGGCTATGGAGAATCGTCGAAATACAATTTCATATGTGAGATTACGCTCCATATATCATCTGACATCCAATTCTTCCTTTTGGGATTTCTGGAGCCTAAGGATGTTCAAATGATTTGTTTGTTATTCCGTTTTTTTTTTTGGAAGATTGTAAAGTTTTCAATGTTAGATGGGCGGCTGAATCTGTTACTGTCAGAATCCTTAAAGGTAATCCTGATAAGATGGAGTTATCAATTCCACTGGGGTCCTACAGTCTAAGGTTGGTTATCACAGGATGCTAACGTATAGAAGATGTTGACAATTGAAACGAAGTGGCCATATGTTGCATCACCATACAATTAATATCCATTTCAGAAAATCAAAGCAAACTGTAGTCATATTTCTTGATAATACACAAAATCATACAATTTATATCAAACGACCCTCGTATGTTAGCTACTTTATTATTATTTCTAAATACTTAAATTTAATTTAATTACAATTTATTAGTCATAGAAAAATAATAAAAAAAATGTTTTTTAAAAACAAAAGACTTAAGACACATACATGCATGTATTCAATATTAAGTTGTTAAAACAACACTATTAAGATGGGATGTGAACTGTTTTTCTTTCCATTTTCTACTAAAAACATTCTCTATTTATTTGCTTTTTAATTGATCTGATGCGTTTGAAATACGTTTACGTTACAAATTCTTGAACATTTTCAAAGGCAACGACATTAATTGCAGACACCGGAAATCAAAACATTATCAAGTAATGTTACGCATATAAAATCGAAAACATGTTATAAATTTCAATACAGCTGGTTAACGTTAAGTTGCCAATATCGTTACACATATATGTATGTATGCAGTGTATATATTTATTTATAGTATGTATGTATGTATGTTTAATGGTTTGGTAAATTTTATTTCTTTTTTAATCAACCGAAAAAAATTTTTCTGAAGCGGAAGATTTAAGCTACAGGCAGATGGTAGATGCCAACAGAAAATCTGGTTGCAAATTTTTCATATATTTTCCAGTGAGTAAGAGATTTTATTCATACACACGTACTTGTTTAAACGAAATATTTATTATTTTAAGCGGTTTATCAGATGAAATGGAAAATGGTTGTCAATGGTGAAATCCTTTTTATCGCCCATTAACGACATCATTAGCAAACGTTTTTTTCTATGCGCTAATTTAACAGCTAATAACTGTTAAATTTCTTCTTTTCTTTAATAAAATTAAATTTTTAAAAGAGCTCGTTTAATTGCTTTTAAATGCGTTTAAGTTTTATTTCCTTCCATATGCGGCTAGACGCTTACCTCAGTTGTTATTTGGAAACACCAAGGACAAACATACATTCATACATAGTTATTACAATCCTTCTGTAAGGATTACGAACATAGCTTCTCACACCACTTATGCTGTGTGCTGTGTTAATTTTATACATGAGTAGCGGGATCAACAGTTTAAATTCGACTCCGGACGTCAGATTTTGTGGGAAACTTTTTCACGGCCATTTTTTATTTACTCTCTGAGTATTTGCCAGAAATCTGCTGAGAAAAAGTCACCGGAGAAATATTTATTCGTATTTCGTTTTGTTCAAGAAGTCTGAGCTATGGTTTGAACCATGGCCTCCCGTCTAATAAGTCAACACACTACCTACTAAACTACGGCGACTTTAAACACCACCGAACACTTTCAAAAAATATTCATAACCTGACTACTCTCCTCTTGTTTCCCCTTCCACTACTATTAGTCAACGTTTATCGTTTATCGAATGCAAAAATTCGTTCATAATTTGTTTGGCAAGTTCTGTAAGTATGTGTGTTTGAGATCCTCATACAAATGACTTTTCATTGCATTGCAAAATAAAAACAAGAATAAAAAAAATACGTGGAAATGTTGACAAGAGTAACATGTAAAACATTAAGGCAAACACTTAAAGCCATTACCACTTCTTGTTTTCCTGAGGCATTTTGCTTGTTAAGCGGCATTCATGCAACACTTTAGAATGAATGTGTAAATTTTGTTTCATACAACTAAATTGTTTACATACACAACAGTATACCTATGAGGTATTCCATATAAAACGAAGAAAAAAGAAGAAATGTTAATCCATTAAGCAATGATACACAACAGTATACATATGAGGTATGCCTTATAAAACAAGGAGAAAAATAAAATTTAAGCCATTAAGAAATGGTAGCATTAGGTGGTCTTTATTACTTCTTTCTGTTGCTATACTCTGGAGATACTATGTCTGTTCTTATATCTTCAGTATATAGCCAGATAAGCAGCTTTTCTCTCTCCTTGTCTGCGTGCTATAAATATTAGATTAGCTTTCAACTTTCTGTGGACTTGCCTATAGCAGTTCATGTAATATCATATACGCTATAAAATTTCCATTTTAAGTACAGTTTGACGTCCTCAACAATTGGAGATTGTTGCTGACAAAAAGATTTTTAAACCAACTTTTAAATGAACCACATTGACATCGCTTTCTGCAGCATTCCACGATTCCCAAGCTTACAAATTCTTTGAATTGAATACAACAAGGCATACTGATGAGACATTTTCAAAATTTTTGATTCTTATTTTCAAACTTGCTTAACAGAGGCTGATGTCGCCGTTAACACTGTACTGGCTTCCGGGCCATTGTGGCATAGAAGGTAATGAAAAGGCAGACGCACTGGCACGGTAGGTATCGGATATATCTGAGGAAGACACATTAGAGTGAATTTATGCACTTCCACAAGAATACGTTTTCAAACTGGAAAAACAGCATGGAATTCAACAAAACGTAGGTGGTGCAACATCGCTGGTTGCCAAATTTCAAGTGGCCAGCAGTGAACAGCAGGAAAATCTACTAACTACTTGAGATCGACAAGAGAAAGGTTCCCACTCTAACAGACATTCTAACAGGAATTATAACTCCGTTATTAGCTGTTGAACTGGCAAGCTTGATATGGTCTACAGAAGCTGCCAGGATGTGGAAGAAACGGGATCACTACGACACCTTTTAGTAAGTGTCCAGACAACATCGATTTTTTGCGTGACAAAATTTATAAAGGTCAGGGTATGGTGGCGAACTTGCCTCTAAGGGAACTGGGCGGTTTCATCCGAAGCTAGGGGGGTTCAAACCCACAACGAACGGATTATGGCGAGAAGGCATACCTTATACTGGATAACACAATGGACCATATAGGCCACCGAGTGAACTCGGCTGTGGACAGCAAGCTATCCGCTATCCTAACCTAATCTACCAGACGAATGCCATAACCGTTCTGTATATATATTCCTTGGATTTCTTGGAGGATATCTTAGGAATGCTTTTTAAAAACGTATCTACAGGAACGTCGGACTTAGCTGCTGATGTACAATGGGTCAATTTGACCTCCGGGTACTGTACTTGTCTTTATTAACAAGTACACGTCCTCTAACCTAGTTGCTGATTGTATTGGCGCCACTGTGTAGATGTTCATGTTGATGTGAGATCTACAAGAACAGAGGATCAGTGAAATGCTACGACTGTCAGAGGTAGCAAATACGGTAATACTGCATGAGTTTGTATTTTGAAAAAGAACCTTAAAATATAGTCATGAGAGCCATGGTAACCATTTTTAATAGAAGCTGTCAACTTCAAGAAACGTGTGGAGAACGTATGTAGAAAATGTGGAGTTGTTATTGAGTTGTTGATATTTCATTGCATAGTCGTATGACATTGTTGGGCAGAAGTATTGGCGTACTCCTGCCAGTTGATCTATTTTCCAACCTATAAAAGTTTGCCTCAAAATGTCTACCCTATTTCTGTTGCCCTAATGAATCTGGTAACGCTGTTTGGTATCTGTAAGTATAACACGCTGTCTAGCATATCTTAGGCACACAAATGTTTCTTTTCCAATAGGGATATGCCCTGATATATCTCGTAATGCTGTTCGGTATCAGTAAGTATAACTCTTTGTCTAGTGTTTAATAGGCATAGAAATGTTTCATTATGAAATTCATATGACTGAAATTCATATTTATTGACTGCAATTACAGTGCTCTCTGCCAGTTATAAAAATAGTATACTAAACAAAAGACTTAAGAAACAAACCTTAAGGCCTCTATAAAAATACCAAAATAATAATAATAGCTGACACTAAAACACAGTTTAAACGCGCTTTAATCAATTATAGTATTGCCTACCTAATTGCCGTAGTGTAGTAGGTAGTGTTAGACGTGAGGCCATGGTTCAAAACCCAACTAAGAAATATTTCTGCGGTGACTTCCTCTCAACAGATTTCTGGCAAAATCTCCTGAGAGTAAATAGAAAATTGCTATGAAAAAATTTCTCAAAAGTCTGTAGTTCGGAGGCGAATTTAAACTGTAGCTACCGCCAGTCATGTATAAAATTAACACTCACACAACATAAGTGGTGCGAGAAGCTAGGTTGTAATCTTGACTAAGGTTTATAATGCCAAATTATGTACGTGTGTGTAGTATTGAATACCATTCAAAATTTTATTATTTTTCTCTGTTATTAACCAAAAAACCCAAATCAAAAGACTTAAGAAATAAACTTGCCATGCGTATGAATGACTGGAATGGTATCCCCCCATACAACAACAAAGTCAAGCAAATATTATTTGAAATGCTTTTTATGTTGTTTGAATGTTGTATGTTGCATGTTGTTATTGTTAAAATGTTGTTGTTGATATTAAACATGTCGTTTATATTGATTTTTATTTCTGTTTTATTTAATTTGTATAGAAAAGTAAATGGTTAAATGGCCTGCACTACAAGTATATACTATGTATGTGTGTGTGTATGTGCGTGTGTTTTTTGTATTGAATTTCTAACAGTATGTACCAGTTCATTGCAACATGGTTCCTGTCCCGTCTTTATGTAGGGAAGTAGTGTGTGAGTGTGTGTATGAATAAATAGAATTTCTGTTCTAATTTATGCGAAAATTCCGTTGTTTTAAACTGAGAGAATGACAGTTAAGCAGTCAGTCAGTCAGTCAGTCAGTCACTGAGACAGTTAAGAAGCCAACAGTAAGGCAGTTAGGCAGTTAGACTGTAAACGATAACAATAACAACAACAAATATTGTGGAATAACCAGGTAGCATAGGTAGGTAGAAATGATTGTCGATAGCCATGGCTGTGGTCGATTATTGATGTTTCCAAGTGATGCTTTGCTTCTGTTGTTGTTGCTGTTGTTGTCTTTGGCCCATTATCAGATCAATCTTCATCTTCTTTTAGTTTTTTTTTTGTTTTTTTTTTGTTTTTGGTTTTTATTGGCGTAATTTTTTTGTGTTGGTTTTGTCTTTCTCTCTCTCCAAATTGTTTTGTTTTATAGCTTTTGTATACACATTTCGCTTGTTTAACGTTCGTTTGATTGTTTCCCCATGTGCCTGTTGGTTGGTGACTTAAAATGCAAAAGAAAAAAACACAGAAAATGTATCGCATGCCTATTGTTAATGCCACTCTGATGCATCCCGTCATTCATGTGTCGATCCATTTATTCATCCATTTGTTTTACGAGAATTTATTGTATGGTCAATAAAAATAATAACAATAACAACGGCATCGCCATCGTCATCGTCATCAGGCAACAACGGTTATTAACTGTTAAACGTGTAAACTGTTTTTATATTGTTCTAATGCTGCTACTGTCTCTGCTGCACTGCTGCACTGCTATTGTCTTTTCATTAAAATCAAACGACAATTGTTTTTCAAATCGATTTCATAGTCCGAGACATCTCTTGCTGTTTGTTTTGTTCTCCCCTTTCCAGCCATATATTTTTCTAAAATGTTCATAATTTCACAATCCAGTCAATTATTTATTTAGTTGTGCTCTGTGTATGCTGCATGTGCTATACTTTCATTTGAAAACAAACATAGAAAACTAAATGATTTGTTAACTTTATAGGAGTCACTCAAATTGGCTTATTAACGGTTAAATGACAGGTGATGTTCTATTCATCAAACGGCATTTCGTTATAA
The DNA here is from genome assembly GCA_958299815.1 of Sarcophaga carnaria. Taxonomy (NCBI): domain Eukaryota; kingdom Metazoa; phylum Arthropoda; class Insecta; order Diptera; family Sarcophagidae; genus Sarcophaga; species Sarcophaga carnaria. The sequence continues at coordinate 21,946,730 of OY283153.1, read as the reverse complement.
TTAATAAAATATTACAATGTTGTTGTATGTACTCGTATGCTGTTGGCACAAGTTATCTGAGTACAGGCATCAAATTGAAACGGAAATTTGTCTCCTTTTTTGTTTTGTTATTGTAGAGAATAAACGGTATCAGCATGAATTTATGAATGGGAAGATGGTCTCGTTCAATGCACAAAAGATTTATTGTAAATTCAAAAAAAGCCATTCCTGTAAATGGAGGCATATGTACCATGTCATAAGTATTTACAAAAACTATTTTAATTAATTATCAATAAAATACATTTAATTGGTAAAAGCTTATTTAATTAACTGAGCGTGCAATGAAATTTCAATTAAGTATTCTGAAGAGGATAACTAGGTTCCACCTTTTAATTTCTCCCACCATCCATGTTGTGTTTGGTAATTTTATCCATGAGTGGCGGAACAGTTTAATGTCGACTCTGAACAACAGATTTTAGAAACTTTTCATGCAATGCAATTTTATTTACTCTCAGAGTTTTTGCCCGAATAGTGATGAGAGGAAGTCGCCGAAAAAAATATTTTTTCATAATTTCGTTTTGTTTCGTTTCTGGCCTGGGGTTGGTAAAGCAATACACTACCATCTAGACTACAATGACGCCTACCCTTTGCTTTTATAAATGGAAGCAATGCTTCTATTCACTACACTTTTGTTAACACTTTTTACTTGAACCGCGGTAACTCCGGTGGCGTGGTGTAGGGGTTAAGTACTTTACAACAATTCTGAGCACACCAGACGCATTCTTTCTGAGCGCTTCAGCGTCTCGCTGGTCTGGGTCCCCGGGCGCAGTAATGTTCTGGGGAACTGTAGGGCCGACGAGCTCGCCAGAGCTGGTGCACTCCTTCCGGAATCGTCTTCGATGGAGTTAGGCATGCCACTTGCCTCATTCAAGTTGGCTATTGTGCGAAAATTCTTTCGAGACGCCAACCTATCCTGGGTCAATGAGGAGTCCTGCTCCATCGCTAGACTCACCTGGCCCTTGATGGATAGTAGGCGTACGAACCAATTGCTTGGACTTGGTCGTAACATCATCTCGACCACAGTGGCCATGCTTACGGGCCATTGCGTTATGGGCAGACACGCGGAAAGGATGCGGCTCCCATTCAACGACTTCTGCCGCTGTTGCAGATCCGCTGAGGAAGAAGAGACTGTGATCTACTTCTTCTGTCAGTGTACGTCACTTGCTAGGTGCAGGAACAGATTATTTGGCTCTCCGTTTCTTGTCAGCTTGACGGAACTATCATCTATTGACATCAAGGATATAGCTTCGTTCATCAAAATTTTTGGCTGGTTTTCCAGCGTAGGGTAGTCGTGCTTCTGATGAGCAGCCCTTGTGCAGACCAACTTCTTCCTCTTCCCTGGTCTTGGTGGAACTTGGTCAGCCCAGGGACTGCGTTCACCAGCGGCATCACAACGGGCCGCTATGCGCGCTGAAGTGAGCTTTGTGACATGATCAAAGCTACCACTACGACCTACAACTACACCAGACGCAATAAATGTTGGTATGGTTGTTAAAAATTTTAAAACTTAGGACGCCTCAAATCTTCTCTTAATAATTCAATTAAGAATCCCTCTGACCCCAGGCCTTTAAGAGAGAATAACGCCAACAACAAATGCTCTTTGGCAACAGTAGAACTCAAGGAGTAAATGTCTTCACCAACAACAATTCGTTACATTTTTATAGAGGACATTGTCTGCAGGCAAGGAAAGGTAAACCAGTAAACCAATAAACTGAGTAACTAGTAGGAAATGATTATCGAAATTGAAAAATGATGGAGGAGACGCTTTGAGAAGTTTCCGTAGTCTAGCAGGTAGTGTGTCGGTTTATTAAATGAGCTCCCATGGTTCAAACCCCTACTAAGGCATCTTTAACAAAATGAAATATCAAAAAAATATTTCTTCGGTTACTCCTCACAGATGATTTCTAGCAAAACCACTGAAAGTAAATAAAAAAATCGTTATGAAAAAGATTCTCAAAAACCTGTCGTTCGGAGTCAACTTTAAACTGTAGGTTCCGCCAATCATGGATAAAGTTAACACACACATCAAGGGTGGTGTGAGAAACTAGGCCGTAGTTTACATGTAAGGACAAATCATGTATGTATCTTGTTTGATAAATTAAGCTGAACAAAATGATCGTTATCTACTGTCAAAATCTGGAGTTCCTCTTGGATAAACCGTTAATACCACTAAATACCATGTGCGGTAGTTTCTGTGAATACTGATCAGCACAGACGATCTTTATTGATCGTAATGGAGCCCTATTTCTCGTGTGATGGTACAAGTACCATGGCAGAAACCTTAGGACCCAAGTATATATTGTGATGACACAAATAACTGGCGACTAAAGGAGTTGACTAACAAGTACTACAGGCATGAAAAGGTACACATTACATATGTACCTGGTCATCAAGAAGTGATAGGAAATGAGAAAACCCAACTCTTTGCGCATTGAAAACCAGGCAACAGAAATGGAAACGTCTCATAGACTCCTATGGGATAATGCCACAGGAAGCAAAAATTGCAAAGCCACACTGACGATAGAGAAACCTTGATTATTTTAAGACTAAACAAAAACGATTTAATTATACTAATAAGCGTACTTGCAAAACATTTTGTCATTACATGCCCTATAGAGGTGATATCGAACAATGAAACAATATTACAGATTATACAGCTATTAAAGCCTACGATCCCAATATTTTAGAAAAAAAACTTTATTACTAGAGGAGTGAATTGGCAGAAACTAGGGAAGCTCAAAGAACATACAGACTTCCTATAGAAAATGTGGTTGAGACCTGTTCATGGTTAGCGCTCAACCAACCGACTGCAAAACTTAGATGTATGCAGTTAGGCATAGGACCTTAAATGCAATCTTTGGTCTCCTTTCCTTCAACAACCTTACCTACCTAGCTACCAACCTACCTAATCATTTCTCTGATAAGAAAACTAAAAGTTCTTGATTTAGATTCAACTGTAAGATCCTGTAGATACCATTTCTATTTGAGGTAGACATACCAGAGTGGAATTCTTCTATAGCATTATTGAACAATGAGGCAAGAAATCGGCTTTATTACTGGAATATTAATTCCAATCTATCAGAATAAAGGGGTGGGTGTTAGATTTCCTAAACCATATCCATGTGCTATTTACCAATACTCATTAACAGAGCAGATAGCCAGATGGAAAACAACTGAGTACATTTTTAAAAGTTTTACTACACAAATGGTAACAAGAAAACCAATCGGTATTAGCACTTTCATTAGAATTCCTTAATAAAATGCATATGAACACAAACCGCGCATTTTTGTTTATTTTTTAATCTTAAGCCAGCACTTTAAACCATCCAAGTGCACCGGCGTATTAGAATAATAACACATATCCACTCCAGTTTTCAATAGCATTATGAAAACATTATCCAACCTGTATGCCATAGCAGCACAGCCATGAATAATAATTGAAATGATTAGAAAAACATTTCAATGCCTGTTAATGTTGGTGGTAATAACCTACAGTTATGTCATCGTCTTGTGACCAAAGTAATGCCAACAATTTACCCGTTTCTTAAACGTTATAATTTCATCGTTGCCCAACATAACCACAAATAACGATACTTTATGGTTGAAGCACACACAAAAAAAAATAGAAAAGAAGAGAAAAAAAGCACGGAAAATTGTTCAATGACTTTTATAATCGTGTGTTTGATAAAATAATGGCCAATATTTTGTTGTTGTTGTTGTTGTTGTTTTTATTTCTTTTTGTTTACCGACTACCTACATGCCACTGCTGCAATACATTTGCAAATGACCACTACTGCTAGCAACTACTAGCAGCAATTACTTCATGTATTACGACTATCTACTGCTATCACTACTGGACCAATAATAATACCAGGTTATATGAAACGTTTACCCAACTTTAACTAGATGGCCTAAATAACACCACCAATTGCTGCTTTGAATACAAGCAAAATAGAAGCACAAGAAGAAGTTGGCTTAGAATACAGCACAGTATAGCACAGCACAACACAGCACAGCACAAATTACTAGACAATGATTGTAATAAATTTGTTATTTTCGACAACAACGACGAAACAAACGAACGAAATGATCAGTTTCTCTTGATCACTGATTGCAGCGCGTGGCATAAAACACTCGCTTAACGTGTGCCCCTCAAATGTGCATACCGCATACAAGTAACAATAACAATGAATGCATTGCTCTAAAACAAAAGAGAAAAAGTTATGTGTTCGCGTCGAGTATGTGGACATCATGTGGTAAACATAACTGCCAGTATGATGAGAAAACAGAGACAGTGTGTCGTTAATATAGATTCCTCATGATTTCTTTTTATTTCATTTTATTCTGATCAGCGTACAATGAAAGCCGACCAGCTGAAGAGCCTATCAAAGCTTAAACGAATTTCAGGAGCTCTATTTAGTTACGAAATGCAAATGATAATGAAAAATTCGTTCGTGGCATGTTTAATATGGCAGATTTTAAATAAAAAATAATATCGGATTTGAATTTTTTAATTTTTTTAAATACTTAAATTGGAATTTTAATATCGAAACCTTGGCTAACTACTAAGAGATTATTTCTTGGTGTAGTCTAGGGCTGAGGCCCTACATATGTGCATATATTCATGTGGCAATGGAAAGAATAAAAACCTGAGTACCTTCAAAAGCATTAGACTTGAAAGTAAGAAGCGTTTGATCACATATGATGAAATAGAAGCAAGTATTAAATACACGTTCATACATATGTACATAACACGTCATTACAGCCCTTCATCTGCTGCTATCTGCTCTGTTAATGACGAAAAATATGTCTAAATTTTTGGAGTTAATGATTAATAACACACGTATATAGTTTAGGAGAACTAACATCCACCTCTTTATTCTGATAGATTGAAATTGATATGCCAGTAATATTGTCGATTCCCTGCCTCATCGTTCGATAATGATTTCTCGGTATAAAAGAATACCACGCTGATATGTGTACTTCAAATAGAAATGGTATCAACAGAGATCTTACGATTGAATCTAAATCAAGAATTTTTAGTTTTCTTAACAAAGAAATATATAGGTAGGTAGGTAGGTTGGTTGAAGGCAAGGAGACCAACGATAGCATTCAAGGTCCCATGTCTAACGGCGTGCATCTAAGTCATCAAGTCGGTTGGTTCTGCGCTAATCATGAACAAGTATCAACAATATTTTCTACTGAAAGTCTGTACGTTCTACAAACTTCTGGCAATACACTCCTCTGGCAATGCTACTTAAATACATACGTAATTGGTCATTACAGTCCTGTAGTCAGGATTACAACCTAGCTTCGCACACCAATTATATTGTGTGTGTTAATTTTATACATGAGTAGCGGAACCCACAGTTTAAGCTCCACTCCAACAGATTCAATACAGTTTGTTTAAAAAGGGCTACATCGTTCCTACCTTCTTACCCCTCTAGTGAGCAAAAAGCTACGACACAGCCTCTCCAGTTTACACAGGTTGTTGATGATATTGTTGTAACCTTCCATACAGTAGTATCTAGTCTTCCTATTCTTAGAGTGTATGTGTGGGATAACATCGAAACTGCTTATTCGTTTGAATGCTCTATAGATGACCGTTATGTATGGAATATAACATCCTTCAAATGCCTGCCACGGCTTCTCTGAATGTAGCTCATCTGAAATATATATAATTTTCCATAACTCTGGCTCATATTTGACTGAATATGAGCGATGGCGTGGTTTATGTTAGCTTTGACGACCGATGTGGTCTTAATCGCATAAATTTGCGACTTAAGAAAACCCTACAAGAAAAAGTATAACGCGATCAAATCCCATGATCTCAGTGGCCACCAACTCGCAGGCGGACCATGCCCCCAAATCGCTCGAGCAGAATATGAAATGTTGCCTGACCTATGTAGTATGCAGCTCCGTGCTATAGAAACCACATGTCGTTGGTGTCCAGAGCAAATTCAGCGAACACTCGCCATTGTCTATGGGCGTCCAAGGTGATTAGACAAAACAGACTTCATGAAGATGGTCTTTATCAACTGCTAAAGTTTGGAAGCCCCTTTTATAAGACCCTATATAATTTAATAGGTTCTAATCTATTGCCCCCATTTTTGCTTTTAAAAAGTAACCATAAAGTCTTACGTCTGTTCTACAAATTGTCGACCGTGTATTCGATCTGAGGCTGTATAAATCGTAAATTTATTTTCAATAGGAGATACTAGGTTATGTTCTCTGCAGTCCTTGCCTAGTTTTCATTAACTGTCTCCTAGAAAGATTCAAAGATTTTTTTATTTTGGAAAACGTTTCACTATGAGACTGAGTAATAAGAGTGAATGTAGGAATTTGGAAGCATGGAATTCGAAGCAATACCGTGGTCTAGTAGGTAGTGTGTTGGTTTATTAGACGAAAAGCCAGGATCCGAGCCCCAGGCCAGACATCAAAATAAAATACAAAAAGTATTTCTTCGGCGACTTCCTCTCAGCAGATTTCTGGCAAAAACTCTGGGAGTAAATAAAATTGCCATGAAAAGTTTCTCAAAAATCTGTCGTTCGGAATCGACTTTAAACTGTAGGTCCCGCCACTCATGTGTAAAATTAACACACACAACATAAGTGGTGTGAGAAACTAGGTCGTAATACTGACTGAAGGGTTGTAATGACCAATTATGTATGTATGTATGTATGTGTAGGAATTTGGAGGCTACATTCTCCTTTAAAAGAGAGACCATTCAGTATAGAAGTGAGGATGTTGTTGAAATACTTTTGTTTCTCATGGTGAAACTAGCGTTTCTCTGCCATGCTAGCTTACAACTCAATTCAATTTGGACAAAAGTATAAAGGATGGGGTACAGCATGACTATTCGGCAGTCAGGCAGTCAAACAAGCATGCGACTTGTAGGAGTTTAATACGAAATTACTATGGGACTGTCTGGGAACGTTTTCTGCGAAGCATGACGAATTATCGGAAAAACATGTGCAGCTTAGCTGCATATGAGAAAAATCCATTGGATTCGTATTAAATACCAGACAAGAAGTTGTCCCTTCTGACTCTGAGCTGCAATCTGGAATTTATGATGGCAATAGGATTGGCAATGACATTATAGTGATAGTGGATTAAGGGCAGTACAGTGCATCGTATGGACACAATACTATGCCATCTCTCCATGAGCTGAAGTTACGTTACTTAATAGAAAATCAATTTAAATACCCATCTCTCTCATATGTGTGATAATATTGAATAAAGATATCATGATACACAAACACTCGTCTGTTTTTCTTTTTGCATTCTACACGCTTTAATTAGAAAAAAAAAACAAAAAAACGACAGGCTTTTTAATGCCAAACAGCCATTCATTTATCCATCAATGATCACACAATTTTCTTGTTTGTTGTTTTTGTTTATGCATTAGAAGAAATTTATAAACGATATATTGCTGCCAGCGATCTCGGGCGGTATGTCAGAGTCTATCGGACCCGTTCAACGGCCATTTGTTGCTGTGTGAACTAGTTTTCATGGCCAATTTGCATATTTTTGTGCCAAGAGGTTATTGTTTCTGTTTCTGTTTTTTTTTGCATTATTGCTGCTGTTGTTGTTGGTTCCATTTTTTACGCAATATTATAAATATTTTCTTCTTTTATAACCGTAAATATTTGCCATGTTTTTTTTTGCGGTACGGTACGGTTTTATGCCACACTTTTCTGTTTTTGCTTGCCAATGTCCAGTGTTGTAAGAAAATTTTTTATAAGAATCAAAACGAGAATTAAAAAGATTTTCTTGTAATAAAAACCAGTAGTTTACGTTTTTATTTTTTCATAAACATGTCTGTCTTTCCATTTGTCTGTCCATGCATCTGTTTCTTATGCAAAAATAAAAAAAAAAATTTCTTATCAGCTTCTCTATCAAAGGGGGAGACAGAACATCATGTTTTTATATACTATGTCTGGCTGTGTTGTTTGCTTTGCGTTACACGTGTCCAATTCTTACATTGTAACTGTAAATTGTGAAAATTATTGGCTTTATTAGCACCAGGACAGCATTGTGTAAGTGTCCAGTGTTTCATTATTTTCCCTGTGTTAACATTGTTGTCCAGTGAGTTGATGTTGGCTGTTGAAGATGTTATGAAGAAACATGTTTAAATAATGATAAATGCTGTTGTACATCCTCCATCCATTCCATTCAAACAATCAAGTTGGTAAAGAAAATAACAATTTTGTAAGACACTCGATATAAAAAAGTTAGTAAAAAAGATAGTAGAAGTGCTTTTAGCCCGCTGTAGATCCATAGATCAATATGCGTTAAGGCATATACAGAAAGACAGGAATTATTTCTCGGACAGGATCCTAGTATGTTACGAATCCAACAACAGTGGCAAATCATAATTTATTACGAAATGCGTCGCACAAGGTTCTGATTAGAACCAAAACATGAATTTGAGTAATTACCGAGGTAACCAAGACAAGAACCTTAAACGAAGTATGAAAAAAATATTTCTTTTGAGGACTACATCCCAGTGTCTTCTGGCAAACGCTACGTCCATATATTTGATGGGAGTTTACTTAGCTTTAACCAACTTTAACCTTCAGCGTGTTGCTACTGCTACTTACTCAATTGGTCATTAGAACCTTTTAGTCAAGATTACAACCTAACTTCTCTCAGCACCCGTGTTGTGAGTGTTCATTTTACCCTTGAATGGCAGAACGTACAATTTAAAGTTGACTTTGAACGACAGATTTTGTGGGAAACTTTTCATGGCAATTTTATTTTGGTCTCAGAATGTTTGCCAGAAGATTGCTGAAAGGGATTCATGTCGTTCAAGATGCCTGAGCTGGGATTTGTAGGATGGACTGTCGTCGAGAAAGCCAATACACTTAGCTTATGGATTACGGTGAAGTCAGTCTAGTCATTCATGAACTCTTATGAGTATTAACTGCTGAACAGTAGACTTACACCGGTTGAGGATGTAAAAGGTATCTCCAGATCTTTATATTCGTTTTATTTAGGCGGTTTGTTGTTCTGCATACCGATTTCAAGAATACAAGCTATCCATAACTATCCATTTACTCACCCAACTCTTTATTACAGGCATGGAAAGCATTATATTCCACTTCCAGGACAGTTTGCCTATTCTAAAAAGGCCTTGGATTGAGTACATCATTCCTGAGTTTTCTATTATCTCCACACAGCCAAAAAGGTGGAGCTTTGTATCTTTTGGTGAATAATACCGTCTGCGTTTTCTCTCCCAGAGAAGCATCCAATTTTTTCGATTGTGATCATTGAGGTCAAATCAGACTTTTAGCAAAAGTTAAGAGAACAAAATCTGACCGGGCCGCACAATGGATCCTCGCATACGGTGTTCCTTGCACCCGCATCTCGATAAAGTCTCTGTCGAACATTGCGAATAATTCCAGGATCGTCAGGTAATCGTTTGATTGACGGAGCTATCGTCCATTGATGTCAAGGATATTGTCTCATATATCAAACTTTCTTGCTGGTTTTCCAGCGAGGGGTAGTCGTGCTTTGGATATGCAGATCTTGCGCTGACCGACCTCCCCCTCCTGAGAAACTTGGTCAGTACAGGAACTGCGTTCACCTGCGGCATCACAACGCACCGCTATGCGTGCTCAAGTGAGCTTTTGGTATGAAGCTACCACACTAACCTAACCTAACCTAACCTAAGATTTCACCACGAAAAATTTTCTTAAATCTGCCTTACACAGTCGATGTTAAACTGAAAGAAAGGCTCCCAGGGATATTTGTAACCCACACAAGATGATGTTGTGTGGGCACTTAGTAAACAGATTATCATAACCAAAAGGTTAATAATGTATGTATAGTTTTTCGATTATACTAACATTTATCTTTGGGGGTATAATCAATTAATCTTACTCAACAACTAAGAGGTCCTCCCTCATTTTTCTTGTGGTATTTTCTTCAAATTTATAAAATTATTTGTTAGTTTTTTTATGTATTCCTAGTCTCTCTGTGCAAACTCTGTGCAAATTCTCATGCATAAATTTTGTTCAATTAAGAAGAAAGAAACAAAAAAATACTGCACGAATATAAGAAACAAAAAAAGCAATGCACTGTTGTAGGTGCTGATTTCAGCAGGCGCTTCAAATGGAAATTTTTTTGACAAGCAAATGAAAATAAATGAAAGAAAATCCATTGGACATTAGCAAAACAAATCAACAAAAATCATGACAGGAAAAATTGTTGAAAAAATAACCAAAAAAATATTTAAAGTCATGATTATTGCTGTTGTTTCTTTGATGTTCGGGTTTTCTTATAAACAAACATTTGATTGATGACCATTTGATGTGAAATGAAAGAAAATGCCAAGTGAGGAGAAGAAAAAAATATGTTTATATGGATTTGTTTTCGTCTCTGCTAATTCAATTACAAATAAAGCCACCCATCTAAGCAGGAATGTTTCAAAATATTTTTTAATTAAAATATTTTCGGTCCTACTGCTGCACTCTTTCACACAATATGGGTGCTGTTTTGCTGTAATTTTTTGCCCATTAAGTGAAAATACTTTCTAATCAATTTTATTTCGAAATTTATTATGATTATTGAACTTGTTTTAGCTGTTTTTTAAATGTGTTTTGTAAAAGCTTTTTCAAATAATTTTTAAATATTTGCTGAGAAAATCGGTCAATCACTTTATCTTTTAAAGACCCCATTACGTTTCGTTTTGTTTTGTTTTTTTGCACGTTAATTAAAGAAAATAAATTGTAAAAAAATGCAACAAACAACAACAACAACACCAGCAACAAAATAAATCCAGATATTTGTTTATAGTCTTGTTCAATTCAATATTTCTTTGAAATAAATTTGAACTGGTTTTTATGTCAATACAAGATTGATGATATAAAATATGTAGCTGCTGCTCGTTTAAATGTTGCAATGTCTTCTTGTGTTCTAAATGGGTCGTAAGATGTTCTGTTTGATAAAGTGGATTTGCTAATTAAGAAATTTTTTTATTTCGCTATTACTGGACAGACAGCACATGTCCTGTTTAAAATAATAAGAAAAAAATGTATTTTTCTGTTTTGAATTTATTTAAAAAGTTTGTGTCTTAAGTCTTTTGTTTAACATGCATTCAAATAACATGACCTGAAAACAGAGAAAATTAATATGTTTAATTAGCATTAAAATAGAAATTTTATACTGATGACAAGGTGTTATATTCTAATTGAGGTCAGTATACAGATAGGCAATGAATGCCTAGTCCAAAAAAAAGGGGATCGAATATTTAAAAGTGAGAATAGACTCCCAGCTTCATTACTGAGCACTAATATAGCATATGCATGCTAAAGCAGCGAAGACAAATGGCTGTATGACAACATAATGTGAAGGCTCAGTCCAAGTACCGGAAGCAATACAATGAACGGGAACAATAGAGCTGCTTCAGTTTGCCGCACAACTCAGAGGCCATAGACTTTTGTGGTTACTTGATTGATACTTATTGACTTATTTGAAGCATGAACGGAAGAAAAGAATCTCCACCCCAATCATTGCAATAGATTTAAGATCTTAAACCGTACAGCTGATGTCAAAGTGGATAGGGCGCAGAAACTCACACGTTGGATAGCGAAACAGATTCAGAGTATAAAACTATAAATTCAGAAAGACTTTACTTACATACTTAATTGTTCATTACAACCCTTCAGTCAGGATTACGACCTAGCTTCTCACACGACTTAAGTTGTGTGTGTTAATTTTTATACATGAGTGTCGAGACTTACAGTTTAAAGTCGACTCGGAACGACAGATTTCTGAGAAACTTTTCATGGCAATTTTATTTCACTCTCAGAGTTTTTGCCAGAAATCTGCGGAGAGAAAGTCGCCGAAGAAATATTTTTAGTACTTCGTTTTGATATCTGACCTGGGGATTGAAACGTGGCATCCCGTCTAATAAACCAACACTCTACCTACTAGCCTACGGCGGCTTCAGAAAAACTTCCAGCAAATTAATTACTTCTTGTCTTAATTTTTCTCAGGTCACGGTATATATTTCTATCACATGGGCAAAGTGAAGGAGCTTCTACTAACAAGATATGAATGACAATGCTGGACATGCGTTCTCCCAATGCACCAGATGTAAAACAGATGAAAACACACATAGAGCAAATGGTGAATTTACCTAAGACAGTCATGGACTGAATATTGAAAATTGAAATCAATTTGACTGCTGTGAGAAGGTACATTGAGTGGGTACTCCGTAGGAAAATGATGATCCTCGTTTTCTTTGTCATAATCTCAAACTGAAGCTTCATTGTATATTAAATGACAACTGCATCGTCTTTCGGGTACAAATATTTAAAATTTTTATACTTATTTAAGCTGTAGCTGACCTCTCTTTTTCAAATCCGGATTCTTACATGATTTTCGTTGACCGTCATGCTGCCCTGAGGGCAAAAGGGTCGGTCTGGTGTAAGGCACAATTGGTTCTTGACTTTGAGGACTCCATAAATGCTCTTTAGCCAGATTGGATGGTTTTTTGATGGGTTTCGGGTATTAGTAGTATGCCTAGGGATAAGATGACTTATGTGGTTATTGGTTGTACCCCTATGGACTCATTGGTTTTGGCAGAGGTACAGGAACAACAAATCTGGATGTTACATGACCAAAGGCCTTTGGCCGCCTAGAAACGATGGTAGAACCGGCTTAGACCTAATAAGTGCATCGCAGCTGGGTTCCGTGCAGGACATTGTGATGTTAGGTTGCTCTCAACAATCTAGGATGGATTCCAGCCAGACAATTAAAGGATATGCGGAGAAGACAGCTTTTGCAGCTTTCCAACCTTTAATAAGGAAAGAATGAATACTTACAGCAGAGTATTTTCAAGAGTTTACAATCTCCATTTAGGCTCTCCAAGGTTTATAATACATTAGAGATGACTGAGAGGTGTTCTTTCATTTTCGCTTTAGTTTTATTTACTTTCTTTATCTTCATTACTTTCTGTTTTCCCATTTTCCTCCGAATATATTTTACTTTTCTTCACTATGAGTGAAGTCCAATGGGCGAGTGAAGTCTAATGGGCGTATGTCTTGGTTGATGTTTGACATGCAAGATCTCTGTGTTGCATATTCAAGAGGGTATGTTCAGGAAACATTCAATCATATTTTAGTAATTTGTCGCGCCCACTTCTTCATTGCGAATTTCCAAAATGAAATGTAAAAGTTTTTAATGGAATTTAAATGAATCTGCTGCGTTACTTTATGCAAGACTCAATAAAATCTTTATCTGTATTTGATAAGTCATTTAATGCTGCTAAATGTAAAGTCTATATGGTGTCCCCATATGCAATAAAACGTCATTAACTTTCGCCAACAATTGGTCAATCAGCTTACAGCAGAATGAATGTAAACAACTTGAAATGAAATATGGAATGAAAATCTCATTAGTTTATGAGTCATAAACAATTATAATCGGCGTGTTTTTCAATTTTATTTCAACACAAGTCCTACATGCCACTGTAATAAAAGCCTCACTTTAATTTACTCATTTCAGTTGGCAATGCTGTTTCTTTAGCCAATCGATTGGTTATGTACGAGTATGCGGTAAGTTCTCTTGTTCATTTTATTACTAAAAGATAGACTCGTCCAACAATGATATTTAGAAGTTTTTTTTATTTCATTATTTTACGATCAATAAACCCATTTTATATTACCATAAAGCGGGGGGCCGTTCAAAAATAAGCCGATCTGATATATGCATTTACAGTGGTGACCTTATAATTAGAAACGACTTAGCAACATGTATGTTTGTTAATTTGTTTTACAGTTTTCACTGTGTACCTGGGATCAAAGGCTTTGTTTGGAGGACGTCTTACATACGTTTTTCCATCAGATTGGGACAAATTAAACTTAGATTCGTCACTCCAGAGAACTCTGTTTCAGAAACATCGTTTCTAATTATAAGGCCACCACTGTATGTATAGATGGATGCAGCTGGCAGTCAGAAAAATATAACTTTAGTGGAATATGGCAACCATACATATAATGTCGTATCGCATCGGTATCGTTAAATTTATTTGTATTAGTTCGTAAAATTTACGAAAGCAACATAGTTTCCTGCTATTATAGGCAAGTTTTTGTGTCAAACCGTAAACATGAATGTAACTTCATCATCAGTTCATCACTTTACACTTGAAATAAAGGAGCAGACCAAAGGGTGGACTATGTTTGGAAAGTCGTATGCCAAAGCAAGCAAATTTACTTACGTTTGCATACAGGGGATAGCGTCTAATATTTTCTAAGCAGGTGTTATAATTTTTATTGAAAATTTCCAAAAATGTTTAAGCGATAAAATGAAAAATACAAGTCGGGACTTGATACAGACGATGATACAAATTCCTGCCATGAAAAGTTTTTCAAAAACTCCAGACTGTAAGTCCCCTGCAGGCATGGATAAAATTGCACACAATATAAGTGGCATGAGAATCTAGATTGTAATTCGGTTTGAAAGGTAGCAATGACCAATTAAGAAAGTAAGTTAACTCGCCTTGCAATAGGTTCACGGTATCTCCCGTCGTGTTGCATGTGGTGTCATCTTGTTGAAACCACATGTTAACCAAATCCAATACATCAATTTTTGGCAAGAAAAAAGTCAATAATCTTCGCTCGCTACTTTGCTACATTGACTTTAATACTGCGACTTTCATCGTTCGTGCATTAATACGGTGCAATGAGCAAACCGCATTAAACAGTTCATCTTACAGGCTGTATTGGCAGCTCTTAAACTGCCTCTGATTCTCCAAAACTATGTCACAATTGGCAATTCTATCAGTTGACGTATTCAGTGAACCAAAATTCTTACCGATTGTATGCATACTGTCATTCAGCTGTAAGTTCAGGCTGACATTTCTCAGCCTTTCGAATGATTTTACGAACGTACATTCCATCTAAATTGTCTCTGCCTAGACGCATTCTGTCTATAAATTTGGGGAGCCGAAGAATACTTCATTCCAAATTCCCTAGCAGGGGAAAAGAAGAGAGAAGGTGTTCAACAATATTGTCTTCTTTCTTGTCATTACTGTTTCTGCAGAAGTTGTAAGTTATTCTCAGCATTCGTGCGTGTGTATAGAGTTGCGAGTCTGTCGTTATAAATACCTTGAGGTTCAAAGGATGGACTCCGGCAAATCATGCCCTATATACATTGATAGCAGATCAGATCTAGCTATCCTCTAAGCGAGTTGATTATTGCAAATGAGTAAAGTTTGTGTGAAATTATTTTTTTAAGCCGCTGCAGATAAATGTCAATCCATCCCATTAATTACTTCGAATTACATTTTGTATTAGCCTTTGCAAGGGCAACAGTTTTGCTGTTACCTTCAATGTCCCCCTGTCCAGGAATCCATTTGAGTAGATACGTCGAGGGCATTGCTACCTCATCCAGAGACATAAGATATTGTTGGATTATCTTATGTGTGGCGTGCATTCTCTCTATGAAACTAAAGGCCGTTTTAATATCAGTATATGTATGTGTACAGGCGTACATCTCTCCTGAATATACTGTGATAGCGGGTGTCTTTATAGTGTTTATTTGAGCCTGAGAGTACCGCAGTAAGTGGTTAGTGCAAGGGACAATCTAAACTACAATTATTGTGAAAGTTTTGACTTTGTCGTGTGATCCAGATCCGTCCGTGAATTCTTGAATGTTGTTCCAAGGGAGGTGTAAACTGTTATCACAATCAGATCTGTCCGGTATTTCCATTATAAAACCAGGACCGAAAGCGGGTTTAGATATCGTGTTGCCAGTAGGCAACTGTCAACGGCGTGACTCTATATACATACATACATACATACATACATACATAATTGGTCATTACAACCCTTCAGTCAGAATTACAACCTAGTTTCTCACACCGCTTATGTTGTGTATGTTAATTTTGTACATGAGTGGCGGGACCTACAGTTTAAAGTCGACTCCGAACGACAGATTTTTGAGAAACTTTTCATGGCAAACTTGATTTGCTCTCAGAGATTTTTGCCAGAAATCTGCTGAGAGGAAGTCGCCGATGTCTGACCTGGGGCTCGAACACTGGCTTTACGTCTAATAAGCCAACACACTACCTACTAGACTACGGCTACTACCGTGCGACTATACAATTCGAATATCATGTCTGTATTGTTTTACGGTTGGAAAACCTATGACTTCTATACGCGCCTACTCTTGTGTTGCTCAGTCTCTTTGGCAAGTTCAAAAAATTAAAAACAAAAAAATAACACGTAGTTAAGCCAACGATTCCAATTAAAAATGTTTCTTGTTTTCAAAAATAGTTTTGAAAATAATTTTTTAATTTCCCCATAAATGGCCTGCTCTGAGGAAACGATTAATTATTTTAGGCTACAAGCCGGCCTACCCATTACGTGAATAATTGATTTATTTTCCATAAGATTTCGATTACAAATAATATTTACGACTTCCCCAAAAACAGCAGCATTAATCAGCTTATCAATTGCCAAAGAATTAAAGGCGGCTAAGCGTACAATTTCCAATTTCCACACGGCCTAAAACCCCAACAATAATAAGCACAACAACAATTTAAAAAGATACTGAAACCACATTAGCAAGCATAACTTTAAGGCTTTGCAGTGAAAAAGGAAATGGAAAAAAAGTATAACAAATGATGCGGTAGAGTTAAAGAATAAATAAACCACAGGTGTTAAAAGGCTTACAGCCTACTTACCATTTATCAGAACAATTTTCATTTATTTCTTTTTTATTACAATAACCACTAAGCACTAAACATTTATGGTGCAAGTGGGTGTTGCAAAGACAGCTCATTTCAGTGAATGTCATAAATAAGAAATAAAATGAAGAAAAAAAATTCTAAAAAATTTTTTTTATTATGGACAGGAAAATAATGTTTAAAAAAACAAAAGACTTAAGACACAAACTTTATGTTAATTTGCCACTTGTTAGTTGAAAGAAAAAAAATAGAAAAATAAGGAGGAGAACAGAAATTAAGTGCAATAAAACCGAGAAAAGCTGTTGTTCTTATTTTTGTTTGCGTTTAAAACAGACTCCTAGTTTTGTTTGCATGGCTAGTGTGTGTACATATCTTTTACGGCCGTCATCGTACACATAATAGTTTTTTTGTTTGCTTTTATTATTTCAAGCAAAAAATTGGTTTACAAAAAAACAAACGAACAAGCCTTATTAACGTATTAGTTTATGAGCCATACAGTGTTTACAAGTAATTGCTTACTTTCCATTTAGTCAAACAGCCAGTTAGCCAGTTAGCCAGAGCCATTCATTCTAAAGCCAACAATTAAATTAATTTCATGCTGCACATTTTTTTCTTTTCTTTCAAGCATTTTGTCATTTTCTTCTTTGTGTTTATGTTTCTTTGTTTGCCCATAATTTTAACAACTTTTTTTACATTTGTTTGTTTTCTTATATTCATTCTACGTCCACCTTAAATGTTTTTGTAATGAGTTTTTAAAACGACTTGAAATTTAATGATTCGTTATTAGCTACTCGTACTTACATGGTGTAAGCATTGCATAAATATTTGCAAAAACAAACAGAAAACATCATTAAAGAGAGCCATACAATAAGATGGCAAATATCATTGGCTTTTTAACTCTACACCAGCAAATAAGCAAATGATCTGATTTTCTTTTTCACTTAATTGTGTTTAGAAAATTGATTCTGTTCTGCATCTCATTATTGGCAACAAAAGCAAAACGAGGAGAAAGTCAAAAATTATTTAAACGATAGCAATTAGAGATCTCTATAGAGAATGGAAAAAAAATAAAATCAGACTTTAAAAATCAGTTATTATCTGGACTTTCTCCTGGGTTAGTTTAAGTAAAAATTACATTCGCTCTGATTGGCCACGCTTGGTCCTCTAAGAAGCAACCTACCACCAACCTGCTCTTCTTAAGGGTATCAAAATACAATCTGGCATCCAATGTACCTCAACAGCAGTAGATTCCATTTCTCCAGAGCAGCATAGAGACATGGAAGGTATTCCATACTTCTCACTTGATTTTCATTTTTACAGCTATGTGAACATCGCCGTGGTCTAGTATGTAGTGTGTTGGCTTACTAGACGTGAGGCCTCGGTTCAAACCCCAGGACAGGCATCTCCAACTGAACGAAATATGATAAATATTTCTTAAACTCTAAGAGTAAAATAAAAATGCCATGAAAAAGTTTTTAAAAAAAATCTGTCGTTCGGAGTCGACTTTAAACTTTATGTCCCACCACTCATGTATAAAATTAGCACACACAACATAAGTGGTGTGAGAAACTAGGTCGTAATCCTGACTGTAATGACCAATTATGTATGTATGTATGAACATAACACAACGTCTGATAATCACTAACACCAGTAAGACTATTTCGCTATTATTTCTTAGCATTAAAGGATGTATGCATCTCTACTGTCTCATATTTAAATCAACGCCTTAATCTAGTAGGTAGTAAGTTAGCTTATTAGATATGAGGCCTCGTTTCAAACCCCAGGTCAGACATCTCCAACGAAACGAAATATGAAAAAATATTTCTTCGGTGACTTCCTTTCAGAAGATTTCTGGCAAAAAATCTGAAAGTAAATAAAAATTTGCCATGCAAAGTTTCTCAAATATCTGTTGTCGGAGGTGACTTTAAACTATAGGTCCCGCCACTCATATAAATAAAATTAAGACACACAACATAAGTGGTGTGAGAAACTAAGACGTAATCCTGACATAAGGATTGTAATGACCAATTATGTATGTATGTATATATACAGTGGTGGCCTTATAATTAGAAAGGATGTTTCTGGAACAGAGTTCTCTGGAGTGACGAATCTAAGTTTAATTTGTCCCAATCTGATGGAAAAACGTATGTAAGACGTCATCCAAACAAAGCCTTTGATCCCAGGTACACAGTGAAAACTGTAAAACAAATTAACAAACATACATGCTGCTAAGTCGTTTCTAATTATAAGGCCACCACTGTACATCCTCAAAAGCTGTAGATACTGCTTGCGTTACGCAACTCCCAGCGAAAGCAGTACAGTGACATAGAAAGTGTTGTATACTTCGCTTCTACTAGACACATATACACAGACACCTGCAAATTAATATTTGCTAATCGTCTCTCTTATTAAAGAATCTGTGCATTACCTGTCCAACAGATGCCATGATTATTTACCTATTCGGCAGTTATTCCAAATCGCTAGTCTACAATCTGCATTTTCTACAGCATCATGACGAAGCTTGAATTACTTACAGGATAATACTTAAAGCTGCCAAGTCCAGTAAAACCCACAAAGTCGTGAAGGCTCTAGTAAGCTGATATGTCCTTAGGCAGGTAGCTGGGAAAATTGACTGTCAGAGAGAGCATAGACGCACTTATCCCACGTGTAATTCATTGTGATGCCATAGTACTTCGGTTGAAGCCAATTTGATTTCAAATATCTGTCCCCAAGAGATCAATGAAATAATTTGCATTGCAGAAGCCTCCACCTTCATTCCTTCTGCTTCCACATAAAGCTAGGCATGTATGCAAGAGATGAAGAATAGGTTCCTCCTCTTCCTCTTCCTTATCATTGTAACTTCTACAGAAACCATAAGTCATATGGCCAAGACCAATGCATTTCGTATGAGTACATAGAATGCATTGTCCAGTACGATTCTGAACCTGAGTTTGCTTCTTTGTTGTTTAAGCAGACTTTCCTGCCATTTTGCGCCATTCTTTAAGCTTCGGCTTGATTTGCTTCGATATCTTGGAGTATCAATTCTGTGCTTGCAAGTTCTCTATGGTATTCGATGGTTGTAGCCTGTAAACACCTTTTCACGACTTCTGCAATGAAGCTGCAACGGATGCTTAGTAACCTAAGAAGAAAAATTCTTGGGCACTCAGAACTTAGTGATAAAACATATCTAGACAAAGGTGATTTGAAAAAACCTTCACTCTTTCAAAAGGCTTTCGAGATGGCTGTGTAATGCCAACCAGGAGCTGTAATTATGGAAAGAAATAGGATAACATTGGTGTTACAACGGAGCCTTATAGGACCCAAGTAAGCTGTGCTCATTGAGTAGAGCTAAGAGTTGCAGCTGACTAAAGCTAAACAAGCAGAAAATGCGGTAAATAACCAGAGCTTGCCAATTTCATTGCTCGCTCAGCAAATGGATCTACTTTAAGGCTCGTTATGGTATACTTTCCATTTTGCGCAACCCTCCATGTAAATCCAACACAAGCAACAACTAAAGCGGGCTAACCATTCACAAACTGGGTGTTAATGCGGATTTTTCAAACAAAATTTCCTTCGTCGATGGAGGTAAATTTTCTTGGAGGGGTAAACTGCCAGTATTTGCTTCAAAATTATTCTGGAAGAACCATTACCATCAAATCTGAGTGCTATGGCTCTTTCAATTAAAAAATAGCATCAAATAAAAACAAATTAATTTCTCGTCCTGCATGACCTAAATAAATTTCTATCTCTTGGAGGTGTATTTCCACTTAAACAATGCAACCTATCGATAACAAACATTCTCTTAATTTAAATTTTTGCTGGAATATTTGTAACTGTAAAGAATAAAATATATTTTAAAAGAAAGAAATACCAGTTACAAATGCATATGCATTCCTGTCTAATAATAATAACTCCCCTTTACAATGAGGTTAATATCCTGGTTCTCAAATCTTGTGCATCATTTATCATACTTCTACGTACGACGTATGTACATACACATCATATAACAATCGCAACTACTACTGCCCGCACATTAATACTCATACATATGTACGTTGACTAGCATAACTATGTCATGCCATATGCAAGGCATCGGCAAAATTGTCGGTAATAATAGATCGCAAATATTATACAAAAAAAATAAATAAGAAACGAATAAAAAACTTGTGTTAAAATAATCATCTTTCTACTCGAAGTGTGTAAGCGAATGTGTGAGTGGTTGGTTCTTCGAGGCCTGTCACAAAAAATCTGTTTTGCTTTTTTTGCATACGACGTTATTACAAATGGCAGATGTCTATATGAAGACAAAATAAAAATAAAAAATTTTCCATTCAATGTCTTTTTTTTATTAATTTTTTTTTTTATTTATAAAACAGGCTTCATGTCCAGATTTCTTTAAGTAAAAAAAAAACGAATGCATACAAGCCGTATTATTGTTTTGAAGAAATCAGCTTCAGGCTTTAAATGAAGAAAAGGAAATAAAAAATGAAGAAGATACACCACAATGACCTTTATTTTATTAAAAGAGAAAAAAATACAAGAAAATAAAATAATAACAATAATAATAATCATAATAGTCATAATGGTACTTCTTTTTTTTAATAAAAACAAAAGAAATAAAATTTATCATTTTGAAGCCTTTGGCGTGAAAAGGGAACCCCATTGTTTATTGTATTTCGTACAGAGAACATACCTACGCTTTTCCACTCATAAGCAACGAAAACATTTTGGGTACCCTATGTGCACTTGGATAATTGATTTAAATTATCAGGCAACCGTAAATCTATATTTAAACAAGGAGTAAATAAATGAAAGCCGCCGTGGTCTAGTAGGTAGTATATTGGCTTATTAGATTTGAGGCCTCGGTTCACATCCCAGGTCAGGCATTTCTAACTAAACGAAATAGAAAAAATATTTCTTCGGTGTCTTCCTCTCAGCAGATTTCTGGCAAGAACATACATACATAATTGGTCATTACAACCCTTCAGTCAGGATTACGACCTAATTTCTCACCCCACTTATTTTGTGTGTGTTAATTTTAGACATGAGTGGTGGGACCTACAGTTTAAAGTCGACTCCGAACGACAGATTTTTGAGAAACTTTTTCATGGCAATTTTATTGTACTCTCAGAGTTTTTGCCAGAAATTTGCTGAGAGGAAGTCGCCGAAGAAATACTTTTTGTATTTTGTTTTGATGTCTGGCCTAGGGCTCGAACCCTGGTTTTTCGTCTAATAAGCCAGCACATTACCTACTAGACCACGGCGACTACAAGAGTTCTGAGGTTAAATGAAATTGCCATGAAAAAGTTTCTCAAAAATCTGACGTTCGGAGTCGACCTTAAACTGTAGGTCCACCCCAATCATGTTTAAAATTAAGGCACACAACATAAGTGTTGTGAGAAACTAGGTCGTAATCCTGACTAAAGAGTTGTAATGACCAATTATGTTATGTATGTATGTAAATGAATGAAAAATATCTCGATTAAAGACCGATTAATGCTAAAAGGTGGGCCATTTAAAAGTTCAAATTTAAAAATGCAATAAAACAAAAACGTTTGAAATGTTCCCAATTTTTTCTTTTGTTGTGAAGTACAATTGTTCCGGTTAGAAATGGAATATTATTTCATTCATATGGCTGCTGCGTCTGGCCTCACAGTACCTCATTCGATGGGACAAATTTTCGTGCACTTTTCGGAGTGTATGGGGTATTATGACGAACGTTGGACTTCAAAGGCTCAATTGCCTCTGATTTTCTACAGAAAATAGTCCAACAGTATCAAATCGTTGGCCTCTTGGCGGCCAACTGACATCACCATTTCAGGCTAATTAAACGGCCATCAAATGTTTGACGCAATAAATCGATTGTGCCATGAGATGTGTGGCAAGTTGCGCCATCCTGTTGAAACGAAGCATCGTTCACAACAATACTATGAAGAGCGTGTACAAAAAAAAATCGGTTATCATGGTGCGATAGGTGTCTCTATTGACCGTAATAGTTGTGCCAATATGGGGCAATGATGCCTCCGCTCCACAAGCAGCACCAAACAGTCACTCGTAATGGATTCATTGGCTTTTGTAAGACCACATGTGTGTTTTCGGAGCCCCAAATACGACGATTTTGCTTATTAACATACCAACCAAGATGAAAATGAGCTTCATTCGAAAAGATATTTTTTTTCGGCATAATCAACATCATTGTGCAGTTTCTCGTTGGCCCAATAAATCCCTACGTTGCTCAAGCGTAAATCGATTCATTACGTTCAGTGGAGTAGTATAATTTTTCTCTAATTTACATTCTAATTACGGTCAAGACAGTCGATGCTGGAGTAATTATGCTGCAACTGAACCACGAATAGCACTGACTTCTGTCTGAAAAACATAGCAGGGTATTTTCTCGTGCAACTTCAAGACAATAATCTCTCAAATTCTAATCGTCTCTATTTAGAGTGATGGTGTATAAGGGTCTATTCAGATACTGTAGGGGTTTTTAGCTCGAACAAGTCCATGGATCTGTATGGGCCAGCAAATAGGATGCAAACCCTAATGGTTAGACCCATTGTGAGCTATGGGACCATTGTATGGGCAGGTAAGCGGAATATGGAAACTAAAGGGAAACATAGAGGGAATTGAATAAAATGCAGAAACTGGTATGCGTTGCTTTAATCGAGGTAATAAAAAACTGTCCTACAGCGGTGTTATAGGACTCATACTCTTTTCAATTAAATTCTATTGCCACGGAGTAATGATTAGGAAAATGGTGGACAAACCTAATACGAGATTCATCAATAGTCATTGTAACCTAAGAAATCGAATAGCTGATAGCTCCCTTCTTAGCCGTCTCCGCCGTATACAGCAAATGTTAGATTCAAAGGTAAAATAATGGAAATCAATGGAGAAACCCAAGAGTAACTTTCATGCTTTAACAATCAATTTCTCGCTTGTAAGTTTAAATATTTTTATTTGTGTTCGAACGTACAGCAATTTTTGTGCGACTATTACTAGCGTAATTTGATTTCTATTGTCACAATTGAAAGCCAAAACTCTTAAACTAAAGTGCACTATTGTTACACAATTAGTCTGTAGGGGTGGCTGCTGTTAGCGGTCATCATCCCAGAACAGCACTAGAAATTCAATGACATGGCAATGACCATCAAACAAGTTCAAAGTTTTACAGGCCATAGAATATTAAATATTAAGCTGTTGTTATTGCTATTCTTTTATTGTTTATATTGATCCAATAGTATGTAATTTCTTAAATCCACTCTAATAAAGACTGCTTCAAATTTAAAAATAAAGTTCTACCCCTCCTTTACCTTTTTACCACTTTTGTATGATACAAACTTTAGTGTTCTGTGCGCTTAAATTATTTGATACCATAAAGCCTAATGCCAGCATTAAATTATAGTTGCATGCATTCCTAAATGTTTTACGCCCATAGGCTACTTGGATCAGACAATTGATCACTGTTGATTTGTTGCAAAACAGTTGAAAATCTTTTTGAAAAAATTTCTGCATGTAAATGTGTGCTTAACCAACAAAGTTGAAAACGTACAATTGTCTACGGAAAGCATATGCCATTATTAAGGAGGCATCGATATGATTCCAAAATTATTGGCAATTTTTTTAGGAAATAAAACTCTTTCTCTAAGGCTGTTGGTAGCCCTAATACTCTTCTAATGCTCCCCCAAAATTCATGGTGTTTGCGCAAATGCTTAGTTTATATTCCATTTGTGCTAAACGCCTGCCTTAGGCTGTATAGGCGATAATGTATGTGTTTTGGAAAATTCACAATTTTTTGGTAAAAAAATAACCTTGAGTGTATACTTAAAATTTCTGTCAAGAGATTAAAGCTTAAGTAGGGAAATAATGCAACAATTGAAGATGCATACGTGCAAGAATTGAGAAAAAAGACGATTTGTTCATTGTAACAAGAACTCTTTAAGAGAAAGTTTTCAACTAAACTAAGCAAACGTTCATATAAGGGTTACTTACTTGCTTAATTGGTCATTACAACCCGTTAGTCGGGATTAGAACCTAACTTCTCACAACACCTGTATTATGTGGGAAGTCGCCGTTGTCTAGTAGGTAGTGTGTTGGCTTATTAGACGCAAAGCCAGGGTTCGAGCCCCAGGCCAGACATCAAAGAAAAAATACAAAAAGTATTTTTTCGGCGACTTCCTCTCAGCAGATTTCTGGCAAAAACTCTGAGAGTAAATAAAATTGCCATGAAAAAGTTTCTCAAAAATCTGTCGTTCGGAGTCGACTTTAAACTGTAGGTCCCGCCACTCATGTATAAAATTAACACACACAACATAAGTGGTGTGAGAAACTAGGACGTTGTACAACGGGTCAATTCGACCTCCGGGTACTGTACTTGTCTTAATTGACAAGTACACGTCCTCTAACCTAACCTAACCTAACCTATGTTGTGTGGGCATAAATTTTATCCATGCGTGGCCGAGCCTATAGTTTAATATCGACTCCGAATGACAGACTTTTTATTTATTCTCAGAATTTTTGCTGAGAGGGAGTCGTAGAAAGAAAGAGCCAAGGGTTGAACAACGAGTCCTCGCCTAATAAACCAACACACTACTTACTAGCATAGTAGGAAAACGTTATCACCAAGATGTTCTCTTCAGCAAGGTCTCATTGTCGATCTTGGCAAAGGTATCATCATCTCCCTCGCATGATAATGAATTAAAAAAAATAGTTTTCAACCAAATATGGGCTTACATTTCGTTGTGCAACTGCTAGAAGAGGCATATGCATTGCTACTTCATGTATTGGTTGCATGGGTCAACATTTTCAAATGAACACAAAATTAGAAGAATTTTTATTGAAAAATTTTCATTTAATTTTAATTAAAAAGAGAAAAACCAATACAAGTCATATAAAAAGCGTGCCACACATTTACTAGCACCCATTGAAACAATTTCAAAGTCTATTTAAAACAATTCAAACGAAATGGAAAATCTCATTTCAAAACCATTTAAAATGCCCACCTATCACACAACATTAACTGCATTAAGAGCCGGATTAATTAAAGGATTTGGTTTCAGGCTATTCTAAGCATTTCCAATGTTCCAATGTTGGTAGTGATTTGGAAATGATTCTCTCACGCTGTGCATTTGACTCTTTTAAACGTTTAACCGTTTTAAAAACGGTTTTAGTTGTAAGCCATTTTAGCCAAATAGCAGCAGCTGATGTTTTTGTATGGCTTTGGCGTTTGCTTGTTTGTGCCTTCGTTTGCTTAAAATATTCAGCTCTTGGCCAAAGCAGTAAAATACGTTTAATTAAGAGAGAATGTTTAAAGAGTCCTTATTCAATAACCAGATCACACCTTTTTTAACAAATAATAATACATTAATGCTGGCCAATTATTTTATTTTATTTTATCTGAAAATTAAAAAGAAAAAGAAAAAAAAAAAACGATTTTTTCCGTTTTTTCTGTGGCTTTTTTTTTCTTTCTAAAAAGTCAACACAGAGAGACACTTTGTCTCATCATTAAAATTTACATTTATGGTCAAGTTTACCGCATTTGTATTGCCTTAACACAGAGTGGTGATACATTTAAAAACTTTTATCATCGGCCTATCCGTTCGTCCGCATGTCTGTCCATTAGATCATTGGCATGCTTGTTGGTTGGCTCAGCATCTCTGGCCATAATATTGCAAATCGTTGTTTAACTGGCAAATTGTTAGCATCACTTGGCGTACCACAGCAAGTGCTTTTAGAACACAATTTTGATAACGGAAAAGTAGCTGCAACAACAACAGCAACAACAACAACAAGAAAAGAGAGAACAAAACACAAATCTTTTATTTACCACATTGCTTGCCGTCATTCGATTTTCATATGGCAGAGACAAGAAATTCCTTTAAAAAAAAGACAAACTCAGCCCAAAAATAATTATCTTGATGAGGATTTAAAACTTTGTTTAAACTTTTGTTTTAACCATGTTAGAAATTTGCCTAAATCATCCATTGGCCCCATTGGCTTGTTGTTGTATGTATATGGAGATGATTAAGATTGATGTATGTACTGTGAACTGATCTCAAGGACAGACAGACACTGTGAGAAGATTTAAATCGGACATAATTGTTACATGAAGGTGAGCGTTATCCAAACATGACATTTACAATTTGTCTGCCCGTGATTTATAACAACAACAGCAACAACAACAACATCACCATCATGAGTGGTAACAGTATGTAGAACAAGATGTTCAGCAAGAAGTTGGCAAATTATTTGTTTAGAATTTATCTTTAAGACTGTATTTGTGTCAGTCTGCTTAGGTTTAATCTTCTTCTGGAATTGAGGATTTGTTTGTACTTGAAAAACACCAGTAGTAGGGAGATTATTAAGATGGCAGAAGACAGACTTTCAATCATCAACTAAGACACGAAAACTAAAGAATGTTGAATTGCTTATATTAAGGCTGTACAATTTTCAGTGATTCTTAATTCAACGTTAGTGCTGCCATTACGGCTGGTTGTAGTAATTAAAGAATTTGACTACAGAACCGGCATCATCCAAAATGAGTTTGGCGGTAAATTACGTCGTCACGAAATATACAAGATATGTGGCAGAAAATCAGTGACGTATGACGTATCGTGTCGAAATTTAAGGCCAACAAAAATACCTTCGATGTCATTAACCACTCTATTTGTTTTGGCTCCACAAGTAACCCTTGCCAATCAGCAGACAATTAGCAATTGAGTTGTGGCCTCTGTCGTGATTTTGCATTGCGTAGAGGCGTGGAAGCTGTTACTCACAAGTACTCGTCCCTGGTTTTACAATGAAAACACTGGACAGATCCAATTATGGTTATAGTTAATATGTTCCAGAGAACATCAAAGTATTTTCAGATAAATCCAGATGCCGGATGTAAAATATTTTCTGAATAAATGAATCTTAGATAGTTCCTCGCTCTGCTCTGTTACTACAGGACTATTCATGCTGAAATAAGGTCTGAAAAGACTGACGGCGATTAGACATTTACAGAATCTTTTCATCACACCTAAAGTTGTCCAATAATGTCCTGTATGGCATAGCGAAATTCGATGGCTGTACTCATAAGGGTGCCTGAACAAGGGAACATAAAATGTAACTACAAAATTTAATACTTACAAGGACTGGTTTAACAGAAAATTCTAACGAATTTGTGGGAATTTATGCAGTCTCATACAAACTTTACTTATAATTGTTAAGGAAACATGGCATAATGAACCCATTTGATATATGCAGAACAATATTTGCATTCAACCTAAACAGTGATCATCTTAGGAATCTTATAGCAGCTATAATGGCCTCTAGATGCATACGCCAGGAGGCTAAAATGTTTCACAACAACTTCTGTAGTAGCTGCAATGAAAAGAAGAACGAGCAGACAACAGGGCCACTTAAACTGACAATGTCAGTCCATGACAGTTCTTCCAGTAAACACCTAAATACTTTTTTCTCCTTTGTCAATGTGCCGGGCATTTACCCAGCAGTTGAAGTACAGTCACTTCCTCTTCCTCATTCCTGCAGCTTCCGTAGAAATCATTAGCAAGGTGTCCAAGACCAAGACCTCGTAATGACCTCGACAACCATATTGAACGTGCCCCTCTGGAGTTTAAGCAGACCTACCGTGCGCTCTTCATCTAGCGTTGACCAGATTTTCAACACCGTTCTACCCGTGTCCGATGCCGTTCACTTGTCGTTAACGGAATCGACGATCGCATTATGAATTATGACCCTAGAGGTTCTTTAGGGATTCCCAGAGTCAAGAATTCATCGGAGAGATCGATGCCCGTGTCCCGCCTGGCCAGTTTATCAGCCCTAAAGTTGCCCGGAATACCACTGCGTCCCGGTACCCATATTATATGGACATCATATCGTTCTGCTACCTTATTTAGATACCTGCGACAGTTGTACACCGTCTTAAATTTCATTACGCTATCAGGAAATGTGTTTATATTTCGCTTGGAGACCTTTTTCAGATAATTCACTACGCTACAGTAGTCCGCCAGCCTTATAGACTGGGCTATGCCGACCGATTCTAAAAAAATTCCACTCCAAACAGCTCCGTTCTATTTTGAGCTGTTGTGGTGGGTGGCACCATCTTCAGACTTAGTTGTCCGGAATTGATGTCCTAAATCTTTTCGTGAAGTCATATCGCGGTGTCATGTAACTTCAATTAATGTTTATGAATTTTCATTGATTCTTTGATACCTATTTAACATTTAGATTCTTAGTCCTATAAAGATATCGTAAGAGAAACATTATTTGTTCAAAAGTGTTGTAACTTATTGAAAGTATTTCTTGTATGAGACCCAATCTACGAAAGGAAAAAGTATTTCTGCAAAAAATACCACTTTTATCGGAAATTTATCAATTCTTTCTATGTCTGCAATGAGTGCAGGCGATGGAATTAAGAATTGAAATCTTATTTTCTAAATAATATCAATATTGTCTAACACTCAGCATTTTCACGTCTACAATTCTATTCCCACAATATAATAAAAAAAAGATTTCATTTACAATTGCATTTTCTTTCTTAAACTGAAATATCATTTGACTTTCGGTCAAAGAAATCAATAAATTTCATTATTTTCTTGCATTTGTTTCACTACACAAACCGCAATCTCTTTCGCTAAATCAATACATCAATTGGCGTGTGTATGCGAATGGTTGGCAAGTTAGCAAAGAAAAATTAAACAAAAAAACATGAGAAGCGAAAAAAAACTTCTTACCGCCATAAATTACACACAAATAACGCCTTATTTGGTTGCGGTTTCATAATCGATTACATAGATAGCCTGCCAACGTTGTCTGTCTGTCTGTGAGACTGTCTGCCAACATGCCACGCAATTTGTTCAAATTCTGGTTCTCAAACACTAATACAAACGATTTAATTGGAAAACTCTTTTGGTTTGAGAACGAAGCGCAGCAAACATATTCAAAATTTAAGACAAATGACCAATGACCCAACAAGTTGTAAATATTTTACATAAAATTTTCCAACAACAACATTAACAACAAACTTCGCAAAAAAAACTCATTAAAAATCCTTGCATTTAGCGTGGAAAATATTTCATAGAATACTTAATTCATTTTTTGTAAAATAAAATTTCCTACAGAATCTTTGATAAGATTAAGCACCTCGTAAAAAATTAGCAGCGCCAAACAAGTTACCAGACTGTTTTTATTGTGTAATTTGTTTTACAAAATTTTTTTACAGGCTTGTACCACCTCAAAAGCTCAAGTATGAAACATACTAAAAGCTTATGATTAGCCTTCAGGTGGTGTATTGAGCTATAAAAAATAAGAGAATAATAAAATCATGCCTATCGTAAAGAAATTTTCATTATTGTGGATCATAAAAGCAGTTAATGAAAACAAACTGTTACGTTTTATAGAAGTAAAGTGATTACAAACGAAAGACTTAAGCAACAAACTTGCATTGAGTGTATTTTTTTTTTTTTTGCAATCAACCCAAACAGTCCTGCAAATATGGTTTTTAGACGCCAAACGGCAATAAAATCATTTTTATCACAGCTACGGCGCTAGTCATTACTCTGTAATACAATCTGTCGAGCATAATATCCAATTGGCCTAGTAAGTACAGCTACCGCTTTGTATACTTCCTCTCGACTGCGTCCTATCATTTGAGGTATCGAATTTCGAGTCTGGCAATACTTATGTCAGTTCAGTATATTATCTCCACTGCACGTAATGAACCAATTTACGCTTGAACAACGTTTGTATTTATTGGGCCAACGAGGAACTGCAGGATGATGTTGATTTTGTCAAAAAAAAAAAAAACACGTCAGCTTTTCGGGTGAAGCTCACTTTCATCTTGGTGGGTACGTTAATAAGGCAAAATTGCCGTATTTTGGGATCAGAAAACCCACACGTGGTCTTACAGAAGCCAATGCACCCAATACTGTGCGGCTTGTGAAGCGGAGTCGTCATTGGCTCATATTCCTTTCAAAATGAAGACGGAGCAACCATTACGGTCAATCGCGACTTCTATCGCATCATGATAATCGCTTTTTGTGTATCTGCTCTTCATTGCATTGATGTGTAGAATGTTTGTATTCAACCAGATGGTGCAACTTGCCACACATCTCATGCCACAATCGATTTATAGCGTCAAACGTTCGATGGCCGTTGAATCAGCCGAAATGGTTATGTCAATTGGCCGCCAAAAAGCTGCAATTGGCACCGTTTGACTATTTTCTGTGTGGCACCATTAAAGAAAAATGTTATGCCGGCAAATCAAAGACAATTGAGCATTTGAAGGCCAATATTCGTGGTGCCATTGCAGAAATACGTCCCCATACACTCAAAAAAGTGCACGAAAATTGCTGCGATCGAATGAGGTAATGTGACTACTACTACTACAGACTAATGGAATCAGTGATGCCTGCGTACCACATACTATCAAATGCCCTACCAGTCCTACTTAAAAGCGAAGAGGCTTAGTCCATTCGAGTAAGATATAGTCTGGGCCACAGTAGTCTGAAAATTTTACAATCTAATCTAGTTACCATCAATCATCTGCTCTCTACAAAAGTAGTATCAAAATCTACGTAGTACTCTATGTCTTGTTAGTTCATTTGCAATCTCATTATCACAGTGCCTCGAAACCCATTACAGTCTGATGCCAGAAGCACCATACATACATAATTGGTCATTACAACCCTTCAGTCAGGATTACGACCTAGTTTTTCACACCACTTACAGTTTAAAGTCGACTCCGAACGACAGATTTTTTTTGAGAAACTTTTCATGGCAATTTTATTTACTCTCAGAGTTTTTGCCACAAATCTGCTGAGAGGAAGTTGCCGAAGAAATACTTTTTAGTATTTTGTTTTGATGTCTGGCCTGGAGCTCGAACCCTGGCTTTACGTCTACTAAGCCAACACACTACCTACTAGACTACGGCGACTTCAGAAGCACCATAACGGCTTCTTAATGTGCTCAGTGCAGTCTGACTATTTGTTGCATAAAAGAATGTCCGTCTCGTTCCTCTTGAAAGGAATGGAAATGAGTCTGAATCATCTAATGAATCATTCCTCTGTAGCGTAAGCAATTGTAAAGAGTTGCGTTTTAAAACCTCCTTAGATTTCAGTTGTAAAGCTGCGTCATGTTTCTCAACGTTACTCCGACTGTATTGTCCACTCTGTAGTCCTCTGTGTATAAGCAGAAACCATTATAATGATTATCCAATTGCTATGCGCTCCACTGTCTCCTCGTTCAGTGTATGCCGTCGGAAGATGAGCACAATTCAACTTGGATAGGAGATATAGAAGGTGCCTGAAGTTTTCCAAGTTATAGTTTCTGGAAAAACGCTTGCACCCACCTTATTGTCCACTCTGGAGCCCTCTGTGTATAAGTGGAAACCATTATCCATTTACTACCTCCTCCATTAACTCCTTATTTAGTGTATGCCACCGACAGTTGAGTACAATTTAACTTGGATAGGAAATGGAAAAGACATGACATAGCAATACTATCTGATGGAACATTCGAGAGGTAAACTCAAAGATAGAGTGGAACTGTCTGAAGAAGCTAAAATCGGTGGGTGACAGTATAAGATTATCCTCTGCTTGGTCCCAAGCATTGTGGTAGTTCTCGTCAGTGAGCAAGCAGGGGAGCTTCCACGCCGTTGATGGGGTCAGAACCCTTCTGTGGAGTGGTGGCGGATGTTTGGAAATATAAAGTAAGGTAGAGGCCATCAAAACTTTTCTTGAGGAATAACAATAAGAGGAAATTTGAATCATACATTAGACTATCAAGAAATAACATGAGGTTGAGAAACAGTGTTTTGACAGGACACTGTAGACTCAGAGTATACCTGTACAGAATGGGGGAGAAGATCTGAGTCATTCACCAGATTATCAAGAAATAACCGGTCTTTTGACAGCAGACTCAGCGTACTCCTATTCAGAATTGGGGGTTGACTGGTGGCCCAACAAGTAGATTCCATGGCAACAAACAAAAGTTAATTATTGGAGCACATTCTTGGAACCTGTGAGGCATCAAGGCAAGAAACACTTGCGTATATTCCAGATGCTGTACAGAAAATTGACATTGTTGACACCGAACGCCATCCTAAGATTGGTGAGGGCAAAACGCAAAAGGAGAAGATTTGTATTGTAAACCCCACCAATCATCAATATTTTGTAAATACTCTAGACGAAGTAAAAAATTGCATTTCTACACAAAAGACTTAAGCAACAAACCCAAAACTTTAATGAAAAAATGTAAAAAATCGCTTTTCAAACCCAAACTAAACTTAAAACCCTTTTTACATTTGATTTAATTACCTCGAAATCATACATACTCAAATATGTGCTGAATAATGGAAACGATTTCTAATTCAACTAATAACGAAAGACTTAAGCAACAAACCCAAAACTATTATTAAGAATCTCTAACAGAAATTTCCCTTTTTAAAACTGACCTACGTTTTGAAAGCGCAAAAATTCGTTCAAATGAAACTGAAACGAAAGACTTAAGACACAAACATGGTACATGATTAGACAAAAAAGAAATGACTGTTTTAACTGGCCTAAGATTTCTTCCCCAAAGATTTAAAGAGAAAAAGGGAAAGTGTATACGAAACAAATACAATAATAAGCCATAATAATGACTTTTAAATATTTTAAGCATAAACTTTAAGAAGAAAAGCAAAATAAAAAATGAAATTTTAAGAAAAAAAACAAAAAAAAGAAATTTTTTTCAACTCAAATGACAGACACTTAGTGACCACAAGTGACCAGCCAGCATTTATTGCTGCGCTTTAAGAAATATTCTAGAAAATTGGCGTGAAATTGTTATTGTTGTTGCCAATAATAATTGCTTACAAATGCCAACAACAATCAAAAAACTTGTACATCATTAAAGCCAAGCCATGTGGAAGACGATACAGCCGGTAATATCAGCCTAAGCACCTTCTCTTTTAGCTTAAATTACACCGTTTTTTTTTTTGTTCTGTTCGCTTCTACTCAATTCTATTCTAGCGTTTTAGTTACAGCACAACAACCTGTTATTAGTTGTGGCAATGTTATGGCATTCTATATTTCATATACTCGAAGAATTTCTTTGAAAATATTGAAGACAAGAAAATAAAGAAACTAAAACCATCAAAATAATACAAAACAATCATTATGACAATGGCCAGTTCTGTTTGGGTGCGTGTCTACATGTAGACATTAAAATTACCCTGGGATTTGCTTAAATAAGTACTTGAAAAAAATATTAAAAAAAAAAATATAAACATACGCTTATGGTTACCATTCTAGCCAAGCCAACTGCACTTGCTAGTGTAGTCAAGTGTATAGCTGGCAATAATCACCAGGCATTTTAGCGCCAAATTGATGCAGCATGAAATATTCAAAATTGTTTTGTAAACAGCGTGAAGCAAATTATAATGTTCGCATGCATGTTAACTGTCTGCAACTCTCTGTATTTTTCCAAACAAATTTTCCTTCGAAGATAACATATCCAGATAAAAATTAAGCATGAAAATCCAATACTTGTATGCAAGGAAGTCATCTTGGTGGAAAAAATCTT
Source organism: Sarcophaga carnaria (assembly GCA_958299815.1). Taxonomy (NCBI): domain Eukaryota; kingdom Metazoa; phylum Arthropoda; class Insecta; order Diptera; family Sarcophagidae; genus Sarcophaga; species Sarcophaga carnaria. Next base: position 21,912,424 of record OY283153.1, on the reverse strand, counting down.
AATCTCAAGAAATTGTTTTCAAATCATTACGCCACCCAGCATGAAGCTGCTGTTGCTGTAATGATTTCTATTCCAAGAAGCGTTTAATTTTTTGTTCTTTAATACGATATATGGCGTCATATTTTTATATAAAAGCACCTGCCATCATTAAATTAATCGAACTTGTGGTTCAATTTAATATTTCAAATCCTTTCCAGGATCTGGCAGAAGAGATTTTAAAATTCTTTAAAAAACTTCAATGAAAATTCAAATTGGATTTCAAATGCATTCAATCCTTTTATCAGGATTACAACCTAGCTTCTCACACAACCCTTGTTTTGTTTGTCAATTTCATACAAGAATGGCAGGGACCTACACTTTTAATGTCTTCGGCGAACGATTAATTTTTTAAAAAACTTTTCATGACAAATTTATTTCTACACTCAGAATTTTTACCAGAAGACTACTGAGAAGCACACGCCTAAAGAAATATATTTTTTATAATTCGTTTTGTTTGAGATATTTGAGCTGGGGTTTGACTACACCGACAGCGAGATGGTTTCTAGTACAGCTTATATTTAAGAACGGTACAGGGTAAATACCTACGTTTCTATTGACTAACCGTTATAACCGATAAAGAATCCTGTTGACATCCTTTACTGTAGGATATTAAATCTTCTCTTGTGATTTAATACCAAACCTTGCTCTTCTTATATCAGCACGTAAAAAGTCCGAAATTCCCTGTGTGCAAAAGTTGAAACATACTTTTGTTGGAGAAAAAAAATTCAGAAGCCACGAAATTCTAAACTCGCATGTTGAATAGATGTCCACTTTTCTGATTTCAATGTCGCCATATGATTAGAAGGAAAATACCAAAAGAAAAAAGACATGGGAAGATACTCAGTGGCGTAATAATTTCATTTCGCAGAGGCTCAAAAAGTCTAACGGCGCAAATTTGTTAACAGTAGAGTTGGAAGAATCTGCTCAGTAACTATAAAGCGCTGATATATAAGATTACATTCATATTTCGTTTTAATAGATCAAGTAATTCATCGGCAGCAAAGTTGCAATCTAGAGATCAGCTAGGTAGATAGGATACAAATTTGCTGGGTCAAGAGGTAATTCTCGGCAACCAGATGAGCTTCTGACAAGGAAATCTTTGACGCTGTAGATGGAGTTAAAAACCTTCAGTGTGGTAGGGGTGGAAAGTGGTGTTCATAGCAAAGATGTAAACTATAAATCAGCAAGGTAGACAGGATACAGATCTCCTGGGTCCCATACATACATACATAATTGGCCATTACAACCCTTCAGTCAGAATTACGGCCTAGCTTCTCACTCATGTTGTATGCATGTTGTATGCGTTAATTTTATGCGTGAGTGGCGTGACCTACAGTTTAACGTGGATTCCGATCGACAGTTTTTTGAGAAACTTTTTATGGCAGGTTTATTTACTCTCAGAGTTTTTGCCAGAAATCTGCTGAGAGGAAGACGCCGAAGTAATTTTTTATTCATATTTTGTTTTGATGTCTGACCTGGGATACGAACCCAGTCTTTACGTCTAATAAGCCAACAAACTAACTACTAGACTACGGCGGCAACCAGATGAGCTTCCACACTGCTGATGAAGCCAAAATCCTTCTGTGTAAAAGGGATGGAAAGTGGTGCTTATCGAAAGATAAAAGGACAGACAAAGGATCTTCTCAAACCAAGTGTGTTTGAGTCAATTAAAATTTTTGTTGGAAAATTACAACAAATGGAGATTTGATACATGTCTCGGACTATCAAAAAATAACCTGTATCTGGTAGACAGTCTTTTGACATGGCACTATAGATTCAGGGTACAATTATTCAGAATGGGGGTTATCTAGAGCCTGATATATAGATTTGGCAATGACAATAAATAATCGGAATATATTCCTGGTAACTAGGAGGAATTAATGCCTTCCAAAATGGATACTAAGCGAGGAGCTGGCATTGTTGATATTGAGCAACATGCTGAAGTTTGTCAGGGCAATAAGCCGTGAAAGAGACATTATCAAAATATCCTACAAATTACGAGGGGAGTACAATAGATCCTATAGTCGCAGTACTTAAGTAAATCCTGATGAAAAAATATCCTACAAATTGCGAGGGGAGTACAATATATCGTATAGTCGGAGTACTTGAGTACCTCCTGATGGAAAAATACAAACGCAATATGAATTATTGAAAAGGTTAGTTATTGGACGCGTCATTATTTTAGCATCATTGCTGCCTTAGCATGATGCTCAAAAGACTTGTTAACCTTCACTTACGCATGAACCTTTGAAACTTTAAAGAATGTAATTTGCTTTGAAGGCGCCATAGTCTAGCAGGTAGTGTATTGGTTTATTAGACGTTAGGCCATGGTTCAAACTCCAGGTCAGTCATCTCCAACCGAAACAAAATATGAACAAATATTTCTTTGGCGACTTCCTCACAGCAGATTTCTGGTAAAAACTCTGAGAGCAAAAAAAAAAATTTCTCAAAAATCTGTGGTTGTACGTCTTGTCACTCATGGATAAAATTAACACACACAGCATAAGTGGTTTGGGAAGCTAGGTCGTAATACTGACTGAAGGATTGTAATGAACAATTATGTATGTATGTATACATGTATGTACTAAGCATTGTTACTGATACGCTTTTGTGCAGTGCTTTCGAACAACTCGGCAAGTAAAAATGCAGTCATGCTTGGTAACAGTAGTCATGGAACTATCTTTGACTCTTGATCAATATCTTTTACTTCCGCTGTAAAAAGGCGACAGACCTTTGGCTCACAAGAAATGTAACTATGCAGCCGGTACTATGTTGCATATTTTTTCATCCTTTAGGCTTCAGTTTGGCAATATGACTTGAGGCCATTTTCTAAAATTTATGTGCATTAAAATCTTGACCTTAACTTTTAATAGAAGCTGTACGATTCTTTACTACTTTCAAAATACCAGTCACAGCCAACTAAGAAATATTACACAGGATATCCACTAATGATGCAAATAAATCAAAAATAGGCCAAATGCTGTAGCGATGTGCTGATGATTATACTGCAGATTGGATTGATTCATTAAGATTCAATATAAAATGATTTAAAAATTGCTACTTTATAATGATAATTTGCATTATTCAATAGCAGCAACAGCAGCAGCTGCTGTAACTTAAAACAGAAAAGAACACAGAAAACAATAAAAAAATAAGCCTGCTGTTGTCCTACTGATCGGTAAATATTTTTTAGATTGTATTTCGAGAATGCATGGATCGTTCTTTGAAGCAACAAAATATTTCGTTGTAACATTTTTATAGAGACAACATACAATAACAACAACGAACACAATTTATTGGCCACAAATGATGAAATCCAAGTCTTTATCTTCTTTTTTATTTCATCTTTTTTTTTGGGTTTCATGTTCTTCTTGGTTCTTGATTGATGGCAAGTAATTTAAGAAGAGATCTGGTTTGGTTGCCTTCCTTGTCGTTTGATAAAAATCACTTGTCTTGTCCTGGTGATTGTTGTAAAGAAAAATTTATAAAAATTATACCTCTGACGGATGGGCGGTCAGATGCAATGATAGTGTGGCAACAATAGTTGATGCAACACACAAGCAATGTGAACGTCTGTTTTTTTTTATTTTTTTATTTTTTTTTTTTTTTCTTTTATTCCAGTTTATTGAACATTGTTGGTTGATGATCATTTTTTTGTGCTCGAGAACGCCTCATTATTTCTACTAGTCTTACTTGATGTTGCACAATTATAACACTTACACTCAAGCACACACATATACATATAAACACACACACAGTGCCATGTCAGTGGTATGACTATCAAGGATAGCTGCCCACACGCAATTCCTTAACAACGAACGAATTTGTTTAAGTTTTTACGTGAGAGAAAGGAAGTGTGAGTAGAGGAGGAATTTATTTTCAAGTTCATGTTGCAAGTGGGTTGTTGTAAAGTTAAGTAGTTACTGTTTGCCACTTCTATTTCAGTTTTGTTTTCTGTTTTTTCTTTGTTTTCTTTTAGCGAATTAGAAAATGTGTTATTGTTATTGCTGTAGCCATAAGCGGTGGGTGTTAATCACAGTATTGCTTGACTACTTGCATCTAAGAACATACAAGTGTGTATGTGTACCCCGATCAGTGGCAAGATAAAAAACTTTACATCACAAACATGTTGCCTAAGATTAGAATGTTTTAAAATCATTTGCATTAAACAAAAAACCCAGACTGCTGCTGCTGCTGCTTCTGCTTAATCATTAGACACTTCATGGGACACTTTCTGCAGTAATTATGTGGGTTTTTTGGTGGTGGGATCTAAAGCCGTCTTTGATTCAAATGGAACATGAACAACGATAGTGTGAATTATAAATAAAATTCTCACATGTGCAGCAACCATTTACTGAATAATGACTTAATTCTGGGAACATGCAAATCATGACCATTAAATCGGTGTTGAATCTATATCGGTACAAAATCTATTGGGAAAAATAAAAAAGAAACGTGTTAAAAATGTTGATAACAGTTCTGTTTCTGTATTTATGAAACACGTTGAGCTTCATTGTGATACCACGATACTGGATTCTTAACTAATAAGAATGAAGTTCCATTGGAAAGATGTGTAACTTTATTGTTTAGTATTCAAGACATTGTGATTTTTTCTTCATGATTGGGGTTATGATCCCATAAGTCAGAAAGTCTTTTATGAATCCAAAATCAATTTTAATACCTGTAAGTTCTAGAGGTCTAGCTTGTGTCTAAGAAGGTGTTACCTGCGGTCTACTCACGCTTGTCCTTCAGGCAGTCTTTTCAATGAGTCTTCAATTATCCTGAGTCAATAGTCATTCTTGATACTTTCTAGCATCTAAAGAAAGATAGTAGAAAGACTGATTGGCCTAAATTTTTTCGGTCCTGTATTAAGCGGGTTTTCTCCGTTACTATCAAAACTAACATTTTACCTAGCAAAACTTCTGACCGCATAAAACAATTACAAACTAGTTTCAAAGAGCAACTTGAACGAAAGCAATAGAAGAGCAACATTCTCTCGCAAATCAGAAAATAAAAACATACTACCAGACAAGGGAGATTTGAAATTTTCGAAACCACTAACTGTACATTTGATTTCCTCTTCAATGATCGAGACTGAGTACACAAAGTACCCTGGTAGGGCTGCTGGCAATCTATGAGGTTGGGATAGATACTGCAGTCGCCCATTTTTCCCAGTTCTATAACCATACACAGTTTCTGATGAAACCTCTTAGACTTCTAAGGCACAACAAATGAATCACAGTATTTGTCCTCTTCCTCATCACTGTAGCTTCTAGAGAAATTATTAGACATATGCTCGAAATCAATACGTCTAGCATGAGTGCCTATAAGACAATGACTCCAACCATCATCCAGCCTAAGCCAGATCTGCTGCGGTGTCTTATCCGCAAACGAAGATGCCTCTAATTCTTAACGAATTCCATTATTGCATTGTCGCCATATTCAAGTAGGTAGTCGCTGTAGTCTAGTAGGTAGTGTGTTGGCTTATTAGACATGAGGCCTCAGTTCAAACTCCAGGTCAGACATCTTCAACAAAATGAAAATAAAATAGCCATGAAAAGTTTCTCAAATAATCTGTTGTTAGGAGTCGACTTAAACCCTAAGTCACGCCGCTCATCAACGAAGTTGTTGTGACTATGAAAATCTGAACAGTAAGTTGTTTTCAGCCTAGCAGACAACCTAAAATACATAGGTCCCTTGGTTTGTATTAGCTTGCACTATAATGTAGATCAAGGAAGTCGCAGTAGTCTAGTAGGTAGCTTGTTGGTTTATTAGACGTGAGGCCACGGTTCAAATCCTGGTTCAGATATCAAAACGAAAATAAAAAAGTATTTCATAGGCGATTTCCTCTCAGCAGATTTGTGGTAAAATCTCTGAGAGTAGACAAAATTGCCATGAAAATTTTCTCAAAAATCTGTTGTTCGAAGTCGACATTAAACCATAGATTCCACCATTCATGGAGAAAATTAACACACACAACATAAAGTGCTGTGAGAAGCTAGGCCGTAATCCTGCCTAAAGGGTTGTAAAGACTGATTATGTATATACATATGTAATGTAGATCAAACCTATTCCGCCATTTACCTATTACAACTGGCTGGTATTTCTCAATCAGCTTGATAGTTTTATCAAAGTTTAGATGCCAAATTACTTTTCGCAAAGCATGTTGAATTAATAAATTCTGGGATCCCAATAATCTTTCAGGTTCCCATGTGCCGGACAATGACAGAGAAAGTGTTCTGTGGAATCCTCTTCTTCTTCCTTATTACAAATTCGGTGGGAGGTATCCTGAACTCAAACGTAAATATGCCATTACGACTGCAGTGAGGTTTTTAAAATTGATTCTGGTTAGATTTAATGCAAGGTTTCTTTTGTTCTCTACTATCTCTCATGTATATGAAGATAGATTTTAAAATCTATCTCTCCAGACGCAAACCAAATCAGTTAACAGAGCTCTGTTATGTTACTAACAGAACTCTGTTAAACAATTAATTGGAGGCGGGAAAGAAAAACGGGAAAAATTAATTAAATTCCTGGGTAAAATAAGAAAAAAATGATAAAAATAAGTCCTATAGTTAATCACTGTTACAAAATATAGCGAAATAAGGACTACAATAAACAGATAATCATACATTTCCAAAAGCTATTGTAATCCGATAAAAAATCAATATTGTGGGAAAACAGGACAACATGGGCGGTCAATGAAAATTGTTTTTAAAGCATTTTATGTCCCTTTAACTAAATCAATCGCTTAAACCTTTAATAGCGCGAATTTTCCTAGTAGATTTTAAAATTTTCTGAGACTTCAAATTTTAAAATCCACTAAGTGTCCTTTTGTTAGAAAACAGCATTGGTTCTAAGGAATAGAGCAGTACGCGATTAGGTTTTTTCCAAACACTTTATTGTAGACGGTATACAGTATATATATACATTCGTCTACGATCACCATGTCCCTAAATATTCAATTTTAAAGGTTTGCCACGCCTACTTTTTGCTATATCGAATATTTTTAAACCATCTAAACCTGATAAACTTTCGAACAAAAAAGGAATGGTTGAAATAGGTTCAGTAGTTTAAGAGTTATCTCTGACACCACGTGTCCCTCACGCCACGTGTCCCTCACACCACGTCTCTCACACCACGTCCCTCACACCGTCCCTCACACCGTCCCTCACACCGTCCCTCACACCTTCCCTCACACCTTCCCTCACACCGTCCCTCACACCGTCCCTCACACCGTCCCTCACACCGTCCCTCACACCGTCCCTCACACCGTCCCTCACACCGTCCCTCACACCGTCCCTCACACCGTCCCTTACACCGTCCCTCACACCGTCCCTCACACCGTCCCTCGCACCGTCCCACAAACCGTCCCACACACCGTCCCTCACACCGTCCGTAGAACCGTCCCTCGCACCGTCCCTCGCACCGTCCCTCACACCGTCCCTCGCACCGTCCCTCACACCGTCCATCACACCGTCCCTCACACCGTCCATCACACCGTCCCTCACACCGTCCCTCACACCGTCCCTCACACCGTCCCTCACACCGTCCCTCACACCGTCCCTCACACCGTCCCTCGCACCGTCCCTCACACCGTCCCTCGCACCGTCCCTCGCACCGTCCCTCGCACCGTCCCTCGCACCGTCCCTCGCACCGTCCCTCGCACCGTCCCTCGCACCGTCCCTCGCACCGTCCCTCGCACCGTCCCTCGCACCGTCCCTCACACCGTCCCTCACACCGTCCCTCACACCGTCCCTCACACCGTCCCTCACACCGTCCCTCACACCGTCCCTCACACCGTCCCTCACACCGTCCCTCACACCTTCCCTCACACCGTCCCTCACACCGTCCCTCACACCGTCCCTCACACCGTCCCACACACCGTCCTTCACACCGTCCCTCACACCGTCCCTCACACCGTCCCTCACACCGTCCCTCACACCGTCCCTCACACCGTCCCTCACACCGTCCCTCACACCGTCCCTCACACCGTCCCTCACACCGTCCCTCACACCGTCCCTCACACCGTCCCTCGCACCGTCCCTCACACCGTCCCTCACACCGTTCCTCACACCGTCCCTCGCACCGTCCCTCGCACCGTCCCTCACACCGTCCCTCACACCGTCCCTCACACCCTCCCTCACACCCTCCCTCACACCCTCCCTCACACCGTCCCTCACACCGTCCCTCACACCGTCCCTCGCACCGTCCCTCGCACCGTCCCTCGCACCGTCCCTCACACCGTCCCTCACACCGTCCCTCACACCGTCCCTCACACCGTCCTTCACACCGTCCCTCACACCGTCCCTCACACCATCCCTCACACCGTCCCTCGCACCGTCCCTCACACCGTCCCTCACACTGTCCCTCACACTGTCCCTCACACCGTCCCTCACACTGTCCCTCACACCGTCCGGTTTTGACGGGAGGGTCCGACAGTGTGAGGGACGGTGTGAGGGACGGTGTGAGGGACGGTGTGAGGGACGGTGCGAGGGACTGTGCGAGGGACGGTGTGAGGGACGGTGTGAGGGTCGGTGTGAGGGTCGGTGTGAGGGACGGTGCGAGGGACGGTGCGAGGGACGGTTCTACGGACGGTGTGAGGGACGGTGTGTGGGACGGTTTGAGGGACGGTGCGAGGGACGGTGTGAGGGACGGTGCGAGGGACAGTGTGTGGGACGGTTTGAGGGACGGTTTGAGGGACGGTGTGAGGGACGGTGTGAGGGACGGTGTTTGGGACGGGTTAAGGGACGGTGTGAGGGACGGTTTGAGGGACGGTGTGAGGGACGGTGTGTGGGACGGTTTGAGGGACGGTGTGAGGGACGGTGCGAGGGATGGTGTGAGGGACGGTGTGTGGGACGGTGTGAGGGACGGTGTGAGGGACGGTGTGAGGGACGGTGTAAGGGACGGTGTGAGGGATGGTTTGAGGGACGGTGTGAGGGACGTAGTGTGAGGGACATGTGGTGTGAGGGACATGTGGTGTGAGGGACGTGGTGCGAGGGACATGGTGTGAGGGACGTGGTGTGAGAGACGTGGTGTGAGGGACACGTGGCGTGAGGGACACGTGGTGTCAGGGATAACTCTTAAACTACTGAACCTATTTCAACCATTCCTTTTTTGTTCGAAAGTTTATCAGGTTTAGATGGTTTAAAAATATTCGATATAGCAAAAAGTAGGCGTGGCAAACCTTTAAAATTGAATATTTAGGGACATGGTGATCGTAGACGAATGTATATATATACTGTATACCGTCTACAATAAAGTGTTTGGAAAAAACCTAATCGCGTACTGCTCTATTCCTTAGAAACAATGCTGTTTTCTAACAAAAGGACACTGTATGAGCCAAGAGCTTTTTCCTGGCACAAAGCGAAAAACTTATAAAGAAATTGTGCTCGAATATTTCACCAATGTGAAATATTTTATTTTAACACACTTTTTCTATGTTAAAGAAAAACACTTGTTTTACCACTCACGGTCGCAAAAAGAATAGAATTTATTTTAAACTTACAAAATAATATTTGTCTGCAATTTACCAGCACAAAGAATTCGGTGACCAAATTTACATTTTTTTTATATAGATTTTAAATAAGTACGATGATTAGCGGTACTTTAGTAAAGAATTTTATTGTGTTTTTGTATGTTTCTTTTTGTAACTTTTTTACAAACGCACACCCTGTAGGAAATTTAATCAAAGACTCAAACATCCTCCCCGCCTTGAAAGCAAGGCTTTCAATATTTAGGTTCCCCCTTTTTTAAACATCATATATTGGCAATTTACAGATTTTGGTAATGGCTCTTTTAAATACACCTTCTGCAGTTCTAATCGTTGCCACCCTGACCATACCATCGTCTCCTGGATGACATTCAGTAACTCGTCCGATAGGCCATTTGAGGGGGGGTATATTATCTTCTTTGAGCAACACTAAATCGTTTACCTTCAAGTTAAGCCTTGCAGCTGACCATTTTGTTTTAACTTGTAGTAGCTTTATGTACTCATTTCGCCACCTTTCCCAAAAATGTTGTTGAACCCACTGGACCAATTGGTATCTTTTTAATGACATTGGATTGGTTGCTAATATTGTTGGCTTGGGAACTGCAGTTAGTAGCCGACCAACCAAAAAATGCGCAGGAGTAAGTGGCCGAAGATCATTGGGATCCGAAGAAAATGGAGTAAGTGGTCTACTGTTAACTATTGCTTCTGTTTGACAGCGAACTGTATGAAGCTCATCATAAGTCAATATATGATTGCCAACCGCTCGTCGAATGAAATGTTTTGCTTGCTTAACAGCACTCTCCCATAAACCTCCAAAATGAGGAGAACGTGGCAGAATAAACTTCCACATTATACCTTCTTGACGGCAGGCATTGCGAACCTCTTCGTTGTGTGTCTCAGATAAAAAATGTTGAAGAAGATTTTGTAACTCACGATTTGCGCCTATAAAATTTGTGGCATTGTCTGAGTATATCACAGAGCAACGACCTCTTCTTGATATAAATCTCTTTAGAGCCATTATAAACGCAGATGTGGTAAGATCAGGCACCAGCTCTAAATGAACTGCCTTTACCGAAAAACAAATAAAAACTGCTAAATAAATCTTTGAAGGAGATCGACCACGAATCCTGGGTGTAATCTGGAACGGGCCACAATAATCGATTCCAGAAACGAAGAAAGGAAATGTTTGTTCTACGCGATGGGTAGGGAGTGCGCCCATTATCTGGGACTCTGTAACAGGTCGGCAACGATAACATAAGATACATTTGTGTACGGTTTTTTTTATAACATTTCTCCCATTTATAATCCAAAATTGATCTCGTAACACATTATGAAGTGTCAGGGGGCCGGCATGCAAGTTCTTAATATGAAAGTAATTTACGATTGTTTTTACAAAGAGGTGATTGCTGGGTAAAAGTATTGGGTGCTTAGTTGAAAATGGCAACGATGAATTTTTAAGACTTCCTCCCACACGCAAGACTCCCTCATGTATAAATGGAGATAATTGCAGCAATTTTGAATTATTACTTAGCGGTTTTTTGTGGCTTAATTGTTTTATTTCATCAGAGAAGCTTGCATTCTGTATGATTCGACAAATTACTAAGAGTGTTGCTTGCATTTCCTCAGCATGAATTGGACCTTGATATACTTCTTGACCTTTACTTAATTCAATAAATCTAAGCACATATGAAAAAATTCGCAGCAATTTTTCGTAGTTGTTGACATATTTGTGATTGCTTATTATATCTCCTTCAATTTCAGCTAATAATGAAAATTGGGTTTCAACGCATGGTGCTAAATCAAAAGACTGATCTTGTTCCGGCCATCCATCTTTCTTAACTAAAAAGTCCGGTCCATTTAACCAAAAGGGTTTACTAAGGGTGCTAGTTGTGGCACCTCGTGATAATAAGTCCGCAGGTTTTAATTCGGATGGCACATATCGCCATGTGCAATCATTGGTGAGGTGTTGTATTTTTGTTACTCTATTAGCTACGAATGTTGGCCAACGGCAAGGTTCCCCTGCAATCCAACATAGTGTTATCTTAGAGTCAGACCAGCATACAATTTGTTGTGGGATGATTGGAAAACTATTTCTTATTGACTGTAGAAGTTTACTGCCAAGTAGTGCAGCACACAACTCTAAACGTGGGAGACTAATTTCTTTGATGGGTGCCACCTTCGACTTTGCGCAGAGTAATCTAGAGCTAGCCTTTGTTTCATCAGTTGATACAGCATATATGCAGGCACCATATGCCCTTTTGCTTGCGTCTACGAATACATGGATATTAGTGTTAGCAAAGAATTTTACATACCTTGGTATTTTAATTTGAGAAATAAGATTTAGTTCACCACATATTCGCTTCCATTCAAAAAAGACATCGTGTGGAACGCTCTCATCCCAATGTAATTTAAGCTTCCAAAGTTCTTGCATCAAAATTTTGCAACGCACTATTATTGGATTGATAAAGCCCAAAGGATCGAAAAAGCTTGCCATGTGCGATAAAATAAACCGTTTAGTAGTTGAGACCTTTGATGGCTGCGCCGGATAGGAGAAGCTGAATATGTCTTCAGTAGGTGACCATTTCAAGCCCAATGTCTTTACGTAATGAATTCCTTCCAGCTCTACTAGGGTTTCTCGATCCGATGGAGGGACATCACGTAAAAGTGCTTCACTGTTGGAGACGAATTTTCTGAGTGGAAAGCCACCACAAGCCAATAGGGCAGTTACTTGCCGCTTTATTTCTATAACTTCTTCTTCTGTACTACCACGGGTAGTAGTATGTTTATGTACCTTCGCGATCAATAACTCCATACAAAATTTGGTGCATGCATAGCTGTAAAAGAGTAAGAACATTGCAGAATTGTGAAATGAATTGTGTGCGATCGGTCTTTAGGTTTGTAACATGTATTATGAAAAGGTAATGCTTTTTAATGTGTATGTGTGTGTGTGTGTGTTAAAATTTGTGAGAATGCATATCTGGAAAAGAATTAAATCATTTTTATTTTCAATTTTTCCCTACAAATTTGGGATCATACCTGCTTTTTGTTGGTCCTTTCATTTGTATTGCTTTTCAAACGAATGGTTGGATGGACAGAATGAGTGTGTGAACGTTTCCTCATCTACATCCCAGAGTACAAGTAGACTGTAATGTGAAAATGTATATACGTATGTACGAATGTTTGGACGGACAGAATGAGTGTGTGCGTAACATGTAATGTGTATGATCGTTTTTTTTTTTAATAGTAAATTCTTGACACGCACTGCTCATGATCACAGGTAGAAGAAATAGAAATATAAACTAATAAGAAAGGGTAGGTTGGTTGTGCGGTTGTTTTTAATTTGATGAGAAAGAAATGTATAGTTTTTTTTTCACGTATAAGTATAAGTAATATCTGTTTTCACTAATTGAATTTACTGATTGATCTACAACACCCCAGAGTATAAATAGACTTGCTTTTAAGAATTTAGATTTTTTTTAGTTTTTGCTGTTTTAAATAAATGAAATTATAGAATAAAGGGATTAATTAAAACAAATTATTTTTTTATTTTTTGAAAATTTTATTAATTTCTTTTTTCAGATTTTTACAGATTCGAATTTAAAAACGTTTATACAGATTAAATAACTTAAGTGTTAACAAATATTGTGTATAGAATGTTTGACATCGACAAATGTGGAAAGATTGTGAATAAGTATTTTCACAATAATACAAACGTATGACATATTAATACATAAAAATGGATTACTTATTTTACTAATGTTACATATTCTTAGTTCATTTATAAGTTTCATAAATAAATCTATATGTTTTATTAATAGTTCTTCCAATTCAGCTGATGTTACCATTTTTGTTCCCCTTCTTTAAAAATTTAATAGTAGGTTGTGTTAGTGCGGGACGATGTACTCTGAATTATTTCATTTTAATTTATATTTATTGAATAAAAATTTTAAACACAAGTGCCCACAATTAAATGTATTAAATTTTTGTTTTCGTTCATAATTATATTCAATAGGAAATTTTAAGTAGTTGACAATCTCAAGTGGTGGTTGTAAGTTTCCAAAGCTATCAAAGTATTCCTTATAGTTGTGGTTTTTATAATATGCTACCCAATGTGTTCCCATACCATTTGAATCATCTAAATTAACAATGCCGCATTCTTGTTTGAATGGTTTTTCAGGTAAAGAATCACGCATGAAAACATCCCTAAAATGTTTGAGATGTCTTCCATATTTATTCAAATCCAAATCTGTTAATGGGCGATTGGGAAGGTTATCTAATAGTTTTTGGAGCTGGACTATAGTAGAGACCATATCCAGTTTTATATGGTTTGAGGTACAACCCTTTACCCATTGCAATTGATTCCATATATCTATTATGACGGTTAGCTTCAGCCAATTGTTCTTTTCCATTTTTGATAGCATTTACTGCTTTGACAATAGCGGATCCTCCACTTGCCAAACCACCAAGCGCTGACAATGCTGTTAGTACGGGAATAAGTGGAAGAAATCCTCCAATTTTCGGTACAGGTATAACTCTCGGTATTATAATGTCTGCTCGCTTTTTCCCTTTAAAATTTGAATGAATAGCCTTTTGAGCTATTTTAACAGCATCATTTATATCAAGGGGTTTCTGTTCTTTCAATTGTTTTAAAGTTTTTCTCACAGTAGCTGTGAATAATTTCTTATTACACTTATTCATTTTTCCTTTTCTTTTCTTATGTCTCTGCTCCTTCAAACCTAATCCAAATTTCACTTTAGCTTTCATAGCGTTTGTCACAAACCACGCGTTAGCACGTTCTTTAATATCACTATCTTTAGATTTAACTCGTTGCCAGGCTTTTTCAGCTAATATTTGATCTGCTTGATGTCTTGTGTCTATATCTTTTGATTGTGAATATGCAATATCGTGCTCTCTGCAAGCTGCGTCTAATAAATTTATACCCTTATCTCCTCTTGCTAAACGTTTTTCAAGTTTTGTACCAGGTCCACAAAACTGATAACCAGGTAGATGTAATTCAACAGGTACTTTATTTATTAAGTTGTTTACAAATCCTCTTCTCATCTTACACTGGCTGAGGTTTTGTTTTGACCCTAGATTATAACAAATTTTTTTTCGTTACTTTTATACCTCTTCGCAAAAATAGCTGAAATCAAGACGATCTCTTATATATACAGCAATTTATATGATTTCAGTATGTTAATTTTTTGATATTGATTTTGATCTGCTTTGTATCTGATCACGATCTACTTTACATCTGATCACGATCTGCTTTGTATCTGCTCACGATCTACTTTATATCCGATAACGATCTACTTTTTTGGTTTTTGGTTTTGTCTATTTTATTTTAATTTTTTTTTTATTATTATTTTTTTTTGACTGATTCTGATTACGATCTGCTTTATATCTGATCACGAACTGCTTGCTATCTGGTCACGATCTGATTTATACCTGATCACGATCTGCTTGATGGCTTGTGCCTATATCCATTGATTTTGAGTACGCTATATCGTGCTTTCTACAATCTGCATCCAATAAATTATTCCTTTATTTCCTTTATTCTTGCTATTCGTTTTGAAGTTTTGTATCAGATCCACAAAACTGATAACCAGGTGGATGTAATTCAACATATAATTTGTTTATTAAGTTGTCTACAAATCTTCTTCCAATCTTACACTGATTAGGTGTTTTTCTTTTGACTGTAGTTTATAACCATTTTTTTCATTACTTTCATACCTCTTCGCATGAAACACTACACCAGCTATACTAGCAAGCTATACCAGCTATACCAGCTATACCTGCTATACCAGCTATACCAGCTATATCTGCTATACCAGCTATACCAGCTATATTAGCTATACCAGCTATACCTGCTATACCTGCTATACCAGCTATACCAGCTATATCAGCTATAGTTGGTATAGTTGGTATAGTTGGTATACCTATAGCAGCTGTACCAGCTATAGCAGGTAAAGTAGATCGTAATCAGATACAAAGCAGATCATAATCAGATAGCGAGCAGATCATAACCAGATCAAAATCAATTAAAAAAATTATTATAATGTCTAAAAATTATCATAATAAAGTGTTGGAAGATCTTGTAAAGACAAGGGCTGTTCTAAAGAAAAAGTTAAAAAATATTAAACTGAATCAAATAGATAGAGTTAATTTATTAGAAGATACCTTTCAACCAATAATAAAACCACTTAAAAAAATCATTGGAAAACTCGAAGATAAGCATAAGGATACAGACAACACTATTGATGATGATGACGATTATTATGACGTAAATGCTGATAATGAAATCATCGGAAAACTTGAAGATAAGCATAAGGATATAGACAACACTATTGATGATGACGATGATTACGATGATGTAAACGGTGATAATAATGATTTTCAGTATGAAAATATTTCAACTGATGATAATGATGGTGAAAAAAACTATGACCATAATAGACCTATATCAAGTACATGTATCAAAAACTTGGAAAGAAAACAATGTTTAAAACTGACGAAAAGCTCTCCATTATTTGAAAATATACAAACACTTATTAATAATAAGCAATTGGATAAAATTTATGGTTTTAATCAACATGTAGACGGTAGTTGGAGATATGGCAAGGAAAAATTAATATTTAATAGAGATAATACTATGCAGATAGGGAATATGAAATTGAAAATGACGCCTGGATTATTTGAACTAGTATTTCATAAAAAACCTCTCCATTATTCTAAAAATGATTTGAAAAAATATAAAGAGATTTTAATTAATACCAATGCACATAAACGTCGCTATGAACCTAATGAACAAGTGAAAGGGACACGAGCCTTCAAATATATACGAATAATTAAACATTTATTCGAAACAACAACAAACATTTTAACAAAAGGCAGTGGTTTAATGCTAAAATTACAAAATAATCTGAAATCAAATTACATACATTGGGATGATCCTAATGAATTAGTTGACAGACTACGTTTACTTCTCTCATCGGAAGGTGCTGGCCACAACAATCATCAAAACGAAATAATCTCTATTATCGAAGAACTTAAAGAATCTAACATAATTTATTAGAAGAGTGAAAGAGATGTCTTATATTAATAAATTTGGAGAAAGTTTTAATAAATATAACCATAAAAACAAAAATATTGTAATCGAAAAATATATAACACAAATATATGATGATCTAGCTGATCAAATAAACAATTTAAACATTGAGGTAGAACATGTTTACCTAAAACATGGCAATGTCAAAAAAAAATAATAATGAAAAAAAAATTAAAATAAAATAGACAAAACCAAAAACCAAAAAAGTAGATCGTTATCGGATATAAAGTAGATCGTGAGCAGATACAAAGCAGATCGTGATCAGATACAAAGCAGATCGTGATCAGATACAAAGCAGATCAAAATCAATATCAAAAAATTAACATACTGAAATCATATAAATTGCTGTATATATAGGAGATCGTCTTGATTTCAGCTATTTTTGCGAAGAGGTATAAAAGTAACGAAAAAAAATTTGTTATAATCTAGGGTCAAAACAAAACCTCAGCCAGTGTAAGATGAGAAGAGGATTTGTAAACAACTTAATAAATAAAGTACCTGTTGAATTACATCTACCTGGTTATCAGTTTTGTGGACCTGGTACAAAACTTGAAAAACGTTTAGCAAGAGGAGATAGGGGTATAAATTTATTAGACGCAGCTTGTAGAGAGCACGATATTGCATATTCACAATCAAAAGATATAGACACAAGACATCAAGCAGATCAAATATTAGCTGAAAAAGCCTGGCAACGAGTTATTCCAAAGATAGTGATATTAAAGAACGTGCTAACGCGTGGTTTGTGACAAACGCTATGAAAGCTAAAGTGAAATTTGGATTAGGTTTGAAGGAGCAGAGACATAAGAAAAGAAAAGGAAAAATGAATAAGTGTAATAAGAAATTATTCACAGCTACTGTGAGAAAAACTTTAAAACAATTGAAAGAACAGAAACCCCTTGATATAAATGATGCTGTTAAAATAGCTCAAAAGGCTATTCATTCAAATTTTAAAGGGAAAAAGCGAGCAGACATTATAATACCGAGAGTTATACCTGTACCGAAAATTGGAGGATTTCTTCCACTTATTCCCGTACTAACAGCATTGTCAGCGCTTGGTGGTTTGGCAAGTGGAGGATCCGCTATTGTCAAAGCAGTAAATGCTATCAAAAATGGAAAAGAACAATTGGCTGAAGCTAACCGTCATAATAGATATATGGAATCAATTGCAATGGGTAAAGGGTTGTACCTCAAACCATATAAAACTGGATATGGTCTCTACTATAGTCCAGCTCCAAAAACTATTAGATAACCTTCCCAATCGCCCATTAACAGATTTGGATTTGAATAAATATGGAAGACATCTCAAACATTTTAGGGATGTTTTCATGCGTGATTCTTTACCTGAAAAACCATTCAAACAAGAATGCGGCATTGTTAATTTAGATGATTCAAATGGTATGGGAACACATTGGGTAGCATATTATAAAAACCACAACTATAAGGAATACTTTGATAGCTTTGGAAACTTACAACCACCACTTGAGATTGTCAACTACTTAAAATTTCCTATTGAATATAATTATGAACGAAAACAAAAATTTAATACATTTAATTGTGGGCACTTGTGTTTAAAATTTTTATTCAATAAATATAAATTAAAATGAAATAATTCAGAGTACATCGTCCCGCACTAACACAACCTACTATTAAATTTTTAAAGAAGGGGAACAAAAATGGTAACATCAGCTGAATTGGAAGAACTATTAATAAAACATATAGATTTATTTATGAAACTTATAAATGAACTAAGAATATGTAACATTAGTAAAATAAGTAATCCATTTTTATGTATTAATATGTCATACGTTTGTATTATTGTGAAAATACTTATTCACGATCTTTCAAAATTTGTCGATGTCAAACATTCTATACACAATATTTGTTAACACTTAAGTTATTTAATCTGTATAAACTTATTTTTAAATTCGAATCTGTAAAAATCTGAAAAAAGAAATTAATAAAATTTTCAAAAAATAAAAAACTAATTTGGTTTAATTAATCCCTTTATTCTATAATTTCATTTATTTAAAACAGTAAAACTAAAAAATTCTAAATTCTTAAAAGCAAGTCTATTTATACTCTGGGGTGTTGTAGATCAATCAGTAAATTCAATTAGTGAAAACAGATATTACTTATACTTATACGTGAAAAAAAAACTATACATTTCTTTCTCATCAAATTAAAAACAACCGCACAACCAACCTACCCTTTCTTATTAGTTTATATTTCTATTTCTTCTACCTGTGATCATGAGCAGTGCGTGTCAAGAATTTACTATTAAAAAAAAAAACGATCATACACATTACATGTTACGCACACACTCATTCTGTCCGTCCAAACATTCGTACATACGTATATACATTTTCACATTACAGTCTACTTGTACTCTGGGATGTAGATGAGGAAACGTTCACACAATCATTCTGTCCGTCCAACCATTCGTTTGAAAAGCAATACAAATGAAAGGACCAACAAAAAGCAGGTATGATCCCAAATTTGTAGGGAAAAATTGAAAATAAAAATGATTTAATTCTTTTCCAGATATGCATTCTCACAAATTTTAACACACACACACACACATACACATTAAAAAGCATTACCTTTTCATAATACATGTTACAAACCTAAAGACCGATCGCACACAATTCATTTCACAATTCTGCAATGTTCTTACTCTTTTACAGCTATGCATGCACCAAATTTTGTATGGAGTTATTGATCGCGAAGGTACATAAACATACTACTACCGGTCATCAAATTATCAACGTAGAAGTCGTTAAGTGTAACCTTGGCACCAATAGGATAATTATCCATTTCTTCAATTGCGATCTGTTGTAAACATTTTATCGCTAAATACGACGCGCTACTTGTCCCGTATGTGACAGTTTGAAGTTTGTAGGTTTGGATTGGATCGTTGATATGTTTCCTCCAAAGAATACACTGCCAGTAACTGTCAGCCTCATCCACCAGCACTTGTCTGTACATTTTTGCAATATCTGCAGACACAGCATACTTATGATATCGAAAGCGACAAAGAATTGTAAAGATGTCTTCCTGAAGATTTGGGCCAACTTTCAACATATCATTTAATGATTTTCCATTAGTCGTAACACAAGAGGCATCAAATACAACCCGCAGTCGAGTTGTAGTGCTATCGGATTTAATTACACAGTGGTGCGGAATGAAGTATCGTGCATTATCAATTTTTGTTGGAGCCATATGATTTAGGGAAATGTATTCCTCCATAAATTCTATGTATTCACTTTGAATACCCTTGTCACGGGCAAATTTTGATTCCAAATATGTAAACCTTCGAAGAGCAGTTGAACGTGATTCGCCTAAGTCTGGAGGAAGCACCTTAAATGGGAGGCGAACAATAAATTTATTTGTAATTGGACATCTTTTGACAGTCTCCAAAAAGAATTTTTCGCAAGATATTTCTTCTGCCGACATTATTTCTTCTTGTTTTGGTTCACAGTCTTCAACTCTCCAGAATGACTCCAAAAGTTTATCAAGTGTCGGTTTATTGGATAGTGCAGTGGATTGGTTATGTTTCACACTTGGTTGCATTGGTGATACTGTCGTTACATCACAGTCATCCTTTTTCGTAGTCGTCATACTAACAATTTGTTGGGGTTCAGAATTTTCATGTATCGAATTTCCAGTTGGTATTGTATTTGATTTGCTGTTTGGTGTGCTGACTAAGCCTGATACTATCCAACCTAATTTTGTTTTCATAAGATTTATTTGATTTGCCATCTTAATTTTTCCCACCATAAGAAGGTCCCAGAAGATTTCCACGCCGATGAGCAAATCAACTGGACCCGGAACGTTAAAGGTTTTATCGGCTAACTTTATATTCTGTGGTATATTCCAAGAGTTTGTGTTTAAATGCTGGTGTGGATGATTCGATGAGATTGACGGGATAATGACGGAATTAAATGTTGATGTAAATTCACTGGTTAACGATTTAGCTTTCAGCATGCATGAATAGTTTGCACTAACTGATTTGGAGCCTCCAATTCCACTTATACTCATATTAATTTTCTTTCGAGGCAGACGTAGATGTTGAGCCATTCGTTCTGTAATAAAATTTGATTGCGAACACGAATCAAGTAGAGCTCGTCCTATGATAGAGACACCATTGGGGCTGTATAATTCAATCATTGCAGTTGCCAGGATTGCAAAATCTTTGTCCTTGAAAGCATGAAGACAGGCGGTGGGGGTTAAGTCGGTCTCTTCTACGGTTGTATTATTAGATTGGGCACTGGTTAATTTATCGGTGTTAGAAGCTGATGTACTAGCTGGATCCTTATGTAGCAGGGTGTGGTGTGTTGCATTACATTTTTGACAGATGGGCACGATTTAGCAATGTGGCTTGTTCCGAGACAATTTAGACATAATTTAAGTCGTTTAGCGGCTCTAAATCGATCTGTCACGCTCATGTCAATAAACTTTGTACAGCGAAATACGCTATGATTTGGAGCGGAGTCACATATTATGCATTTCGTGGCTTGATTTAAAGAAACAAAGGCTGTAGTATGATGGTTAAATGATGATGTACGGTTATATCGATTTTGTTGCGAATGGGTTAATGACTGTTCCCTGGATGAAAAAGAGTGATTAGTTTCATGAATTTCTAATGACTTACAACGTCTTTCCAAAAATTTTGCTAAATCGTCCCAGCTGGGTAATTGCAACGATGTAGCGGTTCCACTTCCAAAGGCAGCTAGATTATCCTCCCATTTTGCCTGCAAGTTAGGATCAAGTTTAGAAACAATTAAATGCATTATGATACCATCTGATATTTGCTGTTTACTAGCGATCGATTCTAATGCGCGTAAGCTAGCGTTAATGGTGTCTATAAGTAAACGAAGTGACGGTACATTTGGTTTATACAATTTTTGAATATTAAAGATTTGCAGCAAGTGTGACTGGAACAAATAATTTTTATTGTTGTATCTAGTTTTTAATAAATCGAATGCGACGTCATAGTTCTGAGCGGTGACTTCCAGGGACTGAATAAGACGAGCGGCGCTATCAGTCAGACATGATTTCAAGTACTGAAATTTGGAAACTGGAGACAATTCTTGATTTTCATGAACTAAGAGGCAAAATACATTGTAAAATTCCATCCAGTCTTTATAATTGCCATTAAATTTTGATAGTTGTAGCGTTGGTAACTGAGGTCGTTGAGAAATCGAAGTTTGATGTGATACCCGTGTACTTGAAAGTGGAGACTCGTTTGGTGGTCCACGAAGTGAGGCTAATCGTTCCAGTATGACAGATTTTATTTCATAATAGGCTTCTTCAAAAGTGCATCTAGGATTTTGTAGGATTTCCGACTCATCGAGTGATTCCAATTCCAATTGAATTGTTTCAAATGAGTTAAGTTGACGCTCCAATAGCGACAATTTTACCTCTAGCTGGTACATGGATAATTGAAGTAACTGATTTATATTGGTTTTCATTGAACAAATTTGAGTGATTAATTGGTCACGTTGCAGTGACCGGGTGCGAATTGAGCCCCTATAGGCACAGGCAGATGGAGTTTGCTGCTCCTCCTCTTCTTTATTTCCAGCCATATATATTTATACTATAATTTTCCGATGAAAATTATTGGGCAGCTATCCGGTTCGAAGGACCGTGTATGAGCCAAGAGCTTTTTCCTGGCACAAAGCGAAAAACTTATAAAGAAATTGTGCTCTAATATTTCACTAATGTGAAATATTTTATTTTAACACACTTTTTCTATGTTAAAGAAAAACACTTGTTTTACCACTGACGGTCGCAAAAAGAATAGAATTTATTTTAAACTTACAAAATAATATTTGTCTGCAATTTACCAGCACAAAGAATTCGGTGACCAAATTTACATTTTTTTTATATAGATTTTAAATAAGTACGATGATTAGCGGTACTTTAGTAAAGAATTATATTGTGTTTTTGTATGTTTCTTTTTGTAACTTTTTTACAAACGCACACCCTGTAGGAAATTTAATCAAAGACTCAAACAGACACTTAGTGGATTTTAAAATTTGAAGTCTCAGAAAATTTTAAAATCTACTAGGAAAATTCGCGCTATTAAAGGTTTAAGCGATTGATTTAGTTAAAGGGACATAAAATGCTTTAAAAACAATTTTCATTGACCGCCCATGTTGTCCTGTTTTCCCACAATATTGATTTTTTATCGGATTACAATAGCTTTTGGAAATGTATGATTATCTGTTTATTGTAGTCCTTATTTCGCTATATTTTGTAACAGTGATTAACTATAGGACTTATTTTTATCATTTTTTTCTTATTTTACCCAGGAATTTAATTAATTTTTCCCGTTTTTCTTTCCCGCCTCCAATTAATTGTTTAACAGAGTTCTGTTAGTAACATAACAGAGCTCTGTTAACTGATTTGGTTTGCGTCTGGAGAGATAGATTTTAAAATCTATCTTCATATACATGAGAGATAGTAGAGAACAAAAGAAACCTTGCATTAAATCTAACCAGAATCAATTTTAAAAACCTCACTGCAGTCGTAATGGCATATTTACGTTTGAGTTCAGGATACCTCCCACCGAATTTGTAATAAGGAAGAAGAAGAGGATTCCACAGAACACTTTCTCTGTCATTGTCCGGCACATGGGAACCTGAAAGATTATTGGGATCCCAGAATTTATTAATTCAACATGCTTTGCGAAAAGTAATTTGGCATCTAAACTTTGATAAAACTATCAAGCTGATTGAGAAATACCAGCCAGTTGTAATAGGTAAATGGCGGAATAGGTTTGATCTACATTACATATGTATATACATAATCAGTCTTTACAACCCTTTAGGCAGGATTACGGCCTAGCTTCTCACAGCACTTTATGTTGTGTGTGTTAATTTTCTCCATGAATGGTGGAATCTATGGTTTAATGTCGACTTCGAACAACAGATTTTTGAGAAAATTTTCATGGCAATTTTGTCTACTCTCAGAGATTTTACCACAAATCTGCTGAGAGGAAATCGCCTATGAAATACTTTTTTATTGTCGTTTTGATATCTGAACCAGGATTTGAACCGTGGCCTCACGTCTAATAAACCAACAAGCTACCTACTAGACTACTGCGACTTCCTTGATCCTCACACCGTCCGGTTTGAGGGACGGTGTGAGGGACGGTGCGAGGGATGGTGTGAAGGACGGTGCGAGGGATGGTGTGAGGGATGGTGTGGGGGACGGTGCGAGGGATGGTGTGAGAGATGGTGTGGGGGACGGTGCGAGGGACGGTGTGAGGGACGGTGTGAGGGACGGTGCAAGGGACGGTGCGAGGGACGGTTCTACGGACGGTGTGAGGGACGGTGTGTGGGACGGTTTGAGGGACGGTGCGAAGGACGTTGTGAGGGACGGTGTGAGGGACGGTGTGTGGGACGGTTTGAGGGACGGTGCGAGGGACGGTGTGAGGGACGGTGTGAGGGACGGTGCGAGGGTCGGTGTGAGGGACGGTGCGAGGAATGGTGTGAAGGACTGTGTGAGGAACGGTGTGAGGGACGGTGCGAGGGATGGTGCGAGGGACGGTGCGAGGGACGGTGCGAGGGACGGTGCGAGGGACGGTGCGAGGGACGGTGCGAGGGACGGTGCGAGGGACGGTGCGAGGGACGGTGCGAGGGACGGTGCGAGGGACGGTGTGAGGGACGGTGCGAGGGACGGTTTGAGGGACGGTATGAGGGACGGTGTGAGGGACGGTGTGAGGGACGGTTTGAGGGACGGTGTGTGGGACGGTTTGAGGGACGGTGTGAGGGACGTAGTGCGTGGGACGGTGTGAGGCACACGTAGTGTGAGGGACGGTGTGTGGGACGTGGTGTGAGGGACGGTGTAAGGGACGGTGCGAGGGAGTTCATTAAACCATTTACGGTAGCATTCCTTTAAATGTCTGCATTTTACACTTCATCATAGACATGCTTCTTTAATTTCTTATTGCTGTGCATCAAATGAAGAATTAAGAATTCATAAGAAAATTTAAAGGATATTTACCCTGAATGTAGGTAAAATGATATTCCAATTTCATTTCATTAAAATGTTTTTTTTTTGTGTTTTTGTTATTGTTTTATGTTCTATGAAATAAATGAATAATTCGTAATGATAAGCATGAAAAGCATAAACATGCTGTATAATGTAGTGTTAAATAGAAAATAATAAAAAAAAATGAATGAAAATAAAGACAATGATAATAACAGAACGTAATGATAAAATAAAAAGAAATGGAAAGAAATTGAAAATCATAAAATAGATCACAATAAAAGAATTTTTTAAATGGAGCACAAACAAATAACGCTTCCATTCCATACATAGATATGCATCCTTATTTCATGACCTTTCCGAGCTTATAATAAAGCAGCTAAGTTTGTTAATATAAACTCGCCATAGTCTAGTAGTCTGTATTTACGTAATTAACGTGAGCCCGTGGTTCAAACTTTAGGTCAAACATTTTGTACAAAATATTTCTTTCAGCATCTGCTGCTCCGCAGTCTTCTAGCAAAAACTTTGAAAGTAAATAAAATCGCCACGAAAAGTTCCTCATACTTATCGTTCGGCGTCTACGTAAAACTTGTCGGCGGAACCCTGTATAGACTGAAGGTAGTAGAACGTACCACTTCACAACAATGCAACACGATACAACTCTTTTAACACAACTACCATCGGGATAGTATTAGTAACTCATGTATAAAATTAACACGCACTACATAAGAGGTGTGAGACGCTAGGTCATAATCCTGACTGAAGGATTCTAATGATCAATTATGAATGCATGTATGTTATTATAAGCTCGCACGTTTCCAATGGGGTGCCCAGTGTGGATAACTCATCAGAAGTTATATGATTACAGTACGTCTGGCAAGTTCATCGGCTCTATATATAACAGAAATACCACTATTGCCCGGAACGCTTATCATGTGAATGTCGAGCTACTCTGCTATCTCATTGGGAAATTTTGGGCAGCAATAAGCTGTCTTAGAGGTCGTCATGTTAGAACTCAGTGCCCAGTCACTGCCTGGCTATTGAAAAGTGAACTAGTATTCTCTCTAGACACGTTCTCATCTTTAATAACCCTAGCGCAGAAGATACGATAAGCTTTTGCGCTTAGAAGACGCGGAACTGCTCCGATAGACTTATAAAGATCCCTTTATCCCTAGCAGTTTCAAACCATTTGTGATTATCTGAGCGGAGTATTTCACGATTAACGTTACACCATTTTTCCAAACTTCTCTTTCCAAAATGGATGTTTGGAACGCATTCTGTAGTCAAAACTTTTAAGTGTTCCAAGGTTTCAATCTTTCTAAACTTTTACAAGTCTGGGTCATCACGTAAGATTATCTCCAGCTTCGGCAAAGGTGTAGTTGCAATGCACCGCTAACAATATTCATTTTATGAGTTTAGTGGTACTTGTCCTGCCAAGGGATTAGCACAATATTAGGCATCCGTAGGTTGAGATAATTTTAACCTTAGCTGTATACATGCAGTAAGTCATACCACGTTCTAAACATCATTTTTCGTAATTTTTTGTTACAATCATAGAATGTCATGAGGCATTATTCATTCTTTCAAGTAAATACACTTTCCAGAACAGCTTCCTCTACAAAATAGGCTTCAAGAAGTTCTCATTCTTGAATTGAAAGTCTGCCTCATACCGGCCCAATGGATAGAAAGGCGGCAGTTTGTATTTAAAACCTCCAATTTCTCAAGATTGATACTTAAGCCCAGATCATTTGCTGACTTACCTCAGAGTAAGTGACATCATGTCGCTTCCTTCAGAAGTGTAAATAAAGAGAAATCCATGTAGTATTTAACGATTGCTAAAATCTTTTTAGAAAAACATTAACTTGCTTTTAAAGCTAAAGTTGACGTTTTCAACTTTATTACACACTTATATTACCCCATAAAGCTTGGACTTTAAAACTGTTCAATAACATTTGTTTTCTATTTTTATGATGCGGCGATAAAAATGCGTTTTGGGAATCAAAAAAAATAGAAAAAAACACTAAAAACGCAACAACAAAAATTTGGTCATCATCATAAATTCATAGTTTTTACCAAAAATAGCCAGACAGGTTTACTTACCATGCTACTGTTACTACTGCTGTCGATGGTGCTGCTGTATGTAACACCAGCTCTGTAAACACTGCAGAGCGCACTTCATCATACACCATCATAATGATCATGATATTGAGCCAGGCTTTAAACCTTGCCAATGAACTGCAAGTAGTTGTTGTTTTTTTCTTTTGCGTTTCCAAAGTTTAATGGCTAAACACGAATGGTTAGTGGAGTATGGGTTAAAAAATTTTAAAAACGAGTTATTATTTGTGAATTTATTTTATTTCATTTACAAACAAACAATTTTTTTTTGTTTTTTTTTTAATAAAAAATCATACCAAATAATGTAATGCAATATATAGGCCCGAAAATAAAATAAAATAACTGCCATTGATTTACTATTGAATTCATTATGCAGGAAATCTTAAATCTTGAATGCAGAAAAAAACTCATGCAATATACCATAAGGAGTAAGCTTTTCTTCATTTGTGGTTAATTTTCTGTTTATTTTTTTGTGCAAGTTTTCGGCTAAAAACATGTCGAAATTTTCATTGATTTCTATTCGTTTTTCTTCTCTTTTTTTGGTCTGCTGTAGCAAAAAAAAGGAATATTTTTCATGTTCTTTCGCTTATAATCTCATGGGTTTATTGGTTTATTTAAAATGAAATTAAAAATGGAACAATTGTAGCTGGTTTTCGTTTACCATTAAACTTTTAACGAAAAAAAAAACACAAGAGAGCAATATAACAACATGACAATCATGTTCTTCTATAAAACATTTGATACCCTACCGTGCACTATGCAATGTCATGCACACATTTCAAGAAAACTAACGGACATCACGGCAATGGATTGCATTACTCATCAAATGTTAAAATCAGTCCAATGCACTATTTGTTGGCAGTAACGTTAAGGCCTTAAACATTTGCCAGAAATTTTAAAGAAATTGTTTTTATTTCTGCTTAACACCTCGTAGAGCATAAGTCCTCTTCCATATTTCTCAAATTCCCAATCTAAAATTCAGTCGTACTTAAGCATTTTTATTTCAATTTATTATTATCCCCTCCTCATTTCAACTTTCTGCCAAACTTTTCTTCCAAAACATGTTTATGATCTTTGGAAACCTCCAGGTTATTATGATTATCTAAGGTTTCCAATTCAAATTTTATCAGCATATATCCTGGCTAAACTACGAAAGTAAATAAAATTTCCTTGAACACTTCCCCACCAAACCTATGGTTCGCAGATAACGTTAAACTGTAGGCCCCATCACTCATGGATAAAATTAACACACACAACATGGGTGCACAGAGAAGCTAGGTTGTAATCTTGACTAAAGCGTTGTAATGTGAAGTTAAGTATATCAAATGCCTGCTTCACTTAGGAGTATACCTGATCCATTTCCATTTAATCCTGTTTAAAATGGTACAAGTCGCTTCTATATTGCAACTGTAGTATAGATTGCCACTTTAACATCAGGCTTACAACCCTTTAGTCAGGATTACAACCTAGTTTCTTACGCCACTCGTGGGTGTCAGGATTAACTGCTTAATGTCGACTCCGGACAACAGTTTTAGGAAATTTTTAACGGTAAATTTACTTTACTTCCAGGGTTTTGGACAGCTGAGAAGAAGTCGCCAAAAGAGCTATGTTTTCGTAATTCGTTTTTTCAGAAATCTGAGCAGGGGCTTGAACCACTGTCTCTCGTCTAATAAGCCAAGACACTATCTTCTAGGCTAGTAGACTAGTGGCGTGATCGAAAACCTCAGTTTTGTGTTTGATTGTCTATAGTTACAATAATTTTAAGAAGATCTGATCATAACAACACTTTACTTAGGATTATGACCTAGCCTCTCACACCACTTATGTTGTGTGTGTTAATTTTATACATGAGTGACGAGACCTACAGTTTAAAGTCGACTCCGAACGGCAGATTTTTGAGAAACTTGTCATGGCCATTGTATTTACTCTCTCACATCACTTGTGTTTGTTAATTTTATCTATAAGTGGCGGGACCTACAGACTACGAACGATAGATTAAGAGAAACTTTACATGGCAATTTTATATGCTCTCAGAGTTTTTGCCAGAAATCTGATGAGAAAAAGTCGCTGAAGAAATATTTTTTCGTTCGTTTTATTGAAGATGTCTGACCTGGGGTTTGAACCGCCTCACTTCTAATAAACAAACGCACTATCTGCTAGACCACTTGACTCGCAGCCTGATCGAAAACCTTAGTTGTGAATTGGATTATCTAGAGCTGCAATAAATTTAAGAAGATCTGAAGTCGCCGTAGTCTAGAAGGTAGTGTGTTGGCTTATTAGATGTAAAGGCCACGGTTCAAGCGCCATGTCAGACAACAAAACAAAATATAAAAAAAAATATTTCTTTGGCGGCTTCCTCTCAGCAGATTCCTGTCAAAAACTCTGAGAGTAAATAAATTTGCCATGAAAAAGTTTCTCAAAAATCTGTCGTTCGGAGTCAACTTTAAACTGTACATCCCGCCACTTATGGATAAAAAAATTAACACACACAACATATGTACATAAGTGGTGTGAGAAGCTAGGTCGTAATCCTGACAGAAGGGTTGTAATGACCAATTATGTATGTGTGTGAGTATATCTGGTGTACACCTACGCTTAGCTTTATTGCGTAATTTGCACATAGCATTGACAATATGTTATTGTACTGCTAGTATTTGGACCATACTTCTAGTTATCACTTCATAGCTCACGAGTATTTATTGAAGCTAAATACAGCCCTAGTGTCTTTACTTACAACCGACTACTTATTTCACAGCTGCACAATGCTAAGAATGCAACTAATTATACTCAGTCATGCTTTCAGACTCAATAAATTGCCAATACAATATACTACACAAATTATATTGTTTGCAAGGCAAGCTATTATTCTCATAAGTAGAGTAGTTTTTAAACCACTAACCATCAATCCTTTATAAAAAGGTGGCATGCATTTCCATTATGCAACAAACAACACACATATTTTATTGGTATTGGTTTTGCATTATTTTTCCTTTAAAAATAAATTGAATACCTTGAAATGCAGATAAACTGCTAAACATTCTATTTAATGTAGAAGCATTCAACTAAGCCACCAGGTTTTTGTTGCAAACATTTTCCTCCTTTTTTTGGGGGGGCAGGCACATGAAACGTCGTTCATAACAAGCCTGGAAAAATATTGGCATTTACGTTTAAGTGTGTTAAAGTTGTAAAAATGTTACAATTTGTTCAATAAAATGTATTTTATTTTTTGGACATATTTAACGTAGGCTGCAGACTGGCAACGGAACAAAAGACTTAAGCAACAAACTTGAAAAGCAAAGAAATTATTTTCATAATAACGATGACGTTTATTAAGCAGATGGCAAGCAAGAATGAATTGTGATTTAATGTTTCAATTAAAAAGAGAATTTTAATTATTTCAAGTAAATTGTAATCAACATCAATCATATTCAATTATAAATACAAGACACTTTGGCTGTGTAATAAGGCCTATTAAAAATGAAAAATTACTTTTAAGTTGTTCAATTATTCTTGCCGCTATGAATTCATAAGCTATTCTAGATATTTTTTTGCCATGGCATAAAGGAAATCAATTATAATGCCAACATTAAAATTAATCTTTTAATCTCTCTCTCTCGCTCTTTATGCATCGACCAGCATGCTAGCCAACCTGCTAACTAGCATTATATGCCATATAATTACCACAGAGCGTATTAAACACAGGCGTAAACATGTTTTAATATTTTTTTGCAAACTTGCCACCATTCTTTTTATCTGTGAAAAGAAAGAGGGAAAGAGGATAAATTAATTCTCCTTAAAACTTAGCCACCTACTTTAAATTGTGTTTAAAAAAAGTTCTAAATTTGTTGTAAAATATGTACACATTATTTAACATTTTGTTGCCTGGCATGGACATTCAAACTTATAGTTGAATAGACAGGCAAAGTAACAATTTTTTTTTCGAACAAATTTTCATAAATTCCCATTAAATATTGGGCGAGCATATGTGTGTGCCTGTGGTTTTTGAAATTTAAAACAAAATCTAGACAAGAATACAAAAGAAAAAATCAATTGCCAGCAAAATACAACATTTAAACATGAAGCATTTTATCAGCACACACATGCACTAAAAAAAGTACAGGGTGTGCACAATAAAAATGTAATAAAAATATAAAATAGGAAAACCTGCATGTTGCCACTGTAAACAAAGGCAATAGAGGAAAGGCAGTGAAGAAAAGCGTTCTGTCTTTCTTTAAGGAAAGTTAAGCAAAGTCCCTAACCGCTGCATATAAAACAGCAAATTGATATATTTTTGCAGAGCTTTCTTTCTAAACAAGGACAGTTGGCAACTCTATCATACTAGAATCTGCTAGTAGGGCAATCACCATTTTAATATTAAAACTCAAACGAACCAAAGAAATGGTAAGGAGATAATGACGAAAAGGAACAAAAAAAATCTAAAAAATTGCAATGGAACCAAGAATAGTTTGCTTTATCCCGTTTCGGGCTCAAAGAGGCTTAATGTTGCGGTATCGCTTTAACAAAGGCAAAGAAACATAATAGACTGAATCAGCGTGAAACACTGCAGAAATGTAATGAATGTCTAAAAAAACATTGATTGTTTGAGGGATTGACAAGGAAATTTACAATGAGCCGCTACATAACTGTGAAAAACGTTCAACTCGATTCGGTATTGTTCACGGTAATAAAAATTTGTAAGATCTTTTGAATCAATGAATTCTGATCTCTCTGATTCTAGCCAAGCCATTGACAGTGACCAACGTCGTACTCAAAGCAATATGTATGGATGCTGCAGCCTGTCTAAAATCCACAGCAAACAGGAATGCATTGGACGCTCTTGCATCTCATGTTCATAGAAGAATTTTGTTTGTTTACATGTTCATGTACAGTCCATGGTTATTTAGTAAAACAGACTGAGTTAATGATCAGAATTTGATGGATGTAGCTTCAGCATGATGTCCGTTATCAAATGTCAAGGTGTAGAAGCTCCTGGTGGCAGATACTATACTTGGCATGGATATTTTGATGCACCCATCTTTACCGTGGGAAGTCGCCGTAGTCTAGTAGGTAGTGTGTTGGCTTATTAGACGTAAAGCCCGGGTTCGTATCCCAGGTCAGACATGAAAACGAAATATGAAAAAAAAATATTTCTTCGGTGACTTCCTCTCAGCAGATTTGTGGCAAAAACTCTGTGAGTAAATAAAATTGCCATGAAAAAGTTTCTCAAAAATCTGTCGTTCGGAGTCGACATTAAACTGTAGGTCCCACCACTCACGTATAAAATTAACGCACACAACATGAGTGGTGTCAGAAGCTAGGCCGTAATCCTGACTGAAGGGTTGTAATGGCCAATTATGTATGTATGTATGTGTCTTTACCGTGGACCTTGTACTGTTTGATTAAATCATAATTATGGCTTGCAAAATGTCAATGTCAACAACCCATATAGACCTTTAAGGAGAGGCTGTATAAAGCTGTTCAGTTCTTTTTCAAAGTTTAACGGACCATTGCCACGCCATTCAAAAGGCCAAACGGTAATGAAAGTTAAAATACTTTTAATATTCAAGCGGCTATCAGGGCACTGTGTTGTAACATAGTCACCCAATAGACCGTTTTCGGCTGCGGCGTGTCTCTCAATGAGATGCCAGATTTACATCATATGTATGCAAAGCTTTTGAATTGACCAGATGTGGCACAACCATTAAACTTTTAGAAGAGTTTTCTACTTTGTGAGCTCTCAGCTTCAGATATTGGATGATAAATAAATCTAGCCAAGACTGAATAGAGGATTTTTAGAAAATTTGAAAGATTACTGGATATTGCATTCTAGGTGCTCATGACGAGGAAGAAAAGGGAACGGATCTTGACGTATTGTATAATTACATAGCTTTATGCCGTTAGAAAAGAAACAAGTGGTAATCGCATTGATTTGATGGGGATGAACATTAGGAGTCTGAGTAGAAGAGTGGAAAATGTCCGAAGACTATGAAAAATAAATATCTGAGGTATTTCAATGAGCCATACTTGGCTGAAGTGAGTTTAGCCCCTCGCATAGATCGCGATAATACTGTCAAATGCATTAAAGCTTATTTTATTGATCATATGCTTATAATTCAACCAATAAGCCTTTGATTTATTTATTTCTTATTCAAGAGTAATTTTTTTGTTTACCCCCTGTTTGTATTGCCACGATTAACCAGAACCATGGTTTAAATATCATCCGTTAAGTAACAGTAAACAGTGTTAGGCAATATAATAAATACATACACACGCAACATACAGAGTTACCGGTGTCAGGAATAAAAGTATTTATTGAATAGCGAAAGAAGAAACCAAAACTGGATGTAACATGCGAATAGTAAAAGAGCATCTTAAATTTAAATTTTTTTTTTGCTTTCTTTCTTTCTTCTTTTTTTCTACAACTATTAGCTGCTGGCATAATATTATTTGTACGTTAATTTAAAGAATTTTTTTTTGTTTTTGTTTAACGCGATTTACTTACATCTTATGCCAGTCGTTTTTATTCTCTTAATTTTCTGGAAAATAAAACTTAAAGAAGAAAAGTGTGCTGTTTATTAACGACAAGTGAACAGTCATTGTGGCCAACATACAGGTGCGACAATTTCTTGTTAATTTTTTTTCTTTCTTTGTTTATCAAACAAACAGTAACTGCAACAGCAACAGCTGTTATTAGCTTTAGTGATGATGGTACATGTTGCTGTTATTCTATTCCGTAGTTGAACTGTTGATAAGCCTGTTGAAGATGATGCTGTTACTGGCAATGTTGCTTGACTTTCTTTGTTGTTTTCTTTTTTTTCTATTTTTCTTCTAATATTTTGCAGATGAAACTTGAATGAAAATAGAAGAAAAACACAACAAATGTTTTCATAAATTACGCACCCGTGTTAGAACAAACAAACAATTGCTAGTTCGTTTGGAGACGTAAAGAAGCAAAACAAAATAGACACAAAACAAAACAACATGGCTTTACAAAATGCTCAACATTATGTTGCCGTTTAAAAGAAAAAAAGAATTCAAAAAAATAACAAAAAATTGTTACAAACGGTAACTGAAATTATTACCATTATTAGAGACGTTTTAAGTAGTTGACCAAGAATTTCATTTCTAAACAAATTATTTAAGCTTTCCGCAGTTGCTACATGAACTGAACGCCATAAACATGCTGCACTGTACACTGTAGAGGCTATTAAAACTAATAAACGAAGTCTGGTACGGTGTTTTTTTAGAATGTTTTCATTAAACCCGTAATAATTGAATGTGTAGCCATTATTAAGGACATTGTAAGCTTTCTTGCGGAAATTTTCTTCTTAATTAAAGAAACATTGTTTCGTATTTGAAAGCGCATAAAATATTTATTGCCATTCACATCAAAATACAATTAAAATTGTCAATGTATTGTGCTGATTGGAATATATAATAAGTATTGTAATCAGTTTATTACCTACAGTTGGTGATATTAGTCAGGTTTTAACACCGCTGGTCTGGCAAGGCTGTAACCTATTGATATCATACATCAGAAGTACCATTTATATGTATACGACGATAGGCAAGATCTAACAAAAACATCGCCACTATTCGTGAGAAGGAAAATGAGATCACTGTAGTCTAGTAGGTAGTGTGTTGGCTAATTAGACGCAAGGCCGCGGTTCAAACCCTAGGCCAGACATTGAAAAGGAAAAAAAAATATTTCTTCGGCGACTGCCGCAAAAACTCTGAGAGTAAATAAAATTGCCAAGAAAAAGTTTCTCAAAAATCTGTCGTTCGGAGTCGATTTTAAATTGTACACACTCGTCTTTAAAATTAACACACGCAACACAAGTAGTGTGAGAAGCCAGGTCGTAATTCTAACTGAAGGGTTTTAATGACCAATTATGTTATGTATGTGTGAACTGAAGGTAAAAGACAATAACTTGTTTTTGCTAAATGGTCTCTGGAGCAGTTGGCAATTGGCTCTAACTTTCATCGAAAAATCATCTTCAGCAAAGAGGTCCACGCATAGGTAAGTGGCTAAACAAAATTCGTCCGAGAGCGTCCAATACACCCCTAAAAACTCACAACAGAAAGGCGCTGCGTGCCACGCAGCTCATAACATGTTAAATAATCTGCACAAACGATTTGAGGGTACGGCTATCTCATGAGGTGGTGTTGTGCAGTACATTTGACCCCGTTCGACTTTTTCTTGTGGGATTTTCTTAAGACACAAATCACAACGGTGCTCAAACCCAACGTAAACCATGTTAACGATCAAATTCAGCAAATGTTGTATATGCTAGAGTCATGGAAAATTAAATATTTCGAATATGCCTCACCCACACAGAAGCCGTGAGGGATATTTGAGCGATGTTATGTTCCACACATAATGCCATCAAATGGTCTTTCGAACAAACAATTACGGGTCATTACCACCCTTCAGCCAGGATTACAATCTTAGATTCTCGCACCACCTTTGTTGTGTGTTATAATTTTATACATGAGTGGCGGCAGCTACAGTTTAAAGTCGACTCATTTTGAAAAACTTTTTAATGGCAATTCTATTTACTCTCAGAGATTTGGCAAGAAATCTGCTGAGAGGAAGTCGTCGTAGAATTATTTTTTTTATATTTCGTTTTGCTGGAGTTGTCTGAACTGGGATTTGAACCGTGGCCTCACATCTAACAAGCCAACACTATCAACGCGACTACGGCGGCTATATGTATATCTCACACACACTTTGTTTTATTTAAATTTCAAATTTTTTATTACAAAATTTAAATTTAATGTAAGGGCTTTAAATTGCTAAGCTTTCAATTTCTCTAATCATTTTTGTGTTCCATTATTTAGGCCTCTTTAAGCATGTTTATACAACAAATCTATTCACGTTTCATGGATTAAAATTAGCCAATGAAACTTATTCACTAAGCAGTCTTTATATTTGGTAATGGTCTGATTACTTTCGTGTCCAGTAAATTTGGTAAAGAAGCGTTTTTTTTTTGCTTCGTTTAACTTTTGCAATACCATTCTCCTCCATATTCTCTGAATATCAAATTTTTATTTTATTTAAATAAAGTATAGAAAAATTTTATTTTGTTTGTGTTAAAAATCTTATAAAATTAACAAAAATAAAATAGCACTACAATAAAGCTTTAAAGTAAATCTAAACAGTCTCACAAAACGAAAGCTAATCTGGACTTAATACTATATTTTACTGCAGCTCTATTGTGTATTAATTCACTTGATAATAAAATATTTTTTGTGACTATTGCTTATCAGTTTTATAATTCCTAGAACTGAATATACAAATCAAATTGGTTAATTAGGCATTTGCTTTGGAAAGAAATTATTTATAATTATACAGTGGTCAACAATAATGAAAATTATATTAGAATTGTGTGCTATTTTTTTTTTTTTTAGATTGATTGGCCTCTTTGCAGTATTATATTCACATTTTTGTTGCGTTTTCTTGTAGCTTACAATTTTAAACAAAACAAATTGTTTGCTTTTAACAATTTTGTATTATTTTATTTAAACAATCCCTTATTTGTTTAAATTTTTAATTAACAAAACTGTGCCTTAGATTTGTATAACAATTCAAGTGGCAGCACTGCTTTCGCTTTATTTATACGGCATTTATTTTGAGTCTGGTAACTTCCAGATTGTACTCTTGGTTTGCTATTGTTAGTCTTTCTCTCCCAAAGAAGGAAAATTTCCCTTTTGGATTTTCTTAGTGTGTAGCTTATTCAGTCGTTATGAATTTAAGGCTCTGTTATTAATAGCCTGCTGTTGATGGGTAAATACGCATCAAATACCTTGCTTTTATGATTTATAGAGTTTTGCAGTTATCATGCTTAGTACACGAGTTAAATATCCATATTGGATTTAGTAAAGCAAATGATATACATGCTTGTCAAATTCTGTTCTGCACATTCGAATTTGCGCCATCAATTTTGTGTTAACAGGTACTTAATTTGTATTCCATTTTACGTCTTCAATAGCTAGTTGTTTACGCCACACGTTTATCCTCAAACCCTCTATTTTAGGCTTATTTTTCGGCCGATTTTAAAGCCTCATAAGCTTTGCAAATCAGCTTATTTAGGACTCTACCATCTACATACATACATACATAATTGGTCATTACAACCCATCAATCAGGATTACGACCTAGTTTCTCACACCACTTATGTTGTGTGTGTTAATTTTATACATGGGTGGTGGGATCTACAGTTTAAAGTCGACTCCGAACGACAGATTTTTGAGAAACTGAAAGAAAATCACTAAAAAATTTGAGAATTTGAATCTCGGGCTTAGTTCTAATAACCCAACATAATATGTACTTGACTTCGGCCACCTACTAAGGAAGTAACTTGTAAGTCGAAGTCCTGAAAAAAATTATTCTTTTCAAAGAGATTGAATACTAGTTGCCAAACCCCTGTAAATAAATTGTGGATTTATTTATTTATATCAGGAGCTAAACATATGTACTCCGTCGCCTAAGTAATTCATGATACCGAGAAAACAGAAAGATAGATTTGAGAATGTTCCGGTTCAACTGAAGTACAGTACCAATGTACTCCTCTTTGTAAAATTAAATGCGTTTAAGGTTGTAATTTATGTACAACATCAATCGCAAAATTGCTCTAGAAACCTAAAATTATGGTCTCCGAAAAAGTAAGTACTCAAAACCGATTGGACTTCTCTATAGCATACCCTTTTAAACACCTCTGTAGAGCTCTCAGGAATAAAATGGCTTCATTTTAATCGGAAAATAAACAACAAGAGTTAAAGAAAATTCAGAGAGCAATGTGGGAGGCGTGAGAAGCTAGGTTGTAATCCTGACTATATAAAAACTTTGATAATTTGATGTGTACCTATTATTTTTGTCTACACTGTATGTTGCTAGAGTGCAAAAAAAAGATTACTTTTACTATTTAAAAGCCTATTTGGCATGACTAAGAAAAATTTATTTTTCAGCTAAAATAGGTCTTCAGCTTCACTGTGCATTTATATATTTTACTTCAACAACTACATTTGGATTGCATTACAAAAAATTTGTTAAATTTCATCTCTAATTAAATATTTCATTTCAACAGTTTTGTTTTACATCTGTTCGAATAAACAATGAAATTTTTATTTTTAATCACCATAATTTATAGCCTCTTACAGCTGAATATGACTTCTGTATCAAGGGGACAATATAAAGATCCAAGTATTTGACATAAAAAATTAAACTAAAAAAAAATTAATTCATTAAATAAAAACAATTTAACTCTATTTTATACGTAGAATATCCAGGTAAATGCGTGGTTGGCGACAAAATTCTATCCAATGGCGAGCAGGCCCAAGTGCCTAAAGAATGTGGCAGAATATTGTGTGGCCCAGACAGCTGGGTAGAGTTTCAATCGTAAGTTGTTTAAGGATTTAGAGGGGTACATCGGATTAACTTCATTTCTTTCTCTAGGTGTAGTTTTATCGAACCACCGCCTGGCTACAAATTGGGTGAACCTAGTATGCTGCAAGCTAATTATCCAGATTGTTGTACGCGTCCTTTTATACCCATTTTATAGAATTATGGTTCCTCTTTAATCAAATAAATAAAAAGGTGTATTAGCCTGGTATATTAAACAAATTCTAATTTTTTAAAAGGCAAATTAAAGCAATTTCTTAAGCTATTTACAATTCAAAATAATCAACCTTCACTTAATACTTAATATCTCTTGGATATTCTAATTTAATTCGTATTTTTTCTTTTTAATTCGTAAATTGTTTCACAGAAAAGTGTTTAGCATACTGAACAGTTTCTAGCATACAGAAGTTTGGCTCTGCATTATTACCAATACATACGGCATTTTCATTTCCTCTTTTCTAGCAATTCTAATGGTCAGATCGATCCCTACGATCTAACTTGGCCCAATTGAAAATGAGGCTAAAAGTCCAAATACACAAGTCACAAACGCATAGCCGTTTAACTCTTACGCATTTTTTAATGCAAATAAAGAGAAACTTTAAATAAATCTGCATAAGGAAATACGTTCTCTACTTCTCTACTAAATAAAAAATAATCAACTAAACGAATACCCTACGCACAAAACAACAAAAACAATCCACAACTATTACGTTTGTAATTTTAAAATGGCACGCAGTCAACTGATCACCAGGGAATTTTTTGATGTAAAGAGTGGGCCATTTAAAAGTTTAAATTTAAAAATGTAACAAAACAAAAACGGTTTAAAATATTGCCAAATTTATTTTCGTTTAGAAATGGAATATTATTTAATTCATATGGCTGCAGCGGCTGGCCCCACAGTACCACATTCGATCAAAGCAATTTTCGTGCACTTTTTCAAGTGCATGGGGTCGTTTCTCAGCAATGGCATCACGAATGTTGGCCTTCAATGCTCAAATGTGTCTGGCTTATCGGCATAACACTTATATTTAAAGGCACCCCACAGAAAAAAGTCCAACGGTGTCAAATTGCAGCTTCTTGGCGACCAATAGACTTCACCATTTAGGCTAATTGTGGCATGAGATGTGCTGCACAACCCTGTTGAAACCAAACATCGTTCACAACAATACAATAAAGAGCGGTCCAAAAAATCGGTTATCATGGTGCGAAAGGTGTCTTCATTGATCGTGATGGTTGCGCCGTCCTCATTTTCAATAAAATGTGGGCCAAAGATGCCTCTGCTCCACAAGCGGCACTAAACTGTTACTCGTAATGGGTGCATTGGCGTCTGTAAAACTACGTGTGGGTTTTCTGAGCCCCATTTAAGGCAATTTTACTTATTAACGTACCCATCAAGATGAAAATGAGCTTCATTCGAAAAGATGACTTTTGTTTGGCAAAATCGGCATCATGGTGCAGTTTGTCGTTGAGCCATCTATTCCAATAAATCCCACGATTCATTACGTTCAGTGGAGATAATACTGAAGTGGAGATGATACTGAATTTTGTGACAGAATGATTCAAAATTAAACCGATAGGTGGCCCACCCGTTACTCAATTGACTCTCTTCCGACCTTCCAGTGAATCATTTAATTGAGCTGCTGATAATAAGTCTTAATCGGGTAAATCCTGTGTCAATCTAGACTGCGGGCATACTGCAGCATCGGGAAATTTTAGACACATTGGGGATGCCTGCCTATAATTTTCTCGATCAGGATTTTATTTAATGATTCCAACTAAGGACTTCTAGTCTGACAATCTAAATGTTTCCAATGGTACCCACGTATATACATAATTGGTCATTACAACCCTTTGGTCAGGATTACGACCTAGCTTCTCACACCACTTACGTTGTGTGTTTTAATTTTATCCAGAAGTGGCGTGAGCTACAGTTTAAAGTCGACTCTGAACGACAGATTTTTCCATGGCAATTTTTGCCAGAAATCTAGCAGAACTTGGGGTTTGAAGCGTGGCCTCACTTCTAATAAGTCAACACACTACCTACTACACTACGGCGACTACATACCCATGATTTAAAAATATTGGACAGAGTATGCCGCGAGAAATGTAGTCTGAGGTTCTGACGATGAACTTTCGTATATACTGGCTAACTACTAAAGTTTCTTTCCAAATGGAGATCATGGTCATTGAAAGTAATGTAATGCTTGCACTCAGGCGCAAGATTCTGTGAGGATCACGTAATGTACGATACGTTGACAGACAGGCTGAGGTCAAGGACCTCATCTCAAATGCTATTCTCGTTCATTAAAAGCGGGTCATTCGGGCCATCATTCAAAGGAAACTCTTACATGAACTCCAGTGCATAAAGATGCTGTTTTTAATTTTTTTCTAACAACATTTAATGTAAACAAATCTGTATCTTTTTACAATATACATACGGTCAGCACTTTCAGTTATTTGTGCTAGTTTTTCTATTCTGTTGGCCTGCTAGGAATTCCTAACATATCCATGTCTTTTTGGTGTTTGAAACAAATATTTTCTGTTGTTTTTTCTTTTTCTTTTTTGATTTATTCCTA
The DNA here is from genome assembly GCA_958299815.1 of Sarcophaga carnaria. NCBI lineage: Eukaryota > Metazoa > Arthropoda > Insecta > Diptera > Sarcophagidae > Sarcophaga > Sarcophaga carnaria. The sequence continues at coordinate 21,871,697 of OY283153.1, read as the reverse complement.
CAAACATGGTGTCTTCAAAGAACACAAGCTGCATAATATTAAAAACCTTTCTTATACCATTCAGAGGAAATCGTTTTTAAAGTGCTTTTAGACAGCATGTTACCGTGTAGGGCATTAAAATTCTTTCAAAAGCAGCCGTTGCAATTGCTGGTCAATGCTTTGTTTTGTGTGTGTGTGTGTGCTGCTTCAATGTAGCCAATGAATCTGTCGTAAGTATTTGGAATGTTTAAAATAATTTTAAACTGGACGCAATTATTGAATTATTTTGTACCACATAAGGTAATGGCCAATAGGCAGCAACAGCACAAACAACAACAAGTGATGCTGCAATCAAATGTAATGCCAGCAAGACTAAACTAGCAATACGTTTTTCTAATGCAATGCAACGCAATGTCATGACACAAAACACAATGTGGCAACATAAAATGCCTACACAAAATTGCCATTGCAATTGCAAAATACAAAAGCCAGTAGCATTAATGCAACGGTATCTCTACATGGCACATGCTGTGCCTCCACTATGTTTCATAGAATTAAAACTGTAGTGCGTTCAAAAGAATGCCTATACAGTGTAAACCCTTAACGTCTCTCCTTATAATTCTCCTCGGTTTTATGAGATTTATTGTGTCAGTGTGTAATTCACTGAAAGCATTTAATTAATACTTAATAATCGGTGGAAACAGCGACTCATAGAAAGCCAAAACAAATAAAACAACAACAATTTCGAAATCATAAAACAAACTGTCTCTTTAACTTTCAACTTTTTTTCTTTCTAACACTACTTGCAACGTCTCGTCTATCTGTCTGGCCTTTTACTGGCATCATCATCATACAACAACGAGTGTTTTGAGAAACACACACAGTGTAGGTAACTGTTAAACCCAATAGGTTACCTCTACCAGTTGTGTTAATTATTCTTGGAAAAAAATGTTGATAAACCACAGCAACAACAGCAGCAACACTGTGCTAATGTTGTGCATTTCCCAATAGTTTCGCAACAGCAGGTCTCGATAGCAAGCTGTATTAGCTGGCTGGCTGGTAAGCTGGTGTGTGTTTTATGATACACACATCATGAGCTTATATTTACTGTTCTTCATGATCATGATCAACTGCAATAGTCATGGGAATTGAAAAGAAAAATGAAGACGAAGAAGAAGAAAATAAAAAAAAGAATCATTTTACTGTCAGTTGTTTAGGTCCTAATGTTGTTGGGCTTATAGTTTCCATTTGCCATTTGAAGAGTATCTCAGTTTTGTTGAGAATGTTTTTGAAAGTGTGGTACGTATTTTAAAATCAATAAACAATTTGACGATCTGTCATATTAAATGGGAAATTATTTGTTAAAAACCACGCCACACTGTAAGAGGTATGAAACGACATTAAAATGCCCTACACAGTCAGGATTACGACCTAGTTTCTCACATCACTTATGTGAGAGTGGCCACTCATGTATAAAATTAACACACATTAATGTGTTATCCTGACTAAAGTGTTGTAATGGCCAATTAGGTATGTATGCATGTATGTATATTGGCTGCAGAGATGCCAATTTCCTTGACCATAACCAATGTTTTCCTCCCTAAACGGATAGCAATCCCCTCCGACGTCGTATTGAGATAGAAGACAGAGTTGGTGGCAATACGGAATCTGGACAATGGACATGCTGCTATTCTGCGATGATAAAGACTCACAAGGGTCGATTAAATGATTCCCTATAACTTTCTGAATACAACATTCGATTTTAGAATCTCAACTAGGGAATTTTCCTTTGAGAAACCGGAGGAACCCACTGGGACCCTTGAAGTTTACACTAATGGCTCAAAGATGTGTAACAAAGTAGGTTGTGGTATCATTATTAAGTGTCCTGATATTAAACTTTCTTATGGGCTGCCTGATCACTGTAGTGAATTGAAAGCAGAGGCCGTGGTAAATTTGAAAGCGGCGCAATGCCTGTTGAGTGGCGGGAAAATCTCTTGCTTTACTCGGATATCCAGGCTGCAATTAAGTCCCTACCGAATGTAGTCTCAACGTCCGTTCTTGTTTATGAATGCCGAGGATTTCTATTTCCGGACACAAGGATATTATTGGAAATTGCATTGCTGATGAGCTGGACAGGGCCGATACGGAGCTAGCAATTTCCTACATGTTTCAGGGCCATTGCTTCGGTTAATTTTGATCTTGTCCATTCTCCACTCCACTCCACTAAACGAAAAGGCTCAATCTGATTGACTGAAAGAAGGTACGTGCAATATTGCCAGAGGCCTTCATAAATTCCCAGTCAATTCCAAGTTGCAATACAATACCCTGATTGATTGAGGATCAAGGCTACACTTTGTGATTGTTTCTACTCTTGTCTCATAAGCGAACTTATTTTCTCAGCCATATTTATGGCTTTATTACTCAGCATGTTCCACAACCAAATCATTTATTCCAAAGCCGTTTCCAGGCCCTTTTATATTCTGAAGCCAACGAATCAAATCAAGTCAATTGAAATATCTTAATGAATGGATTAAATAGGCTTGAAGTTATTGATAGCCATTGGAAACCCCCATAGTTTTGTGCCATATTTATAGAACCAATCGTTTTTATGCCGTTTGTGGCATCATCAGTGTAGTTTTTCTGGAGTCATCATCAGAGAACTGTGGCAAGCAAAAGCAAATACAGATGTAATGACGCTCAACATGATACAGATGTCATAAGAAAATAAAAACAATTGTTGCACCCATTAAAATAATAAAAATACGAAAGAAAACAAAGAAAACAAAAACAAAAACTAAACTGTAACACAGAATATACAAAATAACCATGAAGCATGCCACCACAATGATACAAATAAACCACAATTGTTTTGTTGTTTTGTTTTTTTTTCTTTTCTTTGTAGCAAATACTGCAACAAATGAAGTAATATTGTTGTTATTGCTTGCTAGTATTTACTAAACGTGTTGCAAGTTGTTAAAGAAGTCTAGTTGCAAGCAGTAAGCTATACAAGAAGAAGAAAGAGAGATAATGTAGTAAAAAGTAAAATACAGTTACAACGACAACACTGACACATTCAAAGCATTCAAATGTCCAAGACCAAGTGCTAGTAATAGTAACACTCGTGTAGAGGAGCCTAGTAGTACTGCCAGGCAGACGGACAGAGTGCGTTTAAAAATCTGTTGAAAAAAAAATTTACATAAGAATTGTAGTCTCATTTCCCTCTGGTATTTTCGAAACTACATTGCTTAGTAAGCATTTCATTTAATTGTTTACTGAATTTGCCTTCCTTCTTTCCTGCCTTCCTTCCTTCCTTCCTTCTTTTTTAAACAGTTATACTTCGTCTTGTTGTTCCTTTTGATATATTTTTCACACAAATATTTTTGCTCTACAGTCCAAAATGTGTCATAAGGCATAAGATTCTTCTCTCCTTTCCTCTGCATATGTGTACCCATAATGATCATTAATAGGCCTTTCAAAAAGTATTGCGTGTTAACTGTAGAAAAAAAGTAGAGTGTAAATTTATTGTGTAGTTTTGTGGCAACAACAACCCAACAAAAAAAGGTTCATAGATGATGTTTTCATTTTGACCCCAATAAATACAGTTTTCATAAGGCTGTCTACAGTAGAAGAGATAAAATATTGTATTCCTTTAACCGTTACAAGCTTGTTTTAAACATGTTGAAATGTGTAAGAAAAATTGCTTGGTTTGGGCCATATTTTATCCTGAAATAAAGGTAGTGTCAAGTACAGTGCATCTCAATGACACTCTATAGTACTTTGAATTGCGACAATATAAACCAGAAGGCAAAAAATATTTTAACATGGGGACATACATACATACATAATTGGTCATTACAACCCTTCAGTCAGGATTACGACCTAGTTTCTCACACCACTTATGCTGTGTGTGTTAATTTTATACATGAGTGGTGGGACCTACAGTTTAAAGTCGACTCCGAACGACAGATTTTTGAGAAACTTTTCATGGAAATTTTATTTACTCTCAGAGTTTTTGCCAGAAATCTGCTGAGAGGAAGTCCCCGAAGAAATATTTTTTGTATTTTGTTATGATGTCTGGCCTGGGGCTCGAACCCCAATACACTACCTACTAGACTATGGCGACTTCAGATGACAAAAAGTTGATGACATTACCCATAATACACTGAAGCTAACATTTAAGAGAAGATCCGTGCGTTTTTACCAACATTTTCCACCACTGAATTAAAGAGGGCATTTTATTGTTTTCTTTTCAAAGAATAGTAAATCCACTCAACATATTTTTCATTCCCCAGCTCTAAGGAAGTTATATTGCTGGATGCCTCAGCCATACCGTGCAATCAACACATCTCTGTTTTACTTTTTCGCTGCTTTGTCTCAAGTCCATTACCTACTTACTTAATTGGTCATTACAACCCTTTAGTCAGAGTTACGACCAAGCTCCTCACACCACTCATCTTGTGTGCATTAATTCCCACGAGTGGTGAGAGTGCTGGGACCTACAGTTCATAGGCAATTTCGAACGTCAGATTTTTTTTCTTTTTTTGGAGAAACTTTTCGTGGAATTTTTTTTTTACTCTCAGAGTGTTTGCCAGAAATCTGCGGAGAGGCAGAAGCCGAATAAATATTTTTTGGGATTTCGTTTTGTTGGAGATGTTTGATCTGGGGTTTGAACCATGGGCTCGCGTCTTGTAAGGCAATACACTACCTACTAGACTTTGGTGACTACATTAATCAAGCTTTTTCAGATTTTTTTTTTTTTTTGTAGACCGTTGATCTAGTAGGTAGTATGATAAACTTCAAATGTGTCTCAAAAGTGGAGACGCTGATTGTTTTGTCATTGTCTGCTTGTTGACATTAATCAAACAGAAAAAGAAAGTGAGAATTACAAACCAATTCTCATGAAAAAAAGTTTGAAAAACAGAATTTGTTGCTCACTACCCCTCCTCCCTTTCTCCTCTAACTATAACTATCTTTGTGTTATTGCAACACAATGTTCTGCATGAATAGAAGTCACTTCCTGTTTGTTGGTCGTAAAAAAACCTTCTCACATCAACCATGTTATGTGATAATTTTAACCATGAGGAAAGAAACCTACGGCTTGACATCGAATTCAAACTACAAATTTAAGAAGCTTTTTTCGTGGCATTCAGTTTTCTTAAAGAGATTAAACCAGAAGACTGCTGAAAGCATGTCTGAGATGGGTTTTGAACCACGATATCACATCTTACTACGTAGGAGAATATGGCAACTTCAAGGCTAGGAACAATATCCTCATGGAAACTATAGTGGAACATTTAGAACTAAGAATACAGCTGAAAAAGACATAATTTTGCAAAAAAAAGCAACGTGTGAGGGCTTAAATTTCTGCCATACATTTACTGAAATTTGGTATCAATTCCTGATGGATCAGAGTAGCTAGTATTTTTGAAGAAACATCTCAGCAAGATGAATCAGAAGCTCGGGTTAAGGTGAAACTGAGTATCACAATGTATTCAAATGTTTTGGCAGCAGAAATTGGAAACTACAAGCAAGGTAATGTAATGAAAAATCAGTCAGGTTGCATACCTCTTACGCCAAGTAGATATTGACAATGGAAAGAGTTTGAAAAGAATTCGATTTACGCCACAAGCTGATTCCATCTCTAATATCATGAAATCACAAATGAACAACTACTTTGGTTCAAAACGAACATAGTGTATAACAGCACACCAGCACAATGAAACAATCGTGAGCAGCTCTATCATTTGACCATCTATTCGCATCTCTTTGTATAGACTATCATCAAATCCAGTTCATTGCAAGGTGTACCCAGTCATTAGATATCATCAGCATCCATAAGCATATCGATATTCTTAAGATTACAATTACAACCTCTTTAATATTTTTTGTTACATTGTTGCACTTAAAATCATTTTTTTCGTCCTTCATATCCTCAATTTCTATCTAATTTTGCCATTCAGCCACGTTGCATTCATACCACAACGATTTACAATTAGTTTCGATACTTCATTACCGGTGTTCTCTATTCAAATATTTTGACATAAAAACCAACATCAAATCGAATTTATCAGCAAATCATTGTTAATCAGATTAAACATTTTTATTAAATTGCTACTGTTTTGTGTTGGATTTTTCTTTTTTTCCTATAATTTTCTGTCATGTTTCTTTAAAGGTTCAACTTTTCTTTTGAAAGCCTGCCGATATTTTTTCTGATTTTATTGCAATTAATAACAATGGTATTGTAACGTCAATATAATAGAAGAACTTTTATTGTATTGACTCTGTAACGTACTTTAAAACTCAAGTTTAATAAAGTGCTGCACTTAAACTCATTGATCGTAAAGGCATCAACTTGAAATTGTAAGAAATATTGCCTTCAGGCCATAAAAGGGGAATAAAAGGCGTTCAATGCTTGGCAATGATCTGGCTTTAACACTTCAATAGCTAAAGGCTGTCATAACATAATAATTCTGCGCAAGCAATAATAAAACATCAAAGGCTGGATTAACGGCCATTGCTAAGTGGAAACTTCACAGACTAAATTAAATGTAAAATTGAAAAGACAGAAAGAAAGGAAAATTAATTAAAAATTCCTAAATTGGACATATTTTGTGCCTATCTTTACCTACCAATGTCTATCTTCGCCTATCTATGCCTATCTCTTCATTTATATAGATGTGGCTTAAACAGTCTTTTCACTCGGCGGACGTAGCCCACTCCCCAAAGCTCAACCTAGTCCAAATAGGCTACAACGAACACAGAATTTTGTACTACAAATCCCACCATGCTGTGATAAAGTGCTTGACTGAAAACCCTAGCAAGGCGGTTTCCAAAATGGGCAAAGTTTTTTTGAATTTTTAATAATCCAGGGGCCTTAATCCCCTCCAAATAACACCGGTTGAGAAGATTTTTAACCTAGACACCCGACTATACTTCTTTAAAGATTATTAGTGCGCAGTAATCGAATCCGATCTTAGAATTAATGCATCACCACAGGGTTTTCGGGACATCCTAACCTAGACGTGCAAAAAATACGATTTTTCACCACTCTTCCCCAAGTAGAACACCATCATAGACAGCTGATGCAGCGCAACGTCACCTCTTGGTAAAAAGTGAGATGCAATGAGAAAATTTGTTCACCACTACATGTAGGGTTAAGTGAATTCTCTAGGGTACATAGGCTATAGCCATAACACCAACCTAGAGAACAACATTACAGTGAAATAAATACTTGCCGAAAATTGGAAAAAGTGTAACAAAATTGAAGCTCTGGGATAGACCACATTTAGCCCGAACAGCATTTACTTGAAATGACTTTTAAAAAGTACGGGTCCAAAGACCATCTTCATTCACTTTTAAAAATTTTCTGCGTTCTTTCCGATTTTTGGATGAACGTAAGCAGACAAAATTGTCGAATTCGGGACGATGCCAATTCACATGAGATCCATAACTGATACGTATTATGAACTGGCTGCGATATCATCCCTATTTATTTGAGAACGACATTGGCCAGACCATCACTGTGTCGATGATTAGAGACTTCTTTTGGCCTGAATTGGATGGTATGGACACCAACAATATGTGATTCTGCACGAGCCTTTTGAGACCATGGATGGCGCTATGTGCCACACAACCCTTGCCACATTAGATATTCCGAACCAGCGGTTTTAGGGCACAATGTGAACTGGCCACCAATATTCAAAAGCGTCTAATGCATCCCGAAATAGCCACTCTTTGGTGTAAATTTGGGATTATCGGCGTTGGCAAGCCAAGTTCTACACACAATGTAGAGCACTATGGGTCGATGATTACAAACTTCTTTTGGCCTGAATTGCATGATATGCACACCAACAATTTGTGATTCTGCACGAGGCTTTTGAGGCCATGGTAATCTTACATGGAGGCGATGTAAATTGGCCACCGGGATCACGCGATTTGAACTCTTTAGACTTGTATTTATGGGGTTTGCTTTAGTCACAGATCTACGAGAATAACCACAAATCACAGCGATCTACAAAGCCAGCATAACCCATGCCATTGGTCAAAGTCAGCCATATTTATGTGACATTTCGAATGCCTTCCATCCAGGGAAACTATGGCGGACATTTGAACGATGTTATGTTGCACACATAATGGTATCAATAAGTCTTTCAAACGAATAATAATAATTTCGATGATATCTCACCCACAAATCGTTTTTTTTCTTAATTTTAAGAAAGTAAGTGGTTAAAGAAAGACCCTATATACATGTAAGTACATACATATTTACAATACATGTAAAAAAACTTTACTTTTCCCAGGTCATAATTAAAAAATCTTTTTCAAATTTTTTTTGCCTTTTTTTTTGTTTTATTTCCCTGTGTATTTGGCTTTTAAAGTTGATGGCTGAATGCTTTGATTAATTTTCCATTTGCTACAGATTAATTTTGCTTTTATTTGATGTTAAATGGGAGATTATTTATCTCAAATCTTGTTGAATTTTGATCTACATTAAGATTATATTTCAAATGAAAAAAGGCCTTGAGGAGAAATTTAATTTTTATGGCATAACAAGTCATTCACAGATCAAAGTTAACACAGATTAAGTTAAGAAGAAATAAGTGGTTTAAGTAGACGGCATATGGTGGATTCATAAAGCTGGTTTATAAACTATTGCAGTCTCTCTCTTTTTGTTTTTAATTTTTAAAATCTAAATTTTTTTTTTTTGTATTTCTTTATTAATTTCGTCAGAATGAATGAGAATGGCTTGTGCAGTTAAAACTGACCACCCCTTGCGTGTTAAATGGTAATCATTTGTGAATTTTGTTTTGTTGTACTGCGTCTATTGTTGTTTGAAAAAAAGTTAGAAAGAATAAAAGCAGTCGATGTATGTATCTAAAGAATACATTTTTAGTTCCTGTTTTCTGTTAAATCACTCAACTATAACTCTTTTCTACTGATTATTTTTCATTTCATTATTACTTACAATTCTTTTTTTTCTCTATTTATTCTATTCCAGCATATGTTCCATGATTTTGTGCTGCTCTTCTAAAGGTTCCTATTGTTGTGGCTGGCGTTATAAATCATCATAAATTTAAAACCGTATAATATTTCATTTTCCATACAACATATTTCGTGCCTTGTTTTTTTCCTATAAATACGAGGTACACTTCTTCCAGTAATAGCTTCCATACCCTGTTTATAGTGAGGAATGCTTGTCTCGTTTCTGGCCTTCATTGATGAATAAGAAATAATCCAAGGGGTCTAAAGCTAGTGTATAAGGCATGTTACAAAGGCATTTGAACCATGCTTCCTTCATGTTGACCATTGCAACAATGACTAAGTAAACTGGAGCATTTGATTGTGATACAACAACACCTCCTTTTCAGCTAAATAAGGCCTTAATTCCAGTTGGTATTGATCTTACCCCTAAACGTTTCTCTTTTTGAAGATTATTTTGGTATTTGTTTTTGCTTTCTTTAAGAAACAATTTCCTCCTATTCTTGTTTTTTGTAGTTTAATTAGAAGATTCCAGACTAATAGGATTGCCGTCTGTTGTTAGTAGAAACAGCGTCCTCTGTGAAAATCTATTGGGTACAATGATAAGGAACTTTGCACATTAATTGCAACTCTAAGACAAAAAGTTAGGTCCCCAAAGCTTCCTATGACATTCGTTGATGATGTTGTTTGGCCAGGAGGCTCAATGGATGAATTGTCCATTAGCTTCTACAAATCGTGAAAATTCCATAAAAATTTACACTTTGGCGTTGTTTGCAGTTGGAACTGCCTGTACCTTCCGGATATAATTCTTCCTCTGCTTTGGTATTTAGTCAGTCTCAGTTTTAGATACCGTTTGGTAAGGAATTAAAGCCTCAACATTTAAAAAACCGAAGGCAATAGGAATCGAATCCATCTCTACGTTAGGTACAGTAATTTTGCTTACCACCCCTCGTTAAATAATAAAAAAAAAGGGTACTAAAAACCGTTTTAGCCACAACACCACCAACTGAAGTCATTTGTTCAGTAACATTGCTGGTCAGTGTTAGCAAGCCCAACGATTTAAGATCATAAACATTAAAGTGTTATGAACCTTTTTGGTTAATGATTTTTGTAGCGAAAATTACCGTAATTTGCAATAATTAATAAATTCTCTCTTTTGTTTTTTGTTTCAACAGCAGAATACATATTTACTTGTGCTGGTAGTATTACAACCAACAGTAGTTGTAATTCTGTTCTTCGAATAGTACATGCAATCGAATTAATTTTCCCTCAGGTAACATGATAACCTTCTAAAGAGGGTAGAATGGTGCAGTTTTGATTAAGTTTTTGGAAAGTTATAACTTCCTGAAGGGCTCTTATGTGAAGTTGGCAATTAGGAAGACATACCAGACTTCTTGCTTCCAATCAAGAAATGACTAATTAGTACAAAGCAATTCCTACCAAAAAAATCTCATTAAAGAAAATATTGCGCGCGGTTTGTCCACTGCAGCACTTTCTCTAATTTCTTTATTTATTAAAAATCTTGATTAATTAATCAATAAAGTTGAACATAAGATTTGGATTATAAATTCACAACAATTTTTTAATAACGTTGAAGGCGTTTAAATGCATATCGTATCTGTAATGATTTTGAAAAGTAAAACTACACTGTGCTACGAAAATTAAGTGCACATAATTTCAGGACACCATATCCACTTAAAGTCTATAAATCAGCAAAGAGTTCTTGTCAATCTCTTTGATTTCTTATTAAAGCCTTAAGAAATCATGGATTAGTTTTAAACTAATGCATGTGTTTTTATTACTTGTAGCACAGTGTTAAGTAAATTTATAACACACTCTCTCTCTCTCTAAAAGCTAATTTTGCAATTTCTTTTAACAAATATGAACAGGAATATCATTAATTTTGTATTGAAAACTTTCTCATATTCTTTTTCAATATGGAAACTAATTAATAAAGTTTTAAGAAGGTGGACTACTTTTTTTTAATTTTTTATTTTATTGGGTATATGCATTAACTATTGTCGTTTAAAACTATGAGTAAGTAAACAAGCTATCACATCAATGTCCTGCCTTTATGTTTCATAATTCAATGACTGCCACTGGGAGTAAAATCCATGTGTAAGTGGTTCTTAACCACTTAAGTATTAAGTAACCATCTGAAACTAGGAATAACTTACAAATCCTGATTAATCGGTGCAGGTAGTCAAAATCATGTCATCATTACATTAAAGCATAGCCCTCTTAGGATCAATCTAAAATCCAATATCTCCATTAGACTTTCGAAAAAAGTCGAATCAAGTCAGGTTTACAACATCCGAAGCCATCACTATTATCGACTTTAATATCTGATTGAAGTCGCCGTGGTCCAATAGGTAGTGTGTTGGCTTATTAGACCACAGTTCAAACCCCAGGTCAGATATCAAAACGATATACGCAGATGCCAGAAAATTTCTGGCAAAAACTCTGAGAATAAACATCGTCTTTAAACTGTAGGTCCCGCCACGCATGTATAAAATTAATACACACAACATGAGTAGTGTGAGAAGCTAGGCCGTAATCCTAACTGAAGGGTTGTAATGGCTATATACATATGTATGTAATATCTGATTGGGCAGATTACCCGGGCAATAGCGCCGTAGTCTAGTAGCTAGTGTGTTGGCTTATTAGACGTGAGGCCACGGTTCAAACTCCAGGTTAGACATCTCCAACAAAACGAAATCCGAAAAAATATATTTCTTCGGCGACTTCCCCTCATCAGATTTCTGGCAAAAAAATCTGTCGTTCAGAGTCGACTTTAAACTGTAGGTCTCACCACTCATGTATAAAATTAACACACACAACATAAGACGTGTAAGAAGCTAGGTCGTAATCCTTACTGAAAGGTTTTAATGATGTGTGTATGTACTCGGGGTCGGGAGTCTAGATTTTTCCTGCATCCAGACTTTGTAGAGTATTATGCCTGATCTGACAAATTCATCAGTTATACCATACACAATTGCTTGGAATGTCAATGACACCTGGAAGCCTAACACAATAAAGCTGCGAGTGTAGATCAGCGCAGTTGCAAGGGATTTCAACCATTTTAGACCAGAATGTTGCACCCGAAAGAGATCCAATTCCAAATTTGTTTATACGTTTGAAACGCCTATTGATGTCATTATATGTAGAAAGTAACATCCTTTATCACGGCTTCTATTGCGGTGAAGCGCATGCGAAATGTTCCATTTTCCATAACTCTTGTCCATGAATTTGACCATTGGCATTTGGGTCGTTCCAAATTCAACAAATTCACGCTCTATCGCTTAAGCTGATTTGTAGCCGCTTTGAGCACAATCAGCAAACACACCTCGCTGTTTATGATCGTTTACCTTCAGTTTATGTAAGTAAAGACATAAAATACTCCATGTTGTGGTTTACAAAAGTTAAAGTATTTGTTGAAGACGCAAAATCAGCTGCCTTCTGCAAAGTATCATGGGCCACGAAGATTGCTTTAGCAGATCCGGTATTTCGTCGACGTACGTATTCTAGTCGACCAGTTACTGAACCAGTGGGCTCGTATTGATCCATTGATTGATTCATTACATTGCGAATCGTCGGTAGAACGGACATGACGGCTGTAAAATAGACAAGGAGCACGATGCTTTGCCGATTCTGAAAAAAAAAAATTTTTATTTCTACATGTCGTTGTAGGCTTTATACGCTCATGGTGATTTGGCAAAATAGACTGAATAAATGACAACTAATTTAACATATATATTATTTATGTTTTCTTTTTCTTTATTAAATAGGCCTCCAATCACAACACTATTAAGACTTAATTTTCTCAATAACTGTCAACTAAGCACATCCACTTTTACGACATATAAAACCGCTGTAATGCTTATTGCAAATTGTACACATTTTCTTTGCATAATAAAATTATATGTAAATAGGCCTATGAACATCCACACACTTTATTAAGAAAATAATAATTATTAAAGAAAACTTCTTATAGAAAGTGCAATAAAATTTATTGCCTAAAACTTGGTAAATAGGCCTCTAATGAAAAGATTACTTTTTTTTGTTTTGCACATAAAGTTTATGAATCTTTTTATTGAACTGCGAATGAATGGAAATTTTTTAAATGATAAACAAAATACTTGAAATTTCTATTTAAAAAATCGGTTAATGCAACGATATGGGCGATAATTTTTTTTTTTCATTTCAGGTAACGAATTTGTTTTTGTACAGAAATGTGTCTCCTTTTTTTTGAGATTTCCACACCATGTCACTGGATTAGTGACATTCACCAGCTAACATGTGTATTTTTGTTGGCTACAAACATACGTTTTTTTTTTTTTGTAGCAACTGCTTAGCTTTGAGAACAAGATCTTAGCCTTTGTAGCCACTGTCACAGTGAAAAATTATAATGGGCTGGTAAGAAAAACACACAGACAGCCTTTTCTGTGTCTTATTTTACTTGAAGACAGGGTGTCCTAAGACTGAGCATTAGAAAAAAAAACCCATGACTTGACAACAATATCAGAATGTCAGTGTTTGTTAAGCTTGGTTTTAGAACATAAACAATTTATAGGCCTTGTTAAGACAAATGAGTTTTTAACAGATTTTATGGGAAAATATTGTAAATGTTGTCCCTGCAGCCAAAAAGGCTTATTTCTACAACACAAACACAACATCACAAACGTTTCATGCATGAACGTGTATTCTGCAAATGATTTAAGATTGTCTCGAGAGTGATGCGTATGTAAAGATCATGTCATAAGATTTGAACAGGTAACATGGACAACACAACAACATGCAACAACAATAGTGATGTTTCTACCTTTCGATGCTGACAGCCAACCACAATAATAATGTGGAGTTGTTTGTTTATATGCATCGTATTGCGGTTGATTATTGGTTGTTTATGCAATAAACTTTCAATACGTAATAGTTGTTCTAGTTTTATGCTTAAACTTGAATTGATCGTTAAATAATCAAGAAAATAAAATAAATATTCTTCTGAATACCGTTTTTGGGACAACAATAAACAAAAAAAAAACCAAACAACAGAAAAAAAAACTGTAGGAAAAATAAGAAAATCTTGCTGTTGGCCGTCAACAAGTTGCTGTTTGATACGTTTGAACGTATCGCATCGCAGTCGCATTGCATCGCAACGCCGAGTCGCCTGGCAACGTTTTAAATGATGGTATTAAATAACTGCATTAAATTCCTCATAAATTAGTTCAAAATGAGCACCGAGAGTGAGCGAGTGAGAGAGCGAGCAGTATTACAAGCATACGAAAAACAAAGCCAGGCTTAAGTTGCACGTTGTTGTACGTAGAATTCGCAAACCAAAAGGAAGAGGTGGAAATCTATGGTAAATATTCAGGAAAACCAGTAACTACTGTTACATATGAAAATACTCTACTTAAAGCACTGTGTAGACAACCATCAACAACCAACAACAGCATGTTAAGCGTCGTATACAGAGAGATAGACACACTTGGTTAGCCAGTCAACTAACAACTCAACTGTAAAGCCAATTGGCTGTTTCGAATGAAATTGCAGTTCAAGCCAGGCATTTGGCCATGTGATGGTATTTGTCAAATCGTGGGTGGTTTCTTAAATATCTGCACGACCAAAAAGGATTACAAGTCCAAAAAAAAAATTAGAAAAATAATTGACTAGGAATAGAGCGTTCCTTTAAGGCTCATGCCATCTCCTCTGTCATTTTCCTTTTCGATAAATATCGATATCACTTGAATTGACGCTTAGAAATGTAATGAAAGGCGCAACAGAATTGTACCATTTTTGTGGCACTTCAGTACGGGTTTTATAGGCCAATTTAATGTCACCTAGTGATGTGATTAATTCACAACTTTACCCTTCACAACTCAATCGTTTAAAAATCTGATGCAAAACTCTCAACATTATAATCACTTTAATTGACTGCCAAAAGTCTAGATTGTTTCCAAACTTCTCAATACTCTCACTATCTCTACTATCATCCTTGCAAACTCATACTCTTATTCCACATACAGTTTCCGACTCCATCAGCATTGTGCTCTTTGACCTCAATTTCACACATATCCTGGACCTTAGCAAAGGCTCTCTTTTCATTATCTAGCTGACTCAGTCTAGCCAGATAGTCCTCTGCTAGCTAAGAGTTAAACTTATAGCAGCTAAGTGCTAACTGTCAAATAATATTGACATGTCCTGTCCAGTAACTCTCGATGGCTTAAATTTCTGAGCGAAAAATACTCGCAATTATCTGGATTCTGGAGTCGCCGTGGTTTAGTAAGTAGTGTGTTGACTTACTAAACATGAGGCCACGGTTCAAACCCCAGATCAGACATCTCGACGTGATCAGACATC
Organism: Sarcophaga carnaria; assembly: GCA_958299815.1. Lineage (NCBI taxonomy): Eukaryota > Metazoa > Arthropoda > Insecta > Diptera > Sarcophagidae > Sarcophaga > Sarcophaga carnaria. The sequence continues at coordinate 21,856,382 of OY283153.1, read as the reverse complement.
TCGACGTGATCAGACATCTCGACGTGATCAGACATATCGACGTTTTTCCCGTCAGCAGACTTCTGGCAACAACTCCGAGATTAAATAAAACTGTCATGAAAAGTTTCTTAAAAATCTTTCGTTCCGGGACGTCTTTAAGCTAAAGGTCCCGCCACTTATGGGTAAACTTAACACACGTAACATAAGTGATGTGAGAGCTAGGTCGTAAGCCTAACTGAAGAGTTGTAATAAACAATTATGTTGTGCGTATACGCATATTGAGCCTAAATATACCCGCTGCTGTACTACTACCAGAGAAGGGAAGCTGCCATGTTCAAAAGTTTTGAAACAGTCAAGGAATTTATTTATCTTGGCTCCGTCGTTACCACCAAAAATGATGTCAGTCTGGAGATCAAGCACAGGATCACTCTTGCCATCTTGCCAACAGGTGCTACTATGATCTCAATTGAGTAGCAGAGACCTCTTCTCGTACGACAAAACTAACACTCTACAAGACACTCGTCCTATGGCGCAAAGGCATGGGCCTTATTAAGCACTGATGCAGCAGCCTTGAGAGTGTTCGAGAGAAAAGTTCTACGTAAGATCTTCGGTCCAGTGCGAGTTGGCGATGATTTCCGTATCCGATCAAACAGTGAGCTGTATGAGCTCCTCAACGACATAGGCGTTGTGCAGCGTACTAACATCCAGCGGCTGCGCTGTCTCGGCCATGTCGTTCGAATGGAGGAGGATGTTCCGGCGAGACGGGAGTCTACGGAAGTCGGAGTCAACTAAAAACTGGCAAAAGATCATTCCAATAAAAATAATACACTTTATATGATCAAATACATAATATAAGTACTTTTCTGCCTGAAAGATTATTGAGAAGCTCAAAAGCAAGACACTTTATTTCTTCATAATTATTTCAAGACAACTTGATTCAACTCTTGGTTAAATTACAATTGAATTTCTAGGCTTTAAGCATAACGTGCTTGAGAAACTAGGTCGTAATCCTGACTGAAGTGTTGTAATGACCAGTTATGTATGTATGTATGTAAACATAACATGCTTTCGTAGTATCAAAATGCTGTTCTTATAATTAACTTAGAGACGATACGTGGAGCCTTTCGTAGACCATAGGTTTCAACTTACTTTATAAACTACCCTCGTTAAATATTCACACTTCGTCAGGCAAGTATTTAAGCAGCTTCATATGCATTGGCTGAGAACATACAAACAGCCAGTGAAACAGTCAGTATTAATATTGTTGTTGTTGTTTTATTGATCTTGACCATTGAAGCCGCTCTTGTATGTCTCTTATTAAACAGGACTGACAAGTGCCACAAATAAAATAAACGGTAACATCTTGAAAAGAGGATCAACTGCATAATATTGAATCGAAAACTAGATTTGTTTTCTATTTTATTCCACGGTTTTTCCTTTTTTTTTTTGTTTCTTTTTTTTGCAACAAAAGCCGACAATATATTCCGAATAACGTTACAATAAAAAAGAAAAAATTGCATTTTTTTTCTTCTTCTCCTCTAATGCATTAGAAAAAGTATTTATTTCTAATTATAAAGTTACCATTTGACAGTTTCAAATAATGATGATATTCGCGCTGAAAGCATAGTCATCGCAACACTGAGTATACTTAGTAGTTTTAATTTCTGGGTTCTTTTTTCATTTTTTTTCCAAGAAACAGGACCTTGAGCTATTCGTCTTTAAGCAGATGTTCCAATGAACAGGTTTCCTTTCCATAATTATTTACAAAAAAAAGTGAAAAATAGAAAGAACTTGTAATTGTTAAACAGTGAGGGGCGCCAGACCATATTTAGTATTTGCGAGAATTGTTACAAAAAATGGTTGGCGTAATGTAGCGAATAACAATGTTGCTGTAGAGCCTACGCAATAGCATACATACTGTTTTTTTCCAATCGATGGAAATGGTATTTTCTTTGCTTTTGACGTTGAACATAGAATTTTTAATTTGGAGCTCTTTTTTATAGAAAAGTTTCCGAACAATGTTTTTGCTCAGAAAAACACATTTTAAGGCGTGTAAATGTACAAAAAGGAAGCAATACTGCGTGAGTTTCAAGATAATGGCGCTAAACACTCTACTTAAAGTAAAGTAAAGCAGTTGTAAGAAATTTTCAAAAAGAAGCCGCCCTAGTCTAATTGGTAGCATATAGGCTTATTAGATGAAAGCCTCAAATTCAAACCACAGGTCAGACATCTCGCACAAACCAAAAAGTAAAAAAATTCTTTCTATGACTTCCTCTCAACAGTTTTCTGGCAAAAACTCAGAGTATATAAAATTGCTATGAAAAGTTTTTCAAAATTTTTAAACTGTAGGTCCTGCTACTCATAGCTAAAAATAACACTCTTAATTCTATGTTCAGATATGCACTGTTATTGACACAATATTCGGTTAATTGAGTGCAATATTTTAAGTGCTCAGGCATAATATAAGCAGTTTAGCTTATTCAATATTCATTTGACAGCTGGTAAACAAAACAACTGGTTGTTTTAACAAAATTGTTTTTATTTTGGTCGCCATTTTTTGTTTATCGTTGTCAACAAAACGTGTTCGGATAATTGTATTATGCTCACTAAACACACTTATAGCCGTGCTGCATTTTAAGTTTTACTCAATATTATAACAATTTGCGTATTTATTGCGCAATTATTAATTGAAACTTTATATGAAATATTGAGCACAATAATGGCGTTTATTGCGATTTACGCAATAAAAGTGCGTATCTGAACACCGTATAACATGGGTGGCGCGAGAACTAGGTTGTAGTCCTATTCCTAAATAATGACCAGAAATCTGCTGAGAGAAAGTCGGTGAAAGAAATATGTTTTCATATCGCGTTTTGTTCGAGATGTCAGAGCACAGACTCTCGTCTAAAAAGACAACACACTACTGACTAGACTACGGCGACTTTATTGCAACATTTTCCACACTAAATTAATGTTAATGAATGCCACAAATACTTCATTCCTTAATCGCAGTAATATTACACAGAATACTCGCATCAACAAAGGCCATCACACCATATACTCATTGAGGACGGCGTGGATGTCTAGTGACTTATCAATGCATCTTAAAAATCAAGCGTACAACTTGTAACTTAGTCCTTAGCATCGTATGATTGCGAAATATCGGTCCTAACTAAGAACAAGACGCTACACATTTTTACTTAACGATTTATACGACCAACTGTTGCTGCAATCCAAAGACCAATGCAGTTCAATATCCTGAGCAGAAAGTTTCCATGAATAAGGCATACATTGAGCTTCAACAATGAGATTGCACAGGCGGCGCTACAGAATAACTCCGTGTACGCCTTCAAAACCCACACATAGATTCCAGTCATGGATGTCATTAGACATTTAGACCGATTGCTCTCGAGCTTTTAAGTAGTGGAAAATGGTGAAATCATATGTGTTCTACAATGTATTCTGCATATGTGTTCTATATACATACATATGTATTCAATAAAAAATATTTCCGCCCAATTTCTTTTGCGTCGAGCTTGTAAGTAGTGGAAAATAGTGAAGTCATATGTATTCTACAATGTATTCTACATATGTGTTCTACATATGTATTCCACAAAAAATATTTACGCCCAATTTTTATTGCGCCTGAGCTTGTAAATAGTAGAGAATAATGAAATTATATATATTCTACAATTTATTCTACATATGTATGTATTCTACATGTATGTATGTATTCCATAGAAATTATTTTTGGCCAATTTTTCTTGCGTCGAGGTTGCAAGTAGTGGAAAATGATTAAATCATACGTATTTTGCAATGTATTCTACATATGTATTCCACAAAAATTTATTTACAACCAATTTTTCTTGCTTCGAGTTTGTAAGTAGTGGAGAATACTTATATCATATGTATTCCACAAAAAAAAATGTATGCCCAATTTTTCTTGCTTTAATTTCGTTTAAATTCGTTTAAAGCCAATTTGTTCAAGAGTTTAAAAGAAAATAATTTAAAACGTTTGTCTAAAGCCAATTACAGTCCTCATGTTTACCTTGCCACATGCACAACTTGCATTGCATCATTTAATATCAGCGTTTACCATATAAAATTGGAATCTTTTTTATAAAGGCCTTCAAACTATTTTGAGTTGTTCTGGTCACACACGAACGAATAGCTCAGCGCTTTATCGCTACGTGCTCATCTTGGCGAAGATCTTTATAAAGAAATAATTAAAATCAAGAATTTCGTTATGCAACACAAACTGTAATGGTCTCCAAAGAGTTATACACCCGCCATAAATGTTGACTTATTACTGGCCATGTAAGGTTCTGAAAGGCAGCAGCACCAGCACCAGCAATTGCTTAAGTCCTGACCAAATAAAGTTCTGACCATAAAATCCTTTTTTCCAGACCATGATTATGATTCAATTAAATTGTGGTTGTTTTAAGGCTAAAATATGTCCCTTTGGGGCACGTATTTAAAATAATTTCTTTTTTGTTTTTTTTTTTTTGTAATTATTCCCTAGAGGAGGGTAGAGGCATAAGTTTTAAGGCTTTAAATTGGCTGGGGTCATGGCTATATTGATGTTGCTGCCGCTGCTGTTGGTGTTGTTGTTTTTGTTGTTGTCATTGTTTACAATTAAAGTTTCACATGATCAGCACTGCACCTTTTTTGGTAGTTTTGATATGAAAAAAGAGAGAAAAAAATACTTTGTTTGTAGGCTTTTTTTTGTAATTTTTTGAACAATAACAATAGCAACAACAATAACTGCATACTGCAACCTAATGTCGCAACAACAATCAATTGTGACAAATGAGAAATTAATCGTTATATTTCTCGTAGCTGCCTCCGTTTGTTGTTACTGTTTTGCAGTGACTGTTTGCTGCTGCCGTTTAAATGATGGTGGCTGGCATTTTTATTGCCAACATCAGTTGAACAATTTAACTGTAAAAACCAATAAAATATTGATAAAAAAAACTCGTAGAGAAAGACAAAAATTTCAACAACAAAATATTTTTATGCTCGATTTGGTAAAAAGGCATGTCTTTGCTTGAAAGGCATTTGTGTGTGTCTCTAGTTTTTTGTGTGTGGCATGAAAAATGCTCATACGTGTGTGTGGCATGAAACCTACGCATGTTGCACACAAGTTATAATAAAATTCTCTTATTTTTCTTTTGTTTTTTTGTTGTATTTATTGTTGTTGTCATTGTTTTTTTCACAGTTATGGTCATAAATGTTGTTATTGTTGTTGTTTACGGCAAGTGCGTCCAAGATGTTGTGTTGTTGCATTGGAAAATTGTCAACAAAAACCAAATTGGGTAAGTGAACAGCCTCTTGAAGTGTCTGCGTTTGTTGTGATCTTTTCCGAATTGCTAGAAATTAGAAATTAAAAGCCAAGTAGAAGATGATTTAAAAATAAAGGGTCTGTATGCCATGAGAGAGGTGGTTGTAAATAGAATGTGAAGTTTTAGAAAACCACAAAAATTGTTTGAAATTTTTAAGCAGTAATCAGCAGATAAAATTGGGTTACGTTACGGCCAAAATGCAAGTGTGGAGGCTTTAAGAACCTCTGTGGTTTGTTACTTATTCGCATACATACATACATAATTGGCCGTTACAACCCTTCACTCAGGATTATGGCCTAATTTCTCACGCCACTCATGTTGTGTGTGTTAATTTTATACACGAGTGGCGGGACCCACAGTTTATAGTCGACAGACTTTTTGAGAAACTTTTCATGGCTATTTCATTTACTCTCAGAGTTTTTGCCAGAAATCTGCTGAGATGATGTCGCCGAAGAAATATTTTTTTCATATTTTCATTTTGATGTCTGACCTAAGCCAACACTCTCCCTACTAGACTACGGCGAAAAGAAGTCTAACGCTCTCAAATCACATGGTTTCATTGGCCAGTTAACACCAGCTCTATGTGATATGACCTATGCTCTCAAATCACTCGTAAGTTGTGTGGCATCACACAACCACATGAAATCACATGTCGTTGATGTTTAAATCTTCCAGTTCAAGACAAAACGAATTTGTAATCACCGGCCTATAATGATCGCCAACGTTGTTTCACAAAGAAATATGGACTTATGACACTGCCAGCCCAAAATCCAAAACAAACGGTAACTTTTCCGGGTTGCATTGGACACTCATGTACCTGAAATGAATTGGTATCGTCTCAAATTCGACAATTTTGATTGTTCACAGAGCCATTTATCCAGAAATGGGTCTCATTGCCAACAATGTCATTGCCTATGATTTGGCTAAATAGACGACAACTAAATTAAGAAATGTAGCTTCAACAAGATTTGTCCGTTATCTCTCTGCTCCTTTTCCAATATTTTCTCTTCGAATGCAGGATGGCTGGCAGATTTATACCAATCAACAGAGGAATAAAAATCTCGCCTCTGAATTCGTTCGAATTAATTTGGAACACCAGTTTCTCTTTAAGCGAGAACGTAGTCGTTATCCCATGTCTTCATACCTGGAGCAAAGTAACTACTATATCTTTCACCATCTCCGCCTGATACATCCGACAAATGTAGACTCTCTTCTAGAGATCTAAGGGCTCTCTTTGCTGTATGTAACTATGTGTACAGGCCTATTAATTATGTGTACACTGATACCGAATTTGTTCTTGCGATTGTTTTATAACCATTATGACAGATTGAATTAGGCTGCCATAATTTTATAGCTTAGGGTAAGGTAAGGTTAGGTGCCAGAAACTAATTTAATACTTCTTACTGTTCCATTTATGTCAGAGGAAGGACCTTTTTAATAGTACAACCAACCAGAGGGGAAATATTACCCATAGCAGATCTTCTTGCTATTGTGGATGGTAGTCTAGTAGGTAGTGTTTTGGCTTATTAGACATGAGGCCTCGGTTCGAACCCCAGCTCATACATCTCCAACTAAACGAAATATGAAAAAATATTTCTTCGGTGACTGCCTCTCAGCTTATTTCTGGCAAAAAAAACTCGTGAGAGTTTATAAAATTGCCATGAAAAGTTTCTCAAAAAAAATCTGTCGCTCGCAGTCGACTTTAAACTGTTGGTCTCGCCACTCATAAATAAAATTAACACAAACACAACTTAAGTGATGTGATAAACTACGACGTAATCCTGACTAAAGGGTCGTACTGACCAGTTATGTAGACGTAGCAATAAGTCCTACTGGCATCTGTGCTATGGATTCCTTTGAACAAGACGGTCGATTTGTTATTAGAGTGTGTCAATTAGTTGGTATTGATAGGCATCTTGCCAAATAAATGGGTACTGTACTGTACACTAGTGACAAAATCTGTGGCTTTGGTTGACCCCAAAGTCTAAAGACGATACGCTGTAAGAGCCTTCTCATACAAAACCCATGCCTCTATCGGTTGAATAGATGCTCTTGTAGGTAAGCTTCGTATTGCACCACTTATTTCTAAATAGCACACCCTGTAAACCTTCAAAATAATTTTAATATTTCAATACCTTTCCAGCAATGTCCACCACACTTCTCTAGAATAAGTAAGAGTAGGTTTAAGGTTCCTGATCATTCATTCTTGAAATGAATCCTGATTTCGAACCTACGGAATACATGTATTGTATGTATGTATTGCAAATGGCTATATGAATTAGAAAAAGAAAACATTCTGCCATTTTTTTTATCAGTTTGCAGTTCTGCAAAGTCTAGTCCAGTTGAACCTCTCTGTAAAACGACCGGAGAATGTCAGTAGAGATTCCGATGCTATTGTGTTGTCCTGTATAAAATCTGGATCATTAAAGATAAGGTCTGGTATTGTTATCATGGAATATAGCACTTTTTCTGCTGATCAGTTGAGGCTATTTTATTGGATTTGGAAATCTTAATTATAGGCAATAGAGAGAGAGAGATCATAAGCAATCGTTTAAACACACGATAGAAGCTCATCCTAATATCTCATTAGACACATGACACTATCTTCTTTGGTGTCATATTTGATTACGTTACTATCTGCCAAGGCATATTAGACATTTTATGCAAGACATTATTTTTTAAATAACGTGACAATTTCTAATTTATTGCCAAACAATTATTAAACAACATGGCTTATAATACGAAACGAATGAAGCCACTCTCAGCCACCCAGAATAGAATTTCTTAAAAACAAACAGAAAAGAAGTCTGCACATGGCAATAATTAATTACGGCAACTAGAAATTCTAAAAATACTTCCAAGCAATCACTTCATAACCTGCTCTTATGCAAGTAGATGATGGTCATGCTTTAAATATCTTTCATTCTGCCCGCTCACAGTACATATGCATGGATGATGCTCAACTTCAAACAACTGCAAACAAAAAAGGACAGAAAAAAAGGAAGAAAGAAGAAAGAATAAATCTATAGAATGTATCATCTTATGGTATTACAATACCCCCAAAGCGATACACCTACGAATTCTACATACAAAAAACACTTTTCAAGTTTTCCACCATAAAAGCCAGACGAACTGTGTTCACCTAATGGCCATAACATAACAGCCAAATAAATAAAATCAACATGCGACAAGAAATGTGGCTTAAAAAGCACAGAAAAAAATAAATCGTGACCATAAGAGTTACAACCTCTAACATTAGCATCACTACGACCATTACATGGTAAGCATGTAAGTAAAGCGGCAAGTATCTGATGGCGCTAAAAATCTATAGAATTTCAAATGCAAACATACATACTTTTATTGGTTTTTCTATTAATTTTTCAACATGGAATTTTTAATTTAAAATAACCGCCTTTTGGAAGTTTTATGTTTAAAACAAAGGCCTTAGTAAGCCAATAAAAATATTTAAATGCCTTGGGATTTGCATTAAAATGAAACCCGCCCCATAGAAGTCTGATGGACAGTAAGAACTGCCCAAACTGTGATATTTTTAATTTATTTTGGCAATTATTTTCAAATCAAGGCCAACCAAGTGTGTTAACAAAACAAATAGTTTACCGCACAGCAATTTGATGGCCTAATAAGTTTTAATGCTTAGCTTATTGAATTGTAGTACAGAGCTCAATTAGAACTTTTATTACCATGAGGTGCACTGGTAATTACAACTCTTCAGTCGGGATTATGACCTAACTTCTCACACCTCCCATGTTGTGCGTGTTAATTCGATACATGAATTGCGGAACCTGCAGTTTAAAGTCGTCTCCACACGATAGATTCGCTACTCATAAGTACTCATGACATTTTGAGTATGAGTGAGTCAACAGTATTGAAATCCAACTACTCTGATTCATTCGTAATCAGTACAACATTGATTTATAAGTACAAGTTGCAATGAGTATGAGTACAACGTTGACATCAAACTCATAACATTCGAACTATGTTCATACGCCTACTCATTCAGATTCATAAATTTAGAAAAATAGAGCAAACACACAACCTTCTTGTGAGTATTGTAGTGTTCGTTTGCGAATCATACTTATTTTGTGATTCGTGTATACGAGGAGTTATGGAGAGTCGAAAGCAATAACATCATGCGTATTGTTAAGTATGAGTACCATGAGTATTTCCAACTTTGAATATGAGTAATATGAGTATGACATTAAAATAAGTATGAATACGTATAAGTATCAGAAATTGTAAGTATGGTACGAATCTACTCATCGTTTTGAATACTCATTGCTGACCTCTGGTTTTGCGAAAATGAAACTCATTTTCATCTTGTTGGACACGTTAATAGACAAAATTGCCGTATTTGGGACTCAGAAAACCCACACGTGGTCTTACAGAAGCCAATGTATTCATTACGTGTGACTGTTTGGTGCGGCTTGTGGAGCGGAGGAATCATTGGCCCATATTTCTTTGAAAATGAGGATGGAGGCACACCTATCGCAACATGATAACCGATTTTTTTGTAATCCTCTTCATGGTATTCATGTGAACGATGTTTGGTTTCAACCAGATGGTGCAACTTGCCACACATCTCAGGCCACAGTCGATTTATTGCATCAGACGTTTGATGGCCATTTAATTAGACGAAATGGTCATGTCAATTGGCCGCCAAGAAGCTGCGATTTCACACCGTTGGACTATTTTCTATGGGGCGCCGTTAAAGAAAAGTGTTATGCCGACAAACCAGACACATTTGTGTGTTTGAAGGCCAACATTCGTGATGTCATTGCCAAGATACGGCCCCATTCACTCGAAAAAGCACACGAAAATTGGTATGTTCGCATAAGGTACCATGGTGAGGCCATCCACGGCAGCCATATGAATGAAATAACATTTCCATAACACCGACATAACCGGAACAATTGTTCTCCACAACAAAGAAATAAATTTAAGAAAATTTCAAACCGTTTTTGTTTCATTGCATTTTTAAATTTAAACTTTTAAATGATGCACCCTTTAGTTTAGGCAGTAATTTGACGACAATTTTCCCGATGTAATTAAAACACTTTCACATCCAAAAATTTGTTTTTCTTCCTTCTCTAGCACCAATTGCTCTTTTCATTTATTTCTGTGTTTTTTAACTTTTCTTTCTATTTGCCTTTAACACATACGATAAGCCTTCATTACTGTGAACAACTATACCCGGTAATTTTAAAGAAATTTTCAAGTAAAAATTAAAATTTCAAAGTCACTTATATGGCTCATCAAAATGTCAGGTTTAATGTCACCCCTTTGGGCCAGTGTCCAATGTTAAGTATACGGTAGTAAGACACTTTATTTTTGCCCAGACATATTCGTGCCACATTAAACGTTTTGCCACTTTTTTGTTTTTTCCATTTGGTCTTGTCTTTGTCAAAACATACAACACAACACAGCACAGCAAAAGTAATTATCATTTCAACATACAACAACAACAGCAATAACAACAAACAGTTACAAAAACAATAACTGCAACAGCATTTGTGTTAAATACTGTAACAACAACATAAACAAATTCAAAAGAAATTGTTGTAGTTTTGCATACAATATCTCTCGAACGCCATAAAACTGCAATAGCAACCATATAAACGGGCCACCACTATAGATGCCACTGCCGCCATCAGTTTGAACGATAAAGACTCTTGCTCTGTATATATGTGGTTGGTTGTTTGACTGGGTATTTGTGCAATGTACTCATATCACAATCAGCATCTGCATCATCATCATCATCATCATCATCAGCATCCTGAGCAGCAGCCTCAACACTGTATATGACTGACTGTAAGTGCTGCTATTCAGCTGCCACTTGTATAAATAAACCTGATGTTTAACTTTGTGTGACCAGAGACAACAATTTCATTTTGTTTGTGGCATAGCATGGCTTTCGTATCTTAAGAAAGGCGTAAATTGTTCAAATGTCTATTTTTCTATTTTACTCCTGAATAGTGTTTAGAGTTTTAAGATTGACCATAACCATGACACATAATGCCTGTTGTTAGAATTTGAATTAAAAATTTCCTTGAATTAGGTCGTAGCAGTAAAGTTAGTTGGTATTTTAACATCATAGGCCTCAGGCAATGCCGCTAAAACAAAGGAATTTATGTAAAAAAAAAGAAAAACTTAAAAAAATTAAATTAAATATTTAATTAATTTTAATTAATTTTAATTAATTAAATTAAAAAATTTGAATTCGTGACTTGTGTGAACATTTCGTTTGTATTTCTGTATATTCAGCTTCGAAAAATTAGCAAAAATTTAAACAAACTCAAATTTTTTCGATTTTAACACAATGCATTTGTTATTAGTAACATGTCACGAAGTGAAAAATTTTCTATACACCCATATAAGTATAAAAAATTATTTTTCTACAAAATTTATTTTTAAAACTGTACTGCCAAACCTATTTAAATTCATTTGGTATTCATGACATGGCAACAAATCTATATCTACATTTTCTAACTTAAATTATCAGTTTTCACTAAAAGACTTCAACAGAATCTTCAAAAATTAAAGATCCTTAAGTAATTTAAGAACATTTTATAATTCGTGGCATGTGAGATAATTCCACTCTACATTTTTTCTCCTCCAAAAATAATTGTTTTGTGGCCTCTTTATAATGCACAGAAACATCTTTTTTTTATTAATTACTCTTAAACTTGAAGATTTTTCGAAAATCGTTTGTTATTCACGGCTTGTCACAAACACAAAATCTTATCTCAGCAATAAATAACAATTTGATTTATTGCACTCCCAATTATTAAACCGGCGTATGATGTCTTTAATCTAAAAATATAATATGTGTTCGCGACATGGGAGTATATTTAAAATGCTGGCATTCCAAACATCAGTCGCTCTGAATTTATAGGCTAACAAATCCACCATTGGAGAAACCCATGATTTTGTCTGCTGTTTGATCTTTGGTGTCTTCGAATATAAGTTTCGTCCACAGTTACGAAAAACACGAAATATACCTGCGATATTGTCACAAGACTTCTTTTATAGCCGTTTGTGAACAAAGACAGCACGCCAGTTTCTCATACCTAAGTTATCTTAGACTGAACAATGTCAAATGCCTATGACTACCACAATCTCTCTATCTTTCAATCTCCGGGAAGACAATACTATATCGTGTGTTTTTAAATTGTTTCGGATGTAAAAAGCCTATCTAAAGTGTCCAGAAGTTTAAGCATTGCTTCGATACGAAGTAATCTCTCAGATTTATTGAACTGCCATCGTATTTCACACAGTTTTCAACCACTATAAACTCAATTAGAAAACTTACTTAGTTAGTGATTACATCCTTTTAATCAGGATTACAACCCTGCAACCACCCAGGTGAAGTCGCCGTAGTCTAGTAGGTAGTGTGTTTGCTTATTATCCAGACAAAATACAAAAAGTATTTCTTAGGCGACTTCCTCTCAGCAGATTTCTGGCAAAAACTCTGAGAGTAAATAAAATTGTCATGAAAATGTTTCTCAAAAAATCTGTCGTTCAGAGTCGACTTTAAACTGTAAGTCCCACCACTCATGTATATAATTAACACACACAACATAAGTATTGTGAGAAGCTAGGACGTTGTACAGTGGGTCAATTCGACCTACGGGTACTGTACTTGTAATTGACAAGTACACACCCTCTAACCTAACCTAACCTAACCACCCTGGTTGTGTGTGTTAATTTCATCCATGAGAGGCAGGATTTATAGTTTTATGGGGTGTACACACTCTGACGCGGATGTCTTATGGTTCCAGCACTATTTAGTGCAAGAAACAAGCCAGAGTCTAAACCCCAGATATGCAATATGACTCTTTGCTACACTTGGTATGCACTTCAGCCTTTGTTTTCCTATAGCATTGTGACTATCTCTTGAGAGTTCTGTCAATCAATAAAAAAAATTTCTCCTAATGGGCTATATGGAGAAAAAGATACCTCACAAGCGACTTTACGACTAAACATTACAGTGATGCGTATAGCCCTTTAGATATAACCCAGCAAATGTTGAAATTTTTTCTATTTTCTGGTTTGATATTGATTTTTCCGTTCTTCTTCGAAAAAGGTATGAACGAGAGAAATTTTCTACGGAGGCATGAAATTCAACAACAGATTTTAAATTACCCTGCCTCTCTATCCTTGCTTACATTCATAGTTGAACGTGCGCTTAGATAGCCTATAGTACCTTCTTAAACCATGACTGAAAGTATCATATACTTCCTGCGACATTGTAGTGCGTTGTTAAATATTATGAAAGAATTCTAAGGAGAAACTCTTTCGATGAATGGGCCCATTTGGCATATGCGGACTTCTCGAACGATAGGCTCTAAAAACTCCAAAAACTTTGAGTGCAATCAGCTTAGTAACTACTTATACTGATCCGTAGATAGCTTAAAAATGGTTGTAAAGAACATATACCAGGATGGGGTAATACTGAGTTACTCAACGACTTTATTACGCATGTATCCAGAGCACGCTAATGGTTAGAGTTAGGATATTACTCTCCTCCTACCGCTTCTATCCAAACTTGGAAATAATGATTTAAAATCTGAAAATATTCTTATTTTACCATAAATACTCACAGTATTGAACACTTTCATTTTCGGTAGATGTACAGAAGTTTTTTTTCAAAATGTGTATTTAATAATGCTTTCCCAACAATTCATACCTTTAAGCTACTGATTTTACTAACGTCATTTTATAACCTACGAATGAAAGGGAGAGAGAGTGGTCTGGATGTTTAGGCGCCATCATAAATTAACTTCAGTTGCAAATTATTTCTTTTGACGCGATTAAAAGAGTTTTATTAACAAGATTGTTCCCGTTTACCTTGATAAACAATAAAATGCGTCTTCTTTTACATACATATGCTTTCTTGGGAATTTTTGTTTTTTATTTTATGTAAAAAGAATCAAAAAGAACCAAAATATTTAGAAGCGATCAAAAGGTAAATAAACTTTAAGTACACAAAAAAATATATATCTTTTTGTTTTTGTTTTCAGAAAATACCTGATTATTTAACGTTTAAAATATTTTTATGGCCCCCCTACTAAATGACGTAAAACTCTTGTAGAGCACTACGAAAGAGAAATATTTTAATTTTGATTTTTGAATAAATATCACCGGCCACACTGGCATAAAACCAGTACAATTGTGGAATAACACTAGACAAGAATAACAACACAACACAATAAGACAATACAAAAAGGTTTTAATTGTTAAGAAGAATTTATTTAAAACAAAAATTAAAATAATTTCACCATAATTAAAGATTAATCACGTTTAGTTAGGTAAGCTAGAAGATGCTTTTTTATTTATTTCACTATTTCATACCGGTCTAACCACTGTGCCTGTGCGACTTAAATACCATACCAACAATACAATAAAATATTAAGTTATACAATTTGCTGTCAAATTAATTAAAAAAACTAAAAACTTATATTCGTTTTAGTTTTGCTACTGATAAATACCATTTCTTAAGATTTTGTTTTTTAATTTATTTCTGTTTTTTACAGATTTTGTTTACCTCACCTGCTTGGATATTTAAATTTAAAATCGCAATCCCTTTACTTATTCCAGTTTAGTCTGTAACCAGCATTCAAAGCATCCACTTGAAATTTTAACATGAAATTCCTTATCGTTTTAAGCGTTATTGCATTTACCTCCATGGTCTTAGCTCGGCCAGATGTCTCCATTGGCAGATTTCTCAATCCTGGTAAGTTACAAAAAAATTTAAATTTTAATTACAAAAAGTAATAAAAAAATTCTTTTTCAACAACCAGAATATCCCAATAAATGTGTCGTGGACGATATGATTTTAGATGCCGGCACCGTGGCCAAACATGCCTCCAAATGTGCCAAAATCACTTGCCATGCCAACAGTAAAGCATCCATAGTTACATGCCCTGCCATGATACCACCCACTGATTGTGAGGTTAAAGAACCTATGGATCCTGAAGCCAATTATCCACAATGCTGTCGCAGGAAAATTGTTTGCAAGGATGGCAAAGTTTTCAACAGTTAAACTTACAAAAAAGGATTTTAAATTGTGAAACAAAAATACAGTATTTTTTAAGAAATTAGTTTTTTATGTTAAATATGTATGTAAGTCTTCCGCTTTATTATTTATAAGTTACTTAAATTATTAATAAAAACATAAAATATTATAAGATTTAAAAGAAAAAATATGTGTGTTTTCTATCCACCAAATGAAAGGAGAATTCCAAGATAAAATCTTTGCTTTAAAGGCTAAGAATGCAATTAAGCAGAAAGACTTTAAATTTTTAAATCTTCCATAAGTATCGAGTGTAATTTCATCAGTCTGTTCTTTGGTATTTATTCTTAATATCTGCACAGAAAGTTATGGATGAGCTGTTTAAATTTAATGAAGCACAACTGAATGATAACCGTAAGTTCATGCAATACAATTAAGTTGGCCCTAGGCAAAGTAAATTCAAAACAATTGCAAAAAAGTCCTTGCTCCTCCAAAATAGGTATGAGGATTTCTACGGTTATAGTAGCCATCATCATTTATAAGTTTTCAGTATCCAATACGTTCTTGGTGTTTTCCCTTATACTGCAAGATTATTAACAAAGCGGTTAGCAGACCTGATAAATACCACCCAATAGCCATACGATATGTTATTTACAAGTTTACTGAATATATGGTAAAGAAATGTAGTCGCTAAAATTCATATGACTGAAATTCATATTCATTGACTGCAAGTAACAGTGCTCTCTGCCAGTTTATAAAAATAGTATACTAAACAAAAGACTTAAGAAACAAACCTAAAAGACTCTATAAGACTCTATTAAACGTGCTTTAATCAATTACAATACTGCCTACCTAGTCGCCGTATTATAGTAGGTAGTGTGTTGGCTTATTAGACGTGAGACTTCTGTTCAAACCCCGGGGTCAGACATTTCCAAAAAAAAAAAAAAAAATACGAAAAAATATTTCTTCGACGACTTTCGGTCAGCAGATTTTTGACAACAACTCCGAGAGTAAATAAAATTGACATGAAAAAGTTTCTCACAAATCTGTCTTAGAACACACGTATAAAATTAACACACACAACATAAGTGATGTGAGAAGCTAGAGCGTAATCCCGATTGAAGGATTGTAGTGACCCATTATGTATGTTATTGCATGTATTGTGTTCATCTTTAGAACATTTTTGAAGCAAAAAATTACACAAACTTTATGAAAGTGAACAAGATCAGCACTGATCTGAAGTGTATTCAAAATTGACAAGAATCAATGTCTAAAAGCTCTGCATTTATTATTCTCACAAAAGATTCCAGCGCTAAAGCCTTCAATCATTTTAGACATTTTATAGTTCTAGAGGCGTACAGATACAGTAAATGGCTATAGAAGTGTAGACGGACATAGAGCAGTCAGTCCTCTGCTTCAGTTCTATCATTCACGTTTCTTTTATCAGCTAAGCAGGTGATTGTCCTACTCCAGCTGATCTTAGAGTGACAGGTTTGTGATCTATTAGGTGTAATAGTGGAGAACCTTACTAATTGATTTCAACTCTTTCTCAAGAGTTAAGGCTGCCTAATATTTTCTCTCTCAAGAGAAAAAATCTAAGCAAAGCACAGTGATTGACCAAATTATCGTCAGTAAAAAGCCTTTAAAATCCAATCATATTAAACGAAATACATACACGACTACCTGGATTGACGGATATAGAGTTAGAATTGATAGAAATGGAATAAAATGTTTCACTTTGGGGGCAAGTCTACTACCTGTGTAACCATCGACTTTGGTCCTTGCTGCTTACAACTGGATTGTTTGAACAAAGTAAGATGAAGCATCCAGAATTGCTTAAACCATGATCCAGTAAAAACAAACCCATAAGCCACCAAAAATGAAGTTCAACTGTGAGAGCAATGTACCTTTTACTACGGGCAACATTCTTCATGCAACTCTTTGTTGGGTACGTTCACATCAACAAGTAAATCTAACGTTTTGTAAAAAAAATTAAACAAAAACGTTATTAAAATACTCTGTGGTATACTGGTAATTGAATATATACGTAATAAAACTTGTAAATCAATACACATTTCTCTAGAACGCACGATTAAAGTCACCAGACAGACGTTGTCATTGTTCGAAAATATTTTTATGACTTGAAATTAATTGCAAAATTACGTGACGTATTAAAAATTTATTGTCACATGAAGTCAATGATTAGAATACAATCTGATTAAAATAAATCCCAGATATTTTATTGCAAAACTTGTCACATGGTTTACAGCAAAAAGGGGATTTTCTCAATTCTAATTATAATATCCTTCAAATTAATTTCGTATAAATTCTGGAACACTATATTAATTTATATTTTTTTGGGAGTTTCTCTTTTATATTATATTTTAAAAATTACTCAGTTACTTACCTAATCGGCCATTACAAGAATTTAGTCCGGATTATGACGTGGTTTCTCACACCACCCATGTTGTGTTTGTTAACCTTATCCATGAGTGCTGGGATTTACAGTTTAGTGTTGATCCTGAATGACAGATTTAAGCACCTCTTTTATTGTAATTTCTATTTACTTTCAGAGTTTTTGCCAGAAAACAGCTGAAAGGAAGTCGCCGAAAGAAATATTTTGTATACATTTCAGTTTGATTGAGGAACCTGAATATGGGTTTGAACTACGGGGTCTCGTATAATAAGTCTACGCAGTAGCTACTAGACCTCGGAGACTTTTAAAAATTACTTTAAATAAGAGTTGTCCGTGTCTATGACGTATGCGGTTCATACATTTTTGCTAGCATTTCGAACAGTATTTCAGTTGTAATGCCGTCCTGCAGGGCTGGAATTGTGGTTGGCTTATCCCTGTATTGACAATTTGATTATTAAACTCTATCAGCTCTTTACACTGTTATCTGTCCATGTCCATTTGACTTATCTGCACTGTGTGGAATATATGTATGTAAGTAGTGTTATAATTTGGAACGAAACAAGGTTAGAACTTTTGCAACGAAATACTAATTGTGTGGTTTCCAGGGCCATTTTGTTCCTTCCAGACATCAAAACAAAAATACAAAAAGAATTTCTTCGGCGACTTCCTCTCAGCAGATTTCTGGCAAAAACTCTGAGAGTGAAATAAAATTGCCATGAAAAGTTTCTCAAAAATCTGTCGTTCGGAATCAACTTTAAACTGTTGTTCCCGCCACTCATATATAAAATTAACACACATAACATAAGTGGTGTGAGAAACTCGGTCGTAATCCTGATTGAAGGGTTGTAATGGCCAATTATGTATGTAAATATGTATATATTTTTGCAGTATGGAAGATACCGTAGCTAAATGCGTTTTTTTAATATACATGGTTTAACCTCTTTTGCTTAAATTTTTTCTAAGTCGAATAAATTCCCACCTACCTATGTATCTAGGTGAAGCAAGAAACGTTGCAACCTTTTTTAAGTTTTGCTGCCATTGATCCAATTTTACTTTGTCTAGGATCACGTACGCGAAGACGCTGTAGTGTAGTAAGTAGTGTGTTGGCTTATTAGACGTGAGACCACGGTTCAAACCCTCAGTCCGACATCAAAACGAAATATGAAAATATATTTCTTCGGCTACTTGTTCTCAGCAGATTTCTGGGAAAAACTCTGAAAGTAAAGGGTCCGCTATTATTTGAGGGGTGCCGTCAAAGATAAGTGTTACGCCGACAAGCCAGAGACAATTGACGCTTTAAAGGACAATATTCGTGAAGCCATTGGTGAAATACAGCTGCACACAATCGATAATGTGCTTAAAAATTGGACCGATCGTGTAGGCTACTGCATGGCCAGCCGAGGCAGCCATTTGAATGAAATTATTTTCCATTATTAACCGGAAGGATTGTACTTTCAAATAAAAAATAAGAAATTTGAGAAAATATTCAGTAGTTTTTTTTAAAGCATTTTCAAAAAAAAAAGTTATTTGGCGGACCCTTTAAATAAAAATTGCCATGAAAAGTTTCTCAAAAATCTGTCCTTCAGAGCCAACTTTAAACTGTAGTTTTCGCCACTCGTGTATAAAGCTAACACACACAACAGAAGTGGTATGAGAATCTATGTTTTAATCCTGACTGAAGGGTAGTAATGACCATTTATGTAGGATCACGTACATATGTATTAGGGGATCTTCATTCATTTGAATAAATACGATTAAATTGTTACCAGCTCATCTATAAATTTCTAAACAGATATTAAAAATGTACCCCAAAAGACAGAATGGAGAATGGTTTGCCATACCTTATCTTTGAAAATTTGATTCCAAACTCATAAACGTTTAAAAAACGAAAGTCTTTCTGCTGAGTGGTACCCTTATCTTATTAGAGCAAAGGTCATGGCTAAAAATTGTTTCGTAGACTTTGATTTGGATTTTGATTCTTATAAAACACTTCATATAATTTTTATTAAAATTTTATAAAACATTTTTTTATTAATAATTTAAGTAACTTATAAATAATAAAGCGGATGACTTATTTAACATACAAAACTAAATTCTTAAAAGATACTGGATTTTTTTAACAATTTTTAAAAATTCTTTGGGTTTTTTCACTTCCTTTTTTTCTTTTTTTTTTTTAAGTTTAGCTGCTGAAAACTTTGCCGTCCTTGCAAACAATTTTACGGCGACAGCATTGAGGATAATTGGCTTCCGGATTCATAGGCTCTTTAACTTCACAGCCAGCAGGTGGTATCATGGCAGGGCATGTAACTATAGAAGCGTTACTGCCTTTATGGCAAGAAACTTTGGCACATTTAGAAGGATGTTTGGCAATGGTGCCGGCTTCCATAATCATTTCGTCCATCACACATTTGTTGGGATGTTCTGTTGTTTTAATAAAAATTGTTTTTTTATTAAATTTTGTAATTAATTTTCAGAATATTTTCTTAACTTACCAGGATGTAAAAATTTGCCAACGGAAAGATCTGGCCGAGCTAATGCCATAGAGGCAAATGCAAGAAGAACGCATAATACGGTAACGAATTTCATGTTGAATATTTCAAGTTGATGCTTTGATTGCTGATTGTTGACTGAACTGATGTATTTAAATGGTTTGCGCTTTTAAATAAAATTTAAATACCCAAACAGGTCAAACAAACAAAATTTTTGGGTTTTTTGTTGTTTTTAGAAAATGAATACAAAAAAAATAAAAGAAAAAGAAAAAAATTCCAAAAATTAAAAACAACATCTTAAGAAATATTATCAGCAAGCAAAACTAGAACAAATTAAATATTTGGTATCAAGTCACTGCACCAACAACAATTGATAAACATTATTTAAATGATTTTGTTACTAATCATTGGATGACGTTGTTTTAAGGAACGTAGAATTGTTAAAAACAACGCCCACATGGTCTTATTTCTCTTGTTTTTAATTTGTTTAATGAGGATGAAGTGTTAATACTTCTAACAATTCGAACAATATATGCTAGAGTACTTAGAATACAATTGTACATATCCAAGGCATAATATTATGAACCCGGATAAGACTACAATATATTCAATCGCAAGGAAAGCGAAGATCGCGCATTATGTTAGCCCCCGCTTTTATAACAAAGTGATTAGGATATCCAAATAGGTGAAATTCTTCAATGTTATCCTGTATAAGAAATTGAAATGACAGCATTTGCAAAATAAGCTATTGAAAGGCCACATTTGCTGATCCAGGTATTCCGTGGGTTTCATTCCAAGAATGATACACTGGCTTTACAGGAGCGTTCTTAAACTTACTCTTACTTATTCTAGAAAAGTGTGATGGACATTTCTGGAAAGGTATTGCAATATTATGATTTTGAAGGTTCATAGGGTGTGCTATTTAGAAATAAGTGGTGCAATGCGAAGCTTACCTACAAGAGCATCTATTCAACCGATAGAGACATGGGTTTTATATGAGAAGGCTCTTACAGCGTATCGTCTTTAGACCTTGGGGTCAACCAAAGTCACAGATTTTGTCACCAGAGTACAGTGCAGTACCCAGCTATTTGACAAGATGCCTATCAATAGCAACCAATTGACACACTCTAATAACAAATCGACCGTCTTGATCAAAGGGATCCATAGCACAGATGCCCGTAGGGACTTATTGCTACGTATACATAATTGGTCATTACGACCCTTCAGTCAGGATTACGTCGTAGTTTATTACACCTCTTAAGTGGTGTGTGTTAATTTTATCAATGAGTGGCGGGACTTATAATATTAAAGTCGATTCTGAACTGCAGATTTTTGGACACTTTTTATGCCAATTGTATTTATATGAAGTCACCGAAGAAATATTCTTTCATATTTCGTTTTGTTGGAGATGTCTGACCTGGGGTCTGAACCGTGGCCTCACGTCTAATACGCCAACACACTACCTACAAGACTACGGCGACTTCAACTTATTGTTGCTACATGGATGGTTATAAACATGGAGATATGAGGGGATTGAGAATCCCTTCCATAATACGGCACAGATGCCCATGTAAACTTGTTTCTAAACGGCTAGTTCTAATTGAAGATATGCGTTTTTTCAAGCGGAGGGTACTTGAGATCATGAAATGCGTGATCTGGCGTAGTGATAATTTGATAAACTTGACATATAAGGACATACATATCATTGAAAGACTAATGGCAATAGTAGAGCAATAATATGTGCAGGCATGCGGGATCAAGATTTGTCCAGGAATGCAAAAAAACTGCACATTAAATAGAAACCTAAACATGAACTGAATATTCTGGCTAACAGAGTATTACAACAACATAAGCGTCGATAACTTTGAATGCCTTTCACTGTATTAAAGATCAAGCTGAGAAAGTAGGCGCAAAAGTCACGTGAACTCTTTTAGGACAATGGCACAAAAGGAAAAATTACAAAGATATCCTGGAGGACCCCTGCGAGGGGAAAACCATGAATATTTTAAGATTGGAAAAACGAAACTTCTTCGTTCCTAAAGGATACTCTACTCTATGTTTGGTGTGACTTACAGATTAAGTTCTTTTTCACTGCAATTATTTACCAGAAGACTGCAATTGATTCCCTACATCACACCACCTCTCACCCAAATGATTTGAAATTAAATACTTTCCAGCAGAAGGACTTTATGGATTAACTCTGGGGTAAGATTGCCTGTGTCACTAAATAAAGCCTTTTAGTTTTATCATAAACGGTAGTTGATTCTTTACATCAAGCCAGCTCTGATTCAAATAATTTGAAATTAAATACTTTGCCAGAGAAGGACTTTATGGATTAACCTTGGGGAAGATTGCCCGAGGCACTAATTTAATTAAAACAATATTACAATAACAATAACAATGCTATTAGCGGTTCTTTAAAATCTTATACCCTAATAAATTGTTTTGTTTTTGCTTTTGTTTTTTTTTTCGATAAAATTTATAATTCCACAAAATTATTCCATTTTTAAATGGCTTACGTTTTTTGAGAATTCCCCAAAACAAATACAACGTCATAGACAAACCACATTTATTATCTAGCTTTTGCAAGATGAACCTGTAAGTAGAAAAAAAACAACAATAACAATAAAAGAAATTAAATGAAATAAAATAGATACAAAATAAAATATTCATAAAGAAATTCCAATAGCGATGACTTCAGTCGTATTTTGATCATCTTCATAAACAGTTTCGCAAAATACTCAACAGCTTAGCAAGCGCGACATGCAAATTTTTAACACTTTAACGTTGATTTTCTGCTCGATTTCAATGTGCCGGGCAGCCGCTTCTATACAGTATTATAAAGATTCTGGTAAATTTGAATAGAATGAAATGAAATAAATTGAAAAAAAAAACAAATGAAGATTAATTAAATCTTTCTTATGAGATTATAAAACCAAAAAAAAACTTGCTTGTTTATAAACAAATTGAAAATAAAATAACGAAAAACAACTATAAAAAAGCAAAACTAATTGGAATTTGATTTTAATTTGATTAATTATCTCAACACAGCTTAATAAATATTAGATGCTACGTTTTATTAAATAATTAAATCAAAAAAAGAATAAATTAAAAAAAAAATAAGAAATATTTTTGATTTTATTTTGTTTTTTTATTTTTCATTTGCAAATTCATAAAATTGTCAACAAAATAATAAAAGCCACAATGAAAATAAAATTATTATCTCTGCCTCTGTGTTTTTGCAAATAAAAAAAAAACAGATGAGATTTCGTTTCGTTTTTTGGGTTTTTTCTGTTATCACATATTAAAATACCAGCTTAATTAATAATTTTTCATTTTACATATCAGTTTCAAAGCTTTGTTTTGCTGCAAATTTAATTTTTGTTTTATTTTTTTAAAGCACATGGCTCCATCATCTGGAAATTTCTTTTAATTTTTCAAAAAAAAATTTGTATGACGTTTGTCAACAAACCCGATTTTATTGTGGAATTTATATCAAATCAGGTTAATAATTGAATTCATAAGTCTGGCGCCAATTTTTTTATTGGATGAAACATGAATCAGTCATTAAAATACGCAAAAGATAACTCGTGTTTAATAGCAGATCTTAACAAGCAATTTGGGATTTCTACAAGAATTTCTACTTTAAGAAACTGCATATGTACATCTTATTCCGCATGACATAAGCCATAAATAAACTATAATTTAAAAAATAAATTTGCCATTAAAATTTACTGGAATGCTTGTTATCAGGAATGATAGGACTGCTAACAACTGGAAATTGTTAGACAATAGGTGCATAATAGATATGACGTCACTTGTCCCATGTTCACATTGTATATTTTCATCTCAAAATCAAGATCAAGTTATTGAAATGCTATATACTTATTTTCTAGGTATATTATGAATATAAGAAATTAAATTTACATATTCTGATAAAAATACAAATGTTTTCTCCAACAATTTTGTTTAGTCTCAAACCGGCATCTCATCTTGCGACTTTCATCCAGCGGCAGAAGGGATTAAATAGAGTTTTCTTTGAAAGACTGGTATCTGAAAAAAGAAAACATCTTAGAGAATAACAGATTCGTTCAACAAAAAACAAAGCTTAAGAAATGTACCAAACGACAGCCACAACTTCTAGAATCCCAAAAATCAATTTATTTTACAAGTTATTTGTATATGGTCTTCTAACAGGGACTTTAGAACAATAAATTTACAACAATAAATAAATAATGAGACTGAACGCCATAAGTACATGAAACTACAGAAGTTATGGTCATGCAAACATATCTATGGACTACACGATTGCTTTCGATCCTGTTTTTAGAGAGAAGATACTGGAAAGATCCTTTTAAGATAATGGTTTACATCTCTCACGAAATATTATTCAAGTTTTTACTGATGATTCCTTTTCACGCAACGTAAGTCGCAAGTTATTGAAGCTACCTCTGTCAAATTAAGTCACTACGTACAAATATAACATTCAACAAAACGTACAAATAATAAAATTGTTTAATAAAAATGGATGCTAACAACTGACCCTAATTTTCATGGAAAAATCATTTCCAGCTATGAGATTCATTTCTGTAAAAATGGGTACGTGAACAGACAACATTATGAAATTCAAGAACATCCAATGTATTCCGAAAAATCACTGTTTAGTGTCCATATTTCATTTAGTTCATCTTCTTTTGAGAAAAACGTTGGCAACGCAATCACTTTTAACGGCATAGGGAATGATTATCAACTTGTTTAGGCATGGATTGGATACATACATAATTGGTCATTCAGTCAGGATTACGACCTAGTTTCTCACACCACTTATGTTGTGTGAGTTAATTTTATACATGAGTGGCGGGACCTACAGTTTAAAGTCGACTCCGAACTACAGATTTTTGATAAACTTTTCATGGCAATTTTATTTCACTCACAGAGTTTTTGCCAGAAATCTGCTGAGAGAAAGTCGCCGAAGAAATACTTTTTGTATTTTGTTTTGATGTCTAACCTGGGGCTCGAAGCCTGGCTTTACGTCTAATAAGCCAATACACGCCTACTACGGCGACTATTATGGATTGGATGGCGAGAATAAAAACGGCTTTTGGTACCACATTGGATAATCTACAAGACCGATTTATGGGCGTAGTCATCTCACGTCGCGGTGATGTGAACTGGACAATGCGAACATGCGATTTGACATCGTTAGAGTTTTTCTTGTGGAGTTGCCTTAAGTCGTAGGTATATGCGAATAAGCAACAAAATACAGCGATCCTTAAAACCACCATAGCCCATGCCATCGATCAAATTCAGACGGACTGCCTCTGCTTCCCATAATGATTACAGCAGCACCGTAATACAATACAATCGAATGCAAAAAGGACCTCCACATGCCATTACTTAGAGAAAAAATCGTCATTTTCAGACAGATTGCCTCTGCTTCTCGTAGTGATTACAGCAGCACTGTAATACATTAAATACCCGAATGCAAAAAGGACCTCCACATGCCATTATTCAAGAGATTGAAAAATATTGTGAGAAATACTAAGGAATACCAATGGTCCTCCCAACATTTTAGCTCCTAACATCTTGGACTACTGTGCACTAATTCGCCTAAAAAAGAGGCACCCTGACCAGACCTAACCTAAAAAACTAAATTTTTTTGTATAATCCTTACAATCCTCCTTTTTCTATTTGTTGACCAATATAACTAACTATTGTGCACAGAATACATATTTTTGTCGAGAATTTATTTTACATTTATACATAAAACAGAAAAGAATTTCATGAATTAATATTTTCAGCACATCCTGGCAAGTGTGTTCTCCGCGGCTTAATCTTATCGCCTGGCGAAGTCTACAATACACCAAATTTCTGTGAGCAAATTACCTGCTTTGAAGATGGCAAAGCCTCTATTTATAGGTATGTAAACTGATTTTTTATGCCGAAATACAGTAGTTTACCGATTTAACGAACATTCGATGCAGTGAACAACGCATATAACACGAATTTTTTCTACTCGTATGTTAAGTAAACAGTTTCTGTTAACTTAACATTCACTGTGAAGAAAGAATAGATCTTTCGTAGCAAAATATTAAAAATACATACATATGTATGTATATGTACATACATAATTGGTCATTACAACCCTTTAGTCAGTATTACGACCTAGCTTCTCACACCACTGATGTTGTGTGTGTTAATTTTATACATGAGTGGCGGGACATACAGTTTAAAATCGATTCCGATCGGCAGATTTTTGAGAAACTTTTCATGGCAATTTTATTTACTCTCAGAGTTTTTGCCAGAAATCTGCTGAGAGAAAGTCGCCGAAGAAATATTTTTCATTTTTTCATTTTGATAGCTGACCTGGGATTTGAACCGAGACCTCACGTCTAATAAGCCAACACACTACCTACTAGACTACGGCGACTAGTACTATTAAAAATTGTACATGTAATTTGGAAAAAATGGATAACTTAATACTGGATATGACGGACAATTCTTTTTAGCGAACAGGCCAGCAACAATTATGTTCGTTTAATCGAAAAACTACTGTATAATATGTATGTAAAATATTATTTTATCTTCTAGCTGTGGAATTTATACACCACCAAAAGGATGCGTAGCAGAAAAAACTGATCCCAATAAGCACTATCCAGATTGTTGCAATACAAAAACCGTTTGTAATAACGTTCTAACTGAGGAAGGCGAAGTAGCACCCATTATATTATAAAAATTATTTGCTACGATCCTGCTGCTTGCTATTGACAAACGCTTTTTAATGAAAAAAAATGAAATAAATTCCATATAACAACTACAATCCTCATCATTGTTATCATTTTTTTTATTACCACCAGGCGGTATAAATTATAACAAAATCAAGTTGTATTATATGACCAATAAATAAATCAATTCAATATTTACAGTTTGTATTGCTTATTTAACACCCGGTACCTCATTCTATAAATGCATTTCATTCATTCGAATTACATTGCAATGCAATAAAATTCAGAACAACCATATAATTTTGTAATTTAAGATACCAATATATTGTATTTAACAACGCTCCACACTATGCTAGGCAGACAGACACTAGGTATTGTATGACTTGCCGTATATATCGTTTATCCACATGTTGTAATTGCCAGTGGGCGTGTAACATGTTGTTGTTTAGTTGCCTTATATGCAATATGGTTTGTGTATTTGGACGATGATATGAGAGGCGAGCAACATGTTGTACTACATGTTGCCGTATCTAGAAGAAGAAATAAATAAAAAAAATTTTTTTAATTTTTTGCAATGAAGAGAATAAAAAATAGAATTCGTGAAAAGAATACAAATGTTATCAACGTTAGAGAGACATTAATACGGCATATGCTATTAATAAATAATTGAAAAAGAAAATACAAAAAGAAAAAATTAATTCAATAATAAAGATAAACACTAGATACAGATACAGGGTCATTAAAATATTTAATTTAAAAAAATATATAAGAATTGCATGTCAGAAGGTATTTACAGCTTAATTGTAATAAACGGATTTTAAAAATTTTCCAAAGAAATAATAATTTTCCAAAGGAGTGTCCTCCAAGCGCCTTATCTATCATAGACTGTCACAAAAAACCTTTAACATCTCGAAACTTATTGCATTTTGGTGTTGAAAGTTAGTCCCCAATATTTATTTCGAACTTTCTCATGAATTGGCAATATATGGGCTGCTATAGGTGGAATTTCATTAGATGAGTTCAGGTTGAATTCAAGGTTCTGTTCTGACTGCAACTCTATTTCTTATGTCTTCTACTTTGAGCACTATTTACTATTTCCCCGATAACAATAGCATTTGCCATTCATATTCCTCCTATCATAGACCGAACTCTTTGGAGATCAAATAACTCATTCATATCTGACCTGCAGTCAATTTACTATAGTGATCGTGTGTATAGAATCGACTTTAATGGGCGCAAGACCAATATTGTTTGATAACTCACAAGTTTGATAGTAGGATAGATAGTCTGTCACTATGGTGTTGTAAATATTGGGGAGTCAAAAGCTTTTGATATTCTCTGCTAGATTATGTGAATAGAATCGATTTTAATGGGCGCAAGACCCAATGTTGTTTGAAAACTCACAAGTTTAATAGTAGGATGTATGACGTCATCTGTCACTATGGTGTTGTAAATAAAATATTGAGGAGTCAAAAGCTTTTGATATTCTAAGCATGAAAATTCAGTGTCTTGAACCAGCTTATTTTTTAGTTGTTGAAAGAAGCATTCACGCGACTCGGTTTCTCAAGACAATGCAAGAAATATTTCACTGCAACATACATTAAAATTGGTTATTACAACCCTTCAATCAGGATTACGACCTAGTTTAGCGCACCACTTATGCCTTGTATGTTAATTTTATACATGAGTGGAGGGACCTACTGTTTAAAATCGATTCCAAACGACAGATTTTTAAGAAACTTTTCATGGCAATTTTTTTATTTCTCAACGTTTTTGCTAGAAATCTGCTGAGAGAAAGTTGTCTGACCTGGGCTTTGAACCGTGACCTCACGTCTAATAAGCCAACACATTACTTGCTAGACTACGGCGACTTAATTATGACACCTCCATGATGATAATCCCATGAAAAGGCTTCTCAAATTTGTAGTTCGGAATAGGCATTAAACTGTATGTGGATAATATTATGCCACTCAACACGAGTGATGTGATATGCTAGGAACGTAATACTGACTAAAGGCCTGTAATATCCAATAATGCATGTAAATATGTGGATAATAAATATGTAAGTGCGGTTTTTAGTTTAACACCCTGTATCTAAAGAAGATATAATAAAACAATTAACAATTATAAACTATAAATTGGCATCAAAAGTTATAATTTTAATTAAATTGCCTATTAAGCCTTAGAATATAAACAATAATTTAAAATAAATCCTAGCAATTATATACATACGTACCCCAACTCTTTCCTAAGCCATTTCCTTCAAAATTATCCTATAAAACCTAGAATTTTGCTAGAACTCTTGCAGTAAAACTCAAAGACATTCAAAATGGCAAACGTTTTCATTCGAAAGTACCAACAATTATACAACGACGACGAAGATGAATATTTTGGCATGGAGAATAAAGGTTGGGAAACTCTAATGGCGCCTATCAGAGATGCCCGCCAAGTATTTTTATATCAAAGTAAACCGCGTAAAATCGCCATAATCCATATGAGGAACTATATGAGGTGATTTTAAAGAGATGGAAGTGGGAAAATTTAAAATTGGAAGATTTTTAAATTTTTAGGCTCATGGGCATTTTACCTCGATTCTGGAAAGGGGAATCTGTTGTATATAAAATGTTTTACGTTTTCATTGTAGTATTGTTTGCCATATCTGCGGTAAGTATTACATGCGATTTAAAAGATGCCTACAAGGATGTGTTAATGTTTGGTGAAGATTTGGTGGTCCTTATAGGGGTAAGTTGGTACAGTTTTCGAAACTTCCTAAGGCTTATTGGACAATTCATTTTCAATTTTTCAGATTTATTTAATCTTTTTTAAACTTTTACTTTTCGCATATCACACAAAAGATATCGAGGATATAATGCGTGAATTTTGTAAAATGTACGCACACTTTGCCTACCTAAGGAAATCTCCCAATCTACCGAAAATGCGTAGATTGCAGCGTATATTTTTCTTAGTCGAAGTCTTATCGTTTTATCTTTATGTTCTGTTAAGTTCCTTTTTTTCCGCTGCTATTTGTTTGCCACCCATTTTAATGGGCAACAATGGTACACCCTATAGAGCCAAGTTTCCCTTCGAATGGCAGGATCAGAAACAACATCCCATTTTGTATTCAAGCGTTTATCTCTTTCAGTGTATTTTTACGGTGTTTATTTTATTAACCATCGTTCTAATCGATAACATCGGCTGTCAAATATTTACCGAGACTACTTTGAATTTGAAACTATTTTGCATACGTCTACGCGAATTGGGCTCTTTGCCCGGTGAAAATCGTTTGGAGGAGTTGCATAAGGCCATTAAATTTCATCAGTATATGATTAAGTAAGTTATGGACGGACCAATTTAAATAATGGATAGAAACGCAATTCCATTTTCTAATTACAGTTTAATTACCCGCATTAATAACATTTATTATTACAATTATGTGGCCCAAATGACCGCCAGTACTTTTATGATCTGTTTAACTGCCTTTGAAGCCATGCTGGCCGAGGATCAACCCATGGTGGCTATAAAATTTCAGATGTATATGGTTTCAGCATTTGCTCAGATATTTTATTGGTGTTTTACCGGTAATATGGTTTATTACAATGTAAGTTAAGGCCTAAACACAATGTAAGCGTTAAGCGACAGGCGACAAGCACATACGTTGAAATCGGTTAGAGTGAACAACTTCAATGTGGTCGATCTACAAATAACTGTATTAAAATTGCAATCTATAATCAATTAAAGACAACATATTCTTAAGCAGGCACCCTTCATGATGGTCAAATGGTAGCAAAAATTAAATCAAAAAAATACTTCCATTGAGTGCCATAATTTCAAATGTATTAAATATCACTCCTTTCTTTCTTTCTAGCCCATCTATAAATCTAATCATTCAGCTACAAACGCGTGAAAAAACGCCTTTTTATTTTCAATTAGTCGCCATCGCTCTGACGCTTTCATTGTAGTTTCAGTAAATTAAAAAATTCTCCCATATTTTTCAAGTCTTTAGATGTTGCCGATGCTGCTTACGAAATTGAACGTTGGTATGAACAATCCAGTGAATTTAAATACTGCTTGAGATTTTTTATACGCCGCGCCCAAAAACCATTGGCATTTCGTCCGAAGCCATTCTTCTGCTTCAATTTTGAATCGTTTACCAGTGTAAGTATTTTTTTAAAATCTAAAAATTTCATTCGAATGAATATGTAGTAATATTTTCACTGAAAGCCAAATGGCATGAAAGGAAACAGGGCCCCAGGGACAAAAAATTTTTGGAAATTTTTCAATTGTAAGGAAGGTTTGATTCAAATTATGTGCTAAAAATTATTTGGGTGCCTAATGGTAGTAAATGAAGAACCAAGTGATTATTCCACGTAAAAAACAGTAGCCGCAGGCTAGTAGGTAGGGTGCCGGCTTATTAGACGAGAACCTGTGGTTCAAACCCCAGCTAAGACATCTCAAACAAAACGATTTATAAGAAGTATTACTTCGGCGACTTACAATAATAAAATTGCGATGAAAAGTTTATCAAATTTGCTGATCGGAGTCGACGTTAGTTAGCTAGTCGTGTATAAAATTAACACACACAATATGGGTGATGTGAGAAGCTATGTTGTGATCCGAACTAAAGCAAATTAAATATTCACATGAGGTAAACTTAGAGATTCCACTGTCTTTCGGTGCACAAAATTACAGTTAACAATCAGTGGTGTTGTGCTAATTTTTTCTTAACGGAACGCGTTCCGTACTCCGGTTCACGGTTCCGAAAAACAAGCCGGTTCGTTCCGGTTTCTGTTCCGGTTCGGGTTCGGTTCAAACCCTTGTATATAAAAATACATATAAAAATTCGTCAAAAATTAGAAAAAAATCAGCAATTCTTTTTAATTTTTTTTTTTCAAAACGTCAGCCAATTCTCGTTATCAGAATCGTACCGGAACGACGTTCCAGAGCGTTCCGGCTCGACAACACCACTGTTAACAATCCAATAAACAAAATCGCCAGGATAATATGGATGAACTCAGGTGTGGAGAAAACCATGATCTTGTTAAGATACGTTTTCATCGGACTCGTCGATGCAAATTCCTGTGAGTTACGTACATAAAGCCGCATATAATAGCGTATACAGGACATGAGAAAAAACAATTTAATATTTTGAAGTCGTCATTGTCTAGTAGGTAATGTGTTAACTTATTAGACGTAATGCCACGATTCAAACCCCTGGTCATACATCTCCAATCAAACGAAATTTAAATATTTCTTCGGCAGCTTCCGCTCAGCAGATTTCTGACAAAAACTCTTGAGAGTAAATAAAATTGCCATGAAAAGTTTCTCATAAATCTGTCGTTCGGAGTCGACTTTAAACTGTAGGTCCCGCCACCCATGTATAAAATTAACACACACAACATAAGTGGTGTGAGAAACTAGGTCGTCATCCTAACTGCAGGGTTGTAATGACCAATTATGTATTGTATGTATTATGTATACATCCGTACATATGTACATGTGGAGAAACAATTTAGCACTTTGTGTGTTATTGTATAGTTTTTGAAAACATGGGAGCCCAATATTTGCTGGATGACACTTTAGTAGTTATTACTCACCTAAAAGAGTATATGGAAAGAAATTGATGGTACGTGTTGCTAGTATGATATGGATTACCTATGAACTTTACATGGTAGGCTTATACACCCTTAAGGCATGAGAAAGTTCCTTAGGATAATGGTCTTCTTCTGTCAGTCTGCCTGCCTAATCCGATCGTTAACATTTAAACAGATTTGTATATTAAAATTTCAGATTTCATTCAAACAAACTGCTCTACTTCCAATAACTCAGTGAATAGGCCTCTATAATAGGATAAAGTATGATGCTAATTACTCTTAAGAGTCTTCCATTCTTATGTTAAATTTCATTTACTTAAGACCGTAAATAAGGTCTTCTTTTAAAGGACTAAAACGTATAATAAAATTTATTTTCCTTTTCCTTGCAGATTTTAAGTACATCGTACTCCTATTTTGCTCTTCTAAGGACAATGAACGATTAAAAGGAGTTTGAAATGGAATCAAGGCGTATAAAATATTTATCAAAACATATTTATTTATTTACTTATTTAATAACACAATATTACACATAATAATAGTTATAATAATTACAATAACAATAACCACATTAAAAATGTTTTTATGTAATTTATCACACACAATATTACGCTTCAAATATGCAATTTAATGGAGCAAAATTAAATATTTCAATAGCATGAATTATAATGAATTCTACTTAAATAAATTTTTAAAATAAAATCAGAGCTGTCCACCATGGCAACTGAAAGGTATTAGAAAACTTTCTACTCACTTTAGATTTATAAAAATTTTTATTTAACTCCCATCTCTGGCCTACTCTGTTGTAAAACATACGTTAATTTTTATATTTCATCAGTAGTTGGTTTTTTTTTTTTTTTGTTTATTTTATGAATTTCATATCATTTAGTGATGATCTAATTTTATAAAACACGCAACTTTTATGGAAAAAAGTTATAATAATTCACAGTAAAAAAAATCTAAAAAAAATTCATACTCGTACTTAGAATAGTACGTTCGTTGCTTTATGGCTGTACAAATCATTTCACTGGAGATCAATGAACTTTCATTTGCTCATTTGCAAATAAAATTATGTATGATAGAAAAAAAAATACAATGAAAATTATTAATTCAATTGTTTAAAACATATGTAGTAAAATAAATTATTTAAAATTCAAATGGAGAACACAATAATTAAAGCTCAAAGGGTGGAATATAGGAATAGTATTTGGAAAAGGAAAATGTATCAAAAATACTTAAATACTTTAAAGCCATAGTTATTCAATCGAAATAATACCGGGTCTTCTAACAGGGATTTCCAAACTTTGACAGTTAATAACGACCATATTGTTGATGCAACATCTGTCATATTAGTTCTCATTTATTTGGCCTATTTTGTCAATTACCATGGACGATCATACACAACGTCGTGTGTGTTCGCTGAGTGGGCTCTATCGACAACTGAACCCAATTTTCATCAAAAAATCATCTTCAGGTAAGAGGCCTATTTCTGAATGAATGAGTACTTGAACACATGAGATCCAAGAGCGTCCAATGCATCTTGAAAAAGTCACTGTTTTGCCTGGATTTTGGGCCGGAGACCTCATTGCTGCATATTTCTCTAAATACGGTGTTAGCCAGACCATCACTGTCAACGACAAGCATGTCGTTGGTCGATGATTACTAACTTCTTTTGGCTTGAATTGGATGATGTGGACACTAACATCATGTGGTTTTTAATTGGACAGTGCTACGTGCTACACAGCTTAAGCCACATAGAATTTTTTGAACGAGTGAATTGAGGGCATATCATGTGTACATACATACATACATACATATATATATATATAATTGGTCATTTCAAGCCTTCAGTCAGGATTACGACCTAGCCCCTCACACCACTTTTGTTGTCGGTGTTAATTTATACATGAGTGGCGGGACCTACAGTTTAAAGTCGACTTCGGATGACAGATTTTTGAGAAACTTTTTCATGGCAATTTTATTTACACTCAGAGTTTTTGCAGATATCTGCAGAGAGGCAATTACTGAAGAAATGTTTTTCATATTTCGTTTTGTTGGAGATGTCTGACCTGGGGTTTGAACTGTGGCTCCACGTGTAATATGCCAACACACTGCCTACTAGACTCCGGCGACTGCGGCATGTCATGTATAGCCATCACAGGTCACAGGTCTTCAGAAAATGTCAATTCTTTCTGTCCTTACAGTTGAAACCTTGTATCCGATTTCATTCTTCGGAAGGTTCAGTCATTAAGAGTAAAGGTTCAAAAGTTAAAAGTTAAAGTCTTTAACTATAGGCCCCTTCAATCCCAATTCGAATTTAAGAGAAAATCCAAAGTGAATGCCAAAATGTATGGTATAGAAGGCTTCAGTCTTCTTCAAATTAATATTGTCTTTGAATTTCAAAAATCAAAAGTTTAATCCCTACACAGAGTGTAACATCAATAACCAACATCATAAGAAATACAAGGCCGCCACTTCAGGCATAGTAAGAATCAAAGAACAAATGTCCTTATTACTACGCTTATTACAACACAATACTCACAGAGTAGTTTGTTGTTAATTAAGAACATTTGCTTTTAATCCCCTCCTTTTTTTTGCGTTTTAATGTTGTTGCCCTTCAATGCTTTTCATATGATTTCACATAAATTTTACGTATTTTTTTTTTAATTGCGGCCTTTTATAGTTCTAAACCAGTTAAAAATTTTATTTTAGATTTCAATGTATATTACGCGTTAAGATAAATAACGTGTCTCAAGTAATTGTTAGCACTTCCGTTAATTATGGTGATTTGACGCTGATGATATTTCTTTAGTTCTGCTGTTGTAAATGCAACAAGTTTTTATAGCCTACCCGGCAGATGTCCACTGCATACATTTGGGTTTGTTGAGATGTTTGTAACACTTTAATACGCTATTTTGAAACAGCAAGTTAAAGTTTGCCAAAATAATTAAAAGAAGCGAATAAATTCTTAGTAAAACTGAAGTGCAAGTAGATGTAGGATGAACTCTCACTTCGATAACCAGTGCGTGATCTTTAAGCACTGTATCGATCGATCCAAATTCAGCAGTCCAAAATTCAACAATCTTTCCCCAGACGTCGACTAAACCGGACTACAGCAAAGGATTCACATCACAATTTTTATGATTGGAGTCATTATGTACTCAGCCTTTTTGTATGGGTTTCCATTAGACTAAGACCAGAGCACCATAGATATGACTTCTCTCAATGAAAAATAACTTCTTTGTGCACAGGGTAATCCGATTTGTAAATGCAGGTTCAAATAACTGTTTGTATTGCATTGTTGAAAAGATAGATTTTTCCGGGTGTTTACTGCAACCCAATGGTCCTAACAAATCTCAGGATGCTGTCCTCTTTTCGATCTGCAAAAAGTGAAATCGGTAAGGCCCACAAATAGCCTTGAACTCACACATAACCGATAAAGGGAGGAAACAGTTTTGTTTCTACTTTCTTATGACACAGACTGTAAAAAACTGTTCCTTACGAATATATTAGACGAACTGTCTTGTTACAAAACCAAAGAGTACATCTGAGTCCGAAACTCTATTTACAGACTCTTCTCACAGAACCAAAATGTATATCTGAAGCTAAGATTCTACTTATAGGTTGTGCCTGCCGGTCCATTGCAGACGCGGATAGAGATGGGCAAGACGGTCTACCTACTTGTCGTAAAGCCAAAGAATACGCCTGAATTTAAGACTGTAAATTGGGCCCATCAATCTATGGTTGTGGAAAGACAGGCTGCATGTCTTTGCATGTACTTTAGTAAATAATTCTTGGCATTGACCATCAACAATTCTTTCCATTTAGTCTAGGAAGTAAGAAGCGTAGATTTTATAACTTTTAGGTTAGATTTACCCCAAGTCTTCTTTAAGGCTCCAAGCAATACCACAGTAGCATAACATATTATCGGGTTTTAGAAAGACACAACGTGTGTGTAAATTGAAGTGTAGAGTATCCTACAAAAGTTCTGGACCGCTCTTTATTTTCTTACTTATTTTTTAATTGCTACATTTGTATCCTTTTTGTTGTTGTTGCATCAAGTACTTGTAACGCAGCTTTAAAAGATTCTTTTGCCCACTGATGTGTTAAAGATCCATAAATCGTTTATTAAGTGAATAATTAATATGTTTTGTATGAAAAGAATACATAGACTTTAAAATGTATATTCTATACAAACATTTTCTTGTTATTCATTTACTAAGGACAGTGGGACAACAACAATTTTCTGTAGATGGAAAAAAAATATTCTAATGTGACTTGGAAAATATAGGTTAGGTTAGGTTAGTTTAGAGGACGTGTACTTGTCAATTAAGACAAGTACAGTACCCGGAGGTCGAATTGACCCATTGTACAACGTCCTAGTTTCTCACACCACTTATGTTGTGTGTGTTAATTTTATACATGAGTGGTGGGACCTAAAGTCGACTTCGAACGACAGATTTTTATTTATTGAGAAACTTTTCATGGCAATTTTTATTTACTCTCAGAGTTTTTGCCAGAAATCTACTGAAAGGAAGTCGCCGAAGAAATACTTTTAGTATTTTGTCATTGATGCCTGGCCTGGGGCTCGAACCCAGGCTTTTGCGTCTAATAAGCCAACACACTACCTACTAGACTACGGCGACTTTTAAAACGTATGGAGACCCAAAAAATATTCCAAAATAAAAACTGCGTGAAGAAAAAATTAATTTAAGATTTCAAATATTTCCTTAACCACTGTATCTTCTTAGGTTTGAAACGTTATTAAGACTCATCCGTAGGAAACAACCACAGCAGCAAGACATGTTTCTACACCAGGCATCACGTGCAAAAAGGCAACATTTTATGAAAAACAACTTCAACTACAATGGGAAACAATTGCATCCAAAAGCAAAAAAAAAACCAACAAAAATAAAACTTCATATCCATCTTTTATTAACGTCTCTTGGCTTGACTTGGCTTGTATGTTGTTGGTATACAAGCCAAGCCAAGCCAAGTCAATGCCAAGTAATAAACGAGAATTTACACTTGAACTTGAATTGATGCAACGACCGCATATGTATGTACATATGTATGAATGAAGCACAACAACAGCCTTTTGAAATTTATTACAGAAAACAAAAAAAAAATTCCATTCCATGCTCTTATAAAAAAGCGATTAAATAAAGATGTTTATTTAAGATTTCCGCTTTTAAGCATAAAAGAACTTCATAAATATACAATTTATTTAAAATTTAAAAATTCATTCAATGCAGACAAGAAAAATCAGAAAACATCTCTCAAGAATAATAGACATCGTGTCCCAAAGGGACTTGTTAGTCAAACTGATACCGACAGTTACTAAAAGATTTTTAATAGACAGCCAATAAACTTTTAACACACACGATAAAAGAATGCCAATAAAGTGCAGAATAAAAGAATATAAAAGACAACTAAGAAATGATTTCTTAACAAAGATTATGACACTGTAAATAGGCCCTCAATAAAGAAATGGGACAAATTTTTGTAACAAACAAAAAGAAGCATTTAAATTGCCATTCAACTGAAAATATAGTTTAGTCTAGTAGGTTGTGTGTAAGCTGCTTCAAACCCCAAGTCAGACATCTCGAACAAAACTCTGAAGTAAATAAAATTGTCATGAAAAGTTTCTGAAAAATCTGTCATTCGAAGTCGACTTTAAACTGCAGGCCCCGCCACTCATTTATAAAATTAACACAAACAATATAAGTGGTGTTGAGAAACTAGGTCCATAATCCTGACTGAAGGGTTGTAATGACTAGTTATATATGTATGGTATCAATCTAAGTATTCCCCCCAACTTAGGTATAGATAAGGGTCCATATGTGATCGCCCTAAAGAAATTAACCTCCTGTTATATAGTTACTGTGCTGTTGAGCAATATCATAACCTCAACTAACCCAATTGTATAGGACTGTCTGAAATATCTTATCAAATTGCCCATAATGAGCTCCATTTAACCTCCAATAAGTTCTGGCGAAACGAGTAAAATGTCTCTAATCTAGTAGGTCAGCCTCTCAGCAGATTTTTGGCAAAAACCATATGCCACAAAAAAATTTCTCTAAAACCGGTAGTTCGGATTCGACTTTAAACTGTAGCTTCCGCCACTGATGTATACAATTAACTCACACAACATAAGTGGTGCGAGAAGCTAGGTCGTAACCCGGACTGAAGGATTGTAATAACCAATTATGTATACTACATACGTATTTAAGCGAATAAAAAGTTTCTAATCTCAGCAGGATGCTAGGAGAGGCAATTCACTAAGAATTTTCAAAACTCAAACACTTAACTGTAGGTCGCCATAGTCTGGCAAGTACTATCTTGGCTTACCAGACGAGATGTTGAGAGTTCAGCGAGAGATCTCGAAGGTGCAGCTCGAGAGTCTTTGGCAAAAGCTGTGAAAGCAAACTAATTGCTAAGAAAAGCTTTTTAAATTTGTTGTTCGGATTCAATGTTAAACTGTAGGTCCCATCACCCATGAATAAAATTAACGCTGATAACATGGGTAGTGAAAGAAGCCAGGCTTACCAGACGAGATGTCGAGAGTTAAGCGCGAGATCGCGAAAGTTCAGCTCGAGAGTGTCTGGGAAAAGCTGTGAGAGAAACCTAATTGCCACGAAACAAACTCTTAAATTCATTCAACCATCTCCCTTGAATAAAATTAATGCTGATAACATGGGTGGTGCAAGAAGTTACAAGGCCGTAAGTCATTCGCTCTAAAGGGTTGTATGTATGTAACCTGTTAATAATCAGCCGTTAGCAGTAGATATGAGGCATTAAATTATTCGCACTGTGATTGGTATGTAAATAAAAGGTGCCAAAAAGTACCAAAACTAGTGAAAAGTAATTTCCCAAAAAATTTTGTGCAATTTGAGAAAATGTTTGCCTCCGTTTTGTCTTTTAGAAAATACTCAGAAAAAAAATATTTCCGAAAATTATCGATATGAGTCACTAAATTATTCGTACAGCCATTGATATGCAAATAAAATGTACCAAAAAAGGTACCAATAACGGTAAAAAGTACCCAAAGATATCCAAAAAATTTTTGAAATTTAGGGAAAGTCTTTGTACTCCGTTTTGGTATTTTAGAAAATATTCGGAAATTTAACGATCAATAAACAGTATTCTAACGCAACCATAATGCGAACAGAAAAAAAATAACAGGAACTAACAAACGGTACTTTTTAATTTGTTTTCAAATCATTTCTTCAATATTGATTGATACTCATCATTTGTTTTTTGCATTTGGTAACCATCAAATGTCAATCAATTTAAATGTATGGAGACGAATTGTATTGGACGTTGTTGATTGTCATGTTGAAATTGTGACCTGTGGTGTCGTGCATGTCGACTTTAGTGATATTTCAGAGCCATTGTTAATACTAAACTAAGCGGAAATAGTTGAATATTAACAGTTCAAAGAATTTTTAACATGAAGAACTAATTTTTTCTATTTTTCTATTTCACAATCAAAAAAAAAATAGGAATTGAAATGATATTCCATTTTGCCAAATGAAGACAAACCCAAATCCAATTTTAAATAAAAATTAAATTTAAATTTCATTTCCATTTGTCAAAGTAGTGTAGTTGTGCTGTTGTTGTTTTTTTTTGAGGGCTTTTGTCAAATACGGAAGTACTTGAAATGTTAAACACATGGGTGTATCATTTAGCGGGCGTTGAATGAAAAACGCCTATTCAAGGTAAATGATCTGTCCTGTTCAATGTTCGCTACGGTCGCACAATATTTAATGGTGGGGTCATTTACATAAAATTCTTTTTTCTCTTCTTTTTTAGGATGAAACATGGTAATCATGTTGTCGTATAATTATGAACTTAATAAAGGTTATAAAATAATAAAAAAAAAACCGTTTGGCACTTAATTTGTCAAACATGTAAATGGCTTGTCATCATTTCATTTTTAGTTGGAATTACATAAAGGGCCTATTACAATAGAATTCCAAAAATAAATGATTTAAGCTATTATTATTATTTATTATGAAACTCCTCTTAGGTTGCCAATTGAGTATGTCCATACATATCACACCATAGGAGTTAGGAAAAGAGCTAGTTGGCTTAGAATGACAACCGAATAACCAGGCAAATATTGTCTAATTTTGACAGTAAACGCACAGAGAATGAATGGAGCAAAATAGCCTTTCTGGTGCCTATGATTTCCGGACTATGTCTTACAGAAAACCATTCACAGTTCTAAGCGCAGAATATCACGTGTTATTCTATGGCTATGGAAATGCAAATAAAGTATACGTTATCTCCTACGACAATGTCTTGCTCTTGTTTGCAGATGTCTAGGGGAAACGGAAAGTACAGCTTTCGATAATACTGTCTCAGATTCAAAACTGGAGAGAATTTTGGACTCATTTGTTTCTCTTGATACGGTCTTAATGAAGCCACATTGCCTTCAGTTCTTGATCTTCAATTTCAGGTTATACATCCATAGCGCTCTGGTTTAACGGCAACGATTCTTCTAGAAACATTTTTGTAAAAATACGAATCAATAACGGCCCAGAACATAATACGTGCCAAGCAGCACATTGCATTGGTTTCTCCACAATCTATTCTGGATTTTTGCTTGCTGACTTATCCACAGAATGTGTAAATGAGCTGAAGAAAATTTTGTTCGAAAAAACAGAATTGTCAGCCTGTTGCTCTAGCAGCCAATCTGAATGCAAAATAGCTCATAATGAGCCGCAAGATTGGTTTAGACAAATTCGGATCATCCGTCACAAATTCATTAACAGAGTAGTTATTTTCGCCTGTGCTTATATTGCTATCACCGCCCCCCATCGGCAACGTTTACAGTATCTTCAAATTTCTCTACGGTTTTATCAATTCCTTCATATTAGTACTATCGGACAGTCAATGTCAGTTCTTACGAGACTAAATCGAAGATAGTAGGCGACTGTTTGGAGAAACTGAATCGGTCTAGGAGAGGAGAAGAGGTTACCCCTATGGGTCCCTGGTCATATGGGAATTTAAGCAGAACTTTCACTCCATTGATGCGGCCATAAAACTGCAATGGAGTGAAAGCGAACGTTTGAAAGGTATGCTTAATGAAAGGGAAGATAAAGAGAAGCAATGACGCTTCTCAATCCAAGTGGGATTGAAGCAATCAAAATTTCTGTTGGGAAATTGGAATAAGAAGAGTTATTTTACATGCAAGAAATAACCCGTCTTTCGTAGCAATGTACACTCAGAGTACACTTATTTAGAATGGGGAAGTCCAACATGTAGATTCTATGACGATGATAATAAATTATCAGAACACATGCTTAGAACATAGGAGGTAATAATGCATAAAAGAAGGGAGCATTGGGGTTCATACCAGTTGCTGAGCAGGGAAATAGAACTGTTAATAACGAGCAGCATCTGAAGTTTGTTAAAGCAATGTATTTGGACAAGACAATAAATAAAGTGTGAGGGAAGTATAATAGATCGTATGGTTGCAGTACTAATGTACCTCTTCAACACAATTCCTTGCATAGCAAATGAATTGAATGCCCCGTAATGCTCAAGACGTTTGAGTTACCACTTTTGTTGTAATTCTAACTCTTTTCAGGCATTCTTAGGTTGATAAACGATACATAGGCGTGAATGACTAGCCTTTACCATGTTTAATAACTGAATACTTTGCTAACCTTTAATAATAGGCCTACATAATGAGTTCCTTTCTATTCTTTGCATTTGTATTGCTATCTGTATAATGGGCATATGAAGAAATCACCCAAAAACAGCCTATTTATTAAA
Organism: Sarcophaga carnaria; assembly: GCA_958299815.1. NCBI lineage: Eukaryota > Metazoa > Arthropoda > Insecta > Diptera > Sarcophagidae > Sarcophaga > Sarcophaga carnaria. The sequence goes on along the minus strand of OY283153.1, from coordinate 21,814,024 downwards.
TCAAAATGACTTCTATTTCCTCAATTATATACTTTCTGTGTAAATAATTAATCGTTTTTCCTTCATTCCAAATCACAAAAAGTTTTTATGAAAGTTGTTTTAATTTTTTATGTTTTTTAATTGAACATTTTTATTGTGTAACTTAAATACACAGAAAAATAAAATTTTTAGTTTTGGTTTCCAATCAATAACAATCGTTTATTTCGTAATGATCAAGAGTTAATGAGTTAATCAGTGTTTACAATTAAAACAGACTTTAGACTTGAAACAGTCTTTAAATGAAATTAATTTAATTCTGCTTAATTTGCTCGACTTCCAACAACAAGTTGAACAAGCCAAAGGCCTATTTTGGAAATTAGAAAATGATATCATATTCATGCAGTCATTCATTCATTCTCACATTTCATATTAAATTTCCAAATAATAGTCCTCGTTTAAGTTGAAAAATGTTAAAATTTTTCATAATGACACATCAAAATAATATTAAAGCGATTTAATTTATATTTATTGTGTAGAGGAAAAATGGATTGTCAAATTAATATGAAATAACGAAATAACAAGAATTATGGGTTTTCAATGAAATGGTCAAGGCTTTGTTAAGCCAAGCGCGCATCTTTCAAACGCGTTCTAAACAATTTGTCATTTTTACGTTAACAAATGACTGAAAAGGGCTTTAAACGCTTTAATAGCAATTTGAAATTTAATGCTCTAAAAATGCAAATAATATCAGTAATCAAGTGAATAATAAAATCCAAAATAAAGTTGTAATCAAAAGGAATGAACATAATAAAGCTAAACTATTTCCTTAAAAAGATATTTTTTTTTTGAAGATTTTGTTTCAAAACTACAACGAAAAGAGGTCATTTGAATGTTTTGAATACGTCGTTTTCTTATTGTAGTCGTTTCAATACATACATTTGTTCGACATTGAGAGTAAGGAAGGAGCTAGGCTGTACAATCCTACTGTACAATGATGCTGTCAAACACTCCTAGTCTCGAAACCACTCAATATTTTTGTTGAAGCGACTCCAATGTCACTGCCTGACAGTTCCTTGAGATGATTCATATAGTAGGCACCAAGATACCTTTTTCTCCTCCGACACAGTGTTGGATATGTTCCCCATCTCTACACATAACATACATACATATCATTACAACCCTTCAGTCAGGATTATGACCTGCTTCTCACACCACTTACGTTGTGTGATTCAATTTTATACATGAGTGGCGGGACCTACAGTTTAAAGTCGACTCAGCACAACAGATTTTTGAGAAACTTTTTCATGGCAATTTTGTTTACTCTCAGAATTTTTCTAGAATCTGCTCAGAGGAAGACGCCTAAGATATATTTTTCTAAATATGTCTGACCTGGGGGTTGAACCTTGGCCTCACGTCTAATAAGTCAACACACTACCTACTAGACTACGGTGACTACCTCATATCTACACCTCTACAAAAATTAATTTCAAAGTGTCCAAGACCAATACGCCTTGCATGAGTGCTAATAATAACATACCCAGTAATGCAACCGCACCAAGCATGCTTCTTTGGACACTTTTCGCGCGGCTTCTTCCAGTTTTGATTAGATTTTCTACACCGTTCTGCTCGTATCCGAAACCGCTAATTATAAGCTCGCATGTAGGGATTTTCAAAGTTAAGATTTCATCAGAAAGTTCAATGATAGTGCTGCACCTGGCCAGTTCATCCGCTATACAGTTACAAGGAATATCACTGTGTTTTGATATCCATATGATATGGACATCATTAGTATATCTGGTCCAGTACACCATCTTAGAGTTCACGGCAGCCACCTGAGTATCAGAAAGTATGGTAATATCTCGTCTGGAGATATTCCTATCCTCGTGCCGCAGCCTTAATTGCCGTTATTTCTGCCTTTAAGAATCTGCAGTGATTTTACAGCATTATGGACTGGATTCACCCACAGTTCCATTCAATTTACAACGATCACTGGATTAACTAGGTGTACCGCACCATTTTTCCAGACTTCATTATCCAGAATGGATGTAAACATGTAATCATTTCTTCCGATATTCCCAAATTCTCTCAAGATCCTTGCGTAATCAGTATTTGTTCCATCCCCCTGTTCAGTCGCCCAGGGACGCCCAATAACTTTAGGCGTCAAGCACTGACAATAAAGATGAAGCGAAATAAGGCATAAACTTATCGCCAGTGCCAACGTAGGTGTGGTGCTGAAGGCACCAAGGATTAATACTATATTAGACATCCATAGGTTAAGATCTGACCTGGGTTAGCTAAGAAAACATGTAGCCATTGCAGTCCATACAGTAGTGGTAGTGGAAGTCCTAGTTCTCTCGCTGGAACAATGAGACGGTGACTTTGGATAGCCACCATGATCAGGCCGCACATATCGGCTTCATTTACAGTATTTTATATAAACTGCTATATTACCTATCCTTTCTAAAAATCCTTCAATATCTGTTGAATTTATTATCCTGCATTCTCTAAATGGAAATTCGTTTTATTTTTACCACAGCTCGGTAATATAGCGGCTTTAAGCTGGAAATTAAATGCCACAGCAATTTCAATACAAGAAAGAGCCAAGAATCATTCATGTATGACCAAAACTGACTCCAGCTCTCTTCTTTTTTTTTTGTGATTGTTGTTGAATGAAACACATTTCAATGATTCTAATAGATTCGGTTACAGGGAATTGTCGTGTGCGTTCGTTTAAAAAAAAGAAGCCAAAGCGGGTTGTGGTGCTACAGGTGCCAAATGGGGGACGTGTAATATTGACAATAATCATCATCAAGAGCAGCAGCAACAGCAGCAGAAGTAACAATTATTGTATTGCCTTTCAAAAAAAAAACAAAAAAGGTGGAAGTGCTTCAGTGACTAAAGCATGGCCAGTAAGCGAGTAAGAGAGGGCGTATGTGTATAAATGCAATGGTATAAGTCAGCAGAAATATTTGTTTATTAACACTAAAAAATTGTAACGTATTGTACCCATGCGGACATTATATCGTACATAACATACATACATAATTAGTCATTACAACCCTTCAGTCAGGATTACGACCTAGTTCCTCACACCACTTATGTTGTGTGTGTTAATTTTCTACATGAGTGTTGGGACCTACAGTTTAAAGTCGACATCGGACAACAGATTTTTAAGAAACTTTTCATGGCAATTTTATTTACTCTCAGAGTTTTTGCCAGAAATCTGCTGAGAGGAAGTCGCCGAAGAAATACTTTTTGTATTTTGCCTTGATGTCTGGCGTGGGGCTCGAACTCTGGCTTTACGTCTGATAAGCCAACACACTACCTAATGGTCTACGGCGACTTCAACTAGTGCAACCACGGTACAACTAGTGTTAAATAATTCTAAAGCCTATCGCTTAGCAGTTGAATTTATGTTTAAACTATTCATGAATTATTTTTTGTTTTTGTTTTTATTTTATTTTAATATTTAAAATCGTTTCTTTTTTTTGCTTTCGTTACGCATCTAATTAAACTCTGCTTTAATGGAGTTTTACGTTGATTTTCTCTGAAAGAGTAGCCATGGTAGTGATGGCGTTGCTAAGGTGTGGGTGGTTGTGGTAATGGTCGTCGGTAGTATTGCAGCGGTAATAGTCAGTTGATCATCAACTTTATTTGATGCTATCACTGCTTATGGATTATTCTCTTTTGTTCTGTTCTGTTCTATACTGTACTGCAATTGTTGTTGTTGTTTTTTAAAAACAATATTTTATTGTTAAATATTCAACAACAATTGTTAATTCTTCTGCTGCGTCCAGCCACTGCCACTCATCCAACCATCCATCCATCTAGCGAGACATTCATTGTTGATGGCAATAATTTTGATTATGGATTTTTCTGATTCTTTTTTTGTTATTGTTTTTTTTTTTTGTACTGTTACCAACATTATGTTGATTTTTTTCCAAGTTGATAGTAACTTTGATGGTACTTAATAACTTCAGTACATCGCGAAATTCTCTAATGATCAGTTGGGCTTTTTAATTCGATCGGTTATTTAAAAAAGTTCAAGCGAAAAAGAGAGAATTTTTTTCAATAATTCTAAGTTTTAATATCCTTGAAATATCTACATATATATAGTGTATAATTAAATAAATTAAAAATAAAAATTTTTGCAAAAAAACTCTAGTGACAAGGTCATATATACACATCATACATATAAAAAAATAAAAAAAAAAAATATTGTATTTAAAAAAATAGTGAAAAAATCTAAAATATAAAAGGAATTAAAGAAAAGTAAGTGAGAAATGCTGTAACAAAAAGAATATAAGAAAACGAAATGAATGTTAAAAAAGTTTGAATAAATAATAGAAATTATAATGGTTCGAAGGACCTATTAAAAATGAAAGGAAATATAAAATAAATTAAAGTTAATAAAAAAGGATTTAACATAAAATAATTATTAAAAAATATAATATATAACGCAATACAAAAAGATATAAAAACATTGAAAGTTCATAATTTTATAAATAATATTTTTATGAACTCTGGTGCGAAGGACCACCTTAATAAATTATGTAAGAAAAAACCAATTTTCCAAAATTATAAAGTTTGATTAAAAAAAACTTGTTATATTTTAAAATTATTAAGAAAATATTTTAATATCACATATTTAAATAACATTTATGATAATTTGTTAGTTCGAAGGACCAATAATAATAATCTGATTAAAGAAAAAATATTACAAATCCTATCATCTTATGCTACTGCGAAGGACGATTGCATATCAAATGTTTAAGTAAAATAAATGAAATAATCGAAAAATATAAATGTGTGAGTAAAAACAATAAAATTAATGAGTGATTCGAAGGACCAATATGTTATACGAAATGACACTCGAATTAAATTAACACAATGTTTAAACGAGAGACACGTAGTGCAGTGTTTAAGACATTTGATTACAAATCCAGATTCGAATCCACTAGATGTGGATTAAATGGAGAGTCTTCATTATATTTTAAATAATCCCCCATCAAGAAGTTTAGTGGCTTCTAAAGAAGATTAATAGTAAAATCCAGAGAGGATTAATAGATCAGGCAACGAAAATTCTTGAGAAACGTCAAAGACATAAAAAACACGTTCAAAATTTTTTGTAAAGGGACCTCATATTCTCATTGGATATGTCATAGCCAGCATAACACTCATTGCAAATGTAGTATGGCGTTATATATTTTTATGACATATTTCTTCCACTAGTTTCCTTTCGCCACAAATGTTATTTACCATAATGCCCTTGCGTATTTACCATGCTGTACATAGTGGTGCCTTGACTGCTTAAATAAAATTTTCCAACGACAGCAGTATTCATTTGCAGCATTCCATTGTGAGCAGTCAAGATCTGGCCGATCACCGATTCCATTTCCATCCATTACACAACCTCAGCACTTTTAAAATATGATACCAAGCCCCCACTGAGTGGGTTGTACGATTCTGGAAAACTTATTCGAACCTATCGTTGTCTTCCTGCACAAATAGTACACGTAGCACTTAAATTACCCATACACGTAGTAGAAGAACTTTAGTAGAAGATCATTAAGTGCTTCCTATCTTTAAATTTAAATAACACAAAGTGAGTTTCAGATGTCATTTAATTTTTATTCATTTTAAAAACCTATTGATGCCATTATGTGTGGAACATAACTTTGTTCAAACATCCGCCACGTCTTCTCTGGGTGGATACATCAGATTCTGGCGCATATATCGGATTGAACTAGACCAATGGCATGTGTTATATTAACTTTAAGCACCACTGGCGTTTGTGGGTTATTTTCATACGATTGCAATTTAAGAACCCCACAAAAAAAGTTTAAAGGGTAAAATCCCTCAAGCTCGGTAACCGGTTCACAGCACAGCACCACGGGCTGTGTTGCTCGTCAGGCTATCTGTTGAAATCAAAAAAGAAGTTGATAACCATCGTCCTATAGTGCTCATCTTCGGTAGTCATGGAGTGGCCAATATCATTCTGATTGAAATATGGACCGATGTCGCCGCCAGACCTTAATCCACACCAAACAGAGACTTTTTGGGAGGCATTAGACGTTTTTGTATCTCATGTGGATTGGAATCTTCCCAAGTCCAACAAATTTGTGTTGTTAACGTACCCATTCATCCAGAGATGGGCCTCAGCGTTGAAGATAATTTTTTACTGTAAATTAGAGTCAGTTGCCTGCTTGTCTATGGTCATTTACCTTTAGTTCTTAGTTCACGTAAATTTGGTTCGGCTGCAGCCCCCAATCAAGCGAATCTTCAAGAGATTCAGAATTTTTGCACAATATTGAGCTTCTGGTCAACAGAAGCAACTCTTAGGATGATAAGCCTGAAAGCTGTCGATGTGTAGAAACAGTGTCTTCCGTGAAAATGTATCGGTTGGTTGTACTTAAGTGATGGCACTGCTTGACCTTTCTTTACCGAAAAATTCACCTCTACTTTGACCACCACATCATGCCACAAAAGTATACATACGGTTAACAAATTTCAGAAATTTTTTAACCAATCCGTTTTCGTTGAAAATCTTTATAATTGTCTGACAACTTTCATCGATTTTAAAACGGTGTTTTGCATTGGTTCAGAAATTTGTGAAATTTGTTAATCGCATGTTTACTTTTGTGGGCGTGTGCAGGGCCACAATTCAGTTCAATTGCAGAAATTTTTTAAACGTCTTAAAATCGAGGAAACTACAAAGATTTTCAACGAAAACGGATTAGTTAAAAAAATTTCTGAAATTTGTTAACCGTATGTATACTTTAGTAACTGTGTGTATTTGTATGAAATAGCGAAGCATGCCGGAATTTAACTAATATGACATACGACAAGCAACAAAAACTTTCTACTGCATTCAATGAAAATTTAATTTATTATGCACCCCCTGTATTCACCAGCTAAATATGAGAACTTAATTTGTTTATTGTAGAAAAAAACAACAACAAAAACAATAAATTTAAATAACAATTAAAAACCAAACAGTAGATTTTTTTTGTGTTTGTATGGAAAACTAAAATGAGACGAATGCCAATGTCGGCAAAACCCAAATTCACAAGTCAACGATTGTGAAATAAAAAACAAAATTGATTGTGAAACAGTAATTAAAACTTAAATTTGTAATGAAAACAGAACTATAGTTAGAAAATAGAATGAAATGAAACAGTTAATAAGAACGAGGAAAGTTGGTTAAAAAGTTAAAAAAATTGAAATTGAAAAACTAAAACAGAAACAGAAACATAAACAGAAATAGAATTCTAAAAATATTGGAAATAGAAGAGTAAAATAGTGAAATACAAAAACCAACACAAAATCAAAGAACCGGATACCATTTCCGGTGTGGAAAAAAAATTTAAAATCTGATTTTATAAACAAATACGAGCATATATTTTGCTATTTTTGTCATTTTATTTATAAAAAAATTGAGAAAAATTGTTATTTTTTGGTAAAATACACATTTTCCATGTGATAAATATTTAGTGGTAATAGAGGCGGTAAGTTTAAATAAAAAAACAAAATCAAAATTAAATTTTAATTTTGGTCTCTACGTCACGCATGGCAGCACATTATGAACTTAATTAAAAATGCGTAATACTTTGTATGAACATATATGCTCTTCAATAATAATAATTATTTTAGTTTTATAACTATTTATCCAATAACTATTAAGGTCACTCAAAACTATATCATGTGATCAAAATTCTTTTCTAAATTTAATTTCTTTTCAATATTTTTCAGTTTTATTTCACTTCGCATGGCATAACTTATAAGGTTTGCAAACATGTTTTCCTGATAACTAAAACATCACTTTCATCTCCTTAGGAGCCTATTAAAACAGCTTTTTTAAAACAAATTTGTAGCTGTTTTTGTGTGAAAATTCTAACAAATATACGAAGAAGATACTGAAAATAAAACGAAAATAAACGTAATAATGATGAAACCCGATAAATATACAATAATTTTATTGATAGTTTCTATTGCTAGTTTCAAATTGGATAAGATTTACGGTAAGTGTGTATCATGAACTTTATAAATAAAAAAATAATCGCGTATTACGTTAAGTTTGTAAATGTTTTACAGGAACGTGGTTAAAAAAGGGGAATAAAATTGGAAAAAAATTGTAAAACAATTTTATAATCGAATACACATTTAAAATTATAACCTTTGACTATTCAAAATTTCTCGAGTAGCTTCGTAAACCTAACGCTGTATGACTTCTCCGGTTTATTCAAGAAAAACTTCATCAAGAGATTCCCGGCGACTGCTTGAATGGTTAATTTTTACCCTCAAAACAGTTTCTAAGAAAGTCATAGAAATTATAAACAGTTAGCGCAAGGTCCAAGCAACATAACAAAACTCCCCAGCAGTATCCCTAAGATTTTTTGGCACAATAATCTTGTATTCAATCAGCTTTTCTTACTTACTAAATTGGTCATTACAATCCTTTAGCCAAGGTTACAACCTAACTTCTCACATCACTTTTTTAAGGCACGTTTGCCGATGAAGGTACTCCTGATAATATCCGAAAGTTCAAAACTAGAAGTACTGTTAATAGAGCACTTTACCTTTCCAAAGCTAAATGGCGAATGTTAAAATATGAATTTATAACTTTAAACAATTCGAATATTAATAGTTATCTATGGCTTATATGTCATTACATTGTTCAATACATTTTTTCATTTTTTAATTATTCACTTTTTAAACATCAAGCAAAGAAGTTGCTTATAATTATTTTCTTTTTAAATAAAGAATTTTGTTAACTACAAAAAGAACGTGTGTCGTTTTTCTTTCCACTGGGATGAATTCCTAACATTGGTTATGGGCCCAGTTACTCGCAGTACAGGAAAAAGTGAAAATAAGCCTGCTCCAGAAGAAAGTTCGGAATTAAATTTGGAAGATATTTATACAATTAAAAATCTTTGGTTTGAAAAAATGGCTAGTCTTTATGCGATAGACAAACTTGACGAGAAAAACTACGATTCGTGGTCTGTCCAGATGCGTACAATTTCAACTTCTTTGCATCCAATAAATTTATTACATTATACTGTTTCATTGGACGTCCTGGCTTACCAGATCGAATTATTTTTGGTCAATACATTTTTTCATTTTTTAATTATTCACTTTTTAAACATCAAGCAAAGAAGTTGCTTATAATTATTTTCTTTTTAAATAAAGAATTTTGTTAACTACAAAAAGAACGTGTGTCGTTTTTCTTTCCACTGGGATGAATTCCTAACAGCGAACACTGGCGATATTTCGAACTCAAAAAAAGCCCGGCAACTCCTTGATATTAAAAAAATAGTATCAGGGAATCATCTCCCTTTTCTTATCAAATCTTAAAGACCTTCCCCAGATACATTCTTGAGATATCTTTTCACCAAACCATCGCAGTTTTTACACTCCAATGCGTCTAACTATGTCGCCATGAGCTCATAGAGTTCATGATTTATACGATGTCTATACTCTGTCTGCATGTAGGCTCATATATAATCAGGTTTTAGAGACCACCTTCCCTCAGAGACATCTTTTCACCAAGCCACCGCAGTTTGTACATTCCAATGCGTGCAATTACATATATCGCCATGAGCTCATAGAGTCTGCACCCTGCATCTTTAAACCGACACTGTTACTACTGTTCATGCATCTGCGTACCAGCATTCAATGAAATCTCTGTGTAATGAAGTCATCAACTTGGTCTTACTTTCTTTAACTGGCCGTCCATCTGTCAATGTCAGATTCATGATATCATATGTGAGTGGCTTGTGTTTTCTGATGTAAATTGTGTCCGTTTCCATTTGGCATTCAATAATTTGATAAGGACCCTTGCTACTTCGTATTAATTGATGTCATTATGCACAGTCGAGAAGAATACCCATGTACTTAAACACCTTTGCGCGATTATCGAAGGCAGTATAGTGCCGATTTGTTTATCCTCAGTCTTTTCCTGAGTTTGACATCGTAAAAGCCTCACAGATATGGTCCCATTATCGTGTAAAATATCACGAACAATGCTGTCACGATGGCATTGAAGGTTAGATAGGCCGAAAGCTAGGTTGACTTTTAATACTAACACGTTCATGTTTTAAAAATTCCAGCGAATCTTAAGAAAATCTGGTGTAAAGAAAAATCTGGTGTAAAAATCCTATCTATCCTAAAAGGATGGGAAAAGGGCTTTGGTTCATGCTTAACTTGATTTGTAGGTCAAGGACCACGTTTTTCACCGAGCTGAAGATCACATAAGGCAATTTATATGAAATAAATAAACTAAGCTTGTCTGAAATATAAATTTTAAATACATGAATTAAGCATCCCTTAAAAGAAAACTAAATGTAACCCCCATTTCGAAAATCATGTACACCACTGTCTTCTATTAACTTGTCATCGTGTTAAATTTTAATTTTGTACTTACAAAACAAAAAAACGCAAAAAAAAAAAAAAGAAAAATCTCTACTCTATTAATTTTGTAACACTATTCTTTAAAAAAAAACAAAATTGTTACCGGTTTTCGTTTACAGCTCAAACAACTTGTAAAAACGGTTTGGGCCGTGTCTTATATGAACGTTTACCCAACCAACAATTGCAAGGCTACGATGATGATGTCGTACGTGATACAGCTCCACCCTTTCGTGTGTTGGAGAAATGTCAAGATCTTTGTTTACGTGATCGCACTGGCACCAATAATTTAGTGCGTACCTGTACCAGTTTTGATTTTCAGCCAGGCAGTCGAATAACGGCATTTGGCGGCAACATGGAGTACGAAGAGTCGCTTTGCTACTTGACATCTGAGCAGGCGGGTCCGGAAGGTATTGGCAGTTTAATGCTGGTGCCCAACAGTGTGCATTTCAATGAAATCTGTTTAACGTGTAAGTTTTAAGAGCGAAATTATATCATAAAAGAAAACTTAAGCAATTGTGTAATAATTTGTGCAACACTTACAGCCAGTCGTCCCGAAAGAGAATGCCCCAGTCGTAGTTATGTTTTTGAACGGCATCCCAGGAAGAAGTTAAAATTGCCCATATCGGATATAAAAGAAGTAAAATTAACTGCAAATTATCACACAAACTTTATTTTTATTTTCTCTTCTTTTTTCTTGTTTTCTTTTTCTGTTTTGTAAAAGATAACGGCCGCTAATCGTTCCGACTGTGAGGACAAGTGTTTGAATGAATTTTCTTTTGTATGCCGTTCTGCTAATTTTGATTCCACCATGCGTTCTTGTACTTTAAGCCGGTAATTTTTTGTTTTCCTTTTCTTTTTTTTGTTGTAAGAAAAATTTTTTTATTTTTCCAATTAATTTTATTTAAAGTTTTACACGTCGCACTCATCCCGAACTTTTGGAAGATGATCCAAATTCCGATTATTTGGAAAATACTTGCCTGAATGCTGAACGCCGCTGTGATGGCCTAGCTGTGTTTGTTAAAGAGGAAAACAAACGTTTGGGCGGACCATTTGAGGTTGATATTTTCAATAACATGACTTTGGAAGAATGCCAGACCATGTGCTTGCGTGCTGAAAAGTAAGTCAGGCCATGTAACCTAAAAAAAGAGACAAAAACAAGTTTTAATACAAACAAAACATCTACTCTTCCAGATATTTTTGCCGTTCGGTGGAGTTCGATGATCAAACGAAACAGTGCATTTTATCTGAGGAGGATAGCATATCACAAAAAGATGACATCAGTATTAGTTCAAGTCCAACACATCATTTCTATGATCTTGTATGCTTGGATAACCGTAAGTAATTGGGACATACGATGGGAAAGAAGCCCAATGAAAATATTTGCTTAAAGGAATAATTAAATTTTATGTTTTAATTTATTAGAAAAATGGTTGTAGGGTAAGAGGGAGAGAGACAGAGATTGGTTGGATAACTATTGGATCAAGAATGCCAAAACAAATTGCCTTACGTTCGGGCGTTACTTGCGACTGTAGATATACGCACCGAATCTAACTTTATTTTTTCAAACTAACAAAATAAAGTGCTGTATATAAATCGGGCAAAATAGGATAAAAAATGGACCCATTGGCCTGGATAGCTACATTCTCAAGGACTCCAAAACTGGATTTCTTACGGTTGGACGATACTTGGGACCGAAGACATAGGCGTCGAAGCTAATTGTTTTCTTCAAGTGATCAACAAAAAGTTTTTTATATAAACCAGGCAAAATTGTCGGTGTTTTGCATTTTTTTTATCACTTGCAGTTTTTGACGATGGCTTCCATTTAGGCGATGACTTGCATTTTTTGGTTGATGAATTGCATATTTTTGGTCTATGACTTGCATTTTATTGGTCGATTAATTGCATTTTTTGGTCAATGAAACCCATTTTTTTGGTCGATGACTTGCACGTTTTTGGTCGATGATTTGCATTTTTTTGGTCGTTGACTAGCACTTTTTTGGTCAATGATTTGCTTTTTTTGGTCGATGTTATAGATATTAGCTTCAACATCTATATCTCTGATCTGAAATAAAGCCCGGCCGTAACGAAAACTATTTTAGAACCCTTAGTCCATTAGCTATGTAGCTAACTAAATCCTTTTCATATATGATTAAATTTTTATCGATTTATATAGAGCACTTTTAATGCTTCTATAAAAACAGTTTGCTTTGTCGGCTGTATCTCCGGTCCTAAAAGGTACCCGACCGTAACGAAAACTGTTTTGGATTCCTAGATAACATGGCTATCTAGCACACTAGATCCGAGCCCCCAACAATTTTATTTTTTTTATTTATTTTTCCCGATTTATGAAGGGTATATTTGGGGAAAAAGTCCTGATCTTTCCACTTGTTTGAAAGTTTGGTGTTAAATTAACATTCACTGTAAAAAAAATATTACTTTCGTAGCAAAATATTAAAAATACTTTGAGTTTTGAACAATATGGAGGAGGTTTTTCCTTTTTAATTTAGAACAGATCGGGCAACGATTACGTTTGCTAAATCGGAAAACTACTGTAGTTAGGAAACCAGATATACTGCAGGATTTGTGTTTTTCTGAAACAACATTCATTACATACTTTGTAATTCTAATTCTAATTCTTTTATGACAAATACTTGCAACTTTGTAACCAAACTTCTCTGCAAAGAAAAGAAAATTAAATGTGCTTTGTGGCTATGCTTCCCCTTATTTTTAATGCTGACATACATACAAATGCTAATTAATTTTTAAAACATTTCTTTGATTCTATTACTTTTTTTTACCAAATTTGTGCGTACGTTTCTAAGCCGACACTTTTAAGTTTTCTGTTTTCTTTTCTTTGTCTTCAATTTATTTTTGTAGAACGTGCAACAGATTATCCGGATAATTCAGTGACATCGCATCTTTTCTCTAGTGGTCGTCGACCAGATACAGCATTTCAACGTTACCGCAATTCCCGTTTGGGTGGAGAATTTCATTCGGAAATAACAGGACGCTCATTAAGCGAATGTCTGGATGAGTGCCTAAGACAAACGAGTTTCCAGTGCAGGTAATTATTAAACACACACACACAGCCAGAAACAATCATGCTGGAACATGTTTATGCAACTTAACCCGGCCATTAATTTGCAGATCAGCAGTATACAGTGACCGTTTTCGTACGTGCCGTTTGAGTCGTTATAACCAAAAAGATGGCATGCGTATAATCTATGATGCTGACTATGATTATTACGAGAATTTAATGCGTAAGTTAATGAAGAGTCCGCAGCATTATGATGACCTAAAGAACACAAAGATTTAAGCTGTTTATTGTGTTTTATTTGTTGTTTTTTATTTGCTTTTGTATTTTAGTTAATGTGGTAGGCGCTGGTGCAGACACTGATGGTCATGGTGGCAATAGTGGTAGCGGAGCAGGTACGGGCGGTAATGGTAATGGCCATCGCCCATCTGATAGACCTGTAAGTAATTGGCGTAACTCCAATAAAAATGAAGATCGTTATGGTGGCGGCAATCGTTATGGTGGCGCTGGAGACAATCGCGTACCCAGTGAAATACCTGGTGGCCCTGAGGCCAGTTATGGTCGTCCTCCTTATGATCGTTATCCAGAACCAGGTGATTATGGTAGGTTGTGCTTTAAAATGTTAAAATAATTAAAAAAAAACTTTATTTATTAATCTGACAACTAATTTCTAATTTTTCACAAATTTTTCCTTTTGCCAACACTTTAATTCTTTGTTTTAATGGATTTAACTTTGCAACTAACGTTTATTTAATCCACTAACTTTGGTTACTTAAGATCGTTATCCGGGTTCGGCGCCTGGTTTACCCAGACCTGGCTTAGGCGATCTGTATCCAGGTAATGACTATAACGATGATCGTGATCGTGATCGTGACCGCGATCGTGACCGTGATCGTAATCGTGATCGTTTTCCGCCCAGTGGCAGTTTGTATGAGGATGAGCGTTATCCTTTGGATAGAGATCGTAATCGTTATCCTAGTGCTGGCGATCGTGATCGTTTCCCCTTGGGCGATAGGGGTCGTTACCCAGCCGATCGAGATCGTTATATACCTTTAGGCGATAGAGATAGGGATAGGGATAGAGATCGTTATCCTTTGGCACCCTATGACGACCGTTATCCAGAACGTTTACCTCCCCGTTATCCGTATGATGATATTATGCCTCCCAAAGACCGTTACGCTGATCGTTATCCCGAAGGTAGTTACCAGGATCGTTATCCTTATGAAGGCCGTTATCCCTCTAGAGAACGATATCCAGTCTACCGGCCCACTAGCAGTCGTTATCCACCCATTAAAGACAACAGCCTACCCAGTGACCTACCACATACCCGTCCCTATAATCCCGATGATGATATGCCCTCATATAGGCCTTATATGCCAGATAGGCGTTATCCCGATGAACGTTATGGTAGTAGCTATCCTCCCCGTTATCCGCCTGTACGCGAACCTTTAGGAGGATCTACCGGGCGCGATGCCCCTGAAGGTTTTCCGGATAGAAGATTTAGACCTTCCTCGTACGATTCACGTTATCCCCTAACACCAGAGGGTCCAAGAGGTCCCGTTTCGTCTTCACGTTATGGTCCAGATGGCCGTTATCCACCTGAGGAAATAATACATAGTGCTCGTAGGCCAGAACCGGACTCAGCCAAACGTTATCCACCACCACCACCGCCACCTTTAGTGGAATCTTCCAATAAATATCCGCCCACTTCGCCTAATCGTTTTCCCGTAGGTTCGGATCGTTACCCGGTTGATATATATAAATATGGCAATCGTTTTGGAGGCCCTAGCCAAAGTGGCTTAAGACCAGGTAAGGCTCTACTAAAACCATTAATAAACTAATCGATTAAAAAGGAAGCGCAAAACAGTTTATGCACTACAAAATAATTTTGTTTTATCTACTTAAGGCTACAAGAGGCCTTTACCCCCTCCTCCTCCTTCTTACTATGATATGGACTATGAGGAACGTTATGGGGAACGTTATGGGCCCTATGATCGCGACTTTGAGCGGCCTTTAGGCCGTAGACCGGTAGTAAATCCAGCAGCAAGTGGTGGCTATGTAGGCTATGATAATCCTTATAAACGCCCCTATTATAGTGGAGGTGGACCAGGTCCTGCGGTAGGTAGTGGTTCTTTAACTCCATTACCAAATGATTTGCCAGTACCGGGAGCCTTGCCGCCACCACATCCCCATGCAGTATCACCTTATGGACCTGGTGGGCCAGGGGGTTTACCACGTCCACCCTTGACCCGTTGTGAAGAAAGTGATAATTTCAAACAAGTAGCTGCACGTCACAAAATGAGACGCAGCTTTATACGCAGGTCGTTGGTAGTGCCTAGTCTAATACAGTGCGAAAGAGAATGTGTAGAGTCCAGAGATTTTGTATGTCGAAGCTTTAACTACAGGTGAGAAAGGCTTACTAAAAAAGAAGAAGAAGAAAAGAAATTTTTTTTCAATTCTTTATGACAGAGATTCGGTGGCCTCGAATTATGATGACCGTGATGTACCTAATTGTGAGCTAAGCGATCGTGATTCTAGAGAATTGGATGTTCATGATCCCAATTTATTTGATGCGGCCAATTATGATTTCTATGAACGCAGCATGGGACGCAGTGATGGTGAATGCATGGATGGTAAGATACCCTGAATTAAGCATTAAGAACTTGATGTTTAAAAATGTTATTAAAAAATAATACTTTTAGTAACCCAAACCTGTAATGAGGAGGGCATGGAATTTACCATTAGAACCCCTGATAGTTTTATGGGTCGTATCTATACCTATGGCTACTATGATCGGTAATTATTCTACGCGTTTTTAAAACAGAAAAATTTTAAAAACGTTTTTCTCTTCACGAAAATAGCTGTTTTTTCCGCGGCAATGGCGGCACTGTAAATGTCTTGCGTATTAGTGGTCCTCAGGGTTATCCGGATTGTGGTACCCAACGTGTAAGCTTTTTGGGAAAATTATTTTTTTTTTTATAAATTTTGAATATTTTTTTTATTTCTCTTTTAAGTATGGCGATACCCTTACCAATATTGTGGTGGTACAATTCTCTGATAATGTCCAAACTAGCCGTGATAAACGTTATAATCTCACTTGCGTTTTCCGTGGTCCTGGTGAAGCTGTGGTTACTTCTGGTTACATAGGAGCAGGGTATGTGCCTCATAAAGAAAATTATGTTGAAGTCTTGATTTGGGAAATACCATGAAAATATAAACAATTTTTTCTTTACTTTACAAAACTAGCTTAGAGTAGCTAAGCCTAGTTGTGATAGTTCAATATAAAGTTTATCAGTTATTTGCATAAATCAATCAAGAAGAATCTCTCAAAGAAGAAGAAAGATTGGAATAATAATGGAATAATTTCTTGTGGAACACACAGATCCATGACCCAACCTACAATAGATGTGTGCCAACAACCAATTAAAGACACTCTGATCTTGAGTGATCGGATAGAATATTATTGATTAAAATTCCCACAATAATTTTGTGACAGTTAAGGGTTTTTGTGTTAAGACAGGAACGCCTTCCTAATATTATATGTGGATTTCTATGTTTCCAAGTTGAAGCAAAGAGTAGTAACAAAATTTTTCCATCCGTAGCAGTACCGAATGCACCAACTTTGAATTCGAATTATTAAAAATTTTTTGACATATTTATCTATCTTGAGAGGACGTCATCTATGTCGTCACAGGCTTATTATCAGAAAATTGCCAATCCAACCCCATCTCTATGCGATTTCCTAGAAGCTACATCCAGCTAGAATTTTTTAAAATTTTTCACAAATTTGGATACATCTTAGCAAAAATTTTACCTTTTATTGCCACAAAAATGGTGATCAAAATGAACAAAGAAGAACAAAATATAACGGTAATGCTCTGAATTTCCAATAATTTTTAAACCCGCCTAAGCTTAAATGTTACGCTTAAAAAGACCTATAGTGTGCATCAGGCAATTAATATCTCCAAAGACATTTCATTGCTTAACGGAATGCCCAACAGTTAACACTATCAGATTTATTATAGAGTTCGGTAAGATCTGCGACTTTGGACTTTTAATCTTGAGTTAATGGGACGTAATTCACATTTTTTTAAACTGCCACTGGTAGTCAACAGCAAAGCTTCTAAAACTTTTAAAAAATCTCTCAAAAGCTTATTATAACATTAAAGCGTAGCTTAAACTTTTCTTAAGTAGTAGTATTAATAACATACCTTTAGGCTAGAATTAAATTCAAATTGTTGATTAATAAAAGCTTCTAAAAAGCTTCTTTTGTTAGTAGCTATTATAAGTAGTTTCTATACTTAAAGCCTGAACTGTAGCTTAAACTGCATGATTGCCCATATCTAAACGATTAATACGCTTTTAAAAGTAGAAATTTTAGACTAATCCAAGTATTTAGAAAACTTTATAAAAAAAAACAAAATATACAACAAACACGTTCAAAGTTGAGTTGGTTTGTCGAAAACATTTTGTTTTTATTTAAACTATACGATGTTGTATAAAGTCTTTCCGATTCCTATAGATCCGGCAGTCCCATACCCATTGAATATTTGCCAGCTGAAAACACCTTAAGCTCGAAGGTAAGACTCAGTATATTGTATCAGGGCAGACCTACAACAACCATAGCAGTAGGGGATCCTTTGACATTCCGTTTGGAGGCTTTAGATGGCTATAATCATGCCACGGATATATTTGCCACAAATGTGGTAGCCAGAGATCCTTATTCGGGCAGGAGTATACAACTCATAGATCGTTTTGGGTAAGTTGTAATGGCAAATAAAAAAAAAACATATTGAATATTGAAAATGTTTGCATTATTAGCTGTCCGGTGGATCCATATGTCTTCCCCGAACTGGATAAACTACGTGATGGCGATACTCTGGAGGCACGCTTTAATGCCTTCAAAATACCAGAATCAAATTTCCTGGTATTCGAGGCTACTGTACGCACTTGTCGCGATGGCTGTCAGCCGGCTTATTGTCCTGGACCCTCTGGACGGCAAGAACCTTCATTTGGTCGTCGAAGACGCTCATTAAATGAGACTGAGTTGTTGCTAGAAGAAACACTTGAGGAGGAAGATACAACCGACGACACTTTAGAGCCCATAGCTGAACGTTTAATTGATGAAATGACAGAATTGAATGCTACTACAGTTACAGCCACTTTGGGAGAGGCTAACAAAAGTAAAAAAATCTAACATTGAAGAAAACAAACCAGAATTTTAATTTATTTTTATTCCCACAGACTCAACTAATGATGTGGAATCCGAAGAACCCGAGCAAGTTAGAGAGATGATAGAAGTAAGTACTCTTAGAAACCATTGTAATTAATTTTTATTCAAAAACTCTTTCCAAACCCCTTTAGGTCTTTGAAAGTCGCGAGGAAATCGAAAACGAATCATATCCCCGTAAATTGGTGGCTCCTATGGAAACTGTGTGCCTAACACCTTCCGAATATCATGGCCTTATAACCGCTATTATCTTATTAATGATACTTTTGTTAAGTATTACCTTGGTATCTGGCTTGGCCTATAGACGTTATTGGAAAACCATGTCAAAAAATCGTTTAGCTGATCGTCATTCACCCATACACTCACTGGGTCACTCATCATCCTTACGTACACATGAACGTTTTAGTGAAATCGGTCATATGCCTAGCGGAACGACTAGTCCAAATCACACCAACTCATCGTCATCAAATCGTGCAGCAAATGCTTTTCGCTCGAATGTATCCATGTTTGGTGGCAGTCTGCATAAGACATTTGCTACTGGGTGGGTAATTATGTTTTGTTTTCATAAGAAAAATAATATTTCCCTTTTTACCTAGTTTATCCGCTTAAATAGGTCGTAAGGCTTGTCAAATCAAACATTTTTATTCATTTCCCATTTTTTCTTTATTTTACAGAAATTTAGCACGCATGTGTCAACTGCCGGTCATGAATCCCATGCGCTCCAATAACACTTCTAATGGTCCCAATCAATTCGAAGATCCCAGTGAACCAATTTATACGGATCCCTCATTATTTGAACGTTCCAGGTTTGTACAAACTACTGCACAAGCCTCTATCATACACCATAATGCTCAGCTACAAAAACATTTCAATTTATCGTAAATATTCTCATTCATAAAAAAGGGAGGATAGTAGAACCCTATACAAGGTCAGAATAAACCCATATTCTTTGAAATGCTTACCACACTGTCAAATTCTAATCGTAAAGTAAGAATAGATGTCTGTTTAACCCTCAACACAGTAAATGATCACAATATAACCATTTGAATTGACTAACGTACTATTTGTAGAGTTATTACTACAGAAACTATGCAGAATCATATGCGTCGTATTGTTTTTCACTCACTCTACATAACCTTAAAAAGTTGCTAGTATTTGTAGAATTTTAAAAGTAACAAATCTAGACGATTATCAATCTATTTCAAATGTCTTTTCGATTAGAAAGGTTACCTTATGTACCAAACAATAGGAAAAAGTTTTAAATGTTTGTGTTGGTGTACTATAGCAGGTCCTACGATGACAGGGTTGCCACCTTTCTTCCCATAATGCATACTACAACAAGTGCTAGGCTGGCAGGTTTAGCATCTACTGTTTCCTAGAAACACCGAAGAATTTATGACAGAACATGTCCACTCCTTAATAAAGCTATCAGCATTGTCGAGAAATTTCATCTAGGAGTTATAGGTAAATAAATAAATATGTAAGTAGCATCAACATTACAACGGTAGCTTATAGGACACAAGTGAAATCTGCGGGCTAACAATGTAACCTAAGCTCTCATGTATTGACAATAATGGTGAAAAGATCTACTTCTGCGTAATAGGTGCCTGACCTTTAGATAACAGAAGGATTCGGCAGATTTCCTCGTTGGATTATTTAAATTGTAGATTGAATAATCGCTGTGATGAACTTGGTAAATATCAGTCTACAACTAAGCCTAGCTCTTATAAAAAATAGTATCAGAACTCATACTATACATATAGGTCCATAGATCATATATAACAAACATTGGTTAAATATGTCCCTGGTTAGTAGGTAGTGTGTTGACTTATTAGACGCAAAAGCCTGGGTTCGAGCCCCAGGCCAGGCATCAAAAACAAAATATTCAAAGTATTTTTTCGGCGACTTCCTCTCAGTAGATTTCTGGCAAAAACTCTGAGAGTAAATAAAAATTGCCATGAAAAGTTTCTCAATAAATAAAAATCTGTCGTTCGGAGTCGACTTTAAACTGTAGGTCCCAACACTCATGTATAAAATTAACACACACAACATAAGTGGTGTGAGAAACTTGGACGTTGTACAATGGGTCAATTCGACCTCCGGGTACTGTACTTGTCTTAATTGACAAGTACACGTCCTCTAACCTAACCTAACCTAACCTATGTCCCTGGTTGAATGTGTTTCTAAATTTAATCTGCAGACTCTATTTCTCAATTACTCTTTTGATTCATATCTTGTAATATTATCGTGGATCTCTAATTTTGTAGTTCCTATTACTGTCATATATACAGTTTTAGACGGCAAGGAGCGTTTAAATAAGCCCATGATAAAAGTCAAAAGTCTTCGAATACTTTGGTTTATAAAGATTAATTAAAGTGTTCATAACCTCTTGCTATTGTATCGAATTAGTGACAAATCAATCGAAAATTGGCCCTGATTCCATTATAATTTTTTGAACTAAAGACTTAATTAGATATGACATAAAAAATTAAAGAAAAAAATTTTTATTAATTAATCGGGTGTTATTTTTCTAAAGAAATTCCCTAAAAAATTTAACAAATTAAACAGAAACCAAAAATGAAATAAAAGCAGTCACTATTTGTTTATTTTTTATTTTATTTTTTTATTTTTTATTTTTAATTTTCTTTATTTTGTTTAATTATGGATCAAATTTCCAACACAGCTGAGAACATTTTAGTTTATAAGCACGAAATAAAATAAAATATATAATAATACTACCATAAGTATGAAACATAATTCATTAATTAATTTAATAAATATCAACGTACTTATGTTCCAAACCACCTGTATGAGACATTTGCATTACAATAATGCAAAGAGTCAAATTACTTTTAAAAAATATAATAAATATTGAACGTATAAATAAATCACTTATATACTCAAAATTAAAAGGATTTTAATCAAATTTTTATCCTTCAAACCTATCACTCATTTAAACAGTTACAAAGTCTTTTGTTTAAGATATCTTCAATATTAAGAATGACTAATAACCCACCAATTTTTATTATCTATATTTTTTGTTTTGATTTCATATATATTTTTTTTGTTATTTTCATTTCCATTTTAATTTTATT
This sequence comes from Sarcophaga carnaria, assembly GCA_958299815.1. Lineage (NCBI taxonomy): Eukaryota > Metazoa > Arthropoda > Insecta > Diptera > Sarcophagidae > Sarcophaga > Sarcophaga carnaria. The sequence goes on along the minus strand of OY283153.1, from coordinate 21,792,276 downwards.
TCCGCACATAATAAAAACGTTTTAAAATATTTCTTTTACTATCATGATGATATGCACGTTTATAAAGTGTATCAAAAAGAAAACATTCAACAAGACAAAAAATTTTATCGATAAAATATTCTATTATTTATGTCGTTAACAATTAAAAGTCTTCACATACTAAACCTATATCATTTACAAAAATATATCAATTCATTATCAATAGAATTCATATTTCATTAAAATGTAATGTATTTTATCGTGTTATAAGGATTTATGCAATCTCTTTTCCTCAATTACTTCTGGGTTATCCTAGCCATATATGCAATAATTTTCCTTGTTGTCGTACCCATCAAGTGAGAAATGTGCTTCATTGTTGAAGAAAATTTCCTTCGACAAGTGTAGTACTCTAGCACTCAATATGGGATTGTAAATGATCAGCCAACTAAGTCTGTACCATTTCACTCTTTTCAAATTTCTTTCTTTCCAATTCCATACATATTATGCCGATTACGATTATCATACCATAATGTTCAAAAATCACTTCGTTTGTAGCAAGTCTCAGCTATTTTTTTATGTTCTTTACTTGTTAAATGATTTTTATTCGCAAAATAACATTTCCGACGAAAGTTAATTAAAGGCTTGCCAGACCAGTCAGATGCAATAAAATTGTTGCTTTTATGGAGCCTAAGATTCCCAGATATCTCTGCCTGACGTTTATCATATTATATTATTATTCCTCTGATGTACAAATTGTCCTTGATTTATTTCAAAGTATTTTCCCTGGTTTATTATCTTCTTATTTTAGGCCGCATGGATGATAAATACCCGAATATTACACTGTTTACTTAATACTAAAGTCAATGAATTTGTATTATTATTAACATTATTAACCATCATTTAGATTAAAATAATTTTATGAATTATAGTTTAATTATTCTATTTTTTCAACTTCCCTTAGATCTCTGCGCAGTCTTAATATGGAGGTGGGTAGTGAAAATGATCAGAATGAGTGTCGCAATAATGTCTGAATTTTAAACTCAACTCTGGTAGAACCCAATATGAAAAACCCATGGACTTAAGAATTAAAAAAACTAAAACAAAAAACAATTTAAAACAGTAATTAAATTTAAGTTTTAATTTTTAATTTTAAATAAGTTTAATACCAAACAATAGCATTTATGAAAAGCTGCCCTTTTTTATTATTTAAAAAAGCATTTTCTAATAAAACAAAACCAAAGATAACAAATCAAAAATAAAAAATAAACATAAAAGCTCATACAGTTTTAATCTGTGATTAAAAAAAGAAAGAGAAAAAATCTAAAACCAAATCACAAATGAAACCAAAAAATAAAAAGAACTTTTTTTATAACTTAAAATCAAATATTTCAATAATAAACATTTTAATTTAACATATTTTTTATTTTATTTCATCATAACATAGCTCTTTATTCTTATAGGAATAAATTTTTAAAATATTTATTAAACAAAAATTATATTTTTTTTAATTTCAATAAACTAAACAAGTATACTGCGTAGTTTTTCATTTTTTAACTTTAAGTAATAAAAAAAAATAACAAAAATTTAATTATTAAAAAATTATATTTTTTACGTATTATATTCTAAAAACTTAATAAATTTTATAAATTAAAAAAATTGTTTATTGGGTTATTTTAATTTTTTTTTCTTAATTAACAAAACTTTATTGATAGAAATATCCCCTCTCTCACCCTACACTTGCTTAAGTACTTAATTGGTTATTACAACCTGACCTCTAGTCAGGATTACAACCTAACTTCTCACACCACCCATGTGTTAGTTTTATCCTCAAGTGGCGGTATAACAAGCGAGAAACATTTAATAGCAATTTGATTTACAAGCAATTTGATTTGCTGAACTGCTGGAAGTCATCGAATGAAATATTTTTATTAATATTTCGTTTTGTTGTTCATTATCTAAGCTGGGCTTGATGCTGAGAGGAAGTCGCCGAAGAAATACTTTTTGTATTTTGTTTGATGTCTGTCCTGGGGCTCGAACCCTGGTTTTACGTCTAATAAGCCAACACACTACCTACTAGACTACGGCGACTTCGGCCCTATACACTTCCATTTAATTCTATCAAGAATTTCATATTCGCATACTATATGCTCTGCTGTTTCTGGTGCCTATAGGCATAATTGCAAATATCCACATTTGTGATTACCATCCTCTTTAGATGTGCTTTCAACCCATGAACCGTAAAAAAATTTGTTCGGGCGTTCAGTTCCAGTTTGCTATACTTGATAACATCTAACTGACTGCCAAAGTGAGGTCTGATCACAGCATTTACATACTTAAGCCCTCTTCTAGTGTTCCAATACTCCAAGTATTTACACAGTTCCCGTAATATGAAATGAATTGATTGTGGACAGTAACGCTACGTGTTAGTGAAAACCGCAATTCGACTTCGTTCCGTCCAAATCGACTGCTTAATTTTATTTTTTAATATTTTTACGTCTAGTCTGGCTTTAAATTTATTTTACTTTTTTTCGTTGCTTTTAACTAAAAATTATCACGCGTCAGACATTTGTCTTAAGCTTCTGTTTGTTTAGATTGCAAAAAAGCCGGAAGATTTATTATCATTTCCGTCAACATGAAAATACGTCTTTAATAAAAAATTTTAAAATATTTCCATAAATTGAAAAATTTGTAAACATTTACTGTGGAATATTTCATTCGTTTGATAGGGAGGTTCAGCCTCATGGGCATCTAGAGAGTACATGCAATGATTGGATAAAAAGGGACTCCATTTAACCGCATGGCCATCTTCTTACGTATCCCTGTTCTTTTGGAAGGCATGTCGAAAAGCTTTGTATTCCATCACGTGGCTTCCACAGGGGCCGTGGGCCTGAGAAGGACGAAAAGACTGTCGTTCTCCTCTTGTCTCACTGCTCTGTTTTCGTCATAAATAGAACGACGTTCTTGCCCGAGCTCTCTAATATAAAAAATGCTGCAAAAGCTGGATTTATTATACACTCGGTTTGGTTTCCCTTACGGAATATTTGATTCGTGTGTTGAATATTGATTGAGGTATCAAAATGTACCTAAATGCGGGCCCTCTCCCTTCAAAGAGGATACGCCAACTTACCAAACCTAACCTAACATGGAATATATGGTAAATGAATATATGTTTCCTTCAATCAGCACGTACATATGTATCTCTTTAGCGTTTTCAGAGAAGATCTCTGATTTAATTTCGATATAACGATGACAAGAATCATCATCGCAATTATTGTACTCTATTTTCAATTTAATCGGAACCGTTCATCCGCTTCTCTATTTGTTTCCTTTATTACAATATTTAACAAAAAAAACCAATAATGTAGACCAAGTTATGCACTTATCGCCGGTTACATATGTAAAGCTTGACTTCTTTGCCGTTAAAATGTCAGTAAAGCGCACTACATATTACATATGAATGATAAACTGTTTAATAAGCATTTAATTTCCATTGTAAAATAATTTTTTTAAATAAAAAGCCGCCATGAACTTGACTTTCTTAACGACAATAACCTAAACACAGTTGTTTTGAAACTCTTTACACTCTTATTCTGTATCAATTGAAATTTGAGTGGGTTATGCTGGTTAGTAATTCGAGCGAATTACTTTCTTGTTAGAATTTCTTTCTTCTTGTCTAGGTTCTGATAGGTTTTTGCATTAAACAACGTGCTTAAATGAGTTAAAATGCTATTGTTTGACGATTCATTCATTCTACTGAGTTATATAAATGAAAAAATCAAAAATTGAAATTTGAGTCAAAAGCAAAGTTTAAAACTGAAAGCTGGCTTACGTTGCTACATGCTATGGAGTTTGAGTAACAAAATGCATTTAAACCCACGCTTCGAAGCGGATATTAAACAAACAACGATTTAGTATGAGTATAATAACAACTCAAACGGTGAAGAGTTAAAGAAAAATAAATTAAGAATTAAAAAATTAAAAAATTAATTAAAAATAAATATTTTGTGGGAAAAAATATTATTTTAGAAAAGAATTTAAAAATTAATAAAATTCATAGAAAAAATAACAATATTTACAAAAAAAAAATAATTAAAAACAAATTTTACAATTTTGTTAAAAAAATTATTGTAATTTAAATTTAAATTTAATTTAATAAAAAAAATAATAAAAAAATACAAAAAATAAAATAAATTAAATTAAATTAAAAATTCATTTAAAAAATAAATTAAAGGACAATAAAATTTAATTAAAAAGAAATAAAATTACTAAAGGCAACTAACAGTTAATAAAACAAATAAAAGGTAATAAAAGAAAATATAATTTACTTAAAAAATTATACAAATAAAAATTAAAAACAAAGGATTTAAAATAAAACTTAAAAGGTACATGAAAAACTTAAAGTAATAATAAGAATACAAAAGATTATTTTTCTAATAATTCATATTAATAAAAACAAAAATTAAAATTAAACAAATGTATAAAAAATAAAATATTAAATTAAAAAAAAATATATAATAAGTTTAAAAATAAAAAATTTTTAAAAAATAAAAAAATATTGAAAAATAAAAATTTTTAAAATTAAAACATAAACAATATAAATGTAAATTAATAAAAATAATTAAAAAAAATATAAATTAATAAAAAAGCAAAAAAAATATTAAAAATTATTAAAAAAAAATAAAAAAATAAAAAATATTAAAAAAAAATACAAAAGAAATATAAAAAATTAATTGAAAAAACTATAAAACTAAAATATTATTTAAAAATAATTTTTTTAATTAATATAACATATGTATGTATATTAATTTATATTATTTAAAAAAAATAATTTTTTTAAAAATTAAGTCAAAAATATTAATATTTTTAATTAATTGTTATTCATAAAATTATTTTTAATTAAAAATAGCAATCCAGCATGACGAAACTACTCAGCTTTTTATTACTCAATGCCTTGTTGGCTGAAATGTCTTCTGGTCGCCATATAACATCACCCAACTATAGTTATCAAACGCCAAAGTTTACGCCCTATAAGAATGATGATTACAGTTATACAGGACCAGATTATTATAGACCACTATATCCCCAACCTTATCCCCAACCTTATCAACTCCCTCATACACCTTCTTTATATACACCACCAGGTACTTATTACGATCAACGTCGCGGTATTCTGCGACCTTTCCCCGGTGGTGGTATTCCTGTATTGGTAGATTACGTGAGTAAAACTCTTTGGAGTAGTACTTTCGGATGAAGGTTTTTAATTCCTATTTTTTTTTCTTTGTTCAGCATAAACGTTGCTCAAATCAATTTGTAGGTTTAAAGGCCCACCCAGAGGAGAAACAGTACTATTATGTTTGTAAGCCAGATTGTGTGATATTTGGCAAGTGTCAGAATTTACAGGTAAGTTAACTAAACTATTAACTTCCGATCTTCAGTAAAGACCTATTTACAGAGTTTTAATTATTTTTCATCTCTTTGAATGCCTTATTTCTCTTTTAAAAATCTCTTTACACTTCTAACACTTATCGATTGATTCTATTGTAGTTGAGATTTTAGTTCAGTTCACAACCAAACGAAAAGAAAAAGGCTGCCTTCCAAAATGTATCAATACAAAGTTTGTATGCAGTTCTACTACTGTATATAAACTATGTATATATGCAAAGTAAGCAAACAATGCATCAACTATAAATCCGATGCCTGATTGCTTTTTGACTGTGTTAAAAATACACATTGACGACGTTTTGAAATAGAATACATTGTATATATTTTGTACAGCGGCATTATGATACACGATACTTTGTTCAAACACAAAGCAACTAACATTTTGGAACGCATCCTTTACGCAGGGTTCTGCTTTAAGTTAGAGCTTGTTTTTTAAACCATCAAACAGTTATATGTTACGTTTTCATTTGGATCAAGAGATTTTTGCCCATTGATATCAATCTGTAAGTTAGGTACGCTTACACCAGTTAAGCTTAGTTTGTTCATAAACCAATTTACTTATAAAAACCCTCGGCAATACCATGGTTTATACGAGGACAGCCCATTAGGAAATGAATTTTGTTTACAAAATATTAAATTTTATTTTCTTTATCTAGATTTTTAATAGCACAAGTGGCCAGTGCGTTCAACATCCGCCTCCAGAATATATGCCCACATGTTCACAAGTCGGACGCTTTCCACTCTTCTCCGATTGTCATCTCTACTACAAATGTGACGAAGATTTACAGGCAAAAATTTATACCTGTCCACCTTACATGATCTTTTCGCCCATCTCCCAGAAATGTATAAATGGTAACAAATGTACGCCTACCCAGATTTCACCACGCAGCTCTTATATGCCAGAATATTGTGCCCATAAATTTCCACCCTGTTATGAAACTGGCATATTTCGTTCGCCCACCGATTGTTCCCTTTACTATAGCTGTGAGAGACAAGATAATGGCATGTATTTGCAAACAAGATTAAGGTAAAGAATATATCAGAAAAAGTCTTGATATCCCGGTTCTAAGCCCATTTCCTTTACAGATGCCCCAATGGCCAGTTCTATGATTTGCAAAAGAATAACTGTTTGCCTGCACAACAAGTGCCATGTGATTGTATTCAAATAGCTGAATTAGTATATCCAAAACCGAACACATTAGCCTATCATCCCAAAGTATATCCAGCACAATTTAATTTGGACTCAATGGAGGATAATTCATATCCCATTGAACTATCGAAAGAAGGTAAAATATTTTACGATTTCATAAGAAAAAAAACTAAAAATGTGTTGCCTTTAAAAAGAATTTCCCTTAGAAGCGCTAACTATGAGTGGCTGCAATAACAGTGAGAGTGAAAGTGAAAACCAAAGTGTTAGTGAAAGTGAGCTAGAGGAAGACAACCCTACAACCGCGCACCCTGTTGTTATAAACGTAACGTTAGCACCACAATCACTTGAGGAGACCACTCCATTTGAACATATCCAATTTGGTGATGATGTATCCGTAGAAGAAGAAGAAGAAAATTCACAAGAACTCTCGGCCCTTAATCCAACTGAAATTTCCACTACTGAAGCTTCCGACTCAACAACTCCCAATTGGGCTACCGCGTTTACTATTGACAATGCATCAAAGGAATCGTTGCCTTTAGTCCTAGGCACTGATATTGAAATACCTGCAAATAATGAATTCCAAATCGCAACAGTTTCAACGGAAACTGTACCCATTGAAGAAGTCACAACTGATCCAACTGTAGCCACTTCGGAAAGCACAACAATGGAACCAGAAAAAACTACCACCATTGCCGAAGGACTTAGCACATTGTCTGATGAATCTACACCACCTATTCACGAAGAGTCCACCATAATTCCGGAAGAAACCACAACTCCAAATATTACCACCACTTCGACCTCTACTACCACTGTATTACCAACTTCTGTACAACCTCGCAGTGCCGCACTAACTATACCATGCGCTGAAATGAATGAAATCCACAAGGAGGATGATAAGGCCGTGCTCTCAGGTATGTAAGATTATGTAGGTTAATGACACCATTTCCAATTGTTTTAAGTTTAAGCACCAGAAGTCGAGGATTTCTTTTAAAAGAATCCACAAGAAAATCTTCGTCTTTGTATGGAACCACTTTGAATATACATATATTTCAAAATTTTTAATTCTATAAAGATATTCTTACAGCTCAGACACACACCAACTCATGTAAGCCAACACTTAGTCAAGACACTACCAATCAAGCAACAGTCAACACACTAGTTTCAGAACTTACACGCGGCTCTAGAAGTGCGCTAGTAAAACAGAATAAGACAGCAGCTGCATTAACACCCACAACACTAAGCACACATGTAAACACCGCTACTACATTGGAAGCAGACCAAACCAAAAATGTGGAACTGAACGAAGTCTTAGCGAATAACAGAAATAATCTGATCCCTTTAGGAACTAGGCAAACAACACAAGCTACAGAACAACTAATCACAGATATGCCCATAATAACAGCTGACACCAGAGCTGCTATAACCACCTCAACATCAATACCTTGGAATTTTGAAGGTTCTACTATAAATGAATCTGATTTCTTGGATAATCCAATACTACTACTAACTTCTGGAACTAATAATGAAAGTAGGGGCAATAAAGTCTTATTGGATGATGAAGATACAGTGGAACCCAGTTTTTTTAGCTCAGAAGGATTTCTACCAGTCCATGGTAGAACCATTCACATAGAAGATCGTGCAAAACAAACAACTGACTTTGATTATGTTACTGTTAATCCAGATGATGATTTTACCACAGATATTAATGTGGACTATGATTTCGATACTGTCACTGCTATTCCACAATTCGTTGTAAGTAATAGTATCACGGAGAAGAATGTCGATGGGCAGACTCCTGCAGAGATGAGTACCAAAGAAGAAGAAAAATCGACTACTGTTTTAAAACAAAGACAAACTTCTGAAGTGGCATCAATGGTTTTAACAACAATTTCAGCACCTAAACAAATAAGACCAACTGAAGGACCTACAACATTTACAGAGAGTCCTACTGGTGAAGATAATGAAAACGAAATGGTTCCAGTAATACCTACAATTTCCGAAATTTTCACTTTGCCAAAATTATTCGAAGACCAGGTAACTTCTGCATTTCCAAATACCTCCACTATTCCGGAAAACTCTTCAGTTACAAAACTTACCGGAGTTCCAGAACTTACCAAAGTTCCGAAAATTTCACAAGTTCTAGAAAATATCACAGTTGCTGATACCTCTGAACTTCCAGAAGTATTCACAGTTCCTGATATAGTCACAGTTCCTGAAATTTTAACGCTTCCAGAAACGTCAATAGTTGCAGAAAATTCCCCTGAAGTGCAAACCTCAACAGTTTCTCCACCCGAAGAAGTAAGCAAATTAGAAAACATTACCGCAGTATCAATTTCTACCTTTAACCCTTTTTCTACTGACATTCCCAACGCCAAAACAACTCTCTTGCAACACACATCTACCACTACATCGACTCCTACACAAACTGCCACAAACCCTACAAACTTTTTAGATTTGAAAGTTAGGGAAGAACAGTCACAAGATAATCAAGATTGCAATAAAAGAAAATTATTTTATGAATTTAAAATACTACCAGTGATTACAAAAACACAAACAACAACAAATATTAATAATAATGTTAATAAAACAGTTGCAGAAACAGCCTGCCCTCAAAACAACAGCGTTAATATACCACGTCTAGAGATTATTGCCGAAAGCCCTGTTGATGTCCATTTTAGACTCTGTCCCTCGAATTGTAATGAACAACATCAACACAATTGTAAGTATTTTGTTTATATTTTATTATACTTCAATTAAAAAAAATAAAATAATACTTGATTTTGCCTAGATCCAGCAACCAGTAATCGTGCAGTTTTCGTAAAATGGTTTGCCAATAATTCGAATCAAACTATGGGCTTTGAAACCACAAATGAAGTAAAAGCTATTGACGATAAAGACTATTAGACATGCAACACTTAGTTGTAATTCTGATTAAAAATTTAATTTTAAAAGATTATAATTTATTTTAAATTTATTTTAATTCATATTAAATTTTGTAATTTATTTTCAATTTATTTTAGTTTAATTTAAATTTATTTTAATTTATTGCTCTAGGTTATTTAAAAGAAATAATAATAAAATCTACAAAATATTTATTGCACTTAAAAAATGTTTTTGAAATTTGAATACTCAAATTGTAACCGCCAATTTTTTTTTAAGTCTTTTTTTCATATCATATCCACTTTCTTTCCATTACTTTAACCTCTTGAAAACTTTTTTTCGATTGTTCATATTCGATTGCAACATAATTAAGCTTCTTTTGCCATTTAAAACCACTTTTATTCAAACTTTATCATTTATTTACATTTTAAAACATTTTTCAAACTTTTCTTTTTTTAATATTCAAATACTAACCATCTTTTGTTTAGTGCCGCTAAAGTAATCATTCTCACTCTCTTTCTACTTTAATCTCTTACTATTCACTATGCATTGATAACACCCTCCGATATATTCAAACTGCAGCCAACTTCATATTAATTTGCAAGTTTGTTTTGGTTCTTCTTTTTTGTTACGGAAAATTTTTAAGCCCATTAAATAAAGATGCTTTTTTTGTTGTATATTTAATATTCAGAATTAATTAGTGAAACATTAAGAGTTTATTAATAATACCTATACAAAACTGAATACAATAACAAATCCATGAATCGTTCATTAGTGTTAAAAAGATGTATACGAAATCAAATCAATATGATGTTGGTTGTCTTATTTTAATGTGAGCCGTCATACCAAAAAAAAAAATATGAAATAGATGAAAACGTTGTTGGTGTTGTATTCATAGTATTTAAAAATATGTGTGTTTGTTTTTGTTGTAATTAATTAAATTAAAACAAAACGAGTGAGAGAGGGAGAGACAGAAAGACCTTTAATTATCGATGAAGTGTCGTTGATGCGTTTTTAATTTTGTTCTCATTAAAGTCGGTGCGTGGTAGAAAATAAGACAGTTATCAGAAATATTGCTTAAATCGTTTAATTTCGCCAATATGATGGATGAACAGTTAATTGATGAAGTGGCCCTGCATGCTGTTATTTACAATCGCCAGAAATATTATCTTAATGGTAGCAATGGCAATGGCCCGGTGTCGGCCAATAAATATGAAACAAAAGATGAAGCCTGGTCTTCCATAGCCATGAAGTTAAGAAGCGACGGTAAGTTTAATTTCATTTTTAAGGTGACCATGTTCAAATAAAAGTTTCATACTTATTTTTCAAATTAAATATATTTACAGTGGAGACATGTAAAAAACGTTGGAAATATCTACGAGAACGTTACGTTAGTCAACGTAAACAAGGCGATCCACCTGTTTATGAGCACTTATCACGCCCTTATTTGGAGAAAATGAAATTTTTAGATTCCCACATACAGCCAAGAAAATCATATAGAAACGTACCAAATTTCTTAACTTCTCCACATTCGGCCAATAGCTCCAATTTTAATGACTATAATATGGACTCTAAGTCGAACAGTAGTATGAAGAGTATGGGCCATTTCGGTCAACACAGCCATCATTTTCAGGACCAACAGCATGCTATGAATGCTTTAAGTACGGCTGCTGCAGCAGCCTCTGCCATAGAGGGTGATAGCCGTGTAAAATTAGAAGCTGATCAGGTTTTCCGCGATTTTGCTGCAGCCGTAGCATCGCAACATTTACAGCAGATATCTCAAACACAAATGCATCAACAGTCGGTAGCCGCCGCGATGGTAGCAGATTCACCACAGAATTATAACGAACATTTTCGTGAAGCTGCTGGTTCAGCTTTGTCAGCCGTTGTGGCAGGCGGCACTATGAACGGCTCGTCTGGTAATGGTTGCGGTGGTAATTCCGGCCTTCACTCATCGTCATCATCTATAAAATCGCCTTTGTCATCACCCTTAGGAGTTTCTAATCACCATAACGGTTCAGCGGGTGCAGGACACTCGTCTTCAACAGTTCAACCGGCTGTCCATAACTCCTCTTCTACTGTTGCCGGTAATGGTGGTGGTAGCGGTGGTGGCGGTAGTAATAATAGTAATCATCATTTTAACAATCATTCCTTTAACGATACCAACAATGATGATTTAGATTCATCAGTCTCAATTAATTACAATACGAAAAAACCGCGAGTCCAATTAAACAACAGCACTACTTCACCTCAGCTGCATAATAGCAACAACAACAATAGCCATCACAATTCCCACAACAATCTTAATGCCAACAATAATAATCCCCATTTCGGTGACGATTCCGAAGACGAAGATACTGACGACAATAGCTCTTCTATGCTACAACCCCAGACTATATTGAATGAACATCACACCGCCGAAAATCCCTTTCAAACTATGTCAGCTTCTACATCCAGTGCTGCTGCTGCCGTTTTACAACGTTCCCACTCTAATAGCAGTATGAACAATACGAACAACAATAACAATAATCACAGTAACAATCCACAAACGCCCTCATCAAATATGTTTTCATCGAATGCGGATTTTCTTTTTCAACTCTATCAACAGTTGCCTCAACACCATCATACACATCAACAACAGCACAACAGTAATGTTGGTCCTTCACAACAATTTAATAAATTTCAAGTACCACCAACACCTCAGCCCACATTACAACGTAGTTCGGAACATTTACTCGGAGAGTTAGTCACCACCGAGTTGTTGAAAATGTCCAAAGAACGACGTAAAAATGTTCAAAAACGTATATTGGAAATATTATTCTTTGACGATTAAATTTAAACAATATTTTTAGGAGACCTATTAAAAACTAAGACTCAATTTTTCTACAACTACAAAAAACAAACACTAAGGAAACATATCTTGAGATAATATGAATGAACGGTAAATAGTCTTTGGAAAAGACAAAGAAAGACACTAGAAAAGAGTAATGCATACATATTTGCTTTGTTTTATATATTTAGTTTTTAAGTTCACCTTCAAATTTTTTTAAAAATTCTCAGTTAAAATATTTGTTTATCCGGTCAAAATCTTTGTGATTACAAGTTCAATATGTAAACTATTTACATAATCTTCTACGTAATCTACCTTTTTACATTGTTTTTAAAATTCTTACACTTGTTTATTCCCTTGATAAAATTAAGTTATTTGTATTTTCTAATCTTAGTTATCCTAAGTATTCATTCCACTTAAAAAGCAGATGAAATTTATTTTTTAAATTTTTTCAAGTTTAACAAAAAAAAATCCCACCTATTTTTTAAGTCAATATCTATTTATATAAACATATTTTGTTTTAATTTTAAGAGTATTTTTTACATTTTTATGTATTTATCTATTTACTTCCTGATTTCTAGTCAGTATATGTCATCGACTTTCAATATTATTATACTTTTCAAACACTAGTTTTAAGTTATATTTTCTAAATGATAAGAAATGAAGTCTTTTACTATTAACAATTTAAGGCTAAGCTTTAAAGATTTGACGTTGAAATGATAATGTATTATTTAATATAATTCTATTTTTAAAAATTCAAACAGAAAATATTAATTTAATAAAAAAAATATATATATAAGAAACTTAATTATATAATGGCTGGTTTTTTTAATTTGATAACTAGAAATTAATTGACAAATAATTATAATGAATTCCATGTTTACGTAGGTCCGTTCGGTAGAAAATTGTATAGTGTGTGGATATATTTGTATACCACTGTATTTGGCAAATGGATTTTATTGAAGGTTTGTAATTTTTTCAAATTCTTTTAAGTTGATAAAAAAAGGCGGTGTATTTAATCCTAATTAATAAAACAAATAACAAATCATATGTATTATTTAAAAAATTTATAAATCTATATTCTTTTTATGCCCCAAAATAAACTTAATAACCTTTTAGTACTTTTAACCCAATATGGTACATTTCGTGCTATCATTTCAAAGTGAATTACTGTCGAAAAAATACAACTCTTCATATTTAGGTAAGCCAACATAGCAGAGTTCACAGGCATACAGATACGAAAGTTTGACAGATGAAAAACCATCATAACATAAAAGCATAGGTAAATTTAGAGGGAGAAAAAGAATGTTATAATGGTATGCGAATCAAATGTGTTAGAAGCAACAGATATACAGAGTGAAAACTCGCGGTTAAAGTAGAAAAACTAAATGTAAATAAACATTTATTTTGTGTTAAAAAAGGGAAAATTTGGAATATTTTTTACTTTCTTCAATGAAAAGTTTAAAGATTCTTAAATATTTAAATATTAATCGAAATGTGTGTGATTTTCGGTCACAATGAATATAGTTTCTTGTGCAAGAGGTAATTAAGAAGCTAAATATTACAAGATCAAAATAAGACGTACTGCTCATAAAAAAATTTTTCTTGCTGAAAGTTGCCAATATTTTTTAATTTCTTGAAAGAAAAAGTTAAAAATTGTTATTGCTAGTAGTTGTTTTTATTATTTATTAATAGTTTTAGACAAAAATTAAATTTTTTATTAACTCTCGCCAATATAAAAAACCCACCCCGGACACTAAAAAAACATAAATAAACAAAACAGAGTTACAATCAGAGAAGGACAGAAATACTTTTTGGTAATATTTGCTGTCCCTTTCACGTTTGGCCTACTATGCGCGTTTCGTTACTGTTTATATTGTGGCCAACATAGCAGAGTTTTATAGTTTTCAGTGATCACATTCGCGGCTGCTTGTGTTTATAGAAACGTGAAAGTAATCCTATTGAAAGGATTTAATTAAACCAAATAAACAATTTCAAATAAAATTTAGTTATTAACTTACAGATAAACACTAAAATAATGTGCATATAATAAAAAATACCATAAAATATTTACATTCTAAAGTCAGAGTGTGTTACGCCTTGTTTCTCTCGTTCAAGTTCTGCTGCTGAGACGTCGCGAAGCTTTATGTGAAGTGCGCTTAGTTTTTTCACTCTCTCTGTTGGTTAAAAGCAGCAGCAACGCGCGCGCGGTATTTTTTCCCTCTCTAGTGTTTCTATTTTTACATTTTATCAGCTGTGGTTTTTAATGAAATATTTTAACTTTTTGTTAGTTTTAAAATTAAAACATTTCCAAAATTAAGGTAAATATTCCAGTTTCTTTATATTGTTTTGCTATTTTCTACGTTTAGTGTCTTTGCGTTAATACAGACCATTGTCATGGCGTTACAGCATTTGCTATTTTATTATAAACTCTCTGAAAAGGGTCGGGAGTTTCGTTAAAAATTTTCAATGAAATTTTTATTTTTGTTTTAGATACCTACATAAATGGCTTCTTTAAATGATACAAATTATATCTATAATAATAATTATGAATCGGAAGCCTCCTCCGGTAGTGGGGTAAGTTTTGGCCATTAAAACAACAACAACAATGATTTCATTGTAATTAATGTTCATGTTAAAATCATTTGAGCATTCACATTAAACACTCACATACCCACAACCACCTCATAACTAATATTCATTTAAATAATAATTCTTTAAATAACAGCCCTTATTTTAGAATTTAATTATTTAAGTTCGAAGTAGTCTTCAGAGCATCCACTTGACTTAATAAACTGTTTAGGCAAGTAATGCTGTGGAATGTACCAGCCAGTAAAACCTCTTATAACAGGTTTAAATAGAAATTGTTTTAATGTTCCCGTCAGCTTACGGAAACATATTTGTGAGACCAAATTATCATTCAGAAAATTATGTGTTGTTAAAATTACTGATAAAGTCCAAGGTTGAATAATTAATTCCATATTCTATCATACACAAATATTAAAGACTAAAGCAAAACCTCAAGTTGATACCTTCACAACATCTGTAGAATGTATTATGAAAGGCATTTGACTAGATATGGAGGATGATTTGTTTTTGAAGTTTCCATTTCGCACACCTCTATTATAGGTATTCCCACCCGTTTTGCACTCTCAAAGCTATTTTCCATAGACAAGAAGTGATGGTACCAGGAAGCAGGGGGGTTACTCCGTAACTCAATTCGAAAAGTAAAAGTATTCGAAAGGTGTTTTCGATAAGTAAATAAAAGCGTACTCTGTAAATCGTTCGAAAATTATCATAGTAAAACAAAAAATAAACTTGGCAGTACCTTAAAAATATAAAGAAATTTATAAAAAAAATATTAAAAAACAAAAGAAAACCGAATTCATTACATATATATACATAAGTATGTATGTATATGTATGTATATCTATATATGTATGTATATCTATATATGTATGTATATCTATATATGTATGTATATCTATATATGTATGTATATCTATATATGTATGTATATCTATATATGTATGTATGTATATCTATATATGTATGTATATCTATATATGTATGTATGTATATCTGTAAGCTAATTATTTTTGGGTCCAGGCTCTAATCCCTCCTAATTTTCTTCAACTAAATACTGAGTTATTACTGGTGAACTTGATTGTGGATTTGAATCAATGTGTTTAATTTGGCTACCATTTTTATAGTCTGCCCAAACCTAATAAAAGTTAAAATGTTTAATAACCTCGCGATAGATCGCATTTAAATATTTGGATCTATCTAAGCTTACTTTTTTCCAAACTTTAACATCTCGCTGCGGTGGACCAAGTGAAACCAAATCTGTTCTTTGGTTGGTATATACAATTCTTTTTGACTCACTCCATTGAGATTGTTTAAAATACATTATTTTAGATTTATTTTGCAATGTATTTGCATTAATTTACTTATATTTTTAATTTATTATTAGTTGTCACCAACACACTGGCTCACGAAGAATTTTCGAATATTTCATGCTCGTTTTCGTAATACAGAGTAACAGAATTTTTTGTTCGTACGAAAAAAAAAAGAAAACATTGGTATCTCTTTCGAAAATTTTCCGTACTTTCGTACTACAGAGTACAATTTGTTCGAATACGTACATTTTACTTTTCGAATCGAGTTACGGAGTAACCCCCCAGATGTATACTAATCTTCCAACGAAGATGTCAGAGCTATAGGCTAGTCAGTCTTGATTCGTGTAGAATGGCATTGTTCTAAAGGCACTGAACGGTCTAAGAAATGAAGAATATATTAATAAATAAGATGTTTTCTCTTAAGGTCACACTTGATTAAGAGATACCTCTGCATCTAGCTTATAGCTTCCAAACGTCAAGTAATATCCACCGTTTGTAGTTATATTTGTTGTCGACTCCTTAGATACTTGTAAAAATCCTTCGAAGCTTGTAAAAATTTATTTTAGTAATATTTTGTCAATTGAGGCGAGCTACAGCAGACCTACACCACCTGTTCAACTAGCAAAAACAAAATTAGCAAAACCACCCAATACTAGAAAAAGATCGTTTCATTGTGAGCACTTTCTGTAACGCATGTAACTTAAAAACATCTGAAAGCAAGGGATGAAAAATAGACAGAATAAAAGAAAAAAATTAGGAAAGAAAAGAAAAATAGTAAAAAATGATAAAGAGAATTATTAGTGAAATTGAAGGTGAAAGGTAATTGAAAAAAGAGGTAAAAGGAATAGTGAAATGACGAACAAAGAAGACAAAGAGTCTTTTCACAAGCCATTCAATATCCAATCGCAATCTTTTTACAATCATTAAATAAACCCTAGCTCAATAACCAGTGTATGTCTCTGAGACAGAAGATACAGATGTTTAATTGGCTCAGGTTCCTCTTCATTACCACGTAATGAGTATAAATCGGGGATGTGCCTGTCCTCAGGGTAATAAATTCAACTCTCATACATACTCATACATTGTATCCTATAACTACTTTCCTGGGCTATCATAGATTTTACAATGTCATGACCCATATACAGATCTTATCGCCGGTCTTTCAGTCGCCAGTTCATCAGCAATTCCGTTTCCTTTAATGTCACTGCTTCAGAACCTTGCGCAGTTTAATATTAAACTTCTTATGAAGATACAACCAATCTCGAACTCAAATGATACCCAGTCGGACTGCGTATTCCAGATAGTAATCCCTAAAAAGTTTTATTAAATTTGGCAATAAAATCAAAGAAAAGTTTTTTTTTTCTTCTTTTTTTTATTAATTACGTGGCACAGAGGTCAATGCTCGTTCCGCTTGTTTTAATTCGTTTTTTAAGGCATTTCTTCTTTTCGAAATTTTCTTGAACTAAAGTAATGTAATGAAATTTTACGTTTTGATATTAAATTTCTTAAGCTTAACAATTTAATTTTATTTTTCTATGTGTGTTATCAATGGCAAGGGTTTTACTTTAACGTTATTTTATACTTGTTTTCTTGATAACATAACCATCTGTTTTGTCATGTCTTTAAAGAAACCCTAGGATGGCATGTTATAACATGTCTTCAAATTAGATTGTCTATCTTCTAACATTAACAACTGTTTGTATAAATAAACCCCGCAATTACTTTCTAAACGCTTATGCCTTTGTGTGTGTTCTCACCACATGTAAACATTAAGCAAATTGTTTATAAAACAAGTACGTCTGCGTGTTATAGACTCAATAAACCCTTGAAGTTTCCCTTTTTTTGAATCATAACAGTGTTGAACACAAAACCTTTCTTGTCATTGAAAAGCGATCAACATTTTCTTTCATATTCTAAGGCAATACATACATGTATGTATGTAGAAAGCGAACAAAGATTTCATACCGTGTACATATTTGTTTTAAAAACATTGTTTAGTTTGAGAAAATTTCAATTTTTTGTTTTATTTTTTAGTACTACGTGGAGGAACATCCGGATTATGGTACCCTATACTATATGAAACCGCCGTCGTTCGATAACGAAGTAATCGTAACCACTACCTCTCTAACAATGTCTTCAACAAAATCAATGACTTTGCCTTCCCTCAATGAAATTAACAATAACTTGGATAATATCGCACAAAAAGATACTTTAAAACAACAACAACAACGTGAATTAATGTTTGGCATACCGCTCAATTCCAGTCAGGAATCATCATTTGAAGGTTTTGGTACAAGTCCTTTTGGTAAATTGCAACGTTTGTTATATCCCAGCCCACAGTCCCAGCAAAAGCAGCAATCACCTCAGCAGAACTGCAATATAGTTGCCCAGCAAAAGCTTTCACCTGGTAAAATGTTATTTTCGAAATTCTATGATACCATTGTAGATGAAAACAGTTGTAATGCCGTAGACATACAACTGCCTAGGGACAGTGCTCAAACACACATAAGAAGATCTAGTGCCGAAAGCCACAAATCCATAATTAGTGATTATAATCCCTCATCTGAATTATCATTTAATGGCAAAATTAGAAGTTTAACGAAAACACAAGAAAGCACAGAAAACTGCAATAAGGAGCCTGTGTTAGTAGAACGTCGTTTATCCACTTTAATCGAAACCTCCTCTCTCAATTCATCTCAGCAATTTTCCGAATCGTTTATTTTAAAGAAATACAGCAACGAAAAGTCTCCAGATTTGTTTGGTGAAGATGAGGAAGACGAAGAAGAGGAGGTACAGGCTGAGCCTGAGGAAGCTGATGTGAATGCAGTGGAGGAAAGTATGCAAACAGAAAATTTAAATATTTTAACAGCAAACAGCTCCACAGTATTAAATGAATCACAATCGGCCGCTTTGATTACCTGTAATTTGGCTGATAATTCTCTTAATTGTCCCACGGAATCGAGTTTTGCCCATGATGATCAGACAATGGATTGTAGTTTAACACAAGGCAGTGGTTTTGGTATTACCGGTAATTCATCGGACTCGTATACATTGTTCAAAGACAATTGCCGCCGAGAGCGTGAAATGTTAAGGCGTATACGTGAATGTTTGGCTGGCGTCTTGCCACCACCCTCCGTTACTATACCTCAAGTGGATATGATTAGTACTGTGCTATCGAAGAAAAATGATATTTTGAATTTTTTCAATGACATTAAAGACGAATCTTCAAAGCATAGTAGAAATCATGTGACAGGAGCTGCTAGACCAGCCAGTTTATTCCGTCCCACTCATAGTTTAGAAGAAACTAAAAATATGCCTTGGCGCGATATATTAAATGTTAGACAGCATGGTTTAAGGTAATTATTAATAAAATTGTGGTTTTTGTACCTTAAGTTTGTATTAAAAGTTTTACTTTTTCTCTCTTTATTTCAGTTACAATTTAAATAAGGCCTCCGAAAGTAACGAATACTTAAGTTTGTCTGTTTTGGAACGTTTTATAGGCGCTGAAACTGCATCATCATATCAAAATTCACCCTCATCAGCTAAAAAACGAAACACCCGTCTTAAGTATGTATTTGTGGTTTTTCTTTATGTCTTTAAAAAATCTAATATCATTCACTTTTGTCGCCAGATTGTTATGCCAATCACCGGGTAATCGTTTAAGTCATTTGGCCAAAAGACGTGCAATATTCTCTTCGGCTAACTTGGCTACACAGAAAACCAGCTCTCTAGTAGGACCACAAATTCTTTTAGATAAAAAGTATGTTGTTGTAATTAATTAAACAAGAAAATGTTTTTCATGTTTTCATTGTTTTTGTTGTTTTTAGGAAAGTTAAAAATCGTCGTAAGGCTACTCCAAAGCGTATGACACCTGGTGGCAGCAAAAAGAAAAGTAAGTTTGGAAGAAGAAACTGTATAATTTTTATTTTATTCACTTAATTTTTCTTCTAGCTCGTAAAACACCGAGTTCATCTGCCCGTAAACGTCTATTTCGTAATGATATTGTTAAGCCTGGACCTTCACGTGAGACATCAAAAAGAGCCTTGTTCCAGAGCCCTGCCAAACATGTACAACAAAGAACAACTGCTTTACCGAAACCACCTGCCATGAAACCCGAGTTAGCTAATCGCGTTGAAAAGTCGAAAAGAGCTTTGCTATTTAGCCCAGTAAAACAGGAACAACAACAAAACGAACACAAATCTGTTGCCAGTACATATTTTGCTCCCAATGCTACCAGTACAACCACACAATTGGACATGTTACTTAAACGTAAACGTAATCGTTGTGATGATAACGACGATATCGTTAACGATGAATTAACGCTACAGAGTAGCAAACTCTTTAAGACCAATAGTTCAACTGGCCTTACGCCTAGAGCACTTAAAATTAAAAGTCAGAGTTTTTGTATTGGAGCTGGCTCCTCAACAAAACACAAACAATTGCCTTGTGCTTCCAATACATCTACTACAGCCTCTAATTCATCCCTATATTCCACCGGCAGCAGTAATAGTAGTCAGCAGTTGCAGCATACTAATTCAATATCATCTCTATTAGGCGCTAAACTGCAAAAGGCCTACTCGGAGAACACAACTTTACCGAGTAGCTTAACGGAAAACCAAAAGAAAAAATTACTTTGGGCTGTTTCGCAGGCCTTGCAGGAGAGAAAAATCACCGTCAAACACGAAAGTTTCAAACAATATGCCGCAATATTGGCCAGAGTTGTTAAGAGAATATTTCAGGAGTACTACCAAAAGAACAGCACCAGTAATAGTGAAACTTTATTAAGGTATGTTCATATACTGTATACTAGTTTGGACGTTTTTAATCTACAATATTATTTTCTTATTTCAGACTGGCCAAAAAATATGTTTACCCGGTAACTGCTGGCTCTTCAGCCGACGATGTTTATCTTCAGGCTAAAATACAAATTGAAGAAACCAAACGTCAATCGTCAACACGTCTTTCTGGTTATATAGGACGTGAAGAATATCAACAGCTTAAACAGCAAAGCCTATCGCAGTCGTTAAGTCTTAAAGGCTCTACAAGTAGTCTGTTCAATGCCGATAATTCCTTTGATTCCTTTGGCCCTGTCAGTCAAACATCATCGGGTTTTTGTGGTTCTACCAATGGCATGACTATGTCCCAAAGCAGCTTTTTGGGTCAAATATCCCAAGACATTTTGATATCAGAATCATCACAAACTTCAAACTCACGTAGTGCCAGTAAACCGATACAACACAATACTACCCTACAAAATAGCTCCTCGAAAAGCAACCTATGCGGTGTGGTATTACGTGAAAATGTGGACTGTGAATTGAGAAGATCAGCTCAAAAGAATTTCACTGGTAAAGATCAGCGCAACATGAGCCCGTATGCTGGCAGCGGTCACAACAACAATAATGGTTCGGCAGTTAAAGCCCATTCACAATTGATTACAGATATTGCCAATAATAGTGCTAAAGCAAGACGTCAAATATCTTTTGACAGCTAATACGCCAAGCAAGAAATCAAATATAATGGGAAAATGGTTATAATTATGGGAACAGCCCCGAAATTTGTATCTGAGGAAAGTCATCGTACATAAAAAAGTGTTTCTTTGTTCTTGTACAGATAGTGGTAAATGGAAATCAAATATTTTAAAGGAAACTAATTTCCTCCATGTTTGTTAAGCTAATTTCCGAATTGTATTTGGATATGGGTGTAGTTCGTAATTTAGTTAATTGTTCTTCAAACGTTTTTTAAAGTTTAAAGTCTTTTATTAAGCGTGTTATTCTTTTTTTTCCAACAACAACTCAAAGGTTGTAAAATTTTTTATATTTTATTACAAAAAATGTATTCCCTTTTTGCGGTCAATATTTTATTTAAGATTTTGTTTTCATTAAAAATATTTTTTTTTATTTCTATTTTTTTTTGTTTTTAAAGATCTCTTACACATCCTTTAAATAAATTTTTATTTTGCAAAAAATATGAATTTTAACAAAAAAAAAAGAAAAACTAAAAACAAAATTTTGATCGATATTTGTTTTATATTTTTCCTAAAAGCCTGTTTTTGTAAGTTCTTTATCGAATAGAATTGGCTTTAAATTCAACAACCTTGTTGTTTAAGGTTTTTAAAACCAGTTTCTTTAAAGTAAACAAGAAGAAAACTATGCTTTAAATTAATTTTTAATTCTTATAACATATTTTGCAATATTCTTAAATGGGAGTTCTATTTTAGTGACTATTTTTTTTTAGTAAAATTAAGTAAATAAGCTTAAATAAAAATGAATTAATTATAACAAAAAGTTAATGCCTCTTTAATGATAATGTGACCGGTTTGAAAAATTCATTTACATGCAGTATGGATAAGTGCCGGGAAGCCTGCCTGATTAGCTCAGATATCAGCAGATGTTTAGAGAAGATAACAGCATTATTGCCATTGGAAAAGACAAAGCTAGTCGCCTCGGAAGGTCAGATGTTAGATGCATTGAACGGTTTAGGTTAGGCTAAATTGGCAGTTGCCTGAAAAATCTTATCTTACTTAGGTCTTATTGATGTTGCAATGAGGAGGAGTTGGAAACTATCGAACACCTCCTCTGTAACTGGCCAGCCCTTAGTAGTTTGGGGACCCTGGGCAGAGGCTTCTTTGAGGATTTGAACCCTTTGTCGAGTGCCGACATTAAGGCTCTCGATAGATTCATTAATAGGTCGAGAATTGCTAGGGCTTGGATGGTATAGTCGCGCTCTCTTGTGTGTTTGTGGTCTGTGTTATTCCTATGTCTCCTTTCCTACCTCCTCCCCTTTTCCCTATCACTTTTATTATCCTCTCTAGGACGTATTACAATGGGTCAATTTTTGAATATTGTACTTGTCCATTGGCAAGTACACATCCTTCAACCTAAACCTAGTTTCTGTTGTCATTCGCTTATAACTCTTGCATGCCATTTCACAATCATTTTGATATTAAAGACCGTTTTTGTCGGAAGTTTTGAACCCGCACTTATAAAATGAAAATAAAGAGAATAATATGAAAATAAGAGAATAAAGAGAGAGAACATCCATAATTAAAATCAAAATTTAAAAATGATGATTAAATACTTTAGTACTTAAGCTATGAAATATTTATTATGAGTATAGATTTTTTAACTAAATATGTTACAACAACTTTGTGTAAAATATACATATATGTATGTAAAGGTTAAACTAATTACGTATGTATAAAGGCTTAAATTTATTTACTTGCGCCAATACTGAGCCAATTTGTGTATCTGTTCAACCAAGGCGGGCATTACAGCCGTAATCGATATATCTAAAAGGCCTTGCAAATGTTGGACGGCTTCTTCATCGGTTAAGCCTAATTGTAGATTTTCTTCCACTTTCTTGACAGCCTTGTCGGGTTCCAAGGCAATATCAGGTACTGAGGCATCAACCATAAGCGAAAACAAATTTAAAACAACATTAGCATGGCGCCGTAAATGTAAATATGCTGTGTAGCATTGTTTGCGGAATTCATGATGATGTTCAGAGCTAACGCCACCCATGGCCTCAACCATTTCTTTGCTTAGTTTCATGGGTGGTGGCATAGGTTTTGGGTCACGACCCAATATATAACCGAAATCAATATGGAATAGTTTACCATTAGTGGTTAGCAATAAATTGTCCAAATGCCGGTCACCAACACCTTGTATAGAAAAAGATTTTTTAATAAATAATAAAAAGAAATATTTGTAAACAATTCTCAATTCATACCTAATAAATATGTTATGACACAATAGCCAGCACAACTTTTTATATAAGTATCCATGGTTTCGGGTAGAATGCCATAAGGTCCTGTTTCACATGGGTTATGTTTACGAAAGAAATTATGTATACTGCCTTCGCGTGCTAAAACATCGGCAACTGTATACGAGTCTATGTATTGTAGGAGACCATGTTTTGAACTTGTGGCCAATACTTTATAGGGTGTCAATTTGAGATCTAGATTTTCACGTCGTAACAGTTTGTCCATTAAAGTAATCATTTGCAAAATCAGTTGATCCTGCCTTAAATCATCACCGTGTTTAAATATGGCCACATATTCATAATTAGCTATGGAAGTAACAAAAGTCAATCTGTAAGGCAGAAATGAATGAAACTTTGTAAAGGCTTTTTAACAAAATTACAAAAACAATAATCAACTTACTTGGCCGGCATTAGAGCACTTTTAAACAGTGATGTTTTCGAGGGCACAATTTTTGTTATTGAAATATCAGGATCCAAGGGAAACGGTATGGGGTCGATATTTGTAAAATTTATTTTAAATGTTTCCGTTTCATTTAAAAGCTTTTGGAATTTTTCCGTTTTCTTATTACGATTACCTGGCTCTTTGGCAACAATTTTCACTAATTTTACCAATTCGTCTACGAAGCGCTGTTGTTTTCTCAAATTGAAAAATATTTCCCTTAAACGGGAGTTACCCTTTTCTAAAATTTTCATAAACATTTTCAAAACCATATCGTACATCTCGTGTACACTTTCATCTTGTTTGCGTATAGACTCCTGGTCTTCCACTTCAATGGATAAATACCAATACAAATAATTGGCTAAAGTGGGATTTTTGCAAGCTCTTTGTATAAGGAATGTAGCCAGATTTGTAGCCGAATTGGCCATGGTAGAATACTGTAGATTAGTATTCGTATCGCTCATAAGAGTATCTGATGTTAAAGAGCCCATAGATGTATCATTATCATCGGCCAAAGAAGAATTCACCGATATATTCATAGGCATAGTGGAAGATCGTTCAATTTGCACATTTGGTCGTAATATAGCACTACGTTGTGTTACCGATGATGTACTAGCGCCAGCTGCAACGCTTGCGCTTATTTCCGAGCTTATAGAACTTTGATCGAAAAGTGTAGACTTATCATCCAGCGAACGTACTACATCACTATCGGGAAAGAATCGTTTGTGTGACTCCATTATATCGGTGAAGTTTTCATATTTCAAGGCTTGCACTAGTTGCAACAGATATAACAAAAGATCTTCATCAGGCGCCTGAGCTAAACGACTGATGGCGTATTTACGCACTTGTGGATGTTTAAACGATGGACTTAATAGCTCGAGGGCATCTTCAACATCCATAGGAGCCCATTTGCTTAGCAATATTAAAGCCTGCTGAACTTCAGCTTGTGTTTCCCAGTTGATACACTTTAAGAATTTCGTCAGGGCCTTCTTGTGAGAGCATAAATAAAAACGGAATTTCCATAGTAAATCCTGTTCTTCGCCATTCAAAACACAAGTGGGCGGATAACGATACACAATGGTATGTAATTGATCACGTATGCTGGAAAATAGAAAAAAAATAGTTTTCAATGCTTTAAAATAGATTTTTATTGTTGTTATTACCTGGCAGTGGGTTTAGCATCACGATCTGATATCCTTGATCTTTCCGAACGGGCCAAGCGATGATGTTTTCGTTCTACCAAATTTTCCTATGAATGAGAAATAGAAAACAAGTAGAAAAAATTTATTGTATTGTAAGATTTTTCATTATTTTTTTGTTTTAAATTGTATTAATACAGCTTACATGACATTTTTTCAAACATTTGCCAAATTTACATTTACGAAAACATTTTATACGATTTTTTATTTTACGCATAAGCCCATTTAAATATTCGTAACATTTTTCCTTAAATTTCTTAATTTTCCTTAAATTTCTTAATGAATAATAGCATCGATATAGAAATAGTAATTCGTTAAAGCTCGTTTTGCTAAACCCTTTTCTTGCAGCGTTTAAATGAAACTCATTGTTAGTTGGCTTATGGCAAACTACAATGTAAACGGAATAGTCGTGGGTCCAAAACAATTTGTCTATATTTTAATTATTTTCCCTTTCTTTTTGCCTATCGATTGGATAACAATGTTACAGTCAAGGTTTACTCAATGTCTTGTTTAAGTCTAGCATTGAATGGCATTGAACCCTGCGTTAGAGGTCAAATGTGTTTCCATTGTTATTGAATTTTCGTACAAAAACATTTATAAACAAATTGTTATATCTTTTTTAATATATTTCTAATGGGGCATGTGTTAAGTATAGCAATTTGTTTACAAAATTTCCATTCTTACATAGAGTTTAGACCTAAAGGGAAACTATATTTTCTCTGTGTTCTAAGTTACGGTGTTTTTGCCTAAGTTAGATTTAAAAGAAATTTAGTTGAAATTTCTGTTTAGTTTTAATTCAAAGAAGGCAGGATATACATGTCATCGTATTGTGGCATGTACAAACTACGTGTTTATGCAACACGTTTATCGTTTATATTTTGATATTCTACAATCTACTGCACTGCAACCAACAATGAAACGGAAAATATAAAAATATTTGCAACCATCAACGCCGCATCCCTGGTTTCATAAACACGTACCATTACCTACCACTAAGCTGTCTTATATTAATAATAATTTTTACAACATTTTTTACCTGTAATATTTCCGAATCTGGCACTGTAACCAATTTTGGTTTACTTAAAAATTTGTAATTTTTGTCACCTTCCGGTTCATAGTAAACAATCGAGTACTGAAAATAAACTGAATTAAATTTTGTGATTGTTTTTTTAATTGCAAATAAAACTTACATTATAGCAATCATCCACAACCACAGCAGGAAATTCTATCATCAAATACATGTAGTCAGACATTCTTTTTTCACGTTCATTAATCAATTCGATTTCACGAAATGTAAGACGATCTAGCCAATCGACTTTTTGTATTTGGCCATTGCGATGTTTCTTGGCCAATTTTCCCAAACGTTGCATTTGTGATTTTGAAGAATCTTTACCTTTGCCCGGCGTTTTGGATGGATAATTGCCATCACCTTCGACGCCTAGCCAAATTCTTAAATCATACATGCCCTGACGAAACATACCATTCTTGCCAAATAACGATATGGAAGTACCACCAATTATGGATGTTTGACCAGCACCAGCACAATCGAGTATGGTGAGCACTAGCATTGCGGTACGTGGCAAATCTGAAAATTGCAAAGGCAATGTTACCCACTCATTCCAACTCCAACGTTTCGTAAATGATTTATAGGATGTGGTCACTGGCAAACAATAGGGCCGGCCCTGATTAATAATTTGTAAACGCACTTGAAATGAGGGACACTCTTCAGAATAGAGACCGGAAAAACGTAATATAGGATCTTCTAAAAGTTTCTCAAAATCTGGTTGACGTTTTTTCCCCTCCAGGGTGCCTCTAAAAATGGAATTATATTATATGTATATAAAAAGGATTAATAATGATTCATATTTTCTTTTTGTCTGTATACCCACATTTTTATTTGAACCAATTCATGCAAGGATGAACTGTATATGTAACGAAAATAATCATTAGGTTGATCCATGTTTCAAACTGTCTTTATTTTATATTTTTTCTTTGTTTTAAAACAAAATTCTCCTTTTTCACTAAAATATCTTAGAAATGTTTTTGTTTCTGCTTCATAGAAATATAAACAAATAATGATTAAAGAGAGCATCAAAAACAGCTTAACAGCTGATGACCACAAAAACTATGAAGTGAATAGAAGAGAGTGTAAACAGTGTAGCAAGTTGTCACGTTAAATTAATAAATAAAAACGCGTGCTTGAAAATTAAGCGCTTAAATTGGAAATATTTTGAAATTATAGTTTATATCCGTTTTAAACAAAATCATGTTAGATTGTTTTATATTTAAGGCGTATTAAAATTTTATTTATTTTAAACTTTAAGAATGTTGTTATTCTTCAAAAATCAACTTAAATTTATTCTCCTATTTATTTACTTTCCTCCATACTAAGTTATGAGCGTCTCATGCTTAACATTGTATTAATTTCCCATACAATAATACGTGTCCTTTCGATAATCTCTCTTAATTGTCGGTTTTTCAATTTAACTGTCTCGATTAGTTCTTGATTCTCTTGCAAAGCCTTGCGATATTCTTCACACTGAGTGCCTTCTAAGTTACGATGTTCGGTTTCATCTTTGTAAGGGATTAAACTCTCAACATGTGTGTATTCCATGCCTGTAAAGAATTGATAGTTAAATAAGAGTAAACGAAGTTATGTTTTTCTGTACCCTACCTTGGGGATAACCATCACTGCAACGTTCATAGATTAAGCGCATACGTTTGAATAATAAACGTATGGTACGAAAATGTTCTTGGACTTTTTTTACGGTGCCATTATCACGACTTGCTGTGGGTTGTATCACCTTAAGGGCTGTGAAGATCTCTTGAAATCGAGAGGTAATATCTTGTACAGTTTCTTGGCCAACTCTGGATAATGTGACAATATTGATTTCTTTATGCGGTTGCTGAGGTATGAGCATACTGCTGGAAGCTGGTTGTTGCACTGATTGTTGTTGCTGTTGCGATTGTGGCCCAGAAGTTTGTGGTAATTGTTGAGCTTGTTGTTGCTGCATAGCCGTTTGCTGTTGAGCAACAGGACTTTGCTGCGATTGTTGCTGTACCATCATTGCACCAATATTAGGTCCTCCCGGACCTGTTTGCATTTGATGACCTTGCTGCATACCTACATTTTGTTGCATTTGCGCTTGCATCTGTTGTTGTTGCATTATATTGCCAACTTGTGGATTACCACCCGCACTACTGCCTCCGCTAGATGGGCCCATTCCCACACCTGGCATACCCATTACCATTTGAGAACTGGTTGGACCCATTTGCATTAAAATCTGTTGTTGTTGTTGCTGTTGTTGTACATGTAATGGTGACTGCATGCTCACATTTGGGTTTATAACATTTGGTCCCAAACCACCACCACCAACTGTACCAGCCATGCCTTGCATACCTTGTTGCATAGCGTTCACCTGCTGCTGCTGCGGTATCATGCCGCCTTGACCATAAACAGCTGCACCCATACCCATCATGCCACCTCCTGGACCACCACCAGCTCCAGCCATCATATTACCAGCTCCTGCCGAACCCATTTGCATTTGATTCATCATTTGTTGTTGCTGTTGTGGATTAAATTGGCCGCGATGACCGCCTAAAGGATTATTATAGCCTCCTGGATATTGACCAGACATGTTGATTATTTATATTAATGTTTATTGTTTAATCTTTTACGCAAATTAGTTTAATCGGTAAAATATTTGTGAGAAAATGAAAAGTGTCAACAAACAACAATATAGTGTTGGAAAGTGTTTACTTAAAACGCCAAATGCGTGAAGTGTTGTATAATAAAAAGAAAAACAGCATATGTACATTTAGCGACTTTGTGTCTATTTAGCAAACCGGGTGTACTGTATAAAAGTGAAATTGGATGCTTAGAAGATAACTTTACTTCATTTTCTGTTTAAATTATTTACTTTCAATGAGTAGAGTATCTTCTCTACCGCAGGGAGCAAATTATGCTACACCTTATCTCTGTATAAAATAGTAATTCATGGTAAACTGTTTCGGAAAAACCCTGATCTGCGATTTTTAAATTTTTTACAATTTTTAAAAGTTGACAACATTATCAGTAAATATTGAATCAGCTGGCTGTCATATTTTTATTATTGTTTCCAGGCCGGTTTTTCATTTTTGTTTGGGTTAAACGTGCGATATAAATATTCCTTAAATATTCCTTTAATTAAACATGAATAAACGTGAAGATGCCCTCAAAGAGGTATATTGTGGAAAGATTATAAACATTTATTTCATATAAAAGTAAAATTTTATATTTTGAATTAAAAGGCTTTGCAAAAAAATGAAGAAGAAATTGAACGTTGGCAAACATATCTGAAGGAAAATGAGACAGCCATTGAGAATATGACTATGTTTAGTAAAAGTTTGAGTGTAGATGTTATGGTTCCTGTTGGCACTAAAGCTCTGATGCCTGGCCATTTAATACACACCAATGAAGTATTGGTGGGGCATTATCAGGGATACTTTTCAAAATGCACCACCTTTAAAGCGAAAGAGATATGTGAACTGCGGATCAAAATGGCTAAAGATCACCTAAAGAAATTGGACACGGAGGCTGAATTATGGCAGTAAGTTGAGATTGGTATTTATATCTTGCAATTTGAGATACAGTTTGTATCTTTTATATATCTTTACTTTTATGATAGAAATAAGCTAGAAAAACCCTACGTTGAAGGTGTTGTACCTACAGGAGAGGAACGTGATATAATAGAAGATTATGATGAGGAAGCCGAAAAGTTATGGAAAGAAAAGCACAGGTTAAGTTTGAAACAGGCTAAAGACAAGGAACGTGAAGAAAGAGAAAAACAAAATAAGAAAAATTCCCAAAACACGAAGGAAAAGACCGATGATGAAATCTTAAAAATGCTTGAAGAAGCTGAATTAATGGAGGAATTGGAACAGGAGCTTGATACTCTCGATGTGGAAGAGGTAAATGATGAGACTATACGTAAATTAATGTCAGGAGAAATGAAACTTCCTCCCGAAAAAAAGAGAATATCTTATGAGAAAGATCTCTCTAATGAGAATAACGACAATGGGGCTTTAACATCAAATATAGTAAAAAAGAATGAAATAAACGATAACTTGCACTCAACTACTAATAATAATGTCCAACCAAATCCCGAAATAACGAATCTAATTAATACCGAAGTAAATGAAACAGAAGAAGAACCTCTACCCGAAGAAGTTGTGTTAATAAAAGAACAGGCTAAATTCCTGGCACCAGAAGATCAAATTGGTTTTTACGAGTATCAAATAGAAATTATAAGACAAAAGTTGCAAGTTCTACCTTTGCGCAGCCAAGAGCAACTAGATGAAAAAATTCGTCTATTAAATGTTTTGGAAAACTTGGAGGAATTGTTAGAAGCTGCCGAAGAAACGGTTGGTGAGGTTGAACTGACAGAAAAGGATTCCGAGATAGAAAATGATATAGAAAGTGTAACAGTAGAAAATCCAGAGGAAGGAAAAGTAAAAAAATCGCTAAAGAATGTTGAAAATAAAACGCAGCAAAAACGACGTATATCGTTTGCATCTGAGGATCAAACACTAGAATTCCATAAAAATCAAACTGTAAACCAAATGTTACCGCCCAAATTGGAGAAGCCTGTAAAAGATATTATTAGATTAAATGATGATGATGATGATGAGGAACATGACAATCAAAAACAAATTATATGTCGTACGCCTCAGTTGGACAAAAAAGATTTAATACAGGCTAAAGTGGAGAAGAGTTTACAATTTGTTTCGGAAAATCAAAGCGAAAAAGATTTTGACCTGGTGGAACAGATTTTACAAAACTCTATGGGCGAATGCAACACTTTGCATATTAGATCTCAACATTCCGATCAAGAGAGAATCGTTAACGCTAGTGATGAATCAATAGATACACCTGGCAGTCCAGCGGACTTTTATGATTTATATGTTAAGTCACAAGAGGCATTAAAAGAGAAGATGCCTTCTACGTTATTTATAAACAGCTATGAGGGAGAAGATCAAGTTAAGACACCTGTTCTCAAGGAGACTGAACGGAAAGCAGCATTTATAGATCCTAGAGCAGAGGTGAATATTTTTATTATTATTTAAAATATTGTTTTTCCTTTTGAATGAGATTTTATTTTGTTTTTTAGTTTTCAAATCCCACGTTATCAGCTAAACCTATATTGAAAAACAAGTCAGCTGTTGAAAATGAAATTCACTCTACAGAGCCTAAGCAGAAGGGCGGCAATAAAAAATCTAAGAAAAAGGGCACAAAAGGTGAAGAAGATGAATCTTTGAGTGCCTATTTTAAGGTAAATAATTTTAATTATTTTAAATTGAGTTTTATAATAAAATTGAATGTAATTATTTGCCATTGCCAGGTTATGAATGATGTAGTGGAAAAACCTTTAACAGAACCAGAACCCTTGCCAAATGTAAAATTTATTGATGCGCATGCACCCAAAAAACGTGTCAGCCGTTTCAAACAAATGCGCCAGGGAACAGAAAACACATAACTTGCGTTGTTTTTATTTGAATGCGTTCTTATTTAATAAAATCTTAAATTTTAAAATCATTTTAGCATTAGAAATAAAGTTTAACTTTTCTACTCTACATATTTTTAGCAAATAAAATGAATTTCAATTAATATACATACATATATATAATGTTATTATTAGCAACTAATTAAATAACAAAATAGTTAGTGTACAGGACATACACACAAACAATCACTATATATATATTATGCAAAGGGTCATAAATAAAATTGTAGAAAATAGAAAACAGTTGAAGAATTATACAATTTCCTTTTGTTTTTACACTTTTTTGTATAATTAAAAGATCTATAAAATAGTTAAAAGCTAATTTTGAATTTTTAAAGAATGAATTAAACCAACATAGTGTTAAGAAAATATGTAATCTCGCACATATTTTTAGTCCTCAAGTCCCAAAAATTCCCTCTCTAAAGCAGCGCCCATCATATTCCAATCACCATCGTCTTCTTCATCGGGATTGTTACCATCGCTGCCGTCATTTGAATCGGAACCCATTTCTAAATCGGAGGGTAAATTTCCGCCTACGGAAATATAAATAAAAATTATTCTAAAATTTTATTTAATTTTTGTATAATACCATCACTATACCTCTTCTAAACTTTTCACTGGGCATTTCTTCATCCTCCTCGTCATCTTTATTATCCTCGCTTGTGGATTTGTCTTCTTCTGCAGCGATTTCAGTAGCATTTAATAGTGAAACTTCAGGAGATCTTGTGAAAAATTTGCGTGTTCTTTCCTCTTCATTTTCTTCACGCTTACGTTTCTTTAGATTCTTATCAACGGGAGGATTTTCTACACGAGAAAAAAAATTGGTTTTAATTTTTGTGAGATAAAGATTAATTAGAATTTAATATGTATGAAGGATTTACCAATATTAACATTTTCATCCTCGGATGAACTGTCTGAATCGAAAAACTGATCAAACTCCTTATTCATGTCGGCTAAATCAGCATTGGAGAACGAAAGCAAAGGATTTATTGTGTCTATAAATTTCGATGATTCAGCAGCATTTTGTTGTGCCATACTAGATGATGAAATTTCCGATTTCTCACTATAATTAATAACATGTTCAGGACTGTGGCAATGAGCCGGCGGTTGCCGTTTATTGCTTTTAATTTTGCGATCTAAAGGAAAGAGTCGCTCTTCAACATGTTCCCAACGTTCAGCACAACTCCACAACCAATTAGCACTGACTATTTTAATTGTAGGATTCTTTTTTGCAGCATTCACTTTGAAAGTACCCGCTGTGACTGCCACTAAATGGGTGGTATTTTCCAGAATATTTTGTGATACTTCTGCTCCCAGACTTTTTGCTATAAAATAAGCTCTTGACTGTTGTAACTTCATGTTGGTCGGCACTAGACCAGAAAACACCAAATTACAATCACGTAACACTTCAGAACGTATTTTTGGTACGATTATCTTTAAATCGGGTATATCCTTGGTCTCATCATATATGGAATAGAAACGTTTATGTATATTTGTTAAAATTACTTCCAAATATAGAAGATAATCGTCTGGATCTACAATTTCTATTTTATTATCCGTATCATTTGAGAGTTTTATTTTCGGCATAGTAGCAGTTGTTGTTGGTACTACTGGTATATCTTTTTCAACGTCAACTTTATTACTATCGTCAACCTCGTTTTTAATGATTTCGTCTGTGTTCTCTTCTTTTTCTACAGGTTTTGACTTTTCTATTTCTGGAACGTAGTCTTCAGCATCTTTTTCGTCATTTTCATTTGTTTCCTTAGCAGCATCCTTAAGTGGGATTTCCTGATCGGTGGATTCTACTTCTTCAATTTTTTTCTTGTCTTCTGTCTCTGTTTCTGGTCTTTCAGTTTCTGTTTGAGTACTTTCAATATTGTCCTTTACAGAGTTATTCGTTTCTTCAGAATTTTCTGCATTAGTTAAAGGTTTATCTTTAGCTTCACTATTATCAGCAGACTTTTTAGCTTTTTCCTTGTCTTCTGAATTTAAATTTTCTAAATCTGAGGTAATAAATAAAAGCCTGAGTATGGAATTTTCAAATAAAAGAAAAAAATTTCTAAAATTACCTTTAAAATCAACACCTTCACCGTCTAACTCGTGTTTAGAACAGCCAGGCGGAGCATTGATATCGCCAGTGTGTTGAAAAAAATGATAGGGCTTAACCTGTATTAAATTTGAAGCCATATTCCAAACGTCTTCACGATCATCTATGATACAGACCATAGAGTCACCATTAGGAAAGAGCGCTCTAGACAATAAAATTGCAAATTAGTTTCAAATGTTTATAAATATAAACAAACATACTTTAAATTATCCGTTTTGCTGGTGGCATTAAAACATTCATCTCTAGATAAAATACGATGTGAGAAAAATTTTCCTTCTGGATCCAGTAATTGGGCAATCATATGGGCATAGTTGCGAGCGCCAAACGTACATATATGCAGTTCATAATATTTTGACATTCTTTCTAGAAACTCGGGTGTTCCCGGTCTTAAGCGAGTATGATACCACGGAGAGGTGGGACCGTACAATTGAAAATGATAAATACCTTTAATATTATTGGGTACATTATCATTAGTGGTATGTATAACCGTTTGATCCAAGTCAACTAATAATACCAATTTACGATCTTCCAATAAGCGACGTGTATCGTCATGGCCCAATTTTTGTGCTAATTTTTGTGTAACCTTTAAATCAGGTATTGAGTGCACCATTGGTACTGAGGCTTCTGAAGTATTACCCTGAAAAGAGGATTTTGTTTACCTATAATGTACTAAATTGAAATATGAAATAAATAAAACATATATAACATTTCTATTTTGCCCTCCCTTTTGGGAAAAAGGGTAAATTGCAAACAAATCCAATAAACGTTTAAAATGATTGAATCATCATTAAACCGTTTCTGCCATTCATAATCATCAAAACATTGCAAACAAAGATAAATCTGGCAACAATAACCACCGCCTTGAAATATTTTTAAATTTCCCTCTTTTTCTCATTGCATATTGTATGTTTATAGTTTTGTTGTTTTCCTTTAGGTTGTTAAAAGAAATGTACAAGAAAACACAACGAATCACAACCACAACAATATCCACTTTCTCTTATGCCCCAACTGAATGAACACTTACACACATTCATATTGTTTAATAATAATAACAATAATAGTTTGTATACCTACATTTTCGTTTTGGCGCAAATCGGCACCGCAATCAGCGCACATGTCTTTAATGACCGTTGTATGGATACATTCAGAGAGTTCCAAAAGGGGAGTACTATAATATGAATAAATGAATAGGCATAACAAACAAAAGCATGTACAACACACAGTCAAAGTTTTTAAATCGATATACATAATAAACAATGCAACTTACTCTGCTTTAACAATGGCTCCATCCTTGAAGAGACGCTTTTTTACCACACCAACCCGTAGGGCTTTTAATTTGTGTATAGTTTTATTTTTGTCCTCCTCGGCACCCTCGGGCGGCAAGGCTTCGTAGAGTAGTATAACTTGTGAAGCACTTACCGGAAAGCCTTCCCTTACCCGCCATCTATTGATTCTTATGCGAGGGTGCTCAACTGGCGCTCTAATAACAATGCCATCGTTTAGAGTATCTTCTATTAAAATATCCGACATTTTAACTTCTGACTTATTTTAATATATTAACACTCAAGAGCTTTCACTATTCTTTTGTAAATTTATGAAATTAATTGGAAAAATTTACGAAAAAAAACTTCCTTTCTACTTTTTATTGTATTTTTCTCTTGTGGTTGTTAATCTAAATTTTTGTTTTTGTCTTCGTAAAATGTTTTTCTTGCTATATTCTCTCTTGTCTGCTTATTCGTAAATCCAACAGAGTTGTGTTTTGTAAAGGTGGCAAAATATATGTTATCCATGCAAAGTAAGTGTTACGAAATGAAGAAGCAGCATTTGTTTACTAGCAAAACGTGAATTTTAGAAAATTTTATTAATTTTAGTTGTAAATTATTGAAAAATGAGTTCAGAATTAGAAGAATCTAATTTAAAAAGATCAGCAGAAGATGATAAAGAAGAGAGAAAAACGGAAGATGATGAAGAAGAGGCAGGATGGATAGGTCCATTGCCTACCGAACAATCGGCTGCTTCTAAACCCAAAAAGAAGAAAGGTTTGTTGAACCGCATTATTAATTGTTCTAAAATTTTATAGATAATATATTATTAGAGCTTGGGTTTGAAACAGCTTCAAGTAACAATCCCAGAGAAATATTAAATCATTCAAACTAAATCAAATTTACTACTTGTGGTCCTTGCATAATGGCAGCCAGTAACAGTTAAACTGTGTTCTATCAAGAAAATGATAGCAAACGTATTTCCTAGGGGCTTCGTATGAAGCTCCAAGCGCTCTGTTAAAATGTTTAGATCACTTCATTGTATTGTCACCGGGTTCCGCATATGTCTACCACCTTGTCCTTTTCTTTTTTTCCACAAGACTAATGGAGGTCTAGAATATCCTACAGTTAGTTGTAGGGCCTCTTATAGTACGACAAAATTTTTATTTGCTTTTTTGTTTCAGTTCTGCTTTATGAACACGTTTATTTGGAGAACTTACCGGATGCTGAGTGTTATGAAAAAAGTTATATGCATCGCGATGTGATTACCCACTTGGTAGTGACAAAAACGGATTTTGTTATCACCGCCAGCATAGATGGTCATATCAAGTTTTGGAAAAAATTGGAAGAAGGCATTGAATTTGTTAAACATTTTCGTAGTCACTTAAGTAAGTATAGGAAATCTGAAAAATTAATAAAATGTGAAAAATAGGAATCTTTTGCAATTTAAACCAAAAAAAGCTTCGAATCTTAAAAAATCTATTCGAAGTACAACATGGATGAATAATTATATCCTTTTTTCTAGTGCCCATTCACAGTCTCAGTACAAATTTTGGTGGTAGTTTACTATGTTCTGCGTCGGCTGATAAGTGTGCAAAAGTATTTGATGTTATTAATTTCGATATGATAAATATTATTAAATTGGGTTTTACACCCGGCTGCAGTTGTTGGATTCATTCGCCGGGGGATGCAGTGCAAACTTTGGCAATGTAAGTGTGATTCTTAATTAGAATAACTTTCACCAACTCACATTGATAGAAAATTTATTTATATTCTTTATCTTAAACTTTTTACAGATCCGATAAAGATTCAAACAAAATTCACATATACGACGGTCAAGGCAATGGCGAAGTCTTACATGTTTTAGATAAATTACATTTGGCCCCTGTCATAGCCATTTGTTATAATGTACCCAAGGATACAGCTATTTCTGTAGATCGTAATGGCATTTTGGAATATTGGCAAAATTCAAAGTTTGATTATAAATTTCCTCAAAAACATGTTACATTCGATTCCAAATTGGATACCAGTAAGTAAACGGAGTTTTTAAAGTATTTCTAATATTTGACTTCCGATTTATATGCGTTTAAAGGTTTATTTGAGTTCGCTAAATGTAAAACTTTAGTAACCGGTCTTACGATATCAAACGATGGTCATCGTTTTGCAACTATCTCTACAGATCGTAAAGTAAGAGTATTTAAATTTCAAACTGGAAAACTTGTGCGGGTTTTCGATGAGGCTTTAAGCACCTACACGCAAATGCAACAGACACCGCATGCCATACCGAATATGGAATTTGGTAGAAGGTATACAAAACATTAGTTTTTCTTTATTTTTTTTTGTATTTTGAAAACATTAACGTTTTCTTATAGAATGGCCGCAGAACGTGACTTGGAAAAATCAGAATTCAATATGAGCAACAATATTATATTCGATGCCAGCGGTCATTTTTTGCTATACCCCACTTTGATAGGCATTAAAGTTATTAATATAGAAACCAATAGATGTGTTAATATATTGGGTAAAACGGATAATATAAGACCTTTACAAATAGCACTATTTCAGGTAAGTGGGAAGGAAATTAAAAATTATTGTTTAATTGTTTAAATTTTCGTTTGTTAACTGTAGGGTAAAGCAAAAAAAATAAAAGCCGCCATAACTTTGGAACAAGAAGCAAGTGAAAATCCTGCTTTACAAAATTTTGCAAATGACCCGACTTTATTCTGCACAGCTTACAAGTAAGTTAAATTTATAAATTAAAAGGAGCTTATAATTTATTTTATGTTTTAAATTTGCTTGTAGAAAACAAAGGTTTTATATGTACAGTCGTCGTTTGCCCTCTGATTTACAAGATGTGGATCGTGATGTCTTTAATGAAAAACCTACAAAGGAAGATATCATAGCTGTGCCTGAAGGGCAAGGTAAGTTTTACACTGTCTAATATTTTATATGGTAATTTATTTTAAAATTTTAATTGTAATTCGTGTTTACAATTTTTTACATGCTTTCCTATATAACAGAAGAAGGTTTCTAAATTATTGGTTAAATTTTAAAGTGTAAAATTAAAAGCTCAATCTCTTTTACAGGTATTCAAAAAATCTATGAAAATGTGGTTTTACACACAACTATGGGTGATATACATATAAAACTGTTTTACAAAGAATGTCCCAAAAGTGTGGAAAATTTTTGCGTTCATGCCAAAAATGGGTAATATTTTAATACAAAAATTTATATTCATATCAGTTAATCAGTTT
The DNA here is from genome assembly GCA_958299815.1 of Sarcophaga carnaria. Classification (NCBI taxonomy): domain Eukaryota; kingdom Metazoa; phylum Arthropoda; class Insecta; order Diptera; family Sarcophagidae; genus Sarcophaga; species Sarcophaga carnaria. The sequence continues at coordinate 21,753,532 of OY283153.1, read as the reverse complement.
GATTGATTATTTTTTAGTTACTACAATGGCCACATTTTTCATCGTGTTATAAAAGGTTTTATGATACAAACTGGTGATCCTACTGGTACCGGTACTGGTGGCAAATCTATTTGGGGTCATGATTTTAAAGATGAATTCTGTCCTACCCTTAAGCATGATAGACCCTATACAGTGAGCATGGCTAATGCTGGACCAAATACAAATGGCAGTCAATTCTTTATAACTGTTTTACCAACGGTATGGTTTTTCTTTTATTATAAAACATAGTTTATTTATTTTATTTTCATTTTGTAGCCCTGGTTAGATAATAAACATACGGTTTTCGGTCGCGTCTATAAGGGTATGGAAGTTTGCCAGAATATTTGTAATTCCAAGACTAATCCTAAAACAGATAAACCTTATGATGACATCAAAATAATTTCATTACATTTAAGTAATTAGAATATAAACTGTTTTATTTTTTTTAACAAATAACAAAAAAGGATAGAAAAATAATCAAAAAATCAATGTATGTAATTGTATATTTATGAAAAAGATAGCTTAAATAAAACCACTATAAACAGGTGATTTTTTAACAGTCCAGGTTTTGAAAACAAAAAAACATTTTCTGTTTTTGTGAATGAAATCTTTATTTGGGACAATAAATGAATTCTCCTCCTTAATATGGTGGCTATGCGCATTCGAATACAAAATTTTTAATAATTTATTTTGTTTTTATTTTATTATTTTTAATTTAATTTATTTTTATTTATAACCCAAATTTAACGGCAATTGGGAATAATGGCCCATAGTGCAGTAATCAAGTTTCTATCAATCTGGCAACACTCAAACTAATATTAAAATGTCAAAAAATGCTTTCTTTTCATCTCTCTTTACTATTTTCATCAGTGTTGCAAAATTGAAATTTTGAAATAGTATTGAAATGCCTCCACTAACAGATGTAAAAATTACTTATTTTAGACACTCACCGTCCAAATCATGATATACAGTACATGTATTTATGGTAACACAGTACCCATTTCGAATAACGGCACTTTGGTGAGTTTCCGCTTTATTCACCACACCTGATAAATTCACCACATTTTGTAAAAACATCACACTAGAAACTCACCAAAACTTAAAAAAAAATATTTCACACAAATTATGCCGTTATGTTTTTTGTTTTCGTTTTGTCTGACCTGGGGTTGAACAGTGGGGCCTTTGGGGCGTCTAATAAAGGCTACTTACTTACTAACTACCTATTAGACAGACAGACCACCCACCATATACATAGTACATTAACAAACGGAGCTTAATTTTTACTTAATAAACTCGGAAACGGAAAAAGAATGTGCGAATTAATTATTAAAATAAATATTTATTTTTTGAAGGAACAAAAACGAATTTGATGAAAAAAGTACTAAAAAATATACAAAAGTACTGAATTTTTCAACACTGCTATTCATTACTTTCATTCATTTTTCTTGTAATTGGTCGAAATGCATTAGAAAAGTCGAAAACAAATTAATTTTATTAATTCCTAAAGTTGTTCATTAGAAAAAATAAGAAAATAGTGTTAAAAAAGTGAAAATAAGTGTTTAAAACTGGTGGTTTTACATGAAAGGTAATATATTAAAAAAATAAGCAATAATACGAAAGAAAATTGTGCGTCATTTTACATTAAAAGCCCAGTGGTCAAAACAATAAATATGATGAATTTCCCAGCTGTAGTGTTTTTATTAATAATTAATTATAAATGAATAATAATAACCATGAATGCATTTTATAAAACAGTGTTAATTTCCGTAAAAATAGCAATTTTGTTTTCTTTATTTCTAAATATTTTTTTGTTATTTTGCTTTGTTTACTCACTGACACAAATATACTCAAGATTTGGTTATCAGGCAATATTAGTTTTCGTTGTTGTTCTTGTTGTTGTTCTTCATTTTCATACAACAAACATACTAACATATGTGCTTATATACGGGAGACCTCTATTGTTTGCGCCCTACTTAGAAAAATTGTATTTAGTTTTATCAACAGGGATAAACATCAAATATTATCAAATGATTGACCACATATTCACATACAAATATTCAAATGTGGGTATAGTAGAAGTAAACTATATGTACATATATATATATATATATATATATACATATAAATATATCCTATATATATATTTATATAAATATATCCTAATCCTTACCGGTATATATATGTATGTATGTAAAGGGTGTTTTTTATAGAGGTATAGAACTTTAAGTTGGCATTACTTTTCAAGATGGCGACCGATCTAACAGCTGTCAAGTGATTTATTCTCAGTTTGGTTTGGCAATTCATCATGAATAGACTCACGCCTGAACAACGCTTGCAAATAGTGCAATTTTATTTCGAAAATAATGGTTCTGTGCGGAAAACGTATCGCGCACTACGTCCATTTTATCGTCGACAAAATCGTCCATTAGAGCAGTTAATTCGATTAACCATGGAACGTTTTCGCACCACGTTTACTCTTATTGATAACTCGCATCCCCAGAGACGCTGTACGGTGCGTACAGAAGAAGCTATTGCTGCTGTAGAGCGTAGCATTGAGGAAGACCCGAATGAGTCCATCCGCCATCGAGCACAGGAATTGGATCTGTGTCCATCCACTTTATGGAAGATTTTGCGGAAGGATCTTGGTTTGCGTGCTTACAAAATCCAACTCGTACAAGATTTGAAGCCAAACGATCATCAAGTAAGGCGTAGATTCGTTGAATGGGCCCAAAACGAGATTGCCGTTGTTCCCGATTTTCATAAGCGAATTTTGTTTAGTGATGAAGCGCACTTCTGATTGAATGGCTACGTCAACAAACAAAACTGCCGCATTTGGAGTGAAGGTAATCCTCAAGTGTCTGTGGAAACACCGTTACATCCAGAAAAACTGACTGTTTGGTGCGCTTTATGGGCTGGTGGAATCATTGGTCCGTACTTTTTCAAAAACGATGGTGGCCAGAACGTTACAGTCAATGGTGATCGGTATAGAGCCATGATTACTAACTTTTTCATTCCTGAATTAAATAACCATCATGTCCAGGAGATGTGGTTTCAACAAGACGGCGCAACATGTCACACAGCTCGTGCCACAATAGATTTATTGAAAGACCCGTTTGGTGACCGCCTAATTTCACGTTTTGGACCTGTGAATTGGCCTCCAAGATCTTGTGATTTAACACCGCTAGACTACTTTCTGTGGGGCTATGTAAAGTCATTGGTCTATGCGGTAAAGCCACAAACGCTTGATCATTTTGAAGACAACATTCGCCGTAAAGTCATCGAAAATTGGACGTCCAGATTGGACTACATACGCGCCAGCCGTGGCGGTCATATGCCAGAAATCATATTTAAAATGTAATGCCACAAGATTATCTTTCGGATAAATAAAATTCATGTCAATCGAATAATCCACCGTTGTTTTATTGCAACTTAAAGTTCTATACCTCTATAAAAAACACCCTTTATTTATCTACCTAAAGTATTCTAAAACTAGCGTCCTATAAGTGACGCTGGATCACGCTAGGTGACGTCGTAAAATAGATTAAAATAATTTTTCAAGAGATTTGTGATAGCCTGCATGGGTGTGTATGTATGGATTTACGTAGTTATGTATGTAATTATGTATGTATGTATCTACCTAAAGTGTTCCAATATTAGCGTTCTGTAAGTAGCTCTGGATCTCGCTAGGTGGCGTTGTAAAATAGATTAAAAATAAGTCTGAGTGTGATAAAAGGACACTAGCAAACAGGCAACATCGAATTATTCAGGATTTATTCAATCAATAGCTGAACGCAAGCCGGACGTTAAGGAAGAATGAATGAATTCTGCATTAAAATAATAAAAGCCAGTCGTATGACAAGAAAAAAATTTCATAAATAACTACAGGTGTCAGAAGATACAAATTTAGAAGAATTAAACCAGCAAACCTCAAGAGTGAGATATTCATCTGTAAATTGCTTCTGAATCTTAACAAAATTGATGCGAGTAGTGATGGTGATGAAACAATGATTACGTTGAACCAGTCACGTTACGTCTGATTAGTTGTCAAGGTAGTATTGGCATGGAACCATCTACTCTGAGCTACTTCCCCCCAGGGAAACTCTTAATTTGAATCTATACTGCTTAAATTTTGTCCGTTGAAGGAGAGATGATAGCATGAATTGTGTTCTATCAGGAAAACGCGTTTACATTTAAATAAGAAAAGTGTGTGAATATCACAATTTTTTTGTTCGTTTGAAATACCTTTTGATTCCATTATGTGAGGAATATAACTTCGTTTGAATGTCAACCACTGTCTCTCTAGATGAAAAGCATCCGCATTACCATGAGTCTGACGCATACATCAAGCTGAATTTAACCATTGGCTTGGTTTATATTGGTAAGCATTAGGGCAATGTCATCTACAAATATTCTAAAGATGATTCAAATTTATCTCACCATCCTTTCCTTTCCATTTATAAAGTTTTCATTAGTTGACGAGGTGCTAGCTTTCTTTTAGCTTGAATCTATTTATAATTCAAAAATGGAATGCCTGTTCTTTAATCTATTTACTCGGCTGTAGAAAATTCACTTCAAATCTATTTTACTTGTGTAAGAATCTCACAAACAATTTTATACCGGTAAAATTTGGCAGAGAGTATCATCTTACTTTATCACTTCTCACAGAGCCAGATAACGGTCTAAGTGAAATCTATTGAAATAATGAAGGGTTCTCAATTTCCGTTATCCTTTGGACCCAGTTTAACCCCATATGATTAAAAATAAATAAATTTCATAAAGGGTCATTGCTCTGCAAATGTTTCTGCTTACCGAATGCATTTTTCTTGCAATTCCATTGCTTATCTTAATTTAATTTAAATTTTTGCAATTAATGCTAAGGAAATATTTAAAGTCTGGCTTGTCCATATTGATTTAAATGTGTTTAAGAAAGTTATCAAAGGTTAATTAACAAACCTTATTAATTTTTTTTATATAAACAATTTGATAATTTTTATTCGAATACTTTTTTATTGATACAATTAGTCCTTAATTCTGTTTTATTTAGCTTTAATTATTAGTCATGTACTACTTGCATTTTTTAAATGAAAACCTTCTTCTTTTCAGTATTAAATTGATAATAAACCAAAAATAACACAGAAAAATGTTGTGATAAGTGATTAATGAAATAATAATGTCTCAAAACAGTTCCGATGATCTACGAAATACTGCCGAATTATTAATAAATCAAACGCGTCTCATGCAATCAAGAAGTGGTGGCAATCTTTCCAATTTTGATATGTGTAAGTTAAAGTGGAATGTAATATTTAATTTTACATTTTATTTTAACTCAACAAACTTTTTCCTCCTTTCAGCTCGCACTCATTCCATAAATCTTATTACCGAAGAATTCCTGGGTGGTTATATGCAAGATGGACGTATGTCGGTAGTTCGAAGATTCTTTTGTTTATTTGTTACATTTGATTTAATTTTTGTATCCCTTTTATGGCTAATATGTATTATGGTTAGTGAAATAATATTAAATTTAATTCAATCGAATTTATTTTTGGTGAATCATCACAAAATTAGTCACTAACTTTTCATTTTAATCCTTATCTTCCTTCGTTTATAGATAAATGGTGATAGTATATTACAAGCTTTACAAAAACAAATTCTACACTATACAGTTAATCAATCGCTATTTGATGTTGTAGCAGCGGCTATTTGTCGTTTCATAGTTTTACTATTTTTCTATGCCTTACTTTACATAAACCATTGGCTTATAATAGCGGTATGTCCAGACTCTTGTTTTTATTTTTGCATCACCACAACATTTGTTTAATTTTTCGCATCTCCTATTTTCTAGTTATCTACCAGTGGTTCTTGTCTATTTTTAATATCGAAAGTCTTTGTATTTGATGTAAGTATTCAGAGTTTTTATTTCTAAAATCTTTATTTTTTAACACCAGTTTTTTTTATTATTTTAGTGGGTTGATTCCAGTCAGCAAGTATTTGTTGTTATACTCATATTATCCTCATTTGTATTAGCATGGGGTGAAGCCTGGTTTTTAGATTGCCGTGTTATACCGCAAGAACGTCATGCCAGACGTTATTTTACAGGTAAGAGATTATTTGAAAATTATTACACACATATTTAATTTTAATTAAATTTCTATATTCTTAGCTCTTACAAATACCTCGGATCGTTCACCTTTGGTGGCGTCACCCTTAATGGCTCCGTTTTTAGCCACGGTAAATGAACGACGGCCACCAGAAAGTGTTGCAGATTTTTATTCACCTTTAGATTCTGCACATAATAGTGATGAGGAAGAAGAACAGGTAAGCTAACTTGTTAATCATTTCTAGGGTGAAAGACTAGTTAAGTTACATTTTCTACTGTTTAAACCGCAAGACCCCAGGCCAGACATCAAGACAAAATACAAAAAGTATTTCTTCGGCGACTTCCTCTCAGCAGATTTCTGGCAAAAACTCTGAGAGTAAATAAAATTGCCATGAAAAAGTTTCTCAAAAAATCTGTCGTTCGGAGTCGACTTTAAACTGTAGGTCCCACCGCTCATGTATAAAATTAACACACACAACATAAGTGGTGTGAGAAACTAGGACGTTGTACAATGGGTCAATTCGACCTCCGGGTACTGTACTTTTCTTAATTGACAAGTACACGTCCTCTAACCTAACTACTGACAAATATCAGCAATCGTGCATGAAGATGGAGATCGGATTTTAGGGTATCGAAAGCTGAAGGACTAAGCTTAAGGAACTTGTACGGTTTGTAAAAGGATTTTACTTGTTAGAGGAACATCTGTAGACGTTTGAGTGTACTGTTTCAATTTTGGTCTTCTTTTCTGAAGGGTTTTTTCACCATTGTACGCAATAGGTCTATCTAAGTCTAATATCTTCGGTACATGTTCGCTATATACGGCTGTGAGGCTGTATGTCGAATGTCCGACTCTGGAGATTTTTACAGAAGAACTGTTTATAAATGTGGTTTAAGTAGTTGCTACTCTGAATATCATTTACTTCTTATTGCTTTCAGTGTATATATTTATATATATTATATATTATATTATATATATATATATATATTATTTTCTTGTTTATTTTATTTACAGTTTGCCTGTCCTCTTTTTTTTCTTCTACGTAATCTTCTAATTTTTGTATCCACATCCCTTATTTGATTTACGTTTTCGAAATAAATTAAAATTTATTTTATTTTGTCACAGGCATAAATAAATTTATTTGCATATTAAATGTTTAAATTTGCTTTAAAACTACATAAAATGCTAATAGAAGTTTATGAAGTCGAGAGTGGCATTTCAATTCGACAATAAGATGGTATTTTTGCTTCTATTGGAATTTTAACATTAAAACTTTGTACTGTTTTTATACTCTTTCACAGGATGAAGAATATCATCAAATGGGCTTAAATTGTTTACGCAAGGCGTACGAATTATTACAGGACCCCAATTGGAAAGTTGAAAAAGTTACTAAAAAAGGTGACACCATAAGTAGTATACATCGAGAAAAATTAGGAAAAATATATAAATTAACTGTAAGTATTAAAGGAATTTAACGCAAATGTGGTTTAAACTGATTTTTAAACTATTTGTTAAGGGCCGCTTAAAATATCCAGCCAAAGCTTTGTGTAATGAATTGTTTTATAAAATTGAAGAAGCGCCTCTTTGGAATCCCACAATATTGGAATCGAAAATTGTGAGGGTATGTAAGACAGAAAAAAATTATTTGTAATTATTAAATTTAAATTAAAATTTATGCTGTTTCTTCTTTCTTCTTATGGTAGAAAGTTAACACGTATACCGATATCACTTATCAGGCTACAGCAGGTGGCGGTGGTGGCATGATTAAAGCACGAGATTTTGTTAATTTACGCTGTTGGCGTTTATTTATCGATGGGAAAATGCGTGATAATACTGCCGAAACTGAAACATCAGATGACGAAGAAATGCTTAATAATTCTTGTGAAGGCAGTGTTTCTACTCTTTCCGATCAGGATGACCTGAATGGCTATGGTCAACCCAGTAGTGTGGGTAGTTGTAGAAATGGCACTAGCATGACTTTACAGAAGGATAATGTGGCTTTTCAGACACTCAGTAAAAGCTTAGGAGCCAAAGATTTTAGCGAAGCCATGCGTTTAAATTTTAATGAACCACCACCCTTAGAAGATGAATTCGAAGATGCTAAAGACAATATAGACGAAACTAATGATGAACAAATAAATACTAAACCATCGCATTCCCCCTTAAAAGATTTCAATACAAAGGGTAAAGTCTGGCTTAGTGCAGCCATTAGTGTTGAGTATGATAAAGTACCGGCCCATACAAAGTATACAAGAGGTGAAAATTTAGTGGCAGGGTTTGCCATGCATGAAATAGAAGGTAAAACGGATGCCTGTATATTTGAATGGATAATTTGTTTGGATTTGAAAGGCTATATACCTCGTTATGTTTTGGATACGGTACGATTTTTTTATTGTTGAAAAATTTTCTTTAATAATAATTAATTTTTGTTTTTAATTTCAGGCTTACACTACATTTATGACAGATTATATGACATATTTACGTAAATATATTAGTGAATTGCGCCAAAGAAGCCGCAGAGTGCCCAGAAATTGATATAAAATATTTAAGTAGTAATTATTAAAGCATTTTAGAAGTTTTTATACCAAGAAACAAAAAAATTTTTCAAAAGTAACACCCGCTATTACGTTATGTAATGGAAAACAATTTTAAAGCTTAGAACGATTTGAAATTGTTTAAATTTTCTATTTACAGATGCAATATTAATTTATTTTATGGATATTCCTTACAACTTCATACGTTAGTTTCCATTAAATATCTGCACTTTACGTTTTTATATATTTTTTTAAAATAACACGTATTATTAGTGTTTGTAAATGTGATTTTTTGTAAAGTATGCCAATTCAAAAAAGTCCTTTTTTTGATTTTATGTAACCATCACACTTATATATATTTTTTAAAAGTTAAAGAGAGTTGTAATTTTTTTTACAACTTGCAAACAAGAACTGATTCTATTATTGTATCTCTATCTTCAGAATTATCTCCTTTTTTTATACACAATTATATCGCTTGTATGATTTCATTTTATTATTTTAATTTCTTTAATTTCTAATCTTTAATTTAGTTTTAAAATTAAATAATTGCTTTGTCTTTAAGTAAAATCAAATTACAATTACCATAAGTTTATTAAAGTAAATCACGACTTTTTTTATATAGATTGAATAAAACCTAAATTTATCAAACGTGCTCTTATATTTGTATTACATGTGATCGATCTGTTGAGCTTGCAGTTGGATTAGCAGGATATTTAGGGTTAGAGCTACAGATAGTTACAGATAGTATAACTAAATAACAGTCCAAAAATCCTTTCTTCTGATGCTCTACATCACTTTCTTTAGGTAATAAAGAATATGAGGGAGAACTTTGCAAAATTTGCTACGCCCGACATTATTTTCCCAATTCACTTACGCAGTTTTGACTTTTTATAAAAGCCCAGAAGAAGTTAACATTACACAAAAGCCATTTGAATTGACTTGCATGAAGCTTGATACGAAAAGAACTTCTTTGTACGGGACCTACAGTAAAATTATCAAGAATCGTTGAAAAATATGCTGTTGAAACGCTTCTAAATCCGGTGTTGACTGGTTAGTCACTTATCACGAGAACGTCAAGCTAATGCAAGAATTCATCGTTCAGAAATTCTATGAGTTACTGCCCTGTAAACCAGTTCGTAAATCGGATCTATTCTGTCAATAACTAGCCTGTCTGAAGAAAGCAAGTATTCACAAATGTCCAGTATTTGTTAATAGCATAGCAATTGAATTTATATCGGTTCGAGGCTTCTGCATAGATGAGATACAGCTTTCGTATCTCTGTGTCATAGAAAATCATGGGTAGGATGAACGACTTCTAGAACATCCGTTTCGTCACATGAGAGAAGTCTCTGCTTCTCAGTTGCCTATTGAGACCACAATAACTCCTGTTGTCAAGAGTAATCCTATATTTGATCTTCAGACTGGCATCATTCGGCTAGGCCATCAATAAACTGGCGGTAATCTGGGATCCAATACATACCTATGTATTGTACTTGACGACATAAAATACTTTGTTTTGTAGTCATCTTACCAGATCCAACTTGTTAGTCGCCTGTATTGTTATATTGGACAAAGGCCACTTTTTTGGTGAGTGGAATCATTCAAAGTATGTTAAATAAAACTTTACTAAATATCTCACATTTTATTAACGATAACATATTATTTTTATTGTACTTTATATGAAGGATGGAGCAGAAATGTTCACTTATCAAACTAGCGTGCTATTAAGAAAGCGAAGTAATGATCTTATGGCATAATGGCTAGGTAAAGCAAGATAGTTAAAAGTGCCTATTCAATGCCAGAAAGCTTTGTGAATTCACCTTGAGCCCCATTCCTATAACTACCTTCACCATAAAATGATCTTCTTCTAACAAATAGAAAAGTCTTCAAAATTTAAATTTTTTAATTTATAAATTTAAATTTATTAATTAAATTGTATGTATGTATATTAATTACAAGTTATATAATAATATATGGGAATATGTTAATTGTATGTCATGATCGTTAGCCAAAACCAAAAAGATTTGCCATTATTAAACGTTGTTAAAGCGTTTACTTGCTTTCGGCTTGGGGAAACCAGGATTGGCAAGCCTCCATAGCTATTTCGCACATAGCTGTTACAGCCTTGGCGTTATCATATTCTAAGAAGAAGAAGAAGAAGAGGAATATTAAATATTGACAAGAAATTCTTAAGAGGCTGCAGAACTTACCAACACTATTACGTTTACCAAAAATACTACCATTAAAGGGTGGCTTACGGTAGGCAGCTTCACTGGTGTTCAACATCACAACAGCCATGATGAAAGCAATGACAATGACAAAGACTGAGAAACGTAAAGCGAACATTTTTAGAGATTCTTTTGAGCAAGTAAACACGTCGATTTAACTGTTGAGATGAGATGAGCTGAACTGCTGAATGAGCAAACAGAAACTGATGACTTCCTTGACAAATGTTCAGGTTTTTATACAAAATTTTCCTCTTTTGCTACAGCCACACTTTACACTACTGACAATGGCTATCAAATGTTTTTGGTCTCTAAGGATATTATACGAAATAATTGAAAATTAATTGAGTAGGAATAAAATTAAGAAAAAAAAGGTGGTGGTTGACGATATTTTTCCATGAAAAATTGAGATTTATTGAAACGCATTTAATTATTTATTACTACAGACACAACAATAAGAAACACAAAGGCAAAACATTTAATTCTTAATATCCCAATCTAAGAGTTTGGTGAATTCCTTTTCCGACATCGATATCAGTTTGGCCTGTTCTAGGCAAACATTTTGCCTTTTCAGATTGTCTATTAAAAACAATTGTTTTTTATAGGCATTCAAAAGGTCGGCCCTTTGTTTCTTTAAACTTTTCACTTGTTTATCTTTTGCATCCATTTCCAATCTGGCAGACTCCTTTTGTTCGCGTTCATTCGTCTTCATAGCGCTTATATTATTGCGAGCACTTTCTAATTCTTCGTTTGAACGAAAAAGTCGTTTCTCTAGATTGTTATTGCTCTGGGTGAGAATCTTTAGTTCTCTTTTAGTTGTTTCAAGTTCTTTTTGTAGCGCACTTATGTCCAGGGAACGACCCTTTAAATGTTTGTTGGCATCCTCTAAATGTTTTTCGTTTTTTGCCAATTGCTCACTGAGTGCTTGAGATTTTGAAATGGCTTGATCTCTTTGTTGTTCTATGATCTTTGTGCGTTCCAAGGTTTTGTCGAGCAGTTCTTTTTGTTTTTTCATTTCCAAAGATATTCGCTGATGATCTTCTTCGAGTATAACAATTTTGGATTTAAGGAATCTGAAAAATGGAAAGCGTTAGAAGTTTTCTTTAAGTTTCCCGCATTACTCACTTTATTAATCCCTCTGAACTTAGATTTTTCCTTGAGTTTACCGTTGCATTACTACCAGTCTGAGAACGTCGACCAGAGGCTATAGACTGGCAATCATCCACAGGTAGTGATTTAACACTGCCTATGCGAAACGAGTCCAAGTCCTTTTGACATCTCAACGCTGAGCTTTCATCTTTAACCAGAATTTCTAAAGAAGGACTCTCCACAAATTTTGCATTACGATATTTAATTGTAAAAGTAGAATTATTTACTGGCACCATACTCCGACTGCTAATGCGACTCTGAGTTTGAGATTGACTGGGTTCAGTAAATTTTGTAGGTTTAAGCCGGCTATTGAGAGAAGATGCGCAAATATCTAAAGAGGGCGTATATCTATATTAAAAATTCCTTTTTATTTACAAAAGCTATTCTCATTTACCATTACTACGTTTTGTGCTGCGAAACGTTTCACCTCCACCTCCATTTGATGCTCCTCCTCCACCTCCAGTTGAAATTTTGTTTGTTGCTATAGTTTTCGTATTCTCAACGACTTCTACAAAACCATCTCCACCACCTGCCCCTTGTTTTCTCAAGAGAGTACTTTGTCCCTTATTTTTCTGATATGTTAAATATCGTCCATCAGGCTTAATACTTTTACCCACTGTACTTGCGGTATTGTTGGTATTCCTGTCTTGATTAGAGGCTGTTAAAGCCATTTTATCCAATTGTTCGTTTATTTTCAAAAATTGTTTTTCTTTTGATAATAGTTCGGACATTTTTTTCAAATTTTAATATTTAAAATTTTGTTTTATTCATAAAAAAATTTCTAATTTCAAATTTCAAATTATTTACATGAAATTTGTTTTCAATAAAAATTCACTAATTTTATTTTGAAATTGTCTTATTTGATTTGTTTTTAACAATTCCAATTTTAACAATTTTTACTGTGATAAATTTATTTTTTATTTTCTAAGCAATAAATTAAAGTATAAAGCGCTTCAACTATTTACTTCTTTTGTTATTGGTTTGAATTGAATAAAAATATTTGAAAACTTTAAAGCAATTTGTTTATTAACCATAGATACCGGTTTACCGGTAGGCTAGGATTTATTTGTGTTGTTAAGTAGAGAAGTTTTGTTACCACAAAAAAAAAATATAACTTAACGAACGTTACTCAAAGTAGAGTGTTGAAATAAGGGGCTACATTAATGCCCTATATAAGGTAACTTACTTAGATTTTAATTTAAGAATGTCTGTTATTTTCTTTTAATGCCAAGATTCATAACTACTTAAAGGTCCTTTTTATCCTGGTTACACACATATTTAGAACGATTGCAAAATTGCTCGTAAAGATGTGATGAAAGAAATTTTGTATATTCTTCACTTAAAGCCGCTTTAAAATCGTAGAATATAAAGTTTACCGTTAGTTTTTTAAGGGTTAATTTACAAAAAAGATACAGATATTAAAAATAAATTCATACATACATACATACATACATAATTGGTCATTACAACCCTTCAGTTGGGATTACGACCTAGTTTCTCACACCACTTATGTTGTGTGTGCTAATTTTATACATGAGTGGCATTACCTACAGTTTAAAAGCGACTCCAAACGACAGATTTTTAAGAAACTTTTCGTGACAATTTTTTTTACTCTCAAAACTTTTGCCAGAAATTTGCCGAGAGAAAGTCGCCGAAGAAATATTTTTGCATATTTCATTCTGTTGTCTGATCTGGGTTTGAAACGGGGCAACTTTAGCTCCGTAACAAAAATAAAAATAAATTCAGGCCCTAATATAGATTAAATTAGATTATATTGGTAGTCGTTTTATTTGGATTTTACAACAGCACATTGTGATGCCTATAGTCCTTTTTGCAATTTTCAACCAACCCGATAGTTAATAAATTCTGCGTTTTCACCAGAGTGATGTACTGTGGTTTACTACTCTTCCTTTTCGTCTTCTTCGGCAGAAATCTTTGTGAGGTATTTTCACCCTCTGAACGTGTGTACCCCGAGACCAGTGTCCGTTTATAATTGAAATGAGGTTACTTAGTTGATTATTGGTATTATTGTGGGGTAGAAGTGTCATTGTACTACATTCGTACGATCTATTATACTGCCTCCAATACCTACCTATAGCTAAACTTGCCCCAATCCTATTGCTCTTCAGGATAACAGAAAAGATAATTCTCCGCCCAGCAGCAGCTATGCACTCAGATGTTTCTTTCTGAGAGGTTTACCCTAATTTAGTCTATAGGGGCTAGGTATGTCTTTAATTTTAAGCAAATAACATAACAAACTCTTTCTCCCCTATAAATAATCTAGCCAGAGGTCCCCTGGCTCTCCAGAGGGGGAGGAGTCAGCACCACTTCTCCGAAAAGAATAGTCCACAATGAGCAATTTTCAGCAGCTCTATACTCAAGAAATCATATTTTTACAAATACATATCCTTAAATAAACTAAAGCAATATAAACTAAAGGAATAATAACAGAACCATTTACGTTTTGTTCTTGTTTTGTTTTCGGCAGTTAACCTTTTTAATTACGAAAAATATGTAGCTCAGCTGGGTAAGGGTGGTTAAGGGTCGTTCTTAATTATATTATAAGACTATAGTAAATGAATTAAAAAAGGGGTATTTGAAATATTCTCGATTTCTTCATGTAAAAATAAATAAATTTGTCAAACAATGAATTCCTGTGTCTGAAGAAAGAAATGGATATATGGAGCACAGATAGTGGAACACAGTACAGTACAGAAGACTTATTGTGGATTCCAATTTTTTGTTAAGGTTCTCATCTTATTGCTTTTCGCTCTTTCTTTGGACCACTTCAGTCTTCTAATCCAGTAAAAACAGTATTGGCAAAACTTTTTACATCAATGTAATGATGAATTATTATAAAGTCATATGGCCACCCCTATTCTTATCTTCAGAGTTGCAAAAAGAAATATATCAGATCTTTTAGGTTCCATGGGGCAAAATTCATTTGACCTGAAAGTAAAAATTGTTTGGACCATCCTGAAAACTTGTCACCAAGTCTGATGTTGGTTTACTTGCCGTTGTAGAAAAAATATCGCCGTAGTCTAGTAGGTAGTGTGTAGGCTTATTGGATGTGTGGCCACGATTCAAACCACAGGTCAGACATCTCCAACAAAACGAAATATGAAAAAATATTTCTTCGGCGAAGGCTTCTCAGCGGATATCTGAATAAATCAAATTGTCGTGAAAAGGTTTCTCAAAAGTCTGCCGGATCGATGAAGTCGCCGTAGTCTAGTAGATAGTGTGTTGGATTATTAGACGTAAAGCCAGGGTTCAAACTGCAGGCCAGACATTAAAACAAAAAGTATTTCTTCGGCGACTTCCTCTCAGCAGATTTCCGGCAAAAACTCTGAGAGTAAATACAATTGCCATGAAAAGTTTCTTATAAATCTGTCGTTCGGAGTCGACCTTAAACTGTAGGTCCCGCCACTCATGTATAAAATTAGCACACACAACATAAGTGATGTGAGAAACTAGGTCATAATCCTGACTGAAGGGTTGTAATGACCAATTATGTATGTATGTCGGAGTATTTATTTCAGTTCTGTCAATGTCAGAATTATAATTACCACACATTGCTGGCTAGAGCACTCATCCTTATATTGAATTATAAATACATAAATAGGCCTCTAATAATGAAATTTTTATTTCACAATAAGATTTTAAAAAGTCTTACTTACTCTGGCATGTGTTTTAAATTCCAAGAAATATCCGTAGTAATTTGTTATTTTTTTTTATCAATTTATTTATTTCATCCAATGCAACATTCAAATTTATTTATTTATTTATTTTTTTTTTAGATTTTATTTTTTTTTCGGTTTAATTCATACTACAATGCCATTTTGACTAAATATGAAATGGTATATTTTATTCTCATGGTTTTTTGTTTGTTTTTTACTCTCAATTCTCGTTTATTTCATTTCATTACAGTTATTTTGTTTTATTATTTTTTGTTTGTTTGTTCTTATTTAATTAGATCCAATAAATACTTGTTTTAAGACATTTTCTGTTACATTTTTTTATTTATTTATTTATTCAAGACATTTTATTGTTTTTGTATTTGTTTTACTTGATTTTCTTTAATAATATACATAAATATGTTTTATGCGTGTATGTATGTATGTATGTGAAGGTGTGTATGTATTGTATATAAGTCTGCTTGTGTTTTTGTTTTATTGTTTATTTCTGCTATGCTTGTAATTTTCAGTTAGTTAATGCAATTTAAATATTTTTTTATTTCTAATTTTTTCTATTGTTTTTCGTTAATTTTTTTAATTGAATTATTTTTTTATATGAGAATTGTTGAATAATAATTTGTTTTTAACAAAAAAGAAAAATTAATATTTAATTAGTTTTCTTTGTTTTGTTTTTTTTTAATACATTTTATTATTTTAAATATTAATATGTATGTATGTTTTTTTATGATATATTTTTCTAGCATTTAGTAAATATTTTTCTTATTATCAAAAAAAAAAAAAAAATAAAGTTATAATAAAGAAAATGGACAAAGGAGAGCATAAAATTGTAAGTAAAAATTAGATTTCAGAGAATTTCATGTTTTAATTGGAATTTAATGTTTGGATAGACAAAGTTGTTTTATGGTTTTTTATTTTGTTTTAATTTTTAGAAAAAAGCTGAGTCTGAAGAAAATGCACTAGTTTTGTTATTAATTTTTTATTAGAGTTTGTTTTAAGTTGTTTTGTATATTGAGTAGTATTTTTTTTTTAAATTTTTCTTTTATTAAAAAAGCAGTAAAAAAAGGTGTATAAAGTAAAAATTTATTATTTCTTTTTGTTGTACTATTTTGTTTTAATAATAAATGAAAATAATAATCAAAAAAGATTTTCATTTGTTAAAAACATTCTAAACAAAGTTTTCTTTTATTCATAATAATCATAATAAATGTTTATTAAATTGTTTTCTCTTATTATTCGTATTAATAATAATAATTTTGTTTAATAATAATATTTTTTCCATAAAGTATAAATACAATATAATATGATATATTTCCTTTTAATAATACATTTATATATAACAACATTATTTATTTTTTTTATTTATTTTTTTTTTTCTTTCATTGATCTTTAGGTAACAGTAAAGGTTGAAAATTATAGCAAATTAAAGAAAATTAATACAGTTTTCTTATCTACTTTCTTATTAATTACAAACAATAATATTTTTAAAGATTTAAAAATTTTTTATACAGTGAGACTCAATTATTTTTTTAAGTCAGAAGTAATTTTTATATAAAGAAATAAAATTTTAAGTTAGAAAATCAATAGTAAACCTTAGAAATAGAAAAAGCCTCGAGACAAGATTTATAAAATATCTAATTTGAGCCGCGATTTCGACAGCTAAACTATACAAACACATAATCAACTGAAGGTACAGTACGAATTATATGGGTGCTTAGTTATTAGGAAGCGATCGCATCGGCTAGAATAATTCTAGCTAATACAGCTAATACTTGTTCATAAAATTCTCAAAACTCCAAAACGGTTCGATGCTGTAAAAAGGGGTTTAGCGACATCTGCGCAAATATTTCTATCTAATAGAGTTGGAGGATTAGAAAACATAAACTTGTGTCTTTTAGTTTGTGGAAAAGCAGGCTACAAATGTCTGAGAAAACATCATATAGATTTCTGTGGATCAAATACATCTCAACTGCATAGGCGTGGAATACAATAATGACTTTAGGACATGCCGTGAGGATATTCGAACGACGGAACACTTTTTATGCTATTGCCCAGCCTTCGTAAGTTCAAATATTTTATGGAGCGTACTATACCGAAAATAATTCAATTTAGAGTGACCTATAAAAAGTTAAGTATGCTTGTATAGCGTACAACAGGCCGACATGATTGTTTAAGTGTATTTTAAACTGTCTCGACCATATTCATTTAAAAATTACAACAGCTTTTATGGCAAATAAAACTATCTATACTTTGCCAATATAGTCAAATACGAAAGCCAAGTTTGTGCCTCGTGTTGCTTAGTTGTAAATAATTTTATTTAGAAGATGTGCACATCATTCGGCATTAAAGTTTACCCTATGCTCGGCATATAACCCCTTATGTTTGTGAAAAATGGCCAAG
This sequence comes from Sarcophaga carnaria, assembly GCA_958299815.1. Classification (NCBI taxonomy): domain Eukaryota; kingdom Metazoa; phylum Arthropoda; class Insecta; order Diptera; family Sarcophagidae; genus Sarcophaga; species Sarcophaga carnaria. The sequence continues at coordinate 21,735,419 of OY283153.1, read as the reverse complement.
AATTTATTTATGGCTTTCAGCAACTAACTGATTGCAATAAAGTTTGTATACATTTTGGAATTTTTCATGCTTTGTAGAGAAGCTCTTGATTTCCTAAAATGTATGGCTTTAAATAAAACCTGTTATAAATTATTAAAAACAAAATATCCTATAATTTTAGCCTTTACTGTATTAGGGGGGATTATAAAGTTACTGGATTAAATACATAATATTAATATGGTTTAAATGTTCATATTTGTTTTGTAAATTAATTTTTTCTTGTTTAATGTTTCTTTTATAAGTTCAATATTCTTTTGTTAAACAATTGTTTTTTATTTTTTTTTCGGTTACTTTATTAATTTATTTATATTAATTTAGTTATATTATGTTTAAATTTATTTTTTTTTTAGTTTTTTTTGTAATTTAATTCTGCAAATACATGACATACACTGATAATAATATAATTATAATAATTAATAATAATAATAATTAATAATCATAATAATTATAATGTTTATAATGACAATTTATTTAATTTTTGTTTTTAATATTAAACATTTTTTTTTCAATTTTTATTATTTTATTTTTATTTATTTATTTAAATTTAACTTAATTATATATATAGTATGATTATTTTATTTAATTTATATTTTAATATTGTTTTGTTTTTGTTTTTTTTATTGTTATATAATATATAATTTCTTTAGTTTTATAGTATTATTTAATAATTTGTAAATATTGTATGTATAATTATTTTCTTCATTTTCTGCTTTAATTTTTAATTTTTGTTTTATTTTGGAAATAATAAAATTTGTGTTTTTTATGTATGTATGTGTGTAGATAAGTGTATTGTTTTTTAAATTAATAAATAAACGAAAAATTGTGTTTTTGTTTTATTCTGTTCAGTTACAATGATTAATAATTCTTTTTTAATTATTTTTCTTCTAAATATTTTTCTTAATGGGGGGAGTAGAGGGTTTTTCTTAGGTAAACAAATATTTTTTTTTTTTTATTTTAAATTTTTTTTTTAATTATTATTAATATTTTAAATATATATTTAACAATTACAATTAGCATTGGGTGTACCTTGAGGTTGATCGGTCAGTCTTTGGCCTTTCTGGCCACTACCTACTAACGTTGGATCTGCATCTAAACTTTCCGACATTTTATCGCAAATAATATCAACCAAACGTTCAAACACAGCCTGAATTGCAAAAAAAAAATATTAATACATGGAAATGTTTAGTAAATAAATTTCATAACATTTTTAAAGAAAACTTACCTTAACATTCACATTTTCTTTGGCTGATGTTTCAAAGAATTCTACACCCAATTGATCGGCCAATTGACGGCCTCTTTCAAATGAAATCACCCGTTGATCTTCCATATCGCATTTATTGCCCACCAATATGACTTGTGCGTTGTCCCATGAATAGGTTTTGATTTGAGTTACCCTTATAAAATTAAATAAAATAAATTTGATTTTATATTCGTTTTCATCTCTCATTTCAATTGCTTACCAATCTTGTACGGAATTAAAACTGTCTTCGTTCGTAACATCATACATTAAAATGAAACCCATGGCACCTCTATAATATGCTGTTGTTATTGTTCTATAACGCTCCTGGCCTGCAGTGTCCTAAAAATAAAACGAAAAATATTTATATTAAGTACAGTACAGGTGCAGTGGTATTAATTTTTGCAACTCCCCATAACATTAACAGACAGTTAATGTGTTAAATCTCATTCCTAGCTTAAAAACAGATTTTCATAAATATTTAGTAAATGAACCTTACACTCCCCTCTTTATATATACAAAAACTATATACAATATCGTTTTGTTAATATCCATGTAAAGTGAAATCCAATTAAAATCATTTCTGCTATTATTGAAAGACCACCTTTATTTTCGCAATAATTTTTCTTTCAATCAAAAAAGCATATTTTTTTGTGTGTGTACAACCACAATGACGCCATTGTATATGAATAAATATTCATTGAATTTTTTATGGTTGTAGACAATAAATAAAAGAGATACAAATAAAAAACCCCCAACACAATCAATCAATTGGTATGACGCGTTTATTTTATGGTGGTAATAAATGTTAAACAGCCAACATATTCCATCTTTACAACTTGTCCTATTGACCCATTAAATACGGCATAACATGGCTGGCTAACAAGTTATGAGAATTTCGTTGTATTTTTTTTCTACTCACCCATATTTGCAGTTTAACACGTTTGTCATGGCGAAATACTGTTTTCACTTTAAAATCGATGCCAACCGTTGACACAAAGGCGGATGTAAAACTGTCATCGGCATAGCGGAAGAGAAAACTTGTTTTACCCACACTCGAATTGCCAATAATCAGCAGCTTAAACATATAATCGAAATTTTGATCGGCAGCATCTTTTTGCCATTTGGGATCACCAGCATTGGCCATCTGTAAAGAGAAAAGCAAAAAACAGGATTTTTTTAACAGAAATTATTATTTAAAATGTTTCAATTTTAACACGTTTTATATACTTTAGCACTTAAAAAGTTTCACAAATAATTAAAATAAAATAATTTCACTTTAAAATTATGCATAATTTAATCAAACTTCGGGACGTATACGCAATATTTAACACTGTACAGTTTACATCACTCATACGTCATGTGCATAAAATGTTTGCAATGAAGAATATTTAGAACAATTTGACAGACCGATTGTATGTGGAATATAATTGTGAGTAGTCGGAATTAGAAAATTTAAAATGGCAATAAATCAAAATAGAATACTTTAATACAACCATAATCTGAGTTTTATATATACATGCATACATATAGAAGGTAGCATGGAGAAGTCAACATGACGTCGATACCGGTATTTAATTACAGGGAATCTCTGTATTTATCATTTGGGAAATAAATTGGAATTTAAGTTTATTTAAACGACTATCGCTAGTCTATATAAAGCAGGCGCCAGATGTCAGATTTCGTCATAGATCCTATAAACAGTGGCCTGCTAACATTGATGCTACAGTTAAATAAGCATTTTTAAAGATAGTTGTGCATTATGACTCACCAAGCTTAGTTAGTTTGTAATTGTATAGGATCTTTAGTACTGACTAGTATTAAAAGAGTCACATACACTTATATTAATCGGATGGATTACTGTTAAGCAGAAGTCCATTAGAGACGTTAGAGTTTTCCTCTTAATAACTGCTATAGAAAATTAAATAACATAGAGGAGAATGAAAGGTTCCAGCCCTTAGCCAGTAAATGTGAGTAAACTTAATGGGTTCGCTAGCAGTTTTAGCTCATACTGGCATGAATAAGCCTTTCAGAATTTTCTAATGGCTCTACAACAGCGTGAACCAATTCTATTAAAAGAATTCTATTTAAAAGAATTCAACCTGTACTTTATTCTACCTGGTTTAGCTTTTATTTATCTTTTTTTAATTATTTAAGCCATTAAAAATTCTACGTACAACAACAATAATACACTTCTTTAGCCATTTATTTTTATTTTCATTTATTAACAAATGACAGACACGATATTTTCCTCATCAGTTCTGTATCTCTCAGAAGACATATTTAAAATGCACCGGAAATGGCTGAGTGGCATTCATGACTATTCATAATAAATAACAAGTAAAATAAGAAAAACAAAAACAACACAAAACAATGTAAAACAACACGCATAAGTGTTGCAACCGTAAGTATGTAGACTTGGTTACATTTCTTAACATGCACAATCGCACACAGACACAAAACCAGGAGTGCTTCGCTTAGAAAGAAAAAGGAAATGAGAAAAAAAAACAATGAGCTTTAAATGTAAACAAATAAGAGCGAGAAAAGGAGCAATAAAAAATGGAATTGTTCTTGAGAGAGAGCACAAAAAAAAGGAGGGAGTTAAAGAGCATAGAGAAGAGAAATATTTGTTTTTACTTTTCTTACAGGGTGATGATGCAATATTGTTTACATACATATTTAAATGTGTATGTGTTTGCGTGAGAGCTTACCCTCTTACATTTACACAACTGCATTTAATATTATTATGTAAGAACAACAATAAACAGTAGAAACAAACTAATGATAAACAAAACAATATACATGAGAAAAAGATGACTTCATAGAATTGCAAAAAAAAAATGAAGAGTGCAACTAAGTGCGTACAATACAAAGAGTAACAAGGAAGAGAAAACTGTTGTATTTAGCATAGTAAACACATGTATAAATATACAATTTGTATAAATATTTATAAATTTGCTTCATTCTAAAGAATTGAAACCATAAAAGACAACAAATTATGCATAAATCAACTATGAAAACAATGAAGGAAATGTTTAAGTGCTTTAAATCTCAAGAGTGTGTCTATAACGGAGCCACCATATTCAATTAATTTCTTCGTCAAGACATCAATACACTTGTAAATCATCCCTGGCGCCTTTGTTATACAAAATTGAAAAACAATTTTGAAAAGTTTTTCTTTAGCTCTCCAGGGAAAAATATTTAAATGCTATCGTTTGTTTAATGGAGCATTAAGCTTTTATTTTTCGTTATAATAATTGATAAGTATTACTGACCTGTGCTTGGCGTTTTATTAAGGAGATTGAAATTATTCTGTGAAATAGTGAGAAGCGTTACCATAACACAAAATCGTTTTGTATAAGTAAAGCCTTTACTAGGAGGTTTTGATCTTTGGTCCAAAAGGGAAATATCAACAGCTTCACATTCCATTTTGCTATCTGGGAGCATTCTTACAATGAACGTGAGGATGTTGCAAACTATATTAATAGGTGCAGAGAAGTCTACGGTCAACTATACCCAGTGTGAGCGTCTTGACAGTGCGCTAAACTTAATATTTTTAAAAGCGTTGTAAATTCAGTTACCTAGTACGAATGTGAATCATGGAATATAGCTTGTAATATGAGGATAGTCCAAATCATTGTCATCCAATGACTGAAACGAAGTCAGCGCATATTCTGTTTAATTATAATCAGTGATACAAAACTGGACATAAACCGTACAGGAACTTAACTGAAATAAAGATTCGTAAACTGCAGTTGAGATATACGAGTATAGAGTATTTTTTGCGTAGACAACTCTCCAACATATCCTGGACTGTAATTCACTGGAATCCCCAGAGTAGGCTTTGAAGGGGACGCCCAAGCCACTCCTGATACCGGCAGATGGAAATAGAGTCAGCATACATATACAAATCGATGAATGACCTGAAGCTACGTGCAGAGGATAGGATATCGTTATAGAAATAAGAGAAACTCATACATATCTTGTCTTTTAGTAAAATAGTAAGAAATGATGAAACTTTATCGCCACCTCTTACAAACAAGGTCCATTTAAACAACAGTCCACTCGATATGGCATATCTATCGGCTAAGCTGTAAGCTAGTGGTTCTTATTTTTCGAATAGCAATGAACTACTGCGCGAACTCGGAGGGTAATAAGCAGTTCACACAGCTGAAGGGTTGTTATAGATGGGTAATCAGGCAGCACTGGCCTTAAAGCATTGCCTGTTGACTCCGTCTTGTATATTACCTAAACTGTCCGAGACCATTTTTTTTTTAATTCTTTTAGTTTCTTTTTAAAGAACATTGTAAAGCATCTCTACCTTCTTCTTCGATTTCCGTTTGTTTTGTTTGCTTTTTAGCGGACCTTATGATGGTAGGGTTGCCAAATGCAGTTGTTTAGAAAAAAGTCCCCTGCAGAAATGTACTGAGTGTAGTGGTAAGAAATTTTACTCATTGAGTTCTGCTCTTTTTTTATAAATCATGCTAATTAGCGTGCCTGTAATATTTGTTGTCGATGTTATCCTGTAAGGGAAACAATTTCTGCTGGATTTTTAGTCCTTCTCGGTCTTAATAAATTGTGCTGATTGACATTCCTATAATGTTCTCTCTCTATAGGGGAGGGTTAATGCTGTATTTTTTTAAAAGGCTTCTTTGATATATTTATTTACAGAACTCGTGAGTTCGTGCTGCACTTCAAATAACATTGCAGGATTAATCTGTTCTTCATTTTCATAACCCGTTTTTATTTTCCACTTCTTTCATAAGTTTATTTATCTGCAATTTAATGACGTCTGAGTGCACACAACAGGTTCTAAAAGAAACCTTCTAAATATCAAAGACCATGAATATTATAATTTGGCAGAGGATTATTTGAATACTAATAGGCCGAATTTAATCATGGTAATTTTAGTTTAAAAGGACACTTTGTATACATCACCAAAAAAAAACATGTTCTTCTAGCTACTTTCTTTGAAAAAATTCCACTTGATTAGACTTCAACTGCATCATCAGCATTTAAACCTTTTATTGAAATTGCCCTTAAAAACTTTAATAATAAATTTATATTCTGTTAAAAACAATTTACATTCCAATATAAATTTCCATCAACAAGCCAACACTTTGCTTTGCATAATAAATATTTAAATTTTAAACAGAAACGAGATAAAAGAGCTTCGATAATAATAATAAAAAAGAAAGAAAAATACAAAAACTGCTCATAAATATTTCAACCCACAAGATTAAATTGTCCCCCTTCCTTCTGGCAGTTGTGAGAAAGCAATCGATGGTTAAAATAAAAACCAATACATTGCCAACAAAAAAAAAAAAAAAGAAAAAAGAAAATAAGAAGAAAATAAAGGCAAAAAATAAACAGAGTCACTATACATATACATAGAGAGACACGCACATCTACCATAAAGTATCAGTAAATCCAGATCCCTCTAACACTCTTTCTGTCTGTTGTGTTCGGCTAATAGAACCTGTTGTTTAAACTATACTGAGAGAAATTCGCTTATGACTATTGGCACCGTAAGCAGAAAGCTTCACAAATTCTATTTTAGAGTTGTGTAGACCTACAAAGAGTCACATATAATTTTTGAAGTCTTGTGATAACCTGCAGATATGATGGGGTATGAGAAAGAAGAGAGCCTTTGAGGAGTACTATTTATCAAAGCAATTAAGCCTACATTATCTCAAGCTTTACTTTTCTTTTCATGAATTAAAAAGTGCTTTGAAAACTTATTTGTTGAGACCGAATTATGGAAGCCAGTACACGTCGATTGTGGGTATTGTGTGAGAAAACATTACTTTGCTTATTTTTATTCTGTGAAGTCATCAGGTCTACCCCAACGGAATTCTTGCAAGACTTCAATATGTGAAGCTTTATGAGCAGTGGTTTTCATATTTTTCTCTGAAATGATTACTGTGAAGATAATGTTTTTGGCTGACAGATATTCGTTAGCTATGTCACGTTTTTCAGGTGATTTTGGTATAAAAAATGGCGGTTGAGATGACCAATCAATGGGCCAGTTCGACCTCCTTCTGTCTCTTTTGACAGGTACACTTCCTCTAACCTAACCAATCAATTACTTCAATAAAATAATAGCTATTAATAAAACTTCGCTTAGTGTAGGGGGTGTATTCTATTCTTTTTTTTTTTGTCTATTTCTCATGTTGCCATAGTAAATTGCTTCCGTTAGTAATTTTTCTCTCCACTTCAAATGATTAAGAGCAACTGTGCTTAGTAACCGATATGCATACATAAACTCCTACATGTGTACGTGTATGTAGTAGGGCTTTTTATAAAACTGTAAATAAGAACAATATATAGAGTAAACATAAACATTAAAAAAGACAACAACAAAAGCAACAGCAATGTCCTTGAAAACTATGGCAAATATATACGTGCAGATAAAAATAAAATAACCTCCAGTCACTAACGCATGACTGCACTGTATCTACCATAAAATAAATAAATAAGAAAAAACAAAGCATCCAGAATGTTAGAACAAAAACAAAAAAGTTGAAATCTATAAAGAATGAAATTGTTAAACAAAATGTTAACCTAAACAACATAGCCAATCTTTGTAAATTTTTGTAAAAAATAAAGGGGGAGTTAATTCCCAACCCCTAGGATTATGTCTTTGTCTTACTTTCTTGTTATCTTTCTTTTTGGTAATCTTTACCCCCAATAACTTCAATGAATATTTAAGTTAAGCATTATTAATAAGCCATAACCTTAATTTAATTCCAATAACATTTATCAGGCTTGAGTTTTATATTAAATATTGGTTTTTAAATTAAGAATATAAATTTTATACATGTGGTAACGTCCTTGCTTTTTAACCTCGTTATGAAAATATACATACATACACACTTATGTATATACATTTATACTATTCCTGTACTGTACGGCTCATGTTTCCGTATGCATTTTTATTGTTTGTTTATTTAGCAACAGGTGGATTGGCTGCCAGGGAATCACATTGACTTTCATATGAATTTAAACAAATACGTTCGCATGCAAACATATACTTATGCAGTTGCATAAAATTACATTTATATTGTATTTTAAGCCCATTATTAAGGGGAAAAACTTAAGAAAACCGCAGTTTAGCTACTGTGGTAAACAGTTGCCATAGATTCTTAAAGTTTAAAGTGGAGTTTATATTACACCATTTCCTTTTGTTTTCTTTTTTTTTATAGCCTTGATTTATCAGACTCACATTCACTTATATAGAAATTTACAGGGATTTGATTTTAAAAGCTTATAAATCAGTAAATAAGCTCTCATCAAACAAAATGGAATACTAAGTTGGTTGTGCAGCAGAAGGAGACAAAAAAAAACTCATCTTAAACTATAAATGCAGTAGGCAATGAAACGATTACAAGAACACGTTTTATTTTACTATTTCACTCACTCTATACTGCCTGGCTAGCTCGTAGCTTTCGAATATGTTAGTAAAAGTATTGGGAATAGACTTTTACATTATTGCAATTCGTTTATTGCTGAATCCTAGTCTATTTAATACCAAAACCATATTGTTAATAGATTCCCAAACTTGAAAGTAAACGAAATGTTTATAGTTATTAGGATTTTATATCAAAAGATGGTATTTCCTGGCATATTGCGTTACGGAGATGGTATATTAAATAAATATACCTTCACCTTCTCCTTTTATTACCGTCTAAATATGTTTATATTTCTGTCAGGTAGTTTTTGAACTTGAATGCCTTAACGCCAGCTTTATTGTCTAACTTTCCTGATAGAAGTCTGAGAGCATTAAAATTTTATTGGCTACTCTTGTACCAGAGATGCAAGAATTCTTTCTTTCTTCCACTTCCACGTTTTCTTTCAATAGTAGAGAACTTTTTATACTTTTTTATAACCATTAAAACAGTTTTTCGGTAAATGACTATTGTTTTGTACTGAATATTAAATTTATCCTTTTTTCTCTTTAAGTTCAACATAAATTTTTGTTTACAAAAAAAAAAACATCACAAATAGTAAGAACAAGCAATGCAGACACTTTACCTTTTTGGGGCAAAATTCTCCATCCATTAATTTACAAACCAACCATCGAATTCTGTATAAAAATCACATTACCTGTGAGCAATCTGTACTGAAAAAAGAGCGTGAAATATTTTTGGAATTCGAGTATCAATGTTCCAGAATCTAGCCGTTGATGATGATATTTTTCTTATGTCTCAACCGTAAGGACATGACAAAAAAGTAAACAGTCTTATCAAAGCGGTAGTCTGGTCATTATTAACAAGACGAATGTACTGGTTATAAACAGTGATAAATTTAGGGCACTTGCTTTTTAGGAAATAGCCGTGGTCTAGTAGGTAGTGTGTTGACTTATTAGACGTGGGTAGAAAATAAAAATGGTAGAGAATTTTTTTAATTTATAGTTCTACAAGAGCAAAAGGGAAATCCTTTATGATTTCAAATAAACTTGTAATATTTTTGGTCTTTTTCCTCCTGTTGCTCTTCCAGAGAGCACAATCCTGCTACAAAGCTGAAATTATTATTAACGATTTCTCACATAGGATTGAGAAGGTCTTGGAGTATTGTTAGTCCCCAGTTATTGTTTGATTGGCCTTGAGGATTCCACTTCACCTTAATTTTTGTAATACTACCGGGTTTTCTATTGATGATAACGTCAATCCATTTTGTTTTTCTAGGTTTAATTTTCTTCAATACAAGTTTTAAATTTAAGATTTAAATTCCTAACGGCCGTGTTGTTCATGACTTTGGGCTGGTTATGATTTTGAGATACAGTCTCATGTCTGCGACACCCGCCACTCCTTCAGTTGAAAAACATTGAAGCAAAGATAGCGAATATAGGGGATCCTAAACAATCAATGAACCGAATCTAACAAAATTGGCACACTTCTACAGATGACATTGATATGGCGAAAGTAACGTGTAACCTGATAGCAACTGAAAATTGCTCATACAATGGGAAGGATGGGCCCCAATAAAACAGATTTAAAAAAAGAACATTTTTATATATTTTTATGCTGCTTAGTACTGCTTGGAGTCGCCGTAGTCTTGTAGGTGGTGTGTTGGCTTATTAGCTGCAAGGCCACGGTTCAAACCCCAGGTCAGACATCAAAACGAAATATGAAAAAATATTTCTTCGGCGACTCCTCTCAGCAGATATCTGGCAAAATACTCTGAGAGCAAATCAAAATTGCTATGAAAATTTTCTCAAAAATCTGTCGTTCGGAGTCGACTTTAAGCTGTAGGTCCCGCCACTCATGTATAAAATAACACACACAACATAAGTGGCGTGAGAAGCTAGGCCGTAATCCTGACTGTAGGGTTGTAATGGCCAATTATGTGTTAGTATTGGTTGATAATAAATCAATCATAATTAATCAAGCATTGCTTGATAATAAATCAAACTTAATAAATCTAGGATTGATTGATAATAAATCAAGCATAATTAATCAAGCATTGCTTGATAATAAATTAAGCTTAATAAATCAAGCATTGTTGGATAAGAAATCAAGCATAATTAATCAAGCATTGCTTGATAATAAATTAAGCTTAATAAATCAAGCATTGCTTGATAATAAATAAAATTTAATAAATCAAGCATTGCTTGATAATAAATATAATTTAATAAATCTAGGATTGCTTGATTTATTATCAATCAAGCATACTGCCAGCAGGAGAGGTTACGTATTTGAAGAGGTTACGTATGCACTCCATTAAAAAAATTCTTATATAAGCCCTCTCTTTATTTTTGCATGTAGAGCTGTGTTATCTTTAAGAATACTATTATTAGCAACAAAACGAAATAAATATAAATTTTTACGCCAATTTGAAGCTAACTGCTTTGTTTTTCCCTACTCCTTTAATGTACTTTCCAATATTTAAACAAAATGTGTATTGCATTAGTAGGCGACATCCCCCGAGAGTTGGTATCAGTATCGTATATTTTTATGTAACACAGTGTTATCATCAAGAATTCTACCATTGCTTAGTAACCTCAATATTGTGCCATTGCCATAGAAATATTTAGTTCATCATTATCAAGCTACTTAATGCGGTTGTTGTTGATGAAAAGTATGTCTAAGGCATTATTCTTTATCCTGATTATTTTTTTAATCTCTTCTTTTTTTTCTTTATAAAGTATCATTGACATTATCTAGCGAGACAACTTATTTTAATCTGATCTGATGTAAATGTTGTGGGAAAATAAAGTGGGTTTCGTTTTTGTTTATTTATTTTTTTTCGAGAAATACTTTTTAAGTTTTACTTTTTCATCAACAATAGCATCTAAAGTGTATCAGGGGTGTTTGTAAGTGTGTGAGTCTGATGCCACAAGTTATTTTTTTTAATGAATGAATACAATAAACTTCTATAGAATAAAAATTCATTTCATTTTAATTTTTTTTTTGTAAGTTTTATACCCCAAGGAGCTCTTGTAATGCAGCTTTACTTTGTTCTTCTTTTAACCCTTAAAAGGTAGGAGAAAAAAATTAATTTTTAATATAAATGTTTGTGGGTAAATAAAAATGCAAAAAAATAAAAGGAAAAATTTCTTGTATTAAAAGTTGTTGCTTGAAACATCACCGGTATTACTAAGTTTTCTGGTCTTTATAGGTTTAAATGGTAATGCAATGAGTGTAACATTTGTTGTTTAAGAATTTAACTTTTAATTTAGTTGAATAAGTTGTTATTCCAGAGAACAATGTATGTATGTATATATACATATGTGAAGTGTTTGTGTTTGGTCCTTGTACTAAATAAATTATTTATAAATTTATTTAAAGAGAGTAAAACTAAAAGTCAATGACAATAATTACATGGTATAGTAAGTATAGTAATAGTTGTTCGTTATAAAAAACTGAAGGTAAAATGGCATGTCATAGATGGATTTTATTTTAATTGCAAAAAAAAGTATTTTTTTTTAATAAAAATTTTTATAAGAATCTTTTCAAACAGATGGCACTTGAGTGTGTTTTAATTGTGTGTGGGTAGAAAAGAAAAATGGTAGAGAATTTTTTTAATTTATAGTTCTATAAGAGCAAAAGAGAAATTCTTTATGATTTCAAATAAACTTGTAATATTTTTGTTCTTTTTTTCTACTGTTGCTCATCCAGAGGACACAATGCTGCCAAAAAGCTGATAATATATTAGCGGTTTCCCACATAAGATTAAGAAGTTCTTGGAGTATTGTTAGTCCTTAGTTATTGTTTGACTGGTCTTGAGGATTCCACTTCACCTTAGTTTTTGTAATACTACCAGGTTTCCTACTGATGATAGGTCAATCCACTTTGTTTTTCTAGGTTTAATTTTCTTCAATATGGGATTTTCTTTGGTTAAGTTCCCAAGAACCGTATTGCTGATGACCTTGCGCTATTTATGTTTTGGAACTACTGTCTAGTGTCAAAAAAGACGGAGCAGAATGAGTAGCAAGCAGCAAGTTCAGTATCGATAAGCCAACAAATATGCAGACAAACCAAGTCTAGATTATTCAAAGTCTGTTTAAAGTTTACTTTTTTGTATGAAAGTGAGAACTGGCTAGTATCGAACACAATTAAGCACTATCTTGCAGTTATCACATGTCCAACACTGGTCCTCTAGATAAGCTTACATGTTTAAGATCTTGACAACTTTTATTCGCATAATTTAAACCTTGTTTTAGAGACTCTGTGTACCTATCTAAATAGACTTAGTAGGTAGAGTGTCGGCTTATTAGACATAAAGCCCGGGTTCGTATCCCAGATCAGACATCAAAACGAACTATGAAAAAAATATATTTCTTCGGCGACTTCCTCTCAGCAGATTTCTGGCAAAAACTCTGAGAATAAATAAACCTGCTATGAAAAAGTTTCTCAAAAATCTGTCGTTCGGAGTCGACGTTAAACGGTGGTTATGTTGCTTCTCAATAAACTTTATTAAAGACAGCCAATCTGCTGACTCTTACCATTTTAAAGCCGTGTGGCATAGGATTTATGCAGGTGGCTTTATTATACCCTGCACTGAAATTGTTATTTGTTTGTTTGTGCTTAACAATATCTGGTATAAAGGTTTTTAAATAGGTTATCGATTCCATTGTTTTTATTTTATGAAATTAAAGTTCGTAAAACATGTTATCAAAATTTAAAATTAAAGGTTTTTATGGCATCTTTCGTTAAAAAATAGTTTTCTCCTAAAAAAAATTAATAGATATTTAAAAACAATCAATTTGTTAATGCTTTCATAATTTTTTTTCACATTACATTACGCTAGAAGCCATGCCTTTTAAATTATACCCTCATGAGAATGCCGGTGATTAACCAATAAGTGTACGTTGAAAATAGTTATCATCATCATCATCAACAACAACATTATCCTGATCGAAATCAATAACAAATGGCCCCAATTTTCTAAACTAAACAATGCAATGAGCTCATTAACGTAATGCCACTAAACCAATGTAATCTTAAAAATTGCATCTTATATCCCTAACATAAAGGGCAATTTAAAAGGCTTTTTATAATAATAAAAAAGAAAAACTATAAAGAAAATCAACTTTTAGCCACTGAAGTGCTGATAATGAGGTTTAGGCTTTAATTGCTAATTACAGAGATAAAAAAGATTTGAAAACATTTTCATGTTTACAAAAGTGTATTTCGAAGAAAACATAGAACTAAGGATGGTACTACAGTATAAAAATATTATGAAAAAAGAAAAATAAATGGAAATGGAAATAAAATGGAAATTTAAAAGGTTTACGAAACTTAATTTGCATGAAAAGTGGTTTTAGAAACCTTTTATTAATCGAAAATAATTTTTATGATAATGGAAGTTAATTTATAATAATTTATGATAAAATTTTGCTTTTTTTAAAGTTTTTAGTTATTTTGTCTTTACCCCTAGGCGTATACGTAATATTTAATTGCAGATTTCAAACAATAGATCACTCATACGTCATGTACGACTAGTGACAACAATAGAAATGCAAAAATGACAAAAACCAGCTACTCCTGCTACATACATACACATTTGAACTGAATTATAAGACAATTTCTCTTAATTTTTCAACTCTTATATACAAAATAATAATAAAGTTCCATGTTTATGTGTGTATATGTATGTTGTTGTCTACCCGAATATAGTTTTTGTTGGGCAGTTTTAACAATAAAAAAAAGGAACTGATTTTTTCCCTCTATATAGTTATACATACATATATACATATTTATATACATACATATGCATGATATAGATTGGACAAAACAATAGTATATACAATATGGTGTATATACAATATAAGTTAGAAACCAAACTATAAAAACATATTGTACCAATATTTGTTTAAATATATATACAATGTATGTATGTATATGTACATGTATTCTTATATACTAAACACTACATAAATATTTGCACATATACGTGCTCATATGTATATTTACAGTAGACACCAAGTCTTGTTTGTCTGTCCAAAATATTATACCCTCATCTGTTTATTCATCCATCCATATGTTTGTATTTGTGTCATTAGATATACATATGTGTGGGTGTATTTTCTTTTTTTGTTTCTTTTATTATTTTCATCCAAATTATTATTTTCCTATTGCTTTTTTTTACTTTTTGTTCTCTATGCATATCGGCATAGAAAATATTTTAAACAAAACAAATCAGTTCAGTTGTTGTGACATACACGTACAATATTTTGAACAAGAACAAGAAATTTGTGTCGTACATTGACAAGCAACAGAACCAGTGCCTTTATAAACATGTTTTCCATATTTTTTCCACTATTCAAAACCATGTGAGACAAATAAGCAAATTACCGTCTGTCTATCAAAAGCAAACAAATTGTTACACCCAAATGCTGTTCAAAAAAAATATTTTATTTTTCTAAAGAAATTTAAATTTAAAGAAACTAAATAGGAAATCGGAAATGGAAATAGGAAAATTAGATTGGATTAACTTTGGAATTTCTTGTTTTAACATTTTCGTTTTTTGTTTATGAACTTACGGTTATTCCTGAATACATTTTTAAGGTAAAGGGTAAAGGTTAAATAAAACATACACAAAACAATGATTTCAAAGGATATATCACGTTTTTATAATGCTTGGAACTTGCTATCATGTTCGACTTCAGCGCAACAGTCAATCGTTTTGCGTAAGTTTTCAACCACTTTTTCGCATGTTTCGCGTGGAAACACGGAATTAATAAATGCTGGTTTTAAGCTGGTCTATGGCTAGGGGTTATCGCGTAGACACAGTGTATGATATAGCGCTACAAAAAAGTCCAAAGGTATCGAATCGAATGTTATTAACAACCAATTTACTTTGAATAACGAGAAATTGCTCATGTGGTAACGCTTGTTGAAGCGTCTTGTTGAAAGACATACCGTCCTATTATTATTTCCATTTTCAGGTCAAAAAATTCGGGTATTATATGGTCACAACGCTATGAATTCATAGTAACGGTTCTTACACACCCTAATACCCACAAAACAATCTCTTTTTCCGGATAAAACGGACTCTTTCAGCCCTCCTAGCGATGTACCCACCAATTAGGAAAGAGCTTCACTGTGTCCGTTTGGTACCCAATACATCGTGTTTCATGAGATGGACTTTATATGGATGAAGTCGCCGTAGTCTTGTATTTAGTGTGTTTGCTTATTAGACGCGAGTCTGGGGTTCAATGCCTGGATTAGCCCTCTCGACGACTTTCTGTCAGCAGTCTTCTAGCAAAAAACTCTGAGAGTAAATAAAATTACCATGAAAGTTTCCCAAAAATATGTCGTACGGAATCGACTTTTAACTGTAGCTTCTGCCACTCAAGGATAAAATTAACAAACACAGCATAGGTAAGTAAGAACCTCGTAATCCTGACTAAAGGATTGTAATGATCAATTAAGAAAGTAAGTACGAATGATGGAAGTGCAAAACCATATGCAAAATACGCCATAATCTGCCGGAAGATAGGTCCAATTGCTGGTATCGTCGTGAAATCTAAAAATTCGGATTATACCCCACATTTTCACCAACAAAAGCAGTATTTTCATTAGTGCGTGCATAATAATGGTACACAGGCCTAATTAAATTTGTAACAGCTTCAGTCGAACTACTTTTCGTATTCCATATAAAATTCAGTATTTCTAAAATCTTATATTCTTTAGCCGTATAAAGCCATGCGTTAAAATAAATTTATTTTCACAACACCTTTCATTTCATTTTGTTTGTATAGCATATGCTAAACTACCAAATTCAGGCCATTTTTACTGCAACCGCAAAGGTTAAAAACTGGGTTAAACTACAGAAGCCAAAAAAGCGAAAAAGAGAGAGAAAATTTAATTAAAAAAATATGCGTTTGCTAACGAGTATTTATACACTCGTAATTGGAATATAGAAACACCAATACCACCATCACCACCACCCCTTTGTATTCGATAAGCCAACAATACATCATTATTATTGTTGTCAATATATTGTATTGTACTGTTATCAATTATAATTTAAATGCGTATGTAAACTGTAAGAGAGTAAACAATAAAATACAAATCTTTTTTGACTACTCCTACTGTGAACTGAAACAGTTGTGGTAAGCTAAATAGAAATATAATTTATGATAAGGATACTAACCTTATCATATCAATCAATGGGTAATGTTGGCTTTGTGGTCTATTGAGGTTTGTGGCTTATTCGCATACAAGCGCGACTGGAGAAAACCCTACAGAAAAAGTCTAACGGGCTAAATCGCTAGATCTCTGTGAGGTGCCCATTTGCTCAAACTGCTAGTATCGGCGTCCAACGTGGCATGAGCTGTGTGCACATAATGATGCCCTATCGAAACCATGTGTTTTTAGTGTCCAGATCATCCAGTACAGGTATATCATCAACGTATAGTGCTCTCAATTGACAGTGATGGCCCGGTTAATGTCGTTCTCTAGGACATATTGTCGATGACGCCGCCAGCCAAAATCTATACCAAACTATGACTTTTTTGGAATGCATTGGATGCTCTTGGATGGATTGGGATCTCCCCAACTGCCTAGATTTTGTTTGTTCACATACCCATTCCTCCAGAAACGGGCCTCATCTCTAAGATGAAATTGCGATGAAAATTGTGAGCAATTTGCAACACCCATTTTAATAAAACAAATTTAATTATTTGAACGAGTTGTTCAGAATGATGTAGCTTCAAAAAGATGGCCGTTATGAACTCTGAAAGTTCGGAAGCTCCTGTAGGAGTAAGCTTTAGAAGCCCTAATGAGAGAAAAATTATTGGTGACATTATGAATCATTAATTAAAACAAAGAAATTTAATTCTTGAACGACATTTTTTCCATTCCATCCCAACGTGGGCCTTGTCTCCGCTAATTCAATTGGTTTTGAAATCGTAAACGAATTTAATATTTCTCGTTATCTAGGTTTTGATTGCAGTGTAGAGGCTTGAGGTTTTTTTTCTTTTTTCGTCTACCAAACATTTACTGAAAACATTGATAACCCCAACAAATTAAAAAAAGAACTTATCTTTTGCTTTTATAATGAATTCTGCCTAAATAAACGTGAAACAGGTTGACAACTGGGTTTGACGTGTTTCTACGACAAAAACACATTATCGATGACGTTTGTAAATCAAATAAAACCGTATTTATAAGGAAACTTAATAAAAAGAAAAACAAGAATAGACCAACAAAATAAACAAACAAAAATTAAATAAAACTTTATAATTTTAATCATTTTTTGTAACTTTATTTAATGGGGGTATAAAGATACTGAGAGACAAAAAAAAAAATAAAGAATAGAAACGAATAAAACCATCAGTAACACAAGTTACCACTTCAGTGTGGGATGAAATTATTGATTTTCCTACTACATACATACATATAAATATGTATGTGTGTGTACGTTTGTATATGGTTGGCAATGTGTAAATGTTTATACAAAAATTATTATTTCAGCCATATTGTTGTGGTGGCAATAATTTGTTTTAAAATATTTCCTTTTCTCCTGTTACTTTATATATATACACACGTATGTATGGATGTATGGATGTATGTATATATTTCAGAGTCCTGCTTTCATTTTAAGTTATACTAGGTTATTAAAAAGATTTCATATCAATGGCTATCACATTTCCATGGCTAAGCATTTAACAAAGTTTAATTGGAATTTTTCTTTTTTTATTTAAAAATAAATAAAAAAAATTAAAATATATTTCTTGTTATACATTTTTATTATAATTTTTAGCTTCTGCTCGTTGCTCATTTTTTATCAGCTTTGATAAGAGAAAGGTCAGAAAAATTGGTTGTGTTAAATGTGTGTTATGGGTGCCATTACAAATGTGGAATAAATTCGTTAAAGGGGGAAATTATTCTTGACAGCTACGCATTTATTAAGCAGTTAGCAAATAATTAGTAATTAGTTATATACCATAGTATATAAATATGAATGTATGTTTATTGATTTGTTTGTTTACGAACTGTAGCTGTTTATTCCAGTTGAACAGAATTCCTGAAATGTTCAAAGTTTTATTTTTTATTTACACGAGGTTAGAGGCTATACGAGACCAGAACGAATTTCCCAAATTAAGTGAACGCATATCAATACCAATAAGGTGGTGAAAACCCTTTTTGGCCGATTTCAATACAATAATTATTGTTAATTATAATTAAAAATATGCAGTGAATTCTGAGGCTCAGTTTGACAAATAAGCAGACATTGTTTAAGTGGCATCTGAAACTGTAATGGTTCATAGATAAACCTGTTGAATTACTCAAATCTGCTCTGCTTATCGAAAGAAGCTTAACCCAGATCCATCCGTTAGATATTAGAAACCCTTTCGGCTAACATTACTCGGTTTCTAAATATTTAATTTTGATAGCTTTTAAGAAGTCCACAGAATAGCGCATATGCCCTCATTCCTTGAGATATATAGGGACCCACCCCATATTACAATATTATAGAAGCCGAACATGGATCTGTTGGTATAAAACATCTGACAGCCCGGAAATTTAACGCAGATCCATCCATCATAAGTAACCCTGTTGAAATACTCAAGTCAGTTCTGCTTATCGAAAGAAACATAACCCAGATCCATCCGTTAGAAATTACAAACAGTATCGGTTAACATTACTCAGTTTGTAAACATTTGACTTTCATGGCTTTTTGTAAGTCGATAGAATGGCTCCTAAGCCTTCTTTCCTCGAGATATATAGGGGCCCACCCCATATTACAATATTATAGAAGCTGTTGGTATACCACATCTGACGCAGATCTATAGTAGGCCAGAATTGTCAGGCCTCTCTGGAGGATTTCCTGTCCTCTCTTTGGGAATGAGTAAGTGTGAGATTATTTCTTTATCCTTCATAGGGGAGTGCCAATCTTTTTATACCAGTTTTCGCAAATACATAAGCTATGTTATATCCTTCAATATTCCCGTGTCCAGTCTCGCTACCTCTTCCAAAGATATCCGGCATTCTTGAACAATCCTAGATGTTGAGTACACTTGCCCTAGGAATCTACTGGTCGATTTACTGTTAGTAAATATGTATATATTTTATTCAAATGCTCTGGTATTGAGATTGTTCTTCAGCTGTCTTCTTCAGTAATTATCCCAACTATACCCCAATGAACGGGCAGTTCAGTGTTTAATTGATTTGGAATGTGCAGACTTTTATTATAGTAAGATATTTCAGGTATTTTTGTCCTAAAACCAGGATCAGAAGCTAGGTCATGGTCTATGCAATCAATAGGGAGATCTAATAAGTGAATGATTCACACAATGCCTCATATTTGAATAAAAGATATGAATAAATAGAACAATGGTGGTGAGATGTTTCATATTTAATAGGAAGAACACATCCAAATTCACTCCATCCTTAAGATAGGATCGTTAGATAGGATATCATGTGAGTACAACTTTAATCTATCCTCTTAGGTTTAGTGATGACTTAGCTGCGTAGGGCTTTTTTTGGAAAGTCAGATTCGCTACTTTATGAAATTAAGACAACTGAGATTCCGAGGGGCTACAAAACTGATGCAATTTATTTATAATCGTCTATATAAGTAGGGATATTGCTTCCCTACATTTACCATCCCTTTTTCACCATCTGTTCCTTCCAACAATACATAAACATTCATATGCAATTGCCAATCTATTTATTTAATTAAATAAAGAGAAAAACAAAACATTTACTGGGTTATTTACAATAAAACCAACTGTCAATTATATTTTAGATGACTGTCAAAAAAATAAAGGAACATACCAACAAATGAATAAAAATTGAGTTGTTTTTTATTACTTGAACCACTGACGTTGGCTTGCCAACTAGATGACGCAAATAAGTGGTTACAGAATTGGTATCTTTTATTGCGTAAAGTTTATTTTAATTTATATTGAGAGATACAATGATTTAAAAAGATAAAAATGGATTTCATTGGTATCCAAGTTTTGTTTTTCATATGTACATATATAAATTGGAGTTTACACAAAAAAAAAAGAATAAAGTAGAGAAATCTCGAAAATTCTTTTAAAAGTTGTGTTTAACTAAAATAAAATCTGAAAGTTTGAAATTGTAAATAATGTTGCTGTAAGTGACATCTAATCACAAGCTGTTCTTTTAAATCTAATGCTGTAGGCACATTCGAGGCACTCATTTATTAAGATATCCGCATTACCTGTATCTATATCATCTGTATCCGTATTATCTGTATACAACGTTAAACTAACCTCTCAAACTTAATGACAACTTAGCTACAACGTGTTTTCTTTGGAAAGGATATATAAAAAAGTCTGTGATCGATTAGCCAGTTGATCGCATGTCCATTTGACAGATGGCAGTTTGGTTTGAGGACGCTGTGGTGTATGGCTTAATTGCATGCAGCTGTGACTTCAGAAAATCCCAAAAAAAGTCTAACCGGGTTAAATCGCACGATCTCGTGTGGAGTCCAGAAAACGCAATGAGATCACATGTAGCGTTTTCCAATTGAAACATTGGTTATGTTTGTTTTGAGGAACGCTGTGGTGTGTGGCTTATTCTTATACCCTTTTTACTTAAGAAAAACCCACAAGAAAAAGTCTAATGGGGCCAAAGAAAACGTTCTCGTGGAGTGACCATGCTGTCAAATCACTCGTGCAGAAAATCCAATCAAAAACCTATGCTCTGATGATAATAACGCCATCTGTGAGACCTATTTGTACTTATATATATGTATATGCAATAAGAGTTTATCTATTGGATTCCTTATTACTACACTCTATATTATTCATAGTTTTAATTAAAATGAATGCAATTTCATTTTGAAAACAACCCACATCGGTTGTGATTAGTTTTAAAATCTTAAGTACCATTTAAGTGAGTTGGTCCCGCAGGACCTATTTTTATTAATTTTTATTACTTTACTTACCATTTGTGTAGATTTGTTTTGAAAGCTCTTAAAGAGTGATGAAGAGGTGATGAGAAATTTTACTTTATTGTTGTGGTATAAGGGGTTGTGTTTGCAGGCGTAAAATACTACAAATTGTTTAAATAATTAAGAAATTTGGCAACCACGTCGTCGTTGATGTTTGTTCCAGTTTTTAAAGTTGTTTTATTCGGTGTTCTTTCTCTCTTACGCTCTGTTTTTTCTTTTATTTATTTTAATACAATAACAACATTAAATAATTAGAGCAATAATTAAGGTGGACACACACACAAGCACAAGTACACCGGAATGCGTTTTAATTAAAAAAGTCTATTTTTTTTTTCTAAATAAAAATTAATTTTTTTTTAATTTTGTTTTTACTTTTTAGGCACGCACTAGAATATAAGAAAAGCGAAAAAAATTAAGCTTGAAAAAAATTTAATATTTATTAAAATTCCTTAACAAATATTCAGCAATTGTTTAAACAAGACACTGCTTTTTAGAACGTATGGTAAATTTTATAAATTTAATGTTTTTTTAGTGTTAATTTTTTTTATTATATTTATTTGAGTATCTGACGTGTATGTGTTTTATTATTCTTAATGAGATTTAAGGACTCTCAATATCAATTTCCTTTATTATATCCTTTTTTCTTTATTCTAGTTCTCATTTGGTTTTTTCTCATGAATTATTTTTAATAATCGTCTCAATTTTTAAGTGATTCTTGTAGAAATGCTGTGTTGTTGGTTGCTCATACTACAACTACTGCTGCCACTGCTTTTAATATTTGATAGAAAAGTCACTGTCACTTGTACTGCTAATTGCGTTGCTGCTACTGCTACGTCTCTGTTTTAGTTGCTACTGAGTAAGATGCTTTTCATGTAGGGCAAGAAAAACGATATGAAGGCAGGAGTATGAATTTATTAGGGTACATACAGTATTCAACTAAAACAACAACAATGACAACAACAAAATCTCTTCTTTCAACAAGAAGTGGTAACGTTCAGAATCTTAAAAGAATGCAATGATCTACACACAACACACGCATATTCAGTATGAAGTAAAATTAAGGACACTGTTTTGCCAATAAAAGGATTTATTGTAGAAATTTCTTTTTCCTACTGTACTGTCATAAATGTTTAAACTGTTTAAACTGTTTAAAGTGATTATTCAAATGGAGCGCTTTACTAAAAAACAACGCATTGTAATTGTGCAAACTTATAAAAATTTGAAAATTATGCTGAGGCAACTTCGCAAACTTCAAAAATTTGTAGACGAAGAAAGTATTTATCATTCAAAGAGTGTTTAAAAAATTCAAATTAACTGAGTCGGCTGTGGACAGTAAGACAACTGTGCATCAATGTACCGATCTGGTAAGGCCCTATCTTCAAGGCTAGTATTTCAGTGACTCTGAACGGCATTCGTTACAAGAACATAATAGCGCAACTCTTGTGGGCTCAATTGGACGGCATAAATCTGAACGATATATAATTTCAGCAAGGCAAGTGCAGCAATCGATTTAATGCAGCAACAATTTTCAAAACAAATTATCTCAGAAAATTCTGATGTCCAACGGTCACCAAGATTATTTATGATTGATTTAAGATTTTGCAATTACTTTCTTTGGGGTTTTGTAAAATTTCGGGCTTATTCAAATAAATTAGAAATAATTCCAAAGCTTAAGTCCAAGATTCAATGTATTATCGTTAAGATATAGCCATATCTCTGTCATGTCATGGGAAATTTATGAACAGAGTCATCATTAAAAATCGATTCCATTTGCTACCCGTTATCAGTAAGTTTTTAGCTTTTTATTGAGGTCAATACAATGATAAAATTTAGTACAGACAACTAGAGGTAATATCTTTGAAAATGATTACATTCTTTTAATGCTCTCTATATCGAATACAGCTGCTGAGAAACTGATTCTGCTGATATTCTGCCAGAAACTCTGCTTAAAGTTTGCTGCTACCTTCACTGCTGCGTGTGTGTGTATTTGTTGTTACTGTTACTTTTCACACATATACATAAATCGATAACGGGACGAAGAAAAAAGGACAAATACAACGAGAAACAGTATGTAGAAAGAGAAGAAAAGAAAGAAAATAAATTCCTTCGCCTATTACGTTTTATTATTGTGATTATTGAATGAAAAATTAATTGAAACAATTAACAATTATGAGCGTTGAACATAAAAGTTTAAGTAGATTCTTTAAGTGGATTTTTATAACACTTTAATGCTTTGTAATTTCTGTTTTTGGAAATATAATTTGTATTGGAAATTTTGCGTTTTTCGTTCCAATTTTTTAAAGCATACGTTAACTATTAATTTTTTTTTCTTCTTAAGCGTTTAATACTTTTTTAATATTAAATTTTTTTTTAATTTATATTTAATTATACTTTTTTAATTATGTGTTTAAGGTGTATTTAATATATTTTTTGTAGATTTTTTACGGTAATTAAATCGCGTAACTACGTTTGATTCTACTTGATTTTTCACTTTGCACCAGAATACTAATAAAAAAGAATCTAAATTAAGAGCACACAGGAGATTGTAAAATTTTAGTGTGTCGTTTTTCTCTGCTTCTTTTTCAGTCCTTTTTTCGGTTCGTTTTTTCTTTTTATTTTTCCGTTTTTTTTTATTTCCTTTACACCTACAGCAAAAAATCACACAATTCCTCGTTCACTTTATTCACTATTGAGTTCTTTAAAGTTTTCTTCTGCACTCTGCTGGCTTAGCTTTATATTGTCTAGCATTTCATTCTTTAGATTGGAAGTGTAACAATTTTATTTCATTGTGTTCAATACTTTTTTTGTTTAATAGCTCACAGATGTTCGAAGAAGAGTGTAAATAAAAATCAATAGGAGTTTATTTGCTTGTTAGTAGCATAAGAGAAAGGTAGAGAGAAATAGAGAGAGAGAGCGTGACAAGAATACGCATGTTTTTTAAATTAACTGTCATTCGGAAGGCATGTAGTAGTAATTTTTTCTTTACAAACAGCTTTAACAACCCTGTTATTGTATTGTAAAACAAAATGCAACCCAGTTAGGTTTCACAGTTGAGTACCAGTATGGTGGCTGAAACTTATTATTTGACATTGCTATATATATATTAAAATATTTTGCTTAAAATATATCGACCAACCAATTTTATTCAATATCAATAAAAAAAACCTCCAATTAAGATATATAGAAGCAAAAATGTAACTAAAGTATCTTAGCCACCCTAAATCAACCCTACAAAGTGTCATCACTAACATATAATTTGTTTACACTTATTTCAATTCCATACCGTCCCATATTAGATTGACTATTACGTTACTCGTCTTCAAAGTTTTGTTTAGAAAACAAAATAAAAGAAAAAAAACGTTTTGATTTGTCAGTCTTAATTTTTTTAGTAAACAAACTCCAGATAAAATGGCCTCAGCTTTGGAACAATACATAAACCACACAGTATCGATAATAACGGCAGATGGTCGCAATTTCATAGGAACACTTAAAGGATTCGATCAAACTATAAACGTGATACTGGACGAGTCTCACGAGAGGGTGTTCTCTACAACTGCCGGCATTGAACAGATTGTTTTGGGTCTACATATTATTCGTGGAGATAATATAGCAGTGATTGGACAAATTGATGAAACCATTGATTCTAGACTAGATTTTCCCAATATAAGAGGTGAACCCTTGGGACCAGTTGTACATTAAAGATTGCATGCCGAAGTAATTTGTTAAGTTTGTTAAAAATAAATCGTATTTTTATTTAAAATAAAAGCAACATGAACTTAAAGATTATGATTTATTCATCTTCCAAGCAATTAAAACTGACTTCATAGCAATCTAGCGATTCTAAATCTACCACAGCTATGCTTTGGGTTTTGCCAAAGCTGGGAACACACACCAAACGAGTTTTTTGGCCATTAGATCCCTCGTGTAGTCCTGAGGCAAATTCACTGCAATTACCAGCAAAGTAGATGTGTGGACATTCTTTTAGTATAAAGGGATCCGAATCAATATAAGGATAACAAGCCAATGTATCGGGCGCTGTTGGTGCTAAATGACCCCATTTCAAAGTAGAACGTAAACAATCCAAGGGCTTCTCTTGTGAGGTACAGCGTATTAAATCCTTAACATTTTGGCCAGACGAGCCAACAACTAAGACATCATCTATGCTGCACCCATAAGGATTAGACACGCTTTGAAACTGATCATGTTTGGCAGCTTTCGGAAACATGCATTTGTGAAAAGGCTGCTGAGGCAACATGAAATTGGCAGGATCATAAGGTCCAGGCATAATATCCACCGGCAAAAAGCTTGACCAAGAATTAAACCAATCATCCAAAGCCTTTACGGCATCTATAATGTCTTTTGAATCCGAAATTTTATTTTGTAATGAAGTAGAGCGTTGTTCCTCACAACTTCTTACCGAATTGCCTGCAACAATTAAACGCGTTTTAAGGGATTTATTTGTTGTCTGAAAGTTTCCTCTTAACCAGTACTGGAATAGATTTAACGAGTCTACATAATTATGGGATTGCATCCAATCTAAACCAGATATCAATATTAAAAGACGCTCCCCACTACCTTTTTTCGTTAAAGGTTTTTGTATGCCACTTTCGTAAAATATCAGTTCCTGAACAACAAAACGCCCATCTTCTTCTATTACACCCATCGCGGCACAAATAACACCTGTAGCGAGATCATCGGTTTTAACCTTGCCATGTAAACGTACTCTCTGCAACTCGTCCTCCAATATGATTTTGTCTTCTGAATCAGAGTAATTTTGACGTGGAGGCTGTGGGGCTAATTGGTTTTCTTCTGATATTTCTTTGAGTATGCTTGGCTTATGGGTCTGTTGCTTGTAAATGGTGCCGATTATAATACATTCCTCTTCATCGTCTTCTCTTATATCACATAATTTTTTTATGGGCACTGATGAACCCCAATGATCAATAGCTCGTTGTTGCATTAGCACAGACATCTCAGCCAAACGGCGGGCGTATAGATGAGAAAATTGTTTTTGATAATCAAAAGCTTTTAATAAGTATTTTTGAGAGTGATTTACGTATTTATGTGTGGACATTGTAAACAATTTTTTATTTTTTCACAATCTTTTGTAATATTATTTTTATGTGAAAATGGTTTGCAATGTTTTGTTTATCAATTTAGCCGCCAAATTAAAGATGTCAAACAGCCGATAGCAATTCAATTGCTGTGTTTGGATTAAAGACAGGGTTGTTAAAATTAATTAAAGTCATGGAAACTGTTAAAATGTGTTGTGTAGTGAAGTGAATGTAATTTTAATAAATATTACAAATTATCTATTATATATTGTTATTGAGCCACAAATAATCAAATTAGTGGTAAGTACTATGCATACAATTTGTTTGTTGTAATTAAGTTATTAAAAATAATATTAAAGTTAAACGGCGTTTCAAACAAGTGGCTGTAGGCCTCTACAAATCTAATTTAACATTTGAAGCAATCACCAAGACTGTGAACGGAAGGCGCCACTTTTTTTACTAAAGCTTGAATTATTTTGCAGCAGTTAAAAGAAATTACCTTCTGCGAAACATTGGGTAGGTTCACATCTTGCCATTCATCTCGTAGGCTTTCATAGTCATTTTACCAACTTCCCACTGCAGATGAAAATTATTCCTTAAAAAAAATAAGTACAACGCCTTTGGTCAAGGCCAGAGTAATGTTTTCATTGACTAGTATTTCAACGTGTTTTATTATTGCCTTGTTGAGGTAACATAGTACTGGTATTCCAATAATGCCTTCTGAAAAACTATGGCCCTGACAAACCCAGCATCTGATATGCACTCTGGTATTTCCTTCTGGTAATGATTCATTCTCATCACTACAAAATCTTTATATTGGATTTGTCCTGGTCTTGATTATCTAAAAGTGTTCTTCGAGTCTACAGTCTCCCAGTCAAAAAATCAAACTAATCTGAGGTTATTTTTAGACAGTCTGATGCATGCATGATGATGGACAATCTGTTCTTATAATTACAATCTGTCTTAAGCGACTATTATGTCCTTCATTTTGTAAATTTATTTATTAAAAGAGATAAAATCTTAACACATGCGAAAAAGGAAACTATTAAAATTTGTAAATATTCGGTGGCGAATTATTCCCTAAAGCTAGTTTCAGACCAAGCCAGGCCATTTTTTCAGCCTTTAAATAATTTTCATCATCGAATTGACACAGGAACTTGGGAAACGCCTCTGAGCCAATGTCGGCATCTATAAAGTTCCATTTGGGTATATCACAAATAGACGAAACAAGAAATTGTTTGTCGTGGTTAGATGGTGTTGCAATATCAGTTTTACCATTTTCCATATGATGGCAATGTTGTTCCAAGTAATGACCATATGAAACGTCTTTATCGCTAGTCGAGGCACCATTCAATTCAGAGAGTATAACAACATCGGCTTCTTCCTCATACGATTTAATTTTAGTGGGTGAAGATGGTGGTGTTGAGGTCGTAGTTGTTGTATCTGTTGTTAAGGAAGATTCTTGATTTGAGATAGTTTCTAAGGAGTTAGTAGTTTTGGTAGCATCAGAACATATTGTTGAATTGGTTAAGGTGGGAGAGTAAATTTTGCTGTTCACATTTTCCAAAGAAGGAAAAGAGAGCCTTTTAGTTTTAATTTCATCTTCATCCGATGTGTCACGCTCACTTGGTACAAACTTCTGTAAAGCTTTTGTTAATTTCTTCTGAGCCGTACAGTTGGAACGACGTGGTGTAACATTTTTTATTTTGACTAAATTTGAACAACCCGCACCAAATAATACATCGGAATATAAAGTACCCGGTCTACATGCCGATGTTTGTTCATTACTTGTGGGTGGTGTATTTAGATCCTGTAGCTTTACTTTGCTATTCGGAAATTGTAACCATGTTGGTGATTTTTTACGTAAAGTTTTTGGTTTTTTATTGCTTGTCAATGTTGAATTATAAGGATTTAATGATTTCTCCGAACGTTTCCAACTGCCAGACTTGACTTTCGTCTGAGTAATGGGTTTCATGGTAGGTTTCGGTTTGTTATTATAGTTATCGTAAGACTTTGAAGTACTCGGATGTGCAAATTGTTCCTTTTCTGTTGCATCCTTGCTACTATTCAAGGAGTCAACTTTCCCAACTGATTTTTTGCTTTTAGTTGATTTTTTATTGGATTTATGAACTGTGTTACCCCCCGATCTTGTTTGATTTGACTGCTGTTGTTGCTGTGGTTTTTGATAGTTTTGATGATGATTCGAATTTTTACTGAAAGTTAATAAATTGCAAGCAACTTTATTTAACGAATATTTCATGTCTTACATAGAATTAAGGAATTCGCGCACCATTTTCGTAAGAAACATTGGCTTAAAGATCTTAATAAAATGTATGCGAATATTGTGTCAATTTTTTTTTATAATTTCGAAATACTACTTTTTCAAATGCATAAATTTTAAAGTTTTATTTGAAATTGTATAAGTTTATAAATAAAATTGTCAACTGACAAAAATTAAAATTAAAAAAAAGACTTACAAATAAATTATTTATTCACTTTGGTGAATAATAGATATTAAAATAATTTTATTTATATTTGTTTAATATTAAAACATTTTTTAAAACCATAAAACAAAACACCCTATTGTTTCGAAAACTGTACGAAACTCAAATTGTTGTCAAAATTTTTTGTATTTTATTTTTTTTTTCTACTTTTAAAATAATTTTCGTTCGTTTTCATAATGTTACGCCGTTTAGCACGCAGCTTAAAAAAATTGCGCATAATAAATAGAAGGTAAGTTTTGATTCCATATGATGATACGTTTAAAATCTAAGAATATATGAATTTTTAGCTTTACACTACAGAGGCGTTATTTGCGTGACGAGTCTCAAATAGTGATAGGAGGCGGTTTAGATAAGCTACAAGGTCGCATACAAGAGGAGAAATATTTTTCCAATCAAAATATTGATCTCATAGCGAGAATACGCGCACAAGGCGATAATTTCAAGCGTGAGGATCAATTGCCTGATGATTGGAAAGAATATAAAAAAGTTTTAAATGCTAGTGACGAGCCAACTATGCTACGTGAGACTAGTTCTACAAATAAGCATAAGAATAGCTTAGAAGAAGCTTTCTTTCTCAATGAGGTTAGTACGGCCGGTGCAGTATGAATTGAAAATTGTCGTTTTACTTACAAAAATGACATAATATTTCTTGCGTTTGGGTTTATATATTGATTTATTTTTAACTAATTCAATTCCACAGCAAACTCAATTAGTTTCTAAGCTTTTGAAAGAAAATCAAATTACAAATGAAACGGATCTGAAAAATAAAAGTCAATTAGAGCATTTGGAAAGCAATACTGACTTAAAGAAATAAATTGATTTCAAACATTGAAGGAAACTATTATATCTATCTACCTATCTATCTATTGTTATATATCTATATTCTATTTTATCTTTCTTTATATTTTTTAAATACTATTGCTTATAAAATTGACTTATATTTTTTGTAACGATTTCATTACATATAAATTTTAATAAGGAATTTATATAATTCATTATCGTTATACAAATTTTGAACTCTTAAATATCAATAGCAATATATATATATATTTTTATAGAGTATTTTTATAAAATAAATAAAAATCTTAATAGATTATCTATTAAGAACTTTTATTTTTAAAAACATATTCCATACTTAGCAAATTTTCATATAAACTGGGCACCTTAATTTCAAAAAGAGTTAGGGTAACCAACTATTTAGAAAATAAATATTTACATGGGACCATTTATTGGCTCTGGTGTAAGCATAAACTTAATGATTAATTATTAATTTATAACTATGTATTCGCAATTGATTTTCGAATTTATTTAGACTGATATTAAACCTTTTTGTAATAAACAAATTCGGTGCTGTTAAAAACTATGTGGTGCTCCACCCTTCAAAATTCTTCTTTAAATAACATATTCTATGTATAATGTAATGATAAAGTACATACATAATTGGTCATTACAACCCTTCAGTGAGGATTACAACCTAGCTTCTCACACGACTTATGGTGTGTGTATAAATTTTATATATGAGTGTCGGGACCTACAGTTTAAAGTCGACTTTGAAAGACAGATTTTTGAGAAACTTTTCGTGGCAATTTTATTTACTCAAAGTTTTTGCCAGAAATCGAGAGGAAGTCGCCAAAGAAATAGTTTTTCATATTTTGTTTTGCTGGAGCACGGTAGCCTCAAGTCTAAGAAGCTAACACACGGTGACTTAATAAAAGTTTGGCTATTGGGGCCTAGTTATCAAAATTATTTTATTTAGGGTTTCACAAAAAATAATGCAAGAATAGGAAATGGTTGAGTCGGAAAAATTCCAAAGCTACTAAAAAGTTAACTAAAGGAGAGTTCAGTTTGAAAACTTAAAAAGTTGATACAACTAGGGAAAAAGTACGTGGAGCAATGCTTAAATAGATATCTGTTAGAACTCCCACGGAACACTTCTGCGAGCAGATCTACCAAGAGATCTGTCGGGGACGAATATATTATAGCGGAATAGGAGTACACCCCTATCCTAAAATTACCCCTTACCACATCGTTATAGAATGGATTGAAACCTAAACCTGGAGAGGAAATTAATATTCCGAATTTTATAAAATTAACATTAATGAAAATTAAAATTTTACAACTTAAGGAAATTTGTTATTAATTTCAAAATATTTCCCCTCTTCAAAATGTTCCACATAAATTCATGGTAACTTGGTCATCATTCAGAATCATAAAAATAAACAAATGATTCAAAAAAATATACCAAATCACCACATTTATATTTTCATCTACAGTGCGCAGTAGTCGATCAGTGCAACAGTATAAGAATTTTGTGAAATTAAAAGTTGTTTTCGTGAAAAATAAAAAAGAAACCAACAATAGCAATTATTATAAAAACAAAACAATAATAAACCTTGATTCCAGTATGTTATTAACAGTAAGACGTCTAACACAACGTTTATATCCCAAACAAATACAGTGAGTATTGAAAATTAAATGATACAAAATGGATTTGTTTCAGTACAATCTTATGTAATTATTGACCTACTTTTACGTTTATAGACTCTGTAAAATGTCTCAAATCGGTGAATTGGGCTGTGGCGCCGGCAAAGGTGGCGGTGGTGGTGGCACCATCCGTGAAGCTGGTGGCAGTTTTGGTAAAATGGAAGCAGCACGTGAAGAAGAATTCTTCTATAAACAACAAAAAGAACAATTGAAGAATCTAAAAACTAAAACAGAAACCACAACTAAACCAAATGAAGCTGCCAAGAACTGAACAGCTATAGAGAGGGAAAATGGTAGCAAGGGAGTACAGAGTAACCTGGCCTTTAAAAGACTGTAAATTATCGGCATTGGAGTTTTGTAGTTTTTCTTTTTTTAAATAAAGAATTAGAATTATAATAGATTTAGAAAAGTGTTTGCATTACAAATACTTCAAGCTAACAAAAATTGATAATTTTATATGCTTTTTTCGAAGTCGCCGTAGTCTAGTAGGTAGTGTGTTTACTTATTAGATGAAAAGCCAGGGTTCAAATCCCAGGCCAGACATCAAAACAAAATACAAAAAGTATTTTTTCGGCGACTTCCTCTGTCGTTCGGAGTCGACTTTAAACTGTAGGTCCCGCCACTCATGTATAAAATTAACACACACAACATAAAGTGGTGTGAGAAACTAGGCTGTAATCCTGACTGAAGGGTTATAATGACCAATTATGTATGTTATGTATGTATGCATGCTTTTTTCCCTGAGTATCTTCATTATCGGTTTTATTTGGAGGCTATTAGGCTCATTGGGACATCCACAGCATTGGTATGTTCTCAATTTAGACATGGCGTATAACAAATGATCACTTCTGAGATAACTATCCAAATTCACATACCAATTATTTTCGTCTGCGTTTTATCTGAACCGGAGAATCATATAAAAAAAATGTTGTTAAGGCAGCGTCTGCGAGTATCGTTACAAAATAGTTGACATATTCATTTGATTCTGGAGTTACGAGTAATAATTCCTTTTAATAGTGTTGTTGTTTTGGCTTAACTTAAGAAAACAGGGGATTCTATCGTTAGGTTGTTTATTTCTATTTGTATCACAGTGTTCACTCTAAGTTTAGTTGTTGTAACAGCTTTCTGTTGGTCGCGAGTGTTTGTTTTTTTTCACAGTAAAAAACCCTTCTGGAACAATTTTAAATGGGTTGGCCATCTTTGATCGATTGGTGCTCGGGTTGGAAATAGTAATATGTGTTCGATTTACTGGTGGAACACTTCTATGTCTTAATTACAAGGATTCTATCTCCAAGGAAGTTGATTCCTTTTGCGTTTTCTTTTGTATAAATTTCAGTCGGTAAAATATCAATTTACATAACCCTTCCCCTTGGTATTGTCTGGCAGATACAGCTACTTTTTGTTTTTGCATCGGATTTCGAAGTCCCTTTTCAATTCGAAAATATCCGAATAAATTTCATTTTTAAGATCGTGTGATACTGATATTATTTTCCCGATAAATAATCAGAAACTATTTCACCTACAGGAACATTTTGAGATTTTTCATCTTTCAGATACTTTCAATATGTTTACATTTATATCTTCAGTTTGATAAATCGTATCTCTCAAATTGTGCTTCAAACGATAACATTGAAAAGCAGACCTCTAATGACCACATGTAGAGTTATTGTTTATTTTCATTCTTATCTAATGCCACCACCACCATAGTTTACTACAATGTACAACGACGATATTGATAAGAATTAGTTTTGTTCTCTGTCTAAATACAAATAAGAGAAGCGTTCAGATAGAAATTGAGCACAAAAGTATCTATGAGTACCAGCAACAGCAACAAACCGGTCTCAACCGCACTGGAAATTGTTTTTTTTTTCTTAAAAAATATATGAACTCAAAAAACTATTTGTCTTACTACATACAGTCAAAATAAGACAGTCATAGAATAAACACGTAAATATGGCCAAAAACTTGACAAATCCTTTAAAGGCGGCTTTAAGAGCCCGCATGAAAGGTGACGTTTTAAAATCTATTTCACCCGAATCCCGGTCCAGACAATCAAAGGCCATAACCGAAAAGGTAAAAATAATCATGTGTAATAAAGCATAGGTTCTCATTAATCAAACACGGTGAATTTATTATTTTTTTTTTGCAACTCAAATCGATTTGCAGGTCTTACAGAGTGAAGCATTTCGCTCGGCTCAGCGCGTTAGTATTTATTTAAGTACTGCTGAAGAGGTGGACACTAGTGTGCTACTAAGTGAATGTTTTCGTTTGGAAAAACATGTCTTTGTGCCCACATATGAGGGTAGTCAAATGGAAATGGTGCGTCTAAAGGATTTGCAAGATTATGAAACGTTGCCGCTAACAAAGTGGAATATTAAACAGCCGAATCCTAAGGATGGTCGCGAAAATGCCTTGACAAATGGTGAGTGTTTCAGAAGGGTGTGAAACGGCGCTATTTTCTTCACGTCTGTCGGCTGTGTCTATGTTTGGCGTAGCTATTGGAAATCAAATAATTTTAGATTAGTTTTGAAAATTACTTCAGTTCTTGCTCTTTTTTTGGAAACTCTATTAAACCTAATCGACATATAAGTGAGTTCGATAGAACCTTTATAATT
Source organism: Sarcophaga carnaria (assembly GCA_958299815.1). Classification (NCBI taxonomy): domain Eukaryota; kingdom Metazoa; phylum Arthropoda; class Insecta; order Diptera; family Sarcophagidae; genus Sarcophaga; species Sarcophaga carnaria. The sequence continues at coordinate 21,701,107 of OY283153.1, read as the reverse complement.
AGTGGAACTTAATTCAATTACCTTAGAGGTAAAATTGTTAAGTCTTGTGTTTCTACATATGTTTCCTGTCGTGTAGAACATAAATTCTGATAACTTTCCAATACAGCGTTTAATTTCTATGTTTAACAGTGTTAATATTAACTCACAGTCTATTAACACAACACATAAGGAAAGTCCATCGAGTCGAGTAAGCGGTTTCTTCATCACCACACTTCTGGCTGTTGTTAGGCTTGTTTTGTTTACCATTTTGAATGCGTTTTTGTGTTTTCTAATAACCTAATCCTCTTCTAGGCTATGGTCTCGATTTGTTCCTTATACCGGGTGTTGCATTTACACGAAGCGGTGGTCGCATGGGTCACGGTATGGGCTATTATGATAAATATTTGAGAAGACATTTAACCACGTATCCAAATAAGAAAACAACATTAATGGCTTTAGCATTTCGTGAACAGATTGTGGATGAGGAGACTTTACCCTTAGAGGCACACGATGTTAGACTGCATACAATAATTACTGAATAGCAGACAATACATACACACACATAAGCAATGAGGAAATTTAAAACAAATGTAACTGCAATAATTTAAACATAATCGCACATATACAAACAAACCAAATGCATATGGGTGAGAATAGATGATAAGAAATTAAAATAAATACAAGGTATTTTCTAACAAAAATCAAAACAAAAAAACTTATTTACGTATTTGGATTGCTTTTCCTTTATAAAGATTTTACAAAGAAACAAATAATGGAAACATTGTAAAAAAAAGTAATTAAGATTAGTTTAAAATATGGACAAAATTTAATATTTTGTATTTAATGTGAACATAAAAGAAAACTTTATTAAGCTTAATATACTTCTGGCTACTAATCTAACGTAGATATGGACGTGCTCGTAAGCCACGGCCTCTAATTCTTCCGGTAAAATGATTCATGGGGTAATGAGGTCCATCGCCAACACCACCCGAGAAATGTGAATCTGGATTAGAACGGTAATGTGGTGAACCTGATTCATTCCAGGTGGAGGGTGAATTGGTACGTAATAGTTTCGTTTTACGATATGCAGCTACAGCCGATATGCGAGAGCCGCGATTACGTCCCACTCGCGAGCCACGCATTAGCGGTGGAATCTTATTATAACCAGTTGGACCAGTAGGTTGGGCTCCGCATGTCTCTAAAGCCAAAAAGTCATCAACATGTAGCGAAGGAGGTCTTGAGGTATTAGGTGGACGCGAACGAAATAGATCGCCTCTGGATGGTGGTGGCCTAGGAAAACCTCTACCCCTCATAGAGGTTATATAGATTTTCTTCTCTGGCCTACCAGTAGACGGCTCGACTTCAACACGTCTCGTACGGAAACAAGGAGCAGTGGGTGTGCGTTCACGATTAGATTGTGGCGAAGCCGACAGATGCAAAACTCGTTTGCAGTCCGAAGAGAGATTGCATTCGGGTGATAAGCAGCTTTGAGCCAATTCGGTTAAATCACAATTTATTCTCTCATGCTGAGCTGCAAAATCTTCGCTAGTCAGAGCATCAATATTTAAAGTATGTAACCAATGTTCAGCCCTCATTTGACTGTGATCATTTTGTGGATCATAAGTGGTAAATATGGGTCTTGCACCGTACTGTGTTACAATACTTTCGGCTTGTGGTAAACTAGGTTCAGTTGTCATGGCATCATCCTCATTATCAGCTTTGATAGCCGTATTAGCTACCAAGTCTTTCAGTTGTTTTATATCGTCTAGCAAAGTTTCATTTATTTGATCCTTATAACGTTCAAATATGTTGCCAATTGATTCAATAACATTTGGTTTAGTTTCCTCCGCTTTAAAACCAATTATCATAGTCAGCTCCTGGCCTGTTAGTTTTAAGCTTCTTGATGGTAAGGAGGAAAATTGCGATGTTAGTTCCTCAATTTGTGTTAAGGAACGTATTAATAAAACCAAGGATTCGATATTGGAATTATAAGTACCAGCTTCATTTAAGTTTATAATCTTTGATATCCATTCCTGGAATTCAGTAGCTTTTTGCTTCAACATTAAGGCCAAATGATAAAAGGTTATGCTATGGAAAAATAAGAAATAATTAAATGTGTTTACTTAGCGTTAACGCTACAACTTACTCATGCTCGGTTAGAATTACTAAATTTCGAACACCCATTGCCGAAACTTCAGATGTAACATCCACTTGCATTAGGTTAGTAAATATCGCTTCCACAATTTTCGGTATCAGTTCCTTATTGGGTAAAGCAGTAGCTAAATTTAGTAAAGGATTATTGTTGTTGTTGCTACCGAAGGTATTAGACGAAGCTATAAATGATATCTCTGAATCTAGGAAACTTTCCAATAAACGATGAACAGCAATTTGGCATTTTATGCCAACATTCGTAGAAGTTTTCATTACCAATAAAGCATTTAGGAAATCCCATAGTTTTCCCGCTAAAATGGAAAGTGTTGATATTTTTAAAGCGGGATAAGCATTGAGACGGGCAAAGAATTGAAGAGTGCGTGCCAAGTGTGCTGTAGGCTGTTGTCCCGAAGCCGACCATTCATTGGTTAACATTTCACTTAAGGTCTTGGTGATCAGCAATGTCATATTGGGCGCCAAATCAGCCAATTGCAAGCAAACTCGTGTAAGTAAATCACTTAGTTGAGGAAATGAGGAGGGTGCCATTGCTTCGATAAGGCGGGCTATTTGTGCTCCCTGGGGATGTAAGTGAGCAGACCAAAGTTTACGTTCTCTGATTAAATGCTGAGCCTGTGCTTTAAGCGTCTCAGCATTATTTGAAGGATCTATAAGAGGCAGCGGTACAGGTAGAGGTAAAGGCAAAAGCTCAGCTAAGACGAGAAGACCTAGAAGTAGGATCAAAATACATATATGTTGAGTTATTTAGAAGACTAAGTGAGAGATCAATCAGTCCACTTACCCGGTATGAATGTAGATGGTCCATCAATGTTTTTTAAGATTTCTCTTATCATTTGAGTCCATAATGATTTGTGCAATAATTCTTCATCCTGTTCGTTGGGTTGGGTGTAGGCTAACAGTGTTTGTATAATTTCATATTTTGACTTTTCGACTTCTATGGCAGCAGGACTAGACTCGGGGAAGTAATGCATCAAATAATAAGTACGCATCAGGTGATCTATAGCCGTTAGATCTTTAAACTCTACATCTCTGCATTGTATAGCAAATGATAACATTTCGCGCATTACCTGCAAAGCTGGTAAAATAATCTGACAACAATGAACACCCTGTATGGTCATTAAAGCCGGCTTATGAAGGCCAGGTTGTTCAAAGTATGCGCATAGTTTTTCTAAGATTTGCATTAGAGTTTGCATACCATCAGCGGCATAAAACTGCAAAGCAACATAACGTTGTTTTAGCTCCTCAGTATCGGCAGATTTGAACATTTTCGATACTGGGCCAATAGCCAAATGACGCAGTATCCTTAAGCCCATTATTAAATCACCCGGAAATGTAGTGATGTACTCTAATGATCTCGTTATAACTTCAACCAAAGGTGTAATATCATCGTATGCAAAAATATTGATGGCTTCTAGGGGTTTAAGATAGACAAACATTTCCTGTAAAACGGCCGAAACAGAAGGTTCAAAAGTTTCATGATTTTTAGCCAATTCCAATATACGAGCACCAAACTCGATTAAATAGTCGAGATTTTCACAATAGCGCACACAACAATCGATCATATCGACGGCATAACTCAAGACAGGACTTTTGTATTTTGCTCCAGGCGAGGTTAATTGACGTTGAGCTTGTAAACGTTGCTCATGCTTTACCAGATCCATAAAAATTTGTAGTTGATTGTTAAGGCCCAACACGTCAACGGTGTAATGTCGGCCATTTGTATTACAGGTTTGTGAATACAAGGCATGCAAATGTGTTGCCAATTTATTGGAATCGTAAGTTTCACTTACGCTTGAATAGAATAAAATTGCATCTAAATGATAGCGTGTTTGTATTTTAAATGCTAACTCTGTGCCCAATTGTTCCAGTTCTTTATTCTGATTTGATTCCTTTAATACCACAGCTATGGCGTCATCTGCTGCAGGTAACACCACATCTGCAGCGGCTGTAGATTCAGCTTTAGGTTCACTAGTTTCGCCTTCTTTTGCTTTTACCTCTTCGCCGGTTGGTGATTTTTTTAATTGCTCAACAGACTGTTCATTTAGGTTACAAGATTCTTCCTTAAGTGTTGGTTCAACGGATTCGGAAGGTTTTTCTTGAGGAAACAAACAAATTATTAAATTAGTATTGAACTAAACATTGATTATTCTTAATTCTTTCTTACCTTCATTATCCATAGCATCACCATCTGTTACTTCTTGTGGCACTTCTTCTGAGCCCAATATAGTAGCTACTAACGTTTGAGTAACTTCAAAACAATCCTCTGTTAGGTAATCAATACCAACACTACACTGTATCATTGAGCGTAGTAAATCTAAAGCACAGGCCAATAGAGAGGAAGGCAAGGAACCTGAATTGCTTATCAGCAAAAGTAAAGATTCTGCCAAAGAATGCTGATGGAAATAAGCTCTTAACGAATTCGCAAACATTCTTTGAGCTGCCGTATCAATTGATATTTCAAACTTTTTCGAAACTGGTAAAAATCTCGTCGGCTGCTGATAGGATAGACAATTTTCCTGTAAACTATCCAAAAGTTGTTGTAAACAGGCACCCAATGTTTGATAGGAATCCAAAGTATTCCCTTCATAATTGGTAAGAACAAACAATTGTGTGCACGTTTCTTTTAAGGTAAACAGCGCCTCATTTAAATGCAGTTTCTTTATAATTGATTGCAAGAAATATTTTGTACGTGTTAATTTTGAATTCTGCAACAAATCCAATAGAAGTTGATAGCCATTAATAACGGGCGAAAGAAAATGATTTAAAGCCGGCTTGCAATCCAGTAAAGAGTAGATAGTTTTCAATAGTAAAAGCTTAATCGATAAAGCCATGTAGTTTTGATGATACAGTGACAGCACAACTATAAAAGGATCAAAGCTTTCTTTGTTCAACAAATGCTCGAATAATAAGCTGAAGGGCGCCAAAAGTTCCATTAATCTAGCTCCTGTCTTAATGTGACGTATTTTAAAAGCAGGTTGCGGTTGACTACAGGCAGCCTCAAAATCTAGAGCTATAATGCAAATTTTCGATATGAGGTTCAAATTATCATGGTTTTCCAATACTGCAGAAAACACTTCTTGCCTTTTCTTATAGTTCTGGCTTATATAGGACAACTGAGTTATTAATTGTTCGCTAAAGAAAACAAAATTTTCTTTTTCCTCTACTGTGGTCGAAGCATCCATAAATGCTTGAATGCTTTCGCATTTCGATTGCAGCTCGTATTTCTTTAGTAGGCTTTTTATTATCTCCACATCCTTTTGATACTGCTGCTTAAAATCGCAAGAAAATTTCTGCACAGGTTGGCTGTAAGGATCGAAATGTATTATGGCAGGTTTAGCCTTTAAGGCCAAGTTCTGTAATTCCTGTTCAAATTCATCAGCATTTGTAGGGGGCTCTTCATTTGTGTTGGACTCATTGTCCTGATCATCGCCCATGATTTCATCGTCACTTAAAATAGGTTCGTATTGTTCGACAGGAGTACCAGGATTTTCATCATCTTCTATAGCACATGGCTCTGGATTATCTGTTGTATTTGCAGATGCAGCTAGAGATTCTGAAGATCTGCGATAGCTTCTAGTTTTTAAAGTTTTATAATGATTAGTGGATTCTTCATCGGTGTAGTCAGGAGATCTAGGTCTTACAGGAGAATCTATAGAGGCTGGAGGCGTTCTAGGCCATTTTGGTGGCTCTTCTACATCCGAACGTGAACGTTCCGAACGTTTTCTTCTAGAATGACGGGAATAAACTGGACTCCTAGACCAATCTCTTAAAGGTTTTTCTCTATCCCTTTCACGTTCACGTTCTCTATTTCTCATATACTCATTGCTTTCGGAATGACAACGATTACGTGAAGAAGGCGATCTCTCCGAGGATCTGGATGATTTTCTCAAACGCCTATCTCTTTCCTCACCAGAGTCACGCCTATAATGGCCCTCAGTAGTACGCACCCTTACATTATCATACTCCAAATCCTCATGATCGAGGCCATGAGTACCTAACTCTCCAGTTAAAGGTTCTTTCCATTCTTCCTTTAATTCTTCATCTGCTATAGTAGCACTTCTGACATCTTCTCCACTTATATTAGGCATTTCATCAATTTCTTCGGGTTCACAAGGTGCCGGAGGAGGGCTGGCTATATTTTCCGTTAAAGAATTCGTTAATATACCATATACGGCCAATGTTATGGTACTATACCACCCTCTTAGTACCAAACCGTCTGTGGGTATTTTCTCCTGGGTGCACTCCAAATGAATACAATCGTTTTGATTATACTGCAACTGACCCAAATTCTCAAAAGCTGAAGCACCCGGCATGCCCAAATCATTTACAAAGAACTCAATGTCAAATTTTGAAGGATTAGTGGCACCCAAACGCACGCCACCGGGAAAGTCCGCTTGAACACGAGCCCCTAATGGTATAATTCGAACTTGCGTTATAAATACCGGTTTCGGAAATTGCACCAAATCCAGATTAATATCCTATTACCATATGAGACACAGATTAACAAATATTTTCGTCTTTTACCAAATTGGTGGCTGTGTTGTCACTTACCGCGTCTGATTCATGTGAGAATGTATCGAAGAATAATAGTTCACTAGCATCCTCTGCTTCTGACATATTTAATGTTTTTTTCTATTTTTTTAAATAATGGAGCAATTATTTTAATATTTTATTTAATTAATAAATGTTAATTTATTAATTTATTTTGTTAAAAAAAATATTCACGCAAGCAAAACTTCTCCACCGCAATTACGATTGAAAACAAACTAATGAATGGAATGTTATATGAAAGCTGAGAGTTGTGAAAACTAAATGTCAGATCTTTATTTAGTATTGCCAGATGTGTAATATATGTAAACATTAGCTTGCAATGGGAATAAACTCCAAGCTAAATTTAAATTAAATATAGAATTTTTTGATAGTACTGGTCCAAAATTTTTATAATTTGGATGGATTTTGCTAAATAACTGCAATGACTTGAGTATATTTTGAGTATAGGTTTGCATTTTTTTGTTTCCCATTGTGTAATCTTACTTTCCCCAATTCTTATTTCATTGTCTTTAATAAAACTTTAGTACGGCAACACTATTACATTCTTTTAATGTTTTTTTTTTAATTACCTGTCGTAAAAGAGTTATTTTATTGAAAGTTCTTTAAAAGAAATACACAATTTTTCCTAAATTCATATAAATTTGATAAAAGCCCAATGTAAATGCTTGTAACGAAATGGGTTCCCTAAATCGTGAAAATATTCAACAGTTTTGCCGTGCATGTTTACGACACCTATTCAAAAAACAACCTCAGCAACCAGAAATGCAAAATAATGAACCCACTTTTTATCATGTTGATCGTACCCAAGACCTTAACAAGTGGATTTCCATTCTGAACCCTTTGGAGGAAGCAAACAATACCAACAGTAATCGAAATCAATATGCAAAGTATGTTTGTCGTTCGTGTTATGAAAATTTTAAACACGTAAACGATTTCAAAGAGATGGTTCTGCATTCCTATAGTGTCATGACGAAACTGTTGAATACGACAGAGAAAAAGGAAGAAACTCCAAAAACAAAAGAAGATATAGTTATTGAAGAAATACAAATAAAATCGGAACCTATAGATAATGATGATGACTATATGGTCAACGATTGGCAAATGGAAGATATGGAAGAAAGTGTTGCAAATAATGCAAATTATTGTAATGCAGTTGAACAGCAAACTGAAGAGGATGATGATGACGGCGATGATGACGGTATTTGTAAGGAATTAGTGTTGCCAAGTGTAGCAAATCAAACATTAGCAAAGGATCATATTAAAAAGGTGAGAAGAAAATCTAATATTAGGTTCCAATTTTTTTTTGTATTCTAAAACTTTACTAAAGCAAAAAAAAAAAAATTATTTAACAAAGCTGGTTTCTTTTTTTAAATTTGAATGTGTCCCAGGCTGTGAGGGCTTGTACTGCCTTGATATCAGTGATTAGACTAGGAGGCCCATAGTGATCGTTCTAGTAAAGAACAAATGTAAGGAAAAGAAAAGACAAGGAGATAGAGATGAACACAGAATAAAAACGCGATGATATACCCGCAATCCTTAGCTGTCTCAATGCTTTTATAAACTTTAGCAGAATTCTCGAATTTCGACTGAGATTTTAAATCCTTCAAGAATCCCAGGCCCCTATTTCTTCTATCAAGGGCTGAACTGTTGTGGAGCAAGAGTTCTATAATCTTTAACTCCTCTTCAATAGTCCGGTAAAGGTTAATCTCAGGACTTTGTCGGCGACTTAATCTCGGAATAACCCGTAAGAAATCCTGTCGCCAGTCACTCCGATATGTTACGGAAGATAGGTTCGATCTGGCCAAAATGCCGTTTCTGAAGTCCTTATAATTATGAAACCGTCGTGAATTGTACCAGACCGTCCCAATAGCTTAAAGTCAAGAAAAAATCAATTAAAAATCCGTAGTTACGGATGTAGGGTCAGCTATTTCCTCACGAGCATTCAAAATAGTAAATATCCCTGTCTAAAATATGCTGCAGTTGTCATTAAATCTAAAGTAAAAGTGAAGTTCGAGAAACCTATACTGGGGACACTGGACATCTGTAAAGATGTGTATAGATGTGTATACCATTCTTCCTTAGGAATATATCTGATATTAGTAGTAGATTTTTTATACGACTTGTATGATTATGTGAAACCAGTCGCTGTCTTTTTTTTTGTAACTTTTTAAAACCTCACGGTTTTCTTCATTATTTGTAGGTGAAACTGATAACAAGACATGGTTTCTGTCAAATTAACAATACTCAACTATAGTCATAGATTTATGTGCTATTATTTTTAATAAAAATTATTCAAACATATTGTTCTGTTACCAACGACAATTCTAGGAACCACCGGACTTTATGGAACATTCTGATGATATGTTATTTTCCCTATCACTGGACAGAGATGATGGTCAACCAAAAGCCGTAAAATCCTATAAATGTCGAATGTGCAAAAACAGTTACATACACAAGTATACTTATATAGCACACATAAGACAAATGCATTTGGGTATTGAGCGTGCCTTTGAGTGTGAAATTTGTCATAAAAAGTATACGAAATTCTGTAATCTGTATCGTCACTTGCGTCTGGATCACAATGAATCATTGCGTCAATACAAATGTGAATACAAACATTGTAATCGTAGTTTTCGTCAATTGACCACACGCCGCAAACATTATGAAAAAATGCATAATCACCTGGTATTTCCAGATCAAAAAGAAAGACTATCAAACGAATTCCTGAGACAAGAGGAGTCCCAATATACTAAACATTCCACAGATAATAACATGGCATCTACATCCAACAGCTCAACTAATTCCGATAAAGAAACACCATTAAAGGCTACCGCAAATAAACGTCTCTTCATATGTCCCTTATGTTCGATAGCCTGTGAAACATCTTACAATTTGAAAGTACACATGAATGAAGCTCACATAGATGAATTGAAATTTCCCTGTCATATTTGTGGCAAACATAAGATTTCCCAAATGAAACTGGACGAACATATAGCCACGGCACATAATAACTTTCGCGTGAAATGTGAGATCTGCCAGAAGGTGTTAAAATCGAAAAGTCATTTAAGACAACACATTCTATCCATACACAAAGGCATTAAACCATATGCCTGTGAGTATTGCCCGTCCACCTTTGCTGCTAAGAACACATTAAAAGTTCATACACGTATCCATACCGGCGAGAAACCATTCAAATGTCCCGTTTGTGATCGACGATTTAGACAATTGACACCCATGAAAAAACATGTCGAGATTCATGAAAGGGAACGTCGTAATGCGGTTGCTATTTAAATAAATACATTCTAAATGTTATTCTATATACACAATTATTATTTGAAATATTGAAATATGTATGTATTAGTTTTTATTTTATTATTTTTCTTTCACTTTTAAAGTGATTCTTATTTACTTTTAAGTACATTCCTTTAAGATACTTAAAATATACCTATTTTTTGGCATAAAATTAAACAAAACTCTTTGGATTTTCAAATATTTAAGTGTATTTGTGTTAACATTTGAACTTTAACTCTTAAAATGTAAAACTCCAAAATCAATTGTTGGAATGAATCTCTCCTAAAAGATTTTTATCTCAGTAGTACAGTAGGTTAGCTAGTCTAGTTTAAAAGTACATCTCCACTCAGAGAGGTCTATTGTGTGTACCATCAGTTGAGAGGGAAGACTAAACAAAATCGATCAGTGGAGGCTTTCTTACTTCCTTCCTTTTCTTATTCCCTCTTCGTTAACTATCAATTGATCTTTTTCAAAAAGAAAAAAGAAAATAATTATTTTGATTCTTTATGACTGAAGGTACCCAGTAGGTACCAGCCAATTTTCGAGTCAAATAATACCCGACTCAACCAATACCCGATTCAATTAATGCTCTAGATAAATCTCTACAGGTTGGAAACCTCAACAGACGCTTTCTCTTAGCGTGTATACCGGAACAGATATATGCAATGTATTCGACAGTTTCAAACTATCCTGCATTTTCATATGCCCTACAGATGCAATCCTGTCAGTTTCTTTGACTTCACAATGCCCATTCTGTCCTTGAGTTGTCTAGCCTGGGACACAAGTATTTTAGTCATTCTGAAGTCTATAACGTTTAGCAACTCCGTTGCTTCTCTTGCCAAATTATCTGAGAAATCCATTCCACACAGCGCTTTCCCTGTAAAGTACTTTCTGCTTATTGAAACAAGTCTAGTTAGTGCCTCCAAGGCAGCCTGACTGTACGCATAAATAACTGCCCTACTCTTATGTAAACAGCTCAGCCCGAGAGAAACTACACTCATCAAGGATCCTATAGAATTGCTTCACAAAATCTCCCAAATAGACTTTCACTTTGGTTCCAGCCTCCATTTCAGAGTTGTCCTGTATATACACCGTGATTGCTAAAAGCTCAGCTAGAAAGAAATTGCATTTATTTGGAATCCTAGAGAATTGCTACAACGTATCCCTAAAATTGACTTCCGTTGTCCTATGTATGTATATACCGTGATTGAAACCCTCTCAGCTTGGAAGAAATTACATCATTAGGGATTTCCAATATCTCCAAAATAGATTCCTGCATTTGTGTTTGAACGCATGACTGTCCAGTAAACTACAACTCGACATTACTTTCTATTCGGAAATACCTTCCAGGACAATTTATCGAAATCAGATGTCTTAATTACATTCACCGTTTAACACGGAGCCGTAATCTCTTGAGATCCTACTTTGTTTGTACTCGCGTATATACTCTCCATAATATTATCATCAAAATGTTTCTTCCCTGCAGTCTACTACAACCTTTAGTAGAAGTAAACCTAAGATAATCTTGGAAGATGCCTGATGAGCATTGTTAGAGGCAATTGATATGCCTGGAGATATTCAACAGATTCCTCGGAGTCTGCGATATATATCTTAATAATTTCTGAGTAGTTGGTGGCGTAGTTATGGCTGACAGACACTTTTATCGCGTTTTATTTGCAATTTCGATGACCTTTCATTCAAGTTATTGCAAGATGCTCTAGTTAAGCAGAGTTTTAATGTTTATAGACAGTGTTAACTGATCATTCCAGAAGTTTTGAAAAAATAAAGGATTATGATAATGCCATGAATATAATTAAACTTTATTTTACTTCATTTAAGCAGAATTGGTAGAAATAGTATAATTTAAGATATCTATAGAGCCAGCATTGTCAAACTCTATTGTGGTCACTTCCGTAATGGTTGTACCAATGCCAAGTAAAGACAAAATTAAAGACAACAAACCCGACTCAGTCACATTAATTCCAAGATCAGCTAATAGTTTACCCAGTAAACCTACAGGTCTTGTATTCGTTGTAGTGACACTACCGCTAATTGTATTCTGTTGGGCTGTAAAGTATACCTGGGAATAAAGAGAAAACGAACAAAATTATTTCAACTTTTACAATTATTACGAAAAAAATGATTTACCAAAAATGCACGACGTGTTTCACCAATTTCGGCCAACTTTTTTAAAACATCCGTAGTATTGAGTGGTATAAAGGCGGCTCTAACAATTTCCAAATTCATACCACGAAGCACTTCACGGTTTTCTCTTAGTTGCCTGGGAGCATTGCCTTCAGTGGAGACAAATATAATTTCATCCTGAACCACCAGTATAACCACGGTATTAGATTTTTGTGTCAATACGATATCATTGATTTCCTCAACTGAAAATACATTCAAGATATATATGTACATGGATAGGTGGGTTTTATTTAATTATTGTTTTTAATAAAATATTTACTAAATGCTGGATCATAAGGAAAATTAGCAGCGTTTACAGTAACAGCCAAAATTAAAGCCACAATGCTAACGTATTTCCAAAGAGCCATCTTATGACGTCTTTTTTTCTTGTATTCAAAGAAAGTTTTTTGGGAAAACTGTAGTTAGAGCTTCATAAGCAAGTCTATTTATAATCCAAAAAAGAAATTTTAATCTTTTTTAAGTTTATTTAGTTTGCATTCACGATTTTAATTTTTTAACTGCACGTTTGTATCAATAAATGAATTTCATTTTATGGATTCATTGAAAAGATAAATTTAGAAACATTCTAGACCCGTGCCATAATTTCGAAACGAAAAATGTTTTTGTTTTAACAGCCTAGACTATAACATAAGGGGTGTAGTCAAACTAAATCGATTATTTCGACATGAAGTTTTAATTAATTTCGCTCGGAACGGTCCCGTTATATTTATTACATATCCACCTTGAGTTGTGGAAATACATCGCAACGAGACTGAGGGATAAGAATAAAGGGATCAATTTGTAGTTTATATGCTCTGTTAAGTAGGTTATATCGTTGGTCTCATGTAGAAAGGCCCTAACTCACACTTTTTTCAAAATTGATTTTTTGTGATTCCAATGCATTTAACACAAATACACATTGGAATCACAAAAAAATCAGTTTCGAAAAAAATGTGAGTTAGGGCCTTTCTACATGAGACCAACGATAGGCTCTGTGGTACTCAGCTGAGTCAAGATAGAAAATGGAATCCAAGCTAGACTTCCATTTGGAATGCATTGAAAGATACGAGTAGTTCAACTTGGTCAGTTAGGCATCCATCCGAGCTCTAAGTTCGTCGGAGATTAATTCGAGCATAATATGGGACTTAATAGTTTGGAAAAGCTAAATGTGGAAGCTCACGGTAATGAGCAGGCAGATAAGCGTGCGGGGATGATAGTATCCACTTTCCGCGTGAGAGGTATTTAGAAGGGTATGCTCGACGAAAGGCAAGATGAGAAGAGGCGGAGCGAAATTAATCTTTGTGAAAATCTCCACTTTTGTTTGGTAATGTCAATGAGAAGGGATTTAAATCATGCATCAGACTATCCTGAGGATATGGTAATTGCCCTTTTGACCGAGTGTTCGGACAGAGAAAACTTTTACAGAATATGGATCGCCTCAAGCCTAATACGTAGATTCTTTGAAGAGGAGAATAAATCATTACAACACATACTTGAAACCTGTGCAGCGTTAATGTATCTCAGAAGGATAAATTCTTACTGACACTGAACAACATCTTGGATTCTGTAAGGACAACAGTATTGAGAGACATTAACGGACCCTGTGATTAAGGTATTCTGTGTAGAGAAGAATAAATCTTAAGAACACATACTTGGAACCTATGCCGCCTTAATGTATCTCAGAAGGATAAATCTGCGTGGCTATCAAATATAATACAGAGAGTTATTCTTACTGAGACTGAACAACATCTTGGATTCTGTAAAGACAACAGTATTGAGAGACATTAAAGGACCCTCTGATTAAGGGATTCTGTGTAGAGGAGAATAAATCATTGAAACACATACTTGGAACCTGTATAGCCTTAATGCATCTCAGAAGGATAAACCTGCGTGGGTATCAACTACAATACAGAGAGTTATTCTTACTGAGACTGAACAAAATCATGGATTTTGTAAGGCCAACAGTATGAGAGACATAAGATCGTCAAAACCATTTGGTTGGAGAAGAGTCTTTAATTTTTACTCTCTCTATTTTCTCTCTCTCTTCTCTTCTCTCCTCTTCATATTTCACAACAAAATTTTGACTACATCAGGGATGTGCCTCCAAGCATCTGCCTTAGTAGAATCAGCCTTTTCCTTTGCCTAGTTAATTAACGTTCGTATACAAATGTTGAGTTCACCTTATAGCAGGTAAAACTTCTGATGATGGACTGACTGGTATGTCTTGGCATTTGTACCTTCTGTTCAAGTTAGATTGTACATATCTTTCCATTGCCAAAGCTATACCATAAAATGGTTCCTCTTTTAAAAAATTTTTAACTTTCAAACTGATTCATTTACTTATATTACTCAGTGTAGCAGCAAAACATTTCGTAGAATGGTTGTGTTTAGTGGATAGAAAAGGAGGCACCAAACTGTTTGTTTTCTTAACTTCTATTGTCCTTATTATATTCATTTTTGGCTCTGGACTTTTATACTATTATGTAGAATGGACTTACAACAGAGATTCTAGCGTCGGCATAGTAAACGTTCTAATAGTCATAGTTATGCCAATACGTGACAGTTTATATATCATATCCTCCACTACATAGGCTGTGTTCAAGATTAGCTTGTCTCCATTTATAAAAGTCCAATAGGTCACAACTAGTCTTACCATTGTGATATACATACATCCAGTATGAATTCTAGCATCTTTTCACCTTGAGATTGAAATGTTTTTTTTTCGAATTCTGACCGCGCTTAGTTTTAGAGAGTATATGGCATAACCTGCTCAAAGAATGTGGTGCAATGTGCTGGTTTAGTTGCCAGGATATTTTTCTTACTTTTCTCATCGTTTTTTATAGAAACCTTGTAGATTATTGGTTCGGAAATTATCATCTACTGAAACCACATTGAATTTGCCGTAGTCTAGTTGGTAGTGTGTTGGCTTATTAGACGTAAAGCCAGGGTTCGAGCCCCAGGCCAGACATCAAAACCAAATACAAAAAGTATTTCTTCGGCGACTTCCTCTCAGTAGATTTTTGGCAAAAATTCTGAGAGTAAATAAAAATTGCCATGAAAAGTTTCTCAAAAACCTGTCTTTCGGAGTCGACTTTAAACTGTAGGTCCCGCCACTCATGTATAAAATTAAAACACACAACATGAGTGATGTAAGAAGCTAGGTCGTAAGCCTGACTAAAGGGTTGTAATGACAAATTATGTATGTATGTATGTATGTATGAAACCACATCTACCCTCCATCCATATTGCCTTACAGGGTGATCAGTTTAAAGACTGCTTTTATTTTTACCGTTAAGGCTTTGTAGATATGTTCATTTGTTCATAGAACTTCATTAACCTCTGTAGAAAGCTTGTTGGCAGTGTCACAGTTCTTCTTGGACATTAGCATCATCAGGTATTGAATTAGATCGCTTACAGACCTCTGCGTATTTGCGAAATATCCATCAATATTTGGTATTATATTATGGTTTCGCTGTGTAGTTACTTAGACGGGTGTATTACTGTGTCTTATTCTTTAATTCTTTTCAGTTGCTATGCTATTGATGCCTCATAAAGTCCTTAAAATGTTTCGTCTGTACTTGTCTCATTTTAATGCAATTTAAAGACGGGTTCTTTATTGAATAAAACTTTTCTTCTTGTCTATTCAACGTCAAATTCGTAATAATTTTCATTAACACTCTCTATAATTATTATATCCAACCTCAAAATTTCGTAACATTTCGCAACGTATAGATTTTTAGGGGAGCAG
Source organism: Sarcophaga carnaria (assembly GCA_958299815.1). Classification (NCBI taxonomy): domain Eukaryota; kingdom Metazoa; phylum Arthropoda; class Insecta; order Diptera; family Sarcophagidae; genus Sarcophaga; species Sarcophaga carnaria. The sequence goes on along the minus strand of OY283153.1, from coordinate 21,685,185 downwards.
TCACTCTATTGCACTTCATAAATAATGAATGCATTCTCCCCATACGATAAACGTGTGCCTACTGCAAAATATTTGCGTAGTGATTACCTGGTACTTGTATTGGAAAATATAAATAAGAAAATAAAATAAATAAATAAAATAAAATAAATAAATAAGTATAATATTATTATATACGCCTTTGGAATAATTTAAAATTATTACTTGCGTATGAAATTTTTTTAACACTTTAAGGGGTTTATTATCGTAAAGCATACAAGGTGTCCTTGAAGTTGAATTAATCAGACTGGTCGTGGTTCAAACGATCTGAAGCCATTGCAATGATTTTATGTTGTACTCAATTTTATTATATAGTTATCTCTAGTCTAGCGTAGACCAAAGTCCCTGTGTTTTTTTGATAGCATGTGCCAATTTCTCTAGTCTAGAGTAGAGCAAAGTTCCAGTGTTTTTTTGATAGTATATTCTCAGATTTAAGTTTCTCTTTGTTTCAGAAATACAAAATAGTTATTAATAATCCCAAAATATTTCTAAATATTCATCCTTCCTTTCCTTTTCCACAGACTAGACTTTTCTTTGCCTCAAAAGTTAGTTGACATAAAGGTTAGTTGATAAATACTTTCGTTTATACATACAAAAATTAAGTTTTAGTTTTGCTCCTGCTGTCCACTGCTTCATACGGATGTTTTGAAATTCGGCAACCAGGCATGTTGGATCATATCCCTTCTATCGTCTCCTCCTCAGACATCTTCGATCCCTTCTGTGCCAGTTCGTCCGTCTTTTCGTTTCCCTCTAAGTCACAGTGGCCTAGAGCCCAGCAGAGGCGGACGTTGGGTCTACGTATACGGTGTAGAGAGTCCATGCAACTCCTGACGTCCTTTGATTTTACGAGATGGGAGCACAGCGTTTTGAATACTGCTTGACTGTCCACACATACATATGATCAAGTTCGAGGGAGGTAGGTCCTCGGTTTTAACCATGCGTGCAGCTTATTCAATAGCAAATATATCCGCCTGGAATACGCTGGCCTGGTTAGGTAACCGGTATGACCCGTTCAGTGCCAGTTTATCGGAATAGACTCCAGATCCAGGTCCACATTCAATTTTGGAGCCATTGGCGAAGATCGTTTTATTACTGTAACCGATGACAACTTCATCCACCCATTCTTCTCGTGTGAAAGTGTGAGTTTTGTATGTCCGTCGGAAAGAAATCTCTCGTACCAGCTTAAAAGGGTTTGATCAATTGCAGCTGGTCCTAGGATTATTACAGTTGCCTACAAACAGTGCTCTCCGTGAAAAAAATATTTTTTGGTGTTGGGATTATGAATTTTTGCTCATTCAGTTCTATTTTAATCATTCTTAAGAAGTGACATTATGTGGCCTTTCGATGATATTCACTGTTGATGTTATTTACTATGGAGAAATTAGAGGTCATTTGAATTCCTAGATAAAGGGTTTGGGGGCTTGGCCTTATACGAAGCTTCTTTACTTTAAAAATCTAACATTATGATGAACCTTTTTTGGTTCTTCTCCTGGGGGCTTCAATCAGAATTTCTGAACATATAAAGACATGTTACCGTTATTCCTCTGCGAAACAAGTCGCCAAACTTGGCAGCCCAGGGGTCTAATACTCGCAGTTGTGATCGAAATTGTGTTCGAATAGAAAATAATTTCGATAGCGAGAAATTTTCTGATGAAATTACTCGATACGAAACGAATCGATCTTTACTGTTACTTTTTCTCAGCTAATGTCAAAAATTTTGTAATCAATTTTAATCTTTCAAATTCAGAAGCTTCTTCACGTGTTAATCGTTGAGTTTTGTTAATCATTTTTGTTGAATTCAGATTGCTGATGAGATTATATGTGTATGCGAAATTAGAAGCTACAGAAGTGCTTTTTGCAAAGTCTTTTGTCTAAAAGTCTTTTGTTTAAAAAGTTCACCTTGTATACACTTTCAGTTTCGTGTAGTACTATAAACCTTTTCATGAGTTGCTTAAGGGGTTAAAAAAGTCTCGATCAAAAATCTTAACTTGATTTAACATTAAGGCAATTAGTTGATACATATGAAAAATATTTAAATTATACAATCATTTTTCTATTCATTTATTTATTTTTTATTTGTATTTGTACGAAGGAGGAAGATCTAAATGCATACAAATGTTTAACAAGTACGTTGTAAAATAAAAAAAAAATGTTTTTAAATGCAAATGTTCAACGAGATGGATGGCATTTTTATGAATGAATGATTAACTATGCAAGAAACACACCTCGATTTCTGGCATTTCGTTGTCGTTTTTTATATGTAAGATGCAGGTGTTAAGATTAGCAATGAAAAAGTACAATATTTTTGCCGACTATGGATGTAACAGCAACAACAACAACAACAATAGCAGCGATTATAAACGTAATAAATTGATGAATTAATTAGAAAATATTTTTAAAAATTTGTTGGCTTGTTTTTTCGTGGTTGTTTTCGAATAGAATTTATTTAATCTTAGTGTAATAAGGTAGGGGAATGAAATATTTATGCGTATGAGGTTTAATAATAAAGAAGGCATTTTAAATTATATTTATTGCCAATTAAGAACATGTATTGCACAACATCTAGAGAAAAAAAACAAAAGACTTAAGACACAAACTTTTTTCTACTCAACAGCTTTAGTTTCATTAAACCTTAACACGACGAATATTATTCATTTAAAAGAAGCATAAATGCCTGTATTTTATTTAATTCTGTTTATAATTGCCTTTAAAATGTTCTTGAAAACCATGTCAAATATTTTTCAATTTAAATTTAAAGCCCCCTCTTAAAAATTCTTTAAATACCATTTGGTCACTAAATTCAATTTACGCTCATCTCATAACAAAAATAAACAATTCTTTATTTTTTTTTTGGCCATAAATTTGTGTATTATTTTATCAACAGCCAGAAGAATTTAACACATTTTCGTTAAGCAAAAAATATCTTAAAAATCACACACACATACCGTGTGTTTCTTTATTTAAATTCTGCTAATTTACGCATGTAAATGACGCTGGCCAATGTCAATATTGATTTTAAGCAGTTGTCAGGAACATATTGTTAAGTGTGCGTGTGTGTATTTTGGCATGCGAAATTCCAAAGTCATGTTTTATTTTTTCTCCACAAAAGTATTTCCGTATATACAATATGGGCTGTATTGCGTCAATATACAAATGTTAGCAACAAATATTTGTCAAAAGAAATATCATTTTACACTTTAAAGAACAACTTGTGCAGCCATATTTTTAAGGATTTCAAGGAAGGATTAGTTGTCGTAATAAAATGTTTAAACAAATTTTTAATTCCTACTGACGTAGTTGTTATAAATGAGCGTCGCTACACTGTAGATAGGTGATACAAAAGAGGTTTTAAAAAAGTTAGCAAAACTCCTAAAGATGTTTTAAAATATTTTAACGATAACATTAAACGCATTATTGAAAGTGTTGTCCATCGAGGTCTGAGGAGAAGTAGTTCCTTATCGCCCTTGCTACTTTTTTCGCTAAAGCTTTCCTCTCTCGTCGGCGTTCATAGCACCTTATAGGCCGTTTGGTATATTAGACAAGTACACTACACTGCTTTCGCTTGCGTTCAAAACTTCCAAAAATATGATGCGATATTCACTACACCAACTGTATGCAGCTGAGATTAATTTGAAGGTCCACTGCCCATTAAAAATAATTTTCCACCGTCCTTTCTCTTTTGTCTGTGCTTAGAGTTTGTCCGTATTTTCGATTAACTTTTAGTTTAGTTGTGTTATTAACGCAATTTAGCAGCCACTCTGACATCTGATCTGACAATTTTTTCTGTGCTGAAAGAAATGCTAGGACCACCTACTATTTTATTACAGAGGCTGTTTTATCTCTGGATTCGCATTGAAAAAAAAGGGTTTTGTGAACGGTGGGGAACTTCCAAGCAGGGTACAACCACTTGCACTGATGGGTCATAACTGGATGAGTTTATTGATGCTAAGGTCTTTTATTTCTGGAGTTAAATTATAGACAACTGCAGCGTTTTTCAGTCGAAGATATTTCTTTTTTTGAGTGTTCTTGTAGCCATGGATGATTTTGCTACTTGTAATGCGGATTCTTACCTGAATTTCATTAACAGTCAGGCGACCATGAGTGCGATATGATCGTTTTGATGTAAGTCGCGAATGGTTAGGGATTATATAGGAACTGTAGGAGCCTTTTCAGTCTCTTTTGGTTTCCCGGCAGAGAGGTATTCCTAGAAACGAGACACACTTGTTTAACTGGGTTCTTACTCGATTGATGATGATTGTTTCTCCTAATTCTCTAATCGGCTGAATCTAAATACTCCTTTGGAGATGAATCTGGAATATTGAATGAGGAACTTTGTAGCTGACAGCCTTTGGTATTCTATCGACGGTAATTAAACTAGTTGCTGCTGTAAGAGATGCTGGCAACTGAGTTTTGCTCTGGACATTCTAAGGTCAAGTCTTTGGCGAGGATCTGTGGCAGATTTAAACCAAATTTTTATAGGTAATGTGGATACGAAGAGGAGTTGGTGACAATAGAGCATCTCCTGTGTGGCTGTCCTCCTGTTTGTTGATTACCCTGGGAGAGGATTTCGTTGGTAGCTTAAACTCTCTGTTTGGAGAAGAGTATTCACTTTCTTTCTTTCACTGTCTTTATCCCTTGTCTTTTACCACACTTCGTTTCTCTTACTAGGCCGAACATATCCAGGATGATCATGGTCAAGGGTATCCTTATTCGCGCATCACAAAGGGCTTTTTTCGGTCTAGTACCCATTCTAACCAATAAGTCTGCAATACAGTTTCCAGGTATGTTCCTATGCAAAGTGATTCAAATAATGGAGTCCTTCATCATTTGTCTTTTTCCCCCATATGCTGTTCGAAAGCGGCTTTGTGGCAGTTTGGCTATCGGAATATGTCAGTATATTCTCAGAGAATATGTTGCTACTGAACAGCACTTAGTCGCCTTGAAGATAGTAATGATTTCCACATGGAAGACACTGCCATGATCAGGCACCACACACTTTTCATATGCAACACCGAGTACTCGGTGTACATATATTTTCAAAGAATTTGGAAAATAGTTTCTATTCTATGCCTAATAGTTTCTGTTTGGGATTAGGACGTCTTAGAATACGTACAGATATTGATAGGAGACGATATAATCGTCTCCTATTGTGGAATACGGATTTTAGCATGTATACTAAGGCTAGCAGCTCACCGAATTCATATGACTACAGTAAGAGTCGCCGTAGTCTAGTAGGTAGTGTGTTTATTAGAAAATGTGAAAAAATATTTCTTCGGCGACTTCCTCTCAGCAGATTTCTGGCAAAAGCTCTGAGAGTAAATAAAATTGCCATGAAAAGTTTCTTAAAAATCTGACGTTCGGAGTCGACTTTAAACTGTAATTCCCGCCACTCATGTGTAAAATTAACAACCACAACGTAAGTGGTGTGAGAAGCTAGGTCGTAATCCTGACTGATGCGTTGTAATGACCATTTATGTATGTACATATGTATGTTATATGCTGCTTCAGTGGAAACTCCGCATAAAACCAATTTAGCATGTCGTAAAGTGCCTAGATTGGTGTTATTCTCAGGGCACTAGTAATAAAGACGGTACAATGAAGGTTAATCTTAAACAAAAAAAATAAATTTTCTGTGCATCTATCATATGAAAAGTCGTCTATAACGTGACAAACAAAAAAATTAAAAAAAGAAAGCATTTGTCGTGATACAATTTTAAAAACCTTTTCTCAATTACAATTTCAGTTTAAAACCTTTTAAAGTACATTTACCTCTGTGGTCTATTATCTACAACAACTACAGTAACAATAATTTAAAAAAATTTTGTGCGAGTGTGTAATTTTTTAAATATTTTAACTAAAAGAAAATAAAACAACAACAAACCAAATTAGTAACAATAATAACAAAATAATTGACAAATTATGTGTCATTTGCCATAAAGATGACAAGTTCAAGTTTAAAACAAAAAATATGAAACAATTCAACAAATTACGTTAAGTTTTTAGGAAAACAAAAAAATGAAAATTTTTATAATAAAATTTTAACGACACATACATAACAACAAAAAAAAAAATAAATAAATAAAAATTTAATTGCTTAAATAAGCAAAATGTACTGATACTAGTACATAAACATTGACAGTCGGTACAAATGTAAAAAGGTTCCTGAACCTTTCAAAAACTAATCGCTTTTAATTATTTACGAGTGTTGCGTTATTCATTTGTTTTTATTTTATTTTTTTTTACATACAATGTCACCTTTTAGTGACTAAACTATAGGTCAGCCTAAGGTTTACGTTTTTAAAGGTTGGTTATTGAACTTGTAAAATGGAAAATACATATTTTCATGAATACTTAGTTTAATATTTGAAAATTGCTTTTTTAGATTTCTGTTAACATTTTATTGACATTTTTTAATTTGAAAAAATTGCGTAAAATATTGCAAAATAAAATAAAAACTTTTTTATTTATTTTTTTTATTTGCAATCCATTTTACAATGTAAAAACAATGCCCCTGAACTCCAATTGTATAATTTTTCCAGTATTTCGACTGGTATGTCATTAACAGTGTAGGAATTCTGACTGACTTGTCTTTGACTACAAAAGACTCCAGTGCTCTTTATAGGTTTATGGTATCACGTGCTGTGAATAGGCTACTTTCCTGCATCTTGGAAATTATCTGATTTAGTGATGATACCCAAACCAGGCAAGGACATCACGCAAGTATCATCATATCGTCCAATAAGTTTACTGCCAATACTTTCTAAGATGTTCGAAAAAAATGCTGCTTAATACTTTAATACCGCATATTGATGCCAACCAATCCCCGACCAATAGTTTGGCTTTAGGCGAAAACATAGCACGATTCAGAAAGTGCACAGAATTACCAATTTAATTAGACGTGCTTTTGAGAACAAGCAGTATTGCTCTGCACTATTTATTGATATATCTCAAGCCTTCGATAAGGTCTGGCACGGAGGACTTCTTTTTAAGATCACGCAGCTTTTAGCAACGAATGTGCATAAATTGCTAAAAAGTTACTTATGGGTTAGATATTTCCAAATAAAATCAAAAGATGTCACCTCTGAAGTCGCCGTAGTCTTGTAGTCTTATTAGACGAAAAGCCAGGGTTCGAGCCCCAGGCCAGACATCAAGACAAAATACAAAAAGTATTTCTTCGGCGACTTCCTCTCAGCAGATTTCCGGCAAAAACTCTGAGAGTAAATAAAATTGCCATGAAAAGTTTCTCAAAAATCTGTCGTTCAGAATCGACTTTAAACTGTAGGTCCCACCACTCATGTATAAAAATAACACACACAACATAAGTGGTGTGAGAAACTAGGTTGTAATCCTGACTGAAGGGTTGCAATGGCCAATTATGTGTGTATGATGTCACCTCTTCCCGCAGAAAGATGTCTGCTGGCGTACTTCAAGGAAGTATTCTAGGGCCGTTCCTTTACTTATTGTTCACTTCAGATATGCCTACAAGTTTAGTGACTCACACGTCTACTTTTGCGGATGATACGGCATTTTTAAGTATTCATAGAGATTCTACAGTTGTGTTACAAAGACTTCAATCTCATGTTAGTGATTTGGAAAAATTGGAAGCTGAAATGGAAGATAAAAGTCAATGTTTCTAATGGTGTTTCTAATGGTGTGACAGTACCAGAACATAATAGTGTAAGATATCTGGGCATCCATCTCAACCGTCGCCTTACCTGGACTCACCATATAGCTGCCAAAATTACCCAGATCAAGCTCAGGACAGCACAGCTTCACTGGCTTATTGGACCTAAGTCAACCATTGATTTAGAACTAAAACTGCTTTTGTATAAGTCAGTATTGAAACCTATTTGGCTTTATGGTATCCAACTGTGGGGAACAGCCTCACCATCCAATGTAGAGAAGCTTCAACGGCGGCAATCTAAACTTCTTAGAATTATAACAGGTGCTCCTAGGTATATGAGAAACAGTAACATCCACAAAGATCTGAAGGTGCCATCTCAACCAGATCCAATTCTTCCATTCCAGACAAACAAGAAAACTTATTAATAATTGCACAGGACCTTGTTTCATTACTTGTAACGATGCTGTTTTCAATGTTTTTGAAAAAGTTGCTTTGGCCGCTCTTTAACCGTCTCTCTACACCAAACTCAGCTTACTAAGGAATAAACCAAATTATAGCATATGGGGCTTGAGAAACCAGGAGTGTTTATGGAAAAGCAATTGCATCTGGAACAAGTGTATTATGGTCGTGATATATTATTGAGCAATATTTTTAAATTTTTTTTTATTTTCCGGGAAAAATCTTTACCCTCAATTGAGAGTGCTATTGGTCGTATGATAACCAACTTTTTTTTGGCATGCAAATGAAAATGTGGTATCAGCCACAAAACACGACTCATATTGGCTTTGCTGTATAAAAGGTTTTCGGAAAGAGTAATTTTAACGCCGATGGACTTTTTTGTTGGGGCTACGACAATGACCGTGTCTATGCGGTCAATCCGCTAAGGTGAAGTTTTTAAAAATCAACATTCATCATGTTATCGCCGCGATACCGCTTTAAACATGGTAAAGGGGTCGCAAACTATCTCTAAAAGAGCCGCTGCTGAAATGAATCCAGGAACTATTACTGAAATAACCTTCTGTAGGGTCTTCCCAAAGGATTTTCGAATTTTAACAGTTGATAATGACTTGTGTTCTCCACAAAAGTATTTCCGTATATACAATATGGGCTGTATTGCGTCAATATACAAATGTTAGCAACAAATATTTGTTAAAAGAAATATCGTTTTACACTTTAAAGAACAACTTGTGCAGCCATATTTTTAAAGATTTTAAAGAAGGATTAGTTAACGTAATAAAATGTTTAAACAAATTTTTAATTCCTTCTGACGTAGTTGTTTTAAATGAGCATCACTACACCACAGATAGTTGGAATAAAAGATTTTTAAAAAAGTTGGCAAGACTCGTAAAGACTTCTCTAAACTATTTTTAAGGTTCCATTAAATGAATTATTAAAAGTGTTTTCCAACTAAGTCTGAAAAGAAATAGTACCTCATCATCATTGCTCTTTTCTCTCTCGTCGGCGTTCATAGCTCGTTTGGTATATTAGCCAAGTACACTACACTGTTTTTGCCTTTCAAAAATATGATGCGATATTCACTACACAAACTGTACTCAGTTGAGACTGTGTCGCTGTGGACTACAAGTCCCAAACTGTTTGGCGTTCAAGTAGTAGTAGTAATCGATTTGATTACGAGGTCTGATCGGAGGCTTAATTCTGGTACCACGGGAGTCAGCAGTCTTCGAAAAATCATCTTCAGCGATGAGACCGTATTCTAAATGAATACCAATTCACATGAGATCCAAAAGCATCCAATGCCCAGCCCATGAAAGTAAATGTTTGATGTGGATTTTGGGTTGACGGCATCATCGGTTCATATTTCTTTGAGAATGACGTTGTCTGGCCTACTACTATCAACGGCGAGCACTATATTTCTATGGTTACCAACTTGTTTTGGTCTAAATTGAATCATCTGTAGACCAACGACATATAGGATGATGCTACATATCACGTACTGTATTTTGTGAATTTGCAAGAACGATTTGAGGGCATGATTATCTCACGTGCAGGTGAAGTGAAACTGGCCGCCGAGATCGTATGATTTGACACCATTAGACTTTTCCTTGTGGGGTATTCTTATGTCGTAGGTGTATGCAAATAAATCACAAACTAGAGCGGTCCTCAAACACTAACACGACCATCAGTTCTCGAGTCGTTTGTAACGAGAGCACCCGTTGTAGACACACAATTGAGGTATCTGTTTACCAACAACCTTTTCCCAATAGATGTCCAGACAACCATCGGCCAAATTCCGTTTGATTTATGCGCCAGAGTCATGGAAAATTGGACAATGCGAATAAGCTACACCCAGGGAAGTCGTGGCGGACATTTGAATGGTGTTATATTCAAAACATAAGAAATAGGAAAGGCTGAATTAAAGGTCCTAAACAGTGCATATTGGCAAGATCCATACATTATAGGCATAAGTTCACTTGTATATATTATTTAACTTTATTTTTAACACCGAAGCATGAATAATCCTCTACAGTGGGGTGTTGCTTATCATATGAATATTTTTTCGTCCTTGGCCGACGATATTTGTTTTACTTGCCTTATCATGTAAATACAATCCATTACAATCCAACATTCTACAATAATAAACTATAATGAGAACAGGTTGCTTTTTTTGATTTCTTTACATGTCCGGCATTTGTATTGATATTACTTGACAATTAATTGCATGTGTTTTTATTTGTTTGTTTGTTTTTGTGTTCTGTTAATTACTATCTGTGGCATTTAATTTATTTTATAATTTATTGTGTTAATAATCTGCAAGAATTTCCTGTTAAAAATAAATTTTTATAATTTTTGAAACAAAGTGGGTCAAGTTAAATTGAAAAAATTATTTAAAAAAAAGGCAAAATTCTTATCACATAGAGACACAAAGACATTACTAAGGTAGACAAGATAAAAATTGGAGATTAAAACCATGTTTTTTTCTCTTCTCTTCTCTGCTCTTCTGTTTTGTATTGCTCATGGCGGTGGTTTAGCAGTGACAATATTTTTTCAAGCATTCTTTAATGCTCGTATAAATCATGATTGTCATATTTTTTAAAACTATTGATTGGTTTTTTTTGTAGTTGTTGCGTTTTTTTTTAAATTTATTACTTTGTACACAATTGGGGAGGACACATCCATCTGTGACCGCTGAAATCATCTATGAACAGACAATAAAAGCCATTTGAATAACCTTCAAGCTTTATAACTTTTGCTTAGAAAAAAAAAGAAATAAAAACAAAAAAAGAACAACAAAAATAAAGAGCAAAACAATAAATTTGTCTTCTTAAATAATCTTTAACACTTTGGGACTTTGAGACTTCATAAAAATAATGAATTTCAAATATTCTAAAACAATACAGCAAATAAAATAAGAAAACAATAGAAGAACACAATAACAAAAACTACATACGCTGAAATCCTCTTTTTTTCGAAAGTTTTTTTTTTTCTTAAATTAATTCTTTTTTTTATTATTCGAATTAAAAACTTTAAACCACAATAGATTTATGAGTGCGCAAGTCCCAAAGTAGGTAGCCAGTCAGCTGGGGGAATATTAAGTGTAATTATATTTTATTCTGAGTATGAAATAATTTTATATTGCAAGACTGACAGACTAATGAGTTTCCTGTATAAAAGAAAAAAAAAAAAAATTTGAACTCTTTTGAAAATACATATGTATGTAGATAAAGAGGATTAGATCATATATTGTACAGGCTTATACATTCTAGGGTTTAAAAAATAAATTTAAATCCGATTGCAATGAAGCGCTTTTTGTCTCTTCAAATTATTCTTATACATACATACATACATAATTGGTCATTACAATCCTTCAGTCAGGATTATGGACCTAGTTTCTTACACCACTTATGTTGTGTGAGTTAATTTTATACATGAGTGGCGGGACCTACAGTTTAAAGTCGACTCCGAACGACAGATTTTTGAGAAACTTTTCATGGCAATTTTTATTTACTCTCAGAGTTTTTGCCAGAAATCTGCTGAGAGAAAGTCGCCGAAGAAATACTTTTGTATTTTGTTTTGATATCTGGCCTGGGGCTCGAACCCTGGCTTTACGTCAAATAAGCCAACACACTACCTACTAGACTACGGCGACTTCTCAAATTATTCTTATAATCATATAAATTCCTTGCACCGTAAATCGATAATGCACACCACAATCCCCCATTAACGCTCGATAACATGTTTGAATCTCTCATATAAAAGTCTTTATTCCTCGTTGTTGGTGAATTCCATGCGTACAATATCATGTGGCGGTATTTTCATCGGATAAACAATAGTCAGCACCCTTAATCAGATTCAAAGCTACTCCAATGATCTTCAAAGTCAAAGGTTTTTTTTATTTAAAACTAATTTCTTATCGATCTTAGCTTTTGAATCCTTCATAGCATTACGTAACACTTCCTGCATATTCTCCTTGAACTGCTAGCCATTACGACGTCCTATGGGATCCTTGTTGAATATAAAGCTACCCGATGGTATACATTTTTCATACCAAACATCTTTTAGTTTCAACTCTTCTACCTGCTCATCGGCTAGACCCATCATCTCAGGTGGCAATAGAGTCTTATTAATTAAAGGCCAACGTTTTATTAAATAAATAACACTTCAGATGAACGGCGTTTAACAGCTTATAGAGAGGAGAGTGCTCAACCTATTCTTACTCTACGGCTTTAATAGGTATTGGTCGGCAATGGGTATTGGAAGACTGACCCTGTCGTAGTATAAAACATAATAAATTACGTTTCTTTGTAGAGCTTAGACAATCTCAAATACTTTCCTCTGGAGACCTCTTATATGACACTTCAGATGAAAGGCATTTAACAGCTTATAGTGAAGAGAGAGCTCAACCTATTCTTACTCTACGGCTTTAATAGATATTGGTCGATAATAGGTATTGGACGACTGACCCTGTCGTAGTATAAAACACAATAAATTACGTTTCTTTGTAGAGCTTTGATAATCTCAAATACTTTTCCCTGGAGACCTCTTATATGACACTACAGATGAAAGGCATTTAACAGCTTATAGTGAAGAGAGAGCGCAACCAATTCTTACTTCTTCTTTAATAGGTATTGGTTGGTAATAGGTATTGGACGACTGACCCTATCGTAGTATAAGACACGATAAATTACGTTTCTCTGTAGAGCTTTGACAAACTCAAATATTTTTCTAGGAGACCTTTTCAATCTAACAGAGTTTGCCTGTTTAATGAATGATTCATAGGTTATTTATGTAATCTGTACATACTTTTTGTGGACGAAATTCTGTCTGTTCATTGGGCAGAGAAACGCTTATTAATAATAAGAGTGATAAATTTGGCTGCCTTCCAAAATGTATCAATACAAAGTTTGTATGCAGTTCTACTATTGTATATAAACTATGTAGGATATGCAAAGTAACCAAACAATGCATCAATTATAAATCCGATGCCTGATTACTTTTTGACTGCATTAAAAATACACATTGACGACGTTTTGAAATAGAATACATTGCAAATATTTTGTACAGCGGCATTATGAAACACGATACTTTGTTCATACACAAAGCAACTAACATTTTGGAAGGCAGTCTTTGTTAGTGTTATAGATGAGTGTTATTCTACGCAGATTTTGCATTGCGTTACTCTTGTATTATTTCATTCAGTCCTTTGCACAACTCATTTGCTTGCTAGAACTCTTGCATGATGTTGACAGGAAAATAGGCGTTAGTTTCCGATGTTTTGAAGTCGCCGCAGTCTAGTAGGTAGTGTGTTGGCTTATTATACGTAAAGCCAGGGTTCGAGCCCCAGGCCAGACATCAAGACAATATACAAAAAGCATTTCTTCGGCGACTTCCTCTCTGCAGATTTCTAGCAAAAACTCTGAGAGTAAATAAAATTGTCCTGAAAAAGTTTCTCAATAAATCTGTCGTTCGGAGTCGACTTTAAAACTGTAGGTCCCACCACTCATGTATAAAATTAACACACACAACATAAGTGGTGTGAGAAACTAGGACGTTGTGCAATGGGTCAATTCGACCTCCGGGTACTGTGCTTGTCTTAATTGACAAGTACACGTCCTCTAACCTAACCTAACCTTCCGATGCTATGTTTAGTAATTCGCGTTGTAAGAAAGGCGCCGCGATGACTTCTTCTTCGATGACTTCCTCACAGCAGATTTCTGGCAAAATCTCTGAAAGTAAAAATAAAAATTGCCATGAAAAAAAGCTGTCGTCCGTAGTTGACTTTAAACTGTAGGTCGCGGCAGTCATGTGTAAAATTATCACACACAACATAAGTGGTTTCAGAAGCTAGGTTGTAATCCTGAGGGTAGGGTTGTAATGACCAAATACGTATGTATACGTATGCAACTCGTAAAACTTCAGTTTTTAGTGGTACGATACTGATTTTCCTGACCTATTCGGTTAATTCTATGCTTGTCTCACTAAGTCGCTGGTTTGGGGATCTGGCTTGTTCAGGATAAAATATAACGATGCTATCAGTTCCGAACTACTAACGAAGAGAAAGTGGTATTCGAGAAGTCTGATTTGCTTTAAGCTATCGCAATGGAAGTGTAGTCAGTATTGCTTTTTATTGCCTCCTGGCATACAGTTTTCACAGACATTTAAGTGCATCATTTAAAAAGGCATCGTTTTATTTACCTTTTTAAATCTGTATGAACCCCATCACATTAACAATAAAAATGCATTTAAATTGCTTCGCTTAAATACATATCTCGGCTCAAGTGAATAAACGAAAATTATTTAAATTTTCATTTTTGTTTAAGAGCATCTGTCATAACGAACGTTTGAATTCAATTACAAGCGAAGTATTCATTTAAGATGGATGACTGGAGCAGTCGGATAGACAGAGAGACAGAATGACAGACAAGCATAACAGAGAAACCTTTTACGTATGACCCCAGTTAAAATTATTTGTTTCTTCAATTTATTGCCATAATAAACATGTTACTTTTGGAGTTTGAAAAATTATTATGAAATCAAGCATCATGATATTGTGAAATTATGCAGCTGGTTGGTATTTTTTTTTATTTTTTTTTGATTTTTATTTCATGCCAATTAATTTAATCTGAAATTCAATTTAAAGAAAATTATGATTGTAATTGTTTGTCTTTTTGTTGTTGGGAAAACGTACAAGTAAATTGAGTTCATTTTTTTTTCTTGAAATTCATTAATTAACCTGGTCATTATCATTTCAAATTAAACTTTTCAAATTAAATTTTAATGAAAAATCAAATTTATTTTAAATTGAAAATAAAAAAAAAAAAAGATTTTTATGGTCCCACACGAAAACGTACATTTTCCAAACCATGAAACTGACGCTTCAAACTGCTGCCATCGGCCCAAGTGGAATTCAAATAGTTGTCATCATCGTCGATTTCCAATTTTTTCAATTCTTCCTGGCGCCTATAGGCATCGGCCATCATACGTTTGCGCACATCTTCGGTGATAATCGGTTCCCTGGATGGTGGACCCTCACCTAGGCTATTCAACTTGACAACAACTTTGGTCTTATCATTGTTGCCTATAAACTCTGCTAATTTTTTGTCTTGCAAAACCAAACGCCCAGCAAACCATAGTTGAGCCTTGGAGGGTTCTATAACTTCCTTTGAAGCCTGTGTGCCCGCCAAATCCTCGGTGTTGGTAAATTCCATGCGTATAACATCATGTGGCGGCAATTGCATGGGATAAACTATAGTAACAGCACCCTTAAGCAAATTCAAAGCTTCTCCAATGATCTTCAAAGTCAAAGGCTTCTTGTTTAAAACTAATTTCTTATCAATCATAGCTTTTGCATCCTTCATAGCATTACGTAACACTTCCTGCATATTCTCTTTGGGCTGTTGGCCATTACGACGTCCTATAGGATCCTTGTTGAATATAAAGCCACCCGATGGTATACATTTTTCACCCCAAACATCTTTTAGTTTCAACTCTTCCACTTGCTCATCGGTAAGGCCCATCATCTCTGGTGGCAATAGAGTGCCATGCGAAGCCAGCTCTTCCATTTCCATGCAAATACGTTCGATTTTTAAACGACCATTATAAATGGCTGTTATGTCCTTTAGCACATTTGTGGTATTCTCATTGATACTGGTCTCGTATAAAAACAGATTCTCATCGCCTCGTTTAACCTGTAGTACCACCATAACTACTTATCTATTTGATATAGGAATTCTTATTTGAGTTTCAAGCAGCTGGATTGTATAATTATTAGAACTGAAATGAAAATGAAAAATAAATTTGAAGGGAATTTTTCACTTCTGAAGTTATTTGTAAATAATTGTCGGTTGCTCAGGGTAACCGGATTGCTATGGTTTCAGGCAGGGGTACTATACAGTTGGGAAATATGAGGGGAATGTTAACATATGGAAATATGTTCCAAAGCGTAATTTTCGAATATTTTTATCCTTTTAGTTCCCTCAACATTTTTCCAATCAAACTTAAATGAGACCGAATATCATACTTGATTCCAATAAATATTCGAAGTATTTTACATGGCGCTTACGAAAGGTTTAAGAAGGTTCTGAATGCTTTACAACAGTGTCATAACTTCGCAGTTATAAATTGGAGGCCGATTGTCCGATCCGGTTATTAAGTATGGCCTTGAATAAGGTACAGCCTCAGGCTGAGGTTGACATCATTCTTTACTTGATACCAACTACGTCAAACGTTCTGCAGAGAGTAGCATCATAAGCTTAAGTGAATCGGTCCGTCACTTCAATATTTCAAAAGCCATTTCATCTCTGATGAGGAGGAAGCTTATGAATGAAACCACGGACACTCTCTAGGCTGTGTTTATCTCTGGATTAAGTTTTCTCACTCCGTATAGGTCCCATTATAGAATGAAAAAAGAACTCCAAATACAGGCTGGAACACTCATTTTACTGATATTTCGAATTCCCATGGGGCACTGACATTTTCGTCTTGGACACTGGTTTTCTGTGAGGATCTCGGACTTGAGTTTCATTATAAACTGGATGGATTACATACATTACATTACATAATTGGTCATTACAACCCTTTAGTCAGGATTACGACCTAGTTTCTCACATCACTTATGTTGTGTGTGTTAATTTTATACATGAGTGGTGGGACCTACAGTTTAAAGTCGACTCCGAATGACAAATTTTTGAGAAACTTAATGTCTGGCCTGGGGCTCGAACCCTGGCTTTACGTCTAATAAGCCAACACACTACCTACTAGACTACGGCGACTACACTGGGTGGATTACTGTAGCTTTTTTCACGAAGAGATATTTGCTGTTTTGAAGGCTCTGGAAACCTTGCTTGGTTTCGTTTCTTTAAATGTGTTTCTTAAATGAGTTCATTGACAGTCACGCTGATCAGAGGGCGATAATAATAGTCCACAATATGGACCCTCATTGCGTTCCAGTTATAGTAGTGTTCCTGGGAAATAAAGGGCTGACACACTTGCGAGATTAGGCTCTCACTCTATCAGATGCTTGTTGGTTCTAATCCTCCAATTTGCTGTTCTTGTGGACTTATTTGGAGATGAGACCGGGAGATAGTACAGATTCCCGGATAATCGTAGTTTGTCTACTAGGCAGAAGTGTTAGCTGTCCACATGATAATTAAGTTACTGTGCAGTAGCAGAGTACATGTATAACAAATATACACACAAATTGGGCATAAGATCATTGCTTAATAGGGAGGCCACCTCTTACGATTTCTGCAGCGATTACGTTTGCCAAGAGGAAGAAGATATCGCCTGTTATTGCATAGAGCTTCCCCGGACGCATGTGGGGTTATTGAGAATCCAATTCTTGACATTGTCGACAGAGCTGTCTGAGATAGGGATAAAGAACATTGCATGGTATAAAAGAGAGTCCGGGTGGTTTGGGCTTGGAGACTCTATCTAATGATATGTTTTTATTCGAATATAATGAATGTGGAAACGCTTTGGTTTAGCGCTACCAATACTACCTAACCTAACATGAATGAGGCAAAGGGAAAACCAAAGCAGTGAGAAAATAGTTCCAATTGCTGTCAGGGCCATGGTGTCAACTTATTGGTATAAACAACTGATAGCTTTTGAAAGCATTTGAAAGACTACCTCGTGATTTTAATAGAATTAATGAATTAGGCTACGAATTGTTTTCTCAATCGCTCTATTCTATGGATTTGGACTATTTTTTGTTTCTAAACCTGATGGATTTTCCGATAGGCAAATCTGTTTTGATTAGCTAGACAATGAGAGATGGAACATAAAAAAATGTTTAAAGGAAGGACAAAAATTTGTTTTGAAAAATAAAATAATTTCTGCTTCCAAAAGCTGTGTTTGGGTTTATTGACCCACCCTAATTATTGTTAAATCACTATGCATAGTAATTTTTCTCATGGAAAATAGAAAATTCAAATTGTTTTTCAATGAAGATTTTTAATTGAGTCCAAAACGAATTTTTATTCATGATAAGAACACCATTGTATAAGAAAATTTTATTTATTTTGGCATTGAACCATCAGTCATCAGCCATCAGCAAGCAACAAGTACTTACATCAGTACACAACATCATATAAATTTTCATTTTTAAACAAATTATGAATAATTTTCCAATTTTAATTACGTAAAGGTAATGGTGTTTGCAAATGCAAATGAAAAAAAAAGGTCGTTTAACACCACCGCAAAATATTATGATGATGGGAAATTTTGCATGGCCAACAAATCAACAAGTTTAAGCCACAAGAGACTGACAGACATACAACACAGTGAGAGAAAGAGGGAGAGGCAGAACTGCTCCTCAATACACGTCACAACTGCTTAACCGCATGCGACGTTTGCCACACTACTTCTAGCCCTATAAGGTGGTGTGGTAGGAGTATAACAGACATAATAGAGATGATCAAGTGACATTAAGTGTTGCAATTATTTATTTATTAATTACAATACAATTACAAATTATATTCTATTTATAATCGAGCTGAATAACTTTGACCATATGCTCGGTGTAGTGTCACAGACCAGAGTCTCTGGTGGGAATCGAACCCACGACCCTTACGCTAATAGTCTAGCACACTACCCACTAGACTACTTAAATAATACTTTCTTCGACAGAGCATATTACGAACAGAAGCCGTGCTGCTGTAGAGCCAAATTAGCACCTTCAGTGGAGATTTTCTAGGTTGTTGTGAGAGATCAGTTGTAAGATATTTAGAAGTGAGGTATCTTAGGCCCACTGATCGTCCGATAATTTTCCAATAGTGTCGTATGAAAAGATTTGATGCTGTATGTTGACCAAAAACCTTAATATTTGGTTAGGTAAAGTTGCTTGGGTAGATCGCGATTAGATAGTATAATCGAAGTCAATGTAGTTCTTTGTTTTGCATTTTAAATTACCATCTTGGTAATAGATGCTCCTATAACTTCTACGTTTTATTGTTTACTCATTGAGTACTATCTTTAACAGGCTACCATCGTTTCGATTCTTGTTTTATAATGAAAATAATGGAGGCTTCTTACTTACCTATTTACTTGATTGGTTACTACAACCTTGTTACATATGTTGTGTGTGTAAATTTTATATATGAGTGGCAGGATCTACAGTTTAATGTCGACTTCGAACGACAGATTTTGGAGGAACTTTTCATGGCAATTTTGTTTACTTACCCTCAGAGCTTTTACCAGAAGACTGCTGAGAAGAAGTCATCGAGAGAAATATTTTCCATCATATTTCGATTTTGTTTGAGATATCTGAATTAGGGGTTGAACCAGGGACTCTCGTCTAAAAATTCAATACACTACCTACTAGATTACGGCGACTTCATAACTTCTCATTATAATTATACGATCCAGTATTCACTGACGTATCACAGTCAGGCAACAATTTCCGATGGAAAGTCTCCCACATATACGGCAGTTTAGAACTTGAAATGAACATGTTGACATACATAAACAACCCTTCAGGCAGGATTACAACCTAGCTTTCCACATCACTTATGTTGTGTGTGTTAATTTTAAAGTTGACCCCGAGCGACGAAATGAATGTGTTTAGCTGAAGATTTTTGGATAAACTCCACACCGTCCTAAAATATTTTTTTTAAATATTTTCTCAAATTTCTTCTTTTATTTGAAAGTACAATCCTTCCGGTTAATAATGGAAAATAATTTCATTCAAATGGCTGCCTCGGCGATCGGTCCAATTTTTAAGCACATTATCGATTGTGTGCAGCTGTATTTCACCAATGGCTTCACGAATATTGTCTTTTAAAGCGTCAATTGTCTCTGGCTTGTCGGCGTAACACTTATATTTGACGGCATCCCACAAATAATAGTCAAACGGTGACAAATCGCAGCTCCGAGGTGGCCAAACGACATCAGCTCTGCCGCTGACAATGTGATCTTCAAAAACAGGGCGCAAAACATCGAGTGTAACTTCGGCTGTGTGGCACGTAGCGCCGTCCTGTTGAAACCAGATGTTGCCAATATCCTCCTCTTCAATTTTTGTGAACAAAAATTCGTTCAACATGGCCCGATAACGATCGCCATTGACTGTAACGGCCACTCCTTGCTCATTTTCGAAGACCAAAATCCGCATCAAACAGTGACTCGTTTTGGGTGCGTCGGCTTTTCAATGTATGAGTGCAGGTTCTCTGTGCCCCAAATGCGACAATTTTGCTTGTTTACATACCCGGCAAGATCAAAATGAGCTTCATCTGGAAAGATAATTTTTTTTTGCCAAACACGGCATCTTCTGATGTAGGCTACTGCATGGCCAGCCGAGGCAGCCATTTGAATGAAATTATTTTCCATTATTAACCGGAAGGATTGTACTTTCAAATAAAAAAGAAATTTGAGAAAATATCCAGTAGTTTTTTTTTAATGCATTTTCAAAAAGAAAAGTTATTTGGCGGACCCTTTATTAAGGTACTTGGGAATTGCCAACCAGAAGTTATTATTTGGATCCTAGAATAGATAAGCCCCAGAAATGTTTCCCTTAAAATTAATATGTACACAGGAAATGATAAAGCAGGATTGACTTAAAGTGTGGATTGATATTGAAAGTGAATCGTTTCATAAAAAACTAAACTTTAGACTTCGGCGCCCATTACACTAGTCCACCGTTGGCGTCTCTAACAGTGTGTATAAGCTGAGGCAAAACAACAACAAAATGAAAAACCATTTAATATTCAGAATACAATACAGCAGATGCGCAACATTGCCTTAAACAATTGCAGGTTGTCTTACAATTTCAGTTCACTTGGTGGTTTTTCTTATAAATTTTCTAATACAAATACAACAACAACACTAACATTTTCCAAGCATAAGTACGTATCCATAAGTTAGATAGTCATGTCTGTCTGTTTGTCTGTCTGTCTGTCCGTAATTAAATATTGAACATAAAGAAAAGAAGAAGACGAAGAAAAATATGACAAGAAAACTACAATTGAGTAGATTTTGTTTTTCCTTTTAACAATGTTGTTGTTGTTGTTGGTTTTTCAAAATTTGTTGCCTACAACGACTAATTTGTCGTGAGAATTGTGCAACCAACCTTGAAGGTTAGGGTCAATTTTCTTTTAGCCAAATGAGAGACACACAATAGCAAACAAACAACTAACAACACCAACAACAATAACAATAAGAAAAAAAAAGAATGATAAACACAAGACCAAGACAATTTTCAAGACTAAATGGAATTCACAATGTCTGGTATAAAAAAAAAATTTTTTTAAATAAATTAAAAAAAAGTAACGAATTTTTTTTGCTTCTTTCCAAGAGGAACTTTATTTGGTCACCGCTTAAGGTGCATGAAAATAATTTCGCTTTCCTTTTTAGATTTCTTTTTTTTGTTCAATACAATTTAACAATTTTAATTTGTATCTTATTTTAGTCGTGGTTTTAATTTTAATAAACAAGTTCGTTGACCTACGGTTTGTTTTGCGTCAAGATGGAAAATTTACATTTAATTTCCAGAAGAATTTACGTTGCAACTCGTTAAATTATAAATAAATTTATTTCTTTTTAATAATTTTTACCTTTCTAATTGAGTAATTTGTATGCGTTTTAGTGGGGTTTTGCTGTAGTTTAAAATATTCTTTGTCTTCGTTAACACTTTACGTGGGCATTATGCCTTTAATGATAATGTTGGTAACATTCTGGAAATATTTTTAGGATCTTGAAAATTCAGTGTAAATGAGTCAGAATTGTATAAGTAAATAATGCTTGAAATCAGTAATTTTATTAAGAAATTAAGAATTGTTGAAGCTCATATATAACGTATACTGTTGACTATTACAGCAATGTTAGAGCCTAGGTTTCCAAAGCACTTATGTTCTGTTACATTAATTTTATTCATGAGTGGCGAGGTTTGCAGTTTAATGTTGAAACCGAACAAAAAATTTTAAAGATTTTCCTCAAAACTTATGCACGAAGACTGGTGGCAAAAGAAATATTTTTTCACACATTTCAGAGCCAAGTTTTGCGAAGCACGAAGCACTCATCTAGTACTAGTGAGAGCATTAGACTACGGCGACCACCATTCTTTGATATTATAGAACACAATATAATTCTAAGCAACTTACTTGCATTGTGGAATTAACACAACGTTTGTCAAATATTATACATATTATGGCTGCCTTCCAAAATGTATCAATACAAAGTTTGTATGCAGTTCTACTACTGTATATAAACTATGTAGATATGCCAAGTAACCAATCAATGCATCAACTATAAATCCGATGCTTGATTGCTTTTTTACTGCGTTAAAAATACACATTGACGACGTTTTGAAATAGAATACATTGCAAATATTTTGTACAGCGGCATTATGAAACACGATACTTTGTTCAAACACAAAGCAACTATCATTTTGGAAGGCAGCCTATGTGTAGTTTGTAGCTGCCGTAGTCTAGTAGGCAGTGTGCTGGCTTATTAAACGCGACGGTTCAAACCCCAGGTCAGACAACTTTAGCAAAATGAAATATGAAAAAGTATTTCTTCGGCGACTTCCTCTCAGCAGATTTCTGGCAAAAATTCTGACAGTAAAATAAAATTGCCCTGAAAAGTTTCTCAAAAGTCTGTCGTTCGAAGCCGATTTTAAACTGTAAGTCGCCCTGGTACTCATGTATCAAATTAACACACACAACGCTAGTGATGTGAGAAGCTTGGTCGTAATCCTGACTGAAGGGTGTAATGACCATTTGTGTAAAGATTTTTTCAGAAACACTCGACTACATTCTGTCGATGAATTCTAAGTTTCTAAGTGGTTAAAAATCTTTTGTGTTAGATTCTCAAGTAATGTTCAGTGGTTTCCCTGGGTCATTACAAGTTTTGCAGACATTGTTGTAGTCATTCTATGATGGATTCTAAGTATGTTTGACAGAAATCGTGTTCTCTGTAGAGTGTGAGATAATTCGAATTAATATTTGTTTCAGCTGTCAAAGGGACATCAGCTAAATGTTTACCTTTTATGTCCGTGTGGTGAGGAATTCACACGAAGGAAATCGTTTAATATCTCGTTTCATTCATTCTTCGACATCAATATTCTGTTTGGTAGTTATTTTAGGCACAAACTAAGATTTAAACGACTCCAAAAATTCTCAAACTCTGACTGATGTCTTCTGGGAAGTGTAGACCATATTTTGGGTGCTAAAGATATGTTAAAAAAAACTTGTGGAATAAAAAATGTCTTCTACGAAGGGTGCTCTACCATATGTACGCATGTAATATGACCAGAAGAAAACAGTTTTAACCCATTCGCTGCCAAGGATGAGTATACTCGTCTTTGACAGGGTATCCCGCACTGCCAAGACGATTATACTCGTCCTACTTTAAATATATTATAACACGCAGGCTTTTGAATTAGCAAATTTGTTTTGCCACAAACATAATATAAATATGTAAAAAACTTGAAAAATGCTACAAACAAAATTTTTTACAAAAATAATATTTTATTTCTTATAGAGAATGATTATTTGTTTTTCTACTAAAACGTACGCAAATACGAAAAAGGATATCGAGTCCTTCTGCCTTCCTATTGCCAACGACGAGTATACTCGTCATTGGTTTTCTGCTTGTAAATGATTAATATATGTGCTCTTACCAAGAAATAACAGGGTTTTGGTAAACAATAACACTCAAAATATAAATGGCAATGGGAATGACTTCATATAATTCAGGCTTGGCAGCGAATGGGTTAAGAAGGACTTTACTTTGGCAATATCACTCTTAAAAAGTGGGCTATCATATACTCAATACTTAATGATTCACATGCCGTGTAATTAATCAACAAAAATCTTGAATTGAACTCCTATTCAATATCATAAAGATGTTGCCTGGGGTGCATAAGTAGCGTACACAGACTAGACGTTAACACCACCAATAATTTCTGTTTCTAAGAAATGCGTGTATTTGTTCTATTCTTGTTCTTGTTCTCGTGTATAATTAAATACTCCCACAATAAGGTTCTTTCTATTGTATTTAAAACCTTTTCAAAAGCGGATAAAAGAATAACAAAATAAACTAAAAACTTCTTTAAACGTTCTTGAACATTGGCTTAAATGAAAACTTCTCTTCTTATAGACACTTAGACACGCATTACCCAGGCAAGCCATATTTTATAATAAATTCTAATGTGGCATCATGAGTAAAACAAGTATGAGTTTTGTGTTCGTGAGAAATTAAGTGAAATTATTAGATTTTGAACGTTAGACCCAAAGTTATTTAAACAAAAAGTGTTTTTGTTTCACTTTAAAACAAAATATTCCATTTCCGTTTGGGGATTTTAATAAACAACATTTTAAAAAGATCTTTTTTTGTAGGAAATTTTGAGGGTGTGTTAAAGAACTTTTCTAAAATTTGTTAGTTAATCATGTGATTAAGTCCATAAGTAAAGATATTTAAGTGATCACAGAAGTAATATGTAGCCACACGTAAGGGAGTTCTTTAAGGTGATTAAACTCTGGCTGCCTAAACAAAGAACAGAAGTTGTATCAATAAATGGAAGCAGAAGACACAAACATTGTTGGATTGATAGGCACAATATATGTTATTTGGAGTACAAGTGGCAGTGATTACTGTCAATAATAATGGTTCACTAATTCCAAAATATAGCCAAGCATTTTACTTTTAATGCGAGTTTTCATTACGTGATGTTTTGACAGGTTTTTTTTTTTGGCAAAATCTTTGTTATTTTACATGCTTTACTGGGGTCACGTCCTTGTTTTGGGTGTTAATTTGACCCATGATTGGCAGGATCTACAATTAAATGTCGTTTTCGAATGACAGATTTGAGAAACTTTTCATGGAAATTTTATTTACTCTTAGAGTTTTGCAAGAAGACTGCTGAGAGGAAGTTACATATATATATTGGTCATTACAACCCTTCAGTCAGGATTACGACCTAGCTTCTCACACCACTTATGTTGTGTGCGTTAATTTTATACATGATTGGTGGGACCTACAATTTGAAGTCGACTCAGAACGACAGATTTATGAGAAACTTTATATGGGAATTTTATTTTCTCTCACAGTTTTTATCAGAAATATGCTGAGAGGAAGTCGCCGAAGAAATATTTCTTTCATATTTTTGATTTGATGTCTGTCCTGGGTTGAACCATGGCCTTACGTCTAATAAGCCAACACACTACCTACTAGATTACGGCGACTTCAGAGAGGAAGTTGCCGAAAGAAATATTATTGCTATTTCGTTTTATAGCAATAAACTACCTATATTCTAGAGTATGTCGACTTCACTAGACCATATGATTGCTGAAAAGAAACTACTATAGGATCACAAACACTTTAACGCAGAAGCAGCTGGATTCGGAAACCATAAGTCCATCATCAATCATTTAAATGGTTTAAAGACGATAAAGTGCATTAGAATGTGGAGGAGTGCATTAGAATGTAAAGGTATTCCTTTGAAACTCATACGTCTCATAAGGAGCCTGTACCGTAAAGCCTCTAGTAAAGGATAAAACACGGCACATTAGTGAGTGGAAGTTGTTATGGGTGACAGGGTTGTGTCCTGTCACCACTTCTGTTTAAAAAAACGCTGGACACAATACTTGAGTCATAGAGTCATAGTTAACGGCCGAGTGATTGTGTTAGAAATGTTGGGCTACCTAAATGATTTTTCAAAGCTCGAATACAGCGGCTAACAACAGGGACGGAATCCGCTGGAAATTTAATGTCTTAAAGCCAAAAACCTTACTTATCAACACAACCTCCAGGGATTTATTTGCAATAGTCAGCCAATTCTGCTAAGTTGGAAGCATTTATCTACGAACAGAGAATCGTATGAGGATGTCAATATTTGCTTACAGAAATCAGATCAAACGTTTGGGTGACTGAAACCTACTTGCAAATCAGCCTTTTGCTACGTATGAAAATTGCAAACGAATATAAATTCGAGTCTAACACGGTTGCGAAATTTGGAACGCTGCCACTTGTGATATGCGGAAAATGTTTTGCAAACTGCTACTCGTATTCTTACAGAGAAATATATATAATCATGGGTTTCGGGAAACCACAGGCCAATGAATATTGAAATAGGGAAACGGAAACGGCGTATTATCAGGTATATAAATACATCGTAAGAATTATCTTAGAATAAAAGCCATAAGGGAACATAGGAGGGATACGCCTTACTTATACACGGAGAAGACATATTAAGACTGAAGTAAACAGCAGTACCAAGAGATTGTGAGAAGCGATCATCGCCAAGTTGCCTAGGATTGCTAGAAACCGTAAGTCCCTATGTTCATTGTAGGAACAATGGGATCTTATATGTTATCTTAATATTTAAGTGGCAATGGTTGTAATGTCAATATCCAATAAAAAAGAATATCTTCTCTCCAGAATTGCAATAAATTGGAGTACGTAAGGTCCTATGGTCCTTGTAGAAATAACGGTATCATCTATGTTATGTTTATATTGAAGTGGCGAGGGTTTTAACATATCTTCACTTACTTATTGTTTTTGAATAAGAATTTTAAAAACATACGTACATACATAATTGGTCATTACAACTCTTCAGTCAGGATTACGACCTAGTTTCTCACACCGCTTATGTTGTGTGTGTTAATTTTATACATGAGTGGTGGGACCTACACTTTAAAGTCGACTCCGAAAGACAGATTTTTGAGAAACTTTTCATGGCAATTTTATTTATACTCAGAGTTTTTGCCAGAAATCTGCTGAGAAGAAGTCTCCGAAGAAATACTTTTTGTACTTTGTTTTGATGTCTGACCTGGGGCTCGAACCCTGGCTTTACGTCTAATAAGCCAACACGGTACCTTCTAGACTGCGGCGACTTGTTAAATTAATCTGTACATAATATACATGCGTACAGTGAGATTTGCTTTTGAGTACGCCTGACAAAGCCTATGAGTCTATGACACTATAACGTTTAGGATTAATTTGCTAGATGGGCTAGTTTGAATGATTCTAAGAACGTCTTCTGACATTTTTTTTTGTTTTTTTGGAAAAAATGTTTCTTTAATTGAAAACCATATCAAAAGTAAACATTAATTTCCATCGAACACGTTAGAAGGCAATTAGAAGGCAATAAACTTGTGGATTATAACAAGCATCTAAACACAGTTTTAATGTAACAACGCCCACCCAATTTACAACAAATCGATTTCAATCTTAAGAATTTCATAATTTCAATCCATATGTATTACTTCATTTGAGGTCGATATGAAATCAATGACCTTTCGCTGTCTTACAAGGCTTACAAATCGGGAGTGATTTCTTTCATTCATTATTTAAATTTAAGCCTCTTTTTATCGTGAATAGAAACAGGAAATTAATATATTTTTTAACCAGTTTTTCTTTAATGCAGCCAATCGCTTCCATTATACCATTCCACCTACCGCCATCGTCATTATCATCATTATTACACAACCTTCTCCTCGTGTTCTTTATGAAAATGAAAAAAACTTCCAGCCAAACGTACGTTTAAGATGATGTAAGGCGGTAAGAGCCAACAAAAAAAAAATGAAAAAATCATCTTTTAAGATTAACAAGAATGAATCTGTGATGCACAATAAATTTTAAAATTTATTTATAAAAAAAAACAACAACAAAATAATAGAAAAGAAAAGAAACATTAAATTTTTCAAATGCCAACAACACTACAGAACACGACGGCTAAACTTCTAAAGAAGTTTTAGAAAAAAAAAAATTAGAAAATTAAGAGACCCAAGATTTTTAAAAATTGATTTAAAATATCTGGGATTATAGAAAAGATAAAGTGATAAAATGTTTAAGTGAATGAATGAATGTAGAAATGAATTAATGAATGGCAGAGAAATGTTACAAAAATGCATTTGAATGTACAAACTAGTATTAGAATAAGAGACACCATTAACCCATATGTTAGACAAGTCTTTCTTATGCCATAGCAAAGAACATGTGAAGCAATAATTTCAAAGCTAAGCAATTAAGCTGCTTTAGTGGATATACAAATTTTAGTTTTAAAAAAAAATATATAAAGGAAACGTAAAACTTCTTTTATGTGTTAAAAAAAAATCCCGCTATTAATGTGATGCCACAGGTTTCAATGAATGAGAAGGTAAGCCAAGCACAATATATTGGTTTTAGATGACTTTTGCTGCAGCTCGATATCGGACGAGCCTACCAAGCATTCAAAGTACGATCTACACAATCATTTAAAGTCTCTTTTGGCATGTGAATTACATGCTCTTGGCACTTTTAAATATTCTACCATTGTCGTGATTTCACTCATGTATAAAATTAACACACACAACATAAGTGGTGTAAGAAACTAGGTCGTTATCCTGATTGAAAGATTATAATGTAACTCTTTAGTCAGGATTACGCCCAAGCTTGTGTATGTTTATTGTATCCATACGTGGAGAGACCTACAGTTTAAAGTTGACTCTGAACGACAGATTTTTGAGAAACTTTTCATGGCAATTTTATTTTACTCTTAGAGTTTTTGCCAGAAATCTGCTGAGAGGCAATCGGCGAAGAAATACTTTTTCATATTTCGTTTTGATCGATATGTCTGGCCCGGTTTTGAACCTTGGCCTCTCGTCGAATAAGCCAACACACTACCTTCTAGACTACGGCGACTTCTTGCTTGAATAGTTAGAAACTCTAATTTGGTGGTAGAGAAGTAAACTCCATAGAGTTCATCAAATATCCGCATGGAATGACTGACAATCTTATTAATTTCGAGAACCACGTGGATTATACTTGAAGAAAGTCAGCAAAAACTTGAAATATAGTTTTCGGATTGATGGTAAATGAAGGCAAAGTAAGTGTAAGAATCCTGGAAAATAATTGAAGCATGGTTTCAATTTTCTTTGGTTGTGCCTGTTGTAGCAGCAGAAACAATCTGGAGAGATATGACGTCAAATTAAATTCATTTCGGGTAGGAAAACTTGGAAGTCGTAAGCACAAGTCAAGAAAAAGAGGTGAACACACAGAACTTAGATGTTGTGAGAAACTATGTTCTTATCCTGACTAAATGAATGCAATTGCCAATCAAGTATGTAACTTTTCCAGACATTACTCATCTAATGAGGATACCGAGGATTACGGAATAAGGAAAATTCTTATAATATATGTATGTAGTCGGTCAGCGTATAACAGATAGAACGGGTGATTTATATGTACAGTGATGGCCTTATAATTAGAAACTACTTAGCAACATGTATGTTTATTAATTTGTTTTACAGTTTTCTCAGTGTGTATCTGGGATCAAAGGCTTTGTTTGGAGGACGTCTTACATACGTTTTTCGATCAGATTGGGACAAACTAAACTTAAATTCGTCACTCCAGACATCTCTATTCCAAACACATGGTTTCTAATTGTAAGGCCGCCACTGTATGCTTGCTGATACAGACAAGGTCCATTTAGATTATGATCTCATGCCACCAACCAACCTTTCTACTTAAATACATCGCTTCGTGTAGGACATTACATGAACATATTTCCAAGTCGAAATAAAAATCTGACTTCGGAACATGGTGTCTTCAAATATCCGAGATTTGGCTAACATAGAATGGAAATGGAATCCGTAATTGATTAAATACTGATGGCAGGCCTTGTGGAGGTGATAAAACTGTTCGTGAAAACATGGGTCTCGAAAAAGATGTTCATAACAGAGGAAGTCCATAATACCATATTGCGTGTTGGAAAGGGTAGCGAATGGAAGAACAATCAGAAGGCTGATGATATGGCTGAAATGCTGATGGTATTAAGCAATAAGAATCCAATCTGCAGAGCAGATGGTATCCATAGAATGTTTTTACCTTCAATAGTGAAGGATGATTCCTACTTACATACATACATAATTGGCCATTACAACCCTTCAGTCAGGATTACGGCCTAGCTTCTCACACCACTCATGTTGTGTGTGTTAATTTTATACACGAGTGTCGGGACCTGCAGTTTAAAGTCAGTTCCGAACGACAGATTTTATTGAGGAACTTTTCATGCCAATTTTATTGACTCTCAGAGTTTTTGCCATAAATCTGCTGAGAGGAAGTCGCCGAAGAAATATTTTTTTTATATTTTCGTTTCGATGTCTGACCTGGTGTTTGAACTCGGGCCTTACGTCTAATAAGCCAACACGCTACCTATTAGATTACGACGACATAAATGATTCCTACTTAAGCAATATTAAATTGGTATTAATCGATTATTTCATATCTTTTCCCAGTACTTATATAAACATGAGCTCATATCACACTAAATTTAAAAGAATTCTTCCACTGTCTTATGTGATGAACTTGTTTTAGATAGGTGTCCTTATCCGTTTTTCAGGGATTTTAACAGATCTTGGATGTTTGGTTAAATGTGAATTGATTGATCCACTGAGCACTTAATAGTATAGCAAGGTGTAGCTGGAAGTAATGGTAGATTTTTATAGTGTCCAACCCCATGACTCCATCATTCAAAATTACAAATGACTCATCACTAATGGCTGCGCTTATGAATCAAGATACAACATTGGGTCTTCAATGCATAAATACTTTTTTGAAATCCTTGACAAACATTAACTTGTAAGAAATTTGAAACCACTTTATTTTTTTGTATCTGCTATAGAGGATACATTCCCCGTAATTTTGTTTTTTCATTGATTTTGTTGTGTAATACCGTTTTTTTATGGCTGATCCATAATAAATGTTACACAAGTGTGGGCTTTTAAAGCTGACATTAAAACTATTTTGTTCATTAGATTTGATTTTCTGATATGAAATACAAAAGAAAATTAAAAAAAAGGAAAATAAATAAAGCATTCAAAAAAATTTTTAAAGAATAGAAAAAAAAAACACAAAACATTTTAATACTTAACACAGCCTTCAATGAAGCATGTTGGAACATCAAGTTTTTCTTGCCTAACCATCAAAGTGAATATTGGACTCCAAATTAGTTTAATGACAATTAGTTTAATGTCTTTCTCTAAAACGTCCAAATGAACATGAAATTGAATACCAACAGAGGCTGTTACAATTTCTTCTTTTTTTTTTTTGGACAAGAAGCCATCAAATGCTTCAACTCTCGGATTTATTGTTTAAAACAGGCGGCTTAAACACGATTTTAATGTTTTTCCAAGAACTTCTTCAGTGAAAAAGACAAGAGAGAGACAAAAACAAAACAGAAAATTATTTCATTGTTTTACTATTTAAGCCTCCTCCTAAACACTAAAGTTTTCTTTTTTTTATCTAAATGAGCCGACTGTTTGAACTGACGTTTACAACTTTAATGGTTTTGGCTATTGGGGAAATAAAATAAAAATTAAATTTTTTAGAACAAAAGTTTTAATTTCTTTAAATGCAATAAAGTTTTGTAAAGTATTTAAATTAAAACATTTAATGGTTCCATTTCGGTTGTAGGCGTTAGATTTATAGCTTTAGAATGAAATTAATTTTTATAATAAATTTTAATTTCATTTCTTAAGTTTCAATCATACCTAATGACTAAGACTTAGTAGTCAAGGCCTATTTATCTAGATCTTAATTAAAATAAATCACTTTTTAAAGCCATGAATGAATCAAGAGAATTTCGATTACCTTATACAGAATGCAGCGTTCACTGCTGACACGTTCTGCATCAATCGAACAAAAAAAGAGTAGTTGATGGGCTAATATGTGGACTGTACGGCAAAAATGTTTAGCCGCTATTTTCCAAATAATATTCATCAGGTCTTACAATATATGCTCTGACAAGGGCATGTGACGTCATATATAGCACATATGATTTTTTTGCAGCATATGAAATATGAAAAATCGTCTTTTAAAGTCCCTGGGCTTCATCAAATCGTGTAATATACAATTTCCTTTGATTGCCGTTTATAAACAAATTTACTTCATGACCCATTGTGTTAACCAGAGGTAAGCCACCTTATCATGATCCGTCAGTGGTGGTCTAAACGAACCCACGTTGCGGTTGAAACCGGCCAGATCCCGCAGTGGCACTTTCGCCACCAAGCCCATATCTTCAAACGTTCTGTCACCTAAAAACCGATGACGTCTGCCCTGAACTGTAGGACGCTTGCATAAAAAGTTTTGTATCGATTAAATTTCCGCCACACTATGCCGGCTTCCACAGTAATCCTGGGGGCAGACCGAGCCTATCAGCTAATCTGCCAATAGCGCAGTATCCCGTTAGAATTCCTATTGGAATACGGACCGTTTTCTTGTCGAACTCATGTAGTTTCCTTGTTCCCCCACTGCTGGAAATTCGGCAAGCAGGTATGTTAGATCACCTACGGTTTGTTGAACTCCAAGCTACTTTTTCCTTCTACTAACCAGACGACACATTCCGATCGAGATCGAAATCAACATAGGCGACTTGGTTATTCCCACGAAGAAATCGATTAAATACCTTGGGGTTAGACTGGACTCGAAACTGACCTACTCAGAGCAGATAGAGTATGCAACAGCGAGAGCAGCTAGAATAACAACTCAACTAAGTAGACTGATGACAAACATTGGTGGACCCCTCCCAAGTAAGAGGAAGCTACTCATGGAGGCTGGAAATAGCATACTCCTCTATGGGTCTGAAATCTGGGCTTCTACTTTGGAAAGACGGATCAGGGCTAGAAAACTACTGTCTGCGCAGAGAATAGCTGCTCTACGAGTGACATCCTCGTATCGCATGGTATCGACACAAGCTGTTCTAGTTATAGCCGGAATGGTTCCCATAGACCTACAAGCATATGAGCGCCGGATGATCTTCAACGCCAGGCAAAGTACGACTCAACCACAGAGCATAGAAGCGATAAAGCATGAAGTCTTCCGAAAATGGCAATTTCGCTGGGAAAATGAACAGCATGGAAGGTGGACATATAAATTGATTCCCAAGTTGCAAGTGTGGAAAAACAGAAAAAACGGCGAAGTAGGCTACCACATAACACAGATGCTGACCGGTCATGGATATTTCAGAGAGTACCTGCATCGAATGGGGAAATGTCGCTCGCCATTCTGTATCTATGAAGAGAAAGAAACGTTAGATGATTTCGAACACACTTTCTTCAGCTGTCGTCGATGGGCCGAAAGCCGTCAGCGACTCGAAGCTGAAATCGGCGTCATTAGCCCTACAAACGTCGTGCTGAAAATGATAAACAGTAGAGAGAACTGGAACGCTGTAAAACACTTTGTAGAGCACGTCCTGCGAAGGAATGATTCCCCGGTGGAATGATTCCCCGGTGAGGAGACAGGTCGGGTTTTTAGTCGGTATACCCAGTGGGAGAGTCCGACATATCATGTCTGGTGACGACCATCATGAATGGGAAAAAACAAAAAAGCTGCTTTTTCCAATTTGCAAAAATATTCTTTTAGGGGGCGCATATATCCCCGCTATCTTCTCTTCCTCAGATACCTCCGACCACTTCCGTGTCAGTTTAGTCCGGCCTTGATCGTCTAGTGGTTAGGATCCTACCTTGTGGCTGACCCATGCTGTCTATATTTTTTCTATCAGATTCCGAATCGCATCAACTATATCCTTCAAGTTGTCATCGATATCTGCGATAAGCTGATGTGAACAATTGATGTGCTGTCTCCTAAATAATGGAAAAATTGTGCAAATTCGGCTGTCAAGCTTTGAAAGAAGTCTCCTCTAAAGTTATCCTTTAATCCAATCCAAGGTTTTGTTCTTAGCTTTCCTGGTTAAGTTGTGTTAAGGCTTCCAAAACTCCATGTCTTTTATGTTCTAAACGATCCTCGTGTAGTTTAAAAATTCCAAAATTACGGCCTTCGTATCAAAATTATTAAAAGTGTGTTCAATATCCGTAAAAGCTATAGGAGTACTCCACAGCTAGTAGAAGCACTTAGTATATATGTATGTACATATATACGCAGCTTGAAATTCCAGTACAGTAATCAAATATATCCACTGCATACTGAGCTATACATATGCCAAGATTTCTTTTAATTGACAAAGATTTCTGTGCCATGCCTAATCGTCTAGTGGAAGGCACGCCTGATATTATTTAACGCTTTTAATATCCAATACGGAAATCGTTGTTTAATTTCTTTTGTTTTCCTAAATGATGGCAGCAGGTTCTACTTTCTATTTACAATACTCCTGTTTAACTTTACCACTCCCTTGTAACACTAGTGTCCTAAACAAACATTACACAAGCCTTTGATGAGTTCCTTCATTAAGATGTTTTCATTAAATTTGCCACGTTAGCATTGATGGACGATCGATCGACCTTCTTTCGAATAACTTTAGGTTCGACTATAGAATTTAAATAAAAAAAAATTAATTTTTTCACAAGCAAATACAAAGACGGTAGAATTCTATAGATTCATAAGTTTGTATAAGAAAAGACAACAACAACAACAATGTTATTTAAATTACAAACAAAAGAACAACAAAATTTACGACTCATCAACACTTAATTCGAACAAACATAGAAGGACGCTGAAGAATGTATACAAAAAACATTAACAATTCAATAGAAATCACAGAATCATAGAAACAACAAAAACAATAACAACAAACAGTAATAATATTGAACAATAGATTGTTGTACTGGGGCTCACTTACGCTCTCTATAACATGGTCATACTATACTACGAACATAGTTATGGTCCACAGTATCTGAGTGACAACTATCTCTCGTAAATCAATTTTTGAATATGAAAAGTTAAATTTTTTTCTTTCGTTGCTTTTGTAAAATTAAAATCTTAATAAAATTATACAAAAAAAAAAATTGTTTAGTAAGAAAAGAATAAAAAAAGAACGCGTAGTAAGCGAAAGAACAAAAAATTTTAATTTTTTTTGAATAAAAACCAACGAATTGTACGACCTTGAGTTTATTTATTGTACACGTACTTGGTTTACTTGCAGATAAAATTATTATAATTTACATGCAGAACCTTAAATGTATGCAATCGTTGTAAAGACAAGACATCAAATTTAACTTCAAGGCGATTGAATGTTGTAAATACGGATAAGCAGAATGTCTTTGAAGAACAGCTCATTGGAAATTATGACTTCGTGGCGCTGTTTCTAAATTATAATGCTTTAGTTGCATAGAACCTTTCCCATCCATCTGGATATCATAGGTTCTATACGTCTCTGTCTAATGACCTATTTTTAAGCTCTTGTACGCATCATTAAATGCGTCCTTCATGCCAAGAAACGGCCTCTCCACAGTCAAGGACTTCTGAATGGTTATAATTCCCACTAAGTCTACAAGAACTATCGCAATAGACCTGC
This sequence comes from Sarcophaga carnaria, assembly GCA_958299815.1. Taxonomy (NCBI): domain Eukaryota; kingdom Metazoa; phylum Arthropoda; class Insecta; order Diptera; family Sarcophagidae; genus Sarcophaga; species Sarcophaga carnaria. The sequence goes on along the minus strand of OY283153.1, from coordinate 21,649,843 downwards.
CTGCCCTATAGACATATGGCCTAGGGTGCAGTGGAGAAAAAAATTGATTTTAGAAACGACATTGTAAATAAGCCCAATACAGTGGCTGTTTGGAGTACATTACGATCAAGAGGTGTCATGTTCCGTCAATCCTAAGCACTACGGCCGTATGATAACAAACTTGTTTTGGCCTGAAATTGTAGATTTATGGCGTGGATTGTGTGTGGTTTAAACAGGACGATACCATTAGCCACATAACACAACTGATTTTGGCTTTTTTGGATAAAAAATTTCCAGAGAAATAAGTTCACGTTTTGGATACATCAATTGGACACCAAGACCATGAGATTTAATATTTTATTTTGATTCTGCAACAAAGAACTCGTCTAATTATTTGGGAGATAACATTCTTTTTTATTGCCGTGATAATGCCCTAAATATGCTAGCAGGGGATCATAAATAACACTAAAAGGACGGACCGCTGCTGTTAATTCAGAGGTGGTCATTTAAATGCCACACATATTTTTTATGACCCACTAAAAATAACCTGCACTTAGTCGGAACCGAAATAATTCAAACCTTGCTTTGTTTCAAGTGCTGACTTATTATTTCCTGACCTTCCGATAATGTCTGTTTGTTGTGTTAAATTTTCTGGATGGCGGGGAGCTTACATACATACATAATTGGTCATTACCACCCTTTATCTAGGATTACGACCTAGTTTTTCACTTCCACTTATGCCGTATGTGTTAATTTTTTATATGAGTGGCGGTACCTACAGTTTAAAGTCGACTCCGAGTGACAGATTCATGGCAATTTTTATTTACCCGCAGAGTTTTTGCCAGAAATCTGCTGAGAGGAAGTCGTCGAAGATATATTTTTTATTTTTCGTTGTGTTGGAGATGTCCGATCTGGGGATTGAACCATGGCCTCACGTCTAATAAGCCAATATACTGCCTACTAGACTACGGTGACTACGGCAGGGAGCTTACTAAAGTGTCTTAATTTTTAAAATTAGAGAACATTGGTTAGGAACTTTACGGTAACGATAAGGTAAGACTTTGTTATGAAGATGAACTAAAGTGACGAATTTCGTTTCAAACAGTGTGACCGAATATTAATTTTTTTTTAATGATTTTATTCCTTTAGACCACTGTCAAGTCCATTGTATACTTGTACGCGAGTACTTGTCGCATCATTAAATCCAGTCAATATTTAAATTTTGATACTCATCGTTCGTTGTTGGTTCGTTTATGTTTTTTGTGTACCTGTTGTTATTATTCTTGTAGTGGCTTGTAAATCTTTTTATTTTTTTTTATTTGTACTCTGTGGTGTATCTTAATTAGTCTTTTTGTATAATAAATTTATTAAATTATTATTTATTTATGGTTGTTGTTGTTGTTGTTGTTGTTGTTGGTTTTTTTTATTCACTGTCTTCATTGTAATATTTTAGAAAAATCATAATTAAATGAGTTTTTAATTATTAACCATGATTTTTTTTTGGTTGTCTGTAACTATTCTATACAAAATAATAAAAACAAAATATTTAAAATTGTTATTGACACTTAAGTTACACGTGGGGGACAGAGAGTTTTCCCTATTAGAGGTTAAATCTTTAAATTTTCTTAAATCTTATGATTGTTGTGGTACCACCACAAGTTTTACAACACTTTGTCAAGGTTTACTTAGTACATTTATTTTGTTTTTATTCGTTATTTTTCTGTTATTTTAATTTATTTAATTCCATTCCATTAACATTTTATTTTTTATTTTTCTTTTATTTTTTAAAGAATCAACAAGAAATGGAAATTTTTTTCTGTTAATGCTTGACTGATTGGCACTCCTTTTGGCATTAAACTGTGTTCAGTTATCTCGTTAAGAGATAAGCAACTGTCGAGGGCAGTTTCCGTTCTCAAGATACGAATTTCAAGGCTTCAATGACCGGTAAGTAACTTGTATGGAAGTTAGTTTCTGAAAACACTGACCTTCTTCGTGGCAACGATTAAAACCCAGTAAATGCTAGTAAAACTAAGTTATTTGTTAGAAAGGCCTATTGATGCCAATATATACATATAAACATACATAATTGGCCATTACAACCCTTCAGTCAGGATTACGACCTAGTTTCCCACACCACCTATGTTGCGTGTGTAAATTTTATACATGAGTAGCGGAACCCACAGTTTAAAGCCGATTCCGAGCGATAGATTTTTAAAAAACTTTTTTATGACAATTTTATTTATCCTCAGAGTTTTTGCCTTAATTCTCCTAAGAGGCCGGACCTATGGTTTTTAACCGAGGCCTCATATCTAATAAGCCAACGCACTACCAACTAGATTACGGAAAATAACATCCTTCAAATGTCTGACACAGCTTCTCTGGGTGGAGCATAGTCGTAATGTCTAATTCTTCTTGACTCTTGGCTGATTTTTACCGATGACATTACTTTTCTTGGATTTTAAGACCGCTGTGGCTTGTGGCTAGTCTCATATCCAAGCGACTTAAGGAAACCACACAAGAAAAAATCTAATTGAGTCAAATTTCATAATTTTTTCGATGAGTTAACATCGCTTTCACTTGAGATGACCATGTCCTTAAATCACTTGCACAAAATATCTAACGTGGTATGGGCTGTGTGGCACGTAACGCCGTCCTATTGAAACCACATGGTTGGTGACCAGATCGTCCAATTCAGGCCAGAAAAATATTGTATTCGTCGACTTATTTTTTTTTCACGCCGAGGAGGGGTAAATGTACCTAACCGCGCCATAGAGGAAGTCGTCACATCCTCCGTGTGTGGAGCCCTCACCCACTAAATACCCCCTCGTCTCCTGTGAACTTGTATGTGCCCACTCCGGAACTACGGTGGTATTATTTCGGAGTGGAGTTCTTTTGGCCGTTTGGCCTCTCCATCGTCCGGATTGCGTATCGAAAGTTGAGCGTCTCCACTATTCCTTTCGTCTAAATCATCATTTCGGTTTCACTTAGCACGTGTGACAGTATCACCTACGTCGACATGCTTACTCGTTCTGCAGCCTCAAGATCTCTCTTTTTCCGCCTCAGAATGCGCTCTACGTAATTCACCACCGAGGTCCAATTTCCATTACTCGCAATCATGACCCCGACAATGTTAGCGGCTGTGATCGCTCCAACTATTGACGTCAGTACAGAGTGCTCTGCGTCTTCCTCGTAAAGACAGTAAGGGGAGGCGGTCTTGCCCATTCTGTGCAGATATTTTCTAAAATATCCGTGACCCAATAGCATCTGTGTAACGTAGTAATTTACCTCTCCAAATTTCCGACCAATCCATGGCCTTATGTCCGGAATGAGTCTCGCCATCCATCTTCCTCTATCTTCCTCGTTCCATCGTTGTTGCCAGTTTGAAATGGTGTTTCCCTGAAGTAACCGGTTATGTGATTTCCAGCCGATTTCGCCTTATAAATCTCCATCCGCTCCATTGCCATCAGATCCACAGGGATTATACCTGCTATCACCAGTACGGCTGGAGCGGACACTGTACGCTATGCAGACGCGATACGCAATGCAGCCGTTCTCTGTACCGATACAAGTGAGTTTGCCCGCTTCTTAACATATTGTGGTTCGGCCCAAATTTCGCTCCCATAAAGCATAATGCTGTTTCCAACCTCCATCAGGAGCCTTCGTCTCGCCGGTAGCGGGCCTCCAATATTCGTCATTAATTCGTCGACCTATAGTACTCACCATGACAATGTTAGTTTGTCCCACGATGTTCTCAAAGAAATATAGAACGCTGACACCGCCAACTCAAACTCGACACCGAATAGTGACTTTTTTGAAATGGGTTGGACACTCTTAGATCGTCCCAAATTCGATAATTTAATGTCACGTAATTATTTTAAGGTTTTAAAGTTAAAGGAAAGACGGATAATTCTTTTGAGTTTTAATTTATGAGTACGAACTGCTCATTTCCTGCAAGGCATAAAGGAATCTTCTTTATTATGCTACAAGAAAAAACAGATAAAATTGTTTAACTTATCGATTTATTGACGTTTTGTGTTTCTTCAGAAATTTATGACTTCTTAAGGCACCAACGTTTCAGGTAAAAATATTGAAAACCTAACCTTTTCCCATTATCAGTGGTTGGAATGAAATTAAACGGTCGTACTACAACTGTAAATAGAAAATAACCACCGAAATGTTTCAGCGGAAAATAGTCATCATTTTGAGATAAAAATTGATTTTTATGACCATGAGTATGAGTATGTGTTTACTAAAGGATTTATCTTGAAATTGTGGTTTTCTTTTCTCTAATCATTCTTATTATAATGGGTGATTTTTTAAGAGCTATAGGAAAATTTTTCAAAAAAAAACACATACAATTCAGAAAAATGCATGAAATCTTTATTTGAATCGATAGTACGGTCCATATAATTTAATGTTTGAAGTTTATTTCATGCAAATGTTGACCGCGACTGCGCCTCAAATGGTCCATCCGCTTAGTCCAATTTTGGCATACTCTTTCCAACATTTCGGCCGGTATCTCACGAATAAATGCTTCAATGTTGTCTTCCAATGCGTCAATTGAAGCGGGCTTGTCTATATAGACATGAGCTTTAACAAAAAATAGTCTAAAGGCGTTAAATCGCACGATCTAGGCGGCCAATTGACCGATCCCGAACGTGAAATGAAATGTTCACCGAACTCGCCTCTCAATAAGTCCATTGTTACGCGTACCGTGTATCATGTGGCACCGTCTTGTTGAAACCACATGTCATGCAAGTCAAGCTCTTGAATTTTGGGCAAAAAAAAGTTGGATATCATCTCACGGTAGCGCTCACTTTTTCTGGATGCATTGGTAGCTTTTGCAATGCTTCTGGCTGATCTTCACTCCAAAATCGACAATTCTGCTTATTTACGTATCCATTAAGCCAAAAATGAGCTTCGTCGCTGAACACAATTTTCCGATAAAGAAGTGGATCTTCGGACAACTTTCCAAGAGCACATTCACCAAAAATTCTGCGTTGCGGTAGGTCGTTCGGCTTCAATTCTTGTACCAGCTGTATTTTGAAAGGCTTCACGCCTAAATCCTTCCGCAAAATTTTCCACGTTGTTGAGTAACAGAACGGCGACGAATCGATAATTGATGGTCATCATTAACACTGGCCGATACAGCTGCGATATTTTCTTCAGTTCGCACTCTACGTCGGCGTGTTGGTGGTTTAATGTCTAACAATGTAAATTTGCTGCGAAATTTAGTCACAATAGCCCGAATAGCCGCTTCAGTGGGTCGATTAAACTGACCATAAAATGGAAGGAGCGCGCGATGAACTTTCTTAACAGAGCACGCATTTTGATAATAAAATTCAATGATTTGCAAGCCTTGTTCATTTGTAAGACGATACATGGTTAAATTATAGACCAAGCTGAAGATGTTTCACAGTGAAACAAAACATGAAACGTGCGTGAGCTGTTTAAACCAGTGTTGCCAAAAATATAAAAATAATAGCTAAAAAATCACCCTTTAGTTGCATGTGTGTTTGTATAGGATTTTCTTTTAAATTCTTAATTTTGTCTTCCTTTAATAGGGGTTATGGGAATATTTTATTTTTATTTCTTTTTGGGATTTTTAATCCCTTATTGACTTATGGTAGTGGTCAGACGGACAGTTGTTTGTTTTTCTCTTTTTTTTTTGATTTTTCCTAAACAAAGAAATTCTTTTTGACAGTGTGGTTATTAGTCACGTAATTCAACGGGAGATTTCTCTTTAAATATGCATTAGGATGGCAGAGTCAATGACAAAGGAAGGATTATTTCTATTTGACTTGTAGAATATTTGACAGGATATTTTGTTTCTTTTTCTTTTCTTTTTTATACAAAAATATAAAATTTAAAATGACAATCACTTTTAAATGAAGGTAATTAAAATGTCACTTACGACTATAAAGGTTTTGAGCGACTGCGAGAGACTAATGACGGTTTACAAATAGGTTATCAAATGTTTTTGTCTGTTAACTGAAGTTTAATTAAAATTTGACAGGAGAATTTGACAAAAAATACTTTCTAATGGCATCCAAATGAATAACAACCAAGTAATCTCTAATATATCCAGATTATGTGGTACAGTCAGATGTATAATTTTAGATTGTCTTTTCTATTAGCCGATTACTGTAGTATTGAGTCTTTCATTAAGCTCTTCCTATCTTTAAATTTAAATTAAACAAAATGTGCGTGAAGGACCTATAGATGCCATTATGATTGGCTTCGTTCAAATGTCTTACTTTCCATGGCTCTGGCACTTAAATAATTCTGAATTTGAGCGATTGCAAGAGTAATGGGTAACTTAATCAGCCATATGGGCCACCGAGTAAACTTGCTTGTGAATGTCAAGCTACCCGCAAACCTACGAGTTATGTTGGCTTTGAGGACCACCGCGGCTTATTCGCATACGCCTGCAACTAAGAAAACTAATCCAGAAAGACTTTAACGAGGTCAAATCGCTCAATCTCGATAATAAGTTCACATTATCTCCCCTCAAATTAATCTTGCAAAATGACATGAGCTGTGTGTCATGTAACGACGTCCTGTTAAAATTACATGTCGTTGGTGTCCAGACAATCCTATTCAGACCAAAAGAAGTTGATAATTATCGACCTATAGTGCTCACCCTCGACACTGACCGTCGTTCCCAAAGAAATATGGACCAATGACGCTACCAGGTCAAAATCCACACCAAACAATGATTTTTTCATGTGGATTGGTATCGTTTCAAAATCCAATTCATTTCCGTTATCAGCTATCAAAGTTCTGAAGGTCCTGTCAGAAGACCCCATATTATACAGGCTGAAATAATGGCTGTAAAGACTGCCGCTGTGCGAATCCAGTATCAGAGGATATCGAGTGGAGATTTAGTCACAGGAAAGCTGCCATTAGACACTTGGATTTATAGAAGGATACAAATCTTGTTTTCAAGGAAAATAGAATACTCCTGGCGTATGATAAACCAGGCAATATATGACCAAGTGTCATTGTTATAAAGAGGACATGAAAAAGAATTTAATTGCAAGTAGAAGCACAACTCCATTATTGGCAGGGCATTACAGAAATCCCACGTAAATCATCGGAAAACCTAATTTCCAAATGAAACATTAATTCCTTTGTAGTAATTCTAGCATAAGCATAAAATAATTAATAAAACTTTTTAATAAAATTAATTATTACCGCACGACACCCATACGCATTAATTTGTTACGTTTATTGGTTTAGTGTGAAATGGGATCGACGAAAGATAAGATTGCCGTTGAGCCCCTATTACTACTTTTATCTGCTCCATTCAGTTTTTCATTAATTAATATCCGAAGCCGATAACAAATATCGATAATTATACGATTGTGTTGTTGTATGTTGTAGTTGTTAAAGCAATTTCCTACTGATAATTTTATAAATACGAGGCACGAGGCTTTTAATTATGCTATAAATAGCGTTTATAACCGTTAGGTTATAAATTATTTTCAATAGAAAATAATAAACAATTATGGGGCGGGAAAAAACAAAATGTTTTATAAAGTTCATGTGGGGTGTTGCAAGTGTGATAAATATACAGCTTTGGTCAGAAATCAATCAACAACCAATCTAAACTCAAATCTAAAATCAAAAATATTTAGAAACGTGGGATCGATTACAATCCGATGCATGGGGTTGACGCAAATATGTTCTAGGGCGCTGCTAAATATGCAGATTTGGTCAGAAATCCAATCAACAGCCAATCTAAACATAAATCTGATATCAAATATTTCGAAGCGGGGCATCGATTACAACCCGTAACGCAGTTAACGCAAATATGTTACAAGGCGCAGTTAAATATGTAGCTTTGGTCAGAAATCAATCAACACGTAATCTAAATTCAAATCTGAAATCAAATATTTCGAAACGTGGCATCGATTACAACCTGTAACGCAGTTGTCGCAGAGAAAGGCTCGTATTTTTATTGTAGTTCGGAGTTAAAGGAGAAGTGACGTAATGACTGACTAGAAAAATGAGCAATCTAGGTATGTATCCGAGCGCTAAGTAACAGAAGTAAAATAGAAGAATAGAAATAGGAGGTTGAGAAGTAAAATGTTGTTTTACGAGCCAATTAACGCCAGAGATGAAACTTTCCACGCCTTAAGAGGTCGAGAGTCTTGTAAGGGCCTTCCAAACAGGCTGAAGCCTCGTCATAGTGCCCAGGATACAAATAATACTCGCTAATGCTAATGGGACACATTTAAAGACACCTTATTTGGTCATTACAACCAATCAGTCAAGATTGCGACCTAGCTTCTCACACCTCTTACGTTGTGTGTGTTAATTTTATACATGAGTGGCGGGACTTACAGTTTAACGTTGATTTCGAACGACAAAATTTTGAGAATGCTTTCATCATATTTCGTTTTATTGGAGATATCTGACCCGGGGTTTGAACCAAGGCCTCATGTCTAATAAGCCAACACACTACTTACTAGACTACGATGACTTCTGCTCTGCTTCTTGATCTGCTACGACTTACTTAATTGGTCATTACAACGACCTAGCTTCTCACCTGCTTAACCTGCTACAAACATTGGGAAAAACTTAAAATACAACTTGAAGTCGCCGCAGTCTAATAGGTAGTCTGTTGGCTTATTGGACGTAAAGCCAGGGTTCGAGACCCAGGCCAGACATCAAGACAAAATACAAAAAGTATTTCTTCGGCGACTTCCTCTCAGCAGATTTCTGGCAAAAACTCTGAGAGTAAATAAAAATTGACATGAAAAACTTTCTCAAAAATCTGTCGTTCGGAGTCGACTTTAAACTGTAGGTCCCGCCACTCATGTATAAAATTAACACACACAACATAAGTGGTGTGAGAAACTAGTACGTTGTACAATGGGTCAATTCGACCTCCGGGTACTGTACTTGTCTTAATTGACAAGTACACGTCCTCTAACCTAACCTAACCTAAAATAAAGGGTCCGCCAAATAACTTTTTTTTTGAAAATGCTTAAAAAAAACTACTGAATATTTTCTCAAATTTCTTTTTTTAATTTGAAAGTACAATCCTTCCGGTTAATAATGGAAAATAATTTCATTCAAATGACTGCCTCGGCTGGCCATGCAGTAGCCTACACGATCGGTCCAATTTTTAAGCACATTATCGATTGTGTGCAGCTGTATCTCACCAATGGCTTCACGAATATTGTCCTTTAAAGCGTCAATTGTCTCTGGCTTGTCGGCGTAACACTTTTCTTTGACGGCACCCACTAATAATAGTTCAACGGTGTCAAATCGCGGCTCCGAGGTGGCCAAACGACATCAGCTCTGCGGCTGATAATGCGATCTTCAAAAACAGGGCGCAAAACATCGAGTGAAGCTTCGGCTGTGTGGCACGTAGCGCCATCCTGTTGAAACCAAATGTTGCCAATATCATCCTCTTCAATTTTTGTTAACAAAAATTCTTTCAACATGGCCCGATAACGATCGCCATTGACTGTAACGGCCACTCCTAGCTCATTTTCGAAGAAAAATTGCCCAATTATGCCAAAATCCGCACCAAACAGTGACTCGTTTTGGGTGGGTCGGCTTTTCAATGTATGCGTGCGGGTTTTCTGTGCCCCAATGCGACAATTTTGCTTGTTTACATACCCGCCAAGATCAAAATGAGCTTCATCTGAAAAGATGATTTTTTTTGCCAAAATCGGCATCTTCTGGTGTAGGCTACTGCATGGCCAGCCGAGGCAGCCATTTAAATGGAATTATTTTCCATTATTAACCGGAAGGATTGTACTTTCAAATAAAAAAGAAATTTGAGAAAATATTCAGTAGTTTTTTTAAAGCATTTTCAAAAAAAAAAAAAGTTATTTGGTGGACCCTTTACAACTTAACATCTCTGTTATAATTAAAACTTTATTTATTCAAATTGTACCAGGTCAGGGATTACTTAATCTATTTGCCTAAGCAGCACAAAAATAATACCAGCGAGTGACTTTTGAATTTTATTTCTTTCACCTGTTGCCTTTTGAACACAATTTATTACTAGGCTTGGTTATAATAATTTGTTGTTGTTGTTATAACAGCTAGAATTCATAATTTATTTAAAAAAAAACCCCCTATACCGGCACGGCACTATTTTCTTTGAGTTTGTAAAAGTAAAGAATGAAACGCACTCATAAATTAAATCGAATTACCTTTTGAGTGGCCCTTTTTGCATAAACTGCGTACAGGGGGCGAGAGAAGAAGATATTGAAGATAAAAATTAAAGGTCGATTTGTGGCTATTTAATGAAGAAGCATGCGAGAGAGTATAGCATAAAAACAAAACTTATCATGATAATGGAATTCTACAGGTATGAACATGGAATACAAATGCTTACATTATGAGTACGCTGCAGCGCCTTAAAAGCATAAAATGAAGGCCAAAGAATCGCTTTTCAACGCGCAAGGTTAAGTTAACAAATAGGGAAAGAAACGTCTAAAAATTTTATTAATTTCTTAGAAAAGGATTCTATTCTTTTAAGTGTCCTTTATGAATAATAAAAATAAAACCACGTCTCAACCACATATTCTTTGTTTTTATTAAACGAATGACGAATTATTCCGGTCATCGATGAAGTCAAGTGGAAGGAACCCAGTGAGCCGAGAAACCAAACACTTGTTGCCATCATTATTAGTCGAGACATTGTACAACAATAAAACCTCTTTTCAACCATTTTCTTTTGTTCTTTTTTTGTTTTTACTTTTTTAAAGGACATTAAGAAAAAGGCAACATTCCTTTGCAACGCCATCATTTGTGAAGGTATCTTGGATTCAGTTTCATGTTTGCAACATCCTAAAATACTGATACGATAGGGTAACTCCCTTTTAATGGAAACTCGAAATTATTTTCTGCTTTTACAGAAACCCTAGTCACGTTAGCAAATTGGGAAAAAGCAGTCCTTGTATACCACTAGTTTGCTACGTACTTATGTTATTCGGAGCCCTGGACATGGTAACAAAGTACAGTATTTGTTGCTGTGTCTGGTGAAAACCTCTTCAAATTCCATTTCTCGGGTTCTTCTCATTTAAGCAATAAACTTCCGCTTTGCACTGTGGGATAACGTTTTGAGGTAGACATTTTAGAATCTTCAGTTTTCATAATAAGAAACAGGAGTACGTCAGTCGCCATTGTCTAGTAGGTAGTTTCTTGAGTTATTAGCCCTGAGGCCGTGGTTCAATCCCTGGTTCAGACATCTCCACCAAAACATGAAAACATATTGTCACTGCATCCAAGCAGTTTGTGAGTGCATTAAAGAGTGCCAACAAATGAATTTTTTCTTTTACTGTCTTATGTGGTAAACCTGTTTTAGAGACTTGCCTACGATAGATACCCCTATCCGTGATGGCGTTAGCTGCTACAATCCTTGGTAATGTTTTTTAAGCATTTTAACAGATCTTAAATGTTTGGTTAAATGTGAATTCGTTTTAATTGTAAGCAATTCTGTGTGTGCTTAATAGCATTTTTTTTTTCACGCCGAGGAGGGGTAAATGTACCTAACCGCACCATAGAGGAAGTCGACACATCCTCCGTGTGTGGGGCCCTCACCCACTAAATCCCCCCTCGTCTCATGGACTTGTTGTGCCCACTCCGGAACTACGGTGGTATTACTTCGGAGTGGAGTCCCTTTGGCTCTTTGGCCCCTGCATGTTCATATCCGCGTCCGGATTGCGTGTTGATAGTTGAAGAGACATCTAAGCGTCTCCACTATTCCTTTCCTCCAGATCCTTGCTTCGAATTTCGATTGACACGTGTGCCAGTTTCATCTATTCCGGCGTGCCCACATGTTCTGCAGCCTCAAGATCCCTCTTCTTCAGTTTTAGAATCCTCTCCACGTAATTCGCCACTGAGGTCCAATTTTCTCTACTCGCGATCATAACCCCGACAATGTTACCGGGCGTGATCGTCCCAACTATCGACGTCAGTGCAGAGCGATAGCTTAATAGCATAGCAATAGTAGTTAGTGTGTTGGCTTATTAGAAGTGAGGCCTCGGTTCTAACCCCAGCGCAGACACCTCCAACTAAATGAAATACGCAAAAATATTTCTTCTGCGACTTAGGTTAGGTTAAGTTAGAGGACGTGTACTTGTCAATTAAGACAAGTACAGTACCCGGAGGTCGAATTGACCCGTTGTACAACGTCTTAGTTTCTCACACCACTTATGTTGTGTGTGTTAATTTTATACATGAGTGGTGGGACCTACAGTTTAATGTCGACTCCGAACGACAGATTTTTTAGAAAGTTTTTCATGGCAATTTTTTTTCACTCTCAGAGTTTTTGCCAGAAATCTGCTGAGACGAAGTCGCCGAAGAAATACTTTTTGTATTTTGCTTGATGTCTGGCCTGGGGCTCGAACCCTGGCTTTATGTCTAATAAGCCAACACACTACCCACTAGACTACGGCGACTTCCTTCGGCGACTTCCTCGCGGCAGATTTCTGTCAAAAACTCTGAGAGTAAAGCCATGTAAAGTTTCTCAAAAAATTTAGAGTCGACTTTAAACTGTACGTTCCGCCTGTCATGTATAATATTAACACACACAACATATGAGAAGCTAGGTTGTAATCCTAGCTAAAGGATGATAATGAACGAATACGTAAGTAAGCAAGTACGTCAGTGAAAATGGTTCCGTATTGATGGTGGAAACTGTCTAAAGATTCCAATCATGAGTAGGAATGCAAAGCAAATTAAAACCTCCTCTAATGCCAGCACTAGGTTTCGAGGAACTGCCATACATTTTTTATTTGCTTTTTCGCGCTAAACTGTGTTTCTCATATGGACTGTATAGTACACAGTGTGTACTGTGATGGTCTTTAAATCTTGTATGGCATTTACAGTGCTTAGTACATTGCTTGAACATTCTTGGACAGGGCTTAGTTCATTGCTTGTCTCTGTAGCCTGCAATGTGATAAGAAAACGATTCATTTTCTCTTCAGTCACTTCACCTGTGGTTTACTTCAGTACAGAATTCTCCGCAAGGAAAACATGGCTGTCTATTGCAGATTTTAAGTGATCAAGCGAACCCTGAGCCGCATCTGTTTGGTTCCCATGAGGCAATATGGGATGGATGTGCTTAGTTCGGTGTTTGGACAGTCTGATGACTTGTCTCAGTTGCCTGCAATGTCATAGAGAAACTATTCACTTTCACTTCAATCACTTTAACATGCTGCGGTGATGTCACTTCACCAGTGGTTTACTTCGGTATAGGATTCTTTACATGGGAAAGTAGTTCTAGTCTTATGAACCCAAGGTCTACACAAACATGGCTGTCTATTGCAGACTGATTGTAAGCACGGCTCTACCAAGCGAACTTTGGGCCGTATCTGCTAGGATTCCATAAGGCAATATGGGATGGATATGATGTAGGGCAACTTATGCTCTAATATGACTGACTTTTGACTGCTTTTTGTGGGTTAACTTTGGGCCGTATCTGTTAGGATTCCATAAGGCAATATGGGACGGATATGATGTAGGGTAACTTATGCTCTAATATGACCGACTTTTGACTGCTTTTTTGTGTGTGTGTGTCTTTTTTAATAAATTCCTTTGAATATGAAAGGAACCTTCACTGTAAAGTGGCTCTTTTCAGTGTTCGTTTATGAAATTTGATGGCATGTTGCAGGCCATAATATTGAGTATTGATGACAGGGTTCAACATGTTGCATCAACTGAATTTTGATAGTGTTTATAAATAAATACGAGTGCACATCTTTTAACCCGATCTTTTGCTGGCATTTTTAAATTCTTATTAAAAATTTTTTTTTTATTTACATACAGTTTGTAAAGGAGTGAATTGTTATTTCTGGAATGTATTTTAAAACATTCAAAATTTCGAAGCTAAGTTTCAAAGCTTTTATTGTGATCTCTTGCAGATTCTAATGAATGCCTGTGCGAGCTTTTATTGCTTTAACTTTGAATTCTTTAACACTTCTGTTCATTTTCTGTAATAGTGTACTGCGAGTTGCTGATGATGATGGTTCTGAACCAATTCGATCGTTTTGTATATTTTTAAATAGTCGATCAAAATGCATACAATTCTTGGAATTGTTTTTTGTTTTTTTTTCCCATTTTTTATTTCAACATTTTGTTAAATAGTGATTGATAAATGGATTAATACGACGTGTCGGTGATTCTTAAGTATGCTAAACAACAATCACTTGCAACAAATTCGAATGGAAAAAACAGCAACAACAACAACAATAGCAATAAGAAAAACATTACCATGGCAATTGTCTTAACAATGCTATCCAGCCAAACAGCACCTCTTTTGTAGCCTACTCGAATAAGGCCGGCCTATAAGCTCATAAGCCTGGCTAAAGAACCAGAATCAAACAGTCAGGTATTAAATGTGAATGCAAAGTGATGTTATTATTGTAGTTATTGTTGTAAACATAATCCTGGTTCTTCTTCAACTTCTTTTTCTACTACTTGTTGTTCTTTTTATATTCAATTTATGACCATAATACATAATTATAGATACGACCATACAAAGTCCGTTTTATAAGTATTTAATGACCCTCAATATCGTATTCCTATTCATTTCATATCATACTGACTACCAAAGCATGATTGAGAGAGAGAGAGAGAGACAGAGAGAGCGAGAGTGTGAAGGCTAGAGGCAGATTATGTGAAAAGGGTTTATAAATACGTATTTAAAAATAAAATTCCTAGATTTTTATGCCGTATTTTTCCTTTTTTTTTGTAGGGTTTTCTTCTATTCCCTCTTCAATTCACTGAGGATCATAAAATTCCATTTAAATGTTGGAAATTTTTTTCGTTTGTTTGTTCGCGTTATGAAGCGTTAAGCGTCTTTGTTCGGTTTTACCAAGATTGTTTTGTTTTGTTAAGACAAATACTCACTCTTTTATAGCCAATGGTAATGCAAAGGGTCATAAAAAATAAGAAGAAAAGAAAAGAAAAACAGAGGCGTTAAAATATAGATCCTGTTTGTTTTACACTGATTGCACAATCGATTCAACAGATGCATAAGAAAATGTTACAGTTTTGAATAGAAGAGATAGGTTTTAAAGAAAATTTTTCTTCTTCTTTATAAGACTATAAACCTGGGACTATTTTATGGTTTTAAAAAAGAATTCTTTTCCTTCTTGTATTAGAAATTAGAAATTTATGCAGAAATTTATCGTAAAATTCCTTGAGAAGAACAGACTACACGTCCTCGTTTATGCAGATTCAATAGCGGCTCAGACATTGACTTTCGCAATTTTTTATCACAGGCTGAAACATTTGTTGCCATACTCTATAGGGAGGGTATGTAATAAATCAAGCTGCCGGATCTTCAGACTTTTCATTGTCAACCTGGTGGTGGCTTTGCGTTGGCTAAATATGGCAACTTGTGGAGTATTGTATCCCAACGTGTCCAATTGCTGACAGAACATATTAAAACATTTATTGCCACATATGCCCCATAAGGTGAATAAGTACCGTTATAACAACACAACCAAGCTATGGAATCAAGAGATTTTCCATTATCTATGTGTGTAGCTTGGCGTTATCTGGGTACGACCTGAGCTCTTTAGATGGTTGCATCATGCGTATCTTGCAGATCTTTCTATGCAAACGCAAATATCCAGGCTGCCATAAAGTTATTTTCGAACCTTACATTACGTCCAAGCTTGTTCGTTAATGTCGAATATTACTGCCGGAAGGTCTTTATTATTATTACTTGGATGCCTGCGCATAGGTACTTGCCCGGAATTGCGAAAGAATTTGCCAGAATGTTACTAAACTGGATAAATTCCTGTGAGATTTACGCACGGAGATTCCCTTGGCTACGATTAGGCTCTAAATTAGCAATACATGTTACTGGAAAGCTAATGCATGCTAGGTGGTAGAGCGAAACTGTTCAACTGCAGTTCATTTTTCTCGCTTTACTGTACATTTACTGCGCGTAACTATTAATGACCGTGAAGACCGAAGGACCAACTCTTTGAACTTCAATATGGACTCTCAGGTATGGTAAAACGACATCTCTAACCTCAATTTGTTGGCACAAGACCAAGAATAACGAAATATTCTAATGGAGCATAAATTCGCCTCCAAATTCAATTCCAAATCTGATTAATTGTTAACTTACGATATCCATCGGTTGATAGCACAGGCACAAACTAAATATTTGACTGTGGAGAGGTAACTATGTTATTTGGAGGATACCTTATCTACCAAATACAAGACTTTGCCGATTGTTCATCTTAGCTTGGCTTGTATCCAGTCTTAATTCAAACTATCTATATCTATAATTATCTGTAATGATTAGCTTCTTAGCGATGGAAACCGAGCTTACATGGTGGCCCAACTATGCAATTTTTATTATTTTAAGAACACTTTCGACAATTCGCCTTCAAGGACGTGGTGCAGCATTTAAATGAAAATTAGAGAGAGATTTTGGCGGCTTGACTAGTCCTCTCTGCCTTTATTGACTAAAAATTTTAAACAATGCATTTACTAGTGATGAGCGTTAAAACTATTGTATGTATAATGGACTACGCGATCGCAAAAGTGGCTAAGAACTTGTTTTAGTACCCAAGCCATAATTTTTAACGCCACCTATCCCAGTCCAATGACATCAACACAACTCGAGATACTGATTAATAAAACCATCAATTGGAAAAGAATTTAATTTTTAAACTAATTTCTCCAAAACAATGTTAATTTGTCTCAGACGGAAAAATAAATACTAATTATGACTCTTATAATTTATTCATACATAATCAGTTGGTCACCTTAATGGCACTTAATGAAATGCCATCAATAATACACTCTATTGCATACAATTTGATAACAATAGAGAAGAGACTCTAAAAAATCAATGCCAACAAATACTCCCGTTGAGCTAAACAACGTGTAACTCAATTAAGACAATAAAAATAAGAGACAACAGAATCTACACAAGGCAGCAGCGACTAATTCAAACAAAACAAAATGACAATTAATGTTGCTCGTATGCTAGAACAACAACAACAATGTAGACTTTGAAGAGAAACAAAATTAAAAAATCGAATTCCAATCGTTTATAGATAAACACCATGACTGGGAGTAATACAATGAAAAAAAATGTGAACAAAATTAAAAGTTGTGTGAGTGTGTAAGTAACAAACAATAACTCAGCAGCCGAATTTTAAAACGAAGACACAGTCATATGGTCATTATTACAAAAACAAATAAAATTTATAGAGCAACAACAACAATAAATATCAATTATTACATCTCCACAGACTGTCATATACTTACTCATACAAACACACACACACTAGAGTAAGATCAAACAAGAATTATGGAGTAATAAACAATATAAAAACAATAACAACAACAAAACTGCAAGTGTTTTTGTTTTTTCATTGAATTTTATATTTTTTCCCATATTCCCTATGCACTAAACAAGCAGCAATTGATAAAATAAACAACAAAAAAGACAAAATTGAGCAAAAAAAAAAACAAAGAAGAAAACAAAAATTGAAAACGAAACAAGTGTAAAAAGTTAAATGGAGTTACAACAACTTTGCTCCCCTCTATTCAACCAAATACAATTTAATATAAATACTCTCTCACACACACTCACACAAACATACACGCACGGGCTTATGCTATAAAACAAAATAATGTCAGATGACGCACTTAATAAACGGTCAACTCAAGCAAATGAAATACGAAGTATAATAGACGAATAATACAAATAAAACACAAGAAAAAAAGTATGATAAAATGGAAAGGAAAAATTGAAAAGATACATTTCTCAGTCAAATCAAAATAAATACAAAGAGTGTGGAGAGAGAGAGAGAGAGCGTGTTAGGCAATTAAAATAAGACAGAGAGAGAGAGAGAACGTATGTTGAAGATATTAAGAAGAGAGATTTTATTTAAAAACATCTTTAACATTATTTTCTGCTCTTTATAATAGAGAACTTGTATATAAAGATTCCCAAATTATTTGGCGCAAAATATCCAAAATATCCTAAAATAAAAACCGCAAAATGGACCATATTTAGGTCATAAACAAAAGAAATTTAATTTAATTATATGTATAAACAGTGCTAACATAATATCCACCACTGTGTATATAGGATATATATCCTAAACCGATTTTTTCCAACAATTCGGTTAAACTCATTCCCTTGTACTTGTGTTTATCTGGCAGCACAGTGATCATATTTACATTCATGACTTGCACTGAACATACTACATTCGCAACAGCAAATGAAAAGAGTAGCACATACTCTTTCTGAGAGTAGAAGACAGCTGAAGTTTTTGTTTCTCACACACATATACGTTTTTTTGTTGTTGGTTTTTGATTTCTTACTACTGTTACCAGTTAAATGCAACACTAATAATGGATTACTAAACGAAAAAAATAAAAAAGCCAACCCGACTGGCTGATGATCATTGAACAAATATAGAGACCTGGTAGTTGTATTTTAAGAGTCGTACTTTTTGGTTGTTGTAAGCGCGTAAACGTTAAATAGAAATAAATGTTAAATAGGAAATAAGAATGAAATAAAGTAAACGAATTTATTAAAAAACATAAAAATGAATAAGAAATAGAAATAATGTGAAATGAAATTTAAATTTTTATTAAAAAAGAAGTGTAATATTTTAAAAGTGTTTCGAATTAAAGTAAGGTTAAGTAAAGTGTTAATGCTTAAAGAGGAAACGCTTGCAAGTAAACAACAGCAATAAATAAAGGGAGAAAATAAAGAAATTCAATTTTCTTTTGATTTTCTATTAAAATTTGTAAACGATTTACAGTTAAATGTCCATACATGATTGATATTGTTTAAAAAGAAAAGAAAAAAACTAAACAAAACAGCCAAAAATACAAAAAGAAAAAAGAACTGTAAAGAAAAGCAACAACTAAACGCTGGCTTTTGTATATATATTCCCCCCAAAATTCTTTATTTAAGAAAGTGTGTGTGTGAATAAAAAAAGACACAAAAACACCTCACCACCCTCTTGGTCTAGAAAACGTAAATAAAAAAGTAAAATAAAATAAAACTGTTGAAGTTTTGTTGGTGTTTTATTACGGTTATGTGTTTATTTCTTCTTTTTTTTTCTTTAAGAGAGTCTTTATAATACAAAAAAAACAAAACCAAAATGTCGTTGTGATTTGATAGAAAACAGAAAAAAAGTGTCGTATAACATTTGTTAACGTATAACTATGTGTAAAAGTGTTATAAAATAAGAAAACAAAAGCTTCAAAAAGAAAAAAAGAAATATACGAAATAAATTTTGTTATTGTTTTTGTACTTAAAAAAAAAGCAAGAGCAAGAGAGCATCAGTAGAGAGCATAAAACAAAATTGTTGCTGACAATTTTATGTTGTGTTGTGTTTATTTTTTGTTTTTGCTCTGCTTTAAATAAAAAGTGTTTTAAAGGGCTTTTACTTGTTTTGTTTTTGCACAGAAACATCTTTCAACAACGACAACAACAACAACAAATATTTAAATTTTAATTAAAAAAGAATAAAAATAAAAAGTGTGAAGCAAAAAATATTTGTTATTTTTTATTATTATTTTATGTCGCATATGAAATACAATACAACTTGAAATAATATACACCAGCGTCTTGTAAAGCGTCAACAAAATTAAAGAAAAAAATTGTTTTTTTTTAAATACAAATTACGAAGCAGCATTAAAAAGAAAGGAAATAAAAAATAAAAAAACGTGTTAAATTTAATATTTTCACTTTTAAAATTTATACGTATTTTTTTATAACGCATTATAATAAAAAAAATCAATACATAGTTTTAAAAAATTGTTTCTCGTAAAAAATAAAAATTAATGAGTGTTTCATTTTGTTTATAAAAAAACAACAACAACAACGAATTTTAATGTGATCGCGTGAATTTGTATTGAGTTTTGCAGAAATAAATAAATATTCAGGTGAGATTTTCAACATTTTTTTTAAACAATTTAAAATTTCTTTTTAATTTTTTAAGTTTTATGTCATGTTTTTTGTATTTTTTTTATAAATATATTTTTATTACAAAATTAATTGTTTACAACCAATTTATTATAAAATTAATCATTTAGGTTGTGTTATCGAAGAATTAAATTTGTTATGATTATATCAGCCGTTCGAAACCTATCTTTAATAAAACTTAAAACAATTATAATTCCCTGTCTAGCATTTCCTTGGAGGCATTAATGCTCTACAGGTTCAGACAACCACTATTCTGAAGAAGCACATCCTGAGTCTACAGTGACTTGTAAAAAGTTCGGTTATCAACCTCAGGTTATTCCTGAATTGTCCAATGCATGACTAAGACTTCTGGTTCTTGCAGTTGCTAACATAAAATTTCGATTTCTTCAAATCCACTTGGTTTGAGAAGAGTCATTGCCTCTCTTTAACCTCCTTTTCGTTGGGCATACCTTTCAAAACATCTGCTCCTACTACACCGAAGAGTTCTCGTCCAAGCAGCCCTATTTGCGAGATCGTCTGGCTTGCTCATTGGCAAGAATTGCTAGAGGGTAACCTTATTTCATACAGTGTAGGCGGGACCTACAGTTTAAAGTCGATTTCGAACGACAGATTTTTAAGAAATTTTTCATGGCAATTTTATTTACTCTCAGAATTTTTGCCAGAAACCTGTTGACAGGAAGACGCCGAAGAAATATTTTTCATATTTCGTTTTGTTGGAGATGTCTGATCTGGAGTTTGAACCCTGACCTCATATCTAATAGGTCAGCATACTACCTACTAGACTACGGCGATTTCAGTCCCATAATACTTTCTATTTGATCCCATAAGTGCCTAGTGCTTGAATAGTAGCCTGGCTGTCAGATAGTATTGCTATGTTCTGTCTTTTGTAACTCCTATTCAAGTTGTATTGTGCACATCTATCGATGGCATAGATTTCAACCTGAAAGATACCAACTAGTTTTCCCATAGGCTCCGTATATTTTATTCTGGGACCAAAAACTTCTGTTCCTGTTCTAAGATCCTTTCTTACCCTTCTGTATACTACAAAATAGTCCCTCTTTTATGAAAGTATGCATCTTCCAATTTACTCCATTCATTTTGTTCTCGTTGCAAAATATTTCTCAAAATCAAAGAGTCTACTGGCTTTGTGCAGGGGACAGTAAGGACGTAGCTGTCAGCCAATCGATGTTAGACTTGTCTCCCATCAATCTCACCATTGTCAACAAATCTGCAGTCTTCACTACCATGAACAACGGATTTAAATTCAAGTAACGTTGTAGTACAGATTCCCATTGGCCTTCCCAGAGGTCTATGACAAC
Source organism: Sarcophaga carnaria (assembly GCA_958299815.1). Taxonomy (NCBI): domain Eukaryota; kingdom Metazoa; phylum Arthropoda; class Insecta; order Diptera; family Sarcophagidae; genus Sarcophaga; species Sarcophaga carnaria. The sequence goes on along the minus strand of OY283153.1, from coordinate 21,628,591 downwards.
CCTGGAATGCCATCCTAAGGAGCGTAATACGATCCTCATTTCTATAATTTTATCCGGTTGGTATAACTTGAAAGTGCTTAGCTGTAGGAATCTTTAGCTTGTGGGTAATAAATCAGGAACAAAATTTTAAATCATTAGAGAGCCTGCTCATGCCATTAGAGATCGAATTAGTAGAGTAGAGTTGCGTGAAATGATTCTTTCCACATACATATTTGGTTCTTTGTTGAACACCATCAAAAGAAAAATTATAAATACCCGAAGGGCAGGAAACAAATTGTTTAAGTGTACAACGCGGGCGGTGTTAAGACATCTGCAGCAGCAGAAGGTTGAAACGTTGTAGAAACAGTTGGCAGATAGTGTACTAACGTGTGATTGTGGAGGTTGTGGGTTCGATTCAAAAGGAAGGCTCAGGTCAATTAAAGTTAATTGGGTTTAACAATAATAACACAGCCCTGCAAATTCGGACTTTTTTTGTGCAAATAAGATGGCTCCAGGTGTTTTCGAAGGCATTTTGCGTGCTGAACACGAATCTGGGTTCAAAAACTCTCCATCACGCGAATCCAATATGGCGGTCGAGGTTTAAAAAATTCTATCAATTCCTAAAACTGAGTTCATTTAATGAAATCCGCCATTTTAAATTTTTAAAATCTGAATGAAGTTCTGTAATCAGCGACCGCAAAAACCTCTGAGTAACAATTTTCAAGTAAATATGATTAATTTTTAAGGACCTCCGTAATGTGTTTCTTTTTCTCTTGCACTCCTTGACATAAACCCACCCCCCCTACTTTAAGGGTGCATGCAATCAATTTGGCTTTGGGCTCATTTTAAAGAGCAAAGATCAATTGTCAATTTCTGACAATAGCGATGATTCTAGCACGTCAGTGCTTAGCTGTATAATTTTTCAAAAATGTCCAAAAACGCGATTTTTAGGGGTTCCGACCCCCTTTTTCTAAAAACCTGACGTGATGGAAAATTTTTGAAACCAGATTCGTGTTCAGCGCACAAAATGCCTTCGGAAACACCTGGAGCCATCTTATTTGCACAAAAAAAGTCCAAATTTGCAGGGCTGTGTAATCAAACACCAAGTTGTTGTACACTTCACCCCCACTTTCCAGTTCCAATAACTTATTACCCAATGCCTGATGCAGTGCATTGAAAAAAAACATTTGCCTCTCAAAGTTATCGTTCGGGGTCGGATATCAGGACATGGTATTGATGGAAGCTTTAAAGTTTAGAAAGGGAATGTGGAAGGATATGGGTTGTGCGTGGTGCTATATGGTACGAAGACTACGCATTTCTTTACACATATTGTAATGCACCGTAAAGCCTCAAACGAAAACTTTTTAATTGCAAATAATTCGTCATCTTTTTTTTCTTTGTAACCTATTCCTGTAGCCAAATTCTAAAGCAAGAAATTTTACAACATTTAGGCCAAGTAATTAAGTAATTTTAAAAGATTTAGAAAGTAGTTTTTAGACTTAATGGACAATTTGCAAGGGGTTATAAAATTTAATTACATTTTCAACAAGTAATCAGTAGTACCAGAACCAATCGGCCTTGGTTACCCTAACACAACTAACACAACAACAGAACCACATTTCAGAGAGACTGTTTAGAAAGATATTGTAAACTAACTTTTACCTGTCCATTGGACAGCACGAAGTCGATTCTAAGGTGGTAAAAAAAATATGCAGAAAACCAAACCAAAAAGACAAAAACACACAATACATATCACAATAATGAATATTTAGTCGACAATAAACCACCATAATCATGTTTAAAAATATTCTTTTGCGAACACTAAAGCAAACTAAAGCAAAAACAAAACAGTCATGGCCAATATAAAATAAAAGCCATTCTTATTTATGACCGATTATAATCATTTAAAACTTATGGTACCACCCTCCTCCCTCCCTCTCTCTGTACACAGCCAATAAGTTGGTTTTAAGTCTGATTTTTTTTTTTTTGAAATGAACGTGGCTTGTTTGTTTTCCTATGATTTGCTGTGTGTTTTGAATAAAATTTTTCTGCGATTTCTGTAAAAATAAATAAAATTTTTTTATTTCTATCAATTGTTTATTTATTTATTTTTTTTCGCCAGTCTTTTGCTAGTTGTTATGCTAAATAGTGGTAAGAAAATGAAGAAAAAAGAATGGTTTTCTAGCTGAAATACCATCAGCAGCACCATCATCGTCTGGCTACTGGCTTTTAAACTTCACAACACGTCCATTCTATGGAATTCATGTGACAGCAGTGAATAGCAAAATAGAAACAAACTAAACAGAGATTATTTTTTTATGTTAAACTTATTGGCGTCATTTAATTAATAATTTTTCTTTGAGCTATGAAACTACTTGACTAAATAAACAAGCTACCCGTTTGAACTGTTTTTAAAAGTCTTGTCTCTTTTGGTTCGAAGGCAAAAATTATTTAAATTTTCTTTAATCTAGGCAGAGTTTTTATGCTCAGACTTACTTACTTAATTGGCCATAACAACCCGTTTAACGGATTTCGGCCTGCCGCAACACATCTTTTCAGGCGCCTCTGCTTCTTGCGCGCCAAGCCAGTTGGTTACACCAATCGATGACAGGGCTTCCTCGATTTGGTCCTTCCAACGGCTACAAGGTCGTCCTCTTCGCCGACTTCCACAGATTCCCGCATCAAATACCCGTCTCGCCGGAGCATCCTCCTCCATTCGAACGACATGGCCGAGCCAGCGCAGCCGTCTATGTCGTTGAGGAGCTCATACAGCTCACTGTTAGATCGGATAAGGAAGTCATCGCCAACACGCACAGGCACGAAGATCTCACGTAGGACTTTTCTCTCGAACACTCTCAAGTCCCCTGCATCAGTACTTAATAGGGTCCATGCCTCTGAGCCATTAAGAAGCACGTGTAGGATGAGTGTCCCTCTCAAGGCCGCTGCATCAGGGTCCATGCTTCTGCGCCATAAAGAAGCACGGGTAGGAAGAGTCTTGTAAAGTGTTAGTTTTGTCGCACGAGATAGGTTTCTGCTACTCAATTGCCTATTTAGGCTATAGTAGCATCTGTTGGCAAGAGTGATCCTGCGCTTGATCTCCAGACTGACATCATTTCTGGTGGTAACGGCGGAGCCAAGGTAAATAAATTCCTTGACTGTTTCAAAAGTATAGTTATCGGCCGTAATCTGTGAATCAATATGTCGCACGTCTCTACTTGTCGATAACATATACTTTGTTTTGCCCTCATTTACTGCCATACCCATCTTAGAAGACAGTCACAGAAAAAAGTGTACATATACCCTTGTATGTACACTTTTTCCCGCGAATTTTTTTTTTGTTTTTTCCAATAATTTCTATGTTATGTTTCTTTATATTCTTAAACAACGCTATAACACCTCTTTCAATTTGATAAACATCACGGGGAAAAAAGTCTACATTACGCTGTGTATGTAGACTTTTTTCTTTGACTGTATGTTAGGTTAGGTTAGGGGGTCAACGGCAAGCGACGCCCTAGGCAAGTTCACTCAGTGGCCCATGTGGCATATTGTGTTACCCAGTCTTAGATGAGACCCCATGTCATGATCCGTTAGTGATGGGTTTGAACCACCCTAAGCTTCGGATGAAACCGTACAGTTCTGTTGGTGGCACGTTCGCCACCATGCCCAGATTTTTTTACGTTCTGTACCCCTAAAAGCCAATGACGTCTATTTTGAAGTGCAGGGCACTCACATAAATCTGAAGGACATACTCGATCGCAGTCTCATTTGAGTTCTATGCACTTTGCCCTACGTTAACCCAATTTTGTTTATACCTTGCAAAAAATCGAGTTTAAGAGGTCCTGTTTGAGGAAGTTCGTTTACAAATTTGATGGCTTTATCACACTTTAGAAGTCGCCGTAGTCTAGTAGGTAGTGTGTTGGCTTATTAGACGTAAAGCCAGGAATCGAGCCTCAAACCAGACATCAAGACAAAATACAAAAAGTATTTCTTCGGCGACTTCCTCTCAGCAGATTTCTGGCAAAAACTCTGAGAGTAAATAAAAAATTGCAATGAAAAGTTTCTCAAAAAATCTGTCGTTCGGAGTCGACGTTAAAACTGTAGGTCACACCACTCATGTATAAAATTAACGCACACAACATAAGTGGTGTGAGAAACTAGGACGTTGTACAATGGGTCAATTCGACCTCCGGGTACTGTACTTGTCTTAATTGACAAGTACACGTCCTCTAACCTAACCTAACCTACTAGCTCTCTATCTCATTTGAGTCCTATGCACTTTGCCCTACGTTAACCCAATTTTGTTTATACCTTCCAAAAAATCAAGTTTAGTGGTCCTGTTTGAAGAAGTTCGTTTACAAATTTCATGGCCATATCACACCAAATATGTGATGTTTGGATTGTCAGGATTTTAGGGCTAAAGCCATGCATTCCATCAGTGGAAAGCTTAAGACTTTTCTAAGCGGCAAACCGAACCAATCTCTACTACGTTTATTAAATGTGTACCGTTATAAGAGTTCTGCCTAAAAGCAATACAAATCATAATCTAAAGGAATAAAGTCCGGGCAATGTATCGAAGGTTCTCAGCTGAACTCTCTCAGTTTCTAACGTATGGTCTGTTGTCGTTTAAAAATCTCCTTAATTGTTGACAGTAGATATCAGAATCAATCATTTGATTGGGGTTTAGAACTTTATAATCATCAATTCCCTTTTAAATCCAATTCCAATGCTGTAGTATTACCTTTCTTAGCGTCAATGGTAGTTTTGTCAATTGTAGCTTCGTTGAATGCCAAAATTCTCGTGCTTGTGTAATTTTTATTCTCAATTTTTTCCATAAATTCATTGACTTTCTTAATGATTGGTCGATCAGAATGAAGTGTATCGTTCACATCAAAATGACCAGATCGATAACGAGCAAGCCATTAAGCTGCTGCTTTTCCAATGGCAGTATTGTCTGCGTAAAAAATTCTTATATTTTCTATGGAATAATAGAAAAACAAAACTCTTTCCTACTGGGATTAAGCACCACCAAACACTCATGCCTTGTTGTTATAAGCAAAGAAAAAAATCAGTTACTCGTATGCCCTTAAGTTTATAAATTACTTGTTGCCCTCAGGATTATTTTAAAACCAATTCATTATCTCTTCGTGTGTCATTTTTTATTTCTATGCCTAGATCGTATAGTCATCACTTAAAAATGTTCCAGACACGTATAAAAGGCACCCATTTGTCTTGCTACTGAGTCATTCTTATGAAATTTCATCATACGGAAACTACTTAATATGTCACAGTTAATGAATAACCTTTTTAAGGTCATCTTGCGTTTAATATGTAATTTTCCAAAATAATATCTTTGTGTGGTTGTCAAAGGTTGGGCTAGTAAATCATCATTGCTTTTCTTGAAAGTTGGAAAATACGCGATTTAATGTTTAAATACCCTCTCACTATCTTTAACTTCCGCAAACATTTTGACATTTTAACGCCTTGAAATTCTTTTAATCAGCTGACACTATTAGAGAAACATTCCTAACAGCTAATGTGATGTACAAGTTCATAGCGAGCCCATTTAGTTTGGATTCTGAGTCATGCTCATAATATTTCATTTCATTTTAATTGACTTCTAAAACGATGAGGAGAGGAAAAATGTATCATGCTATAAAAAATGATTGGTAATTATTTTATGCAAATATTTTAATGAAAACAAAAAGATCTAGGGAATCATGTTCGAATTCAGCAAACAAAAAAACCTTTAGACAAATATGATCTGGCTTCTGTTGGCTTGGGCTATTTAATAATTGAGAAATATATCATGGTATAAAAAATAATTTTGCAAATAATATTCAAATATTTGCTGAAAACCTTGTTATATTAAAAAGTTTTAGAAATATTAAAGTGAACAGTTTTAAAGAGTTAAAATGTTATATTATTAAAAAATGTATCTTGCTATAAAAAATGTTTTGGTATATAATTTATGCAAAATTTTTAATGAGAGAAAAATTCCATGGAATCGAATTCGAATTCAGAATACAAAAAACCTTTAGAAAAGTATGGTCTGGCTTCTGTTGGCTTGGTTATTTAATAATTATTTAATGATTGAAAAATATATCATGTTATAAAAAAGTATTTTGAAAATAATATTCAAATATTTGATGAAAACATTGATATTTTAAGAAGTTTTAGAAATATTAAGCTTAAATATGATATTTTATAGGAAAAATATATCATGCCATAAAAAATGTTTAGCATATAATTTATGCAAAAATTTTAATGAGAAATAAATTCTATGGAATCATATTCGGATTCAGCATACAAAAAACCTTTAGAAAACTATAGTCTGACTTCTGTTGGCTTGGGTTATTTAATAATTATTTAATAATTGAAAAATATATCATGCTATAAAAAGGAATTTTCAAATAATATTCAAATATTTGATGAAAACATTGATATTTTAAGAAGCTTTAGAAATATTAAGCTTTCAAATATTATTTTATTAGAAAAATATATCATGCTATAAAAATGTTTTGGCATATAATTTATGCAAAAATTTTAATGAGAAAAAATTCTATGGAATCGGATTCTGATTCAGCACACTAAAGGTCTTTAGACAAGTATGGTCTGACTTGGTTTATTTAATAATTATTTAATGATTGAAAAATATATCATGTTATAAAAAAGTAGTTTGAAAATAATATTAATATTTTTGATGAAAACATTGATATTTTAAAAAGTTTTAGAAATATTAAAGTAAACAGTTTTAAAGAAATAAAATGTTATTTTATTAAAAAAATATATCATGCTATAAAATTGATTGGTAATTAATTTATAGAAAAATTCCGAATTCGAATTCAGCATACAAGAAACCTTTAGAAAAGTATGGTCTGGCTTCTGTTGGCTTGGTTATTTAATAATTATTTAATGATTGAAAAATATATCATGTTATAAAAAAGTATTTTGAAAATAATATTCAAATATTTGATGAAAACATTGATATTTTAAAAAGTTTTAGAAATATTAAAGTGAACAGTTTAAAGCGTAAGAATGTTATTCTATAGGAAAAATATATCATGCTACAGAAAATGTAAATTATTTATGCAAATACTTAAATGAAAAAAAATGCTATGGAATAGAATACCAATACTTGGTCTTTTTTTTGATTGAAACCAGCACTCAGGTATGTCTCCTACTTATGTAGTTGATTGTGTTAGAGTACCGGCTAGTAAGTTATAGAAGGAGGACTGTGCAACAAATTGGCGTTGAACTATTTATTATTATTGTTTTTTATTAGTTTCTTAAGAATCCATTACATTTTCTGTATTTTTATTACAATTGTATTGGAATTTTAAAGTCACCTGAGGTTTCAGTATCGTTTTAAGAAAAATATTTATAACTTAACAGTACTTTTTCTATGCGTTATCCATTTTTTTATTTGCTATAATAAAATAATAGTTTATTAATAACACAAAATGGAAAAATATTTGAACAACAAATCAATTCTTTTTTTATTTTTTTTTTTTTGGTTTTTCTAAAAGAACCCACAAAGACGTGCGTGGAATGCATTTAAAAGCCATTTTTTTTTTGAAAATAGAAAACTGAACATAAGAAATGCAAGACGTGATTGAAAAGAAAGAGAATAATTTATTCAAAAATATTATTTTGGAAAATAAAATGTAACCAAAACCAAGATATTATTAAAAATTGGTTTTAATTTAAAATAAGCGACTTTATATTCGTAATTAATTTTTAATTTTTTTTTTAAATTTTTATTTTCAGATTGTAATCATCACTCACGGTGATCATATTTTTTACGTTAATTTTCCAATTTTTTTGTAAAAAGGTAAGTGGCGCCCAATATAAATATTTTTTAAAAATCTTTTTCTTTTTTAATTAAAAATTTTAAATCGTTTTTAAATTTTAAACGATGATCGAAGTATTGTATTAAATAACTGTGGTCTTAAACAATTTTCTTGTTTCCCTATCTCTTTAAATGAAATCCAATTGATTTTCGTGAGTCACTTAGTGAGTGGTAGAGTGCGTTATCACTGTTATCACATCTATTGTGGTGGTGTAGTGCGTCAACTATAAATTAATTTATTACCAGGTTCTGCTGTATTATAGAAAAACCCAACAAATTAAACTGAAAACGCTCGTAAAAATTTTAATAATTTTTTTTATTAAAATTTATACGGTTTTTAAACCTTATTATTATGCAGCAGTTTTTTCCTCCAAAAACCTTAACTTTATTAGGATTGCTTATCTTGTTTTATTTGTTATTCTAATTTTGATTATTAATTTTTGTATTTTGTTTTTTTTTATTATAAAAGATTATAATTATAATTATTAATTATAAAAGATTATAAAAGATTAATAATTTATATTTTTCATAAATGTTGAAAACTTATGAAAGTTTAACCTCACTTCATAACTTTAAAATCGTTTTAGTTTGCCGGTAAAGGCCTTACAAAATTTTAGTTACGCTATGCATATTAACATTGTTTAAATGTTTCAAAGTATTGTTCATTATCGGTAATAATCAAATAATTTGTCTACTGTAACAGGTTCTAGGATGTTAGGGTTGCCAACTATCGTTGCCCTCTATGAATATGTATTAATTTGCTGAACTGTTTGTTGGAACTAATTGGGTCCTAACCTTTCGGTAACCGTGCCGTTGTCTGATTTGTCTCTGACGTTTGCTGTTGAAATTGGGTTATCCATTTGGTGGTTTCAAAATCAATGATCGGTCAGGGCTGTCAGCTATTAAAAGGTCCGCCAAATAACTTTTTTTTTGAAAATGCTTTAAAAAAAACCAACTGAATATTTTCTCAAATTTCTTTTTTATTTGAAAGCACAATCCTTCCGGTTAATAATGGAAAATAATTTCATTCAAATGGCTGCCTCGGCTGGCCATGCAGTAGCCTAAACGATCGGTCCAATTTTAAAGCACATTATCGATTGTGTGCAGCTGTATTTCACCAAAGGCTTCACGAATATTGTCCTTTAAAGCATCAACTGTCTCTGGCTTGTCGGCGTAACACTTATCTTTGACGGCACCCACTAATAATAGTTCAACGGTGTCAAATCGCAGCTCCGAGGTGGCCAAACGACTTCAACTCTGCGGCTGATAATGCGATCTTCTCAAAACAGGGCGCAAAACATCGAGTGTAGCTTCGGCTGTGTGGCACGTAGCGCCGTCCTGTTGAAACCAAATGTTGTCAATATCCTCCTCTTCAATTTTTGTGAACAAAAATTCGTTCAACATGGCCCGATAACGATCGCCATTGACTGTAACGGCCACTCCTTGCTCATTTTCGAAGGAAAATGGCCCAATTTTGCCTCAGGACCAAAATCCGCATCAAACAGGGACTCGTTTTGGGTGCGTCGGCTTTTCAATGTATGCGTGCGGATTTTCTGTGCCCCAAATGCGACAATTTTGCTTGTTTACATACCCGCCAAGATCAAAATGAACTTCATTTGAAAAGATGATTTGTTTGCCAAAATCGACGTCTTCTGGTGTAGGCTACTGCATGGCCAGCCGAGGCAGCCATTTAAATGAAATTATTTTCCATTATTAACCGGAAAGTTAATTTGAGAAAATATTCAGTAGTTTTTTTTTTAAAGCATTTTCCAAAAAAAAGTTATTTGGCGGACCCTTTAAATATATTTTCTCTATACATACCTATTTTATTGCTCATTACAACCCTTTAGTTAGGATTACAAATTAGCCTTTCACGCCACCCATATTGTGTGAGTTAAATTTATCCATGATTGGCTGGGCATGTCAGAGTCTTTGCCAGAAAACTTCTCAGAGGAACTCGTGGATAGGAATTTTTTACATCATATTTCCTTTTGTTCGACATGCATAATGCAATAAGCCTACTTACAAGATTACGGCGATTTAATGCCACTCCACTTATAGCGTCATTCATTTAGTGAATCGTGAATCGTTTAGCAACCAAAGAAAGTCGTAGAAACTGACTATTAATTCAAACGTGGAGTTTTCCAGGATTATGAGGTGATTACGGTCGTCATAGTCCGTATATGGTGCAAGGAACTATTAAGATAAACATTTGAAGACACTGGCAGCTTTGGAGATGAGGTCATGTTTGTGCATCATTGCCATATACGCAGTGCCGAGGGTATAGTTTCGGTCAAAGCAAGTGAAGCGGATAATCCGAATTTCTCAATTCCGCAAAGTTCTCAGCAATTGTGCTGAGCTCGCTGTGGTGTATTTTGCATTTGAATTCGCATCTCTAAACGTTTAAACTTGAACTTTTGCAGAACGATTAAATCCAACAAGCCAACTCTGTAGATATGTATGCTGGTTTGGTACTGGAGCAACAGGCTGAACAAAAATTTTTCAGTCATAAAGCTAAGTAATAAACTCGGGGGTTACATAAACACGTAAAAGTATAGCATATTGGCAACGTGGGAATGATTTTGAAATAGCCATTGCGTCTATAAAAATTATCCTTTTGTGCTGATTAAGATCTGCAGCACACTTTCATTGGAAAGTATTATTTCGACATTAAGTCTCGTTAGAAGAGAACGGTATTATCGCATGATATAATTTTTTTTGCCTAAATTTGAGAACGTGGGAATGATTGTGGAATAGCCATTGTCATTGCGCTTTAGTCGCATGTTATAATTTTTTTTGGCCTAGATTTGAAGATTATGAAATGGACTGTTTATGGTTACGGTGCTGCACAACCTGAACGTCTTCGACTGTATTGCATAGGAACTTCCACGTTTTGGCGATTGGCAATTGGCTTCCGATATTATGCGACTCGATACTGTTAGGCTGTGTCATTTTGTGGAGCTACGGCAAAGATGTTGTCTGCTTAGTTAAATTCCTTACTTTGGGGGATCTTAAAACCAGCATTCATCAAGTAGTCGTCAAAAAATCTCCAGAAATGTAGAAAAAAGTTGTCGAAAACTATGTCATAGCGATCGAAAGTTTCCCTTCAATATAATCTCTAGGGAGTCAGCGCTTATGCGACTTGCTGAAGGAATTATATAGGTTAGGTTAGGTTGGGTTAGAGGACGTGTACTTGTCAATTAAGACAAGTACAGTACCCGGAGGTCGAATTGACCCATTGTACAACGTCCTAGTTTCTCACACCACTTATGTTGCGTGTGTTAATTTTATACATGAGTGGTGGGACCTACAGTTTAAAGTCGACTCCGAACGACAGATTTTTGAGAAACTCTATCATGGCAATTTTATTTACTCTCAGAATCTTTACCAGAAATCTACTGAGAGGAAGTCGCCGAAAAAATACTTTTTGTATTTTGTCTTTGATGCCTGGCCTGGGGCTCGAACCCAGGCTTTTGCATCTAATAAGCCAACACACTACCTACTAGACTACGGTGACTTCAAGGAATTATTTAAAAAGGAAACAAAAATTTTTGCTTATCTTCTTTAACTTTCTTTGATTGCTTGGTTCTGTTGTCAAACACTTTAATCACTACACCATGCCACAAAAAACAAATTCGTGTCAAAGGTCATTTAGTGTGTAAAACAACTAATTTCACATTCGACTACAAAAACACTTTCCTTTAATAAAAAAAATTAAAAAAACAAATTATTCTCAGACTTTTGTCACTACCTACCTAATGACAGTCGCTTGTGACATGATAACATGATGACAAAACATGACAATGACAATTATGTCGTGGCTGTTAAAATGTCTCTAAATGAGCTCAAAAGAATTATGACTTAAAAAAGATTCTTCTGCTGCTAATAATAATGAAGATTATGATCAAGACAAAGGTAATGAAATTTAACAACCACTCGATCTTCATTAGCTAGACAGATAGACAGACAGACAAACTGAAAAAAAAGAATTATTAAAACATAAAAGACATTTGTTGTTGCCAGCCCTAACTAAAGAAGAGCACACACACACAGAATTTCAGACACAAATATGATGAGCCAAAGCAGAGAGTCTGTCATTTGGCCAGACACTAAAACTGACTGAAACTTGTCTAAAAATAAAAAACCGAAAACCAAATGTTTGTTGTAAAACATACAAATAAAAGTTAAAAGTTGTAAATAATTAATGATAATGACGATCATCTTTGTGTTTCTGTTTTCCTGCTAATACTCGTATTACCCTCTTGTTCTTACAGCAATACTTGTCAACAACAGTCAGCCAACAGTCATAGACAAAGAAGCTGATGAAGAGTTTCTTGAAATTTTTTTTTTGGCATTTTTTTTTGTGCTGTTTTTTCGTTTTCTTTAATATAATTTTGATGGCAATTTTGAAATTCCCTACACCTATATGAGTCATAAGTAGACATCGGCATTTAGCTTGTATAGGTAGTATCAGGAAACTTCTTATGCTATGAGGCCATAATCGGTCGGGTTGTGATCGCAGCTTAGTCTTGTTGAAACTTTACACCGCCTAAGTTCATAATTTTTAATTGCAGCCTAAAAAAGTCGGTTATCATACGGCAATAGCGCTCTGTATTAACGACAAAAGTTTTCGATGGTAGTTTTCGAAAATATACATCAGCACAGCATTCTCAAGCCATATTGGTTACCACACGGTCAGTTTTTCTGGATACGATGGCTTCTACACAATAACTTTGGGTTCTATGAGACCAAAAATATAAAAACCTTGTTTGTTGACGTTGATAAATGCTCATTGGAAGCCTGGTGCTCTAGCACCCAATCACCGTGTGGTGAATGGTCAGCCAGCTTTAAATTTGCCGTGAGTTAGACTTTATGTGGATGAAGGTCAGTCAAAATCCAAGTCTAACATACGCTATAATAAGCCTTAAAATCGGCTCAATTCCTAAGAATTCGGATTATTCGTCACCTATTTCTCTAATAGAACCAATATTTTCGCCTATTTCGGATCAAATCTGTATCACTTCATGCATCACTTTTGCACGTCTGAGCTCACAGGGCATGGGAGGTCTATCCCTACGACACGTCTTAAGGCTTTGCTGTATCTAACACCTCCTAACGATACAAGAGTAGACTTCTATGCAAGTCGAGTTCATTCAGAGGAAGTAGAAATTCATGGTAGTTCACCTGATCACCAATAGGTCCTTTGGTCTGCTATCTACATACATATGTACATACATAATTAGCCATTACAACCCTTCAGTCAAGATTACGACCTAGTTTCTCATACCACTTATATTGTGTGTGTTAATTTTATACATGAGTGGAGGGACCTACAGTTTAAAGTCGATTTCGAACAACAGATTTTTGAGAAACTTTTTCGTGGCACTTTTATTTTACTCTCAGAGTTTTTGCCAGAAATCTACTGAGAGGAAGTCGACGAAGAAATACTTTTTGTATTTTATTTTGATGTCTGGCCTGGGGCTCGAACCCTGGCTTTACGTCTAATAAGCCAACACACTACCTACTAGACTACGGCGACTTCAATCGGCTCAATTCCCAAGAATTCGGATTATACGTCACCTATTTCTCTAATATGAGTAGAAGCAATATTTTCGCATATTTCGGACCAAATCTGCATCACTTCATGCATCACTTCTATGCTCACAGTGGATATGAGGTCCATTCCTACGAAGGCTTTGCTGTATCTAACGCCTCCTAATTTAACGATACAAGAGAACCTCTATGTCAGTCGAGTTCATTTATAGGAAGTAGAAATTCAACGTAATATACCTGATCACCAATAGGTCCTCTGCTTAGATTAGGAGATACAAGCTAGTCTTGCCGATCAGGTAAGATTGGTTCGTACAGCAAAGCTACGACTACGTAAGCGAATGGACATCGGAAGGGAATGGTCAGTTATACAGATGCAACTCTGCGCAAAACTAAAAACAGTGAGGGTTCTCTTTAAAATTTGGCATGAAATGAAAATGCTCTTGGAGAGGCAACCTCAAGATCCTTAGCATTCATACATTTATGTCCAGAGCTCAACTATTTAGTTACTCTGAATAAAATTACTTGGATACACATCAGAGGTCAGCAATGTGTATTCAAAACGATGAGTAGATTCTAATTATACTTATAATTTCTGATACTTATACGCATTCATACTTATTTTAATGTCATACTCATACTACTCATATTAAAAGTTTGAAATAATCATGGTACTCATACTTAACAATACGCATGATGTTATTGATTTCGATTCTCCATGGCTCATCGTATACACGAATCACAAAATAGGTATGATTCGCGTACGATCACTACAATACTCACAAGAAGGTTGTGTGTTTGCTCCGCTGGCTGTCTTTTTCTTTTTTGTTTATGTTTCTTTCTTCTTTCTTTGTAAATGCAACAACAACTAAGACTGATTCGAATCACTCGAATCATTTATGAGTATTATAAGTGCATATTTTTCTAAATTTATGAATCTGAATGAGTAGGCGTAGTAGAATCAAACAAATTTCGAATGTTATGAGTTTGATGTCAACGTTGTATTCATACTCATTGCAACTTGTACTTATAAATCAATGTTGTAGTGAGTACGAATGAAGCAGAGTAATTGGATTTCAATACCGTTGACTCACTCATACTCAAAATTTCATGGGTACTTATGAGTAGCGAAAAAGCGATTCATTGCTGATCTCTGATACACATTCATGTCCAGGGCATTACAAGAGTTCAACTATTTGGTAGCACAGAATGAAATTACTTAGATATGGAGATACGAAGGAAATCGGATACCAGATATCTGTGCTAAAGGATTGTCTGTGGACCCTATTCATGATTTGACTTCAAAAGCTGTCACCTCAACAGTAAGATGTGGAGGCTTGAGGTCAACGTCAATTGTGAAAAAATACTGAAATGCCATTACTGGTCTCCACCATTCCATTAAATGAGCATAAAAAGTTTTATAACGCTTTTAGGTGCTCTTCGAGGACATTACGTTCTCATATTTGTTGTGTTTGTGTTTTACTGTGGCTATAAAGTTTGAAAACACTTTTAAGGGTACTTCCAGGATCTCAAATCTGTTGTGTGTGTGTTCTACTGTGACGAAAACGAGGCGATGCAGTACTTGATTACTAACTGTTTGCTACTGAGGCTTGAAAGACTAATGCACTGGGTGAATGGGACTGGCTGACACTATCAGTGAAGACCCATTTCCGTTGCTTCACATATTTAGTCTGTGATTGATGCACAATGATCGCATATTCTATATGCCGACCTTAGATAACATTGCTCAAAGCCAGTCGAATAAAGTCGTTTTAGATACATTTTTCATTGCTTTTTTACCTTGGTTTTTGAAATTCATAGAGGCTGGATGTTTTAAATTCTGTGTTTAAATCGCCAAAGCTTTATAATAAAGGGTGCCTTCCTGTAGGGCATCATACAGTCATGTTTGCTGTATAGAGTCGTACTTTTTATTGGTTTTTCTGTTGCTGCAGCTTCTCTGTAAATACTTACGTTTTTTTTCACGTCGATTTATTTTTCAAGTTCTGTTGCAAGTTGCCAGTAAGTTGGCAATATTTGTATCTCATGTTGCAATTTGAGTTGTTTGTCTTTTTTGTTGCTTTTTTTTTTGCTGTTGCTGGTGTTGCTCTTTATTTTTTATTTGTTTAATTTTTTCTTAGATTGTCTGCTGGTCGTTTGGTGTTGTTTTTGTTGCCATTTGAGACATTTATACGGTGTCGCGCTAAGTATAATTGTGGCAGTGTTGAACAACGAACGAACGAACGAACGAACGAACGACAACACAAATCTAAAACATTTATTTGCAACATTTTATAACCTTTGTTCTGTGTTGACTGCAACAACAACTTCCATGGTGTATAATTTCTTGTAAGATTTTTTTTTTGTAAAATCAGCATCAGCGTACGCTGGTGTTGTTTTTGGAGTGTGTGAGCGAGTGTGTAAATCTTTAAATAGTTTTGTCTGCTCTAAAGTCATCGTCATCGTCGTCGTCGTCTAGCCACCACTAAAGCAACTTGTCTCTTACAGTCTGCTTGCCTTTGCCGGCGTGCTTTGCTTCACTGTCTGTCTGTGTATCTGACTGCCTAATGTAACTGCCTTTGACATGTTTCTTCTGTGGCGTTTTAGCATCGCTAAAAATAGTGTCACTATAATTTTATGTTTTATTTTCAGCAGGAATTTCATTTCATTTCATTTGAACATTTTATTTTCCCTCTCTCTCTCTGTCACTCTTCTGCCTGCCTGCCTTTGGGTAACAACTTCCAAACATAATTTCAACTTAAAAATCGAAAGTGAAATTGATAGTTTTTTTAAGTCTTTTTTCCATTTTTTTCTGTTTCACTTGCTAACGAAATAGACGCCGCTGACAGCGTAATTTGTTTTTTTTATTTTATTTCTTAAAAAACTTGTTTTTTTTTTGTTTTTGTTTGCTTTTTTATTTGGTTTTCTGGCCATACTTACTAGATATTTACAGATCACTGATGATGTTGTGCTGGCTGTTACATGCGATGAGGCTGTGTAAAGGAAGGGAACCATTTAACCATAAGCGTATGGAAAAATACTAGTGAAACACACTTAAAACTACGAGCGTAGTTAACCAAAAAAGAAAAAAAATTTTTTTTGTTTTAAAATATCGTTTGAGATAAAAGTAAAGTTGTATTCAATAAAACCTTTTAGTTTATGGTCACATAATTTAAGAGATTTCTAAAAATTATAGGAATTTTTCATTTCATTTTAATAATTATCGTTTCTGTTTCATTGGTATTCCAAAGAGGAAAACATACATACTTACTTATGTATTTTTGGAATTTAAAAAATGTGAGTGACAATTTTTATTTGTTTGAAAAATTTGTTGATGCCATTAGAATATAACATCGTTAAATTGATTGTCTCGGCTTTTCTGGTTGGAGAGCATCCGTAAAGTACAATTTTTTATGACTCAGACTAAATTTGGCCTTTGGCATGCGTTATATTTTCTTTGAGTGCCGTTTGAGGTCTATTCACACCCATACATACATACATAATTGGTCATTACAACCCTTCAGTCAGGATTACGACCTAGTTTCTCACACCACTTATGTTGTGTGTGTTACTTTTAAACATGAGTGGTGGGACCTACAGTTTAAAGTCGAATCCGAATGACAGATTTTTTTGAGAAACTTTTCATGGCAATTTTATTTACTCTCAGAGTTTTTGCCAGAAATCTGCTGAAAAAAGTCACCGAAGAAATACTTTTTGTATTTTGTTTTGATGTCTGGCCTGGGGTTTGAACCCTGGCTTTACGTCTAATAAGCCAACACACTACTTACTAGACTACGGCGACTTCTATGTGTGGTATATAACATGGTTATATTGATTGTCTCGGCTTTTCTGGGTGGAGAGCATCCGTAAAATCAATTTTTTATGACTCAGGCTGAATTTGGCCTTTGACTTGGGTTATATTGGCTTTGAGTTGTACTGCCGTTTGAGGCCTATTCACACACATCTGCGCTAAAACTACAAGAAATCCCCACAAGAAAAAGTCTAATGAGATCAAACTACACGATCTCAGTAGTTTGTTAACATTACCTTCACGTGAGATGATCATGTTTTCAAATCGCTCGTGTAGAACATTCCAAAATGGCGCCAGCAATGTAGCACATAGCGCCGTCATTTTGAAACAACTTGTCGTTGGTATTCAGAAGATCATTCAATACAGGGTAAAAGAAGTTGTTAATTATCGACTTCTAGTGCTCACCGTTGGCAGTGATGGCTTGGCCAATGTCGTTCTCAAAGAAATATGGACAGATGACGCAGCCAGCTCCAAAGCCACACCAAACAGTGAAGTTTTCGGGCTGGGCATTGGATGGTCTTGGATCTCATAGGGATTGGTATTGTTCCATAACCGATAATTTTATTTGTTCATGTACTTATGCATCCAAAAATGTTTATCATCGCTGAAAATGATTTTTCGATGAAAGCTGGGATCTGTTGCTAACTGCTCCAGTACTCATTCAGCGAATACACTTTGGAGTCTATAATCGTTTTGCCATCAGTCTCTGAGTCAGTTGAATTTAGTACGAATGTACACTTATATTGGGTATGTTAATTTTATCTAGAAGTGGCGTGGGACCTACAGTCATATTTTTGAGACTTTTTTCATGGCAATTTTATTTTACTCTCAAAGCTTTTGCCAGAAATCTGCTTTTTCATATTTCGTATTGTTCGAGATATCTGAGATGGTATTTGAAGCGTGGCCTCACGTCTAATAAGCCCACACACTACCTACTTGACTGCGGCGACAACTGTACAAGCTAAACGGTTGGCCAAATTTTTTAGTGCGCACTCCTTTTATAAAATTTAAAAAAATATTTAAACTTTACCTCTGCGGATTGAGATTAAATCAGTTTTGATTGCCACCAGAGATCAGCAATGAATCGTTTTTTCGCTACTCATGAGTACTCATGAAATTTTGAGTATGAGTGAGTCAACAGTATTGAAATTCAACTACTCCGATTCATTCGTACTCACTGCAGCATTGATTTATAAGTACAAGTTGCAATGAGTATGAGTACAACGTTGACATCAAACTCACAACATTCGCAATATGTTTGATTCATACGCCTACTCATTCAGATTCATAAATTTAGAAAAATACTTATAGTACTCATAAATGATTCGTGTGATTCGAATCATTCATAAAAATTTACAGTCTTAGTTGTTGTTGTATTTACAAAGAAAGAAGAAAGACACATAAACAAAAAAGCCAAAGACAGCAAGCAGAGCAAACACACAACCTTCTTGTGAGTATTGTAGTGTTCGTACGCGAATCATGCTTGTTTTGTGGTTCGTATATACGATGAGTCGTGGAGAGTCGAAATCAATAACATCATGCGTATATATGAGTAGTATTAGTATGATATTAAATTGAGTATGAATGTGTATAAGTATTAGAAATTATAAGTACGATTCGAATCTACTCATCGATTTGAATACTCATTGGTGATGTCTGATTGCCACTTTCGAAACTATTTTCTATTTTCCAGTACTTAAATTTATTTTTTCTAAATCTTACAAAAATCCCTTTAAATTATGAAATTTTTTTTATTTTTTTTTTATAAAAAAAAATAAATTATCACATAATTAAAAAGGTATTGAAAAGGTTATACAGCATTATGTAATAACACTATCAGTATGCTACAGTTTTATAAATATGTATGTTCACATACCTTTAAACTTCTGCACGCCATACCTCCACCCATAAGTTCTAAGGAAAGTTTATAAAGAAAAAAAAAAAAAATTAAACATTTTTATTTTAATTCAAATGCATTGTATGTTTTGCAATTTTTCTAATTAAAATTTATTACGTACGTTATTCTTTTTAATTCCAATTGCATTTTCATTCCATTCCATTCCATTTCTATTTATTTTTCTGTATCTTAAATGTAAATCTAACATTTTTCTACGTCAATAATCGTTATGAACTTGTGCTGGGGAATTATTGTTAATAGATAGACGCGTATACATTTTATTGAAATTATAACACCAGCCTACAAAATTTTTTTTATTGGTTTGATTTTTATTTGATTTATTACCAATGCCATGGCAAATTATATTTTGATTCAATACTAGAGAAGAGAATGGGATCTTATGATCGCTGTATAGTTACAAATTCTGATCATAACAGAACCTGATGGTAACAGAACCTGATCGTAACAGAACGTATATTTACAAAGGCAGTCTGGAATGCTAAAATATTTTTCGATTTTCAAGGTAAAATTAAATAAAATACACATGAGGTTATGATTTCGGTGAAACTTTTACTTCTTTAATGCTTGGACCTTGGCGTTATACCACAGCAGTCAAAACTTTTAAGGCAGTTTTGAAACATTTTCTCGTACATTCCGGATCATATTTTGGCGATAACTATAAGATCTTCAAATGCTACAACGTTAAAGATTTTCTGTGTGGAAGCGGTCTTTGACGTACCCCTACGGAAGAACACTAAGGGTGTCAAATTGCATGATCTTGCTGGCCAATTAACCTGGCCAAAATGTTAAGTTACTTTTTCTGGCAACTTGTCACGCAATAAAGTCAAAATCGGTTGTTTTGCGTGGCTGTTGGCAGCGCCTTGTTGTAGAACCACATACCGTCTAGTTGAAAAAAGACCTTATAGTGGGTTCTCCCCGAGTCATTTTCAAACAAATATGTTTCAATGTGTACATTGCGATAATACACAGGCTCGACCTCATCTATAACAACGCTGCCAATCTCCTCAGTTTTTTTTATAATCCAGACAATTCCAAGACCAGCATGTCGATTATGACGATCATACATACATAATTGGACTCAACCTAGCTTCTCACACCACTTATGTTGTGTGCGTTAATTTTATACATGAGTGGCGGGTTCTACGGTTTGAAGTCGACTTCGAACGACAGATTTTTTTTGAGAAACTTTTCATGGCAATTTTTTTTATTTGCTTTCAGAGGTTTTGTCAGGAATCTGCTGCAAGGAAATATTTTATCATGTTTCGTTTTGGTTGTAGAGGTCTGACGTGTGGTTTGAAGTGTGGCCACGCATCTACTAACACTAACACACTGCCTACTAGACTATGGTGCCGATCAGAGGTCAGCAATGAGTATTCAAAACGATGAGTAGATTCGAATCGTACTTATAATTTCTGATACTTATACGCATTCATACTTATTTTAATGTCATACTCATACTATTCATAATCATGATACTCATACTTAACAATACGCATGATGTTATTGATTTCGACTCTCCATGACTCATCGTATACACGAATCACAAAATAGGTATGATTCGCGTACGAACACTACAATACTCACTAAAAGGTTGTGTGTTTGCTCTGATTGCTTCTTTTTTTGTAAATGCAACAACAACTAAAAATCACTCGAATCATTTATGAGCATTTCTCTAAATTTATGAATCTGAATGAGTAGGGGTAGTTGAATCAAACAGATTTCGAATGTTATGAGTTTGATGTCAACGTTGTACTCATACTCATTGCAACCTGTACTTATAAATCAATGCTGTAGTGAGTACGAATGAATCAGAGTAGTTGCGTTTGAATTCTGTTGACTCACTCATACTCAAAATTTCATGAGTACTTATGAGTAGGGAGAAAGCGATTCATTGCCGATCATTATCACCGCATAATGCTTTACAACTGTGAACATTTGAGCGGCAAGTAATGTAACCTTACTTAGTGTTCATTACAATCCTTTAGGCAAGACCCCTGATGGCTTATGGCGTCTTTAAAATTGAGTGTAATTATGTATGTTCGAAAAAGTTCGGTTATCATTGTATTTTGATTTGCTATCGATAGAAAAGGTGGGAATTTATTGTAGCCTACTGAAACTAGGGGACTAAGCATTGATCATCAAGTAACCATTTAAAGAAGTTTGGACTCATAATAAAACTTGATATTTGGTTGTGTCACATGAATTAACAGCGATCTAGTTTCCATTTGCGATTTACTACAAATATAGTTAAAATCCTCATACATAAATAGTGTTAAATGGAAGAATACATCTTCAGTATGCCACGCCGAGCCGCTATCAAACCTTCAAGGAGTTCTTTAGATTTCCAACAAGGCGTTATGGAACTGCAAAGTCAAAAAGCCTTGTAAATCTGTTCAATTAATTTCGTTTACTTTGTTATCCAGTGTACCGTGTCTGTATATTAATTTATGCAACAAGTACAGCAGACACTTGGGTTAAGAGAAATAAAAATTTTTTTTTTAAATTTATTATGCATTACACAATTATTATTATTATTATTATTGTTGTTATTGTTGTTATTACAATATATTTTAATATGAAAAGTAAGAGAAACAAAAATAAATAATTTTTCTAAAGCAATTCTTTTTAAATGTAGGATAGATTTTTTTACTTGCAGCAAAACAAAAACAAAAAATAAACAAGCAAAACTTGTTTTGGCCAATAAAGCCAACAAAGGAACTTTATTTATGATGATAAAAAAAAAATAATACAATATCAAGATAACATACGTATATAAAAACAAACCTACTGCAACGAAGTAGTAGCAGCAGATATAAATAAAAACAATCGAAACTAGTTCGCTTTAGACTTGAACTACAAATCAATGAGTTCTTGCCTGTTGCCCCCTCATGTTCATACTCGCTCGCTCATTCGCGCTCCATTCATTTATTTATTTATTTATTGTGTATGGGATTTGCTTAAAAAATTATAACAATTTCTTGTTGTTGTTGTTATTGTTATTTCGTTTACTTTTATGGTCATCATCTCTTGATTATACTATACGTACTTGAGAGTGATGCTATTTTCAGATTCATCATTACATTTGGCTTTTAAAAGCTACAATCTACAATCTATTGATTCTTATTGACACTAAGAAGCATCATTACACCCTACACTAGGTTAGGTTAGGTTAGAGGGCGTGTACTTGTCAATTAAGACAATTGACCCATTGTACAACGTCCTAGTTTCTCACACCACTTATGTTGTGTGTGTTAATTTTATACATGAGTGGCGGGGCGACCTACAGTTTAAAGTCGACTCCGAACGACAGATTTTTGAGAAACTTTTCATAGTAATTTTATTTACTCTTCGAGGTTTTGCCAGAAATCTGCTGAGAGGAAGTCGCCGAAGAAATCCTTTTTTTATTTTATCTTAATGTCTGACCTGGGGCTCGAAGCCTGGCTTTTACGTCTAATAAGCCAACACACTACCTACTAGGCTACGGAGACTTCATATATCCTACACTATGTGTATCGAATTTATGTTTGAGTAGGCATGCGTGCAAATATGCTTAAAGTATTGGTTCTTACTTAAAACTCTTTAGTCAGGGTTACAACCTAGTTTCAAACACCACTCGTGTTGTGTGTGTTAAGTTTATTCATAAGTGTCCGAGGACCTACAGTTCAAAATCGAATCCTAACGACAAATTTTTGAAAAACTTTTTGTGATAAGTTTTATTTGCTCTTCAAAAGCTTAGGAGGAAGTTTTAGAAGTTTGTTCGTTTTTTTTCAGATGTCTTAGTGGGGATTTGAACCACGGGTTCGCACCTTTATTGCGTAAATCGCAAAAAAATAAAAACAATGTTGTTGAAACAACCAGCTGTTTTGTTTACCAGCTGTCAAATGAATATTGAATAAGCAGCTGATGTCTGAACACTTAAAATATTGTACTCAATAAACCGAATATTGACTCAATAAAAGAGCATATCTGAACATAGTATAAAGCGACTTCATGCGTGATTGCCCAGTATTTTATTGTGCTTACTGTTAAGTAGAGGTACTTAAGCATTGCCTCCAAATGATCAATTTTACTGTCCTCAATGTCTGTCTCAATTCTGTTGACCTGACGATCTTCGGCATTAGTAAGGAAAGCTCCCAAATGCTAAGCGCCCAAATGTTTCTTTCTTGAATGCATTACGCAGCACATGTCTAATTCAACCAGCTTATTTAGAGTTCTTTAATTATACATTAAAATATTGTAAAATATTCTCCTTTAAACCAACACGTAATGCATGTAGTAGGGTGTCCTATGTTCCTTCCTGAACGTATTTCAACTTGTCTTGCCATTTTAGTTGTCTGGTATAAAACAATACACAAGTTTTTACAGACTCTTATGCTTTATTGTAGCTTGTGGTTTCAGGAGTTTTCTTTTCTCTTTCCTTCTTTCCTATGAGGAACGTGGAGATGTTGGCTTTTATGTGGCTGGTTATTAATCTTCTTTTTTGCAATATTGTTGTATGTGATAAACGACGAACGAACGGGTGGTCATTACAATTATTAAAGACCAGATTGTTGTTTTTTCTTCACTACAATTTTCTTTTTCCTTCTTCTTAGTTCGTTTTCATTCATTAAAAATTCAGTTTTACTTTAAGCTTCTGAATTATTCTCAGGTTAGCATAGTAAAGCCGTGGTGTCACGGGCCGACCTGGTGGTACTACTTGCAATAGATTTTTTCCCTTTTTAACGTTTAAGATTTTTTTCTTTAAAGTAAAGTTTTATTTGCGAAGATTTTTGAATTTGTCTTCAAAACGTAGCTTACATTTTGAATTTAAAGTTTGGTAGGAGTATATATAGGGTGGGCCATTTAAAAGTTTAAATTTAAAAAACAAAAACGATTTGAATTTTTTCCAAATTTATTTTTTTGTTTTGAGGTGTAGTTGTTCCGGTTAGAAATGGAATATTATTTCAGTCATATGGCTCCCGCGGCTGGCCTCACAGTACCTCACTCCATTGGACCAGTTTTCGTGCTGTTTTTCGAGTGTATGGGGTATGGTATCTCGGCAATGGCATCACGAATGCTAAATTTTTATTGGTTTGTCGGCATAACACTTTTCTGTAAGGGCGGTGTACAGAAAATAGTCCAAAGGCGTCAAATCGCAGCTTCTTGGCGGCCAATTAAACGGCCATCAAACGTTTGATGCAATAAATCGATTATGGCATGAAATGTGTAGCAAGTTGCACTACCCTGACGAGACTAAACATCGTTCACATTAATACCATGAAGAGGGGTTACAAAAAATTCGGTTATCATGGTGCGATAGGTGTCTTCAGTGACCGTAATGGTTGTGTCGTTCTCATTTTCAAAGATATATGGGGGCCAATGATGCCTCCGCTCCACAAGCCGCACCAAACAGTTTTCTGTGTACAACCAAGTGTTGGTTTTCTGAGCTCCAATAAATCTCAACGTTGCTCAAGCGTAAATCGATTTATTACGTTCATTACGTGGAACGTACTGAATTTTGTGACAGAATACTATGACATAAGTATTGCCAGATTCGAAATAACCGATGGTTCATATTTACACCAACCAATACATACCCACTTAAGTTTTTCTCATAGAATCTGTTGAATTCTTGTTTAATTAGGGACTTAAGGAATATGTTAAAATATGTTTACCTGATAAGAGAAAAATAAGAAAATATTCTCATGATATATTGAATTTACGTGTTGCTATCCTCTCTTTTCTACACAAAAAAGAAATTTCATGTCCTGCAACTTGTTTGATCTTTAATGGAAGATGATATTTTAAAACCTTTTTCAGTTTTACTTCTCTCTCTTTCCTCTCATTAAGCATTTAATAAAAATCATAATATTCCTTAAATACATAGATCTTTCAAACGCTAGATGAGCATAAGAGAGAGAGAGAGAGAGAGAGGAAAATTACAAGTCCTGTTGAAAAGACACTCTTCTAAAACAAATTTCACTTTTTACGGAAACATAGAAAGAAAAAACACAAAAACAAATTTTATTTTCTTAATAGCATATCCCATACTGAGTAAATTTCTGGGTCTGTGTGTGGTTTTTCCGGATTTTTAATTCATAAAAAAAGCAAAACAAAACAAAAACAAACAAATTTTGCTTTTCTTTAAATTTGATTTCTATGAAAGAAAGAAAACAAACAACCGAGATTTACAATAAACAAGTGCGTAATGGCAGTGACAGAGAGCAACAGAGATGAGTCGAGATGATAATAAAGAAAGTGTAGCAACGACAAATGAGTGTAATATGGCTATACGAAAAGGCAAAAAAAAAAGTAAAAACCACAAACGAGAACAACAACAACAACAACAACATACACTATAAACCAGTAATAAAAATGATTGATAGAGATCATCTTCCTCTTGTTTATAAAGCATGTAACTCCTGTACTTTTGTTTTGTTTTCTTGTTTGTGCTAAAGAGACACATAAACTGTAATGGCAACGATATACACACAGTACGCACATGCATAGAAAAATGTTTTTTGTTTTTGTATAAAAAACCCCACAAGTGTAAGAAAATCATTAACAACAGCACTTGCTAAAATAAGAAAATAAACACACTCACACATACATACATTTTTTACACTCTGTAAGAGTAAAATTTACAGCAAAGCTCTTTCACTCTTTCTCTCCCCCACCATACATGATTTTCATTTCAATAATTTCTTCTTCTTTTTTACTTTGCCTTTATATGTTCAACTTGTAAATAAAACAACAAAAACAACAACAACAACAACAACATGTTAACATGTTTTTGTTAATTTACATGAATTCATGTTTAAATGAGTTTGCTTGTTTATGTGTATGTGTGTATGTAAATATTTGCTTTTAATATCAATGATTACAAACTCGTCTCGTCGTGAAGATGATGATGGTGTCATCATTACCATTTCCTTAGCCGCCATAATAAATTCATTTATATTTGTTGTTATTGTTTATTTTATTGCTATTAGAAATTGTCATCTCTTTAATGAAGCAGACATACTTGTCTGCATGCATGCATACATACATGTATAGATGGATGTGTGCACGAAGTTGAGAGTGTTAATAATTTCTTGTATCTACAGCAATGCACATAAACATCTCTGGTTTATGGCGCAGAGTAAATCAGTGTAACGATTTTGTTTTTGTTTTTCTTTCTTAGTTTTAGTTTTTATTTTGATTTGATTTGGTTTGGTTTCTTTGAAGCCATATTTTTATATCATAACAGAGGTAAACAAACTTTGGCTCAAGGTATAAAAACCCTTAGAGATTTTATGGTATTCAATCGAATTAAACGATTAAAAATTGAATTTTTAAATGAATTTCTATTGGATTATTATTTTTATTTTAAGAGAAATAATGGCTGAAGGAGTTCCAAAGCCCTTCGAAGCCGCCGTAGTCTAGTAGGTGGTGTGTTGGCTTATTAAATGTGAAGCCATGGTTCAAAGCGCAGGTCAGGCAACTCCAAGAAAACGAAATACATATTCCTTCAGCGATTTCCTATCAGCAGATTTCTGGCAAAAGCTCTGAGAGTGAAATAAAATTGCCATGAAAAGTTTCTCAAAAATTTGTCGTTCGGCATCGACGTCAAACTATAGGTCCCACGCCACTTCTAGATAAAATTAACACACACAGTATAAGGGGTGTGAGAATCTAGGTAGTAATCCTGACTGAAGGGTTGTAGTGTACCAAAGTCCTTAAATGGACACTTAATTTTAAAAGCAATCAACAGGCTACATTGTAAAGACATCTAATGGCAACATATATTCGAAATTATTATTTTTGTTTTTTTTTTTTAATTATTAGACGTTACCAACCGTTTACTCCAGCATATATGCCTCTCTAGCCAACTGTAGCTCTTGTTATGAACGATGACATGCTGTTTGACAGCTTTTGTCGTCTGCACAAGAAAGTGAAGTGGTTGGTGGCGCGGCAGCAACAACTTGGGAGACTATTTCGTTTTTTTTTAATTGAAACAAAAAGAAAAAAATTATTTTAAAAACCAAAGTGCTAGTGTGTCTGGCTTCTTAATGTTTATAAACAATTATTATTCAATGAGAAAAAATGATTTTCTTTCTCCCTGATTTGTTTCACTAGAATCTCAAGATTTTTCACACTTTAAATGTTTTCGTTTTAAAACGAAAAAAAAAACAAAAATAAAATAGGAAGTGTGAGATTATTTTTCTAGAGATTGCTTAGCATTTTCTTGTTTGTTTAATATTTATTTTTAATTCGTTTTGTTTTATTTTATCAGCTGAAGAGATAAAATATTTTAAAGGGGGATTAAATAAAGTTAAAGTTTTTTTCTTTTAAATTTCAGTCCAAAAGTCAATTTCAGTTTGTGTTGTGCACTTAGTGGCTTTAAAACCGCTGGTCTGGCAATGCTGTCAGCCGTTACATATAATTTTTCTTCTGAAGTCTTATTTACAAATGACTTCTGTTTTATAAAAATCTTTAAATCTCTCTACAAAAGTGGTGTTACAAACGTAGCTACTTTGAAAGTATTTCGGGTCGTATATTATGGTCGTCATAATCGTTCAAATGCGCAAGGAATTGTCAGGATTGTAAACAAAATATAATTGCAACGACTGTTGCAGATATGTTGACGTCTGTATATCATCTTAAGGCACGTATTGCCGAAAATAATTGCTTGTGTTAGAGAGAGAGTGTAGCAGATAATTGGAACTGCTTTATACCACGCTTTTCTCAGCAATTCGGCATGTCTTACGGCTCATTATAGCGTGTTAGGATTTGAATTTGCAACTCTGCTCATATAAAATCCATTCACAACGACACAGATATATAGATTTGGTACTAGAGCAACAGGCTTTCAATGTTGATTTTTCAGGCAAAGTTTTCTTGAAGCCCATTTCTCACTCAGCGTTTAAGTCAACAAGTAAAGCTGTCGCATTGGGGTTCGGTAAACTTTGGCAACAACTGTATGATAAGCGACAGTTTTTGGTGTTCTACTGCAGCTTAGGAACTGCACGGCATTTGGTTTGAACAAGACAGAGTCACGAGCAACGTTATACGACCGATTTTGACATTATTGTGTAAGAAAGTTTGACTGTTTGGTACGCATAATGGTTTGGAAATGTCATTAGGACATATTTTTTTCGATAATAATGCTGGAAGAATCGTTACCGTCTATTTAGAGGATTATGTCTGTATGTTAAGTGACTTTTTTTGGTCTGCTACTGAAATTTAGAAATTACTCCCAAGAGTTACGCAAAAGGACCGATTTTGGCACTCTTGCGTTAGAAGCAATGAGTATTCAAAACGATGAGTAGATTCGAATCATACTTATAATTTCTGATACTTATACGCATTCATACTTATTTTAATGTCATACTCATACTACTCATATTAAAAGTTTGAAATACTCATGGTACTCATACTTAACAATACGCATGATGTTATTGATTTCGATTCTCCATGGCTCATCGTATACACGAATCACAAAATAGGTATGATTCGCGTACGATCACTACAATACTCACAAGAAGGTTGTGTGTTTGGTTTGCTTGCTGTCTTTGTCTTATTTGTTTATGTTTCTTTCTTCTTTCGTTGTAAATGCAACAACAGCTAAGACTGTAAATTTTGATGAATTATTCGAATTATTCGAATCATTTATGAGTACTATAAATACTTTTCTAAATTTATGAATATGAACGAGTAGGCGTAATAGAATCAAACACATTCCGAATGTTATGAGTTTGATGTCTACTCATACTCATTGCAACGTGTACTTTATGAGTTTGATGTCTACTCATACTCATTGCAACGTGTACTTATAAATCAGTGTTGTAATGAGTACGAATGAAGTAGAGTAGTTGGATTTCAATACTGTTGACTCACTTATACTCAAAATTTCATGAGTACTTATGAGTAGCGAAAAAGCGATTCATTGCTGATCTCTGCTATGGACCAGCACGATCACGCGATTTGACACCCTTAGATCTCTTTTGAAGGGCTATGTCAAAGGCCGGGTTTACGCCTACGGGTAATCTCCTATCTTTAGAATATGTCTCAAGCTATAGGCAAAACACCGCCCAAAATATGCGGAAAAGCGATCGAAAAATACTTAAAAAAGATCGACTGCTGCTATTAATCCAATGGCGATCATTTATATGACAAAGTATTTCGTACATTAGCATTATAACGAAATTAAAGCCCGTGTGTTATTTAACTTTACTTTTAAAATATTAGAAAATAAATTTAAAAACTTTAGAATTTTTTAAAAATTAATTCAATTTTTTAAAATAAAAATTTTAATAAATTTTGTTTCTTTCTTTATCTTTAAATGCCTTTAAAATAATTCTTTTAAATTTAAATTTAAAATTTTAAAAAATACATACTTTTTGTATTTGTTTCTCTAACTTCATTAGAAAACGTACTCACGTTTTATGTTTCTTGTGCTTCTACGTACTCGTATGTATGTATGCATGTCTTCTTCAATTGTCGTATTCAAATTCAATATAAATTGTCCACTTGAAATTGGTGTCAAACTTTAAATCCAATTGCGTTCGAATAAGCCGCTCTCTTCGCAGTGTGTTGTTCCAAACATGGTCGCATTTTAATTGTTATTTTTCCAATTAGAAAGTGGGTTATTAAACAGAATTTTATTTAAATATTCTAAAAATGTTTTGAACTAGAAACCATAAATTAAACACAAAATTTTTAAAACTAATAGGCTTGGGAGTACGCTACAAATATTAGGAAAAAAAAAAGAAATTACATTTTAGAAAATTTCGACAAATTCTTAGCAAGGTTTTGTTTATTTAAACGACTTTTGCAAGGCCCTTCTAGATTACTTGAGTTCCTATAAGGACTATAGGCCCTTTGCAAGTGTAGTCCACTCGCAAGTTATGTATTTAACATCTTCGTGAGGCAGAAAATTGAGAAATTTGTCAACAAATTTCTTTTCTACGATTTTCTATTTTATCTTCCATCACTGCAAGAAATATCACAGGTGGAATTATGTACTCCTGGTCTACTCCACATTTGGCAATACATCGTTAATAACTTTTGCTCTTGTAAAGATTAAAGTATCTAACCTGGCTTAACGTAACATAACAATAGAATTCACCGTAGTCTTATTAGACAAGAGCCCATGATTCAAGTTCTGGCGCAGACAACTCGAACGTAATAAAAAAAAAAAATTTTTCAGCAACTTGCTCTTAGCAGTCTTCTGGTAAAACAAAAAATCTGACAGTAACATTAAATTCCCACGAAAAGTTTCTTAAAAATTTGTCGTTCAGAGTCGACGTTAAGCTATAGGTCTCGCCACTCATGGGTAAAAGTAACAAACACGACATGGTTGGTGTGAGAAGCTGGGTTGTAATCCTGACTAAAGTGTTGTAATAAGTAATTAAATTAATAAGTAAATACCACAACAATATCGACCAGAATTGGTCAGGACACAGCCAGACTGCACACAGCTTTATGGATCCGCAAAAAATGTACTACCCCAGGACAATCTGGTGTAACTTTCAATTTTAAACTTACAATCTTAATTAAGAAAAAAAAAAAATTACTAGAATTGAAGAGGTGCTGTGTACCAATATCATAACAATTCCAGGCCCTAATATCTTCCAGCATCTGCCAAAAATTGTCTATATTTGGCTGGAAAGTTTTGAGGCAGCCACTGAATATCCAAGGCATTTCTCGGTTTAACTACTATTCCATAAGGTGTCTACACAATGATCTTGATGAAAAACCATTGGTCTCCTAGGAAGGCCGCTACAAACCAATCAACAAAGTGCCAGGCCATGCATATCTTAGATTACCACCTAAAAATTGCCTAAACTTGACAGAAAAATTTAAGTTCACTGAATACCTAACATTCGTCTTTGAAGTCGCCGTAGTCTAGTAGGTAGTGTGTTGGCTTATTAGACGTAAAGCCAGGGTTCGAGGCCCAGGCCAGACATCAAGACAAAATACAAAAAGTATTTCTTCGGCGACTCCTCTCAGCAGATTTCTGGCAAAAACTCTGAGAGTAAATAGAAAATTGCCATGAAAAAGTTTCTCAAAAATCTGTTGTTCGGAGTCAACTTTAAACTGTAGGTCCCACCACTCATGTATAAAATTAACACACACAACATAAGTTGTGTGAGACACTAGAACGTTGTACAATGGGTCAATTCGACCTCCGGGTACTGTACTTGTCTTAATTGACAAGTACACGTCCTCTAACCTAACCTAACCTAACATTTGTCTTGATGTCTGTCAAACTCTCGTGATTATAAAAAAATTGGTCAACCAAAGAAATGCTGAAAATTACTTTATTTTCGCCTTTCAAATCAAAGAAGTTATACCGCGATCTATTAAAACGATCACTATATTTGTATGTGTGTGAAGATAGATTTTAAAATCTATCTTCCCAGACGCAAACCAAGTCAGTTAACAGAGCTCTGTAAAACACTCAACCAAAGAGTGGTGTGAGAAGCACACACACTTCTTCTTCTTCTTGTCCTGTTTTCTATGAAAACTTGCTCTGTTAAGGGTTCTGTCGATTGATTTAGTTAAAGGGACGTACAATCCCTTAAAAACCATTCACTTTGTCCGCCCATGTTGTCCTGTTTTACCACAATATTGATTTTTTTTCTATCGGATTACTATAGCTTTCGGAAATGTGTAATTATCTGTTTATTGTAGTTCTTATTACGCAATATTTATTAACAGTGATTAAATATAGGACTTATTTTTATCAACTTTCCCTTTTTTGTTCTTATTTTACCCAGGAATTTAATTAACTTTGTCTGTTTTCCTTTCCCAGCCTTAAATTAAGTGATTTACAGAGTTACGTTAGTAACATAACACAGCTCTGTTAACTGACTGGGTTTGTGTCTGGGGAGATCGATTTTAAAATCTATCTTCACACACATTAGATTTGTGCAGATTGCAGGCTTGTTTTTAGCTGGAGTCTAAGGAAGTCGTGGTTTAATTCGAAGGTGATTGTAGAAGTATGTTTTTCTGGACCGGCATTGTTTTTTAAGTATGTTTTGATTTTGAAAAAGTTACTACTCCCTTTCATCCTAACCTGACAGTTTTTTTTCCATCAAAAACTGACAGTTTTATTGCTAAGCCAAACTAATTATCTTCATTCTATTTCTTGTTGTTCTTTATCAACTAAAGAACAAAAGAAAGAAAGAAAGAAAAAACATTAAAATTTATCACCAAACAATATTTATCACCTTGCAACAATGATGCAACATTATTATATACATAGTACCTGCTATACAAATTCATTTGCACTTTGCAAAAGACAACGAGTACGTACGTGCATTGGCCAATAACAATAAATAAAAATCATTTGCCATACCAAACGATTTTATTTACAAAAGTTATTAAACTAAACACCAGTGATGATGATACCCATCATCTGTGTAACCAAAACCGAAACCGAAACGAAACGGAACGAATCAAACCGAAAACAAAATCATAAACAATATGCCTCCAACATTGAGCAACAACAACAACAACAACATGAGCACACATGATGATCAAGCAATTGTTCTGGGTCATTTGGTCGTTTGATCACAGTCGCATGGGGTGTTAAGAGCACCATACTGGCGATAAGCAACTTGCAGCCACGTCTTGTGAATGCGTTTCTTTCTTTGTTTAAGACTGTAAAAACAGACCAACAACGTTGCCTTCCAGCATTGCATGTAAATATAAGCAGTGTGGACTGATCTCTACGAACACTACTCTGCTGTGTTGTTTTATCTCCATTACGGCTCTGCTCTGTATCTGTATCATCTGCCATTGATTCGACGTTGTAATATTCGTTGCGTACCATTTGTTGTCGTTGTTTGTTGTTGTTATTGGTTGTTGCTTGTTATTCATTGTACGTACGAGTACAATTATTGGAAGGTTAAGTGGTTATCAACAACAATTTTACTCTTTAACAATGAGCCACACATAGAAACACTTGTCGATGGCCATGTAGAAGATGTTTTTCGACGTTTTAGTTGTTTTTTGTTTTTTCTGTTCTGTTTTTCCAAGATTTTTATGAGTGCTGTTGTACAGCAAAAGATAAGAAACTAAAGGAAGGAAGTAAGGCAGTATGATAGAGACCAAGAACACACTTGCTTTACTTAAGAAGCAGAGTTGTTTAGTTAAGGTACTGTAAGGCTTGAGCATATTCAAACAGTGATCTTCAAATGCTTTTCAGGTTTTTACAGAAAAAATTGTGAATTATTTTCGCTACAATTTTAATTACAAATCGATTGTAATCCACACATCGTTATGCAAGAATTTTGATCACTTTTTTTTGGTGGTGGCTTGATATAGAATTTGAACAGTGGTTGATAAACTGTAGGTTCCGCCACTCATGAAAGAACATTAATGAACATTTCAGACATTAAATCGGAGAATGTTATTTGGTTTTGTGAACCTATGAGGTTAGCTCCTGTGATTTCAGTCCAAGTCAAAGCATCAAGCATCAAATAGCAGTTGACATCAAGAGCTGTAACCAGTTTTTTGGCACCAAACGTCAACCTATCGTTATCGAATATGTGTGAAGATAAATTCGAATTTAACAAGCAGAGACAAACACCAGAAACTTTAACAGAGCCAATGTTGCAGGTAACAGAGCAATGTTAAGTATTTAACAGAAGCTATAGAAAAAGATCATGGAAGAAATAACGTAAATATACGATATCGGCGAATGGAATATTTTTTCCATTCTTTAACAATAATACTCCACACGTTCCTGAGTGGTGGAACAGCTTCTCTGGTACTTCGGAAATTGTTTACAAGAGGATGTTTGAAGAGGATGATCGATATTGTGGAAAAATGTGAAAAATTCTGCAGGTATTCCACTACACATCCATGGTATCATCCTTGGAATCCTTTCAAAAATAGGTTTCCTTAGTGCTGCCCTTGCGCTGACCAACTTCTTCCTCTTCCCTGATTTTGGTGGAACTTGGTCAGTACAGGGACTGCATTCACCCGTGGCATCACAACGGACCGCTATGCGTGCTCAACTGAGCTTTGTGATATCAGAGCTACCACTCCGACCTAAACCTAAACCTAAGGTTTCCTTACGGCCGGGCTTTACTTGGGACCGTAGGTATAATAGACGAAGCTAATTCTTTTCATCAAATAAAGACAAAAGTGCTCTGCAAAAATGGGACTAAATCGGATATAAAATTGAACTATTGGGGAAATGGACCTAATGGTCTAGATAGCCATGGTATCAAGGAATCCATACCAGTTTTCATTACGATCGTGCGTTACTTGTGGCCATAGCTGGAGGCAACAAAGCTATACGTTTTCTTTAAATTAGCAACAAAAAGTTTTCTATGTAAAGCAAGCAAAACTTTCGCATTGCACTCTTTTTCTCGATAACTTGCTTTTTTTGTGAATGACTTCCATTTATTGTGTCGATAAATTGCATTTTTTGGACGATGATTTGCATTTTTTGACGATGATTTGCCTTTTTTGGGCGATGATTTGCATTTTTTGGACGATAACTTCCATTTCTTGTGTCTTTTTCTGTGTCTTTTTCTCGATAACTTGCTTTTTTGTGAATGATTTCCATTTATTGTATCGATAGCTTGCATTTTTTGGACGATGATTTGCATTTTTGGACGATGATTTGCATTTTTTGGACGATGATTTGCATTTTTTGGACGATAACTTCCATTTCTTGTGTCGATAACTTGAATTTTTTGATCGATGACTTGAAATTTTTTGTCGATGACTTGCACTTTTTGGACTTTGTTTTGCATTTTTTGGACGATAACTTGCACTTTTTTGGTCGATGACTTACATTTTTTGGTCGTTTTTTGTGTCTTCGTTAAACACTTAACATTGCTCAGTTAACTTTAAAATTGGCTCTGATAAAATTCTTGGTTTGTGTCTTTGCTAGTTAAATTCGAAGTTATCTTTACACACATTGTTATTGAACTGATCCAGTTTCTTGTAATGGCTTGAATGAAAACATGCAACCAACATGTAACAATGTCGTGCATGGAGGCTTTTTTCTCTGTTGGACATTTCTATGGAAGGGACAGCTTATCTTTCCCTCAATTAAATTGAGGTTTATATTCAATGGCAAGTGTATTAGGTTACCATTTGGTTTTTAAATCCTATGTTCAATTTAACACCAACTGGTTCTTAAAATTTGATGTTTATTGAGCTGCTTTTTTACTATCCTAGCTTACGTTGAGCCTGCAATTTGATGGCTTATCAATGTAATGTGACAGGATGAATAGTATAGAGGGAAGACATTACACCCTTAAATAGTAAATTTAATGACTGGTTAAACAAGTTCGAGAAACATTTCAATTCTTTTAATATCACACACAGCCACTTAGCGTTTTATCATGGCTGGTCAATTGTTGGTTTTCTTAAATTAATAATAATGGGCGCTTCCATTTACAAAAGAAAACAAGATTTTTTTCTTTTCTTTTCTATCGTTATCGTTTCCATTTTTATTTCTTTATTTGCATTTTTTTTTTTGTTTTCATACAAAATAAAAAGCAGATCATATGTGATGTGTTTAATATGCAACAAAAAAAACATGATCATCTTCGAAAGACATTCATGGGATGTTGTAATGGTGCTGGTGCAATACAATACAGAAGAAGAGCGGCATGATTATATAGGAATACGTTTGGTTTTTTTACAACAGTTTCCTGCATTCGAACCTGGTCATTATCATCGTTATTATTTGTAATTTATTTAGATTTCTACATAGTTAAAAGATGGCTTGTTTGTTGAATTGCTAAAAAATTATTCTTTTTATTTTTCTTCCATAATTTATTAAGTTTCCATCGTATTTTTTTTGTGTGTTTTTTGTTTTGCAGTTTTCGATTATTGTAATAATTTTTCATATTTTCGTATTTTGCCATTCGTTGTTTAGTTGGTGGGTTATAGAGGAATTGCTATCAATAGAGACGAAGACAGAGAGTGAAAAAAAAACTGCCGCCAATTCAAATGCAACCTGTGGCGATATTCAACGACTTTTCACAAATAACTCAAGTCTTGTATGTTTGCCTGGCTTTGCTCTTTGTTCTCTGCCTTCTGTTAGAAGATATTCTTCTTGGCTAAACAAAGTACGTGTAAATTGTAATTTTTATTCATATTTGTATTCATATTCATATCTTTTTAACTCCTTTACAATATTTTTCTCCACTTTTTTTTATTCAATAAAATATGATCGATCGAGTAAGAAATTATTTCGAATCCGTATATAAATTGAGTTTTATTTCGTGCCATTTTTTTCAAATGAAAACTAAGCTCTGAGGCAATAAAGAATATCTCTCATATACCTTTGGGCTTTTGTCCACAAAAAGAAAATATTTTATAATCCATTTATAAAGGGTCCGCCAAATAACTTTTTTTTTGAAAATGCTTTAAAAAAAAACTACTGAATATTTTCTCAAATTTCTTATTTTTTATTTTAAAGTACAACCCTACCGGTTAAAAATGGAAAATAATTTCATTCAAATGGCTGCCTACACGATCGGTCCAATTTTTAAGCACATCTCGATTGTGTGCAGCTGTATTTCACAAATGGCTTCACGAATATTGTCCTTTAAAGCGTCAATTGTCTCTGGCTTGTCGACGTAACACTTATCTTTGACGGCACCCCACAAATAATAGTCCAACGGTGTCAAATCGCAGCTCCGAGGTGGCCAAACGGCATCAGCTCTTCTGCGGCTGATAATGCGATTTTCAAAAACAGGGCGCAAAACATCGAGTGTAGCTTCGGCTGCGCGGCACGTAGTGCCGTCCTGTTGAAACCAAATGTTGCCAATATCCTCCTCTTCAATTTTTGTGAACAAAAATTCATTCAACATGGCCCGATAACGATCGCCATTGACTGTAACGGCCACTCCTTGCTCATTTTCAAAGAAAAATGGCCCAATTATGCCTCTGGACCAAAATCCGCACCAAACAGTGACTCGTTTTGGGTGCGTCGGCTTTTCAGTGTATGAGTGCGGGTTTTCTGTGCCACAAATGCGACAATTTTGCTTGTGTACATACCCGCCAAGATCAAAATGAACTTCATCTGAAAAGATGATTTTTTTTGCCAAAATCGGCATCTTCTGGTGTAGGCTACTGCATGGCCAGCCGAGGCAGCCATTTGAATGAAATTATTTTCCATTAATAACCGGAAGGATTGTACTTTCAAATAAAAAAGAAATTTGAGAAAATATTCCGTAGTTTTTTTTAAAGCATTTTCAAAAAAAAGGTATTTGGCGGATCCTTTAAATAATTAATCATGAGTCTTTTCTGCCCTTTTTTTATAAATTGTCGCTATTGCCATTAGTTAGTTTATTAGTTTTAAAGGATCGTCGATGAATATTATACTATACGTATCCCAAAATACTGATGCCATAACTCCGCAGTTGACTGACCGTAATAAAGATGAAGGTCTTGATTTTGAAGTGAAATTTTGGAGGCTTCCTTCAAGTCATTATTACGTATTTAATCACTACAAGCCTTTAGTTTGGACGACATAACCACCACGGTTGTTGTTGTCAGTTTAATGCACGAGTGACAGGACCTAAAATTTAATGGCAAAATACTGATGCCAAGGCTTTACCAGTTGACTGCTTTAGTAGGAGTATGTTAACCATAATGATGACGAACGTCTTGACTTGGAAGTGAAATGATGGAGACTTCATTAAGCCATTGTCACATACACACAGTTACTAAAGTATACATACGGTTAACAAATTTCAGAAATTATCCGAAAACGGATTAGTAAAAAAATTTCTAAAATTTGTTATCCGTATGTATACTTTTGTGGCTGAGTGTATTTGGTCATTACAGCCCTTTAGACAGGGCTACAACCTAGCTTCTCACACCACCCCGGTTGTGTGTGTGAGAAAGTCACTGAAAGGAGTATTGTTTTTATAGTTCGTTTTGTTAGAGATGTCTGAGCTGGGGTTTGAAACATGGGCGCTCATCTAATAAGTCAACATTCCATCTGCTAGACTGCGATAAATTAAATTGTTACACATCCGCCCACAATTTCCTGATATCTTGGGGTAACAGCTTCAAACATTGCTTCGAACTATCCATTCTTTGTTGTTTTTTGTGGCCGCTTGTAAGGTCCCGGGGGCCACCTACTTTGAATAGAGCTTTTGTACGATACGTCCAAATCGTTCTTTTGACATCTTTATAGGCTCAACTATCTCGATTAACTTCACTTTGCTGTAATTCAAAATTATTTTGAGAACGTTCTTTAAAGTTAATGTGAGTAACAGCCTTTTAAAGTCGTCTACTGCGTGCCTGATTTTGCCTTCTGCAATTACAGACTTAATACGTTTAAGAATCGTAATAATTTCTTTAACGGCAATGCAAGAAAGAAGTGTTCGCTTAGAACATACACTGTATGTATGTAGTAGCCTGTACCTCCTATGCTGCAATGCTGTACAGTGAATGCTCAAATGCAGCATTAACTTCTCTTCCTCACAGTTGAATTTGCAGGTCCTAATGATAAGATGCTTCAGATGTTTATTGCAGGTCCTAATGTGAGCTATAAGTGTCCCCGAAATTGATTTTTATCTTTGCTCGTCCCTTGGCCTTGCTGGGTAATTTAAAATAAGTCTGTTTGCTCTATTTATGTACGTCTTGGTTTCCTTTTGAATTTATTTTTATGGGCATTCTAGTGCTATCATCTATTTGCCCCTAGTCAGTATATAAATTCATGGTATAAGCGGCAACATTTCATGTCATACATACATACATAATTGGCCATTACAACCTTTCAGTCAGAATTACGGCCTAGCTTCACACATTACTTATGTTGTCTGTGTTAATTTTATACTTGAGTGGCGGGACGGGAGGAGGCGGCGGATGCTCTTGATGTTCTGGGCATGAGAATTAATTGTGATGCTCGTTGGAACGATCACATTTTTCGAGTGTCGAAGGAGGCATTCAAGTGCCTTGGTTTTTTGAAACGGTGCAGAAAATACTTCACTCCATCCGACCTTCTTACTATTTACAGGACCTTTATTCGACCTCGCATGGAGTACAACTCTCATGTATGGGCCGGTGCTTCAAAGTCTATTTTGAAACTTCTCGACCGCGTACAGGAGAGGGCGAAGGTGCTTATTAATGACAGTAGGGTATCCAATTCTATTGATTCGTTGGAGCATTGTCGCAATGTGGCGTGTGTTTCATTGTTCTATCGGTACTATAATGGGAGGCGTTCTCGGGAGATAGGGGGCTTGGTTCCCGATAATTACATATTTTTACGTGGTACTCGTACTTCTCGCAGAGCACATCTTTTTGTGGTTGATTGTCCAGTGAACCGCACAATGCATTACAGGGAAAATTCATTTTTTGCCCGCACTGCTCCACAAGCGAATGATCTTCCTGCGGAAGTTTTTCCCGTCAGTTATGATATTGGTAAGTTTAAATCAAATGTCCAGAAACACTACTCCCTCTTTCCACCTTCCTATAACCTATTTTCCTAAACCTGCACAATGCACTGCATGAGTAGGGGCCATGCCCTGAGAGCTGGTTTTACCAAAAAAAAATCGATTTCGAACGACAGATTTTTGAGAAACTTTACATAGCAATTTTATTTCACTCTCAGAGTTTTTGCCAGAAATTTGCTGAGAGAAAGTCACCGAAGAAATATTTTTTTTCATTTTTTTTTTATGTCTGACTTGGGATTTGAAATCGTGCCTTACGTCTACTAAGCCAACATACTACCTACTAGACTACGGCGACATTTCATGTCACATATCCTTATAGCAGTGCAGATTTTATTTATGCATTGAAGATCACAATTTTTCTACCTTACTTCTCCTTACAAAGAGAACGTGTTCAATATGGATGCAAGATGATGAGGTTATCCCTGCCAGATTCTCTGTTCGTAACGCCTTTCTTTAATTGATTTTGGTCATCGCAATAGTGGTTGTGTCAACCGTACATTATTTTGAGCAAATATTACTTTGGCTGACTTCCAAAATGTTAGTTGCTTTGTGTTTGAACAAAGTATAGTGTTTCATAATGCCGCTGTACAAAATATATACAATGTATTCTATTTTAAAACATCGTCAATGTGTATTTTTAACGCAGTCAAAAAGCAATCAGGCATCGGACTTATAGTTGATGCATTGTTTGGTTACTTGGCATATCTACATAGTTTATATACAGTAGTAGAACTGCATACAAACTTTGTATTGATACATTTTGGAAGGCAGCCTTTCTTTTCCATTAAATTCCTAACATTTCATTTTTAAAGATAATCAGTAAACATTATGGCACATGCTTCCCAAAACACTGACGTCATACCTTTGCCTATTGATAGATACGCCTGCCTTCTTTAGAAACAATCCAATAGTTGGATTGTTCTTTTGTCTCAGCGGGGAAACTCAAATTCCATTCAACCAATGCCAAAAATTGTCAGAGGCTAATGCCATAGCCTAGACAACCTAGGCATTCCATACATACGCATATGGATGGCCAATAATGGATATCTGAGATGTGAATTCATCATGTCTTGCTGTCGTAAGGATGTTGTTATTGCGCTTTCAGATATTCTCGTGACAATTATTGAAAGAAAAACGTTGTTAATCATGTTCAGCAGAGTAATACCTTGTGGCAGATG
Organism: Sarcophaga carnaria; assembly: GCA_958299815.1. Taxonomy (NCBI): domain Eukaryota; kingdom Metazoa; phylum Arthropoda; class Insecta; order Diptera; family Sarcophagidae; genus Sarcophaga; species Sarcophaga carnaria. The sequence continues at coordinate 21,587,901 of OY283153.1, read as the reverse complement.
TTGAAGTTAAAACGATTTCACCTCATTTGGTGTGTTTTAGAAAACGACCTTGATCTGCTCATTTGATATATTTTTGCTCTTTCAAAAGGAGGAAATCTTATTGCCATAATTCTGTTAGCAATGACGGATTAGACTTCAATAAGTCTGCAGAAATACTATCAATGTTTGACGATTTAATCTCGCCATGATGTACAAGCCAAATCGACAGGGTACTTATGTTACTTTAAGGACAAAACTTGTACGACACTCTATGCTAAAGTCTTATTTAAGTATCTTAGTTTCCTTTTAAATTTAACAAAAAATTAATTCAAGTCATTAACTTCAATGATTTATCTTCCAATGATCTCATCAAGAACTTTAATTTTACGTTTTTTTTTCGTTTAATACTAGTGCTCTCGTTCTAACGATTATTTTCATTAAAATAAGATTAAATTTAAATCATTTCAAACTTACATGATGTGTTTTTTTTATGAAACAATTTTCTTTAATCTTTAAAACATTAATTTAATCTAAACTACGCCACATCCTGTGTCTATGATGGAATACAAACGAAATTGTAGTAATCGAGTCAAGAACTTGAAATTTCCTGTTTCGTTTTCATTGAAAAAAACCCCTTTTTTGCTATAAAACTAAAACGAAACGTATTTTTTTAAATTTTTTTTTAATAAAAAATCACGTTTTCAAAATCAACACTGAATTATAACAAGATTTTTTTTTTTAAATGAAAACAAAAGAATATTCTGTGTGTACTTTTTTTATTTTTTGTTTTTTGTTTGTTTATTTCTTATAAGAATAAAGCATAACAAAAATATTTAAATTAAATTAAATATTCATCTCGTTTAACAGGTTAAAAAAAATAATAAAAAAAACCCACTAAAAATATTGTATAAATCATTACGTTTGTATAAATACAGGGTATGGTCAACAACTTGTGGACGACAACAAATTCATTTTTGTTTAACAAAACACTTGAAGTGAGAAGCTGGGTTGTAATCATGACTAACTGAGTCAGTAAATGCCTGAAATTGTGAGACCTTGGCATACACTGGCTTTTATATTCACTTTAAATTGATCATTTAATCCCTTACACACCAGTTAAACAAAAAAAAAAAATCAAATTTATGTTCTGCTTTTAACTGCTCAAATTAGTTGACAGCCTACGTACTACAGATCTGGCTTAAATTTTGCTATGGGAGTTAAATAGATCTAGTTGTTTTGGGTTTGAACCAGCGAGCTAATGATATCCCCAAATATGTCGTTGGTCTACTGACCACCTGATCCTATATAACCTTGCAGCGGAAAACTGAAAGTTATCCCCTCTTGGACTAAAACAACCACAGGTTAGGTTAGGTTAGAGGACGTGTACTTGTCAATTAAGACAAGTACAGTACCCGGAGATTGAATTGACCCATTGTACAACGTCCTGAAAGACGGAAGGATAATAAAGGGATAAAAAGGAGAGGATGTAGGAAAGCGGAGAGTGGGAAGTGGAGGAATTACACAGATAAGGCACAACAAAAAGGGGAGAGCGCGACTACACTGATGAAGCCCTAGCGCCTCTCAACCAGCCTAAGCCACTAATGAATCAGTGGCGAGCCTTGATGTCGGCTCTCGACACAGAATTCAAACTCTCAAAGAAGGCCCCGCCAAGGGTCCTCAACCTCAACCTACCAAGGGCTAGGCAGTTACAGAGGAGATGTTCGATAGTCTCCAACTTCTCCTCATCGCAACATGTTCTGCAATAGTCCGTCAGTGACCTAATCTCGCAGGGCCCCATGATAAAACCGACAACCAACCTTATGCTGGCCTTATCCAAGCTCGGCAGCCAACCTGTTCTCCTATTTTCCACAGCAGGCCATAGACATCGAGAAACAAAACAACCAGATCCGTTCCCCCAAAAACAACCACAACAATTCAAATTTCTCATAAAGTCGACAATTCCTTCATGAGTCCATGCCAAACACACGGACGATTAATCAATAGAAGTCTGCAACGCTCCTCCTCTTTGCTCTTAGAGCCGGTTGATGATGTAAAAAATGCTGTTTCAACTTCTAAAATTCTTGTTAAGTCAAGTTTATGAACACTTTTCACTTAGCCTTTATGAAAAAATATTTTGGACTTAAAAATCTAAGAGTTTTGCCTTTAACAACGCTCGTGGTTATCTAATTAAACCAACTTTTTTTAACTTGTAATTTTCAGACTCAAAACTAAGCCTCTAATGTTTACATATTTTAGTTTACATATTTGATATATAAAGAGGCTTGATGGATTCAAAAATCTGTTAGCACTAATGTTACCTTAAATCCTTCAAACCACTCTCTTAACATATTGGCTTAGTTAGGTCGGGACCCTCTGCCATATAAACCTTTCGCAATACGGCTGTCTTTAAATGGAATGCCGCTTACAATACCGGGCACCCTTGCATATTTTTTTTTTAGTATCTAAGAGAAAATGAAAAATAATTCTCATGGTCACCAGAGTATAACGTCAAGGTTAATATCTTCTGAAGGTCAGGTATTTCAATTTCTTGTAAAGAATGTGAGACTGAATAAGTAACATTTTTCAGTACTACTCCCTACACAACAAACCACATAAATTTTTATAGAGGGCTTTGCTTATAAACTACGGACAAATGGTAACCCTGTTATTCTAGAAAATGCTATAATGGATAAATCATCTGTTTAGCTAGAAACGTCGTGATTAATGAAGCTGAAGCAAAGCAAAAAATGCTTTATGAAGCGGAAAAGGACTTTATGGCGGCCCTAAGTAGAAAAATAACCGAGTGAATGGGTTTAATATTGAATTCTAAGTAACTACGAAATGAATTGTAGAAATCGAAAGCTTAAAATGCTTACAAATCTTGTAGTGGCCTATGAAACCATGCAGCTACCGGCCAAATATCGATTAAAGGCACTAATTTGTTTTTAATAATGAAGGAGGCAATAGGGACAATTCTGTGTTTGCAAATGTCGTTCATTTGCTGTATTTAAGTGTTCTTCTATGTTGTCTAAGTGTTTAAAAAAAAATGTAAAAATCATGTAAAACTACAAGAGACTTCAACCCAATGCTTTTCATTTCAAATTGAAATTTCCGCCTCGACTTGAAATGTAAAAAAAAAACATAGAAATGCATACAGAATAGCAGCAGCAGTAGCCACTTAAAAAATTGAAAAAAAACAAAGAAAAACGATTCAAAATAAGATAATTTTTCTCCAATCAGCCTACTGGCTTGTAATTGCTTTGTTGCAAGCAAGTGCTGTATGTACGAGTATGTAGTTGCAGCGGAAATGTTTGAACTTCATGATAAAAATTTTACCATAATTTTTATTGCTGATGCTGATGTTGTTGTCCTTCAAACCAATAAACAAAAACAAAAGTTAAATAAAAAGCGAGTGGCAGCAGCAGCCCTCCAATCAACCTTCGGATATAATTGCTGCTAAAAAGTGATTTTCATTTTTAAAACTGGTTCAGCCGGACGGAATGTTTGTTAAGCAACCAATCTGAACAACAATACAACAATAAAAAAGGAAAAGCCTACAATTTATGTGGTAAACAAGCAAAAGCGAACGCTTTGTGTTTGACTTGACGCTCTGCTCTGTTTTTCTTTCCACTTCTTTTTTTGCTTTTTTCTTAGCTTTAAAGTGGGTTTTTGCTAAACAAACCAGTCGTAATTGCAAACAGGCCATTGATCATACACATACGATATTTGTAGTTGCAACAAGGCGACCATATCGTATGGACCTCACGTTGTGTATGATGGTAGTAGGGATCTTTACAATTTCAAAAAAGTGTTCATTAGTCCTTTAGTCGTCTTGTTGTTATGATGAGACGACGTCATGGCGTAATAAAACTGATTTTGTTTGATGGCCTAGCCATTGCGTCTTTAGTTATGGTCTGTTCTACTCTACACTTCTTGTTAATGAATGACATTTTTTTTCGATCATAAATAATGGTTTGAGTTGAAAGAAATTGTCAGGCTTTTCCTTTAAATTAAGGAACAAAGAAACACGAAGCAATTCTTTTTAAATTTGTTACAGAAAGGAAGTGATGCAAAAAAAAAGAAGGGAACATAAAAATAGTAGAATTATTATGAATTATTTCATGCATAGACGTACATATGTACATACATATGTATTCAAAACATCAATAAAAAGACTTCAAAAGCAAATGAAAAAAGAAGAAAAACCTTAAATTTCGTTTAATTTCTTTAAATTTATGGCAGCATAATTTAAAAATGATGGCATTTTTTTGACAGATTTTAAGCGTTTGTTGAGGACCGCCTCCATGGCCGAAAGAACTGCTCATTGTTTGACGCCAAGAAACAATTTCAAGTCAGTTTTACACATTCAGTTTTAAAGCATGTGTTCTCAAGTGAGAATCAGCTCTGAATCGATCACAACAATTTTTAAGTGGCTGAGGGCAGATCTAGACTATATAAGACGGTTGGACTACAATTCGTAGCCGCTATCCTTTAAATTATTTCTGAATGATTTCACAGGAATTTTTCGCTCAAACGCCGCAATTGTGTTCGGTACAGGTTTAATGTAAATGTTTGACGTGATCTAAAGAAATCATAATTTTATGCAATGAAAAATGCATTCAAAATGATTTTTTTTCCATTCTGCGCCAGCCGAAGCAAACTGTCGTACGACGGGGCAAAGTCTAAATTGTAAGTTGAGTGAGATAAAACTAACTTGGCTCTATTTTCTAACTGGGTCACGATGGAATATCTGAATATAGTCGCCGTAATCTAGTAGGCAGTGTGTTGGCTTATTAGACGTGAGTCCACGGTTCAAATACCAGGTCAAATATTTACAACAAAAAACGAATTATTAAAGAAAAAATATTTCTTTCGGTGACTTCCTCTCAGCAGCTTTCTGGCAAAAACCATGCAGGTAAATAAAATTGCCAAGTAAAAGTTTCTCAAAAACCTGACATGTATAAAATTAACACACACAACATAAATAAGAAGGGTTGAATTATTAAAAGGGTCCACCAAATAACTTTTTTTTTGAAAATGCTTAAAAAAAACTACTGAATATTTTCTCAAATTTCTTTTTTTATTTGAAAGTACAATCCTGCCGGTTAATAATGGAAAATAATTTCATTTAAATGGCTGCCTCGGCTGGCCATGGAGTAGCCTACACCAGAAGATGCCGATTTTTCAGATGAAGCTCATTTTGATCTTGGCGGGTATGTAAACAAGCAAAATTGTCGCATTTGGGGCACAGAAAACCCGCACGCATACATTGAAAAGCCGACGCACCCAAAACGAGTCACTGTTTAGTGCGGATTTTGGTCCTGAGGCATAATTGGGCCATTTTTCTTCGAAAATGAGCAAGGAGTGGCCGTTACAGTCAATGGCGATCGTTATCGGGCCATGTTGAACGAATTTTTGTTCACAAAAATTGAAGAGGAGGATATTGGCAACATTTGGTTATAACAGGACGACGCTACGTGCCACACAACCGAAGCTACACTCGATGTTATGCGCCCTGCTTTTGAATATCGCATTATCAGCCGCAGAGCTGATGTCATTTGGCCACCTCGGTGCTGCGATTTGACACCGTTGGACTATTATTTGTGGGGTACCGTCAAAGATAAGTGTAAACCCGACAAGCCAGAGACAATTGACGCTTTAAAGGACAATATTCGTGAAGCCATTGGTGAAATACAGCTGCAGACAATCGATAATGTGCTTAAAACCACAGCACATGCTTCATTGAATAATTTGCATGAGCAGTTTGTGTGCATAGTCATCTCACGTGTAACTGATGTGAACTGATAACCGAGATCATGTGATTTGACTCTGTTAGACTTTTTCTTGTTTATGCGAATAAGTTACAAACTACAGGGCTCCTGAAAGCCCACATAACCCGTGCCATCGGTGAAATTCAACCTGATTTATGTGCCAGTCATGAAAAATCTGACACTTAGGAAGCACTAGAAACAGAGAAGCCGTGGACGACATTTGAAGGATGTTATATTCCACAGTTAATGGCATCAATAGGCCTTTCAAATGAAAAAATAAAATTCATATGCACTCTATTTTATTTAAATTTAAATTCATGGCAGCTTTTAGTGAATGACCTGATATTAAATAGAAAATAAAACGAAAACACCTTTTGGGTTGACTTTAATGAGCCAAAACTTCAGTTTATTTTTGTGTCAAAATTAAAATTTTTTTCCGGTGTATGAATGCAAAGAATTTCGGTCTTTTTTTTATTGTTATTTTTGATCAATTTCACTTTTCATTTTGTTGTTGTTGATGTTGTTGTTGCTTTTGTTTTGGTATTATTCATACGAAAAATATTGACAATTCAAGAGTTTCTTTGTTCTACAAAAAAAAATTGTATAAAAAAGGAAAACAAGAAACAAAATTGGAAAATAAAAATAATCAGCAATAAAATTGTTTATAGAAAGTGAAATTAACGTAATTTTTCTGTTGTTACTCTTCTTTTTTATTTTTATTTTTTTTAAAGAATACACTTCCGGTAGAAATTTTTTGTTTGTTGGGGTTTCTTTTCTTTAGAAAATAATCACGCTTTTCTGTTAAGCAAACGCAGGGCTTTCGATGATTTTATGGTTGTCATAAAACGTTTCATTTCCACCGTCCCTCATCATATATTTAAAAAACGCTTTACAAATAAAATCTTCAATATTGTTTCGTAATTTAATATATTTTTACTTAAAGCTGCTGGAAAACAACAAAAACAATTAATTTATAATAATGGAAACAAAATATTCTTTTAAAATTCATACATACGTACACATCTAGAAAATTCATTCATAAATCGAGGCACAAAAAAAAAACGCTTTGCAAACTGGCTGCTGCTGCAGATGAATGAGATGAAATGTTGCACATGTTTTTGCTTTTTTACTTTTTTTATTTGTTTTTTTTTTCCTGGGTATATGAGTTACAAGCGGGCTTGGTGGACCACTTGAATTTTCTATTGAAAAAAAATTCATTTTTCTTTGTCTCTTAAAAAGATTTCAACACTTTTATTGTGTTGTAGTATTTTTGTGCTCGTATCTTGATGGCTTTTTTGTTAAAAATCATGTGAGAAATTTTATTAAAGTTTTACTTAGTTTTGCTGAGAAAATTACGACGACAATTCAATTAACCAAAGAATAGATCGTAAAAGAATATATTTTTTATATTTTTGTCTTTATAAAATACACAGCAGAGTTATAAAATTTTTATTTCAATTAAAATATAAAGAATTGGAAAGGCAAAAATGAATCAAACAGAATGAAACGTAACAGCTTTTATGTCTCTTAATACAGGGAAAGAGATTTAAAAAAATAATAAATAAATATCCTAGAATCCTATGTGGATCTACCACTATTTATATTTTTCCTAAGTCTTTTATATTACAGCCCTATTATAACAATCTTAAGTTAATATTTTTTTTTATTATTTTATTTGCAGGTGAGTACCACACAAGTTAAAATTATATTGTTAAGGTCTACACGCAACATAAAAAATATGGTAAATATTCCGAACTATTAAATATAAATTCTAAACATTTATATATATACATATATATTTATATATTTCACTTATAAAAAAAAACTTTACATTATCTCCCATTCTCATAAGGACACTCTTTAGGGTATTTTACTAAGCGCTGCACCTATCTTTAAATTTAAATAAAATAAAGTGCATCCCGTGGTCTAGTTGGTAGTGTGTTGGCTTATTAGACGTAAAGCCAGTGTTCAAATCCCAGGCCAGACATCACAACAAAATACAGAAAGTCTTTCTTCTGCGACTTCCTCTCAGCAGATTGCTGGCTAAAACTCTGAGAGTAAATAAAAATTGCCATGAAAAGATTTTCAAAAAATCTGTCGTTCGGAGTCGACTTTATTAAAACTGTAGGTCCCGCCACTCATGTATAAAAATTAACACACACAACATAAGTGGTATGAGAAACTAGGTCGTAATCCTGACTGAAGGGTTGTCAAAATCATCAAAAAGTTGTTACATAAGGACACATAGTCAATTTAAGGCAATCACGGTAATCGTGCAAATCTTCTGAGGAATCATCTGTCAAATACTTTAAGTTGATTTCCTTCAACATGAGTTTATCACTTTCATGGTAAATGCAAACGCATACTGTGTGAGTTCCGCTGGCATTCATTTATTCATTCCTCATATCATCTCGCTGATAAAATTGAGTTACTAGAGCCTCAGTTTCGCATGCTAAAGTTTTTTCCTTCTTCTCGTTTGGAAGTGTGTGAATCACATGCTCAGCAATCAAGTTTTAGCAATTCTTGCTTTTCGTTGAGACGTTCCAAACTCGGTCATTATTTTTGAACAACTCCATGACGATGGGGCAAGATATCTACTATGTGACGTTCTGTACTTCTTTTTTATTTGTTCAAAAACTTCTACTGCATCCTTGTGATGTTGATTTTGGCACTCATTATTAGGTCTTATACGATCTACTGGAAAGTTAGAACAACCATCATCTCCTGCAGAACTGTCATCATTTTAAGAATTGATTTTGTTCTCATCTGGAATAACCGGTAATGTGTCCAAGTTTCCCATCATTTTCCTGCACGATCCACAAATTAGCAAACGTTTTGAAAGCATTGGGAATTTTTTCAATAAGTTGTCAGAAATTTTTCGCATATCTGTTCATCTGTGCTTCATTTTGTTTAAGGGATTACAACAAAAAGAAGTCAACATTTTCTTTTTGGAAGCGGAAGCCATTGTGAAGATTAATTATGTAAGTAATTAGTAAATAACGCACGTCCAAATTTTAACACTGTTTATAAAAAACTAATTTCCGAATGTCCGTAGAATGCAAATAAAAACTTTTTAAGATCATTTAGGTAGTACGTTTTTATGCCAAATATTGAAAAATCTTATTCTTGAGTTAAAAAATAATTTTTTTTTGATAGATATCCCACTCGCATCCCATTAAGCCATTATAAAGGCCTTAAAGGAAATTATATAAGCTTTCTTTTGAGAAAAAAATGCCTATTTTGAAAGAAAAAATTAAAAAAAAAAAAATTAATTTAAAAAAATATATATAAACAAATTTGTTATAAAATTAAAAAAATTATTTTTAGAAAGATTGAAGAAATATGTAGCTATCTAATATCTCTTGGAAAATTTTTGCTAGTGCCAATAGGTGAAAAGTTACAAACATTTTAAAAAAATCCTGTATGACCAAAATGTCCAACTTTGACCCCATCTAACTCCGGCAGTCTTTGACTGATAGAGCTGACAAATAGTACTAACCGTGGTGCAAATTTCATTCAAATCGGAAGACATCGATTTTAAAAATTGGGTCACTTGACACGAAATTGCCCATATGTATATCGTTTTAAAGACCTATTCTTCACCTTTCTAATAAGGTTTAAATTTCGGACATCGGTTCAGAAATGTTTGTGTATTCAATAAATTTGTGCGTAAAGTCAAAAAAACAGTTTTTGTCAAATAAAACCAGTTTGGAGGGTTTAAGAAATATAAAAAAAATTTTGAGTTCTACACAAAAAACTCACAACTTACACATAAATAAATAATAAAAAAAAATAAAAAAATAATAATATCATATCGAAATCATATTAAATTTGAATTGTGACGATTAATTAAAAAAAACTTAATTTTCTGGTGCAAACAAGGCGCCTAATTATATTTATTTATTTACTATAAACAGAAAGAATACATCATATTTAAAAAGACATAAGAGAAGTTTTTTTTCTAACTTATCACACTGTAACAGCTATTGCTTAAAATGCCATAAAATTTAAATACTTTTTTCCAAACCAAACTCTACACAAATGGTGATAAATTCTTTCTCTGACAAACGATTAAATTATTTCTATTTTGTACGTTTATTTCTTTTTAATTTTAAAAATCATGGTAACAAATCTAACACGTGTTAGAAAAGATTGTTGTAGAGATCCCCAGCACAACATAAATCCAAAATAAATCAATGAAATGAATTTTAATTTTGAGAAGCGAGCACCCTCCTCAACCAGCACACAACAGACACTTCAAGGCTGGATAGTGGACAGAGTATTTCTTTGAAGTTTAACAAAATTAAGTTAAAAAATAAAACCAAAAAAATAAAAAAAAATCCAAAAATAAACAATAAAAATTTGTCATAAAATCAAAATGCAAATTATTTCTTCGGTTGTTTTTATTTTATTTTTTTTTCATTTTAAAACAAGGTCTTGATAAATTTTTGTTTAAGGAATTCAAAGAAATTGAAGTGAAAAAACACGTTGTTTTTGTTTTAAAAGCAGAACGAAACAACCAAAATACTCTTGAACCGGTTCTTGTGTATTTTTTGTAATAAAAATTCATAAATTTTTTTTATTTATTCTGTACGAGTTTTATATTTTTAGAAAGAAGGTGTGAAAAAAGAACAAAATATAAAAAAACATGTGCGAGTTGCGAGTTACTAGGGCAGAGCCTGAGTCTTGAAATTCATGAAGTTAGTCTGGCGTTTTTTTAGAATAGGTGGGTCAGATTTCAGACTATAAAGGGCGACTTGGTCTTAAACTCCAGTACTTGTTTAAAATTGATCTGGTTGTGGTTTCTGCTTGGTCATCGAGATTGCTGGTTGAATCCTTCAGGCATGATGTGTACAGAATGGCAATTACTACTCATACATACAAAATTGTAGCTTACAACCCTTCAGTCAAGACTACAACTTATCTTCTCATACCACTTAAGCTGTGTATGCTAATACATGAGTGGCCTACAATTCAAAGTCGACTCCGAACGACAGATTTTCGAGAAACTTTTCATGGCAATTTACTCTCAGAGCAAAGGAGAAATATTTCATCATGTTTCATTTTGTAGCAGAAGTTAGACCTGGGTTTTGAAACGAGACTTTACGTCTAATAGGTCAACACACTACCTACTAGACTACGGCGACTTTATAGTCTAGTATTTCATACTTTAAAACTGCTCTGGTTTTTTAAACTATTGTGCTTAATGCCTATGTTCAGATATGTACTTTTATTGAGTCAATATTCGGTTTATTGAGTACAATATTTTAAGTGTTCAGACATAATAATATATGAAGTTCAGCTGCTTATTCAATATTCATTTGACAGCTGGCAAACAAAACAGCTGGTTGTTTCAATCACATTGTTTTTATTTTGTTTTTGTTTTGTTTTGCTTTTCTTTTGTTTGTCATTGTTGATGTTTACTGAACATACTTATGACAGTGCTGCATTTTAAATTTTACTCACTAATATTAACAATTTGCGTATTTATTGCACAATAATTTATTGAAACTTTATATGAATATTGAGCACAATAATGGTGTTTATTGCGATTTACGCAATAAAGTTGCATATCTGAACACCGTATTACGTTATTGACCAAACGCTTGGTCTCCGACATTACTGGTTGTATTCTGCGGAAATGTTGTGTGCAGAGTGACATCAATTACTCTCACGTCCAATTAAATTATCAAAAGCAGATCGGGTATTTTATGGAGTTAGGCTACCCCTGAGAAAACTCTTTCGAAATCTTAGTTTATTGGAATGGATATTCCAACAAGGAGATATGAAAAGCTTGTCAACTTTTAAATACTTAAACCGATCGACATCATTTTTAAAGTGACTTTGATGTGTGTTAGTTGTCACAGTCCAAATGCTTTTCTGTTGTTTTCGTTTGAACACAATACGGCGATTTGTGGGCTCCTCCTTCAAACGTGTTCGTAAGAATCAAATAAAATAACTTGCAAATGATAAAAATACCCAGAAACCAGTTAAAGATTTAAAAATAATTTGTGTTTTTGTATTCATTAAGACCAGTCACAACCAGCCCCTGTACTCAGTCAATCAGTCAGTCAGTCATTCAGTTACTCATATCAAGCGACAAGGCAAGACAGACAAGACGCTGTTTAAATATTAAAAAATAAAATTAAAAAAAAAACACCGAGTCAAGCCAAGCAACAATCGTTTGTATTTTAAACACAACAGAAAATGAAAATGAAAAATAAAAAATAAAATTAAAACGACATTTAAAATAAAATTTCAATAAAAAATGTATTTTTTTTCTCTTTTAACAAATATTATAGCAGTTGTCGTATGTATGGCTGTGTTAACACAGTCAGTCAGCCAGTCAGTCAGTGAACGAATGCGACAATGTATTTCATTTCAACTTATTTTTCAAGTCAGTTCAAGACTTCAAACTCCACAAAAGCTTGGCTTCAATTTGAATTTTCTAATTCATTTGTTTTAAATAAAGGACCTTGACAAGTAGTACTCTCCGAGACAGACAGAGAAACACAAAAAATAAGCACAGAAAAATATGTGTATTTCTAAAGCATACGTATTTGAATAACAAATATTTGAATAACAAATATTTATTGACAAGTTGATTTCAAGTTAAACACACAGATCCACAATCAATATTTACGGTGTTATTTATACGACAAGAATTTATTGTTTTTTTTTTCGTTTATTTTTTGCACAATAAATATTGAAAAATGTACGTAAAAATTGAATACAAATAAATATTTGCAATTCCTATTCGATAAACTTGAAATTCTTTTTAAATACGAAACAAGAAAAACAATGTGAAGCATTTTAAATCGTTAATAAAATGCTGAAAATATATGCCCAATAAATAATTATGATTATATTATAATTTATTTAAATGCTTATAATATTTTTTTTTTTTGCAATTTTATATAGTTTCTAGCAGGTGTTTTTATAAACTTTTTTCTACCAAAAAATATATTTTTATTTTAAATATGCTAAAATATGTTTTCAAACTTTATGACATAACGGGTGATTTTTTAGCATTTATCTTTTTGGCAACACTGGTTTAAACAGTTAAACATCTTCAGTTTGGTCTATAATTTAACCATGAATCGTCTTACAAACGAACAACGCTTGCAAATCATTGAATTTTATAATCAAAATGCTTGCTCTGTTAAGAAATTTTATCGCGCGCATCTTCCATTTTATTGTCAGTTTAATCGACCCACTGAAGCGGCTATTCGGGCTATTGTGACAAAATTTCGCATCAAATTTACATTGTTGGACATCAAACCACCAACACGCTTACGTAGAGTGCGAACTGAAGAAAATATCGCAGCTGTATCGGCCAGTGTTAATGATGACCATCAATTATCGATTCGTCGCCATTCTGTTACTCAACAACGTGGAAAATTTTGCGGAAGGATTTAGGTGTGAAGCCTTTCAAAATACAGCTGGTGCAAGAACTGAAGCCGAACGACCTACCGCAACGCAGAATTTTTGGTGAATGTGCTCTTGAAAAGTTGACCGACGAAGATCCACTTCTTTATCGAAAAATTGTGTTCAGCGACGAAGCTCATTTTTGGCTCAATGGATACGTAAATAAGCAGAATTGTCGATTTTGGAGTGAAAATCAGCCAGTAGCATTGCAATGCAATGCTACCAATGCATCCAGAAAAAGTCACAGTTTGGTGTGGTTTATGGGATGGTGGCATCATTGGACCGTACTTCTTCAAAGATGCTGCGAATCGTAACGTAACTGTGAATGGTGAGCGCTACCGTGAGATGATATCCAACTTTTTTTTTGTCCAAAATGCAAGAGCTTGACTTGCATGACATGTGGTTTCATCAAGACGTTGCCACATGCCACACAGCACGCGTAACAATGGACTTATTGAGAGGCGAGTTCAGTGAACATTTTATTTCACGTTCGGGACCGGTCAATTGGCCGCCTAGGTCGTGCGATTTAACGCCTTTAGACTATTTTTTTGTGGGGCTCTGTTAAAGCTCATGTCTATACAGACAAGCCCGCTTCAATTGACGCATTGGAAGACAACATTGAAGCACTTGTTCGTCAGATACCCGCCGAAATGTTGGAAAGAGTATGCCAAAATTGGACTAAGCGGATGGACCATTTGAGGCGCAGTCGCGGTCAACATTTGCATGAAATAATCTTCAAACATTAAATTATATGGACCGTACTATCGATTCAAATAAAGATTTCATGCATTTTCCTGAATTTTATGTGTTTTTTTTTTGAAAAATTTTCCTATAGCTCTTAAAAAATCACCCATTATATTAATTGTTTTCAAAAAATTCGAAAACTAAATAAAAATGCGGTTTAAATATGGTTTTATAATACGGAGAAGACTTTATTAAAAATATGAAATCATTTAAACATGTTATGAAAATACATACGAAATAATGTTTTAAATATGCTTTTAAAATATGCTTGAATGTAATTTAATTTGGTTAGTAAATTATCAAGTTTTTGTAGTTTTAAAAAAGGTTTTACAAAACCTTATAAAATATTTGATAACTCTTTATTTTTAATGCAGCTTTATTGGAAAATATGCAAAAATATGCAATTTGCATATTTGCATGCCAACAAGATTTTTAAACCAAGCATATTATTTTTCTAAATTTTTTTTGGTGCTTTGAATCCAAAGCCCACATTGCCGAAGACTAGTAGGTGGTAAGTGGGCTTATTAGATGACAGCTCGTGGTTCAAAGCTCCGCTCAAATATGTTGAACAAAACAAAATATAAAAGAATATTTCTTTCGGCGACTTCCTCTAAGCAAAGTAAAATAGAATTGTCATGAAAAGTTTCTCAAATTAGTCGCTCGGAGTTGACGTTAAACAGTAGATCCCTCTACTCAAGAATATAATTAAGACACACAACATGGGTAGTTTGAAAAGTTAGGTTGTAATCCTGACTAAAGGTTTCTAATAATCAACTTAATAACGGGGACTTTCGAATTTCCACAGTAGTCCCTACATCAGTCGAATTAGTTGTCATTTATTTAATCTGTGTTGCGAAAATACCATGGACTCAACTAAACATCCTACAGTCAGGTCTATTCATAATGTGGTGAATAAATTCGAGTCTACTGGTTCAAAAAATGATCGGCCTACACCTGTAAGAAAACGCTAAATCTACGGAAAACATCGTCGCTGTCCATGAGAGTGTGCAGAAGTATAGTAGGCAATCGGCATCGCGTCCGACTCGGCCTTTCGTAGACCACAACTTGACGCCTTTTCCGCCCTGACAACACCCTTATACAATTCAACTAACCCTGGAACTTAAGGTAAACGACCCTAGACAATGCCTTTTGTTAATTGGACTCGGAAGCAGTGAGCAACTGATTTTAATATTTATCAATATAATCTTTAGCGATGGCGCCAATTTCTAAATGAAGGGACGATACTAATCCATATGAAATCCAATGCATGAAATCCAATTCAATGTATCCGAAAGAAATCACAGTTTGGTGTGGATTTTGGTCCGGCAGCATCATTGATCCATATTTATTGGAGAACAACGTTGGCCAGGTTATAACGGCAAGCGTCATAGGTCGATGATTGTCAACTTTCTTTGATTTGAACTGGATTGATTGATCTGGGTTTCAACAATATGTGGTTTCAAAAGGACGGAGCTAACGTGCCATATTGCTCGTGCTACGTTGTATATGCTGCACGAGTAATTTGAGCGCATTCGTCATCTTACGCGCAGGTCAAGATAAACTGGCTGCTGAGATTGCAGTATTTGACCCGTTAGTTTTTTTCTGAAGTCGCCGTAGTCTAGTAGGTAGTGTGTTGGCTTATTAGAGGTAAAGCCAGGGTTCGAGCCCCAGGCCAGACATCAAGACGAAATACAAAAAGTATTTCTTCGGCGAGATTCTGGCAAAAACTCTGAGAGTAAATAAAATTGCCATGAAAAAGTTTCTCAAAAAAATCTGTCGTTCGAAGTCGACTTTAAACTTTAAGTCCCCCCAGTCATGTATAAAATTAACACACACAACATAAGTGGTGTGAGAGACTAGGACGTTGTACAATGGGTCAATTCGACCTCCGGGTACTGTACTTGTCTTAATTGACATGTCCCCTAACCTAACCTAACAATTTTCTATAGAAAGTTTTTTGTCTCAAACAATTTTCTATTAAAAGTTTTGTATCTCAAGCAATATTCTATGGAAAGTTTTTGTCTCAGGTCGTAATCCTGACGACTGAAGGGTTGTAATGACCAATTATGTATGTGTAACTTTCTATGGAAAGGTTTTCGCCTTAAAAACAATTTCCTACATAAAGTTTTTTATCTCAAGCGATATTCTCTGGAAAGTTTTTTGTCTCAAGAAAGTTTTTTGTCTTAAAAGCAATTTTCTATGGAAAGTTTTTCGTCTCAAGCAATTTTCTATTAAAATTTTTTATCTCAAGCAGTTTTCTATGGAAGGTTTTTTATTTAAAGCAGTTTTCTGTGGATAGTTTTTTGTCTCATGCAATTTTCTATTAAAAGTTTTTTATCTCAAGCAGTTTTCTATGGAAGGTTTTTTATCTCAAGCAGTTTTCTGTGGATAGTTTTTTGTCTTAAAAGCAATTTTCTATGGTAAGCTTTTCGCTTTAAAAACAATTTCCTACATAAAGTTTTTTATCTCAAGCGATATTCTATGGAAAGTTTTTTGTCTCAAGAAAGTTTTTTGCCTTAAAAGCAATTTTCTATGGAAGGTTTTTTATCTCAAGCAGTTTTCTGTGGATAGTTTTTTGTCTCAAGAAATTTTCAATGGAAAGTTTTTTGTCTTAAAAGCAAGTTTCTATGGAAAGTTTTTCGCTTTAAAAACAATTTTTGTTTACACATTGCTATCATAGATTGCAGTTTGGCATTTGAATATTAAACATTTAATTACAACAATAATCTGTGAAAAGAATACGGAGCAAATCAAATGACAAGTGATTTAATATTCAGAGCGTCATTTAATGGTAATGACTAAGCGTTGTGACAAATGGCCATTATATGAGCTAATCCAACACGAAGAGCCGTCATAAAAATCCTTTAAGTATGAATTTCGAAAACAAATATTTTCGTTAGTACTTCCAGAGTTTTATTTAATCACACGGGGGCAAAAAAAAATAAATAAAAATGTTAAGAATAATGGTCACAATAAGAATAAAAACAAAAACAAATGATAAAAAAAGGGAACATGCTGATGTTAATTATAACAATTGTGCAAATACACTGAAAAAAAAATGTTTGCGATAAGCAAACGACCTTCTCAAGTACATATACGAGTACATATGTATTTACATACAGACAGACGCTGTTAATTTATAAACTGCTAATTATGGTTGCCAGTGTATCGTTATCGTATTAAAGTTTATTTTTATATTTATTTGAGAAATTAAAAAGTGCAATAAAACTTTATTGACGTTAGAAATGGTGTAAACAATTCAAATGTTCCTGTCAAGCAAATTAAATCGTATGTTGGCTTAAAAGAATCACGAGGTAACAATGAAAGAAGAGGAATTTAAAAGCAATTGCAGAGGAATATTTATTGTTTTCAGTATCATTAATCAAGTTCTTCCTTGTGAAATGGTACAGCAGCAGTTGTCAGGATGATAATGTTGCCAACGGTAGATAATTCGAAACGATGCCTTCTGTAAAATATTGCAGTGTGGGATACCTTGATCAAAGATCTCACTTGTGATGTATAATGTTCTATGCTGTTGGAAGTTCTGTTTCATGTTATCCCTAGATGGCTCTATCAGAAAACACTATAGCTTGTTTGAAAGGTAACATTTTAAGTTTGACTGTGCTAGCGAAGTCTTTGAAAAATTTTTAATATTTAAAACAGAGCGAAATATCGATAAAGAAAAAGATATGAAGATTTCGGTTGACGTAAAAAACCTAGAAAAATAGTTGAGAAATGGTTTACTTTTTTATTTTGAACCTAACTCTGATTGGTCGACCAATCACTAAAAAATGTTGATGAAATCATAAAAAAATTGAGAAAGACAGCCACATAAACACTGTCACGCTGTTACGGTCTCAAATACTAGTCATGATGAGTGGCTGGTGGGATCGGAATGAAATGGTTAATCAAGAGCGCCTACAATATTGTTTAAAGATTGATTTAATTTCAAGCAATCAGTTGAAGTCATCGTGTTCTGGAAAGCTAATGTATTACCCAATGGTTCGATACTTTGCTAAGACATCACGAACAAAATGAAATATGTCTTCTGGCAAAATAATCTGAGAGTAAAATCTAATTGCCATGAATATTTTCTCAAACTTGTCGTTCAAAGTCAACGTTAAACAGTTGGTTTTGCCAGTCATAGATAAAATTAATGCGCCTAATATAAGTCTAGTGTGTAGATAGGTTGTGATCCTGGCTAAAGGCGTGTAATGACAATTAAGAAAGTAAGTAAACAATCCGTTCCGATCATTTTATGCCAGAACGACTATGTTGTGAATTGAAACGCCTAGAAATGGTCAACGGAAAAAGAGTTGTGTTACATCTTGAGCACGCTAAATCAGCCACATATTTGATAAACGGCTAAAAACTGAAAGAGCTTGGCTGAGGAGATTTCATGCATCCAAAATAAATAGACCGTGGACCTTGCAGTGTTCAAATAATGATTTGGAACAGTCTCTGCAGCATTCTCTTCATGCTGAAGCTGCTGAACGCAACTGCAGCATTCTGCTCATATTGAGGCTGCTGAACGCAACTGAAGCAGTTTCTCGCTTAGAAAACCCATTCTTTCTACACAGATGGAATAGATAGTTTTGCATTGAAAAATATCAAAATGTTATCGATTAAAACAAAACACATATGATTTAGAAATCATTCCTTTTGCAAAAGTTGCCATATTCCAACAACTGCCAACTAAACTTAAGTACAAAAATTCTAAAAAAGTAGGCGTGGTCTTACTAGACGAAGGTTTATTTTATTGTATAAATTGCTCTTAAAAATTAATTGCTTAAAAATACTTGTCATTCTGATTTCGCATTAACATGTTCGTATTCGTATTCATCAATTATTATTTAAAGATATACGCGTAATAATTAAAAACAAATTTTTCAATGGAACTGGTATTTTAAACGGTGACTAATATTCTAAATTAAAAAATTATTTAATAATAATACAATACATTTAATAATAAAAAACAAAAACAAAAAACTGAATTCATTTTGTTTTAAACATAAATTAGTTAATTAATGCGACAATATGGCAAAAACAAAATCAATAAGTGGATGGATGATAAACCGGATTTTATTGTCTTATCAAGCGCGCTGACAAATGGGGGCTAGAAATTAAACAGAGTAACCAACATTGATTTAATGAACTTTTTTTACAACCCATATACCTCCCTTTCCTACCGTCTTCTTACTGTTCTTTTAAGCAGCTTTATTAAAAAACTTATTTTTCTAGATAAACTAAAGCAAATTCTTGCCATCTTTTATTGCTTTGAAACAACATACAGTAATCCCTCGATTTTCGTCGCAGTTGGTTCCAAAAAAAGGCGACGTAAATCAAAACGACGTAAATCGAATTTCTTATTGCTCATACTACAAAGTAGTATGTTTTTAACAAGGAACTTAAAAAAGTTACAGTAATCCCTCGATTTACGTCGCAGTTTGTTCAAAAAAAAGGCGACGTGAATCGAATGATGACACAAATTGAAGTTAGAGGGAACAAAAAATTTGACGACGTAAATCGAAACAACGTTAATCGAGGCGACGTAAATCCAAGGATTACTGTACATACATACATAATTGGTCATTACAACTCTTCAGTCAGGATTACAGCCTAGCTTTTCACATCATTTATGTTGTGTACGTTAATTTTATACTTGAGTGGCGGCACGTACAGTTTAAAGTCGACTCCGAACGACAGATTTTTGAGAAACTTTTCACGGCAATTTTTATTTACTCTCAGATTTTTTGCCAGAAATCTGCTGAGAGGAAGTCGCCGAAGAAATACTTTTTGTGTGTTGTTTTGATGTCTGGCCTGGGGCTCGAACCCTGGCTTTACATCTAATAAGTCAACATACTACCTACTAGACTACGGCGACTTCATACATACATACATAATTGGTAATTACAACCTTTCAGCGAGGATTACAACCTCGCTTTTCACATCATTTATGTTGTGTGTGTGGGGGATCCACAGTTTAAAGCCGGTTTCGAAAGACAAACTTTTGATAAATTTTTTCATGGCAATTGTATTTACTCTTAGAGTTTTTGCCAGAAATCTGCTGAGAGGAAATCACCGAAGAAATATTATTTCATATTTCGTTTTTTATTGGAGATATCTGACCTGGGGTTTGAACCATTGTCTCACATCTAATAAGCCAACGCACTACCTACTAGACTACGGTGACTTCTAATCACATCTCTCACTCGCATCTTCAATGCTTAAATGATTCTTGTTGCTTAAAAACAGCTCATCTCTGAAGACTTAAAAGATCCAGAGCTCTGTTTTTTTTTACTTCTGCAAAGTCTTTGCTTGAAAAAATATTCTCTATTAAGCATTTTTCTATGACTATAAAAAGATCACCCCTCTATTGTGTTGTATGTTTTGAAGTTCCATACAAGATTGTAAATTTATTATCAACTTTGATTTGTAAATATTTATGTTAGTATTGTTCTGGCAAATGTTTACAAACTGCGTTATTATTCTAGAATTATTAAATTTGCAAATAACCAGAGACAGAGAGGGAAACTGATAAGATTGTAGGCCACATGAGGCTTTATGCGAGGATGGTAAATAGTGGCAGAAAAAAAAAATTTCAAATAATTCTTGATTATTTGCCGCTATAGCGAGAAGACTATAAAATAGATTTATGAAAGCCGAAAGAAGACAAAGGAAAGAATGAAGATAAATTGAAAAATTAAATGGAAAAAATAATGGAAAATAATTTAAAGCGATAACAGTCAGTTGTAGGAAGATTTTCCTTGTAACTTATAAGTGCGTTAAATTGGAGAACGCATTTGGCGTCTTTTATTATCAGTTTTGTTATCAGTTTTTCCTTTTCGAAATAATGATTCATTTGTTAAACTGCTTTTCTTAATAATTTTTTATCAATAATTTTCAAAAACAATAAGACAAACCAGTGTTGTAAAATTGAAATTTTTAAATGGTACTAAATGATAACCGAAAGAGTACTTTTTTGCATCAAATGGTGCTTTTGGAAAGAAATATTTATACTTAATATAGGCACGGAATGGAATAGCAACAAAAATAGAAATGGAATAGAGAAACTAAGATTATATAAAGACTGATTAGTAACGTAATAGAACGTACAAGCACCGTTTAGTCAAATGTCAAAGGAACGTAATGGAATGTGCATTTATTTTAGCATATTAACCCATTCGTCATTCCCATTGCCATTTATATTTTGAGTGTTATCGTTTACCAAAACCCTGTTATTTCTTGGTAAGAGCACATATATTATCATACATAATCATTTACAAGCAGAAAACCAAAGACGACGAGTATACTCGTCGTTGGCAATAGGAGGGCAGAAGGACTCGATATCCTTTTTCGTATTTGCGTACGTTTTAGTAGAAAAACAAATAATCATTCTCTATAAGAAATTAAGTATTATTTTTGTAAAAAAAATTTACTTGTAGTATTTTTCAAGTTTTTTACATATTTATATTATGTTTGTAGCAAAAAAAAAATTTGCTAATTCAAAAGCCTGCATGTTATAATATATTTAAAGTAGGACGAGTATACTCGTCTTGGCAGTGCGGGATACCCTGTCGAAGACGCAAAAAAATTTGCTAATTCAAAAGCCTGCATGTTATAATATATTTAAAGTCGGACGAGTATACTCGTCTTGGCAGTGCGGGATACCCTGTCAAAAACGAGTATACTCGTCCTTGGCAGCGAATGGGTTAAGAGCAAATTAAATACTTAAATAAATTACATTAGGATTCGGCAAGCGTTCTTATTGCTTTTCGTATTCTAAATACGAACGAACGTTGCGTGGCCCTTGGGCAAACCGGGGCTAAAGACTAGTTCTACCTTTAGCATTACATTGAACCATTTATAGTTGAACAGCGCAAACGATAAAATATATAATACTAAAAAAGTACGAAGTTTGTAACGCGAGTACCGTGTCCGTACTTTTGAAATGAAAAAATAATGAAAAAGGTACTAAAGTACTAAATTTTTTAACACTAAGACAAATCCTTCTTGTTTTTTAGTAAACTATTCTTATATTATCTTTTAAAACAAAAGACTTTCAAGTGATTGTTTCTTAATCAAAATTTAAAAATAAAAACACGAAATTAAATAGAATTTCGAAATGGCACTTGAAAAATATAATCATTATCTATAATTTATCACACAATAATAATAATAAGAAATTAAAAAATTGTTCTTTTTTTTAATAATTTGTTAACAATTAAATGTTGTCGTATAAACATAAGGAAAAAAATTATTTCTCTCGTATTAACAATTCAATTCAACTGAACTCGCATTGATAGATAGATAGATAGTAAGTGTTATATGACAGCAAACAATGACTATTTTTTTTGACGTTTCGTTTTGTTTTATTTAATAATAGAATACATATGTATACAATATTTAACGAGTCTCTTAAATATAATAATTATTGTTATTAAAAGTAACACTTTTAAAGTGTTAATTTAATTGTATAATAAATAGAACAGCTTATAAAAAATTAAATAAATAAAGAAAATTAAAAAAAAACACAACAAAACAATTTTAATGTTTATTTATAAGACGACAAATAATGTTTCTCAGTTCTATTTTATCATTTTACTGGCAGTCATAATACTAAGGTCATTTAAAAGTTAACTACACAATAAGGCAGTAAGCAATCCCTAAAGAAGCAAAAGGACTCAATAAACTTCTTACATTGCATGTCCTCTACTTTATTCTAACTTTACAAAATCTTCTCGGTCTTTCTATAATCTCATCATCAATATTTTTTATTCGTTTGAAAAAGCTAATGATGCCATTATGTGTGGAATATAACATCATTAAAATGTCCACCACGGCTTCTCCGGATAGAGCACATCCGAAAGGTGCAATTTTCCATGACCCTGGCATATAAATCAGGCTTAATTTGACCAATGGCAAGGGTCAACATATACTTTGAGCACCACTGTGGTTTGTAAAAAGGCTAGGTTAGGTTAGGTTAGAGGACGTGGACTTGTCAATTAAGACAAGTACAGTACCCGGAGGTCGAATTCACCCATTGTACAACGTCCTAGTTTCTCACACCACTTATGTTGTGTGTGTTAATTTTTATACATGAGTGGCGGACTTACAGTTTAAAGTCGACACCGAACGACAGGTTTATGAAAAACTTTTCATGACAATTTTTATTTTTATTTACTCTCTCTCTGCTGAGAGGAAGTCGCCGAAGAAATACTTTTTGTATTTTGTCTTGATGTCTGGTCTGGGGCTCGAACCCTGGCTTTACGTCTAATAAGTCAACACACTACCTACTAGACTACGGCGACTTCTTAGAAAATTGTTTTTAAAGCTAAAAACTTTCCATAGAAAATTGCTTGAGACAAAAAACTTTCCGTAGAAAATTGTTTTTAAAGCGAAAATCATTCTATAAAGAATTGTTTTTAAGGCGAAAAACTTTCCATAGAAAATTCTTTTTAAAGCGAAAATCTTCCATAGAAAATTGTTTTTAAAGGGAAAACCTCTCCATAGAAAATTGCCTGCGACAAAAACTTTCCATAGAATATTGCTTGAGATAAAAAACTTTCCGTAGAGAATTGCTTGAGATAAAAAACTCTCTATAGAGAATTGCTTGAGACGAAAAACTTTCCATAGAAAGTTGATTTTAAGACAAAAAACTTCCATAGAAAATTGCTTTTAAGACAAAAAACATTCTGTAGAAAATTTCTTGAGACAAAAACTATCCATAGAATGTTGCTTTTAAGACAAAAAACTTTTAATAGAAAGTTGCTTGAGACAAAATCTTCCCATAGAATATTGCTTGAGATAAAAAACTTTCCGTAGAAAATTGTTTTTAAAGCGAAATCTTTCCGTAAATAAATGTTTTTAAGGCGAAAAACTTTCCATAGAAAATTGTTTTTAAGGCGAAAATCTTTCCATAGAAAATTGTTTTTAAAACGAAAATCTTTCTATAAAGAATTGTTTTTAAGGCGAAAATCTTCCATAAAAAATTCTTTTTAAGGTGAAAAATTTTCTTTTTAAAGCGAATAAAATTTTTCTATAGAAAACTAATTTTTAAATTAAAAATTGGTTTTGCAATATTTTGTTAATAAACATTTTTCTAAATGGTTTAAAATTTATTTCCAAAATATAAATATTATGATGGGGATTATCTCACTCAAAATTCTTTGAATTTTTTTTTCTACATTTTACATGGGCTTTTTGGGTCACCTCAAATTGGAATCGAGATGATGGTCATAAAACATAAAGAAATTCATTGTTTTCACCTTTGCTTCGTTTGTTTTTATCGTGTCTCTTCTCAATTTAATTTTTCTTTGCTTTTGTAAACCACATCCGAAGTTAATCTCTGTCACAACGCCAGATTGTTTATATTTCGCGCTTAAAACTGAGTTGCGATTTATGGCGTAAAATTCTTTATAAAAAAAGAACGAAAGAAAAGAAATTATGATTTATAAAGCGATTTTCAAGAACGAAATGTAAAAATAAAAATGTCTCTCCTAATAAAAATCGCGTATCAAAATGAAAAATTACTTACACTTTAAGAAATATGGCATACGGCATACGACATACGGCATATGGTGTACGTACCGTATGTACGTTAAGTGAGGGGTAAGTTGATAGGTAATGAGTTGAGGTGATTCTTTTTTGAGGTGTGTCTCTGAATACAAAGTCTTAATTTTTTTTGCTTATTTTTACTCTGATGGCGTTGTTGATTATTTGTTTAAGAGTTTGTAAAGTCGCATTATTTGTTTAAATTCATGTATTTTTTAACCGTGGTTGTTGTTGTTGTATTTGTTGTGTATATCTCTGTATGTCAACAGATCCACTAAAATAAATATCCACTAAAAATAATACACGGATGGATACCAAGAAGAACGTAAAGAACCTTCAGTTATTTTTGAATTTGTATTTTCGTACGCAATGCAAATTAATTCTGTGTAAATATTTATTATTGAGTGTATGTATTCGCTTCTGCTTGTATGAGTATAATTCGTATTTAATTTTTTTTTACCTGCTTTTGACGCCATAACTTATTTTCAGGGGTATTTTTTTTCTGCCTCTTTTTGGCCAAAACAAAGTTAAAATTACCGATAAGAAATTAAATTCATTTTTATTATTGCGATGGTGTTATTGTTGTTGTTAATGGTTGGATTCACTGATTTCGGACAAAAATATCGCATGAGATGACATTCTTTTCACTTTATTTTTAGATGTCTTTTTAAGAATTTTTGGGTCTTCGTAACTGGTGAAAAGCATTTCCGTAAACTTATTGTGGACTTATGTATAGAGGAAATCGCCGTAGTCTAGTAGGTAGAGTGTAGCCTTATTAGATGTAAAGCCAGGGTTCGAGCCCCAGCCCGGACATCATAACAAAATACAAAAAATATTTCTTCGGCGACTTCCTCTCAGCAGATTTCTGGCAAAAACTCTGAGAGTAAATAAAATTGCCATGAAAAAGTTTCTCAAAAATCTGTCGTTCGGAGTCGACTTTAAACTGTAGGTCCCACCACTCATGTATAAAAATTAACACACACAACATAAGTGCTGTGAGAAACTAGGACGTTGCACAATGGGTCAATTCGACCTCCGGGTACTGTCTTCTCTTAATTGACAAGTACACGTCCTCTAACCTAACTTAACATAACCTATGTATAGAATGTGTAGAATATGAATTGTCTTGATGGTGAAGATTTAACGTAAAGTACTTAATAACCCTTAACCAGGATTACAACCTAATTTTTCACGCCACCCATGTTGCGTGTGTTAGTTTTATCCATGAATGGCGGGATCTACAGTTTAATGACGCCATCGAATGACAGATTTTTGAGAAACTTTTCATGGGGATTTCTTATTTTACTCTCAGAGTTTTTGCCAGAAGACTACTAAGAGGAAGTCGCGGAAAGAGTTACCCTTTTAAATTTCGTTTTGTTTGAGATACCTAAGTCGGGGTTTGAACCACGGGCTCTCGTTTGCTAAGCCAACATCCTACGTACTAAACTAAGGCGACTTCTGCACGATTTCTATAGAAAAAAAATTATTTTCTTCTCAAATTAGTTTCTTTTTTAATTTTCAATTAGAAAACCTATTTATCTCTCCCTTTTAGTTTATGAAACAAAAACTATTAAAGAAATTATTAAACTTCTAAGTGTTATCATTTAGGCTCTATTAAGTTTTCAACAGTCTTTTAGAACATGCAAGAAAAAAGTTCTCCCAAAAAATTTCACTTGTCGAACGGAATTTACAGCAATTTTTTCTTTCTTTCTTTCTTTAACAATATTGTTTAAACAAACTCGAGAAGAAAAAGAAAAGCTCTTCCTTATTACTTCGTTATCTCCAGTCGATATTTGTTCTTCGCCGTAAATTAATTGTGGATATTAAGGTCTGCAGATATTTTTTGGTTTCTGGAAGTTTTTTTTTGTTTATTTTTTTTACGAATTTATGATACGGATACCCATGACCAGATGTTTCATTTAATTTAACACACTCTTGATTAAAACCAAACAAACAATGAAAAAGAAATTTTCAAAGGCTATTAAAACTGCATGCAGTAGTTCATTGACATGAACTCCTCGGGTATGGAAGTATAGAAGCGTTTCCATATCGTAAACTTATGTTTTAAACTGTGAGGGCCCATTGAATTTAATTTAAAGAAAAAAAAAAACAATGTTTTCTACTGATAAGAAATAAATTTTAAATTAATTTTTAAGCTATTCAAAGAGTTTTTTTTAATTTTGTTTCTTTTTTATTTTATTAAAGATATTTTTAATTTTTAACTATCTTACTTTATTTCATATCAATCTTTATTATCACTTTATCTGTTATCGTGTCGCTCTAATTACCACCACATCTTATCAAAATTTTAAATGTTTTTTGAACACAAAAAAATTTTTCGCCTTAAAAACAATTTTTTTGTAGAAAATGTTTCGCTTTAAAAAACTAATTTTTTATAGAAAATTTTGTTCGCCTTGAAAACAATTTTTTATAGAAAATTTTTCACCTGGTGTGAGAAACTAGGACGTTGTACAATGGGTCAATTCAACCTCCGGGTACTGTACTTGTCTTAATTTTCAAGTACAAGTCCTCTAACCTAACCTAACCTAACCTACAACGTACATGTGTTTACAACAAATCATCAAGAAAGGAAAGCTTTAAAAGTATTCGACAAAGTTTGGGGTATATCACATGCTACCTACTGTAAAGATGAACTGGGCGCGCCGTGTGTAGCATCAGTTATGCGTCTTTCAGAAAAAACCCTTCAGTCAGAATTATGACCTAGTTTCTCACACCACTTATGTTGTGTGTGTTAATTTTATACATGAGTGGCGGGACAGTTTATAGCCGACTCCGAATGACAAATTTTTGAGAAACCTTTCAATTTTATTTTAGTCTCAGAGTTTTTGCCAGAAATCTGCTGAGAGGAAGTCGCCGAAGAAATACTTTTTGTATTTTGTTTTGATGTCTGGCCTCGTGCTCGAACCCTGGCTTTACGTCTAATAAGCCAACACACTACCTACTAGACAACGCGGAACAGCTACACAGTGTACAAAATTGCAAAGACATTCTGGAGCCATCCTGATGGACAAAACGATTAGACTGATGAGTGAGTTAATACATTAATAAAAGTCCTTATGGGACACTTGGACACTGGTATACCTCAAATTGCTTTGGAAATTGAGAAACTTAAACAAAAAATTTACTTTTTGTTTAACAATGTCTTACTGAGAAAATAGATGGTTACGTCACATCTCCTATTGTGAAGCAATTACACGGTCTGAAAAATTGCAAAGATATTCTACAACGATGCTAATGGGAAAACCGATTAAACTGATGAGCGAGTTAGTATACTGATGAGCATCCTTAAGGGACACTTGGACACTAGTACTCCTCAAATGATTTTGAGGATTAGGAAAACTTAGGCAAACAATTTCACTTTTTGTTTGGGAGCATGATCAATATTGTGGGAAAAAGAGACTTGCTGCTGTTCAAATTTTTGGTTTTTGTCTTTGCTTTTTCAATTCGAATCTATCCCTCTTCACTCACATGTGAAAGTTTAAAATATTAAAATTTTTTGTACCCTTTATTGTACCTTTAAAACTTTATTTATTTACCTTTTTAGGTACAATGAATTATTCTGTATTAAATGTCTTTTTTCTTAATAGAAACGGTATTTTTTTATTATATTCTATCATTATAGTTGAAGATTTCATTAAGAGATATTTTTATTTCTTATACAAATAAAGAACGTACAAAATTTTGATGTCTCGAAACATAAACTTGAAAAATAAATAAAACTTTTTATTGCCACAGGATATAAAATTTCAGAAATTGTTCATTAGATTTCATGTTTATCTCTTGTCTTGTAACAACAACAACAATCAGCCAGCGATGTTCCTTAACGATAATTTCTTTTATTTTTTAATTCTTTATTTTTTTTTTTTATTAATTTGTAATAATATCTGTTGGCCAGCATCTCTAATAATAATATCTTTGTATCTGTCTAATTTCAGGTATGTAACATCTAATAAGTAACAGTAAAAATCACAGCAACATATTGATTGCAACAACAACTGCAACAACAACAACAACTTCTATATGGCTTAGGAAACAATGTCTGAACTGAATTGTAAACAAGATAAATCATGTTTTAAGGAAAAATAAAGCTGCTGCTGCTGCTGCAGCATCAATAACTAAAAATTTGTCAGATGAAAGCAACAGCAACAGCAATAGCAGACAGGTAAAGCAACATAAAGTTGAACGATAACAGGCGCAACAGGCAACATTGAAAAATGAAATTCTAAACTACACTCACTCCATAGATATATTGGCAGGCAAACAACAGTTATTTCAGTTTAAATATCAGATAATATCTCTCTTCTCTGTATGTCTGTATGTCTACAACATACAACACTTTTTTTTTTTTGGTTTTACAAGTTTTAATTCCTTTAAACGTCTTAAGTTAAGTATCGTCACACGGAGGCGAAGAGCAGCCTTTTGCAAGTCCTACACTCATCAATACTTTTGCAACATCCAGCAGCATTATTTTCTTATTTTTTTTGTTTTTGTTTATTTTATTTTAAAGTTTATTAATGTGCTGTTTGTTGTTTTAGTACTGCACTGTATAGTGGTGTTAGCAACAGGTTTAAAAAATCTGTAAAGAAAACGGGATTTTTGCGCAACTTGGCTTGCAACATCATCGTCGTCGTCGTCTATTTCATTGGACACACACACCCATTACATGAAATGCTTA
This sequence comes from Sarcophaga carnaria, assembly GCA_958299815.1. Taxonomy (NCBI): domain Eukaryota; kingdom Metazoa; phylum Arthropoda; class Insecta; order Diptera; family Sarcophagidae; genus Sarcophaga; species Sarcophaga carnaria. The sequence continues at coordinate 21,558,729 of OY283153.1, read as the reverse complement.
CTAAAAAAATTAAAAAAAAACAAAATCAAATGTATCCACTCACTTACCGTTTAAGTCTGCTTGCTCAGCAGTTGTGCCTGCTTAACAGCCATTCAGTCAGCAGCATGTGTTTTTCTATAGAATGTTGCAAGACTGAGTACCTGTGCCACTGTAGAGATATAAAATTGTCGTTAAATGGTTATTACCGCGATAACAGTATATACAAAGAATTACATCTTAAAAGCCGTAATGTGAACGTTAATGGATTTATTTTTAACCTAGAAACTCAGAGAATACATTTTCTCTTTCTTTAGAGGGCTTAAGAATTAGCCCAACAAATTATGATAAATCCGATAAATTTTCTATAGAAAGTTTCTATAAAAAATCAGTAAAAAATCCGATAAATTTTCAATAAAAAATCCGATAAATTTTCTATAAAAAATACGATAAATTTTCTATAAAAAATCCGAAAAAATCTAGAGGGCTTAAGAATCAGCCCAACAAATTATGATAAATACGATAAATTTTCTATAAAAAATCCGATAAGTTTTTAATAAAAAATCCGATAAGTTTTTAATAAAAAAATCCGATAAATTTTCAATAAAAAATCCGATTAATTTTCAGTAAAAAATCCGATAAATTTTCAATAAAAAACCCGATTAATTATCAATAAAAAATCCAATTAAATTTCAAAAAAAATCCGAGAATTTTTCAGTAAAAAATCCGATAAATTTTCCACAGAAAAACTGACAAATTTTCAATAGAAAACATGATAAGTTTTGAGTAGAAAATCCATTAAATTTTGAGTAGAAAATCCATTAAATTTTGTGTAGAAAATCCGATAAATTTTATGTAGAAAATCCAATAAATTTTCAATAGAAAATCCGATAAATTTTCAATAGAAAATCCGATAAATTTTCAATAGAAAATCCGATAAATTTTCAATAGAAAATCCGATGAAACTTCAATAGAAATTCCGATAAATTTTCATTAGAAATTCCGATAAATTTTCAATAGTAAATTCGTTAAATTTTCAATAGAAAATCCGATAAATTTAGTGTAGAAAATCCGATAAATTTTCAATCGAAAATCCGATAAATTTTCAATAAAAAATCCGATAAATTTTCAATAGAAAATACGATAAATTTTCAACAGAAAATCCGATAAATTTTGTGTAGAAAATCCGATAAATTTCCAACAAACAATCCGATGAATTTTCAATAGAAAAACTGATAAATTTTGTGTAGAAATTCCATTAAATTTTGTGCTGAAAATCAGATAAATTTTGTGTAGAAAATCCGATAAATTTTGTGAGGAAAATCAGATAAACCGATAAATTTTCGATAGCAAATCAGATAAACCGATAAATTTTCTATAGAAAATTTGATAAATCTACAAATTGCCCGAAAAATACATATCAAACAAAGAAACTCATCGAATAAGTGTAGAAAATCAATTGAACTTTAGATAGACATACTAATAATTTTTTTTATTGATTGAAACTCTTGTTATACTCGTAGTAAGCCGCCAGTATTTCATGTAATATTTCAACAGAATTTGGAATTCATGGAAAAACATGGGAAGACAACACACCATTCACCAAATGAGAATTTAATGAAATTGGGTGAAAGGTTTATTAATAAATACCGAATGCATAATTTATTACAAAATCTTTTAATTTAATTTACACAAAATACCAACAACAACAACAACTATAAAATAACAAAAGAAAACAAAACCAAAAATAAAAAAAAAATGATGATGTTTATATGTTTAAACAAATAACCCCTGCAAAGAAAGATGCATGTGTTGTGATATGATATGATGTGTGATGTGCGATTATCTTAATGACCATTAGTTTATAGCTAGCGAAGCCAGTCAGTCAGTCAGTCCTATACAATAGATGTTTGAATGGATGGTTGGATGGCTGGAGAATGTCTGTGTATGATCACCACATAATCACTAAACAATTGTATTTAACCAGTTGGGCAATACATTTCATCTTCCCATCTTCCATTTTCCATCATCATCAAGCCGCAGCATCATCATTATTATATCGGCATTATAATCATCAATATTTGTTTGCCAATATATCTGTGTTAGACAGCGAACTAACTGATCGTTGGATGGCTGGATCTTAAGTAATCGTTGAAGAAGACGAAAGAAAGAAAAACTTCACATACTCATTCACAGCCAAAGGCCATTAAGAAATATCAATAGATGAAGCAATTGACGAGGAGTGAAACCACAGAAAAACAAAATAAAAACCCATTAATTTTAGAATACAAAAATAATAAAACAAATAAAATAATGATGGCAACAAAAAGAAAAACACACAAAAAGCAAAAAGGAAAAAAAAACAGAAGAAAGAAGAAATAATTTAACAAACAAAACTAAATGATTTGATGATGATTCATCTCACCTGACCAAAAGGAGGACAGACATGATTGAACTCTTTCAGCTAAACAAAGAAACTAATAATGATCGTAAATCAATTCAACAGCAGCAACACTAAGTCTCTGCAACCAGGCAGTTGTTTAAAGGAATCCTTTATTGGAAATTTGCAAAATATACAATAATTTTATAAAAAAAACTCAACTCACCTTTAATTTTGTGGCAAATTTATCAGTATTTGTCAAAGACATCTGATTAACCTATCATGTAGAGAAAATCGGATTCTATCGGACATAAACTTTTACAGAAAATCCTTAAAACTGACAAGTTTTCTCTATAGAAAAATCAATCTCTAGAAATCCAATACAATCTAACATTTTTCTATAGAAAATCCTAATATCGACAAAATTTCAGCAGAAAATTTTTAAAATCGCATAATTTTCTGTAGGTTATTCATCAAATCGTCAAATTTTTCAAGTAAATTCATCAAATCGTACATTTTTTGTTAGAAATTTCTTCAAACTGGCAAATTTTCTACAGAAAATTCATCAAATAGGCACATAGACAAAATTGTAGTAGAAAATTTTGTCAAACGTGCAAATTTGTTACAGAAAATTCTTCAAATGAACAAATTTGCTACAGAAAATACATCAAATGGGCAAAGTTTGTATAAAAAATTCATCAAACGGGCAAAGTTTCTATAGAAAATTTAACAAAAGAGTAAATTTGTTATAGAAAATTCATCAAACAGGTATATTTGCTAAGGAAAATTCATCAAACGTTCAAAGTTTCTAAAGAAAATTCTGTAAACTATGGAAAGTTCATTAAATGAGCAGATTTTCGATCGAAAATTCATCAAACGAATAAATTTATTATAAAAAATTCATCAAACGGGCAAAGTTTCTATTGAAAATTCATCAAAAGGGTAAATTTGTTATAGAAAATTCATCAAACGAGTATATTTGCTAAGGAAAGTTCATCAAACGTTCAAAGTTTTTATAGAAAATTCTGTAAATTATGGAAAGTTCATTAAATGAGCAAATATTCTATCGAAAATTCATCAAACGAATAAATTTATTATAAAAATTTCATCTATAGAAAATTCATCAAATGACACATTTACTGTAGAAAATCCATCAAACGAATGAATTTATTATAAAAAATTTATCAAACGGACAAAGTTTCTATTGAAAATTCATCAAATGAACACATTTACTGTAGAAAATTCGTCAAATGGACAATTTTTCTATAAAAAATTCATTAAACGGGCAAAGTTTCTATGGAAAACTTATCAAGCGGTCGAAGTCGCTATAGAAAATACATCAAACGGAAAAAATTTCTATAGAAAATTCATCAAACGGGCAAAGTTTCTATAGAAAATTTTACCAGCTGGACAATTTTTTATAAGCCGAGAAATTTTCTATTAAAAATTCTTCAAACCTACAAATTTTCTGCATAAAATCCAACAAACTAACAAATTTTCTACAAACAAAACCTTATAAGCCAACAAGTTTTCTGTTAAAATATTACAAAATCGAAGCCAAACAAAATTTTATAAAAGACGACATATATTCTGCTGCAAATTCCAAACTGTAACATTTTATGGACAAGGTTTGATGATCCTAGAAATATAAACCAGCAAGTAAGCCCACAAACATCGGAAAATAATCCACTCGCCTAAGGAAAATGCGCGATTTTTAGAAAATTTCAATGAACAATCGGGCGGAACAGGGGAAAAAAAAACAAAATTTAGGATATAGTTTATTGAAGATAAGCCTTCAATGTCGTCGTGTCACGCATTCGTAGAAACTCGGTATAGTTGGCTTATCTTAAACTCTTAGGGATGTAATGCTCGCTACTCGATTAACGAGGGACATTCAGTCGTTTAACCTATGAATTTTCTTAAGAAGACTTTGTTAGAATTCATTCCTTTAAAGTTCTTTTGCTGCAGGCTATGCTATAATTATACGCTTTTACGTGAAAATGACGTGAGTAAGAAAAAATACAACGTCAAACGACGACAATAATGACAATGACGATGACGATCATCCTTCGCTACACAGGTTGTCATCACACATGCAATAGCAGGTTGTATAGTTGATCTTATTGTCGTCATTTTATTTGTTGTTGTTATTGTTGTTGTTGTTATCGTGCATAAAAACAAAAACAAAAACAAAACATCAAATGTCAAATATTATTGTAACAGCCGACAAAGGAGAGACAACAATCAAAAGCGAATGAAAAAAATTAAAAAAAAAAAATAAAAGCAGTGAACAATACGTATGTATGTACAACAACAATATCATGATGCAGCATAAATAACATGCAACAAAGCAACAACAACTACTACTACAATAACGTTGATGATGGCAACAAAAAAGTTGCATTCTGCATACAAAATGATGAAGACAAGAAAGAAAAAAAGTTGCCCAATATGTTGCCATAGCTGCCATTGCTATTGCAGAGTTACAGGTTGTCAGGGCAACTTGCAGCAGCCAACAATCCATCTCTGTCCATACGAACATCCAGTTCAGTCCAGTCGAGTCCATATTTGAGAAACTTGTCCATCTTTTATGTCTGTATCATGTGCGTACCATCATCATCCGAAAGCACAGGCACAAGCACATACAAAGAGAGGATGACATTAAAAACGACAAAGAAAAAAGTGGTCGTCAGTCATTCCATGCATAACGTAGTAGAGGGAGCAAGAAAAAAATGCCAAAAAGACTGAAAATTAAATCAGTGCATCACCTTATAAAGTGTGGTTTTATTTTATGCCATGACCGACCGTCTGCAGGTAAAATGGATGGATGGTTGGATGGCTGGATGGATGGATTTGTTTGGGAAATGGACAGTGGCAGCATATGGAGTAGAAATAATTTATATTCTACAATATTTCTGGAAAGCTTTCAGTCACCGCTAATGTCACTCTGTTAAAACTAACCAAAAATAAAACACAATGAATGAATTATTTAAATGATGATGCTTCATCATTGTCATTTTCTTACATACACATGCGATCATCGTCATCATCGTCAAGTGTTGGCCAAACAAAGTCATCCTAATCAACTGTGGAATTTTTGTTTGTTTGTTTGTTTGTCATTAGACAGTAAATGCTTAAACAAACAGAAAATTTTCAGTCTTTTTTATTTATTGCAAAATGACTTTTTTTTATTTGTCACTGTCACTTGTGACATTTTGATTTTAAGCCTTTGTTACCCCTTGAAAAAGTGTATATGAATTTTTGCCTTCATAATGAGTGATATTAGTTTTCGATGACAATGAAAATTGTAATTATTTGTCACTTTCGATGACAATTGTCATATTTGACTCTTCTTTTTTTTACAAATTATGACAATTGTAATATTTGTCACACATTTTGACTTTAAGACCACACAGTAGCCTTTTAAAGAGTATATAGGAAACTATACTTTCATAAGGGATTCTCTTACTTTTCGATGACAATGAAAATTGTCATTATTTGTCATTGTCTATGAAAATTGTCATATTTGTCTTCCGACTTCTTTACAACGATTATGACAATTGTAATATTTGTCACACATTTTGACTTTAAGACCACACAGTAGCCTTTTAAAGAGTATATAGGAAACTATACTTTCATAAGGGGTGCTATTACTTCTCGAAGACAATGGAAATTGTCATTATTTGTCACTTCAATGACAGTTGTCATATTTGACTTTTGGTTTCTTTACAAATATTTGTCACTTACGTGTCACGTGGATTTATGTTCAGGACTTCTGTTTACCTTTAAAAAAACTATAAAAATCCTTTGTTTTGCATTGTTTTGGGCCATTTTTTGTAATTCCGTATAAACAAAGTAAAAACAGTTGTCATATATGCTAGTAATGACAATTGTCATAATTGTCACTTATTAAAGTGACACTGCGTAATTCCTGTTTAAGTTTTGCTATTTTTATTTGTCACTTTGTTTATCCTATGCTGTATTGCTATTTTCTTAACATTTTGTTAAATTTTTCGTCTTGTCACTTTTCAGATGACAGTTGTCATCTTGAATTGTCATCTTGATTTGTCACTCGTAATATAAAATTTCTTGATTTTTTTCATATTTATGAATTATATATTACAAGAAACATATTTTTTAAACCTTAGAATAATATTTAAAAAAACGTACGGCATTATTCTAAAAAGTACTTTTTCCAAGGTACTTTATTGAATAAAAAGCCATTAAAATTTAATCAATAGTATAATTCGCTTAAAACCTGTTTTAAAATAAGATTTTTTCTTTAATATTTTTAATTATTTGACCACCTTGATTTGTTACGTTCCAATTATTATTGTTTGGTTAGTACTTTGGTACTTTTTAAATATTGTAAAAAATAAGCCCTTTTTAGTCATTTCGATTTACGCTTTCTTAATGGTAATTGGGTAAATAGGCAAGAAAAACACAACACTTTGTAAACGTTTAAACAAATGATAAAAAAGTTACTTTTTGTTGTTGGATATTGAACATAAAAACTTGTTTCACTTCATCAACGATCATCAATCACGTATAATGATGGTACTTTTTCTGATGCTTTATTTTTTTCCGCTACCATATTTAATTCAAACAATTTTATGTTAATCTTTATTTTTTTTTATTTAAAAATTGTCACTGAACCACGTGAAAGTTCAGCCGTTACTCATAGACTAAATTGCCGACTATTTTGCCCGCAAGGTTCATGTATTTAGAAATGTTCACCGATTCTGAAAAGTACCAGCATCTACACCTCCATTTAATTTGGAAAATTAATCTGTGAAAATCTGAACGGAATCGTTAACGGGTGCATATCGACCTTTTTTCCAAATGCCTCTATTCAGAACTTCCCTGAGAAATCATATCATGGTGTCATTTAGTCAATACTTCCTACACACCCGAAATCTCTTAAGATCTTCGCTTGACACAAATTTTATACAAACCATCGTCCACAGATGTCTACTAGTCTTAGGAGTCAAGACTCTACAGTGAAGCTCAAGCGGAATATTCAGGGCACTACTAATAATTATATACGCAGATATTTGTATCCGTCGTATAAGGTGAAATTAGTTGGCAATTGACTCCCACTTTACGAGATATCCGTGGGTTTTTGCCTGACAACTGGACAATTGTATAAATCCCGTGAGATATCCTAGGACCCAGATTTAATTTTTACCAAATATTTTGAAACAAACATAGGGGATAGTTGAGGCCTTTACTGGGCTTAAGAAAATTCGGTTTCCAAGACAGCTCTCTCTTTCTGAAATAATGACCGAGTAGCGCGATTCCTCTTTGGTTCTTTCAGTGCCATCCCGTGTAAAGTCAATGGACGAAAAGGTGTCGGTTTCCGCATATTGCGTTTCCTCAAAGCTAGTTGCATTCCATCTCTAATAGCACACACAAAGCTGTCGAAGTTGTAAGAACAACGTCATCCGCATAGGCAATTGCCATACACCCTATCTCTTCCTGTACCAGAAGCAACTCATTCATCACTCCACTTTGTAAATTTCTTCTTGCTATCCCCTTGGTAATGTGAGAGACCCTAGCGTCGGGTAGATCGTTCTTCCACAAAGTGGTTTATATATCCAGTTCATCATAGTGTTTTGTACATCCAATCTTGTCAGTGTGGATATAATTTGTAGTGTGGATATAATTGTGAATGTGTGGATATAATTCTTGAAGTCGCCGTGGTCTAATAGGTATTGTGTTGGCTTATTAGACATGAGGCCTCAGTTCAAACCCCAGGTCTGGCATCTCCAACTGAACGAAATATAAAAAAAAATTTTTTTCGGCGACTTCCTCTCAGCAGATTTCTAGTAAAAACTCTGGGAGTAAATAAAATTGCCATGAAAAGTTTCTCAAAAATCAGTCGTTCGGAGTCGGCTTTAAACTGTAGGTCCCGCCACTCATGTATAAATATTAACACACACAACATAAGTGGTGTGGGAAACTAGGTCGTAATCCTGGCAGTAATGTAATGTAATGACCAATTATGTATGTATGAAGGCCCCCCCTCCCTACTGTACCAGCGATTACTCTATTGGACACGAGAGGCTATGCAGGACAGTCCAAACAAACCTTCCCTTGTTGTATGCGTACTGTTGCTTGGATAGAAGTTCTCCAACCAAGATCAAGCATATGATAAACATCAATAAGTCCTTCTACGATGGAGTTTATCCTGCCTTTGGTACGAATACCATTCCACTCTACAATATTCCGATCAGATGTCAGCAATGAGTATTCAAAACGATGAGTAGATTCTAATCATACTTATAATTTCTGATACTTATACATACGCGTTCATACTTATTTTAATGTCATACTCATACTACTCATATTCAAAATTTGAAATACTCATGGTACTCATACTTAACAATACACATGATGTTATTGATTTCGACTCTCCAGGACTCATCGTATACACGAATCACAAAATAAGTATGATTCGTGTACAAACACTACTACACTCACAAGAAGGTTGTGTTTGGTCTGTCTGCTGTCTTTGTCTTTTTTGTTTATGTTTCTTTCTTCTTGCTTTGTAAATGAAACAACAACTAAGACTGTAAATTTTGATGAATGATTTGAATCACTCGAAAATGGTGTCGGATTTGTCATTGAATCGATGTGTAGCCTCCTGGTGATCCACTTTCTAAAATGAGCTGTTGTAGTAAGAAATTAAACCCTTTCGATGAAAATGTTGCAATTTTGCTTAACCAAGTGCCCTTTTTAAATTAAAAACCATTTTTATTCCCTGAGTACTTTAATTTTAAAATGCAACAGAAAAATCTTAAAAGATTTTCATTTTCAAGGAAAATAATTAATTTTTCAATTGCACTTGCCACATTCCATATAACAGCTGTAGGAAATTCTTTCTGGTAGAAAAAAATAAAAAAATAAGGAGAAGTAAAGAAAAATGTGAAAAACTGGTCAAAAAAAGTTTCATGCAACAATTTCATGCAACTTGACCAACAAAACACAAAAAAACAAAAAAAATTAGAAACGAAATACCTAAAGTAACTGGCCGAAAAAAGAAAAACGTTATAAGTATTGTAACGGCGGCCGCAAAAGAACAGTGGCAACAACAGAAACAGCTACAACAGCATTTGAAGTCGCAACAAAACAATTTCTTTTAAAAGAAAGAAAATAAAAATAAATCAGCAACCAGTGAATACCGTTTGATTTCCTTCTATTTGTGTTCATGCCACCACCAGGCTTGCTTGGTAGTAACGTAACCAACGCCAGAGTCATCATTATCATCACTGGCTGGCTGGCTGACTAGCTGGCTGACTGCCTGGCTGCACTACCAGCCACAATCATTATCATGATTATTGTTAATAATCCATATTTTTGTTTTTATTGTTATTGTTAATGTTTCTGTTTCTGTTTTCTTTCAGTTGTTTTCTTCTGTTTTTTCGGTATAATTTTTTCTGCTGTTTTTTTTTTTGGCCATAAACTTTAAACATGATTTTATTGATAATTAGAGTAGAATAGTCAGTTGTTTGCAAAAGAAATTGTAGCAGAACACTGCCAGTGTTGGGAGTTATTTATCGTTTTTCTATTAAATAAAGATTGCATACAATTTGTGTAAAAAAAAAAGATGAGAATTGTATACGACGCCTGAATGAACGGTCCGATCGTCCACCAACATGCAAGTGTGATTAACAAACAATGTAATTGCAAAATACCCTCGAGGAATAAACAGATACTGGGAAACACGGTAGTTAAAGAATGTACACTTAAAGAAACAAGAGAAAAATCTATCAATTTACGTGAGAATTCTCATACAAAGCAATTTTATCGAAAAATTCAAAATTTTAATGGAAATTTATTATGAAAAATTGTTTTCTTTCAAGTGTTGTTGTTGGATTTTTGATCTTGGCTTTGTTCCCTTCTCGCTAATTTCTACCTATTCGTTTGTGTAGTTTTGTTTTTTTGTCTTAGGCCGGAGGTAGGAATCTTCGAAAGACACTTTTGTTCCAACAATGTTGATTCACCATCACTGGTGCTTACGTACTAAGCCATTTCTCTGTGTAGTTTTATGTACCGTACAATGTGTGTGTTTTGTTGTTGTCTTTTTGCCATGTTTGCTTATTTTCGTTGACCACTTAAACCTGTTCGTGGTGAACATGCGCCACATTACTGTCATCATATTCTTGTACCCTTTCCATTACCTAATTTAACCTTCAGATACTAAAAAGAAGAATCCATTCCAGTGGGTCTCTAGCTCGAGGAATAATCTTTTTTTTTTGTTGTGGGCTGCTCAGAAAAATTGTCGTTGTCGCTTTTGAATTCTTTGAACTTAACTGCTCGATCAAAACTGGCTTACATTTCGGTTCGGGAATACACGAAGCTGTATAACACGTCCAAGTAGTTTTGCTTGTCCGCGTAGTGCGGCCCGTCATCCATTGCTGGTACATGTTTGCCACCAAATTCTATATAACCCGATAACGTTAACTGATTACCGAATACAAACTTTGGGAGGTGTTATTGATGCTATATTGTACACAGTATGGCTAACTTCCAAAATGTTAGTTGCTTTGTGTTTGAACAAAGTATAGTGTTTGATAATGCCGCTGTACAAAATATATACAATGTATTCTATTTTAAAACGTCGTCAATGTGTATTTTTAACGCAGTCAAAAAGCTATCTGGCATCGGATTTATAGTTGATGCATTGTTTGGTAACCTTGCATACCTACAAAATTTATATACCGTAGTAGAACTGCATACAAACTTTGAATTGATACATTTTGGAAGTCAGCCTATGTCACCTGGATATACTTGTCGACAGCTTGTCACTCTTCGTTCTACCATTCGGCCTCCTTCAGTTATTGTGTCAAATTCGAATTTATAACCCGATAGGGGCATATCCTATAGAATTCCTTGTTCTATTTTCTGATTTTGAAGGCAGTCGACTTTTCCCTCCATGTCGCCAAATTTGTCGATATCAGCCTTTTCCAAGACAGAGAGTCTTTTGGCAAAAACTCTGAGAGTAAAAATAAAATTGCCATGAAAGGTTTCCAAAGAATTTGTCGCTCGGAGTCAACTTTAAAATGTTGTTCTCTCAACTCATAGATAAAATGGCCACACACAACAAGGGTGGTGTGAGAAGTTAGATCATAATCCTGACTAAAGAGTTGTACTGATCAATTAAGTAAATAATCCAAGATTCTTGTGTATAATTTTCTATGTAGTCGAACAACTAGGGCCAGCAAACTGAGAACGGCAACGAATCGACATTACTCACTAGGCCGCTTATGATGACCGTAAGGAACGAAGAATTCTAGGGACTTTGTGACCGGATTTATTTATTTTTTAATAAATTTCCACAATTTGGCATAGTTGATCTGGCGCTAAACGATCAGCTATTAAAACATAGTTATCGATATCGATGGTACTCAAGCAGCTAAAAATAATGTTTCGATACCATACCATCTAGAGGAACTTGAGTGCTTGGGTGCTTTCTTTATTTCTTTGTTCTGCAACTATTGGAGAAATTTCATTCCGAGTTTTTACGTTTTTGCCAAAACGTTTTAAGGCGTTACATGATCGATAATGATAGCTGATGTGTTATATGTTAGGACATAATTATCGATATCTCATGTAGCTTAAAAATATGTTATCGAAGTTATCGAATTTTAGCGTACCATAGAGGAGTGTTTTTAATTTATTTATTTCTTTGTTCTAAAACTATCAGAGAAATGCCATGAATAATTTTTAGGTTTTTGCCAAAACCTTTTATGGCGTTAAATGATCGATAATGATAGCTGATGTATTATATGTTAAGACATAATTATCGATATCTCATGCAGTTAAAAAAATATGTTATCGAAGTTATCGAATTTTATTATACCATATAGCAAAATTTGAGTGTTTTTAATTTCTTTATTTCTTTTTTCAGAATTTTTAGGTTTTTGCCACAATGTCTTAAAGGCATGCATTCTTTTCTAAAAATAAATAAAAACCATATTTATGCATAAAAATATTATAATAAAATTAAAATAAAAAAAAATTAGTTGAAATTTGACTATAATTGGAGGCACGTATTTCATATAAAAATTTCACTTCCACTACTGTTTGTTCTAAAAAAACAAAAAAAAAATACAGCCACGAAGAACGTAAAATCGAAATGTTTATACAAGAAAACGTGCAAAATTTTTAATATTTTTTTTCACTTTTAAATGGCATTTAAATCAGGTGTTATATGAAATGAAATTGAAAAGAATTATTAAAGAATGGAAGGGGTATGGGTAAGGAAGGTAGCCCTATATGATGATTTTATTATTTTTTTTTTATTATATTTTCTTTTTCTTTTAACAACGATATCTTTATTTATTTCTTTCTTTCTTTTTGTTTCTTTTGCAGCTCCCTTTTTCGGAATTGGTAACTGCCGCTAATTAAATCATTTCCAAAAATTAAAAGTAAGTTTTTGTCTTGTTTTGTTTTTGTTTTCTATTTTCAACCAAAATATTTTCTATTTTTCATACACGAAAGTGTATGAATTTCATAAATAAAAAACATTATTTTGAAAGTAAAATTTTTGTTTTTGGCTTTCCAAAATACCCCCCAAATGTTCATCATTGATCATTAACCACGGTATTGCAGATCACATTACTTACTGTAGTGACTGTATAGGCACTAATTTTAACTGAAATTGTATTTTATTTCACCTTTTTTTCTCTCTCTTTTCGTTAGTGTTTGTTTTAGTTTAAAAGCTCCAAAAAAAAAGAAATTAAAATTAAAAATTATTAAAGAAAGATCTCTGTTATCTGTTTTAAGATGATGTTTTCTTTTGTGGCAAAGATTTCTATCTTTTGCTTACAGGCATTTGTTCCAAAACATTTAATATTTGGCATTCAAGCACGCAAAAGAAATCGGAATTTGTCTTTGCGCTTGTGGTTACAGAAACAGATTTTTACTTTACAAGTGTTGTAAAATGAAAGAAAAATAATGTCCGCAAAACATTAAATTTTAAAAACAAAAAAATTTCTCAATTAGATATGTAGCCCAGCAAACATTTTTAAAAAAGTGTGACATGGTATTGTCAAAAATTCTTCAAATTTGTTTGTACACTATCCAATACACACAGACATACATACGTAATTGGCCATTACAACCCTTGAGTTAGGATTACAACCTAGCTTCTAACACCACTTATGTTGTGTGTGTTAATTTGATACATGAGTGGCGTGGCGACCTGCAGTTTAAAGTCGATTCCGAACGCCAGATTTATAAGAAACTTTTCATGGCATTTTTATTTAACTCTCAGAGATTTTGCCAGAAATCTGCAGAGAGCAAGTCGCCGAAGAAATATGTTTTTTTCATATTTTCATTTTGTTCCGTCTAACAAGCCAATACACTACCTCTTAGACACTTATAATGTATCCCCAAAAATTCAATCATTGGTGTGAGTTTGGGCTAGCAGCGCCAGTGTTCCATAGCGTTCCTTCGCGAACAACGTCAAGAGAGAGCGCTATAGGTCCCTGATTATCAATTTCTTTTGGCCTGAATTGATCGATCTGCATATCAACGGCATATGATTTCAAAAGAACGGTATCATGTCGGATAGCCTACACGAGAGATTTGAGAGCATGGTCATCTCAGGTGGCAGTGTTGTGAAGTGTCCATCGACATTGTGATATTGCTTTCGAGCATCTATCTGATGACTTGGTTTTGAAACTGGACGATACTTTGTGCTTCCCAAAAACATACACATATTAATAGTAGAGATGCCATTCCGTCCAATTACTTCAGTCAGGATTATGCCACAGCTTCTCACACCACTTATGTTGTGTGTGTTAATTTTATGCATGAGTGACGGCACTTACAGGTTAAAGTATACTCCGAATGACAGGAAGGAAGGTAATTTCATTTATTCTCAGAGTTTTTGACAGAATTCTGCTGAGAGAAAGTCGACGAAGAAATATTTTTTCGTATTTCGTTTTGTTGCAGATGTCTGACCTGGAGTTTGATCGAGACTTTGCGTCTAATAAGCCAACACACTATCTACTAGACTACGGTAACTATACTCGGTCTAAATAGGTTCTGGTAATATCATCTGGCTTCTGGGCATCTAAGTGTACCCTCATTGCCTCGAGTAACTAAAATCACTTTGAATTTCACCGGTTGGTGCCATTACTGTCGCAATATGGTGCAGCAGTTATTGCATTTAAGTCGCCGTAGTCTAGCAGGTAGTGTGTTGGCTTATTAGACGTAAAGCCCGGGTTCGTATCCCAGTTCGTTTCTTCGACGACTACCTCGCAGCAGATTTCTGGCAAAAAAAGTATATAAACCTGCCATGAAAAGGTTTCTCAAAAATCTGTCGTTCGGAGTCGACGTTAAACTGTAGGTCCCGCCACTCACGTATAAAATTAACTCACACAACATGAGTGGTGTGAGAAGCTAGGCCGTAATCCTGACTGAAGGGTTGTAATGGCCAATGATGTATGTATGTATGTAGTTATTGCATTAAAAATAAAAAAATTGGTTATTGCAGTCATTAAAATTCTTTTCTGTACATCTAATTCAGATACTTACTTTTTTTGCCCGTAATCCTTGATATTTGTCAATTTAATGATTGAAGTTGGGTTCCCATTTTGCCTGAAGATTCATGCATGCTGCACAGGATATACTATATTGGATATTCTGCACAGGCGACTTGAGAGCTTGGTCTTCTTACGTGGAGGCGATGTGAACAAACCAACGAGATGGTGTGATTCTTGTAAGGTTTTCTTAAGTCGCAGATATATGCGGATAAGCTACAAGCCATAGCGATTTTTAAAGCCCATATAACCCATGCCGGCGTACTAATTCACTAATGATTTATGTACCAGAGAAGTCGTGGCATACATAGTGACATTAATAAACCTTTCAAAGTAATAAAAACTTTCGATTATGTCTCAGACACTTTCCTACTTAGTTGGTCATTACAACATTCCTACCTAGATTAGAATTCCTACCTAGATTTCCACACCACCCATGCTATGTATTGTTTGTATTAAGAACATTTCGTTGAACTTGAGTCCAGTTTTTAATCCCGTTGCCTTATTAATGTATGAAATATTTTAAACAGAATTGCATTAATGGGCAGATCTAGTTAATACAGCAGTTCATATATTTAGTTTGGACTTAAACCCAAAACTAAGACAAGTAATATATGCCACTCAATGATCTGCTATCAGATGCACTGGATTCAGTTATATTTTCTTTCTAATTTCACATACATAAAGCCGTTATCGTTTAAACTAATCTTAAATAGCAACAGCTTATATATTTAGCTTGGACTTAAACCAAATAATAGGGAAAAACGATATTTTGTAATACAAAGACTTAATGATTTGAGATCTAGACGATCTGGATTCCGTAATATTTTCTTTTTAACTTTAAATATGTAGCTTTTCTTCTTTCTATATAAATTAAACTAAAATAGCAACAGTCTATATACTATATTTAGCTTGGGCTCAAACCAAAAGCTAAGGATGTTTAATTTTCCCAATTTGAATTTTTTTTTTACCAGAAAACAATAGCAACTAGCAGTGAGTGCAACGTCTTCAATTTCCCATAACAATATTCAATATTTTCTGTAGTTTTTCTTTCAAATCCATAAAACTAAGTAAGTGTGCAAATAAGTTAAATAAAGAAGACAATTCTTCCTCCAGTACTCACTAACTAAGTGAGCTCCCATAGCGTTTGATATCAACGTTTGTTTCTTTATGAATTCATAAGTTTTTATTGTGTCGTGCACACTTTGTATTTTATTTGACAAAAAAGAAACGAGAAAATTTAATTTTTTTTAATGAAATGTGAGACTCCATAAAATTATTGCTTATAAAAGTCAAGTCAAGCCAGCCAGCCGCCTCATCGTAATGGAAAACCAACTTAAAAAAAAAGTCGAAATGAAATGTGAAATAAAACAAATACAATAAAATAAAATTAGCAAATAATGCAACAACAACAACAAAATACAATAACAACATTAATAATATTATTTTCAATTGTTTAATGCCATGATTTGAAGTTTTTTTTTCCATTTTTTTTATTATTATTTTGGGGTGTTTGCTCACTCCCTCCCATGGTGGTTTTTTTTTGTTTTTGGATTTCTCAGAGATGAGGCCAAAAGAAAGCTTTTCACAGTATTCTTATTGCAATTGCAATTGCTGCTGCTGCTGTTACTTTTGCTGGTTGTCTTTTGCCAACTGGTGTCATTTGTATACAGAGAGTGTTGCACGTTTTATGTTAATCAGCTGACAATGTCTGGAACCACCTTCTGCTACTACTTACTGTAGCTATGTGAACCTGGAAAATAAACTGTGACTCAAGTCAAAATGTTGCAAGTAGTAGTTGCAAGCAAAAACGCTGTTAAAAAACAAGAAAAAAATAATTTTTTAGCAACAGAAGGTTTTAAAGAACATTTTCATTTTGCTGCAGTTCATTAATGTTAAAAGAAAGAACAAAAACTTGAAAACTAAAGAAAGAAAGAAGAATTATTTATTCATCATCTCATTAGGAAGGTAATGTTGTCACACGTAAGATTTTCTTGTTCGGCAAATGCAATCAAATTAACACTCGCAGCACAGCTCTCGATTTCCATTACACGTCAAATGGAATAAAATTGTTGTCGACAAGCACTTTATCACGATCATCAAAGGAATATATCAAATACTAGAGACTCTTAAAGAAAAAAGGGGACCTATTAGGGGTCATAAGATTCTTATTTTCGTTCCAGTGTAGAAAGAAGGTGAAATAAAGAAGTAGAAAACAAAGCAGAGGGATTAGCTAAGCAAGTATGAATATACATGACTTAGCCAGCTCAGTCTCATTGTAAATCTCGGTAGAGTTGAGTATCGCCCCACGAAACAGAATTTGAACCCTCAAAGAATCTCTCTCTCAGAGGAGATTACATGGCCAACTTCTCTTCATATTCACATACATACATACATAACTGATCATTACAACCCTTCAGCCAGGATTACGACCTAGCTTCTCACACCACTTATGTTGTGTGTGTTATTTTTATAAATGAGTGGCAGGACCTACAGTTAAATCGATTCCAAACGACAGATTTTTTGAGAAACTTTTCAATTCAATTCAATTTTTTATTTACTCTCCGAGTTTTTACCAGGAATCTGCTGAAATGAAGTCGCCGAGGAAATATTTTTTCGTATTTCATACGACAGATTTTTTGACAAACTTTCCATGGCAATTTTTTATTTACTATACGAGCAAAAATTTTTTCATATTTCGTCTGAAATGTCTGACTTGGGATTTGAACCGTCAACTCACGTCTAATAAGTTAACACACTACTTACTAGACTACGGCGACTTTAATCATGTCCACATAATATACAAAAATCCGTCTGAGATTTGTCTCAAATCCCCGGCAGTGAATGACGCGAAAGAAACGCAGTTCCCCGTCTCATGTTAGGCTCACTCAGCCAAAACAGGGAGCTAGTTCCACTCCAAGATATACTTCCTGTTGAGTTCGTAGGTGTCACAGGTTGAAGGATTAGCCACAAAAAACAATATCGTTTGAGGACCTAACCCCGCATGTGTGTCCGGCCTGTTGTTACTAGAAATACCATAATAATCCGAAACATAGCAGAGACTCAAACCATTTGCGATGTATACCAGACCGGTTCTATCGCCGTCTGGACAGTTTTGTTGTCTGTTCTTACTAGTAATACCATGATAATCCGAAACAGCATGGACTCAAACCACTTGCGATGTATACCAGACCGATCCTATCGCCGTCTGGACAGATTTATTGTCAATGAAAATCGCGTAGTAATCCGCTTTACAAGAATCGAAGCCACGGCCCCAAGAGCCTTCAAAACTACAAACAATTCCGTATGAAAAACACTGCCGTTGTCATTCTGTTTACAATGCAGCACACTAATCCAAGATCTTTACATCGAAAGGGTCTTGAATGGTGTTTTTGTTTTAATAAGTATTTTAGCGATGAAGCCCATTTGTAGATGAATGGATGCGTGAACAAACGAAATTATTGACTTTGGGACGATATCAATTCACATGAGATCCAAGAACGTCCAATGCATTCCGAAGAAGTCACTCTTTGCTGTGGATTTTGGGCTGACGGCCTTCTCATATCATAATACTTTGAGAACGACGTTGGCCAGGCCATTGCTATCAAAGGAGAGCACTATAGTTCTTTGATTATCCAATACTTTTGGCATGAATTGAATGGTCTGATTGAGGGAATGGTCATCTCATCTGCAGGTGCTGTGAACTTACCGCCAAGATTGCACGATTTGACCTCGTTAGACTATTTCATGTGGGGTTTTCTTAAGCCACTAGCCACAGTAGTCCTCAAAGACAACATAATCCATGTCACCGGTCACATGAAGCCTGATTTACGCGCAAGAGTCATGGAAAATTGAACATATTGGGTGCGCTTCACCCACAGAAGCCGTACAGGATGATGTTATGGTCCACACTTAAAGGAACCATAAATTCTTCAAACGAATGAAAGATATATAAATTTAATCCGAGGTTTTCTACGTTTTTTTTTTTTTTTTTTTTTTTTTTTTTTTTTTTTTTTAATCCATAAAGTACGGAAATCTTTGTTTAATACTCCCAAAGCGCAGCAACTGAGATTTAAATTTTTTTTTATTTTTTTTCTTTGCATTGCAAATGCTATTGAACGTGATCAAAAACAATAAAAACACATTAAAAAAATCGTTAAAGCCCAGTAGAGTGTGAGCACTTTTGTTTTTGTTTCAACGTGTTTTGGGTGACTAGGCCAACAATAAATCTTCGGAAGAAAAAAAAATTTACAATCAATTGGCAAAAATATGAAATCTCTGAAATGGAAATGAATTAAGCGAAATTAAGGTGGGTCTTTAAATCAACAATTTATAAAAAAAAAACTTAAATTTTTTTTAAATTTACAATTCCAATGACAATGAAATGCAAAAGTGCTGCTCACACGCAGTTGAAACCAGAATTAATTTTTTTTTAGTTTTGTTTGCATTCATGTTGTTACTGAAAATTATATTCTAAAATGAAATCAATTTCATGTGATTAATATTTATTATTTTAACCCTGTCTGAATCGATTTTAAATCAATTTAATTATTCTTCAACGGTGTTGGTGTATCTGCAAAAGCCAAAACCATATTTGGTTAGCATTAACGCCTTCATGTTGTATTCATATTGTCATCATTATCATCACTCTCTGATCATCAATAATAATTGAATGTGTTTTAACACTTTTTTGTTGGCTTTAATTAAGTGTCTTCAATTAAATTAACAATTTTTTTTATAATTTCTTTCTGTTTTTTTATTTTAAACTTGACATTGACTGCTGCTGCAATATTGTGGGCAATTTTTCATATATGGTTTGTCATGCTTTTTTTTAGCTTTTTTTTTAAATTTATTTTTACTAATTCCCTCTACAAAATTTACTAAATTATTGGCTTTTAATTTGTTTTTTATTAAGCCATGGTTTGTTTACAAAAAGAAAAACTTTAACAAAAAATTGCTAAACTTGGCCTGATTTCAGCAGAGAGCAGAAGGTTTTGTTTAAGATTTTACACACGTGCTGCAATTTACTATCAATCTCCATACAAATTAAGGTGTTTTGCAGTTAAACTCCGCCACATAATTATGATGGATGTTCAATATTCCATTATTTTCTCATCATCATTTTACTCAAACTCACTGGTTTGGAATGCCATTTTGTTGAACTGCCTCAGGATCGTATTCAGACAGAATTTGTAAAATTAGAAAGCAGTAGAAATTTTTTAACGAATCTCTAATGCTTACAGATCAAGTCGAGATTGTTTAGGCATCCCTGCAAAATCCAAATTTTTCCCTGGTAACAGAAGACAGCCTTGCCCAACACCTATTCCAGATTCCACTGTACAACTCAGTAGTTTGCCAAATTAAATTCTGCACGATACATTGCGGTATAAACACTCAACAAGGCGTGTGAGCTTGCGGGGGAATTTTTATTTGACAGTGCTCTCCAGGTCACACGATCTGTCAGAAAAGCCTGTGTGGTATGTGCACCCATCAACCTGTCGTTCCTCATTTGTTGCTGGTGCCCCATTGGACCGCTTTTTCAATGGGCACTAGTGTGATGGTTTAAGGGACGTATCGCCGATTCACGGCTCTTCGCTGTAATTTGTGCTACCTTTGTGACCTTTTTTTGTCTCAACGATTATTGCGCTTCATCATTGTCATACCAGCCGCTGTAATGTAGTACCGAGTTTTATTAATTTTTTTTTGTTAATTTGATCATAACAAACCTATAGTCAGGCTTACAACCTAGCTTCTCATATCACCCATATTGGGTTTGCTAATTTTATCCATGAGTGGCAGAACCTACAGTTTTCATGTAAATCCCGAGCAGCATATTTTTAAGAAACTTTTCATGTCCATTTTATTTACCCTCAGAGTTTTTGTCACAAATCTGTTGAGAGGAAGTCGCCGCAAAATATTTTTTCATATTTCGAGGTGTCTTGGCTGGGGTTTGAATCACAGACTCGCTCCAAGTAAGCCAACAGCTTTTATGTTCTAATGTAGCTCAATTCTCCCCCAGGTCCCATCCGGAATTTACTGGCACTTTCACTACATACATAACATACATAATTGGTCATTACAACCCTTCAGTCAGGATTAGGACCTAGTTTCTCACACCACTTATGTTGTGTGTGTTAATTTTATCATGAGTGGTGGGACCTACAGTTTAAGAACAGTCGGCGAAGAAATACTTTTTGTATTTTATTTTGATGTCTGGCCTGGGGCTCGAACCCTGGCTTTACGTCTAATAAACCAACACACTACCTACTAGACTACGGCGACTACACTTTCACTAGGTTCCAGAAACATCGATTTTATACATTCCTATTGGTCTTGATTACCTTCCTAGTGTAGAATAAGCAGTGACAACTTCCCTGTTCTTTAATATTCGTACGCTGATCAGTCGGGAATTGTCTCTGATGTCGCGAACCCAAATTGGCGCAATTTTGAGATACATTTCTGTGACTTGTTAGATATGTACCCCTAGTGTTGTGAACATCCCGAAGAGATCCTCTTCTTTTACTGCTAATCGCCATGTGGTGTATTTGATTCGCCGTTATTTAGCCTGGGAATACCGAATTTGCTTTGGGTATCTTTTGTAGCGCAATAATGACTGTTTGCTACCAAGTAATGCGTCACACACTTTAAAAACAAAATTCTTCTTTTTCGGTTACATGATCATATGCGTGGGTGAAAATAACTGTCATTAGATTGCAGTTATCAGAAGCGATTTTTGCATTCTGATCCCCCAATACCACTAGTAAGCCTCTACGCTTGCTTTCACTAGCAGCCTTATCAAGAATATTGTTGAAATTCTTCTTGCTTTCAAGATCGGAACTATTTTGCGATCACTGCCAGCTTTTCTGAAAGAGTGTGTTAAAATTTTCAACAATCGCTTAAACAATTTAATTTTTATATTTTGCCACGACGTATTTATGATTTCAAATAAAAAAACGAATGTTAACTTTAAGTATTTAAGCTTCATCTTTAACCGCTAACAAAACTCTACTACAACTCTATTAAAAATTAAATTGTCTTCAAAGCCTTTTAACGCCATTTGAAACACATCAAGTGGAGGTTCACGTTCACGTATTATACGCTGCGAATATGAAATGTTTATTACGCCATTAAAAAGATGGAAGACTAAGATATCCTAACTATGTTTTCAAACTTGATGCAACATTTTAAAAGCATTTTTTTAATATTTTTCCATAATTTTTTTACATCATTTTCTTTAAGAGTCTCCTAAAATTTGAAGTGGATTTTAAATGTGTATTTTCAAACATAAAAATGTTTGAAATAATTTATAAATATTGACCTGGCCAGTCCAGCCCTACTTACTCTACTTATGTATGTACATAAGCGCGTGTATTTTAAGGAAATATCTCCTCTTGTACGGTATTGTGTTGTTTGCTGTGTGATTAGAGTAATTATTTGAATTCTTTTTTTTTTGTTCGTTTGCATTTTTGTTAATCAAAGATTTGCTAGGAGATATAAAATAATTGCAATTACCTTAATTTAGTTTTAACAACCAATTGCTGTAATTATTAAAGCAAGCTCCACATCTGTCTGTGCGAGCACCAAAAAAAAGGCAAACAATAAACAAAAACAAAAACAAAGAGCACAGATTTCTTTCTTTCTTTCTTTCTTTCTAGCGAAACAATTTCTTTTATTTTCGTATAGAAAACAAACAAAAACAAAAAACATTTCTTTCGTGTGCTGCTGGTTATTTAGGAAAATAAAAATTTAAACAAAAAAAAAATTGCATTTCCAATTGCAAATGGATTTCGTCTCTTTTTCTTCTGTACTGGTAGTTGTTGTTGTAGTTTGTAAATGCGATTGTCTGTTGATTTATTTCAAGATTTCGAACTCCATTTTCTAATTTGTTTCGAATACCCTACAGCCCACGAATGTGATACACACGCTCTGAGAAATGCACCATTTTCACTTTAAAAAAGAAAGGGCAGCAAATCACAAAAAATCCGGGTTTATGAAATTGCAAAAAAGCAATTGAATTGCAAAAATTTTGGTACATTTTGAGACAAATTAGTACGATTCGTTTTTCACACTTTGGTGTACTTTTTTATTTTTATTCCATTTATCATAAAGAGTCTTTTTAAGACTCTTAAAAGTACCTTACCAATGAAAAATTACGTACCTAAACCGTATTAGTATTGTAGGAAAACTAACCTCAACTTGATGAAAAGCATACAAAGATTTGGCTGCACAGTTATTACTAGTGCACTGCTTACTAAACTTACATCATCGCTGGAGACAGTTTCTTGCCTCTTTCTGCTGTACCTATAATGTAGGGGCCTCGGCAGCTAATGTTAGTCAAATTCCACATTTGGCTGTAAATGGCACGAATCGTATGTTTATTATTCTTTCGAGATTTCTGAAGGATTTGGGAACCTTCAGAAAAGTACCGGATACAACACTATGATTTCTTCAGGAAGTTTAGGAGAAGTTTGGGTTAGGTTAGAGGACGTGTACTTGTCAATTAAGACAAGTACAGTACCCGGAGGTCGAATTGACCCATTGTACAACGTCCTAGTTTCTCACACCACTTATGTTGTGTATGTTAAATACATGAGCGGTTGAACCTACAGTTTAAAGTCGACTCCGAACGACAGTTTTTTTTAGAAACTTTTTCATGGCAATTTTATTTACTCTCAGAGTTTTTTCCAGAAATCTGCTGAGAGGAAGTCGCCGAAGAAATACTTTTTGTATTTTGTCTTGATGTCTGGCCTGGGGCTCGAACCCTGGCTTTACGTCTAATAAGCCAACACACTACCTACTAGACTACGTCGACTTCAAGTTTAGGAGAAAAGGAAATGAAAAAATGTTATGACCTTGTGAACAACTCCATTCAAATCTTTAGAGATGCTTTGGAATTAGATGGGGCTGTGGACGGATATATCTTTTCAAAATTGAAGAGTATAGCTTAAGCGATAAAACTTAGTATTTCCGCTAAGTATTAAAGCGAAACTATTGTCCACAGGGACTGGGGTAATAATTTTTAATGCATTGTGTGCGGGTACATTTCGCGTCAGTATAGAGCGGGACTCGGGAGTTTCAAGGGTAGCAGAATTAAACTGAAAACATTCGACTTTGCTTTCAGTATACATAGGCCGGTAAATAGCTGAAAGCGGTACAAAGAAACCACGCTCTCAAGTATCGATCAACAAAAAAGGTACTTGTACGTGCCATGCACACATTGTATTGAGGATGACAGCTCTGCGAAAGATATTACCACACATTCAGATGCCCAGGCTTCTGTCAAAGCACTGGGTTTTAACATAATGACCTTTAGGGCAGTCTATAGCTGCTATGAGTCTCTCAACAGGATGAAAGCGACAATATTTTCACACCATATGAATATCTGAATCTCCAGAGTGAAGATATTAGCCGGATATGGGACAATCATCAAACTTTCGGGTTCTGAAGGCTAATGATTAACAATTCAGTTGTAGGCTCCCTTAACGCAGCACGGTCAGTTACGAATACGGGCAAGATAGGCAGCAAGTCGGATCTAGACTTGATGAAAGGCGCATAGAAAGTCTGCTCAAACTTCAAAGCAGTTCGCTTAGGATAGTTGTCGGGATTACTATTGGGCAGTACATTATGGACACTCATGCAAGATGCAGTGGCCTTAACCATAACCTGACATCATGTCTTAAGAAATGGAAACTCCTGGGATCCTACTAAGTAGGAAGTCGCCGTTGTCTTGTAGGTAGTGTGTTGACTTATTAGACGTGAGGCCATGGCGTATGACCTGGGAGACAAGACGACGTATGACGACTTCCAATCTGATGTCTTCTAGCGAAAAATCTGAGGATAAAATAAATTTTCCGTAAGAAATTTCTCAAATCTGACGTTCTGAGTCGACTTTAGTAGAAAGTAGGATAAAATTAACACATACACACAGTTACTAAAGTATACATACGGTTAACAAATTTCAGAAATTAATTAACCAATCCGTTTTCGTTGGAAATCTTTATAGTTTCCTCGATTTTAAGACGGTCTTTTGCATTGGTTAAAAAATTTCTGAAATTGAACTGAATTGTGGCCCTGCACAGGCCCACAAAGGTATGCATCCGATTAACAAATTTCCCAAATTTCTGAACCAATGCAAAAGACCGTCTTAAAATCGAAGAAAGATGTCAGACAATTATAAAGATTTTCAACGAAAACTGATTGGTTAAAAAATTTCTGAAATTTGTTAACCGTATGTATACTTTTGTGGGCCTGTGCAGGCCTGTATTAACAAATTTCAGAAATTTTTTAACCAAGACCATCTTAAAATCGAGGAAAGTTGTCAGACAATTATAAAGATTTTCAATGAAAACGGATTGGTTAAAAAATTTCTGAAATTTGTATACTTTTGTGGCTAAGTGTACAACATAGGTTGTAGCCCTTACTATAGGGTTTTAATGGCCAATTGAGTAAGTAAGTAATCATAGGTTAAATTATCATATAGAGGACCTTGTTCCTTTGTTTACCATTTGTTAATACTAACAGAAAAGTACCAATTAAGGTACTTTTTAGCCATTATAGATCCCTGAATGGACTCTGACAGCAGAGAGTACATTCGTCGTTCTATTCGCTACCATAAATCTGAAAATATGATAAGATATTCGCATAATACCGATACTCACATACGCATTTGATTTCAGTCATAGACTACCACAAGGTAGGTAGCTCATCAAACAGTCGACCATTTTCTTTGTTTATAACTTTCTTAATTGCTTACCATTTCAAATGTAATGAATTTGTTTTTATTGTATTACGGTTTGGCACTTTTTAAAAGAGTTTGAAGCCAAATTGGCAATAAAAAAAGGAGAAAACAACAGAAGAAAAGCAATGAAATAAAATTAGAAGAAATACTGTTACTCTGCGATATGGTTCAAAAAAAAGAAAAAAAAAACATTTCAAAAATACACTAAGCCAAAACGAAAAAAAACGAAATTTTAAACGCACAGTGGGGCAATTTTTATTTAATATTTTAAAAATTATTTCGGATTGGAAACTAAACTTTTAAAAGCAACAAGGTTAGGTTAGGTTAGGTTAGAGGACGTGTACTTGTCAATTGAGACAAGTACAGTACCCGGAGGTCGAATTGACCCATTGTACAACGTCCTAGTTTCTCACACCACTTATGTTGTGTGTGTTAATTTTATACATGAGTGGTGGGACCTACAGTTTAAAGTCGACTCCGAACGACAGATTTTTATTTATTGAGAAACTTTTCATGGCAATTTTTATTTACTCTCAAAGTTTTTGCCAGAAATCTACTGAGAGGAAGTCGCCGAAAAAATACTTTTTGTATTTTGTTTTTGATGCCTGGCCTGGGGCTCGAACCCAGGCTTTTGCGTCTAATAAGCCAACACACTACCTACTAGACTACGGCGACTTCAAAAAAAGCAACAATGAAAATAGCTTTTTACTATACCTAATAAACATATTTTGTTTTGTTAATTCCCTTTAAATGTTTTTCATTTTGCTTCACTGTTTAGTACATAATTGTTTTATTTGCCTGTTGACTTTTGGTACCTTTTTTTCAATTTGTTTGTTTATCGTTTTCTGTCTGACTGTAAGTCTATCAGCTCGAAAGCTGTGTATCTAAATCTGTAATTTGATCGTATTTTTTTGGAGCATTTTTTTTATCTTAAAATATTTATTTTTTATTGTTTTTATTTTAAATTATTTGATTTTATAATGTTTTATTATTAAGTTAAAATGAAGAGTTTCTTTTGCTTTTTTTTTGCTCAGGCAAGTGTAATGCGAAATCAAATGCAATAACCAACCACCAACAGACGCTTTTGGCTTCATAGGCTTCGAAGTGAATAATTTTTTTCTGGATACAAATGAAATACAAAAAAAGCAAAATAAAAAACAGTAAAGAAAACATATTTAAAAACAGAAAAACAAAAACAATATAAAATTTATTTATTTATTTTGTTTAAAATTTTATGATTTCCATTTAAGACTTTAATCGCCGCACCTTATTTACTTGCCGTAGCATATGCGCATTACATACATACATACATATTATAAAATGAGAGAAATTTTAATTTAAAAAAATCTTAATAGATTGCAAAACAAGGAAAGTACCAAAGTACTATTTTTCTTCACAAATGTTACAAGCAAGGAAATTGATTTTGTGCTAAAAAACAAAAAAAAAAACATTAAAAAAAACCATTTGAATGAATTTAAAAATTTTAAAATTGATTGTAAATCTACATCTAAGCAATGACATGAATTTCTCTTTTATTATAAATTATAAGAGAAAGAAAATTTTTTTTTTCTTTTTCCAATATTGTCGCACACTCTCATGCACATACCTTTAAGTCAGAGCCGCCACATGCTTCCTCATAACTTGCAATTTGCATATTAAAGCTCACAACAAAATGCCCTCATGGTATTGTAAACAAATGTTAAAAAAGTGCTTTATGGGAAAAGTACTTTTTATGAAAAAGTACCAAAATGTGGAAACTTTTTTGAAGCCTTGAAAATGCATTGCTTTTGCATTAAAACTAATGTTGAATAAAGTATAGGATCTTTCTCCAACAGAGATTTCCGAATTTTGAAAGTTTATAAGCGCCATCTTGTTCAAATTACATACATACACAACATACATAATTGGTCATTACAACCCTTCAGTCAGGATTACGACCTAGTTTCTTACAGCACTTATGTTGTGTGGGTTAATTTTATACATGAGTGGTACAGTTTAAAGTTGACTCCGAACGACAGATTTTTGAGAAACAGAAATCTGCTGAGAGGAAGTCGACGAGGAAATACTTTTTGTGTTTTGTTTTGATGTCTGGCCTGGGGCTCGAACCCTGGCTTTACGTCTAATAAGCCAACACACTACCTACTAGACTACGGCGACTTCAAATTAGATGTCATTTATTCAGTATGTTTATCCAAATCACCATGAAAATTTCTTACTTATTTACTTGATCAAAACATCCCTTTAGTCCGGATTACAACCTAGCTTTTCACTTAACTTCACTTCACTTGATATGTAGATTAATTTTATTCATGAGTAGTGGAGGACCTACAGAAATTTTGCCAGAAGACGGCTAAGAGGAAGTCGCCGTAGAAATATTTTTACGTTTCGTATCGAGACGTCTAAGCTAGAGCTGGAACCACAGTCTCGTGTTTACAGTTAGTACATACAGTTAGTATTTAGCCTGTTTTGTCAACAACACGTGCAAATAATAAAATTCAAGGGACTCTGGAGCAGTTGGCATCGAAAAAAATTATCATCAGTGATGAGGAAGAAGGGGTACGTTGACAAACAAAATTGTCGAATTTGATACGACAGCAATCCGAATGAGGACCAATAGCATCCAATACGCCCTGAAAAAAAACCCTGTTTGTTGTGGCTTTTAGGTTGGCGACGACATCGGTCCATATTTCTTTGAGTACGACGTTGGCCAGGTCATCAGTGACAACCGCGAGTAGTATAGATCGATGATTATCAAGTTATTTTGGCCTGAATTGGCTGACCTGAATACCAATGAAGTCGCTGTTGTCTAGTAGATAGTGTGTTGGCTTATTAGACGTAAAGCCAGGGTTCGAGCCCCAGACCAGATATCAAAACAAAAAAAAAAAAGTATTTCTTCGGCGACCTTCTCTCAGCAGATTTCTAGCAAAAACTCTGAGAGTAAATAAAAATTGCCATGAAAAGTTTCTCAAACATTTGTCGTTCGTCGTTCGTCGACTTTAAACTGTAGGTCCCGCCACTCATGTATAAAATTAACATACACAACATAAGTGGTGTGAGAAATTAGGTAGTAATCCTGACTGAAGGGTTGTCATGACCAATTATGTATGTATGTATGTATGTATGAATACCAATGATATTTGGTTTCTACAGGATGGCGCCTGTACTAGTGACTGTACAGTGACTATTTTCTTCACGAGCCATTTGAGTTCAAGGTCATCTCATGTGGACATGATGGCAAATAGCCACATGAGGCCGCTAGGCCTTTTCTTGCAGAGTTTTCTTAAAGTACAGGCTTATGCGAATAAGCCACAAACCTGACAACGGTCAAATTCAGTCTGATTAATAAGTTGCACACTTTGTTCAATTTAAATTTCAAGCTAAGAAATCCTTAAAAAAGGCCCGATATATTTAAGTACAAGTATGATGAATACAGAATAAACATTAAATTCAAAAAAGTATTTTTTCCTTAAAGTACCAATGTTTTTTTTGTCTTCTTAAGACACTAAAAATTCATTGGTTTTGTATTTTATCTGTAGTAACAGCTTCTATAGAATTAGTCCTAGGCTCCGGGCATGTGTACTCAACAATCTGTTGTAACTGCCGAAAGATACTTAATGGGCGTAGCTACTGGGTAGCTTTAACGCAGTTTTTGTTCTGCATATCCCATATTTCCTTTCCTAACGCGCGAAGTATACAGTGGTGGCCTTATAATTAGGAACGATGTTTCTGGAACAGAGTTGTTGGCGAATCTAAGTTTAATTTGTCCCAATCTGATGGAAAAACGTATGTAAGACGTCCTCCAAACAAAGCCTTTGATCCCAGGTACACAGTGAAAACTGTAAAACAAATTAACAAACATACATGTTGCTAAGTCGTTTCTAATTATAAGGCCACCACTGTATATGTATGTGAGATCATTTATTTGCTCTTTTACATAGGTAATGTCAAGCTAACGTATGAGTTCATCCGAATTAGTTATTATACCAGCTTTTGCAAGTGTGTTAACTTAGTTTTTATCTCCGCTAGCCATGGGTTCAGTAACCCTTATGAGAGTAACTGTCGAATGCATTGCTATCTCCTCCAGAGAAACCCGTAATTTTCGGACAATCTTGAGTGTGGTGTACAGATTCTGTAGGGAACTAATTGCCGTTTTATTGTGAGTAAAGTGATTTGGATCCGACGAAACCTAAGAGAATTTTTTATGGCTGCTGTTGTTAAACTGTGAATACCCTTAATATTCGATATTGTGTACAGGTGTTTGAGATTAAAAACGAAATGCTTTAGTTTTTCTTTCCAAAGTATTTTATTTAAATACAATTTTTGTTATTGTTTTAAAGAAAGAAAAGAAAAAATTGTTTATAATTCCTCAAGAGTGAATTGCAATTATTTTTTGATTTTAATGGCTGCAAAAGCACCAGCTGTTGTTACTGCAGCAACATTATTATTTGTTGTTATTGGCCTTTTTGGGGTGTTGGTCAGTTATGGAAATATTTTTGGTAGTTTTTTTTGTTTTTTTTTTGTTTATTTTTTAATAATTTTTTTGCATTAATATTTGCTTATTTTTTTTTCTCTGTAGACATGAACACACGCTTTTCATGTCTGCTTAAGAAATGAGAAAAAAACAAAACAACACAATTTTTTTTTATTTTGTTTTTTTTTGGCGTTTGACACGTTTTTTCACTGTTGCTGCTGGCCAGGTATTCAAATGGAAATTCAAATTCAAATTCAAACAATTGCCATAAATATTGTACTAAACAACTTCCTTAATAATCATGGTTAAGTTGTTGAAAACAATAAAAATAAATTTAATTAAAAAATATAATAAAAAATACCGCCATAATGACTGTATTAACATGGCCAACAACAGATAGCAGCAACAGCAGCACCAGCAGCAGCAGATCTTAATGTTGCCGATTAAGCCAAACTGTTTGCGCAATTATACTTAAACGCTCCCATTTAAAATTGTTCAATTATATGCTGTTCTTGGCCATACAACAATACAAATTAAAAGAAAATGCTAAACAGTAAGCCAGGAGAGACCCTATAACAGCACTAAAGTACTTTTTAAAAATCAAAAAAATTTCGGTAGAGTCCTTTATTTAATTTCAAATAATTTTCTTTGGTCCTTATCAGAGATCAGCAAGGAATAGCTTTTTCGCTACTCATGAGTACTCAATTTTGAGTGAGTCAACAGTATTGAAATCCAACTACTCTAATTCATTCGTACTCACTACAGCATTGATTTATAAGTACAGGTTGCAATGAGTATGAGTACAACGTTGACATCAAACTCATAACATTCGAAAAATGTTTGATTCATACGCCTACTCATTCAGATTCATAAATTTAGAAAAGTACTTATAATACTCATAAATGATTCGAATCACTCGATTTAAAATTTAAGAAGAAAGAAACATAAACTAAAAAGACAAAGACAGCAAGCAGAGCAAACACGCAACCCTCGTATGAGTATGTAGTGTTCGTGCGCGAATGATACTTATTTTGTGATTCGTGTATACGATGAGTCATGGAGAGTCGAAATCAATAACATCATGCGTATTGTTAAGTACGAGTACCATGAGTATTTCAAACTTTGAATATAAGTAGTATGAGTATGACATTAAAATAAGTATGAATGCTTATAAGTATCAGAAATTATAAGTACGATTCGAATCTACTCATCGTTTTGAATACGCATTGCTGTCCTCTGGTTCTTATACACATACAGTGGTGGCCTTATAATTAGAAACGACTTAGCAACATGTATGTTTGTTAATTTGTTTTACAGTTTTCAATGTGTACCTGCGATCAAAGGCTTTGTTTGGAGGACGTCTTACATACGTTTTTCCATCAGATTGGGACAAATTAAACAAAGATTCGTCACTCCAGAGAACTCTGTTACAGAAACATCGTTTCTAATTATAAGGCCACCACTGTACATAGGTGCATATTAAAACTTAAGTACCATTAAAACTTTTCACTTTGGTCCTTAAAAATGTTAAAGAAACATTTCGTATTCATTGCCTACATCAACCTTTCACTTCATGCTCTTGGTTGGTAATATGCAGCAAAAAGAAAATTTATTTTCAACAATTTTTCACTCTCCCGCCTTACCAACCATCGTTATTATTATCTCCTCTAATGGAGATCATTTCTGATTTGATTTCTAACATTCTCCATTAGCGTTCTTTAATGATATTCAAATTGTTCTTGAATTATTTTTTTTCCAATTTTCCAATTCTAGGAACATAATTTTCTTTAATAACACAGAAAAAGTTGTTGAAATTACCATAATTCTGGCAACCAGAAAAAGAATGAAAGAAAGAAAAACGTAAGTTGTTGTTGTTAAATTTGACGAAATTGTTAACGAAACTAATTTTCAAATAATCAAACAAATCATTTAAGTCACGTAAATGGCTTTAAAAGTATACCCTATAGTCTAGATAACAGGGTGTTTGTATATGAGATATTGTTTTTAAATAAAAAAAATTTGTTTAAAACTGTCTCTAGAATTCATATTTAAAATATGATACGAATCCTTCATTACCGGATTTTTCAGCGCTTCTACCTTTTCCTTAAAATTCTTATAAAAAATGGGTGGATACATACATACATACATAATTGGTCATTACAACCCTTCAGTCAGGATTACGACCTAGTTTCTTACAGACTTTTTGCTGAGAGGAAGTCGCCGAAGAAATACTTTTTTTTGTATTTTTTTGTTTTTTTTTTGTTTTTGATGTTTGACCTGGGCATCGAACGCTGGCTTTACGTCTAATAAGCCAACACACTACCTACTAGACCACGGCGACTTCAGCCTTCTTCTTCTACCCTTCCCTTAAAATTCTAATAAAAAATGGGTGGATATATTCTCGAAA
Organism: Sarcophaga carnaria; assembly: GCA_958299815.1. NCBI lineage: Eukaryota > Metazoa > Arthropoda > Insecta > Diptera > Sarcophagidae > Sarcophaga > Sarcophaga carnaria. Next base: position 21,526,203 of record OY283153.1, on the reverse strand, counting down.
TTTTGTAGTCGGCGGGTAGACCCGTTGATGCTATTATATACTCACTTAATAATTTAATGGATCACTACAACCCTTTAGTCCACCACCCATGTTGTATATGTTAATTTTATCCATGAGTGGAGGAGGACTTAATTCGATTCCAAACTTCAGATTTTTGATCAACTTTTACATGGCAATTCTGTTTACACTCTGAGCTGAGATTTGAACCACGGACTCGCGTTTAATAAACCAACATACTATTTGCTATACTAAGGCGTATATTCGCCAAGGCTTCTATGAGTGGAGCGCATTTGAAATGTCCAATATTCCAAAACTCTCAAGCATAAATCAGACTTTCTGAGCTGAGGTTTGAACAAAGGACTCGCGTCTAATATACCAACACACATTTACTATACTAAGGCGTTTTATCCGACAATCCTCTTCTGCATGGAGCGCATACGAAATGTTCAATATTCCAAAACTCAAGCATAAATCAGAATGAATTTGATGACATGGCTTTGACTGCCACTGTGGTTTGGCATATAGCTCAGCCTTCAGAAAATCCCACGAAAAAGTCTAACGACGTCAAATCGCCAGTTTACATCACTTCCACATGAGGTGACCATTCCCTCAAATTGCTAGTGCACGATATTCAATGTCACATGACCTATGTGACACGTAGTGCAGTCTTGTAGAAAACCACATGTCGTTAGGGTCCTGATCATCTGATTCAGGCGAAAAGACATTGATAATCACTGGCATACAGTGCTCGTCGTTAACTGTGATGGCCTGGCTAACGTCATTCTGAAATAAATATGGACCGATGCCACTGCCAGCTTGAAATCCACACCAAATAATGACGTTTTCGGGATGAATTGGACGCTGTTGGACCTCATGTGGATTGCTATCGTCTCAAATTCGATAATTTTGTTTGCTTAAGTACCGTACCCATTCATCTGGAATAGGGCTTCGACGCTGTAGATGGTTTTTCGATGAAAATTGTGATCAGAAATAGGTACCATCGCTGAAGATGATTTCAATGATTTCTGTTTCTGTATGCTGCCTGAAAAGACCAGCGAAACTATTTTATTATTGTTGTTGCTGCATGCTATATCCCTCTGTAGTGATTTGGTAAAACAGACTGAATATATGACAACTAATTTGAAAATTGTAGGTTCAACAAGATGGCCCTTATAAATTGTCAAAGTCTCGAAGTAATCCTGGAATTAGCAGTGAGTGTCTGAAAATGTTTTTCCATACAATTCAGTTATCTTATCAGCTGTGTGGTATACAGTGTGTCTCAACTTTGCAAATAATGATTTAAATAATCCCCGTTATCTTATTGAAACACCCTGTTACATGGCCATGAAAAAGACAATTTAGAAATTGATAACCTCCAGCAGCACAACAATTTAGCCAAAATGAGAAAATAATGTATGGAAAATGATAGTGAAATTCAAATTGGAAAAAAAAACTCTTAACAATCACAAGAGAATTCAAATTCCAAAAAAAGAAAGGAAATAAAAAATTAGAATCTTAGAAGAAAAAAATACTGTGGCGTGAAAAAATAGGCAGGGGCACTGCTAACAGTGAAATTAACAGCAGTAACGACGACAACAGCAGACTAGCAATGAATGCAACAACGGTTACACCCATAATGAGTTTTCAAATTATTTAAGCCGTTATTATTGTCCACAACATACCAAGGCAGACACACACACATGTGTATGCCAAGACAGACAGACAGACAAAAATTCCAATTGTTATTGCAACTTTATTGTACAATATTTTTGCAATTTATTCGCCAATGCTAGTTGCTAGCTGCTGCTGTTGCTGTTGCTATTAATATTGCTGTCAGGCACCTTTGACAGCAAATACTCACCTGTATTGAACTGAAAGTGTTTGTGAATGTATGTTGAAATGATTGAGAGAATGAATGTGGGAATAAAGGTGGTGCTGAAATACAGATTTTCTTGTACGCGAATCAAAAAGAAAAAGTAGAAGAAAAAAAATAAATTCTGTTAATCAAAGTCCATATGAGTTGTTATTGTTGTTGTTGTTTCTATTAGAAATTAATTGCAAAAAACTATTCATGCGAAATCAATAAACTGCCAAAATTTCGCAAGTGCTGTAAGCGTCATTATCAGACTGAGCTACTGGCTTCTAGTTGCCTATTGTTATCGTATTCTTTAGAAATTTTTTTTTACTAAAATAGTTTGGCACCGATCAAGGTTACTAAAAATATTTTTCAGAATCGATTGCAACAATTTGTACATGCCTCGGCAGCAACTATGAAAGTTTGTAGTCTTAGCTTCTGTTTTATATTCATGTAAACAGCCGTAGGAACACGTTGATAACACTAGGCCTTCTAACAGGAACTTACGAATTTTGACAGTTGACAACAGCCATCTTGTTGAAGCAATACATATCTGTCAAATTGGATGCCATTTGTTCAGTCCAGTTTTGCCAAATCACCATGGGCGACCATAGCTAAGGAGGTGTGCTCGCTGAATAGCATATGGAACGGTACGCGATTGATCATATCTCTTAAGGAAAAATCATCTTTAGCGGTGAGGTCGATTTCTGGATCAGTGAAGTACGTGACTAAGCAAAATTGTCAAATTTGGGACGATACTAATCCACATGACATCCTAGAGCGTCCAATGCATCCCGAAAAAGTCACTGTTTGGTGTGGATTTTGGCTGGCGGTGTCATCGGTCCATATTTGTTTGAGAATGAAACTTCCTTTGGCTTGTATTAGATTATCATCTGAACACTACCAACATGTTGTTTCAACAGAATGGCGCAACGTATCCCATATTGTATGCATACATACATACATAATTGGTCATTACAACCCTTCAGTCAGGATTACGACCTGGTTTCTCACACCACTTATGTTGTGTGTGTTAATTTTATACATGAGTGGCGGGACCTACAGTTTAAAGTCGACTCCGAACTACAGATTTTTGAGAAACTTTTCATGGTAATTTTCTATTTACTCTTAGAGTTTTTACCAGAAATCTGCTGAGAGAAAGTCGCCTAAGAAATACTTTTTGTATTTTATTTTGATGTCTGGCCTGGGGTTCGAACCCTGGCTTTTCGTCTAACAAGGCAACACACTACCTACTAGACCACGGCGACTTCCCCATAGCGTACGCCACCTTGGATATTACGCACGAGAGAATTGAGGGCATGGTCATCTAACATGGATGTGATGTGAACTGGCCGGTTCTTTTGAGGATCAACTTGATGTCTTGGGAGATATATTGAGTTTCAGAAACACATGTATTGCTTCTACGATGGCAACGTGGTCTAATTAGGTGAGTTGATAATGTTACAATCGATCTGTGGACCTCAGTGTTTCCAATTGATTACATTGAGCAATTGCGCTGACATTTCATCCACTTTTTTTGATAGAAAGAGGGTCCATTAAACCGGAGATATTAAACATGCTCTTTGAAGGCTTAAAGTTCGTTTGAAATTTTATCAGACGTGGTTACACATTTTATAACGACTCGGAAAGAAATGCGGGCACGCTATAATTTTATACTACGGTGGACTAATGGACGTGAGATCCATGCGAACAGATGCTTCAACACAAATTTCTTTGGACAAGTAAATTATTTTTGGCAGATCACCCCACAGTCTCAGAAACATTTCCGCTGGTTTTACATTTCTTTCGTGTTTGGATTTAAGGGAACTCTGAGCACAATTACTCAGTATATTCCAGAGAATTTTGGGATATCAAGCTTCTAACAACTGAGTCTACTAAACACAATTTCCTCTTGTGTAATATCGATCGACATCTCTGAATACATATGATGTAGTTTGAGGGCGCAGTCTTTTCATTTTTAGTTCATAGATATACTACCAACTGAACTTTCCCTTGGATTTTCTTTTATTTATATTTCTTCCATTGATAATCCTAACCAACTTCTATGATTTGCAAAATTTTCCATAAAATTCTCTATAAAGTCTGTCGTCTTTTTAGCCAGTTTTGAAATCAATTTCACCATTGTTAAGTGGTTAGTGAGTTAATGACCGGCCACTGCATGAGTTCGCTAAAGAATTATGGTGGTATTGGCGGTGTCTTCCATTGTTTTCGGTTTTCGCTTTTGTTCCTCTTCCAAGATCATTTTGAATGTCATTGCATGCATGACTATTCAACAGCTGGCAGGTACTTAAAAGTATTGAAACATTTTAAAATAAACAATAAAATTGGAAAATGCCTTTGTATTGTTTTTTAAAGAAAGAAAACTTATAACGCCAGGTCTGGTTTTCTGAAAGTGCACCCATATCCCCCATTTTTTGGGCTCTCCGACGAATGAACTCTTTTAAGTTTCTGTCATTCTTGGTTTTATTTAAATCTATCATTTGTGTTGTTATTGTATTTGGTAATGTTTTTAACGGAAATTTGCAATTTTCTATATGCCGTTATGCCAATGGACGTTGTCGTTGTTGGTTTTTATTTCTTCCACCGATTACAACAATGTTGTTGTTATTGCAATGGTTGTTTTTTATTTATTTTTGTTTTTAACATATTCTGTGTTAATACAGTTGCACAAACAATTCTCTGGTAAAGAATTATGAACATTTTGCTGTGAAGTCTACCGTTTTTTAAAAAGAAAATAATGAAAGGAGGAGGCTTTATCATTAAAAATTTCGTTTCGTTATTTGCTCTTCAATAATTTCGATGGCAAGTGGATGAGAATGTCAAAAACTGGGAGCTACATATTGTATAGAAAACCATTGGAAATCTTTGGAATCAAGAGCTCTGAAAGTCTATCAAGAATCAGGGATAAAAAGCGTTCGTATATTCATGTGTCCGTTGGTAGCCGGTAGGAGGGTGTCTGATTTAACAGCAACCCGATACATTGTGACTAAGCACTCACATTAGCATAACACGAAACTTCCGAGAGAGTCTATCAAAGGAGTAACGGCATATGAGAACCAGTTTAGACTTAAAGTGCTCTGCGCCCTAAAGTGCTCTGATTTCCGTCTTTATTCAGATTCAATTCCACTGTATGGTTTACAGCCATTATCTTGGCCTGAAAGACACTACAGTAGTCTCGAAATCGAGCAGATATATTAAAATTAAACCCTTAGGAAAAAATTCCACGGCTTGCCTTATTATCAAGTTTAGAACCCACTGAGGAGACGCCTTCAGAATCCCGAGAGCAATGCCCCGACAGCAATTTAATACCAGAGGCACACTTCCCCCTGCATGTAATTCTACTGGAAAATCTCTTACAAAGACTGGGTTCAGACGAGGTAATCAATATCACTTTTTGATTATGAAGATACCTAGATAAGACAAAACGGTGCCCAGAGGAAATCAAGTGCCAGCGTAACACGGCATTAAGTCGCTTTGTGATAAGTTCTGCATGTTGTCTGGCTAGTAATCTTGAAGGCAGTACCGAAACCAATCTCTTCCTAATCAGTTTTATTGAACTGCTCCCGGACATTAGACGTTTTCTCGCTCCACAATGATGGGTGTATACTGTGTACTTAAATTGCTATTTGATACGACCGTCGAGTGGCATCTCTTGGAGATGGGTAGTCGTTATGTCATGCTACAGCTTACGGCAAATTCTTCCCCCATTATAGGTCAGACCATAGCAATGATTTCTCTAACCTGGTACATTGCAGTATCGTTTGCTTAGATTAATAATTACAGCGGTGTTGTTCAGTTTCCTTTGATCACCGATCGAGTCTCTCTATTCCGTCTTTGTCGATGAGGAACTCATCGAAGTATGATTTTTATTCAGAGACAGAAAATCTCTGTCTTACAGTAGGATGTATAACCCAGCACCCTTGGCATTCTGATGTGCCATTATGTCTACCAGGTATTAAATATTACAACTCCAGAACACAACAGAAGTTTCCCCTGGCCCCAGGCCAGGCATCAAGACAAAATACAACAAATATTTCTTCGGCGACTTCCTCTTAGCAGATTTCTGGCAAAAACTCTGAGGGTAAATAAAATTGCCGTGGAAAAGTTTCTCAAAAATCTGTCGTTCAAAGTCGACTTTAAACTGTAGTTCCCATCACTCATGTATAAAATTAACACACACAACATAAGCGGTGTGAGAAACTAGGACGTTGTACAATGGGTCAATTCGACCTCCGGGTACTGTACTTGTCTTAATTGACAAGTACACGTCCTCTAACCTAACCTAACCTTCTCTTAATGTTCGAGTTTCTTGGCGCCGTTTTACGATACGTTATACCGAGACTAGTTGCACAGTCTCTTCGCTTAGATGATCTATTCCCGGACATACTTTTGCTACCATGGTAGGCATCGCAGCATCCTTAAATTCACCTTCTGATACCAACTTTCTGGCATTATGCAGGGCCTGTCAGGAGGAAGTATATCAACAGACAAGCAAGTTTTCCCAAGGGTGGGAAGTCACAGGCTAGAATACCCAAGAACTACAGAACCTGGTCTGTTGTAGCGCCTGAATCGCAATGGCGTTGTTCAGTTATTTTTTTTTATGAGCGACCGATGGTCATTACTTGATTCATCTCTCAAGTTTGATCTTTTTAATCAGGTATCCGTTAAGCGGACGTTGTCTTAGTGGGTGCCTTGATAAACTGTCCTTAAGTTGCAGAAGACTATTCTGCAAATAAAAAGAAGGAAGGCTAACTATGTAAGCATAACATAAGGGCTCCTATTGTATCCAGAAACCCTGTTCTTACGGTGTCGGTAACTGGCCGTGGTTAGTTGACTGCAACTAGTACCCAGACCAGTTCAGTCGGGGTACAGAAGACTATTCTGCAAATAAGAAGAAGGAAGGCTAACTATGTACGCATAACATTAAGGGCTCCTATTGTATCCAGAAACCCTGTTCTTAGGGTGTCGATGACTTGCCATGATAAGTTGACTGCAACTAGTACCCAGACCGGTTCAGCTACTAACGCTTCATCTTAACGACTGAATTTGTCAGCTGTGGTTGCTATAAATTTCTTTAAGAAATGATTAGGGTTTCCTGCCACTATCCACTTGCGCACCTCAATATGGGAACTACAAAAATTTGTTTTCCTGTAACCTAGTGATTCCAACAAAATATTTTACCAGCTGGAACACTGTGCTACTATTTCTTCTTTAATTTTGTTTTAACTTTAAATTTGCAATCCATTCTAATGACTCTGCTGTGAATCATATTCGAAAATACCCCCCGAAAGCCAAGTTAACAAATGACAAATTTTTATTTCCCAAAAACACAAAAAAAAAACCCAAAGACAAGCAAAACAAAAATTAATTTTTAAAACAACAGGGAATAAAACCACAAAGAAAAACAACATGAAAGAATAAAAGAAAGAAAGAAGGAAAACTGAAATTCTATAGAAATGTACATGAATGACGGCTAATTTGCGTTTAAAAGACTCTTTCACTTTACAGTTTAAACGCCAAATCATGGCTTAAAAGAAACAAAAACAAAAACAAAACAAAACAAAGAAAACAAATGGCCAAACATGCATACGTATTATAGTAGCTGAGCTAAAGCTTAAAGCTGGTAATCAAAGAGGAAGGCAAGGCAATGAATGCAAAGTCAAATGGCACGCATGCGCCACTTGACTTTTGCGTTTGTAAATGCTTTGGTAAAAATCTGTTGGATATTGGTGTTGTTGTTATTGTTGTTTCGGTGTTGTTTCTGTGTTGTTTTAAGACCCCGGTCCGCATTTACAAATAATGATTATTCACCGATTAATTGAGGTTTCTGTTGTGTTTCTGTTTTGTTTTCTTATACATGCAGGCAGCAGTTTTTTACTTACAACATGAGTGTAAATTTTTATTTCCTTTTTATTTCGACATCTTCTCGGTCTTTAACTAATGGTGTGTTAATGGTTAAATAAAAGAAAGAAAGAAAGCCTCATTGGATTTACACAGTTTTTATTGTTTTACTATTTTTGTGTCTTTGTTTTTATTGTTATTGTTTCTTACAAATAATGACAATGTTGCCAAAAATCGCGGAATATTTCAATATGGGCTTTAGTTTTTGTTGTTTTATGAACAAATTTTTCACATTAAATTGTTACTGTTTTTAACGTTAAATTTTTGGTTTTAATAAACGCTGCGTTTAAGCTGTATTTAAAATAAAAAAAAGATTTTCTTAATGCTACACAGTCACTTTCAATTCAATTCCGGAAATACTTTAAATGCTCAAAACTTTACTTAGGTTTTTAAACCTACTTTGCACTCCTATTAATAGTCAACATTCGTAGATAATTGCCATTAATTTTTAATTCCAAAAAATAAAATAACAGTTTTCTCTTAAGAGGCCTATTTACAACATTATTTCACTCTTTTTTTAATAGAAATTAATTACGACTTATAGGTTGAACGACAGCAGTTACAAAGATATTTTTAAGCCAACTTATCGGGTCTTTTATGAAGTGCAAGTGAGGTATCATGTAGTCGTCGTGGTCTAGTAGGTAGTGTGTTGGCTTATTCGACGAGAAGCCAGGGTTCGAGCCCCAGGCCAGACATCAAAAACTGCAAAAAGTATTTCTTCGGCGACTCCTCAGCAGATTTCTGGCAAAACTCTGAGAGTAAAATAAAATTGCCATGAAAAGTTTCTCAAAAATCTGTCGTTCGGAGTCGACTTCAAACTGTAGGTCCCACCACTCATGTATAAAATTAACACACACAACATAAGTGGTGTGAGAAACTAAGACGTAGTACAATGGGTCAATTCGACCTCCGGGTACGTTACTTGTCTTATTTGACAAGTAAACGTCCTCTAACCTAACCCAAGCTAACCTCCTCTCAGCAGATTTCTGGCAAAAATTCTGAGAGAAAATAAAAATGCCATGAAATGTTTCCCAAAAATCTGTCATTCGGAGTCGACTTTAAACTGTAGGTCCCGCAGCTCACGTATAAAATTACCACATATAACATAAGTGGTGTGAGAAGCTAGGTCGTAATACTAACTGAAGTGTCTGCCACTGGCTTCTGTAGGTGCTGCTCATCCGAAATACCTAATCTTACATGACTCTGGTGCATAAATCCGGCTCTATATGAACGATGGCACGGATTAGGTTGGTTTTGAGGACTGCTGTGGTGTGTGGCTTATTAGCATATGCCAGCGACTTAGGAAATCCTTACAAGAAAAAGTCTTACTTGGTCTAATTGCATGATCTCAGTGGCCAGTTCACATCGCCTCCACCTGAGGTGAGCATACTCTTAAATCGCGTGTGAATAATATCGAATATGGCATGAGTTGTGTGGTAAATAGCGCAGTTCTGTTGAAAATATATGTTCGGTGGTGTCTAGACCATTCAATTGTGTTCGCATTTGACAATAATGGACTGGCCATGTCATTTTCAAAAAAATATCCAAAATCCACACCAAATAGAGTCTTTTTCAGGTTGCATTGAGCGCTCATATCGTATCAAATTTGTTTCTTCACGTACCCATTCATCCAGAAGTTGGTGTCATCGCTGAAGATGATTTTTCGATGAAACTTACGGTCAGCTGCCAACTATTCCAGCGCCCATGTCTATCCGTACACAGTGAATTGGCAAAAGAGAGTGAATAAATGACAACTATTCTGACAGAGATGGCTTCAACAAAATGACATTTGTCAACTTTCAAAGTTCGAAAGCCTCTGTTGGAAGACTCAATACAGTATTTTGTTGGGGCATATATAAGCAGCTGCTTATTCTCTCATTCTCCAGACCACATCAAACATGAACATCATGGCAAAGTCAAGCAGCGCCTTAATTTAGGAAGAAATAAAACTCAGTGAGCGAGTCTATTGATCACTACAACCACCTTAATAATGACAGAGAAAATGTTGGTTTATCTTATCTTCTTCTGCATATTTAAAGGTTCTTCAGAAGTCATTATACAGTATTCTCAGCGTATGGAATTTTTTAAAATGTCAGAGCTGAGGTTTGAACTCCTGAACTTTCTAGCAAACCAAAACACTAACTACTAGACTACGGCGACTTCATAGCCATTTTTTATTTAAAAAGTTTAAGAGGCAATCTAAGGCCTAAATGATCCCAAAAGCTTAAACATACGACCTTTTGTAAGGTATTGATCCACCATTGATTACCTGAATAAAATCCTATGAAAAGTACTTCATTGTATTTTTAGTACAAAACGGGGTTGGATAGTTGGTTCAGGTATAGTGTAGTGAATAGGAAGATCCATTCCTTTAAAACAAACTTTCTTAATGATTTGAACATATATTTATCGTTCCAATTATATACATATTTAAGTTTTTAAATTTGTTTTTTTTTATTAATAAAAATATTTTCTTATTCTTTTTTACAGTTTCAACTTTCCTGATCTAAATATCGCTTCCGTCTAAAGGATTTGAAAATATTGAAATCAAATAAGGTAAGTCGTTTAAAAAATTTCATGGGAAAGTTGTAATTAAACTGACATACATTTTAAAGGAATTGTTATAATAATTTTCTCTGCAAATACACACTGAGCGCCATAAGTGAGTCAACACTTTTGTTCTTAAGTATAAAAAAGTTCCTTTAACATAAATTGTTGGTTTCGTTTTAAATAAGTTATAAGTAAACGTTTTTATTTTTGGAAATTTATTCGACCCTTTAGTCAAGATCACAACCTGGGTTCTCACTTCAACACATGTTGTGTGTGTTAATTTTATATATGAGCGACGGGACCTTCAGTTTAAAATCGATTCCGATCGACAGATTTTTCAGAAACTTTCATGGCAATTTTATTTATCTGCTGAGAGAAAGTTGCCGAAGAAATATTTTTTTTCATATTTCGTTCGGTTGGAGAGTTCTGAGCTAGGATCACACGTGTAAAAAGCCTATTAGACTACGGCGTGGAAAGACCACAAATATAAACATGGAAATTATACCAGAACTGCCAATTAACCCCTTCTTCTGTGTGTTAATTATTAAAATGCCGAAAACCACTAAAAATTAGTTTAAAATCAAGGCACTTGTTTTCGTATCCAAAAAGACGAAAAAAAAAAACAAATCTTACATAATAATTTTGAAAAAAACAACGAAAATATATTTTTAAATAACAATAATTAACATTATTATTGATTTATTTTCTGTTTTTAAAGACACACACTAAAAATAAACAAAAACTAAAAAAAAATAAAATTTCAAATGCAAATTAAATCAAAACGAAGCCAATAAATATGAATTTATTGTGTGTGTAATTTGAAGCCAAAAAATTTTTTTTCTTACATAACACGGCTTTTGAATTTGTGAAAATTTCATTTCAAATGCGTACAAATATAACAACTTCTTTCTTAATTTATTTTTTTACAATTTTTTTGTGCTTATTTTCCTTTCCTTTAATTCGTTATTTATCGTTTGAACAGGTTGGTTATTCAGGTTATTTGTTACGTTTGTTTGTTTGTTTATGTTTTTAAAATAATTAATAATTTTTAAAAATTAAATAATCACACTCACACACTTTAGAAATGGAAAAGCTAAGCTAAGCTTAGCGTTTTTCGTTAAATCGGGTCTTCCAACATGGAATTTCAAATTTTGACAATTGATAGCGACCATCTTGTTAAAGCTACATCTGTCACAATAGTTATCAGTTATTCAGTTTGTTTTGTCCAATTCTGAATGAAAGAGAACTTCAGCAAGCAAATTTGTCGAATCTGGGACGATAATTAATACACATGAGATCCGAAAGCGGCCAATGCATCTCGAAAAAGTCATCGTTTTTTTTTTGTTGATTTTAACCATATTGATATTCGGTACATATTTCTTTAAGAAAAACGTTTGCAAGGCTATCACTGTGAACGATGAGCACTTTAGGTCAATGATTATCAACTTCTTTTGGCCTGAATAAGATGATCTGGAAACCAATGCTCTGGGGTTCCGACATTTGATTTGAAGGTGATGTAAACTGGATCATAGAGATTACATACATACATAATTGGTCATTGCAACCCTTCAGTCAGGATTACGACCTAATTTCTCACACCACTTATGTTGTGTGTGTTAATTTTATACCTACCTAAAGTTTAAAGTCGATTCCGAAGGAAAGATTTTTTGAGAAACTTTTCATGGCAATTTTTATTTACTCTCAGAGTTTTTGCCAGAAATCTGCTGAGGAAGTCGCCGAAGAAATACTTTTTGCAGTTTTTGATGTCTGGCCTGGGGCTCGAACCCTGGCTTCTCGTCGAATAAGAAAACACATTACCTACGAGACTAAGGCAACTTCATAGAGATCGTTTAATTTAAACTCGTTAGACTTTTTCTGGTGGAGCTCTTTTAAGTATGTTTTGGCGCTACATGACACACAATTCATGTCACATTTGATATTCTGCATGAGTGGTTTAAGTACATGATAATCTCAACTGGAAGTGACATGAACTTGACACTGAGATCGTGCGATTTGAACCCGTTAAAATTTTTCTGGTGGTATTTTCTTAAGCCACAAATTATAGCGTTCCTTAAAACCAATATAACCCATGCTTTCATTCAAATTCAGTCGCATTTATTCTGCAGAGTCATGGAAAATTGAATTAAAGCGTCTCAGGCTTGCGTAAGGGAAGATATTGTACGTGAAGTTTTTCTGATTGTGGCTAAATACTGAGAGCATGGGTTGTAGTTATGCAATACATTGCGTTGTAACTCTGAAACTTTTTGTCATTCAGCCTTTAGACCACATCTATGCTTTCGAATTCCGTCTCTCTTAGTTTTTCCAGTTAACCTTCTCAGGCGTATGAGTATCGGGTTATAAGTTGAAGTCGTCATACTCTGGTAGGTAATGCGTTGGCGTAAGCTGGTGGTTCATCTCCTGGCTCAGCCCTCTCAAACATAACTAAATATGAAAAAAAAACATTTCTTCGGCAACTTCCTCTCAGCAGTCTTCTTACAAAAATTATGAGAGTAAATCAAAAAGCCTTGAAAAGTTTCTCTTCAGATCTGTCGTTCGGAGTCGACTTTAAACTGTAAGTATCGACATTCATGGATAAAATTAAGACTTAGGAAATGGGTGCTGTGAGAGAAGCAAGGTTGTAATACTGGCTAAAGGGTTCTAATTAACAAATTAACACGTATGTGTAGTGCATGAAGATTCATGCGACAAGATTGTTTTAAGCGGAGTACAGCAAAGTAGGTAGCTGTAGTAGGTAATGAGTTGGCTTATTAAACATGAGTCCCAAGTTCATATATCAACGCGAAAAATGAAAAATATTTCTTCGGTAACTTTCTCTCAGCAGATTTCTGACAAAAAACTGTGAGAGTAAATAAAATTACCATGAAAAAGTTTCTCAAAAATCTGTCGTTCGGAGTCGACTTTAAACTGTGAGTGCCGCTACTCTTGTATAAATTTAACACACATAACGTAAGTGGTGTGAGAAGCTACGTCATAATCCTGATTGAATGGTTGGAATGACCAATTATGGGTGGATGTCATAAAATTTACGGACTGGTTTACCGTTCGTTGTCGCTATTACAGTCTGCAGTTCCTTGAAGTAGTTCAGAGACACTATAGCACGGCACTTTTGTGCTGCATGTGATCACTGTTTCCGATGTTTTAATGTTTATTCTGAGGCCTCTCCTAGACATTTGACATTTATTTGAACTTTGAATTGATATATCGCGTGCATTAACTTGGTCCAGAGCACTTTTCAAATTAAATTTTTAAAATTTTAGAAAAGTTTTTTAAAATATTTGACATATTTTTTTGGTTTTTGTTTTTCAATTTTTGCTTATAATGTTAGTTATGCTGAACAATTCCTAAATTTGTTAGCCATTAACAGAAATTATTTTTATTTTTTTGTTTTGAAATAGAATTGCTTTTAAAACCGCATTAATCATTCAACACTTGCCCCTAAAATAGTGTTTTTATGCAAATTCCTCAACCATATTTGGCATATGTGATCTTAAGAAAATCAAGAAAGAAAAACAAAAAAATCTGTTGCCTGCTTTAAGATCATAAGCATTGCAGCAGCATATTGGTTAACAAACCAACCATAGAGTTGGTGGTAACATTTGCATACCCCTTCAGGCCATATTTTTCTTTCTTTTTTTTCCAGACAGAAAAGGTAGTTAACGGCTTAAGAAAACATAACAAAAAAAAAAGCTGCGGACAAAAAAGTTTGCATGTAAAACCATGCAAGAAACCAGCTGTGAGCTGTGAATTGTTCAGGGCTTTATTTGCTTAACTGGTTTACATTTATCGCAATGAAAACATATGCGCATAAGCGAGTATTATTTCAGATTTAAAGAAGGAAATGGCAGAATAATTTTTATGGTTTTCAAATTGGCCAACGCTAAGGAAAACCAAAGTACGGTAGCTTTATAAGAAAATTACACAGCCAGCAGGCTTACATATGAATTGTTTACAGGAAAATTCAAAATTTATATTAAAAGCAATGTTTTCATACCTTTTCCCAATCCACTCACCCACCGTCTTTTTACCCTAAACACAGTTACACAGGCCACAGTTACTTATTTCTCTAACATCAGTTTATTTCAAGGCCATGTTTTCTTTCTATTTTTTTTTTTTATTTTTAATTGTAAAAAACTTATTTTTTTATTTCATGTGTTTTTATTTTTACCAGTCACTGTAATCGTATACCAATAAAAACCCAAACATAAAACAGCAAGAAAAAAAACATTTGAATAACGTTATGAAAATGTGGTTTGATTGTGATAAAAACGGGAGAAAAAAAAACAGAATTAAACGACGTATTCTCTGTACCATATTAACGTATGTATAATAAATAGAATTGATGACCTTGTCTTGTTGCAGTCGCGTTTAATAGCATTGCAGCTGGCTGCTATGTTTACACAACTTAATAAAATAATTTGAGTTACTTAATAGAAACAACAACAACAACAAATAATAACAGAAATAGCATTTTTTTATTATACAAATGACTTACACACTTACACTTACACCCACCATAAAAACACAACTTTTTTTGAATTGTGAAAAGAAAGAAACGCTCACGTCATTAAAAGTGATAAAATAATTACACTGTGACAGCAGCTCGCAAATTGGCAGCTTAGCTTTGGCTTAAGATGCTAATTGTAATCGTTTGTTATTATTATTGCTACCAGTGGTGGTGTTAATTAAAAAAAAATATTTTTATTCTGTTAACATTTAACTGTTCACAGTTCCTGTTGCTGAACACTTTATTTCAGTTAATAAAGTTTTAAAAATACTTCATATAAAGGGTCCGCCAAATAACTTTTTTTTGAAAATGCTTTAAAAAAAAACTACTGAATATTTTCTCAAATTTCTTTTTTATTTGAAAGTACAATCCTTCCGGTTAATAATGGAAAATAATTTCATTTCAAATGGCTGTCTCGGCTGGCCATGCAGTAGCCTACACGATCGGTCCAATTTTTAAGCACATCTCGATTGTGTGCAGCTGTATTTCACAAATGGCTTCACGAATATTGTCCTTTAAAGCGTCAATTGTCTCTGGCTTGTCGTCGTAACACTTATCTTTGACGGCACCCCACAAGTAATAGTCCAATGGTGTCAAATCGTAGCTCCGAGGTGGTCAAACGACATCAGCTCTGCGGCTGATAATGCGATCTTCAAAAACAGGGCGCAAACCATCGAGTGTAGCTTCGGATGTGTGGCACGTAGCGCCGTCCTGTTGAAACCAAATGTTGCCAATATCCTCCTCTTCAATTTTTGTGAACAAAAATTCGTTCAACATGGTCCGATAACGATCGCCATTGACTGTGTAACGGCCACTCCTTGCTCATTTTCGAAGAAAAATGGCCCAATTATGCTTCTGGACCAAAATCCGCACCAAACAGTGACTCGTTTTGGGTGCGTCAAATGTGCCCCAAATGCGACGATTTTGCTTGCTTACATACCCGCCAAGATCAAAATGAGCTTCATCTGAAAAGATGATTCACACCATCTTCTGGTGTAGGCTACTACATGGCCAGCCGAGGCAGGCATTTGAATGAAATTATTTTCCATTATTAACCGGAAGGATTGTACTTTTTACTAAATAAAAAAAGAACTTTGAGAAAATATTCAGTTGTTTTTTTAAAGCATTTTCAAAAAAAAAAAAAGTTATTTGGCGGACCCTTTACAATTAACAGCATTTGTTTAATGAAATTCAACTGCAATTAGATTTGCGTTTAGGGGCCTATTTATTGTGTGGGATGTATAAAAGTTTTTATTCACACATACAGGCATATTGGATTACATATATGTACGCTTAGGTGTTGGAAGTAGGAATGAAAATGTCTGGAAAGAATACAAGCACATTTATTGTTAGTCAGGCCGCATTCAGAATACTGGACTCTAACGTAACCTCCCCTAAGTCAGCTTATGACAGTTGCGAATCTCTCATTAGATGGTGGTGAAGTATGACATTCATTACATATGACGGTACCGTGATACAGTGGCATTCCAGCAAACTGCAGAGTAGATCAACTGATCAGATGTGACACTGCGATTCAACCATTGGATGAGATTTCTACATAAGAGATTCCTTTGAAGATTTGAGGGTTTATAGCTTACAATGCATAAATGGATTTTGTCAACTCTGCGTGCACTGTTTTGGATACGTGCAAGATAATAAGCTAGATGTCGTTTAGGGTGGATCAACTAGCCACACATGGCATTGCGATTGAACTTTCCAAAGAGTTCTGAACAGTTTGGTGTTTTTTATGCATTCCCGAGGTCTTAACATTGGAAACTTCTTTGAAGACCTGAGGAGGTTTATAGTTTACAATGCAGTAATTGATTTTAACAGCTCTGATTTGTCTGTTTCGATTACAGGTATGATAGTAGGCCAGAATGGATCAATTGACCAGATATAGTATCGCATTCGAACTATCCGGTTAGGCCTCTACATTAGAAACCCCCTTGATGGTTTATTGTTTACAATGCAATAAAGGATTCTGGCAGCTCTGAGTGGCCTGCTTTGGATAACACAGCAAAAAAAAAAAAAAAAAAATTGCCAGATATCGTTGAGCGTGAATCGGGAACGCATGGAAACTCTATCAAAACATCAAAGGAGAACGCTCAATATGATGGTTGAAGTCATTACTGGGTAATTCATTATTAGCACTGATGCGAGATGAACTGCTCTTGGACATATCGGAAAAGACTTTTGTTGGAGCTATAGAAATAGAGAAGAAAAGAAAAGTGAAGTGTCAAGAATGAACATTTATTACTTTTTAGTCATGATTACAACCTAGCAACTCACACCACCCATGTGGTGTGCATTAATAGTTATTGTTGACAACAGTATAGTCTAGTCCAACCGCGTTTTTCTGCAAGGGATTTCCTCATGCTGAAGAGTAGAGAGAAAATATCGTAGCACGATGCTGTTAAGAGCTGGGGTTGACAGGTTAACTAGAAAAGCTTTTATATTGCAATGCGTAACTTCGTTGTGTGCCCCAGTTCGCTCTCAACTCCGGTGAAAGATTCTTCCATATTAGGCATGATATAGTATGAGCGATAACTTTGTCTATAATAGCTACAGCGTTTTCATATCTTGCTTCTTCTATACTCACTGTTTTCGATAAAGCGATTGGTGCTCAATTTTGCTTATAACAACAACATCTGCGTATTCCCTTATATCATTGACCTACTTTTGTATTCGTATTAAGCATGTGATATTGTCAGTTTAGTAAGTGTTGTGTGTTAAGAGACGTGGGGCCGTGGTTCAAACACTATTTCAGACATCGCAAACAAAACGAAATATGGAAATATATTTCTACGGCGTTTTCCTCTCAGCAATCTTTTGGCAAAAATTTTAAGACTAAATAAAGAAGCCACGAAAAGTTTCTCAAAAACCTGTCGTTTGGAGTCGTCTTAAAATTGTAGATACCTTAATTGGTCATTACAATTCTTCCGTCAGGACTACGACGTAGCTTCTCACACCAGTTTTGTGGTGTGTGTTAATTTGATCCATAAGGGGCGGGTGCCACAGTTTAAAGTCGACTCCGAACAACTGATTTTTGAAAAAATTTTCAATTTTTTTTTACTCTCAGAGTTTTTGCCAGAAATTTGTTGAGGTCCTGTCACTGATCGATAGAAATAAAATAAACACAACAAGGGCTGGTGTGAGAAATAAGGTTGTAATCCTGACTAAAGAGGTAGGTGGTAGTGACCAATTAAGTCAGTTAGTTAAGCGTACAAACGCTTCTCGGGTATACTCGATGCCATCATCTCCACGCCATTTTATAAGGACATCGCCTGGCATGCTGGTATACACAAATTAAAAAATATTTTCCTTTGATTTTCTTCCTAAAGAACAATTAAATTTTTTTTCTTAATTTCTTTGAATAAATTTTTTTTCTATTCGTTTACGTATGCTAAAGGTTTTTTTGAGCCAAAACCAAAAAAGAAAAAATTAAAACTTGCAAGCTTTATATTAAAAGCTAGCCTTAGGCATTTTAAAAATCCCCCCCCATTTTGTTTTAATTATAAATTCTGTTTTAATTCTTAAGAAATGATTGATTTAGAAAAATTATTGATTGAGGTGTAAGACCTCCTGATTTTTAAATAATTATACACTCTTTATTTTTTTAATATTTTCTTTTTTAATCGTAGAAAAAGAAAAAAAAAATTAATTTGAATCATCATTTACACACAGATTAACAAAGAAGAAAAAAAATTAGTTTTTAATTTTAAATATTTAATTAGAAAATGATTAATTTTCTATAAAAGCTCGAGATGGAGCGCTAAACATTTTAAAAAAATATTTTCTAAACAGAAAACTAAATATTCTAAAGCTTACCGCTTATAATAGAAAAGAAAAAAAAGGTTCTCATGGCTTGGCTTTAAATTTTTTTTTTTTTAAATAAAAAAAAAATGTTAATAAATTAACATTAACAAAATGTATAAAAAAAAATTATGAACAAAATTGAAAGAAAGAAAAAAAACGACTCAAACAACATGTTGTTGAACATGTTTTTCAATTTATTATTTATGGGGAAAGAGAAATAAAATGTTTTTTTTTAAACACTACCATCGAACGAACGAACGGCTGATAAATATTTTGTTTGAAACTTTTTTTTATAATTTTTTTATAATTTTTTTTAATGTGTATCTTAAAGGTATTTAAATTACCGAATAACCTACATTTTTTTTAACAACAACAGACACCGCTCTACTATAACATTAGCAGCCTCAAAAAAAGCCACCTGAAACACAAACCTGCTCACCAGGCAACCAGCGAACCAACCAACCAACCATCCAACCAGCCGACTAATGGTGGTCAATATTCACTAGACCACCACACTATCGAACACTACTGCTGCTGCTACTGCTGCTGCATTTCATAATTCCCATAATTACACAAAAAAAAAAAAAGAAAAACTTACAAAAATTTATTTTTTTTTCGCTTTCAAACGTTATTTTTGGTGATAATTTCCAGCTTTGCCATACAAAAGGCAGACATATGGACAGTAGGCCAGCCAAACATTAAAGCGTTTAATGATTACAATAACTTTTTCTATTTTTTTTTGTTGTTTTCAAATTCTAATCTAAAAACGATTACTTTTAATAGACAAAAAAGGCTGAACTGGCCTACACTAGCCACAGCATAGAATTATCAACAATTCTTGTGTATTTTTTGTTTGAAATAAAAACAGAGGCGCTGCTTAGAACTGTCTTAGCTCTTTAAGAAATAGGAAAAAGTGATCGGTAATCGTGTGTGGCACGATGGTCTTCTGGTACATATGTATATTAAGACAAGTGAAATTTTTTTTGTTTAAAGTTTTTCTTTCTTTATTTTCAATTTTGGAAAACGCCTTGTGGTGTTTTTAAATTAATTTTTAAGATTCTTTTTCTTTAATCTTTACTAATGAGTTTTTTTCTTCTTGTTATTGTTTTTCTTGTTTTTTGGGTAGAACACCATCAAACAAGTAAAATATTGTAAATACTCTCTAATCGTTTGAAACATTAATTATGGAAAGGCCTATTCAGTTTCAAATTAAAAAAAAAAAAATAAATTAAGCTTTAGAACCTCGGTTCAACAAAAGAGAAGGGTTTCCTCTCAAAGACATGGCATCAGCATGGAAAACAATGATGACAAAAGCAATTAAAAAAAATAATAATTATCCAGACCCTGTATTATACTGCCAAGCTACAGTGAGCAGAAATTCAAAATTACTTATAGAATTTCAGTAATTGTTACGACTAATAAAGGCTGGGAGTGAGTTCACAAGGAGATACAATTTGCTAACCATAGCACAGAGTGTGGTTGCCTTCCAAATGTTAGTTGTGTTTGAACAAAGTATCATGTTTCATAATGCCGCTGTACAAAATATACACAATGTATTCTATTTCAAAACGTCGTCAATGTGTATTTTTAACGCAGTCAAAAAGCAATCAGGCATCGGACTTATAGTTGATGCATTGTTTGGTTACTCTGCATACCTACATACATATGTAGTTTATGTACAGTAGTAAAAATTCATACAAACTTTTTATTGATACATTTTGGAAGGCAGCCTATATATGTCTACTTTATTCGCCAGTGTTGTCTGTCTCGAGACTGATGCTGACCATTCTCATTCTCATGCTCTAATTTCCTCCTACTCTATAGTTATTTGCTATCAGGTCGATCACTAAATTCTTTAAACTTCCAGGCGTCGTGGTTCAATGCAAAGTCCAGGCCCTGATTGTTGAGTTAGGTTAATGAGATTTGTTCGTTTATTTCTCAAGCATCGATTCATGTATTACCGCTGTAGGTTTTCAAAAAAGCTTTGATTTTAACGAGGCTACCACTACCACCTCCTCTTTTCTCCTTTACCAATAATTAGCGGAGTGTAGTTACCACAAAATCAGACTGAATTTAAACGGTAACATCACCGTGGGCCTGCGACTTAAGAAAACCCCACAAGAAAAAGTCTTACGTGGTCAAATCGCTCGACCTCAGTGTTTGGTTATATCACCTCCACGTGAGATGACTATGCCCTCAAATCGCCCGCATAGGATATCTAATGGGGTATGAGCTGTGTTTTGAAAACCAGATATTGTTCGTGTATACATGCATAATTGGTAATTACAACCCTTTAGTCAGGATTGCAATCTATAGATATAGCTTCTTCTATAGCTTCTCGACTTCTTACATATATTGTGTGTGTTAATTTTATACATGAGTGGTGGGACCTACCATTTTAAAGTCGACTCCAAACGACAGATTTTTGGAAAAGTTTTCGAAGGCAATTTTATTTTTGCCAGAAGCCTGCAGAGAGGAAGTCGCCGAAGAAATATGTATTTTTTTCATATTTAGTTTGAACCGTGGCCTCGTGTATAGTAAGCCAATACACTATCTAATGGACTACGGCGACAACATTCAATTCAAGCCAAAAGAAGTTGGTAATTATGGACCTTTAATACCTGCCATTGAATTTATGGCCTAGAGAACATAGCTTTCAAAGTAATTTGGACAAACGATGCCGCTAATTCAAAATCCATACCCAACAACGACGTTTTCGGGATCCATTGGCCGTCTTTGGGTCTTATGTGATATTTTGCAATCGCCATAACCGTCCTACAGAGAGGTTTATTCTCAATGTAGTGGAATAGAGTCCACTGGCTTGGCGAATGGTAGGTCAGTACTCGTACATTGACGAGATGCAATATTTGCTAAAAACATCACCGCTGTCCGTGAAAGTGTATGGCAAAATCCCAAACAGATCGATGTTGCGACGCTTATAAGAACTCGGTCTTTAATAATCTTGACATATCTTGACGAATTTTCATCCGAGATTTGAGCGTGCAGCAGTTCAAAATTCAAAATGATGTGTATTGACTGAATGGGTTCTGGGGCAGTTAGAAACTGATCCTAATTTTCTTCGAAAAATCATCGTCAGCGAATTAACCCCATTTCTGAATGAGCGGGCATCACGTAAAAGTCAGAGTTTGTTGTGGATTTTAAGATGTTAGCGTTCCAATGTATAACTCTTTTTAACTCATAAAATAGGCCTTCAAAACAAGAACATGTCATTTTAAATAATCAAATCAAAACTATTTAAGGAAATATTGTAACCGACATTAAAGAGATGATTAGTTTACATGAACATTGCGAAGGTTTTACTATAAATTGCCTATACATTGTATAAATGTGAGTCAATTAAAAACAAAATCGCCATTAACAGTGATGTATACGGTAGTAGTCGACAGACTTCCTACCAAAGTTGTGTTTGTTTGTTTGTTTTTTTGCCAATTAAATTCAAATTTTTATGGCGCTTTAGTTTAGTAAATTGCCAGGAAATCAATTTATAGACTGTACTCGTATTTGTTTCTGTTTCTCAACTCATTTGATTTTTCAATTCATTAATTTGTCAATTTATTTCGTTTAATTTGTGTCATTTTAATTTTAATTTTTTACTTTTAATTGGAAATTAAAACTTGATTTGATTTTTGACAACGTATTTTTGAATTTTACATTGAATAGTTAGGCAATTATTTATTTAATTTTTTTTTATTTTTATTATTTTAAAAACAAAAATGAAAATCAACAGTTTAACGTTGCTTTTTTATGCAAATTTTGTTTTCAACGTATTTTTTATTGCATTTTCCACGATTATGTCATTCTAAATAGAGGCTGTGAGAAATTTGTTTTTTTATGCAAACAAAACAATTAATTTGTTAATGTTTTTATTCAATTTATTATTTAATTCGATTGTTTTTTCTTTATTGTTTTTCCCAAATAGCCAGTTTAAAAAATTTAATTTAATTTTTTGATACAAAACTTCAAATCATTTTTCAGCACAAAATTCACATCCATTTGTGGTTCTTGAAAGCAAAAATTCTTTTAATTCCTCATGTTTTTTTCTTACGATTGTTTTTTAAACCAATTTTTTATGGCTTTCAATTGTCTGCAGGCAGGCATTAATAATTGACACATCATACATACATATTTTTTCTATCCCTCAATTATATTTTTTATGTTTGTGTGGATTATAATAGTTTTAGAACGAGATTTTGCCATTTGTTTGGCTTGCAAAAAAAAATGTAGGGATAATCACAGTCTATATTCATTTCAAAAGTTTTGGAGTTCAAAAAATAAATTTTTAATTTTTAAGAAACATAGGCCTATCACAAAGCATCTCGTTCATATTTTCATTATGTTTAGAATTTGTTTCATTTTTATTTATAAAGTTTTCCAGCTAAACCGACAATAAACCTACTTTATACTACGTTCAGACATGCACTTATATTGAGTAAATCGCAATAAACGATCTCAATATTTCATATAAAATGTCAATTAATTATTATTCAATAAATTCATAAATTGGTATAATATTGATTAATACAACACTGTCATAAGTACGTTCAGTGAGCATGTTACAATATTTGAAATATCAACAACGAAAAAAAAAGCAATGTTGTTGGTTTTGTTTACCAGCTGTCAAATAAATATTGAATAAGCAGCTGAACTGCGTATATTGTTACGTCTAAACACTTAAAATATTGTAATCAATAAACCGAATATTGACTCAATAAAAGTGCATGTCTAAACATAGTATTAGCTATTACCAGAACGATAGTGTAGCAAACTATTATTGTCCAAAAAAGTACTAGGTTCTGGCATTGAGTTTAGTGTTGAAAAACTTTGCTTATTGCATAGACACACGCTCTTTGACGTAGCACCCTCAAAAAAGTCTAACGGCCTCAAAGTTCATAAATTTGGTGGACAGTTGACAGTCGCCAACATAAAGTAAAACTTTATGGAAGCTTCTTATGCAATTAAGCCAAAATCTGTAATGTTGTGGGCCTCATAAACGTCTTATTGAGCACATAATCTTTAATTGCAGTTAAACAAAGTCACAGTGCTCAGAATTCACGGTAAAGTTATGCTTTATTTTCTGACAATTCGGTCCAATTACTCTTCCAGATCATAATGCACACCACAATCACTTTTAGCTTCTGCGAGCACCATTCGAGCATCGATTATTTAACTTGTGGACGTGACCACTGAATGCAAAACTGATCTGCAACGCTAAAGAAATTTTTGTTCGAGAAATCAACATTCAAAACCTGTGGCTTTTTTAGACTCCAAACAGCATATCTACGGCATTGTTGAGTAGTTTGGATTTTATATAAATGGAGGCGATAAATACCGTAACGGCTTATAAAGTAATCGTGAATGCCGTGAAATTCAACAAAAATTTGGATTGACCGCCACATTTTCTGTAATAGAAGCGATATTTCCGGATGCACAGGTCTGAACACACACCGTAAAATGTTCGGTCTCTTCAAATTTCATTACAAGTTTGTAAATTCGCTGCATAGAATTTCGATTATGAAGACCATAATAATCCCTTAATGTTTACAAACAGGACATTTTCATATCGTGGGTTTCAATTATATTCACGCATTCTTCGGTTGTTGCACGATCTATGCTAAATGAACGCCACTTCAGATGAAAAATATTTGACAGACTGTCAGATTGACAGTTTTAAACCACTAAATGGATGAACCGATAAAAGCTGCCAAATTCAATTCAGAGAATGCCATTGTAAAGTGTAGTTGCCTCGTCTCGAGATTAGTATGGGTCAGTCTGCGCAAGCTGTAGAAGCTCGCCAAGGAAATAGGTCCACCTTGGCCGAATACCAGGTCATGTGGAATTCAGATAGAAGTGTAATAATCACATAGACGAGCTTTAAATAAATAGAGCTTCCTCATCTGTGGTGGAGAGAGAATGCTTGAATTGAATAAAAATTATGCTCACTAAGGAAAAATAAAACTCTTAGGTTTAAAACATTTAACATCGTTTATTTTAAAAATATTTATGTTTAGTTTTTGGAAAATATACTCGCAAGGGAAAATAAAACTCTCAGATTAAACTCGTTTTACATTTCTTTTATCTATTTAATCTGTTTGAATTATTTTAAAGTTTTGTTCTTAAAACCAGTTATAATGGTGGTAAAGGTTATACTCACGATGGAAAAATAAAACTCGCAAGGCAAAATAAATCTCACGGGAGAAAATAAATCTCGCGAGATTGGGTTACTTATCAAATTTAATTCAAATATTTTAGAGTTTTATATTGAAATTTAATATACGCGAGGGATTATAATATTCCCGAGAAAAAATAAAACACGCGATTGAGTTACTTATTAAATTTAATTCAAATATTTTAGAGTTTAATTAAGAAATTTAAAATACGCGAAAATCGCGAGGGAAAAATAAAACTCGTGGGTTTAACAAAATTTATTTCATTTAAGAGATCTTTTTAAATTCCTCTGATAAAATACTCGCGCGATTGGGTTACTTATTAAATTTAATTCAAATATTTTAGAGTTTAATTTTGAAATTTAAAATACGCGCGCAAAATTAAAACTCGCAAGGGAAAATAAAACTCGTGGGTTTAACAAAATTTATTTCATTTAAGAGATTTTTTAAATTCCTGTGATAAAACTCCCGAGGAAATAAAACTCGCGATTAACTCAAATATTTTAGAGTTTAATTTTGAAATTTAAAATACGCGAGTAAAATTAAAACTCGCGAGGGAAAAATAAAACTCGTGAGTTTAACAATATGTATTCCATATTTAAGAGATTTTTTTAAATTCCTCTGATGAGTTTTAAAAATTTTAGAGTCTCCTCCACCTATGAACAGCCTCTATATATTAACACAGCAAAGGTAAAACAAATTACTTCACTGTATTGTTTCTCCATATAATAAATAAATTTGTTTTGGCAATTATTTATTATTTCATTGTTAATTCTCTGTTTTTCCAACAATTTAAATCTATTATTTGTATACATACATACATATACGATATATAAATAGAATATATTGTTCATACTAATTGCATACCTGGATTGTACAAATTTAAGCATTGGAGGTAGAACAATAATTACGTGTGGATATAATCAACTTAGCAAAAAGTGCTGAATAATTTTGTAATGTTTTCTGTTGTTTTTTTTTATATTATTTTTGGGCTACAATTTTAGCAATTAAATGCTGTGGCAATATGTAGAATAGAATGAATAAAATTTTTTGTTTTGTTGTTTTTTTTTTTGCAAAGTTTATTTAATTCTTTTAAAGGATTTAAAGATAAAGCCCAGCCCACACACTGTATTATTTCGTTGGTAGAAAAAGTATTAGAAATTCCAAACAAAATAATCTCATAAGAGTGTGAAATGATTATAAAAATTATACGTTGATTTTGATTTGATTATAATAAATCAAAAATTTTGTTGGTACTTTTTCTATTTCTAGGTGATGAAAAAGCACTTTTTTTCTTTAAAGAGGGCTTAAAGTTCAACACGCATGAATATATATATTTTTTCACAATGAAACTTTGTTTCTTATTAAACTATAATGACCTTTCTGAACCGTTATATTTTATTGAGAAATTATTTATAACAACAAACGAATTTATTATCGATTTTTAATCGCTTTTATTATCTTCCAAACAATAAAAAAACCTGTTAAATTATGCCATCACCTGTAACACCTTCAAACACGATTACAATCATTTCCATCACCACCATCACCTCTACAATATCCATAAAAATATTACACAAGCCGTTCCAATCAAAAGAAATACGAAACGTTTGTAAAAATTCCATTTTTTTTTTTTGCATAATAGCGTCTCAAAAACAAATTCGAATAAAAATTAAACAAAAAAAATTTTATTCCCCCGTTTTTGTGGTCTTAATAAAGCAAATTGGAGTAGAAATAATAGCCTGTCACGCATAACCGTTAAATTGATTTCAAAAGTTTCTTATACGATCGCCAAATTATTAAATGCCCTACATGAGGCAAAAACTCTGAGAGTAAATTAAATTGCATTGAAAATTTTCTCAAAAATCTGTCGTTCGGAATCGACTTTAAACTATAGGTCCCACCACTCATGTATACAACATCAGTGGTGGTATGTATCCATGCATACATAATTGGTCATTGCAACCCTTCAGTCAGGATTACGATCTAGTTTCTCACACCACTGATGTTGTGCGTGTTAATTTTATACATGAGTGGCGGGACCTATAGTTTAAAGTCGATTCCGAACGACAGATTTTTGAGGAAGTTTTCATGGGAATTCTATTAACAATCAGAGTTTTTGTCAGAAATCTGCTGAGAGGAAGCCACCGAAGAAATATTTTTTCACATTCGTGTTGTTGGTGATGTCTGAACCGATGTCTCATGTCTAATAAGCCAACACACTATCTACTAGACTACGGCCACATCATGTATGCATGTATAGGAGCTACAAAATACAGAAGCATAGGAGTACTCTTTGATAGCTAGGCCGAGCACTCGACTCTTGTGAGGTTAAATCAAAAATATTATGGGACTCTCTAAGGAAACTGTATCGGTTAGATAGGAAAAATGATTCTGGATTCTACTGGTTTCTAGGTCGTGTGGCGATTCTCGGCAATGAGCAAGCAGGCAAGCTTGCGAGGAGGGCAGCTTCCATGCCGCTGATTGAACCAAAATCCTTCTGTTTGGTGAGAGCGGTTATTTGGAAAGGTATGTTAAACAAAAGGGCAGATAAAGAGCGACAAACACTCTTCTCAAACCAAATAGGTTTAAGGCAATCGAAACTTTTATTACAAAACCGCAATAAAAGGATATTTCAGCCATACATCACAGTATGCAGAAGAGGTTGTATCGAACCCAACAAGCAGATTCTCTGGCAATGAGAATAAATCACCCGAACACATTCTTGGAACCTGTGAGACATTAATTCATACCAGGAAGGAATACTGCGATACATATCAAGTGCAAGGCAGGGAAGTTCCATTATCCTAATATTTGTCAGGGCAATAGTGTTCTCATAGGGATACCCAATAAAGCTGGAGGGGAGTACAATAAATCATATGATCGCAGTTCTAAACTATGCCTTCACGATAATTAAAGTAATAATTTATACAAAAGTACTTTCTTGGTACTATAAAAAGGTACCATAATTGGATTTTTCTGTAGCTATTACTATTTATTATTTTTATTATTTATTACTATTATTATTTATTATTTACACATTTTATGCAAAAATTACCTGCAAAAAGTACTAAGAAAAAAGTACCTAAAATTTAATAAAACGTACCAACAGATTGTATTTTAGAAAGAACTTTTGTCGTTATAATATTTGTTCTTTCTTTTACAAGGATACTTATATTTTGGTACTAATTTATTTAACTTTATTAAAATCAAAAAGCTTTTTGTGGTACCAAACTCTTTTGAAGTGTTTTGGTCTGAAATAATTTGCTTTGAAAAAGGTACTATTTTTCGTTTTTTAAGGTTTTTTAAAACAAAACATGTAAACATGCATGTAAAACAAATCGTTTTACATGCAACTTTTTAAAATAAAAATAATACTTAAGTAGGGTACTTTTTTAGTACTTGAAAAAGTACCAAATTTTTTTTTAAATTAAAAACCATTAATTTTGCTTTGTTGACAAAAATATGATATTCTCCCACAGTGGTTTAATTTATTAACATAATTTTCACGCTAATATTCCACTCAAAGCCTTCATATAGTCATAGTTTAACTTGATTCGTTAATGCCTTTTGCTTTTATTAACTCAAGATTGTTATGCAGATAAAATTGTTTAATACTTGGAATAAAGGGGGGGAGTCAAAACACAAAAACAAAGCAAGAAAAATAATAAATTATTATTAATAATTCCCTTACAGACACACCGACAGACAGACCCATATAGCAAAATAAAGCCAAATTGAATATGTACGTTCAAGTTGATGTGGGTTTTCTTTTGTCTATTTACGACACTTGAAAAGAAAATCCAAAGAAAGATGTATGCCAGGTTAGTTGTATGAATGGATGAATGGATGGATGGATGGATGGATGGATGAATGGATGAATGGATGGTATTAAGCCACAGTCATAATTTGCATGAAGACATCATATGTTACTGACACTAACGTGTAATTTTAATAGAGTTTTAAGGGGTTATGACATACTTAAGATACCGATTAAACTCATGTAAAAGTCTCTCTCTTTACAATTCAAATTATTCATGGCGTAAGAAAATGAAATTACAAGAAATGAGCTTTAAAATATTATTTCTTTGTTTAAAAATAGAAAAGGTGGCTTAAAAATTTAATTAAATTTTATTATTACAAGTAATTCTTTTTAAAGGTGCCAAAAAAAGTACTTTTTAGATTCATGCAAAAGTTCTTTAATTTTTTTAAGATTAAGTAGCTTTAAATAAAAGGAAGGCAATTATTTGAAAATTCTAAAATTCAAAAAGTACCAAAAAAAGTACTTTTAAAAAAGTACTTTTAAAAAGTACTTTACATTTAAGAGAACATTTTAGATTTAATATAAAAGATTTAATATAAAAGTTTACATTTGTGCGGAGACGAAAGCTGAAGTGTCTTTATTTTTCAGGGGAATGCGTCCACAATAGTCCAACTTATTAGGATCTAGGTGAGTGGCTACGATAATTAATCACTTCTCAGAATGTCTGATGAGCGTCTTTTAAGCCAACTTTTTTGCTATTTTTAAATCTCTTGAGGCCGTAATTGGCTCAGTAGAAATGCAGAATCTTAAATGACCTCAGGATGTCGACAGTCAGGGTGTCAATTTCGTCAGTCTGGTGAAAGCCACTATTGGTGAATGTAAAGACTCTATAAGAGTATTTGAACAAACCTGGATCTGTCTTAACCGGTATAACCGGGAACGAGATAGCGGATGCGAATGGTTTCACATTCTTATGATGCCTTGGTGGTTGGTTATAATCCTCCAATTTGCTTTATCTACGAATTTATCTGAAGATGGGTCAGGAAAAATGAGCAGATAAGTTGGGAGACGGTTTAAAATGTTGTGTGTGTGCAGGAGCCTTTGGCCTCTTGCAAAGCGTGCTAGAACAGGCTTACGGTTGTTTTAAGATAAATCCTATGTGAGACTGGTAACAGAGTCTCTTACAGAGCATTGCAAGATCAAGTTGCAAACAAGGGTCTGCGGTAGATCCCAGCCTGACAATTGCGAGGTATATTGCAGTGAGTATGAGTTGAAAATAAAAAAACATCTCTCCTGTATTTTGTGCAGCCCTTGTTAGTATGAGGTTGATGATCTGAACTCTTAATATAGAGCCTACATTTGGGCTCCTCTGAGGTTTTCAATGGAATTTTGTTGCTAAGAATCACTAACTCATTGTTGGTAGTGATTAGTGGCCGTGAGCACAAACAATTTCTTTTTCTGGATGCATTATACGCTCTTGGATCTCATGTGGATTGTTGTCGTTCCAAATTTATTTGTTCCCGTACCCATCTATCCAGAAAAGGGCCTCGTCGCAGAAGATAATTTTTCGGTGAAAATCAGAGAAAACACAACGTTTACTATTGTCCTAGTCTATCCGTCTAGGCAACAAAAAATCTTTTTGGATATTTTTGTAGATCTGTATCTATCTATCCATTTTCGGATAATCCTTAGAAGACTTTGGTATTATCTTCACAAGTACAATATTCCACTCCTGAGGGCAATATTAAAATTTAAAAATTGTCGTTTAATATCTATAGCAAGAGCTTTCTTCGGTTGTTAATATCCGGAAGAGGGGATTTACTAAGTACTTTTTTGGTACTTTATAACTTATTATTTCTCTGTTTCTATTAGACATGATTTTTTAAATTTTAAATGTAGGTACTTTTGAAAAAGGTACTTTTTTACTTTTCTTATTTGTACTTTTGACTACATAATGTAGTTTGGGTGTTGGGTATTTATTTTTAGCTTTACAAAGCAATTTTTTTGGTACGTTTGGAAAAATCTTTTATTTTTCATCTTTTTCTGTTTAACGTCGTTAAAGTTTTTTTCTTATGAAAATTTAAAAAGTACTTGTTTTTGGTACTTTGCAAAATAGTACTTTATTCTTGTTGTTTGCATGAATTTCATTTTTTACAAACCTTATGCCAAGAGATTAGAAATGTAAACACTTTTTACGAAGTACCTTTTTATGGTACTTTTTTTTACTAATGGTGGTTTATTCTTTATATTTTCTATAAAAAAATTTTAATTTAATTAGCTTGTAGGTTAACGAATTTCTATAGGCTTGACGAATAATCTTTAACTAGTAACTTTAAAAAATTTAAAAAGTACTTTTTTTGGTACTTTACAAAATAGTACTTTATTCTTGTTGTTTGCATGAATTTCATTTTTTACAAACCTTATGCCAAGAGATTAGAAATGTAAACAGTTTTTACGAAGTACCTTTTTTGGTACTTTTTGAACAATGGTGGTTTATTCTTTATATTTTCTATTAAAAATTTGTGTATTTAATTAGCTTGTAGGGTAACGAATTTCTATAGGCTTGACGAATAATCTTTAATTAGTAACTTGATGACTTGTGTCATTTTCCCGCCTTTAAAGAAAGTGTTACAAATTGTCAAATGAATGAGAAAGGAAAAACTTAGAATAACACTTTCTTTGTTTTTTTCTAGTATTTCTCTTGTTGTGTTTAAAACTTTGTTTATAATAAACATTATATATCGCATAATATATATGAATATATTTTCTTTAATGTTTTTCTTGTTTTTTTTCCAATTTATTGCTTTTAGAAGACATTAACATAATTTCTGTCACGTTTTATTTGCTGTACATTTTTCATTTCATTTATTTCTTTAATTCTTTAACACGTTTTTGTGTTTGTGGTCCAATGAATTCTTTAAATATTTATTTCCTTTAACATCATTGACACCAAAAGAAAACGTATTGTCTTAATGGCACACCCATTACGTTAAGTACTTAACCTACCTGGTACATGATTAAGATTTTTATGAACTTTAAGAATTTTTGGTTAAATCTTGTAAAATGACATCGGCATGAACACCACCAACCACAATCATGATCATTAATGATCGTCATCAGCATTCATAGCAACAACCCACACCAGCGAGAACTTTAAATCAATGGCAACAAAAAAAACACAGAAAAATAACTGTAAGTACCGATTGTCTCTGACTACTTTCCGTATCTTTAAACTTGGCCGGCAAACCTAAAAATTATTGACAAAATGATAAATTGAACAAAAATTACAACAACAACAAAAAAATAAATAAAATGAATAAAGAAAGAAGAGAAGAGAAGAGAAGAGAAGAAAAAATGTGTAAGAAATACTTTAAAAGACCTCAAAACCTACTTATTGGCAATTGTTTTTCTGCTTCATTCGGCTTTTATTTCTTATTTTGTATTTCTGTGTGTAAAATTACAGCTTAATTCTGCCATTAAACAAAGAAATGTAAAATCAAAGTACTTTTTTTATTGTTTAAAAAAGTACTTTTTTTAAATAAAAAACACTGAAATGAAATAATTAATCATTGAAGGGTTACAAAGATTAGATAAATTTAAAAGAAATATAAATTCTTATTTATTTACTTAAGTGGTCATTAGTCATGATTACAACCTAGCTTCTCACATCACCCATATTGTGTGGGTTAATTTTATTCATGAGTAGCGGAACCTACATGGCAATTTTTATTTAATTCTCAGAGTTTTTGCCAGAAGATTGCTGAGAGAAAGTCGCCGAAAGAAATATTTTTTTCCATATACCGTTTTCTTCGAGATGTTTGAGCTGTGATTTGAACCACGAACCCGCATCCAATACACTATCTACTATACTAGCACGATTTCAATTCATAGCAATTCAATCAGTCTTATTATTAAAATTGGTAAATTGATATCGAATGATTAGTAACTTGAGTGCTGTATTGACCTACTAGATAGGAGCTCGGGAGCACAAAACTTAACCCTGATATGGCAAAAAAAAAAAAGAAAAAATAATTTTTTCCACTACTCCATCACCACAGTCAGATGTGCGTCATATTGATTCTCAGATTACGGCCGATAACTATACTTCTGATACAGTCAAGGAATTTATTTATCTGGGCTCCGCTATTACCACCAAAAGTGATGTCAGTCTGGAGATCAAACCCAGGATCACTCTTGCCAACAGGTGATACCATGGTCTCTATAGGCAATTGAGTAGCAGAGACCTCTTTCCTATGACAAAACTAATACTTTACAAGACGCTCATCCTAATCGTGCTTTTTTATGGCGCAGAGGCATGGACCCTATTAAGCACGGATGCAGCAGCCTTGAGAGTATTCGAGAGAAAAGTCCTGCGTAAGATCTTCGGTCCAGTGCGAGTTGCCGATGATTTCCGCATCTGATCCAACAGTGAGCTATATGAGCTTCTCAACGACATAGACGTTGTGTAGCGTATTAACATCCAGCGGCTGCGCTGGGTCGGCCATGTCGTTCAAATGGAGGATGATGCTACGGCGGGACGGGTATTTGTATCCGTTGGAAGGACCAAATCGAGAAAGCCCTGTCATCGATTGATGTGACCTACTGGTGTAGGCGCGCAAGGAACAGAGGTGCCTGGAAGGATGTGTTACGGCCTGCCGAAATCCGTTAATCGTGTTGTTAATGGCCTATTATGTAAGTAAGTAAGCATCACCACAGTCATTTAATTGACATGAAAAAGCATCTTAAATCTCTCGTACGTAGTCGATGGTAAACTGTAGATCCCGCCGATAGTACGTATAACTTAATACACACTAACAGTGGATGATATGAGAAGAACGGCAGTAATTCGAATTAAAAGGATTGAAAAGAAAAAATTGATTTACAAAAAGAATTGCCTGATAGAGCACCAGTTTGCTGGCCGACAGAAGCCTTCAACCGTAATTTGTTCACAGCAATGAAAATCGCAAAGTTATGGATCACTGGAACAAGTGCAATGATTAGTAACTTTGGTCTTGGTTGACGTGTGGCTCTAATCAGAAGGATCATATACCGCAGGGTAAAAGTTGACATAAACCTTCTAAGAGCCGAGTTCAATGAGTAATTAACTTCATGTAATGATCAGAACAAGATGCCTTGCGACTATCAGTGAATTTGGTCTTGGTTAACATGTGGTTCCAATTAGAAGGTTCACATACATACATACATACATACATACATATGTACATAATTGGCCATTACAATCCTTCAATCAGGATTATGACGTAGCTTCTCACACCACTCATGTTGTGTGTGTTAATTTTATACATGAGTAATGGGACCTACAGTTTAAAGTCGACTCCGAACGACAGATTTTTGAGAAACTTTTCATGGCAATTTTATTTACTCTCCGAGTTTTTGCCAGAAATTTGCTGAGAGGAAATCGACGAAGAAATATTTTTTGTATTTTATTTTGATGTCTGCCTTGGCTTTACATCTAATAAGCTAACACGCTTCTTACTAGACTACATACCACACGGTAATCAATAACACGAACCTTTTAAGAGCCGAGTTCAGTGAGTAATTAACTTCACGTTGAAAGGCAATATATTGGCCAGCAAGGTATTAAAATTCGCATCCACCAAACTAAATTTTGTGTGGATACATTATGTCTCTTATGTGCAGCAAAAAAAGAAAAGGGAATCTGGCTCTTAGTACTTTTTATTATCCACCAGAGAAATAATAATAAGAACACAAATTTATTTCAATAATATTTCGATATTTTATTGTCATTTAAAGTTATCGAGCTCCTAGGAAACAGCTTAGCTTACCCTAAGTTTCGGTTCTTTTCAATTCTTTTTTCAATTGATCTTGAACCTTCAGTGCATACTTGAATGATGTCCTTTAAGACTTTGCCTTTCTTATATTTTTGTTCTGAGAGTGGAAGAGAGGTGGGATTAAGGAGAAAATGGGTGTTGGTTTGTGGTACCTTAGTCAGCTTTTCATTTACTTTCCATTGTTTCATGAATCAATAAATTGTTTATACTGTGTAGGTTGAATTTCTTAAGTGGCCGAAAGAGATTACAACTTATGGACGGATTTTTAAAGACTCCAGTCAAGCCAAAGGGTACCTTACTTATGTGAATGGCTCTAATGTTAGTGTGTGCAGACAGGGACTGTAAGCAACGAGTATAGAATGACCTTAACAGAGTTTTATGGGGTAAGAAGTCCGACAATATCCAACCGAAATTGATACCCACAGAAAGTTTGACGTCCTATATATAAAAAATTCAACTAGAAAATATTATGGCTTAATGAGGACGTGTGCACACTTGGTTTTTTATTTTAAAATTTGAATTAAAAATAAATTTTAAATAAAGGAAAATTGTATTCATTTCTTTAAATCATTGCCTTGGCCATAAATTTCACAATTTTTAAAGCCTACGGCTAGAGTTTCGTGCTTTGATTTTGTTTTCTTCTTCCATTTCGTTTCATGTTGACATGAAATATGAAGTTTTCAAAAACAGTTTTTGGAAATCTTTTGTTATTTCATATGGCTTTTATCAAGAGAAAATACATACATACATACATATATATGTATGTATGGTATATGCTCGAATATTTTATAAGTTAATTATGTGTGGCAATATTTAACAAAAAACGAACGAAAACAAAAATCAATCAATTTGGTTACGGGCTATAACAGTAGAAAAAAATATTGCTTGAAAGGCAACTAAAAAAGTTAAAAAAAAACATTTTTTATTTCTTTTGTTAACAATTTAATACTAACGGTTAGTATTTTTTAGCTGTATTTTTAAATTAAAAAATCTATACAAAAGAATTATTTTTAATTTACATTTTAATATAAAAAAACCAATTTTTTTTATTTTTTTTTTATTTTTTTATTTTTTAATAAAAAATTTGTTTATAACAATGCTATAAAAAAAATTAAATAACCTTAACCTGATATACTATTTAACAAAACATACAAAAATAATAATAATAAAAGACTCTTTTTTTCACAATCACGGTTTTGAAAGGTTATATTTTAGTTGAGTTTTATTTTTTAACAATAAAAAAATTGCTGTTTAGGTTTAAAGTTGAAAACCATTTTAAAATATCGTATATGGCTTGAACTTTATAACAATAGAGAAATTTTAAATGTTTAATTTTTCTATGGAATTTGGTAACAATGGCCAATTGATTTATTGTTTAATTGCCGTTAGAAGAATAAAGAATTTGTTTACAATTCTAAAATCATTTTTGAAATTTAATAAAAATTTTATTAAAAAAAAAATTGAATTTACTTTTGTTACGCATTGTATTTTATTAACATTTTTGAATTAAAAAACACAATTTTTTCTAAAACAAAACTTAAAAATTTAATTTACTTTTGTTACGCAATGTATTTTTTTTTACATTTTTTAATTTTTTAATTAAAAACACAATTTTTTCTAAAAAGAAACTTAAAAATTAAATTAACTTTTGTTACGCGCTGTATTTTCTTAACAGCATGTGCTATATAACCATATCCATTTGTTTAAATTTTAATATCATTACAAAAATATTTTCTTTTAATAACAATGCTAACCAAATACATACGTTTGTATATCAATTACATTCCTACGTTACATTGTTTTATTTTTATTTCAATTTTCTTCTTTTTTCTTTTGTTGTCTTACAACTATCTTAAAACAATATATCTGAACGAGTGCAGCACAGTGTTTTATATTTGCAACATTGTATGGCTTTTCTATGCAAATGTTTTAAGCAAAAAAAACAAAACAAAACAAAAAAGTTGCTGCAACATTTTGCAACAGCAGTTGACAATTCAAAAAACCCACACACAAATACTCAGATATCTTAGACAGACAGACACTTACTCCCACCATCTTTAGAAAAAAACAAAAACAATGAAATAAAACAATATACTGCAGATAATTTAATAAACTGTCTAATGCCAGAATATTATACTCATCGTACATCATTGTCGTCATTGTCATCAGTGTTATCAATCTATTAGATTAGTAACCCAGCAAACAATTTATCAAGGTTGTAAAACTCTCTGTAAAAACTGTAGGGAATTAGTGATTTAGTTTTTAGCATATTCTTCGCTACAACACCAATCGATTTTAAAATATTTGAAGCCTTTACTACATACACACAGTTACTAAAGTATACATACGGTCAACAAATTTCAGAAATATTTTAACCAATCCGTTTTCGTTGAAAATCTTTATAGTTTCCTTGGTCTTTTGCATTGGTTAAAAATTTTCTGAAATTGAACTGAATTGTGGCCCTGGACAGGCCCACAAAAGTATACATCCGATTAACAAATTTCACAAATTTCTGAACCAATGCAAAAGACCGTCTTAAAATCGAAGTAAGATGTCAGACAATTATAAAGATTTTCAACGAAAACGGAATGGTTAAAAAATTTCTGAAATTTGTTAACCGTATGTATACTCTTGTGGCTGAGTGTACCTAGTTGGTCATTACATCCTAGCTTCTCACACAACTTATGTTGTGTGTGTTAATTTTATAGTAGTCGCCGTAGTCTAGTAGTTAGTGTGTTGGCTTATTAGACATTAAGCAACTTATTAGACAGTTCAAACCCCCAGATCAGACATCTCCAACAAAGGTTTAGATTAGAAGACGTGTACTTGCCATTGAGACAAGTACAATACTAGGTAATACATCATGAAAGAGATGGGTTAATAGAGGAGATTGGGAAAATGAGAGAATGTAGGAAAATGAGAATAAGAAGGTGTAGGAATAACACAAACCACAAACACATAAGAGAGCGCGACAGCACCTTTAAAGCTCTGGCACTTCTCAATCAGCTCAAAGTAATAATGAATCTATGGAGAGCCTTAATGTCGGTACTCGTCAAAGAATTCAAACCCCCGAAGAAGCATCTGCCTAGAGTCCTCAACATCAACCTACTAAGAGCTGGACACTTACAGAGGAGGTGTTCGATAGTTTCGTACTCCTCCTCGTAGCAACATACCCTGCAATAGTCCGGCTGGGATCTAAAGAAGCCCCTGCCCCGAGTCCTCAACCTCAACCTACTAAGGGCTGAACAGTTACAGAGAAGGTGTTCGATAGTTTCCTACTCCTCCTTGCCGCAACAAACCACGCAATAGTCCGGCTGGGATCTGTTGCAAATCCTTGTCAGCGATCTAATCTCGCAGTGCCACGTAATAAACCCAATAACTAATCTCAAACTGGACTTATCTAAGGACAGCAGCCAACCTGTTCTAACACTGTCTATATCAGGCCATAAACACCTAGAAACATAACATCACGATCCATTCCCCCATCATCTCGCGAGACTTATTCCGAACATAAGGCCATGGCTTGGGCGGAAATTTGGAGAGGTAAACCAATACGTTACACAGATGCTATCGGGTCACGGATATTTTAGAAAATATCTGCGCAGAATGGGCAAGACAGCCGCCACTTACTGTCTTTACGAGGAACGGGAGGTAATTGATGACGCAGAGCACACTGTTTTCGCGTGTGCACACTGGCAGAGCTATCGCTCTGTACTGACGTCAATAGTTGGAACGATCACAGCCGCTAATATTGTCGGGGTTATGACTGCGGGTAGTGAAAATTGAACCCCGGTAGTGAATTACGTAGAGCGCATTCTGAGACGGAAGAAGAGAGATCTTGAGGCTGCAGAACGGATAAGCATGTCGGCATAGGTGATACTGTCACGCGTGCCAAGCGTAACCGAGACGATGATTTAGACGAAAGGAATAGTCGAGACGCTTAGATGACTCCTCAACTTTCCATTCGCAATTCGGATGCGGATATAAACATGAAGAGGCCAAAGGGTCAAAAGGACGCCACTCCGAAGTAATACCACCGTAGTTCCGGAGTGGGCACAAGCAAGTCCACAGGAGACAAGGGGGGGGGGATTTAGTGGGTGAGGGCCCCACACACGGAGGATGTGACGATTTCCTCCATGGTGCGGTTAGCTACATTTACTCCTCCTCGGCGAAAAAAAAAATCCCCCATCATCTCTGCTCTTCCCTCTTACCCATCCATTGATGAGGTCGCCTAGGTGGCAAAATGGGGGATCAGGATCAACTATCAAATCGCTCTCTGAAAGTGAACCTAATCTAGCGAAAGCATCCGCCGTCTCTTTACCGGGTATTCCGCTGTGACCCGGAACCCACCATAGACGGATTCGGTCTGGTCCAAAGGTCCTTAATGTCGCATTGCACTCACGAACAAGCTGTGATTTACGCCAGATCGATGCAATGGCCCTTAGGGCAGCCAACAAAAGGAAATAAGAAAAAATATTTCTTCGCGAATGCCTCTCAGCAAATTTCTGGCAAAGACTCTGAGAGTAAATAAAAATTGCAATGAAAATTTTTCTCAAATTTGTTTTTAAATATTTATTTTAACTCCTACAAAAATGTTTACTGGGCATGGATTTCTCTTACGTTTCAACTTGTTATTCTTTTAAATGAATTCAATTGTAGTTACTGTCGTATACTACAGGTTGTATGTCTAAGTATAGCAGAGTCATCAGCGTTATTGTCATCGTGTAGCAACATCTTCAAACTCTGGGAAGAAGAACGAACGTGCGTTGTGAGTGACATTGTCATCTTATTGTTGCATGTATGTATGTGATTGAATCGAATCGAATACAGCAGCACATGTTGCAAATGCCAACACAGTGTTGTTAATGTTATATTGTTGTGCGAGTCTGTTAACATTTATCATATCTTTGTTTGGTTTGTCTCAAATAAAATAAAATTTTTTATTTTTTATTTTTTATTTTCCAATTAATAGATTCGATCATGAACTCTTTCTTATGAACGAAATATGCTATGAAATGAAAGTGAAAGGTTTCATTATTTCATTATTTAATTCATTTGTTATGGTTTTTAATGTTGCTATTGTTGCTATTGCTGTTGTGTCCAAATGTTGTTGACCAAATAAAGCAATTGTTTTCATATTGTTGTTAATGTTTATCTACACGTTTACGTTGTTAGCTTAAAAACAAACAAACAAACCAAACACAAATGCAAAGAGAGAGAAAAATAAAAAAAAAATATTTTATTTGATTTAATATTTTTTTCACTTTTTTTTGTTTGTTGGTAATTACTGTCACTGAACTTGTTAACGAGTAGGTAATAAATGCTGATGTTGTATTAACGTATTGAACGTTTAAAATGTTTCTCTTCCATTTATGGTTAAGTGGGTGTGTTAATAGCAACACAATTTTTTTATTTTCGCTTCACTTTTTTAACCGCCGTTACTCGTAATAAAATTTTTAAAAATTTAAATGCAAATTTTGCTAAATATTATACCACCACCACCATAACGAAACGACTGACTCATACTCATTAGCGAATTTAATTTTTTTGTAGGTGTTCAAGAATTCACACTTGATCGATTGCACTTAAAATATTTTAATTTAAATTTTTTTGTTTTAATTTGGATTTTTATTCAACATATTTAAAGTGGAATAATTTTTATCACAATTAAAGTCATAGAACGGCCTTCACATGATATTGATCTTCAAAAACTTATAAAGATTATCAATAGATAATAAAGCGAGTTTTATGCGATTAAATTAAAACCAAAAAATATTGCTGCGAGCCTATCAAATAAATATCAATATTCGTTGGAAGAAACCCTATCAATTTTTATTAGAAAAATGTTTATCTGTGCTGTGAGATCCACAGAAAATCGTCTGCATTATGATTACACAGTAAAATTGCTCCCAACTCCTTGATATGTCTTCAGGTCAGGTCAACTACAATCATGTTGGTGGTTAAATGAATTTCACTTACTGATCACGCTTTCAACAGAAGCTGTAATACATACATACATAATATGTCATTACAACAAGCCTTCAGTCAGGATTACGACCTAGCATTAGCATCTCGTCAGGTTATCTCCAGTCATGTGATAGCTCAAATGGTTTCAGTTTTCGTTTGATTTGTAATACTCATAGGAGAGCGCTTGTGTTTACCTTCAGTATGAGCACATTCCTCCACACTAGGTCCTTAGTAAATCATGCCTTTGCTCATAATGATTTAGATTAGTGCAGATTAAGAGGCTATAGATCACATTGGCCCTTAAATTGCTCGTATTGTTTATAGTTTTTGTTTTCTTTAGAGAACATATCAACTCGCACTTGTCCTAGCAGGTTCTAGGATGAAAGATTGACATCTTATGTAAAATTAATTTTATTCTTTAATTTTTAAATCATTAGTTAAATATTTCAATAAATTTTTCTTCGTTTCTTTTCAGGTATGATTATAAAATTTTCTTAAAAATTTTTCTGTGGTAAGTTTTTAGTTTTTCTTTATTTTAAAAGTGAAAGTTTCCTTTTGGTACTCACTGTAGAGCCTCTGTAATCCCAGTGACCTGCAGTTTAAAGTTGACTCTGAGCGATAGATTTTTGAGAAACTTTTCTTGGCAGTTTTACTCTCAGAGTATTTTCTCAGAAGGCTACAGACAGGAAGTCGCCGAAAAAAAAAATTTTTTTGAACGTGAATTATTATAAATTTCTATGTCTTTTTACGGATTCGAACCTAAACTGCTTAGGCTTGTACGTTGCACTTTAGCCTTTTTAAGTATTTGGGTTATTAAAATAGAAAAAAAAACAGAGAAAATTTGCAAAAACGAATGAAATATTCTTTTAACACATTCAAGCCGGTGCTTTAATTCATGCTTGTCGTCTAATGGCGGCTGTTATATTTATAACACGTTATTAATTATAATTGTTATTAAAAATAAATGCTTTTAAGACAAGACTCAGGTATTTTTCTTCGGCAGTCGAAGTGTTAAAGATCTAAATATTTGGTATTACGTATCGTCTAATAGAGTGATCAATTTCGTACCACCGGAGGAACACGCCGCCCGATAAGACGGCCTAGTGCGGGCTACCGGTGGTACGCGCCGCCCGTTAAGACAGTCTAATGTGGGCCGGCGTGAACGTGTTAAAGCGATGAAAGAATGCCTAAGAATATTATCTGCATCTGCACCGTTAACGGCCCATCCGTTACATTAGAATTATCCAGTATTCCGATCGTTATTCACCAGCGTCATGTGTAATGTTATATTCCCGGAATGGAATTATGTCCGGCTGGCCTTTGTACATGAGAAACTTTCCGTAACTCCACAAAAAATACTCTAGTATGGTCAAATTGTAGTTCTGAATGGACCAATGGTACACAGCTTCTAAACTGGTTGACTGGTTGGTTCATATCTCACACGACACAGATTTTGGTAATAAATTTCATTTATTTACAAGCGTTTCTTATACTTAGACTATTAAATATTAAATAGAAGCCCTTGCTAAGCAGTTTTGCATTGGCACATGTCACGAATTTGTTTTTATACTGAAACAATTTATAGTGAAAAATCAAATGCCAAGCATTACCTCAAGTAATACTTCGCTTATTGTATGTATCTTAAGCGTGTACCTCAATCCATTTGAAAAATAAATCTTTTGTTTTTTAATCTTATAAAAATAAGTGTTAACAACAACAGACAGACAGACAACAAATCCAAAAACTATTTAAAGCTACATACGAGAAAAAGTAAAAATAATGCGAGAAGAAAAAGAAAGTATTTCTTAAGACAAGATGACAATGTTTAATCAGATGAAAAGTTTTTAATTTTTTTTCTCTTTACTTTTCTTCTTAGCTTTGGCTTAAACTAAAGAAACAAAGAAAAAGTCTTAACAATAAGCAACAACAAAAAAAATAGAGGCAAAATCAGTGGAAAAATCTCTCAGCTTTGCAAAAAAAAAAAAAAATAATTGAAAATGAAATTCAAATAAAAATGAAGAAAAATGAAAAGATAAAAAACACTGAAATTAAAATAATAGCGACAAATAATTACCAGCAGCTATGGTTTAAGACAGACAGGCACAGGCACAGGCATCATTTCACTTGCTTGCTAATCTTTTATTGTATTATTATGCTGCTCTGTGTTACCTGTCTGACTCACTGAATGACTGCCTGACTGACTGACTAAGTCAGTAGATGAGTGACAGGCGGTTGTATATGTCATTGTGTTATAAATTTGATAAGATAATATGGTATTAAACAATTAAGGAATCACACTCTCTCCCTCTCTCTCTTTATCTCTCTAGTTTTCATATAATTTTTGTTTTTCAATTTAATTAAAATTTGTATTTTCTTTTTTTTTTTTGCCCCACTACTCTACTACTAGTTTAATTATAATACAATAGTATTGTTGATCGGCTTAAAGCTTTAAAAGTTTTTTTCTTTTAATTTTAAATATTTTTCTTTGATCAGCCAGCCAATTTTTGTAATTTTCTCTGGTACTTCTCAGCAAAAGCTTTAACCCCGTCTTGAAGCTCTAAACAACGTACATATATATAGGTACAATGGGTCAGTTCTACCTCCGGGTACTGTACTTGTCTTAATTAACAAATACACGTCCTCTAACCCATCTAACCTACATATATATTGAAGTTTGTGATGAAACCCCAGTCTCTGGGACTTTCTTTTTTTGCATAAAAAGATGTCCTGGAGA
Source organism: Sarcophaga carnaria (assembly GCA_958299815.1). NCBI lineage: Eukaryota > Metazoa > Arthropoda > Insecta > Diptera > Sarcophagidae > Sarcophaga > Sarcophaga carnaria. The sequence goes on along the minus strand of OY283153.1, from coordinate 21,483,073 downwards.
ATTACAATAAAAGGCTTCTATGACTGCATTTATTAGGTGAGGTTAGGCCTATTTGAACCTGAATCTCTTGGCAAGACCATAAATCTCAATATAAATCAGTGAAGATAAAGCGATACATTCCGTACTGTAGTCGCCGTGGTCTAGTAGGTAGTGTTTTGGTTTATTAGACGTGAGGCCTCGGTTCAAACCCCAGGTCAGGCATCTCCAACTGAACGAAATATTTCTGCGGCGACTTCCTCTCAGCAGATTTCTGGCAAAAACTCTGAGAGTAAATAAAAATTACCACGAAAAGTTTCTCAAAAAAATCTGTCGTTCGTAGTCGACTTTAAAGTATAGGTCCCGTCACTCATGTATAAAATTAACACACACAACATGAGTGGAGTGAGAAACTAGGCCGTAATCCTGACTAAAGCGTTGTACACAACAATTTGGCAACTGAGGCGGTTGATAGAATTTTATTGTAGAAGTTTAGCATCTCACTCATTATCATCTTTTGGTAACTGGATAAAGGGCTCAAATCGAATACACATACATACGTGGTCATTATAACCCTTCAGTCAAGACTACGACCTAGACTCTCACATCACTTGTGTATGTTGTGTGTGTTAATTTTATATATGAGCGACGGGACCTATAGCTAAAAGTGGACTCTGAACGACAGATTTTTTTGAGAAACTTCGTGGTAATTTTTATTTACTCTCAGAGTTTTTGCCAGAAATCTGCTGAGAAGCAGCCGCTGCGGAAATATTTTTCACATTTTCGTTCTGATGTCTGGCCTGGGGTTTAAACCGTGGCCTCACTACTCACACTCTCTCACACTACTTATTAGGCTACGACGACTACCAGATCGAATAATAGTCACTCGAAATTTCCAATGAAATTGCAAACTTTCAAAAACCTTAATTACATAAGACCACACGATGAACTCGCCGTAGTCCAGTAGGTAGTGTGTTGGCTTATTAGACGTAAATCCAAGGTTTGAGCCCTACGCCAGCATTCAAAACAAAATACAAAAAGTATTTCTTCGCCGACTTTCTTTCAACAGACTTCTGTCAAAAACTCTGAGAGTAAATAAAAATTGCCAAGAAAAGTTTCTCAAAAAATCTGTCGTTCTGAGTCGACTTTAAACCGTAGATCCCGCCACTCACGTATAAAAATTAACGCGCACAACATAAGTGGTGTGAGAAACTAGGTCGTAAGCCTGACTGAAGGGTTGTAATGACCAATTATGTATGTATGTACACGATGAACTCAGAATTAATATTCCCATCAGGCAGAGAAGGGACTTTGGATACAACATAATTTGTCAACAACTCTGAACATCTTTACGCTTGGCTCGCCAGTAAATAGAGCAGTGAGCAGGGGTATATTTTCGGAAACGACAAGAATTTTGTTCATCCAGGAGGCGAAAAGCCTATATAGCCATAGGGAATGTAGGATTTCTACCAGCAAAAACATTTCCTCTGTCAACACATTTTTCATCGTGAGGAATTGCTTTTTGACATTGCATCATGTAGTTGTTAGCTTATATTTATGATCTTAACTTCCTTACTGGCTTCGTAGTTGTGCTGCCGTAAGATCATTACGTATTTATCACTGCTTCCCTACAGTTTCAGTTTTCCCCAGGTGCCATCATGATGGATTGTACAAAATTTTCTGCTGTGAGTTGCTTCTCAAATCTGATACATATGAACATTATATGTATGATGAGGAGCATACATATAACTATGGTGAGATATACGTTACAGACTTTGGAGCATCTTCTTTAAGCAACCCTTCCAGATAGGCGTCCTATTCAGGAGAATAGAGGGTTACTACTTATGGGGGCAATATTCTTTCACTTTGCTTTGGACGACCTGTACATTACTCTAGCTAACGCGTTCACTACATTTATTGCCGTTTAGCGCGAATAGTCGGAATACCGTGTTCAATTTATTATCGTTTGTCATAGCTTTTGAAGTTGGCGTAGTCTAGTAGGTAGTGTGTTGGCTTATTAGACGTAAAGCCAGGGTTCGAGCCCCAGGCCAGACATCACGACAAAATACCAAAAGTATTTCTTCGGCGACTTTCAGCAGATTTCTAGCAAAAACTCTGAGAGTAAAAAAATAAAATTACCGTGAAAAGTTTTACAAAAATCTGTCGTTCGGAGTCGACTTTAAACTGTAGGTCCCCCACCACTCATGTATAAAATTAACACACACAACATAAGTGGTGTGAGAAACTAGAACGTTGTACAATGGGTCAGTTCGACCTCCGGATACTGTACTTGACTTAATTGACAAGTACACGTCCTTTAACCTAACCTAACTTTCTTCGGCGACTTTCTCTAAGCAGATTTCTGGCAAAAACTCTGAGAATGAAATAAAATTGTCATGAAAAAGTTTCTGAAAAACTTGTCGTTCGGAGTCGACTTTAAACTGTATATCCTACCACTCATGTATAAAATTAACAAACACAACATAAGTGGTGTGAGAAACTAGGACGTTGTACAATGGGCCAATTCGACCTCCCGATACTGTACTTGTCTTAATTGAGAAGTACACGTCCTCTAACCTAACCTAACCTAACCTTGTCATAGCTTCTATAATGCTATTTACACTTCTTCCCACTTGTTCCAAGTTTACAAATTACAGCCGTATATCAAAGACGTATTTAAGACTAACTGACCACTGGAGCGTCTTTTAGTTTTGCATAAAAGCCGTTGACCTGGAAAATAATTACCGCAAGTATCGCAATGTGATGGTTATGTGTTGCAGCATTCACATCATTTGAAGGCCAGATCACAGCGAAACACACAGAGCAGACGAATTAAATTTTTCTCATTGGAAGACTCTTCGTTAATGCTGCAAGGACAGCTTCGGATACGGACAAGACAGCACAGCTAACCTAGCCTAAACTGGAGAGAATCAGCACCATCTTTGCGGTCTATTAAAGACGAAGCGGACTTTGGCATCTAGTCAATGGCTTTTTGCAATGATTGCTGAAATGAAGAAGAAAAAAAGATGATTCTTCATGCCCAGCGTAATGTCGCAGAAGAGAGATATCTGCCATCTCTCTGCCTTTCTACCATTCAGTTGAATTCACTGATCTGTTTAGGAAATTTATTCTGAATGAATTTACGATAGTTCTAGGATTAGTGGGAAAAACTCATTGTGCTATCACAACAGACCACACTAGGGTGTGTCTAGTTTCCAAATTTTTTCTGTTCTGTACTATCAGCTGCAATATCTCACAGAATTTGTGTCTGGATTCACTTTTAATGCAGGCTGTTTTTAATTTGTCACTTGAAAACTGAGTTTGCAGTTGTATCACTCAACTGTCAAAGGTCAATAAATTCATGGAAGATATCGCAAAAGTCGATACGCCACAGAAACTAACTGGCATACGTTTTCCTGTCCCATTCATTTCATTTGTCTGGCACGACTATAAGACACAAACTTTTTATTTTTGTTTGACAATTTTTATTTCCGTATCGTATTTGATTTGAATTTTCATAGACGAGTAGTCGTCGTTACCAGATCAGTGATTATACAATAATTTTTCTCTCTTTTCCTTCTTTTTTTCTTGTTGTTGTATTTAAAGTTTAACCAGACCTGATATCGATAACGCAAATGAAATTTAATATTCAATGAACACGTTGTTGTTGTTGTTTGACGTTACAAAGCCCAACAAGCAAATCAACATTTGCAACGAAATACAGTCGAAATAAAGTCATTGCAATGAATGACTTGATGACAAAAATTATACAGGTTGGCTGGCTGTGCATCATTTCGAACTACTTAGTGACGTTATGCAAATGAACGTGGTTGAATTGTAGACTTAAACCCAAGGAAAAATTTAAGAGAATATTAATTCTTTTACTATGATTTTTTCTCGAGCGTAAGGCTTTTGTTGCTACCATTTTTTTTTGTATTATTTTTTCCATAATTTTTAAACAACTTTTAAGAGAAGAAAAAAAATAAAAAATTAAACAAAAAAGAGTGAACAAATAAATTGTAAATTAATACGGGTATCTACTACTTTAAAAACAATACAGTCTAGTTTATAAATATGTATGCATCTGCTTCATCTTACACTATTTGTTGCAAAAGTTACGCCTCAGTAAATCGAAAAATCAAAGCAATAAACGCAAAAGCTTTGCAAAATTTATGAAGAAAAAAACATTAAAAATTTATTGATTTTAAATGATTTGTTATTTTCATCTTAAAATAAAACTGAATTAAACTTAACAGAGGCATCTCTTTGGAGTAACAATTGCAGGCTTTCATTTGTCGAACTATGAAATTTTCTATTTATTATGGCTGCCACTGTATTTAAAGCTATTCGATTTAAAATTTTATTTCTAAAACTATTTCAACATTTTTTTGGTTTGTTTTTCAAATTGCAGTCAATGACAGCCAACTAAATTAAGATTTTTTTTATTTTTTGTTGTTTGTTTTCATTTTACACTTGCCTTAAATTTAGTGGCACAAAAAAAAAACAAACGAACAAAAAACATTCAAGTTTTATCAGCCTCTCTTAATTTTTTTCCTTCTTCTTGAACAGTTCAATTAACCATTTTGCCATTTTGTTGCACTTATAGTAGTCGTTGAGGACCATATAAAATAAATACCAAAGTGTATGCGAGGGTAGTCTTAAAAGTGACCGACCTGCTGTAAAATAGCTGGTGGAAGTTGTTTGAAAAGACTTTTATTTTGTTGAAAACTGGCCAATTCCTATTTGCATTCTTGAAATTCTAACGATCGCACTGAATATTTAGTTTAGCGGGTAGCCCGCAGTTCACAGGCAAATTTACTCGGTGGCCCTTATGGCCCATTGTTATCAAGTGTAAGGTAAGCCCACTTGTCATAATTTTTTAATGATGGGTTTGAAGCATCCCGAGCTTAATGAATACTTAAACGTGGAAACATTTAGGTACCTTTATATGACGTAATGGTTTAAGTACCAAGCCTTCCGGGTTCAAATATAGCCGAAGTTCAACAATTCAAATGTTACGAATTACAAGTATTCATTTGCCCACCAAATAATACAACCAGAGTATATGTAGCATCAATAATGAACATCATAGGAATGTCAAACAGCGCTGCCTATTGATAAAAACAGACAAAGTTCCTCATAACTATGCCAATACATTTCCGATATGTTTTGAGGCAACAACGGATGGCTACTCTCTTAAAATAGTACCTGCTACAGTAGATTAATTCGCTGCTTTACTGTAAGAACTTTCAATCATTTTTGAGGCAATGATAGGGCGGACATCTAAACAAAAATATAAAAAAAAATATTTCTTCGATGACTTCCTTTCAGCAGATTTCTGGCAAAAACTCTGAGAGTAGTTAAAAAATTGTCATGAAAAGTTTCTCAAAAAATCTGTCGTTCGGAGTCGACTTTAAACTGTAGGTCCCCCCACTCATGCATTAAATTAATACAAAAAAAATCAAGTGGTGTTGAGAAGCTACACAGGTTGTAATCCTGGCTAAAGGATTGTAATGACCATATATGTACACACTCAGCCACAAAAGTATACCTACGGTTAACAAATTTCAGAAATTTTTTAACCAAACTGTTTTCGTTGAAAATCTTTATAATTGTCTGACATCTTTCTTCGATTTTAAGAGAGTCTTTTGCATTGGTTCAGAAATTTGTGAAATTTGTTAATCGGATGGTATACCTTTGTGGGCCTGTGCAGGGCGACAATTCAGTTCAATTTCACAAATTTCTGAACCAATGCAAAAGACCGTCTTAAAATCGAAGAAACTATAAAGATTTTCAACGAAAACGGATTGGTTAAAAAATTTCTGAAATTTGTTAACCGTATGTATACTTTAGTAACTGTGTGTAGTATATGTATGTATGTATGTGTAATAGGTGAAAATTTCAGACAGTTCTTGCATTAAATGACTCATCGAAGCTATTGCTACCATTAGGAGCAGTGTAGTAAGAAAATTCTTTTCAAATTTGTTTTCCTTTTATGGAGGTGCATTTTGGAATGCTCCCTCGTATCTTTCTAACCCCACTGTGTGTGTATAATTGTTTTTTAACAGGTACACTGCTGACTGCACACTCCATTTTATAGCACTTTAGATAAGACCAACAAAATAAATGTCTTTGTATTACAATTTTAGATTTTTATTTTTGTCATTGTCATTTATTTATTGTTGCTGTTAGTTGTTGTTGTTGCTGGTGTTGTTGTTTTTTTTTGTGTGTTTAAATCGTTCAATTATTTATTTGTTGCAACTTATTATGGTTATTAAGTTTTTAAGTGATTTTATTTGTAGTTTTTTCTTTCTTCTATTTTTTTCACTCATTTTTATTCATTCACTCGCACTGGTACTTGTGCAACATGTCGTTTGTGTGCCTCAACATGAAAATAATTGTTGTGGCAGCATATGTGGCATACGATATGTATGTACGTATGTATGTACGTTTGTATGTATAATTTATAACTATAATTAGTTAAATAAAGTGGTTGTACTTGATTTTCTATATTTAAGTTTAATTAAATAATTTGTTTTCTTTAATTCAGAAGTTGAAGTGTAAACGATTGCAAAACACTAAACAAATATGCCATCAAACGTATTTACAACTACTCCTCTATGTTTTGTTAAGTTCAGTTGTGTAACTTCAAATTCAATGTTTGAAATAAAACAAAAAAATGTGAAGAAGAATTTACACAAGTAAGGTCACATGCTCATCAGGTACAAGGTCATTTCTGCATGGCTATTCGGCAGACGTTTCAAGCCTTCCATCTAGTCAGCAGATTATCACGACAAAGTTTTGAGATTGCAGAAAAGCATTGTTAAACTTTGACAAGTTTAACCGCCCTTAAAGAGCCTTAAGGCCTCAACAATAAATCAGCTGCCTATGTAGATATTGAAACAATTCCTAGAAACTATAGTCCGTCTTAGTTAGGTTGAAATCTCCTTGATAGCAAGGAGTGTTTGTACCTGTTAAACACTGTAATCATCCCGAAGGCAATTTGGCACACTCAGACGAGATTACTCCAAAACCAACACACCCTTTCTTCGCCGTAGTCTAGTAGGTAGTGTGTTGGCTTATTAGACGCAAAGCCATGGTTCGAGCCCCAGGCCAGACATCAAACACGAAATACAAAAAATATTTCTTCGGCGACTTTCTCTCAGCAGATTTCTGGCAAAAACTCTGAGAGTAAATAAAAATTGCCATGAAAAAGTTTCTCAAAAATCTGTCGTTCGGAGTCGACGTTAAACTGTAGGTAACACCACTCATGTATAAAATTAATACACACAACACAAGTGTTGTGAGAAACTAGGACGTTGTACAATGGGTCAATTTGACCTCCGGGTACTGTACTTGTCTTAATTGACAAGTACACGTCCTCTAACCTACCCTAACCTAACCTACAGTCGCCTTAAGGCCTCAACAATAAACCGGCTGTCTATGTAGACATTGAATCAATTCATAGAAACTATAGTCCATTATAGTTAGGCTGCAATATCATTGATATCAAGGAGTGTTTGTGCCTGTTAAACACTGTAGTCATCCCGAAGGCAATTTGGCACACTCAGTCCAGAATACTTTAAAACCAACACACCCTTCCGTTTTATATCCGCTTGTGTAGAAATTACCACTCTTCCTGCTGCCATAAATAAATATCTTCCACACTGTGTAGCCTGATCTAGGGCACTAAAAGAGCGATAATTCAAAACAATCGCGGTTTTATAATCGACTCTTCGAAGGAATATTATCGTCCTCATATCCACACTATGATCATAAATATGTATTCCCATTCCATTTTGGAGCGAATTACAGAATTCTTTGTCATTAGCTGACTAAGGTGATAGGTAGGTAGATAGGTTGAAGTGATAGCTTTGATTACCAAGGCTCACTTGAGCGCGCATGGCAGTCCGTTGTGACGCCAGAGGTAAGCGCAGTCTCTGCACTGTCCTAATTCCACCATACTCATCGAAGAAGTTGGGTAATCCCATGGGTAGTAAGTCCAAAGTCGTCGTAGTCTTGAAGGTAGTGTGTAGGCTCATTAGACATGGGGCCTTGGTTCAAACTCCAGGTCAGACATCTCCTACATGAAAAAATATTTCTTCGGTGAATTCCTCTCAACAGATTTCTAGCAAAAACTCCTGAGAGTAAACAGGAAATTGCCATGAAAAGTTTCTCAACAAATCTGACGTTCGGAGTCGACTTTAAACTGTAGGTACCGCCACTCATGTATAAAATTAACACACTCAACATAAGTGGTGTGAGAAGCTAGGTCGTAATCCTGACTAAAGGGCTGTAATGTACCAATTATGTGTATACATATGGAAGTATCAAATTACCTCGCTGATACATACCAGAGATCAGCAATGAGTATTCAAAAAGATGAGTAGATTCGAATCATACTCATAATTTCTGATACTTATACACATTCATACTTATTTTTATATCATACTCATACTACTCATATTCAAAGTTTGAAGTACTCATCGTACTCATACTTAACAAGACGCATAGTGTTGTTGATTTCGACTTTCCTTTACTCAACATTTACAAGAATCACAATATAAGTATGATTCGCGTACGAACACTTCAATACTCACTAGAAGGTTGTGTGTTTGCTTTGCTTGCTGTCTTTGTCTTTTTCTTTCTTAATTTTTTTTATTAATGCAACAACAACTAAGAATCACTCGAATCATTTATGAGTATTATAAGTATTTTTTTAAATTTATGAATCTAAAGGAGTAGGCGTAGTAGAATCAAACATATTTCGAATGTTATGAGTTTGATGTCTACGTTGTACGCATACTCATTGCAACCTGAACTTATAAATGAATGATGTAGTGAGTAAGAATAGATCAGAGATCCAATACTGTTGACTCACTCATACACAAAATTTCATGAGTTCTAATGAGGAGCGAAAAAACGATTCATTGCTGATCTCTGATATATGTATATCGAGACCACACCATGCGCTCTACGCAACAGTGTCAAGTATGACCTCTTGTCCATATTATTGTGAAATATATTATGATCCTCTATAAGGACAAGAAGTACCATTAGTCACTGAATATCTTGCTTCAAGGATAATAATTTCAAATCCAAAAAAATCCCTCTGCTGGAAATCGATCACCTCTTGGGAATGAAAATCCATTAAACACAATAAATTCCTGGTCAACAGATTTACGGTTCACAATAATAATAAAAACACAAAAAATCTTTGAAATTGTTTTTTAAGTTCTTTTATCGTTAAAGCACTGTTATTAGCACTGAGCTTGATATCTGCTCATGGTATTGTTAGAGCTAAAGTTAGACCTCTTGTTGCAAGGGGGCACCACTGTAAACCATTGAAAGCATTGTATTGGCGGTATTTATTTCATAACTTTTAAATGTTTTTTTTTTGTTATATTTTCTGTTGTTGTTGTTGTTGTTGGGGTTTTTAATTATATTTTGGTGTTAAAATAATTTATAGAGGAAAAACAGCAACACAGCAAACAAAATTTTTTTTTGTTGTAGTTGTTGTTATGTTGTAACTTTTTGTATAAAACAACAACAACAACAGCTTAAATACTGTTGCAATTACAGATAATTGATTGGATTTTTTTTGGGTTCTTTTGATAAAAAAAAAATAAATTCAATACTAACAAGTATTTACGGTGGCGACTAATAACCACCGGCTCTATGATACACTACAGCGTAAAGTATTTACGATTATTTGCAGGTTGTTTGATCATGAATTTGTTTATCTTAAACGGGTTTTGTAGGTATTGACAAGGCAGCGAAGGGTTCATTGCGCTATCGTTCTGCGAAAATTTCCCTAAAAATATTCTTTTTTCTGGAACTCCTAACGGCCTTTCGCTTGTAGTTCTCAACCTCAACAATTTTTAAATTTTCTTCTTCTGAATTCCCCCTTAGTCTAGTGGGTAGTGTGTTGGTTTATTAGACTCGAGGCCACGGTTCAAACCCCAGGTCCGACATCTCCAACAAAACGAAATATGAAAAATATTTCTTCGGCGACTGCCTCTCAGCAGAATTCTGGCAAAAACTCTGAGAGTAAATAGAAAATTGCCATGACAAGTTTCTCAAAAAATCTGTGGTTCGGAGTCGACTTTAAACTGTAAGTCCCGCCACTCATGTATAAATTTAACACACACAACATAAGTGGTGTGACAAGCTAGGTCGTACTCCTGACTAAATGATTGTAATGACCAATGTTTCACGATAGACCAACGGACCAAAGGTTGATAGATTCATTGAACTTTTGATTAGTTTTCAGTTTGTTGCTAAGGAAAGGCATGTTTTAAATGCGAAGCCTTAATGCAGATTTTCACTTTTGACTTTCTAAGGCATCGCCTCATGTGATATTACAATGGTTTGTTGTACTCGTATATGCTCAAGTAAACTATGATTTAAAAATGTTCCCACTCCCTTCCCTTTTAACCTATCCTATGCCCTGATGCAGATTGTCAATCAGGACTTATCAATTAATTCTGAGGGATCGCCTCATATGGTATCACGACAAATCATTTTTTTTTGGTCAAGTAAACTTTGATTTTAAAAAGCTTCCACTCCCACCCCTCTTAACCTATCCTGATTCAGGTTGTCAATCAGGACTTATCAGTTAATCCTGAGGTATCACCTCATGTGATATCAGAACTGGTCGTTGTAAGTAAACTGTGAATTAGGAAAGCTTCCACTCCCTCTTAACCTATCCTATGCTTGTCGCACAGTCTATAGTTACCAACGACTTGACCTCGAACAAGATTGTCTCCTTAGGAAGATACATTTTCTTTTAAATTTCATCAGCAATGATGATGATGAAGCTGGTGTTAGTACTGCTGTTCTGCTGTTTTAAGTTTTCTTCACTGATTGAGTGCTACGCTCCTAGGTGCTGTAAGGAATTTATAGTTCCGTCTTCCTATCGGTGGGGTCCATCGCATACAAAGTAAAACCCTGATAAATAAACGTCTATATTTTCATTAAAGCAAATACATTCCAAGTGAATTCGTCATAATTAAACCTGGTTGAGAAAGTGTTGGTTTCTAGTGCTTCAAACGTTTCCACAATTCCAATATACTCCTGCCAACTGTAGTATGTAGGTCTAATGTATGGAATTAGAAAAATATGTAGAAAAACCAACAACAATAAATTTAATTACAAGCGTGATTGTAGTTCTACGAAAGTGTAAAACCCTTTAGAAATCTAAACAATCGTGATGTGGCGGTAAGTTGTTGAAATGTTGGTTTGAAGGAGTCTCTCATACCAAAACATCCGTCATAGTCAGAGCCAGAGTCAGTAAATGAGTGAATGAATATCGATTGTTGCATTGTATCATGCTTTATTAAATTTATTTTGATTTTTTTTAATTATTTTTTAATGCATCTGAAATGCTTATGTTGAATTTTTTTTATTTTGTTTTAATTATTTCATATCGTTTCGTTTTTCTTTTCCTTTTTTTTCTGAAAGAAAGAAAATCTTTTCAAAGGTGTTGCCTTGGAACGTGCCTTTTAAAGTTTTCTTATGATTGAGTAACACATCAGCACCCCAATCGTATTCCTCCTCAGCATAAACATGGCAACTTTATTCGGTTTTAACTTGAAGTTGAACAAGACAGCAAAAACAATCAAACGATTATTTTATTAATAAATTCAGTGCGTTTTTACCAAAACAACTGATGAATATTTCTATGAATTTTTAAAAGATTTATTTCTTTTAATTTGTTGTTGTTGTTGTTGTATTTTTATTTAACACTTGGTTAATTTGCGCTAAATAACCCAAATGTGCAGGCAGCTGTGATTTTGCAGCAGCAGCCAATAGAGATTTTATTTCTGTTGCTTCATTTCAAACAAACATACTCGTCGTCGTTTGATTTTCAAGAAAAAAAAACAAACAAAAAATAACCGTAAAATTAAAAAGATTTCCAAAAATTGATAAATGTTTGAAAGAAACGTTATTAAATTTAAACAAAAAAAATCGAATCGTAAAAATGCATGATAATGAGACAATTAAACAATTAAAGCAAATCCAATACACAATGAATTTTAAATTAATTTTTGCAGTGGCAATAAATCAAATGAAATTTATTTTGAAATTTTCCTAAACAATTGCAATGACCGGCAGGAGAAGGATACCCAGTATGAGTATCTTATAAACTAAGAAATAATTTTCAAGTAAACGAATTACACTTGAACCACTTAGACGGTACAGCAATTTAGTTTTAAGTGGAAAATATAACCAACCAGACCATTAGATTCTAAAAGAATTACACTCCATAGATGGTAACCCTAACATTCTAGAACCTGCTACAATAGGCCAATCACATGCTTATCTGCGAATAACTTGATTAATAATAATGAAAACAAAACAAAAACAAGAAATCAAAAGCAAGTAGTCACTACCAACATTTAATCAGGATTACAACCCAGTTTCACACCCCAACTAGGTTAGGTTAGCTTAGAGGACGTGTACTTGTCAATTAAGACAAGTACAGCACCCGGATGTCAAATTGACCCATCGTACAACGTCCTAGTTTCTCACACCACTTATGTTGTGTGTGTTAATTTTATACATGAGTGGCGGGGACCAACAGTTTCAAGTCGACTCCGAACGACAGAGTTTTGAGAAACTTTTTCATGGCAATTTTATTTATTTACTCTCAGAGTTTTTGCCAGAAATCTGCTGAGAGGAAGTCGTCGAAAAATACTTTTGTCTGGCCTGGGGCTCGAACTCTGGCTTTGCGGCTAATAAGCCAACACACTACCTACTAGACTACGGAGACTTCAAAACCGGTTTTTACAACAACTTAGTCAGGATTAGAACCTATCTTCACACGCCAACTATCTTGTATGTGTTAGTTTTTATCCATGAGTGGCGGAAGGACCTACTGTTCAACGTCTACGCTGAACAACAAATTTTTGAATTTTTAAAACCAGAAAACTGTTGAGAGGAGATTTTTTAATTTTTCGTTTGAAACACGAGCTCTCATCTAATAAACCAACACACTTCCTACGAGACTATGGCGACAACAATCCAAGATTTGTAAAATGGTGTTTCGTCTTTAACTTTCCATATAACCAGTATTCAACTACATACATCCATACATCCATGCATAATTGGTCATTACAATCCTTCAGTCAGAATTCCGTAATAGCTTCTCACAACACTTATGTTGTGTGTGTTAATTTTATTCAAGAGTGGTGGGACCTACAGTTTAAAGTTGACTCCGAACGACAGATTTTTTTTTTTTTTTTGGGAAAGTTTTCGCTGATCCGACTACGTATTCTTTCAATGCGGAATTCGTGTTACGTGAACATCGAATTCAATCTATGTCCGAGATAATAAAGGTAGTTAAACTGCTTGGCTACAAACATCCCAGGCTCGAACAGAACAAGAGGAAAACATCATGGTTGCTGCGATTTTTAAAAGTTATGAGGTCGTTTGATACACCAGAGGACATTATAGGAAAGGCAGATGGTAGGTAGTTATGTATGTAGAGGTGGCTGTTCGCCTCTTAGACGAGATAGGGCCCATTCTCAATCACTAGAAGATTCTAATGCAGCGTCTCAGGCTGCCAATGACAGTGCGTGACATTTCATTCAAGATTATCCACATAGTAGGCGCTAAGACTTCATCATTTCATCATCTCTCAACGTCTATTGATACTAGGCTTTACTCAGAGAAATTTTGGATCATTAAAGTTTAAATCATACATGGATTCGAGGAAATAGGAATAACAACGGCAATTGCGCTAATAATGAAAGAACCAGAGCGAGTACAGACTTCTCAATTTCCGCACTGTTACCGATCGTAGATGTCTGTTGTTTATATAATGAAGCCCCAACTCTGTTGGTAGCATGTGCAGTAGAGCTAGACACTGTTAGACTGGTCTGGATAGAAAGCGAATCAGTTCCTTCTTTGCTTCAATAGTATGGACCAATGCCCTATTGGAGAGGAATCTCCCTAATAGCTTCTGTAAAAGCTATGGATTTTAAGGAGGAGGAGCAGTAGAATATCTTTCACCACACGTGCCCGTGCTCGGCTTTTTCCACAAGGAGGCCAGGGTTCTTCCTTTCGTATTTTTTCTCATCATTAGCTAAACTCTCCCAAATAAAGTATACTTAAGTAGCGCAATTTATTTTGGAGTCGTAATGAGTACCTATATATAGGGACTGTTTGATCTTCTAGTTGGATATCGGCCTGACTCAAAAGGATGGAAAGAGAATATATAAAATAGATACACCCTCGATGCTAAATTTATGCTTGTTTCGATAGGGTTAAGGCTCTTCAAACTTGAACGAACTTGATTATTAATCAATAAACGTAGGTTGTACTGAACACTAGACAGCACTGCTCACTATTTTGTGTATATTTAATCACTTCTCTCTTTCAAGGTATTCTTCCGTACTTGACTGTCTATTCTTTCCCAACAAAGTAGAACAATATCTTCTGGCATTTCAAGAAAAAGTTTTGGATACGAAAATTTTCGTACCATTCCTTTTAAAAGTAGGCCTAAAACCATATTTTTTGTGAATTTTTTAGGAAAAATCCTTAATCTACGTGTGGAGGAAATGCCTTCCAAACCCAGTGCGAAATGATCAAGGTCATCAATTCTATTTAAGCCTTAACAACTGAGCCACCAACTGATATACAGTTTCGAAATATTTATGAAATTGTTTAATAAACAATTAAGAAATAAAATTAAAATTGCAAAATTAAAAATAAATAAATATCACAAAAGAAATAACTGCAAACATAAACGGTAAGAATACAAACCAGTAGTATTTACTCTGCTTTAATTGTGATAATAACACTGGGAGCAACAAATGCTGCACGGACGGACGGCCATGCATACCGCAGCCGAGCCGGGCATTAATTTAAACGGTGTTGATCGCTACTAATGATGTTGATGATGATGAAAAAACTGCTCTTTTCAATCATTAAAATAATTTCAAATAAAAAACACATTCTGTGTTTTTTTTACTTCTTTAATAATAACAACCCGTAAACTGAAGCACATTAGAAACGCTTTTAAATTTTTACAACACCACCGCCAGTAACAGATGGGGGCAAAGCAAACGTTAGAAATGAAAAATTTGAATTAAAAATTACAAAGAAAAAAAGAGAGAAAAGAAGAGAAAAAATTAAAAAAGAATATGTTGTGAACGGAAATGCAACATGCACTGCTAATAGACGGGCGGACAGACAGACCGGACAGACAGACAGACTATTAGACAATTAGACAAATAGCCCAACAATGTTTATATTCGTTAACCATGTTCATTGAGTTGATTTTCTGCTGCTGCTGCTGCTGCTGCATATTTAAATGCCAATGTTTTGAGGAGAGCGTTTTGTTTTGTGACCCACATTGTTATTGTTAAGCCTACTATTTTTTTATTTTTTTATTAATAATGGAGGAAAATAAGGTATTTAATAACATTTGACACACTTTATTCAATTTATTTCAACAATTGTACTTATACCGTCTTCACACAGGGTAATTTTATCTGGGCAACTCTTTGGTCTTTTAAGAGGCAGTGTTATGGGAAATGATCAGGGCAACAAATTATTTGATTTAACAATAATTGATGAGGAGCATTTTACATGTATAAACCTGAAACATACATAATTGGTCATTACAACCCTTCAGTCAGGATTACGACTTAGTTTCTCACACCACTTATATTGTGTGTGTGTTTAAAGCCGACTGCGAACGACAGATTTTTGAGAAACTTTTCATGCCAATTTTATTTACTCTCAGAGTTTTTGCCAGAAAGAGGACGAAAGAGGAAGTCGCCGAAGAAATACTTTTTGTATTTTATTTTGATGTCTGGCCTGGGGCTCGAACTCCGGCTTTTCGTCTAAAAAGCCAACACACTACCTACTAGACCACGGCGACTTCAAACCTGAAAGCAAGTTCGAAATATAGAGTGTCTCCCACAAAATTTTATATTCGTTGAACTTATTCTTACTGGTTGGACCAATGTGGTCATTCTTACAAATATCAACAACAAACATCATAGAAAGCTCAGGCAAAGTCAATTCTTGACAACAACCAATACAAACATTCAGTTTTTACAGAGGACGTTGGTTTTAGCCATCGATATATGGCAACCCTGTCATACTAGAATCTACAAAAATAGACGCTCAGAAAACTTGTTTGTTGTGATACCGAAACAAGGTAAGAAAATTATAAGAAGAAGGTCTCTCTGGTCCTTACTTACTTACATAATTGGTCATTACATCTCTTTTAGTCATGATTACAACCTAGCTTCTCACACCAACCATGTTGCGTGTATTAATTTTATACATGAGTCACGGGGGGACCTACAGTTTAAAGTCGATTTCAAGCGATAGCGGTATGAGAAACTTTTCATGGCGTTTTATTTACTCTTAGAGTTTTTACCAGAAGACTGCTGAGGGGAGAAGGACTGCTGAGAGGAAGAGAACTGCTGAGAAGAAATTGCCAAAATAAATATTTTTTCATATCGTGTTTTGACCGCGGCCTGTCATCTAATAAGCCAATTACTACAGTACGCCGCCTTCAAACACTTTGTAATGATGGGATGCAATTGCTTGACTTCGTAACCAGAAGCGATTACCAGTTCAATCACTTGGAGAGATCGTATGTGTTCATAGCTACATATGTTACGGGCCATTATTCTTATAGCGAATTCAGAGCCTTACGTAGAGACGCAAGCAGACTTCTTAGTATTTGAAATGCAAAATTTCCGTGACTATATACACAAGTCCAATACAAGATTGCAATGAGTTTGTTAAGTTTTCTTTGAAGAACTGATCTTCAAAAGAGGTGACGCAAATTCGTCTCTTCACACATGCGATTTAACAGGCATATACTGTGTATGCTGTGTCTATTTTGAATCGATTGTTAGTGGCAATAAATCAATCACATTTAAAAGCAGATGTCAGTACTTGGATCACACATTTCCCAAATTGCGTGATTTTTCATATATCAGTCCTTGACTTGGATATTGCTGTATAGCCGCAGCAGAGGAGGATCACCAAAATACATGGAAATATCTTGTGAATTTAGATGTCTCAGAGAAATACATACATACATACATACATAATTGGTCATTACAACCCTTCAGCCAGGATTACGACCTAGTTTCTCACACCACTTATGTTGTGCGTGTTAATTTTATGCATGACTGGTGGGAAATTTTCATGGCAATTTTATTTACTCTTAGAGTTTTTGCAAGAAATCTGCTGAGAGGGTGTCGCCGAAGAAATACTTTTTGTATTTTATTTTGATGTCTGGCCTGGGGCTCGAACCTGGCTTTTCGTCTAATAAGCCAACACACTACCTACTAGACCACGGCGACTTCTCAGAGGAATGCTGTACATTAAACGAATTGAAAATCCTACCTTTAGATTAAGTTTGGTTGTAGTTTCATGCCTTAGTTTCCTTTAGTTTTTTTGAGGAGTGTAGAGCTTTCACAAAGCGATTCCATATTCATAGTCCATTTTTTTCTTTTCCCTTTCCTGGTTTCTGATTCCTTAATAATAATTCTTTCCATTTAAGCAGGTATTAGTTCTACAGTAACAGCTTCTAGAATAATAGGGTTGCTAACTGTCATTGCCTAGAACAACAAGCATCGTGAAAACGTATTCGACTGTTGTATTAGGCGTAGGGGGAGTAGTTATTGAATTCTACTGTATTACATACGGCAAATATGTACTTACGTATAATGTAAGACACTCAAATAGAGTGTTGCCGGAAATTGAGGAACCGTGGACCCCTTTTTTCTATCAACGCTTTGTCATATCTATTCTGCGTATGGTGTTATTTCCATTCATATATTTTTATTAATAAGTGGGGGGAACTAATTTACTGTATCCACTATATTCACGGTATCTTACAGACAAACGATCATAAATTTATTCGATTAATTACGCATGTAAATAACCCTACAGGGCATGGTGCCTTAGAACTTCTGAAAGTGTGACGAGGTGATCTATTTTTGAAAGTTTTAAACTTTACAATGAGACATCTATAAGCAACTATTTTTATAACCCTTTACAATTATATTTTTTTGTTTTTGTTTTAATAAAAATAATCTTTTACAAATGATTAGTAATACTCTGCTTTCATTTCAGATCAAACCACCAATAAACTATAACAATAGCAGCAGCACATAGCATCACAATCAATTGGTACATCGTCATTACAAGGTGCTGTAATCTTCCGGTGCATTTAGCGGCTTAAGACACATTATGTCAGCAGCAATATCATCACAATCATTGTCGCCATCAACAACACACAGTTTTGTTAACAGCACCTAAAGAAAGAAAAGAAAATAAAAAATCACAAGTAAAAAAGGAAACAACACAACACGATCATAAAACCTAAACAATGTTTTATTAACGTTTTATTTGCAAGACCAACAACAACAAGTCTTGAAAAGCAAAAAAAAAGAAAAGGAATTCAATATTTTAGAAAAGTTTTTATAACAAAAAAAAGAACCGAAAAAAAACAAAAAAAAGAACCGAAAAAAAACAAAAAAAGTTTAAATAATTCCTTTTTAAAAGAATCAAAAGTGATAAGATAAGAACACACGCACACACACACACACACACACACACAGTCAAAATGCCATATTTTCCAAATATCAGTAAAAATAGCAATAAAATGAGTAGCAATACCTCATTGGATAATACATCGGATCAGGATTATAGTGAGTTTCTCAATGAATATCTGTTGCACACACACTCACCAAACAATGAGCCGGAAACACAATATGAAGGTGAGTAAGAAATATTTTTTTGAATCTATACAGCCAGTAGTAGCATATAAATAGTAAAGTAAAGTACCAAGAAAAAAAGTACCAGTAGGTATTGGTACTTTTTTTTAATGTTGAATATCGTGTTCAAAAGTAAAATTAAATAAAAGACACGTGAATGCTAGAACTGGATACTGCCATTCTGCCCGAAATACATACATACATACATACAGTGGTGGCCTTATAATTAGAAACGATTTAGCAACATGTATGTTTGTTAATTTGTTTTACAGTTTTCACTGTGTACCTGGGATCAAACGCTTTATTTGGAGGACGTCTTACATACGTTTTTCCATCAGATTGGGACAAATTAAACTTAGATTCGTCACTCCAGAGAACTCTGTTCCAGAAACATCGTTTCTAATTATAAGGAAACCACTGTACATATATAAATGGTCATTACAATCCTTCAGTTTGGATTACGACCTAGCTTCTTACACCACTTATGTTGGAGTGTGTTAATTTTATACATAAGTGGTGGAACCTACAGTTTTAACTCGATTCCAAACGACAGATTTTTGGTAAACTTTTCATTGGCATTTTTTTATTTACCCTCAAAGTTTTTGCCAGAAATCTGCTGAGGGGCAGTCGCCTAAGAATTATTTTTTCCCATTTCGTTTTGATGTCTGGCATGGGGTTTGAACCGTTTCCTCACGTTTAATAAATCAACACGCTTCGTACGGCGACTTCAGGTTTAGTTGTAGCAAACGATTTGAGGAAGTTGTCGATCACTTTTTCAGATAATTCGGGTGGCTTCTTGGCGATAACTTGAAAGAATGTTGGTTTTCAAATGCCCTTATTTTAGGAGATAGTCCCTACAATCTGAAATTCTTTTTTCTAGAAGAGTATTTCCTGGCCTACCTTAATGTTTTTCTATTAACAAAGACAATACCCTCCATGGCATTTGATATGTAAGCAGGTGTTTCTTCCTGGCATATATTAATGCCATACAAATTCCAATAATGTTGGGCTCGTCATAGAATGTACGTGTTGGGCTCGAGGCAACCTAATTGTACTTTTAGCCTACAGTGCCCTGTAAAAAGAACGATAATCAACATCCGGATATTTGATAATAGCCTGATACATGACTCAGATCTCCTCTTATTATAATTTCCCAACAAAATTTTCAATTGATTCAAACCCACTTGATTTGAGAAGAGTCTTTGCCTCTCATTATCTTCCCTTTCCAAATAACCGTTTCCATTCCATTGAAGGGTTATTTATGGTTTCTTGATAGTCTTATACATGACTCAGTGCTCCTTTTATTCTAGTTTCCAAACAAAAGCTTCGATGGATTTAAAACCACTTGGTTTGAGAAGAGTCGTTGTCTCTCCTTATCTGCCCTTTCGTTGAGCATTCCTTTCTAAACATATGTACGTTTCCATTCCATAGAAGGGTTATGGTCCCATTAGCGGCGTGGAAGGTACTCTCCTACCATTTAGTTGAGCATTCTTTTCCAAATACCCGTTCCCACGACCTAGAAAGATTCTGCTCGAATCAGCGGCGTGGAAGATACCCTCCTCAGAAGATGGTCTGCTTGCTCATTATAGAAGATGCCCTCATTACCTGGGACTCAGCAGAGGGTAACACTTTTTGTCCTCCTAAGCGATACAGCTTCTCCAGGCCCTAACGTCATAAGATTCGAGTGCTCGAATGGCGACCTCACTCTCAGATATGATTACTATAACCAATCTTTTCTATCTCCGGTCGATGAGAATGAATCATCGGAACATATTCTTGGGATCTGTGAGATATCAACGCAACCCAAGAGGGAACACTTGTGGGTGCATAGCATGTGTTGTGCAAGGAATTGTCGTTATTGACATAGAGCAGCATCCCGAAGTTTGTCAGGGGAATAGGCCTGGAGAAGGCATTAGACAGATGGCCTATAAAGTTAAAGGGAAGTATAATCGATCGCAATATGAACGCAATACTAAGGCAACAGAAATCGCCCTAGTCTAGTAAGTAGTGTGACCCCAGGTCAGGCATATCCAACAAAAAAAAGGAAATATGAAAAAATATTTTTTCGGCGAATTTCTCTCAGCAGATTGCTGGCAAAAACTCGGAGAGTAAATAAAAAATTGTCACGAAAAGTTTCTCAAAAATCTGTCGTTCAGAGTCGACCTGCTATTCGGTGTATAAAATTAACACACACAACTTAAATGGTGTTGAGAAACTAGGCCGTAATCCGGACTGAAAGGTTTTAATGACCAATTATGTATGTACCAGAGATCAGCAATGAATCGCTTTTTCGCTACTCATAAGTACTCATTAAATTTGAGTATGAGTGAATCAACAGTATTGAAATTCAACTACTCTGCTTCATTCGTACTCACTACAACATTGATTTATAAGTACAGGTTGCAATGAGTATGAGTACAATGTTGACATCAAACTCATAACATTCAAAACTCATACTTATTTTGTGATTCTTGTAAATGTTGAGTAAAGGAGAGTCGAAATCAACAACATCATGCGTCTTGTTAAGTATGAGTACGATGAGTACTTCAAACTTTGAATATGAGTAGTATGAGTATGACATTAAAATAAGTATGAATGCATATAAGTATCAGAAATTATAAGTATGATTCGAATTTACTCATCTTTTTGAATACTCATTGCTGACCTCTGGTATGTACTATGTACATATGTACTAAGGCAACACTTTACGACAATTGTAAGAGGCTCTGAAGCAGACGTGGACAAAAGTGCATGGGAGATCACTTTTTAAACGTCGTAGCTCCCTGATAAACACAGAAAAAAAGAGTTAATTTTCCTAAGTGTATTATAGTTTGCTTAAAAGCATATGAAATATAAGCTTTTGGTACTTTTTTTCATTGGCAATGATACAGTTTTATTGTTATATTGCAGTTTATATTTATTTATGTTGTTGTTTTATTTATTTTATTATGATTTATTTACAAGACAATCATTCATTGACATTTTTGGGTTTTTCTCATTTTCCTTTTATTTGCAGAAGGGGAATTGGAGGCTGAGTGGTTGATTGCGGCCGGTTTTCCGCAACTGACAAAACCATTTGAACAGGTACTTACTTTTTTTTTATTATTATTAGTATTAAATGCTATTACTTTATTGTAAAATTTCATTTTATATACGGCATACGATTTAATTTTTATAAGAGCAAACGGGAACTTGAATTAAAAAAATTTCTTACAAAATTGTTTCAAGTGAAAAGTGCCCCCCTTTATGGGCAGTGGAATGATTGATTTCTTCAGTAAAGGGTCCGCCAACTAACTTTTTTTTTTGAAAATGCTTTAAAAAAAAACTAGTGAATATTTTCTCAAATTTCTTTTTTTATTTGAAAGTACAATCCTTCCGGTTAATAATGGAAAATAATTTCATTCAAATGTCTGCCTCGGCTGGGCATGCAGTAGCCTACACGATCGGTCCAATTTTTAAGCACATTATTGATTGTGTGCAGCTGTATTTCAGCAATGGCTTCACAAATATTGTCTTTTAAAGCGTCAATTGTCTCTGGCTTGTCGGCGTAAAACTTATCTTTGACGGCACCCCACAAATAATAGTCCAACGGTGTCAAATCGCAGCTCCGAGGTGGCCAAACGACATCAGCTCTGCGGCTGATAATGCGATCTTCAAAAACAGGGCGCAAAACATGGAATGTAGCTTCAGCTGTGTGGCACGTAGCGCCGTCCTGTTGAAACCAAATGTTGCCAATATCCTCCTCTTCAATTTTTGTGAAAAAAAATTCGTTCAACATGGCCCGATAACGATCGCCATTGACTGCCAACTCCTTGCTCATTTTCGAAGAAAAGTGGCCCAATTATGCCTTGTGGACCAAAATCCGCACCAAACAGTGACTCGTTTTGGGTGCGTCGGCTTTTCAATGTATGCGAGCGGGTTTTCTGTGCCCTAAATGCGACAATTTTGCTTGTTTACATACCCGCCAAGATCAAAATGAGCTTCGACTGAAAAGATCATTTTTTTTTTTGCCAAAATCGGCATCTTCTGGTGTAGGCTACTGCATGGCCTGCCGAGGCAGCCATTTGAATGAAATTATTTTCCATTATTAACCGGAAGGATTGTACCTTCAAATAAAAAAGAAATTTGAAATATTCAGTAGTTTTTTTAAAGCATTTTCAAAAAAAAAGAGTTATTTGGCGGACCCTTTAGTTAGCAAAAGTACTTTAGTGTGTATAAAAAAGGTACTTAATTTAATTATTAAAGTACAAGATTTTCTAGACTTTATTTAATAAATTATTAAAAGACTACTCTAGGCTGTTCTAGGAGACTCTGCTTTTGAAAGCTTTTGTTGTGCGATTTATTTTTATGAGCCTTGGCTATTGTATTGACTTGTAAATTTAATTTGAAAAGAACTTGACACCTTTAACAGATCTCGTGTTACTACTCGATTATTGGTATTTTTGATTTGGATTTGATTTGTTTTAAAAATAAATCAAATTTCTGTATTGTATGTGAACTGCCTTCAAAATAAACACACACACAAACAATTGGAATTTTGACGAATTAGACAATTCATGTTAAATGATCTGCCTGTTGCCATAAGTGCTCATATGTACATATGTACCATACATAGCAATTTATTACTTACAAACGTTTTATATTTTATTAGACTTGACAGTTTTCTGGTGACAGCCATGAAGGTTTAATGACTTTATAACAAACTTACTGCGTTACTGAAACGATAATAATAATAATAATGGTGGTGGGATTTTATTTTTTTAAATAAAACTTTTAATTAATTTTGTTAATTTTGTTTTTGTTTTTCTTCTTTTATTTTCAAGGGCTTGGAGCTAAGAACTTCCGAATTGGAACCTATTTTGGCTTCTTTATCGAAACCACATGCTGATGCTATTAAACAGCGTGTGCGCACATTAAATCAAACTGTTAGAGGTCGTACTAAAAATCGTCAAAAACGTAAGCCCGACATACGTGATGTCTTTCGAGATTTTGATGTAAGTTTTATACAAAGAATTTTTATTTTTGTTTGTTTTTGTAATTCTTTTTGTTTTTTGTTTAATTTTAGGAATCAAGCACTGGCACCAGATCACGTAGTGCTACACCCGATTCTTTGGATTCCATACAAGGCGACGAAGTTTGGGGCAATACATCCATGTAAGTGAACAGAATTATATGTTTTTATAATTAAGAAAAACAGGCAAATCCTTCAATTTAAAACCCTTTAGTTAGGTTTACAACCTAGCTGCTCTTATCACTCTTGTGGTATGCGATAATTTTATCCATGATTTGCGAGATCTACAATTTATAGTCAATACCGGATCGCGGATTTTTGCGAAACTTTTTCATGACAATTTTATTTACTCTCTCAGAGCTTTTGCCAGAAGACTTCTGAGAGGAAGTCGCCGAAGAAATAGTTTTTTTTCATATTTTGTTTTATTCGAGATACATATTTGAGCTGTGGCACAAACCCGTGCCTAATAAGCTATCACGCTACCTACTACGACTACAGCGACTTCATAAATATGCTCTTATCTACTGCAAAAGCAACTAGTAAAGTGCTATTTGCAATCCCCTTAAATCGGATTTGACTTCTAAAAAGTATTTTCTTACTGTACGTCCATTGTACGTATATTTCTGGCTTATACCTTCAAAATATCTGCTATATATGCATATAAAATGAGTTTTAAGTAAATTTCTGTAATTTTTTACTTAAAATATTGAATTTTACTTAATTTCGAAATTTTCGAACTTAAGTTCGAATTTTCAAAATTCTCCAAAAACGGTCTATTTTTACTTACTGTGCAAATAAATACTTTAAGAATGTTTTATTTACGAGAAAAGGTACCAGTAACCTTTGATACCATTCAATATGATTACCCTTGAAACAGCAATCTGGAGCGTATCTAGACTGCACATCTTTAAGTGTATGGAGAACTTGAGTATAAATAAATGCCCCAATTTGCAATCCCCTTAAGTCGGACTCGTAAAAAATTACTTCTAAAAATTATTTTCTTGCTTACGTTCATTGTATATATATTTCAGGCTTATACCTTCAAAATATCTGCTATACATACATATAAAATGAGTTTTAAGTAATTTTCTGTAATTTTTTACTTAAAATATTGAATTTTACTTAATTTCGAAATTTTCGAACTTAAGTTCGAATTTTCAAAATTCTCCAAAAACGGTCTATTTTTACTTACTGTGCAAATAAATACTTTAAGAATGTGTAATTTACGAGAAAAAGTACCAGTAAAGTACCCTTTTAAGCCCAATCAGTGAGATTATCCTTGAAACAGCGACTTTGAGCGTATCTAGACTGTACACCTTTAGAAGTATGGAGAAAGAGTGGATATGCTTATTCTAGAGGTGCGCTTGTGTAAATTACTTATAACCCTCGATTACTGCACTCCCCAAGTTGAATTTAATAATCAGTTTGAGCTAAAGATCCCTTCAGATCGTAGTGGAATGGATGTGACTTCCTGGACGGGTTCGACATGAAAGTTTTTGCCGATGCATTTCAAATCACTTGTAATGTTTTCTCAGACGAAATTATGTTAATCAACTCTACAGCTTTCTTTAGTGCAATTCTTACTTGCTTGAGGCGGAGATAGTATGTCCTATTAGGGCGGTCTGAGCATTGCTGTTTTCTTAAGGCGCCAGAGTTGTGATTATCTAAACAGATGGTACGACAGTAAAGCTGAAATCCCTGCATTTAAAATAATCTGTGTCTTTGAATGTGGAATTTTCTCTGCCGAAAGTAATTTCAAGCACCTGAATAGCTTTTTTTCTCTAATTTTTTTAAGGCGGATATGTATGGTATGCTATATGAAGGTCCTGCTCATTACTATCTTCTTATTGCGTCCGAGAGCTCATCTGGATTTGCAACGAAAACTAGGCAGTCCTTAAATTATTCACAACTATGTCTCGACTGCTTTACCACCTTAAAATATGTAGATTCCGTTAATTTCGAAAATTTCGAACTTAAGTTCGAATTTTCAAAATTTTTCGAAGGCTTCTTTAACGAAATTTTTTTTTGAGAGCCTTTAGTTCTTGTTTAATTTAAATCCTTACCTTTTTATATGACTCTAAAAACGTAATGTCATCTGGTGGCGTTACGTTATTTCCTTCAATTGAAATTTTATTTTGGAAATTTTTTTATTTGTTTCAAATTTTTTTATTTTTCTTTAATCGAAAATAATCGTTGAAAATAATAATTTTCAATGTTTCTGTTTCATGCTTTCAGACCGAGTTTTGTTAGTATCTTTGATCATGGCAATACCGCGGACAATGGTAATGGCCATTCGCCTTTGTTTTCAAGTAAAAATTTAAAACAGAAACTACGCCGTACACCAAGTGCTCCCCTTAAAGGTTCTACAGATATTTTTCGTGGTTCTCATGTACGCTGTGATATACCACTATACGCGCCCGATGGCGTTGAATTGTTGGGCTTTTCACGCATTGGCACCATACACATACCGAGGAATCGAAATCGTTCCGGTTCGGATCCATCATGTTCAGTGGGGTAAGTTAAAAAAAAAAAATGTCAAATTAAACGAAAGGAATACAAATTAATTACGTTTTTTTAAATTTGTTTTAGTCGTGCCCGTGGTGAAATAATGGCTCAAGACTCACAAAGTGATAATAACACCTCTTCGGGTGATTCAAGCGATGAGTGTCTATCGAATCATCAAAGATTATCGAATAGCTCATCGCCGGAAAGTTCACCACAAAAGATTTTAATCAGTAAAATACATTTGGATACACCGCCTCAAAGTGTACAAAATTCACCCTCTTCCCGTGATGGTATTAGCTTTGAGAGTATGTGCCGTGAGACCTCTAGTCAAGATGGAGTGGTAAGCTTCAAAAATACTGAGTCTGGAAAACATTTCTTAATATTTTCTTTATTTTTTACCGTTAGGATACTGTCGATAGCAGTGATTTATCTTTGGAATTTTACTCCGATATTGATACGATTAATGAAACCGAATTGAAGCGTTTACAACCGTTATTTTGGTTGGAATTGGCTTCCATATTCGATAGAAATCATGTCCAGCTCGATAAACGAAAACCCGTTAAACGTAGACGCAAAGAAGAGGGCAATCTATTTGGCGTATCGCTAAATGCTCTCATACGACGTGACCAACAGATAACGGGCACCGATTCGAATTTAGTGCCTCTCTTCTTGGAGGGCATACTCGATGAATTAAGCAAGCGTGGTGCCCGTGAAGAGGGTATATTACGTGTCGCTGGACACAAACAAAAGGTAAAAGGCTTATGGTTTAACATTTAAAAGAAAAAGATTAATTTTTACGTGTTTTTCCTGTTTTTCTAGACTGAATTACTTTACCAGGAACTCGAGTCGAGTTTCTATCAGAAACCAAAAAAATTCCAACAGCTTTTAAGCACCGCTAGTGTCCACGATTTGAGTGCTTTACTCAAACGTTGGCTACGCGAACTACCCCAACCCCTGCTTACCAATGAACTTATACAGTTATTCTATCAGTGTCATGTACTCCCGCCCACAGATCAAGCCAAAGCTTTGGCCATTATTTGCCAAATGTTGCCACACGAAAATCGCAATACTCTGCGCTCGCTATTGCGTTTTCTCAATCACGTCATTGAACAGAAACATTTAAACAAAATGAATCTACATAATGTTGCCACCATTATTGCGCCTTCATTCTTTCCGCCACGCTTTGTACATCCGATCGATAAGAACAGCATAGAGGATCAAGTGAAAATGGCGGCCCAGTGTTGTCGCTTAACGAATGTGTTGATAACACGTGGCGAAACACTATTTCAAGTGCCAAATAATTTAATTGAAGAATCGAAATCATCGAACAAAGCGCGACAGGTGAGCGACGTTGAAATTTAAATTGTATTTTTAGGTTATGTTTGCAAATTAAATTTTGATCTTCATTTTCTGTGCTTTTTTCCAGGGCAAACGTGGCTTGCATAGACGTGTAAAGGCCACCGCATCCCTGTTGCATATTAACAGCTCAAACAATAACAATAATAACAACAACAATAGCAGCAACAATAACATCAATATGAACAATAATATTATAAGCAGCAATAATAACAATAACACGAGCACCATTTCCATCGGCGAAAATGGCCAAATGGTTACACGTCAACAGTCAATCAATCCAAGTCATGTACATCGTTTAATTATTTAAATCTTTAGATAGAGAAGATCATAAATTTTTAATTATTTTTTTTTACTTTATTTTAATTAGTTTGTAAAATTATAAAAAAAAAACAACAAAAAATAGACCAAAGTCGTCGCCCTTGTCGTCGTCATTAAAATCCATAATTAGTATTCGTTTTTTTTTTATTATTTTCGTCATTACAAAAAAGGTGTCTAAAAATGATTATTTTTATTTTAAACGTTAATTTAAGTGTAGAATATCTCCAGTCAATTTCTCTTTTTAACATGGAAAAATTAAACTTGAGATTTAAAACATTTCTAATGGATTTTTTAAGTTTAGAAAATTCAATTAAAAAAATTAAACATTGTGTGCATAGGTTTTAAAAAAGCTCAAATAGTCTTTAAAAGTAGTTTTAATTGAAAACCCCTTTACCATAAAATAATCATCTTAATTTTAAAACTAAAATCATTTAAAAATTTAAAAATGTTTATTTATAAAAAAATATTTTTTCGAATTCGAAAAATTTTAAATTCGAATTTTCGAAAAATTCGAAGATATGTTTAAAACTAAATAAAACGAATAAAAAATATTTAGAATTTTCGAAAAATTCGAATTTTGAATTTTCGAAATTTTCGAATTTTGAATTTTTTGAAAAATTCGAAAATATTTTTTATTTTATTTCATAAAACAAATAAGAAGAATAATTTCAATTTTCGAAAAAATCGAATTTTGAGTTTTTAAAAAATTCGTATTTTTAGTTTTTAAATATTTCGAATTTTGAATTTTTGAAAAATTCGAAAATATTTTTTATTTTATTTCATAAAACAAATAAGAAGAATAATTTCAATTTTCGAAAAAATCGAATTTTGAGTTTTTAAAAAATTCGAATTTTTAGTTTTTATTTGTTTTATGAAATAAAATAAAAAATATTTTCGAATTTTTGGAAAATTCAAAATATTCTTTTTATTTGTTTTATGAAATAAAAAATATTTTCGAATTTTTCCAAAATTCAATATTCGAAAATTCAAAAATTCGAAAATATTTTTTTGTACATAAACGAATAAAAAGAATATTTTGAATTTTCTAAAAATTCGAATTTCGAATTTTCGAAAACTTCGAAACTATATTTTTTTTATAAATAAAACGCTGTAATCTTAAATAAAATCATGTATTATGTACATATGTATGTATGTATTTTATGTACATTATGTCGTATATATATTATAATATTACTTACTACTTACAATATGTATGTATAAATTATATGTTCTATTACTAATAATAATAAAAACTTATTAATAATATGTAATTAGTATGTAGTCTAATACAATATACATATAAATAAACATTATAATCATAGTATAGTATTAATACACAGTAATTATAGAACAAAAATTTATTAATATAATAAAAATACAAATAAAAATTTTTAATTCAACAGAACTACGATTTACTTGAAGAATTTAAAGGAGTTCCTGCTAGTATCTAAAGATCGCCTTAAGCGAAAGTTAGTGGAATGGCATCCATCAGGTCCAGAACAATACGTTGAATTCTGTCAAGATATATAATGTTGAAAACCAGGGTCCCGATATCTGTGAAGTCATACAATGTACACTTTTAAATGGCATGCCTTTATCTTCATCATTAAGTATCATTATCATTAGTAGTAGACAGCCCTTAAATTATAATCTATCATGTCTCGAGTGCTCTACCCGCTTGTAATATGTAATTTCGGTTAATTTCGAAATTTTCGAACTTAAGTTCGAATTTACAAAATTTTCGAAAGAAGTCTTCATTGAAAAGTTTTTTTTCTTAGGAGAGAGATAAGGTATACCTTAGTTTTTATTTAATTTAAATCCTTACTTTTTTACGTGACTCTAAAAACGTAACGTCATCCTGGTGGTGTTATGTTATTCTATTCAATTGAATTTTTATTTTGAAATTTATTTTTAATCGAAAATAATTGTTGAAAACACTGCAAGCAGTACTACATTTAAAAATTTAAATTTTGCAACACTGGTACTATTTATTGTTATTTATGCACACTTCAAACGTATACAAAACAAATATTGTGCTGCCATCTGTTAGCTACTAGCGGCACTAAGTGGTTAGCAAAGACATGGTAGTTAGCAAAAGCAATACCCGAAATGTTGACATTTAGATGACACTGTAAACAGTAAATTTCTGTGTAAAAAAAATTCATTTCCTATGCATTCTGGGCGCCTGGTAAAAAATGAAAATTTTGAAGATTTGCATTTTGGTACTCGGCTTGTTTTTTTTTAATATGTTCTTAAGTGGTGATGATATCTTATTATATGAACACATATTGTATATAATATGTATGTGTATGTAGATATTAATTTATATGTGTGTGTGTGTGTGTATATGCACTCATACAAAAATATAAAATTAAATACGTTCTAGAGTAGTACGGCGGGTTTGTTCAATGATTGAGGGAATCTTTTTAGAAGAAAACCTAACTAATGGGGGATATCCGAAGACCTGGGAAAGAGGTCCAAAGACCGAAACGTAAAATTTATTTAGCTTACTAGACACGTACTATTTAAAGCACAGTGAGTACAAATAACAAGATGCGCAGGGCGAAACAAAACACTTGCAGGCTATTTTATGATCAGGTGGACGGACAGCACCTAGGAATTCATCTGCGATAGCGTTATAAAATCTGAACTCCACATCCAGGATGAGGCACTAACTGAAGATTCGTGCAAACCGAACTTCACCTACATCTGTTCTTTTGAATCTGAATCTTACAGTACATAAATACATACATAATTGACCATTACAATCCTTCAGTCTGGACCTAGTTTCCCACACCACTTATGTTGTGTGTGTTAATTTTATACATGAGTGGCGGGGACCCACAGTTTAAACTCGAAACCGAACGACAGATTTTTGAGAAACATTTCATGGCAATTTTATTCCACTCTCAGAGTTTTTATCAGAAATCTGCTGAGGAAGTGAACTGGATTCTTTTAGGGATCACACAAAATAGATAGTTTTTATTTGATTCCAAATTTACGACAATGGAGCAGAGATTTAAAAATTTAAATTTAATTTTCTTAAATATCTATAAATGGGCGTGGCAAATATAATAATATTTACGAACACGTTTTCACCTTTCATTTGATTCCAAATTTATAAAAATTGATGGCTTCGTTCCAAAGTTATAAGAAGTTAAAGAAAATACTTTTTAACAACAACAACCACAACAAAAAATTTTTGCGAAAATTTCATTTTCAAAAATTTTGTGTATTCTACCAGGCGAACAGAATTGTGTAGCAAGGGGGTGTTTGGCAAAATATTTTCTTTAACTTCCCGTAACTTTATAACGAAAGTACCAATTTTTATAAATTTGGTATCAAATGAAAGGTAAGAACGTGTAATTTCATTTAAGGCATACATAAATGAAAATTGATGCTAAACAGGCAAAGTTATAATAGTTTACATTTGATTTGCTTAGATATTTTAGAGTGGGCGTGGCAAATATAATAATGTTTATGCCTACAAAGAAAGAACACGTTCTTACCTTTTATTTGATACCAAATTTATAAAAATTGGTGCTCTACTTACAAAGTTATAAGAAGTTAAAGAAAATACTTTTTTACAACAACAACACAACAAAAATTTTAGCGACAATTTAATTTTCAAAATTTTTTTGTGTTTTACCAGGCGCACAGAATTGTGTAGCAAGGGGGTGTTTGGCAAAATATTTTCTTTAACTTCTTATAACTTTGTAACGAAGCCATCCATTTTTATAAAATTCGTATCAAATGAAAGGTAAGGACGTGTTATTTAATTTTAGGTGTAAATATTATTACATTTGTAACGCTTACTTTAAGATATTTAAGAAAATTAAATTTAAATGCTTAAAACTTTGCTTATGCAGCATCCATTGTCATAAATTTGGTATCAAATAAAAGCTAAGAACCGGGACTTTCATTTTCTTATATTATTTGCCACGCACACTTCTTATTCATCTTCTTATTATTTAATACGTGCAAAGTTATAAGCTAATACATTTAATCTATCTAAACATGATTCAGTGGTCATGGTACTTATATTATAATATAAATTTACGTTCTTAGCTTTCGTTTGCTACCAAATTTATGAAAATTGATGCTAAACGGGCAAAGTTATTAGAGTTTGCATTTAATTTGCTTAAATATCTTAAAATGGGCGTGACAAAGAATGTCATATTTATAGTGAAAATGAAAGTTAATGTTTGTAGCTTTCATTTGATGCCAATTTTATAAAAATTGATGCCTCCGTTACGAAGTTATAAGAAGTTAAAGAAAATATTTTGCCGAACATCCACTTGCTACACAATTCTGTGCGCCTGGTAGAATGCACAAAATTTTTGAAAATGAAATTTTCGTTAAAATTTCTTGTTGTGTTGTTGTTGTAAAAAAGTATATTCTTTAACTTCTTATAACTTTGGAACGAAGGCACCAATTTTTAAAAAATTTGTATCAAATAAATGGTAAGAACGTGTTCTTTCATTTTCACTGTAAATATTATAATTTTTGCCACGCCCAGTTTAAGATATTTAAGCAAATTAAATTTAAACTCTTATAACTTTGCCTGTTTAGCATCAGTTTTCATAAATTTGGTAGCAAACGAAAGATTTGATGTCTGACATGGGTTGTGAACCGTGGCCTTACGTCTAATAAGCCAACACACTACCTACTAGACTACGGCAACTTCAAATCTGATTCTGGATCTTGCACAGTACGCGTCCAAAAAGGGAAGACTGCTGCTTTGAAAAGTTCTAGTCCTAGAGATATGTGCATTAAGGTTATAAACTGAGAATAAAACTGATTTTACATATTTCTCCAACCATTTGGTGTTAGAACTAGTATTTCGAATCTCGTTGCTATGCAGACGGCAATAAGATCTCTTTTAGGTGCAACATTCAGATCTAGACTGGTTGTTATATGCCGAGACTTCCTTAATCGATAATTGCGGCAGTTTCACTTCTAAACAATATGGGTTCTTGGTCACAGGGATATTTCCAATAATTGTAGCGCTAAGGGCCTTACTACAGCAGGTATATACCTAGAAAATATCAATCCAGTTAAGGCTATAGGAATCCAAAATGAAGTGGACATCTTACCTATATTTGGTCACAAAGACTTTTTATCCGATTAACTTAAGCTCGTTTTTAATCAAAATAATGTTTGATACCATGTTGAAGAGTAAAATATCGGATGAAAGGCTAGGAGTTAGTCCGCCCACTTACATCAAAGGAGAGTGTTCTACTTGAAATCGCTATAGAGAGCCCCTAGATAACAAAGTTTATTTTCAAGCAGTATGTACGGACATTGAATGTGCCTTCATCACATTCAGACAGAAACCATAGCAGAACAATCCCTAGATGAGTTCCAGGTAGATCAGGTACAGGTTGACTGATTTGGCCATATATTTAGGCTTAGCTGGATAAGTTGCGGTGTATATGGCATCCATTATATGAATTACAACTATTCATTGTCTCTTGAGGATATTAACTGACGAAGGCTGCTACGGCGTACGATGTGTTAATACTTCTTCCGAAGCCTCTATTCAGGACAGGAAAACAGTTAAGATTACGACTTCGCTTCTCACACTACTTAAGTTGTGTGTGTTAATTTTATTCATAAGCGGCGGGATCTACAGTTTAAAGTCGATTCCGAACTACAAAATTTTTTTAGAAACTCTTCATGGCAATTTTTATTTTACGCTCAGAGTTTTTGCCAGAAATCTGCTGAGAGGAAATCGCCGCTGAAATGTTTCTAATATTTGGATTTGATCGAGATGTCTGACTTGGGTTTTGAACAGTGGCTACTAGCCTACGGCGACTTAAAGATTATCATATCAAACTAGGTGAAATACTTGGATGTTATACTGGATAGGAAATTGAAAACTGGACAGGAAGTTAGGACGGCAAAAGCCCACTAAGCCCATAAAGCCCATAAATGACACATGGGTTGTACGGAAGCTTTATTGTCACAGGCCTAGTCTAACTTATGTTTGAGCAGTTTGTTGGACATAGATGGTTTTGGAAATCTTACAACGTACATATCTCAATAATTCAGAAGATTAAAATAATGTATTGTTTAGTTTCAAGAAAGGGGCGATGGGGACATCACCTACAAGAGCACTGCAAACAAAGGCTCTTTATTCAAACGATAGAGATACGGATTCGATATGAAGTGGGCACTTGAGGTGTATCGTCTAAAGGCTTTGAGTAATTGTATCAAGTAGGGCTATAGATCGCATTATCATGATATTAGTAACTGCCGTCAAATAAATTTTGCGTACAGCTGAATCAAATTTGCCTTCCAAATTGTGTATTATAAGAGCCTGGTTTAATTTGTTTTGTTTTTTTTTCTCAAACTAAATCAGACCTGCCTCAAAAAACAATTGAAATGTTTAATGGGTTTAAAGAAAAGCATCACCTGCAGTCTAGCATAAGTGGCGTCACCAGAATTCCAGCTCATTTATTACATCTGTTTTAAACGAATTTCTTCTTCTCAATAGCAGAAGAAGGAGAACAAATCTGATATTCTTTTTATTTTTAATTGAATTGAAATTTTTCTTGGGAAATCGATCCATTAATGTCTTACAATTTGTCATCCATTTGGAGATTTCTTTTCTTTTATTCTGTGATAACTTTTTTGGGTGACTCTCTTGCACGTTCAACGACTGAATGGCTGGCTGGCTTTTACTTACAATTTCGTGGGATTATGTGGGATTAACGGAAATTAATTCAACACAAGATTATTGTGTTGCGAGGCAGTAATGGAAACGTTGAAATAATGCATTAGAACGTCATAGAACGTCTCAGACAGATAAGATTGTCACAAAATGAGCAAATAGAGAGAGGGGGAGAGAGATGATTAATAAAATTTATTTACCCAATTTCTTTATTTTAATTTTATCAGTGTTGCGTCGTCCACAAGATGATTAATTGTTGGTCATTACGAGTCAATACAACAAAATATTGTTTAAAACTAAAGAAATTCAATAATTTTTATAGATTCTGGACCCTTTTCAGCCATGAATCATAGAAACCTGAGGCATTTGTTAATGTCAACTGAAATGAATATGTTGAGAATATATTGTGTTTGCAAAAGCAAAATTGTGTTTGCAAAAGTAAAATTGTGTTTGCAAAAGTAAAATTGTGTTTGCAAAAGTAAAATTGCAAAATTGATTTTAAACTCAAATTCATCTCATCAATCTAGACAACAACGTGTTGTTGTTGGTTAAACTACCGATTGTCTTAGTACTTACCCACTAGGTGTTAATAGTTTCCACGGCAGAGACTTTAAGTAAAACACTGCATAATTATCATATAAAGACGCCGTAACCTAGTAGGTACTGTGTTTTGGCTTATTAGGCGTAAAGCCAGGGTTCGAGCCCCAGGCCTAGACATCAAAACAAAAATACAAAAAGTATTTCTTCGCCGACAGGAAGTCTCAGCTGATATCTGGCAAAAAGTCTGAGACTAAATAAAATTGCCATGAAAAGAGTTTCTCAAACCATGGAGGCGGCCTCAGACCGCAAAAAATTATTTCTTTTGAGTTAACTGATAAGTTCACCTAAGGCAACGTTTACAAAACTTTCGTCATTCTGAAAGAAGTAATTTTCTCTTAGATCTGGACAGTTCCGTCCGTCAAATTGCCGACGAGGATTTAGATTTCAATAAAATCTTTGGATAAGTTTGCAAAATTGCTGGACCATAGATTCGTTCTATCAACAATACTCCAAACGATATGACGACTTTATGTAACTAATTTATGGGACATTATGATAACAGACATTATATAGAGATGACACAATTTCGATTACATTAGATTTAATATTATTGTTATTTATAACAATATAATTTATAAAATAAAATTAATTATTAACTTAACAATATATTAAATATAATTAATAATTCCACCTAAAATTTCTTTTTAGCTGTCAGTCCTTAATTACTCTCGATCGTTTTCATAAATCCTTTGCCTGTTGTTGCTTGAAAATGTTAAATAAACGCGACTACATTTGCGTAAATAACAAGGAGCATTACATTTACCGTTACTGTTACATTTTCTTGAGCCTTCATTCGAATTTATTGTAGAGACACTTTTTATGAAACGTATGACCACATTCAAGTGAACCACCATAAACGACGTCATCACTTTGGAAATATTGTGAACAAGTTCCACACTTTACTTGGCTGAATGTAGACATTTTTGATTGTTGAGAATGCGATTTATTTGCTTTGATTTAATGCTTCTTTATCTTATGAAATCTTTTATCGAACGTATACAATTATATTTGCCAAAGTAATCAAAAATAGGCATTTCATCGTTGACATTATGTATCCTTTTGCCGTGTCATGTCTTTAGGTGTGTAAACCAGAAATAGTCACGCAAAGCAAAATCCAGAAAATGAATCGAATGCAAACGTAATCCTTAACCAAAATCATGGCTTTTTGCCATTTTAACTTCGAACCTAAAATATAAATCTTAAAAGCGCTTGAATATAAAAATTTATGTAGCAACACTGAAAAATGAATGTTCATTCAAGTCCCCCAACCTACATATTGTTGTATAATTCGCATATGCATTTTACGATCTTTGGTACAGCATTCGCAGTATGATTGCCGTATTTCAATCAATTACACATTTGGACACTTGTTCTTAGACCAGGGAACTTTATTCTTATTTACTTAAAAGAACATGTAAAACCTCTTCAACCACAATCTGTTGCGTGTTATACAAGAGATAAATAATTTACGATGCTTTATTTTTGTCAAGAGAATTGTGTACCATACAATTATATTTCAACATAGGAATTGCCACTTACCTCGGCAAAATTGGCCATTCGGCAACAATTCTTTCGGGACTCCACCTATTCGGAACAAAACAGCTTCGTTCATGGAACTTTTAGGCTGGTTTCCAGCTTAGGGGAGTGGTGCCTTTAGTGTGCAGCTCCCGAGTTAACCAATTTCCTCTACGAGTTCGGTGGAGTAGTTCGCTTGAAGAAAACAATTAGTCTGTTGTCTTAAATGACGCCCGACTTTAAGGACAATTGTTTCGGAATGGCTATGTACCATGGCTATACAGCGTACAAGGTCCATTTTCCAAAGAAGTCCATTTTTATCCAATTTAGTCCCATTTGTTGGTCATTAAAAGAACACAGTTACCAGACCGTTACAAAAACTGTTTAGTTTAAGAGGTCCTCCATTTTAAATATTAACTAATTTTACTCGATTTGTGTAGATCATATCTGGTAAGAATACTTAAGTTTTATAATATTATCTCCAAATAATTATTTTAATGTTTTTTTTGTTGTTGTTTTGAAATTATAAACGTTGTATGTCTTTTTAACATTTTCTCCAATCTATATTTTTGTTAATTTGGCGATTTTGATGATTTTCTATAGATAGTATGACGATGACGAATATGACGCACAACATGGCAACCGTGTTTCCCTCGCATATTAAAGTATACCCACACACATTCCTAATATGATCGTCTGAACTGAAAAATTCTCCACACGCTTATTATAATTCGCATTTTCTTTTTACGTTTTTTGTAGTTATAAAGGGAAAAATTAAAGTAAGGTTTGTGCGCTGAATAGTGGATTATGGATGAAGCCGTATTTCTGGATGAAGCCGTGTTTATGGATGAGGCACTGCTGTACTCGCAGAAGAAGAAGAATAAGAAGAATAAGAAGAATAAGAAGAATTTTATTTCTCTGCTTTGTCTGCAAAATGTATTTTTATGAAAAATGAAATAATTTAGAAATCAAAACGTCGTTCGGAATCGACTTTAAAATTGTAGGTCCAACCACTCAAAAATAAAATTAAAGCAAACTACATAAGTGGTGTGAGAAGGTAGGTTGTAATCCTGACTAAAGGTGGTGTAATTAAGTCAAGAAAAACAAGTTCATTGTTTAAGTCCGGTTGCCCAAAGAAAACTCTATTCTTTGAATTTCATCCATATTGTTGCTCTGATTTGAGTTCTCAGAAAAGAACTCGGTCTTCTGCAATCCAAAATTCTATGTGATTTGCAGTTTCAGATAAAAATCTCAATCTGTAGTTTCTTTCAGCTACATTTAAAAGGTGTTTGTTTAACATTGACTGAGGCTCGTTGCTTCACAATAATAAATGCAATCTCTTTAGCTAAAGTGATCTTTAAATGCACCTCTAACTTCTTTTCGTTATTACAACCTACAGATAAAATAAAGTTAACTTTTTTCAAAAATATGGCAATAGCGGAGCAATATCGAGAAAACTGCTCAATTAAACAAGTTTTTTTTAAACGTAGTGGCAACGACTCATTTTTTTTGCTCATTTTGTTTATATTTGAAGTTGCCTTTTTGTCAACCTTATGTGTTGCAGAACATTATTTCAAATATTTTTCGCTTCTTTGATATAGCTAGGGATGTAATGGTATATGCCCCTTCCCCCTATTTGATCAGAATAAATTTATCCTTAGCAAGCTCTAGACCGTAGCTCTTAAGCCATGTTTGAGTTTTTATTACGATTTTCTTTTCAACTCTCTTTGGCCATCCTCTACTGCTGAAATTACTGTCTTCTGTGTGTCATTTCGTTGGTCAGATTGCGGGCCTCATGTCTAAGCATAGATACCTGGGTTGTGACAGATCTGAGTTCTACGGCTCTGGGACATTCGCAGTTAGTATCCCAGAAAACTTATGAATTCCTTTATGTTGTGCTTTCGTAATATAAATCCATTGTAGAACTATATTTTAAAATGTTTCGTATAGCAAGTGCAGCATTGAAGCTTTGAGCATAGCAGCGTCTAAGTTGTGCAAAATATATGTATTTGTTAATAACTGCTCAAACAGTATTATGACGAAGTTTCTCACAAACCCATCCATGTCGTGTGTGTTAATTTTATACATGATTGGCAGGACCTAAGTTTAGAGAGCACAAAATAACTTTGACTGGAGATTTTTTAAAAACCCTAAAAGCAATGGTATCAGCTATGCCAACATACATATTGTTACGTGTTTACCTTTAAAAAAAATAAAATATAAGCTCGTAGATTGCAAATAAAAAAAAATAAATTTGTGTTTAGTTTTAATTAAAATTCTTTATTATTCTCACAACTCTGTGTGCTACTAATGTAAACAACAGCAATTGCTTTGTTTGTTATTCCTCTGTTTACACCCTTTGCATAAGCAATAACAATTACTAGACAATCGTTCGACGGATCGACGGAGAAGAAGACGCGCACGTATGGAAAATTGACCACATCATGAATCAAGCCAAAGCATAAGTTCTAAAACTGTTCACAATTTTAGGTCATACTTTTTCAAATCAGGACTGATAAACGGCCAGATATGACCAAAGCTGGACCCCGATGTGGGTCGCTTTACCTTATGAACTGGCACAGAATATTGCTGGAAAGTCAGTGGTTGATTTGGAACGGTAAACCTTTGACTATTTGAGACATCTAATCAAACCTTGACTGAAGCTGGATGATGTTCTTTTTGGTGCTTGAGTATTCAGTTTAAGTGCATCTTTCGATGCAGTAACAGTTTCTTCATTGGCAAACAAAAATTTTTTGTACAAGTTATCAGCATAGTTCACCAGCCTATTTTTATTCCAAACTTCAAGCAACAAATGACCGGCACAGCGTTTGAAAGCCCCAAGTCCCATGGACTTTGATAAGGCAATGAACTTCATGATCATAATTTTTTATTTGCAGGATAGATTTCTCTTAATTCTTTATTTGATATTCACTGGAAAATACCATATTATGGTGTGGTAGACGGAGATTCTTTCGACATAGAGTCCTTTCTGTATAGAGGCCCAGTAGTGTCCTGTCTCCCTCTTTAGAGCCATCCTTATAGCAAGAAGTCCTCACGAACATCTATGCAAAGAATTTGTGATCAAGAAAGTCTGGTAGACGGAGATTCTTTCCATACATATAGAGGCCCTTCTACTCTCCTATCTCCATGTTTAGAACCATCTACATAGCAAAAAGTCCTCACGAATATCTGTGAAAAGAATTTTTGTTCAAGGAAATCTGGTAGACAAAGGTTATTTCTACATAGAGGCCTTTCTACATAGAGGCCCTTCTACTGTCCTATCTCCCTGTTTAGAACTATCCCTATAGCAAGAAGTCCTCACGGACATCTGTACCAAGAACTTTTGATCCACAAAGTCGATCTGGCATCAGAATGATGCAGTTTGTTACGATTAATATGATAAGCATGCTATCGGATATAGCCTCAAGCGAGTATCCAGATAGTGTGTTGGCTTATTAGACGTGAGGTCACTGTTCAAACCCCAGGTCAGACATGTCCAACAAAACGAAACATGGAAAATATTTCTTCGGCGACTCCTCCTCTCAGCAAATTTCTCTATCATTGTTGTGAATTGAAGAACCTGAAATGAAATATTTTTGGACAGTCAGAAAATATCGACAGTAGCTGTCTAGACAGAGCTGCTTTGGAGTAAGGCGCATAGCTCTTGAAATTATTATGTTAGCTGAGAAGTACTAACCAGCAATTATAGACCTACGGTACATAAGGCACAATATTTCAATTACATGTTTCACTATGCCCACCGATTTATACATATGTAAGGCGTCTGATTCGCTCAATGTGGTCCAAAGAATGGAATAACGATACGGTAGTTCCACTTAAAGTGCGCTTGTACATGGAAGTACGATATGGTTGTTCCGCTTAATGAGGTCTTGAGGACGGAAGTGCGATTTGGTAGTTCGGCTCAATGTGGTCTTGAGGATGGAAGTACGATGTGGTTTTTACGCATAATGTGGTCGTGAGGATGGAAGTACGATGTGGTTGTTAAGCTTAATGTGGTCTTGAAGACGGAAGTGCGATTTGGTAGTTCCGCTCAATGTGGTCTTGAGGATGGAAATACGATGTGGTTGTTAAGCTTAATGTGGTCTTGAAGACGGAAGTGCGATTTGGTGGTTCCGCTCAATGTGGTCTTGAGCTTGGAAGTACGAAATGTAGTTCCGCTTAATGTGGTCTTGAGGATTGAAGTGGTTTTAGTTGGTAAGAGCAGATTTGGTTAAGGAACCTGTTATAAAAGCATGTCTCAACTGAAGAATGGCATCAGTTTAGAAAAGTTAACAAAGACTGGGGGACTTGGCTGGTTTCTGTTCTCCTAACTTTAGTTGGGTTTTTTCTTATAAAATCCACAATTCGCCAGCTGGGAAAAGAGTTCGTATCATACGATTCATACGTCATTGATTTTAACATCATTAGTCTTTGGCTCCCATCACTGACTAAATTTGTAAGCGTGTTCTCATATTCTCATATTTTTGTCAAATAAAGTCATCCGTTAATAATTGAAATAAATACCATTCATAATGGGATTGGTAACCTTAGACGCTCCACTTTAATATCATGCAGAGCAGCTCTCTGAAAGTGATGCTGATTAATTTTCACGCGAACAAAAAAACAAAATCATTAAATCATTATCGTTTAGAGAAGGAAATTAATTTCAAAATCTAAAGAAAAATTTGTTTACAACAATTAATTATGACAACAACAGCAACAACAACAATAAGAAATAAATAAAAAAAAAGTGAAAAAGAAAGAAAAAGAAACCACAACAAAAGGCGAAGATTTATGGAAATAAAAATTTCATTTGATTTCCAATGGAAATATGAGTTAAACTCCAAGCAAATAAAGAATCACTGACTGAATGGATGAATGAATGGATTTTTTTTTTAATTTTAAATGAGATTATGACACTGGCACGATGGTCTTTCTCTCTTTCATAGAGATAACTATACACTGTTATAGCATGGCATGGCGTG
The DNA here is from genome assembly GCA_958299815.1 of Sarcophaga carnaria. Taxonomy (NCBI): domain Eukaryota; kingdom Metazoa; phylum Arthropoda; class Insecta; order Diptera; family Sarcophagidae; genus Sarcophaga; species Sarcophaga carnaria. The sequence goes on along the minus strand of OY283153.1, from coordinate 21,441,370 downwards.
AGATGGTATGGCATGGCATGGCATAGCTTTACATAGTGGGCCTAGTATTATAAGTGTTGACTAGTGTTGGTGGTTTTGCGGCTGTGGTGTTGCGATCACTCTGATCATGAAAACGAGACGAAAGCAGAAAAATCAAACAAATTAATGCCCATTGGGCTTTTGACAATAAACACTGTCATGATGCCATAGACAGACAGACAAACATACGTACATACATAGGAATGGTTTGGTTTTACTATTAAACAAATGTTTAATGCTCCAGTTACTTCCTCCTCTGCAGTTACAATGGCCTGTGAAACGTATCAAAATGAAAATAAAAAATGCCCTGTGATGTTATGGGATGTGGGTGGTTTTTGTAAAGTTTTTTCTTTCTTTCTCTGCTATGCGAGGGACTTTATTGCCTTGATTGTGTTGACTACATGATCTTCTTGTTGCAGTTGTATAATTTTATATTTTTGTTGTTGTAATTGTTGCTTTTGTTGTATTGTGTTTTTAATAAAAGAAAAATTCATCTTTGTGCTGTATAAAGTGAAATACAAAGCCAAGAAAAACTAATGAAAAGAAAACCTATGAAATGACATGAAATTGAAATTTTGACGGAAAGTAGATTTTCCACAAATGCACTCTACGTTAGCAAGCAATGGTAGGAAATAGAATTTGGCGAGCATCACAAACAAACAGCATCATGGGAAGGTCACATATCCCTATCGCTTGGGAAAGCTTAAAGCTCTGTGAACACATTGCAATTCAACACGTTCTCAAAAAAAAACATTATACCTAAAAAAAGACTAATGGTAACCCTATCATTCTAGAACTTAATGCTGATCTGCTTAGTTGAAGGACTGGATCAAGAAAATAAAAACAGCAAAAACAGAAACCATTTGGGAAGATGAATTAGCTTTGTGACTTTGTGAATTAGCAATGCTAGGCAGTTCTGGTCGAACTTTCTCCTATGTTAAGAGTAATAAAGATCGATAATTAATGAAATAAAATAATAATAATAATAATAATAATAATAAAATAATGAAAATAAGCGAAAATCAAACACTCAACAGAATTTTGTTTTCTATAAATCCAGACTTTGAAGCTATTTGTGCAGACTGGCTGGCATTTCAGTTCGATATTTTTCCATTCGGATTCAAAAATTGATTGAACTTTGATGAGTTTCTATTACGTTTCGACAGTGGTAACGCGATCAAACAACATACATATATACATACGTGCCATTACAATCCTCAGTGTAATGTGACGTGACCTACAGTCGTCTACGAACCACAGTTTTTTTTGAGAAACTCCTCTTGGCAATTTTTATTTATTCTCAGTTTTGCCAGAAAACTGCTGAGTAGAAGTCGACGAAGAAATATTCATTCATATTTCATTCATATTGGAGATCTTTAACCTGGCATTTGAATCGCGGCCTCACGTCTAATAAGCCAGAACACTACCTACTAGGCTACGCAATCAATTAAATTGGTCTTTTATGTTCTCAAGACCTTTTTAAATTACTTCAAACTATTAAGTGTTTGACATATTTTGCGCGCGCTCACTCATGAATGTTTAGCTAACCTGTTCGACCTTGATAAAGTATTCGTTTCAAAAGCCTAGAACAGGGTGAACATTTGCTAAACACTTCCATTAGGGTAAATGCGGCATGGTAAATGCTTAACTTTTGATACGCTTAAGGAATTCATCTATCTTGGCTCCGCCGTTACCTCCAGAAATGATGTCAGTCTTGAGATCACTCTTGCCAACAGGTGCTACTATGATCTCAATAGGCAATTGAGCAGCAGAGATCTCTCGTACGACAAAACTAACACTCTACAAGACACTCATCCTACCCGTGCTTCTTTATGGCGCAGAGGCATGGACCCTATTAAGTACAGATGCAGCGGCCTTGAGAGTGTTCGAGAGAAAAATCCTACGCAAGATCTTCGGTCCAGTTCGAGCTGGCGATGATTTCCGTATCCGATACAACAGTGAGCTGTATGAGCTCCTCAACGACATAGACGTTGTACAGCGTATTAATATTCAGCGGCTGCGCTGGCTCGGCCATGTCGTTCGAATGGAGGAGGATGCTCCGGCGAGACGGGTATTTGATACGGGAATCTGCGGAAGTCGGCGAAGATGACGACCTTGCATCCGTTGGAAGGACCAAATCGAGGAAGCCCTGTCATCGATTGGTGTGACCAAATGGCGTAGCCGCGCACGAAGCAGAGGCGCCTGGAAGGATGTGTTGCGGCAGGCCGAAATCCGATAAACGGGTTGTTATGGCCAATTAAGTAAGTAAGTATGATTAATTACCTTTACACAAGATATGAATGGGCGACTTGAAGATCTCGACTATTCCAATAGGGGTTAGTTACTCACAGAGAACTTTTCACAGATCGAATAAAAGCAGCGAATCAGGAATTTCGAGTATTACGGAAGGCAGTGGAGTTTTAGGAACTTCAAACACAACTTGAAACTAAGGTTCGGGGTTTTCGCCTCCAAATGTATCCAATCTGCTCTTCTATACGATTGTAAATTTTGAAATTATGCTGCAAATAATAGATACTCACTGCCAGCTTTTATAAATCCCAAACGCCACTGGAAACAGGTATGGAGCCAGATTATCCAAGCTTTAAGGACCTCATATCCAATATTGATGATTGTATGAAGGCTTGTCAACTTCTGGATTATTTAATTATTATGACCCGAGTTTGGCGAAAATAGATAGACTCCGAAATAAAACTAATGGCGTAAGATAGATCGATAGATATTATCATTAAGTCCTTGTGATCTAGTGTTAGTGATCGATAAACCGTTCTTAAGCCTCCCTAATAAATATTTTAATTTATTATAAAGTGCCTACAAATTCGTCTGTTATCTCTTATTTCCATCACTTCTCTCCTGCATTAAAAATAATTCACTTATATGGGTCGTTGTCGAGTATATTTTATGAATATTTTTTTTTTAATAAATAAACACGAGAGAAAAACAAATTTCGACCATAAAATGGTCATGTTTAACTAATTTAGTTATTCATAGTTGGCAGTCGTTTGGATTTCTTGCTTTTCTTTTTCATTTTCATTTAGTTTAGCAGTTGAAATTAATTTAAATTCTTGATCATTTTAATTTTTTCTTATGAACACAGGAATTTGTACTAATTTTGTTGCTTTTTTGGTTGTCATTTTATTATTAATGTGGGGAGGGTATTTAACACACTTTAATAAATAAGAGACTTCATTTAAGGTAATTTTGTTTCCGTATTTACACACAAAAATTACATCATAATTTATGTTTACATCATAATTTACATCAAAATGTAGAGCAAAAAAAAATTAATTACAAATCTGGAATAGAGATTCGGAAATTGTTTGCTTTGTGGAAGTAATGTCAGTGCACAGAGGTATATATAACATACATACACTGAGCGCCATAAGTGAGTCAACACTTTTGTTCTTAAGTGTAAAACAGTTTTGTTCTTAAGTATAAAAAAGTTCCTTTATCATGAATTGTTGTTTTTGTTTTAACATTTTATAAGTAATAAATAAACGTTTTTATTTTTGGAAATTTATTCGTCTATTCTCAATTACTTTTCTCACTATCCTAAGAAAGTGAATTATTTCAGGGTGTTTCGGGGGAATTGGGGTAAAAAAGTCCAAAATAATATATTTTAATTTTGAGCCAAGAAATACACAAAATTGTATTAGAAAAAAATATATAAATGTTTCTAAATAAAAAACATTACCTTGTTGTTCGGGGGTTGATCGAGAGAATGATAAATTCCTTTTATTTTTCTTCTCTTTTTTCTTTCTTCCTTACATTCCACATAACTTAAGCGTATTTACACTACTTAATACATTATACTTAAAATTAGGGTGACCAGCGTAAACATCCCGCCCCCTTGCAAGGGTGCAACAAGTAGGAACGGGAAGCTACCTGGTCAAATAAAATAAGGAAATCCAAAATTCAATTAATTCAAAATTCATTAAAAAAAATTCATAGCAAAATTTAATAAAGAGAGAAAAAAAAATAATTATTTGCTCAATACATTGATCACAATTGTGGCACCAGCAGAGTTGGGTGTTGCAACCACGTTGTTGTTGTCATTGTTGTTTCGAGGCTGGCAGGAACACTCATGAGCTTGGCTGCGGGTTGTGCTCTTATTGTTGGGTTTCCGTAGACTAATCCTTTTGTTGTGGGGAGCATTGGACTTATTGCTGTTTCGATGTCGAAAATGCAGCATTGTGTGGTGTTTGCCCAGACATTCCATACACCGCTCCCTACTACGGCAATTCTTAGCAAAATGGGACTGGGCCAAACAGTTCGTACAGTATTTTAGTTTCTTTACTGCGCCCAGTCGCCTGTAGGGGTTCAAGCGCCGGAATGCCGGGCATTTTTGAAGGGAGTGATGACCCTTGCACAAAAGGCAATTTGAGACGTTGCGTTTCACCACTTCATCCAGACTCTGGGTTTCTGGACGTTCCACCGTAAATTTTCTGGGTACTGCTTCGGACATCTATAAATAAAAGGACAAAACAAAACAAGGAAAAAGAAAGAACGAATTAGTTCTGACTAGGGTTAGGGAGTAATACGAGCTTAACAATAGGCCGCGTTAGAACGCCATTGGCAGTCCGAACGTCAGCCACTCGTACTTTCGAATCCGATCCTACATAAACGCGCGAGATACGACCGAGTTTCCATTCGCTCGGAGGCAAGTTGTCGTGTCGAATCACGACAAAATCATCAATCGCGAAATTGCGTTGGGGACATTTCCACTTGTTGCGCTTATGGAGTTCAACTAAGTACTCGTCCTTCCAGCGACGCGCAAACAAATGGTGCAGAACCTTCAATTTTCGCCACCTATTAGCGTAGGTGAGAGATTCCATTGACAAATCAGGTTCAGGGGGTGAAAGGATAGCACTTCCCACAAGGAAATGACCAGGGGTTAAGGGGTTAATGTCTGAAGGGTTATCCGTCATGGGACAGAGTGGACGAGAATTCAAGCAAGCTTCTATTCTTGCCAGCATGGTAGTGAATTCCTCAAAAGTAAACTTTTGAGCATTAGATATTTTCCGCAGATGAGTTTTAAAACTTTTCACACCAGCTTCCCAGAGGCCACCCATATGTGGGGCTCCAGGAGGAATGAAGTGCCATTCGACCGATTGAAAAACGTTCTCCGATATAATCTTATGCTTCAATTCGGTAAAAAACTTAGCTTGATCCCTTTTCATCACATTCGCTGCGCCAACGAACGCGGTTCCATTATCCGAATATATATGTGCGGGGCAACCTCGTCTGGAGGAAAAACGAGTAAACGCGGCCAGAAAACAGTCCGTCAATATTTCATTGGTAGCTTCTAAATGAATTGCCTTTGTAGCAAAACATACAAACACCAGCACATATCCTTTAGTGATTCGGCAACCACGTCCAATATAGGATTTAATTTCAAAAGGTCCAGCGAAATCTAGACCAGTATGGGTGAAAGGACGAGTCAATGTCGTTCTTTCTGGGGGTAGCGCAGCCATAATTTGCTGACCCAAATTCTTACGATAAATCGTACAGATCTTACAGTTATGAATAACTGTTCGAATTAGGGTTTTAAGCCTAGGGACCCAAAACTCCTGCCGCATGAGGCGCAGCATTAAAGACAACTCAGCATGTACAGAGCATTTATGAAGATGCTCCAAATATAGTCGGGTAAAATGACCATGGTAGGGGAGTAATTTGGGGAAGCGTTCGTCGTAGGTCAAAGTTGGTGATCGAGAGAGTCATCCGTTGACTCTCAAGAAAGCATTCGAGTCAACAAAGGGGTTGAAGGTCAATAGAGGGCTCTTACGAGGCAAAGCAGCTCTCTCCTTCAAAATTGAGTATTCGGGGAAGTGTGAACTTTGACACAAAATAATTAGCCGACGCTTCACGAAACTGATTTCGTCCTGAGTAAGTCCAATTGACAAGTATTTCCGAGATAACTCATGGGTTTTATTGGCGGAATGGTAAAACCGGAAAACGTAGGACAATACTCGCAACGCGCGAGATAAGTGCGAAAATCGGCTCAAAATTTCCTCAGTGAACGTTGTGGTATTGACGTTCACTCGAACCACACGTGTTTCAAGCTGGGTACAGGGCTGGAATGACGATTTCGGCCATTCAGAACGTGGAAGGCTTAGCCAAGTAGGGCCCTTCCACCAGATGTCAGAATTGACGAGTTCTCTGGCTGTTATACCTCGACTAGCCAGGTCAGCAGGGTTATGATGAGATTCCACATGATTCCAATTATCGATGCCAATAGTATCCAAAACATACGAAACTCTATTCGCCACAAAAGTTGGCCAATGGCACGGGGGTTTCTGAAACCAGGACAGAACTATTGTCGAGTCTGTCCAATAAAAAGCTTTAGTATTGGTAAAATTCAACTCCGTGAGGAGTGAATGTACCATTTTTGCCAACAGAGTTGCACCGCAGAGCTCTAAACGGGGTAAGGTTTGCACCTTTACTGGCGCAACTTTTGTCTTGGCAGCGAGCAAATGAGTGAATATTTCACCTGACGGGGTTTTGATTCTGCTATAAAGGGTGGCAGCATATGCTTTCTCAGAAGCATCACAAAATGCATGAAGTTGTACTTCATACTCAGGGTTAAAATTAACCCAGCGGGGGATATTAATCCTGCCGATGAACGAGTAATCATCGACAAATTCGCGCCACCTGTGTAACGTCATGGGTTTCAAACAATCGTCCCATTCGGTTTTGTCCTTCCAAATTTGTTGCATAAGTATTTTAGCGACAATTATTTTGGGTGCTAGCCACCCAACAGGGTCAAATAGCTTGGCTATTTGAGAAAGGACAGAACGTTTGGTGACTTGGGTAATATCGGGCGTTGGAGATGGCTTGAAGAAGAATGTGTCCAAGCTCGCGTTCCAACGTAAACCCAACGTTTTAGCAGTACTAGCATCTGAAAACTTCAAAAAATTGGAATCCAATAAATGTTCGGGGGGTAAGTCTCGAATAAGACTTTGTTCGTTCGAAGTCCATTTCCGCAACGAGAAACCAGCCGACTTCAAAACGTGAATTAATTCATCGCGATTATGAATGGCCTCCTCAATAGAATGTGCACCCGACAAAATATCGTCCACGTACATTTGAGTACGCAAAATGGTGGACGCAGAAGGGTAGTTTGACTCACAGTCGCTAGCTAATTGGTGCAACGTTCTAATTGCCAAATAAGGAGCACAGTTCACTCCGAACGTCACTGTTCTCAATTCATAATCCTCTATATCTCCCTCGGGGTTTCGACGAAATAATATCCGCTGAAAATGTGCCTGATCCGGTCTGATCAGTATCTGCCTATACATTTTCTCTATATCAGAATTAAAAACATATCTGAACAGTCTCCAACGCAAAATCAGTATAGTTAAGTTAGACTGTAAAATTGGTCCAGGGTGTAGGACATTGTTGAAACTAACACCGTTCGAAGACGGGCTTGAGGCATTAAAGACTACCCGAAGTTTAGTCGTAGTACTATCGGGTTTAAAAACAGCGTGATGTGGCAAGTAATAATTAGAGTTGGGAGAATGAGCTAAATCGGCGCTGACCTTTGTCATGTGACCCAAGGTAGAATATTCCTCAATAACCGAGTCATACTGACTCTTAACCTCCGGGGATTTAAGTAATCTCGCTTCATTCCTCATGAACTGCGATAGGGCTATTCTCCGGGAGAACCCAAGGTTCAAACTGGTCGGAAATTCGGACCTAAAGGGCAAGGTAACCACATAACGTCCCTCCCTATTTCTAGTGGTGGTACGACGGTACAAATCCTCACAAAATTTGTCCTCAGCCGAAACTTTCATAAATTTGGGAACTTCCTCAACTTCCCAAAACCGAGTGATTTGGTCGTTCAAGTCCAAATGACTGAAAAATGACACGATAGAGTGTAAAGAATGCGGCTGAGGAACTCTACCAGTAAGGACCCATCCAAAGACGGTCTTCTGGGCTATAAGAGAACCCTTAGGGTCCCTTTTTACGTCGGTCAACATAATTTGCGAATATACATCCGCTCCCAATAGTAGATCCATATGGCAGCATTTGAGATCCGAAGCAGGGATTTCGGACAAATCGAAATCAATTGTGTCTTTCAGTGAACACGTAGGTAGGCGACCAGTTAGTTGCTCGACCACATAAGCATCAGTCTCCAAGTGAAATTCTGGGTCAATGGACGAACCCAAGGAAACCGAGCAGATTTTAGTAGAATTAGCTGCTATCGCTCCATTCAAACCGAGTATCGTAGCAGCAGGGGCAGAGAATGTTGGAAGATCCAGCTTTCTCTGAAGTCTCTTCGAGACAAAGGTAGCCTGAGAGGCAGGGTCTATCAATGCTCTAGCAGAATATCTTACGTCGTTGAGCATGATATCTACTACAGTCGTGGCCAGCAAGACTGTAGAATACGGGGTGGACTGTAGTTGTGTCGAAAAATTTCTAAACGAGCGAGCCTCGGCAGAAGTTGATGGTTTCTCCACCAAGTTTTGCTCAGAACGAGAGGTGTGCTCCGGAATAGGAGCAGAGTGACTTGATGTCGCGGGGGTTGTTGAATTATTTCCGGGTTTGGGTCGAGAAGGGTTAGGGGCTTCAGTGCGATGAAGCAGCGAATGATGCCTTTGCTTGCACATATAACAAACATTAGTGCTCTAGCATCTTCGAAATTCGTGGGAGGTTGCCAAACAATTCGTACAAATTTTGTTCCTTTTGGCAACATTTATCCTTTCGCTCACTGACATCCTGAGAAACTTGGAGCACAATCGAATGGGATGATTATCCGAACACAGTGTGCATTTTTTCGGGGGTATATTAGGAGTGACCGTTGTCCCAAAACTCTTAAACTTTCGATTCTCCTGAGGAGAATTTCGGGTACGATTATTCACTTGGTTCGGATTGTGACTGCCAATTATATCAGAAACAGACTCTAAGGTCCGATACCTCGCAGTCAAAAACTCGTCCATGCTGCTCCATTTGGGTAAGCATGAGTTAGGGCCCTGGGACTGTTCCCAAAGACCAAGAGTATTCTCAGGTAATCGGGTGGAACAAATATAAACGAATATGATGTCCCAATTTCGCGTTTCAATCCCGAGCAAGGATAAATTAGTTATGCAATCATTGATCGTCCTCTGCAATCGCTTGATTGCAGGACCTGATTCTCTTTCAATAACAGAAAGATTGAATAAGGTTTTCAACTGGGAATTTACCAGTACTCGCTTGTTTTCGTACCGGTCTACCAGATTTTTCCACGCCATATCAAACCCATCGTTCGTCATAGGGCATGTGCGGATTATATCCCTAGCCTCGCCTTCCGTTTTTTGTAGGAGATAATACATTTTCTGTTTATTACTGATATGGGGGTTAGTCCCGTAAAGGACCGTGAACATGTCCCTGAAAGTTGGCCAGGACGCGTAATCCCCAGAAAATGTGTGGGTGTCACACGGGGGAAGGTGTATGGGGATAGTACCACTAGGGTTCGCGGGTTTAGACTTGAAATTATCAACTAAACTATCGAGAAATGATACCAGTTCGAAATACAAAGTATATCCCGACGTGTACTTTGTCTTGATGTCTTTTGTCGACATCTTGGTATCCTCAGCATTCTCTAGAAGGTCTTCATAACTATCGCGGAAGACCTCCCACAAACGGACTAATTCCTGCCGATGGGTGTTCAAAGAATGAACGGAATGTCCCTCTTTCGGAATAGCCCGAACAAAGGTTTCAAAATCCGCTAGGCGGTTGAAATTTTTACTGAAATTTCTTAAATTCCGTTCCATTCTCGTATGAGTTAGGGAAAAGGGTTACAGAAAACTTTCCGTAAAAAAGAAACCAAAGAAATCGCGGAACGTAACGTGAATTTCGCAATATTCCGACACGAAATGCAGGGTTACAAAAAAAAAACTTCTCGTAAAAAAGAACCCAAAAAAAATCGCGGTACGTAACGAAAATTTCGCAATATGTCGACACGAATGATTTAAGGAAACACAAAAAAACGAAAAATAAAAAATATCCAAAATCCGAAAAGGTTGAAATCGTTTAAAAATATTTCGACATAAAACGTTCACGCGAAAATGTTCAAAATCATAAAAATATTTAAATATAAAAATAAATAAATAAATAAATTTATAAAATATTCAAAACAATATCAAATAAAATTAAAGTAATAAAATTACTAAAATTTTCCAAAAATTATTAATAAATTTGGTTGAGTGTAAGAATATAACTTTAGTTCACTGCTGAATTGCCGAAAAAAAAACGCAAAATAATGTCAATAACGAAGATTGACAACACACGCAGAAAGCAATAAACTGTTTACTTAAAAAAAGAAGTAAACAACCAACAACACTTTGTATACTTATTGCTTTCACCAACAACAAAACGCACTTTGCTGTAATCGCAACAACATTCACTTGATATTACCGTATATTCAGCACTTATATTCTTACACTTTAATTTAATTTTTTATTATATTTTATTTCTCACTTTCGCACTTTTTTTTTCAAAAATTCACAAACATACCTTTTACAAAATAGTATTTATAAATGGGGGGTTTTGTGGAGTGATGAATAATGGGGAAATTCCAAAAATTGTTGGCGAAAATCAAAAAAAATCTTTATGTATTAGGCCAATATGGCTGTCTCTTCAAATCTGCAAAGAGATAGCTCGAATTAAAATATTTTATTTTGACTTTATCTGGCTCGAAGTGGACCAAATGTTTCGGGGGAATTGGGGTAAAAAAGTCCAAAATAATATATTTTAATTTTGAGCCAAGAAATACACAAAATTGTATTAGAAAAAAATATATAAATGTTTCTAAATAAAAAACATTACCTTGTTGTTCGGGGGTTGATCGAGAGAATGATCAATTCCTTTTATTTTTCTTCTCTTTTTTCTTTCTTCCTTACATTCCACATAACTTAAGCGTATTTACACTACTTAATACATTATACTTAAAATTAGGGTGACCAGCGTAAACACAGGGTATTTACTCACTTTTGGCGCTCAGTGTACATAATTGGTCACTACAACTGTTCAACAGGCTTACGACCTAACTTCTTAAAGCATTTATGTTGTGTGTGTTAATTTTATATATGAGTGGCGAACGATAGGTTCAGTTATACTGGGTAGAAGAAGTATCACCACTCGGATACGTAAGACTCTATTGAACCACAACTCTAACGAATCCAATTAGATCTGGCTATCATACGAACTACGCCATTTTGTGGCCTAGCTTTCTAAAAATATCATCCGGAATAATCTAATGCTGCTCCAGACCGATTTACACTCAAACTATTAAGTAGAATTAAATTTACAATACAACCCTCGTTGGCACTTCCACACTAATATGAGTTTCTTGTGATGCCTATAAGGCTATAGCCTAACCAGCATTCATAGACTCCAGTATAGCTAAGTTGTCCAGGCAGTAGCTATCCAGTAAACTTGCTATATTTCCAAGAGGACGTGGGCGGCAGTTTCATCAACTTCAGCTTAGTTAAGGTCTTACAAAAATATTGATGAGAAAGACGTTATCTTCTCGCGTGAGCGTAAATGCGCCAGTCAAAGGTATTCACTCCACTCACCATGCACAGATGACGAACGTTAATGCTGGCCAAAGCAAATTATTTTTTATAATCACAGATCGCGATAGAGCTGAGGAAGACTTCCTGTTCCTTTTGTTATACGTAATCTGCCTCAATTTTAAAAGAATAGATAGGGACACCAATCATGCATTTAATGTCCGAAATTGACAATTTAGTGCCTGCTTAGCTAGCCTATTTACCGGGCAAAGGTAAGGTTGTGGTGTTTCGTTGTTGCATAAGGATACGACCGACATCTGCTAAGAATGGATGTGGAGTAAACACAATTCAAAGATTTTTCAAGCTGCTTCGTCAGTGTCCCTATATTCGTTGCTGGCAGTGTTATTGAATGCATGAGCTTCATCCTGATGAATACTGCATGATATCCAGTATCTGGCCTTCTTCCTCTTTCACCCGAAAATTTTTCGTCTAACCATGAGCCTGATAATGACTAGAAAGATGTTTAGTGGGCTCGCCTTCTTCCTCGCCAAAAAAGACTTCTGCAGAAGAAGTTTACAGTCATTGATTTCATGTGTTTTGCTACGATCGCTATTAAGTGCCTGGGATGGATTCTAAGAAGACTTAACGCAAGTCGTGTCCTTCGTATACCCATAAGGAACAAGTTTGGTCTGGTCTGCCCGTAATCGGATACAATTTCTCACCATTCCATTGTAAGTGAATAAAGCCCGTGTGAGATCTGTTGTTTGCTTCTCGTTAGAATTAGGAGATGTGCCGGTTTTTGCATGAACGTCAGTTAAGTCAGGATCCAGGATCACATTTGAATGCCTTGCCATTAACACTAGAGACACCCAGAATTCAAAGCCAATTTTCGTTATGGTATGTACGCCCTCTACGATATGCTTAAGCACCATTAAGTATCCATTCCACACTGAATTGATTCAAATTCGTAGTTTTATTTTATATTTTTTCATACTAAAGGCCTATTTAACAATTTGTTGACGTTCTTATCAGCTGGCCTTTTCCCTTTACTGACCAGAATATATATTTTTTTTTGAAACATTTTATTTGTCTGCCTGCCTCACATCTCATTTTATGATGCACTTTAATGCCATTTAATGTTCTTTAACGTTTTGTACGTGAATTTGTCTATTTTATTTACTCTCCGATTGTCTGACTGTCTCACTGACTGTCTCACTCTCTGTCCCTCTGCTTGACTGCTTCATTTTATGGCCCGCACGGATGTTTCTGTGTCCATGAGAGAAAAAAAGAGAAAAAAGAAATCAAAAAAAGGAAGAGTTTTTATGATAAAAATCAACAAAGCGTTGGCAATAAAACAAAGAGCCCATTACGTGAGAAAACAATTAACACCCCTTTGTTGTTGTTGTTATTATTATTATTGTTGTTGTTGTTGTTGTTGTTGTTGTTGTTGTTGGTGAAGCACTAACCGGGAAAGGAACACATATTTTAGGCCAAATAGTTGTGAAGAGAATTAAAGTAGAACTTGTTTCACTGAATTTTAATATTCTTTTGGGTTGGGATTGCATACAGGTTGAGCAACAGGCATGCCTGTTGCATTTCGTAGTGTTGATAGAGCAGGATTAGTTAGGGTATGTAATGCACTTAAAAAGGTATAGGTTAAGCTTTTAAGTCTGGATATAATGGGTTTAATGTAAATCTAGCCTAGACTAAGCTTATCCTTTTCTCAAGGAAATAAAAGGCTTGAAATTCACTGAAGTGAAGCTTAAACAAAATCTGAGGACATGTACTTATCATTAGGACCCAGAGGTCAAAACCATTAAAGCTTTGTTTTTTTTTGGTAGTCTAGTTGATACTTTTTAATGGAGTTCTAGTTTCATAGTCGCATCTTTGCTTTTTTTAAACAAGTGGAAGATGGACTGCGAGACTTATTCCATCTATAGAAGCATGGACACAGAGAAATTTTGGGGAAATTAACTACTTCCTGACCCAGTTTCTTTCGGGTCATGGTTATAACCGACAGTATCTACACCGCACGGGCAAGGTGAATGATACTGGCTGCATTTATTGCGAGGAAATGAGTGACGCTGAACACACATTCTTCCATTGCATCAAATGGCAAGACGAGAAGAATGTGTTGATGGAACAGATTGGCGAATTCACACCCGACAATATTGTAGTGTAGAATGTGTACTCCATAGGAAGAGGGTCGACCTTGATACAGTACGACAGAACGATACATAAGAAGACGAGCCAATAGCATGATGCTGGCTTCGAATATGGCGTACCCAGACGTGGGAGAGTAGACAACGGTCCTTAACAGGACGTCGTTCTGGGCCCTTCCCGAAGTAATGCAGATAGCCGTCTCGGGAAGGGAGTATCCCCAGAAGAGGAGGAGGGATTGTTTTAGTGGAAGCTCCACTCGACTCAGCTGAAGACGGTCACTGTAAGCGCGAAGACATTTTGAACCCTACCTCACACGCCAAAAAAAAGAAATAGTCGCATCTTTTGAGGGTTAGGGAGTTAATCCCAGTTAGTAACTCCGACCAAGGCTCTTATAGTGATTTCAAACTGGCAACCGATTAACCTGGTGGCCGAAAAGTAATTAAGATTGTGGCTTTTAAGTTTTACTTTAAAGTAATATGATTGTGATAGGGTCATGGTCATGGTCACTTCTATATTCTACAATATGATTCTCATGCCATTAATATATGCAAAGAGTTTCCTGTGCATATCTGTAAGAAATATTTCTTTGATGAGCTCACCCTAAAACAGAACCGATTGGGTTAATATCCTCGCGGATGAATATACAAGGAGCCGCTGTAAGTTTATGTGTTCTGGGAATGGACAAGAGCATTAGCTTCAGGCTAGCCGACTTATGCAACTTACTCTAAGCGGAAGTTACTGCATACTACTGGGCTATGGCCAGACACTATGATATTACCGAGTTCGTGGTAGATAGTTTGTTAATCTTATGGATACTGAAGTAACCTTAAAAACCATGGATGGATGCTGACATGTCTTGGTAAGATGAGTGAATGGTCAAGTGGAAGCAATGGAAGGAACTTAGCCGCTGATAGGCAATTGATCGGTATTCATCTTTCCTTATTTATAATTAATGGAGTTTATCAGAATTTTTTCTTTAGTAATTAACATGAAACCATGATAATATAATAATCCAACAGACTACCTACTAGATTATGGCGATTTAATGGGTGTAATTCCATAAAACCAGGAAAGGAACAGAATAAAATGTTCCGCCATTTATTGCTGTAGTCGCCGTAGTCTAGTAGTTAGTGTGTTGGGGTATTAGATGTGAGGCCTAGGTTCAAACCCCGGATCAGATATCTTCAACTAAAGGAAATATGCCATAAAAAAGTTTTTCAAAAATCTGTCGTTCGGAGTCGACCTTTTGAACTGTAGGTACCGCCACTCATGTATAAAATTAACACACACAGCATAAGTGGTTTGAGAAACTAGGTCCTAATCCTGACTAAATTGTTGTAATGATCAATTATGTGTGTATGCATCTGTTTTAGAGGCAATCGACACTTTATAAATGGAACAGATCGGATCAGAATATCTCTGCTGTATAACTGGTAGGGGGAAGACGCCGTTGTCTAATAGGTAGTGTGCTGGCTTATTAGCCTGGATTCGTATCCCAGGTCAGGCATCAAAACGAAATATGAAAAAAAAAATATTTTTTCGGCGATTTCCTCTCAGCAGATTTCTGGCAAAAACTCTGAGAGTAAATAAACCTGCCATGAAAAAGTTTCTCAAAAATCTGTCGTCCGGAGTCAACGTTAAACTGTAGGTCCCGCCACTTATGTATAAAATTTACACTTACAACATGAGTGGTGTGAGAAACTAGGCCGTAATCCTGACTGAAGGGTTGTAATGACCAATTATGTATGTATGTATAACCGGTAGGGCTTAAGCTAGTTGATAGCTCTGCAAATAGCAGAAACCTGAGAACATTGACTCACACTCTTAATCTGAAATTTATCCTCTTAACAATCACTGTGATAGAAAACCACGCCCATTTCAGGTCTATAATAGGGGGTTTGGCGTGTAGACCCTATTATCTCAAGTGTGATTACAACAGAAAATAAATCATTTTTCTTACGGGTTATTTAGAGTCTTAAAAATTAGGCGACTTCATTCTCCCTTCAAATAATTTAACCACAGGATTGCTGACAAATGATTTCTTAGAGACAATAACATCACCGTTTGGAGAAAATGCGTAAACGTCCTCACCAATACAGCCTATTCAACAACACAATACATTTTAACACGGCTAGTTTTTTTGGCAACGACTGATGGCAACCCTAACATTCTAGAACCTGCTACAGTAAAGCAAATAGCTGGTGAGCGTAAAGAAACTGGAAACTGAAGCCAAAAAGAAAGTATAACATAGAGATGACTTTGTGTCAGCCTTAAGATTGTTAAGGAATGCTTTACCACGGTGTGATGTTTACCTGCTCCTCACCCAAATGACATTGACTGCGGTAGGTAAGACCTCGTTCCATTTGGAATGAATGTTTTATTGTTCAATTTGAACTTTATTTAGACATTTAATTCCTTTTTAGATAAATTATAATTTATTGTGTCCATTGTGTTCATAACAATTCATAGGATTTTCAATAAAAAAATTGCTTTCGAAATGCTCAAACTCACCTTTAGTTTGATGTCATGTTAATGACTTTTAAGTGACACAAATTGTAAATAAAAACGGCAGGTGAATGACTAAAATAAACACAGGCAGGCAGCAGGCAGGCAATTGAAAGAAATTTTGTTTTTTCCCAACAACAATACAAGGGACACACACGTTGTGAATTGCATACGTAATCAGTGATAAAGTCACTGGCAAGCACACTCACTCACTCACTCCCTTACTCTTACGTACGTTTGTGATATCAACAATGGAATGCTCGTGCTGTAAATCATCAAAATTCATAAAAAATAATGGAATGGAATGGAATACTTTACATAAAAAAAAAACCAAAAAAAAAGAACAAGAATTACCAAAACAATGACATCCTGTTTGGGCTACTCGTAGTATTACTTATTGACCAAGTTTATACACGCTTGTGTGTATGTATAGTTCTGTTAAGACCAACAAGTTGGCTTTTATTTTATTATTTCAGGTAGTAAAAGAAAAATATTCGTATTTAATGTAATAAAAACAATCACACAGAGAGAGACAGAGAGGGAGAAAGAGGTAAGGAGAGAGAGAGCATTAAAGAAAATAAACTGACTCTGAGCCATTAACTGATTTATTTGTTGGTTTTTTTCCTTGTTACAGAACATTATTTGGCTGCTGGTTGTCGCTTAACTGGGCTTATTATTATTATTATTTATTAAAATTTTGAAGGCCCCAACACTTTAAGGTTATATAGGCCTTTTTACAATTCATTGTTTAATATAACTTAATGCTAATCTTAATCTTTGCTATTAATAAGTAAAATCTAAATTAAATTATACAAATTGATTTCAGTTAAGAATTTTTTAACATTTTCAAATTCATGTTCATTATTAAGTATTTCAATGTTGTTTATATTATATTTAACGCGATTCTCATGGTGTAGTCTGCATTCATTAAATATGTGGAAAACATCTAATGTTTGACCACAATTACAAAGTGGAGGTTGGGTTTTTTCAATAATATGTCTATGGGAAAATAAGCAATGTCCAATTTTTAATCTATTTAGTCTAATAAAATCTTGTTTCGATAAGATGGACGAATTGAACTTGTGTGAAACATTTTTCTGAATTTTGTATAACTTTGCTGTTTGATTATTTTGCCACATATCATTCCAAAGATCAAATATGTATTTCCTAATGATCTGCCGGTAATCTGAATAATTATATTTGTATTCCGTAGAAATATTTTCATTTAAGGAATTCTTAGCAAGAGTGTCTACTGTTTCATTTCCATTTATATTTAGGTGACTAGGTATCCACAGAAAGCATATTTCGTTGTTTGGTAGGTTAGTTATAGTTTCTCTTGTCCGATTTATGATCGTGTTACTACTGAATGGATCTTGTAATCCTTGTAATGCACTTTTACTGTCTGATATAATAAGAGTTCTTTGATCAATATTTTCAAGGTTTTCGATGCAAGTTTTTATAGCTAGTAGTTCACTTGTATATATTGATGAGTAATTATGTATTCTTTTTGATATGACTAAATTCTCCCCAAAAACTGCAAAGCCAGCTTTCTCATTTATGACAGAACCATCGGTAAATAAACAAAGGTGGTTTTTATATATTGTATTTCTTAATTCTAAGTATTTCTGATGTACTTCTATGGGAGTCATATCACGTTTGTTACAGTATGCAAGGGAATAATCTACCTTTAAATCAGACAGGGACCATGGTGGAGTATCAGCTATTATTATATTATCAATGGAATCTGTAGTTAAAAGATATTTTGAAGTTATTTTATCAAATTCTTGGGCAGCTCTCACATAAAAAGGATAATATTTTTCGGATTTTGCTAGAAAGTGATTAATTTTTGTTCTATTAGTAATTTTTTCGTATAAAGGATGGTTTTGTAATGCGAGAATTTTTAATGTGTAATTAAGAAGATACTTTAATCTTCTTAGGTATAGAGGAGGACATGAGGAGATTATTTGCATGCTAATAGCTGGGCTTGTTTTAAAAGCTCCAATAGAAAGTCTTATTCCTGTATTTAGAATAGGTTCCAGAATTTTCAAATTTGTTTTGTTAGCAGATGAATAAATAATTGATGCATAATCTATAGTTGGTAGTACTATTGAACATAAAATTTTAAGAAGGGTTCGCGGGTCAGAACCAAATTGGGAGCATCTTAACATTTTAATTATATTTAGCTTTGAATTGGCTTTGGCCTTTATATTATGTATATGAGCTTTAAAAGTTAATTTTCTGTCAAAGGTGATTCCTAAGAATTTGTATTGTTCTACGAATTTTATATTTTTACCATATAGTTTTATTGTAGGATTGTCTTGAGCTGTTTTTCGTCTAGAAAATTTTAAGGCAACTGTTTTCTCATCATGAAATTGTAAACCACTAGTATCATTCCAAGTTTCTAGTTTTTTAATTGTATTTTGGATTTTATTAGCTATAGCCGAAACTTTTTTGCCTGAGCAGTATATAATAAGGTCATCAGCATATAGTAATGCCTTAACATCTTTATGACAATTTTTTAAGATATCATCAATCGCTAGGAGGAAAAGGGTGACACTAAGTACAGATCCCTGAGGGACCCCGTTTTCTAAATCATAGTAATTAGATGTTGTGCCTCCTACCATGCAACAAAACTTTCTCTCTTGCAAAAAATTAGATATAAAGGCAGCCATGTTTCCACGTATTCCAGCCAAATTTAATTTCTTGAATATTAATTTTTTCCATACACAATCGTAAGCTTTCCGTATGTCAAAAAAGACAGCTACTAAATCTTTTCTTGAGGAAAAACTTTCCATTATATCGGAATGTAAAATTGCTAAATTGTCTATTGTTCCTCTATTTTTCCTAAACCCGGATTGGTTGACATTTAATATGTTATTCTTTTCTATATGATAAACTAGTCGTTTATTTATCATTCTTTCCAAAAGTTTACAAGTGCAGTTGGTAAGAGATATTGGTCTGTAATTATTTCTATTCGTTCCATCTTTTCCCGGTTTTAAGACTGGAATGACTATAGCATTTTTCCAATTTTTTGGGAGAACTTGTTTTAACCAGATTGTATTATAAAAGTCTAAAATATATTTTGTGGCATTTGTGTCTAAATTTTTTAACATTTCATATCTTATATTGTCTGGACCCGGTGATGTACCATGACATGACCTAAGCGCAGATTTTAGCTCAGTTAAAGTTAATTTAGTGTTATATGATTCATCATTGTTGGATGAGTCAATAGGAAAATTAGTGGTTATTGCATATGATATAAATTTTGTTGAGTAATTTGAAGAAGACGAGTTTTGTGCGAAACTAATTGCTAAAGTATTAACGATATCTTTAATATCTGTCAGAAGTGTTTGGTTGTCATCTAATGCTGTGATTTGGTGGAAGTTAGAGTGTCCGTTAAGCGATTTGATTTTTCTATATACCTCTGATGAGGAGGTTTTTAAATTTATAGAGTCACAAAATTCTATCCACGA
Source organism: Sarcophaga carnaria (assembly GCA_958299815.1). Classification (NCBI taxonomy): domain Eukaryota; kingdom Metazoa; phylum Arthropoda; class Insecta; order Diptera; family Sarcophagidae; genus Sarcophaga; species Sarcophaga carnaria. The sequence goes on along the minus strand of OY283153.1, from coordinate 21,421,701 downwards.
TTTCCTCTTACTTTCTCTGATAGCTTTACGAGTTTCAGATTTAGCTTTTAAAAAATTTTCTAAATTTTCCGAACTCATATTTCTTTTGAATTGCTTTAGGAGTTTTCTTCTTTCCTTAATTAGTAATTTTATATTATTATTCCACCAAGGGACTTCTTTCCTGTTGCATATTGTAGGCTTAAGTGGAATGGCTTCGTGAGCCGAACTTAAAATAGTTTCTGTAACGTAGTTCTCAATTTCATTGATGTCGTAAAAGCTGGTCAAAGGTTTATTAAAATTGCAATTAAATTTTTCCCAGTTTGCCCGTTTTATATTCCAGCAGGGTCTGCGTTCATAGTTTGGTGCGAATCCAGTTATATTAATCATAATTGGATAATGATCACTACTATATAAGTCATCATTAATACTCCATTCAAATAAATGTTGAATGTTGGGAGAAACGAGACTTAAATCTATATTACTAAAAGTTTGGTATGCAAAACTAAAATGAGTGGCACAATTTATATTGTTTAAAATATTAAGATTATTTTCATCTATAAATTCTTCAATAATATTTCCTCTTGAGTCTGTTCTACTGGATCCCCAAATGGTATTATGGGAGTTAAAGTCACCTAAAAGCAAATAAGGTAGGTTGAATTGAGATGTTAAATTAGTTAGATCACTTTTGGAAATGTTTTCTGATCCTGGAAAATAAATGGAGCAAATAATAAATTTTATTGGGAATTTGACTTTTATCGCTACTACTTGATATTGGGAGGAAATTGTTATTTCTTCTCCATCAAATAAGTTATTTAGATAAATACAGACTCCACCATGAGCAATTGAGCCTGAAAAAGAATTTTTAAAGAAACAAGTAAAATTTTTTAGTTTTGTGTGATAATTGCTTTTAAATCTAGATTCTTGTATACAAATGGCTAGGCATTTAAATTTAGATGTAATAAGTTTAACTTCATCAAAATGATTTGCAAAACCGTTACAGTTCCATTGTATTATTTTATATTGATTACTCATTAAAGGTAAAGTCACTAGAGTCGTCTAAACTATCTTCAATTGTGCTTGCTGGGTTGTCATTTGTTACTGAAGGTATGTTGGTTGGGTTCTCTTTCTTTTTTTTCTCTGCATTTGATAATTCACGCTTCTTTCTCTTTGAGATGTTTTTTGGTAATAATTCAATTTTTGTTCCATCTGTTTTTGTTATTTTGCGTACTGGAGAGGTTGTTGTTGTTTTTGGATTTGGATCAGCTGTTGATTTCGTGGTAGGTTTTTTATCTCCACTTTCTTGACATTTGCATTTGCAATTGCAAGGTTTTATTATATTTGCATATGTTGTTGGTAGAGTATGTTGTCTATCATATTCTCTTCGCGCTTCATTCATTGTTTTCTTTTGTGTTACTTTAATTTTTTGAATTTCATATTCTTTCATATAAGAAACACATTGTTTTGAAAAGCTGTTGTGTTGTTGTTTGCAGTTAGCGCATTTTGGTGGTTTATCACATCTTTCACGTTTGCCGGCTTCGTCAACTGATGTATGTTCGACATTACTACAATGTGGGCACATTTTATCTGGTGACGAACATCCCTCTGAAACATGTCCAAATTGGAAGCATTTAAAGCATCGTAGTGGATTAGGAATGTATGGTTTAATCATAGTATACATATAGCCCAATAATATTTTTTCTGGCAAATCACTAACGTTGAACGTTGTTATGTACAAACCAAGGTCATTGGTTGTAAGAGTTTTTGTTTCGGGATCTCTCCTTTTCAATCGTTTAATTTCTATGACACTGGGATTTTGTTCACGAATTTCTCTTAACAGTTCGTCATCAGAAAGGCACCGTAGTTCATTGGAGTAGAATATTCCTTTCGATTTATTTAGTGAGGTGTGCTCTTCAACTTTTACAAAAATGTCTAGGGATAAAGACATCATTTGGATTACTTTGCTTGCTTGTTTCCCATTGAAACATTGTATGAGTAGTTGTCCAGATCTCAGTTTTTTACATGATTTTACTTTTCCTCCGACTGCATCTATGGAACGTTGTATGAGAAATAAATGTTGAATGTTGGGAGAAACGAGACTTAAATCTATATTACTAAAAGTTTGGTATGCAAAACTAAAATGAGTGGCACAATTTATATTGTTTAAAATATTAAGATTATTTTCATCTATAAATTCTTCAATAATATTTCCTCTTGAGTCTGTTCTACTGGATCCCCAAATGGTATTATGGGAGTTAAAGTCACCTAAAAGCAAATAAGGTAGGTTGAATTGAGATGTTAAATTAGTTAGATCACTTTTGGAAATGTTTTCTGATCCTGGAAAATAAATGGAGCAAATAATAAATTTTATTGGGAATTTGACTTTTATCGCTACTACTTGATATTGGGAGGAAATTGTTATTTCTTCTCCATCAAATAAGTTATTTAGATAAATACAGACTCCACCATGAGCAATTGAGCCTGAAAAAGAATTTTTAAAGAAACAAGTAAAATTTTTTAGTTTTGTGTGATAATTGCTTTTAAATCTAGATTCTTGTATACAAATGGCTAGGCATTTAAATTTAGATGTAATAAGTTTAACTTCATCAAAATGATTTGCAAAACCGTTACAGTTCCATTGTATTATTTTATATTGATTACTCATTAAAGGTAAAGTCACTAGAGTCGTCTAAACTATCTTCAATTGTGCTTGCTGGGTTGTCATTTGTTACTGAAGGTATGTTGGTTGGGTTCTCTTTCTTTTTTTTCTCTGCATTTGATAATTCACGCTTCTTTCTCTTTGAGATGTTTTTTGGTAATAATTCAATTTTTGTTCCATCTGTTTTTGTTATTTTGCGTACTGGAGAGGTTGTTGTTGTTTTTGGATTTGGATCAGCTGTTGATTTCGTGGTAGGTTTTTTATCTCCACTTTCTTGACATTTGCATTTGCAATTGCAAGGTTTTATTATATTTGCATATGTTGTTGGTAGAGTATGTTGTCTATCATATTCTCTTCGCGCTTCATTCATTGTTTTCTTTTGTGTTACTTTAATTTTTTGAATTTCATATTCTTTCATATAAGAAACACATTGTTTTGAAAAGCTGTTGTGTTGTTGTTTGCAGTTAGCGCATTTTGGTGGTTTATCACATCTTTCACGTTTGCCGGCTTCGTCAACTGATGTATGTTCGACATTACTACAATGTGGGCACATTTTATCTGGTGACGAACATCCCTCTGAAACATGTCCAAATTGGAAGCATTTAAAGCATCGTAGTGGATTAGGAATGTATGGTTTAATCATAGTATACATATAGCCCAATAATATTTTTTCTGGCAAATCACTAACGTTGAACGTTGTTATGTACAAACCAAGGTCATTGGTTGTAAGAGTTTTTGTTTCGGGATCTCTCCTTTTCAATCGTTTAATTTCTATGACACTGGGATTTTGTTCACGAATTTCTCTTAACAGTTCGTCATCAGAAAGGCACCGTAGTTCATTGGAGTAGAATATTCCTTTCGATTTATTTAGTGAGGTGTGCTCTTCAACTTTTACAAAAATGTCTAGGGATAAAGACATCATTTGGATTACTTTGCTTGCTTGTTTCCCATTGAAACATTGTATGAGTAGTTGTCCAGATCTCAGTTTTTTACATGATTTTACTTTTCCTCCGACTGCATCTATGGAACGTTGTATGAGAAATGGTGAAACGTCTGCGAGACCTTTATCTGCGTGGACCCCTGCTCTGCTCATTATAAGAAAAATTGGATGTGTAGAATTCGGATTTTTCACCGTTTTGTCCCTGTCAAAGAGGAGACCCCCCATTGTGGGAACTAAATGAAACCATAAAAGCTGTAAACTGTTTGTGTTTTTTCTTTTGTATTTTTTTTTTTGTTTAATATAAGAAAAAATTTATTTTATTTTTTTTCACGTGCAAATGGAAATTTATTTATTTTATTTTTATTTTTTTGTTTGTTTTGTTTTACTTCACTTCTAGTCAAGACGTTAGTAGAAGTCAGTGTTCACTCACCGAAAGTAAAAACTGAACTAACTGGGCTTATATTTGAACATATTGGCTTAAAAAAAAACAACAATGTAAATATAAAAGAAATTTTTTAAGTTTTATTTCTGGTTTCGTTTCGTTTTTGTTTCTTTTTGTTTAAACAAAGAAAGCATTAAGTATTCTTTTAAATTGAAAACAAAAAAGCATATACGGCTTAGGGCATATGATATACGGTATTGGAAATCGAAAAAAGAAAATGAATGTTGCACAATAAATGTTTACAAAACTGAAGCGCAATTGTGGAAACTGGAATTAAAAAAGAATCAAAAAATATAAAAAACCCTCTGCCATAGATTGAAAAAAATAATTTAAAAATTCCTCAAAAATAATTTAAAATGAAATCAACAATAAAAATTGGGTAACGCGATTAAATAACTAGAGTCCTGTTAGTGTCCTCTTCTCCTCAGTCCAGGTACATACAGCATTACTAACAGTACAATAAGGGCCCTAATTACTTTAATTGATCATTACAACCCATTAGTAAGGATTACGAACTAGTTTCTCACACCACCTATGTTGTGTATGTTAATTTTATCCATGAGTGGCGGCGGAACCTGCCAATTTAATGTCAACTTCGAACCACAGATTTGAAAAACTTTTCAATTGGATTTCAGAGTATTTCTATGAATTTTTGCAAAAAGACCGGTGAGAGACAGTCGCCGAAAAAATATTTTTCATACTTCGTTTTATTCCAAAAGTATGAGCCGGGGCTTGAACTACGAGCTTTCATCCAATAAGCCAACATACTAACTACTAGACTGCGGCTGTACTACGTTGAAATGTTCGTACAGCTTCACTGGGTAGATAGCATCCAAAATGTTTAATTTCTTACGACTTAAAGCCATTGTTATAACTTGCCGTTAAAGTTAAGTTTAGTTAAAGGTAACTTTAGCTAAAGTGAACTTTAAAGTCACCTTTAACTTTTTTTTCGTTATTACAACCTAATGATAAAATAAAGTTAACTTTTTCAAAAATATGGCAAAGCCGTAGCAATGTCGGTAACATTGCTCAAAATAAACAAGTTTTTTTAAACGCAGGGGCTTATTTTTTTGTTATTGTTGCCATAAGCCAAGTTCAAACATAAACTTAACTTTAAAAGTTACCGGTTGAATGGTCCTAGCTTTAGCTTAACGCTCACTTCTATCTTATTGTCCACTTATAATACTGAAAAACAATTTATCTGTCCGTTAAAATCCTCCCTTTGGTTAACGGCAAGTTGTAATAATGGACCTTAGACGCATAAATCAGATTGAAGATCGCTTGAGCACTGCTGTAGTTTGTGGCTTATGAGTATACATCTGTGATTGAAGAAAACTCTAGAAGAAAAAGTCCAACGGAATGAAATCGATGGCCAGTTCACATCACCTTTACGAGAGATTACCATATTCTGAAATCGTTCATGCTGAAAAATCCAATGCGATCAGCTTCCCGTTGAAACCACAAGTCGCTGATGCACTGATCATCCGTTTCACGCCAACCGAAGTTGATATTCAGCGAAAATACCTTGATAACATCATCCATACCATACCATGATACCAACATCGTTCTCAAAGAACGAATGCATTAGGCGCTCCTAGATCTCATGTGTGGTGTCGTCTCAAATAATAAAATGTTGTTTGTTCACGTAACCATTCATTTAGAAATGAGCCTCAGCGCTGAAGATGAATTTTCAATGATGTTTTGCGTCCATCATCAACTGCTCCAGAGTTCATTCAGAGTTCATTCACCATTAGTAATGGTGGTCCATGTGGTGTTATTTTGTGGTATCTTTGCAGCGATTTTTTTGTCACCTGTGCCTGTAGTTTATCTATGGCCTTAGCATTCTCCTTTAACAGATAGTGCCAGTACCCACAGTTCTATTTCTGTTATAAATTCTGTCGCTACCAGGGTACCCGCTATATTTTCTTTTAGAACCGAACATTATGGCCACATATACATACATACATACATAGTTGGTTATTACAACCCTTTATTTAAGATTACGACCTAGTTTCTCACACCACTTATGTTGCGTGTGGTCATTTTATACATGAGTGGCGGGATCGATCTACAGTTTAAAGTCGACCGCGAAAGGCAGATTTTTGAGAAACTTTTCATGGCAATTACTCTCAGAATTTTTGCCAGAAGTCTGCTGAGAGGAAGTCGCCGAAGAAATACTTCTTGTATTTTATTTGATGTCTGGCCTGGGGTTTGAACCCTGGCTTTACGTCTAATAAACCAACATACTACCTACTACGGACTTCAATTAAAATACCACATACTGGAAATACTGATACATTAGGTTATAGTTACACTATTTTCAGAGTCCTCCAGGCTAACAGACCGGCTTTATCACTTTATTCCGTTGTCTTGCCCCTACACATTCATTGTGTTGAAATTAAAGTTTGTTACTGCTTCACCGTAAGTCATTGTATTTAGTCTGAGCGTTTTTGTTTTATTTCTTCAGATTTACTGTTGTCTGTCGTTACGTACGAGTATGTTTGTGCCGCATAAGTCCATTTGAAGTTCTGTTTCAACATTTTAATGGTTGCCAAAGTATTTGCGGAACGTCACATCTGTAAGTCATTCCAAATGATTTGAAAGAAGAAAAACAAAAGAAACAAAGAAAAAAATCAAGAATTTCTTTAAAGAAATCTTCATGAAGGCACTGACATTAGACATGCTGTCGCTGGAGATCAAAAAAGCATTTTATTTTATGTCAGCATAACTTATAGCAGCGGTTGTTGGACTTGCAACTTTGCAGTCATCATGATTGTCAATGTTTTGGCATACGTTGTGTAATAAGTTTTAAAATATAAAAAAGGAAAGAAAGAAATGAAAAATTTCTGGTTATTATTTTTAATAAAAAATTGCTTTCATTTAAGGTAATCAGATTTGCAACAGATATGTGCAACATTAAATTCAATTTGCAACAGGTCACAGCAGTGATAAACGGTGTAGTGATAAGAAATCCTTTTTATTTTCAATAAATAGTTTCAGAAATTTTTTTATAATTGACTAGAATTTCAAATTGTTAAGCCTTATATTGAAAGATTGTTTTCCCAAGAAATTGTTGAAATATCGAAGCGTTGCCCATCCTTAAACTAACCTATCTAAGCTATTGTTACGAAAATGAAAACATCGTTTAACATTAACACGATTAACAAAAGCTACACTAACAAATATAACGAATTTGCTTGCATACACCAACAACAAGTATGAAAGAAAAGGAGACAGACAAGTAAGAAAGAAAACAACAACAAACAATGTAAGCAAAGTACGCAAACAATAATGAAGTAGCGATAGAATCTCGAGAAAGCGAAATCCCGAACGTTCCACATCAAGAACCTTCAGCAGGCTGAATACGCGAGCATATAAAAATGCAAGACAAAGCAGGCAACGAGTCAGTCAGAATTCAGTCAAGCTTGTGTGAAGACGTGTGCGTGTGGAGAGAATAGTCGTGGTTTGAAGATCGCTGCTATACAGATCTAACGAACAAGTGTTGTTTCTTATATAAAGGTTATAAGCAGAGAAGGATAACGAACTAAACAAGCAGATTATTGTTACATACGACAAGTTGTATATGGTGGCACACAAAAGTAGTGTGTTTAATTGAAACTGAACAAAAATTTGTTTTTACTTTGTTTGCAATCAACGAACTCATATTCCAAACGTTTTTAAAAAGTTAAAAACGTAAGACTATGTTAACATATCACTGAGACATTTTCAATGGAAATGATTTATTAACATGGAGTATGAATTATCATGCATGGGAATGCCTTAATAGTGCACAGGTTCCAAGTATGTTTTCTGGAGATTTGTTTTCATCATCACTGAATCTGCATAGTAGGCTTGTAGAGATTGACTATCTTTATCATCCGGGCAAAAAGCCGGCTACTATCTACTGATTGTTAATGGATTGTCTGAATCAGGACTATAATCCCTTCTCCTACCCAGCATTTGGTCATCATCCTAGAATCTGCATGGTGGTCTCTTAATGATTCCTAATTTTAAACATCCAGGTAGAAAGCCAGCTACTCTGTTCTGGTTGTTAATCATAATCTTTTTCCTTTGTTTTCCAGCATATGGTTAGATCATCTCAAACTCAGTCTCTCTATTTTTCTTTCGCCAAGTATACTTTACTATACTTCTCTTGCCACTGCATAGAAATGTCCGGAGCCATTTGCGTTCCGAAAACTTTACTCCTGGCTTAGCTGGCTTACAGCTTACCTAGACAGACTCAAACTAATCTGGAGTCAATGTGTATGTATGTGGTCTACACATGCACCCAAGTTTCCTTGAAGATTCTACAAATTTGCTCCGAACTGAATGCTTACGAACTCTGTCCACTATCTGTCTTTGATTTATTCTTTCCTCTCAAAGTGGGCTCCATTAAAGAGGATGTATTTTCCAAATTGTTGCATGTCCTTTTACTACTTACTCTCCTTTATTGCTACAAAAATAAAAGAATTTAATGGTGATGTAGAGGTGCTCACGATACACATGTTTAAGTCCCCTAGCATCGCTGTAGCACATTGTTCCCATTGTTCAATCGTGCCAACATATGTTGATTTCTGTATCCTTTCCAACTCCTCTGTGTCCATTTTTGTTTTGCCTGAACAGATAATGACTTTAAAGCTTACTTATAGGCCATATGGACTATAAACATCTAAACCGTCATTACTAGGTTACCACCACAAGGTTATTCCTTTTGCATATTCTTATGGCACGCTTGCGCTCTTCGAAATATTCCCTGAGGGCCTTACGACAGTTTAATGCGCAGTACTAGTCTCATATGCCTTGTCGTAGTTTTTCAGAACTCGCGCTGTTAAAATGTATTCAGTTTCTTGTATTAGGTGCAGTGGATCATGCTCATTGAAAATAATACTCAACCATAAAATGATATTCGTTGTACATTTTTCTCCTTCCGGAGGGATCTAAGCACTTCTGCAATAAATTATACGGATGCGAAATTAAGTCTTTTAATTACGACAAAACTTGTTGTTTTCGAAGCTAAGATGCTTGGGTTTGTAGTCAGGCATTTAAACCACTACATTACGTTGCCTTATAATACTATTTGAAGATACAGTTAGGCAAGCCTATAAGGTATACAACTTCATGGATCATCGGAGTCCAAATTATCGGACATCAGTCCCAGACCTGAAAATATTTGGTGGCACAAAAATGAAAGTGAGTTGAAACCCTACATATATACGTACATAATTGGTCATTACAACCCTTTTAGTTAGGATTACAACTTAATTCTAAGGAAACAGGCAATTTTGTTGTTAATCAACAAGTTGACAAAATCCATAGGCATTTTAAGCAAACAAACTACTCTATTAGTGAGGCATTTAAGGCCACTGCATAGGCATAATCGTGATTTTCTTTTGGGCTGGAGACATACTGTTATCTTTATGATCGGAATCAAACAGAGGACCAACTGCTTGCTATCGAAAGGCCAATCTCTCATGATTTCCTTAATGCCAATGACCACTGCACCTGGAAACCAAACAAAGAACACAAACGGAGTACAGAGCATGCTTTCGATAGTCCCGCTTACAATAGTAAATCGTTGCTTAGCTTAGAGATACTCGAACCAGCCAAAGTTAGACAAACAAGTCCATTGTAATGTCACCCTGCCTTATAACCAATATGCGCTGACTGATACTTTTCAACTTAAATCTGAGACACAAAACAAATCCTTGAGAAAAGCACCAGGGATCAGAATTGCAAACAAAATTGGTCATTGCATCCCTTCAGTCAGGTTTACGGCCCAGCTTCTACTTCTACTTATGTGGTGAGTGTTAATTTTATCCATAAGTGGCAGGATCTACAGTTTAAATACGACTCCGAGAGACAAATTTTTGGGAATTTTTTCATGGCAATTTTTTATTTGCTCTCAGAGTTTTTGCCAGAAATCTGCTGAGCGGAAGTAGTCGAAAAGATATTTTTTCGTATTTCGTTTTGTTCGAGATGTCTGGTCAGAGGTTTAAACAGTGGTCTCACGTCTAATAAGCCAACACACTACCTACTGGACTTTTAGCGCGATAGAAAGTGTTTTATACAATTCTCTCCATTTTCATCACTACAGTTGTGGCAGGTTTTGTATTACCTATTAATTAAGCTCTATAAATTTTTCGCTACGAGACAATGTCCACTAACCACAGATGCCACTAAACCCACAGGGCTCCTAACATCGGCGCTGTCTACCTTTTTTCAACACCAATAATATCACGTAGAAGTTTGCGAATATACAGAAGACTAACTCCTGGCACACCAACACCTGCCAAATCTGATGGAACAACCTATAACTCCTTGAGCCAGTGTTGAATACCAGCCTCCAGTTTTCAAATTTTACCCCATTAAAGTTCCTCAATTTCTATAATACACTGACGTTTAAACGATCAATTGGGACAGACTACAATGTATTTAATGGAAGTCTTAGCTTTTCACAACACTTATGCTGTGTGTGTTAATTTCATACGTGAGTGATGGAACCTACAATTTAAAGTTGACTCTGAAACGCAGATTTTTTAGAAACTTTTTCATGGCAATTTTATTTTTACTCCCAGAGTTTTTTTTTGCCAAATAGATTAGTGAGAGGAAGTCGCCGAAAGAAGTATTTTTTTCATATTTCGTGTTGTCTGGGGTTTGAACCGTGACCTCACGTCTAATAAGCCAACACACTATTTACTAGACTACGGCGATCCTACACCATCTGCTGTTGGTGTTGAATTCATTTGAAATTGAACTGTAGAAGACATTTGTTGATGTGTAATGTTTAAGTGGGTATAACACTAAGCTGCTGAATCCATGCCGTATAAATTAAGATCAAGCATTGCACCAAATGTTTGTCATACCGTGAAATCACTGCCAACACCAACAATCACCATTCACTGGCAATATTCATGCAATAAGAAATCATTTAACATTGCATTGGTCTTTGTTGCACTTTCAAGCGGCATTTAAAATTTATTGTCAATATAAAGCTTTCGACAATTGCTGGACTTTAGCTGCCCAGCTTTTGTTCACAGTTACAGCATAAGAACACCACACCACGTCAAACAAATACTCAGGGAAGTTACAAAAGCATTGAAATAAGATTTCATTTTTCATGATCTCCAAGCAAAATTTAATTGGATTCCATTGCACGAGTGTAAGCTTTTTAAAGTCACTGTAACAGGCCAATTTGTGGCAAGCAAAAGAAGTTTTTTTTGTGGAGGAAAAAATTGTCTTTTTTACGAGCATATTTGAAATATGTTTTCTCTTTTGGGGGCATATGCATACACAGCAAGCATTATGATGGGCAAATCCAATAAATTAAAGACCATGAAGTATGAAAATTTCTACCATCATCCTGGTGTGTGATTCTAATTTCTAAGAAAATGAATTTCAACATATTTTTCCTGCCTTTCCTTTCCTTTCCTTTCTATTTTTTTTTTGGTTTTAATTTCCGTAAGGAAAATAATTGAAATACTTCTGGTATTAGTAGTAGTTAATCTCATAATTGAGGGTCTGTCTGCCAAAGAAAGAAAGAAATTCGTTATGCACCCAAATGGCATATGCATGTGCTTATGCTCTCATACATGCCACAATAACTAGCAACAGCAACATGTGCTCATGAATCGTTTTTCATATTCCTTTAAGGAATATGCTTGCTTAAATGAGTTTCTTTTCTACCTCTTTTTCATTTCTTTTCATTTCTTTTCATGTATTCATCTGTTTAATGAAAAACAGCAGGTAGGAAAATATATTTATTATGTCTTCTCTATAATAACACCCTCAGGTGCGAGAGAGAGCACTGTTGCTCCAAATATTAAAATTCTTCCATTGTTTCATTTACTTTTTTTGCTTCTTTTTTGCTTTGGGAACTCAAGCAATGAATCTTTTTTAAGGTTGTCTGTGGTTTGTGGCATTTATAAGGCATTGAATGAAGCGGAAAATCTATGAAATCAAAGTACATTTTTGGAAGCAACAACAAAACAAAACTGGCAGTGTTTGAAAACAAATCCTAGCATATCTAAGGAAACTATACAAGCATATCTTAAATTGAAACACAAAAGTGTATGACAGTTAGAGTTTCGTGATTGATCATCATCAGTCATTCGATTTCAAAAGTAAAATTCAATAAAACACACGTAAAGCCATGAAATCACCGTAGTCTAGTAGGTAGTATGTTGGCTTCTTAGACGAGAGTTCGTGGTTCAAGCCCCAACTCAGTAATTTCAAATAAATGCGGCAACTTCTTCTCAGCAGTCTTCTGACAAATAATCTGAGAGTGAATAAAATGTTCATGAGAATCTGTCATTCAGAGTCGAACATAAACTGTAGGTTCCTCCGCTCTGGGATAAAATTAACCCAAACAAAATGAGTGGCGAAAGAAGCTAGGTTGTAATCCTAACTAACTAGGTTGTAATCCTAACTGAAGTGGCTTATTAGACGTAAAGCCAGGGTTCGAGCCCCAGGCCAGACATCAAGACAAAATACAAGAAGTATTTCTTCGGCGACTTCCTCTCAGCAGATTTCTGGAAAAATTCTGAGAGTAAATAAAATTGCCATGAAAAGTTTCTCAAAAAATCTGTCGTTCGGAGTCGACTTTAAACTGTAGGTCCTACCGCTCATGTCTAAAATTAACACACACAACATAAGTGGTGTGAGAAACTAGGACGTTGTACAATGGGTCAATTCGACCTCCGGGTACTGTACTTGTCTTAATTGACAAGTACACGTCCTCTAACCTAACCTAACCTAATCTTAACTAAAGAGTTGTAATGGTCAATTAAGTAAGTAAGTAAGTACAGCCAGGGTTTCGCTGACGTTTTTATTTCACTTGGACCTTGACGTTATGTACAATTATGTACAATGTCATTTAAATATACTCCTCTGTACTAGACGAAGTATTTTTCGATCGTTTTTTTGCAGATTTCGGGCAATATCTCCCGATATAGATACGATTTTTGACATAGCCTAACTGCCACCAATATCATGACCGATTTATGTCAACAAAGCATGAAATTTTTGTTGCTGGTAACTTCTCATATGAGTCGTATTGTGCGGCTCGTGACACTGTCTTGTTAAGACATACCACGTACGTACATACTACGACGTTTAAAAAGTGATCTCCCACACACTTCTATTCACGTCTGCTTCAGAGCCTCTTACTATTGTCGTAAAGTGTTGCCTTAGTACATATGTACATACAAACATATATACATAATTGGTCATTACAACCCTTCAGTCAGGATTAAGACCTAGTTCCTCACACCACTTATGTTGTGTGTGTTAATTTTATACATGAGTGGTGGGACCTACAGTTTAAAGTCGACACCGAACGACAAATTTTTGGGAAAGTTTTCATGGTAGTTTTATTTTACTCTCAGAGTTTTTGCCAGAAATGTGCTGAGAGAAAGCCGCCGAAAAGTTTGTTTTGATGTCTGGCCTGGGTTTCGAACCCAGGCTTTACTTGTAATAAGCCAACACACTACCTACTAGACTACGGCCATCCAGTACATAATTTGCAATTGTGAGCCAAAACAAAGTCACTTACCATACGGCCACAGTGTACGCATGATGGGAATGATACTTTCAAGATCGTATTCTAAAAAGTAACTAAGTCAAGAGAGACTAACTTCTCAAGATGCAATAACTGTTTGAAAACCAGTTTTGGATTCTTATAACCAGGAAATGAGAAATAGGTTTTTATACTGAAGAAAACTTTTGTTTGGAAAGTCAGCATTGAAGTCATGTACCCAATCAGAACATTTTCGGTACACAGTGTGTTCTTCCCAGAGATCAGCAATGAATCGCTTTTTCGCCACTCATAAGTACTCATGAAATTTTGAGCATGAGTGAGTCCACAGTATTGAAATCCAACTACTCTGATTCATTCGTTCTCCCTACAACATTGATTTATAAGTACAGGTTGCAATGAGTATGAGTACAACGTTGACATCAAACTCATAACATTCGAAATATGTTTGATTCATACGCCCATTCATTCAGATTCATAAATTTAGAAAAATACTTATAATACTCATAAATGATTCGAGTGATCCTTAGTTGTTGTTGCAGAATGAAGAAAGAAAAAGACAAAGACAGCAAGCAAAGCAAACACACAACCTTCTAGTGAGTTCCTATGCGAATCATACTTATTTTGTGATTCTTGTAATTGTTGAGTAACGGAGAGTCGAAATCAACAACACTATGCGTCTTGTTAAGTATGAGTACGATGAGTACATCAAACTTTGAATATAAGTAGTATGAGTATGACATTAAAATAAGTATGAATGCGTATAAGTATCAGAAATCATAAGTATGATTCGAATCTACTCGTCGTTTTGAATACTCATTGCTGACCTCTGGTTCCTTCGCAACATGTTGTAGTGAATCCCGTAATAGCTATGGGGTATCATATGAATAAGGTAGACGGATAGATTTGGTACACGCATAGATGGCATCGCGGCAGGGATTTGAGTATGAAGATCAATAACTTTGAACAAAAAGGCCTCAATCTTTCAGGTGGGAACGAATAAAAATATTCTCGGATATCGGTGAATCTGTTCTCAACGCTCCTGGTAATTCCGTAATTACTTCATGGACATTTTTTGCAGTATATTTGCGGGCTCAATAAACTGGGTACACAAAATCAAATTATTTTAATAGCGAAGCTAGGCTTTAAAGGGTACGAAAAGTGTTGCAATCGTTTGGCAATTGAACAGAACAAATTTGAGGGTACTTTGGAGCCACTTACAGATCACTAAATCACTTACAGGCCAAAGCCGACACTGTTGTGAGGAAATGTAGTCAATGGATCATTAACTATGAGCTACAGGATCATACATATACAGTGGTGGCCTTATAATTAGAAACGACTTAGCAACATGTATGTTTGTTAATTTGTTTTACAGTTTTCACTGTGTACCTGGGATCAAAGGCTTTGTTTGGAGGACGTCTTACATACGTTTTTCCATCAGATTGGGACAAATTAAACTTAGATTCGTCACTCCAGAGAACTCTGTTCCAGAAACATCGTTTCTAATTATAAGGCCACCACTGTATTTTTGGACGGGACTTCCTTACACGCCTATTGATGGAACTAGTCCGGTTCTAAAGACATTGCAACCCGCAGTGAGTGTTTGTTGAATAGGCTACGGCTGTGCCTGTATGTTGTTAGCATATATCGATAACAAATATGGTTTTGACGTCTTGAAAAGCGAACTTATTTAGCTCGAGCTAGGAGCAAAACACATATCACAAAAATATAGCAACATTTCAGGCAGAGTCAGTCATCCTCCCAGTCAATCCGCATGTAGATTAGCTAATGAAAGTTTGCATTTAGTTAGCTCTGCTTACCACTCCTCTTCCCCTACTGCTTTTAAAGTAGAACAATTGCTTCAGTCATAAATTCAAAGATCAATTGAAATTGTAATCATTTTGAATGCATGAAATGTGTTACAAATTTTCTTTATTTTCTTCATATTACGGCTCAGTTGAAAAGCTCATTTATCTTCTTGCCTTTCATCCTATCACACAAACACACACTCTCTTACTTCATGGGATCACATTGATCACGTTTAAGCTTTTCATTTTACAAGAGATTGCGATCGTAATTTATTTTCATCAGACCATTATTGCCATATGCTGTGCTGTAAAGAAGCATAAGAGTGAGAGCCAATTAACACTGCAATCAGCCCTTCTTTGTAATATCATTTGCCATTTGAGTGCCTCGTATGTTTTATTAATGCGCGATACGCGATAACATTTTGGGAGTCTTAATTGGGATTTCTTCTGTAATTTATTATATTTATGCGCATGACTGACAGCATAAAGCAGCATCAGAGCATATGGGTTTTTGTGTGTAGAATAAATGTGTTGCAGTATATGATGCGGAAATCAGTAGCGATGCTAAAGGAACCCTTCATGAGGTACTACAAGCAGATAACAGCAGCAGTGGATTTAGTTTTGGAATGGACTTTTCTCCTCTTTTCTTTCATTTTCTCTTTGTTCTTTTCTTTGGAAAGCATTAAACGTAGAAGAAATTGATGGAATAATACGAAAAACAACAAATTGTAGGTTGGTTGGTTGCAAATGATCTGAGGGACGATCTTCATTTTGAAAAGTGGAAATATAAAATACGTACATGCATGTGAACACAGATAGCATTACACCACCTCTGCATATTGAAATGGAATTTACTGAGTTATGCCGTCTGACAAAGAATGCCACCAGGATTACAGATATAATTACCAGGCTACAGATTGATGTTGAGACGGTAAATGAAACAAACGGTATGGCTTCCAAAAGGCGAAGTGATATTGTCCAGTTAGTTGCGGTCACAGCTGCAAACTTGATTGAGGATGCAGGTGATACCTGGAAATATTGTGTCATTTATTCTGGATATTAAAATTCATTTCCACACGGTAGAAGAAGAGCACATTAAAATAAAATTCAGAGCTTAAGTACTACTGAGAACTTGATCTGAACTGCTAGCAACTACTTCTCGGACCATCCTCACCACCTCTAAGGCTATCGGACGGTCACTCCTCAACTTTGATGCTCCAATTTGAACATCATTCTTGAGCGACACACAATGGCGGGCACTACAGACAACACAGATTAACGCCCTACGAATAGCCACAGGGTGCGTAAGGATAACCAGGATAGACCACCTCCACGATGAATCCAAAAGCACAATGAGCTACTGACTAAGCAATTTCTCTTAGCCTACCCATCCAAACCACCATATAGTCATGAACGATCCCCCTCCTCGCCGCATAAGACAAGACCTCACAACGTACAACTCGGACATTACCCACCTTATACCCTCAATAGTGGACCCACAGTCCGTAAGGAAGGACAAAACGCCCTATATCAGACTACAGTCACGACGGCCAGAGACGAGCTCAGCCACAACAGGGTCATTAATTGACATCCACCACCTATATCCGATGCGGAAAGGCAGCTACCAAGGGTTACGAGAACCATTCTGGCCCAGCTTAGATCCGGATGGTCGAACTTCTTGAATAGCTACAGGGCAAGGATTATCCCGGGAACCCAGGATAGCTGCCCCTTATGCAACCGGGCACCACACGACACGGCGCACATCTTTAGCTGCCCAGCTAAACCGACAGCCTTCACTTCCTCGGACTACCGACCCCATGACGATGACAACATACACACACAACCAGCAACAAACAATCCCATCTCCAACCCATCCAATCCCCACCGAATAACATGGCATGCAGCCAACCAAATGCATGAAACTAAAACTAACCATCTTAGAAGAATGGAAAAGCTTCCGGAGACAACAGCCGAACTGTTACAACAACAACAACTTCTCGGATAGGATCATACATTACTGAACCGACCATCATAGTTGATCGCATATCATTAGGGTAATAATTTGGAAATAGTTCCCTTCTTCAATAACAAGAAGTATAGGAAGGTCAGGTAGCGCCAACTTCTAATAATAAGTGGGACTCAATAAATTCAGAAAAGTGAGACGCAAAGGGTCCAAGTTTTGTTGGAAGCGATATAACTCCATCCGATGGAGTTATATGATTTGCGATCGCCTAAAGTTGCGAACGACACAATGATTATGTGTAGCAGCATGCAATGATAGTTGAAAATGCATTGCACAGATACCTCTAATGCAGCTGGCGTTATGCAAAATACGAGATCGGGCTTTCTAGAGTAGCTATATCCATTGCCAACATGGCGACCAAGAGAACAATTTTTTTTTTTTTTTAGGAAGCCCCTAAAGGGTATTTGAGTGTACTCGTAGGTATAATTGGAAAGAAATTGCCTGCTCTATACTTTATAGTAACGTAAACCGTATATTTTCTAAGCACAAAACGAAACCTAAAGTTGTTTACGAAAATTCTAAAGCTGATCGACCATGAATCTTACGGTTCTTATAAGCGTAAAACAAAATTTCTTACAGAGCTTGGAACAATCAATTGGGAATAAAATCTCAAATCCAGGTACGGAATCGTCCTGATGTAATAAGTCTGGAACCCAAGTAGGTTTTGTTTCGCATTGTATGATCATTAACAACATTGTAGTTCCAAAGGCATATGGGATCTGTTACACAGCCGATCTTTTCATCGTCAGTGTCTTATGGAATTTAAGAATTTTTTTATTGAGCCCTGGCTCAAGAAGTTAAGGGTTGCGACAGATTTGGAAGGTATTGGTGTGAAAAATGTTAGTCTCTTGTATTCTCAAACCTCTACGTAATACTATAAGATAAATGGCGGCTCAGGGTCGTTATTGCGATATTGGGAGCGCTGTTCTTAGGGAATATTGTCTCTTAGCGAGAAAATCATAATACTTAGGCAATAAATAATACAACTCCGGCCATAACTGTAGGGATGAAAATGACGAGGAGTGTATAGAACACTTTCTATGGCCATAGGAGTCTAGTAGGTAGTGTGTTGGCTTAGTAGACGTGAAGCCACTATTTAAACCTCTGACCAGACATCTTTAACAAAACGAAATACGAAAAAATATTTCTTCGGCGACTTTTTCTCAGCAAATTGCTGGCAAAAACTCTGAGAGCAAATAAAAAATTGCCATGAAAAAATTCCGAATTTAAACTGTAGATCCTGCCACTTATGGATAAAATTAACACTCACCACATAAGTAGTGTGAGAAGCTAAGTCGCAAAACCTGACTGATGGGATGCAATGACCAATTATGTTTGCAATTCTGATCCCTTGATTGCCTAAGTTAGGTTGGCTCGAGTGTCACTAAGCTAAACCACGATTTACTATTGGTAAGTGAGCCTATCGAATGCCGTGCTTTGTTCTCCATTTATGTTCTCTGTTTGGGTTCCAGGTGCAGTGCTCATTGGTATTAAAGAACTCATAAGAGATTGACTTTTCGATAATAATCAGCTGCTGCTCTATTTAAAGACGATCATAAACATATTAGTAGGCTTCCAGCTTAAAAGAAAAACACCTTTAGTTTGCCTATGCAACAACCTTCAATGCCTCGCTAATAGAGTACTTTGGTTGCATAAAATGCCTGTGGATTTTTGTCAACTTGTTGATTAACAACAAAATTGCCTGTTTCCTTAGAAATTAATTTTAAAAAGAATTCTTTTTTGTTTGCTTTGTTGCACTTTATCGCTTTTTCTCAGTCTATAATCAAAAACCACCCACAGAGTGGCACAAATTATAAGTTTCAAAGCGTTTCAAAACAGCAAAGAAAAAAAAGGAAGGATTTTTAAGATCCAAATAATACAGTCGGGAAAATGTCTTCTATTAAATATAACTTTGTCTAGCAACCAATACAACCACACACACTGCACCATATGGATACATATGAGGTGCCTTATTTTGTATTAAAAAATAAGAAAAAAAGAAAAGAAAAAAAGAAAACAAAACCTGACATCAATATTTCTCGTCTGTCAAGCCTTTATAAAGACTTTTAGTATGACTGTCTGCTTCGTGTGTATGAGACAACAACAATAACAATGTAATCAATTAAGTCTTAATTTTGTTGTCGTCTTCGCAGGCATTATAATGGTTGTTGCAATACAACTCGTTTTTCCTTTACGGTTGCATTGTTGCCACTTTGGCAGGCGGCATACATACTTATGCTATACGTATATGGGTGTGCAAAAGGAGCGTCATTTCATGCTGCTGTGCAACAACATTGAAACTACAAATTATCACAACGAGTGTGTGCATGTATGGGTGAGTATGTGGTGTTGAGTGAAAGAAGAAAAGTTTAAATTGTGCTTTTGACAGTTGAAAACCGATATACAACATTTGCTACACATTGCCACATTGTGTATATGTTGTGTACAACAATACAATAGTGTTGTAGTGGCAACTTACTTACTCCCTGGAACTTTAAGTCTTCTTCTGCTTCAAATTGCTGTAGAGGCAATAAAAAAAAGCAAGAAAAAAGTTTTGTAGTAACCCAGCAGCCAGAGTAGAAGAGGAATTTAAATGAGAAATTGACGAAACCACATAAAAGTGAAAATTACACACATACACACACGCACACACCCACATAAGACGAGATAATATTCATTCAAGAGAAATACTTGAACTTTTACTTACTTGTTGTGGTGCTTGTTCTTATTGCTGTTGGTTGGTGTTGTTAAAAAAATTTTGTGAATACAGAGTCAAATTACCCGCAAAAAGGTAAATGGGTATGTGTGCGTGTAATGTGTGTGTGCAGCAATATTATGGGATTCTCTCTCAGTTTCTTTCTCTATTTTTTTGTCTTGAGTTTCTTTTCAGTTCTTAAAACAATGGGTATAACAAGGCATTGTTATGTTGAATGGTTGCCTGCTTCTTAATCACAGAATGATAACTCAACTGCTTGCTTGCTTACATGCCGACATTTACGTATAATGAACGGTTTGACATCGTATGATTAATTTTGTAATGAACTGTTGAATGCTTGAGTATTGCATTTTGAGTAGGAAATCAAATGACATTGAAGTTGTCATGCTTAAAATGGTTGATTGCACTAAGTAAGCCATTGTTGGAGAGAAAAATTCCTGTCAGGAGACCAGTTTTTAATTTTTAATCGGAATTTCTTTTGTTTTCTTAATGGGAACAAGAAAGTGAAATCGATGAATAGAAATCGAAAGATTTTTTTAGTTAAAAAAAAGTTGGAGTGTAAAATCCTTTTCATATAGAAAACATGCTGCAAAAATGTGTTCAGTTGGTGGCAAAATATCCCCAGGGCTTTGAAACTCAATTTATGTAGTTTACGAGTCTGATAAGAACGAAGCTTGCCTATAATAGAAGACATTTGCACGTCAAAGATCATGCTTGATGGATAGCAAGAAAGCATTCTTGTTTAGATACCCTAAAAATATGTTCTATGAAATGCATGTATTTAACTAAAGAAGACCACTGCATTAATATCCCGTTTTGGGAAAACAATTGGCTGCTTATCGTTTTTCGAAAGAAATAGACAACGTTTTAGGCTCCTCCCAGTTTTGAACTTGGATAGGTTGAGAAACTTAGCTCCATGAAATTACCACCTCTTGCTGTCTTTAAAAATTATTTGTACAAATTCTTTATCTTAGTTTTTCTTTCAATAGGACATTTCGATGCCGATAAATTGCCTTAACCTCTTCAGAATTGAGAAGAGACTCCACAAATCTCTATTTTCCTATTGGCCGAGGCTACACGGCTCCATGCAAACTCATCTAACCTGTTACTTAATTAATCATTACAACCATTTTGTCAGGATTGCAACCTAGCTTCTCATACCATCTAGGCAGAACCTACAGTTATAAAAAGACTCCGAATGAACGATTTTCTGAGAAAATTTTCATGGCAATTTTCTCTCAGAGTTTTTGCCAAAAGACAGCTGAGATGAAGTCGCCGCTAAAATATTTTTTTACATTTCATTTTTGTTTGACATGTCTGAACTTGGTTTTGAACCAATGGTTCGCGTCTAATGGGCCAATACACTATCTACTAAACTCTGGCGACTCATTGCCATCAAGTCCCACATGACACATGTGATTCAGCCCTTTATTCCCTAACTAGTTAATACAGGCACTGCTGCACTAAGAAAGGGCCGGAGAAGTTGGGTATTTTGGATAACTGCCCGACTCTCATGGTATCATCCTCTGTATCTTACGTCCAAGGAGGTATAACCATTAGTTTTAAAGACGCACGCGTATTTAACCATTCTGGGCTTCTGTACCGCCAATAGCCCTTGGCACATCACACTACAGTCCCCTCTCTAATTAGAATATGTAGCTGCACGCTACACGCACGCGTATTTTTACCCATTCTAGACTTCTGTACCGCCAATAGCCCTTGGCACATCACACTACAGTCCCCTCTCTTATTGGAATATGTAGCTGCACGCTACACGCACGCGTATTTTTACCCATTCTGGGCTTCTGTACCGCCAATAGCCCTTGGCACATCACACTACAGTCCCCTCTCTTATTGGAATATGTAGCTGCTAGATTACCCCATTCACTGCTTTGACCGTGCATGGGTACATGTTGTGCAATGGTACATGGGTAAAATTGTATTTCATTGGCTGTTATGGTTTGATCACATCAAGCATATGTGCTTGTCAGTCTGGAGACCAATCATAGGATCACTCTGACCAACAGCTGATACTGAGGTTTCAATAGGCAAGTGAGTAGCAGAGTCGCTATACATGTCGCTCATATTCCCTTAGCTTTTCTAAGGGGCAAAAGCATGAACGCTGTCACGCAGCGATGTATCACATTTGAGAGCATTCGAGGGAAAGTCCAATGTAAGATCTTCGAACCTGTAGGAGTTGCAATGTTATTCCGTGTTCGATCGAACAATGAGCTGTATGAGCTCCTTAACCTCAAGGTTGCCGTACAGCACATTAACATCTGGCAGTTGCGCTGACGCGGCCATGTTGTTCGGATGGATGAGGCTGCTCCCTTGGGACAGGTAACTGATGCGGGTATTGGCAGAAATCGTTGTAAAAGATAAACTTGTCTGGGTTGGAAGAATCAAATTGAAAAAGCCCTGACGTCGATTGATGACACCAAGTGGCGCCTGGAAGAATGAGTTACGGCAGCCTGAAATTCGATGAACGGGTTACATAAGTAAGTAAGTTTTCTGAGAGTCAAGCATCATAATTCAACAACTTGCTTGTCTTTTCTAAATTTTTAAATTCATTTTTCAAATTAGCAGCAAGAAGAAGAAGGAGATTACATAAGTATAGAAGTTCCCGTACACACATGAAGTATATTTTTATCACAATTTAATTGCCACTAAAAAAATCTGAACAAGAAAACTGAATTTATTTTAATAGTTTCAGTCTTTCTTATCACATCAGCGCACAATAAAAGTGAAGAGAACGTAATAAAAAAAAAAGAGTCGTACTCAGTGCCACATCTTTTTACACTTTCCTTGTAAATTTCAAATCGTACTGATACATCTGTACGTACATACGTACACACACCTTCTTCAACATCATCGAGACGACGAGTATCGTCATCATCATCATCATCTGTTGTTTGTGCATTCAGTCAGACATGATTGTAATTGTCTGAATGACGTTTCACTATCTT
The DNA here is from genome assembly GCA_958299815.1 of Sarcophaga carnaria. Lineage (NCBI taxonomy): Eukaryota > Metazoa > Arthropoda > Insecta > Diptera > Sarcophagidae > Sarcophaga > Sarcophaga carnaria. The sequence goes on along the minus strand of OY283153.1, from coordinate 21,398,636 downwards.
AATGTGAATTCTTAAAACACAAATATTCACTTGTATTCTATGTTTTTATGTTTTTAAGTTTTTAAGTTTCTTTTCCTTTTCTTTTTCTTACATTTTCTAGTTGAATTTATTTCAAACTCTTTGTTCTATTGGTCTGTCTGTGTCTTTGCCTGTCTGTCTGCCCGTCTATCATAGTCATCACCAGCATGCTGGTGCAACCATAACCATCATCAGCAACAGCAACAGCAACAGCAGCAGCATTATCATCTCCCGTATCTAAATGAGTATGAGTATGACTATTACTACGGTTACCTGTCTAATTAAATTTGATGCGCTTTTTGAACAGAAAAACTTTTGACTTTTTGCTCTTAAGACGTAAAATTCTAAGAATGAATGAACAGATGAATGAATAGATGAATGAATGATTGAATAAATGAATCATTTTCTTATTTTTTACAGTTTAAAAGAATTTGTTCAATACTTTCATGCAGCACTCACTACGTGCAACAAAAATTCTAAGGCAGTAAATGGCAGGATGAAATTTGAAACCATTTTTGTCAATCCTTCCTTACAACATAAGTGGTGTGAGAAACTAGGTCGTAATCCTGACTGAAGGGTTGTAATGACTAACTACGTACGTACGTCCTATAAAATACTGCAACAATCCCTTGATGGACAATACTAGTAGCGTGATTACAACACTAAAGGTACAAGGGATCACACACGAAGCTTCCATCAACACCTGTTTGCAACAGGCAAAAAGTCTGCAGTTTGTTGTACCCTGCTCTAGGATGCGCGAACTAACGACTGACATAATTGGTCATTACAACCCTTTAGTCAGGATGACAACCTAACTTCTCACACCACTTATGTTGTGTGTGTTAATTTCATACATGAGTGCCGGGACCTACAGTTTAAAGTCGACTCCGAACGACAGATTTTTGAGAAGCTTTTTCATGGTAATTTTATTTACTCTCAGAGTTTTTACCAGAAATCTGCTGAAAGGAAGTCGAAGAAGAAATATTTCTTCAGATTGCGTTTCGTTTGAAATATCTGACCTGGGGACTGACATATCAGCACAAAAATCGAATAAGGCTGCGAATTGCTACACCTTCTTATATCAGATTTTTGATTTAAGAAACTACCATCCTGTTGTGTAAGAAGGCGTGTCACCTTACCCTATGCTTGGCTTCCATAAAGCAGTTCCAAATTACATCGTTTGGTTCTTTGCATCTTGGCATGTAAGGTTGAACTGTTTCAGTAGGGCTACAGACAGACCTGGTAATAAAAATCAAGTTAACAAACATTATATTTTTGTCGGCTATAAGACAGTTGCCGTAGTTGCCAACTCACACATCTCGAATAAGACGAAATATGAAAAAAAGCATGCAAACAAGGCAAAGTTTCTGACTGTGTATTATGTGAACGGCTGAAGCCTGCGAAGTTGATAACGCTATTTAGAATGACGTTGAGCAATTCGTGCAGCTCCGTCAAGGTAGGAATGGATCTCTCCGAACCTGTTGATACTGTGCGCGCTTTCTGACAAGGCGACCCCTTATCATGCGACCTCTTCAACTTCGTCATGGAGAGTGTTCTGCGAAAGGCAGAATGGCGCAATGGCACTATTTTTCAAAAAAGTGTCCAGTTGCTTGTGTACGCTGAAGACATTGATATCATTGGGCGTACCAAGCGAGATGTTACTGCTGCCTTTAGTGCTATTGAACGGGAGTCTAGTAAGATGGGTCTGGCAGTAAATGGGGGCAAAACAAAGTATATGTTATCGACAAGTAGAGATGCGTGGCGTATTGATTCTCAGATTACGGCCGATAACTATACTTTTGAAACAGTCAAGGAATTTATTTATCTTGGCTCCGCCGTTAGCACCAAAAATGATGTCAATCTGTAGGTCAAGCGCAGGATCACTCATGCCAAAAGGTGCTACTATGGTCTAGTTGAGTGGCAGAGACCTCTCATACGACAAAACTAATACTCTACAAGATGCTCATCCTACCGGTGCTTCTTTATGGCGCAGAGGCATTTAGTATTAAGTACTGATTCAGCGGCCTTGAGAGTATTCGAGTGAAAAGTACTGTGTAAGATATTCGGTCCAGTACGAGTTGGTGATGATTTCCACATCCGATCCAACAATGAGCTGTATGAGCTCCTCAACGACATAGACTTTGTGCAGCGTTTTGTCGTTCGAATGGAGGAGGATGCTCCGGCGAGACGGGTATTTAATGCGGGGATCTGCGGAAGTCGGCGAAGAGGACGACCTTGTATGCGTTGGAAGGACCAAATCGAGGAAGCCCTGTCATCGATTGGTGTGACCAACTGGTGTAGGCGCGTAAGAAGCAGAGGCGCCTGGAAGTATGTGTTGCGGCAGGCCGAAATCCGTTAATCGGGTTGTTATGGCCAGTTAAGTAAGTAAGTAAGTATGAAAAAAATATTTCTTTCGGCCACTTCCTCTCAGCAGTTTCTTAGTAAAAACTGCCCATGAAAAGTTTCTCAAATCAGTCGTTCGTAGTCAATACAATTCAGCAGATATTTCGATGGCTTAAGCTTCCGTTAATGGATTTCCCATTGGCTCGGAATATTTAATTGTGGGACCAAAAACTCTTGCTAATGTTCCAAGATTCGTTCGTGATTCATCTCCACAAAACCCTCATTCTTTAAAGCATACTCTGCTTCTATACTACTCCATTCAAGTTTGCTAATAAGTCTCCTTACATAACACTTGCAAAAATCAAAGACTCTACTGGTTCTGTCCAGGCGAAAGCTAAGGAGTGATCTGATAGTAGCTAAGGAATCTAGTTAAGGGATCTATCGACAAACAGATCACGAAATTCCCTAATAAATTTCTTCACTAATATGTGCAGCGAACTGAAATCCCACAGAGCATTCAGAGCCACTGTAGGACTGGTTCTCATTGCCCCTGTTACGCCAATATATACACGTTAGTCTCTGTATCTTGTCCAACACCATTTGCACTGTTTTCAAATTGGTTTTGTTTGCCCTCACAACTGCCCCATTAATCACTATTGGTCTGACCATCACCGTATACATCCACAGCATAAATCCTGGGTTGCATTTCCGGGATTTCCAGACAAGCCCTCTGCATTCCATTATGCCATGTCTGGACTTTTCTGAGATGCTGTCTATGTGAACCCATAAGGTCACTTTACCATTCAGTATTATTCCAAGATATTTGATCTCCCATGAGCCGAAAGTCCTCTCATTTAAGAACATTTCTTCTTCTTGTCAATTGTACGTACTAGTGTGGTCTTGCCCGGCCTCACTAATTGACAAGTACAGTACCTGGGGGTCGAATTGACCCATTGTACAACGTCCTAGTTTCTCACACCAATTATGTTGCGTGTGTTAATTTTATACATGAGTGGTGGGACCTACAGTTTAAAGTCGACTCCGAACGACAGATTTTCGAGAAACTATTTCATGGCAATTTTATTTACTCTCAGAGTTTTTGCCAGATTTCTGGTGAGAGGAAGAATACTTTTGTATTCCGAAGGAATACTTTTGTATTCCTTTTCTGATGTCTTGCCTGGGGCTCGAACCCTGGCTTTTACGTCTAATAAGCCAACACACTACCTACTACACTGCGGCGACTACTCGCTGTCATGCACCAACAATTTTCTTCTTTGATTGTTGACGCACAAAGTGTCTTTAACCATCAAGACATCGGCATACACTTGCCACCCTTATTATTTTGTTTCTTATGTAGTCAATGCTCGCCTCAAATAGATTTGCTTGGATTTCATCCACAACCTGTATCCACTAAGCTGTGTCAATCCTTATTATTTTGTTTCTTGGGTATATTTTTGCAGATCGAGCTATCCATCTTGATATTCAAGGTTGTCTACCTCTTATGTAATAACCCATTGATAATCTCCCGAGGAGTGTTGTTAAATGCTGCCTCTATGCCAAGAAGTGTACGTAAGATTACTTCCATCACATTCAAGGACTCCTGCACGTCTTCACACTAAATTTACAAGAGCTGTCTCAGTGGCGCAGAAGCATGGAGCTTATTAAGCACTGATGCAGCAGCCTTGAGAGTGTTCGAGAGAAAATTACTGCGTAAGATCTTCGTACCAGTGCGAGTTGGCGATGATTACCGCATCCGATACAATAGTGAGCTGTACGAGCTCTTCAACGACATGGACGTTGTACAGCGTATTAACATCCAGCGGCTGCGCTGGCACGGCCATGTCGTTCGAATGGAGGAGAATGTTCCGGAGAGACGGGTATTTGATGCGGGGATCTGCGAAAGTCGGCGAAGAGGACGACCTTGTATACGTTGGAAGGACCAAATCGAGGAAGCCCTGTCATCGATTGGTGTGACCAACTGGTGTAGGCGCACAAGAAGCAGAGGTGCCTGGAAGGATATGTTGATTATCCGGTAAACGGGTTGTTAATGGCCAGTTAAGTAAGTATGTAAGTCTCAGTAGATCTGCCAGCCTCATAAGCATGTTGCCTAGGATGCAGGATACTCTTGAGCATGAACATTTAGTGCTAAACAGAATGCCTTTATGAATTATCCAGATTTTTTCGAAAGTAATGTATCGCTGTACCCCCATTAAAGCTCCCCTTTTGCCTGTGTTTACAATATGGTGTGATGAAGATGTTAGAAAAAATGTTACAGACGCCTGAAATGTTTTTTTGGATTCATGAAACAAAAGTAATTTCGGTTTTCATTTACAGTTACAAAGTTTGTTAAGGCATTAATTAATACCTGAACCTATCAACGATTGTCAATTGACCAGGATACAATATAATCTTTGCAATTGACCGGCAACGTTCCAGCCAAGTCAAATAACACCGTACCAAAATTGAAATACAAAACAAAATACATTCACACAGGTACACACATACATAAAAAGAGAAAAAAAACAGGACAATTATGTACCATTGATGGAGCAGACATTTAAGAACAGATACTGAATAACTAACTGACATCCAGCATGACTGGATGATAGGAAAACAAAAACAAAAATGAAACAAAAAAATACACAAACTAATGGAGCAAATAAATGGCTTAAACAAAATACACAAATACATACATATACAATTACCTACACATACGGACGCTAATACACAACCACAACAACAAGAATTTGAACATTTACTGGAGATAAAAACCCGACAGCTGGAAATTATTGCTTTGGAGTCTTGTAGTATTGGTCGTCTGTTACTTGCAACATGCCAGCAAATAACATAAAACTTTAAGTAAACGCAAGAAAAAAAAGAAGAAGAAGCAGAAGAAAACATAGCAGATGAAGAATATGAAGAAAAAGTTGCCAAACGCTTTTAAAACATGTTTAACATGGCTAAACCAACACATTCAATCCAAATATACTTTAAGAAGTAAAAAGTTTTATGCAATAAAAATTACAACAAAAAACAAAGTTCAGTTACAACAAAAAAACGCAAAAAAAAATGGGAGCATAAAGAACAATTACAAGGAACGAGACCAAAAGAAACACAACAAAACAACACAAAACTACCATCATTGACTGTGGCCTCTTTCAAATGAGTAACTCTTGATACTGTCTCGGCCAATGTCAATGTCAATTGTTGTTTCTGTTTGCAGTTTTCTAGCAACAACAATAACAACAACAATATACAAAACAAAAAATATCATATTCATGTTGCCAACAATTGTTTAAGTCGTATACATACATCGATGTCTAGTATGTTGCAACGTCAGCTGCATCAGTTTTGTATGCTGCTCTCCTTTGGTACAATCGTCGTCCATCATTCATTTATTCATACACTCGTTATACTCTATTCAACAACCATACTCGTAATTGTATTTGTACAACAATTTAGTTATTGTCATTGCTATTGTTGTTGTTATTGTTGTTGTTGTTGCATTTTTGTATAGCATAAGTATCAATGTGGGTAATCATCTACAACATTTAAATGTATTACAAGGCACAATGGGTATCTGTTATCCATGTGGCATAAGTAAATAGGTTTTGTTACTCCATACATCTCCATATACATACGTGCATGAGTATGTGTAGGACACATACACATGAGCATGAGTGGATATTAATGTTTTGTATGCAATTGATATGGCATGACCAGAGGCGTCATTAAATGGAAATTAATTGTTGTTCCCAACATGAAAATAATTGCACATCACTGTGTGAAATTAACTTTAAATTGACGATCATGAAGAAGCACGTGGTATGGTGTAGAGTTTGAAAAGCTTGACTATAAAATCGGATAATTCAGGGATATTCATGAAAGGTTAGGCAGTGAATCCTTTTTGAAAAATAGGCAATAAGCCAAGTTTATCCACACTAAAGGGTCTTTCATTAAGCGTTTCCTTTCTTACTATCTTAATTGGTCATTCTAATCCTTTAGTCAGGATTACATCCTAGTGTCTCCCGCCACCCACGTTGTGTGTGTTAATTTTATACATGAGTGGCGGGACCTACAGTTTAAAGTCGACTCCGAACGACAGATTTTGTGGGAAACTTTTTCATGGCAATTTTATTTACTCTCAGAGTTTTTGCCAGAAATCTGCTGAGAGGAAGTCGCCTAAGAAAATACTTTTTGTATTTTGTTTTGATGTCTGGCCTGGGGTTTGAACCCTGGCTTTACGTCTTATAAGCCAACGCACTACCTACTAGACTACGGCGGCTTCAGCTTGGCTATAAAATCGGATAATTCAGGTTTGAATTATCAGGAGACATTAAGGCAGTTCGGGCTGCACCCCCTTTCTTGAAAAAATAGGCAATAAGCCACGTTTATCAACACTAAAAGTGTCTTTCATTGTGAGTTTCCATCTTAATTGGTCATTCCAATCCTTTAGTCAGGATTACAACATAGTTTCTCGTGCCACCCACGCTGTGTAAGTTAATTTTATCGACAAGTGGCTGGACCTACAGTTCAACGTCGACTCCGAACGACAGTTTCTTTTAGGAGCTTTTCATGGCAAATGAATTAAATGACAGAGTGTTTGCCAGAAAACTGCTGACAGGAAGTTTGCCGAAGATATATTTTTTTATTTCGTTTTGCTCGAGATGTCAGAGCTGGGTTTTGAACCACCGCTTCTCGCCTAGTAAGCTAACATACTACCTACTAGATTACGGCGACTTCTTATCTTTAATTTTAAACAAAACTAAGGGCCATTATTACAACCTGAAGTTAACTAAAGGCAGGATTTTAACGGGCAGATAAATTGTTTTTCATTATTATAAGTGGACAATAAGATAGAAGTGAGCGTTAAGCTAAAGGGAGAATCATTTTACCGGTAACTTTAAAAGTTAAGTTTATGTCTGAACTTGCCATATGGCAACTTCAAATATAAACAAAATGAACAATCACAACAAAAAAAATGAAGCCCGTCGTTGCCACTGCGTTTAAAAAAAAAAACTTGTTTAATTTGCCACTGCCATATTTTTGAAAAAGTTAACTTTATTTTATCATTGTAATAACGAAAAAAGTTAAAGCTGACTTTAAAGTTCACTTTAGCTAAAGTTAACTTTAACTAAACTCAACTAACTAACTTAACGGCAAGTTGTGATAATGGCCCTAAGTCTGTATGAGATATCATCAAAATGTTTCATTCGTTTGAGAGACCAAATAATGCCATTATGTGTGAAATTATCCACCACGTCTTCTCTGGAGGGAAAACATCTGAAATGTACAATTTTCCAGAACTCTGGCCTATAATTTAGATCGATGGAATGGGTTATGTTGGGTTATTAGCATACACCTTCGACTTAAGAAAACAACTCTAGAGAATGTCAAACGGGGTTAAACTGCACGATCTAGGCAATCAGTTAACAGGGGAGCTTCCACGTCTCTGATAGGATGAAAAACTTTCTGTGCTCCAAGAAAAGGAGTTTGGAAGGGTATACCATGTAAATGGAACTTTGGCTCTTCTTATGCAATACAAGCTTAAGATAATCTAATCTTTTGTTAGGTGATTACAGTGTAAAAAGATTTGAGTCATGCTGCTTCTAACTGAGGGTAATAACCGGTCTTTTAACCGGGCAGTGTAAGCCCAAATAACTCTTGTTCAGAATGTATAGAATCTGTCATGGGGAAAATTAAACACCAGAACATATACTAGAAACACATTGTGAGCTATTAATTCATGACAGAAGATGATACCAGAATGCTTATTAACTACTAGGCAGGGAAGTATTGTAACGTTAGGGCATCAAATTAAATGAATTAAATTTGTAAGGGCAACAGGACTGGGGGAAATTAACCGTAGTTTTATCAGAGAGATTACGCTAAGATTGCGGAACCTTCTTGAAAAAGATGTTCCAATTAAGTCATCATTTGAGCCTGTTGTGATGTCACAATTAATAGTCAAGACTCGCTATCATGCGCTGAATGGCCATGCGATTTAAGGATAGAATTGAGGCAATTAGATAATGTACTGGTTTCTTAAAGGGGAGCCAATGGTTCAAACGCAATCTCGGACTACAAAAATTTTTTTTCTTGCAAAAACTTCCTTCTTCTGGCAAAAGCTCAGAGTTTTTCAAATCTGTGATGATTAATGCAGTTATTGAAGCGGTCCACTAAAATCTTTGTGTAACAATAAGACTAAAAGGTGAAAAATCAAGCAATCAACTCTTGGGTATACTTCGGCACAAGAGGTCAGCAATGAGTATTCAAAACGATAAGTAGATTCGAATCATACTTATAATTTCTGATACTTATACGCATTCATACTTATTTTAATGTCATACCCATACTACTCATACTCAAAGTTTGAAATACTCATGGTACTCATACTTAACAATACGCATGATGTTATTGATTTCGACTCTCCATGACTCATCATATACACGAATCACAAAATAATTATGATTCGCGTACGAACACTACAATACTCACATGAAGGTTACATGTTTGTTTTGCTTGCTGTCTTTGTCTTTTTTGTTTATGAGTCTTTCTTCTTTCTTTGTAAATGCAACAACAACTAAGACTGTAAATGTTGATGAACGATTCGAATCTCTCGAATCATTTATGAGTATTATAAGTATTTTTCTAAATTTATGAATCTGAATGAGTAGGCGTAGTAGAATCAAACATATTTCGAATGTTATGAGTTTGATGTCAACGTTGTACTCATACTCATTGCAGCCTGTAGTTATAAATCAATGTTATACTGAGTACGAATGAATCAGAGTAGTTGGATTTCAATACTGTTGACTCACTCATACTCAAAATTTCATGAGTACTTATGAGTAGCGAAAAAGCGATTCATTGCTGATCTCTATTCGGCAGTACGGTTATGGCTGATTTATAATAAAAATATCATGGTTTTCTGATTTTTTTTCAATTGAAATAAAAATTAAATTTCCGAACACACCCATCATCTCTACAACTAATTACCGGCTTATGAAAATACTTCGAAATTTAGTCACCTTCAGTGACTTCACACCAACACTTTTCAAGTGAGACAACGTAACCAAAAACCAATGAAACCATCTATTCGAACAGCCCACAAATAAATAAAAACGCGATATCGTTGTAAACAAAAAAAAATTGAAAAAAGGAGGCGAAAATATAAAAACAGAAATACCAACTGATGAGGATAAAGAAAAAACAACAATTTTTATATTGTTTTGCAAAGATTCAATAAAGGAAATTGAATTTCGATTTGAAATTGTGCCATTAAATTGAACACAAGATTGCACTCAACGACGACTGAACGAACAACTGAACACAACATCCAACACAGGCACAGGCACAGCCATAAGCAGCAATACGAACAAAATTTTCCTTTTCGTTGTGGAGAAGCCCATGAAATCATAGTCTAAGGAGCGATACAAATAAAAAAAACAACAGAAATGAACGAAGGAATGAAAAAAGAGAAAAAAGTTTTTTTTTAAACACCACAAGGAATTGATGCATCGATGCATTTAGCCTGGGTTTGCCTCTGCTTAACCAATAACAGAAGCCTCCAAATAAACGTACGGTATACCCAGCATCAACATCAGCATCAGCATTTCCACTATCAACAGTGGCAGTCAACATATTAAACAATAACAACAACAATAAAAACAACAACAACAACAACAACGACGACATTATTAACGACAACGACAATAACGAAAAAAAAAATTCATTGGAATCTCTTGTTTGAGGTTTAAGAAGTTTTTCTTCCTTCTGCCATCCACTCCAGGATTTTACTCTGTTTTTTCGAATTGCTCAGGTTTCGTTACCAACGCTTCTTCTCCGTGTTGTGGCATGTTGAAGCAATAATAATAATAATGATTGGATGATTAAACGCCATTTCCAAGGACATAATATTCTCTGGTTTAATTGCTATACCTGTTGTTTTTGTAGAACATTGGATAAAATAAAGCAGCATGGGACAGGTGGTAGAGATGGTGACTGTTATACAAACTATAAAATGTGGTCTCAAGGGGTGCCTATTTATGACATCTTTTCTGTGTTTCAATTCAATAAAATTTGAATTTGATTCCTTAACATCAAAAGGCTTACATTACAGTGTGGAAAATGCGCAGCCGAGAAATTTTTTGGTTGCTAACCAACTGGAGATGCATGAAGCAATTGTAAGCAAGATGCCATTACAGTCTCAGACCCATCGGAGCATATAACTTCCATAAAGCACCTCCATCTTATTCGCTTTGGCTACGGATGTGGCATCAGACTTAGTTCTAACCATACCTTACTAATTCCACAAACGTCCGCTTTTTAAAGTTCGATTGAACCGCCCTGCCTCGCGGGAGCTTTGTAGAAAGCCTGGGTTAGAGCAAACAAAAAAACTTTCAATTTAGACGGTTCCACCAAATTCCGGAATCTATGTTAGACTCTTCGCAACGACCTCACTGAAAAGTTGGGAGATTCTACGACTTGAGGTAGTAATATTCGTTCGCTAGAAGTATTGAAGTCGCCGTAGTCTAGTAGGTGGTGTGTTGGCTTATTAGACGTAAAGCCAGGGTTCGAGCCCCAGGCCAGACATCAAAGCAAAAATACAAAAAGTATTTCCTCGGCGACTTCCTCTCAGCAGATTTCTGCCAAAGAGACTCTGAGTGTAAATAAAAATTGCTATGAAAAGTTTCTCAAACAACAAATCTGTCGTTGGGAGTCGACTTTAAACTATAGGTTCCCGCCACTTATGAATAAAATTAACACCACTTATGATGGTGTGAGAAACTAGGTCATAATCCTGACTGAAGGGTTGTAATGAACTGTTATGCATGTATGAACTATTAGAGAGGCATGAACAAATTCCTCAGTTCTAAAAAATGAAAAGCAAATTACTGATACAGTATTAGACCAAGTGCTTTCTGTTTTTTATATTCTCATCCTCATTATATTCTCATCATCATCATTATATTTACGACCTTCCGTGTTAGATTGTACTGTCCACCTACGAGGAGCATATCAGGTATTCTGGTATTCGATAATATCCAGATTTTTCTTTGGATCACAATTCATTGGTAAGTTTGTGATTTTTTCCATTCGTTGTAGTTGTCCAAATGCTGATTTCGCTCTGTTGAGCCTACTGTTTGCAACTGCTTCAGCCTTGTCCATCGATGTTTAGTAAATACAAGAGGGTATGTCATTCCAGCGATCGCTCTATTACGATGCGTAGGCTGTTGGTCTAATCTAAGCAGTTTTAATTTCACTGAAATCCTAGTCGTTCATCTCATTGTGGCCGTTCTCAGAGGAGCATTGACAATTGACACTGAAAAATTCTCCAAACTTTCCAAAATTGGAGATGAACGAGAACTTTTAGAAGGAGTATCAAAATCATAGAATGGCGTACCTGCACATGAGATTGTTAATCTTTCTGGGCATCATTGTTAATAACACCAGCTTGGATGCTTGGGTCAAAGGAAATGTTCGCTGATTAAGAATGATGTTCGCCTTGTGAGCATTATCCTTGGCTTCACTGGCTTTCCCTACCAACAATCGGTAGGTAGATCGGTGTTACTATATTTCAGAATCTGGTGTATAACTACAGGAAGGAAGGACTCAACAGGAATACGAACTCTTTAATATAGAAGCAGAGAAATCTGATCCACGGCATCCATGCCGCACCAACTCTACAGACGGCCGTTTTTTACAGACAATTAAATGAAGATCTTAACAAGTGATAACCTTTGCGCTCTTGAAATCACCCTGCATCACGGGAACTATGTAAAGGACCAGGGTTAGAGCAAATGAAGACTTTCAGTTTGGAAGGTTCCACCAAATTCAGGCACACGGAAGTCTCGGTTTCTCTTAACTCGGTCTTCTCCTAACAACCTCACAGAAAAGTTTGTAGATTTTAGGACTTGAGGGATGTCGCTTGGAGTATTGCAGAGATGCTTGAGCAAACTGCTCAGTAAATTTTTCATTCTTACTTCGTGTGAAAGACTTTGGGGGATAGTCGTTGCTGAGAGCTCTTTCCCAACCATTCTGATTTTCTCATCTTCGGAAAAAAGAGCGAGGCTGAAGTGTGTAGGCTAATTAGTGCTATCCAGAGTACATCATAAAGAGGCGGGTAAAGTAATATGCCTGATTGTCTAAGGACTGCCACCTTAAAATTTACTGGTATTTGCAGTCAGAACACTCGTTACGAATTAGTGATTAACGATCCTTGTTTTGATCGTGTTTAATCGGTATCCGCTTTGTAAGTTTCCTTCATTTAGAAAATGAATGCTGCAGTCGCTGATATTCAAATAGTTATGGAAGTGGATCATCTCTGAGACTTCTGTGATGTATAGTGCGGAAAGCATCAGATGAGCTAATTGGTGTCTTCAGTTTCGGTTTTATGTAAACCTTTTTCTGACCAGCGATTTTACTTTTTTTGGTTTGTTTTCATTTACTGTCACGTTTTCCGTTGTGCTCTAATCAAATAAAGAATAATTGTGGAGCATTGCGACATTGTCAGACCTTATGCCAGGACAGTTACTTAACTTGGATTGGTGTTAGAAATTTAATTAAAAAGTTCTTATAGCCTGTGTCAGCTAAGAAAATTGCTTATGAAAACGGATTCACACAGTTTTTTGTCCACGAGGCTTCAAATTTCTATAAGACAGACAGCAAAGCTTAATTCGACCATTGAAATAACGCCCAGTGAAGTCCCCAATATTAGCATCGAAAGAAATACGAATTGCTTCGATCGCAATATGTAGTTTCCGCGATGAGGAAAATGAATCACTAGAACACATACTTTATACGTAAATGTGGCGTTAATGCTTGTCAGAGTCAAACACCAGAGGGCGTATCCTAGTATTATGTCCTTACTGACAACAGACAACAACCAGATGTTCATCTAGGCAACAGTATTAGAGTAAACATTATAGAGAAACACTGCATATATGAGTTCATCATTTGGTTGCAGTAGCTTAGTACCTCTCGAAGAAGTACTCGTCCTTTGGAGGAAAAATACTTTTTTTTTGTCTTGACCCGGAGGTGGGAATCTTCGAAAGACACTTTTGTTGCGACAAAAGAGTGTAGATTCACCATCACAGGTGCCTACATACTGAACTCACCCCCTTTATTCTTCAACCACTCTCCCCCCGCGGGACTGCCGTTAGCTTTAAAGCTTTATCACAAAAATTAATTCAAATTTCGCCTTCGTATCTCCAATCTTCAGTTTTCCAGCATAACTTCAGACATTCTCTGGCTGTATTGGCTCCATAGAATCGTAGAACTCAACACCTCTGCCATAAGCCGGTTTGGTCCAAAGCTTGTTTCCCCGGGCCATCTAAATCAAGGGCAGCATATTAGAATATGCTCCACATCTTCTTCCTCGTCTGCATAGTTTGGGAATGTATGGGAAGTACCATGTCCAAATCTGCGCAGGTACTTCCTTAAGCATTTATGACCAGTTAGGAACTGGGTCACGAGGAACTTGAGTTCGCAATGTTCATTCTCCCTCCAAGGGGTTATATTAGGGACAAGGCGAAGTGTTCTTCTTCCCTTTAAACTGTTCTCCCATAGTGACTGCCACTTGTGCATGGAAGTACCTCTTCCTTCGCTCTTATAGCTGCTGTTTGTCCTGGATACTCGAGACGGCGAAAGTATATCCGCCTCATCTTGTGCGCCAGTATTTCTATCGGTATTGTCTTTGCCAATACCAGTACCGCTTCATCAGACCCTGTCCTGAAGCCAATTATCTGTCTGGAGGAAAAATACCTGTCAAAGTGTTTAGGTTTCATTTTATTTAATAATTTTCCTTGTGGAAACGGTGTAAAACTTAAGGGTTTCCTTATATTCTATTTTTTTCCTTTTGCTTTTTCATTATGTTCCTGCAACCGATGGTTGTTGGAAGGCTGTATGCCTGGCTGTTTGGTTGCTGGTTTGGTTGGCTGTTTGGTTGGTTGGTTGATGATGGTGATGGTGGTGACACAATATGGTAAAAGTTTACTCATTCATTTATCGGTCTAATGATTTTCACTGATGCATTTTCCTGCACGAGTTTGTTTTTCCTACAATTCAAACAAATACATGTGTGAGGGTGTATATGTGTGTATAGAGTGTGGTAACATTGAAAACTTCTTTAAAAAGAAAATGTTTGAAGAAAAACTCCAACAGACATACACTTATTCAAACAAATTTTCTTTCTTTGTTCGTTCGTTTTGGTAGTTGCTTGTTAATGTTTTTTGGGGGGAAAAAAGAAAAAAAAGAGGAAAGCAAAATCAAGTTGAAGTGTTTACACTCCTACAAGTTGGTCTTTTAGGTGTCTTTTATTTGTTTGCTTCACGTATTTTCAAGTGTTTTTTACGTTTCTTACGTTTCTAACGTGTTTTTTCTTTCTTCATATTTTTCTCTTTTTTTCTTGCTCCACAATATTGTAAAAGAAAAAGTGTTGAGCAGGAAAATACCAAGACCAGCGTATATGAAAGGGATAAGTAAACAACAATGATAACAACAACAACACACGTTATTTTCATATAGAAAATCCATTTCTAAACTGTTAGTAGATATATAAGAGTGTATGTGTGAGAAAGCATAAAAGAATTCAACGACGTTATGCCACATTGAAGTTGCAACAAACCATAAGACGTTAAAATATATTCTCAATGCTTTACAAAATAAAATGAAATAAAAAGCAGGTAAAGCAGGAATGTCCAAGAGACACGAGGTAAGTAGCCATAGAATCAGTGGAAGTTAAAAAATTTTCAGGATTGGAAAACTTGTTTTCTTATTTCTAAATCCTAAGAGCAAATCCCTCATCAAGCGTTCAACTCGTTTTGCCTATCCTTAGCAGCTTCTTGTGAAGTAATTTTCAAATCAAAGTGCCTAAGAAAGGCAATCTTACAATACGTAGATATTAAGGAATGCACTACAATACCTAGCGTGGCCAACAACCATATGGCTAACATATTGTTACAAAAATCGAAACGACCTAATATCGTTTAACAATAAGAACGATAAACAAAAGCCACCAGCTACACCAACACAATACACACTAATGAACGTGTTGATTATCTAAAGCTGCACACACACATATGTACGACGAACCTGGTTGCGCCTAGTACCAACGGCAACATAAGCAAAGTACACAAACAACAATGTACTAGCAATAGAGTTCTCGAGAAGGCGAGAGCGAAAACCTTCCACATCGAGAACGTTCATCATACTGATTACATGCGTGCGGACTATAAAAAGGCTGGACAAAGCAAGCAGCAGTCAGTGTTAATTCAGTCAGTCTTGTGTGAAGTTGCGTGTGACCAAAACAAGTCGTGGTTGTAAAGTGAATAATAGTGTGAACTAGTAAAAAGAAATAACAGATTATTATTGTTGTATCGTTAAGTTGTATACGGTGGGACACAAAAGTAGTGTTAAGAATAAAGAGAGTTTAAGAAAAACTAAAGACATATTTGTTTTTACTTTGTTGCAATTAACGAACTCATATTTAAACGTTTTTAAAAAGGTAAAAACGTAACAATATTAAATAAATAGAAGCCGTATTCCTTGCTCAAATATCCTGTGAATCAGCAGACTGAAAGTAATAGTCGATACTTTACATTAATAAATCTCGAGGCAACATTCGACACTTTAATCATACGGCCACCTAGAGCGCACTGTCCTGTGTACTAATACTTACAAACGTAATACTCCTTATAAGGAGCTTATGTCACAAGGTTACCAATCTCATATTCCTTGGAAACTTACAGGTAAAGCATAACATCTTGGCTATGCGAAAAACATTTGTCATCTCTCTTACACATTCGCAAATATGCCCAGGCAACTGTCTCTAGTTCAGAAATAAATTCTGAAAGGATCAAAACTTTAGATTTAAATGCAGAAAATGCTGCAAGATTCTGCGTGAATAGCTAAGTAGTAGAAAAGGGGATACATTCTGTTACCTGTATAATCTATAAAACCGTTAGATATCCTTGATCAGATAGCAAAACACTTACAAGCCTTTTACAACCTGTCTGTGATCAAGCTATACATGCATGCGTACCATGCGGTGCTGTATCGCAAGATATTCAGGCTCTGAAAGTTTTGAACAACAGATGCGTGTTCAAAATTCTTAGCATATTCGAGCACAAAACAATTTACCCTTCAGTCAGGATTATAACCTAGCTTCTCACACCACCACCTATGTTGTATGGTGTGGGCGGGACCTACTATTTAATGTCGACAAATTTTTGAGAAATTTTTCATGCCAATTTTATTCACTCTCAGAATTTTTGCCAGGCGGCTGCTGAGAGGAAGTTGCCGTTAGAAATATTTCATTTGAACCACGCCCTCAGATCTAATAATTCAACACACTACCTATTAGACTAGGGCAACTTCCTTGGTGGGTTAATTTTGGAGGGGATGAAGCCTCTATTTAATACGAAAATCAACATGAAATTTTTTCTTCATTTATTGGTTTTGAATTAGGGCTGATGGGACTTATGGGCGCGCATTTTTAGCATTATAGCATGCCACCAAAAATCATAATGGTTGCGATATACATACAGTGATGGCCTTATAATTAGAAACGACTTAGCAACATGTATGTTTGTTAATTTGTTTTACAGTTTTCACTATGTACCTGGGATCAAAGGCTTTGTTTGGATAACGTCTTGCATACGTTTTTCCATCAGATTGAGACAAATTAAACTTAGATACGTCACTCCAGAGAACTCTGTTCCAGAAACATCGTTTCTAATTATAAGGCCACCACTGTGTATGGGACTATCAGAGTGAGCTAAATGGCAGTGACATTTTGCTGGATTCCAGTTCATGTGGACAAATAATGATAAGCAATAAGAAGGCAGACGAGTTTACTTAGAAGGCAGTTTCCACACTCTTGATTGGGCCATAATCTTTCAGAGAAAGAAGAGTAGTTTGAAATGAGACACTTGACGAAAGGGAAGATGCAGAGAGAGCAGGATTCTCTTCTCACTTAAGACGGGATTGCGACAAACTAAACTCTTGCTATGCATTTTTAGTAGGAGAACATGTAAGTAATTGGTGTTTTGATGGGGCATTGTACACTTAAAGAACAATTCTACGAAATAGAAATTGCCTTTCATCCCAATATGTAGATCCTAGATTGAAGAGAACGATTCAACCGAACATATATTTGAAACCAATACGGCGTTAGTGAAATTTACAAGAAGGTTAGGTTAGGTTAGGTTAGAGGACGTGTACTTGTAAATAAAGACAAGTACAGCACGCGGAGGTCGAATTGACCCATTGTACAACGTCCTTACAGAGGGAAGGATAATAGAGGGATTAAAAAGGAGAGGATGTAGGAAAGGGGAGAATGGGAAGGGGAGGAATTACACAGATAAGACACAACAAAAAGGGGAGGGCGCGGCAAAACTAATGAAGCCCTAGCGCCTCTCAACCAGCCTAAGCCACTAATGAATCTGTGGAGAGCCTTGATGGCGGCTCTCGACACAGAATTCAAACTCTCAAAGAAGGCTCTGCCAAGGGTCCTGAACCTCATTCTACCAAGAGCTGGGGAGTCATCGCAGCATGCCCCGCAATGGGATCTGTTCCAGATCTCCGTCAGCGACCTAATCTCGCAGTGCCCTGTGATAAAACCGACAACCAACCTTAAGGTGGCCTTATCCAAGCACAGCAGCCAACCTGTTCTCCTATTGTCCACAGCAGGCCATAGACATCTAGAGACAAAAATATCTGAAGAATTACCAGATACTAAGCGGGGAGTTATCTTTCCTAAGGCTTGATAGCATCATTTGGTTCTTCAGCACAACAGAATTAAGGCAGACGTTATAAAGAAATCATAAGTAGGTTGAGATCGTTTCATTGCCTCCATTTGACAATAATAATCCTTCAATTTCGGCCCCTTGTAATCTCTTAGGTTTCCCTTGCCTGAGATGTAATAAAAAAGGAATAAGAGAGAGAGAGAGAGAGAGAGAAGATTAGTGTTTTCAAAATCAAAGGTATAAAGTTGTCTAAAGGGATTTTTGCTGGTACTTTTCCATTATACAATCCACACGTCTCAGTCATAGTCGTTGCCGATGTCGTTGTCGTTGTCATCGTAATGTTTGAGATGTAATCATATGTAAGTAGTTGGATACAGTTTTTTTTATTGTGTGTGTCCGTCCTTAACTCTTTTTTGTAACACCAAACAAGCAACACACACACAGACACACACAAGACTAGCATATAAAAATCCTTATTACACTGATTGCATGAATGTATAGAATGTATGTACGTCGTAATGGTCGATTTTATAGCTTTCAATTGAAGGGAAGTTTTTGATTGTGGTCACAAAATAGAACGTTCCCAACTAAACCCAACCAAACCAGGCGACCAAACCAAACCAACCAGCCATCTAGCATCAAGCAGCAACCAAACAACATTTTATTTGTTGGCGTCTACGATTACATACGTATACGTATACGCTGCCATAAGTTTTTATTTCCACTTATTTGCGGTATTAAGAAGAGAAGAGAATTTCTTGGCATTACTTTTATCCTGTGAATTACTAAGTGATTAATCTTGTGTGATGTGGTCTATTGATTTCAAATATTTTTCAAACCAAAATAAGATTTACTTTTGCACTTCTCTTCCATTTTTTTCCCCATTTTCTTTTTAAAGTTATGTGTGTTAGAAAAGCAGAGATTTTTCCTCTTTTTCATGCGGTACTTTGAAAGAATTTTCTTTCTTTTTTTTGGCTTCGAATTTACCAGCCAAAGTGAGGGTATTTTCCTTGGTAAAAAGGTAATAAATTTGTGAAATTTAATTTAATCAGGTAAACTGATAATATAAATGAGGTTAGAAATGCTAGTGTGTGTCCGTGTGTGTGTGTTTAAGCAGAACTTTAGTTAATTTATTACGATTACTAATGGCATTAAATAAAATTATTGAATCGTTTTTTTTTTCTTTAAATCTTTGGAATTAATGGAATATTTTTATGACTTTACTACAACGACAAGAAATTCAGGTTAAGTAAAGGTCAGTGTTTTATGTGGGCAAACTTCAAATCGAATTTCCGACAATAATGATCTGATTCTTCTATTGACTGCAGATGAGTCAAATGGATTAAGAGAATATGATGGAAATTGAAATGATGACAAAAGCTGTATTCGAATTGATAATTGGCCAATATTAAGTATTGTCGCCGTAGTCTAATAGGTAGCGTGTTGGCTTATTAGACATAAAGCCCGGGTTCGTATCACAGATCAGGCATCAAAACAAAATACAAAAAAATATTTCTTCGGCGGTTTCCTCTCAGCAGATTTCTGGCAAAACTCTGAGAGTAAATAAACCTGCCATGAACAAGTTACTTAAAAATCTGTCGTTCTGAGTCGACGTTAAACTGTAGGTCCCGTCACTCACGTATAAAATTAACGCACACAACATGAGTGGTGTGAGAAGCTAGGACGTAATCCTGACTGAATGGTTGCAATGGCCAATTATGTATGTATGTATGTAGTAAGTATTTCAAAAGGTCTCTTTAAGGCATTTTACATGATATGATTAACATGATGACATGATTAAATACGCTTTCGTTTGGTAATCTATTCAAATTTTTATCCACGCTGATGTATTTACTATACATATTTACCCACTTACTTAATCGGCCTTTATAACCCATTATTAAGGCTCACAACCTAGTTTCGCACAGCACCATGTATGTTAATTACATCCACGAATAACGGGACACACTGTTTATTATCGAATCCGAATGAAAATTTCAAAAATTTTTCATGGAAATTTCATTTTGGTTTGTAATTTTTGTCAGAAGACTGCAAGCAGGCAGTCGTTGGTTTTGTTCGAGATGTACGCATGGGAAATTGAACTGTGGTCTCTCTTCTAATAGCGAACGTAGTGTAATACGTAGACTAAGGAGATACATACATATATACATACTAAGTGGTGATTACAATACTTCAGTCAGGATTACGACCTGGCTTCCCACACCACTTCTGTTGTGTGTATACACTTCAGACATGAGTGGCGTGATCTACAGTTTAAAGTCAATTCCGAATGACAGATTTTTGAGAAGCTTTTCATGGCAATTTCAGTTATCTTCAGAGTTTTTGCCATAAATCTGCTGAGTGGCAGTCGCCGAAAAAATATATTTTCGTATTTCATTTTGTTGGAGATGTCTGACTTGGGGTTTGAACCGTGGACTTACGCCTAATAAGCGAACACAATCCTTTATTAAGGATCACAATCTGGTGTGTATTAATTTCATTAATGAGTGGCGGAACGCATTCGATTCCGAACCCCCAAAATTCGGAAACTTTTTATGGAAATTTTATTTTGTCTCAGATTTTTTTCCCAGAAGACTGTTAACAGGAATTCATTGTTTTAGCTCGATATATTAGAGTGAGGATTTGAATCACGGTCACTCGTCTAATAAAAGAACACAGTCTATTAGGCAGACTATCTACGATAATCATTGCATTATTAGCAGAGCGTCAGTCTTTACGGTCATTATTTCATCGTGAATAATACCACCATAACCGTGTAGAACAAGGAATAATCAAAGATCCCACCATTCTGGAGTGGTGTAGCTCAGTTTCTATACTTCCATGTTCTTGTAACGCTTAGGGCCATTATTACAACTTGCCGTTAACTAACGGGAGGATTTTAACGGGCAGATAACTTGTTTTTCATTATTATAAGTGGACAATAAGATAGAAGTGAGGATCATTCTACCGGTAACTTTTAAAGTTAAGTTTATGTTTGAACATGCCATGTGGCAACTTCAAATATAAACAGAATGAGGAAACACAACAACAAAAAAGACGCCTTTCGTTGCCACTGCGTTTAAATAAAACTTGTTTAAATTGAGCAGTGTTATCGACATTTCTCCGGCGTTGCCATATTTTTGAAAAATTTAACTTTATTTTATCATTAGGTTGTAATAACGAAAAAAGTTAAAGGTGACTTTAAAGCTACCTTTAACTAAACCCAAGTTAAACGGTAGGTTGTAATAATGGCCCTTAGTTTCATAGCAGCACTTGCAGTAACTTGTTTCGCCAACATGTCTTGTGGCAGGCTGCTAAGGATAGTAAATAATGCCTTTGAGAATTTATCATGACATAATTCATCTTCTTAATGTGCTCAAATAGGGTTTGATGATTCCTTTTCTCTAAATTCAAACATCAAATCATGAAAGTCAAGGACATCATAATGATATGCAAAGGACTTACAAGAATAATTTGGCGGTGAATGTATACCATAATGGTCATGTCAATTGTGACAAAGGTGTATTGTTTACGCAAACAGGACTTTAGAAATTTAAAAGCAGCTCAGATGGAGTTGAATAAGATATAGAGACTACTATGCTATATTCATAAAACTCACAAGTAGTTTCCTAGCGACAGTCTACGCCATCGCAAGACGTACTTCATTCAGCTCGGCTACAGAATAAAAAGTACTGCACATTGCAGTGTTATTAGGCTACCATCCGAGCACTTGATGATAAATGCTTTCCCTGTACTTTTGTTCAGCGATACAGCATGAAACAATTGACAAATGCTTCCATTGCCAAGACTGAACGTGTTGCATTCTTGTCCTTAGACCGGTTGATTTGAATTATTTTCATGGATACTAGGTTAGGTTAGGTCAGCGTGGTAGCTTCCATAACAAAAGCTCAAGTGAGCACGCATAGCGGCCCATTGAGACGCCACAGGTGAACACAGCTGAACCAAGGAGGGAGAAGTTGGTCAGCGCAAGGGCTGCACATTTCAAAGCACGACTACCCCATGCTGGAAAACCAGACAGAAAGCTTGATAAACGAGGCTATATCCTTGACATCAATGGACGGTAGCTCCGTCAAGCTGACAAGGGTTGGAGAGCCAAATAACCTATGTATGTCTGTACCTCGCAAGAGATGGTGGGCGCTGACAAAGAAAGTGGATAACAGTCTCCTCTTCCTCAGCGGATCTGCACCCACGGCAGAAGTCTTTAAATGGGAGTCGCATTCTTGCCGCGTGTCTACCCATAACACAGTGACCTGTGATCATGGCCACTGTGATCGAAATGATGTTACGACCAGGGATACTGCTTTACCTCTGAATACTTTCTATGGGACTGTCAGCCTCCTTTTCCTCAGAGGATCTGCACCCACGGCAGAAGTCTTTAAATGGGAGCCGCATTCTTTCCACGTGTCTACCCATAACACAGTGACCTGTTAGCATAGCCACAGTGATCGAGATGATGTTACGACCAGGGATACTGCTTTCCCTCTAAATACTTTTCATGGAACTGTCAGACTGCTGGTATCGTAGACTTTTTTGTGTAATTCAAGCATAAGACTTTGCCAGTGTTGCCGTG
This sequence comes from Sarcophaga carnaria, assembly GCA_958299815.1. Classification (NCBI taxonomy): domain Eukaryota; kingdom Metazoa; phylum Arthropoda; class Insecta; order Diptera; family Sarcophagidae; genus Sarcophaga; species Sarcophaga carnaria. The sequence goes on along the minus strand of OY283153.1, from coordinate 21,375,935 downwards.
ACGTGAAGGTTACACGCAAGCTTTGCTTATTTCGGACAAATTTCTTTTTGCTCATACTCCACTAACAGTTTTAAATTGTTTTTCAGGCTGCAGTTTATTTTTTTTTATTATTTTAAACATCATTTCATACAATGTAGCCTATTGTGACATTGTGACAAGCCTCTACAACAAATCTAGTTTTCTCCTAGGCCTGCTGTTAAACTCCACCCAATTTAAATTGGGCTCTGTGTGTGGCAGTTTGAAATTTCCGATCTGAAATTATTAACATATTTTCGATATTAAATATTCATTGACAAATTAATAGAGTTTAACCAGTTATAAATCACCATGAATATTTCATAATTATGGGGTTTTATTAAAGATACGCCTCCGTGACTTTTAAAACTCATGTATGCATACATTTATGCATCATACGCGCATGTATGTATGTATACAGCAATACAACCAGCAATTTCATTATCATTTGCATCTTAATTATGATCGGGGATACATATTTCGAGTTGCATTGGCCATAAAACATTTCATTTCATTTCATTTATGTATACATGCATATATGTGTGTATGTATGTTTGTAGGTATTGGTCATGAAAAGAATAAATAATAAATGTCTTCTCCAGAAAATTGGTAGTTTATCATGTTAATAACGTAATTAATATACAAACAATAATCGCCATAAATTGCACTGAATGACTGCTTTTGGTTGTCTGTCTGTCTGTCTCTCTTGCCACTTGCTGGTAAGAGGCACTTGAGCCCAGAGAACAAAAAAAAAGCAATGAAAACAATACACAAAGAAGTCTTATGCCAAGAATTGCTTTTTAAATATCGTTGGTTGGTTGGTTGGTTGGTCGGTGGGCAACGAAATGAGTAAAACAAATAGTGGATGGCAGAAGTAAATGTTTTAAGTGCCGGTATTTAAATTAAGTTGCCTGTGCTATTAAAAACTGGCTCGTGTTGCACATGCGCCAGAAAACCAATTTGAAAATTTAATTAAAAATGTTGCTGAAGAAAATAATTTTTTTTTATTGATTTTTGTATTTGAAACAAAGAATAAATCATTTGGTTACGTGTTAGGCCAGGCCTAGTAGGGAGCGATTGCTTTCTTTAGTGGCCAATTATTTACCGAAAGCAGCTTTCAATAATTATTTTCCTACCTACTCTTCAAGGCATTCCTAATCATCAGTTCTGGCTTAACCACCAATTCCCTAGATTTCCTCCTTTTTATTCAAAGAACTGGACATACATAGATTTTGTTGCTTTTCAGCAGTGATATCTTATTGAGGTTACATTATGCGTCATTACCATCATCTGTTTTTCAAGACTCATTAAAGTGGGTCTCTACAATTACTCTACATCTTGCAGCTGCTCGGTTATCAAAACAATATCTATGCGATGTTACGTTAATCCAGATCCTAGAGTTTTTTCCAAATCGTTCTTCATTCCAGTAAGAAATCAAGAATCACTCTGTTGCAGCACGTTCTGGAATGATAGGGTTGCCACCTGTCATTACCTTAAAACAACACCTTAAATTAAAAGTGCCAGTATTCCACAAGTAAAATTTGTTGACTACCGTCTAAAAACATTCACAACAATACGGCGATTGTCAGGTCGGTTTCTACGAATGAGTGTGTAGTCTGGCATGACTGATGACTCCCGTCTAAAAGCATTCGTTGGATCTTAGGGACGATTGTCAGATCGGTTACTACGTATGAATGTGTAGTCTGGCATACCTTGGATAAGAGATTTCTGCGGGGTATCTTGAATATTTTTCAGCGGCGTGCCTCTGTTTGAGTATCACCAGAGTAAGGAAGAGGTGTCCTCAGGCTGATCTTGATACCATTTTTTGCCTAACTCCACTTGATCTATATGCCAAGCGATGTATGGTGTTTGGGAATTGGAACGCTGGGAGCAACGCCCAGATGGTTCTTTCGATTTTCTGAACGTCTTTTCTGCAAAATTAGGGACATTAAGGCGGTGTTTCTCACCGATGCGGTAGGAAGCTCTTGGAGCAGGCAAGCGCCTTCATGTATGAGTCGAAACTAGATTTGGGTTTTGGTAGTGACCTCTTTGCTATTTGGCTACTCTTATTTTATTAAATGCGCATTCTTATATGACTTTCATTACCAGACAGACGTCGCTAAGGCGATCTGGTGTAACTCATGACTGGTAAGAGACATAGGACGTTGGGTTCCGGGACATAGGAATCCACACTGTAAGTGAAGAGTTGGTTGATCCTAGAGCATTATGTCGCTACCTCAATGGACTTTTTGGGAAATGATTTAGCAAAGGATGTAGAGCGGGATGTTGCTTAACAGCTGCCTTTGGCCATATATCGACGATCGTATAACCGTTGGCTGTTGGAATTTAATAAGCAAGGGCGAGTGAAATAGGTGGTAGAATTTCTTCAAGGGTATTGTAATGTTGTGCCACTGACTGAGCTATGGAATAGATTCCAGCCTATTGCATGGTGTATGAAGACGAGTGGATTGCAAATCATGTGCTCTACAACTGTTCAGCGTTTGGTAAGAGAAAAATGTATACCCTGGGTAGAAAATTATTTGGAGGTTTGACCTCTCTAGCGGAAGCTGACATATGGGATGGAGATGGCAGGATTTGGAGATTACAAATCATCTTCTTCTCTCCTTCAGCACTTGGTAGGAGAAAAATGAATACGCTGGGTAGAGAATTTTTTTGGTGACCTCTCTATCAGAAGTTGACACATGGGATTGAGATGGTTGAGTGATGTTGTACGAAGCTAGGTCATTCTTCTTTTCTTTCTTTACGATGAGCATAAAGAGTACAGCAGCCAACGAGTGGATTGCACTTGCATTCATAGCAGTTCACCACCTCAAACCAACCTCCTGCTCCAACTAACTTGTGTTGTTCTTTTTGTTCGAACCACATTCACTTTTTGCCTCCATTAAAATAAAGGATTTTAAACCAGTTTTTATGATTGTTTCCAAATGACATCGTCATTTAATTTTTGAAATATTTCATGATAAAATATTCATATTTTTATTGAATTTATTGACTTTTAAAAAGCCTGCAACGTGACTTTTGTCAACATTTCTTCGAATGAAGGAAAAAAAAAGTTTTAATTTCTTAATCTTCTGCTGTTTTTTTCAACTGTAATCATGAGATCCATAAAATAATGACTCAATCAAAAGCTGTATTTCATTGCGGTTCGTATGTTTGTCTGTCTGTCTGTTCGTCTGTCTGTATATTTCATTAATAAAATGTTGATTTTAATTGAACATTGATTTGGGTCACTACAGTACACAGAACACATACAACACCCATCAACAGTGTTGTCTTGTGAAACTTAATCTCGAGGTTTTTTTTTGTTTTTCTCCCCCTTTCATGACCGACGACAATACATATATTTTTTGTTGTTCTGTTAAGTAAGCCGACAATTAAAGAAATTATTCTTTATTGGAATGCTTTTTCTTTTCTTTTTTGCATATTTTCTGTGTTGTTTTTTCCGTTTTCATCGATAAATATTTATAGGATTTTGTTATTGTTGTTGTTTATTAATGAAACAAATTACTCTTCCCCAGGCCATACACACCGCGAACAGTTGTGTGAACAAGACATTCTTTGCTTAAAAGTTGAAGGAAAAGAAAAAAACAACAACAAATTTTTGTTTTGTATCACACAGCTTAAGGGCATATTCGGTGACAAAAATGTTTACACGCCGCTGTTGTTGTACTTGTGTTGTGTTGCAGTCAAGTTGGTTGGTTCGCTTCTTTTATGGTTTTAAACGCAACCAACTGAACATTTATAATAAACCAATTTTACACCGTTGTTATGACAACTTATGTTGCTGATGATGATGTTGATGTTGTTGATGTTGTTGCTGCTGATAATATTGTTTGTCTTCTTCTTGTTTTTCTTGTTTTTATTTATAAAATTGATTGGCCAAAAACAAGTGTATCTTGAAAGGATGCATGTCAATACAACGAGCATATAAAAAACTTAAATTTATGTATTGGTTAAGGGCGAAAGTAATTTCGAATAACTTCTAACATAACTTGCACAATTTTAAAATTCCTAAGGGTACATATCAGAGATCAGCAATGAATCGCTTTTTCGCTACTCATAAGTACTCATGAAATTTTGAGTATGAGTCCACAGTATTGAAATCTAACTACTCTGATTCATTCGTACTCAGTACAACATTGATTTATAAGTACAAGTTGCAATGAGTATGAGTACAACGATGACATCAAACGCATAACATTCGAAATATGTTTGATTCATACGCCTACTCATTCAGATTCATAAATTTAGAAAAAAAAACTTATAATACTCATAAATGATTCGAGTGATTCGTATTGTTATATTTACAAAAAAAGAAGAAAGAAAAAGACAAAGACAGAATGCAAAGCAAACACACAACCTTCTAGTGAGTATTGTAGTGTTCGTACGCGAATCATACTTATTTTATGATTCGTGTATACGCTAAGTCGTGGAGAGTCGAAATCAATATCATGCGTATCAAACTTTGAATATGAGTAGTATGAGTATGACATTGAAATAAGTATGAATGAGTATAAGCATCAGAAATTATAGGTATGATTCGAATCTACTCATCGTTTTGAATGCTCATTGCTGATCTCTGGTACATAGGTGGCCCTATTGTCAACAACTAACTGCCAATGGTACTTGAATCTATTTATTCTTCATTTTTTTTTTGGGTTTGGTAACTGCCAGAACTTTACTGTTGCTTTGTTATTGTTTTTCGCTTGTTGGTGTTTTAAAATAAGTTGTTAGTAGATATTCTGTCTTCATAACAAATTGAAAACATTATTTTTTCTGGAAAACCGTCTCAACATTCTTCTGGCAAAAGCAAGATGAGTAACTAATTGCCGTAAATAAACTTCTCAAATCTATCGTACGTATTAAGCTACTCACAGAAAAAAATTAAAACAAACAACGTGGGTGCTTTGAGAAACAGGCCATCATGACGCTTAAAAGACATACCTACACCAGAAGATGCCTATTTTGGCAAAAAAAAATCATCTTTTCAGATGAAGCTCATTTTGATCTTGGCGGGTATGTAAACAAGGAAAATTGTTGCATTTGGGGCACAGAAAACCCGCACGCATACATTGAAAAGCCGACGCACCCAAAACGAGTGACTGTTTGGTGCGGATTTTGGTCCAGAGGCATAATTGGTCCATTTTTCTTCGAAAATGAGCAAGGAGTGGCCGTTACAGTCAATGGCGATCACATGGCCCGATGGCCATGTTGAACGAATTTTTGTTCACAAAAATTGAAGAGGAGGATATTGGCAATATTTGGTTTCAACAGGACGGCGCTACGCGCCACACAGCCGAAGCTACACTCGATGTTTTGCGCCCTGTTTTTGAAGATCGCATTATCAGCCGCAGAGCTGATGTCGTTTGGCCACCTCGGAGCTGCGATTTCACACCGTTGGACTATTATTTGTGGGGTGCCGTCAAAGATAAGTGTTACGCCGACAAGCCAGAGACAATTGACGCTTGAAAGGAGAATATTCGTGAAGCCATTGGTGAAATACAGCTGCACACAATCAATAATGTGCTTAAAAATTGGACCGATCGTGTAGGCTACTGCATGGCCAGCCAAGGCAGCCATTTGAATGAAATTATTTTCCGTTATTAACCGGGAGGATTGTACTTTCAAATCAAAAAAGAAATTTGAGAAAATATTCAGTAGTTTTTTTTTAAAGCATTTTCAAAAAAAATAGTTATTTGGCGGACCCTTTATAATATCTTGTACTATTTTAAAACTCCAAAGTGTATATACATCGGGATATTGTCAACAACTAACTGCCAATGGTACTTGAATCTATTTATTCTTAATTTTTTTTTTTGGGTTTGGTAACTTCCAGAACTTTACTGTTGCTTTGTTATTGTTTTTTTCTTGTTGTTGTTTTAAAATAAGTTGTAAGTATATATTCTGTCTTCATAACAAATTGAAAAAATTATTCTTTCTGGAAAACCGTCTCAAAATTCTTCTGGCAGAAGCAAGATGAGTAACTAATTGCCGTGAATAAGCTTCTAAAATCCATCGTACGTGTTAAACGAAAAATATAAAAGAAACAACGTGGGTGATTTAAGAAACAGACCATCATGACGTTTAAAAGACATACATGATATATGTATGAATGTATGTATGTTTAGAGTCTTCTAACAAGGAACTCCGAATTAGGACCGTTTATAACGGCCATTTTGGTTGAAGCAAAATCTTGCAATTTAGTTGTCTTTGCTCAGTTTATTTTCCCAGACCACTATGGAAGGCCATGGACAATGACGTGTGATCGCTGAATGGGCGGTGATGAATCAGGGTGAGGTCTACTTCTGGATGAATGGGTACGTGAATAAAGAAAACAGTACAATTTGAGACCATACCAATCCAAATGCATCTCGAGAAAGTGGATTTTGAGCAGGCGACGTCATCATTTCATATTTTTCTGAGAATGATGTTGGCCAGGCCTTCACTGTTAACAGCGAGCACTATAGGTCGTTGAAGTCGCCTAAGGGACTATATGCCACTAGGGACCTAATGCAGTAGGTTGTCAGTCTTAATACCTGGTAGATTCCAGTTGCCATAATATTTTCAAAAATCAAAGTGAAGCGAATTTTAATAGAACTTATACTAGGATGTTGAATTCGTCGCAGTCTAGTAGCTAGCATGTTGGCTTATTAGACGTGAGGTCACGGTTCAAACCCCATGTCAGACATCTCCAACAAAACGAAAAATGCAGAAATATTTCTTCGGCGACTGCCTCTCAGCAGATTTCTGCCAAATAATCTGAGAGTGAAATAAAATTGCCATGAAATGTTTCTCAAGAATCTGTCATTCGGAGTCGTCTTTAAAGCTGTAAGGCCCGCCTCTCATGTATAAAATTAACACGCACAACATAAGTGGTGTGAGAAGCTAGGTCGTAATCCTGTCTGAAGGGTTGTAATGAAAAATTACGTACGCAGGCATATACCGCACTACATGGTCTGACTGGTGTTTATTTAAGAAATTACCTTCACCCCCTAACCAATAAATGCACATGTGTTCAGTGAAATTTCTGACATTTACTGCATGTGTGTATGCAATTTCTACGCTCTATGCGAGATATAATTTTCGCTCGTCGCTATTTCGCTTTCGTTTCGTAACATTTTTGTCTTAATAAAGGTTTTCAGATACCAGAGACTGAGATTCTCGTAAACAACAAGACATGCATGCATTTCGGTGGTTGAGCGCTGGTTAACGTGAATATTATGAATCACATCTACTGGAACTGCAAACATGCGTGCACTTACATTAGCGTGGGCACGGAGGGGGAGTATTATAAAAATATTACCAAATAAATTAATGTCTTCCGTAGGGGTATTGAAGAGTTCTCAGACTTCTGCTAGAATATTGTTCGTATGGATGTGGGCCCCTAAAATTAAATTTTAAGCCGCCTCTGTCTTTACCACCAAATATGTTTGATTTGAAATGATTACAGTAACACGACTTCCTACTCCTACTTCTTGGCATTGTTTAGCAGTTAAAATAAATTGGAAAACAATTGAAAGAAGACAATATAGTGGCACCATGTTGCAGAAAGTGTCTTAAGGCACTGATGGCAGATTTGATCAAAATGGAAAGAATTTTCTGATTTCTTGATTCCTTTTCAAAATCCATTGGTCCTTGTCTTAATGTCCCTAAAGTGTAGTAGTGTAGGGTATATTGTAAATAGAATTTTGTAAACCAGTTGCTTGTAGTTACTTGTGTTCCTTGTGTCACCACAATAAACACATGCCACACTTAATGATGACGATGACGACAACGACGACGACAACAACCAGGCTGGCATTAACGACGATGTTGGAATTTTACTTGAATTTCATTGAGCTGCTACGGCTGCATGTGACATTGATGACAACACCGACAGCTATAACCTGCTCGAGTGAGAGAGAAGGAGAGAGGAGGAGTAGCAAACGATGATAGTTTCCATAATATCGAGGACAAATGGTAGTGGCAAGCAAACGAGTGTTTGAAGCAAATACACAAGAATAAAGACCAACAACAGTAACAAGAAAAAAAGAAGCTGGGAAAAAATCATTAACGTGGCAATACCGTGCAACCACATTTACTCTGGCAAATACATATCACCAGCAGTCATCATCATCATTGGCATGAAGAAGAAGAAGATACATATGCTGATGCATATGAATATGCTGGCTGGCTGGCTGGTTGGCATATGGGAAACTATAACGAAATATTAAAATTAAAAAAATGCCCGGGCAAAAGAAAGGTAATGTGGTAACAGCGGCATCAGCAGTAGCAACAGCAGCAGCTTTTTAACCACAGAAAATCAAAAATGAACTTACCACACACATGCTTCTGGAGTATTTTGTAACTTGCCACCACCATCTATCCACCGATACATCCATCCATCCATTCATTCATCCATCCATCGATGATGTGATGGTTGCAATCAAGTGTTTGTTGGTATCGCGATGCCTTGCATATGGATTTCATTCTTGTTTTAAATTTTTTTCTGTTTTTTTTTTTTTGTTTTTGTTGTGATTACTTGTTTCAGTTAACAAAATTGCTTTAAACCACAAGATGTCTGAATTATGCTCCAGTAAATAAATTAGCATTTAAGCAACATTTACTGGCTTTTTTTCTTTGTCTTTTCTTTTTCGGTTTCTGGTTTTTTTTTTTGAACAAAAACCCGCAGCCAGGGATATTAAATTTTCTTTACACAACAAAACCACAATTTAAGTATAAAAGCGGCAAGAGTGTTAAACAGTAGCATCATCGCGTATTACCCCCAGCTCATGTGTTCATTTTCAAGTGCATGCTTGCAATGAATTATTTTTCCAAGTGTGGCTCAAGTTTTCTTAAAACTTAAAAAAATATTCGAAACACGTATAAAATTGGAAACAATTCTTAATGCAGCTCCTCGGTATTTGAACAATGCAGCCTCAATTAAATCTAACTTTTACTCACCATGTTCTCTGGGGTTTGAGAACAGGTACGTCTTAGTGAAAAAATTTTCAAATTCTTTACCAAACCTTCTTATGATTTCCGTTGTTTGATTTATAATCTCTGAGGGCAAGCGGCTTTCTGGATAGATTATTGGAAATACGAATTGAAGTTCGAATTTAACCGTTTGACTAAGCGATTCTGGTGAGAACGTTCGAAAACTGCTCGAAAACTACAATTAATTATTATAATAAAAAAATCTACAAAATTGTAATAACCTGTGTATAAGGACCCTATATCTGGTCTTTTAATTTTATTTTTGCTTTTTGACTAAATTTTTACAATGAAATTCGCAGCGCAAATGCGATTTTCGTAACAAATGAACGCAACGCTTTTCCGCCGCATAGCAGTCAAACGGTTAAGTTCGAAACGCTCCCCAAAAAAAAAATTATAACCTTGAATGCTTGGGAAATTAATTCAGCATCGCATCTCCAATTCAATTTCCCAACGTTTATATTCACATTCTCCTTTATGCAATAGAGAAACCCCGCTGAGAACATGCTGAAGCTTCTTATTTTTCAATATATCCACCATTCTCCACTGTAGATTGGTTGCTCATGATTGATACCCACAGTCTTTTGCAAAAAGCTAATAAAAACCTTGAATCCTCTGAAAAAAAATACGTTGCACAGGGCCTATAATGACCTGAAGCTCCTGCTGAAGCTCCTTATTTTTCAATATTTACACCATCCTTCACTGTAAATTGGTTGCTCATGCAAAAAGCTAACGAAACTCGAATATAAACCGAAATCGTCTGAAAAAATATACGTTGCACAGAGTATATGGCGACCTACCTAAACAGCTATATAACGGAACTTGTATGGAAATAGAACGCAATTCTGATGACACCACTCTTGGAGGCAGTAGATGGGGAAGGAGTAAAAAAAGCGTCAATTAAATGAGCATATTAGCATGGTATACATCACATTAGGTACTGTCTGTGTTACAACGGGGCCTTATATGATACATGTTAGCTATGTTTTTTTGAAGCGGGTGCTAATTAAACCTATACCACCTAACCAAGATCATAACAGGATGAATTTGTAATAACTCTGTGATCTACACACCGTGGTAAGCACATTATTCAAGCCAAACTTGTGTACCACAGTAAATAATCTGTGTTCTGAGGCATTAAAATCGCCACTGTTCGCAGGAACTCACTCGGATATCGAAAGATCTGTATGAATCATTCAAAAATTATTTATGACAACTATTACTGACGTCGCCAAAATAGAGAGTACCTTGCATACTCCCTCTATAACAACATCACAGATTCCCTCATTCTGCAATATTGATTGCAGAATCAAAAAACAAAAAAAAAACAGGCTAAGCAGTAGACGATGATGCATGCATCAACAAAGCTCATCAGGCTCTACACTCGCTGATTGAGGTGTGAATGTCTGCTGACTTATCCAGACAACTTAGAATACAAGTGTTCAACTCGTTTATTAAACCTACAATCATATTCAGCTATGAAGCCTGTGGCCTGTCGTAAAACAACACACGGTGTCTACAAATCTTTACTAGCCACTGTTTATTGCTTATAATATGTTGCTTCTGTTCTGTTCTGTTGCTGAATTGGTTATTACGACCCTTAGAGTGTCCCAATTTCATCCATAGGTAGTGGGTCCTACTGTTTAATGTTGATTCCGAACGATTGATTTCAGAAACTTTTCATGACGATTTTATTTTATTCTCAGAGTTTTTGTCAACAGACTGCGGGGAGAAAGGTGTTTTGTTCGAGATGTCTGAGGTGGGGATTAATCCGCTTGGTCTCATCTAATAGGTCAACACAGTGCCTACTAGGCATGCAAGACTAAACCAGTATACCATCAATAAAAGAAAGTTGGCAAGGGTAGCTAATAAATTCAGATCCAACAACGAGATTGCATAGATTAGACTACACCCAAACCTTTTTTTACACGGTAGATACGTTCCAGTGGATACCGTGTAAAAAAAATAACGCGTAAAAAAAGACAAATATTATGTATGTATGTAAGTGTATAAACAAACTGGAGAGATATACATAGGATTGATGCAGCAGCCTACATATGCCTATAAAATTGAATAACTTTATAAAAACGCACAGATTCAGTTCGATAGTATACACAGAGTTTTTATTTTATTAAACGATTTTATCCGTATAAAAAGGAGCGACCAAAAAAAAAATGATAAATTTGTTAAAAAAAACCGTGTTATTTCAAATTCGCGTAAAAAAAAACCGTGTAAAAACAGGTTTGGGTGTACATTATAAAGGCCAAGTGGCCGAATTTTCATAGAGTGAGACAAGAAGATCACTTCCCAATAGAGCTCGTTAGAAGTCACTTATTAAAACCTTTTGCAACCGAACTGGAAAATAGATGAACTTTATGATGAACTTGGAACACAATAATACGGGTAGGATCGAACCTGGTAATTGGGAATATAATTTAGAATCGATCCTTAAGACTTCTAAACGGAGACGATTGATCTTGGCCACTTACGGAGTCCTTAAATACCATTATGTTGCTATTTTTTGGGCCACCAAAGAAACACTTTTCGTGTTTAGATACTTTATCTAAAAACTATTGGAAGATTACCGCGAAAGACAGGGAGTAAAATCATGGAAAGTATGGTTGAAGCGGTAGACCTTTAGATTTTGTAATGAAATGGAATCATGAGATCTTTTACATGTTATAGTCTCGCATGCTTTAAAAAGTTATGAACTTTTTTTCTTATTCGCTTTGTACATATTTAGCCCTCGCTTAACGCAATGAGACGCTAAAATCTTTGTAAACTTTTCAACTCTCAAAGATTTCTCATAATGTTTGCTGTTAAACTAAGAACCATAAAGCAAATCTTTGATTGAAAAAAAATCATACTTTCCATGCATTTTTTCAATCAACGAGAGATTAGAGAAAAAAGCCATGAAATTCAAAGGCCTGCCGCCATAACAAATTGATGAAATACCAAAGTTGACCATAAACTTTATCGGCTACCCACGTACTATATGTATGCAGAGGGCAACAATTTTTCCATAAAACCATGCAATTAAAACAGGTATTCCTATGTGCTGTTGTATGTATGTATGTATGTGACATCATTCTGCTTTAGTTAAGCCTGTCAAAAGATCACAAAAAAATGTAGAAAAAAAGTACTCCACGTACAGATATTTCTGTACAATAGATTACGACGAGTACACATTCATTGGCGTTGGATGTTGAACTAAAAAAATTTGTTAACATCTTTTGACCAGACAATACGGCAATACAGCTGATGGCTGACCAGTTCATGTGAAAAGTAAGCAACAAACAAACATTGCTTTAGGAAAAGCTTCAACGGCAAGACGTTTACTACGTACATTGTAGAGGGTATTTGAGTCTTGAAAATTTCCTGTTGTTCAGTTGGTTTTTTTTTTGTCTTTTGTCCAGTTTACAACCATTCATGCTCTGTGGCTAGTTGTAAGGTCTGAAGAGTGTATGTATGTATGCTTGTATTGTTCAGATCAAAAGTATTATTGACCACAACATCATTAGCTGTGGTAGTATCATGATCATACACTGTATGTATGTATGGATAATTATGGGGTATAAACAGCGAATGAAAGGAATTAAAATTTAGCGGAATGAACGAAAGCTTTTGATGCTCTCGTGAAAATAGAAAATCTCTCAAAATTGAGTGACTTATGTCTGGATCTGGATTTGGGAGTCGCTGTAGTCTAGTAGGTAGTGTGTTGCCTTATTAGAAGCAAGGCCACGGTTCAAACTCCAGGTCAGGCATCTCCAGCTGAACGAACTGTGAAAAAAATATTTCTTCAGCGACTTCCTCTCAGCAGACTTCTGGCAAAAACTCTGAGAGTAAATAAAAATTGCCATGAAAAAGTTTCTCAAACAATCTGTCGTTCGGAGTCGATTTCAAACTGTAGGTCCCACCACTCATGTATAAAAATTAACACACACAACATCAGTGGTGTGAGAAGTTAGGTTGTAATCCTGACTGAAAGGTTGTAATGGCCAATTATGTTATGTTATCCATAGAAGAGGGATATCCTTACTTACTTACTCAATTCGGCCATTAACAACCCGATTAACGGATTTCGGCCTGCCGCAACACATCCTTTCAGGCGCCTCTGCTTATTACGCACCTACGCCAGTTGGTCACACCAATCGATGACAGGGCTTCTTCGATTTGGTCCTTCCAACACATACAAGGTCGTCCTCTTCGCCGACTTCCACAGATCCACGCATCAAATACCCATCTGCTGCATCAGTGCTTAATAGGGTCCATGCTTCTGCGCCATACAGAAGCACGCGTAGGATGAGCGTCTTGTAGAGTATTAGTTTTGTCTTACGAGAGAGGTCTCTGCTACTCAATTGCCTATTGAGACCATAGTAGCACCTGTTGGCAAGAGTGATACTGCGCTTGATCTCCAGACTGACATCATTTTTGGTGGTAATGGCGGAGCCAAGATAAACGAATTCCTTGACTGTATAGAGAGATATTCCGAGCCCATTGGAAACTCGCGAGTATTTTACCAGCTGCAGTCTATGTCATCGAAAGATATGCTCAATTTAACTTGAATAGGAAGTACAAAAGACAGGGCATAGCAATACTATCTGACAGTCAAGCTGGAGTTCGAGCACTCGGCTTTCATGAGGTTAAATCGAAGATAGTATGGGACTGTCTCTGGAAGGTAATCAGCTTGATGGGCAGAATAAAGTTACCATTTGCTGGATGCCAGGTTATGCAGAAATTCTTGACAATGAGGAAGCACATAAGCTTGCAAGGAGGAGATCATCAACCCCGTTCATGGGGCCACAACCCTTCTTCGAAGTGGGGACGATTGTTTGGAAAGGGATACTCAACGTTAGATAAAGAGAGCTGAAGACTCTTCTCAAACCAAGTAGGTTTGGGGCAATCAAAACTTTTTTTTGGGAAATTCTTATATAAACAGATTTGGTTCATGTGTCCGATTACAAGGAAATATTCTGAGGTTGATAACTGCTTGTTTGACAGGGCACTGTAGCTACAGAGTATACATATGCAGAATAGGGATTGCCTTGAGTCCAACATGTAGATTTTGTGGCGGTAAGAATTGATCATCACAGCACATTTTTGGAATGTATGAGGCATTAATGCATTCCAGAAGGAAACCATGCTCTGAGCATAGAATTGCCATTGCTGGCCCTGACAACCATCTTGAGGTTTGTCAGGGCAATAGGTATTGAGGAAAAATTATAGGTCTGAACCTGATCAACGTTCTGCTTGCGAATCGGCTACCTTATGGACAAGGAGGCAATGCTTACGAGGGACATAACTACAGCCTGGCTAGCCGTGTAAATTAAAAGATTATCAAAGAAAAATTCTAACACTCAACAAACCTTGCTCTGCTATCATTATGGCCATGACCTTTGCCTGAAAGGCACTGCAGTGACCAGGCTATATACACAGCATACGACTTACGTGCTCACACCACTTATGTTGTGTGGGTCAATTTTATACATGACTGGCGGGATGTACAGTTTAAAGTCGACTCCGATCGAGAAGTATTGTCTTAGAGCCATCTGTGTGAACCTTAAGAGCCGGACTAGGGGTAAAGGCTGGATGGACCTTTATTGCATATAAGCGTTGGCAGGTTAGGTTAGGTTTGGTTAGAGGGCGTGTACTTGTCAATTAAGACAAGCACAGTACCCGGAGGTCGAATTGCCCATTGTACAACGTCCTAGTTTCTCACACCACTTATGTTGTGTGTGTTAATTTTTATACATGAGTGGTGGGGGACTTACAGTTTAAAGTCGACTCCGAACGACAGATTTTTGAGAAACTTTTCATGGCAAATTTATTTACTCTCAGAGAAGTTTTTGCCAGAAATCTGCTGAGATGAAGTCGCTGAAAAAATACTTTTTGTATTTTGTCTTTGATGCCTGGCCTGGGGCTCGAACCCTGGCTTTGCGTCTAATAAGCCAACACACTACCTACTAGACTACGGCGACTTCATAGGTTGGTTTCACAATCGTAAAACAACGAGAATTGCAGGAGTTTGTTTGTAAAGATTAGCAGGCTTAGCAATCGTAAAACAGTATAGATTTGATGTTCGCTGACTGAAGTATGATTCAATGTTTTCGCCACAATTAACCTTTATAGTTACCATGGTACCCAGGTCTTTAAAGGTGACAGCATATTGAAAGAATTTGTTATTCACATGGATATATGCTGATTACTTGTCACCTTACCCACCAGCCAAGCATTTTAGGCTTGTAGACATTAGCTTCTAGCCCTAGCCCTTGGGATTGGAACCAACTAGCGTCAATATGTTTTTGAAAGTGTCTTGGAACTTGACTCAAGAGACCATATGCAAAGGCATTTCAAAATCATCGTGGTGTTTAAAGGGTGTCTACTGTTTACCGTGCCGGCAGTTTATTATCCTTTCCTCAACCCAGTGATAACCTCAAATGAGGCACGATAATCATTGTAAGGCAATAATACCAATGTCTATGCAACCGAAGGAATTAATTCTTTCGCATTCCGCCTTCAATTGAGTGGTTGTACTTGCAACGGTTTTGGATTTTTCCTTCTTTTTTTTTTACTGCCGAATCAACTAAAATGTTGAATGTTATTTAGTTCATGAGAAGACACTGATCAACGTTCTGCTTGCGAATCGGCTACCTTATGGACAAGGAGGCAATGCTTACGAGGGACATAACTACAGCCTGGCTAGCCGTGTAAATTAAAAGATTATCAAAGAAAAATTCTAACACTCAACAAACCTTGCTCTGCTATCATTATGGCCATGACCTTTGCCTGAAAGGCACTGCAGTGACCAGGCTATATACACAGCATACGACTTACGTGCTCACACCACTTATGTTGTGTGGGTCAATTTTATACATGACTGGCGGGATGTACAGTTTAAAGTCGACTCCGATCGAGAAGTATTGTCTTAGAGCCATCTGTGTGAACCTTAAGAGCCGGACTAGGGGTAAAGGCTGGATGGACCTTTATTGCATATAAGCGTTGGCAGGTTAGGTTAGGTTTGGTTAGAGGGCGTGTACTTGTCAATTAAGACAAGCACAGTACCCGGAGGTCGAATTGCCCATTGTACAACGTCCTAGTTTCTCACACCACTTATGTTGTGTGTGTTAATTTTTATACATGAGTGGTGGGGGACTTACAGTTTAAAGTCGACTCCGAACGACAGATTTTTGAGAAACTTTTCATGGCAAATTTATTTACTCTCAGAGAAGTTTTTGCCAGAAATCTGCTGAGATGAAGTCGCTGAAAAAATACTTTTTGTATTTTGTCTTTGATGCCTGGCCTGGGGCTCGAACCCTGGCTTTGCGTCTAATAAGCCAACACACTACCTACTAGACTACGGCGACTTCATAGGTTGGTTTCACAATCGTAAAACAACGAGAATTGCAGGAGTTTGTTTGTAAAGATTAGCAGGCTTAGCAATCGTAAAACAGTATAGATTTGATGTTCGCTGACTGAAGTATGATTCAATGTTTTCGCCACAATTAACCTTTATAGTTACCATGGTACCCAGGTCTTTAAAGGTGACAGCATATTGAAAGAATTTGTTATTCACATGGATATATGCTGATTACTTGTCACCTTACCCACCAGCCAAGCATTTTAGGCTTGTAGACATTAGCTTCTAGCCCTAGCCCTTGGGATTGGAACCAACTAGCGTCAATATGTTTTTGAAAGTGTCTTGGAACTTGACTCAAGAGACCATATGCAAAGGCATTTCAAAATCATCGTGGTGTTTAAAGGGTGTCTACTGTTTACCGTGCCGGCAGTTTATTATCCTTTCCTCAACCCAGTGATAACCTCAAATGAGGCACGATAATCATTGTAAGGCAATAATACCAATGTCTATGCAACCGAAGGAATTAATTCTTTCGCATTCCGCCTTCAATTGAGTGGTTGTACTTGCAACGGTTTTGGATTTTTCCTTCTTTTTTTTTTACTGCCGAATCAACTAAAATGTTGAATGTTATTTAGTTCATGAGAAGACACTGTAAAGTTGCTGTTGTTGTTGTAGCTGTTGCTGTTGTTAGAACTACAATGTTTGCCAGTTGTTGGCTTTGACTCTTCACAGATGTGGCCCGTTTTATTGGAAGCAATTCCCATTGTTCGCTTGAATTGTTCGTATTGTATTAAAAATTGATGTCCAAACCAACAGCAAGCGGCAGTAATTTTTACCAATCGACTTGACTGCTTTACATTCAACAATGTATGCACACATTAGGGTGGTAACAAATTCCATTTCCAGTTGAAGCTTTAAATGCCAGAGGCTCCTCTGTGAAAATATTATTTTTGCTGTGTATTTTTGGTTGATTTTTTGTAACTCAAATCAATTCGTAATGCAAGTCCTCCTTTAGTCCTCCTTTAGTTTTTGCAACTTGAGTTAATTTTTTAATTTCTAGACGATATTAGCCTGTTGTGACCGCTTTGTTTCAGGTTTGCTTTTCATGTATGTGTGTGTGAGTGGTTGGTTGGTTTGCCTGTTAATACGTGTGTTTTTTTTTTTTTTGTAATTAAAACTTTTCATCTTGTTCTTCTCTTATTCATTCTTTCGTTTTTTGCTCTCGTTATTATTATTGTTATTTATGCATACAAATAGGCAAACAGAGCCTATTTCAAGCCCCCAATATTAAGCAGCAGATGATTACTTGGCTTTATGGGCATTAAATAGTTACGGACACACGCACGTATGTACATACGGATGCAAAAAGTGTTTATAAACGTATGGATGAATGAATAAATGATTTGTAAATGGAAATATGTTCGTTTGTGTGTAAAAACAGGAATTCCATATGGAGGAAGGGTTCCCTATAGTGATCGCCGTTGGCTATGATGGTCTGGTTAACAACATTATTAAAGAAGATGGAATAATGAATTCAACTGTTTAGAGATCAGACCAAATTTAACTTGCTATGGAGGTATGCAGAACAAAAGTTGCTTTGCATGTGACCATTGATCAAAGTCTCTATAAGGAACAGTTATAACGCAACCCTGGCTTCTGGAAGCACACGCCTGGAAATTGAGATTATCGGGCAATGACTTCCAAAGAAGCAGTAACAACGGGGAAGAAGAGAGGACCACAGAACATCCTCTCTATCATTGTCCGCTACTAAAGAACCTGAGATAAAGGTTCCTGGGGCACACAGAATTTATTGACAGAACGTGTCTAGCCAAAGGGAATTTGAATAAGAGCCACAGCTTCATAAAACACTCCGATTGATTGAGAAATGTTAGACAGAAGATATAATTAAATGAGGGTCTTATAGATCAACTATGTATTTTGACGTGGCTATCAATTTAATCGAACCTGCATACATACATATATAATTGATACAAACTATATTCTCTCACCACTTTTATTGTGTGTGTTAATTTAATACATTAGTGGCGAGACCTACAGTTCACAGTCGGCTCCGAAAGACAGATTTTTCTTGAGAAACTTTTCATGGCAATTTTTTATTTACTCTCAGAGTTCTTTTTTGCCAGAAATCTGCTAAGAGGAAGTCCCCGAAGAAATATTTTTCCATTTTTCGTTTTGTTGGAGATGTTTGACGTGGGGTTTGAATCGAGGCATCATGTCTAATAAGCCAACACACTACCTACTTGACTACAGTGACTTCATCTAATGAGCCTTAATCAAGGTCGAAATATAAACGTGTTCGAATGGATCTCCAAGTCCACTTATCAAACTTATCAATCAATTAATCAAGTTAAGTGATTAATAATGGTCCACTCTTACCACAGTACATCATCCAAATATTGCCTTTTGGCTCAAGACCACCACCTAAGGGATGTAAGAACACTTTATATCGACTTCTGCAGAAACTACACCCAAACCTTTTTTTACACGGTAGATACGTTCCAGTGGATACCGTGTAAAAAAAATAACGCGTAAAAAAAGACAAATATTATGTATGTATGTAAGTGTATAAACAAACTGAAAAGATATACATAGGATTGATGCAGCAGCCTACATATGCCTATAAAATTGAATAACTTTATAAAAACGCACAGATTTAGTTCAATAGTATACACAGAGTTTTTATTTTATTAAACGATTTTATCCGTATAAAAAGGAGCGACCAAAAAAAGTTGGTAAATTTGTTAAAAAAAACCGTGTTATTTCAAATTCGCTTAAAAAAAAACCGTGTAAAAACAGGTTTGGGTGTATAATGGCGTGGAAGAAGAGAAAACCACTAACCATCTTATCTGATATTGCCACGAACTTCGACGTCTGAGACGTAAAATTTTTTGTAGCTCACACACCAACAATACTTTTAAAGAAATTGCCAGGATGTCTGAGCAAAAACCAGAGAAAAAGTGAGCAAATTTCCATCATGATTTTCGACTTCTAAACATTAAGAGGCTTCAATAAGTCCTGTGAATACATAGCGTAGAGCATAATATCAACAACAAACATCATAAGAATGTCAGGTTACATCTTGAGAAAACTAAAGTTGGACATAATCAGCGAAGTTCTTCAGTCTTCATTAAGGTGGTACTTATTTTGTAAAAATTTAGAAAACTGCGACCTTAAATGCAAAAAAATAGCAGGGGTCTGGCAGTAAATGAAGGCAAGAGGAAGTAAATAATGTCGACAAGTAGGGATATGTGGCTTATCGGATCTCAGATTTACGCCCGATAACTATACGTTCGATATTGTCATTGATTTTATTTACCTTGGCTCAACTGTTACCAGCAAAAATGATGTCAGTTTGGAGATCAAGCTTAGGATCATTCTTGCCACACAGCTGCTATTATGGTTTCAATAGACAATTTAGTAGCAGGGAACACTCTCGTACAATGAAACTTGTACTCTACAAGGCGATCATCCTCCCCGTGCTTCTTTACGGTGCAGAAGCATGGACACTAATAAGCACCGATGCCTTGAGAGTAGTAGTTGAGAGAAAAGTCTTATGTACGTATGATCTTCTTTTCAGTGTTAGTTGGTTACAATTTCGACAACCACAGCTGTAAGAGCTATTCAACGATATGGGCGTCGTGCAGCTCATTAACATTTCTCGGCTGAGCTTTCTCATCCATGTCGTTTGGATGGTTGAGGATGCTCCCTTGTTATAATTGTTATAATTGATATGGCGATTAGCGTGAGTCGACGTAATAGACGCACTTGTCTGCGTTGGAAGGACCAAATTAAGTAAGTTCTGCCATCGATTGGTGTTACCAACTGTCAAAGCCGCTCAAGAAGCAGAGGCATTTGCAAGGGTGTGATGTTAAAGCAGTTCGAAATCTAATAAATGCTGTTAGTGGCCAAAAAGTAATTGATGCGAGGGGCAGCAGAAATCGGCGTAATAAATGAACTTATCTGCGCTGGAAGGACCAAATTAAGGAAACCCTGTCACTGATTGGTGTTACCAATTGGTAAAGACGTTTAGGAAGCAGAGGCCTCGGGAAGGATGTGTTAAAACAGGCCGACATCTGATAAATTGGCTATGAATGGCAAATTAACTAAGTACGTATTGAAACTGTAGACCAAGAAAATAATTTTAAATCTGTCTATTGGATTACCTTCCCCTACTCATTATGTGTGGCTTTAGTCTTTGGCCATAGATTGCGTAGGTTAAAAAATTTTCGTTTTTTTTCATTGAGGCTGCAAAAAAACCTTATTTTTCAATCTCATGTTGTGATATTCATTGAAATTTTCCTATTTTGGGTGATGATTTATGACAAATATTCATTTACTCAAACCAACATACATGCTACTCTTCTATCCTCCTGCCCTTCTCCTCACCCTCCTACTAATGAATACAAGGATACCAGTTATGATTTGATTTGAGTTGGTTTTGGTTTGGTTTTCATTATTTTCATTACATTTCGTTACGTTTTGTGTCTACTATTTGCCAGCTCTTGTTGCATTTAACTCAGCGTTTTTGTTTTTCTTTGATTTGTTGTGTTGTTTTTGTCGTTGTTTTTGTTGTTGTTGCTGCAACTAATTTCTACAACATATTTATGTGGTTTTGTGGTTTTTCTCTCTTTTTTTTTGCTATGCTCTGTGGCACTTATGTATGTATGTAGTAATGTTTGTTGCCAATACTATATTAATTTGTTTGTATCTGTGTTTGTTGCACGAACAACGTCGTGATATCTATTGGTTGTATGTATGTACATAAGTATGTTTGCAACATTTGTAACGATTTTCGATAGTTTTTTTGCTTCCATTATTATCGAGATTTATGGCAAATAAATCTGTATCGGGAGAGGAAAAAAATAAAAAAGAAAAGGAAGGCAACTTCTAATACTTTAATTGCGTGACTTGTACTACAGCAACAACAACAAGAACAACAACAACTACAACATATAAATGTAGAGGATTTGTTAAAAATTTTTTTGTTGTTGCTTTGGCGGTTTTAGACGATTTAAGCCATGATTATGGTTTCTCTTGTTATTATTATTGTATTTAAACGGTTAGTTTTGTTTGTTTGTTTGTTCTGCAAAGTTGTTGTAAAATTGTTGTGTTTTTTTTTTGCTTTTTTCTTTCATTCTTTCTTTCTTTCTGGCCATTTATTGACCACTAGAGGTTTATTTAATAATACCGTTAGAGAACGCTATTGATTTATTGTGTATAACCATTGGAGGTTTTCTTTGGTTTTTCGACGATTTTTTTTTGTTAGACAAAGAACGCATTGGAATGTGAAAAATTGTGAAAAAGCAAAATAGAAAAATCGATTTTTCTTTTGTTATGTGTTTCGTTCTTTAATTTGAAAGTCATTGATTTTGTTTTTTGGATCTTAAATCAGAGCAGAAATACATAGAAAACCATGACGGATTGTTGAAGTTTCGTACAATATTTCGCGAGGAATTTGATTTGATTAATGCGTAGGGTTCAATGGTTAAGTTTTAAAGCGGTTTAGTAAAGGAAATAACAGTTGGTCAACTGACCACAATCATGAAAGTGAGTACTCAGTTGAATGTTCATAATATTACTCATGGCCTCTTCATGGCCTCGCTAGTGGTATGCCTTTGCTATGCGTTTACTTATACTTTGTCATTGATTCCATGACGATCATAAGGCCTCTCACGTTACTTAAGATTTCATGAGAACCATCGAACCTTACTTGGTCTTGGTCGTGACGTTGTCTCAACCACAGTGGCCGTGCTTACAGGTCATTGCGTTATGGGTAGACACGCGGAGAGAATGAAGCTCCCATTTAACGACTTCTGCCGTGGATGCAGATTCGCTGAGGAAGAGGAGACTGTTATCCACTTTCTGTGTCAGTGCCCGTCTCTTGCTAGGTGTAGATATAGGTTATTTGGCTCTCCATTTCTTGTCAGCTTGACGGAGCTATCATCTATTGATATCAAGGATATAGCTTCGTTCATCAAACTTTCTGGCTGGTTTTCCAGTATAGGGTAGTCGTGCTTGCTTTGACTAACTTCTTCCTCTTCCCTGATTTTGGTGGAACTTGGTCAGTACAGGGACTGCGTTCACCCGTAGCATCACAACGGGCCGCTATGCGTGAGCTTTGTGAAATCAGAGATATCACTCCGACCTAACCTAACCATCAAACCTTATCAGTCTATATATAGATACGCCTACATACTGAATATTCATAACATATTGTTATACAATGAGTGTAAGGTACTGTAAATCTAGACTTTCGCTAGCAGCTGCATGATCTGGCAAACGATCCAAATTTTTACTGGATAATAACAATATTCAGTAGAATTCTGGTAAAAAAAAAAACAATCCACCACCGCAGGGATATCGAATTGTTCATCTCTCTGTAACTGAAATAGCCGTAGTCTACTAGGTAATGTGTTGGCTTATTAACCGTGAGGCCACGGTTCAAGCCTCAAGTCGGACATCTCCTACAAAAAGAAATATAAAAAAATATTTCTTTGGCGAATGCTTCTTAGCCGATTTCTGGCAAAAACTCTGCGTGTAAAAATAAAATTTCCATTAAAATTTTCGCAAAAATGTGTTGTTTGCAGTCGACTTTAAACTGTAGGTCCCACCACTCATGTATAAAATTAACTCACACAACATAAGTGGTGCGAGAAACTGGGTCGAAATCCTGACTGAAGGGCAACTATTCTTATATGTATGCATGTAATAACAAGATTAAGAGATTTAAGGCATGTGTTGGACTATCCAGAAGTAGTGTGATAATATTAACCGGCATTTTTCAGACTAGAGATCTCTTCATGCCCAATGTATCAAATACATTTTTTGAAGAGAGAAACTAATCTTAAGAATACATATTTGAAATCTGGGCTGTTATGTATTACTGGGTATTTTATCCTTACTGAAACGGGATTTCTAGATGTAAAAGAATACGATGGAGATTATTAAGAGACTGATGTTGCTATCGCATTTAAAACAACATTTTCTACATGTTCACTGAGGAGATTTGCGTCTGTTATCCTCATATGGGTTCTTGAACGTAGGGATATTGAGGGCAACATGTGTGAGATCGGCATTCCTTTGCAGAGGTGCAAACATATGATCTCTCACAGGCTTTAACCAGGAATGTTAGCTGGAAAAAGGAAAGATGGAATAATGAATTCACTTGTTTAGAGATCAGACCAAATTTGACTTGCTATGGAGGTATGCAGCACAAAAGTTGCTTTTCGCCTGCTCACAGAGTCTATCTTAAAACTTTATAGCAGTTATTATAGAACACTGGCCACAGAATTTATTGACAGAACGTGCCTTGCCAAAGGGAATTTAAATAAGACCCACAGCTTCATAAAACACTCCGATTGATTGAGAAATGTTAGGCAGAAGATATAATTGAATGACGATTTTATAGATCAACTATGCATTTTGACGTGGTTATCATTTAAATCGAACCTGCTTACATACATACAGTGGCGAGCAAAAATGGAATGGAAAAAATTCTTGCTGAGGTTTTTCTTCTAATTTTCATTACTTTAGTGTATTCAAAATAAAAATTCAAAAAATTTTACCAAAAAGAAATTAATTTAAACGTGTTTGATGTCAATTCTTCCACTGTTGCTCGTTATGCTAATTTTTGCATAAAAGCAAAAAAACAATACAAATTAGTGCAAAAAAACGATACAAATTCTTTTATTTTATATTCTTTGCATCATTTTCATAATTAGAAGCTGTCAGTAATGATTTGAACTTAATTATAGTCCTTATTAAAAATTGGTCTTATAATATTAATAAAATGAAAAAAATAAGTGTTGAAATTGAAAATAGAATTGTGTTTCTAACAGAAAAAAGAAAAAGGTGGATCTGCAAGAAAAATAGAAAAGCACTACAAATATCACACTATGTGGTTTTAAGTGTTCGAAAACGACGAAATGTGCAGCCAGTTTCTACAACTGGAGGTCGACCAAGATTGCTCACCGATGGCGATGCTCGAGTTATGGAACGTCTTATGAAAAATAAGAACACAAAAACACCAAAGCTAACTGCCAAGGCCATAAATAAAAATGTCAACGAGTGGACAGCCCGAAGAGCACTTCGCAGAATCGGGTTGGTATCCGCCATTAAGCTAAAAAAGCCGGCTGTATTGCATAAAAAAGTCAAGGCTCGTTTAGAATTTTGCAAAACTTATGGTAAATGGACAGTTGACGAATAGAAATGCATGATCTGGTCGGATGAAACAAAAATTAAGCGATATCAATCAGATGGAAAATAGTATTATTGGCACCGGCCGCATGAAAAACTTCAAATGCATCAGGTAAAACAGAAAATCAAACATGGAGGTGGAAATTTGATGGTTTGAGGATGTTTTATTTGGTGGAGTGTTGGTCAGTTAGTGAAAATAGAGGGTATAATGAGAAAGGATAATTATCTCAGTATCCTTCAAACAAAATTGCCAGAATTCATTGAAGAAAGTGCGTGCCCTGAAGAAGAACTGTTTTTCCAGCAGGATGTCGATCCGAAACACACCGCCAAAATTGTTCAAAATTGGATGCCCCATCAACATTTTCAATTGATTAAATGGCCACCACAAAGCCCTGATTGAAATCCAATAGAAAATTATTGGGCAATTATTAAGAGAAGACTGGCAGCATATGAAAGAGCTTCAACCAATTTAGACGAACTTTTAACTAGGATACAGGATGTATGGAGTAAAATACGAAAAAAACCATAGAAAATTTAGTGGAAAGTAAACCCAAGCGCATTATAATCGTAAAAACATAAAGGTCTATGGACAAAATATTATAAATTAATAAATATTTAAAAATTTCGAATACGTGCAAAAGTGGAATAATCGAATTGTTTAAGTTTTTAGCAAATAAATGAAGTACATTTGATTTTTTTTTATATTTAATTTTATATCTTCAGAAAATATATCAGAAAATGTAATATATACCTGAAGCTGAATTTAATTTGCTTATTTCTTTAGGATTTTATAGTACTTTTATTATGAATGTGGCAGGATGCATCCATTTTTGCTCGCCACTGTGCATAATCCTTAAAATCCTTCAACCAGGATTACGAACTATCTTCTCACATCACTTATGTTGTGTGTGTTAATTTCATAGTACATGAGTGACGTGATCTACAATTTAAAGTCGGCACCGAAAGACAGATTTTTCTTGAAAAACTTTTCATGGTAATTTTATTTCACGCTCAGTGTTTTTGCCAGAAATCTACTGAGACGAAGTCGCCGAAGAAATATTTTTCCATGTTTCGTTTTGTTGAAGATGTTTGACCTGTGGTTTGAATCGTGACCTCAAGTCTAATAAGCCAACACACTACCTACTAGACTACGGTGACTTCATCTAATGGGCATTAATCAAGCTCGAAGTATAAACGTGTTCAAATGGATCTCTAAGTGGCTTTTAAACTTATTACTAATCAACTCATCAAACTTATCAATCAATCAATCATATGTTAAAGATTAAATTGAATGAGCAATACGACCTGTTGAGATGCACTACACTCTGATGACAATTAAAGTCGATGCCACATTGTACGAGTATCGAATATTTTTATTTCTCGGCTTCACATGTATAGCAGAGATCAGCATTGAATCGCTTTTTCGCTACTCATAAGTACTCATGAAATTTTGAGTATGAGTGAGTCAGTCAGTATTGAAATTCAACTACTCTGATTCATTCGTACTCACTACAACATTGATTTATAAGTACGGATTGCAATGAGTATGAGTACAACGTTGACATCAAACTCATAACATTCGAAATATGTTTGATTCATACGCCTACTCATTCAGATTTACAAATTTAAAAAATACTTATAATACTCATAAATGATTCGAGTGATTCGAATCATTCATCAAAATTTTCAGTCTTAGTTGTTGTTGCATTTACAAAGAAAGAAGAAAGAAACATAAACAAAAAAGACAAAGACAGCAAGGAGAGCAAACACAAAAGCTTCTAGTGAGTATTGTAGTGTTCGTACGGGAATCATATTTATTTTGTGATTCGTGCATACGATGAGTCGCGGAGAGTCGAAATCAAGAACATCATACGTATTCTTAAGTATGAGTACGATGAGTATTTCAAACTTTGAGTATGAGTAGTATGAGTATGACATTAAAATAAGTATGAATGCGTATAAGTATCAGATATTATAAGTATGATTCGAATCTACTCATCGTTTTGAATACTCATTGCTGACCTGTGATGTATAGTGTATACTGTTGACCAAATTCTTTTGTTCTATTCAAAACTAAAGGTTATGGAGCATTCCATTGCTATTAAAGTAGGAGTCCCTTAATATCTACCTATTGTCCCCCATAAACTTGCTAATGTCTGCGCAATAGATTTCCTTGTTAAGCCTGATTTGCACGGTAGTTACTTTTAATTAAAATTAATCCTTTAAATTCAAAATCTTAACAAGACTACCACTCGTAAGTGCATACATCTTTAAATTCACTTTAAAAGCCAATTTAATCTACGGCCTCTGTTTGAGTTTCCTCAGCGTATTTCGTTTGAACATAATTTTCGCTCTTTTGAAATGCCTATTATACGGCTTTAATTTCCAATAATTGTTATCTTAATTGCAAGAAAATAAACACATCCTCATAAAAATCCTCAAAAAAACAAATAAAATGCCAACAAATAATTGCCTTGTGAGTATTTCTTAGTATTTCTTCGAATCTTTCATTTGAAATGTTATCCGCTATTAAGCCTAGAGTCTGAGTATGAGTAAGTCTTTCTTAATAAACGCATTTAAAGCAATTACAATTTATTTCCCCATGTTGCGTTTTTATTTGAAAATTCCTAAACTCAATATAAAAATTTCAGCTACTAGGAAAATACGAGGGATGACTGTGAAGTAATAAGTGATGTATTATTCTAATGCTGCTTGTCCCAGTGACAGGTATACTTCTATTGACGCTTCAATCGTTAAGTTGTGGCTAAATCTCGCACACGAAAACACTCGATGTTCTCAATACCGTTTTCCGATTATTGGTGAAATCCTAACGGGTGATTGGGGCTTTCTCCTGGCGTGGCTTGCTGAATCTCTTTGAACCCAATTGTCTAATTAAATAGAAGTCGCCGTGGTGTAGTAGGTAGTGTGTTGGCTTATTAGACGTGAGGCCTCGGTCAGATATCAAAACGAAATATGAAAAAATATTTTTGCGGCGTCTTCCTCTCAGCAGATTTCTGGCAAAAACTGTGAGAGAAAATAAAATTGCCATGAAAAGTTTCTCTAAAATCTGTCGTTCGGAATCGACTTTAAACCATAGGTAACGCCAATCATGTATAAAATTAACAAACACAGCATCAGTGATGTGAAAGGCTAGGTCGTAATCCTGACCAAAAGGGTTGTAATGACCAAAAAAAATTTATGATCTCGTGGTGGACGGGCCTCGTTACAAATTGGAGTATGAAACACTTTGATAAAGTAATTAAATTTATTTAGAGCATGGGCGTTGCGTACTGCCTACCTACTATCCTTACTAACCCTGCCAGCAATATGGTCATCTCCTAAATTAGACTATGGAATTTTCTTCGAACGATTAACAGACTTTAACATACCATTCCGCCTTCCAGACTATTCTTGTGTGTTTCGGGCTAAATTAGTAGCCATTGTATTTCTACCTTCTGATAGTCAATCATATCGAAGGAATTAACTTTAAAATTTCGGTCTGGGGTAGTAGCCATTATTGGAAAAGCATTTCTATTTTCTGAAGTCAAGATAAATGGATTTCCTTGCACAACTTCAGGTCTGATCTGCTTGAAATCTACTGCAACTTCCTTGATTGACTCTTACGACAGTATTATGTCAGTCAAGCATTATGTCAATCAAGCACTCGTGTGACTGATGAACTTCCTATAATAGGTACACTTCTTCCACATATCAATCCATATATGTTGATTCCGTTAGGTTATCTATTAGGCAGCGACATTGATAGGCTAATGACAAATTCTAGGTGGAGGAAGAATCTTACTTCTCTGCCAAACGCATGTGGTCTAAATTTGATAGGAAGTGTCAATCAATATCAATCACATATTTAAACTAGAATGTAAAGAGATCTCTGTCATCTGAATTATTTTCAAGTGTAGTTGCGTAATAAGTCGGCACTCGGAATATCTTCGCTTACCTTCTAATTTGTTCCGCTGACGTTGCAAATCAGTTGAGGAGGAAGAGTGTATTTATTGCCAATATCCGCCTTTGGTACACTGCAGACTTCTCTTATTTATTTCAGCCTTTCTCGATAGTCTTTTGGAGCTACGCACGACCGTTCCACCTGAACTTCTGGATTTCTACACCGACGGCTCCAGACTCGATAACGGGGTGGGCAGTGAGTATACTCTGGGAAATTGGACCTGAACATCTCACTCCGGCTGTCGGACTACTGCAGCGTGTTCCAGGCGGAAGTAATGGCCATCTGCCGGGCCGCACAGTGGCCTCGCCTATGGTGTTCCGGTCCCTTTCACCCGTATCTCGATCTACTCCGATAGCCAGGCTGCGATAAAGTCTCTGTCGAACGTTGCGGATAATTCCAGGATCATCAGAGAATGTCGCCGCTGCCTCGATCTCCTTCCTGGGCGCCTCGGCGTCACACTTGTCTGGGTTCCCGGACACTGCGATATTCCGGGAAACTGCAGGGCCGACGAGCTGGCCAGGGCTGGCGCACTACTTCCGGAATCTTCCTCAATCAACGTGGGAATGCCACTTCCCTCTTTCAAACTGGCTATTGCGCGGAAATTCTCCCGGGATGCCAACCGGTCCTGGGTCAATGAGGAGTCCTGCTCCATCGCTAGGCTCACTTGGCCCACAATGGATAGGAGGCGTACCAACCAGCTACTTGGACTTGGCCGTAATATCATCTCGATCACAGTGGCCATGCTTACAGGCAACTGTGTTATGGGTAGACACACAGAAAGAATGCGACTCCCATTTAACGACTTCTGCCGTGGATGCAGATACGCCGAGGAGGAGGAGACTATCATCCACTTCCTCTGCCAATGCCCATTCCTTGCATAATGCAGATAGAGGTTATTTGGCTCTCCGACCCTTGTCAGCTTGACGGAGCTATCGTCCATTGATATCAAGGACATTGCCTCGTTCATCGAACATTCTAGCTGGTATTCCAGCGTGCGGTAGTCGTGCTTTTTGGAAAATGTGCAGCCCTTGCGCTGACCAAATTCCCTCTCCTTAGATCAGAGGAACTTGGTCAGTGCAGAGGCTGCGTTCACCTGTGGCATCACAACGGGCCGCTATGCGTGCTCAAGTGAGCTTTTTGGTAAATTAAGCTACCACCCTAACCTAACCTATCCTAACCTACGCTTACATGATATTTTAAAAAATTTATTTAGCTTGTTTTACAACGAAGCATTGATGCTGATTGTTGAGAACGTTTAATCGGGCGCTTTACTTCGTGTGCTATTATAATCGGCTGCTATGGGAGCTAGTTTTGATCTCCACAAACCCTCAATTCCCTCATATTCTGTCCTAACATCTCATAGTTTGGCAGACTATAGCCTTGCCGTTGTTAGAGCTTAGCAACAATGCGAGTTTTTCTTCTGAGTATCTTTGACAAGGCACTGTTGCGTTAAGAAGGACCATCTTTTTGAAGCGGATTAATTAAAAACCTGCAGTTAGCTCTACCAAGCAAGCTAATCGATAAATTCAAAACCAAGATTATTTCAAAAATATTTCTCATGTGAAACCTCGTATATCGTTTCGTTTAAGCCTTTCAATGGCTTCTTTTTTCTGGCAATTTATGTTGGCTTAATAAGTGTTTGAGTATGCGTTTAAGTACGTACATATAATCATAAAATAATCAACGTTTGTAATGGCCAAACTGCAGCAATTGCCACCTGAATGGAAAACAGGCAGTAAAACAGTTACGTCGAGTATAAGAGGCTTACGGTTGATTTTATAGAGGAACTTTGTTTGTATATTTTTTAAAAAACTCATACTCACACATATGTACACATTGCATTAAGATTTCTTAATAAAGAAATATAATTTGTGGCTTGGCCTGGCCCATAAAGAAAAACAAACAATCGACACTCTCCACTCGTTTCTATTTTATGGACCCATTGAAGGTGTACATAACAATGATTGTTGTAATTAAGATAATTGCAATAAGATATTATATTTTTGTTGTTGTTGTTGTTGTTATTGTTATTGTTATTGCTACCATTGCTTTACACTGCAGCATAACAAATTACAAACAAAATCCATGTCCAATGAGGCATACGATATGAAACCTTCTCTGCCTTAGGTTAGCGTTTGAAAAACAAAACAAAAAAACGAAAAAAAAGGAAAAGAAGGAAAAGCAAAAAAAGAGAAAAAGAAAACTGAAATACAGCTGTCATCAGTAGGCCAAACTGGTCATAAATGGCCAAGCAACAGTAGCAGTGGAAGTAGCAAAAGCAACAACAACAACAGCAGTAGCTGTAGGAATAACACTAAGAATCAGGTTAGGTCAAGTTTTTCGTATCTTTTTTTTTATTATCTTTTGCAATGTGGATTTCGGTTAGACAAAATTGCCTTAAAAACATAACAAAACAAAACAAAAGACAGGAAGGGAAGAGCGAAGAGTGTAGAGATAGAGACTGAAATAATGTTTATGAAAAATGGCCAAAAGGAAACTGTGCTACTGATAGACTCATAAAAACAACAACAACAACAACGGGAATAAAATTTTTATGAACAGAAGGAAACAAAATGAATTAGAAGAGGTGAGTTAAAGAATACAAAGGAGGCCAAAAAAAGAATATTTTGTCTTAAAAATGAAAATAATTATGTTAGCCAATGTTCATACATTTTCATTAATGTTCTATTGTTCTAACCAAAGGCCTTATTATTTAAAAAATAAAAAATGCCTGTCTTTTCATCCAGAGGCTTCTTTTCTAAGTTTAAAGTAATTAAAACGAGCTTTTGTTGAACATCATGCAAAATTTGAAAAGAAGCCTGGGTTTTTAAACGTTTTCATATTCGCACTGCAGGCCTATTTACGAGACAATAAGGTTAGGTATTTTTTTGCGGGAAGGAGGGAAAATGCTTTATGCATTCATGATGGTCGTCACCAGACATGATATGTCGGACTCAACCACTGGGTATACTGACTAAAAACCCGCCTTGTCTCCTCACCGGGGAATCATTCCACCTCGGAACCACGGTTGTATTACTTCGAGGTGGACCTCTGTTCCGGCATATGTTCCAGTTTCATCGTCGTAAGCCTGCATCCAGGCTCC
The DNA here is from genome assembly GCA_958299815.1 of Sarcophaga carnaria. Classification (NCBI taxonomy): domain Eukaryota; kingdom Metazoa; phylum Arthropoda; class Insecta; order Diptera; family Sarcophagidae; genus Sarcophaga; species Sarcophaga carnaria. The sequence goes on along the minus strand of OY283153.1, from coordinate 21,344,288 downwards.
GCTCTTTTCTCAGTCTGCTGAGTCTAGGTCAAACTTCTTCCTTCGCAGGACGTGCTCTACAAAGTGTTTTACTGCGTTCCAGCTCTCTCTACTGTTTATCATTTTCAGCACGACGTTTGTAGGGCTAATGACGCCGATTTCAGCTTCGAGTCGCTGACCGCTTTCGGCCCATCAACATCAGCTGAAGAAAGTGTGTTCGGAATCATCTAACGTTTCTTTCTCTTCATAGATACAGAATGGCGAGCGGCATTTCCCCATGCGATGCAGGTACTTTCTGAAATATCGGTGACCGGTCAGCATCTGGGTTATGTAGTAGTCTATTTCGCCGTTTTTTCTATTTTTCCACACTTGCAACTCGGGAATCAGCTTATATATCCACCTTCTATGCTGTTCATTTTCCCAGCGAGATTGCCATTTTAGGAAGACTTCGTTCTTTATCGCTTCTATGCTCTGCGGTTGAGTCGTACTTTGCCTGGCGTTGAAGATCATGTAGGTCTATGGAACCATTCCGGCTATAACTAGGGCAGCTTGTGTCGATACCGTGCGATACGAGGATGTCACTCGTAGAGCAGCTATTCTCTGTACAGACAGTAGTTTTCTAGCCCTGATCCGTGTTTCCAAAGTAGAAGCCAGATTTCAGACCCATAGAGGAGTATGCTATTTCTAGCCTCCATGAGTAGCTTCCTCTTACTTGGGAGGGGTCCACCAATGTTTGTCATCAGTCTACTTAGTTGAGTTGTTATTCCAGCTGCTCTCGCTGTTGCATGAGTAGGTCAGTTTCGAGTCCAGGCTAACCCCAAGGTATTTAACCGATTTCTTCCGGTCTCTATCGGAATGTGTCGTCTGGTTAGTAGAAGCAGCTCGGTTTTATGCACGGCCAGCTGTAGGCCGTGAGATGCTAACCAGTGCTTAGTCCGCATCATGACTTGTCGTAATCTGCGTTGGACTTCGTCTGTGTTTCTGCCCCTAATGACTGCTGCGATGTCGTCTGCGTATCCGACTAGGAAAGTATCCTCTATTCTTAAGATTTCATCGTAAGTCGCGTTCCAGAGATCTGGTCCCAATATGGACCCCTGCGCCGCTCCGGAAGTGACCTGCCTTCTTCTTGGACCTTGGTTTGTGTCGTATATCAGCACTCTATTCCTTAGGTAGTCCTTAATGATTCTCATCAAATACGCTAGAACATTGAAAGTTGTCTCCAAGGCCTCTATCACATCTGTCCAGTTCAGACTGTTAGGTGAGTCAAAATGCCTTGTATTCTAAGGGACGTAGTGATGCCAGAAAAGTGATTTTGGACAACAATGTTATCCAATCGAATTGATACCGTTTCACAGAGATCTAATTATCATAGGCAACGAACTGATCCTTTTAAAAATCTGATCTATTCTCAGGTGTAGTTACGTAATAAGGACTCGGAATGTCTTCGCTTGCCTTCTAATGAGTTACGCTGAGGTAGTAGATCAGTTGAAGAGGAAGATTGAATTTATTGCCAATACCAGCCTCTGGTCTACTGCAGACTTCTCTCAGTTTAAGGAATTGGCTCCAAAAAAAAAAAAAAAATTCAGGCCTGCTGATATCGACGACATCAGAACCATTAATACTACGGAAATGAGTTGATCTACTTGCGTTAGCTGCAACTTTGCTCAGATCAAAGAGAGTTCCAATGAAGTGAAGGAGTTTATACTCATGTCCGAAGTTTTGGCAATAATACATAAAAAGTTAACAGATTATCTAACTATCTTAGACACCTACTGATGTCCATAACTACATCAGTAAATAAATACAGAAATTTCATATACAGTAGCTCTATGTATTAACAAACCAGGATTGCTATATAGAAAGTAGAAGTCTTATTATAATTATTCATGATGCTTTAGAAGTCGCCGTAGTCTAGTAGGTAGTGTGTTGGCATATTAGACGTTAAGCCACGGTTCAAAGCCCAGGTCAGACATCAGAACGAAAATATAAAACAAAATATTACTTCGGTGACTTCCTCTCAGCAGATTTCTGGCAAAAACTTTGAGTGTAAATAAAATTGTCATGAAAAGTTTCTCAAAAAAATCTGTCGATCGGAGTAGAGTTTAAACTGTAGGTCCCGCCACTCTTGTATAAAATTAACGCACACAACATAAGTGGTGTGAGAAACTACGTTCATAATCCTGACTGAAGGGTTATAATGACCAATTATGTATGTATGATGCTGTAGACTTAGTTTTCTGATGTGAGCACCAATGAGGCAATGACCATTAGTTATCATAAGGGAACCTTACATGTGAACTTCATGTTTAGTGATCCCAGCTAAAGTGGCTCATTTATAATCTAGCCAGCCTGCGTGGCTCAGGTTGCTCACTTTTAAGTGAAAAGAAAGGCTCAAGTTCAAGTAAAATCAATGTCCATAATTCGCTGCTTAATACTTGACTTAGCTAGATTGTCAGCTCCTAGGTTCCCCTCATTATCTGCAAGTCCTAAAATAACGATAAGGATGGAGATCTCTGTTCGGAGATCTTTAAATAAGATTTCGTGATATTCTGAATGCGCCATAGATTGATTATCACTTGAATATTAAAAGATATTCCGTCGAGAACATTGTGTATCTTTGTCTATGTTTCATTTGTTTAGCTAAGAACTGAGATTACATACGAGGTGAGCAACAGAGATTAGCAATGAATCGTTTTTTCGCTACTCATAAGTACTCATGAAATTTTGAGTATGAATGAGTCAACAATATTTATTTATTTATCTGCTTTATTCGTACTCAGTACTACATTGATTTATAAGTAAAAGTTGCAATGAGCATGAGTACAACGTTGACATCAAACTCATAACATTCGAAATATATTTGATTACACTACGCCTACTCATTCAGATTCATAAATTTAGAAAAATACTTATAATACTCATAAATGATTCGAATGATTTGATGTTGATTTACAGTCTTAGTTGTTGTTGCATTTACAAAAAAGAAGAAAGAAAAAGACAAAGACAGCAAGCACGTACGTGAATCATACTTATTTTGTGATTATTGTAAATCAACAACATCATACGTATTCTTAAGTATGAGTACGATGAGTACTTGAAACTTTGCGTATGAATAGTATGAGTATGACATTAAAATAAGTATGAATCAGTATAAGTAACAGAAATTATGAGTATGATTCGAATGTACTCATCTTTTTAAATACTCATTGTTGATCTCTGGTGAGCAATATAGCTTAGTCATCCTATCGTACTCTAAAGATAGTTTTACTTAAACTGCAATGAATTGTTTTGGATTAGAAGAGAATAACAGCAGCTCAGCTAACATTTTATCAGACGTGCGATATGATATTCATCAAAATATCTCCACATACTGAATTTAAAAAGCAATTACATCCAGAAAAACTGACTGTTTGGTGCGCTTTATGGGTTGGTGGAATCATTGGTCCGTACTTTTTCAAAAACGATGGTGGCCAGAACGTTACAGTCAATGGTGATCGGTATAGAGCCATGATTACTAACTTTTTCATTCCTGAATTGAATAACCATGATGTCCAGGAGATGTGGTTTCAACAAGACGGCGCAACATGTCACACAGCTCGTGCCACAATAGATTTATTGAAAAATACGTTTGGTGACCGCCTAATTTCACGTTTTGGACCTGTGAATTGGCCTCCAAGATCTTGTGATTTAACACCGCTAGACTACTTTCTGTGGGGCTATGTAAAGTCATTGGTCTATGCGGTAAAGCCACAAACGCTTGACCATTTGGAAAACAACATTCGCCGTATTATTGCCGATATACGGCCACAAATGTTGGAAAAAGTCATCGAAAATTTGACGTCCAGATTGGACTACATCCGCGCCAGCCGTAGCGGTCATATGCCAGAAATCATATTTAAAATGTAATGCCACAAGATTAACTTTCGGATAAATAAAATTCATGGCAATCGAATAATCTATCGTTGTTTTATTGCAACTTAAAGTTCTATACCTCTATAAAAAACACCCTTTACAATGAACCGAACACTTTCTGTTGATATTTGACAACTCAAATCTCAACGACGACGAACAGATATAAAAACAAAACAAAATAACAAAATAAAAACAATGTTGTTGAAACAACCAGTATTATTATGCCTGAACACTTAAAATATTGTACTCAATTAACCGAATATTGACTCCAAAAAAGTGTATATCTGAATATAGTATAAGGCATAGCTCATCTATCGTTGTGCTTACACTATTTTGGATTTTAAAATAAATCTACATACAAAATTTTAAGTCAAAAATATTGATTGGCCTCTCTAACAGTCCAGTAGGGAATGACATTTGGAACTAAACTATATATCACTGAGCATACCAAAATTTAAAGAAACATTTTAAAGAAAAAAATGAAAAATTTTTATAATTTTTTTATTTTAAATTTCAAAACTATCTTCCCCCAATTGATTTATCGTTGGGTCATCTTTAATCTGTTTCTGTTTTTTTTCTAATAACAAGAAACAAAAAAAGATGATTTTCTATTTTAATTTGTCAATACACCTAATTCTGTTTTTACACGGTCTTTTTTTACACGGTTTTGATATAACACGGTTTGAAAATAAAATATTTTTAATTTTTGTTACACGATTTTATTCTATTTAGCACGATTTAAAATTTTTTGTGCTTAAATTTTTTTGTCAAATTTAATTTTTGCAAAGTATGTTCCTATCACAAATTTAAGGGAATTCCCTTTTTGCGTGTACAAGCAAATTTACTAGTCAAAGCAAATGTAAATGGCACAAATTTAGGGGAATTCCATTTTGTGCATACAATCACAAAGGTCAGAGCAATTGAAATGTATTAATATTTTGTGTTTGGTAAAGCAATTTTTTATTGGCAAATTTGTTTTTCTATCGTTACATTAAATTTAACGCATTAAGATAAAAGGTAAGCCAAAAAATATTTTATATTTATTAAGTTATTTATATTTTTAATTTTGTTAAATATTTTATGAATCCCTAAAAGAAAATATCAAATACAAAACTACTTAAAAAATCCTTGTTTTTCACTAATTTTAATACGTTTTAGAGATTAGGAACCAATCACCTATTTTAGCATACAATCAGTGTCTTTTTTTACATGGTTTTTTTTACACGGTTTTTTCTGGAACCAATCTACTGTGTAAAAACAGAATTAGGTGTATTTCCGAAACGAAATAGCATCCACAGAAGATGAATGGTATCGGAGTTAATAAAAAATAAATGAGAAAAAGAAAAAAATCTGAATAAAAAACGAATAAATCTTGAAATCACATTAAAAAGTCATAAATTACGTTTCAAATGCATTAAAACGTAAGACTTTCGAACCTACACACTTAGGAGATACAAGCGCTCCCAACCCTGGCATACTTTTATTTCATATATTTTTTTGTTTTTTTGTTTTTTATTGAAGAAATGCATTAAAATTCTCATATAAATCTTCTTCTTCCTTTTATGTTTTCATCTTTTTAAAAAATGCATTTATTGTTGTTGTTGTTGTCTGTTTTTTTTTATAATTTTATTGTCATTCTTTTAGAGAGAAGCGACCGACATGTTAAAAAGCTAATCATCGTCTGTGTACGACTGCCATATCATTGGCTGTGTTCCTTTTTATTGCTCGGAAATTATTTGATTTCAGTTTTATGAACAAAAAAAAAGAACTAAAAAGTTTTTAAATGCTACGTACAGTGAACACTATCGGTTTCAACAATGCCGAAATGCCGTTTCGAAATACTCCTAATGGGAGATAGCTTAGAACGGTAAAAAAGCCTGCTTAGAGCCTTGAGAGTTATTAACACCAAATAGTTTCACTAGAGCCTGTTTAAAATAAATCTGGTATTGAAGAGAATTTCTAAACCAAACATACACCCTCATTGACGTCCATGATGTGGCATTAACCAGGAGGTACGCAATTCATCTAATGGCCCGCAATGCCCATTGGTGAACAACCCCTTCCTTCGGACAATCCAGTTGTTGACAATACAAGTCCACATAAACAGTTTATGCTGATCTCTTGCAATCCCGCTAAATTCGCAAAATTACTGTCCTGGGCATCTATCCTGCCTTGACTATTCTAAATTCCCTCTCACCATACTCCCTTAACCGTATTCCCTTGACAATATCACTACCATCTACACAAATTGGTCGCATTTGTTCGAATTATTTAACGAGGCGCAGTTGAAAATTCTTTCAGTATTCAGACTTATACAAACGATTGATTCATGCAGCCACTTATAACTACAACGAGCATCAATTCATGTACCATAGTTTTGGGTGTTCACCACTTCACTTAGACTCCAAAATGCTTCTGTGAAAATCACATCAATTCATTAAGTCAAGATGCCTAAAGGGATCCTCTGGATCAACATACGATCTCCACGATAGGTCGTCTATGAACTACTCGTCACAAATCCTGCGACGGTTATTTTGTAGAGTTGCGTCCTTCTCTTCCACATCGTCTCAGCTATGACAAAGATTATTACACACGAGTTCTACCCGTCAATCATCACCTTCAAGCCACCGACGCAGTGTAAGTAAACCATTAGTAATGATACGCAGTCCTACTGCATATGAAGATCCAAGAAATAATTAACTTCGATTATATGATGAGTCCGTATGGCTTTTCTTAAGCTAGAAATACATGCCCCATTAGAGTATCGAATTCATTAATGATTGATGCAGGCTCACAAACTCAAATCATATTATGGTTTTGGGTGTTTACAATATCACTCGAACTGCAAAATGCTTCTGTGAAAATCACATCAATTTCATTAAGTCAAGATGCCTAAAGGAATCCTAAGGATCAACATACGATCTCCACGATATGTCGTCTAAGAACAACTTGTCACAGATCCTGCGACGGTTATTTTGTAGGGTTGTTTCCTTCTAGTCCACATCGTCTCAGCTATGACAACCATTATTACACACGAGTTCTACCCATCAAGCATCACCTTCAAGCCACCAACGCAGGGTAAGTAAACCATTAGTGATGATACGCAGCCCTACTGCATATGAAGATCCAAGAAATAATTAACTTCGATTATATGACGAGTCCGTATGGCTTTTCTTAAGCTAGAAATACATGCCCCATTAGAGTATCGAATTCATTCATGATTGATGCAGGTTCACAAGCTCAGGTCATGTTACGCAAGCCGTTTGTGAGAAAGAATGAATAAGAGGAGTGAGGCTGGCCTAGTTTCTCACACCACTTATTTTGTGTGTGTTAATTTTTTACATGAGTAACAGGACTTACAGTTTAAAGTCGACTCCGAACGACAGATTTTTGAGAAACTTTTCATGGCAATTTTATTTACTCTCAGAGTTTTTGCCAGAAATCTGCTGAGTGGAAGTCGCCAAAGAAATACTTTTTGTATTTTGTCTTGATGTCTGGCCTGGGGTTTGAACCCTGGTTTTACGTCTAATAAGCCAACACACTGCCTACTAGACCACGGCAACTTTTATGATCGATGCTAGTCTATAATCTCAGAACAATTTTATGAAGTGACTTTCAGCTCGAGTTTAAAGCCCAAATTCCTTGTTATGGTTAGAATAGCTAGTGGGCGTATGTGTTGTACTCATAGCACCGGTAAAGATATGTGTCGCACCTAGGGGACCTAATCCAGAAGCTTGTAAATCATAATACCTGGTAGATTCCTGTTATCATAACAATTTCAGGAACCACAATGTGAGTTGAATTTTAATAGAACTTATACTAGGATGTTGAGGCCGTGAATCAAACCCCAGATCAGACATCTCCAACAAAACGAAATTTGAAAAAATATTTCTTCGGCGACTTCCTCTCAGCAGATTTCTAGCAAAAACTAGGAGAGTAAATAAAAAATTGCCATGGAAAAGTTTTTCAAAAATCTTTCTTTCGGAGTTGACTGTAGGTTCCGCCGCTCATATATAAAATTAACAAGCACAACATAAGTGGTATCAGAAGCTAGGTCAGGAGATAGCTCCTGATTGCAGGGTTGTAATGACCAATCATGTATGTATGTATGTATTATACCGACCGGAATCACATAAAATCTTCAGATATTCACTAATGAGTGTTTAGTATTATCAACGGCGATCTATGAGATTCGACCGAGAAAGAGGTACTTATACTGAAGGAAATCAACCGCAATAAAAGAAAATGGTTCGAGTGAAAACCTCATACATAATATCATTGGGATAGCACTACAGTGGAAACTTCAACAGACTTAGAAGACATGAGTAAACAAATCCACTGTTTTTGGGTACAACTTCGTAAGCTATACCATCATATATCACAGTAGTTATGGTCCCATCTTGAAAGTAGGATAGGGTATAAGAAAGTGGCCGCTATAATGAAAGCAATGTGAACTTGGGCGTACAAAGTAGCCATTTGTGATACAGCATGAAACGATGCCACTGATTATCAGTACTTCGCATTAAAGCATGACTCTCTCAAATTTGAACTGCAAATCGAAAGTAGGTTGTAATCCAGACTAAAAGGGTTGTAATGACCAATTATGCCTGAATGTATGTATGCACTGGATGTAACTTGGCCTTTAAGTAGCTGCCTTTATTTGCTTTATTTTGTGTCAATTTCATTGTTTTAAAATATTTGTGTGCGTGTGCAACACTTCTGTCAATATTTAACGCTTGCATTTATTAAGCACTTGTGAGTGGCCACAGCTATGAGTTATTTACACATCAAATTGTTAACCTGGCTTATACAATTCATTGAACATAAAAAGCTTCATTTCTGAAGATTATTTATTCCAACAAAAGCTGGCAAAACCTTCTTAAGCTGATTAGTTGATTGAAATTAATTCTTAATGAAAGACTCTCCTTTCAATTTAGGTGGTTTTAATCTTATAACCGTAAGTAGGATTTAAACCTTTTACCAGCAATTAATTTAACCAATATTTAGGCCTTTTACAAAAAGCCAACACAAATTCTATTCTAAACAGATTAGTGGTGTGCCATAAAAAAAACTTTCTTTGCAATTAATTTCGATTAATTTTAACATTCCTCTGCACAGAAATCTGATGTCCTTAAGCCAATAGCAATAAAAAGTATGAAACAAAATCCCATTTAAAGTTTAACGATTTGCAGAAATAATGGATGATGGACTTCCATTGGCATTTTGTAGATTTTATTCATTCGTGCATTCCTCATGCAGAATATATTATGGGGAAAATTGTATTTGATTGAGTCTCTATTTTATTATTATCGATAGGAGTTAATGCTCTTATCGTAAATGCGTCTTGTATTAATTACTCCAACAAAAGTTTAAGACTCATAAAATACGAAAATCATAAATCGATAAACTACTATGGTATGCCAAGTGAATTGTTTACAAAAGCCATGTAAAATGTACTCATAAAGTTGTACGAGTATTAAGGAATAGTTTTTCTAGGTGAAAATAAAACGAATTGTAGAAGCAGTATGAAGATTACATATGTATTTATATACAGTAATCCCTCGATTTACGTCGCAGCTGGTTCCCAAAAAAGCGACGTAAATCGAAACGACGTAAATCGAATTTCATATTGCTCATACTACAAAGTAGTATGTTTTTAACAAGGAGCTTAAAAAAGTTACAGTAATCCCTCGATTTAAGTCGCAGTTCGTTCCAAAAAAAGGCGACGTAAGTCGAATGACGACGCAAATTGAAGTTAGAGGGAACAAAAATTTGACGACGTAAATCGAAACAACGTTAATCGAGGCGACGTAAATCGACGGATTACTGTAATGCTACATGGGTATGCTACATGGGTAATACAAATTACTCGGATATTATGACACCAATTGCCATCTTCCTAGACGAAGGGAAATTCGAAAAAAGAATGAAAGTAAAGAAGAGGATACAGACGCCCACTTCCACGGGCGTGGTCACATGTCTCTTAATCAGCGAATTAAATCTGAGTAGTGTCTTGGTATCATGTAACGACGGAAAGTTAAAGCATTTAAAGAATTCTTTTCCCATAATATTTAACTTTGTTTTACCAGAAGCCGTACAGCCACAGACGAAATGCTTCATCCTGAACAGCTGTTTCTTATTGCCAAATCAACTAAAAAAATACGGGTGAGATCTGACGTCATAATAATGCTATAATATCCCGAAAGAAACCAGCTGCCAGCATTAGTCACTATAGGTGTATCAGATTGGAGTATTAAGACCAACAATTACTTGATAATTGGCATAATAGTCTATCAAGAGTCTTATCAATGGAGTTCAGCTAAATTTATCTACAAGAAAGAAACATCAAGGTGGAGAGGGTCACCTTGGATATCAAACTCTACTGAAGGGATAACATAATTGACAGACTGAAGGAGGCAATGTTAGAGCTTTCAGAGGACCATGGGCAAGATTTTGGGTCTCTTAATATATACAGGCTCCATTAGTGTCCGCTCTTTTAGGGTGTTTATTCCAAACTGAAAGACTGCAGTTGCAGGCAGTCATCTATTCTGATGGCCATGCCAACAGGAAACAGGTATGTTTGCTCTACTGATTAGGCTACCCTCTGACCTTCTATTAAAGCACGGCACTAAGCTCGTGAAAAATAGGCTCAATGTAGTCAATTCTTGATCCAACCGGAATATGACATGCTAGCAAGCCTAGACTCAAATAGGGTTGATACCTAGGTCGCCAACAAATGACTTCTGGTTTGATGATCCAGCGGTTGCTCGTAGTACCCTTAAAGTATATACCGACAGCAGAAAAATGCTGGAAGCAGTAGGCATTGGAATATATATTGAGGCGTCTACAGTATTTTCTAAGCGGAGGATATGGCCATATTGAAAACGTGTGATTTTTACTCGAAATGTCCATGCGTAATGAAGTTTCTCATGAATACTAGCTGGACACCCGTCCTCATCCAAGGATTTCTTAGGGACATATCGAAGCATTCAAATGTAACTCTTATAAGGGATCCAGGAAATAGTGGCGAATTGCAATGCTGATGAACTGGTCAAGGAAGGTACAGTGTTCACAAACGCATATTGGAAGCATAGGTGTTCCCACTGCCACAAATGAACTGGGTATTCTAAGTTCTCATGACGACCATCCTCATCGACAAAAGCCTCGGATTTCTTAGGGACATATTGAATCATTCAAAGGTAACTCTTACAACGGTTCCAGGACGAAGGGAAATGATGGCGAATTGCTTTGCTGTTACACTGATGGTACAGTATTCACAAACGCACATCGGAAGCATAGGTTTTCCCATTGCCTCAATTGAACTGGACATTCTAAGTTCTCACGAATGTTAGCTGGGCTTCCATTCTCATCCTTAAATGCCGTGGATTTCTTAAGGACATATCGTATCATTCAAAGGCATATCTTACAAGAGTTTTAGAACGAAAGGAAAGAGTTGCAAATTGCATTGCTGTTGAGCTGTTCAAGGATGGTGCAGTGTTCACAATCGTATATAGAAAGCATAGGTGTTCCCATGGCCTCAATTGAACTGGGTATTCGAAGTTTCTCACGAACGTCAGGTAGACGTCCATTCTCATCCTTAAATGCCGTGGATTTCTTAAGGACATATCGAATCATTCAAAGGTATCTCTTACAAGGGTTTCAGGACTGTGTTTACAGTGTTTACAATCGCATATCGGAACATGTATTCCCACTGCCTCAATTGAACTGGGTATTTTAAGGTCGTTTTTCAGGTTCAGCTGACCTTGTAGGCATCATGAGTGCACTTGAAATATTGTGAGGTTTGCTGGCCTGATTGTCTAGTCTGGTTGTCTTGTTGCCTTAAATCGCAAGGCCACCCATCAGACTACGGTTCTCACAGGCCCCTAGCTCATTGAAAGGTCTTTCGACAATTTTCGTATTCCCTCAAATGTGATCTTACACGATCTTTAAATCCAAGGAGGAGGAGGAAGAGACTATATAGCATCTCAAGTGTCAGCGGCAGGCTCTTGCTATGACGAAACGGACGGTTCATGGTCCGTCATTTTTGACCGAACTGTCCAAAATAAGGCATTAATGCAGTAGAAATATTTATTTTACTTGAGGCATGACTTCCTACAGGGAATGCTTGATTCACGGTTTCTATATTGATTTGTGGCCACACAATGGGTATACTTTTTGGCAATGCGGAAACTTACTCTACAAGTGTACCTAACCTAACCGATCAAATCTCGCCTAATCTAACGATATAAGCCTTCTTGTGTGTATCTCAGACAACTATGTTGTATTAAGCAGCCCCTGTGGGGTATATATTCTATCAATTAAACTACTGCATTAGCATGTACATGCTAAAATTTTATCTTTCAGCGTTTATTGTCTAATTATTGAACATCTTCTTCCGCTTATCCATCCATCCATTCATTCAATAATTCATTAATTCATGAATTTTAGCTTTATTTCGTAAACAATTAAACATACCCATACACATCCATACATACCTATACATACATACAATTTCAATACACAAATTAATGTGTACGCGTGTATAGTTTACAGGAACACAAATAAGTTTAAAGCATATGCACACCAATGCATACATATGCATAAATATGCGTTTATAAAATACCTCTCACACATATTAAATGTTATTCTCACTCACTTACTCACTCACTTACACGCTAACTCACTCACTCAGTTAGTTAATGCACCACCTATAAAGTATAATTATTCAACGAATAACCAGTGGCTGGCTGTATGGTGTTGGTGATTCGGCAAATGTTGCTTGCTGGTGATGATGTTGTAGCAACAATTACTGTGTGTGTGTGTGTGCATTTATAGCTTGCAAATGATAGTCGATGGTATGAGTGGATGGATATTCATTACAGTGCTACCTACTAGTGTAACGAAAATATTTCTTTTCCATTTAATAAGTAATGTTAGGAGGTAAACAAGTCAAGGCTTTTTGGCTGAAAGGCCTTTTTCAAGGAACACAACAGAGAGTACTTTTTTAACTTATTGAACTGAACTGATAACTGAAAGAGTATTACGTTTCTCAAGACTATATACACGCAGTTACTAAAATATTCATACGGTTAACAAAATCAAGAAATTTTTTAAAGAATCCGTTTTCGTTAAAAATCTTTATAGTTTCCTCGATTTTAAGACGGTCTTTTGCATTGGATAAAAAATTTCTGAAATTGAACTGAATTGTAACCCTGCACAGGCCCACAAAAGTATACATCCGATTAACAAATTTCACAAATTTTTACATGAGTGGCGCAACCTACAGTTTAAAGTCGTCTCCGAACGATAGATTTTTTTGAGAAACTTTTCCATGGCAATTTTATTTACTCTCAGGGTTTTTGAAAGAAATCTGTCGCAGAAGAAATATTTTTTTATATTTCGTTTTGGGACTTGAAGCGTGGCCTCATGTCTAATGAGCCAACATACTACCTACTAGACTACGGCGTCTAGAAAATAAAAAAAAGAATATTAAAGCGAAAAAAATGTTCTTTGGTACTTTTCAATTGGGAAAGTAAGTGATAATTTATTAGAATTCAAAGTACTTTGGTACTTTTTTTATAACTTTTTGAACTTTTGGTACTTTTTGTACCTTTTAAAAAGTACTTCTATTTCATTTTTTTGTACTTTTGATAGCACTTTTCTTAAAGGTTTTTTTGAGTTAAAGTTTTTTTTGACTGCTATTGTTATGAGGGATTTAGTATACTCGTTGGTACAAATAGAGGAATCTTCAGCTTGGAGAATACTTTTACTTTTAGCAGTCAACTAATTTTTTTATTAATTCCCCTTACAGACATATGTATATACAGTCACACAGATAATTATACGTACCCCCACCCCCCCTAAATTTTTTTCTTTAAAGTAATGAACTTCTAATCTAAAATTTCTTTACATTAGCGTCTGTAACGACACATTTACTTAAATAAAGAAAAAAGATTCCCAAAATCTATGAATTTGTGACTACAGTTTGCTTAAAACCAATATGGCACCACAGAAAATTATACGTACGACGTATATTTCGTATAAAATATCTCCAAGGGTAGCCCGGTATATAAAAGGTATTGTGGATAAAAATCCTAGGACTACAGCCGTAGAAATACGAAATACCTCGGAAAGTGATCACAATGTTATTGTGCATTCCGAAACAGTTCGAAGTGTTTTGAGAAATAACGGTTTCCGCAGCCGAGTGCCGAGGAAAAAGTCACGATTGGAATTCGCCCAATAGTATATGGACAAGTCATCTGATTTTTGGGCGAATGTAATATTTAGTGATGAGAACAAATATAATTTGTTCGGCTGACTTGTCCATATATTATCATTTTTAAAGAAATGATTTTTAGGGGGGTACGTATAATTATCTGTGTGACTGTATGTACAAATAATCATTCGCTACCGATATATGTATGTACCCGTCAGCGAAAATCCCATTGCCGTTCCTACGACGTAAAAGAAACCATTTTTAGGGATTGGGAAACGTTTCAAATATTTTTTAAAATGTTTTTCTAATTAGAACGTGATTTATAAGCTTTTTTTTAAAAACACTTTCAAACACATTGCAAGTTTATTTACGTTTGTATTTATAAATATAAAAAATATTAAATTTAAAAAAGAAAAATATTTTTAATTTTTTTCAACTAAATTCCTAAGCCATGAATATTTTGTTAAGCACAACACGCATACTCATTCAGCACATGCAACAAATAGGCATTGTCTTGAAAAAGAAAACAAAAAAAAATGAAAAAAATACCCTCAGCAACAGCTAAACATCATTATTACCATCTTACAACATAATTATGATAGAGAAACCCTTTACGACATTAATTGTTATTGATAATGAAGATGCGTAAAACAATACAGAAACCAATAAACCCACAGAGTGCATATGCAAATGGCAATAGTGAGAGAGAAAGAGCGAGGAGTTTATGAACGAGAGAATAAGATTAAAAGCAAAAGCTAATTAAAAAGAGACAGCCTAACAAAAGCATTTCTAATCATGTCTACAGAAAACGGTTGATGTTGTTATAAAAACTTCACATACATATTTTGGGTGCCTTATAAAACCTTATGGCACAGTAACAGTTATAATAGCGTTAGAGATTTTTTATTGATGTACCTGATCTCGGCTTCTTCTTCTTCCGCTTTGATGAAATAATTTTTTTGCTTCTTTTTAGCACACCTTCTACAGACTTTTATAATGCAGCAACAAACGCACTTACACTTACACTTTTGCTCAAGCAATTAACACTTTTTTTTATTAAAAAGATACCTATTGAAAATAATTAATTTTTTTAATATAATTTTACACTCACAGTTACATAGCCACATCCTTAACAATTTCTACTTCTTTTATTTAAATTATTTGATAAATATTTAAACGAATTTTAATTTTTTCGCGGCAATTATTAATTTTTCCACGCCACTCGAGCAACGAACGCAAGTTACACTCTCTAAGTAAACGGTTAACTGACAAACATACAAACCAAGGAAACTTTAGTATTGCCATCTTCTGATTTTTCTAATTGGTACTCACATAATACAAAAAGTAACACTTAAAGTTAAAAATACAATAATAATTTACATATGTTACTGACCTATAACCCATCCTTAATACTAATGAGCGAACAAAAAGTGCAAAGCATCTTAGTAAGTAACACAAACAGGTAACACTGTTTACACACTTAAGAGACATTGCAATTTGAAAATAGAGAGCCGTGAGAGAAACATCAAAATAAACAACAACAATGCAATAGCGTACGTCATTAAGAGAGCATGATATTGGTGACCTTGAACAAGTGTTTCTTCAATGTTAAGAAAAACATGAACAACAAAAACTGCATTAGGCAAAATTTTTTATGTTCTGTGGGATTGTGCATAGTAACTGTTATCAATAAAATATTTTTCTTTACTCCAGTGGTAGGCACAAATAGACCACGGTGGCCGAACATCTTCTGCTTTTTACACACATAGGACACGAACATCAACAATGTTCGTAAAAAAGAGAGTAAAAATGCATTCAGTTGCTTGGCAGTGTGTAAAGAAAAAAAGTTAATGTCGTTTTTTTGCATGTTTCACTAATCCACCCAAAGAAATATTACGGTAGGTATTTCTAATAACAATGACAAATGTTCTCGATTTTTGGAAGAATATTTAACAAGTTAAAAACCATGTCTTTAGGGATTTAGCGCCGTACAATTTTTTTCTATATTTTCCACTACATATACATATTAAGAGTTTAATAAGTACACTTTGAAATTTTACTCACAATTTTCCTCTGGCTTATGCACATGCTTCTCACAACTACAGTCACATTTGAATTATATTGTCTTTGTGCCGACCACTGTACCACGCACAATAAAAAGTGCGAATCAAAAACTTTTTACGTCATGCAGTTGTTGTTGTTGTTGTTCTTGATTGGTCAAGTTCACCAATATCATGCTCTTTTAATGACGTATGCTATTGCATTGTTGTTGTTTATTTTTATGTTTCTCTCACGGCTCTCTATTACCAAATTACACTGTCTCTTAGGTGTGTTAATAGTGTTACCTGTTTGTCTTACTTACTAAGACGCTTTGCACTTTTTGTTCGCTTTTTAGTATTAAGGATGGGTTATAGGTCAGTAACATATGTAAATTGTTATTGTACTTTTAACTTAAAGTGTTACCTTTTGTAATATATGAGTACCAATTGGAAAAATTCGAAGATGGCAATACTAACGTTTGCTTTGTTTCTGTGTTTATCAGTTAACCCTTTACCTAGATAGTGTAACTTGCGTTCGTTGTTCGAGTGGCGTGGAAAATAATTAATTGTCGGGAAAAATATTAAAAATCGTTTAAAAATTTATCAAATAATTTAATTAAAATAAGTAGAAAGTGTTAATTATGTGTTTGTGTAAGTGTGAGTGTAAAATTATGTTAAAAAAGTTAAATATTTTCAATATCTTTTAAATAAAAAAGCGTTAAACGCATGAGCGAAAGCGTAAATGTAAGTGTAAGTGCGTGTGTTTCTTCATTATAAAATTGTTCTAGAATGTGCGCTAAAATGAAGCATCATATTGCATTGTCACAAAATTTTTCATCAAAGCAGAAGAAAAAGCAGAAAAAAGGTAAAACAATAAAAAAAAACTTTAACGCTATTATAACTGTTACTGTGCCATAAGGTTTTGCAAGGCACCCAAAATATGTATGTGAAGTTTTTATAACAACAACAACTGTTTGCGGTAGACATGATTAGAACTGCTTTTGTTAGGCTGTCTCTTTTTAAATAGCTTTTGCTTTTAATCTTATTCTCTCGTTCATAAACTCTCTCGCTCTTTCTCTCTCTCACTATTGCCATTTGCATGTGCACTCTGTGGGTGGGTTTATTGGCTTCTGTTTTAGTTTACGCATCTTCATTATCAATAACAATTAATGTCATAAAGGGTTTCTCTCTCATAATCATGTTGTAAGATGGTAATAATGATGATTAGCTGTGCTGTGGGTTTTTTTTTTCATTTTTTTCTTTTGCAAAACAATGCCTATTTGCTGCATGTGCTGAATGAGTATGCGTGTTGTGCTTAACAAAATTTTCGATGACTTAGGAATTAAGTTGAAAAAATTAAAAAAATTTTTCTTTTTTAAATTTAAATTATTTTCTTTCAAATTTTTTGTACTTTCGTAGAAAACAAGTTTTTTTTTTTTGTAAAAACAAGTTTTTTTTTCTAGAAATAAAAATTTTCTTAAATAAATTACTGTCAACGCTGGTCTAATGGCTTGGCATAGAGTAATATTAACAATGGAGTAACGGTACGTGGTACCAATATATGAATTTACGTGTTTAAAAAAGCAAAATACTGTGAAAGGGGCCTTTCCCCATTTATTTTCTCATTCCTTTGTGATTTTAAAGAAAGTTTTAAAAATTTTGTTAATTATTTTGAAGACAATTGTTTTGTAATAGTAATAAAGGCCTTCTAAAAGGCCTTTTAAAAGGCCAATTTTGTGCTCTTGGCCTTATTGAGTGTAAATTAAACTAGCAGTTGCTTCCCCTTAATACCTGTATTGGAGAAGTGCATAGAAATGCGATGTTTATTGAAATTCTTTTATTTATACAAAATAAAATTCAGAGTATCAATAAAAAAAAAGTTTCAAATACTATGACGAAGGTTGTTTTGTAAGTTTTTAGAGAAAAATTTTCAAGAATTCTTGCTAATACCACAGATTTTAATCGTCATAAGTATTTAGAAATTTGTTTCCTTCTCTTAAAACAAAACAAAATTCTATAAAATATAACCAAAACTTTACATACATCCCACCTATGTATTTGCACACCATTAAGAGATTGTATATGTTTTTTTTAACTTTATATTTTCTTTATTGCATATAAAATAGCCTTCGATTTACTACAACACGATTGGCAATTGCAGTGCATATGTTTACCTTTCGTTTCAGTTTAGTCAGAATTTTTTTTTTAATTTTGCACTTCAATAAATATTTTTGTTTTTTTGCTTTTACTTTGTTTTCTGCATATTTTTGTTTAATTTTTACATTTTTGTTTTTGTTTTTGATTTTTATTTTCATTTTTGCTTCAACTTCACTTGATTTCACAAATCTGAAGAGGATTTATGAAATTATCGTTGAGTGTGTAGGTAAAGAGTTATAGCACTTAAGCATTGACGCTTAATCATCGACTGCAACAAGTTTGCAGTGATTATTTATGGATTTTTGTAAACAAAATTAAAAGCCAATATGCCATGTACTGCCTGGGTAATTAAGATAGTCGGTGATATACGTTATGTGAAGGCGATTTAGTCGATTATTAATTGATTTTTAAGCAGATTTTTTAATGCATATTTTTTTGATGGACATTAATACGTACATTTGGTAGAAAAATATATGCAAAGAAACATTAAAGATTGTCAAATTATAAGCAATTAAGTAAATTGAGTAAAATTTATAAATTGAAAATATTTTAATTGACTAAAATGATCACCAGCTGATCAAATAATAGCTGATCATATGTTATGGAACTTTGTTATTGGTATTGTTATGTAAAGGCATTAAAGTATAGGTACTAAACGGTCTAATGTATAGTCTCCACCTATGTAGGGCTTATCTATAATATCTTCCCCAAACTATAGGTACCTTGATCATACGAATATCGCAAAATGATCGCCTTGTTCAGCAGATTTCTGGCAAAAACTCTGATAATAAATCAAATAAAGTTTCTCTAAAAATTTGTCGTTCGAAGTCGACTTTAAACTGTAGCTCCCGCTACTCGTATATAAAATTAACACACACAACATAAGTGGTGTAGGAAGCTAGGTTGTAATCCTGACTGAAGGGTTGTAATGACCAATTATGTACATATGTATGTATGTACGTCTGATGGCCTTGTTTAGTTAGTAAGTAATTTCCAATTTAACTATTCATTAGTCGGCCTTTTTGCAATTCACAATTTTAAAGGGAAGGATCTGTAAGATCACCATACCACCAAAATTAACACAGACAACACAGGTGGCGTGAGAAGCTGGGTTGTAATCCTGACTGAAGAGTTATAATGACCAATTAGTTAAAATAAATTGTACCTGATCGAGGATAATTCGGTGCTTAGAAACGCTCTGGGATGTCAATAGGGCGCAGTATGTAGTGAATATGCTTCTACTGATTCGTTTAAGTTGCCGCAATGTGCCCTGTGCTCCACTGTTTCTGTCGATACTACGACAGGATGAGCTCTTACGAGATAATAGGACTTATTTGAGTGTCTTTATGAGTCATAATCATGATAACTATTGCTTTTAGAACTACTTGGGTACAAATTGGCAAACTGGCTGCAAGTAACTGCAAACAAATACCGCGAGAGAATGGAAAGAAAGGAGCAGTAGCAATGACAAAATCCTAAGTATTCTTAATTTGAACCTCACTATTGACTATATCATAGCTAAACCCCCTGTTATTGCTGATTTGATAGCAAAATTATGGGAAAAGTCCTTTTATGGCCTCTAAATATTTACAGAAGTATCAACACTACAGATAGGGTTAAATGTGAAATATTTTTGGTTCCGTTAAGTCTTAACCTAATCTTCTTACCTAAGTCTTAAGTAGTCATTTAAATTTGGCCAAAAGTAATGGTTATAAAATGAGAGCCGCGGTAGAAATGCAGTACAGACAGATTTACTGATAACAATTTGATGACTATAACCCTAGATAGTGAGTATACTATAACGACAAATTGTTTAAAGCAACACGGGTGCCGCTAGAAGAGATGGCGACATATTCAACGGGTACCCTTGAGAAGGCTTGTAAATGGGAGGTTGTTCCCGCATTTGCGAAAGCTAATACAAAAACTAATTTGAACAAACTTGAACGTTAATCTTATGTTTTTCACCTAGGTTAGGTTAGGTTAGAGTACGTGTACTTGTCAATTAACACAAGTGAAGTACCCGGAGGTCGAATTGACCCATTGTACAACGTCCTGCTTTCTCGCACCACTTATGTTGTGTGTGTTAATTTTATACAAGAGTGGTGGGACCTACAGTTTAAAGTCGACTCCGAACGACAGACTTTTGAGAAACTTTTTCATGGAAGTTTTTTATTTACTCTCAAAGTTTTTGCCAGAAATCTGCTGAGAGGAAGTCGTCTAAGAAATATTTTTTGTATTTTGTCTTGAACCCTGGCTTTACGTCTAATAAGCCAACACAACTTCAATGTTTTTCCCCTAAGGGGCAAACAAATTATGTCACACACCCCACACTCATTCGTCAAATTGGGGAAAATAAACTCATTTTTATAGACACACACCAATTCTGGTTCGCTATGTAGGATACGATTGCATTATATAGTGGAGTCTTTATTTCGATAATTAGGGTACACTGTCTCTGAATGAGTAATACGTTTGCCCTCTTTTATTACCAAGAAAACTATTCTCTCTGTCAATCAGTAATGGGCGCAGTGGTGGCAAAATTTTGATGATAGAGTCCTATGCTTTTTTAAGAGGTTACACTGACCGATCTTTCTATAATGTTTTTGGGGAATGCTTTCTTTCCTGGGTGCTAGATGTCAGGAATCTGTCTGGCTGGATTGCTTATAGGGGATTCAATTCTCTTCTCTTTTGAATCGAAGTAAAATTTTGTTCGTCTTTCTCGTGCCTTGAACCTGGACTGCTTGACTTTATAGTGATACTTTTTAATCAATTATGATGCACAGTTCTGATATCTTATTTACTTATTGAATCTAATACTTGCAATTTAAACCAAAAGGGTCCGCCAAATAACTTTTTTTTTTTAAATACTTTAAAAAAAACTACTGAATATTTTCTCAAATTTCTTTTTTTAATTTGAAAGTACAATCCTTCCGGTTAATAATGGAAAATAATTTCATTCAAATGGCTGCCTCGGCTGGCCATGCAGTAGCCTACACGATCGGTCCAATTTTTAAGCACATTATCGATTGTGTGCAGCTGTATTTCACCAATGACTTCACGAATATTGTCCTTTAAAG
This sequence comes from Sarcophaga carnaria, assembly GCA_958299815.1. Lineage (NCBI taxonomy): Eukaryota > Metazoa > Arthropoda > Insecta > Diptera > Sarcophagidae > Sarcophaga > Sarcophaga carnaria. Next base: position 21,322,908 of record OY283153.1, on the reverse strand, counting down.
CGTCAATTGTCTCTGGCTTGTCGGCATAACACTTATCTCTAAAGGTACCCCACAAATAATAGTCCTACGGTGTCAAATCGCAGCTCCGAGGTGGCCAAGCGACATCAGCTCTGCGGCTGATAATGCGATCTTCAAAAACAGGGCGCAAAACATCGAGTGTAGCTTCAGCTGTGTGGCACGTAGCGCAGTCCTGTTGAAACCAAATGTTGCCAATATCCTCCTCTTCAATTTTTGTGAACAAAAATTCGTTCAACATGGCCTGATAACGATCGCCATTGACTGTAACGGCCACTCCTTGCTCATTTTCGAAGAAAAATGGCCCAATTATGCCTCTGGGCCAAAATCCGCACCAAACAGTGACTCGTTTTGGATGTGTCGGCTTTTCAATGTATGCGTGCAGGTTTTCTGTGCCCCGAATGCGACAATTTTGCTTGTTTACATACCCGCCAAGATCTGAAAAGATGATTTTTTTTGCCAAAATCGGCATCTTCTGTAAGTCGATCGCAGGCCCACTTAGCGAAGCGAAAACGCATTGCATGGTCAATTGGCTTCAACTCCTGAACCAATTGGACTTTGTATGGCGTCATACCAAGGTCTTTATGCAAAATTCGTCTCAATGATGTCTCCGAAAGGTTCAATTGTTGAAAACGCCGGTGAATTGATGTTGATGACGCTTCACGCACACTTTCTGCCACAGCAGCAATATTCTCGGGTGTATGCACTCTTTTTTGGACTTTTCACGCTTTGGTTTATCGATGAGGATGCCAGTTTCTTTCACTTTTTTCACAAAATAACAACATACGGAGCTGCCGGTGCTTCCCGTCTTCCAAAATCCGTACGCAATTTTTGCACACATTCTGCAACATTACCATGATTTTCAAGGTAATGTTGTTCAAGCGCATACACAACCATATTCGTTCAGCGGAAGGATAAAACTAATTATCTGTCAAATCAGACATTAGCTAAGTGTTACCATTCACGAAATAAGCACTTGTTGAAAAAAAAAACGTTAGATGGCGGACCCGATAGTAACTCCTTTTTTCCTGTCACCCTGTCACAATACATTTTCCAAATTCCAATACCATGCACCACAGCCTACACAGAATCCAATCCCTTAAATGTTGTTTGTAATTAAACAAAAAACAATTTTTTTTTTCATCTTTAAAGCCTTTTTAATAACAACAACAAATTTTGTTAATAATAGTTTCCCTACATTTATATTTTCCCCTACGTAATGGTAACCCCATTTCAGTTTTTAGCACATTTTCAATTACTTTTCATTTTATTTTTCTCTACTTTTGATTATTTCCATATGCTTTTATTTTATTTTCTTTTTTTTGTTATTTTATTTGCTTATGGTCAATCTGTACAATTATTTCTAGAATATATTCTGAAATCAGATTATGATCAATTTCCTTATAACACTGGCATGGCAGGCCAGCCAGCCTGCCTGCCTATTCATTAAAAACCAACTTAAACAATGTGAATGTGAATACAGGCAGGTGTATTGCCGATGCCAGTAAGTGAGTGTGTGAGTGAGTGTGTGAGTTTATGTTCAAGTAGAAAAGTTTCTCAAGGTACGTACCAACGAGCATGTGTGTGTGTTGTGGTCATGTTAGTTTAGACCACATACAATAAAAACTACAACACATAGGCAAACCAAAAATATAATCTTATAATAAAATCATAAAAATTTCTACTATTTTTTCAAATAAAGACGTTATTTATACACACACACACACACACTGTATACATACACTCACATGTATCCATGCATGCATGTGTTAAAATGAATACCTTTCTGGAGGCTTATTGTAGGCCTTAAATACAAGAGAGAACCACCTTCTCTTCTCTCCGAGAATATAATACAGGGAGTATTCCATGTAATATTTACCTCAGCTTTTATATTTCGTGTCTTGTTGTATACATATACAGTTGTGTTCATAAAAATAGGAGTGAGCCCATTGAAAAGCAAAAGCTTAAATTTTAACAAATAAAAAAAATGGTTGAATTCAATTTTTTGCTGTAATGCAATGTTGATTCAATACTAAATTATTTAAGTTATTCATTAATTAAATAAAGCTTTCAACAAGTCAGTAACAGGAAGTTTAAAAAAAAAATATCTTAAAAAGTGCTGTTCAAAATAATAGGAGTATTTCAGTTTTCATAAAAATTTACTATTAAAAAAGTTAAAAATGCTTATGACTATAATCAGAAACTTTAAATACGATTAGTATTTAGTAGAATAGCCTTTACTTTTTATTACAGCAGCAGATCTACGAGGCATGGATTCAACTAAATCCTGACATTGTTTTAGTGGAATTTCATTCCACCCATCTTGCACTACAGACCACAACTCAGTTGCATTTGACGGTTTTCTCTCGGCAACATATTTTTTAACATCCCTCATAGATGTTCTATGGGATTAAGGTCAGGAGACTGAGCTGGCCACGCCATAACCTTTACCCCATTAACCCTAAACCACTCATTTGCTAATTTACTGGTGTGTTTCGGGTCATTGTCTAGTTCGAATATCCATTTTAGAGGTGTGGAATATGGTAACATCACTTCTCTCAAAATGCTGACATAGACGTTCCTATCCAGTATGTCTCTAATTCGATGTATTGGGCCTAAACCATTATATGAAAAGCTTCACCATATCATCAGTTTTGCACCAACATGTTTAACTGTCTTTTGTGTATACTGAGCTTTATATTTGGTGTTGGGCGGACGTCTAACATGCTGTCTAGACCCAGTGCCACCAAATAAAACAATTTTGCTTTCCTCGGTCCACAATAAGTTCTCCATTTTTCTTTCGGATATTTGATATGTTCTTGGGCAAACTTTAAGCGTGCTGCTGCCTGTTTTGTATGTCAACAATGGCACCTTTTCGTGGACTTCTTGCAAATAAATTGTTGTCCATCAGACGGCTACGAATAGTAGGGACACTTACGGCAAGATTCAGATTCTTTTGAATTTTATTTGAAGACGCTGAAGTATTTATTTGGCTGTATCGCACAATTCGGCGGTCATCGACAGTAGATGTTTTCGTTTCGGGCTTTTTTTTATATTTTAATGTATTTGTGATCATTTGTTCGGAGTAACTTAAGATTTCCTTAGTTTCTTTGTAAGTTTTGCCTTTATTTCGAAAATTTTTAATTAGTTTTCTCTTTTCTTCAGTACAGTGCTTTTCTCGTCCCACTATTACAAAAATTTATGTGAATCACTGTAGAAAATGTTTTAACTAAATTTTTTCGTACATATTTTTCACTTTTTTCTTTAAATTATGTGCTGTTAGATTTTTATTTTTAAAAGAACACTCACACTCCTATTTTTTTGATCAACTGAATTCAAGGACAAAAACAGAAATGAATCAATTTCATCGTAAATATTAAAGTTATTACAAGATTCTTTTTTGTATTTTATTTCTTACAAACCGTTGCAACTACCATTAAAATATGTCATGCAAATTGGTAGAATAAAAAATTTTAACTTTGAAAATATTACATGGTAGCACTCCTATTATTTTGAACACAGCTGTATGTATGTATGTGATGGTAGTTAGTTGTTGCTGTTGTATTAGTTTTTTACTGCGTTTTTTTTTGTTTGAGAAGAGCAACGTTAAAAAGTAAATGCTTTAGTACTTATCAAACTGTAACGATCTTCTTCTTTTGCTTCTTCTTCTTTAGCTGTGTCAAAATTTAGGTCAACGACTCTATACAGAAAAACTACGAAGTGAATATTCTTCTTCTTCTACTACTACAACTACTACTACGCGTTCTTCTTCTTCTTCATATTCTCTAAAATATTTTTCTGCCTTTTTTACTTTACTTCTGATTGCAGAAAATTTTATGAAAACAAACATGGTTTACACTCGAGAAAATAATTTGAATTGCTTAAAGCTTTACATAGGAAATGCCAGGTTTAAAGCGTTCGACTACAAATTCCAGAGGCTTAGTTTTGAATACAGCATATGGCAACACATTTTTTTCCTTGTTTGTGAATATTCTTCTTCTTCTACTACTACAACTACTACTACGCGTTCTTCTTCTTCTTCATATTCTCTAAAATATTTTTCTGCCTTTTTTACTTTACTTCTGATTGCAGAAAATTTTATGAAAACAAACATGGTTTACACTCGAGAAAATAATTTGAATTGCTTAAAGCTTTACATAGGAAATGCCAGGTTTAAAGCGTTCGACTACAAATTCCAGAGGCTTAGTTTTGAATACAGCATATGGCAACACATTTTTTTCCTTGTTTGTGAATATTCTTCTTCTTCTACTACTACAACTACTACTACGCGTTCTTCTTCTTCTTCATATTCTCTAAAATATTTTTCTGCCTTTTTTACTTTACTTCTGATTGCAGAAAATTTTATGAAAACAAACATGGTTTACACTCGAGAAAATAATTTGAATTGCTTAAAGCTTTACATAGGAAATGCCAGGTTTAAAGCGTTCGACTACAAATTCCAGAGGCTTAGTTTTGAATACAGCATATGGCAACACATTTTTTTCCTTGTTTTTCGAATTTAACAAAAAAATCTTCCTGACACCCCATGGAGAGTATAGTAAAAAATGAACATCCGGGAAATGTCCCCCAGATTACACGTTTTCAATTGGATCCAAGAAAGTCAGTTCTGTTCCTATTGGAGATCGATGTCATTTGGATAGAAGAGATGTTGTTGTTGGCTTTCGACCTGCTCTTTATTCTATGTGGCCCCATACGAACTCTTGACAAATCTTAGTGGATTCGCGAGATCAAATATTGGACACTCAGAGCTGACCCTTAGCTTTCTAAGACCCAGCTAGGTTGTAACATGACAAACACCAGGGCGATTTATAACTGCCGCAGTTCTATAATAACATATGAGTACCAAGATATAGCGATATTCCAGATCAATGTAGAGCACATGAACTACTTGAGAGGGGGGAGATGTGCAGAACCATCGAACTCCTTTATATACCTGCTACCTTTTAATTGACAATGCATATATGGATGCTGTTACCAATGCTGAGGTTCGAATACGGACAGAATGACTGAGTAAATTAATCCCGAAGCTGAAAAGAGGACGTACGGAATGTCTACTAAAACACGCGTGTGCTTAGTATGGTTGGCGGATTCATTACTAGACGTTACATTATGAGCACTCATGCGAGACGAATAGGTTTTAAACACAAGGCAAATAAGTTCTCCAAAAACTGTAAAGATGAGGAGGACAAGGAAACTGTTCTTCAGTTATTGAATGCTTACCCGGCACTATATAGAAGGAGGAAGGAGCATATTGGTGCCTATTATGTAGACGATTTGAATGTTCTGTCAGGAATATACATTAGGAGTCTAAGGTGCTTTATCAAAAGCAGCGTATATAGTTCAGAGGCTAGGGGAAGTGGATAATTGTGGTATCAAAATGAGCCTCAGATGGCTAAGTGTATCTACTCCAACTTCTTTAGGTGGACATCTACCTCTTCCTATCTGCCTACCTACCTGTTGCTGAAAACTATGGTAATCGCACCGGTATGTCTTAGTGCGGACATAAACCCGGAATGTACTGTGCCTATCCTTTTCCTTCCTTATTCAAAACAGTTCCACCCATAGTTGTAATGTAGGTAACTCAATCCAGTCATACTGTGTCGATTAATTGTACCCGCAAGGTGTCTGATCTAATTCTTAACAAGAACTAAGAGAGCTTTGGTTTATTTCATTGCTAACGTAGGCCAGATTCTGGATATTCTGCAAGTCAGACTACTTGCAATGCAAGAATATTGGTTAGGTTAGGTTAGAGGACGTGTACTTGTCAATTAAGATAAGTACAGAGGTCGAATTGACCCATTGTACAACGTCCTAGTTTCTCACACCACTTATGTTGTGTGTGTTAATTTTATACATGAGCGGTGAGACCGACAGTTTAAAGTCGACTCCGAACGACAGATTTTTTATTTATTGAGAAACTTTTCATGGCAATTTTATTTACTCTCAGAGTTTTTTTTGCCAGAAATCTGCTGAGAGGAAATCGCCGAAGAAATACTTTTTGTATTTTTGTTTTGATGTCTGGCCTGGGGCTCGAACCCTGGCTTTACGTCTAATAAGCCAACACACTACCTACTAGACTACGGCAACTAAGAATATTGGTTGTGTTGAAATGTTTTTACAAAAATTTATCAAATTTATCTGTGACATGTCCTGAAGACAGTATTGATTATACATTCGTTCATAATTCTAAGTTTCCATAGAGTTGAAAACTCTATGGCGACTTCTTTTCAGCAGATTTCTGGCAAAAACTCTGGGAGTATATACAAATTGTCATGAAAAGTTCCTAAAAAAATTGCGACTTTAAACTATGGGTCTCGACACTCATGTATAAGAATTAAAACACACAACATAAGTGGCGTGAGAACCTAGGTCGTAATTCTGACTGAAGGGTAGCAATAAGCAACTATGTATGTATGGAAACTTAAAAAGAATATGTGGTACCGATTGCTCCTCCTCTTTTAACTGAAAAACTACACGATTTACTAACTTTTTTCCTTGAGTGTAGCAAATATTCATAAATCTCTAAAAAAAAAAAAAACTGTAATAAGAAGCAGCACCACTTGTCGGTTGCTATAAATGACTGAATGAAATGACTGATGGCATGAAGGACGTAAGTACGTCAGTTAGTATGCGAGTATGTAGGTATATATGTATGTGTTCTATGGAGCAATTCCTCATTATTTCATGTGGAAAATTTCTAATAAACTCAGTTAAATGAAATCCTCTTAAAACAACAACAACAACAACCACAAAAAGTGAGAAAAACCTAACGAATGTAATGGAAAAAACAAAAACAAAAACAAAAAAATATCCTTCACTTGAGAATGCAGTTGTGCAGTTGTGCAGCAGTTAAAGCACTTGACACCTGGACATGAAGCGCGGAGTAGCAGTCAACATTTAACAACGCACTATGGCTTGGCTTTTAACAACTCGTTTGCTTCACAACCACACGATGAAAGTTAAAGAGGGTATTTTTAGGGGGAAACGAGACAAATGCATGCATAGATAGGGAGAGAGAAATAGAGAAGGAGGGAAAGAGAATGAAAGGGTTTGTTTTTTAGTAACAATAAATTCAACCAAAAATTTATTTTTATTTTTATTATTTGTTTACCATGGTTTGTTTACCAAAAAAAGCAGAAAAAGTGGATAACAAGATGAGAAAAACAAATAAAGAGAGCGTTTTAAGAGAGAGAGAGGGACAAATTCCTAAGAGATGAGATAAAAAATGACGACGACAACAACAAATGTTTCATAATAATAATGTGGTTCATTTTTTATACATTCGTTGTTGTTGTTGCTGAGTTTTTTTCTTTTACGTTTTTTTCTTTGTATTCCTGTATAACCGTAGGGCAATTGAAAGTCATGCATTTTTACAAATGATTTCAACAACAAACGAAATTGCTTGAATGCAATGCAAGGGTTTCGTTGTAAGAATTCTTTTTGACTGATTCTATGCGCTTCGTTTCCTTTGGATTATTGTCGTTGCTGCTGTTGTTGCTGTTGTTGTTGTAAGTTGGTTGGTTTATTTGTTTTTTGTATTTGGTAATGTTTGTCCTCTGACTGTCCCTACGTACGTTTGTTTATAACACAGCCAGAATTAAATTAATGAGTTTAACAATGAAATGTGAAATAAAATAAAAAACAGGGTGATAATCACTGGAACTGTGAAGAAAAAAAAACATGCCAAAGGAAGCATTACAAACACATACCCTTACATATACTTAAACTGCTGCATTTACAGGACAATAAACCATCGAGCTGCAATGCAATAACCTAAGATGAGTGGTATTGCCGTTTAAAAAAAAAGACATTTTCACAAAAGAACAGCAACAACAACAATTATATTATCATAGAAGAAGAAATTTCAGTGTCTTGCTTGGCATATGAACACATGACTGACATATTGGTGTGTTAGCACAGTGACTCTCAAGTAACGGTGCTGTTAACAATTCTCTCTGGTGGTGTTGATGATAATTACGATGACGTTTTTAAAATAATCAAACCAAACACAAAAAAGACAGCAAGAAGGCAACAAAAACAAGAAGAAACATTTTTAAAATAGATGACAATGATAAAGCACATCGTGTAGTTGCATTTAAACAACAACAATTACTTACACAAACACACTCGCGCTCTCTGTCTCTCTCCGTTGTCGTTGTCTCTTACATAAAATATAAACTCACAGCACAGACAGCTTCACTGACTGAGTAATAAGAAATAATGATGATGTACACAAATTATTAAAGAGATCAGACACACACACACACATACACACAAACAATTAAATATTCGTTATATCGATAACATTAAAGCAACAATAAATGAAATAAATCAACACAACACAGCGACATAAAAAATCATGAAAAAAGAGCACCAGCACTGTGATATCATAAGAGATTGAAAAATCAAGACATTTTTAAAAAGAATTTCTCTTCATCGCTTACGTACATATGTATGTACGTATGCATGTATTTAAGCGTACAATTATCCTTTAGGGTCAGCATTGTTAAGAATTTCTTCTTTTCTTTTGTCGTGTTGTTTGTTGATAAGCACTCTTCATGTTCTCTTCTTTGGGAATTACAGCTGCGTTTATGTAAACAGCGGCAAGGTTTTTTAAAACACGTCTGATGTTTGATAAACCATTTAGTATGTTGGACTGTATTTATTTTAATGGAAATACTTCCATAAATATTGACAACAAATATTTGAAGTGGTCCAAAAGGAACGTGATTTTTAATTGGAATTTTTAAATGATTTTCAAATATTTTGATATCGTCTAGCAATTACTCAATAATGATCGCTTTTTAAATCGAGATTTCTTAGTTTAGTTTCTCAAAACATGCATGTTGTGTGTGTTAATTTTATACAAGAGCTTAAGACTGCTGAGAGGAGGTTGACGAAAGAAATATTTCTTTTTCGCATTTCATTTCGGTCATCGAAATGTCTCACCTAGTATTAGAATCACGGACTTTAATCTTATAAGCCAACACACTAGCTGCTAGACTAGACTACAGTGACTTACGAAACTCAGGTGCATTTAAATGACCTCCACAGGATAAGTTAGACTAGTCTATCGTTTTGAGGTAGATTCCATCCACTTTATTGAACACTTTAGTTGGTGTATCGACGCCATCTTTCGAGATTACATGCGTACATGTCGACGCCTCCGTTCTATAACATTCTAAGTCGAAAAAGTGTGTTTTGAGTTATGAGCTCTCAAAGTTTTCACGCGACATACGACCATATGTGTATTCTAAGGAGATTTTTCCCTATAACTTTGGAACGGATCGGCGCATCTTAACCAAATTTTGACAGTATTTAAGTTATAGAAGGTAGAATTTAAAAATGCATGAACATTAAAAACGTTCTAAGTACACTTAGAACGTTATAGAATGGAGGCGTCGATGTAATCTTTAATTTAAGTCTAACAGTGTCAAAATACATGAACTTAATGGCCAGTAGACGTCAATGAAACGTAAAATGACTCTTTCTAGAAAAATCACTCGTGGTTTGTGATACGTGTCACGATCTTGCTGGAACCACATGCCTTCCAATGTATAATCTTCGACTGCAGGTCGCAAAAAAGTTGATTATCATGCTACCATAGCTTTCTAAGTTGGCTTTAACGGTTCTCTCAGAGCAACGATTGAAAAAATGCAACCTAATAACATCTCCAGACCATAATGTACGGCAAACAGTCACTTTTTCCCGATGCAATGGCTTGTCTTATATTACTTCTAAGTTTTCCGATTTCTCTAGATGAACATTTTATATGTCGACATAAGCTGCGAATCAGAAATCCGCTTCACTGCTAAAGAAAATTTTGTTAAAAAAAATCAGCATCCAAACTACGGCGTAAAGCCGGTGTATTGCCGACTTTAAAGAATCGTAAGACAGGCCGTATTGCTAAGAACATCAGGGAATCGACATATTCCTATCATTCACCAAACTTTCTTCAACAGAATCTTTTTTTTTGGTCATACATGTATTGTGATAAGACATAGGTCTGATCCCAATTAAAATCGTACGGCTTACAGAAACAGGGGGTTAGACGTCTGACCGAGCGTTGGAAATTCCGAGAATATTTGTTCATAAAAGTAATGTTTTGCTGGTGACAACAAATCTCCGGAACATACATACATACATACGTAGTTGGTCATTCCAACCTAGTTTCTCACGCCACTTATGTTGTGTGTATTAATTTTATGCAGTCTAAATTCGACTCCGAACGACAGATTTTTGAGAAACTTTTCATGGCAATTTTATTTACTCTCAGAGTTTTTGCCAGAAATCTGCTGAGGGAATGTCGCCGAAGAAATAATTTTTTTGTATTTTGTCTTGATGTCTGGCCTGGGGCTCGAACCCTGGCTTTACGTCTAATAAACCAACACACTACCTACTAGACTACGGCGACTTCAACCTTTTGTTGAATTTACATACCGCCCAGTTCATAATCTTCAATTTGATCGCCTTTCTGTCATCTTCTAAAAAAATACGTCTGAATGCAATATCATTCCCACAATCACTTCTAAGTTCCCAATCCCGATATGCAACAATTTTTCTTGTGGAAATAGTCACCAAGTGAGAAATCTGTTTCATCATTGGAGAAAACTTTATTTGAAAAACAAGCATTACAAGCCAGGTGCTTTAGTACCCACGACTTCGGCGTTGTGAATGATAAACAGGCTTTAACTGTTGGGCTTTCTGTGGATTAAGATGCAAGTAATAATTGGCTGAAAGATAAGACCAATCGATGAGAACGCCTTGAAATCGTATTATCGACCACACTTTGTGTAACAGAAGCGATCTTTTCCGCTGTACTTATATTGTAATGATGCATAGGCCAGAACTAAATAGTAATACCTTCAGTCTCATCAAATTTCTTTATTGTCTTGTTAGTTCCAGACAATGTAGATAGTCTGGTCGAAATATTTTAGAGTTCCTACATGACCTCCCAACCTTTGGCAAGCTACACAGCCAATTTTGGGCTGGTGGTGTCCTCTTTCCATATTTATTTGAGAACGATGTTGGCCAGGCTATCACTGTTAACTGCGAACATAATGGACCGAAGATGAATTGGCCGCTGAGATCGTGCATTTTGACTCCGTTAAGGTCTTTTTTTGTAGGCAGTCGCAGATGTGAAAGAGCCATACGCCACAGCGGTTCTCAAACCCAACATTACTCATGGAATCGTTCAAATTTAGTCTGAGGTTCAGAAGTCACCGTAGTCTAGTAGGTAGTGTGTTGGCTTATTAGACGTAAAGCCAGGGTTCGAACCCCAGGCCAGACATCAGAACGAAATACAAAAAATATTTCTTCGGCGACTTCCTCTCAGCAGATTTCTGTCAAAACTCTGAGAGTAAATAAAAATTGCCATGAAAAGTTTCTCAAAAATCTGTCGTTCGGAGTCGACTTTAAACTGTAGGTCCCACCACTCAAGTATAAAATTAACACACACAACATAAGTCGTGTGAGAAACTAGGTCGTAATTCTGACTGAAGGGTTGTAATGACCAACTGCATATGTATGTATGTGTACGCGCAAGAGTCATGGACAATTTGACATTTTAGGTGCGCTCTACCATAAGAAGCTATGGCGAGCATTTGAACGATGTTATATTCCATACATAATGGCATCAACAGGTCTTATAAACGAATATAACCACACGCTTCTTTGTGCCGTGAAGTTCGGTACGTTTTGTTTGATCCACAGTTGTTTGATGAAAAGTTATGAGGTTCCCATTGTGATTTTCCTTGGCAATGTTACTAATATTCTGAATATATTGTGTACTTTGAAATGTTTCATGCAGGATTTGTTAGCATTCTCTGCTGCCTAGTTACGGTTCATGTTTTGGTTTGGCTAACGATCACTCGTATTATTTATTCCATCAGTAAACAATTTTTGTTTTGGAAAAGTCTTACCCATGTCCATAGTATCCCTGAAATAAACCACAATAACAAAGCTGCTCTTTTCCTACACATCACTGTTAATAATCCAAATCATTGTCCTAAAAGCCGTGACATCATTTTGGTCTTCTTCATAAAACATGATCTACAAAACATGTTTTTTTTCTATTCTTTTTCTATTTCACTCTTCTTTTTTTGTTGTTGTTGTTGTCGCTCTAATAAAAAACTAACGATTAAATAACAAAAGAATTTTTCTTCTCTTCACTAATTCTCCATGGGATTACATTGTATGCGTGTGTGTGTGTGTGTATGTGTAGTTGGTTGGTTAGTCTCTATTGTGTCAAAAGAAAAGCATCAACGGATTGCTCCAAAGCAGGTTGGTGGATGGATGCTTGTCAAATACGACCTGGAATGAAATGACAAAAAGACAGAAAAAAAAAATACCGACGATGGACGACAATTTGTTTGACATCAAAAATTACAAAAAGAAAGCAAAAAGCTAGAGAGAGACATGGACTACATGATTAAAACTCACGGGCGAAAACTACAACAGCTTTTAAGGCCTACGTTTTTTTTTAGAGGCGGACAGACAGCCACACATACTTGGACAAAAAAAAAAAACATTGAAAAAAATTGTGGGTTAAAACCACAAAACGTGGCAGAAGTCAATGCATGAAGAGAACATAAAATGAAGTACAAATAAGACCAAAAAGAATGGCCACCAAAGAGCCGTTTCTATATTTTCATAAGGGAGTAGTACCATGGCGGTAATCTTGTTGAAACAAAAGGGTCATGTTTGATGGCTTATTTCCCCCCATAAGAGTGGGAACTTGAGCAGGTGTCGTAACGATTTTAGTATAAAAGTTTCATTAATTCCTGGCATAATTCATTATATCCTATTGTTTAATCTGCTGCTTTTTCCAAATCTATTCATATCATCCTGCCGCCTTAACCTAAGGAAGACTTCCCATATGCTAACGCCTCCATTGCTGAAACTCTCACCTTCGTTGTGACAAGTTCACATACAGGAATGTACAGAAATGCCTGTGACTTTAAACTCTTGGACAGTGTTTTTTAAGTTCAAGTTTCTTTTCCGATGTCATTTTGTAAACAATTTTGGGGAACGTACCCTATGTGAAGCAAATGATGTCAGGAAAATGCCACTCGGGACCCTACTTTTAGTGAGAGTTCGTAACAAAAAAGCATGGAGTATTCTCCATACAGATGGGCCAAGAAGGGATCTTGGAACTGGAACAGGTCCCAGAATGAAATATTGCGGATCTATGGGGAAACTCATCCATGCAAAAGACTGTACCATACGAAGATGTGCTCAATTTACCATGAACAGGAAGTACAAAAGACAGCACATAGCAATACTATCGGACAGTCTGGCCGCCATTCCAGTATTCGGCTCTTATGAGGCTAAATCGACTGTTAAATGGGACTGTCTGGAGAAGCTGAATCTGCTAAGTAAGAAAAATAAGGTTACCCTCTGCTGGGGTCTATATCAAGTGGTAATTCTTAGCAATGGGCAAGCAGACGAGCTTAGTAAAAGGGGAACTTTCACGCCGTTGATGAGTCCAAAACCATTCTGTGCAGAGAGGGCGTTTGCTTGGAAGGATATGCTCAACAAGAGGGAAAATAAAGAGAGGCAATGACTCTTCTCAAACCAAGTGGGCTTCGGGCAATCAAAACTTTTTTGGGGAGACTGAAATAAGAGGAGTTCTCTGTCATGCATCAGTCTATCAAACCTGAGGTTCGATAGCCTGAGGTTTGATAACCTGAGGTTTGATAACCTGAGGTTTGATAACCTGAGCTTCGATAACCTGAGGTTTGATAAACTGAGGCGTGATAACCTGAGATTTGATAACCTGAGGTTCGATAACCTGAGGTTTGATAACCTGAGGTTTGATAATCTGAGGTTTGATAATCTGAGGTTTGATAACCTGAGGTTTGATAACCTGAGGTTTGATAACCCGAGGTTTGATAACCTGAGGTTTGATAACCTGAGGCATATAACCGGCGTTTTCATAGGGCACTTAATTAAGGAGGGAGTTGTCTCGAGCATAACTTTTAGATCCTGTGATGATGAGAATGGATTATTGGAGCACATTTTTAGAATCTGTGGGTCATTAATGCAGCTCAGAGTGCATAATTCATTCGCCCACGGTATTTGCCGGGGTAGTAGCCGTAGTCTAGTAGATAGTGTATTGGCTTATTGGACATGAGGCCACGGTTCAGACCACTGGTCGGAAATCTCCCGCAAAACGAAATCTAAAAAAATATTTCTTCGGCAACTTTCTCTCAGCAGATTTCTGGCAAAAACTCTGAGAGTGAAATAAAATTGTCATGAAAAGTTTCTCAAAAATCTGTTGTTCAGGGTCGACTTTAAACTGTAGGTCCCGCCACTCATGTATGAAATCAATACACAACATAAGTGGTTGGAGAAGCTAGGTCGTAACCCTGGCTGAAGGGCTGTAATGACCAATTATGTATGTGTGTGTATTTGGCGGGATCTCCACTAACCGCAACCTATGTTGCCGTGAAGGCAACGTGCAAGAACTTTTAAGAAAGACTCTCATATTTGAAGGACCCTTTTACTATTGAAAGCACTCACCAAATCCTCTACTTATCAGCAGACTTACTACATTTTACCATCTTGCCCTGTGACATGCTATTAAAACGTCCTGGTTATCTTAAATTCAGTGGCAACTAAACATGACCATAAGGACTTAACATTTCGACACAATCAACTCACTCTACTCGAACGGTACGGTATGTACGTATGTATTTAGTGAAGACATGTTTGTACATGCTTGCTGTTGTCTTTTGTATGGTATTAGCCGCATCAAACCATTATAAAATGTTACCACACTACCACATGGCCAGTTGTTGTTGTTGTGTCACGACACACAACTTAAAAACGCCAAAAGAGTTAAAAGTTACTGGACTTAGAGCAGCTTCTCTTAGCCGCTCTTGTACCTCGAAAGCATAGAAACAATTTAAAAGACTAGAAAACGGATTTTGCGATTTGTACCAACCAAAAAGCAAAAACAACAACAATGCCAACCGCTAGAATTAAGCAAAACAGCAACAACAACAACAAAAACATTTGAATCACATTTCAGCATTCAAATCTAAAGGATTCATGATTTGGTTTCGCAATAATGGATCCCCGTTAGCCAATGATAGTAAATGCCAGTGTTAGTAAATGATGATGCGTTTGACCTCCACATTAACTCTCTCTCTCTCTCTCATGCATTACTCATTCTGTAATAAATTTGATTGTTACCTGAATAGGTTTTATGGGTTTTGGTATCATCATCGGTATTGTAATCTGTGTCCTTGGGCAGGTTAAACATTACCTCTCTAGCCTTTAGGCTGTAATTCTTAATACCATTGGGGGTTATGCTGGGAAATGGTTAAAAACGTTTAAAATGACATTCTTTTGTGGTCAAGCCTTTGGCTATACTAGTGAGCCTTTTAGTAGCCACAGATTTGGTTAAAAGTGATGCCACATTTTCCAATTCTTGGTCTTTTAGGCCAAAAAAAAGAGTGAAGGTTGGATATTCTAGGTTTCAATTCTAGTTCTAATACCCCTGCCAAGTTGATTCAGCTTTTCTCAAAACAATCTCTTACGAGCTGAATGGGCGAATGATGGCCTGTTTGTCAGAGGGTTTTGCTATGTATCACGTGTTTTCCTTTCTATACAAGTTGAGTTGAGCACATCTCTAGAAACTAGACTGAGTTTACTCATGGATTTTGAATTTTTCAGGTCTGTCTGGCCATTTGATTCCAATTCACCCATATTCACTCTTATTAATCTTGTTAGCAAGTCTACTGGCGAAGCTTTTACTAAAATCAATGAGTCTGGGTTCGTGTCCAGACCACATTTAAGGAGGTAGCTGCTAGCCACTGAAATTGCCAGGTCGCAATTGCCTTCATCCCGTATCTATGGTCCACAAGACTTTGGGGTTAACTACCATATGCAACAGAGTTATGCGTTATAGGCGATGCCTTAGCAACTTTCAGACCCGAAGGTAAATATTGATGCAGTAGGAGTCTCTAAACAGGGACCTTTAAACTCGAAGGTAAATATTATTTTTTTTAAACCAGCACTCAGAGGATGGCCCCTACTCATGCAGTGCATTATGTAGGTTTAGGAAAATAGGTTATAGGAAGGTGGAAAGAGGGAGTAGTGTTTGTGGATATTTGATTTAAACTTACCAATATCATAACTGACGGGAAATATTTCCGCAGGAAGATCATTCCACAAGCGAGCAGTGCGGGCAAAAAAATGAATTTTCCCTGTAATGCATTGTGCGGTTCAACCACAAAAGGATGTGCTGTGCGAGAAGTACGAGTACCACGTAAAAATATGTGATTATCGGGAACCATGCCCCCTATCTCTCGAGAACTTCTCCCATTATAGTACCGATAGAACAATGAAACACACGCCACATTGCGACGATGCTCCAACGAATCAATAGAGTTCGATACCCTACTGTCATTAATAAGCACCTTCGCCCTCTCCTGTACGCGGTCGAGAAGTTTCAAAATAGACTTTGAAGCACCGGCCCATACATAAGAGTTGTACTCCATCCGAGGTCGGATAAGGGTCCTGTAAATAGTAAGAAGGTCGGATGGAGTGAAGTATTTTCTGACCCGTTTTAAAAAAACCAAGGCACTTGAATGCCTCCTTCGACACTCGAAGAATGTGATCGTTCCAACAAGCATCACAACTAATTCTCATGCCCAGAACATCAAGAGAATCCGCCTCCTCAATATTTACATTACCCATAGATACAGATGACAGAACACCAGCACCGGCATCACGCCGGTGTGTCAAAGAACAGCATTGGGTCTTGCGCGCATTAAAATCGACCCTGTTAGCGCGGCCCCACTCAGAGATTGTTATCAGGTCACTCGTGAGTGCGTCATGCATGTTCGACCTCCTTGCCCCAATCTCCAAAAGGCTCGGCCTCCCATCAAATGAATATGAATGAGAAATGTTGCTGTCATCCGCAAAACAGTAAATAGGATTCGAAGTAATAGATAGGAGATCATTAAGAAAAATAAGAAAAAGAGTAGGAGAAAGAACAGAGCCCTGCGGTACCCCTGAATTTATCCTGAACTCGTCGGAAAAGACGCCATCTATAACCACTCTAGTAGTGTGATCTTTGAGAAAGCTCGATATAAATCGAGAGAAGTGACTACCAACACCAAAAGTAATTAACTTCAACACCAGAGCCTCATGCCAGACCCAATCAAACGCCTTTAAGATATCCAGAGCTACAACCGTGGCCTCACCAAAGCGGTGAATGGAACCATTCCACCTTTCGGAGAGTAACGCCAAAAGGTTGCCAGTAGAGCGCCCTTTACGGAAACCGTACTGACGATCATTTAGCAAACCGTTGGACTCCAAATACCTCACAAGGTGGTGATTAATCAGGCTCTGAACATATTCGCTGTTAGGTTAGTGAGGATGGAAAAGTATGTCCGCAGAACTGGTGCCTTGGTAGAACAGTTTAGAAGATTTGGCTTAAATTAGATAAGTATCAACTGGCTAGGATCGATAGAGTATTTCATGTCTTTAACTTAGAACAACAAAATTAGTTTTAAAGTGCTTTAGGCTTCTGAACTTCTAGAGAAGGACTTACTTAACTTAGTTAATTGGTCTTTATAAATCTTTATCCAGGACAACAACCTAGATTTTCACATCACCTAGTCTGTGTGTGTTAATTTTCATACATGAGTGCCTGGACCTATAGTTTAACGCCGTTTTACTGCATTGCTAATGAAATTAATACAAATAGGATAAATAGAAGAAAATACGCCAACTGTCCTTGATAACACAGCCCTGCAAATTTGGACCATCGCTCTTTAAAATGAGCTCAAAGCCAAATTGTTTGCATGCACCCTTAAAGTAGGGAGTGGGTTTATGTCAAGGGGTGCAAGAGAAAAAAACGCATTACGGAGGTCCTTAAAAATTAATCAGATTTACTTGAAAATTGTTACTCAGGGGTTTTTGGGGTCGCTGATTACAGATCTTCATTCAGATTTAAAAAATTGAAAATGGCGGATATAATATGGCGGTCGAGGTTTATAAAAATTAGTCAGATTTACTTGCCTGCCATATTGGATCCAAATTTTGTTATTGTTCTTGTTATTGGTGTGGTTGTTGTTGTTGTTGTTATTTTTATGAACCCAGTTTTATGCTTTAAATGCTAAAATGTGTTGTGGTTTATTTTGGTTTATTCGATTCATGTTTTATTAAGATGCAATAATGATGATAATGATTATTTAGTATGTTTTACACATACATACACACACATGCATACACTCAACAGTCATTCAGACACATTTACACGCGTTTAACTACACATCAAACACACACTCGCAACAATAGTTTTCCCAAATGTGGTGAATTCAATAAAATTTTAATAAATTTGTTTAGCAACATGTTGCCAATGTATGTTATCAACATTGTTGTGAACATGTGTAACTAGAATAAAAACTGTTTCCTTTAGGCAATGCATAAGTATGTGTGTGTGTTTTTGTTTACATTCTGTTTACAATAGCAACACATCTGCATTTGATTGATTATAGTTGGTTATAAGTCTCTCTCACTCTCTCTCTCTCTCTCGCTCTCCCATGGTTATTTTGCTGTCTTTAACACACTCAACAATGACACTTTTTAACTTTTACATTTCCGTTTGCCATATTTAAATTGAGTAGTTTTCCCGTTACTTTCGATTTGCCTTTGGAGTAAATGTTGCTGGTGTGTGTGTTGTTGTTGTTGTTGTTCTTGTAACAGTTATGATAAATATTTTAAATGACACGTTTAAGTTTTATATTTTATTGCCATCGTTGCCAACATCAGGATAATCATTTTTGTTGAACTTTTCCTGTTTTTTATTATTTTGAAACGAACACATTTAAAACTTATGACCGTTAATTAATCTATTGAGGTTAAGTTTTTTTTATTTTCATTTTCATTATTATTCCGTTACAAATGGTTAAAAAACTTGTTGTTGAAATATAAATCTGTTGTTTGTTATCGAGTTCAGAGAGAGAGCGGGAGAGAGTGAAAGAGTCTGTGTTTCTGATAAGTTGTGATAAATTGTTACACACAGTCTTATGCACAAGTGCGTGAGTAGGAAGGAGTACTTGTGATGTATGGAGTTTACGCAGGGGCAAAGTACAGAAATAAAGTAAAACTGGAAAGAGATCCTGGCATGGCAAGTGAAGATAACATTTAATAAATTTACAAAATTATTCTTCGTCAATTTAAAGCGTGTAAGAACTAACAACATACACGTTGTCAACTGAGTCGTATTTTTGTCGAAGTTGGATAGGCTTGCCTGTTTTTTTTCACTACACTCACTTGTTAGTTTTCAGGCGCATCCTACACGATTTGCTGCTACTATATTTGGCCATTCCTCTGTAAGATCACACTGTCCTACTCTATGGGTACTGGGCATCTGCATGTGTACTTTCCTTGATCTTGTGATTACATTGGGCTTCCTTCCTTGCAATAATATTTCTGAAAAACCTTTATTTTCTTTTAATTTGCTTTAGTAAAGGGTGTTTTTTATAGAGGTATAGGACTTTAAGTTGCAATAAAACAACGATGGATTATTCGATTGACATGAATTTTATTTATCCGAAAGATAATCTTGTGGCATTACATTTTAAATATGATTACTGGCATATGACCGCCCCGGCTGGCGCGGATGTAGTCCAATCTGGACGTCCAATTTTCGATGACTTTTTCCAACATTTGTGGCCGTATATCGGCAATAATACGGCGAATGTTGTCTTCCAAATGGTCACGAGTTTGTGGCTTTACCGCATAGACCAATGACTTTACATAGCCCCACAGAAAGTAGTCTAGCGGTGTCAAATCACAAGATCTTGGAGGCCAATTCACAGGTCCAAAACGTGAAATTAGGCGGTCACCAAACGTGTCTTTCAATAAATCTATTGTGGCACGAGCTGTGTGACATGTTGCGCCGTCTTGTTGAAACCAAATCTCCTGCACATCATGGTTATTCAATTCAGGAATGATAAAGTTTGTAATCATGGCTCTACACCGATCACCATTGACTGTAACGTTCTGGCCACCATCGTTTTTGAAAAAGTACGGACCAATGATTCCACCAGCCCACTTGAGGATTACCTTCACTCCAAATGCGGCAGTTTTGTTTGTTGACGTAGCCATTCAACCAGAAGTGCGCTTCATCGCTAAACAAAATTCGCTTATGAAAATCGGGAACAACGGTAATCTCGTTTTTGGCCCATTCGACGAATCTACGACTTACTTGATGATCGTTTGGCTTCAATTCTTGCACGAGTTGAATTTTGTAAGCACGCAAACCAAAATCCTTCCGCAAAATCTTCCATAAAGTGGATGGACACAGATCCAATTCCTGTGCTCGATGGCGGATGGACTCATTCGGGTCTTCCTCAATACTACGCTCTACAGCAGCAATAGCTTCTCCTGTACGCACCGTACAGCGTCTCTGGGGATGCGAGTTATCAATAAGAGTAAACGTGGTGCCAAAACGTTCCATGGTTAATCGAATTAACTGCTCTGATGGACGATTTTGTCGACGATAAAATGGACGTAGTGCGCGATACGTTTTCCGCACAGAACCATTATTTTCGAAATAAAATTGCACTATTTGCAAGCGTTGTTCAGGCGTGAGTCTATTCATGATGAATTGCCAAACCAAACTGAGAATAAATCACTTGACAGCTGTTAAATCGGTCGCCATCTTAAATTTCTATACCTCTATAAAAAACACCTTTTATATGTAACTCGTTACATATTGCTGAAGTTATAGAGTAAATAGCTCATAACCCTGAAAAACTTACTTTTGAACACTTGAAGTTTTTTGTATGATTTTTGCCTTCAATATAGTCAGGTTTTGCTTCCATACAACACAGTAAACTAACAAATTCGTTGAATTTTATTAGATTAGGTCGTGTGGCATTTTTTGCAATCGATCGAATGATGGCTCTTGAGCTGGCTTTCTACACCTGCAGGGCTGTACTTCCTATTATTCTTCGTTTTTCTTTATTTTCTTCATTTTTTTAAACAAGTTTTTCAAGCTAAGCAAGCAATTGGGCAATTGCAGTAAGTTCTAAAATGATAGAGTTGCCAACTGTAATGAAATAAGGGAAATATAACACGAAATAACACCCGTTTTTGAAAAATGAAAATGATTGTTGTGTTTGGCTGTAGTACTGAGGAAGTTTGTTTATTGGATCCAACTATTCCTGATCAAGAGGCTGTATCTGATCTTCTAACAATTCTTTAGTGAGGATAACGACCGAGCTTCTCACACCACTTATGTTGTGTGCGTTAATTTTATTCATGAGAGGCGGAACCTACAGTTTAAAGTAAACTCCGAACGTAGAATTTTGAGAAATGTTTCATTGGCAATTTTATTTTCTTTCCGAGTTTTTGCCAGAAGTCTGCTAACAGGAAGGCGCTGAAAGAAATAATTTTCTAGCTGGGGTTTGACCTAGGGGCTCACGTCTAATAAGTCAACACACTACTTATTAGACTACGGCGACTTCATTAACGTCACTACTATGCCTAATGTTATCCTGTCAAAAGATAAGTTTCCGAAACAGTAATTCGGTGATCTCAAGAAAAAGGCTAAGAGGGAGCTATTCGTAGGCTAATGCCATAATTTTGTTCCTTTTCTCCTGTCAAATAGAAACTAAATACCCAAAGTTTGTTTAAATTTTGATTGAAATTTGTTGTCGTTAAAGAAAATTTCCTTTCAAATGTATTTAAAAAAAACTTCCAAAAATAAATCACAGATTACGCCTATGGCTCTCCACTTGACATTGCCTAGGTTCTGGTCTCAACCCTTATTTCAAAAGAATTATAGGCCGTAGTTGAAGTGAGTATATATTTAAAGATATCAATCTCCTTTGTGCCAAAGACAACATTGTATATCTACCCAAAGCTTGACTGGAGTATGAAGCCAAATACTGTAATAGTTTTATTGCTGACGACTGAGTCCTTTTGTTTTCAAGCATTTTTTGACTTTGAAACTTTTCAAACGACAGCTGCCTTTTAGTTCTCGGTTATAAGTTATGGTTTTAAGTTCATTTCTTTTAAGCCTGAATATGATGAAGAATTATTTTTTGTTTAAAACGTCATGTTTACGAACAAATAAATCCTATTTTGCATAATAAATCCTGGCATTTACAAGGAATGCCATTAGATGTCTTATAAAAACAAACTAACACATACACACAATATGTATCAAGGCATGTTGCTTATTTAAATGTTGAGGCAACATGCGTGTGGAAGCAACATAGAATACAGACTCATTTGGTCAGAGACATGCCATAAACTCCCATACGACAATGTTTAGCAGCCAAAAAAGCAAAGAAACTCACCACTCAGAGCAACACTTTACACATACACGCTTACACACAGCAACGATGATGATAATCATGATGATGACGATTATTCCAAACATGTGAAAACAAGTTTTATTTAGTTGTTTACAAACAGAGCAAATGAGCGGTTGTGTTGTGCGGTTGAAAGCGTTATAACGTCTACTAAACATGGAAAATGTGATTGAAAAAGAAAACCAATGAAAATTTTAATAAAAAAAAATAAATGAATGAGAAAATGAATTAAAAAAAGAGGAAGAAATTATTTTCACAAAATCAAATCAAGCCTTTGCTAAGGAAGAAGAAAAAGAAGTAAAAAAAAAATTCTTAAAATTAACGCAACAAAATGAAAAACGAAAACAAAATTTAAGCGCGTTTTTTTTTTTGTTTCTTTTACTAACGCTCTCGCTCCGAAATAAACAAACAAACAAACAACATTTGCTCTCTTGCTTATATTAAAACGCGTTTGTTATTAAAAAAAAAATATATTTGACAACAAAAACAACGTTTTAATGGCTGTTTAATCGTGTTGTATTGGTTGTGTTTTTATTTTCGGTGATCGTGTTTTAGTTGTTATTGTTGCAACACTAATTACCGCATGTCGCGTCCGTGTTATATGTTTTTTTCGGTTTTTGTGCTCTTAAACGAAACGTTCTTTCGTGTTTAACGTGCGTAAGCGTGTGTATGTGTGTGTCCGTGTGTGTGCTTTAATATACGCATGAGGATTCCGGTGATTATTGTACGAATTTCTGTTTAATTCGTTTTAATTTTTGTTTTTATTTTAATTTTACGTCTACCGACTGGCTGGCATGGCTCACTGACTGACACTGGGTCTGAGTCAATGGTTGCTTGTGTGTGTGTATGTGTGTTAAATTGTATGCCTGTTTGTAAAATGTTGATGCTGCTGCATTTTGTATGTTGTTACTGCTGTTGAGTTGTGCTGTTGTTTTTGTTATTGTTGCCTTACAAATGTTTATACAATTGTTGGGCTTTTTCGAATGCTGCTAAAGAGGCAGATGGAGAGAGAGAGTGAAACATTATGCAGAGCACTATGATTGCAAGAGAAGTGAAAATGTTTATGTGTGCTCGCCTGTGTGTACGTGTGACTGGATAAGGTTGAAACATGATAACATTTTTGTTACCCCTGTGTTCATTTAAAATACAATAAAAACCCATTTACCCATACAATAACACACTGTATCGTATTCAGTTTATAAAATCTCTCTGCCAAACACACACACTCATCCATACACCCTATAACTGTGAAAAGCCTTTTCTGAAAGAAATACAAGGCCTATGGATTTAAAATTCGTGTTTGTTTTTGTGCATTTTACTTGCAACATACTCTCACGTTAAATAAAATTTAAATAAAATTTCATAGTTGTTGCAAACAACAACAAAAAGAACAAACAAAAAAAGAGAGAAAATAATAACAATAGTTTTAAAGGATAACCAGAAATTGAAACAAAAATCATCATCATCATCTGTAGTGTGTAGTCTAGCAGTGGCAGTGGCAATAAGAGTGTTAAAAATGCCAGAGTTTTACGGAGATCAACAACAGCATCAGCACACTCACCACTATTACCAGCATGTATTAAAAATGAAAACGAAAAAAAAACTTTAAAATAAACAATAACAACAACAACAATAACAACAACTATAATAATAATACAATAATACTATAATAAATAATAATAACATGCCACACAGTGGCCATGAGCCAATGAGAGTCCAATGTAGAGCTTTTGAGGATTTGTGTGTGGCTAGTGATTTACTTAAATTTGTCTGGAAAAAGGAAATCAATTTAATTAATTTATTAAGTAAAGGGTTATCCATTTTTTGGCATCAAAAATAATGTTAAATAAAACACACAGTATTTCATAATAAAGCATGAAAAATGCTGTCTCTGGATTCGTTGTCCATCCAGTCCATCCTTTTGAGGTGATTTTCGAATACTTTTTCACATATTTTGAGCGGTATTTATGTAGTTTGCAAAGGCTCTAGCCATTGGAATTATAGGTTAGGTTAGGTTAGAGGACGTGTACTTGTCAATTCAGACAAGTACAGTGCCCGGAGGTGGAATTGACCCATTGTAAAACGTCCTAGTTTCTCACACAACTTATGTTGTGTGTGTTAATTTTATACATGATTGGTGGGACCTACAGTTTAAAGTCGACTCCGAACGACAGATTTTTTTTGAGAAACTTTTCATGGCAATTTTTATTTACTCCCAGAGATTTTGCCAGAAGGCTGCTGAGAGGAAGTCGCCGAAGGAATAATTTTTGTATTTTGTCTTGATGTCTGGCCTGGGGCTCGAACCCTGGCTTTACGTCTAATAAGGCACTACCTACTAGACTACGGCGACTTTTAAAATTATAACTAATCAGGGGAATTATAAGCGTATATGGAGTATCTGACATAGTCCCACTAAAAACCCTATAAGTCTCATGAGTTTCATTGTCAATTGGTGCCGCCAAAACGTGAAACTACTTGTTCTAGAATTACGCACTCAATGAAGCTTAATTTGGTTGTGTAGTATAGCTTGTAGCACAGTCTTATTGAAACCACATTCAGCTCTGTTTATAATTTGTAGTTGAAGGTTAAACAAGTTCGATTAACTTACAGCCGTAGCTCTCTTAATTGGCGGGTAATGCGTTTCCCCATTTCATTTTTGTGAAAATGCACTCAATGACTGCTGCTCACCTTTTTTGTGAAATCCAAAGCTTTTCTGCAATCACTTTCAAGTCTTTCTGAGCCACCACATGTCAGAAATGAGTTTCAGCGCAAAAGAAAAGTTCCAAGCGAAAATTTAATATTAAAAGCCTATACCCCAGCGTACCATCAGCATATCTACCGTGTAATGAATGTGTTCCGTGAGTTGCATTTCATAGCAATAGATGTTCCAATTCACATGCAAAATATGAGCCGTAATATAACCGCAATTGTTGAAATGACAAATTCGAATTGTTATCCACTTATGGACAGAAGCCGATATATTCAGCTGTGTTTACGTTGCAATGATGCTTAGGCCTGACTACATACATATGTAACGCTTCTAATTCCATCCAATTTTTTTTTTTATAATCTTGCCAATTGCTTTGCACAGAGGGTCAAATATGACGAGCATAATTATCTTGTAAATTTTTAAAAAAGTTGTCACACTTGAATCACCACCAGCTTTGTTATAAATTTTAACAATTTGTATGCGTTGTTTGATTGTTCTGCGATCTTTCACTTCAAATGAAAGAAATGAAAATAATTCTACAAATGTGGAGATTATGTACCGTCGCCTTATGGGCTTTAATGTTCAGAAAAATATTTCGATAGTTATAGGACAGAGTAAAATATCGGTGTTATTGGTGAATGGCGAAAAAAAAATTACGTTCCTATATTACGAGGCACAGGCTCACAATAAAATCTCCACCTTATCCGTTAGGTCGTTCTAGTGTAGCAGGTGGTGTACTTATTAGACGTGTGGCCACGGTTCAAATCGTGGGTCAGACTTTTCCTACAATATAAAATACAAAAATTATTTCTTCGTCGACTTCCTCTCAACAGATTTGTGGCAAAAACTCTGAAAGAAAATAAAATTGCCATCAAAAAGTTTCTCAAAAAATCTGTCGTTCTGAGGCGACTGCAAACTGTAGCTCCCGCCACTCATGTATAAAATTAACACGCACTACATAAGTGATGTGAGAAGCCAGTTTGTAGTCCTGATTGAAGCCTATTAAGCTTTTTGATGTTGAGTTAAACTTTAGAGTATAAAAGATATAAAGAACCAGATCATCTCTGCTTTACCCATATTTCTTTGGTTTTTAAGTTACTTATTTGCAAACCAAATTTTATTGAGCCATTGAGAAAGGTGGTCCAGCTTGTGTTGCATATCAGAAAGCCTGTGAAATGATTTACACTTGTGACCTGCATAGCTAAGCTATATAACATTTTGAAAAAGTGCACAGTCTGATAAAGTTTTTATCCTCAGTGTGGGATAGATTAACTCCTTTGAAGTTGGAGGTAATCTTCCAGGCTGTCTTCAATAATTTCTACTGGCTCCTGAAACGATTTTAAATTTCACAGACATGTTCATTGACAAAGTCAACGTAGTCTAGTAGGTAATGTGGTGCCTTATTAGACGTGAGGCCACAGTTCAAACCCCAGGTCAGGTAAACAAAATATGAAGAAAAATTTTTTTCCGAGACTTCCTCTCAGCAGATTTCTGTCAAAAATCTGTCATTCAGAGTTGACTTTAAACTGTAGGTTCCGCCACTCATGGATAAAATTATCAAACAAAACAAGGGTGGTGTGAGAAGATAAGTAGTAATCCTGACTGAAGGGTTATAATGACCAATTATGTATGTGACTTAAAATTCCAACATGGTTCTAAGAGTGCCAAGTTTATAATATCATGGTTTAAATACCTCAAGCAACCTCAGTGATCAAATTAAAGTGGCAAACGTGAATTACCTTTCTGACGAATCGGCTAACCAATACCCAACCATATGGAACTCCAACCACGTGGGACTTGTGCTGGTTTCTTTTCCAATTATTGCTAACAAGTTTTAAAAGAACCTGGTCCTTCTTTGTCATATTTCAGTTAAGGCAGTAGTTGGCCTTTAGAGTTCTTAACCACGAATATCGGAAAATAGGGCATCCACCTTAGAATCCAATGCTGAGGATACCCTTTATTTAAGACAACGGGTCCTTATCAGAGACCAACAATGAGTATTCAATACGATGAGTACATTCGAATCATACTTATAATTTCTGATACTTATACGCATTCATACTCACTTTTAATGTCATACTCATACTACTCATATTCAATGTTTGAAATACTCATGGTACTCATACTTAACAATACGCATGATGTTATTGATTTCAACTCTCCATGACTCATCGTATACACGAATCACAAAATAAGTATGTTGACTCACTCATATTCAAAATTTCATGAGTACTTATGAGCAGCGAAAAAGCGATTCATTACTGATCTCTGGCCCATATATTGAACAAGGCAGACTTCGCCAAATTCTCAGTACACCATCCATACATTCTGAGAATCAGACTAGCTTTCTCAGCCCTACTAGAAACGAGGCCTTTACTTTCCCGACAGACTTCTCCAAATTCTCAGCACACCATCCATACAATATCTACGTTCAGATAAGCTTTCTCATCCCTACTAGAAACGACGAGTTCATGCAGTCTCCAGTTTTTTTTACTCCTGCATTGCTGGAGGAGCTGCCTTATTTTTACTCGGAACAGTTGAACTGATTTCTTATAATCAATCTCCACTGTATGCTTAAACTTTCTTTTAAATTCTTCGATTAACAACAATTTTTCTTAAAAGCGTTATTGTTTTTGTTGTTGTTATTGTTTTCAATCGAAAAGGATCCAGTTTCTTGTTCTTGTTCTCCTTTTCGTCGTTTTTTTTTAATCATCATCACCAGGATGAAAAGAAATTCTGATGGTTCTTATTGATGTTGTTGTTATTGCATTCGTTGGAAAAATGAGAAGAAAAAAATACAGAAACCCGTAACCGAACAACAAGCGGATAAATTTGCCTGCTGGAATAACGGAAGGATAAAAAGAGAAACAGTTGTTCATACGTATGTATGTATGTATGTATGTATGTGCAAAGGATGAATGATTGGACAGGACGAATCAAACACGTGCAGTTGCAAACAAAAAACAAAAAAAAACATTTTTTTTCACTTACTGGGGTAGTCGTTTTAAACACCCCTGTGCTATGTATGGCTCTAGTCCTGGTTTTCTTTATTCTTTTTTGTTTTAAGCTTGTTTTTGTGTTGTGTTGTGCATTTTAGTTTTTTTTTTAAATATCAACACCAATAGTGCAACAACAACAGAGCAGCAGCAGTGTTGTTTCTGTTGCTTTTCATTCCTTTGTTTTGTTTAATTTCGTTTCATTTTTATGAAGCATAACAAAAGGATTAAAAGGATCTCTACTCGGCAAAAGAAGTAGAGTGTTAAAGAATACTACGTCGTTGAAATTAACCGATAAATTTTGAATTTGAAAGAAATATTTTTTTTTTTCATTTTCTTTATTTGTTTGGTTAGCAAACACGCAATAAAATTAAATGCATTGCTGCCTGCACAAAATGTGCAATCAATATGCATTGAAAGGGGTGTGAATAAATATTTAATAAGAATATCTACGAAATGCAAGTAGTTGCACTGTGGTTTTTATATGCTTAAGAAATTAACTCTACATGACCTGAAGTACCACTATTGGTCGAGTTTAGTCAAAAATCCACACAAGAAACCCTGAAAGCTACTCTGTTAGCCACACTGAACACAGTGCTTTTGCCTCTACGTTATAGATATTGAGGCTTAGCCACATTGAGCCATATTGAGCCATATTGAGCGATATTGAGGCTTTGCCAGACTTACATTTCCTTAGTCATTGTATTAGATTAACTTGCCCTTCATAGACGACAGTATGGTGAGTCTGTCTATCTTCAATATAATTCCATTACGCCACAGATTCTAAGCTCGAATATAATTTAAAAATACAGTAATCCCTCGATTTACGTCGCAGCTGGTTCCAAAAAAAGGCGACGTAAATCGAAACGACGTAAATCGAATTTCATATTGCTCATACTACAAAGTAGTATGTTTTTACTTAACTTTTTACTGAACCTAAAAAAGTTACAGTAATCCCTCGATTTAAGTCGCAGTTGGTTCCAAAAAAAGTCAACGTAAATCGAATGACGACGCAAACTGAAGCTAGAGGGAACAAAATATTTGACGACGTAAATCGAAACAACGTTAATCGATGCGACGTAAATCGAAGGATTACTGTAGTATCAGTTGATAACGGCCATCTTGTTGAAGGTTGTACATCTGTCAAGTCATTTATTCAGTCTGTTTTGTTAAATCAGCATGGACGACCCTAGATAATAATGTGAATAGGCTCTTCCTTGAATAGGCTCTGCGGCAGTTCGAAATTGTGCCAGAGTCTAGATCTGATGACGTCTATATATACGAGATCGTATATATACGTCAATATAAACGACAGCATTCCATGGTATCCCGTAAAACTCACTGTTTTGGCGAGGATTTTGGGTTGGCGACATCATCCCTTTAAAATCAACGTTAGCCAATGCATTTGCCTCAACGGCGAGGACTATAAGTCGACTATTACCAACTTCTTTCAGCCTGTATCGGATGATATGGTCATCAACTACATATAGCTTCAACAGGACATTGCTACGAGCAATGTGGGGGAATGTTCTTGAAGATGATGTGAACTGACCACTGAGTAAAAAACCGTAAAAAAATTTTATGTGGGGTTTTCTTAAGTCGAATTTGCAAACACAATCTACAAACCACAGCCCATCCCACCATAACCCATTAGGAAGACCCCGTCACTGCTATAAAAAGGGTAAACTCAACAACAAATAATTCAGGAAGGTTTTGTCTTTAGTAGTCGCCATAGTCTAGTAGGTAGTGCGTTGACTTATTAGATGTGAGGCCACTTCCTCTCAGCTGATTTCTGGTAAAATCTCTGAGAATGAAATAAAATTGTCATGAAAAGTTCCTCAGAAATCTGTCGTTCGGAGTCGACTTTAAACTAAAGATTCCGCCATTCACTTATAAAATTAACATACACAACATACATAAGTGATATGAGAAGCTAGGTCGTAATCCTGACTGAAGGGTTGTAATGATCAACTATGTTTGTATGTATGTAGACATTTTCATGTGGAGTTTTCTTAATATGTTGACTGCCGACTACGGGATAACTCGTAGATTACGTTCCCTTCTAGGGAACGAGTTATCTCGTACTCACTAAACCTGCCACTTTTGTGTAGCTACGAATAAAATCGTATTATATCAGTGCTAGTATCGATAAATGGCTTCTGGGAAAAGTACAAAAAGTCAATGTTGGCTTGCGTGGCCAGTTTTCTGAAAATTGCCGCGGCAGTCAACGTGTTAAGTCGCAATTGTAAATAAGCTACAAACCACAGACCATCCAACTATAACCCATTCAGGAAGCTCCCTCATTCCTACAAAAAGGATAAATTCAACAACAAACATGGCAGGAAGGTGCTGCCTTCAGGAATAAAGCTCAGTTCTTACGCGGATTTTAATTCAATTCAAAAATACCTAAATTGTCGTATATAGAAATCGAGAAACTGTGAAGTGACTGTGGAAAAATCATGGCATTGGATTTTTGATTCCAAACGTAACTGCTAATGAGAACCGATTTTTTTTTTGGCATGGAATTAAGGATTATGAAGTGTACAGAATTCTTTCGGTGACTTCTCTGAGTAGTCTTCTGACAAAAACTCTGAACATGGTTGCTGTGAGAAGTCGGGTTGTAATCCTGACTTAGGGGTTGCAATGAGCAACTAAGTTAAGTAAGTTAGGAACTGGGTGATATGCCGTTACAACTAGATGGACACATACATCAAGGGTGGTGTAAGAAGCAAGGTTGTAATCCTGACTTAAAAGTTGAAAAAGTAATCGTGATTTTTAGAAGCGAAAAATGAAGAATGCTTTACGAAAAAACACATTTTGTCACCACTTCAAAGAGGCAATTGTTTCTAAGACAGATGGAATCAGAGGTCAGCAATGAGTATTCAAAATGATGAGTAGATTCGAATCGTATTTATAATTTCTGATACTTATACGCATTCATACTTACTTTTAATGTCATACTCATACTACTCATATTCAAAGTTTGAAATACTCATGGTATTCATACTTAACAATAAGCATGATGTTGTTGATTTCGATTCTCCATGACTCATCGTATACACGAATCACAAAATAAGTATGATTCGCGTACCAACACTACATACTCACATGAAGGTTGTGTGTTCGCTCTGCTTGCTGTCTTTGTCTTTTTCCATCTTTTTTTTTTGTAAATGCAACAACAACTAAGAATCACTCGAATAATTTCTGAGTATTATAAGTATTTGTCTAAATTTATGAATCTGAATGCCTACTCATTCATTGTAGAATCAAACATATTTCGAATGTAATGAGTTTGATGTCAACGTTGTACTCATACTCATTGCAACTTGTACTTATGAATCAATGTAGTACTGAGTATGAATGAATCAGAGTAGTTGGATTTCAATACTGTTGACTCATTCATACTCAAAATTTCATGAGTACTTATGAGTAGCGAAAAAGCGATTCATTGCTGATCTCTGGTTGGAATCCTATAGCAGCCCGTTTTACTGAACAAGAACTTCTTTTAGTTAAAAATCTTGGACTTGATTAATGATTTGTGACAGTGCAAGATAAAAAAAAATTAGAAAATGCAGGTTGAAGCCTTGCTATAGTCCTGGTGTTCCTTAAAGGAATGCAAAGTAATAATAGGGGGAAAAAAGGAACAGGATTTATTTACCCGAGTCTTGTAATTCCAAAAATTTTAAATTTCATGGAATTTTTATTAAAAAAAAATGAATGAAAACATGAAAGAAAAAACATTTTCTGCCTCGATTTCCAAGAAATCGAACACACTGTTATTAAGCAAATGAAAAATGAACTGCCAACGAAATGCTAGTGTAACCCTTGCCTTGTATATTTTTTTTCTCTCTCTCTCTTTCTATTTTTCTAACGGTTAATTATGGCTAAAACCACAATAATTTGTTGTCGTGTTGCTGCAGTTGGTTTTTGCGTTTTATTTTTTTTGAAATAAAACGAGGCTACAAATTGAGTTGCAACACGCAATCGTCAACACTTAAACGTTAATACACAACGCACAGCAACGTTTGCTAAAATGCAACGATGAGGGGTTATCAAGAGCATCAGCATCCAACAACAGCCAGCTGCTCAGCCAACAGTCAGCCAATACTTTGTTAGCCTGTGGCCAATAATTATTATTATTATTTGGTTTTATTTTCAATTATTTTTAATTATTTTATTGTGTATTTATTATGCTCGCCAACAATATTTTAATTTTTTTTTTAATTTTTCTTTCACTTTTTTCCCTTGGATTCTTTCGTTATCCTGTTGGAAAAATTTCCTTTTTTTTTTGACAATATTTTTATTGTTGTTGTTTTTATTGTATATTTACAGAATGTGCAAAAAATCGTGGAAAAGAAAAATCGTAACAAATCGAAACCAAACGAGTTGGAATCGTTATTGAATTGAAAACCAAAAATTTTTCAAGTGATTTATGGCCATAACAAGGATACTCTACGAGCTTGGATTTATTCGTTTTCCTGGTTTTATTTGTTCATATTTTTTAAGCATTTTTAATTAATGTAATAAAAAAAATATAACAACAACAACAATACGTACGCATAATTAAAAACATCATCATCATCATTATTACGTTCATAATAATCGTGTTGAGCGAAATCTGGGCATATGTTGTTAATTAAATAAAACTACAACAATAACAAAAGCAAAAACAAAAACAGCAAAAACCATAATAATGATGAAAAATTAAAAATAAAAAAGGTAAGTTTAGCACACAATTATTTTTAAAATACTCGTAAATAAATTCAATAAAATACACACAACCACACCTATAAGCACTCAAGTTATTGTCATAATTTATGAACACAATTGAACTGAATTCACAATACAAGTGCCACAGGAAGGTAGACACTGCAATTATTTAATGGGAAATTAAATAATGACAGCAGAAAAAACAACAACAACTAAAAAATTCAACTGAATTTAAATAATAATTTATATCCTGTATCAGTTGAAAGGTCCTTGTTTTCCCAGCAGTTCGTTTCGAGGTCTATTAATTAAAAGCTTTGCAAACTAACCGCAAAGACTTTTTGCTTGATTAACTGCTTAACATACATACATACATAATTGGTCATTACAACCCTTCATTCAGGATTACGACCTAGCTGCTTTCTAACCGCTTAGCTTCGTTCTTTATTAAGGCCTTGATAACATACTGAGGTTCAGGCAACATGCCTACATCAAATTGAAAATTTACTGGAAATGGCCCTACATACATTAATCCAGGCCATGACGGCATACCCCACGGTGCACAAAGCACGGGTGGAAACAATGCGTCCACCAGCGCCCCCACGCACAGTGATGCAACCACATGATATGCATTCAAGCATAAGCTTATGCATATCATGTGATATGAGTGAGTACCAATTCGAAGCCATGCATTTGGACATGACTTCCCTTTTGGTTTGGGGTCGGAGACTATCTAAACTGCTTTTTGGGCGCTACGTGCAACTATGTGTGGGGTTTTACGTGGATAGCTATCCGTGTGGACCTAATCCCACGGTGCTCTTCGCACAGGGTGAAAAATAATGCGTCTATCAACGCTCCCACATACTGCAATCACTGGCTGCAACCCTGTATGTGGGTAGCAATTTGAAGTCATGTTGTTTTGGACATGACTTCCCCCTTGTTTAGGGGTCGGAGACCATCTAAACTCCTTCAATGCGTTAAGAGTGTAACGCCATACCGTACTGACACACTTCCCGCGATTTGGTTTTAAACCACAGCCACCACGTCGCTCCCACAAGGGGGCCTCACCATTGCCGGGCAGAGACAAGTCCCTGGGGCTCCCGGCACCCGTGGTACCAGATTAAGACCTCTGGTCAGGCTTTGCAGCCAAGTAAGACCAGACTGTTGCCAGTTGAACCCCAACAAGTACCTGACTGGTAGCAGCACCCTTAGTCGCCTTGTACGACAAGTATGGTGATCACTGTGGTAGTATTCTATTCCCGCTACCACACGGGGAGGGCGCTACGTACAGTTATCTCCGTTTATGTCCTTTAAGTCAGGCTTACAACCTAGCTTCTCATGCCACCCATGTTGTGAGTATCCATCCTGTTGAAATAGAATATCGTCCAATTCTTAACTTATTTAACTTAGTTGATCATTACAACCACTAAGGCAGTATTACCACCTACTTTTTCATACCAACCGTGTTGTTTATTTTCGAAAGAAGACTGCTGAGAGAAAATCACCGAAAGAATTCCGTCCACATCATAATCTTTATTTCCATGCCAATAAAAAATCGGTTCTCATCAGCAGTTACGTTCTAAGTTGACGGTAACGTCAAACCAGAGTCATACCAACTTTTCTACATCCACTTTGCAGTTTCCCGAGCTCTATATACGACAATCCAGTTTTTTTTTTAAATTAATTCCCGGGTAGGAAATGAGCTTCATTGCTGAAGACATTACCCGCTTGAGCGGTTTTTGTTGACTTTACGCTTTTTATGGTGGTCAATGAAGCTTCCTGTGAAAGGGTTAGGATTAGATGGGCTGTGGTTTGTGGATTGTGTTTGCAAATGTGACTTAAGAAAAGTCCACATAAAAATGTCGAAGATTTCAAAGCGCAAAATCTCAGTAGCCAATTCACACCACTTTCCAAGTGAGATGAAAATACGCTTAAATCCTTCATAGAAACGTCCTGTTGAAGCTACATAACGCTGGTGTCCATATCATCCGATACAGGCCAAAAGAAGTTGGTAATAATCAACCAATAATGCTTGCAGTTGACACTGATGGACTAACCAATGTCGATTTTAAAGAACTATGAAACGATAGTGTCGCCTGCCCAAAATCCACACCAAAACAGTGACATTTTCAGGATGCCATGGCATGCTCTTGGATCTCGTGTAGATTGAGGTCATCAGATCTAGGCTCTGCAGCAGTTGCCAATAGCTAAGATGGACTGAAGTCATAACAACGTATACCGCTGTACACACTAATATTGAAGGTGCCTTTAATAAATCATGTAGCCAAACTGTTACACAATCCGTAGGTAGTCGCCGTAGTCTAGTAGTTAGTGTGTTAGCTTATTAGACGTAAGACCACGTTTCAAACCCCAGGTCTCCAACAACACGAAATATGAAAAAAATATTTCTTCGTCGACTTCCTCTCAGTAGATTTCTGGCAAAAATTCTAAGAGTAACTAAAATTGTCATGAAATGTTTTTCAAAAACCTGTCGTTGGGAATCGTCCTTAAACTGTAGGTCCCATCACTCATGGATAAAAATTAACACACACAACATAAGTGGTGTGAAAAGCTAGGTCGTGATCCTGACTGAAGAGTTGTAATGACCAATTATGTATGTATGTATGTAAAAGCACATAAATGTTCGGCCGTCTTTAGGAAATTCCTAAATGATGTACTGTATCTTCAGAAGTTTAGTTTGGTTTGACTAGATTAAATTGTCAGTCGATGTAAAAATGTAACTTACATGGGACTCATAAGGTCTCGTTGTAGTGATGAAAGTACCTATTCAACTATAACTCTTGCCTTTCCATAACCACCATGACGGTGTTATGAAAGTGTGGATTTTGTAAAAATCATTTACATTCTGTCAATAAATTTTGTTTGCCCAAGAATCCTTGGCTTATATTCCCAAGTGTCTCAATGGCAGAGAAGATATTTTGTGGTCTCCTCTTCTCTTCATTATTACTCGCGTTTACAGAAGTTTTTGTTAGATTGTCCTAGTCTCCGGTCATTGATTACTGATCACCTTCTTAAACAAATAAGCATCATTTGTTTGCCCCTACGCAGTGAAAGCCAGATTTTACGTCTGAATTCATACGAGTTTTCTGTTACACCAGCCCTTACAAAAACGTCGGAGTTATTATTTTATTATTTATTTTTACCTTTAATGTTCCCCTGTGCGGAAACTCTTATGAAGGTAACCGCTGAAATCTATCTCCTCCAGAGATGCACGATATTTTTGGTCGAGTGAGGGGGACCAAAAGTTAGATCCTTGCTAATGCACGAATCTGTGGTATGATGGATATCATTTGATAGGGAGTGGAATATTACACTACAATACTTCAAAGTGTTCATTAGATGACGTGCTGTTTGATAATCATTGGCGTGTTAAGGAAAATGTCTACCAGGGCATTATAAACTATTCTATCTGGTTAGGCCGTGAGTAATGAAGCAACACTTACGCTCTTCGTTTAAAGATATTGGGGAAGTGAACTGAAAGGATCCATAAATCATATGACCAGTATGTACAATATTTGGGAATTTGGAAAGATATATGCGTACTAATGAAATTTTGGACTTGATAACAAAAAATTCCATATCTCTATTAGCGCAGTGACAGCAAACGGCTCACCATACAGCATAGGGCTGGGCTTATTTGATTCAATATCTCAATACGGTCACATGGGACTCCAGTTTGCTTTTAAGGCTTTTTTCTCAGTTATAAACACATAAAGTAAGAGCCTGCTTCGCCTATAGACTCAAAGCAGATGTGCTAATACGTCCATATTTTGGATATGAGTTTTTTTTTGTGTTGTAACAATAAACTTTACAGGTACAGTTTGTAAATTAAGTTGTCAACAGAAATTACTTTAAAAACTTTCTTCTGCCATTTGTGGTTTTATTCTACGAATGTTTATTTATTTTCTTTCGAGTCCTTTTATAAGACTTCATATTTATTTTCGAGATTAAAAAAGTTTTTTGTTAAATTTAATCACAATATTGTTGGTTTTAATTCTGTTTACTTTTAATTTTTATTAAAAATTTCTTTAATTTTCTTCGTTTTTTGTTTGTTTAAATTGCTTTAAATTGTAAGAAATAAATTTTAAGTTTTTAAAAAATAAAAATTTTTTAATTGAATAAATATAAGGCAGATGTAAATTTGAATTACTAATTAGGGAAATAAAAAAAACGAGAAAATAAACATCAGACAATATAGGAAAACACCATGTAGGAAAATTTTTCAATGGAACTTTACTTAACGTTTTTTTTTAAACTTAATGGCTGCTCTAGAGCGGCCCTAAGTGTGTCCGCTCATGACTCCATCGAGGAGGCAGCCCCTTCTACCTACCTAATGGCTGCTCTAAAGACAGAGTGATAAAAACGAAGTGTTTTAGTTCTACATCAATGACGATATTAAATACATACATACATACATACATAATAGGTCATTACAACTCTTGAGCCAGGGTTACGACCTCGTTTCTCACACCACTTATGTTGGGTGTGTTAATTTTTATCCATGCGTGGCGGGGCCCATAGTTTAAAGATGACTCCGAATGACAGATTTTTTGAGAAACTTTTCCATGGCAATTTTTTATTGATTCTCAGAGCTTTTGCCAGAAATCTGCTGAGAGGCAGTTGGAAATATTTCTTCATATTTCGTTATTATTGCAGATGTCTGACCTGGGTTTGAAGCATGACTTTACGTCTAAGCCAACGCTCTGCCTACTAGATTACGGCGACTTAATGCCTGTGATTCTATAAAGCCAGGAAAGGAACAGAATAAAATGTCCTGCCATCTCTTTTAGAGATAATCCTCAATGCATATTCGTAACAGATTGGACCAGAATATCCCTGCAGCATAACTGGTAGGACTTAAGTCAGTTGACAGCTGTACGAAAAAAAAGGAAACTTAATAACTATGAATCACAGTCTTATTTTGAAGCCTATCTTTTTAACAATTACTGGGGGTGTAAAACCGCCCCTGTATAATAGCGGGTATATCATTACAACTCTTCAGTCAGGATTACGACCTAGCTTCTCACACCACTTATGTTGTGTGCGTTAATTTTTTATACATGAGTGGCGGGACCTAAAGTTTAAAGTCGACTCTGAACGACAGACTTTTGAGCAACTTTTCATGTCAATTTTATTTACTCTCAGAGTTTTTTTCCAGAAATCTGCTGAGAGGAAGTCGCCGCAGAAATATTTTTTTTATATTTTCGTTTTGATGTCTGATCTGGGGTCTAATAAGCCGACACACTAACTACTAAACTACAGCGACTAATTATAATAGCGGGTGTGACGTTTATAATACATTGGCTCTTAATAATACAGTCACAAAACATGTTATTCTCGACAACGATATACATATGGCTGCCCTGCAAATGCACGATCTGGCTGCAATAGACCAATCGCTAGGCTGGTATAAATTGTTGAATGTTCTGTGCTCCTTAAAGAAGCTAAAAGTATAAAAAATAATTCATCAATTGGCTCTGCAATAAATACTGGCGTCTAGCCAGCGCTAATGATTTTTGATCTCATTCTCCCATCTTGATGTTCTGCTGCGGTGTCGCCGACAACATTTAAAGAAATATTGTTTGCAGTGAGAAATTTTTTCAAACCACATGTAAAATACATACATCTGTTGCACTACAGTGTCCTTTGTCATAACATAAACACGCTCGCTTTAGGTTTTTAACTAACCATAGAACTATTAAGTCGTGTGGTGAAGTGCAAATACACTTAAAACAAAATCCTGTCTAGTCCCCGCTGAGAAAATGTGGTGTTAATGACTCCTACAAGTGGTTTTTCTTAATATCTTAGGGTTTCTAAGAAAATGTGTAAGATTACACAGTCGTTATCAAAGGCACACTTTGCCTGTGTCCCTTTTAGAGCAGCCGCATGGTAAACAACTCTATTTGATGTTCTAGGAAAGGACGGCATATGGTTTTATGTAAAATACATTCAAGGATATTTATTTGAAAGTGATGTATTGACTGGTTGTAAAACCAAAACAGGCAACTGTTGAATGTTTTCGTGAAGTGAAGGTTTAAGGACTGTTTACCTATTCAATGCAAGAGCGAAATAATACGAAGTCGGTTTTTTGGTAGTGAATATCTGTAGCAGGCAGTGTGTTGGATTATTAGACGTAACGCCACGGTACAAGTCCCAGGTCAGACATCTTATCGAAGGTATTTATTTTATGGATCTTTATACGCAATAGGGTCACAGTATTGGATTGAAAGTCATGGTGGGTGGATAGAACTCGTGTATAATAATGGTTATCGTAGAAGTCGCCGTATTCTAGTAGGAAGTGTGTTGCCTTATTAGACGTAAAGCCCGGATTCGTATCCCAGGTCAGACATCAAAACGAAATGTGAAAAAAAATATTTCTTCGGCGACTTCCTCTCAACAGATTTCTGGCAAAAACTCTGGGAGTAAATAAAATTGCCATGAAAAGTTTCTCAAAAAATTTGTCGTTCGGAGTCGACTTTAAACTGTAGGTCCCGCCACTCATGTAAAAATTGAGAAGTTAGGCCGTAATCCTGACTGATGGGTTGTAATGACCAATTATGTATGTATGTACGAGTGTGTATGTGAGTATCTGTTGTAAGTGATTAAGAATAACGGGCTGGTCATATTCAAAAGGGGCGTGTTCTTGTAAGTTTCTGCATTCTGTGAGAACTCCTTACTACCATGGTGTTCATACTAAGTTCAGACTATAACCAGAGATCGGATTATCAATTCCTTCGACTTCAAAAAGTTCTTTATATGGACATGACGGACTTATGTTAGTGCTGGCAATACCTTATAACCTTTAGTTTAAATTTAATCCGTTGTTTACCTCCCTTTTTCCTTTTCTATTTTTACTTGAGCATTTTAGGGTCATTATTACAACTTGCCGTTAAACTTGGGTTTAGTTAAAGGTAACTTTAGCTAAAGTGAACTTTAAAGTCACCTTTAATTTTTTTCTCTCGTTATTACAATCTAATGATAAAATAAAGTTAACTTTCCCAAAAATATGGCAATGCCGGAGCAATGTCGATAACATTGCTCAAAATAAACAATTTTTTTAAACGCAGTGGCAACGCCGGGCTTAATTTTGTTGTTGTCATATGAGACGTTCAGACATAAACTTAACTTTAAAAGTTAACAGAAGGATGATCCTCCCTTTAGCTTAACGATCTCTTCTATCTTATTGGGGTCTCATAATAACGAAAAACAATTT
Organism: Sarcophaga carnaria; assembly: GCA_958299815.1. Lineage (NCBI taxonomy): Eukaryota > Metazoa > Arthropoda > Insecta > Diptera > Sarcophagidae > Sarcophaga > Sarcophaga carnaria. The sequence goes on along the minus strand of OY283153.1, from coordinate 21,282,879 downwards.
ACCTGCCCGTTAAATCCTCCCTTTAGTTAACGGCAAGTTGTAATAATGGCCCTTAGCCTTTTTGATTTTGGTTTTCCACTCCACTTACATACATGGATATAAAATTTTCAGCAACAACAATAAAAACAACAACAAATTCAAGTCTATTATGCATTTAAAATCATAAATCATGTGTGAGAATGTGTGAATGTTGAAGAAAATTACCCAACAGGATGTGGTCGTCAGGATGTATGTATGTATGATAGGCAAGTAGCTATGTTATGCGGCAAGCAACTAAACAAGCTGCCACGTATCTGATACTGAATCGATTTAAGAAAACAAAAAATTCTATTCTCCTTTAAAGTGTAACAAATCAAAATTGAAATTTAATTTCAGTGTAAATTTCATTCCGGAAAACAAAAGAAAATTTTAAGGAAATTTCATGTAATTTTTGTTGTTGTTGCTATTCGTATTGCTATTGTTTACAACAATATGAAAAGCATATTAAATTTAATTAAATTAAATGAAGATTAAAAGCTTTTCTCCATAAATGTTTGATTATATTTTCAAATGGAAAATAAATTGTAAATAAATTTAAATTTAAAAATTCATACAAAAACTAAATGAAAATTTTAGTTAAGTCCACTTAAGTAAACTTTAATTAATATAGGCAGGCAATTATTATTACTGCAAACAAAATTGAAGGTCTTGTAAAAAAAGCATTCAATTATTTTCTTTTAAAATGTTATAAATAGACTTAAGCAGTATTTTCTTATTAACGTTAGGTTTAGATTATGAATTACTTTTCTGGATCACTTATACCCTGCTTTTCTGAATAATTTACAGAATTTGTGTATATATTCTGCAAACAATAGCAGTTTTTTGTATTCACTTTATTACCAATAAAAAGCCCAACAGGACCATAGTCTTTCTCACACCCGTTGCACATTTGATTGCTCTTTTTGCACGTGCATTTATTAATTATTGAAGGCAATTTCAAAAACTAACGCTGAAGGCTTAAGTTAAGTTATATTTTAGGGTATTTCCGACTTTCTGTCACACCCGTCACTTTCGGCGCATGCATGTTTTAATTATGGAAGCAAATTAAAATAAGTAAAATATCTTCAAAATACATGTTTTCAACATTATTATGTTTTGAACTTTATGTCACACCCGTTACATGTATATGTGTTCATAGTTGCACCCTTTGCATTAAGTTAAAACCCATGTTTAATTAACTATTTCTGTCTAGAAGATTTTTTCAAAGTTATTACCCAAGAATTATAAAAAAAATCAACTTAATGTCACACCCGTTACATTTATTATAAAAGGAGCTTGGTTTTAGATATTAAACTGAACTTAAAGGCAGTTTTTCAACTTAAATTAATTGTAGTATAAAATATTCCTATAATTATAGCAAAAACCAATGGTCACACCCGTTACATTATACCTTGTACAACGTAAGCAATTTTTTCTCTCAGATTTTTTATGAAGCACTTGTGTGCATCATTGTGTTATGGTATATAATATGTCTCTTAAACTTTTGTCACACCCGTTACAGTCTTTGAATGATAAGGTTATAATCACACCCGTTACTTTATGTCTTTTAGGTATTTCCCAGGCAAATATCATCTGTGTAGTCTAAGACCTTCAGTTGGCCTTGCTTTTCCCAAACAGTTTAACTCAGGTCTGTTAGACATTGTGACAGTTCTACATCATGGGCTCAATAGAGGTGCAAACGCCTATTTGGTACTCCTTATTTCAGTGCAGTGTTGTGGCTGGGAAAGTTTTCATGTAAGGTACGATTTTTGGAATAAATTTATAAAGCCGTGGTTAGTTAATTCAATTTCCAGGAGGCAATTTTACATGGCAAAAGATTTAGTAAAATTGATGAATATTAAGAATATCAGTGACCTCCTTATAACTGACTGTACTGCGCGAGTATTATGAAATTTTTTATCATCTGAATAGTATCAGACTAAGCTAATTTGCTCAGCCTTTAAAGTAAGCAGTTCATCGAAAACTCGAATTTAATGTCACACCCGTTACATTGCTATTAAAAACTTATTAAATTTTTCCTTTTGAGCAAATCATGTATAATTGCCTTTTATGAGCTTAATTTTTTAATTTCATTAATATTTCATTATCTCACTCTAAACAAAAGAGCATTTCAAGAATAAAAACTAAAGCAATTCATTAAAGATTTCTTCGAAAAATGTACAGAATGAATGAAATGAAAGAAAATCTTAAAAATTTTTGATTTGAAATCCAATACAGAGAATCAGCAAGAAATCTAATTTTCATTAGAAAGAAAAGTTTTTGTTTTGCTTTGTTTTGTTTTTTTTTTCAAGTAATTGTTGTTGCATGAAAAAATGTTGCTAAAAGTAATCATGTTAATTTTCATTAAAGTTATGAATAAAATATTTTTGCTTCATTTTTGCCTCCTGCTTACTCAAGACTAATTTTTGTTTTTTTTTTGTTTTTTTTTTTGTCTGGAAGTCAAATGCCAAAAGAAATGCAGCTGCAGGAGTAAACGAACACGAGACGTAGAAAGGTAGAAAAATTAGATGAAAATCTTAGAATGAAAACATTTTGGGAAAAATGAAAAAGTTTGTGAAGACAGCAGAGAAGGAGAGAGAGAGAGAGAGAAATGAGGAGAACATTGCAATGAAATGAAATCAAATCAAATAATGTGATTTAAGTTAATGAACGTTTGTACATACATACGAACAAAATAGCCAAACATTTTATAAGACAAACTTACATGGCCATACTACACCCATGCCCATGCCCATACTCACCATACCCATGCCCATGCCCTTGCCTGTACACACGTTGCATGGCAGCATGATACTTTAATAGAGAAAAAACAACAAGTCTTACGGGATGGCAGACAACAGGCGGACAGACTTAAAAGTAGATATGACAGACACATAGCCATGTTAAGAAGACGAGCACAAGGATAAATAGGAAGACACTTACACACATACATAGTCACACAACTAAAATAGAAAATAGAACTTATTAAACGTAAGTGAGTGAGTGAATGAGTGAATCACTGCATTGAGGCGCATACATCGTCGTACACCCGTGCAATTGTACATCTATCTTGCAACATGACAGCAACAATTTCTAAAGTCAATAGTTTATATTTCTAATGTTTGTTTGTATGTATGTTTATACTTGTTGTTGTTTTTGTTTTTTTATTTCTCTTTTATTGCTCGGTTGCTCATTTAATTTTTGAACACTTTTTTCGATCTGAACGTTGAAGTTTTCGTATGAAATTCTCGTTTTTCGTTTTTCGATTTTCTTTTTTTGAAGACAGACAACAAATAAACAAGTAAACAAACGAACATGCAGCCATTTTTTGTTGTTGTTGCCTTATAACTATAAGTACAGTGAATGTCGGCGAAAATCGTACAGCATATATCAATGAAATATCGAAGCTACTGCGGCATCAAGCTGTTTACGCCAAGTGGGCATCCTCTTCTTTGGTTTACTTGAGGATTTTAATGGAGATTATGTTGGATTATGTCATCTAGAGGTCTATGAAGCGCTTGAACAATTCTATTCTGTTTTTACGTGGCACTAGGCCATACGACCAGTGACAGTGTAAGCATTGAAAATCCTACAGCAAATATCAAAGAAATAGAAGAAATAGAAGGTACTACAGCATCCACCTGGTTATATCAAGTGGACGTCCGCTTCTTTGGTTTCCGCGAGGACTCCAATTGATAACATCTAGAGGTCTACGAAGCGCTTGACCAATTCTGTTCCGTTCCACTTTTACTGTTACAGCGTAAGCATTGAAAATCGTACAGCAAATATAAACCAAATACAGAAGTTACTGCAGTATCCAGCTCTTTACGCCAAGTGGGCATCTCCTGCTTTGATTTTCGCGAGGCCTCCAATTGAAAACGTGATGGATTATGTCGTCTAGAGGTCTACAAGGCGATTGATCAATTCTGTTCACTTTTACTTGGCAGTAGTTCAGTACGACCAGTAACAGTGTGTAGGCATTGGTTCACAAATGCTTGTAATGCCTATAAATCTCTGTTAACCTTGATCCAAGTTTCGTGATAATATAACAGAATAGATTCCAGGCAGCTAGTAAAGGTGTTGCCTTTAGTGCGCAAGCATATGTGGCTGAACACCGTCCTCAGCCCAACAAGATAGCAGAATGACTTAACCTTGTCAAAGTTTTGTTGGAAAAAATCGTCCAGAGACTAGATTGTTTATCCCATAAACCTCGCAAGAATACTTATATATTTTCTACAATTAGTGTGTGAGCACAGCGATTTTGAGAGTCGTAAGAGGTATATCAGAAGTCTTCCCTAAGGACAACACTACTACACTTCAGATTTGCAAAAATGTGGGCATACTGTTAAGACTTTTCTTCTGTAAAAGTCATGTGACAAATCATTTGTAAAAATTAGAAAAACACATTTCAGTATATGAACTGTTTTTGAAGTCACATGTAAAATGCATTCGTCTTTTGTCAAAGTCATGTGACAAGTCATTTGTAAAAATTCAAAACAGATGTCAGTATATGAAGTGTTTTTGAAGTCACATGTTTAATGCAACAGACCTCAGTATCATGCAGTATTTTTGAAGTCACGAGTAAAATGCATTGTGTCAAAGTCATGCGACAAGTCATTTGTAAAAATTCAAAACAGATCACAGTACAGTAATACCCCGCTTAACGCAGGGGATACGTTCTAATAAGTTCCATCGCTAAACGAAACATCGTTAAACGAGGCAACTAATAAATCAACATTGACGCAAGAAAGATGTTTTCGTACTGTGATTGCGACTTCTGAAAATACACTTGGAATCTATATTCTGGACAGGCTAACAAAAGAGCGTTGAAAAAGATACGTATGATACACCGTTGCTATAGAGTGCACCGCTTTTGTACTACCGCGTAATACTGAAACAGCGTTTCAGCGGGGTCTTTCTGTACATGAAGTACTTTTGAAGTCGCATGTAAAATGCATTCGCATTCTGTCAAAGTCATGTGACAAGTCATATGTAAAAATTCAAAACACATCTCAGTACATGAAGTACTTTTGAAGTCGCATGTAAAATGCATTCGCATTCTGTCAAAGTCATGTGACAAGTCATATGTAAAAAATCAAAACAGATGTCAGTATATGAAATGCTTTTGAAGTCACAAGTAAAATGCATTCGCATTCTGTCAAAGTCATGTGACAAGTCATTTGTAAAAATTCAAAACAGATATCAGTACATGAAGTGTTTTTGAACTCAAATGTGTATTGAATTCGCATTCTGTCAGTCATGTGACAAGTTATTTGTGAATATACAAAACAGATCTCAGTACATGAAGTGTTTTTGAACTCACATGTAAAATGCATTCACATTCTGTCCAAATCATGTGACAAGTCATCTGTAAAAATTCAAAACACATCTCAGTACATGAAGTGTTTTTGAACTCACATGTAAAATGCATTCGCATTCTGTCCAAATCATGTGACAAGTCATCTGTAAAAATTCAAAACAGACCTAAGTACCATGAAGTATTTTTGAAGTCACAAGTAAAATGCATCCGCATTCTGTCAAAGTCATATGACAAGGCATATGTAAAAATTCAAAACACATCTCAGTACATGAAATGTTTTTGAAGTCACATGTAAAATGAATTCGCTTCCAAACAAGGCACAATTTCTAAAGTCAATAATTTCTATTACTAATGTAACGTGTTTTTTCCTAGGCATTATAGGAAAATATCTGAAATTTTGTTTTTGCTTCAGGGAATTGTTTTGTTTCCTTAAGAAATTGGAGAAAAAATTATTCCTACTCATGTACGATTTCCACAGGCATACACTGTATGATACCTACACATTCAAACACACCTATGCATTTTTATTTTTATGTTTCCTAAATACTTATGCACCCGTGTCAACGTAGTCGTAGCCGTGTATACTGGCTACAGTCGCATCTGCTAAAGCCATCTAAAAATGTATTTCAACGTGCAACATTTGTGTTGATGCTGCCAGCATAGTGTGGCATGCTTGCATGCATGCATGCATGCTATGGCTGTTGTTGTATAAATAAATAAATGAAATGAATGAGTGAAAGAGCGAATAGAATGAACGGAATGAACAGAATGAATGAATGAATGAATGAATGAACGAATGAATGAAATTAGTTTGACAGGTGACAAAATAATGTTGATTGTTAATTTCTTGTTACACATGCCATCACACTGCATTGGCTTTAATAGATATCGATGTCACGATGTCTGTATGGGAATTTGTTCAATTTAATATATTTTTTTTCTATGTAACAACAACAACAAAAAAACACCACCTAAAGAATTAGCTTCGTTTAAATGTGAATGACACTTTTTTTAAAAGCTATATTGAGTAACAAAATGAAATTTAATTACAAGAGAAGATTTTTAATTGAGTGCCAATAGAACAAAACTGTTTGTGTGTACCTCATGTCAAAATGTCACGTAAGAGGAGATTTTAAAATTTACAAAAGAAAGGTAGAAAATGTGTCTCTAAATACATACCTACATATGTACATAATATGCTAATAAAGCTATTGACACTGACTATAATCTTAAGATTAATAACAAAATCGAGCATTCGTTACATTTGTCTAAGACTACAAACACGATAATACACCGCTTTAGTAAAAATCTATCATACTTGATAAGAAAATGCCTTCCGAGCAAAGACTCTGGCATTAACAATTTATTTTCTTTTCCGAGTATATAAATAGTTACACTAGTCGTGATGTGATTTACAATAGAAGACATAACTGATCTGGCATTTAAGAAGACATTTAAATAAGTCCGGCAGTTTTTGTATTTCCCTACCTTTAACTCAAAAGGCAAGAGTTCTGCTGTCAACAGTTTAATCCTTCAGTTTAATCTTGTCAAAAATGAAACAAGCTGCGTCATTTAATTTGTGTTTGACAGACACTGATCGCAGACTATAATTGAATTTCTTGTTCCTGCGAAAGCAAGACTGCGAAGGCAAGACAGCACCCATCATCAAGTTTTAAACCGAAGATGTCAACCTTCAAAAGACATTTAGATTTCATCATAAGCCCTTTAACTATTCTTCCTCTGTTAGATATTAATTCGTGGAGCCCTGGTTAGCTTTAAAGCTTTTTCACATAGAATTTCGGCTCTGTATCTCCAACCTTTGGAGTTCCAGTATATCTTTAGCCATACGTACTATCTGTATAGGCTCCAAGAACTTAAAATCTCCCTTATAGGCTGCTTTGTCTTGAAATTCATTTCGGTAGGCCTTCTAAAACTTGGCCAACGTAGTAGAATACGCTTCGCACTTCCACACAATTTGCGCATATAGAGAACTACCATGTCCAAGTCTGCGCAAGTACCATGAGCAGTCAAAAAACTGGGTCTCATATACATAGGTTCACGTCGCAGTGTTTCCAGCTAAGTAGTTGTATCGGGTCCGCCATCTAACGTTTTTTTTCAACAAATGCTTATTTCGTGAATGGTAACACTTAGCTCATGTCTGATTTGACAGATAATTAGTTTTATCCTTCCGCTGAATGAATATGGTTGTGTACACGCGTTTTCACTTCGCTAAGTGAGCCTGCGATCGACTTACAGAAAATGCCGATTTTGGCAAAAATAAATAATTTTTTCAGATGAAGCTCATTTTGATCTTGGCTGGTATGTAAACAAGCAAAATTGTCGCATTTGGGGCACAGAAAACCCGCACGCATACATTGAAAAGCCGACGCACTCAAAACGAGTCACTGTTTGGTGCGGATTTTGGTCCAGAGGCATAATTGGGCCATTTTTCTTCGAAAATGAGCAAGGAGTGGCCGTTACAGTCAATGGCGATCGTTATCGGGCCATGTTGAATGAATTTTTGTTCACAAAAATTGAAGAGGATGATAATGGCAACATTTGGTTTCAACAGGACGGTGCTACGTGAACCACAGACGAAGCTACACTCGATGTTTTGCGCCCTGTTTTTGAAGATCACATTATCAGCCGCAGAGCTGATATTGTTTGGCCACCTCGGAGCTGCGATTTCACACCGTTGGATTATTATTTGTGGGGTGCCGTCAAAGATAAGTGTTACGTCGACAAGCCAGAGACAATTGACGCTTTAAAGGACAATATTCGTGAAGCCATTGGTGAAATACAGCTGCACACAATCGATAATGTGCTTAAAAATTGGACCGATCGTGTAGGCTACTGCATGGCCAGCCGAGGCAGCCATTTGAATGAAATTATTTTCCATTATTAACCGGGAGGATTGTACTTTCAAATAAAAAAAGAAATTTGAGAAAATATTCAGTAGTTTTTTTAAAGCATTTTCAAAAAAAAAAAGTTATTTGGCGGACCCTTTATTAGGGATAAGCTGAAGTGTTTTTCTTGCTTATTAGCTGTTCTCCCATCGTGACTGCCATTTGCTTATGAAATCCTGTAATATGTCTTTCAGTATAGTGTTTGCCAATGTTGTCCTTAATCTAAAGTAAACATTAACAGAAATTAAACTCAAATTTAAACATCATCATTCTAGTATTTTAAGGAAAGTTCCATTTAACAAAAGTTCCATTAACAAAAGCTCAACAAAAGAAATTGTATAACATTTTATTAGGAAAATATAACTGTACCTATTATTTCTTACACTAGTGTAATTAAAATGTTTTTTATTTGCATCTTTGTTTACTTTCTTTACTTCCTTTAGTATTAAAATGTTTTGTAGTATAACTGTACGAAATACACTGTGAGCCACTGTATCCAAATTCGATTAAAGAAATTTTATATTTTGTGTTATATCGTACCATCATACCGCTCTGAATTGACGGTAACATATCTTCCAGAGTCATATCTTCAAGTCGCCGTAGTCTAGTAGGTAGTGTGTTGACTTATTACACGTAAAGCCAGGGTTCGAGCTCCAAGCCAGACATCAAAACAAAATACAAAAAGTATTTCTACGGAGACTTCCTCTCAACACATTTCAGGCAAAAACTCTGAGAGTAAATAAAATTGCCATGAAAAGTTTCTCAAAAATCTGTCGTTCAGAGTCGACTTTAAACTGTAGGTCCCACCACTCATGTATAAAATTAACAGACACAACATAAGTGGTGTGAGAAACTGAAGGGTTTTAATGACCAATTATGTATGCTAACTATATCTTCCAGAGTCAATAAAACTCAATGAGACCTTCAAAAAATAATGCGCCTCAAATAGTCAGTTTTTTTTGACTTTTCTACAACCAGTTCTAGATTTTTCGAGCCCCTTGTATGAGTTTCATCGTAAATAGTAAATTTTATTTCAAATTGTTGCATAAGTTCACCTTTATAGGGATCGAGGTACAAATCCAAATTCAAAATGTGCCATAATGAGCCAAATGAGCCACTGTCTTGTAGAAATGACACGCAGCCCACTTTGTGATTTTCAAACGCAGTTTAAAACGGCACTCTAAAGAAAATGGTCCAGTTTCACCCCTACACCATAATGTTATCAAAACAGTCGCTTTCGCCATGCAATGGCTTTTCCACAATCGTTTTCCGTTTTTCCTATACGATCGTTATACTTGCTGACGCAACCATCCACTGAGAAATCCTATTACAGAAGAAAAAAATTGTTCTATAAATCGGCATTGTTCCAGCATATCTTTGGCGTATTAGCTGGCTAGCGGCGGTTGTTGCATGAGTTGAATTTTATTAGGGAGGTATAATAATAAATGCAAAATATGCCATAATGAAACCTAAGAAATCGGATTATCCACATTTACATTGCTATGAGTCAAAGGCCTGATAACATTTTGTAATGCTTGCAGTCTGTTTGAATTTCTTTATAATTTTGCCATTTCCTGGTATATTAAGTTGATTATGATGACTACTGTCCTACGGTAAAGCATTAAAGCATTAAAGCATGACTTTTGTTCCAAGTTTTAACTATTTTTACGCGTTCTTCGGTTGTTAAACTCTCCACATACACAAATCATACTTCAGATGAGAGATTTTTAATAGTTGCTAGCCATGCCAAACCTGAGTTCTGATACCACTAAATGGATAACCTGTTATTGATTTTTTGTTTATTAAAAATGTTTTTCAAATCCGCATTATTTTCTTCTCACAATACAGAATTAAAGTAAAAAAAAAAATCATTTTTTTTCTTTCTAAATTTTCCAAAAAAGAATCGAAACAAAATAATAAACATTCCTGCTCTCTTTGAAAATGTACTCCCTCTCCAATACATTTACACACACCCCCATTCATACAATATACATATGTATGTATGTAGTGGGTATGTGGTTATGTTCTCATATCTTATCTCTCGCAATCCACACTGTCAAATACATACGATGGCTGTTTAATAAAGTTATTCCAGATTTAGTTTTCAAGTTCTCTCATGTTCTTCATCCTCTTCGTTTATTAAATTTCATTTTTTATTATTGCTGATCTTTATTGAATATTGTTGTTGTTGTTTTGCATATGTTGTTCTTGTTGTTTTTTTTTTTTGTAAATTCCTCTCTTTACTAAATGCAAAATGTTTATAAACAGACATAACTGTGAAAAAAATACTCGTGCTTGTACTACATGTACGCGCGTGTGTGTGTGAAAAAGTATTTGAACTTCGTAATAATATACAGAGGAATGCATTTTATTTTTGCATATTATTATGACCAGATGTACAGTTAGTTGAGAATTTTTTGCTTTCTTTTATTTTTTCTTTCATTCTCTTCCTTGATATGTCTGCTAAGCTAACATGGTTTCGTAAGGTTTATAGGGGCGAGTGTTTAAAAGTTTTCTTTTGAGACAATTCTTACCAAAGAGCATATTGTTGGATTGTGTGTGTTTGTTTGTACGTGTGAAGGAGTAAAATATGAATGTCGTTATGAGAGTTGTATGTGTGTGGCATTTAAGTGGTTTCGGTTTTTTCTTTTAAATGTTTGCATGAGTATAGTAGTTACACTACTGGTGATTGCAATAGGAACGGAATTTTTTCTTGTGCTTGCTAGAGTGGTCGAAGCATTGAGGCTTGACGGTTTTTTAAAATTAAAAATTTTCGTTTCGTTTTTTTATAAATGTTTGTATGAGTGTGGTAACCATAATGCTGGTGATTACGATGGCAGCGGAATTTTTTCTTGTGCGTGCTAGAGTGATTGAAACATTTGTGATTGAAGCAATTGAAGCATTGAAGCTTTACAGTTTTTAAAATTTTAAACCGATTTTTAACAAAGAACTGCTCAATTTTGTTATCGATTACATTAAGGACATCTTTAGTCTGTATGTGGCTTCAGTGATATTAACATAGGTATGCGTGATATAGCTTTAGTTGTTAGCATTACCGAGACTAGATTTGATACTAAAAAGCCTTCTTCTCAGGGCATTAATTGCCTGGGTTAATGTGTAAAAAAGGGACACCAGCAAGTAGTATTTTTTCTTTGTGGAAAAAGTTTTAAACAACAATTTTCGGTACTTAAAGTCAATTTTAATCAACATTCTGTAGAGCCATTATTGTCTGTACTCTCTTCATGGTTTTCAAAGCCTTTTGGAGCACTCAGCATATACTTTTAGGCACCATCAACGACGTTTATGATCTTGTATTGTCCTGAAGAAGCACAATATCTTTTCTGTTGCTCAATTCTGGTTGATATTTATTGGTTTCTTCACTTAAATGGTAAAGATTTGAGCAGTAGGGATAAGAATTTAAGGTTTTTCTCAGTTGTACCATCTCATAATGGATTCTTGTCTTCCAATCATATCAAAACCTTGAGAAAGCTTCGTTTGTACAGTCAATCCAAGTTGCTCTTGTTTTGAGAAAAATGTTACACTTTGTAATGCAATCGGTAATGTAAAGTAAATAAAAACGTGTAAGCAATAGCCAATAGTCTGGGTCGACGTTCAGAAAATTCTTAACATTTGAATTCAATGGCGATTGTCGAGATTTGTACCAATTCAGTAAAAAATTTCTTCGTTTGATTGATGTACACGCCAGTTTTTAACGACAGGAAGGAGATTGGGTTCCGTAAGGACAATGCAGATTGTGTATTGCAAAAGTGACCCTCTGAAGTAATTTTATAGTTCGGGCAAATGGCAAATAACTTCTGCGGTAAGCTGTGCTACATCTATTGGATACCAACCCAACGCTATGTCGGAGAATGAGAAAGCAACTTGGTCTTTATTTTGCAGCCGATCTGAATTATCTGTCGGGAATGGTTATTACGCGGTCTAAGTGTCCTCATTATAAGCTGTGTACGGTTCTAGGACTATGGAAAATAAATGGCTGTAGTATTGCAATGAGTCATATGTGAGTTAAGTGTGCCTATCCGTCCCATTTTCTTGGGTTGGCCGACGCTTTTCGTTACCAAATTCCAGAACCTTGCTTTAGAAATTTCTATGCGAACTATTGAGTCACCGTAGTCTAGTAGAGTTTTGTCTTATTAGACGTGATGTCACAATTCCAACTCCAGGTCAGACATTTTCAATAAAGCGAAATTTAAAAAAAATATTTCTTCGTCGACATCCTCTCAGCAGATTTCTGGCAAAAATAGGTTCTCAAAAAATCTGTCGTTCGAAGTAGACTTTTAAACTGTAGGTCCCGCTACTCATGTATAAAATTAACACAAACAACATAAGTGTTGTAAGAAACTAGGTCCGTTATCCTGACAGGAGGGATGTAATGACCAATGTATGTATGTATGTATGTGCCAAAGTAGAGTGTTGGCTTATTAGATGAACGCCTGTTGTTCAACATCTGGCTCAGGCCTCTTAAACAAAACAAAAACATTTTTTCTTTCGGCAACTTCACTCAGCAGTCTTCTGACAAAAATTCTGACAGTAAAATTAAATTGCCATGAAAAGTTCTTGAAATCCGTTGTTCGAAGTCGACATTAAACATTAGGTTGCACCACTCATGGACAAAATTAGCACCTACAAAATGGGTGGTGTGAGAAGCTAAATTGTAGTCCTGACTAAAGGGTTGTAATGGTCAATTTAAAATCTAGGCCAATGAACTATTTTCCTTGCGGCGTTTGCAAGCAAATACATGGCACAAGAATTATGGTCGTGTAAACGATGAGCCTAAGAAATTTCGCTTCGCAAGGGGTTTATATTAGGATGATCTGATGAAGAAAACGAAAAAAAAATAATTCTAAATAAATATTTGTTTGACTTGCACTTATTCTAATGCCCTGCAGTGTAGGTTTTTCTTTTTATTTTCTTTCTTTTTGTGGGCTCTCCTATAGTATGTTCTCATGATTCTTTGCTGTTCTAAATATTGACATGATTTATTTGAAGAGATTCTTTTTCAAATGTTTGCAAATCAGTGTGTGTGTATGCGAGAGTACATGTGGTTGTTTGATAATATTGTTATGATTGTTTTTATTGTTGTGCTCTCTCTATCACTCGGTCTGTCTGTGTGTCTGTCGGTCCTGTCTGAGTCAAGTGTCTTTGTTTTCCAGGTGATTATAACATGCAAATAAAATACAATGACAACAACGTTAACCACAATAATAAAATAAAAACTACACAGGATTTCTTTCTTTCTTCAACACATTTTTTTATTCAGGTTCATCTTTATTTCCTTTTTTCTTTTTGTTGTTGTTGGTTTTTTGTTGTGTTTTTTGCAAGAAAATAATGTGAAGACATTTTTCATCACACAGCACAACAATAATAAGATGCAACAAATCAAATCGTTTGGATTTAACAAGTTAAACCAAAAACAAGCAAAAAAAGAGAAGGAATTGCTTCACATTTTGCGGTTGATTTTCATACAAAAAAAAATTTAAAAAAAAACACAATTTTTTTTTGCTTTTAATGACCATCATTTATGCCAGTTTATTTATAAAAAATTCATTTTTTCGTTAAGTGTGTGGCATAACAACGTGACGTTTTTTGGCACCTTAGTTGGTGGTTATTATTGCGAAATTAATAACAAAAAAAAACTCCACACACAGCCAAATAAAGCCAACCAACCAACCAACATGTATGTAACATTCATACCTAAAGACCGAGACACTTTACTTCATACAGTAGTTTAAACAGTAGGTTCATTATGGTCAACAAATGCAAAACACAGGTAATAAATTAACAACAAAAATTACAACAAGAGGCTTTTAAGAATGTGTCTCATAAATTAAATGCAGAAAACAGAATCTCAGACACGCATAAAGAAAGAAAAAAACAAAGAATTTTTAGAATTTCAGGATTTTAAAAGATTTTTAAGCCTGACTTAAAATTAAACAAAGAATATCATGCGTAAGAGGTTTTGTTGGCATCTTACAGATTAATATAGAGACAGGAATATTAAAAGTCTTAATTGCGGATTGACAATCGAATAATAGGATTTGGGAGGTCCAAAGTCATACCCGATTTTTATTACGGGCTGTTGAACTTCATAAAGGATTTTTAAAAATTTTTGAGCATTCCTTCGCTGTATGTTATGTTTGAACTTGAAGCTACTCAACTGCCATTTGCTAAGTTTATATACCCTTGCAAGGACAAGAACTACATACATACACACATAATTGGTAATTACAATTCTTCGGCCAGAATTACGACCTCGTTCCTCACATCACTTGTGTTGTGTGTGTTACTTTTATGCATGAGTGACAGGTCTTGTGAAGACGCCGTAGTCTAGTAGGTAGTGTGTTGGTTTGTTAGACGAAAGGCCACGGTTCAAATCCCAGGTCAGATATCAGAAATGATATATGAAAAATATTTCTTCAGTGATTTCCTCCAAACAGATTTCTAGCAAAAACTCTGTGAGTGAAATAAAAATTGCCATGCAATCGAACATTGTCCAATAATACCGGATATCTTTGAAGGAAATAACGAGAACGACTCAAAATGACTTTTGCAGTAGAAAACATTTTCTTTGTCATTGTCACGCGCTTGGAAACCTGAGAAGAACAATTCTTGGGCACCAAGAATTTAGTGACAAAACATACATAGACAATTGGCTATTCCATTACCCTTCAGTCAGGATTACGGTCTAGCTTCTCCTAGCTGGTGACAAAACATGTCTAGCTAAAATCGATTTGAAAAAAATTCAAGCCTTCATAAGACTCTCGGGATAGTATATAGATGCCAACCAAAAGCTATAATTTTACAAAAGAATAGGGTTACTGTAACAACGGTACCTTATAGGACCCAAATAAGCTCAGATCATTTAGGCTACTGCCAGTTGAACTTAATCCAAACTAACTTCATGGACTAATGCCTAAAGTGCATGGTCTTGCGTGTTAAAACCACCAATCCTAACCCACAGAAACAATCTCTTACTCTTCCGAGATATCACCAAACTAGGGCTTCATTCATGTCATTATAGGGGTGGGTTGCCAGATTTTTTCTTCCTTATCTGACCAATGCTAACTGTTTTTGGTCGATTACTGCCTTTCGACGTTACAGTAGATGGTTTTCTGTCAATCTTGCATGGTTTCGTTGTCTTTTTTTTAATGTTACCCTTATGGGATCTACTTTCTTATCATATTCAACTAGAGCACCAAAGTAAAACAATACTTAAAGCCATTATTACAACTTGCCGTTAACTAAAGGGATCCTCCCTTTAACGGGCAGATAAATTGTTTTTCATTAGTATAAGTGAAAAATATGGTAGAAGTGAGTGTTAAGCTAAAGTGAGGATCATTCTACCGGTGACTTTTAAAGTTAAGTTTATGCTAGAACTTGCCATATTATATATTATTTTCAATATGGCAACTTCAAATATAAACAAAATTAGGAAACACAACAACGAAAAAAGACCGTTCGTTGTCACTGCGTTTAAGAAAGCTTGTTCAATTGAACAGTTTTATCGACATTGCTCCGGTGTTGCCATATTTTTGAAAAAGTTTACATTATTTTATCATTAGGTTGTAATAGCGAAAAAAAGTTAAAGGTGACTTTAAAGTTCACTTTAGCTAAAGTTATCTTTAACTAAACCCATGTTTAACGGCAATTTGTAATAATGGCCCTAAGTGGATTAAAATCATATAATATTGTCGTTGCCATATAATTTATGAACTTAAAGACATTTTTACAATTCATTTTTAACTCAGATTTCTCTCTCCTTTTTCATTTCTTTGCAGGTATGTCGTATAAAATTGTTGAAAGATTCTCTGTCTACAGGTAGGCTGTTTATTTAAGCATTTAATATAAAACATTTTGAACAGAATATTGGCTTTAAATTTAAAAAAATAAAATTTTAAAAATCCTTGCTGATACTAATCTAGATTCCTGCAATGTTAGGTTAGATTTGAGGAAGAGTACTTGTCATTGCGATTCCAGAGGTAAAGATGATCCATACTAGAACAGACAGAAAGAGAGAGAGAGAGAGGATAGTGAAGGAGATAGGGAAGTTGAAAAAGCAGAAGAGCTAGGAAAGGGAGAATATAAGAGACGGAGGAAAAAAGATTGATGCAATGTTTCTTGCGGTTCATTAGAATACAGTTTTTGCGCAAAATTCGATCTAACTAAATTGGTAAGGTTATCACAAACTACTTCAATGGTATTGAATTAAATATGACTATTTAAGATCATAATTATCCTCATTTGTGTGAAGATAAATTCAAATTTAACTAGCAAAGACAAAAACCAAAAAATTTAACAGAGCTAATGTTAAAGTTAACAGATCAATATTAGGTGGTTAACAGAAAATCCAAAAAATAGCCAAGGAAGAAATCGTCCACATATGCCTAAAATGGGACTTGCTGCACGTATCCCACTATATACAAATTGTAACCTAAGGTGTCCCTAATAAAACCCAATAAGTGGTATATCCCAAATAATTTTGGAACTTGAGATATCGGGCTTCAAATATACCCTATGTTAACAGTGCCTGGGTGATGGATAATGTGGAAAAATGGGCCCTGTTAACATAGTGATTTTTTCAAGCCCGATATCTCAAGCATTTTGGTTATATTTGGGTGATTTCTTCTTTGATTTTCTGTGAAACTCTTAACATTGCTCTGTTAACTTTAACATTAGCTCTGTTAAATTTTTTTGTTTTTGTCTTTGCTAGTTAAATTTGAATTTATCACATATTATCCCCAGCATTACTGATCAGATCGATGTTCGTATATATCAAGTTTTTAACGTTTTTGAAAATATATATAAGGCTTGGAAATAATCGTTTTGTACTTAAAATAGTCTTGTCCTAATGCCACAGCACTTCATTTAAATGTTTTCGCCCAAAACTTTAATCATTTAATGTGTTCTCTTCGATTGCGAGAAATTAACGCATGCTTAATGCACATCTGGCATGAATGTCTGCATGAATGTACGAGTGCAGCTAAAATAGAAGCAACGATACTAACATTATCAGACAGAAATTTAGTCAAACTTCACCTCGTATGAAGAAAATTAACAACATAATGTGTCATCATAGATTAAGTCATTGTCTGTTAGTTTTATCATCTAAAATACTACGTACTTCAGTTAATTGAAGTTCATTTTCTAATAAAAATTATATTGTGTGTGTGTGTGCGGTGCTCTGTGACAAACTTTTATTCAAAAACTTTCTTTCAATTCCATACCATTTTCATTTTCAAATTTTGTTCTGAATGACTTTATTTTTGTTATTTTTGTAGCAGAAACAAAGAAAAAAATGGAAAGAGAAAAGAAAACTTTTTTATTTGTTTTCTTTCCCTCTCCCTAATTGAAAAATAATTAAAGAACTTAAATTAAATTTCTAATAACGTCTGACTTCTTCAAATTGTATTCAAGGAAATTTAACTAAACGATTAACGCTCTCGATAAATAGCTACAAAATCATTTACAGTTCAAATGCAGATTTCTAGGTCGCTAATTTAGCTCAGACCATGTGGGAGTTCCTGCTTTAACTGATATAAAGTAGGTCTCACTACATTCAAAATGAGTAATCTGATCGTCTGATTAATATTCAATATTTGCATACGCCTATACCCCGCGCCCTCCGTAGTCTAGTAAGTAGAGTATTAACTTCTTAGAGGTTCTAACCCCAGGTTAGACATCTCAGAGAGTAAATAAAAAATTGCCATGAAAAAAAGTTTTTCAAAAATCTCTCTTTCGGAATGGACTTTAAACTGTAGGTCCCGCCACTCATGTATAAAATTAACACACACTTTGCCGTCAAGACCCTGGTGTAACCAATAATCAAATCGTGCTACACACCAGTCGCCCATTATCTCGTTAGTATTAGCTGCTGAGTCTTTACAATAAATGTACTAGAACACACATTCTAACTTCACTTGTGACACGGTTGCCAGATAATTTCTGTACTTTGATCTTGAGATTTAACGCCTTCTAAAGGCAACACTATCAATCAACTTGGGAATGTCACTTACCTCGTTCAAACTGGCCATTGCGCGGAAATTCTCCCGGGATGCCAACCATTCCTGGATCAATGAAGAGTCCCGCTCCATCGCTAGGCTCACTTGGTCCACAATGGATAGGAGGCGTACCAACCAGCTACTTGGACTTGGCCGTAATATCATCACGATCACAGTGGCCATGCTTACAGGCCACTGTGCTATGGGTACACACGCGGAAAGAATGCGACTCCCATTTAACGACTTTTGCCGTGGATGCAGATCCGCCGAGGAGGGTAGACTGTCATCCACTTCCTCTGCCAATGCCCATCCCTTGCGGGGTGCAGATATAGGTTATTTGGCTCTCCAACCCTTGTCAGCTTGACGGAGCTATCGTCCATTGATATCAAGGACAGCCACGTTTATCAAACTTTCTGGCTAGTTTTAAAGCGTGGGGTAGTCGTGCTTTTTGAAAATGTGCAGCCCTTGCGGTGACAAACTTCCCCTCCTTGGATCGGAGGAACTTGGTCAGTACAGATGCTGCGTTCACCTGTGGCATCACAACGGGCCGCTATGCGTGCTCAAGTGAGCTTTTGGTATGGAAGCTACCACATTGACCTAACCTAACCTAAAGACAACACTACCATTACCGTCTATTAAAAAATTTAGGCCGGGCCATCATGTTAAAATCTCTAAAACTGAGGAACCCAAATTGCCTTAGGCTAGTACGTACTGCGTTGGCTAGTTCAATAAGAGTTCGTGGTTCAAACTCCTGCTCAACAGCTATGACAGTAAATAAAATAGCCACGAAAAGTGGAGCCAAAGGAGGTAGGTTCAATAACTCATGGATAAAATATGTACACATAACACGGTTGGTTTGAGAAGCTAGGTTGTAATCCTTACTAAAAGGTAGTGCAGTGAGCAATTACGTAAGACTTGTAGTGCGGTCCTTAGGTAGGTAGGTGGAGGTGGCTGCCCATCCAAGAAAAAATTTTGGATGGACTCACTTAGGCCGCATTGGGCCCATTGTCTCGAAACCATTCGGAGCTCCTGATGAAGCGATTCAGGCTGCCAATTGCAATCCCTGACAGTTCCTCCAGATTATCCATGTAGTAAGTACCCAAGTACATCCTTCTCCTTTGGCAAAGAGCCGGGCATGTACCCAGCAGATGAGGGACAGTCTCTTCTTCTTCCTCATCTCTGCAGCTTCTGCAGAAGTCGTTAGCAAGGTGTCCAAGACCAATGCGCCTCGCATGCGTACCCATAATTCAATGCCCCGTAATGAGACCGACAACTACACTGAGTCCGCCTCTTTGGAGTTTAAGTAGACTCATTGTGCGCCCCTCATCCAACCTTGGCCAGATTTTACGAATAGTGCAGCCCTTGCGCTGACCAACTTTTTCCTCTTCCCTGATTTTTGGTGGAACTTGGTGAGTACATGGACTGCGTTCAACTCGTGACATCACAACGGGCCGCTATGCGTACTCAAGTGAGCTTTTTGATATCGGTAGCTCTGATCTCCGATCTAGCCTAACCTAAATAAGTTTCATTTGTTTGACAGTTTACTCAAGAGGAAATGGCGAATATTATTGAGCATTTTGGGCATTCTGACATGTCACGAATCTTTTTTTGTATTCAAAAAATGTAAGCAATAGATTGAAAACTACATACATACATAATTGGCCATTACAACCCTTCAGTCAGGATTACGGCCTAGCTTCTCACACCACTCATGTTGTGTGTGTTAATTTCATACATGAGTGGTGGGACCTACAGTTTAAAGTCGACTCCGAACGACAAATTTTTGAGAAACTTTTCATGGCAATTTTATTTACTCTCAGAGTTTTTGCCAGAAATCTGCTGAGAGGAAGTCGCCGAAGAAATACTTTTTGTGTTTTATTTTGATGTCTGGCCTGGGGCTCGAACCCTGGCTTTTCGTCGAATAAGCCAACTCACTACCTACTAGACCACGGCGGCTTCAATAGATTGAAAACTAATAAAAATTAATTATACTTTCTCTTACCTACTGCCTATACCTGCATTTCCTTGCTCCAATACAACGCTGGGTATGAATAGGGACCATCCCCTAAATGAATTTAAAAAAAATTTCAAATTTCTATGCCGGGTATACTCCCTTCAAGGGAAGCCTTTGAGATAAATTAAAAATATATACGCCCTTCATTTGCTATTTGCCATGATTATTACAACTTGATATGGGTTTTAATAACAGCATTTAAATGCCTTCTTCTAGTGGCGGTAAAATGCTAACCAAAACAGAAAAAAAGAAACATTTTTAAGACTTCAAGTATTTGATGAGACTTTCAATAGGTAGCCAGGAAAACATATGTCTGCAACAGTCTGTTGCTGCTGCTGCTGCTAATGGTGTTGTCTACGATGAGAAGAACTAATTACGGCTGTTTTTTTTACTTCACCCTTATGCTGTATGCAATGAATGCTGTATACACGACAAATCAAGGGAAAAAACAACTGACATCTGTAATGGCTCGTGTACAAAATCTAACATGTACTTTAATATCACCGACATGTGGACAATATTGGCAGCAACATATGTTGTAAAAGACATAATTACAGGCAACACAGAGCAAAAAATAAAATGAAATCTAAGAGAACTAAACAGCAGACGACGGACGAACTTATTATTGATACTTTTTTACATGAAACACAAGCACACAGAACGCCCTCTTTATGTTGCATTGAATGGCTGTCTAAATAAAGTATTTGAATAAGCCCCAGCAAATTAAGAAGAAAGAAAAACAAAATCTGGCATATTTCCTTTTGGAATCCTACAACATACATATGTTTTATCAACTATTATCCTAGAGATGAAAAGGATATTTCATTTGAAATCCTTTTTTTTACTATTTCTCTCTTTCCCTCTTGCTGTTAAAACGTCACTCGTCATTTAAATTATTTCTCCATCGTAATAATTATCGAAAAACCCAGAGAAAAAAAAAACTTAAACCAAACATCATCATCATCATGATTATCATTCAAATAATTTATGGCTGGCTACCAGTAGCTCGGATTATTTTAGCAACATGCTGTGTCTGCCTCTGCCTGTGCCTCTGTTCCCTTTTTTCTTTTTATTTACTTTGACTTGCATGAAACGAAACGAACGAAACAAAACCCTTTTAAATGAAAACCAAATAAGGAAACCCCTATAAAAGAAAAAAAGAAAAGAAACATAAACTTCAATAGTTTACAACAACTTAAACATTTATAATTTGCAACATCATTATCTGCAACATAACAACATAATTATCAATATCGTTATACTCGTTGTTGGTATAATTTGCGGCCTTAGCGGTGACAGCAACAGCAAAAGCAGCAGCATGAACACGGTTACTGTCGTTTCTCTGTGTCTTTGCCACGTTCAATATTGTGAAAATGTAACACGGACAAGCAAATGAAAAATATTCATGGCTCGTTTTATTAAAACTTACACTTGAAACAAGGGTCACAAGCTTGATGATTGAAGTAATAACCTTGACGTATATATACGTCATGTACGTCACAGGCTTAATTAAAGCAGTAACCTTGACGTATATTTACGTCAAATACGTCACAGGCTTAATTGAAGTAGTAACCTTGACGTATATATACGTCATGTACGTCACAGGCTTAATTGAAGCACTAACTTTGACGTATATACGTCATATATGTCACAGGCTTAACTGAAGTAGTAACCTTGACGTATATATACGTCATGTACCCTTGAGTGGACACAAAGTATTTCTAAAGAGTTTAAAAACAAATCCTGTGTCTTTTAGGTGGACCGATTACAGTTTGTGCACAGATACGCCTTGAAGAAGGTTTTCGATTTCACCTAAGTTCCCTTATCTGTTTATTGAGACTTGAGTGGAAACGAAGCTGCAACTGCATTACTTAGAAACCGTCTTTCCCGGTCAAGAGTCCTACTGTGCAGCACCATTTACTACTGTTCTTAGTTTAATTAAAGACTTAGAAATTGCACATACTTAGAACACTAGAACGCGGAAAGGGAATTAAGGCACGCGTTGGGGTCCTCAACTAAGCGCTTCCTATCTTTTAATCGAAATAACGCACAGTGTGTGGAAGATATCATCGAAATTTTTATTCGTTTTAAAGCTCGGTTGATACTATTATGTGTGGAATATGACATCGTTCAAGTGTCTGCCATATTTTTTTGGGGTGTAATTTTCTGTTTTCCATGACCCTGGTAAACAGTCAGCCTCGGTTTTATCGGTGGCATACATACATACATAATTGGTCATTGCAAACCTTCAGCTAGGATTACGACCTAGCTTCTCACACTACTTATGTTGGTTGTGTTAATTTTATTATACATGAGTGGCGGGACCTACAGTTTAAGGCCGTTTCCGAACGACAAATTTTTGAGAAACTTTTTCATGGCAATTTTTATTTACTCTCAGAGTTTTTGACAGAAATCTGCTGGGAAGAAGTCGCCTAAGAAATATTTTTTTAAATTTCGTTTTAATGTCTCCCCAGGTCAGACCGTGGCATATATTTAGGCAGCATTTAAAGGGAATGGGAAACTCTGATAGGGACGCTACCAAAGTATGCTTACAGACACCAGAACTGGCTAATTCAATTCCATTCAAAAGAGTGCCAATGCCACTCTAGTAGTAGCAGTAGTAGTAATAGCAGTAGCAGTTGTAGCTGTAGTAGTAATAGCTGTAGTAGTAGCGGTAGTCGTATAGTACTAGCGGAAGTAGTAGCTGTAGTAGTAGTAGTATCAGCAATAGCAGTAGCAGTTGTAGTATAGTACTTGCAATAGCTGTAGTAGTAGCGGTAGTCGTATAGTACTAGCGGTAGTAGTAGCTGTAGTAGTAGTAGCAGCAGCAATAGTAGTAGCTGTAGTAGTAGTAGCTGTATTAGTAGTAGTAGGAGTGGTAGTAGCAGTAGTCGTAGTATAGCAGTAGTAATTGTAGTAGTAGTAGCAGTAGCAGTAGTAGTAGTAGTAGTATATTCGTATAGGTGTTATATTTGACGCCCCTGATATATGATCTGAAAATATAATATTTCTTGTATATAAATTCTATCAAATTTATGGCATTAAAAGGAACACTGTAGTCGCCATAGTCTAGTAGGTAGTGTGTTGGTTCATTAGATGTGAGGTCACGGTTCAAACCCCTAATCAGACATCTCCAACAAAGCGAAACATGAAGAAAATATTTCTTCCGCGACTTACTCTCAGTAGATTTCTTGCAAAAACTCTGACATTAAAAAAATTGCCATGAAAAGGTTCTCAAAAATCTGTCGTTTGGAGCCAACTTTAAACTGTAGGTCCCGCAACTCATGTATAAAATTAACACACACAACATAGGTGGTGTGAGATTCTAGGTCGTAATCCTGACTGAAGGATTGTAATGGCCAATTATGTATGTATGTATGTATGTATGTATCTATGTTTTTTTTTGTCTTGAGCCGGAGGTGGGAATCTTCGAAAGACACTTTTATTCCAACAAAAGAGTGCACGATTCACCATCACTGGTGCCTACGTACTAAACCCACACCCTACACACTTCAACCACTCTCCCCCCGCGGGACTGCCGTAAGGTATTACTTCGCGGAGGGCTGGTTAGCTTAAAAGCTTTATCACATTAATTCAAATTTCGCCTCCGTTCCTCCAGTCTTCGGAGTACTATCATAACTTGAAGTCGCCGTGGTGTAGTAGGTAGTGTGTTGGCTTACTATTCGTAAAGCCGGGTTCGTATCCCAGGTCAGACATCAAAAATGAAATATGAAAAAAAAAATATTTCTTCGGCGACTTCCTCTCAGCAGATTTCTGGCAAAAACTCTGAGAGTAAAATAAAAACTGCCATGAAAAAGTTTCTCAAAATTCTGTCGTTCGGAGTCGACGTTAAACTGTAGGTCCCGCCACTCACGTATAAAATTAACGCACATAATAGGAGTGGTGTGAGAAGCTAGGCCGTAATCCTGACTGAAGGGTTGTAATGGCCAATTATGTATGTATGTATGTATCATAACTTCAGCCATTCTCTGGCTATATTGACTCCATAGAATTCTACAGTTCAACAGCTCTTCCATTAGCCGGTTTGGTCCTAAATTCGTTTCTCCCGGCCATCTAAATTTGAGACAGCATGTTAGAATATGCTCCGCATCTTCCTCCTCATCTACACAGTTTGGGCATATAGGAGAAGTGTCATGACCAAATCTGTGCAGGTACTTCCTGAAGCACCCATGTCCAGTTAGGAACTGGGTCACGTAGTAGTTCAACTCGCAATGTTCGTTCTTCATCCAAAGCGTTACATCAGAGACAAGACGAAATGTCCATCTTCCCTTTAGACTGCTCTCCCATCGTGACTGCCATTTGTACATGGAAGTCCTTCGTTCCTCCGCTTTTATAGCTGCTATTTGTCCCGGGTACTCGAGACGGCGAGGGTAGATCCTTCTTATCTCATCCGCCAGTATATCTATTGGTATTGTCTTTGCCAATACCAAAACTGCTTCATCAGACACTGTCCTGAAGCCACTTATCCGTCTAATCGCGCTTAGACGATACACCGAGGACAGTATCCTCCTCGTCGTCCCCACTGAGAGTGCCTCCGACCATATTGGGCAAGCATACAGCATTATCGACATTACTACCGCCGAAATTATTCTCCTTTTAAATGGACCTGGTCCTCCAATATTTGGCATCATCCTCGCCAGTGCTCCCTGTGTTACAGATGCTTTTTCACCGATGTATTTCACGTGCTCCTTGAAGTTCAACCTGTCGTCGATAATCACTCCCAGGTATTTTATCGCCCTCTTCGATTCGATCGTTGTGCCTCCAACGGTCAATTCCATCTTCTCTACTATCTTCCGGCCGCTTATCAAGACGGCCTCCGTATGTATCTATGTGTGTATGTATCTATGTATGTATGTATGTATGTCAGGCAGAAATTTAAAAAATTTCGGTATAAACTTCATTGAGCCAACGAGGGCAAAAACAAACTAAACTGCAGTACTACACTTGAGTCCATAGTACTTTCCTGGTATTTTGTTCAAATTGTTGAAGCCTAAAGTGTCATAAGCACGACGCTATATCACTGCGTGTATGTCAAGGCTGATGTAAAAACAATCTTTTTATAACGCCAGTCCTCGCAAACTTACAAAAACAAAATTTGTTTCATTACAACCACGTTTTTCGAGACATTGGTGTACATAACAATTTCCATCACTTAAAATTATTTTATTTACTTTAGGTTTTGTTGTTTTTGTTTTGGTTGTATAATTTTGATGATGATGGCAACATAATTAGTTTGTAATACATACAATTTTGTGGCATGTACCCCCCGATCTTCCTGCCATCTTTCCCTGTGCTGCCTGGCCTTAAATATTTTAACATTTTCTTCTAAACTTTAAATGTGGCATACAGCAGACAAACAGGAGATGAATGAAGTACGCAGGAAGAAGACGTAAAGAAAAGATAGAAACAATTAGTAGCAAGCAATATTATAATTGCCACATGCAACAACACACTTTCAACATGAGCAGAAAAAAAACGTATAAAAGTACATAAATGCCACTAGTTTTTTAATGTTGCATGCCCCACACTCAAGAACGTACATATAAAAGACTGAACGAATGAATGAACGGAGCGGTGGTGTTTTTAATAACATTATTACTATGGTTGTTGTTGTAAAATATGACAGAAAACAACAACATCTACTTGCAACAACTGACTTTAATTTTAAAATATATGTGCGTTCATGTATGCAGGACAATGATGATGATGACGATGATGATGATGGTGGTAGTGGCATTGATGCTGCCCGTGTTGGTGATGCATATGAATGAAACAGTTTGAGGTTAAAGGACGACGAGGGGCAAATGATGTGATTTTAAAAACAGAATATTTTCATTTAATAATTATACGGATTTATTTTCACAATTTTTCATCCGATTTCTCCGACATTTTCCATTTACAATGCATAACGTAATCTCTGCATATGCATTCATACCACAAGGCAAAAGACGACTACAGGCGACACAATACCGTTGAGTTCAAAAGAAACCGAAAGTGTTTGTTGCAAGTGTAAGATATTTAATGTAAAAGGATTGGTTGCTCTTTCCTGGCCTATTGATAAACTGTTTTATTTACAAGGAATTCTTCTTCTTCTTGTTTTCCTTTTTTTAATGCGGCATCTTTAAAGCTTAAGACAGATTATTTCTTATAAAAATAGCTCTACAGCCAGCTCAGAGCAATGACAGCCAGGACAACTTTTGCGTAGAAGAAAGGAAAAAGATTTTGACAAGTGTATTTACAACAATAAGTAGCAGCTACAAGAAGCAAAAAGAAAAATGAAGAGAAAGACAAGTGCTGAAAGGGAAGCCATTGAGTCTACTAGGTAGGGAAGTCTTGAATTTTAATGTCTTTTGCAAAATCCTGTGTAAAAGGGTTTTAAAAGAATTTTATTTAAAAAGTTTCATGAAATCCCTTCACAGTTTCCAAAAAGTAGTGGGGAAGTATAATAATTCATGGGGAATATAAGCAATACAGAGCATCAGATGAGAGGCATAATGACAGCCACTTTGTTTCTTAAATTTCCGACACATTTACAAGACAGTATATCGGCTATAGAATGTACCTCTAGAGGAGATCAAAGGATTTTAATTTTCATTCATTTAAGGTGGCTAATATTTGGCCACATTTCTTTACAACTACTGGTCAAAATTATACCTGGAATCGAGTCGATTTAGACGTTTTTGTTTGTGGTTAGGTTAGGAAGAATAGAACTTTACTAAAGTATATCTGCAGTAAGCTTCCACTTGGATACCCTGTGGAGACTATACTAGATTATCTGCAGTAGGCTTCTACTTGGAGACCCTGTGAAGACTTTGCTAAAGTATATACAGTAGGCTTGATTAGCAGACCCTCTTGGTCCATTGTTAAATCCCTTCAGAAAGTAAAAATAAGGAAACAAAAAGACGAACGACAAAAATTGGTTTTTGTCTTGGAAAATAAGATTGAGTCTCGAGAACCTACTTTCTGATGTACATTTCTATGCACGATAACTCGATAGCAGCTTATTAGTGGTTTCACCATCCTCTCTCCTAGCATTGCGTTCGTTGCTGACCCTGATCTTCCTTTCAGTTAGGATTACGAACTATCTTCTCACTCCACTTATGTTGTGTGCATTAATCCTATACATGAGTGGCGGGACATATAGTGTAAAGCAGATTCCGAACACTAGATTTTTGAAAAACTCTTCGTGGCAATTTTTTTATTTACACTCTGAGTTTTTGCCAGAAATCTGCTGAAAGGAAGTCGCCGAAGAAATATTTTTTTTTCATATGTCGTTTTGATGTCTGACCTGGGATACGAACCCGGGCTTCAAGCCTAATAGGCCAACACACAAGACTACGGCGACTTCAACTCTCACCTAATATTACGTTCAAAGATGATTACGACGTGCTAATTCAACTGTAATTTTGTTGCCGGTAACATCACAATGACTAGGCACCGGGCTTTAAATAATTCGTAATAAGGACACTTAGTAATCTCCTTTACTCCCAAGCCTGATGTAGTGTAACAGTATGTCTTTTGAACGCTTTCAGTGTTGTCTGACAATCCACAAAAACTGTTATTCGGGAACTCTTCTTTACACTTGTAAAACTACACGGTTCTCTTACATTGGCGCCATTGACGAACATACCTGCATCTAAGATCATTTTCTTACTTCTTATAAAAATTTAAAATTCCAATTCTCTTCATCTTTTGCCATCTTAATGTTTACTAGAGTTAGTGGTTCAATTTTGAATACCTTGGTCTCTCGCTCGTTTTGCCATCAATCCATTACTTATCGTGCATAAATATATTCTGCCATTAATAGAACTTGTGAACAATCATGTCAACTTTTTACCCACTTCTCTTAACCGGCGATTTGTTTAGTTGTGCACTTTCCTGTTCCTTCACTGTTCAAAGGATCTTGCCACATTTACTCTATCGCCCTATAGTGAACTGTCCTGTACTTGTCTACCAATAAGTATCACAATCTATTCTTCCACCTGGAGGCCCGATAACGACACTGAGACCCTGCACTACGATAATGCAGCTCTCAGTTCTGCTATACCGAATATATGCGTAGTCACATCTCATATTTTGAGTCCATAAGCTTTTTTCTCAACTATCTGAGGACTACTGTTTCTGGCTGGAAAATGTAAATATCTTTCATAAATATTAGATCTGCTAACTTCCTTTCATAAAGAACTTATCCAAACAATCTCGAATACCTTGTTCTGAAGTGAAATGTATTCCAGCGAGAGCTATCTGTGTCTATTGAAAGAAATTTTAGACAGACGTGGCAATTTCTTTCACTTTCAACAGCTGATAATGAATTATTCTGATTAAATATTACGGTTGTGTGTTTGTTTGCATATTTTCTTGAGTTTTTTCTTCTGGTGTGGGTCTTCCTTGATCAATTCAATCCAATTTTAACATTTCTAAGTGGATTCCATTTGCCTTCCCGCATCATTCTTATCATTATTTCTTCACATTCTTTTTAGACGCTTAAGGTTGTCACAAGGGCTAGATATTGAAGATTCTAGAATGATAGGGTTGCCAGCACTCTCTATGAAAAAATACCGTTTTGCTCTATTAAAGTTAGTAACGAGCAACTCCGTTCACGGAGTTCTACTCTGTTTGGAGTGGTAGTGCTGCTTATCTATCCCATCATTGCTTACGATATGTTCTCGGCTTTCTTCGATAAACTTCGATATTGTCACACAATCTTTAAGGATCTAATAGCGTTTTACCATAATTGGTTTCGTGGCTGTCTTATTAAATATTATTTCAGCCGGAATAACACTTCGATAACTGCTCCGAAAAGACTTCTTATATTTTTGTCCTGTGATGTTGCTTTCTCAACGAAAGCTTCGTGTTTTATTCTCTGCAAGGTGGGACTATTTTCAAACTAGAATTTTTCAATTTTTTTATTATAAAACCAGGCTCAAAAGGGAGCTTAGTTATCATATTGTGAAAACTTGGATACAAAATTTCAATATGAGTTCTATACTTCAAAGCTTTTGTGGCGTTTAGACTTTTTTCTGTATGAGCAATTGCCTGTTTCACTTAAGTATAGTAAATACTGGCTTACATAGACTAGCTCTAAAACTCCATTTTGTTATCTCATAAAACTGTTTTGTTGCTTGCCATTTTGGAAAGCCAACTAGCAAATCCTAGCTCAGTTTAAAAGAGTTGCCAACCGAAGATGAAAATGTATTGCTTTGTAGTGGTGAGGTACTTTGCTCATTTAAATCCGACTCATTTTCTAGATGTGAAGTTGAACAATTCTTATGATGATAGTTGTGGTTGTTATTCTGTTTAGAGTGCCAAGTGACAAAACGATTTGTGAATGAATTATTGGGACGGGATTGTAGACCAATATATTTTTTTTCAATATATTTTTTCTATTTTTTTTTCTTCCTTCTTTTTATCACTGTGACGAAAAGTGTATGTGTATTGCTGCATATTTTCCTACAGTTGCCAGTTAAAGAACCAATATTTTCCAATATTTATTAGCTGTCTGCCATAAAATCAGGTTTTTACGATGTTCTGACTTGTTTTTAATTTAATTTCGTTGAACAAATTTATTCTGTATAAAACTCTAGAATTTGAAAAACAAGTCGTCTTTGGTACAAATTTTTAATTCAAAACAAGTTCGTCCTTTTTTTTCGCTGTGCCAACAAACTAATGACGATGACGATAAAAAATACGAGAAAAAACTAATCAATTTTGAAATTTGGCATGTAAAACAACATGTTTTACACGCTCATTATAAAAAAAAAAAAAAAACAGAAACCTTTTCATTTCATTTTATTTCATTTCAATGCAACATTTTGTTGAAATCAAGAAAATTTCAAAAATAAAGGAGGCAAAAGTGAACACAATAAAATTGAAAAAAATTCAAAAATAAAATCGTACAACGCAAGAGAATGAAACATAACTGAACGTAACGAATTGTAAATTTATGTGAAAAATTAAAAACAAAAAAAAATTATTCAAAACAGTTACAAATATATACAGACAGACATACACACACATAAAGGAAACCATACACAGAAAAGAAATCAAAAATTAAACCAGGGTTGGCTATACCGCTTGTGTATGTCTGTTTTTCTTTGGTTATGTTTAAATACATATGTAAGGTTAAAGGTTTATAATGGCTATTGTTGTTGTTGTTGTTGTTGTTATTTTAATCCCTATACGTAACAAACTCACGTTGACAAGGCCTTTTGGGTATTAAAAGAACAACAACAACAACAAAAAATAATCAAAAAGAATACAAACGAACGCAACATCCTTTTTTCTTTAACACACTTTTCTCTTCCATCTCTCTCTCTCACTCTCCCTGACTCAGTCTGACTTTCCTTTTCATTCACTGCCATTAATCCAAGCCAATCCTTACAATCTTGCAAAGATTTTTGTAAACGACTGATGACTGCTAGCCCAGCCAGCCAGCCAGCAAAAATGTTGCTAAACATAGATACATAGAAACGTAACCTATGCTGCCAAAATGCCAAGATGAGTTGGCTTTGGCTACATCATCATCATCATTGGCTTCCATATTTACTGCTGATGGCTTCAAATGTATCGTTAGGCTGTTAAGCTACTTTTAATGCCTTCAACTTCAACCATGTTCCTCATCTTCTTCTTCTTCTTCTTCGTCTGTCCTTCTACACAGAAAGATTAAAAAACATAAAATCGTCATCGTCAGGCAGTCCGTATCAGTTTAATATGTTACAATGGCCTTGTTGTTGTTGTTGTTGTTCTTGATTCCTATTACAAGCCATATTTTGTATGAATATTTTGAATGAACGAACAAACAACAACAACAATATCAGAGGAAAAAAAAAATTAAATAAAAAGAAAACAAAATTAAGCATGTCATGCTTAATCGCATAATCGAGTGGAACTCATTTGCTTACCAATATCTGCTGTTTTTTCTTTACGTTGAGTAACGAGGGCAGTTCAATAATTACTCAAAAAATCACGCCTGCTCTTAGGTTAGATTAGATCAAGTTTTACACATTTGGACCTCCTTTTCCATTGTCATAATACGAGCTTCTAATTGAACGGAGCTGTGCTTCTCATTAAACTCATAATATTATCCTTTTTCAAATCTGATTCATCAAATACATGCTCGTTAGCTGGATAATCCTCCTGATGACCAGCAGGAGCAGAACAGGTCTTCACTTTTATATCCACAGCTGCGGCAGTATACAGTCACACAGATAATTATACGTACCCCCCTAAAAATCATTTTTTTAAAAAGTAATGAACTTCTAATCTAAAATGGCTACATTAGCGTCTGTAACGACACATTTACTTAAATAAAGAAAAAAGATTCCCAAAATCTATGAATTTGTGACTGTAGTTTGCTTAAAACCAATATGGCACCACAGACAATTATGCGTACGACGTATATTTTGGATAAAATTTCTCCAAGGGTAGCCCGGTATATAAAAGGTATTGTGGATAAAAATCCTAGGACTACAGCCGTAGAAATACGAAATAACTCGGAAAGTGATCACAATGTTATTGTGGATTCCGAAACGGTTCGAAGTGTTTTGAGAAAGAACGGCTTCCGCAGCCGTGTGCCGAGAAAAAAGCTACGATTGGAATTTGCCCAATAATATATGGACAAGTCAACTGATTTTCGGGCTAATGTAATACTTAGTGATGAGAACAAATATAATTTGTTCGGCTGTGACGGAAAACAAAAAATTTGGCGGAAAAATCAGTTGACTTGTCCATATATTATCATTTTTAAAATAATGATTTTTAGGGTGGTTACGTATAATTATCTGTGTGACTGTATATTCTATTCCACGCTTAAACCATATCTGGTAACCTTTGGCACTGGTGAGTCTATATCGCATTTCCTCATTAACTCTCGAGATTGAATAGAAAGCATACCACTCAACTCCTAAACTGAACCTGGCGGACATCTCTGTTGCCTATTTCCACGAGTCATTGTGTGATTAATACGAGTTGGTACCCGGACATATTTTAATTTTCTTTAAATGGCTGCCGCAAATGTTAAAGACTGATTGAGAAAAAAGAGCGGGAGTTGTTCCTTTTATTTGCAGGTGTCCGTCTTTGGCTCCATGCAGACTTGTCTCACTTGGCTATCTATAGATCACCATATTCAATTGATTTCAAAATTTCTGGCCGTTTTGCAGTTCAAATTTAAGGGAATCACACCAGAGGTCAGCAAAGAGTATTCAAAACGATGAGTAGATTCGAATCATACTTATAATTTCTGATACTTATAAGCATTCATACTTATTTTAATGTCATACTCATACTACTCATATTCAAAGTTGGAAATACTTGTGGTACTCATAATTAACAATACGCATGATGTTATTGATTTCGACTCTCCATGACTCATCGCATACACGAATCACAAAATAAGTATGATTCTACTACAATACTCACAAGAAGGTTGTGTATTTGCTCTCCTTGCTGTCTTTGTCCTTTTTGTTTATGTGTCTTTCTCCTTTCTTTATAAATGCAACAACAACTAAGACTGTAAACTTTGATGAATGATTCGAATCACTCGAATATTTTATGAGTATTAAAATTATTTTTCTAAATTTATGAATCTGAATGAGTAGGCGTAGTAGAATCAAACATATTTCGAATTTTATGAGTTTGATGTCAACGTTGTACTCATACTCATTGCAACTTGTACTTATAAATCAATGTTGTACTGAATACGAATGAATCAGAGTAGTTGGATTTCAATACTGTTGACTCACTCATACTCAAAATTTCATGAGTATTTATGAGTAGCGAAAAAGCGATTCATTGCTGATCTCTGAATCAAACTTTAACCCGAAGTACTTGCTGATGATGGCTAATCAGTGGCATCGCTTTTTGTGGTATCACAAGAGGGTACTTTGTACGCTCAAGCTCATGTTGATTTTAACATAGTGGCCACTCCTTCCTATTCTACCCCACTTCCGAAATAGGGCCCTAACTGCCCTGTAATACGGTGGTATACTTTACGAAATTGTACCAGAAAACAATGTATGCGGACACTGATATCTTCTAAATCCGTTGAAGGTCCCACTGCAGTACTATCCCAATGATACTATGAGGTTTTCATTCGATCCATCTTCTTTGTTGGATTTGATTTTCTTCAGTATAAGTACCTTTTCCTCGCGCGAGTTTCGTAGATCGCCGTTGGTAATAAGAAACACTGCAGTTTTTATGTGATTGCGGTAGTTATAATACATACATACATACATACATGATTGGTCATTACAACCCTGCAATCAGGACCAATCTTCTGACCTAGCCCCTGACATCACTTACCTTGTGTGTGTTAATTTTATACATGAGTGGCGGGACCAACAGTTTAAAGTCGCCTCCGAACGGCAGTTTTTTTTTTTGAGAAACCTTTTCATGTAATTTTTTTACTCTCAGAGTTTTTGCCAGAAATCTGCTGAGAGGAAGTAGCGGAATGTCGGAAATGTCTGACCTGCGGTTTGAGCCATGGCCTCACGTCTAATAAGCCCACACACTAGACTAGTCTACAGCGACAGTCGTTATAATTCTGGTGTCGTTTCCAAGTAATAAAGCAGAGTCAATACGTATATGAATTGAGTATTGAAAGCTTAGTTCGTTTGGACACTTGTAAGCTTCTCCATTCAGATTGTAATCGTCCAAGTAGTGCTCTTACTTTTTTGATTATGCTGTTAACGGCAGTTTCGCATCGGCATTTCTCGCAGATCACGCTGTACAAATGTTGCAGACGTTTAAAGATGATATGTCCACTTTATTTAAAAGTAGCGATCGATGGTCCATATGGTGGGTAGCAGTAGGTCTTTAGTGACCTCTTTAGTGAGAAACTCAACCCTGAGACCTGGCGAGTCTGTTCGTTGATGTTTTTGAACGTACTCGGTGCCGTTTGGTCTTTAATCTGTTTTTAGTGCTGTGAGCTATACGCCCAGGTGTGTGTTGGACGCTGTGGAAGTGCTGCTTTTTATTGATTTGTACGATTGTGGGTTCCTTTGGCTAGGGTCCCGAGTTCTTACCTATTTAGGGTACCATTAATGTCGGTGACTTTAGAGTAAATTGTGTCATTGCTCGGTTGAAGAGCAACCGATTAGATCGTGTCAACAACTAAAAACCAAATTCTTAAACACAATCCCAAGCATCCCAGGTTCGAATACAGTAGAAAATAAGCAATTTTACCTTCAAGTAATTTCACATGAGGCTATCTGGCTTCCCAGAGAATGGATAACATCAAACAATTACGTCTTGGGAAAGAAAAGGACCGTATGAGCACAATACAACAAGTCTGTACGTGCATACAAAGTGCATAGCCTTTTCAAACGACCCTCTTTGCGTTCATTTTAATGATAAAACATTGTATGCCTGATAGTTAAACACAGAAACTGATGTTGTTGATAATCGAAGGGTGATGCCTATTTTGCTGTTTTTATTACGGCTTACATTGTTTTAAAAATTGTTATTAAAAAAGGACAAAGAAACAACAAGAACAACATCAACAACAAAAAAATGCTTACAATAAAAAAACAGAATTTATAAAATAAAAGAAATAAAATTTAATTTGTTTACGGACATAATGATGAATTAAAAATAGGAAACAATGTCAGCATTCAAGATAAATTGAGTGAAAATGGAAAATTGAAATGAAAACTGGGTAAACAAAAGATTTTTGAATTTTTATAACAAACAATTCATTCTTGATTTAGAAAGAGTCCACTGTTTTTATGTGTATCTTGACAGCATTGATGGCCAAAGCAATTGCTATACAGAGGTATAGCAGGGTAGGGGAAGAATTTGTTTACTTCGAAGCTGCCCTAAAATAGAGTCATGATGTCAGCACAGTGATAAATGAAGGATATTGTTGACCAAACAACAGATAGTACTTTGGCATATGTAAGCAGCTTAATAACTGAATCTGATAAGACATGAACTTTGAATTGTATGACACAAATGTCGAAAAGCGCTTTAGGATACAGCGCTTAAGCTACTTAGGACATGCAGGTGGAGTAGAAACCAGACAGGAAAGATTATTTTCTTATACAACATCGGCTGACTTCCAAAATGTATCAATACAAAGTTTGTATGCAGTTCTACTACGTTATATAAGTTTTATTGATATGCAAAGTTACCAAATAATGCATCAACTATAAATCCGATGCCTGATTGCTTTTTGACTACGTTAAAAGTACACATTGATGACGTTTTGATATAATATACATTGTAAACATTTTGTACAGCGGCTTTATAAAACACTATACTTTGTTCAAACACAAAGCCACTAACATTTTGGAAGTCAGCCATCAACACACACGTTATTTAGGTATGGTTTCCAGCGGCCCAAGGAAACTAGAGCCGCAAAGGACACAGGAATAGAATCGGGCCCAACGGAGATTACGACAACTTAATCAACGCTGGTTGGATTCAAAGGCTGGTTGCATTCCCATGGTTTTCAACTGGCCATGCGCAAAATGCAACTTCTGGGACTTGCTCAATGACTAGTCAAGAAGAAAATTCATATCTATCGATCTCGAGACTAGATCAGATTCAAAGCCAGCCAACTAGAAACAGAACATACAATGTCGAAAGCCCTAAGGATAACTATACTATAAAGTAAAATAAAGGCTACGTCACAGGACGTTTCACAAGCAGGAAAAGATTGCTCATGAAGCTCATATACAGTTTTCCATGATTCTGAGACCACTGTATACAAATTGTAGCCAAAGGTGTCCCTAATAAAACCCCATTGCTGGTTTATTTAAAATAATTTTGTAACTTGAGAAATCGTGCAGTATCTGGGATGACAGATATTGTGGAAAAATTGAACTTGCTGCAGGTATCCCACTGTATATCCATGGTATCAAGGATTCCAAAACAGGTTCCCCTACGGTCGGGTGGCACTTGGGACCGTAGATATAGGCAACGAAGCTATTTGTTTTCTTTAAATGAATACAAAAAAGGGGCTAAATAGGATAAGAAATGGTCTTATGGGGGATATGGACCTAGTGAACTGGTCAGCCATGGTATCAAGGATTCCAAAACAGGCTTCCTTATGATTGGGCGGTAGTTGGGACCACAGATATAGGCGACGAGCCTAATTGTCTTCTTCAAATGAGCAACAAAAAGTTTTCAATATAAATCGGACAAAATTGTCGCAATGCAGTCTTTTTGGCAATGACTGGCATTTATTGTGAGTGGCTTGTGTAGATGGTTTAAATTTTTCTTGGGTCCATGAGTAGCTTTTTTTTTGTCGATGACTTGCATTTTTTTGGCTGGCGACTTAAATTTTTTTGGTTGACGACTTACATTTTTTGGCCGATAACTTGCACTTTTTTGGCTGATGACTTGCACTTCTTTGGCCGATAACTTGCACTTTTTTGGCCGATGACTTGCACTTTTTTGGGCCGACAACTTGCATTTTTGGGCCGATGACTTGTATTTTTTGGGCTGACAACTTGCATTTTTTGGCCGATGACTTGCATTTTTTGGTAAATTTTTTGATTTTTTTGATGAGAACAATAACCATCTCCGGTTCCAAGTAACGTTCGGCCGTAACGAAAACTGTTTTGGAATCCCTAATACCATCGCTATCCAGCCCACTAGTTCATAATTTTTAAGGAATGGAATAGATACTCCATTCTCCGATATCGTGTATAGACGTGGATGATTTCTTTCATAAGCATTTTTTGTACCTTCTGTTAAACACTTAACATTGTTCTGTTAACTTTGGTTTTTGTCGTAGGTTAGGTTAGATTAGAGGACGTGTACTTGTCAATTAAGACAAGCACAGTACCCGGAGGTCTAGTTTCTCACACCACTTATGTTGTGTGTGTTAATTTTATACATGAGTGGTGGGACCTACAGTTTAAAGTCGACTCCGAACGACAGAGTTTTGAGTAACTTTTTCATGGCTATTTTATTTACTGTCAGAGTTTTTGCCAGAAATCTGCTGAGAGGAAGTCGCCGAAAAAATACTTTTTGTATTTTATTTTGATGTCTGGCCTGTGGCTCGAACCCTGGCTTTACGTCTAATAAGGCAACACACTATCTACTAGACTACGGCGACTTCGTTAATTAAATTCGTATTTATGCCACAGACTGGTATCCTCAAGGACAAAGATGTATTTGAAAGGCAGCTCAACTAGGAAATTAAACCATTAAGTTGAAATGAGAAAAAGGCTGATGTAATCATTGCATGTAAGGTCCTTATGATCCTCATATAAATTTCAGGAGTAAATATATGATCCATCAAGCAATGCCACTTTGTCTTGATTGCAATCATTATCATATTCAGGCTTTTGAATAACTCTTCTCATTTCTTATTTTAAAAGAAAACAAAAAGAAAAGAAAAACTTTAAATTGACGATCCTTATCCTGTGTATTAAAACTGAAATAATTGTTCATGTACCGAGGCAGGTTTTTTATTTTATCGCACAAATGCTGTGTATGCATGTACCTGCCTGTCTGTAACGTTCATAAACGATGTACTAAACTCGAGTACGTACGTATGCCTGGGTAACTTAAACAAATTGAACGTTTTATCCAATCCCATAAACATTTTGTACAATTTGTTATTGCCTCTCTTACTCTCTCTTAAGCTTTTATGCTTGCTTTTGTTTTAAACTTTTTTTACGTTTTTTTAGCTGTTGTTGTTATCTTTTGTTCAAACCGAGTGTTTTTCCTGCTGCTTCTCTAAATAATTTTACGAGATAAGAGCCGGAGTAATAGCTTTACATACGTACGTATAGTATGTACGTATTTGCTTGCCACATTTTGTTGAATTCAACAATATGTTATTAGTTGGAATTGAATTTTCTTTTGTACCATCGCGTACATCTCACAATCTTATAAACAAAAACAAAAAAAAGAAACTAAAACTAAAGAAAATTGCATAAGTTTTCCTCAATTTGTTGGTTTTTTTTTCGTTGTTTTTTTTTTGTGGTAAAAGTATGAAAAGTTATTTTTACGATTTCTTGTTTTTTTCAGAATCTCTTTCCTTTTTTTTTGTTTTTTCATAAAAGATTTGTTTAACATTTTGACAAGATAACAACCGGCATTATAGTTGGCAACTTGAAGGTAAAAAACACAAAAAAAAAAACAAAAAAAAGAAAGAAAAACTGAATAAAAAGTGTTGAGTAGAGCAACGCGTTAAAAAGTTGGAAAAAGTAAAATACGATTTTCGTTAATGCCACACACAAAACGCCAAAGGCTGTCTAAGTTACAGGTAAGAGAAATCCGTTTGTGCGAAAATTTTTCTGAACAAATTTGATTTGAAATCGGCTATAAAAAAAGAAAAAATGGTTGTTTGCCTTACTAAACTTAAAATTCATTTGTGGGCTGGAAAACCATATGGGAATATTGAAGGCTTTCAGTGCTAAAAACATTCCGACAGATGCTAGCTGTAACTCCTTGGCATAATGACCACAACGCGCAGAACCATTATGGTTCCTCTCCAAAGTTCGTACCGTGTTGGGTTTATATTGAAAGGGCTTAAGCTCACATTGAGCGAATACTTCAGTGTCGTCCAAGCTGAAGCATTTTTTAACCACGATATTACCGTCTATACGTCTGGAGTATGCGGATCTTTATGTCTATGTATGAATCATTATCGAAGTCGTGTGGATTCGAACATACCACTCATCTCATCTCCGCCTCAGAAGAAAACGTTCGGATTGAGGAATTGATGGACCACAGTCTGATTAGTCTAGGATTACTGATTATACATGCATAAACTACATACATAACTGGCCATTTCATACCCTTCAGTCAGGATAACGACCTAGTTTCTCACACCACTTATGTTGTGTGTGTTAATTTTATACATGAGTGGCGGGACCTACAGTTTAAAGTCGACTCCGAACGACAGATTTTTGGGACACTTTTCATGACAATTTCATTTACTCTCAGAGTTTTTGCCAGAAAACTGCTGAGAGGAAGTCTCCGAAGAAATATTTTTTCATATTTCGTTTTGATGTCTGACCAGGGATTTGAGCCGTGGCCTCATGTCTAATAAGCCAACACACTACCTGATAGACTACGGCAACTTACAAATATACCAGTCATCTCTAAAAGAATATACCACACATCTCTGAACGACTTCTATAATGATCCATCTACTACGTGTACACCTCAGATGAACAAGAGCGATTTGAGGAGTGATGGACCACAGTCAGATTAGTCTAGGAAGACTGATTTATGGCAGGTATATCTCAAATTCTAACAGACAGTCGGGCAAGTTCTACGTCCATTTATGGAAGGCCGGCCTACATGCCGTATATGGTTACCAGAAAATTGGAGAACTTTTTAAAACAGATCCATAATGCTCCATCGTCAAAGGATATATCTCTTAAGATGATGGATCCAAAATAAATCGATCTAAAACTAAAAGTACTAGAGCCGAATATGGCTTTTACATCAGAGTAGCAACTCGCCTATATTCTTATTATTTCGCTGGGTTATTTGAGTTTCTTTTACTGCCTAAAAAGCATGCCTGAACAAATATTGGTTGTTGACTTGGGTACAATGGTGCGTAACTTTGATAATCGAGTCATGATCTCTTTCTCTCTAAAAGTAGCCCTGCTTGACCTCCATATGATATGGTCAGAGTTTTTTTCCAGATGGCTACTGAGAAGAAGCCGCCTTAGAAATATTTTTTTCATATTTCCTTATTGTTCGAGATGTCTGGGTTGGGGATTGAACCACGGGCCTTATGTCTAATAAGTAAATGCACTACCTATTCGACCTAAATAAATAATCAGGAAAGAAAAATAAAAAAGGTAATAACACCAGCTTCTATTTCTTCTGGGCATGTTTATCAGTTCTGTTCGAAAATCCAACTCCAACTGGTCTCCTTGCTGACTATGGCCATGGAATATACATTAAGGATTCTAACATTGCCTTGATTATCTGATAGATACAGTGGTGACCTTATAATTAGAAACGATATACCAACATGTATGTTTGTTAATTTGTTTTACAGTTTTCACTGTGTACCTGGAATCAAAGGCTTTGTTTGGTGGACATCTTACATACGTTTTTCCATCAGATTGGGACAAATTAAACTTAGATTCGTCACTCCAGAGAACTCTGTTCCAGAAACATCGTTTCTAATTATAAGGCCATCACTGTAGATAAGAACATGTAAATTGATTGTCTTTTTTCTGAAAATGTCATGGTTACCCATGCGGTTTCCATAGGCCATTACCGTATTGAAAGCCATAGTAAATAGACTTGGCACTCCATCGATTGGCTTCTGAGACGTTGTGGATCTAACATGAGGAGGGAACTATCTTTACTTCACGTGTTAGTGCCTAGCACTTAGCAGGAAGATGCGTGCATTCTTATTTGATATATTGGGATCCCTTTACAATGGATCAATTTGACCTTCGATTATTGTACTTATGCCAATGACAAGTACATGTCCTCTAACCTTGGCATCCCTATAATGAAATATAAGGTCCTTAATGAATATTTTTTCATGTACTTCCTGCTTTAAATATTATAACGTTTTACTTGGATTGGCTAACTCTTTACCTTTCAAGGTTTTAAAATTTCGAGAATCGTCATTAAAAACTAAAAACTAACATCCTGTTAACGATGCCTCGTTAGATGCTTTTGTGTTTTCCGGTTGTTGCTTCAATAATAGGCTGCCTGGCGTATTCTGTGTTTCGGTTAGCATTCTGTTGGTCTTTGTTTCTGGCAAAATATTTTAGAGGTTACCCCCCTACCCCCACCATGCTGCCTTTAACATGGAAAAGTTTTTGTTCAAATTAATAAAAATGTAAACATGCCAACGAGAACTCTAAATTAAATTTGAACGGGTTATGATATTAAAAACAGCAACACCAACAGCAACAGCAGCAGCAATAGCAACTGCATTAGCAACAACAGCAACAATAACGAATTAAGACAAGTACGAACCCATAGAGAGTAGCAACATGATGTTGTAACATAAAAACACAACAACAAAGAATTATTAACACACATACAAAAAGAGAGAGAGAGAAGCAACTCATGTCATGTACAAGTATATGAACTTAAAAGGCCTGAAAATAATGATAATGATGGAGAAAAAGTATTAAAAAAAAAACCTTTTTTACTCTCCAAAAGACATGCACAGAGAGTGAAAGCAAGGCTACAAGAATGGTAAATGGCAGGCATGAAAAATCCAAAAATTAAACAGAAAAACTACATTTTAAATTAAAATATTAAAACAAACACATACACAGAAGAGCAGCCGTATTCAAGCCTATAAACAATAACTTTTAAAACAAGAAAAACACACACAACACAAACCCACTCTGTTCGCCAAAGGAGAAAGAAAAAAACAATTTTTATTTTTAAAAATAATGTTGCAAGCATTTCGTTTTCAGTGGCAACTTGCCGCCGTTTATAAGCCTGTCTCTCTCTCGCTCTGTATCTCTCTGTGTCTCTCTGTTTACTCTACTCAAGTAATTGTGTTAATGTCCTTTAGGAAAACATTTTAATTTTATGCAGAGCCATACACTCTCTTACAATGACTGTGCCATTGTGTATACACAATACATATGTATATAGTATATATGTGTGTGTGTGTTTGTATGCGTTTTTGTATAAGAGTAATTGAATGAATGAGTATGTTTGTTCAGCATCAGTAACATCATTATCATCATCATCATCACCATCATCACCACTATTATGGCTCAACTAACTCTCTCCCTTCTCTCTCTTTCTGTTCTCTCAGTGGGTGCTGTTGTTTATCTTCATTTTCATTGAGAGCGTACATTGTATGTTAATGTGTCAAAATATTGTCTAAAAGTGATTGTTTGACATGCAAGAGTAGCAGTGCATTCTTTTTAAAACATACATCACTCATCCACTCATACATATATACACCTATATGTATATGACAACTTATATTGTATTTTATATTGTAACTTCAAATGCAGTGGCACGCAAACTGTTTGAAAAAATTTTAAAATTTTGAGAGCGTGAACCATGCTAAAGGTTGGCTATCTGGAATCTCTCTTCTGTTGGGGCTTAATACGCAAAGATTTAGGAGAAACCATTACGAGTTTATACAATTGTAGCAATACCGGCGTAAGGTATAGCCTACCAAGGCCTACCGAGATTTTAAGCTTTACTTGTCAGTAATGATGCCATCAGCCGCTTGATACTTTTCCTTCCTCTTGCATATTTGTCTGAGCCTCAAAAGTTTTTTTCAAGTGAGTGGTATAACTGCCTGAACTTTACCGAGTAAGTAAATCTGCCATCTGCTTCGTGACATTTTTTAGTCCTAATGTAGTTCTTAACTGGCAGTTGATAGAGACTTTGTGCGAGACCTTAAACCTCTAAAGCTTCTTCTTAATTTCGAGTCTGCGAAACTTAGCCTCTACTTGCAAATAGATTTACCATAAGCTAGGGATACTCTTCAGACCCTCTGCTGCAGTTCCGAAGTGAAATATTTAATAAAATTCGTCCGAGACTTTATAAAGGAGAAACCCCTTAAAGTCTTCCGAAACGTGGGAATGCAAGCCTGGATTACTTCCCACCAAACTCAACCGTTCTTTCGGTCTCTACTTGAAAGAAATTTTATTATCAGCTGCGTGTAATTACATAGATACTCGTACATAGGGTGCCCTGCTGGTCTAGTGGGTAATGTGCTGGACTATTAGCGTGAGGGTCGTGAGTTCGATTCTCACCAGAGACTCTGGTCTGTGACACTACATCGAGCATATGGTCAAGTTACTCCGCTCGTGTATAATTAGAATATAATTTGTAATTGTATTGTAATATATAAATAAATAAATACATACATACATACATACATAATTAGTCATTACAACCCTTTTAGTCAGGATAACAACCTAGATGTTGTGTGTGTTAATTTTATACACGAGTGGCGGAACCTACAGTTTAAAGACTCCACACTACAGACTTTTGAAAAACATTTCATGGCAGTTTTATTATTTACTCTCAGAGTTTTTGCCAGAAATATGGGGAGAGGAAGGCGCCTAAAGTAATATTATTTCGTATTTTCGTTATATTGTAGAATGCCTGAACTAGGGTTTGAATCGTGGCCTTACGACTAATAAGCCAACACACTACCTACTAGGTTACGGCGATTACTGCGTGTTATTGCTCACAGTTATTGGCGTTTCAAAAATAAATCTTAAAGAGAGGGGGACTCTAAAATACTAAAAATCTGTAAAACCTTCTCAATCGCTTCAATATGGGGTTGAAGTGTTCACACTCAGACCCTCCCGAGATTATGAGCTTCATTGCAACCAGGTCTACCGCAACCTGCATGATATTATGAATTTCAATTAAAGTCTTCGATTGTCGTTCATATGAAGACGAATAAAACCTGTTCTTCGCTCTCAATAAGCACACCATGGCGCGCACTATCATGAAGCCCTGCTACTTTTCATTCTTTTTAGCCAGCAACTATTCAAGACAAGGCAAATGCTTGATACCATTGCTATTCAGCCCATTACCTCCGTTTATCTCATCATTCTATTTGTCATCCGAGTTTGCCCGATTTATGTTGGGTATATTTGGTGAAAAAAATCTGATTTCTCAACTCGATTATCTCTGATAAGGAAACAGTTTTCTTCGTATTTTTTTGTTTTGTTGTAAAATTCAAAGGTTTTCCTTGGTCTTTCTTTAAATTTTCTCCAATTTTTTCTATTTTTGGGATTTTTAATCGAATTTCTTTTCATACTTTTTCCAAACTTTTCAATTATGTGAACTTAACAGTCTGTGTTAACTTAACATTCACTGTAAACAGAAGAATATAACTTTTGCAGCTAACTTCACCCACTTAATGTATACTATACTACGGCCTTTCTTTAGCTTCAATTTCCAGTTTACATGGTGTTTACCGTTATGGTAGAAGAATACAAAGTCTTGATCGCTTTTCTGTGAGAAGCATAGGTCGTATGCTTATCTTATCCCTTTTTCATCTTGTTTCTGGTTTTTTAATCAAGTTTATCTAGCTAAACACGTTGATTGGCTTACGATAGCAAGTTCTTGACAAAAATGGTGAGAGATCTTACTCACTCAATACATCTCTTCACCCTTTAGAAGGACTTTTCATTTCTCCAGTGAGTTACGAGTGACCAAAACTGTAGAGTTTACATTCGTGAACAACACCGGAGTACGAGTATTTATACTGGAGTGTTTTGTTTCTATTGACGATTAACTTTCCCATGTGCCAGTTGCTCAAATGTAGCAATGTTCGCCTAAAGATACGTTACAGTTCCGTAGTGGATTTTGATTTCAGTATAAAGTCAGTTGCGTTTTGGAACTCGACACTACG
Source organism: Sarcophaga carnaria (assembly GCA_958299815.1). Lineage (NCBI taxonomy): Eukaryota > Metazoa > Arthropoda > Insecta > Diptera > Sarcophagidae > Sarcophaga > Sarcophaga carnaria. The sequence goes on along the minus strand of OY283153.1, from coordinate 21,238,289 downwards.
ATCACAGAACAAATTCCTAAAAATCTACTTGAGTTTCTTGTCAGCTTAACGGAGTTATCGTTCATTGATGTCAGGGATATTGCTTCGTTTATTAAGCTTTTAGGCTGGTTTCCAGCGTAGGTTAGTAGTGCTTTTAATGTGCCCATCTTCCTCGCTAGTTTGGTGGAATTCGGTCAGTACAGCGACTGTGCTTATCTGTGGCATTATCGCTATGCGTGCTCAACAGAGGTCAGTAATGAGTATACAAAACAATGAGTAGATTCGAATCATAATTGGTAAGAGATTATAATTTCTGATACTTATACGCATTCATACTTATTTTAATGTCATACTCATACTACTCATATTCAAAGTTTGAAATACGCATGGTACTCATACTTAACAATACGCATGATGTTATTGATTTCGACTCTCCATGACTCATCGTATACACGAATCACAAAATAAGTACGATTCGCGTACGAACACTACAATACTCACAAGAAGGTTGTGTGTTTACTTCGCTTGCTGTCTTTGTCTTTTTCTTTCTTCTTTGTTTGTAAATACAACAACAACTTCGACGGTAAATTTTGATGAATGATTCGAATCACTCGTAGGCGTATGAATCAAACATATTTCGAATGTTATGAGTTTGATGTAACGTTGTACTCATACCCATTGCAACTTGTACTTATAAATCAATGTTATAGTGAGTACGAATGAATCAGAGTAGTTGGATTTGAATACTGTTGACTCACTCATACTCAAAATTTCATGAGTACTTATGAGTAGCGAAAAAACGATTTATTGCTGATCTCTGGTGCTCAAGTGAGTTTTTGTAATCAGAGCTACTACTTCGACCTAACCTAACCTGTAGTAGCTTGAGCTATAGTTTGCATTTCCCTGTTCTCAAGTGTATTTGTATGCTTTTTGCCCTCAAACTGTAAATAAATATTCCAGCCAGTCAGTCAGCCATCATGTCATTATCACAGCAGAAGACAACAGCAACAACAACAACAACAACAACAACAGCAATAACAACACAACACTAACAAAATTTTTTTATATGAATATCTAGTTTTGTTGACACTACAGTCAACTTTTGTCTATTTTTTCTGTATTTTTTTAATATGACGTCTACAACAACAAACGTAATAAATATATGGAGACGTGTATAAAGGAGAATCCAATACAGAAAAAATTTAAGCAACAGCTCTCTGTATAAAGATGTGTTATGACCTCATTGCTGTCATCAAGCTAGTAAAAAGGCAACTGCAACAGCAATAACAACAATAATAACAACAATAATAAAATATAAAAAAAATAAAATGTTGCACCAGTATCTAACACTTGTTAGTAAAAGAGAAAAATATCAAGGGAAGGTATGCCAATCAATGCAACCAGAAAATCAATAAAGATTTGAATATTGTTTGTGGACAGCCATAGGTATTAACAGATGAATATTGTGGTATTTTTTTCCTTTCTGCAGCCTTAAAATGTGGTTCCAATTCAGTAAATGCCCTCCACTTGCCTATGAATTTTATTTGTTTAGTATTCAGCTGTTAGGCATCTTCCCTTTCTGCACCACCTGCTCGAGTGATGTATTATTTCTCTCACATGCCTGTCTGACTGTATACTGTGACGGGACTATAATATTCCCGTCGTGCACTTGTTGTGAACTTTAACTTCTTACACAGCATTAGTGTGATACGCTCTCTTACCAACCGCCTCCTTGCTTTTTAAGCCATATCCAAGGCAGCTAACAAGCGAAAAAAAATTTCGTTTAAATATCTAGAAGGAAGAGTCGAAAGAAGTCGTGAAAGCAATAGAATATCTTTAAAGATGTGTTCAGTCAACTCGAGTGAGTCAACTGGGCGTCATGTCATATCACATCTCTGCTAAACAAACAACTGACAACCACTACTGCAACAACAATTACACAGGCTAAAACAACACAACAATAGCTACTCAGAACAACAATAATAATAACAATGGAACATACATTTATGTAACAACATTAGGTGGGGAGACAAGCAAGTGGAACAATTGCAGTTGCAGGCTAAAGATAGTGTGGAAGAAAAGAAAGTTCATGCCACTTAAACACTGTGGCCCTTACGATTTTTCAGTGTATCGTAGTTATTATTCAAAATAGTACTTTTAAAAAAAGTACTTTATGAAAATGGGTACTTTTTAATAAGTACTTTTAAGAATGGGTACTTTTTAAAAAGTACTTTTTATAAAGTACTTCTCTTAAAAGTATTTCTCTAAAAGTTCCCTTTCTTATAAAGTACTTTTCTTTAAAAGAGTTTAAAAAGTATTTTTAAAAAAATTCTTTATAAGAATGGGGACTTTTAAAAAATGATTTTAAGGAAAGTACTTTATAAAAAGTACTTTTTAAAAAGTACTTCTGCCCATTCTTATAATGTATTTTTCTTAAAAGCATTATTTTAAAAGTATACGTTCTTATAAAGTATACTTCTTATAGTATAGTATAGTACTTTTTAAGTTTAAGTACTTTTTAAGAGTACCTTTTAAAAAGTACTTTAAAAAGTATTTAAACTTAAAAAGTAGTTTTTACGTTTTTTTGGTATAAGAATGGTACTTTTTAAAAAGTACTTTTTGGTGGTAATCCATTCCATGCCAGCAAGGAGTTCCACGTAAAATCAGCTTCTGGAATTTCATGTTTCCCTTTGAAAGCAGCACAGATGTAAAGCAGGGCCTTGTATAGCTTCTTAGTCTTCTCCTACAATTACTGTTCAGTGTGCTTTAGCAAACTCAAGCCCAATCTGCATTCTGAGAGCATAAATACCGGCTTAAAGCTTAAAATTTCGGAGATTCTTTGCCTAATCATTACATCTGTGTTGTGACTACTTGGGGCACAACTTAACTAACACACAAACTAACGAACTGGTTGCTAATGAATTACTTCGTCAGATGGCCGTCTATAAGCGATTTGAAGATGAAATACGCAAGCTCAAGTGTAACTGGATGGGTTCTATCTTGAGAAGGAACTGGACTGGCTATGTAAAAGGTATCAGTTCCATCGCTAATGTATTTACATCCTTCATTCCGTTTTACATACGTACATATATAATTTTGGTCACTACAACCTTTTAGTCAGGATTACAACCTAGCTTGTCACACCACTTATATTGCGTGTGTTGATTTTATAACGGGTGATTTTTTAGGTATTATCTCTTTGGCAACACTGGTTTAAACAGCTCACGCACGTTTCGTCTTTTGTTTCACTGTCAAACTTCTTCAGTTTGGTCTATAATTTAACCATAAATCGTCTTACAAACGAACAACGCTTGCAAATCATTGAATTTTATTATCAAAATGCGTGCTCTGTTAAGAAAGTTCATCGCGCGCTTCTTCCATTTTATGGTCAGTATAATCGAACCACTGAAGCGGCTACCGTGAGATGATATCCAATTTTTTTTTGCCCAAAATGCAAGAGTTTGACTTGCATGACGTGTGGTTTCAACAAGACGGTGCCACATGTCACACAGCACGCGTAACAATGGATTTATTGAGAGGCGAGTTCGGTGAACATTTTATTTCACGTTCGGGACCGGTCAATTGGCCGCCTAGATCGTGCGATTTAACGCCTTTAGACTATTTTTTGTGGGACTATGTTAAAGCTCATGTCTATACAGACAAGCCCGCTTTAATTGACGCTTTGGAAAACAACATTGAAGCATTTATTCGTGAGATACCGGCCGAAATGTTGGAAAGAGTATGCCAAAATTGGACTAAGCCGTTGGACCATTTGAGGCGCAGTCGCGGTCAACATTTGCATGAAATAATCTTCAAACATTAAATTATATGGACCGTACTATCGATTCAAATAAAGATTTCATGCATTTTTCTGAATTTTGTGTTTTTTTTTTGAAAAATTTTCCTATAGCTTTTAAAAATCACCCATCGTGCCGGGACCTACAGTTTAAAGGCCAACCCCAACTATATTTCTTTTTGAGAAGCTTTTCATGGCAATTTTATTTTACTTTCAGACTTTTTGGCAGAAATCTGTTGAGAGGAAGTCGCCGCTGAAATATTTTTTCGCATTTCGTTTTGTTAGGGATGTCTGACCTGGGGTTTGAGTCATAACCTGACTATCTACTAGATTACGGCGACTTCGTAACGTTTTACTACTTCACAATTTTTCATGATGGAAATGGTGTATTTATTGTATCGGTATGGTATTGTATTTAATACTGCAACTATTATTTGGCTGCCTGACAGTCTTTTTTATACTTAAAAAAGAAAGCAAGACATTTTTGTCTGTCCAACTGAAAATTTCTTTCAGTTTTTTTTCCTTTTAATCTACTTCATCATGCATTTAACAGTGTTACTCCACGTTAAGGCAGATCCTGCCTTATGTCGGCCCTCCAAGGAATAAATTTCATAAGGAAAACCGAATTAAAAAGCTGTGTTGTATGTGGCAACTTAAGATGGTACCATTAATGGATTTTTTTCTTCTGATTATAATTTATGCTGAGCTAACGCTATGCAAGCAAAAAGTAAGACATAGAGAGAGGGAGATAAAGAGCGAGAAGGTGAGTGTACGAAAGAAAATCTTTTTAAAATAAACTTCTGAATAATAGAAAAACAATAGATGGAGTGAAATTTATTCTGTTTTTAACACAATAGCAGCAGCAATAACGTTCTATTTCGGCATTTTTTTATATTTGAACTCGCCTTGTTGCCTCCAGAACTTGCTTGCTTGCCACTTTATATCCATAACTTTTAAGAAATATTAATAAGTGAAGAAGTGTTTATATTATAATAAGGAAAAAAATTTTCTCTAGAAAAGCTAAGCCAAAAAAAATTGCTGTTCTTAACTCAAAAGGCGGCACTTGAAAATTATGTTGCATGAATAAATTAGTGCAACACAGTTTTTTCTTCTTCATTTTTCTACGTTTTATTTCTTGTTCAACTTTGATTTCCTCTATTGTTGACTATTCTGACAATGATGATGATGACGATGATAGCGTTGATATTGTTGGTCGTGATATTTTTTTCCATTGTTTTTGAGTTCATTATAAATGCCTGCTTGCATGCTGTTGGCTGCCGGCTGCCTGCTACCAACATGTATGAATTTATTAGCCCAAGTTCAGCTCAAGTTGTTTGTACACACCTCTTAAAAATCAATTTCATATGAAACCATGTTCACTTAACCCATTAATGTAAAACAAGCATTTGACGTTGTTTGCCAATGCTGGCTCAGCTATAAGTTACAGTGGGCCTAGTAGAATATTTTTTTTAAGATTAATAAGGCAGTTTGAGAGAAAGCAAAGCACAGTTGGCAAGAACTTCCATTGTACTGCATTCAATATATGTTGCTGACAGACCTGTGATCGTCCTAGAACCTGTTTGTTATAGAAACAAGACATAGTCGCTTGCAATTAAATGTCTAGATAAGGAAAATGAGGACGGCTTCGTGTTTTAGTGATTCTATATTTCGGCCATGGTTGCGAAAGAACCGTGGTCAAGTACGATGTAGTCCAGTACGCCGTAGTCTAGTATGCCGTAGTCTAGTACGCCGTAGTCTAGTACGCCGTAGTCTCGTATGCCGTAGTCTAGTAGGCCCTAGTCTAGTACGCCGTAGTCTAGTACGCCGTAGTCTAGTACGCCGTAGTCTAGTACGCCGTAGTGTAGTACGTCATAGTCTAGTACGCCGTAGTCTAGAACAGCGTAATCAAGTATGCCGTAGTCTAGTATGCCGTAGTATAGTACGTCGTTGTCTGGTATGCCGTAATCCAGTACGCCGTAGTCTAGTACGCCGTAGTCTAGTGACCCGTAGTCTAGTACGCCGTAGTCTAGTGCGCCGTAGTCTAGCACGGCGTAGTCTAGTATGCCGTAGTCTAGTACACCGTAATCTAGCACGCCGTAGTCCAGTAGGTAGTGTGTTGGCTTATTAGACTTGAGGCCACGGTTCAAACCCCAGGTCAGACATCTCCAATATAACATAATAAAATATTTCTTCGTTGACTTCCTCTCAGTAGACTTCTGGCAAAAAAATCTCAGAGACTGAAATAAAATTGTCATGAAAAGTTTCTCAAAAAATCTGTCGTTCGGAGGCGACCTTAAACTGTAGGTCCCGCCATGTATAAAATCAACACACACAACACTAGTGGTGTGCGAAGCCATATTGTAATCCTGACTGGAGAATTGTATTGACAAATTATGTTTGTATGTAGATATTCAAACAAGACATAGTCACTCGCAATTAAACCTCTTGATAGGGAATCTAATTTCCGTTTAAAGCCATTCAAAATGGTTTATCCCATGCGTCCCTTAAAAATGGTGGTCATTACTTTAGAGGCTTACAGGCCTAGAAGAAAGCATCGACTTAGGAGAATCACGGCTTAGACTGCTGCTTGTTCTGATGTATTGTAGTGATTTTATATTTCGGGCACGGTTACGAAAGAGCCCCATTATTTGTTTGTATCCTGTAACATGTTTACGGATGTATTCGATGGTGAGCAAAACACGAAGACGTTTTCATACCCTAGTGATCATTTAATATTGAAATTACAAAGCCAGTTGGAACGACTCTGGTTGCTACAATAGCTCTCAAACTGCGTTTGGCCGATACCATATCGTATATAATTTTTTAAAATAGTTTTGGATGTAGGGACCTCAACTTACTATTGTAATTAATAAGACAGAGTTACAGTTTAGTTTAAAGTCGACTCCGAACTACAGATTTTTGATAAACTTTTCATGACAATTTTATTAAACTCTGAGAGCATTTGCCAGATATCTGCTGAGTTTTGAACCGAGGCCTCACATCTAATAAGCTAACATACTATCTACTAGACTACGGCGACAACACTAAGGCAGATTTACCATAGTGTTTATCAAGCCTAGCTTAGGTTGCAGTGTTTCTTCGAATTTTGACATGAGTCAACTGGAAAATGCCAAGAGCTGTGTTGCTTTTTCAGTTAAGAGAGGTATATAAAAAAAGCTACGGACTTATTGAGCCACTGAATACGCCTACTTCAGTATCAGTTGCTGAAAATATGAAGTAAAATTGCTAACATTATCGTGTTAGTCTACTATTTCCAGGCCTATCCTTGTACTATTACTCGTCTTCTATTCTTAAATACTGTAGGTATACCTATAATATCTCTTCAATTCTGTTTTCCTAATAGAGTTCTGAATGCCGTTTGGTATCAATAGGCGCAACACTCTACTCAGCACAGTTTTTTCTATTGAAATGCATTAACGTCGCATAGATTTCAAGTATATCTTCCGATGATTTATAATTATTAACACAGAATCTACATGTTGGTCCATGGCGATCCTCTTTCTGAACAAGTGTTCTTTGATTCTGCAATGTTTTGCCAAAAGGTCGATTACTAATCACACACACACACAACACACAATTGGTTGTTACAACCCTTCAGTCAGGATTACGACCTAGCTTCTCACACCACTTATATTGTGTGTGTTAAGTTTACACACGAGTGGACCTACAGTTTAACGTCGACTCCGAATGACAGATTTTTTGAGAAACTTTTCATGGCAGGTTTATTTACGGTCAGAGTTTTTGCCAGAAATCTGTTGAGAGGAAGTCGTCGAAGAAATATTTTTTTTTTCATATTTCGTTTTGATGTCTGACCTGGTATACAAACTCGCGCTTTACGTCTAATAAGCCAATATACTTCCTACTAGACTACAGAATCTATATGTTGAGTCCGAGCCAATGCTCTTTCTGAACAAGTGTTCTTTGATTATACAATGTCTTATCAAAAGATCGGTAATTAAACTCCGGTTAGGTTAGGTTAAGTTGAAATGGTAGCCTTGATGCCAAAGCTCACTTGAGCACGCATATCAGCCCGTTGTGACTCCGCTATCGGTTACTAATCTGATGCCGGTTACTAATCTCCGGTGGTTAATAGACGATGCATGACTCAATAAAATTTTCGAGCGCCCCCAAATTCATTTCGTTTCAGAAGGCTATCTGATCCAGATCACCAGTAAGGTCTTTATGACTTTTATATGTTCTTCCCCTCTTTTATAGAAAACTAAGAATTTGTTTTACTAACGCATACCACTGCCCTGTGTGTGTGTGTGTGTGTCTTTTCATTTGTTTTCTTAATCCATGTAAAGCAGTCTCTTAAATATGTTGTCTGTCTTTGCACTTTACTTGGATAATATTCCGCCCCTTACGACAGAGACATATTTTAGTTTTGTTTTAAGCTGCTGTCGAAAGCATATATTTTTGTGGTTATTGTTGTTGTTGCAGCTATTTTTATTAGTTTTAATTTTTCTGTTAAAAGGATTTTTATTTTCAGCAAACAATGCAAAGAAAAAAAAACGTAAATAATTATGCAGGCAAAGAAATGTTTGCATAAATGCCGCTCAACGAAGAAAATTAGCCAACTTCGTAAAAGTGTTTTATAAGCCATTTTATTTATGCCAAAAAAAAAAGGAAAATTTCCAACAACAACAACAACAAACAAAGGAAAAATATTTTATTTTTCATAAATTTTTAATTCAATTGTAAAGAAAAATGAAAAGCAGACGCAGAAGAAGAAGAAGACGAAATGAAAAGTTAAAAGGAAAATGTTTAATGCTCTTTGACTTGTTGATTTTCTGGAAAATTCATTTTTTTCCGAGAGTAACTGTTTGTAGGTATTGGGTGTAAAAATAAGGGATTTACAGCAGGTGAAGTAGAATCTTTTAATATTTGGTTTGCGTCTTTAAGTTCAAATAAAAAAAAATAATTTTTTAATTGAATGTTTCTATTGCCGGTGAAGGATTGATACGCTTCAGATAGAATAATCTGAGGCTCAGAAAATCATATGTGAGGCACAGCCAGCGATACGAATTAATGCCAAATCCGAAAATTTATGACACTGAGGTAATACTTGGTATGAGGGGGAACCATAAGAACTGTCTGGTCAAGTCATTCTATCTATTAAATCATACCAGACTGTCACAGGCTATCTGATTTAAGCTTTGGTCCAAAAACGACGGATTTATGCATGTATGTAATACAAGTTAGGGATTGAGACCAACATTCAAATAAATTATGGGCACATACTCAAGTCACCACATCGGTGTGATGTAAGCTCACGAATGATAGACACTTGCCTCGTAATATGAAATCTGTACTCTTATGTGAATATATCGTTATATGAAATCTGTACCCAATACCTTCTTTAGTTTCTGCCAAATTTATGTCGTCTTAAATTATTAAGATTACATGCGTTCAAAGAAATCGCTGTAGTCTAGTAGTAGTGTGTTAGACGTAAAGCCAGGGTTCGAGCTCCAGGACAGACATCAAAACAAATTACAAAAAATATTTCTTCGGCGACTTTATCTCAGCAGATTTGTGGCAAAAACTCTGAGAGTAAATAAAATTGCCATGAAAATTTTCTCAAAAGTCTGTCGTTCGGTGTCGACTTTAAACTGTAGGTCCCACCACTCATGTATAAAATTAACACACACAACATAAGTGGTGTGAGAAACTAGGTCGTAATCCTGACTGAAGGGTTGTAATGACCAATTATGTATGTATGTATGTATGCATGCGTTCAAAACCTGAGCAATGATGTAGTAATTGTTCCAGTGTTTCGATGTGATTTCCACTTGCCTGCATTCTTTGTTATTCGTTTCAATTATGCGGTATTGTATAAAATCGTCCCCTTCAGTTTACTGCTATTCGGCGCATGTTCCTCTCCATATCAGGGTGGCTTAATGTCACCAATTCATGTCATGAATTTTTACAGTTTGTGATTCACTGGCTATGTGTTATGAATTATTTGTCTGTTCATTCCCGACCTGTCCCATGGTGACTAGGTAGTCAAATAGGACCACTTCTTGGCAACAACATGCACAAATACTGAAACCACCATTCCATACCTAGAGGAATAGTTATTCGCTTTCTTTCAGTTTGGAACGGTTCGAGAACTTGTGTCTTAGAACGCCATTTGGCTGTCAGTAAAATGTTGAAGTATATGCGAACCAAACATTCGATAGTCGAGTTTACACAATCCTTAAACGCACTTGCATTTGCCTGGAAAATCGTATTTTGGCTAGGTGAAACCGCCTTATTCTATTAGATTGTGAATTGGCTTATTAAATTGGAGCCGGTGGTTAAAGTCCTAGCTCAGACATCTTGAGCAAAACGAAATACGAAAAAAAAAATTTCTTTTGGCGAATTCCTCTTAGCAATTTTCTGGAAAATCTTGAAAAATTTCTCAATAATCTGTTGTTCGGAGTCGACTTTAAATTGTAGGTTCCGCCTCTCATGGATAAAATTAACATGGTTGGTGTGAGCAGGCTTATTAGACGTAAGGCCACGGTTCAAATCCCAGGTCAGACAACAAAACGAAATATGAAAAAATATTTCTTCGGCGACTTCCTCTCAGCAGATTTCTACCAAAAACTCTGAGTGTTAAAATAAAATTGCCATGCAAAAGTTTCTCAAAAAAAATCTGTCGTTCGGAGTCAACTTTAAACTGTAGGTCCCGCCACTCATGTATAAAATTAACACACACAACATGAGTGGTGTGAGAAGTTAGGCCGTAATTCTGACTGAAGGTTTGTAATGGCCAATGATGTATGTATGTATGTACACTCTCCAAGATCGAACTTGCATTTGCCTGAAAAATCGTAGTTTGGTTAGGTTAAGTCACCGTAATCGAGTAGATTGTGTGTTGGCTTATTAAATGGGAGCCGGTGGTTCAAATCCTAGCTCAGACATCTCGATCGAAACAAAATATGAAAAAATAAAAAATATTTCTTTTGGCGACTTCCTCTTAGCAATCTTCTGGCAAAAACTTGAAAAGTTCCTCAAAAATCTGTGGTTTAAAGTCGACATTAAACAGTAGGTCCCCTCACTTATGGATAAAATTAACACACAACACCATAGGTGGTGTGAGAAGCTATGTTGTAATCTGGACTAAAGCGTGTAATGATCAATTAAGTAAGAATGAAAGCATTGCCAGTTCTATTATAAAGACAGTCAGTGCAGTCTGATGCCTATGTTTAAAGCTGTTCTTTATATCCACTAGGCTCCTAGGGACAAGATTCCGTTTGATCATGGTTATCGAGATCTGATATTAAAATCATGGAAATGGTCGCAATAGATATGTTCGATATCCAATCGTTATGCTTATAACACTTGAGATTCTCAACAAAATGCATACGTCTCATGGTATGTTTCATGGCTCTGGCTCTACCTTTCCCCATAGGCTACAGTTGACAGGCTTTAAGAGCCTCCCTAATTGGTTGTGTAGGCTTGTTTCAAAACTTATTTACAAATTATGTTTCCTCCTTTTGTAGTGACGATCTGATCGCGATGTATTTCGATTGTTGCAGAACACACTCACTGGAATACATTGTTCTAGTTCAGATCAGAGTGCAGGAAATATGCGCAATTCGGTGTTGGTTTCTTTTGATCAGAAAATTATGATGGAAGTAGTACGCATTTTTAAATTAAACACCCAATACATCTTCCCCCCCACACTTCATCCCTCTAAAGCCCTGACATTAAAAATGTATGACAAATAAATTTCATTACAAAACCAAAAACATGCCTTTTGGGTCAACAGAAATATTATTTCATATTCCACCACCACCACACTCTGTTTATACTCCTGGCCTTCTTTATTTGTTACATTTCTTAAATTTTACGAATTTTCTTTTGTTGTTTTTGTATTTGTTATTGTAATACAAAATTCTGTTTTATTTATTCGTGGAAATAAAAATAAAAACAAAAACAAAAATTGACAGTCGTTGTGAAATAAAAATTATGAAGGGAGATGAAGACGAAAAAAAATTTTTTTTTTAAATTTTATTGTAAAATACTCCTCCAGCTTTATAAGGAATTCAATTATTTTTAATTCCTTTTATCTTGTGTATTTATTTCAATATGAAAACAGCTGTAGCCTCTTAAAATCAAAAAAAAAAAAACAGGGAAGAAAAACTGTGGATAAAATAAAAACATTAAGAAAGTTTGGCCTTTGGCTAGAATATTAAACTAAAAAAAAAACGAAAAAAAAAATTCAGAAAATACTCGTATTGTAGTTAAGTTACCTTAGAGACATGGAAATGGTTGTTGGTAACATTTTATGGCCGAATGTTGCAAGTTTTTCTTGTCTTCTGTGGACTTTTAACGAGATTACTTAAAAGCAGTAATCATGGCATCATGGTTAAACCAAAACAACAAAACAACACAGAACAACAGTGTAAACAACCTAAACCTGTACGAAGAGAGACAGATAGACAGACAGACAGACAGCTAAGCAGATAAAAATGGTTTTCAAACATATTGTCGGAGTGGACAAGGCAGATTAATGTTGGCTGCTCTTTAATAAATAACCACGAAAATCTAAATTCTGATTATAATTTTTATATTCTCCCTCCCTTCTCCACAAGAACTTTAAGTCAAGTAAAACCAAGCTATTCATGAAGGAGAATTATGATAATTTCATCAAATTGTTGTTAAAATTCTGACCTACATCAGCTTGATGAGCCTTTAAGTGTGCGAAAGAGAGAAATCTTTGAATTTTTTTATTAATTTGAGAGACCTATTGATGCTCTTATGTGTGAAATATATTAGCGTGTAAATGTCCACAACGGCTTCTATGTGTGAAGCGCATGCGAAATATAAAATTTTCCTTAATACTGGCTCACAAATCAGCCTAAATTTGATTGATGGCGTTTGTTACTTTGGCTTTTGAAGACCTTTGTGGCTGGTGGCTTATAAGCATACAGCTGAGGCTAAAGAAAACCCTACAAGAAAAAGTTTAATGGGGTCAAATACCACGATCTCGGTGGCTAGTCCACATCAAATGTACCTGAGATGTTTGAGCCCTCAAATCGCCCGTTCAAAGTATCCAATGTGAAGTGAGCAATATCGTACGTAGTATTATCCTGTGGTACACATCATCTAATTCAGGCCAAATAATCATCAACCTATAGAGTTTGCCGTTGACAGTCATGGCCTGGCTAACGTTGTCCTTAAAGCAATCACGAATGCCCCGCCAGCCCAAAATGCATATCAAACATTGGCTTTTATGCATGTGAAAATAGATTTTCAAATCTCTTTTACCCTGGAGTTCCTTACAGAGTTCTGTTAGCAACATAACAGAGCGCTGTTAACTGACTTGGTTTGCGTCCAGGGTAATAGGTGTTAAAACCTTTCTTCACACACATTGACTTTCTCTGGATGAATTGGACGCTAATAAATGTCATATGGATTAGTGTCGTCCCATATTTGATAATTTCGTTTGTTTACCGACCTACTCATTCAAAAATGGACTTATTCGCTGAAGAAGGCGAAGCGCGGCTTACGATGTTCGAACAGAATACCCCTTTGAATTATTTGCACATGTTGTTGAATGCCATTATCCATCCATGGTGGGTTCGCGGAACAGACTGAATAAATGACAACTAATTTGATAGATGTACCCTTAATAAGATGATCCTTATTGGCAAACATAATTCAGAAGTCCCTTTTGGAAAACCCTTTGCTAGTTCTTAAGACGTAAAGTGGCGATCGATGCTCAAAAGATAGTCCTACTCTTATAGTGTATCCTCTCGAAGCTGGGAAAATATGTTGTGGATGGGCAGAAAAGAAAATTCTAGGTTAGGTTAGGTTAGAGGACGTGTACTTGTCAATTAAGACAAGCACTGTACCCGGAGTTCGAATTGACTCATTGTACAACGTCGTAGTTTCTCACACCACTTATGTTGTGTGTGTTAATTTTATACATGAGTGGTGGGACCTACAGTTTAAAGTCGACTCCGAACGACAGATTTTTGAGAAACTTTTTCATGGCAATTTCATTTCAGTCTCAAAGTTTTTGCCAGAAATCTGCTGAGAGGAAGTCGCCGAAGAAATACTTTTTGTATTTTGTTTTGATGTCTGGCCTGGGGCTCGAACCCTGGCTTTACGTCTAATAAGCCAACACACTACCTACTAGACTACGGCGACGGTAATAATAATTTGACAGATACACCCTTATCAAATGGTCGTTATTGGCAAATACTAATCAGAAGTTCCTACTGGAAAACCCTTTGCTAGTTCTTAAGGCGTAAACTGTTTACAGGCGATCGAGACTCAAAGGATAGCCCTGCTCTTATAGTGTATTCTCTCGAAGCTAGGAAAATATGTTGTAGATGTGCAAATGGACGTTATTTGTGAATATAAATTCTAAATCACAGGAAAGTATCGGCAAGACGAACATTAAAGAATAAATTCTCTTTATAATGCATTTGATGCTCCACTGGCTTATTCAAAACGAATGGATAAAGTGTAGCTAACAGAGTAGAATTACATAAAAATACGCTATTTTTGGGAACGATTTGAGAAGCTTTAAAACTGACTTCATAGCACATGACCCATACATGTGACCCATACATGTATTCCATTCACGATCGAACATATGTAGGTGTTGTAAGGACATATCGACGCCTCCGTTCTATAACATTCTAAGTCGAAAAAGTGTGTTTTGAGTTATGAGCTCTCAAAGTTTTCACGCGACATACGACCATATGTGTATTCTAAGGAGATTTTTCCCTATAACTTCGGAACGGATCGGCGCATCTAAGTACACTTAGAACGTTATAGAATGGAGGCGTCGATATGAATGAGAGAATTCAAGCCCAATAGGTCAAGTCTTTGTTTGAAACCATAAAAAGTGTTAAGAATTTAATAATATTTGATAGTAAAGACTTATGTAAGATCCCTAAAAGTTACGTCTTACCAGGCACAATCAATAAAATGCCTTTAAAAGATTGATTTCAGCAAAAACATGCTGAGGAATTCGGTCTTATTAGTGAAGCAAGGTAATAGTTTTTTTTTATTTCATTAAAATGCCTGAATGCCAGCGTACGTTGTAGGTAGTGTGTTGGCGTATTAGACGTAAGAGCTCAGTTTAAACCCCAGGCCAGACATCAAAACGAAAATCTGAAAGAATATTTGTTTGGCGACTTCCTGTCAACAGATTTCTGGCAAAAACTCTGAGAGTAAATAAAAATTGCCATGAAAAAGTTTCCACAAAAATCTATCGTTCGAAATCGACTTTAAACTGTAGGTACCGCCACTCATGTATAAAATTAACACACACAACATAAGTGGTGTGAAAAAGTAGGTCGTAATCCTGACTAAAGGGTTGTAGTCATGGCATTTTTTTAGAGAAACTTTGTATGGCGGTTTTCTATTTACTCCCAGAGTTCTTGCCAGAAATCTGGTGAGAGTAATTTGCCGAAGAAATATTATTTCATATTTCGTATTGTTCGATATGTCTGACCTGGTGTTTGAACCGTGGCCACACGTCTAATAAGCCAGCACATTACTTACTAAACTACGGCGACTTCACTTTTCTATCCTTTTTCTTAAATTCTGCCTTTTTCTTCTAAAAGCCAAAATATTTAAATTTTTTTCTAAACTCCCCTACTCTAATTCTCTGCATTTGTTCTTTCATTTTCCATCATGTATATCCTTTTCATTTCCCTTTCTTTTCTATTTTAATATCTGCACTTCATTTTCTATATGTGTTACTGTATATACATACATACATACAAACATACATACATATAACCATGCATGTAATAACATGAGTGTGTGTTAAATTCAGAGTTTTTTGATTTTTTTTTTAATCTGTGACAATATAGATACGTATGTAACCAGTTCGTAATGTCATAAATTTTAAATGAATTTCTGTCTAGAGTTTAAAACAACAAACCACTGAGTAACAACAACAAAGAACATGATATGGAATTTGTAATACAAAAAACAAATACAAGAAGAAAAAAAAATAATACAACAACAACAGCAACAACAAAACAAAATCAAAAGGACATTAATAACAAATAGAAACGAAATTAAAGTGAAATAGAACAACGACAACAACAACAACAAATAATTGAAAACTAATGAACAATAATAATAACAAAATTACAAAAACAACAAAATAATTTAAATTAAAAGGAAAAAAAAACGAAACAAAACAAAAAAATTTTGCAACAACAGAACCACAACCACCGCATTAACTAAAATTTTTAAGGTAAATAAAGCAGGACCAGACCAGAATAGCTCAAAAGATAAACAAAGAAAATTTACAAAGAAAAAGCACACTTTTACAGTAGGGAGGCTCAAATTGTTTAAACAGAAAATTTTAAAAAAAATTCTAATTTTTTGGGAAAAAAAACTTTAAATGTTAAGTCGAGGTGTAGTGGTTAAAATCCTTGCTCTCAATGCAAGTAAATCTGGTTTGAAACCATTAAATGGAAGGAAAAATCTTAATCATGGTGTTGGAAGTTTAAAACTTCAAAGGCTTCAATCGCATTATATGTAGGTACCATATGCTGGAATTTCACTGACCGTTGACTTTCCAGAAAGGATAAAATCAACCACGAAAGAAAAAGATGTGGGCTTAACGAGCAAATTTCAAATACCCTCCTTACTACACATAATACTACAAGGCTTAGTTGTTGGCAGCAGCACATCTGGATTATTGGAGAGTTGATGCAATGGTTGCCTACAAGAATTTTCTGTTTCTAGTTCGAATTTGCTACATCCATGAATTGATGGGATACTTTGACGATTATTAAACTAATCGACTATTTCGTTCTATGTATGCTTTAAACTATTCAATTCGATTCTGTATAGAATAGGTCTGGACCAGAGGTCAGCAATGAGTATTCAAAACTATGAGTAGATTCGAATTATATTTATAATTTCTGATACTTATACGCATTCGTACTTATTTTAATGTCATACTCATACTACTCATATTCAAAGTTTGAAATACTCGTGGTACTCGTACTTAAAAATACGCATCGTATACACGAATCACAAAATAAGTATGATTCACGTACGAACACTATAATACTCACTAAAAGGTTGTGTGTTTGCGCTGCTTGCTGTCTTTCTTTTTTCTTTGTAAATGCAACAACAACTAAGACTGTAAATTTTGATGAATGCTTCGAATCACTCGAATCGTTTATGAGTATTATAAGTATTTTTCTAAATTTATGAATCTGAATGAGTAGGCGTATGAATCAAACATACATATTTCGAATGTTATGAGTTTGATGTCAACGTTGTACTCATACTCATTGCAACCTGTACTTATAAATCAATGTTGTACTGAGTACGAATGAATCAGAGTAGTTGGATTTCAATACTGTTGACTCACTCATACTCAAAATTTCATCAGTACTTATGAGTAGCGAAAAAACGATTTATTGCTGATCTCTGGTCTGGGCCGATTTCTTCCTTACTCAATTAGTCGTCATTACAACGCTTTAGTCAGCATTCCAGCCCAGCTTCTTACGCCATCCACGTTGTGTATGTTACTTTAATCCATGAGTGCTAGGTCTTACAGTTTAATGTCAGTAGTTTTCTGTTAGAAACTCTGAGAGAACGTTGCCGAAAGAAATATTTTCCTTCATATTTCGTTTTAGTCCAAATGTTTTATGTCGAGATGAAGTCGCCGTAGTTTAGTATGTAGTTCGTTGGCTCATTAGACGTGAGGCCTCGGTTCAACCCCCAGTTCAGATATCTTCAATAAAACAATGGCTGCCTTCAAAAATTTTAGTTGCTTTGTGTTTGAACAAAGTATCGTGTTTCATAATGCCAGTGTACAAAATATGTATATGCAATGTATTCTATTTCAAAACGTCGTCAATGTGTATTTTTAACGCAGTCAATAAGCAATCAGGCATCGGATTTATAGTTGATGCATTGTTTGGTTACTTTGCATACCTACATAGTTTACAGTAGTAGAACTGCATACAAACTTTGTATTGATACATTTTGGAAGGCAGCCAAGGTGTGATAAAATGTTACTTCAGCGACTGCTTCTCAACAGTCCTCTGGCAAAACTGTAGGTCCCGCTACTTATGAATAAAATTAACACACAACATATGAGAAGTTTTCGGAAAGAGTATTCGACGTTTTGGCAATGGCCATCAAAGCACGCAGTTTGACATCATAAGGCTAAGGGTATTCCTTTGATGTTGATCTCTTTTGAAAATCAAAATTTACGAAGTTATTGTTACAATATCATCTGAAATGTGCAAAAAAGTGAAAGAAATTCTCAAAAGCATGGACTATTGCCACAAACGCAGAAGTGGCAGGGATCAGGCGTTGTA
Source organism: Sarcophaga carnaria (assembly GCA_958299815.1). Classification (NCBI taxonomy): domain Eukaryota; kingdom Metazoa; phylum Arthropoda; class Insecta; order Diptera; family Sarcophagidae; genus Sarcophaga; species Sarcophaga carnaria. The sequence continues at coordinate 21,220,184 of OY283153.1, read as the reverse complement.
GTGAAATGAGAGTTTCCTCGATATTACAGCATTATGCGCTTTTTTATTTAAATTCACTTTCAAAACCGTAGAATGGATAAATCACCGTGAGGCTATGGATTTTTGGCGTTGATTCTCTGGATTCGTGGAGCTTCGGGGTTGCGGAATCATCATACATACATACATACATAATTGTTTCTCACACCATTTATGTTGTGTGCGTTAATTTTTATACATGAGTGGCGGGACCTACAGTTTAAAGTCGACTCCGAACGACAGATTTTTGAGAAACTCTTCATGACAATTTCTTATTAACTCTCAGAGTTTTTTCCAGAAATCTGCTGAGAGGCAGTCACCGAAGGAATGGTTTTTTGTATTTTCGTTTTGATGTCTGACCTGGTATTTGAAACGTGGCATTACGTCTAATAAGCCGACACACTACCTTCTAGACTACGGCGACTACACGGAATCATCACTACCGAAAATGCAAGTTATCGACATATGTATTATAGAAAATGCAAATAATCGATACATTTACTATAGGAAAGGGCAATAATGTTGTCTAATAATAGAGGCTTCTTTAAAAAATGTAGCAAACTTTGCTTATTTTTTTTGTCGAAGAAACAAGAGCATCTGAGGTCTATTAGGATGAATTATTTGGCTTTGAAGGGCAATTAAATTTTCTTAATTTTTGCAGCTCAAAAATTGTGACTTCATTTCCATATGGACGGTAATGTTGCCTAATAACAGCGACTTCTTTGGAAAATGTGGTAAACTTTGTTTATTTATTTTTTTGTCGATGAAAGGAGAGCATCAGTGGTCTATCAGGATGGATTATTTGGCTTTGAAGGGCAATTAAAGTTTCTTAATTTTTGCAGCTCAAAAATTATGATGAAATTTTCGGGCCACATGCTACTTCATCATGTTTTTTAACTGCACAAACATATCCCCTGCGTATTCAAATCGATGGAGTCTAGTCCAGATAAGTTTCGGTCCATAATTATGTAGGGTATGTACACCAACCCCTGTGAATTTTATGTTTCTAATGTGTTGCCAATAAATTTTTTAAATATTTTTTATTTTGAACCACCCTAATATTCTTTTCCTGTTACATGACATACACTTGTTTCTTCTGTTTTTTTTAATGTCGAGCATAAAAGGGGTCATTTTCTTAAATGGTTTTGTTATCAGAAATTGAAATGTTTTGTTCATTTTTTCTCTCCTCTTTCTTTTGTTTTTGTTTTTGTCTTACTCTTGCCTGCAACCATCACTGACTGCTTGTCTGTCTGCAGTTCGTTGTGTCTGTTTCGTTAGTAAAAAGGTTTTTTTAATGACCCAAAATGATAATGTCATCCTCTTCTTAAGAGTTGGATGGTTGGTTGGTTGGCTCGCTGGTTTTGGTTATTTTCTTTAAATTACAAAAACGAGAAATTAAAATAAAATTTTTAAATACGTTTTCCTTCCCTTTTTCAACAACATTTGTTTTCTTCTTGTTGTTTTTATATATGTTTTCTTAAATTGAACGCATTTAAAAGCAGTCATTAAAAAGAGATTTTTGTTAAACAGAAAAAATTCTTTAAAAACCCATTTAAATTTGTAGGATTTGGGGTTTTTAAATGGAAAATTAAGAAGTTTTTCGTTCAAGAACATGATACTTTTACGTTGAAGCACTTAAAGCTTCAGCTTTATGGAGCAAAAAAAAAATATTAAAATTTGTTTAAGGCCGTGCAATGCACTGTTTTAAGTGCGTTTTAAAAGTCTATTAAAAAATATTTCAAAATTAATTTCTTATTTTCTTTCTTTTTTTTTCTACTTACAGGTACTGTTCGAATATATTAAAGCGTGGTTTTATTACAATCAAGGTAACATATATTATAAAATATTGAAATTAAAAAAAAAAATTCTTTTATAAAGACCCAAGTATTTGTTTTGTAAAATTATTTTTGGTAAACACTGAAAACCTAGACCTTCTGGCAAATCACTATTGACGACAATTCACTTCTATTGGTGACAGATAATTATTTGTAACCCTACGCTGGATCATGTAAGTGATTGCGTGCATATTTCACCAAACGTCCTCTCCTAAATATCAATCCTAACTTGCTTACAGTTTGCATAAATTAACCACGGTTTATTTGAGTCATTCTCATTTAAAAAAGACAAAACTTTTGTAGTCAGCTATCACCATATGCCATATGAAGATTTAGAGTTGCGTGCCTGAGGAAGATAAGCTAGGTCGTTATTCTGACTGAAGGGTAGTAATAATCAATTATGTTATTTACTCTGAAGTTAATGGATTTCTTTTTACTACACCTATATTTAGAGCTACTATGGGTAGCAAGTAACTTTATTTCTGCGACATTAGCACACATTTTTACAGCCAAGCGGCTGTCAGAGCACTGGGTTCTAATATTATGACTTCGGCTGCCGTGAGTCTGTCAATAATATGGCAGAGCCATAAATTTCAGATACCTAAGCCGAGGCATAGTAAAGAACTACAGAGGAAATTCGTTGGCCAAATATGGAGCAGCCATCGAACTTTGAAGTGAATTCTTTACATATAAAACTCCATTCAGAACTGCATGATTAGGATTGACAATGTATTATCGCATTCTCCACACTGCTGGACAGCTTCAGAAATTGAAAAATGGTGCAACAAAACTGGTAATGGATATTTAGAGATCGCACAGAAAGTCTGTCAGTAAAGTCGCCGTAGCCTAGTAGGCAGAGTGTTGACTTACTAGACCAGGGCCCTCGGTTGAAGTCCCAGATCAGACATCTCCAACAAAACGAAACATGATAAAATATTTCTTCTGCGGCTTCCTCTCAGCAGATTTCTGGCAAAAAATCTGAGAATTAATAAAAAATGCCATGAAAAGTTTCTCAAAAAAAAAAAAAAAGAATCGAATGACAGATTTTTTTCGACTTTAAACTGTAGGTCCCACCACTCATGCTTAAAAATTAACACACACAACATAAGTGGTGTGTAAAGCTAGGTCGTAATCCTGACTGAAAAGTTTAAACGACCAATTATGTACAGAACGTCTGTGTAAACTCCAGAGGATACGTTTAGTGTGATTAAAGTAGTCATTATTGGATATTGCGTCCTAGGTACTCACGTTAGATGTCTCGGCTTTGGTCAAATAGCCTATGAATTCTGTAGGAGTTGCGAAGACAAGAAAAAGGAGGAAATTATTTTTCGCCTTCATGTCCTGCTTTATGTAGTAGAAGGAGAAAGCACCTGGGCTTCTAATATGCACATGATTTCAACGATCCTTTGATTGGGGGTCTAAATGGCTTCATCAGAAGCTCCTGATAGTTTTAAGACTAAGGGAAATGGAAGTTTGTGGCAAAACAATGGGTCATACTTTGCCTAAATGTGTCTTTCCTAAAACGATACTGACTCGTTACTCACAGTTACTAAAGTATACACACGGTTAACAAATTTCAGAAATTTTTAAACGAATCCGTTTTCGTTGAAAATCTTTATAGTTCTCTCGATTTTAAGACGGTCTTTTGCATTGGTTAAAAAATTTCTGAAATTGAACTGAATTGTGGCCCTGCACAGACCCATAAAAGTATACATCCGGTTAAGAAATTTCTGAACCAATGCAAAAAGACCGTCTTAAAATCAGTGAAGAGCGGCTGAGTGTTTTTTTTGGAAATTTTCAGAAATCTTTAAAGGACCATTGGGTCCTTTTTAAGCGCTTCTTGTCTTTAAATTTAAAGAAATTTTTTATTCGTTTCAAAGACCTTTTGAATATAAAATCGTACAAAAGTTTGTCATGGTTTCTCTGGGTGGAGTGCACTCGAAATATCCCACTTACCTTCACTCTGACTTATAAATACAGCTGAATTTGTTGACTTTGAGGACTGCTGTGATTTGTGGCTTATTCGTATACATTTGTGACTTAGGAAAGTCTCTCAAGAAAAAAGTTTAACGGGTGCTGAATGCACGACTCGATGGTTAGTGCACATGTGCGTGAGATAACCACGCATTCAAATTTCTCATGCAGAATATCCAATGTGAGATGATAAGCTGTCTGGTATCTAGCGCCGTTCTGTTGAAACTATGTGTAGTTGGTGCCAAGATCATCGATGGTTAGTTCACATGCGTGTGAGATAACCACGCGTTCAAATTTCTCACGCAGAATATCCAATGCGAGATAAGCTGTGTGGTACCTAGAGCCATAAGGTTGAAACTATGTGTAGTTGGTGCCAAGATCATCGAATTCAGGCCAAAAGAAGTTAGTAATCATCGACCTATAGTACTGGCCGTCGACAGTGATGCCCACACCGAACAGTAACTTTTTCGGGATGCATTTGACGTTCTTGTATGATTTTTTTTCATCAGATTTCGATTTTAAATTTGATAAGCAAAATAGGTTGTTAGCTTAACTAAATTAATTAAATTTTCCTAAAGTAACAATAAAGTACTGAAATGTTAAAAAAAAAACGTTTAAAAAGATTGGAAAACTTCTCTAGCCAATGCCACCAACGATGAATGTAGAGCGCTCGCTCTCCTATGCACATTTTTGTAAACATTTTAGTACCCAAAAAATGTCATAAAAGAACACAATTTTTATATTAAAGTGATGGCATGTGAGTGGAAAAATAAAAAATAGAAAATGGAATTAAAGACAAAAATAATGAAAGACTTTTTAAGAATTTTAATTTATTTTTCTCGTTTGTTTTTTTCTTTCTATTTTTTATTTCTTCTTTTTTATTTTTCATATTAATTTATGCACTTCGTTTGTTTGTGGCACATTTTCTGTTTTGGGTACTTTTTTCCTTTCTTTTGTGGTGGGGTGTGTGATGATGATACACTCATCTAATGCAGAGGGAAATCATTCGACCAGTCAGCCATTAAGTCATTCATTTATTCATTCATTTGGTTGTTGTTGTTGTTGTGTTTCTTTTAATAATTCTTGGGAAATTTTTTATTTAAATTTTTTTTATATTTTTTTTTATTAATTTTGTTGTTATAGTTGTTGTTGTTTTAGTTGTTATTTAAATATTTGTGTCATAGAAATAATTTGTTGGCATTAGAAAGAAGCATTGTTGTTGACAGTTGGCATACGGTAAAGTGTCACTATGACTAGAGTTCTCAATGTTTGTTGTTGGTTTTTTTTTTGTCAACAAACAAAAACAAAAACAAATTTTATGTGAAACTTATACTCGAAATTCTCACAAGATTTTCTATACAAAATTTTAAACATGCATTCACTGTGGGGAAAGAACAAGAGGGAGAGACAATGTAAGAAAAAGCCTCAAGCCATTGCCTTAAATATGACAACAGGAAAGAATAAATTGCCATGGAAACCCGGACATGTTGTCTTTACAAATAAAATTATGATTCAAATTTCGAGTTTTCTGTTTGGTGTCAAGTAAAATATGACAGATTTCAACACAAAAAGTTAAACGAAATGATAGAAAGCATACGGCGGTAAAGAAAACATATCAAACAGGATAATTAATCTGCGGGATTTAAAGGGAAATTACAATTCGCGTTAATATTATTTCAGTCGTAAAATAATGAGAATATTTCCATACTCATTTCATAAAGCAGAGCTCATTACCTTCTCCTTCATTTCACGTGCTTCGCCTAATACAGCCTACATCTGTGATTATCTGTTTATACCAGGTGTGAAGTAGAATATCCTGTTGTGATGGTTTAACGCCTTCTTAGAATCTGTCAACCTTTTCTCCAACTGTCTGACATAAGAAGAGTTTAGCTTTGTAAGCTTCAGTATCTAGTCTACCGTAATGTTTTGGCCCCAACTACGATGTGAGCACTTCCCTCAGTGCTCTGAATTCCCATAAGATATGAGACCCAGCATTTGCAGGCCCATTTATTCAGCTTGTGTAATCTACTCTCGAGTCAATATCATTGAAGCCAAATACTCGCATAGCGGCCTGACCGTCATGAAGTATTCCCATGTTTCGTTCTCTATACTATCTGTTCATGTTCATCCATTAGTGGCGCCATCTACAGTTTAAAGTCGACTTTGAACGACAGATTTTTTTGAAGAACTTTTCATGGGAGTTTTATTTTACTCTGAGAGTACCAAAAATCTGCTGAGAGGAACTGTTGGAGATATCTGATCTGGAGTTTTAACCCTGGTCTCTTGTCTAATAATTAAAACGCATTACCTAATACTACTACTGCTACTACTACTACTACTATTACTGCTACTATAACTACTGATACTATTACTGCTACTATAACTACTGATACTATAACTGCTACTATTACTATTACTGCTGCTACTACTACTACTACTACTAATACTACTACTACTACTACTACTAGTACTACTACTACTACTACTACTACAATTACTGCTACTACAACTACTGCTACTGTTACTATTACCACTGCTACTACTACTACCACTGCTACCACTACAACTACCAGTACTGCTTCTGCTACTGCTGCTACTACTACTACTAATGCTACCACTACAACTACTAGTACTGCTACTGCTACTGCTCTACTATTACTACTGCTACTACTACTCTGCTACTACTACTACTGCTACTACTACTATTACTGCTACTACTACTAATACTGCTACTACTACTCTGCTACTACTACTTTGCTACTACTACTACTACTGCTACTGCTGCTATTACTGCTACTACAACTACTGCTACTACTACTGCTACTAGCACGACTTCAGTATTTGTCTTAAAAAATGCAGAGTTTGCAATTGAGGAGGCAGCTTTCGAATACGCAACCTGTAATGTCACGATACCCTCTGATGAGTTTCACATTACATCTGCTTTTCATTAGCTATTGTCTATATGGAACATGGAACTGATCTTGTCTATCATATGCAAATGATTGAAATCGTATTAGCACCATTACATATATTACAAGTTTTTATATGAAAAAATATTTCTTCGGCGACTTCCCCTCAGCAGATTTCTAGCAAAAACTCTGAGGGTAAATAAAATTGCTATGAAAAGTTTCTACAAAAATCTTGCGTTCGGAGTCGACTCATGTATAAAATTAACACACAAAACATAAGTGATGTGAGAAGCTAGGTCGTAATCCTGACTGAAGGATTGTAATGACCAATTATGTATGTAGGTATGTTCTGTTTATATTCATGGAATGCTTAGAGTTCTTTGAAATGTAGCTCCGTGTGCTACGTTTGCTTAATTTTCAGTGTGATTTCTTTACTCATTTACTTCTTCGATTTTTTTTTTCATTTGTGTGTCTTTCCCTGCAATGCGACTTTAAAAATCTTTTATCCTTCCCCTTCCCTTAGACTACCTCATCTACCGCCATATTCATAGTTATACGGTGTGATGATTAGCTGTGACAAACTGCAAATTATGACCTTTTTTATACAACTGCAACGTCTATTAAAATTCTAAAATTCTAGAAACGCAATTACATGTTTTCTCACCATAAATTGCCTTTCAAAAGCGATGAAAAAACAAACATTATTTTTCTTTCTCTTTCTTTTTGTCATTAACTTCTTAAGCAGCAAATTCGAAGAACGAAAAAAAATGTTCCCATGGCAATCAGCAATTTGTTTAAACGCTTCTAATGGATCATTTAAAAGAACGCTTGTAATTTATGGCCCCTGCACCATTGTCAAGCACAAGCAGCAGCAGAAGTATTTCAAACATTTCAACGACAAGAGAACAAATGTTTTTGTGTAGTTTTTATTATTTTTTTTTCTCTTTTCTAAATTAGCCACTAAAATTGTGGCGTAATTGTTTCCTTATGACAAGAATGAATGACATTTAGGGTAAGAATACACAAACATACACACAAAAACTGAAGAGAAAAACACCCCTGTTTGACAGAAAAAAAGAATGAAAAAATCCAACGTAAGTTGGATTCTTAACATTTAAGACCAGGTAACAGATATTTAACAAATAAAATGTCAAAATGACATTTTCGGAAAAGGTACAGCAACAACAACAAAAAAAAAAATTAAAAAAAAACAAGGATAAGAAATAGAAATTGCTTATGACACAACAGAACAGCAGAATTATTATTTGATGGTGACATTTATAGCTGCTTCTGTTTGCAATTTGTAGCCACCCTACTACTGGCAGCTACATTTTGTAGCTGAAAAGTCGTGAAACAAAAAACTCACGTGCGGCTGAAGAGATTTAACAAAGTGTGACAGCAGCGCAAGCAGTAGAACAGAAAAAAATTGATTTTGACACCTTTTTTATGGCACACATACACTTGTCCTTTACCCCCACCCCTCCCCTCCTTGCACAACAAGAGAACACTATAAACAAAATGGCAGACAGACAGAGCCCCCTTCATAAAAAAACACAGACACCAACACACTTGTATGGATAACACATGTATGACAGGAAGAGTAAGACTAAGAAAATTTTTACAGTACGTGTGATATATGAGTATGGGATCCCAGCTCTCGTGTGTGTTCGTGTGTGTGTGTGTGTTGAGTTTAAATGCGTGTTTATGATGATACATTGTGATACAATAAATGGCAAGAGACAAACGTCAGTGATATAAAAGTGACACTCATAACACCCATTGTCATGCACATACCAAACTCTGTCTCTCTCTCTCTCTCTCTCTCTCGCATACAACATAAACTCTTCGGCTTTCACACTAATGGCATAAGAGTGCCTAAATGTATGTGTAAACGTGTGATGAGATAAAAACGGAAAAAAAGTGAAACGAAAACAATAACATCGTGCAACAACAACATGTCATCTGACAATAAAATCAAATTGACTAAGAAAACGGCAACAATAAACAACAACAAGCATAAGCATTGACAGGCAAATTGAGTTTATTAAAACAGCGGGTGTCATGTCTATCACTCTACATTATCTTTAGCTCACACACACACACACACACACACTTAATAATAATAAATTGCTTTGAAAGCATCTTTTTCTTTTTCTTTTGACAGAAAAACCACTGAAATTAATCAACAAATAATTGAATTGAATGCAAAAAAAAAAAGAAAAATAGAAGAGACATATTTATGGCGACTGTAATTGAAATAATAGACTGAATGAAGGTGTATCAATACATCTATAAAATAATAATATTTCTTATAATTAAGATGCGTGTTAGTTTCAGCTGGGAGGTAATTTCATAAGAAAACCCTCCGACACAAATGAAAAATTTTAATTAATTTATGGTATCGAAATGAAAAACATTGACAACTTTCACCCAGCCGTCTTCTAAGAAAAACTCTCAGAACAAAGAAAATTGTCATGAAAAGTTTCTTAAATTTGACGACGTTAAATTGTAGGTCATCGCATTCTGACTTAAAGTTGACACTCTTAACATGGGTAGTTTGAGAAGCTAGGTTGTAATCCTAACTAAGAACACTAATGACCAATTAAGTGGTAAGTGATCTGATTCTTTTTAATAAATGGTAGTCTAATGGGCAGTGTGTTGGCTTATTAGACGCGAGCCTATGGTTTAAACCCCAGATCAGACATCTACAACGAAATTAAAAAAATATTTCTTTGTCGACTGCCTCTCTGTCTGATTTCTGATTCATTCCGAGTCGACTTTAAACTGTAGCTCCCGCCACTCATATATGAAATTAACGCACACAACATAAGTAGTGTGAGAAACTAGGTTGTAATCCCGACTGAGGGGTTAAAATGATCAATTACGTATGTATGCTTGCATGATTTGATTCTTTTACAGCAGTTTTTGTTAACTTTTTCTCAATTTTAAAGTGCTATCTCGTCGATAATATAGGGCTATCCATTTCGTGGTTTCAAAAGTATGGGACTGGAATTCGGCATCTGTCAAACTAAGTTGTGAAACCAGTATTTTTCTTTTCAGTTGAAAGTCTGACATTGACGAAAATGGATCGCTTAACTATCACACAACGCATAAAAATTATCAATACCTGCTACAAAAATGGTGATTCTGCCACAGCCACGTATCGAACAAAATTTTCTTCAGCGATGAAGAACATTTCACACTCGGTGGGTATGTTAATAAATAAAATTGTCGTATTTTGGGTTTTGAGATTACATCCACAAAAAGTCACTGTCACGCATATGGCTTTATTGCAAGAGCGTAATTTCTCGTCGTGGCGATATCAACTGGCCACCAAGATCATGCGATTACACACCATTAGACTTATTTTTGTGGGGCTAAGCGAAAGACCGTGTTTATGCAGATAAACCTTCAACTCTTGAGCACTTAAAAACCAACATTCGTCAAGTTATGGCTGAGATACCGCCCAAATATGTGTCAAAAGTGGTCGAAAATTATCTCAAAAGAATCAACGCTTGCAACACTTCGCGTGGAGGTCATTTAAATGATGTAGTGTTTCACACATAATGTCAACGTTCAAACTTTACAATAAAAAAGAAACATCATGAAATAAATATTTTATCTTCGTTTTATTTACGTTTACTTTTGAAACCACGAAATGGATAATCCTTTATTAATGAAAACGAATATTTCCCGCAAAAAAGAAGACTTTCAATCATCTCTGTGGTTCATAATCTTCAAATGTAGGTTTAAAGAAGCAGTTTATCATACGACCATAATGTTCTGAATTGTTACTAATCGTTCTTTCAGAGTAATTTTGGAAAAAAAACAGAAAAACTGTTCAATGACATCACCAGAAAATAATTCGCACCAAACACTCATTCTTTCCGAAATTTTCCAAATTTATTCCTTGGTTCTTTGAGCCCCATAATGGACACTTTTGCTTGCTTCGGCTTGTAGCCATCGCTAGAGAATAGAGCGTTTAAGAAACCTGCATTGCTGAAAGCAAAGCGTAGATTGTGATGGTATATAAGCAAGGCCACATCTATAATGCTTTTAAAATTAAAATTTCTTGAAAATTTTATAAATTTCTTACACAGTAATACGATTATACTACATATCAACACCATCCCGAATTACCAAAAGAGAGCCCATGTTTGCATAAACACATCTTTTTTAAGTTTTAACTGCTTTTGTGTGTTCTTTAATTACTAACATGAATAACATAATAGACAGACGCCGTGTATAGGCGCTTACCTGGGTACCGACCTACGTAATGCTTCTGTGGATTTCTATAGGCATCAGTAATTCTCCTTAACTTTACAAGTTAGCTGCAATACTTATAATACAAATCGTTTTGAATTCATAACACTTACTAAGTATTCCTAACGCGATACGAAGTGAGTCGAAACGGGATGAATTTAGTCATGGGATAGAATTTTCTTGGGATAGAAGCTTTTCCCAGTGTTTCCCAGATAATTTTCATTCTCCGCTTTTAAGAACGTAGCAAATCTCATTTTTTTCAGCTCAAGTTAGGACAGTCAATCATATTCAATGTAACCCCACATTCTGTAATGATTGATTGATTGATGACAGATTGAAATATAATGTCCAATACTGCATCTGCATCTTTTTTCTTCCCCTTAAATCTATTTTTGCAAATGTAGTAAACTTCACTATATGAACAAACAGAATTTTCGCCATATTAAATAGAAGCGTTTGAGCACTTCATTAGCAATTAATGATGAAATGAAGCACTTCTCACTTAATGGTATAATAAGATCAGGAAGTTTCTGTTACATTTGACAATTGTCTACCAAAAGAAAACAACATTAAATACAACAATAATAAGAAAAACATTAAACAACTTCTGTTTTTTAACATACGAGTACACATGATTAGTTTATGGACAACAACAACAACAAAGAATGAAAAAAAACAAAATTAATTTAAATCATCCTGATTCTCATTTAAATACAAAGAAAACAAGAAACAGACACAGATACACTCATGTTAACCTGTAAATAGACATACGTACACTTCTTTTATTGTTGCTGTTGATTTACAACAAACAATAATAGTAGCAGCACCAGCAGCAACAGCAGCAACATGACATTTAAAGAGTACGACGATGAGAATACATGTGTACATGTTGTACGTAAACAATGTATACGAATGAGTATGTGAACGAAAATTCCTATTCATTGTACCCAATTGTAATGCTTTATTTACATCACACTCATACTTGTGTATACAGTGGTGAAGGAAATAATAGGGACAATTTCGAATTAGTCAGCAACAGCCGTTGGATCCTGCAACATTGCGCGACTTATCTGACCTGAACATGATGTCAGGCGTACTTTTAATTTTCAATTTTCAAAGTGTAATTAAAAATGTAGGAATCAATTGAAATTTTATTGTGTCCCTGTAATATCCTCCACCACTGTATGCATGGCTGCACAGGCTCACATGGCTGTTTCTTAGCAAATAAACAAGAGCACAGATTCATACGTGAACAAACAAGTAAACAAACAAAGAAACGTACAAGCAAACGAATATACAAACGAGACAAATAAACAAAATTTATTCAAATAGTAGCACTCTTCTCTATTTTTTGTTTTGTTTTTGTTTTTGTTTTTAAGGAGCACACGTCTAACAACTTGTGCATAATTTCATGTTGTTGTTGCTTATGCATGAAAATGAGTATGTCAGCCTGCTGTTGTTACAAATTCAAGTACTTGACAATAACAACATCAGCATACATATGCATGCTATCAACATACATATACTCTAACACACATACTGGCATGCATTTGATTTCATGTATGCAAGTTTTCTTTCTTTTTTTTATTTATTTGAGGAACAAAAGTGAAAGCGTGGGATTCCTATGCACTTCACTCTCAAAAAATTTTCAAAAAATCCAAAAAAAAAGAATTCATTTGATACCAAGGTTACCAGATGCTTAAAATTCTAGATTTTCGTTAATTTAATTAGAAAGCATTGTCTGTTGGAAGTATTAAATATTTGTCAAGTCAGCGAAAGATATTCTAATCCGGATAAGAAGGTCTTTAATCCCCTGTGTTCGTGTAGACCATATAGAGCTCTAGAAGTAAAAGCTTTACGTACACTGGCCTGCAGTCTACTTCATGCAGTTGTTTTTAATAGTGTTTCCATGGAAATAATTGTCTACACACAGTTACTAAAGTATACATACGGTTAACAAATTTCAGAAACTTTTTAACCAATCCGTTTTCGTTGAAAGTCTTTATGGATTCCTCGATTTTAAGACGGTCTTTTGCATTGGTTAAAAAATTTCTGAAATTAAATTGAATTGTGGCCCTGCACAGGCCCACAAAAGTGTACTTCCGATTAACAAATTTCACAAATTTCTGAACCAATGCAAAAGACCGTCTTAAAATCGAAGAAAGATGTCAGACAATTATAAACATTTTCAACGAAAATGATTGGTTAAAAAATTTCCGAAATTTGTTAACCGTATGTATAGTTTTGTGGCTGAGTGTAAGTATCTTTTTATCTTTTTTTATTTCATATTCTATTAACTGCTATTTATTTGGGTATGAGTTTTCCGCTTGTTAATGACGGTTTAACTCGTGTTGTTTGAAATATTTTGAAAAAGGCCAGTTGAGATGGAAGAACTGTATGCCAGTAGAACTCAAAGCGACATAAAAATTTCACAGATGTTCTGGACTCCACAAAAAAGTGAATTCGGAGAAGATGTTATATTTGCAGGCAAAAATGAAAATTCAATAATGAAATGTCTTACAGGGATTGGTTGAATAAAAGGGACTATTACCCATTGTCTTATGCTTTATCCTCATACACCTAAGTCAATAACGTCATCGTATTTTTTGTAGGCTCAGTAATGAGAAATACAAGCCACGAAAAATTTCATTGGAAATCCGTTACGCGTTCGCATTTTTTAACTTTTCCAATCCTCTTAGAGATTGTCTTCTAGGAATTCTTTCAATCTCATACGTTCAAACGACGGACAATATCATGTTCGATCGTTACATCTATATATGCTCTGAATTTGCTGTTATTTGCCGTATATCACGTATGTATCTCAAGTGCTCTGTATGGATACCTATTATCCTGGACAATTTTCTCTTATTCAGAATTAAGATGCTCGTAATCTTCTTCATATGTGCTCCCGCCCAGAGTATCGTAGTATTTTTGCTTACTACATCGCTGTTCCATTACGGTGAGTGCAACATTTTCACTTCCAACTTGATGCTTCAAGTTTTCGTCACATATGACCCTCCACTGATGTTAGCACTTGTCACTTGTCTCTTTAATTTCTCTTCAAATAAACAAATACTCCGCACCGTGCCTCCCCTGGAAAAATCGTTAATCCCTACCTAACACTCCAATACAGTCCTAAGCCATGTGACTCTGGACGTTGCTGCTTTAATTGCCCTGAGGCTATCAATAAATATATTAACACCATGGATGCCAATCGGGAAATCTCGGATACCGAAATTGCTCGTGTAACGTTTCTCTTTTATTTATTTTGTTCTCCATTACCCCTCTTGGGTGCATATGGCATCCACAAAGCATTTCCATCGTATGAGGCTGAGAGCTTTTGTTTTTGCATCGTCCTTTTCGTCTTCCAAAAGATGTTTCCATAAGTCCAGTTTGTTGTTATTCTGCCTTGTTTCCGTTACGTTAACCATTTCGTTGTTCCAGCTAAGCAGGTGATTGGCCTGCTGTAGCAGGTTCTAGAATAATGGGGCTGCCTTCTATCATTGCCTAGAAACAACGTCTTCCGAGTATTTGGTGTAGTGGTGGGGTAACTTGTAAAGTTTACGTAGATAATTTGAAGTCAGCAGTAAAAAGTTTCACAGGAGAGTTGTCAATGTCATCTACCTTGCCTTGTTATCTTATTTATGCTCAGATTCTGTTTGATTGACGAGTATCCTACTGGAAAACTGGAAAATTTCAAAAAAGTATTCAATACCTGCGCAAAAGTTGAACCGCCTCTACAGTAAGGAGTTTACCACCCTTTATGCTTATGGGAACATTGCCATTCTTCTGCCATGCTGACAAGCGTTTTGAGTTGTCATATGTGGCCACAGTTACTGATTCTGATGCAATAGAGTTAATCCGGGATCGTTTGACGTTTCTACACGTCCGTTCCATCGATTTATTTAGAGTTTGGTATTCAATTTGGACCAGTTTTTTTGACTCATGAATTCTGCATCTATTAACCAGTTTGGACAATAACAACAACAACAACAAAGAGAAAAAACAGAATTAATTTACATCATCCTGATTCTCATTTAAATACAAAGAAAACAGAAACAGACACAGATACACTCATGTTAACCTGTAAATAGTGTTGGGAGATCTTTCTTTATCAAGACCATGGCTTCTTAATTTTTAAAATTCCCTTGTATTCCTTGAGATCAAGCACTTTAACTATGACTACAACCGATACATTTCGGTTCCTTTGGCTGAAACATAATCACCTTTTTGATAAAATTTTTGGTACTTTTCTTTGATAAATTCGAAAGCTTAATAAGTACTTATGCGGGCATTTTTAGAAAATTTCCACAAAACACCAAATTCACTAGAGTTCCGATAAAAAGGCAAACCTGTTAGCAGTCTGTCTGTGTGAGACTCTCATCGTATTATAACGTTCACAATAAATGAGAAAATTATTTAAATTTTAAACACAAAAAACAAAAGAAAGAAAGCAAAAAAATGGAAATAAAGAGGAGCAAAAGAATAGAAAAATTGTTCCTTTACACTCCATTAACGTTTGGAATGAATTTGCATATGAAAGTTTTTCTTCCCCACCCTACAGTTACATTCTTTTAATGAAATGAATGAAATTTTTTGGGATTTTTTTTTTTTTTAGAATTTCCTTCAACAGTTAAAATTGTAAGGGTGTGCCCAAAAGAATTAGGGTGTTCCCGTAAATAATTTTCATAATATTTTGTGTTATTTGTATAGAAAGTTAACTAAAGTTTAAGGGACAACCTTTCCTTATAAGAACTGTTACGAAAAATGACAGTGAATGTTAGAGCGACTGTACACATCTCTATACAAAGTTGAGATAAAATTGAAATTCAAAATCATATCGATTAGATTATATCGTGAAGTAAGTAGGTGTTCATGAGACCACATGATTTAATTTGTTAAAGTTTTCTTGACGTTAAAATCGTATTGCAGTCAGCCAAGCTTAGCAATCCCCATTAGTTTCGATAATCAATGATTCATTTGAAACAAATCTCAATAAAAAAATATTTAAATAATCATATGAGTTCGCTTGTAAAATTTCTCAGTAGGAACGGTCCTCTCAAATGGCATTGAAGGAGTATTTTGATCGTAAAAAGTATGCTTTAAACCTTTTTATTTTCATTCTCACCGAAATTTTGGTCTCAATTGCAATGAGTTTCTGGGAGGGGCTTTTGCATTAATTGGCTGCCTTCCAAAATGTATCAATACAAAGTTTGTATGCAGTTCTACTACTGTATACAAACTATGTAGATATGTAAAGTAACCAAACAATGCATCAACTATAAATCCGATGCCTGATTGCTTTTTGACTGCGTTAAAAATACACATTGACGACGTTTTGAAGTAGAATACATTGTATATATTTTGTACAGCGGCATTATGAAACACGATACTTTGCTCAAACACAAAGCAACTAACATTTTGGAAGTCAGCCATTCTGATAAGTTGGTGCTGTTTCTTTCTTCCAGAAGGCAAAAATCCTGTCATTTGGTATCCAAATATGCGATGTTATGCTAATTACAAAGTCCATTTGGCGTTTCATTCTAAGCGCTTAGTCAACCTCTTCTTTTAGTGATGCAAAAAGGACACCAATAATCTGGTCAATATCCGAAGCAAACAACGTAATATCTGGCTTGGCTATCTCTGGGTCGTGGCTCCAGACTACAGGTATTGAAGAAAGTCTTGTCCGATATTCATGGATTTTAAATTTTAACTGTCGGGATTCGAATATCCCTGGCATCTATTTCGCCTTAGTATCTTTCGGTATAGAAATAGTAGCGGCTTCAGCTCAAAAGACTTCGCAGTTGCTACACAAACCAGAGTATATGGAGCTTAATACAAGAGCCATCCTCAATGCAACTCAAAAAGAAGGAGATCTTTTTGCCCGTTCGGAGTCGACATTAAACTGAAAGTCCTACCATTCACGTATAAAATTAACTCACACAACATGAGTGGTGTGAAAAGCTACTGAAGGGTTGTAATGGCCAATTATGTGTATGTGTGTAACTGCCCTATTTTTCTTCCGAAAAGTAGAGAAAAGGGAGAATGAGGAGGAGAGTTTAAGGTGTACGGGTTCCCACTTAAATCTGCATAGTGTGTTGGTAGGTCTTAGAGATGAAAAAGGTCGATAGAGTGCAATCAGATGCCTTTAAGAGGGCTTTGCAGGCATTGTTGGTGATAATTTTGAAAGTTCATTCCACAGAGGTGGTAATAAAGCGACTGGCGGAAAGGAATTGTGGGGTCATAGCTTGGAAAAGTTTGCTACACGGTGGTACGAATCTTGTGAAAGTGATCTGGTTTTGGAATATACCTATGGCCCTCTAATGAATGCAGCATCTGCACCGCCACGATTATCAAAACTGCAGCGTTGATCTGAGAACAGATAGTGAAGTGGTGGCTACTTATCTGAATAATCGAGCTGCCTTGAAGCCACTAAATGTACCTTGTTGTGTGGTGTCAAGTTGCGGGTTGGCTCTCCTAAGGCAGTTGGAAGTGGCTGCGTTTTGAATTATTGTAGGGACCATAGAGATTGCAAATGTGCTGGCAAGAAATGGTGCGAACCGTTTAACCACTTAACGGTTTTAAATGCTGATTGACTCGAATAGCGAAATAAGGGACTTTGATGAATAATTCCGCCGAGAGCGTTCTAGAACTGAAGCTATTTGGATGCACGCGGGCTTTCTGTTCTGAGAGCAATGACCTGCTTGTAAGACATAAGCATCCTTTCTTTCTGCAGGGTTTGTGGAAGTGTGTTACAGTTTGATTCCGTCGAGAACATTCCTTGTTTTTTCTCTGCTGCATAGAGGCGAATGCTCCGTATACTTGGTATCTATAAGGATTTCTGGATTATTGGGCTTGTAGGATGACATTGTATTTCCCTTCCTTCCCTATTTTCTCTTCTCTTTCACTTCTGCCTCTTGTTTTACAATCGTTTTTCTTCCATTTCTTTCTCAGTTTATCTTCGTTGTTTTTCTCTTTTGGGTTAAACTATGACCATAAAGGAGCCAATATTTGATCTTTCTAGCCTCTAGGTGGTCGAATATTTTGAACCTATCCTCACAACGTTACTTACAGCATAGTATACTGAAAACCTTCAAAACTGATGCTGATTTTAGAGATGATCCTCTGTGAAACTCCTTTATATTTTAGTTTAACTCACAAACAGTGTGTATTAATAGAAGGAAATGCTTTTTCGTAATGGATAACACAAAGGATTTCCACAGGTTGTCGCATTACAATTCTACCAATGGCTCGTCACAGAATTTTCTGTCAACAGCAAGATTATTGGAGTTTTCAAAGTTTTCGTAAACCAAGTTCAGTCCTCTACCGATAGCCCTTCCATGACTGTGGGTAGGGTGTAAACGTTCCCTTTCTAATAATTTACATGAGATTGTAATCATTTTAAATCATTCTCTATTCATTTTCTACTAAATTATGTTGGCATTTATTTACAATAATAATAACAGCAACAACACCACTAACAACAACAAAGAATAGAAAAAAATACAAAAAGAATTACAAAAAATTATGAACTTTTTAATAAAATGTAACGCATGATGCCTGTCATGTCAATTGTCAACTCATTTTAACACTTTAAATCTTACAAACCACACACACACACACCGCCACCACCACATTACAACACAATTGCATACAGAAGTTCTGGTTACATTTTTTGTTTCTTTCTGTTGTCACTGTTGTTGTTGTATTTTATGGAAATAGTCAGTCGTCCGTCAGTCACTTGCATCACATCATATGCATGAAACACTCACTCTTCACTAAAGTTACTCGAGTGGACTGCTGCTGCAACGTTTTGTATGCGTAACATGCGTTATTTAACAGCCAACGCAATGTGTCACTAGTTTTCTTGTTTTTTTTTTACTATTATTTTTGGTGTTGTTGTTGTTATTGTTGTTGTACAATAGCTAAAGTCTTCGTTTTAATGTTACAAGTCTGCACTGTCATAGTGTTGCTGGCTGGCCTGCCAAAGGCACTTAAAAATTTCAAGACTCTGATAATTTGTTTGTCGTGCTGCTGCTATAAAAACTATTTTCAAGTTGTAGAAGAAGTACGAGTACTTGGTCATTGTAGCCTTTCGTTTGTTAAGTGGCTTAATAAAATTTACAAAAACAAAAAACAAAAACGAACATAAAAACGAAATATTTTTAAGACTGGTAGTGCTGGTATATGATATTTGTACGTCATGACATGATTAGTAAACGCCCACCCTTGTGTCTGTTAAAATAAAAGTGAAAATTGCTACACAATTACTGCCGACTTCCTTCAATGCTTGCAATGCGGTAAATAGGCCTCTAAAAAAACCAAAAAATTTTTAAAAAATCAATAGGCCTTTCCATGCGAACCTAGAATTATTTCTCGCTGTCTGCTATAACTCACAGGCGGGTTTTAATCGAAAAGTGCAGTTGAAGGAGGATTATAAATACGAGCAACAGCATTATGCAACAGTGAACACCCAGCTGGCCAAGAAATGGAGCAAAATCACGTTCGAATCTATTTCAAGTTGTTAAGAATCTATAATCAAGGAAAGCTCAGCGTATTACCAATAAATAGCTTCAAGTGTATTCAAAATATTTTGAAGTCAGGTCTAAGATCAACCAAATCATCTCGTAATGTGCTTCCCAGGATTTGTCCACCATCAGTCTCTAGATAGGCAGCAGCAAAAGTGAGTCTCACTCTCATATCCGCCATTTAATATGGAGATTCAATAATGGCCGCATCTGCCATATGTTAAGACGCCAATTTAGCAATATTAATGGGTGTGAAGTTAGCTACGAAAGTTATATTCTTTTCTTTTTTACCGTGAATGTTAAAGTTAACATAGTTTAATAATTTTAATAAGTGAAGAAAGAAAATCTTAAATAATAACGAAAATAAAGGTGAATTGAAGGAAAAGTGAAAGGAAGACGAAGCTAAACCTGTAAATTCAATAAAATTTAAGAAGATGCGGTCTTTGCATCTTGTGGGCTGGATAGCTATTTGACTAACGATTCCAAAACAGTTTTCATTACGGTCGGGTAACCTTTGCAACTGGAAATCTATCCGACGAAGCTAAAATTTTAATTAGAATATAAAAGTGCCCTCCTTAAAACGGGTAAAATTCTATAGAATTTAAAAGGTTGAGGTTTTCGGATCTAGTGGGCTTGATAGCTATTGGATCAAGAATTCCAAAACACACTTCGATACGTTCGGGTAACCCTTGTGACAGGGCGACAAAGCTAATTGTTTTCTTCAAATGAGCAAAAAAAGTGATCTATATGAATAAGCCAGGGTTCGAGCAAAGCCAGACATAAAAAACGGCGATTTCCTCTCAGCAGATTTCTGGCAAAAACTCTGAGAGTAAATAAAAATTGCCATGAAAAGTTTCTCAAAAATCTGTCGTTCGGAGTCGACTTTAAAATGTGTGTCCCGCCACTCATGTAAAAATTTAACACACACAACGTAAGTGGTGTGAGAAACTAGGTCGTAATCCTGACTAAAGAGTTGTAATGACCAATTATGTATATAAATAAAACTAAATCGGATAAAAAATTAACTTGAGGGGGAAGTGAATCTAAAAGCCTGAGTAGCCGTGGTATCAAGGATTCCAAAACAGGTTTCCGTATGGTCGAGCGTTACTTGGGACCAGAGATATAGGCTACGAAGTTCATTGCCTCCGTTAAATGAGCAATAAATTGTTTTCTATATAAAGCGGACACAATTGTCGCATTTTGGCCATGGACGGCCTTTTTGTGAATGGCTTCCATTTCTTGAATTTTTTTTATGCATGGCATGCATTTTTCTGGCCGATGACTTGCACTTTTTTGGTCAATGACTTGCTTTTTTTAGTTGATGACTTGCATTTTGTGGTTGATGACTTGCAGTTTTTGGTTGATGACTTGCATTTTTTTGCCCGATGACTTTCATATTTTTAGTCGTATGACTTGCAATTTTTTTTCGATGACTTTTATTTTTTTTGGTCGATGACTTGCTTTTTTTGGTTGATGACTTGTATTTTTTTGCCCGATGACTTGCATATTTTTAGTCGTATGACTTGCAATTTTTGTTCGATGACTTTTTTTGGTCAATGACTTGCATTTTTTCGATGCTTGACATACATTTTTTTTCGCCGATGACTTGCAATTTTTGTTTGATGACTTGCGGTTTTTGGGTCGATCACTTGCATTTTTTGTTGATAATTTGCCTTTTTCTGGTAGATGACTTGCATTTTTTGGTCGATGACTTCCATTTTTTGAATCGATGACTTTGGTCTTCTCTGAAAGCTCTCGGAATAAATAAATTTGCCATTAAAAAGCTTAGGTGCCTTTACTTATGGAAAAAATTAAGAAAGACAGTAAGGGTGGTGTGAGAGGCTGCTTTGATATTCTTACTCTAGGGTTGTATTGGCCAATAAAGTAAGTACAGCTCTATTAGGATGCTTCGATTACATCCATGTACTAAGCCTTAAATGGGATCAGCCATCACTTTTGAAGTAACCGATTACCTTCTGCAAAGCAATCTAAGCTACGCTAATACTCCGTCATCCTGCTAAAAGTTTTGGTTTTTCTCGTTTTACAACACTTAAGCATATTATGGGTATTGTGTTGCTTGATTTTTTCTAAATGCTTTTAAGCCAATAAAATAAAGGTAAACACTTTTTATTGTGTTTGTAAGATAATTTTTTACGACAGAATTACTTGAAAAATCTTTTAAGAATTTTTATTTTTTTAAACTAGTTTTTCTTTTAAAACTTTATGACGGACGGTATAGTAAACACCAACTAACTTGGAAAAAAATTTTTTATTTTTACGATCATTTTTTTGTAAGACTAGATTAAGAGCCGACTTATTTTTTTTTTTATAAACAAATTGTCCTTGTGATAAGCAAATCCATCACAAATTTTATATTTTATGTGAACAAAATTAATGGCGCATAAAATACGTTGGAAATCACAACACAAATGGTCGTTGGTCTCCGCAACAATTTTTTTTTGTGTGGAGATTATAGAGGCAAACAAATTGTATGGAAAACATTAAATGCTACATGAAATGCCGGCGATAACAGCAGACAGCTTTTAGACAGCAATTATGAATCATAATTTTTTATTACGTATGTGACATTGGCAAATGACTTCACATTCATGTTTGTTATTGACATGGAAAAACTGGTCACTAGAAAACATAATAAAAAAATCAAAGAAGACATTGCGGCAATTAAAAGTCAGACACTTTAAGCACAATTTGCTCAAAATGAATTGTTTGGTTGCGAGCATTAATAGTAGCAGCAATGCTGTGGCAGTTTCAAAGTTTTCCCGTGTAAAAATAAATACCAGGCTTCCAAGGCAACTCTAGTCATGTTATAAGGCATGTACGCCTATTGCATCGTGGAATTCTCGAACGTCGGTGAAGGCTGAATTTGGCAGTTCATCTTGAAAGATTTAATCCAGAAACTGTCTCTGGTCTTACACAATGCCTGCCTGCTCTATGGTGTCAGATGTGAGTAATAATCTCAGCTTTCTCTACATCATCAAACCCTTTACAAAAACAGCCTTAATCGTCTTGCTTGTATAGTCAGCCCCCTGCACCAATCTTTCTTTAAGTTCACCTTGAAGCCTAACAGGCCTTGCTTCTTATACGCATCAAATTTATTGGATTCTCCTTCAAACAGAATTACAATTACAATGTTTATCGGCATACAATTCAAATCCAATGAATTTTACCTTGACACATAAAAGAAACAAGCGAAACACATCAGAGCGCGGGGGCACCAATTTATTCTAAGCCATTGAAAAAGCAGAACAAGAGGAATAACAAGGTACTTTAACCTAAGCAAACTAAACGGAATAAATTAAAAACCGAATTCAATTGAATTCATTAAATGGCGAAACAGCAAAAAAAAAACAATCATAAACCATGTAACGGTTACAGAGTGTAACGATTTCTATTTGTCTGTATTTTTCTAACTGTAAATGAGACTAATTAACTTTGTTAAAATGGCGACAAAAAAACCAAAAAAAAGAAGATGGCGAGAAAGAAGAAACCATGCGAGCGTATTGCCGCATGGCAAAGAAGTACACACAAAGAGAGAAAGAAAAGAGTGCCCAAAAGTTTTTTTTTTGTTACTAAGGGCAGGAGGCATTAAAAGAAAATGAAAAAGCTCAACAGATTTATATACAGTGAACGACGGAAGTTATCGTAAAACTTCATCAATTTAAAGAAAGATTTTGCTATGAGTGCAAAGGTGTTCAAAGGTAGATTGTAGGCTTAAATGAAGCGCTATGCTGTGGTTTTAGTTGTCGTGTTCGACGTGACATGGAGTCGCCGTAGTCTAGTAGGTAGTGTGTTGGCTTATTAGACGTGAGGCCAGGGTTCAAAAACCAGGTCAGGCATCTCCAACTAAACGAAATTTGAAAAAATATTTCTTCGGCGACTTCTTCCCAACAGATATCTGGCAAAAACTCTGAGATTAAATAAAAATGTTCATGAAAAGTTTTTCAAACAGATCTGTCGTTCGGAAACGATTTTAAACTGTAGGTCTTGCCACTTGTGGATAAAAGTTAACACACACACTAGGTTGAATTCCTGTCTGAAGGGTTGTAATGACCAATTAGGTATGTATGTATGTGTGTATGTCATGTATGTTCGACATGTCAAGTGTTTTTTCTACATCTACACCCCTCGTCTAACAACTTTCGAGATGGCAATGTAGCCCCTCTTGGAAGCCTTGTTTCCATTTCTTTAATCTTTTTGTTGTTCCAACTAAGCCGGTGATTGGTTTGCTGTAGCAAATCCTTGGGATAGTGTTGTTGCTATCTATTGTCGCCAAGAAACAACGCCTTATAGTCGCCGTAGTCTAGCAGGTAGTGTGTTGGCTTATTAGACGTAAAGCCGGGGTTCGAGTCCCAGGCCAGGCATTAAAACAAAAATACAAAAAGTATTTCTTCGGCGACTTCCTCTCAGCAGATTTCTGGCAAAAACTCTGATTGTAAATAATAATTGCCATGAAAAGTTTCTCAAAAATCTGTCGTTCGGAGTCGAATTTAAACTGTAGGTGCCACCACTCATGTATAAAATTAAAGCACACAACACAAGCGGTGTGGGAAACTAGGACGTTGTACAATGGGTCAATTCGACCTCCCGGGTACTGTACTTGTCTTAATTGACAAGTACACATCATCTAACCTAACCTAACCTAACAACGCCTTGCGAGTTTTTGGTGTAGTGGTTGGGAACATCGCTGATCTGTGATTCTTATTGTTAACCTTTTTCCATTTGCAAAAGGGGAGTGGTCTTCTTAGGTGGATCGTATTGGAGAAGCATAAAGCCATATTTAATATGAGCAACAGCTTTAAAGAACAGTTTGCCAGTTTGTTCTTTTGATATTTACAAAGCAAGACCTTCACAATATGACACTGGAATCACAACCGTTCAGTAAGGTAAACGTCGTGAACTTTATTACCAGATAAAGTATGTTTGCTTATATACAAACACTCATAAATTAAGACACTAGTTCAAGTTAGGCGATGAGGCTTACAGCATCGACTACATCGGTGGAAAACCGAAATAATGTTTATAAAGTCTAATGGCATGCAAACTCCCACTCTTGAAAACAATCCAATGGAAAATGTACATATTTTTTGGTATTTAGGCATCCTACCCACACATATTATTGCTTCGAGAGTTGACATGTTGTATCCAACCAACAAAGTTGATACTACGTTAGCGATGCTCGACAACGTATGCTATATGCATGCATACCTATCGATATTGCTTTATTGGTTTATAACCACAAGGAAGTCGTTGACGAAGTTGGTTAACAAACTCCTCTGGAACAGGCTGATAGTTAGAAATGCGTGCACAAATGGCGAATAAAATGTTATGGACCAACCAGTAAAATGTACTTAAGCTATGCACTGATTATACTGTGAACAATTTGCGTAACTTCTCATTCTGTAGACTTAAAACATCTTTTAAAACGACAGCTCAACGGCCGCAAGATAATCGAGCACGTTTATGATCTTTCATTAAGGGCCTTCTAACTTCCTCAATTATTAACAGCCATCTTGCTGAAGCTGAATTTGTCAAATTAGTTGTCGCTTATTCAGTCAGTTTTGCCAAATCACTGTAGAACACCATAGAAAATGAAGTGTGTTTGCAGAACAGGCTCTACAGCAACTGGCGCTAAATTTAATCGAAAAAGCATCTTCAAAGATGAGAACCATTTCTGGATGACTTACAGGTTATGTGCACAAATAAAATTATTAAATTGTGGGATGATACGAAATCAAATAAGATCCAAGTGCTGGAGATTTAAGATTTAAGGCTGGAGGCATCATCGTTCCACATTTCTTTAAGAACGATTTTGGTCAAGCCATCACTGCCAACGGCAGATACCATCACGTTCTTTTCACCTAAATTAAATGATCTGGACATAAGCAATATGTGGTTTCAACAGGGCGAATCTAAGTGCCACTCAACTCATGCCACATTGGATATTCTGCGTGATCGATTTAAAGGCATGGTAATCTAACGTGGAGGTGATATGAATTGGCCACTTAGACTGTGCGATTTGACCCTGTTAGACTTTTTCTTGTAGGGTTTCTTTAAGTCACAGGTGTATGCGAATAAGCCACAAATCGCAGTGATTCTCAAAGACAACATAACCCATGTACTCGATCAAATTTAGCCTGATTTATCATTAGCCATTTAGCCAACACCGTTGGAAGATGGATATTTCAGATGCGCACCAAAGATCAGCAATGAATCGCTTTTTCGCTACTCTTAAGTACTCATGAAATTTTGAGTATGAGTGAGTCAACAGTATTGAAATTCAACTACTCTGATCCTTTCGTATTCAGTACAACATTGATTTATAAGTACAAGTTGCAATGGGTATGTGTACAACGTTGACATCAAACTCATAACATTCGAAATATTTTTGATTCATACCCCTACTCATTCAGATTCATAAATTTAGAAAAATGCTTATAGTACTCATAAAATATTCGAGTGATTCGAATCATTCGTCAAATTTTACTGTCTTAGTTGTTGTTGCATTTAAAAAAAAAAAAGACGAAAGACACATAAACAAAAAAGACAAAGGCAGCAAGCAGAGCAAACACACAACCTTCCTGTGAGTATGTAGTGTTCGTACGCGAATCGTACTTATTTCGTGATTCGTGTATACGATGAGTCATGGAGAGCCGAAATCAATAACATTATGCGTATTGTTAAGTACCAGTACCATAAGTATTTCAAACTTTGAGTATGAGTAGTATGAGTATGACATTAAAATAAGTATGAATGCGTATAAGTATCAGAAATTATAAGTATGATTCGAATCTACTCATCGTTTTGAATACTTATTGCTGACCTCTGATGCGCACTAAACAGCGAAAACGTGGCGAATATTTAAACGAGGAACAAAATTCTTTATCTTGTTTTCCTACTACTCTTTTGTATGTTTTTTTTGTCGTTCACTGTACATTCTTCTTTAAGAGAAACTTGTTTTTTTTCTATGCTTTTGTGTGTAACAAAATTGCAGTAAATGCCATTAAAATTGTTTCATTGTTCTTTGAGTTGATTATTTTCTTTCCTCTTCTACTTCTTCGTTTTTTTTCTCAGTTTTTCTATACTTTTCCCCTTTATTTTCTACTTATTTTCCAAATGGAGGGAATTTTTTTTCTTGTAATTTTTCTGTCCTCTGATGAGTGTATTTTTGCTTTTGTTTTGTTGGCTGTTGATGTATTCATTGTTAATGTCACTTAATCTTTTGGCAGATTTTGTTTTTATTTTCATCGTCATTGTCGTTGTCGCAGTCGTCATTGTCGTTTTTGTTTCAAGTCAAATGGCTACAATACGCTTAAATAAATTGATTGATATATTCAATTAAGGACCATTAATATATCATAATAAAAAAAAATAACGGGGGATTTAAGTTTTAGCAGCAACCGCCGCTTGCCACTGCCACTGACACTGACACTGCTTTGATTTCACTCACTTGCAGACTTAACCCCGTAAATGAACTCATCAGTATTAAGTAGACTTTATGTTCCAGAGAAGCGGAAAGAAAAAAAGTTGCAAGTAATTATTGCCAAGACGAAATAATATTAAATGCTTGGCTAACAATTCAATTACGTGGCCTATAATTTAAACGGTTTTATTGTATTTAAATACTGTTGCGTTGGCAGGAATTTAACCTGAAATTCCTTTTAAATAAAAATTAAAAAATTGGAGCAAATCCGGCATCATATTTTTCTTCTTATTTTTTTTTAAATAAAAAATTTTGCTTTTGAAGCTCTCTTTGACCTTTTGTCAGCTTAACAAATACTCCTGCTTTTTTCTCAAAAGATGAGTAATAAAATCATCACGTAAAACTTATTTTATTTTGACCTCATGTTGCAGGGTACAAGAGTTTCATGAAGAATAAAATCATCTGCCACGTAAATAATGCTTTCCATGAAATTATGAATTCTATACGATAGCACCACCATTCTGTGAAATGTAAAGACTGTCCCCTCTCAATATCTTCATAATTTCTTCAACCATTGTTATGGCTATGTAATCCACAAGAACTCCTATGAATATATGAACTAATGAACTCGGAGTTAATGCCTTTAAACATTTCATAACCTACCGGAGGAAGGTTATTGCTACAATCCAGCTATCGTTTCAAACCTCTAACTAGAGTATGTCCTTCTCACAAGAATATTGTAACTTTAAGTGAGTTGCAATGACATTTAATACGTTCGTTACCTTTGAAGTCAGGAGGGTGGACTACATACATACATAATTGGTCAATACAACCCTTCAGTCAAGATTACGTTCTTTCTTCCAATACCACTTATGTTGTGTGTGTTGATTTTATACATGAGAGGTGGGACCTACAACTTAAAGACGTCTTCGAACAACGGATTTATTGGATAAACTTTTCATGACAATTTTTTCTTGACTCTCAGAGTTTTTGCCACCAATCTACAGAAAGAAGGAGGGCGGACTCATCAGTCCGAAGTTGTTCTCACTCAGTGACATTTTTTATACATGGTGTGGTTGGCTAAGTATACTTCTATCTTGATCATTACAATCCTTTAGTCAGGATTACGACCTAACTTCTCACATCACTTATGTTGTGGGTGTTAATTTTATATACGAGTGGCGGGATCTACAGTTTACAGTCTTCTTCGAACGGCTGATTTTTTTTTAGGAACTTTCCATGGCAATTTTCTTATTAACATTCAGAGTTTTTTTTGCCAACAATCTGCTGAGAGGCAATCGTCGAAGAAATATTTATTCATTTTGTTGTGGATGTCTGACCTGGGATTTGAACCGTTTCCTCACGTTTAATGATTCAACACTCAACATTTTCTGTTGTTACCCTTTCTTCTTCTTTTTCTCCTGTCTATGTGCGGATGTAGACTGCATTGACCCAACATCTCTTGCATAAGCAATAGCAAGTACACAAGCTTTTCTTAAACGCTTTTATGCCTTTTAGCAGTCTGGTATACGTGTGTTGTTGTCTCAAATCCCTATACAAATTCTTTCAGAAGCAATACCGAGTACACAAGCCTGCCTTGCTTGCCTTAACCTCCTTTATGGTTCTTAGCAGTCTGGTATACGTGTGTTATTGCCTCACTACTCTATACTCTAAAGCAGGAGACAAGTTCATCTTCTTTCAGAAGCAATACCGAGTATACAAGCTTGCTTTGCTTGCCTTAACCTCCTTCATACTCTTTAGCCCTCTGGTTGACGTGTGTTCTGGTCTTACATCCCTATAGTCTGAGGGAGGAAACAACTAGGCTTGAATAACTATGGTTTACTAATATTTTATTTGGCTTTTTGGGATCAATAAGAGTGGCTGCATCATATATTCATCATTTCTATTAAGAACAGTTGTCATATTGTTAATCCTGCATTGCATACAATAGAGCTTGGAGTTGGTATAAATAAAGGACATGTGGGCAACATTTCTATTTTAAAACCGATAGAGCTGAAACTTGGAGAACTTATACTCAGCATTTTAGTACATTCGCATACCAAATTTCTCTTACTTTTAGCATGCCTGGTATAGGTGTGTTATTGTCTCACATCCCTATACTTCGTAGGAGGAGAAGTAGGCTTGAAAAACTATGGTTTTTTAACATTTTATTTGGCCTTTTACGATCAATAAGAGTCGCAGCATCATTAATTCATTATTACTGCTGCCAAGAGTTGTTATATTGACAATCCTGAATAGCATACAATAGAGCTTGGAGTTGGTATAAATAAAGGATATGTGTACAACATTTCTATTTTAAACCCCATAGAGCTGAAACTTGGAGAACTTATAGCCAGCATTTGACTACATTCGCATACCAAATATAGTTCCTTTGCCGTTTAACATACCTGGTATAGGTATGTTATTGTCTCACATCCCTATACTTCGTAGGAGGATACAAGTAGGCTTGAAAAACTATGGTTTTTTAATATTTTATTTGGCTTTTTGGGATCAATAAGAGTGTCTGCATCATATATTCATCATTTCTGCCGAGAACAGTTGCCATATTGTTAATCCTGCATAGCGTACAATAGAGCTTGGAGTTGGTATAAATAAAGGATATGTGGACAACATTTTTATTTGAAGCCCGATAGAGCTAAAAGTTGGAGAAATTATACCCAGCATTTGACTACATTCGCATACCAAATATAGTTCCTTTTCCTTTTAGCATACCTGGTATAGGTGTGTTGTTGTCTCACATCCTTATACTTCGTAGAAGGAGACAAGAGTGGCTGTTTCTATAGTTGTCTTCTATAGTTGTCGTATTGACAATCATGCATAGCATACTGTAGACTTTTTAGTTGGTATAAATAGAGGACATGTGGCCGTAATTTCTATTTTAAACTCGATAAAGCTGAAACCTGGAGGATTTATACGCAACATTTGAATACATTCGCATACCAAATATCGTGTCAAATAATTGGCTACTTTAGATTCTATGGCCCTCTGAACTCAAATTTGCTTGTTTTTCTTTAAAAGACAGTTTTTTAAGCATTTTGAAGGACTAAAGGCTACAAATTTATATCCAACGATTCTAAATCGTATATATTCTGTATTCCTTCTACTTTCTCTTCCAAATGATTGAACAAAAGTCTTCAAATTTAAATGAACAAGAACAAGAATTAAAAGTTCAGCTGTTGAGAGTGAAACTTTTTAAAAAGATACCTTGAATGTGAATATAAAGGACTGTCTACAACTACAACTTATTTGATATAAAAGAACAGAAAATGATTTAATTGAATTGAATATACTAGTTGTGTGATATCAATCAATTTTAGTTAAAAAAGAAAGCAAAAAAAACTCCCCCAAAAATAATTGATTATGGCTGTATAGCATGCATGTGAGCGATTGAATGAAATCAATCGTCCGTATGAATGAATCAAAGGCTCGATTGAAACAAGTCAAAAATCAAAAAAAAAAACAAAAAAAAGAGTCCTTCATGTGAATAAATGAATGAATAAATTGAAAAGAAAATAATGGCCATGGCTATAACCATATAACGCTTATGTTGCCATTTCTACTGATGCCGCCACTCATATGCGATTTTGTTTTTATTTTATAACCACCATTCCAAAGGTATTGTATTATTGAAACTCATGTGAAGAACTAAAGAGGAGGTGTATAGGATAAAAATCCCCAGAAAAAAAAACCGAAGAAAGAAAAACCTACAATTGGTCAGAAGAACAACTTGTAAGGATAATCAGTGAAGCTGCAGAAGAAAAGCAAACAAAAAAAAAAAAGGATAAAAATAATAACAATAACAAAATCAAATCAATTGTAAATAAAATGAAAAAGTTTTCTTTTCTCTTGATTTCATTCATCCTCTCCCTTCTTTCACTTTATATCTGAAATTCTTCAACTGGCTCCTTTAAGGGGTAATGAAAACAAAATAATCAAAGAAAGAAAGCAAAAAAAAAAAATAAAATAAAAGAAAAACACGTGATGAAAGTAGAAAAAGGATTTTTTCCGCTTGAAGTTTTCTTTCAATTCCTATGCATGCTGGTTTATTTTTTCAATTTTCTACTGGAAGGCTTATCTTGCGAGTGTGTGCGTGTATTAAGAATTGTTAACCCTTAAAGGCATAAGAAGTTTTTATTTTCTTGGTGAGCTTAATTAGAGAAAAATGCTTGAAAACAATTTAATTCAGCCGCCGTAGTCTAGTAGGTTGTTGTTGTTGTTGCAACAGTTCTGCTGTTGTCTCCGGAAGTATCTTCCTTAGTAAAAAACTTCCGGTTGATACAGCTTTCGCTGGGTTGATAATCATTGGCCAATGATGAGTCTTTTCGTTCCGGAGCGAAGATCCGATTGTCATGGGAATGAGTCTAGTAGGTAGTGTGAGGCCACGGTTCAAACCCCAGATTAGACATCTCCAACTAATCGAAATATGAAAAGAATACTTCTTCAACAGATTTCTGGCAGAACCTCTGAGAGTGAAATAAAATTGCAGACTTTAAACTGTAAGCCCCGCTGCTCATGTAGTATAAAAAATTAACACAACCGACATAAGTGCTGTGAGAAGCTAGGTTGTAATCAATCCTGACTAAAGGGTTGTAAGAACCAATTATGTGTGTATGTAATCCACTGCTTTGCAGCAGTCAATTGGCATTCAAAATGTAGATCAACTCGTTTATTTTACAGCCATTCACAATTCCAGCCCTGGAATACAACACAGATGCTATTGGACGATCCACCTATGCAAGTCATACGCCGTATCACCATTTGAAGATGCAGTTTAAAATCTAAAAAAAAATCCTACTTGTTGCCTATGTTTTCTCTCCTCAGTGGGTTAATATTTATCCGCTTCTACATACATCCGGTTTTTTCATGCCTTTCTGTCTATGTTTATTTTCAATTCATGCAGATTATAGTTTTAACTTTTTATATTTCCAGCTCTTTTAGTTCTTTTTTAGTCCTTTTATTTTTATTTTCATTTGGCTTATTTTTTTTCTCCTTGTCTTCTTTGTCTCCTTTTTTTTTTGCCAACATCCTTCTGCCATTAAACAGCACTTTAGTTAATCTCTTCTTTAACAATAAATTCCATATGAAATGGTAACAGTTAATAAAACCGATTAAATTGAAATTAAAATAATAAAAGAAAATTCCTAAAGACAGAGAGAGAGAGAGAGAGAGAAAAACAACAACAGAAAAATACAAGAATACAATGGGGAAGGATATACAGAAACATCTCACACCCTAGATTACTAGACTATTTATTTTATATTCTCTGTCTCTATGAGAAAATCTGGCAGAAGTTGGACATATTTTGATGTACACATACATACATAATACAATACAATACAACGCTTTAGGGAGAATGAGGTCTGAGCTTGATCTAAATTTCGGGTAAATATACTTACGGAACTCTATATTAAAATAAAACAAACTGTACGTAAGATATCTTAGCAATTATGTATTCGTTTGAAAGACCTATTGATGCCATAATGTGTGGAATATAACAGCGTTCAAATGTCTGCCATGGATTCGATTGAAAACTTCAAGTTGTGGTATGCGAAACGGCGAGTTTTTGCGGTTATCGTGCAGTCGACTGCCTCGGATTCTCCTGCACACACTTAGGGACAGTGGTAATGTTTTCGGCTGGTCTTGCAGATTTTACGTCGATGTACGTCTATGTACGTCGATGTACGTCTATGTGCGTCTATGTACGTCGATGTATGTCTATGTACGTCTATGTACGTCGGTATACGTCTATGTACGTCGATGTCCGTCTATGTACGTCGAAGTACGTCTCTGTACGTTGATGTCCGTCTATGTACGTCGGCCACGGTGATTTGGTCACGGTGATCGGGCAAAACAGACTGAATAAGTGACAACTAGTCTGACAGACGTAGCTTTAAAGAGATGGTCGTTACCAACTCTGAAAGTTCATAATAGACTCTCATTTTTGGTTCAATGGGTATCTAGTTTGCAATGTACCCTGAGACACGCACTGGTTTTTGACAACTTGTGTGATCAATGGCATCATTTCATTGTATTTATTTAAAAATAATGAAAAACGCAATATTGCAGTCAATGTAGCAAAGTTCTGTGGTGTAATTACTCACTTTTTTCTTGGGAATGGAAAAATTATACTTGGTTGACATGTGTTTTCAACAAACACATGCAGAAGAGCATTCGATGTCAGAGATCTGTTAAGCGGCGATTTTTGAACAATGAATTACTAGACCATTCTTTGGGGGTATACGTGATATGTGTCAATTCCTGATATGGAAGACAACTTTACAGCTACCATTTGGGTTCATTTAGGCCATCAATCAACTTCAAGTGCTGAGACCGTGTATTTGATTTCCACCAGTGTTTGTAATTGTCGGACTGTTCGTCTGACATTATACTCGTATATGATTAATCACATTATAAAAAAGGAAGTGAGAATTAGTACTAAAAAGCAATTCTCTGAAAAAAGTGACGAAGGTCAGGTATATACCGGTTACTGGTCCTTAAAGAAAGAAACTGTCGCGCACTACCCCTCTCTCCTTCTCACATCTAGTTTCTCACACCACTTATGTTGCGCGTGTTAATTTTATACATGAGTGGCGGGACTTACAGTTTAACGCCGTCTCCGATTGAGAGATTTTTAAGAAACTTTTCATGGCAATTTTATTTACTCAGAGTTTTTTTGCCAAAGAAATATGTTTTCGAATTTCGTTTTCTTAGAGATGTTTGATCTGGGGTTTGTGGCGTGGCCTCACATGTCTAATAAGCCAACACACTACCTACTAGACTGCGGCGACTCCTAAGTATTGGTCTCAACATAAAAAACAAGAAAAAAAGTTGCTGAAATGGTGGGAAAAGAAAAAAGAAAAGAGAAAATTGGGAGTTCACTTATGGACTAAAAACGTCATAGCCCTGGGCAATACTTACATGAAATAATCTTTAGTAGTTGCCGTAGTAGTCTAGTAAGCAGTCTGTTGGCTTATTAGACAAGAGCCTGTGGTTTAACCTCCGCCTCAGACATCTGGAATAAAACAAAATATGTTTCGGCAACTTTTCGAGGCAAAAACTCTGAGAAAAATCTGTTCGAAGTCGTCTTTAAACTCCAGATACGGCTCTCATGTACAAAATTAATACGCACAACATAAGTGATGTGAGAGGCTAGGTTGTAATCCTGACTAAAATGTTGTTATGGCCAATTTAAGTAAGTAAGTAGTCCTTAAAGAGGATATAGCAGACATTCCTTTCTCCCTCCAAAGAAAGTCTTTAGCTGTGGCCAATTTTTTTTTTTTGTTCAAAAACAATTTTGTTTAGAAAAAAATGTGCATGTTACATACATATATACATAATTGGTCATTACAACCCTTCAATCAGGATTACGATCTAGTATCTCACACCACTTATGTTGTGTGTGTTAATTTTATACAGTTTAAAGTCGACTCAGGACGACAGATTTTTGAGAAACTTTTCATGGCAATTTGTATTTCACTCTTAGAGTTTTCGACAGAAATCTGCTGAGAGGAAGTCGCGACAAAATATTTTTTGTATTTTGTTGTGATGTCTGGCCTGGGGTTTGAAACCTGGCTTTACGTCTAATAATTCAACACACTACCTACTATAGACTTTGAAAAATATTTAAAATTTAAAATTTAAAAAAATTTAAACATCTTTGATGAAAGTATATGTCATAAATTTTAAAAGCAGATTCTGCTAGTTTGACAAAAAATGTGCAGGTTGTTTGACAAAATTCGAAAAGTTTGAAAATAAAAATATTTTATGTTTTCCAGACGTTTTGGGCTCTAAAATTAGTTCTTAAAAATTGTCTAGAGACACATACATAATAAATATTAAAAAAAAAGAAATTAAAAATATTCTTTGAACAGTCAGTTAGTTGTCTTGTGTTTTATTATAATTTTTTTTTTATATTTTTTTATTTTCCCATCAAAGAGTTGAGTTAATAATATTTCTTTATGGCAACCAAGAAATTGTCATGTTAAATATTTTATGAGTGAAATTTTTTTCAATTTTTTTTTATCTAAAACATGGATTTTCTTTAATGTTGTACACCGAAGTGTATACAAAAATATTTCAGATTTTATGTGTGTTTGTTTGTAAAGTCAAATAAATTTATTTTAAATATTTTTATTTAACTAGAGATAGGGTAACCAGAGTTTTATGCCTGGTTTTATAAATACTACTCATATGTACGGCTAAGTAAGTGGTAAGGAAAGTAGACGAAACAATATACTCGTATATGAAAATATTGTTGCATGTTGCATGTTGTTGCTATTTCATCCTTTAACACATCTGTTTAACTTTCGAACAATTGATGCTTTTAGTTAAGGTATGTGATTTAAAAAAAATTTCTTTCATAGAAATGGAGCCACTATAACCCACTGTTTGGAATTTTTCAACTCAAGTGTAACATCATACTCAACATACACTAAGGTTTTTGTTAAATGTTGTTGTTGTTGTTATTATCTCTCTAGTTTTATTGACTAACTATCGACTCAAGTTTAGGATTTCAATAACAAATTTCTGTATTCGTGCGTTCATATAAAATGGAAAAAATTATTACCCAGCGATAAATGGCTCCAGTAATTTTATGTTTCTAATAAAATTAGTTGATCATAAATAACTGTTTTCACTGTGTTGAAAAGTTATGAACACAATTTATCGTCTACTAAACGATATTTAAACAAAAATTTATTAAGAAAAGCTTACGGAAAATAAAGAGAAGAGTTATTTGGAGTCTTACTCATAAAAAAAATTAACAAAAAAGAAATTTTATCGTATATTTCATATAACAAGTAAAAAACCTCTAAATTCACAACAATGAAGTTTTAATGAAGTTTTAGCCATAAAAAGTCGACCTTATGGCACTGTACTCTATTATAACAATAGTTTCTATGAATATGGGTCGATTACCTTACTTATTTCAATCCTGAACACATAAAAGAATTACGGAGTCAGGCACTTACTCACTGACACCACTCCTGTTGTACATATGTCGCTCAGTTATACTTCACACCTGAACATATAAAAGAAATATGGAGTCGGCTGCTTACTCACCGACAGCACTCATGTTGTGTGTGTTAATTTCATCCGGCCGGGAGCTACAGTTTAATATCGAGTTCGAACAACGGATTTTTCAGAAATTTTTCATGGCAATTTTATTTACTCTCAGAGGTTTTTTGTCAAAAGACTGCTGAGAGGAAGTCCTATCGTCGACTTTTTTAATTGAGGTTTTATTCGAGACTTCTTAGCCATTGGTTGAGCCACAGGCTATCCTCTAATAAGCCAACACACTACTTATTGCCTTCCAGCGACTGAATCAGTTGATTAGGTAGCCTATGCTGGGTTTCAGATCAAGTAAGAATTCTTGGTATTAAGCCGGGAGATGAGCTTGCGAAGACGGAAGCTTCCATTCTTCTGATTGAGCCGAAAACCCTTATGAGCTAAATGAGCTAAAGATTCTTCTCAAATCAAATGGGCTTGATTTAGTAAGTAATGGACTACATACATACCTACATAATTGGTCATTACGAGCCTACAGTCTGGATTACAACCTACTTTCTCACGCCACTTATGTTATGTGTGTTAATTTTATACATGAGTGGCGGTACCTACAACTTAAAGTCGTCTTCGAACAACAGATTTTTGTGAATTCTTTCATGGCAATTTTATTTCACTCTTAGAGTTTTTGCCAGTAATCTGCTGAAAGAAGGAGGATGGACTAATCAGTCCGAAGTTGTTCATACTCATTAACATTTTTTTATACATGGTGTGGCTGCCTAAACATACTTCAACCTATACGTACGTCATCGGGCATTTACAGCCCTTCAGTCAGGATTGCATCGTAGCTTCCCACACCACCTATCTTGTGTGTGTTAATTTTGTACATAAGTGGTCTGACCTACAGTTTAATGTCGATATTTTTGAGAAACTTTTCATGGCAATTTTAATTTACACTCAAAGTTTTTGCCAGAAATCTAGTGAAAGAAATTCAACGAAGAAATATTTTTTAGATTTCGTTTTGTTGGAGACGTCTGATCTGATGTCTTAATTGTGGCCTTACACGTCTAATAAACCAACACACCAAGACGACGGGAATTTAATGCTTAAAGAAACATGGATGGTTGACGACGCCAGTCCAAGATTCCCATCAAGTTTTTATATTTCGAGATGCATAATATGCTCATGGATCTCATGTGGTTTGCTATTGTCCCAAAGGCGGCATTTTTTTTTTTTGTTCACGTACCTTTTTATTTATAGGCCCTCAGTGCCTATTGGCAAAAGTTCTTTTTAGAGTAGAGTGTACTATATGCAGCTGCAAGTGATTGGCATTTTATTTTAAAACAATGCCAATTGACCTTGTAGCCTTTCGTCCTACAAGCTAGCACACTACCTAGTGGACTACGGTGTGCATTTCCAACTATTCAGGAATAATCTGTGCTGGGTAACCGATCTTTTGACAAGTGGACTGTTGACTCAGAGTGTACATATATACATAATTGGCCATTACAACCCTTCAGTCAGGAGTACGTCCTAGTTTCTCACACCACTGTGTGCGTTAATTTTATACATGAGTGGCGGGATCTACAGTTTAAAGTCGAGTCCGAACGACAGATTTTTGAAAAACTTTTCATGACAATTTTATTTCATTGTCAGAGTTTTTGCGAGAAATCTGCGGAGAGGAAGTCGCCGAAGAAATATTTTTTTTATATTTCGTTTAGTTGAAGATGTCAGACCTGGGGTTTTAACCGAGGCCTCATGTCTAATAAGCCAACACACTACCTACTAGACCACGGCGAGTGTACTTATCTAAAAGGGCGGTTACTTTTAACTCAACATATAGATTCTGATGATGATGAGAATGACTCATTAGGTTACTGATATAAATCCTGAAATTTGTTAGGCCAATAGACAAATGCCCTATAAAGCCCGAAAGGAATACAGTTTGGTTGCAATACTATGGCAGCTTTTCATAACAGTAATGATATAAAAATAACGGTTATTTAAAGTGTAGCCAGACACTTTGTGCCAGTGTTTGTAGGCTTTATTTGTATTTTATTTTCCATTCCCTGAATAGTCCTCCATTTCTTTTGTAATTTCATGATGGCTGAAATGATGATAATGGCTTCTCTTTAACATAAAATCCATTTTGAGTTGCTTGTTCTTTTTTATTACATTTTGTTTTAATAAAAGCACAATAAAACATTCTTTTTTTTTTAAATTAATTTTCATTTTATTTTTCTCTTTACAGATCTTAATACGTATGTACGTATAGTCAGGCGGCGTGTCTATCTCTTAAATAACAATGCAGAGAAAAGCGAACAAACAGACAAATATCATGTTAAACTCAAATATATTTTCGGTCAACGCAATAAAATCTCATTAGTAAACAAAACAGGAAATAAAAATGTCCATTAAAGAATAAAAAAAGAAAAGTTCGTAAAAAAAACCTAAAAAAACGGAGAAGAGTAAAAAAAGATGAAAAATTATTTCAAATAGTCAGTCGTGTGGTTGTAAGAAGACAAAAAAAAAGAAAATCTAATACACAGCTGAAGTAAATAATAACCAATCATTTTTTAGAAAAAACAACAAAAAAAACTATAAGAAAACAAACAAAGAAGAAAAAAGTACCATAAAGGAAAGAAAAACGTACTTGTGGGGAGCATATAAAGCCCTTCAGTGATTAATTATGTTTTATGATCTCTAAAGTAAATGTAAAACGTAAAAGAATCTGGCAAAAGAAATGGGGACAGGAACAAATAACCAACACCAACACCAGCAACAGCAACAGCAGCAAATAAACGGAAACTATAATATGTGATTGTGGTCATAAGCGGATGTCCGTTTTAAGCCAAAAGCTAAACAAAAACAAACGTATAGAAAAACGCAAAAAACG
The DNA here is from genome assembly GCA_958299815.1 of Sarcophaga carnaria. Lineage (NCBI taxonomy): Eukaryota > Metazoa > Arthropoda > Insecta > Diptera > Sarcophagidae > Sarcophaga > Sarcophaga carnaria. The sequence continues at coordinate 21,181,299 of OY283153.1, read as the reverse complement.
TCGGCAAAAACAAAAGCTGTGCAACGCCATTAATAAATACAGCAAAAAGAACACCAAAGAAATAATAGAAAAATATTTATTTCCCCCTCCCCCCAATACATTCATTCAGTTCTTCATCTATTTTTCCTAATATTTTTGGCAACTGCACGCTTAAAAACACTTGCAACACTTTGCAACAAAAAAGAAAAATTCTGCACAAACAAACAAATAAAAAAAAACAGCAAAGTGCGTTACATTACGTTCGTATAAAATAAAAATTCTTAAGAATTGGCTTGGCTTGGCTTGGCTGGCTTTAAAATAACCCTACGCTCTACTTAAAAAATAATTTTAAAAGCCATCACATGTAAGACCTATTAAGACACCCAACCCATTGTCTCCTAAAGAAAAAAAAAGAAAAAGAAAAACAAACTCCATACAAATTTGTACAGCTTCCCTCCAATTTAGAGCCACTTTAAAAAACAAAAACAAAACAAAAAACAAAAAAAGCGAAACAGCAACATAATAAAGTTTAAAATGGAATTCCTTAAAAGAAAACATTTTTCATTGTGGATTACAATGACGACAATGACGACGGCGACAACGACAACAACATTTATAATCATGGCCAGTATTATTGTGCTAAATGCAGCAACAACCACCGTCCACGGTTTGCAGGGCGTACCAACATGGATGTAAGTATTATGAAAGCAAATAAAAAAAAAATTTATTTTTCTTTTCTTTTAAAACAAAGAATACCGGCGGGAAGATTTTACCAAACTGTCATATTAAAGCAGGACAATAATTTTTTTAAAAAAAATTGTCCTTTGCAATAAAAAAAACTAAAGTCTTTGCAACAAATGCTTCATCAAAGTGAAACAAAAGTGAATGAATTAAGCAATAAAATTAAAATTTATCATATTTTCGGTACAAAAAAAAAATATACCAAATGGTAGTCAATATTACAAATAAGCTTAACAGTGAACGCCAGTGTAAATCGTACAGGCAGGATCAAATATTCAACACCTATCTGACACACACTGATCAACTTCTCGCCATTAAATAAGAGACAATCAATTGAGCATACACAACAGCGCTTTGTAACAACATTGTGGAAAAATGTGACTACACCTAGCCACATTTGTCCCACTGTATATTCATGGTATCAAAGATTCCAAAACAATCGGGCATTACGTAGAATCGCAGATATAGGCGACGAAGCTAATTGTGATCTTAAATGAACAAAACGAAAGTGCTCACCATAAATGTAGCTAAATCGGATAAAAAACTGGCTTGTAGTGGAAGTGGTTTGCCGTTTTCTCAAGGATTCCAAAACAGAAACCGGAAATATAGGCGACGAAGCAATTTATTTTCTTTAAATGAGCAACAAATCGTTTTCTATATAAAGCGAGCAACATTATTGCATTGCAGTTTTTGTGTCGATGATTTGTATTTTTTGGCCGATGGCTTGTAGTTTTTGGTCGATTACTAGCAGTTTTGAATCGATAACTTGCAATTTTTTGGCCGATTACTAGCAGTTTTAGATCGATAACTTACAAATTTTCGGTCGATTACTAGCAGTTTTTAGACTGTGAATTGCCCTTTTTGCAATTCGATGATTTCCATTATTTGTATGATAGCTAGCATTTTTTGTCGATGACTTGGATGTTTTAGTCGATGACCTGTATATTTACAACGATAACTTGCATTTTTTGGTCGTTGATTTACATTTTTTGGGCGATGATTTGCATTTTTTGTATAATAACTTGCATTTTTTTTTTGTCGATGACTTGGATAGTTTTAGTCGATGACCTGCGTGTTTTAGAACGATAACTTGAATTTTTTTGGTCCTTGATTTACATTTTTTCGGATGGTGAGTTGTATTTTTGTTGATGACTTACAGTTTTTGATTGATAACTTGCATTTTTTTGAACCATTACTAGCAGTTTTTAGACTGTGAATTACCCTTTTTTGGTCGATGGTTTGCATTTTTTCGAACAATACATACATACATAATTGTCATTACAACCCTTCAGTCAGGATTACTACCTAGTTTCTCACAACACTTATGTTGTGTGTGTTAATTTTATACATGAGTGGCAAGACCTACAATTTAAAGTCAGCTCCGAACGACAGATTTTTGAGAAACTTTTCATGGCAATTTTTATTTACTATCAGAGTTTTTGAAGGAAATACTTTTTGTATTTTATTTTGATGTCTGACCTGGGGCTCGAACCCTGGCTTTACGTCTAATAAGCCAACACACTATCTACTAGACTACGGCATGGTGTCAAAGATTCCAAAACGGGTTTCCTTACGATTGTTCATTACTTAGGATCGCAGATATAGGCAACGATGCTAATTGTTATCCTCAAATGAACAAAAAGAAAGTGCTCAGCATAAAAAACGGGCTTGTAGTGGAAATGGTTGGCCATTTTCTCAAGGATTCCAAAACAGAAACCGGAAATATAGGCGACGAAGCAATTTATTTTCTTCAAATGAGCGATAAACATTTTTCTATATAAAGCGAGCAATATTAATGCATTGCTGTTTTTGTGTCGATGATGTGATTTTTTGCGGATGGCTTCCATTTCTTGTAGATCAGAGGACGTGTACTTGTCAATTAATACAAGTACAGTACCCGGAGGTCGAATTGACCCATTGTATCGATAATTTGTATTTTTTGGCCGATGGCTTATAGTTTATGGTCGATATCTTGAATTTTTGGTGAATTACTAGCAGTTTTAAATCGAAAACTTGCAATTTTGTTGGTCGTTTACTAGCAGTTTTTGATCGATAACTTGTATTTTTTTGAACCATTATTAGCAGATTTTAGACTGTGAATAGCCTTTTTTTGCAATATTTTTTTTCCATTGGAAAAATTGGATTGGATGGACTTGGATATTTTTAGTCGATGACCTGTATATTTTAGAAGGAAAACTTTTATTTTTTTGTCGATGATTTATATTTTTTCGAACGATGACTTGATTTTTGTCGATGACTTGCAGTTTTTTTTAACCATTACTAACAGTTTTTAGACTGTGAATTGCCCTTTTTTGATCGGTTGTTTGCATTTTTTGTATGATAGCTTGCATTTTTTTGTCGATGACTTGGATATTTTTAGTCGATGACCTGCATATTTTAGAACGATAACTTGCATTTTTTTTTGGTCATTGATTTACATTTTTTTGGACGATGACTTGCATTTTTGTCGATGTCTTGCAGTTTTTGATCGATAACTTGCATTTTTTTGAACCATTACTAGCAGTTTTTAGACTGTGAATTGATCTTTTTGGGTCGATGATTTGCATTTCTTGTAAGATATCTTGCATTTTCTTTGTCGATAACTTGGATATTTTTAGTCGATGAGCTGCATATTTTAGAACGATAACTTGCATTTTTTTGGTCGATGGTTTGTAATTTTTCGGACAATAACTTGCATTTTTGGTCGATGATTTACATTTTTTCGGACGATGACTTGCATTTTTTTGTCGATGAGAAAGATATTCTCCTGTACTAGTGCTTGTATTACTTGTTTTGCTTTGTTAAAGCACTTTCTGGAAAGTAATGACAACACATCACTCCAAGAAGAGCGTATTGATATTCAATGAGCTTATTGGACTTTTCTAAATATCTCAAGGGATAACCATACTTTCTGTAACCTCTGATTGTTCAGGAGATATTGCTATTGACCCGAAATCTTTAGCGCAAGTTTTTATAAGCAACCTTCTATCAAAAATAGAAAATATAACTGAAATATGGGCAACACTGAAATCTATTTTTCCTTTAGTGTTGGTATATTAAACGAGCAAGAAAACCTCTTTAAGTTGGGCATAATTAATCTGAACGAATAAAAGAACTACGCATAGTCTGACACTTCTTTAGAGATCAGTCGGAATTCCGACCTAGCTTCTCACACCATTTATGCTGTGTGTGTTAATTTTTATACATGAGTGGCGGGACCTACAGTTTAAAGTCGATTCCGAACGACAGATTTTTAGAGAAACTTTTCATGGGAATTTTTTATTTTACGCTTAGAGGTTTTACCAGCTATCTGCTAAGAGGAAGTCATATAAGAAATATTTTATCATGTTACGTTTTGTAGGAGATGTCTGACCTGGGGTCTCACGTCCAATAAGCCAACACACTGCCTACTAGACTATGGCGACTTCCATTCTATATCTTTTGAGAAATAGACACAGTACCGTGTCTATTAAGAAATATTTCCTCTGCTAATGCATATAAAATGTTTGTTGTTTATACATCTTTACTCTCGATATAACGTATGCTACATATATATTCTGTCACATTTAATAAAAATATTGACTCCAGCCAACTAACGACTTAAAGCAGAAACTAAAACTTTGTATGCCAAAAAGCCAACTATTTCGCTAATGGGATCATATGATGACTTTTTCTTTTCTGCCTTTTCCACACAGTTTCATACAATTTCATACATGGCTTTTGTGTCGACGAAAAGGCAAAACGAAAAAGAGGAGAAAAAAACTCAATCAATATTTCTTTTATAAAAAAGAGATCATTTCTGTCATTTAATGTTTTTCTTTTTTTCGTTTCGTTTTCTTTTGCAACAATGCTGCAGGTACATGCAACGTACTATATATCAGGTTTTCAAAGAAACGTTTTTTTTCTTTTGCCATCACAGCCATATGATGCAAACGATGATGTTGTAAACGTTTAAACTGCTATGCCATGTCATGCCATGCTGGGTCTATTGCCAAAAGTCAAACTCTAAAGAAAATTGTTAGTTTTCATTGCAAATAACGTTTGAACGAGTATATCGTTTGAAGCATATTTCAATTGATTTTTGTTTTTGCATTACAATAACCTGGTATTGTTGCAATATTTTGTTGCATTGCATCTCTCTATTGTTCAGTTTGTCATCGGTCTATACAGTTTATGATTCTATTTCTGTTGCTATTTATTGTTTTTGTCAGAGAAAATAAAAACAGACCTTTGGGGTTAAATTCAAATAAAAAAAAATAATGGAGTTTTTTTCTTCTTTGCCGTTAGTTTCACCTCATGTAGAGTGATTCAAACAAAGCCTTTAGTTTTTATAAATAAACTCTTATTCTAAATAAATTTGTTTAGTTTTGTTGTTTTAAATATGTTTCTCTGGTCCATAGATTGTCTTGAAAACAAAAAAGCTTTTTTCAATTCCCTTTAAAGAATCTCTGCCGTGACTGATTTAATTTCAAAATTGTCACAATATGAGGTCTAGGGACTCAAAATCAAATCAAACTTTGCCAAATAAATTGTTTCTTTGTTTTCGGTTTGCAAATCATTGCAAGAAATTTCATTTTAAACCACAAAAGTTTTATTTGTTAAGGCAATTGGATTTGTTTATGGAAAATCATAAAAGAGTGTGGAGTCATTGTAGGCTCTCAATAATACTCAATATGTACACTCAATTATACCTAAAAATTTGAAAAAATTTGTAAAAATTTATAAAAATTTGAAATCAATAAATATTTCCTGTCCTATTTAGCTACAAGGCCTCCATTCAAAAGTTCTTACGATTTCAAGTGTACTAAACCACTCTAGAAGCAGTAGCACTATATACGCCTTTGTACTAAAAACTTGCAAAATTTTTTACGACCAGAGTGTTAAAATGCTGTCTCGTGCTTGAAGAACTAAGAACTTCTAGTCGCTGGTGTTCTTAACAAGCCAAGCAAGTTATCAACCCCTTTCTAAGCATATTAGGAACTACCTTAGCTATATTCTTTTGAATAAAAGGGTTGCTACATACATACTTGGTCATTGCAGCCCTCTAGTTTGCATTACGACCTAACTTCTCACACCACTTATGTTGTGTGTGTTAATTTTATACATGAGTGGCGCGATCTACAGTTTAAAGTCGATTCCCAACGACAGATTTTTGGAAATCTCTTTATTATTTACTACCAGAGTTTTCGCCCGGAAATCTATTGAGAGGAAGTCGCCAAAGAAAATTTTTTTCATATTTCGTTTTGCTGGATATGTCTGATCTGTGATTTGATCTGATAGAACCTCAAAACTTCTAGTACCGATGCAGCCAGCCGATACAACATCCTGGATATAACATTTCTACTATAGTTCTTCATATAATCGATGAGCGAACCAGAAAATCTGATATCATATTGGTGCCAAATAAGTCTAGATATCTTCCTACAGGTCTAAAAAATCTCTTTTAATTGACCCTATAGGTAAGGCCGTTCGCCTGATCATTTTCCTTTGAAATCCGTATGGCAACAATTTGCGTTCTAAGCGCAAGAATAGATGTTTGACGCAAACACAGATGCATTCACAAATTACATTCTGAGACAGTGAGCACGGTTAATATCCGTATCCAAAGCCGCAATCCAATTTCGTGAAGCTTTTGATGGCATTGCCTCAATTCCATATTGGAATCAGTTTTTACCTCAAACATGTTATCGCCTCAAACAGGCTAGTTCGAGTGTTTAGTAATAAGTTGCTAAAAAAAGTTAGCTTGGAAGTCTACCGAGAGTACAAATTCCTAGAATTTTACCCTTCTGAGCTCAAATAGTCTCAATGTAGTACAGGCCTGTGGAATCAGTCAGAATAAACAAGTCGATTGGAAGTGAATGCAGTAGCATAATGATAGTCTTACAAGAAGACTTTTGCAATATCGGCCGACCACTGAATCTTCTAAAACCTACTGATTGATGGCTCACTTCAATATCGGCACCCTGATATGGCGCCATAAGCGCGAAAGGTTTTGTTATGATGTCAGTGTGCAGTGCCTGTAGAAATTGTTATTATAAGTATTGTAAGCCACTGTGGCCTTCTGTACTTAATGTTTAATGTTGCGCTTCCAGTTCAATTTTGAGTTCATAATAATGCACCGATACATAGCACGGTTAGTGAACAGCAATTCACATATTCTATGGACTTCGAAATTAAAGATTTTCATCTGCCTCGTTGTTTTCTAATATTATTATTTAATTTAGGTTAAATTATGACTTACAACGTAAATACAAACACTGTCTAATTTCTAAATAAAAAAATAGAGGATGGTTCAAATCCTTGCTTGGAGATATTAAACAAAATGAAATTAGAAAAATATGTCTTCAGAGACTTTCTTTCAGCTGAGAGCAAATAAAACTGACATTAAATGTTTCTCGAAAATCGTTCAGATATTAAACTGTAGGTCCAGTCACTCATGTATAAAATTAACACATGCAATATATTGCAAGAAGCTAGGTTGTAAACCTGGCTTAAGGTTCGTAATGATCAATTGTGTAAGCAAATACCATGAAGAGGGAAACATTTGTGAGCGTTACAAGTACTACGCACGATATTTACCTTTCTGGCACCACACAACTAACAGATGTTTGTTGGAAGCGATGAAATCATTTCACAAACAAATCTGGTTTTATGGAAAGAATAATAAAAGTTTCTTGAACGTTGTACAAAGTGTACAGAGCAGAAGGGCGGAAGAAATAATAATTTTTTATTGACAAACCTAAGTTTCGTTTAAGTGCCGAGGCCGTGGGTTCGATTTCCACCAGAGACTCTTTTTTTCACCCAGAAACTATATTTCCTGTGTTCCAACACAATGCACTGCATGAATAGAGGTCATCTCTTGACTGTTGGTCTCAAGAAAAAGGGCTCAAGGTCTTATGGATACGCTTTGTATCTTTCATGGCAGCTGGTTAAATTTCGATACCACGACGTTATCTTTTTTGGAATTTTAACTAAAATCAGGAGATAAAGAATAATTAAAGAAGCTTCTGCAATATCAATTTATTTTCCATGAAGCAAATTTCATTCATTTATTTAACAAAGGATCAAAATCAGAGATCTTAAGTAATACTTTGAAGTTTTTTTCGTTACTCCACTTGGAAAAATATGGCTTCCTCAAAGCATTTCCATCTTACCCAGTTGAATGCTGTTTTTTTGCATTTTCCTAAGTAAGGCTGTCTTGTCTTGGAGAAGCTATTTACATCCAGCTGGAAGATGTCATGAGCGAAGTCTATTCTGAGAGAAGAAGAATCTTACGAAGTCTCTTACGCACTGTCCTAGATCTTGAAGTAAGACAAAGATGCCCCCTGTCACCTCAACTATTCACTATCATGCTGGACAATATTGTGACGTTTTTTCCTTTTAAAAACGTTTAAAATATGAGCTCGTAGGTTGCAAATAAAATAAAAATAAATCTTAAATCTCCTGTTTAGTTTTAATTAAAATTCTTTATTATTCGCACAATTCTGTGTGCCACTGTTTACAACTTTATGTAAACAACAACAATTGCTTTTCTTTGTTATTCCTCTGTTGACATCCTTGCCGTAAACAATAACAATCACTAGACAATTGTTCGACAGATCTTTGTAACGGATTACTCTGTTCAGTCACACCGTGTCTTCACACAAGACTGACTGAACTTTACTAACTCCGTCGCCTGCTTTGCTTTGGCTTTTATATGGCAAAGTATACGGTCTGATGAATGCTCGTGGCTTCGCCTTCTCGAAATCTCTATAAATGTGAACATTGTCGTTTTATTATTTTTGTTTGTTTATTTTGTTTTACATTTATTATTTGTTTTTTTTATTATTGTTGTTGATTTTTTGTTCAATAGTTTACCATTTTTTATGCTGGGGTTTGTTGTCGTATTTTTGTTTACTTGTTTATAATTTTTTTTATGCTGGTGTTTGTTGTTGTAGTTTTGTTTATAATTTTAATGTAAAGCGATGCATTATTTTCGTAACAATATCATGAGCGAAGTCTGCTCTAGGAGAACAGAAAATGGAGTCTCTCATGCCAAATCGAGGATTTGAATTATACAGACGATATTTGTCTACTTTCGCACAGAGCGTCTAGAGGATTTAGAAATATTTTTGAATTAAAGCGATACAATTTTGGTTTTTACTGTAGTAGCCTCAACTACCATTACTTACATTACAAGGTAATATGATGGTGTAGCATTACATTTCACAGGTGATATGGAATTATTATGCATTATTTTTAAAACAATTTCAGTTTCAATAAAAATTCAAATTGAATATGTATTCATAAACAACAATGAAAATGAAAATAAAAATAAAAAAGAAAAAAATTCTTTGTTTTTATTATTGTTTGGCGGTATTATTAATGAATATTGCCACATTGGATGCAAGCTATTGAATCAATGAATTACAATGAATGAATGAATTGAATTTGATTTAATATACAATTGATTTGCATTTCTTTATTGTTTTTATTATTATTTCACGTTCAATTTTTTTTTATTATTCCAATACGATTTTAATTCATATTTTTTCAATTAATTTTTCATCGTCCGTCGTTCATTCATTATTTCATTATTTGCCATGGGAATAGAATTCAACATTGAATTTCAATGAAAATAGAAAAGGGAAGAGAAATTTCATAATTTGCATTACAAATTTAGAAAAACCAAAAAAAAAGTGGAAGAGGGGGGGGGGGGGAATGGGAAAACAACAATAGAAAGATAACGTTTGTCGTATGGCTAATAAATATTGTTTACAAAATGCTTAAAGACAGCAACCAAATTAAAGATAAGAATCAATCAATATAACCTTCTGCACACCTTGTAACTCACGAAAGTGGTTTTCAAATTCTCTCTGGTTAGCAGAGAGGCAAATAAAAAAAATATTTCGTAAAACACAGTAAAAAAAACCCAAGCAATAGAAGTATAAAAAAAATATATTAAATGAGTATGTAAATTAATTTCTCCACTCTGGTCACCCCAGGGTAACCAATATAGCCTTAAATGGTTACTGTGGCTCAGCACCATCAAAATAATCGATTTATTATCACAGATAAAAAAAACAAAAAGAGAAAGAGGAGAGAAAAATGCTGTAAACGAAGAGATGAAAAAAAAATAAATTTTCATTTAAACCCAACAAAAAAGTAGAGAGAAGAGAGAAAAATTTAAAAAGAAAGTTTGAAAAACAAAATCAATAAAACAAATACCAAAAAAAAAAAAACAAAATTCAAATAAAATAGCCAACTAACCGACCAACTTAATTGGAAAACTGTGTAAGAAAAGATTTGGTAACAAATTTCAGACAAAAAAATATCCAAAAAAAGAGAAAAAAAACAACAACACAACGTGAAGATAATTAAGATAAAACTGACAATGACTGACATTCATTTCAATTCAACAATACTTGGTAGATGAAAAAATGAAAAACATTGAAGATTAAAAGAAACATGGATAGTTTTTCATTTAATTTTTGAGGACACTAATTCAAATGGAAGACAATTAAGTTCTACACATTTATTGTGGGTCTATACTCGTACATATTAGAGATGGGAACTCGTTAGGTCAACACCCAATCATTTATACAATTTCCGAAGTCCTCTGGCCTCATTTGTCAAAGTAAAGAACGAGTACTTTCGTGTTCTTTGGAAGAAAATCGTTTAAACTCCTAAAGCGTATAATAAATGGGCATTGTATAGTAGTAGGTAGTGTGTTGCCTTATTAGACGTAATGCCACTGTTCAAACCCCAGGTCAGACATCTCCCACAAAACGGAATTTGAAAAATTATTTCTTCGGCTGCTTTCTCGTCGGCGTTTTTCTAGCAAAAACTCTGAAAGTAAATAAAATTGCCATGAAGGGTCTCTTAAAAAATTGTCGATCAGAGTTGACTTTAAACTGTAGGTTCCTCCATTCATATATAAAATTAACGCACACAACTTAACTGCTATGAGAAGCTAGGTTGTAATCCTGACTGGTGTGCTATAATAACCAATTATGTATATACATATTGTTACGTTTTTACCTTTTTAAAAACGTTTAAATATGAGTTCGTTAATTGCAAACCTAGTAAAAACAAATATGTGTTTATTTTCACCTAAACTCTCTTTATTCTTTACACTACTTTTGAGTGCCACCGTATACAACTTAACGATACAACAACAATTTGCTTCTACGCTATTCTATTTCACACTTCTGTTCGCGTTAACACTAACAACTGTTCGTTAGATCTCCTCTGCTTACAACCTTTTTGCAAGAAATACCACTTGTACGTTCAAACCGCAACGCGTCTAAACACAAGGCTGACTGAATTATAACTGACTGCTGCCTGCTTTGTCCAGCCTTTTTATAGTCCGACATAACCAGTCTAACGAACATTCTTGAAGTGGAAGGTTCGTGATCTCGCCTTCTAGAGAGCTCTATTGCTAATACATTGTTGTTTTTGTACTTTGCTTATGTTGTCTATCCCTTTTTATCACATACATGTTGTTGGTACCAGGCGCAACCAGGCGCACATTTTGATAATCAACACGTTCATTGTATTCTTAGTATTAGTGTGTATTTGTACGTGTGGCTTTTGTTTATCGTTTTTGTTGCTAAACGATATTAGGTCGTTTCGATTTGCGTAACAATATGTATGGATTTACACCATCATGTGTTGAATATAACATCGTCCAAATGCCCGGCACCGTTTCTCTTGGTGAAGCATATACAAAATGTTCAATTTTTCAAAACTCTGGCGCATAAATCAGGCTGAATTTGATTGATGGCCATGGGTTAAGGACAGATTCGCATATAACCTGTTCTCACAAAACAAATCTAACGCGATTAAATCGCACAAATCACACATTCAGAATATGCAACGTGGACGTGTTGACACCACATCTCATTGGTGTCCAGATCATCCAATTTAAGTTAAAATAAGTTGGAAACTATCGGCACCTATAGTGTACGCTCAAAATTCGCAGCAAACAGTGACTTTTTCGAAATATTTTTTGGATCTCATGTGGTTTGGTATCTTCACAAAGAAGACAATTTTAGTTACTCACGTATCCATTTATACAAAATTGAGCCTCATCGCTGAGGAAGATTTTTTCAAAGAAATTATGAGCTTCGAAGTCCATTCAGCAAATAGCGCTGTTTGTTGTCTATGGTTGTCTAAGATGCTTTGGTAAAACACCATTAACAAGATAGCCGTTATCAACTGTCATAGTTAGGAATTGCCTGTTAAAAGACCGTCTCCATGTTCCCATGGTTCTCATAAAGGGCATAGAGCTTCAACTAATGTAGTGAATATATTTCGGTTTTGTGTCAACGCCTTTACGTCGCTTCAAGCTTTTTCCTTTGCAGCTATTTTCGTATAAATATCTTGATTACGTTCTACAGTGTTCTTTGTTATGTCATCAGTTCCTTATTCAAAATTTAGCCTTATTTAGTCGTAACCCTGAAAAAAGGGTTGTAATGACTTTACTTTACTGGTAAGTGATATTAATTGTCTGTAACCCCTTTGCTTGTGAACATTTCCTCAGGAATAATTTTGTATTTAAAAATTTTCTTCGCTTGTTTTTAAAGAAAATTTTTAAATTCAAAAAAAGAAGCAAAATTGGTTCCGTAAATAATTTATCTTTTATTTTTAGGATTTTCTTTTTCTTTTTTTTTGTATAAAATTGCTCTAAAAGTTTTGCTGCATTCAGCATAAGCTTTTCATAATGTTCGGCCATAAATTATAAACGAAATATCATTTCAAATCAAATTAGTCTAAATGCGTATACACTGAGTATAATAATTATTAAACGGCTAAGTCGACTGTAGCTTTTAAAATATTACAACAACAACAAAAACCTCTTATTATTATGGCCATAATTTACATAAATTTCCTTTCCTTAACATTTAACGCAATAAAATCAATAATTTATTGACCTTAAAAGCACCAGCACTCTCATTCGTTCGGTATGTAAAAAAAAAATGCTTTTATCACCATAAATTCTGGGCTTTTTCTACAGCATTTTACCTGTTCACTACCAGATTGACTTTTTAAATCATTTTTGAAAATTTTTATTAAAAAAAAAGTAAAATTTCTTTAAACCACTCGATTGAAATTGGGGGCTTAAGATTTTACACTCGTACTCGTACTACAAGTCATTTAAATAACTTAGGTTTACTATCGTATGTATACCTGTACGTGTATGTGTACGTATATGTGTAAATATCATAAATTTTCTAAGACTATTTCTTTACTTTTTTCTATGTTTTATGGACCTTAATGGCTATACACAGCCAGTCGTGTATTTGGCTTAAAGCTATGCACTGTAGTATAGTAGAGGTATTCAAGCCAATAATAAGTGGATGTATTAGAGTGTAAGTGAGCGAGAGTGAGTGTGTGTATTTGTGTTAAAATATATGGTATTAAGGTTATTAACAATATGTAACATAAACAGCAACATTAACATTAACATGAACATAAATAAGCTTTATGTGGCACTTATAACTATCATTACAACAACACCGGTGACGACAACAAAAACTATAACAATTTACAGTGATTGTGATTATAATATGACCACTAGCACGACCACGTTCACGTTCACGTTAATAACTTTGTATCCTGTTGCATATGACCGTACATACTCGTACACTGCCCGTATAACCGTACATACACTCTTGTTGAAACGTTGTCATCATGTACAACGTTGTACGGCTTTAATGGTGTCACACAGTGGATATATTTTTAGTGGCCATAATGATTTTACAACCATAATTATGATGTTTTTTCCAGTTGGCCCCTCTATTCATTCATTTTTTTTTTGCAATTTTATATGCTGAACAGTTTTAGTTTATTTATTTATTTATTTTTTTTTTTTGGGGGGGATTTCAGTTTTTATTCCCCCATAAAAGTACAATGAAAGGGAAATTTGTTAAAATTTTTTATGGCATCGTTATGGGAAAATAACTTTTATTTTCATTGAGACACAATGCTCCTAACTTTAATGGGGTTTTCTTTGCCTTTTCTTTTCATACCAGGTCTAGGGTACCTTTGGGACGTTTGTTTACTCTTTAAGGTACTTTTGTTCAGAAATATCGTGTTCATGGCATTGTTTTATTCCCACAAATCTTATGTCAATCAAAAATACTCCAAAAAAATAAATTTAAAGTTTCGCATTTTTAAAGGGATAGAAAAAGTACCTGTTAAATGGAGAAATAATTATGTTTGTACTAAAAATTATTGGTCCCTTTATGGACATAGAAAAAAATATTTTTAAATGAAAATATTTACTCGAATATTTGTTTGAAGTCGCCGTAGTCTAGTAGGTATTGTGTTGGCTTATTAGACGTAAGGCCACGGTTCATACCCCAGGCCAGACATCATACACAAAATACAAAAAGTATTTCTTCGGCGGCTTCCTCTCAGCAGATTTCTGGTAAAAACTCTGAGAGTAAATAGAACTGGCATGAAAAGTTTCTCAAAAATCTGTCGTTCGTAGGTAGGTCGTAACTGTAGGTCCCTCCACCCATGTATAAAAAATGAACACACACAAACTGGGTGATGTGAGAAGCTAGGCCGTAATCCTGACTGAAGGGTTGTAATGGCCAATTATGTATGTATTTATTCGAAACACAAATAAAGGAGGAACTTAAGAGTTGGGATCTAAAAGGCTTAAGACCTGGGCAATAATACATACCATTTTGATACAATTTCTAGATGCCCTCCATTTGCTATTATTTGCCTCACATATGAGGCTCAAATGCATACGGATCAATTATCCTGTAAGAAAACCTATCATCAGTTTACTCGTATTCCAACTTAACTAACCATTAGACCAGGATTTTTGATGAGGTAACACAATGAAATAGTCCTTAGTAATAGATGTCCTGTACATATAGAGTCTACCTTGCACATTTTCCGTCCAACTCCCATCTAGAGCAACAGATTGTGGGAACAGGCCAAACATATAGTAAACCTATGGCAGAAAACGACAGTGAATTGAATACACTGTACGATGAGTCACTAATTACACAACAAAGAACGCCGTAGAATGGAATCAAGAGATTCATATGAAAATAGCTACAAAGGAAAAAGCTTGAAGTGACGTAAAGGCGTTGACACAAAAACCAAAATATATTCACTCCATTTGTTGAGGCTCTATGCGCCTTATGAGAACCATGGGAACATGGAGAATATCTTTCAACAGGCAATTCCTAACTATGACAGTTGATAACGGCTTCGAAGCTCATAATTTTATTCACAAATCATCTTCAGCAATGAGGCTCAATTTTGTATGAATGGGTACGTGAGTAACAAAAATTGTCTTCTTTGTGAAGGTACCAACCCATATGAGATTCAATGCATTCCGAAAAAGCCACTGTATGCGTGGAATTTACGCTGGCGGCATGAATGTCACTCGCGAGCACTAAAAAGCTACGATTACCAATTTATTTTGACTTGAATTGAATGATCGGGACACCAACGACATGTGGTTTTATCTCGACCACATTGGATATATTGAACATGCAATTGGTGCGCTTTAATCTCAATAGACTTGTTTTGGGGGGTTTTGTTAAGCTGCAAATATACGGGAATAAATAACAAACCACATAGTTTTCAATGCCAATGTAACGCATGGCCATCAATCAAATTCAGCCTTATTTATGCGCCAGAATCATGAAAAATTAAACATTTTGTTTATGCTTCACCGAGAGAAGCCGTGCCCAACATTTGAACGATGTTGCGTTCAAAACATGATGGCATTAGTCCATACATACATGCATAACTGGTCATTACAACCCTTTAGTCAGGATTACAACCTAGCTTCTCACACCACCCACACTTCCCACATACTTGCACATCCTGTGTGTGTTAATCTTATACATGAGTGGAGGGACCTACAGTTTAAGGCAGACTTTGAACGACAAGTTTTTGAGAAAGTTTTTATGGCAGTTTTATTGGACTCTCGAAGTTTTAGCCAAAAATCTGCCGAGGGAAAGTTGCCGAAGATATATTTTCCACATTTCGTTTAGGACTGCAGTAATCCCTCGATTTACGTCGTAGTTGGTTCCAAAAAAAGGCGACGTAAATCGAAACGATGTAAATCGAAGGATTACTGTACTAGACCACGGCTACTTTATGGCATCAATAGGCCTTTAACTCCCTATTTTTTAAGTTATACATCCAATATTTTATCTCTCAGCTGTTTAGTGGAATAAAATTTAAAGAAAACATAAGGTTTCGCTGAACAAAAGAGATTAATTATGTTGGTATTTAAACGAAATAAAGTTTCTGATGTTCGTATGGAAATTTTGGAATTTTAAGATTTAATTTGTTTGTGATTCTATGTAAGCAAGTAGCAATTAAACATGTTCAGTTCTTGAAAACATTGCTTAAAGATTTAAGAATTTTTTCTTGGTTTTTTTTTCGGATTTCGTTTTCATAATTTTGGATTTCTTTTTATAATTTAATGATGATGGGAACGAAAAAAATGTGTATGGCTGCAATACAATCACTTTTTGTGGTTTTTCAGGGTATCAATGGTAGGCTCTTTTGTAAAAAAGCCGACTACTTTGGTTTTCTATTTCTATTTTTTTTTTAACTTTGCGGCTGTCATTTCTGGCACATAATTATAGAGAGGCATACATACATATAACAAACGACACCCGATATAAAATAAAAGAATAAAAAAGAAAAAATTAAACAAAAACTGAAAAAATAAATGGGTTTTCTACTTAAACAAAAAAACCAACAAAACTTAAGGAAAAGATATTAAAAAAAAAGGCCAACAAAAGTAACAAAAACTAGAAGCCCAAAGTAAAACCAAAAAACAGAAAAAACCTGACAGTCTTAAGAAGAAAAAAAAACCAGAATAAAGAGAGAGATGCTGATGTTATTATACTTCGAGAGATGGACAGACAGACGCATGGAACAATTGCCGGCAGCTTATTAAAAGCAGGTCATAAATTGAACCAAACATTTTTATAAAAAAAGGAAAAAAGAACGAAAAAGAAAAAATCAAACGAAATATCCGGCCGCTGTAAGGAAAAAAGACCAGATCTGTGGCATAAAAAGAAAGAATGAAAATTGTTTCGGTAATTCACCATAAAATGAAATGAAAGCAAAAAACCATAATTAATGTGTTTACACTTACATTCATACCACACTTAATCATGGCAATAATAGCAAAAGGAATGGGGCAAGTTCTTTATCAAAAAAAAAAAAAAAAGGTGGCAGAATTAAATAAGATTCGTTACACTCTATTACTTCCAAATACATACAAGAGACATTTTCCCTTACCATCTGCATTACTTCATTACATAGTTTTGTTTAAAAATAATACCTCAAGCGTTTGATATTTTGTATCTTGAACTTATCAAACGCACTCTGTGTGCCTTTGAAATCTACTCAGACTAGCAGACACATACAATTCTACAATGCATTCGAAAAAAAAAATTAAAAAGATGTGAAGAAAAATTAACAAAAAAGTCCAAAAGTATTAAGCAATACTTTGCAGCAGACGTACGTACCACTACTATGCAGCCAACCATGCACCATAATGTGGCATAAACTAAAGAAATACAAAAACACAAACAAAAACAAAAACAACAAGAAGCAACATTAATTTAACTGTCTGCTAGCACTCTCTAAATGTGCATTTAAATAAAAATGACTGACATTATGCATTGAGGCATGAACAACAACAAAAAAAAAACACGTTGAAACAAAAAAAGGCATCCGTATCAACTACTCATGCGGCGTAATAAAATATGTGCTACGCTTGCAACATACAACCACGTCTATGCGACAGCTTGCTGGGTGTGCATCTGTATGCGCGAGTATGTTGCACACTTACAATGAATATAAATTCATTTGGACGCAATACTTTAGGGCCAGAGGTTGTATAAAAGAGTAGGTTTTTGGAAACAAGCAAAATATCTTGTGGTCTTTATTTTCCAGCTTTCCATAACCCAGACTAGCGCATTATAAAATTAAATCGTTCAGGTTGGTAAGGAGTCTAACAGGATAGGAGATTTGAATTTTGATAGGATTTTTGCTTGACATTATAACCTGATAACGAGAAACAGTTTGCAGAACTGTGATAGCCCTGATGGCAGCAGAAAGGGTGGTACGGGAATCAGTTTGCAGAACTGAGGTAGCCCTGTTTGCAGCAGAATGAGCGGTAATGCGGTGGAACCTGAAACTGTTGTATAATTTCTATGACCTTCTTACTTAGCGGGGTATAAAGCAGTTCTAAGACATAATAAACATATACCTTCATACATACATATATACACACATATGTACATACATAATTGCTCATTACAACCCTTCAGTCAGGATTACGAATCTTGCTTCTCCCACCACTAATGTTGTGTGTGTTAATTTTATAGACGAGCGGCGGGACCTACAGTTTAAAGTCGACTACGAACTACAGATTATTGTAAATCTCTTCATTATTTTCTTACAGTTTTTTGTCAAAAATCTGTTGAGAGGAAGATCCCGAAAAAATACTTTTTCATATTTCGTTTTGATATATGAACAGGGGTTTGAACTATGGCCTCACGTCTAATAAGCCAACTCATTACCTAACTCCGCCTAAATCAATCTTGTCGCATGAATCTTTATATACACTTACGTATTAATTTGTTAATTAGAGCCAGGATTACAACCTAGCTTCTCATAGCACTCATGTTCTAGGTCTTAATTTTACCCATGAATGGCGATACTTACAGTTTAAAGCCGACTCCGAAAGTCAGATTTTTGGGAAGCTTTTTCATGGTAATTTTATTTACTCCAAGAGTTTTTGCAAGAAATCTGCTAAGAAGTCGCCGAAGAAATATTTTTCATATTTCATATTGTTGGAGTCGTCTGACCTGGGATTTGAACCAAGGCCTCATGTCTAATGATTCAACACATTACCTACTACACAACGGTGACTTTGAACCTTCATACTTACCGAGGTATGAAGCAGTTGAAAGGCGTAATAAACATAGGCCTTCCAATCACTAAAATCACCGCGATATCCAATGCTTAGGACCTCCTTAAACCTTTAATTATAATTTTGGCAGGATATTGTCCAGCGCGGTATGATCAAACATGATGTTCGAAAGGGTGCTTCATACACCAATTCGCTTGCATGACGATAAAGTACCTGGGTTACTCATCACGCTTACAGTCGAGTTATCGGCAAAGCCGATATGAGGTCCTCAAGAGAGATGGAAACTGCGACTCTTGCAGCTATTTCTCAAGTCTGATAAGCAGCCTAATGGACTCAATCGTACAGACTATTGTGTGTGCTGGATAGAATTGATAAAATATTTAGGCTGGTAATACGTAAACGCCTCCAAGAATAATTAGCTGTTCGAATGATCTCGCCGAAAGACGATTTGAGGTCCGCAGTGCCAGAGGTCTGCTCTAACAGAAATGAGGACAAAATTCTTTAAAAATTCTTCTAATACAGAGAGTTTAAACAGCGTCCAGATGTCCATGAAATGTTGCAGCGGACCTGAATACCTACCACGGAAATTGAGAGTTTATTTCAAGCTGTCACAGTAAGATGTCCAAGAATACAGGATCACGGGTTTTTAAAACCACATATTTTGGTACTTTTTGGTATTTTTTTTAAATATACGTTATTTGGTACTTTTGAAAAAGTACCTATGTTGGTACTTTTCTAGAAGTAAACGTTTTAGTGCTTTCTTAGTGCTTGTGGTTCTTAAAACGACATATTTTGGTACTTTTTGGTACTTTTAAAAAAATATATGTATTATGGTACTTTTCTCGAAATAAACATTTTAGTGCTTTCTTAAGAAAACTGATCCTATTTGGTACTTTTTTCTGAGTAAAACATACATGCGACAATTGTTGATTAAGAAATTTGAACCACCAGGTACTTTTTCTGCTGCATGTGGACCATCGATATCGAGAAATATAGTTTGACAGCTGAGACTGTCACATGCCGTTATATTTCTGTCCAAACATATGTTGCAAGTCTAGGTAAAGAGCTTAGTGCCAGTAGAGACGATCCCATGTCATCACGTTTCTGTTCAAACACATGTGGCAAGTCTTCTCGAATAGTTGAAGGCCGGTACAACATTTCCAAATGACGAAAATTTGCTTCGTAAAGATTGTATTCTTTTTAGATTCTGCTTACGATAGAACCCTTAAAAAAAGCACTTGTATGTTGGCATATAACACATGCGAGTGAACGCATGAAAAAACGTCTACAACAGCAACAGCGTTAATAAAAAAGAGAAAAAATTTTTTTTTGTTGAAAATAAAAATGAGACATGCATGCAACACAATTATTTTTCAATGAGTTTTTCATCGTAGTTTTGTATCAATTTTTGTGTTTCTTTGTTTTTGTTTTTATTTTTCCTGCAGTAAAACGTTTTTCTATAGAACGCGAACCACTGGGACCAGTGATGGGTGTGAGCAGGGGGCAATAGAGTGGGGAAACAGCCTTATTTGTAAACAATTAAAATAACTTTAATGTTGTAATTGTTGTTGTTGTTGTCACAAGTTTTTTTTTCTTTGTGGCAATACGAATCATGTGTTGTTGTTGTTGTTGTTGTATGTTAAAATAGAGAACCGTTTGTTCATGTTCTATAAAAGAAAACAGAAAGAAAGAAATTGTTTTGATTGATTTCATAATGAACTTGAACTTTGTAGCCAAATGTTTTGTCTATCAATTGAATTCCAAGTGTCTGGTGTATTCGATATTCAATACAATTTCCAAGAATTCAATACAATTTAATGTTTATTAAACAAATTCTTTTAATTTTAATAACTTTTTAAAGGGCCAAACAAAAGAAAAACACGACACGCACCCATCATTTTTCATAAACAAATTCGAATTTTACACTCGAAAAATTATGTCTGTCTTCGATAGCCTATGGTGTTGTTTATAAAGACTTTTTATAGCCACCCTACAGGTGGTCGTAGATCCCATTTCTCTGAAATATTTTCATTTTATCACTTTATTTTTCAAAATCAATTATTTATGCTGGTTTTTCGGCTATAATCAGTCGGTAGTTTGTAAAACTATTCTTCGCGTCATAAAAATTGTTTCGAATTCTATGGTTTTTATTGAAAATTTAAACACTTTAGGTGGCCAGATTAACGAGATTTCGATAATTGAAAAGGGACGACAGACACCCTGTTGCTGTTGAACAGCTGGGGTTGCCTTATCAAAAGTGGCAATTTCAAGTGAGTGTTAATGGAGTTGAGAAAAATGATTTGTTTATAGAAATTTTTATACGGAGAGGTGGGGGGTCTTAAATCATTTTGAAATTCTATTCTAAATTCGATTGTTATTTTATATATAAAAAATAAACAGTTTGAAAGTAGGACATAACGGGATTAACTGTAACGGTATTACAATGGAGAGTTACCTTGTTATCGATGTAAAATGTAAGTGGAGTAATAAGGAACTATCTGACCAACTTAAGAAAACCAACGAAAAGCCGTCTGTTCTACATGTCGCAGAAATCTTAAACAGATCGCTCTCAAAGTAATTTTAGATCAACCGGTGACGTAAGGTAGTGCAGTGTTTAAAATATTTGACAACAGATTCAAGCATCCCAAGCTAGAATACATACTTAATTGGTCATTATAAACCTTCAGCCAGTATTACGAACTAGTTTCTCACAGCACTTATGTTATGTGTGTTAATTTTATACATGAGTGGTGGGACCTACAATTTAAAGTCGACTCCGAACGACAAATTTTTGAGAAACTTTTCATGGCAATTTTTTATTTACTCTCAGAGTTTTTGGCCAGAAATCTACTGAGAGAAAGTCGCCGAAGAAATACTTTTTGTATTTTGTTTTGATGTCTGGGGATGGGGCTCGAACCCAGGCTTTACGTCTAATAAGCTAACACACTACCTACTAGACTATGGCGACTTCCAAGCTAGAATACAGCATTAAACAAGCAACCTCTCTTCAGTGGTTGTTGTGAATTGCTCTTTCAAATAATCCACCAGGAAGGCCATTGATGCTCCAGGGGTCCCAACCACTGACATCATATGAAGTTCGGGCAGCTAAATGTCTGAATGATTTTCTCTTCTCTGTATTGTTTCAGTTCCTTACCGTTTTCGCTTTCTAAACCCGAGCAGTAGTCTTATTTACTCGATTAAAAGGAGTTGAACTCCTAAAAATTCTAATGCCTCCTCTACTTCTTCGATCTCAATATTGTGAAAACCTCCATTGATAGACAAGGAAGATGCTTTCGTATATCCCTTATAGTACCTACCCTTTTCTATGTAACCAACAACCTCCTCAGATTTGCCTTTAAGGTAGTCATACTGACATCCACTTATGACTCGCAAATCAGTTGTATTCCTAAGATGAAGTTCAATCAGCCTCTTAAATCCTTTGGCTTTGAGTGGCAGATTTTTCCCGCTTTTTGTATGAAAACCACTTTGATCCCTCTGCACCTCCTAGATATGTAACATATAAGTAAACATACTCTAAAAATATCGTTCAGTAATTGTAGTACGCTTTCATATAAGTTTTGCATTTTGTCTGGAATAACTTCAGCCGGACCATGTGATTTATACGGCTCGAATGTATTCACCGCAAAGGATACTTTGTCCATTTCCGTCTACCAATTCTGATCCACATTCAGTTGTCTCGCTATCCACATTTTTATAGCCAGGAGAATTGGTTTCCATAAGTAAATCCTGGGTTTTCAGGGCCCAATTCCACATGTGAAGGTGGTAGCGCATTGTCCTTTGGTAATATACAACTAAACCTTAATAATTCATTTACGGATCCTATAGCTTCGTAGTATTGTACCCACAATGTCCTTTTTTGGACTTATTTATATCGCCTTTATACCTATAGGAAGTCTTTCTAGGGAGGATGATTGATTGTACAACCAAATACCCGTCGACCGTTCCGTCCTAAGTTAGATCGTCTACCATTTCGGCTGTTCACTTCCATAACAAATAAACGGATAAACAACTGGATAAACGAGTTTAAAATAATGTTTTAGGCTCAAGCAGATGATTGCGCTGAAATCAAGTAATTCATAAATATCGTGTGTAGCAAGCTGTTGCCCGACGTAAGGATGATTGACGATCTGAACAGCTTTTAATGATCTTCAATGCTGAAGTGCTAAGGGTGCTCTATTTTACACCATTCCACTATATCTTGCACCCCTATTTGAACAGGCTGGAATAGTTTGAAATGAAGTCTTACGAATTTCTGTAATATTGAGGTCTTATGGTGATTGATGAATGATTGACGTGGTATTTTGACCTTATAATCCAAAGAGAAACTTATTTTTTCCTATTTTACGATATAGAATTAAAAACGAGTCTGATATTAAAAGTCAAAGGAATACTTCTACGAATTACATGAACTGGTCATGCCTCTAATATTGAGGTCTTATGGTGATTGACCATTGATTGATGTAATTCAGTAAACGTGGTATTTTGACCTTATAATCCAAAGAGGAACTTGTCTTTCTTATATTAAAAGACAGAATTAAAGATGATGCTAATATTAAAAGTCAAAGGAATACTTCTAAGAATTCCATGAACTGGTCAGGCTTCTAATATTGAGGTCTTATGGTGATTGACCATTAATGGACGTAATTCGGTAAACGCGGTATTTCGGAAGGAAAAGAGGAACTTTTCTTCCTTATTTTATAAGACAGAATTAAATACGATTCTGATGTTAAAAGACAGAGCTATGCAATTTGCGTAAATTGAGATGAATAAGTATGATTGATGGACTTATTCGTGCAGAATGTTTTACTATACAATGTGACTTGTTTACATCCTGCACAACATATGTAGCTACAGAGAGTGAGATACAAATAAGAATAAATTTCTTTTAATATTCTCCGAAAGAAAGCTGCCAAGCAAATGACCTTTTAAATATATCCACATGCCATGCCAGTGTTTTATGTTCATTTAATTGCATGACACAACCTCTGGGATTTGTTAACATCGGTTAATAACATGACATCTTCATGTTTTTCAAAATGCTTTTGGCATCTGTAAATCGTTTCGTTCTTTCATTCGTTCGTTCATTTTGTTTGCCCCATCAAACGCATTTAAATTCCTTGATAATCTTGATTTAATCAAAATTATATTCTCTTTGGGTGTGTGTGAACAAAATGCCGCATGTAAAATGAAACTCTGTTGAAAAGCTATAAAAATTTCAACAAATAAACAGAAGACAGAATGATATTCTTAAGACTTGATGTTGTTGTTCACCGAACATTAATCAATTCAGCAGTTTTTTGGTTTTTTTTTATTCTAAATGATTTTCTTACATTGTAAACAGCGTCCATGGATTCAAATTATTCGTTCATCTTCAATTCATAATGATTCGACAGCGTTTTTCTTTACATTCTCCCGAATGAAAAAGAAACAAATTGGAATGAAAAATGAAATTTCGTTTGGAAAAGTAAACAATAACAACAACGGCATTCAAAATCTCTAAAAGATTCCAATGAAAAGTATCAAATTTCTTTTCAAAAGTTCAAAACCGTAATTCGTATTCAAAAAAAAAAAAAGGAAATAAAAAACGAAATAAAAACAATAAACATGAATATTAAAAATGCTCTTTAAAGCAACTTTAAATAAATAACAATGAAAAGACTGACTGACTGACTGACAGATTTTGTTCTAAAATTGATGATGAACGGTAATGGCATTCCTGGTTCAAGAATCATTTACACAAAGTGCTATACACACACTTGAACTGTGAACACAGAACAACCCCTTCTGATGGTGATTTTTTCTTTCTTATTGAGTGTCTCTACGTTTTTTTCGGGTTTTACTTTCAATTTAAGGGTGTTTAAAAGCAAAACGAATACAAAAAATAAAAGCAAATCAAGTTGAAACAATCAACATTGAAAGGGATAATCCCGCCAATCCTGCAAAAAATTCCATCACTTGTACGCTTTGTCAGCCGGCTTTCACTTTTTTTTGTTTCGCGGTAAGAGCAGATTGTAGTTGTTCAAGGCATGCTTATACATCCGATGTTTTTGATTTAAGTCTTGCTCTCGGATTGTATTTATTTAACGTCTTAATGGCATCGCCAAGAGGATGCCTTTAGCAGGATCCTAAGCGGATCTTAACAGAACTTCTCTTTCCCGTTCCCAGGCGGATCTTGTTTTTAAAAACTTCAGTCCTGAAGACTCCTGTCTTCAAAAGGCGTAGAACGGCTAGATTGCCAAAAGGATGCCTCCAGTATGATCCATCACTCTTAGCAAAACTTTTCCGTCATTCAGGCGGATATTATTTTTAAGAACTTAAACAAGTTTGAGTCATGATTTAATCGACTCATGTCTCCAAGAAGCTTAGAATGGTTAGATGGAACGATCCATATGCCCAATTTAAATTATTAAGACGAGAGATGAAACGCTTCTGAAGTGTAACCCTCTGAATTTAGGTTTTAGCTCGTACACGCCGATGTTCCATTCTGTTTCAAAAATAAGTTCTTCAGTTCCAATCCATCTAGTTGGGGTAGAAGAAAGTCATTAAATATGGTCCTGTAGCACCTGCAGAAGAAATAATCCTCGGTATTATACCTCTAAGCGCGTGTAATGCCATTATGCGTGGTTTCTACTCTGTGTACCTCAACCAATAAGTCTTCTTAATCACGTTTCCACTCGTCGATTTCGTCGCTCATAATAATTTTTGATGCCAAGCTGTCTTCTATGTGGTTGAAAATCAGGCAGGTTTTGCATACGGCATGTGCACCTACCGGTCAACGATTAACAGCGAATGTATAGTCTGAGAACGTTTCGAAATTTTTTGTCAAAATTCTCTGTCGCCTGACAATTAAGAAGTCCATTACAGCGGCACCAGCAGCTATTACAGAGGCAACTACAGAGTCAATTACAGCGATACCCCGCGGTCTTCCATCGTTTCTACAGCCATGACCGCAATATTGTCAGTAAAGCAGGTCGTCCCAGACCTGACATTATTTCATTTTGTTCCTTATTTGTGTGCATGACGATTAAAACGCTTAACTGCGAACGTCTAGTCTAGGAAAGTCTTTTCTGTTAAGGATTTCTTTCGATGGCCAATTGCGCAACAAGTGGCCTGTTTAACTCTCCCGGGTCCTCTAAAGTCTTTACAGCCATAATCGCGATATTCTCAGTAAAACAAGTCATCTAAGATCTGAAGTATTTCATTTTGTTCCTTACTCGTATAGATGGTCTCTTAAAAGACGTAGAATTTGTCCAGTGCTTTCTCATCAGACGGCCGTGAAATCTTCATCTGAATTCACACACAAGTAAAAATGGTTAACAGTGGATGTATAGCCTGGAAACGTCTTCAAGTTGGGTGCCAGTATTCTCTATTAAGACTGTTTCTGGAGGCTCAATTGCGCGGTAAGTCGTCTGGTCGATTCTTCGGGGTCTCTACCGTTTTTACAGCCTTAACCGCGATATTGTCAGTAAAGCAGGTTGACAAGGGCCTGACAGCATCTCGTTTGCTTCCTCATTTGTGTAGATAGGCTCTTAAATGTACAATCTGTCCAGTTCGCATCAGAAAGGGAATATCGTAACGATTTTTCCGCGTTCTTGTGAAGTATAGGAGTCTCCTATCGAGTCTCTTAGACGTATAAAGCTATGAGGGGTCTGAAGTAGTACTTGCGCCTAAAACTTACATGTTGTGGACGCTAGCATATGTCACATGGGAAAATAGAACCTACTAGTCACTGTTCAATTGGTGGTTATACGAGAAGCCGCTCATTTTCATATCACGATCTTTGCTGTAATGACGTATCATTCACTTACTTTGCCTTTGCCCAGTGTTGTCAACATAAATGGGTATTCACTGGATACTTTTATGTGACTGTGTGGTTTCAAAGGAGTTTTAGTGGGATTAGGTTCTATGTTTAGCTACTGGATTCCTATTAAAATATGGTTTGAATTTGAATCTGTTAGGGCTTCAGCTCATTTCCGATAATATTTGTGAGCAGCTGCTTCTCTGATGTTGTTTTCAACTGCATCGTTTCATAATGTACGACTAAAAAGCGCTAATTTACAGGGAGGCTTTTCTGAAGGTTAGTTTTCATCATAAAGTTGGGGAATGCCGGGGTTTAATGCCTTTGAAACCAAGAAGTCATAACTTCTCACCGTAGAAAGCTTATTTTCTAAAAGAACTGATATTTTTTGAGCATGAAAATTAAACAAAAGAATATCCTGGCCTCAGAGGTTACTAGCGATATTCCTAAAAATGTTTTTAAGCAGTAGCAGTTGCGAGTTACGTTAATACTTTGTACAGATAGCTGTAGAGACTTATTATTGTTTTCGTTATTTTTACTGTTTTTTTCGGCATTTCTCTGTTTATTTTCATTTTGACAACATCTTCCATAGTTTGTTGGATTTCATGTTTTTCTTCTCCGTTTTATTATTTCCTTACGCATGATGGATTTTATGCCTGGTTATTCTTCTTCTGTTTTTCTGCTCTTTTTTGCTGATTTTGAAACAACAAACTGTTCAAGTGTTGATTTCATCAATTTTTATGCAAGACATGTCTGCTTCGATGACAGGCTATAAAGAGTGTTTAAACCAAAAAAAAGATACAAGGCATTGGAACATATTTCAATCATCATGGATTTGGATTTGTTTTTGATTTTCTCTTTTATTTCTGCGTTTTTTTTTCTTCGTTTTCTTTTTTTTGTATAGGTTTTGTTTATTGCTTTGAAAAAATATTTATTTTAGCTACTGGGTGGCAGTAAAGAGTTGAAGAATCAAGGAAAATTACTGTTCAAGTGTATGTGGCCAGTCATCAATAATAACGGAATTGACAAAATCTTTTGACAGGCAAGGACGACAGGCAAGTGACAGTTTATGCACAAATTACCATTGGGACCTCGTTTATGATGTTATTATTTGAAAAAAAAATCGATGAATAAAACAACTTTTATAACCACAGCTTGCAAGTATGAAGATTCCACATTGATTCGCGGTTGGTTGCTGTCCGTTGCTCTTTTTTTTTGGTTGATTACAGCTTCTTGTGCCATGCGTGTGTTCTTTTCAGGCTTCCCATGGCTCTGGTATGCCCATTACTCGTATTTATTTTCTAAATATGAGTGAGTGCCTCGGATAATGTCTTGAAGTATCGTGTACCTCGAGATATTCTTTGGCCGTTCACGTCTGTTCGAACCTTGAGAATTCCATCCCAGACTTTAACCTGGGTTATGTTTAACTTACCCTAGTATGTATTAGTCCACTGGCAATTCTTACACATACACACGTTGAATATTCTGAAGTTTATCCCTTATCGCCTTACTACTAAATTGCTCAGTCGGTTTTTGTCATTATACAGCCTAGGAAGCAGAAGCAGTCGTATCAGTAACTGTAGAATACTGTCATATAAGTTTTACAGCGTAGCCTGAAAAACTCCATTCAAACCAGTTAATTTATACGGCTCGAATGTATTCACCGCCCTTGATATCTTGTCCTTTATGGCATTAATGTCTCAATTCAACTTGGAAAGGAGATACAAAAGACAGGACACAGGAGTACTGTCTGAGTTTGGGGGAGATCTTTAGTTGGCCTCTCTGCACAGTAATGTCAATCGTACGTCTGAATTTATTTACATTTTCTGTTGCATTAGGCTTTGCAAGAACGTTAGCTCTGTTTTTGTTGTCCCCACTTCCTGGAATCCATGTTAAGGTAACCGTCGAATGTCCTGCTATCTCTTTCAGGGTCTCCTAATCTCCCCTTCTCTTAGAAAATATGACCACTTTTCCGTAATCTGCATACATCCACTCAACACACTCTGTTAGTGGATTGACACAGAGGGTACTAATGGTACTACAGTATTTTTGGATTCAATTGCTTTTAAAAGATTCCACAGATCCAGACTGCGTAATGTGGATCTGACAGTAGTCCCTTACACGATGTTCTCTAGGAGGTGTCTGGTATTTTTGTTGTAAAGCCAGGAGAATCAAGAATGACTTCATGTATCCTGTAGGCAATAAGTAAATTCAGATCGACTATGCATAAAATGTTGACGTGACATTAGCTTCGATTGTTTCGTGCTCTTGTGGCGCTCAGTCTTGTTATTACCGTGTTCGCAATATGTTTCGGCAACATGTCTGCCAGTTAAAGAGAAGATGTAGTATCGCTACCAGGTTTGTTGATTCCTTCTCGCCATAGTCAACCATATATACATACATGCATACGTGATGTGATTATTAGAATCCTTCAGTCAGGATCAGAGATCAGCAATGAATCGCTTTTTCGCTACTCATAAAAAATACTTATAATGCTCATAAATGATTCGAATGATTCGAATCAGTCATCAACACTTACAGTCTTAGTTGTTGTTGCATTTACAAAAAAAAAAAAAACGAAGAAAGAAAAAGACAAAAAACAGCACGCAGAGCAAACACACAACCTTGTAGTGAGTATTGTAGTGTTCATACGCGAATCATACTTATTTTGTGATTCGGGTATACGATGAGTCATGGAGAGTCGAACTCAATAACATCATGCGTATCGTTAAGCATGAGTACAATGAGTATTTCAAACTTTGAGTATGAGTAGTATAAGTATGACAGGATCACAACCTACCTTCTCACACCACCCATGTTGTGTGTGTTAGTTTCATACATGAGTGGCGAGACCTACAGTTTTAACTCGATTCCGAACGACAGATTTTTGGAAAACTGTTCATGACACTTTCATTTACTTTCAGAGTTTTTGCCAGAAATCCGTCGAGAGGAAGTCGCCGAAGAATTATTTTTTCATTTTGTACTAGACTACGGCGACTTCATAGTCATAGTGAATCATAGTCAACCACCAATTGAATGTCCTAAATTTGAAGTATTTTGAGCACTTGGTGTTACAAACCCTTTCTAGATAACCAAGGCCCTAATGTAGGTCACTTTAAAATACCTGAAAATTTGTAAAATAAATGCTTTCTCTCTCTTTCTTCCCCCTCACTTTTAAATACATTTAACAGACGTGCGAATGTTTTCTCTTCCCTTTTTTGTCCTTTTCCTTCCACCACAATTCACTGATGTAAGCGTAAATTTTGATGTTTATCTGTCAAAAACAAGGCAAAAAAAAACAACGGAGTTTATTTTGTTGCTGTCATATGACAGGAGAAAGAAAGAAAAAAAAAAAAAGAAATAGAAAAAGAAAGGAAAACAAATGAACTCTTTCCTCTTAATCCTTACCTGAGGACATAAAGTGTTATGAGAGCCAACAAGCAAACGTTATCAACAACATGCTGAACGCCGAAAACTTGCTTAATAGCAATCATAATAACAACAACAACTACAACAACCATACTGTCAGCTTGTATGTCATTATTTACAACATGAACACAATCAGTAGACGACACGCAATAATTCACTTACCCGAAAAAAAATCCATACGTACATACGTACATACGTACAATATCATCATCACCGTCATCATCATATACAACATGTGCGTGATATGCCTTAAACTTGTTATTGTTGCTGTTGCTGTTGCAACTTATGTTTTTTACTACTCCTATTATTTACCAGCAAAATAGGTAAGACATAGTTAAGGTGTAGCACTTTTTCCCCTGTTTTTGTAAAAAAACTCCGAAATCATGTTCTCTGCTTAAAATATGTGGCAGCAGCAGGAGAAGAACGAAAGAAGGAACACTTTTTAATGAAAATTTTTGTTTAAAAAATGTTAAGGATTTTAATAGGGTGTTGCACATTTTTCAATTTCCTTTGTTCTAAATGTTTATTGTAGTTGTTGTTGTTGTTTTCATTTTCATTTTATTTGTTCCTTTTGTTTTGTTAGAGTTTTAGTAGTTGATGCCACAACTGCCTTGATTATAACCATTGAGTTGAAAATATTACCCCCTTTTTATTTAAAGCATGAATGAATAATTTACTGCATGCTTAAACTCCACTACAAGGTATGTCTGAGAAGTCCAGGAACTTAACTTTATAGACTGTTTATAAAAGAAAATGTTGTAGGCAAGCACTTTGAAAAGAGCACAAAAGAAGCGAATATAAATTGAAAATATTTTGCCGCAGTATACTAAGACTTACTAGACGAGAACTCGTGAGTTCAAACCCCAGCTAGGGCTTCTGAAAACAGAATATATTTCTTTTGGCGATCTCCACTTAGCTGGTTTCTGCTAATAAATAAATAATTGTCATGAAAATACTTCTCTTATATATAATTTGTGGTCGATGTTTAACCGAATATCCTGACATGGCTGACATAAGCAGCTAGGTTGAAGTCGCCGTAGTCTAGTAGGTAGTATGTTGGTTTATTAGACGTAAAGCCAGGGTTCAAACCCCAGGCCAGACATCAAAACAAAATACAAAAAGTATTTCTTTGGCGAATTTCTCTCAGCAGATTTCTGGCAAAAACTCTGACGGTAAATTCATATTGCCATGAAAAAGTTTCTCAAAAATCTGTCGTTTGGATTCGGCTTTAAACTGTATGCCCCACCACTCATATAAATAAATTAACACACACAACATAAGTGGTGTGAGAAACTAGGTCGTAATCCTGACTGAAGGGTTGTAATGGCCAATTATGTATATGTTAGATAGACTTGCCGCAGTCTAGTAGGACTTACTCCTGAGTTCAAACCTCAGCTATGGCATCTCAAAAGAGTGTATATTTCTTTTGCTAATCTCCACTCAGCAGTTCTCTGGCAAAAGATAAGTAGTTTTATTGAAAATACTTCTCTTATCTGTAATTTGTGGTCGATGTTTAACCGAAGATCCTGACGTGGATGGCATGAGCAGCTAGGTTGTAATCTAATCATGTCTAAAAGCTAGGCTGTAATCTTATCCTGTATAAAAGCGTAGCAGCTAGGCTGTAACTTTAACTAAAAGGATATAGTGGATATGACAGTATGTATGCTAGAGAAGATATGACAATATTTTAAGCAAGAATATTGAGATCAAAAGAAATTTCGCTCATTAAAAAGGATCTAAAACTTGCCTAGTCAAAATTTCTGGCTCTGTAAAAAGATTTCTAAAGAAATATCCTGGTGAATAAAGAGATAATCAGCCTATTGAGCAGATTTTACTTTAATTCCTACCTGTGGCTTATAGAACAATGGAACGTTATCAATATCATCCGATCTACAAGATTTGTTAATATAGGGTGGACCATCTATCGGTTTAAATTTGAACCATTGTTTATTTCGAATCTAGCAATACTTATGTCATTATATTCTGTTACAAAATTCGGTAGATTATTTACACTGAACGTAATGAACCGATTTACGCTTGAGCAACGTTGGGATTTATTGGAAATTTATTTCCAAGACAAAAACAATTGTCCGGAAATTGCACGAAAATGCCGTACAAAATTTGAACGCAGAGAAGGACCAACAGTGGCCGGTATAAGCAAGTTTATTTCCAAAGATCGAGAAACTGGTTTCATTGTTAAAGCATGAAGAGGTGAGAGTGCTCATACAATGCTTACAGCCGAAAATATCAAAGCTGTGGCTGAGAGTGTGCGGAGAATCCATCAACATCAACTCGTCATCTTTCTCAAGAATTGAACATTTCACGCCGAAGTTTACGTCGAATTTTGCGAAGAGAGATTGTTAAGACGCCTTACAAAGTTCAGTTGGTTCAAGAGTTGAAGCCGCATGACCATCTGCTTCATTTACGCTACGCTAGATCAGCCAACGAGAAACAGCACGATGATGTCGATTTTGCCAAAAAAAAAATCATCTTTTCGGACGAAGCTTATTTTGATCTTGGTACATACATAACATAATTGGTCATTACAACCCTTCAATCAGGATTACGACCTAGTTTCTCACACCACTTATTTTGGGTGTGTTAATTTTATACATGAGTGGTGGGACCTACAGTTTAAAGTCGACTCCGAACAACAGATTTTGGAGAAACTTTTTCATGGCAATTTTATTTATTTTCTTGCCAGAAATCTGCTGAGAACAAGTCGCCGAAGAAATACTTTCTGTATTTTGTTTTGATGTCTGGCTTGGAGCTCGAACCCTGGCTTTACGTCTAATAAGCCAACACACTACCTACTAGACAACGGCGACTTAATTTTTTGATCAGAAAACCTATACGTGGTCTTACAGAAGCCAATGTACCAAATACGAACGATTGTTTAGTGAGGCTTGTGGAGAATAGGCATCACTGGGCCATATTTCTTTCAAAACTAGGACGACACAACCTTTACGATCTCTGGAGACACCTAACGCACTACGATAACCGATTTTGTTTGTACCCGCTCTTTATGGTATTGATGTGAACGATGGTTGGTTTCAACAGAATGCTGCAATTTGCCAGACATCTCATGCCACAATCGATTTATTTTGGCAAACGTTTGATGGCCGTTTAATTAGCCGAAATGGTGATGTCAATTGGCAATCAAGGAGCTGCGATTTGATACCGTTGGCGTATTTTTTGTTAGGCGCCGTTAAATAAAAGTGTTCTGGCGACCAAGCAGAGACAATTGCGCATTTGATGGCCAACATTGGCGATGCTATTGTTGAGATACGAGCCCGTACACTTGAAAAAGGGCGCAAAAATTGGTCCGATTGAATGAGGTACTGTGAGGCCAGCCACTGTAGCCATATGAATGAAATAATATTCCATTACTAACCGAAACAACCGGAAAAATTGTACTTGACAGCCAAGAAATTAAATTTAGCAAAGTTTCAAACCATTTTGGTTTGATTGCAGTTTAAAATTTCCCATCCTATATTTAGGTCCACAAGAAGCCTTTTAATTCTACAAATAACGTGTATCAACAAATTTCTCAGACAACTTACGTGTTTTAAAAACTATGTACTAAGAAGGGTCTTTTACTCACTCTCTCTGACCTGTGCTGTTTTCACTCAACCGGAACATGATTATTGGCGCCTTATTGTTTGTAATGTTTTATACATTCAGTTTCGTTTTTACCTGAAAACTACACACTTTTCTCGTTCCAATTTCCATTTTTTTCCCCGTCTTCAAAGTGGTTATCAGAGCTTATTTATCGTGCAGTTGCCATTTCAAATTTCATTGAATATTTAATTTTGATTAATTAGTTTCACTTAAAAAATAATCAAAATTCATGTACGTAACGTACGCGACCGGATGTTGTTGTTAAATTAATTTGAATTGTTTGGTGGAAAAACAAAAAAAATTTTCTGTGTTAAAATAATATTTTGTTGGCCATATTAGCATTCAGCCTAGTCTAATACCGTTAGAAAGGAAGGGGGAGAGGTCTGGTTTTAAAACTATTTTTTTTTTAATTGAATTTGAATTGTTTTCAATCCTTGTGGAAATTGAAGTTCACACATGAGTTTTTTGCATTCAAAGTTTTTTTTTTCATACATTTGTTATGGCGGCCACAAAAAAAAACTTGTTATTTTTTTGCATAAAATTCAATTAAATTTGTTTTATGTTTTTATTATTTTTGTTTTACAAAACTATAAAAAATTTTTTTTCTTCTTCTTTATGTTTATTTTTATTTAAAAGTTTAAAATATTAGGAATTTTTTTCCATTAAAAAACCAGAAAACAAATGAAAAAAAATCTCTTCTTTTTTTGTTGTATGAAATTATTCATTTGTAACATTTTTCCTTCAATTTATTTTGCTTTTAAATGCTGTTCTCAATTATTATTTCCATTTTTTATTTCTTTTTTCGTTTATAATTTTTATTTTTAACAATTTACTCTTCAATTTGTTATATTTTTTAGCATAAAATTTCTGCTTGAAATTTAACTCTTTATACGCCTTAATTGATGAGAGTGTTTAAAACACTTGCAATCTGAGCTATTGAATGTGGTTCAAATGATAGACTTGCTCAAAGGATAAGGGGTATTCACTTCAATTGTGTGGTAAAATATTATTTAAAAAAAATGTGCTTATTTTCTAAATAAAATAAAGAAAAAAAGCAAATAATGGGTTCGCCATATATCGATTTCAAAAGTAACGTTAACTTAAATACTTACAGAGCTAAGGTTTTGGATTAAGCGTCTACTTACTTATAGAGCTTGTAACATAACATTACATTTTTACCCTTTAAAAACGTTTAAAATATAAGCAAATAAAATGAAAATAATCAAGTCGCAATAGTCTAGTAGGTAGTGTGTTGGCTTATTAGACGTAAAGCCAGGGTTCGAGCCCCAGGTCAGACATCAAAACAAAATATGAAAAATAATATTTCTTCGGCGACTTCCTCTTAGCAGATTTCTGGCAAGAATTCTGAGAGTCAATAAAATTGAAATGAAAAGTTTTCCAAAAAAATCTGTCGGTCGGAGTCGATTTTAAACTGTAGGTCCCACCACTCATGTATAAAATTAACACACACAACATAAATGGTGTGATAAACTAGGTCGTAATCCAGACTGAAGGGTTGTAATGACCAATTATATTATGTAAAATGAAAATAAATCTTAAACCTCCTGTTTAGTTTTAAATAAATTTCTTTATTATTCGCACAATTTAGTTTACCACTGTTCACAACTTGATGTAAACAACAACAATTTCTTTTGTTTGCTAATCCTCTGTTTATACTCGTCACATAAACCATAGCAATTACTAGACATTTGTTACACAGATTTTTTTAACGAAGGTTTTCAAACCACGATTACTTTTTTCAAACGCCCCGCGTCTTCTTACAAGACTGACTGAATTTCAGTAACTGAGTTTTGCCTGAAGTCGCTGTAGTCTAGTAGGTAGTGCGTTGGCTTATTAGACGTAAAGCCATGTTTCGAGACCCAGGCCAGACATCAAAACAAATTACAAAAGTTTTTGGCAAAAACTCTGGGAGTAAATAAAATTGCCATGAGTCGGCTTTAAACTGTAGGTACCGCCATTCATGTATGAAAGTAACACACACAGCTTAAGTGGTGTGAGAAACTAGGTCGTAATCCTGACTGAAGGGTTGTAATGACCAATTACGTTACGTACGAGTTTTGCCTGCTTTGCCTTTTATATGGCAACGTATACAGCCTGATGAATGTTCTTGAAGTCAAATGTTCGTGGCTTCGCCTTCTTGAAATCTCTATAAATGTAAACATCTTTGTTTCATTATAGTGGTTTGTATACATTTATTCTTGTAGTGTTTGTTTGTATATTTTTGTTTACTTGTTTATCATTTTTTTTATGCTGGTGTATTACGCAGTGTGATAATTTGTAAACAAGTTCATTGTTTTTGTTTTTGTAGCTTTTGTTTATAATTTTAATATTAAACGATGTAAAAGCAAAATTTTTCTTTTGGATTTTTTCCATTTTCGTAATATTATGACCGCCTAGTAGCGTGTTGCCTTATTAGGCATGAAGCCATGGTTCTAAAACCAGCTCAGACATCATCAACAGAACGAAAAATTAAACAATATTTCTATCGGCGCCTTTCTCTCAGCAGATTTCTAGCAAAAACTCTGAGAGTAAATAAAGTTGCCATGAAAAGTGTCTCAAAAATCAGTCATTCGGTATCGACTTTAAACTGTACACACTCAACATAAGAGATATGAGAAGCTAGGTTGTAATGACCAATTATGTATGTATGTATCACTACATACAGCGCTCCAAGTTGTCGGTAATGATTTTCCCAAGGTCACTAGAAAAATATGAGAAATCACAAAAAACACTTTTTCCAGAAAGAATCACTTCGCCAGAATCGCTTCTGGGTTTTCAAAGCCTCGCAGCTTAATAACATTGCACCAATTAAAAAATCAACTGTTCCGCAGAATGATATTTTCTTCGAACAATTCACATTTAAAAGCCCATAGCACCAAACCACTATATTTACTGTGTTCTAAATAGTCTACCGGTTTTAATTTCGCGTGAGTTTAACTTTATGAGGATGGTGATGCAAATCAAACAAATTAGGCCATAATCAGGTGTAGGTAGCTAGGAGATAATCGTGTACTGGACATACTCAGATTCCAAAACCTGTCAAGGCCATTCTTTTTTCCTAGCTCCGCAATGATTCGATGTTTCTGTTAAAGCGATTGATACTGGTAGATCTCAAGAAGTCTTTGTTTTTTTTTCCAAATATATGAACAACAGTTCATCCAGTCATACTGCGAGTATATTTATAGAATAGTATGGAATTTATAATCGCATTGTCAACTATAAGCTCGTAGGTATTCAAATGGGTTGTTAATGTAGAGAACTTACCGGAAGTTCGTTGGTTAGGCCATATCGACGCCTCCATTCTATAGCGTTCTAAGTGTACTTAGAACGTTTTTAATGTTCTTGCAATTTTAAATTCTACGTTGCCTAACTTAAATACTGTCAAAATTTGGTTAAGATGCACCGATCCGTTCCGAAGTTATAGGGAAAAATCTTCTTAGAATACACATATGGTCGTATGTCGCGTGATGATCATAACACAAAACACACTTTTTCGACTTAGAATGTTATAGAACGGAGGCGTCGGTGTCTTGCAAGCTCATTTACTCTAAAGTTACCTTAAATACCGGATAGTTTCTTTACCGATATGATATGAATGTCTTATTGAGATACTTCCGACGAACACAATTGTCTTGGAGTTTGTTATATTAGAACACAGTGCTCTGATAGCCAACTGGTAAATTGATTTTTCAAACCTTTCTGAGGGGAATCGAAATTCTAAACTTCATTATGTATAGTGTGGTGCTATGTTATCACTACACTTAATAGTTCCAAATTTCTGCACCATCTACGAGTGTTCCAATCCCTCCAAGGCGCCTTTAATGAAACGTAAGATTAACTGAAGGGTTGAGAATTGATAAATTGTCATTATTCGTTACACTGTCTCTAACAGAAGCGCTATTTTTGGTAGTTCGACATTGTGAGGCCTGATTACAACTGTAAGGCTTACAGTCTATCGGAATTTTTTTTTATAATTTTGTCAATTTCTGGCACATTGTAGTCCTATCTACTACCATTTTTAATAGCTTACAGTTTGACCCGACTGTCGTCACAGAAATCATTAAATGGATCGCCTATATGTGATATGGTGGCGCTACCAGTTGTATAATATAGAAGTTTGAGGCTCATACAGGCCTAACAGATTAATTGAAAATGAAGCAATTATTAGGTAAAAGTTTGTATGCAACTACAATTTCTCAGCGATGAGTTATACAGGTTGCTCTAGATGGATGGGGTACCAAAGATTTATTCACGGTAAATTCCTGACGGCTTTGTTCTATCTGAAGCTGTATTTGCTATTTTTCTTAATAATCTTCTCCGCGTAATCTTCAATCCTTAGCAATCTTTCGAAGATGCCATTATGTATATATGCCATATATATATATATGACATTCATCAACTTTGTTGCTAGCAACATGTGTCTAGAGTATCCAAATTTCAATTTTAAATAAAAAGCTTTTTGAATTATTTTTGTTTAATCTGTTATTAATAACAAATTAAAGATTAAATTCAAATAACTGGGATGTAAAATCCAATCAAAATACACAAAAACGAAGAAAATCGAACATTTGTTGACATAAATCCATTCAGTTATTAATAGCCAGTAAAACTTTAAGTATTTTATTGAAAGACTTATTGGAATTAAATTGAAATTTCTCTGTATAATTGAATATTTGTAAACTTAAGTGTATTTAACTGCAAAAAATTAATTGAATTTTCGTTGAAAATGAAAGTTTAATAGCAAGTAATTTAAATAAGTATTTGAAATGAAATGCTTTTGATAAATCAGTGCAATCAGTTGCTGAAAAAATTTCTCATTAAATTCGTTTCTATTGCCTTGCCAAACTCTATATTTTTCTGTTTCTGCTGTATAATCCAATATTATTACACTGTAATCGAATATATACCTTGCTTGAGCTGAGGGAAAATGTTAAATTACTTCGTTTTTTCGTTGCTTAAAATCGTTGCATTTAAAGTTTAAAACTTTTGATTTTCTATCTCGTAACAATCATTTATCACTATTGCCACAAAACCAAAAAGAAAAAAAGGAGGAGGAAAAAAATTCATCCACTCACTATTTAACTGCTGCTGTAGATTAACAGGGAAAAAAATACCACCTACGAAGCGGCGAAGATATATAAAAAAACCCCAGACAAATAGAAACACAAAATGGTTGGAAACGGCAGCGTAAGTCATTACTTATATTTTTTTTTATAATTAAATTTAAGAAGACTTGCAAATGCAGCTGCAAACAAATATCAAACTCACGGTTACTGGGTATCAACCTTATACCCAATGTTAGGCATTTACTATGTGGTCTCTGTTTTTATGAGACACTGAGTATTATGGATGTATGAGCTGCCAATTAGCGCCTACTTGCTCGATTTTTATCGCTTAATATGACGTTGTTCAATGCTCCCATAAAGGGAATAAACTGGGAACCCCTTTCTAGATATACATACATATACACATAATGGGCTATTACAACCCTTAAGTCAGGATTACGACCTAGCTTCTCACACCATTTGTGTTGGTGTGTGTTGTATTTTATACATGAGTAGCGGAACCTACAGTTTAAACGCGAATCCGATCTGTAGATTTTTGAGATCCTTTTCATGGCAATTTTATTTACTCTTCGGGGTTTTGCCAGAAATTTGCTGAGAGAAAGTCGCCATAGAAATACTTTTTCATATTTCGTTAATTGAAGATTGTTGACCTGGGGTTTGAACACACTACCTACTAGCCTACAGCAACTTTGACTAGATGTACCTGAAACAGAATGAAGCAATGTTTGGTACAAAATTGTTAAAAAATATTTTTCTTGAATCAACGATTTTAGCAACAAAATGTTTCTGCAACATGTTGCAATATTGTCCATTGTTTATTTTAGAGTTGATTTGATTTCCTACGGCCACTGTGTGTTTGATGGATGTTAATTTTGACAAAATGTGGTCAATGTGAAACTTGCCTTTCGATGGCGTACACTCATCCAACCTAAACTAATGCAACTTATTTTATATTGTTGCAACATGTATCCGAAAAAGATTGGTTACAGCAGCATTGCTTATTTAATACTGAATTTTTGTACCTTCATTTTAGCAGAATTTCCAACACACGATACTAAAACAATTTTATATTCTGATGTTTGAATTTCAAATGTTGCTGAAACATGTTGCTATACATTTACAAATGTTATATCGCTTTAATTTGCAAAAGGTGCTTCAAAACGCTATATTTTTACAAGGGCTTCCAAAATTTGGCAGTTTATAACGCTACATCTATCAAATCAGATGTCATTATTGAGTTTGAATTTTCAAATGACCATGAATTCAACAATGCGTGCCAATAATAAAAATTGTTTTATCAGAATAGTAATTCTGTTTGGCCAACGTACCGCTTGGTTAAATCGTTATCCTACAGAGAAAACTATTAACAATGTGGTGGAAAATACAACTCAACTGGTCCAGAAAAATAATTGACTAATGGCCGTACGTTTATGAAACACAAGATCTGCTGAAAAAATGACCATAATCTGTGAGATTGCGCCAGAGATTCCGAGGCATTCACTTTCATGTCGTACACAATTTATGATGATTAAATCGTTATCCTTCCTATGAAAACTATTCATAATGTGGGGGATAAATTCGAATTCACTAGTTCAGTAGACTATCGACTAACACCCGTACGTTGAGGAAATACAAGATGTGTGTTCGGAAACATTCAATTTCGAGGCATTCGATTTCGTGTCATTAACAAGAGCGAAGGTAAGCGATAACGACTTGTGTTTGCTGAATGGGATTTGGAGCTATTGCTAACTGATCCTAACTTTAATGGAAAAATCATTTTCAGCGATAGAGCCCACTATTGGATGAACAACCAAGGTTGTCGAATTTGGAATGATAAAAAATCCAAACAAGATCTAATGATACACAAAAAGTTCTTTGGTGCGGAAATTTTTTGCTGGCGGTATCATCAGTCCATATATTGTTGAGGACGACGTTGGCCATCCCAGCACTGTCAACGACGAGCAGTATAAGTCGATGATTACTAACTTATTTTGGTGTGAACAGGATGAACCGAACTCCAAAGAAAAGTGACTTCAAAGGGACAACGCTACGTGTCATACAGCTAAGTCCACATTGATTGTCCAGCACAAGCAATTTGAGAGGCCTTTTCATTTAGAGGTGATGTTAAGCTAGGTTAGGTTAGAGGACGTGTACTCGTCAGTTAAGACAAGTACAGTACCCGGAGGTCGAATTGACCCTTTGTACAACGTCCTAGTTTCTCACACAACTTATGTTGTGTGTGTTAATTTTATACGTGAGTGGCGGGACCTACAGTTTAATGTCGACTCCGAATGACAGATTTTTTGAGAAACTATTTCATGGCAATTTTATTTACTCTCAGAGTTTTTGCCAGAAATCTTCTGAAGTCGCCGAAGAAATACTTTTTGTATTTTGTCTTGATGTCTGGCCTGGGGCTCGAACCCTGACTTTAAGCCAACTTTTAAGCCAACACAGTGCCTACTAGACTACAGTGACTTCAAGAGGTGATGTTAACTGGCCACTGTTATCGTGCTGCAGGTGTATTCAAACAAACCAGAAATCACAGCGGTTCTCAAAGTCAACATAACCCATTTCAACGGTCAAATTTAGCCTGATTTGTAAGGAAGAGTCATGGAAAATCTTGTTGGTTTTCACGCAGAGAAATTGCAGCGAACATTTTAATGGCATTAAATGCCATACGTAATGTCATCAATAGGCGAATATAAAATGTCGATGTTTTATTCTTAAAAATACTGTTGGTTTCTAAAAAAGTAAATGTTGCCGTAACATGTTGCTATACAAGCTTAATAGTTTCATATTAATAATATGATGGCAATAACATTTTTTTAAATAAACTTTAAAGCTGATATTACCTATAATAGGGTATTTATTTTATTAAAGAAAAAAGTGTTAAAACACCCACATTTTCAATATAATCCAGTGATAAGTAAGAAAAGCAGTGAAAAAAAATACTCTGAAACTACTTTAACAATGGAAATAACAGAGCAGAGAGCTTAAATAACTTAAGCATATGGCAGCATGATTTCCTATAATTTTCTATAATGGCAGACACTTTAAACCAAGAAAAAAAGAAGACAGAGAAACTGGCAAAAAAAGAAGAACCATAACGACCAAAGAATTTCGACAAAAAAAAAAAGAAAAAAAGATGCCAAAACGAAATGAAATGAAACGAAACTAACTCCCACAGCAAATTATACGGCAGACTAAAATAAGTGCAATTTTATTATTTTTTTTTCTAAAATTTGAAACGTTTTTTATTTAAATTAAAAATAAAATAAAAGAAACAGAAAGAAAATTAAAAAACAAATAAAAAAAAAATTGAATTAAAAATAATAAAAAAAAAAATGAATACAGATCTCACCTTAAATATAAAAATCCCAGCAGTGGATGAGATTTTCCAGTTGTTTTGTTTTGATGCACTTAAACTGAACTGAACTGAACTGTGTACCAGTAAAAAACTCTCTAAAACAGATAAAAGAATTAAAATTTTTTTTGTTTCAATAAAAACAAACTGGAAACAGAAATAAAAGCGAGAAAGAAAGAAAGAAAAAAAACGAATTTAAAAATAATCATCGAAAATTGAATGCCCAGGAAATGTTTATATTTTGATGGGATTTAGTTTTAGATTGCAGCAATGCAGCGCAATGCACCACCAATATGCTGTATGCTGTTGCTGTAGTCGTTTCAATTTCTATTTTTTTCTCTTCTTTTTTGATTGTAACTTTAATGTTGTTGTTGTTGTTGTGATGTTGCTGTTGTGTTTATTTGATTGATTGATCGATTTAAAAAGCAATTGCAGTATTAAACTAACAAACCATAGCTGCAGAGGCTTTATTAGTTCCAAAAGGTAGACTAGGGAGGGCGTACCGACGAACGTAGTCTGCCTGATTTTGTAAAATTGATAGTAAACACAATACCCAAATGTAGGCAACATTTATTTATTTTATTTGCCTTTCTTGCTTCTCTATTCTTCTCTTGCCTTCAGATTTGTTTTTGCATTTTGGAAAACAAAAAAGATGCAGAAAAAACAGCACAAAAAACCTCATTTCTATACTGTAGTAGTAGTAGTAGACAATGAATAAATGGTTGCCAGCAATATGTTTTTACCATTTGCAAACGTTTATGCATTGCATAGAACACAACACCAACAATTTAGTATCGATAACTATGCTAAGGGATATTCACAGTTTGTGGAAGAGGTTGTAGGTTTTTTCCGGGTTTTAATTTTTAACAAATTAATTGAAAGATTCTAAAAGTCATATGAACTTTTAAACTACATTGTATAAAAAATGTTGCTAAACATTGTTCTTAGCAACATGTTGCCAGCAACAAATTATCAGAAGTATGCTGCTAATTTTAGCATAAAATTTGTATTTTTTTTTTTTTGCTAGAGTAAAGGCGTGTTGTCAGTCAGATTGATACTTCGGACATGTCGGCTAGAAACCTTCGTTTGCTCTTAATTCAGAATTTGATTATTACCGCGACCCAGTAGGCATTGCTTTAGAGTAGTTTCTTATTTATTGGCCATGTAAGTGCCATTTATCCTTTTATTGCTCTGTGTCTAGACGCACGTTACATGCCCATTTGAATTCGAACATCCTCCACTCCACAGAATGCTTTTGGTCTTGTCAACGGCGTGGCAGCTTATATCCTCTTAAGCTCTTCTGCTTGTTCTCACACTCTTACACATTATTGTGCCTGCCTAGCTGATTCAGCATTCCCCGGTCTAGCCGCCATTTGACCTCAGAGAGCTGAGATTAAATTGGGACGGCCTGTCTAACAGATTCCAAATTCTATCCAAGTTGAATTGAGCACATCTTTCGTTGGCATAGATTTTTGTTTGGAATATATCCACGAATTTCACACTTAACTTGGAACACTTCATTCTGGTACCAAAAACTCTTGATACTGTTCGAAAATCCGTACTTTATCTAATTGTAGACCACAAAATAGACCCCCTTTTTAAAGAGTATACAGCTTCTATGAGCGGCGGAACCTATAGTTTAGAGTCGACTCCGAACAACAGATTTTTTGAGAAACTTTTTCAAGGCATTTTTTTATTTAATTACTCCATTCATTTTTTATTAAGTCTCGTTGCGAACCACTGTCCAACATTATAGAGCCTTAATACCGTATATATTGCAGTCACACTGTGTGTGGTTTGATGATTTGTTCGTTCAGTATCCAACGTACTAAATACAACCAGGGAGTCTCATAATGTTTTCAGATAAAAGACGAATAAAACAAGCAATTACCTCGGTAGATTGTAAATAAGATTCATGGTTGTTTTAATAATCCAGATATCCTGCTAGCAAAAATCATATCAGTTAAGGGATTTGATGGTCTCTAAAACCCTCTAGTGAAAGCTGAAATGTTATTTGCCTTCAGTATAGAATCCAGTAGGCAGTTATGTTTCGAAGAATTTCGCAAACATCAGGATTTATTATACAAAAATTGCATGAGCTTTTGAACTAATTAAACAACATTTTATAATAAATGTTGCTAAATATTGTTTTTATGCTTAGCAACATGTTGCCAGCAACCAATTTGCGGCTGTATGCTGTTAATTTTGGGGCATCATTTTTAATTATTTTCTTGTTTGTTTGCTGAAGTAAAGGTGTCCCATTAACACTGAATATTTCGAAATCGGGCCCATCCATCTATCAGCGTCATATCTATTCTCCTTATATCGCCATGAGGGTGGCAAAATATGCAAATTTCTAGGCTCCAATTTTAAAATTCCAGCTGTCTCTGTTGAATTCCTTTGACCTTCTTAACTTATGTCGAAGGAGGCTACTATGTCATCCAACATTCTGGTTCCAGCAATGTGCATATCGAAGGGTATTATTCCCAGAACTAACCGTAATAGAC
The DNA here is from genome assembly GCA_958299815.1 of Sarcophaga carnaria. Classification (NCBI taxonomy): domain Eukaryota; kingdom Metazoa; phylum Arthropoda; class Insecta; order Diptera; family Sarcophagidae; genus Sarcophaga; species Sarcophaga carnaria. The sequence continues at coordinate 21,136,832 of OY283153.1, read as the reverse complement.
GCTTGTGTTCTGGTTTTCGTGCTAATACTCTACAAGAAGCTCATCATCCACGTGCTTCTTTATGGCGCTGAGGCATGGACACTATTAAGCACTGATGCAGCAGCCTTGAGAGTATTCGAGACAAAAGCCGTATGTAAGGTCTTCAGTCCAGTACGAGTTGGTTTCCAACAATGAGCTGCTGGAGCATCATTTGTGTAGCGTATTTACATCCAGCGGCTACGTTGTTTCTGCCGTGTCGTTCGAATGGAGGAGGATACTCTTACGGAGGGGTATTCGGTTTAGGAAATTTTCGGAAATCGGCAAAGAGGACGATCTTGTTTGCGTTCTTTTTCGCGCTGAGGCATGGACACTTTTAAGCACTTATGCAGCAACCTTGAGAGTATTCAATGGAAAAGTCCCACGTAAGATCTTAGCTCCGGTACGTGTTGGCGTTGATTTCCGCATTCGATTTAACAATGAGCTGTTTGAGCTCTGCAACAACTTGGACATTGTCTAGCGTATTAACATCCAGCGGCTACGCTGTTTCGGCCATGTCGTTCGAATTGAGGAAGATGCTCCCAGAGGGTATTCGGTTTGGGAAATTTGCGGAAATCGGCGAAGAGGACGATCTTGTTTGCGTTCTTTATGGCGCTGAGGCATGGACACTATTGAGCACTGATGCTGTAGCCTTGCTTGTATTCGAGAGAAAAGTCCTACGTAAGATCTTCGCTGTAATGCGTGTTGGCGATGATTTCTGCATCCGATCCAACAATGATCTGTTTGAGCTCTGCAACAACTTTGACATTGTGTAGCGTATTTACATCCAGTGGCTAGGCTGGCTCGGCTATGTGGTTCGAATGGAGGAGGATGCTCAGGCTAGAGGGGTATTTGATTTGGGGGATTTGCGGAAATCGGCGAAGAGGACTACCTTGTTTGCATTGAAAGAACCAAATCGAGGAAACCCTTTCAATGATTGATGAGACCAACTGGCGAAGGCGTGCAAGAAGCAGAGGCGCCACCAGGGATATGATAAGGCAGGCCTAAATCCCTTAATCGGGTTACTAATGGCAAATTAAGCAAGCAAGCAAACTAACCTTTATAATCTCTATCCACCCTGATAGAAGCTGTTGTAAATGAATGAAAAGTTCTTGCGCTGTTTTTCTAGGCGGTGAATACCCCATTGAGTGTAACAATATTAGCTCTTAGTTGCCTGTCTGTCTGTCTATTTAACAAAAAATTAAATGGAAAATGCTTAAAAATGAAGTGATGCCTTTGCAGTGCCTACACTTTTGTTATTGGCTGCCTTTAATTATGCACAAATCTCAATGCAGGCAATAACCCAAATAAATAAAAAAATAGAATCACTATCAGCAAATAACGACGATGAATAGAAACATGGAAATCATCGAGAAAAATAGAAAACGAAATCAAAATTAAAATGAAAATAAAATTTAATGCGATTATTTGCTGCAGTAAACACCGCCAGGCTAAAATCTAAGGCATATGCAGTGCCATAACACACAGGCAACAAATGCAGCAACATCATAGTCATCGTCATACTCATAGTCATCGTCATAGTCATCGTCATTATTTTCATAAATTTTTAACAATGCAATGCAACGGATACATCGTAACGGATCAACAGCTAGGCATGCACACACTCACTGTGTGGAAATAGATTTTAGGCCTCACTCATCTAAATGGCACTCAAGATTTTGTTTGCTGCCACAGCTGGCTGAGGAGGTGACAGGGGGGGATGAGACAGTATAACAACGTATTATAACACGAAATTTAGCACTTAAAGCGATTTGTGACTTTGATGCTGATGTTGAATGATAAATCCAACGTCTAAATACTCGAAAGTTGCGATTTTTCTACTCAATGAGGTAGACACACTTACAGCAACACGAAAAAGAAAAAAATCAAAAAAAATCTGTTTGTAAACATGCCACGAGTTGTGGCACATCATACAACATTACTCTGCCAGCCATCAGGCAAATTGTGTTGCGCGTAAAATGTTGAATGAATGAGGAAAATTTAAGAAAATTTATGTTCAATTATTTTCAAAAAATAATTTTTCTTCTTCATCATCATCATCATCAAGATTTTCTTTTCTTTTAAAAATCATTTGGCATTTCGTGATCCTCAAACTAAAGAGAAATCACAGAGGAGATCTGTGTGGCTGTTTGCCTCTCATGACTTGGCGTTACTCTTCATGTGTCATGTTTAACTTGATTTTGATTTGCCCGAGTGTTGTTTGAAACGAAGTTTCGTCACTCCTTACGTGTGTAAAGGTAATCAATTTTGTGCAATTTTTTTGTTTCAAATCTCTTTGGCTTGTTTTTCGCTTGCCTTCTGGCTATTCTAGTGAATAATTTATTGGCTTTGTGGGAACCTCAAAATGAGAGTAAAATCGTAAAGTTTTTCTTGTAACGAAACTACGACATAAATTTGTGGTTTTGCAATAAAGTTTTTGAAATTGTTTGATTGGCACAATACACCGCAAATTTTTCGTTATTGAAGTTATTTTTTGAAAAGGAAAATTGAAAATTCTGTAGGATCTTCTAACAATGATGTCCGAACTTTGACAATTGATTTCAACCACCTTGTTTTAGTTGCATCTGTCAAATTACTTGTCATACATTTTGTCTGTTTTGCCAAATTTCCCTGGATGAGCTTAGAAAACGACGAGGGTTCTCTAAATGGTCTCCAGAGTAGCTGGCTACAACTCCTTATTTTAATCGAAAAATCTTCTTCAACGATGAGCCTCATTTTTGGATGAATGGGTATGCAAACAAACAAAATTATTCAAATTGGGGCGGTACTTCTTCCCTTGAGATCTAAGAGCGTTTAATTCATCCCAAAAAACTCACTGTGTGGCATGACGGTCCATATTTCTTTAAGGACAACATTAGCTTGGGCATTACTGTCAACGACAAGTACTATAGTTTGATGATTATCAACTTCTTTTGGCCTGAATTAAATGATGCGAACGCTAGCGATATGTAATTTCAACAGGACGTCTCTAAATTGGCTCATGTTATCGCTTGTCATGTGCCATAATAAATGTAAATTTCGTTTTTTAGCTTAGCAACATGTTGCTAGCAACAAATTATAGGATGTATGTTGTTAACACTTATTTTTTCTGTGGATTAAAGGCGATTTGTTAGTCAGATTGATACATCGTACATGCCGGCTTGAACGATTCTTTCCTTCGTTAAATAAACGTTGTGATTTTCAATATCCTTAAAGATGTGAAGTCGCCGTAGTCTAATAGGTAGTATGTTAGCTTATTAAACGTCAACCCATTGATCCCATCAAACAGCAGGAATTTTTATACAAAAATTCAATGATTTGAACAGCGTTCATGGTCAAATAATAAGCCATAATGACTACTTTTTGCTTGTCACATGTCACGAATCTTATTTTACACTAAAAATATTAACCCTGAAAGCCTTGACAACATTATTAATTTATTTATTTTCTTTCTTTTTATTTGCAGGTAAGTTTGAAATTTGCAGTAAAACTTTTAAACAGGTTCAGTATGAATCACTTTTTATACTAACGATGTCAATCTCAATAAGTTATTTGAATTTGGCCGAAAATTATATAAATTTGGCCAATTATTGAAAAAAAAAAATTAGTATGAGCATCATTAGAGAAAGCAGCTCATCAAGATTTATTTACGAAAGTAGAAATAGTGGAACTGATTTAAACTTCCAAGGCATTGCCTCTAAAAGGATAACATGCCTCAGGCTTCTCCAATTCCACTTGACAAGATTTTAAATGAAAGTTCTAAATATTATTCTTTGAATTTCAACCTATTACTCTGTAAATGAGGAATTAATTTGTAGAAGAGATTATCCTTTGAAGTCGCCGAAGTCAATAGTATGTTGGCTTATTAGGCGACAGCCTGTAGTTCAAAATCCAGCTCAATATTAAGATGTCATGCTTGCGGAAGTTGGGCAAACAGAAAGCGTTGCTTTGTCCGATATTTTCTCCACATGAGCAGCATCTATTCGATTCAGAATAAGAGCTTTCGATTTTTAATTACAAAAAAAAAACATTTTTTATTCGAGTGAGAGAACCGTGGATACCATGATGAAGTATAAGATCGTTTAAGTGTCACACATGGCTTCTCTGGGTGGAGCGCATCCGAATTGTCTAATTTTCCAAAACTCGGGCTGAATTTGATCGATGACATGATTAAAGTTGGCTTTAAGGACCGCTGTGGTTTTTGGCTTTTTCTCATATACCTGCGACTTAGAAACACCCCGCAGAAAAAAAGTCTGTTGTGGTCAAATATAATTTATTTTTTAATGAAACTGGGTCACTTACCAACTGCTTTAGAGCTCATTTAGCTAAAAACCACTTTGTCTGTGGTGGTCGAAGGCGATTTGCCAATAAAGACTGAATAAATGGCAACTTATTTGAGAGATGTAGCTTCAGCAAGATGGGGGCTATCAACTGCCAAGTGTTCGAAAGTTTTTGTTGGATAACCCTATACAAGCAAAGCATTCGGTTCTATTAGTGGCTTTTATTAAGGTTTTTATACCATCTGGATTGTTCCGGAATAGCTTCTGAATTTTTCCACCGCCAAACATCCACTTTGATAGTCCGTTTTTCTTATCAACTAAAAGGCATTGGTCTGGTCGTCACCAGACACGATATGTCGGACTCTCCCACTGGTTATACCGACTAAAAACCCGTCTTGTCTCCTCACCGGGGAAATATTCCACCTCGGAACCACGGTTGTATTATATCGAGGTGGACCCCTGTTCTGGCATATTTTCCAGTTCCATCGTCGTCAGCCTGCGTCCAGGCTCCGCTCTATTCTCAGTCTGCTACGTCTGGGTCAAATTTCTTCCTTCGCAGGACGTGCTCTACAAAGTGTTTTACTGCGTTCCAGCTCTCTTTACTGCTTATCATTTTCAGCACGACGTTTGTAGGGCTAATGACGCTGATTTCAGCTTCGAGTCGCTGAGGGCTTTCGGCCCATCGACAACAGCTGAATAAAGTGTGTTCGGAATCATCTAACGTTTCTTTCTCTTCATAGATATAGAATGGCAAGCGGCATTTCCCCATGCGATGCAGGTACTTTCTGAAATATCCGTGACCGGTCAGCATCTGGGTTATGTAGTAGTATACTTCGCCGTTTTTTCTGTTTTTCCACACTTGCAACTCGGGAATCAGTTTATATGTCCACCTTCCATGTTGTTCATTTTCCCAGCGCCATTGCCATTTTAGGAAGACTTCGTGCTTTATCGCTTCTATGCTCTGTGGTTGAGTCGTAGTTTGCCTGGCGTTGAAGATCATCCGGCGCTCATATGCTTGTAGGTCTATGGGAACCATTCCGGCTATAACTAGGACAGCTTGTGTCGATACTGTGCGATACGAGGATGTCACTCGTAGACCAGCTATTCTCAGCGCAGGTAGTAGTTTTCTAGCCCTGATCCGGGTTTCCAAAGTAGTAGCCCAGATTTCAGAAGCATGGAGGAGTATTCCATTTCCAGCCTCCATGAGTAGCTTCCTCTTACTTGGGAGGGGTCCACCAATGTTTGCCATCAGTCTACTTAGCTGAGTTGTTATTCTAGCTGCTCTCGCCGCTGCATACTCTATCTGCTCTGAGTAGGTCAGTTTCGAGTCCAGTCTAACCCCAAGGTATTTAATCGATTTCTTCGTGGGAATAACTAGGTCGCCTATGTTGATTTCGATCTTGATCGGAATGTGTCGTCTGGTTAGTAGAAGCAGCTCGGTTTTGTGCATGGCCAGTTGTATGCCGTGAGATTCTAACCAGTGCTTAGTCCGCATCATAAATTGTCGTAATCTGCGTTGGACTTCGTCTGTTTTTCTGCCTCTAATGATTGAGGCATTGGGTTATCCATGTCTATATTCTCTAATACCCTCGCTCCATTAGCTGTGTTATTCACTAATTGATGACTAGCTACCTACATAATGCGTACGATTTCACGGTGTAATTCTTAATGTTATAATCCCGGGCAGATTCTGGTTTTTCTGTATTGAAACCCAATTCCGTCCTCTTTCCATGTGTAAACCCATCATCCGTGTAGCAAAAAGTCCTCGCGATCATCTGTGCTACAAGTTTCTTTTGTCCAAGAAAGTCAACCTTACTCGGGACTGATATATGAGCCATCTTGTCGATTAATTCCGCTTCAAGGAGAGTGAACGCCTAGTATACCAATTATACCCTGGTGATACGATTTGGAACTCAAGACGATTCACTGTGGTTGTCGTCTCATAGCTAACCCCCAGTGTAGAGGCTATCAAATAAACAAACTCGATTTGCTTTTGCGGCATTGCATGATTAATTGTTTATTGTATTTCAAATTTATTCTTGCCAAAATAATGAATTCAAGTTTATTTTTCTTTCAATTTATTTTCATACACATTTCAGTCCAATTGTTTAAAAGGCCCCCTGTGTGTGATTGTTTTATTAACAGAAATTCAATGCAAAAGCAAATAAACAAAGACTGAAAACAATATGAAAACAATAGTAAATGAATTAAATTAACCCCATTTAATAGACAAAACTCGGCTAAATTATGAACAATAATTTGGCAAGGAATTCAAAAAAAATTGTGAAAATTTTCATTTTCATTCTTTGCCACATCAACTCAGCTCAAGTAAACTGTGGCAGTTGATGTTATGGCCTATAAAACTAATTGTTAAGGCTGTTTAGATAAAATTTATTTATTTTCTTCTACTGTTGTTAATATTTTTATTTTGTTTTTTTTATTAGAAAATAAAAAAAATTGTTGTCGATGCCAGCCGCCAAATAAATGCTTGAAGCCAAAAATATTTATGGCCTCAGCGTAAGAATGTGTGACAATAATTAGCCTGGCAGCTATTGTGTTTCGTGCTTCACAAAATTTGTTGCAAATGATTTGTTAATTACCATGTTTATTATTTTAATTTAAAATTGTTGTTGTTGTTGACTTTACTTATTCATTTCATTTTATTTTATTCATTAATTTGCTCTCTTTGTTGTTGTTGGTTTTTTTTTTTACAAAATTGTTTCCATTTTGACCATTATTATGGCCACAATAAATGGATTGATGTCAGACGCCGGCAAACAAACAAAACAAAACAAACAAACTAAAGTTTATTAATGTAGTTGCCACATCTGATTTTATCACAATTTAAACAATTTAAACAATAGCTCTACAGTACTGTGTGAAAGTTCATTTCATTACAATTCAATTCAATTGAATTCATTGTAATAATGTCACCTGTGCGGTTTTGTATTCGTATTTTCAGTTCATTATTCGGGTCATTGTGGCAAGTTATTGTTTTTTTCTCGCCTTTTTTTTGTTACACTTTTATTAACATTTTGTGGTTTTATTTTACAAGTATTACGTTAATAATATTGTATTAATTTTAATTACTTTCATTGACATCTGACAAGCCTTACTGCAAATATCATGTAAAATTCCATAAATTTTGAAAAGAATTTTTTTTCATGACATTCAACCTGAGATGTGTAACAAAATTTTAGGAAAATTTTCTAATTTGTGGTAATTATATTGAAATTTATTTGCATATTTAACTACACTGGATCTCAGAAAAAAATTATTTTTTTTTGTTAACCCTTACACATCAAAAAATTAAAATTTTTTCACATTTTTTTTTAACTAGAGATGTGTAACAAATATTAGGAAAATTTTCTTATTTGTAGTAATTTTGTATTAATTTATTTGAATATACAATTACACTGGACTACAGGGAAGAAAATTTTTTTATTAACCCTTGAACATAATAAAACTTAAATTTTTTTTGACATTCAACCTGAGATGTGTAACAAAATTTTAGGAAAATTTTCTAATTTGTCGTAATTTTGTAGGAATTTATTTGCATATTAAATTACACTGGATCACAGAAAAAAATAATATTTTTTTTTATTAACCCTTGAACATCAAAAAAATTTAAATTTTGTCACATTTTTTATGACATTCAACCTGAGATGTGTAATGAAATCATAGGAAAATTTTCTAATTTATGATAATTTTATTGAAATTTATTTGTATATTCAATTGCACTGGACGGCAGAAAAATTTTTTTTGTTAACCCTTGAACATCAAAAAAAATTTTATGTTAGGTTAGGTTTGTGTGTAACAAAAGTTTAGGAAAATTTTCTAATTTGTGGTAATTTTGTTAAAATTTATTTGCATATACAGTTACACTGGAATACAGAAAAAAAATTTTATTTTATTGAACCTTGAACATCAAAAAAGGAATTACAGGACGTTGTGTATATTATTTTCTTTCTCAACCGATCAATAACACAACGACCATAGAGTATGATACCTAAATGATCCAATTTAAGTAATATATTGATACGCTACTGGATGAGTTCAGCAACATGGCACAGTTCTGCTTCAGCCCATTAAAAAACAGACAGCCTAACGAAAGTGTTATTCACACATACATACATAATTGGTCATTACAACCCTTCAGTCAGGATTGCGACCTATCCTCTGACACCACTTATATTGTGGGTGTTATTTCTATCCAATAAGTGGCGGGATCTACAGTTTAAAGCCGACTTCGAACGAAAAAAACTTTTCATGGCAATTTTTATTTACTCTCAGAGTTTATGCCCGAAATCTGCTGATAGGAAGTCGCCGAAGAAATATTTGTTCAGATTTCGTTTTGTTAGAGATGTCTGTCATAGGGTTGGAATCATGGTCTCATTCCAAATACGCCAACGCACTACCTACTAGACTACGGCGACGAAAGTGAGATATATACATGCAAATGTTCATGTGTGAATTGGCATGCGTGAGGAATGTGCCTACTCTAGCAACTTCATCAGCTTCATACTTATGCGGGATACCACTCTCATCCAAAGAAAAAAAAATAGAAATTGAACTGTATTCGCCTGTTATTCATGCGTTTCTCCCAATTGTAGTCATTGTGTTGACTATTTCTCTGTTGCAGATGTATAGTGAAACATCCACATCTCATTTATGATTACAAATCGCAAGAAAAATTCGGCATTATTGCACTGAAACATTGACAAACACTTTATTGAAATTTATAATCCATTTTGATCACAACTTTCTTTAAAAGGAAATTTTTCGATCAATTATGGCTGAGTGGATAAAGTCGCCGTACTTTTGCAGCGTCTTTCATACAGCAATATCAGCCATACAGGTTGCTGTGGTAATTATTGAAAAAAGCAACATTTTCAGGATGACATGTTTTTCTGTTCTATTCTGGCGTGTATTTGCTTAGGAAAACTCTGTTATTTACGTATATTGCACTCAGCAACATTGTTGGTTTCGCTACAGAACATTGTTGCCGGACACTCTCACTATGCGGAAGAGACTTAGAAATCTAGTCTATGAATTCCGAAGAAGGTTTAAGAACGAACAAGAGGATAAGACACAGAATCAAAAAATACATGAGCTTCTACCAAGAGAAAAATCCAGGGATAGGTATTAGGAAACTCTACTGTCTTACCTCGAGTTCCGTAAGCTTCCAGAATCGAAAGAAAGAATTGAAAGTCACAAGGAGCAAGGCCTGTACCATACGGCGGGTGAGATGAAACCTCCCGTCAACTATTCTTCAAATAGTATTTGGCTGACGCCGTAATATGTGGCCGAACGTTATCATGTTGGAAAATTACGGCCTTGTGTCTGGTTGCATATTCAGAGTGTTTGTCGATTAATGCTCGTTTCAAACGAATTAGTTGTTATCTACAGTGATCAACCGTGATGGATTGACCCTGTTTTAGCAGCTCATAATGGATCACACTCCTCTGATCTTACCAAATACTGAGCATTACATTAACGCATGGGATATTCTGCTTGATGGTGGATTTGACCCGTTGACCGAGGTTTACATATGATTTCTTAAGCATAGTGTTGTCGTATTGAAAAAATTTTTTGTGGCCAGAAATAATTAATAAATAAAATAATAAAAAATTATTTCTTTCTAAAGCGATCAAACCGCATTTCCGATATGCCAAATCATACCGATTTCCTTGTTTTTAATGAATCCTGCTGTTTTCCAAGGTTTTAAAATAGCTGCTTGAGTTACGCCTAATGACTTTACGAGCTCTTCCTGAGTCTGACAGGAATATTCATCAATCTATTGTGTTTTTGATAGAGCGGGCTTACGGTCTGATTCCACAGGCAAATGATGACTCTCGTGTGCAATTTCCTTTGCAAAATAAGTGACTGAACAGCTCTTCCCGCAAATATTGTTTTTTCGACACTTTGAAATATTTTTTCTCGTGAAAAAAAGGACTGCGATGTGCATAAAACACCGCATAAGTAAAGGTAAGCCATTGTTAATGACGATTTTTACGTTATACTACCAATATGTGAAGTGGTGAGAAGTCGCCGTAGTCTAGTAGGTAGTGCGTTGGCTTATTAGACGTAAGGCCACGGTTCAAATACCAGATCAGACATCTCTAACTAAACGAAACATGAAAAAATATTTCTTCGTCGACTTCCTCTCAGCAGATTTCTGGCAAAAACTCTGAGAGTAAATAAAACTGCCATAAAAAGTTTCTCAAAAATTTGTCGTTTGGAGTCGACTTTAAATTGTAGGTAACGCCTATCATGTATAAAATTAACTCAGACAATATAAGTGGTGTGATAAACTAAACTCCATAATCCTGACTGAAGGATTGTAATGACCAATTATGATTTTATGTATGTATGTGAGAATTTTTTTTAGTTTAGTCCTCTGTCTTTTCACCACAACTTTCGTTATAAAAGTTATCTTCTCTGTAGAGCAACATTTAGGAGTCGAGTTATGTGAAGAGGACGAAAGCGATTTAATTTTTTTTTGATTCGCAAATCATGATGCAAATTTATTCGAATTCTAGGTCCTTTAAACCTTAATTGCTCAGCATTTTAACCACTACGAAACATTACTACTTGCTAGTTCCCAGATCAGGAAAAAATTAATGCAAACGCTGGTGTCGTCTGTGTAAGAGTCGTTCGTGACACATCGCCTGCCTTCCAAAATGTATCAATACAAAGTTTGTATGCAGTTCTACTACGTTATATAAATTTTATAGATATGCAAAGTAACCGAACAATGCATCAACTATAAGTACGACGCCTGATTGCTTTTTGACTGCGTTAAAAATACACATTGACGACGTTTTGAAATAGTATACATTGTAAACATTTTGTACAGCGCCATTATGAAACACGATACTTTGTTCAAACATAAAGCAACTAACATTTTGGAAGGCATCCTGTCTTTTAAACCTGGATTGCTAAGTATTTTAACCACTGCTAGGCAATACTACTTGTTAGTTCTCAGATCAGGAAAAAATTAATGCAAATTCTTGTCCCGTCTGAGAGTCCTTCGTGACACATCGTTTGCAATTTCTAAAGACTTAGCCTAACTTTAGCCAAAAATAGAGGATGCTGCCTTCTTTCGTAAAATATTGCTAACAGATCACCAATACAACTATGAATTTTTCATCACTAGTCTTCTCGTTTTTCCACACTTTTCTAGAGTTAGGGAGACAATATATTCAGAGAGACGTTAACATTATGGCCTATATTTTGAGCAGCTTGACTACATGCCTATTAACCAAGTATAAAAAATTGCCTGTGTAGTAGGCCCTCCAATTCGAAATGACAAACAGTTACTAAATAACAGTACATTTTCCACTTTTATTTATTTATTTATTTTCATTACATTTTCAATTACCATTTTACACTCATAAAATATTGAGAAAGAAATAAAAAAGAGAGGAAAAAAATTGTCATAAAAAGCAGTGAACTATAAATCCATGTAACTTGTCAAATTTGTATGCAACATCTGTAACTCGTATCAACTACATGCATGCAACTGCCACTACTGCAACAACAACAACAACAACAACATAAAAATAATAGAACAAATAAATACAAATTTTTTTGTTGTTGTTGTTTTTATTTATATTTCAAGTGCATAAGTTGTTGGTGTTGCTGTCAGAGTGTTATTATTGCTGTTGCTATTGCCATTGTTACTGTTGACAATTATTACAAGTTATTGTTGTTGTTGGTTTCTTTTTATTGTTGTTTTTTTATTATTAAAAAATCAATCTTTGTTTTTGTTGTTTTTTTGATATTTTTTTTAATATTTTTCCTCGGGTTTTATAATTTTAATATGATGACGTAAACAATAATTCTTTTTTTATTTTCCTTCATTTTTTTAATAAATTTTTTATGTTTTCTGGTTGCATAATTCATATCGTTTGTTAGTAAAATGTAAGCGAGCATAGGTAAAATAGTAATAAAATCCATAAAAGAAAACAATATGACACAAAAATGAAATGATTAATTCATTTTTATGGCATTTTAACGTGTTACATGAATACTTCATATACGTGTTATGAGGCAATAGGAGGCCAATAAGTAAAAGCAGCGTTACATAAGGTTTTCAAAAATATGGTTTTGAATCCTTACAGAGAAAAGTTGAAGCCTTACAGGACTTTACTTGCCCGATATTGTTACGAATTCAAATACTGATGATACTGTAACGCCTACTACAAATAGGAGAATAAACGATCCGTGTTCAAAAGCTTTTCGATTTTTCAAATTTTTAGACTGAAGAAGCTCCAATTCCGTCAAACCAGAGGTCAGCAATGAGTATTCCAAACGATGAGTAGATTCGTATGATTCGAATAATTTCTGATACTTATACGCATTCATACTTATTTTAATGCCATACTCATACTACTCATATTCAAAGTTTGAAATACTCATGGTACTCGTACTTAACAATACGAAGGATGTTATTGATTTCGACTCTCCTTGACTCATCGTATACACGAATCACAAAATAAGTATGATTCGCGTAAGAACACTACAATACTCACAAGAAGGTTGTGTGTTTGCTCTGCGTGCTGTCTTTGTCTTTTTTGCTTATGTGTCTTTCTTCTTCTTCTTTTGATGAATGATTCGAATCATTTATGAGTATTATAAGTATTTTTCTAAATTTATGAATCCGAATGAGTAGGCGTATGAATCGAACATATTTCGAATGTTATGAGTTTGATGTCAACGTTGTACTCATACTTATTGCGACTTGTACTTATAAATCAATGTTGTAGTGAGTACGAATGAATCAGAGTAGTTGAATTTCAATACTGTTGACTCACTCATACTCAAAATTTCATGAGTACTCATGAGTAGCGAAAAAGCGATTCATTGCTGATCTCTGCTTCAAACTGAGGGATGCCACTTGATTGTTGATTGCCTGAGAATATATTTGTGCAATTACACAACTCAGCTATTGTTGGTCTACCTTCTTCAACTTTAACTTATAAGTTTCGACAGATTCAGTCTTCTATCTGAAGAAACCTTTAATAGCTTGTAAGCCTAATATTGAATCTTCAGCAGATCATACATACGGAATTGGTCAATACAACCCTTCAGTAAGGATTACGACTTAGCTTCTCACAAGACGTATGTTGTGTGTGTTAATTTTTTTAAGTGAGTGGCCGAACTACAAATTTTTTGAGAAACTTTTCATGGTGATTTTATTTCACTCGCAGAGTATTTGCCAGAAATCTGCTGTAAGATAGTAGTCGAAGAAATATTTCTTCATGTCTCGCCTTCAGCAGATTTGTCCGGGAAAATATTCGGCATAAAACCGTCTATAAATTGAAATTGAAAATGAATTGTGTCTGTTCTATCTACGAATCTGAAGGATCATTATTTTCTAAATTCTTGGCAGTTGGCGTTGTCTAGTAGGTAGTATGTTGGCTTATTAGACGTAAGGCCACGGTTCAAACCACAGGTCAAACATCAAAAACGAAATATAAAAAAAAAAATATTTTTTCGGCGACTTCGTCTCAGCAGATTTCTGGCAAACATTCTAAGAGTAAAATAAAAATTGCCATTAAAAGTTTCTCAAAAACTTTTGTGATATAATTTACGCGCAAAATTAACACACTTAGCATAAGTGGTGTAAGAAACTAGGTCGTAATCCAGACCAATTTGGTATTTATGTATTTATGTATGTATATATGTATGTAGTTATGTATGTATGTATGTATGTATGTATCTAAGTATGTATGTATGCATGTATGTATGTATGTAACTTGATAGTGGACTGCATGAGAATATATTTGTGAAATGGCGCGTCTTATTACCCGCCTGTATCATCTTCAATTTTAATTTTTAAGTATCGACAGATCAGAATATTATTGCTGGGCTCTATCTGAGGCCAAGCGTTTCCTCACACGTTTCCAGAATGTAATTCATTCTCATCGTCTCAGAATTTACATGTTGACCTTATTGATATTTCACAACAGAAGTTTTTATTGCCTCAAACCCACTAAGTTTGGGAAGGAAACGGCTTTGACTCCTCTTATTTTTAATTTAGTTGGGAATCGCATCCCTTTTCAAACATCCGTCACCACTTCACAGAAGCGTTCGAGCCTCATCAACGGTGGGGAAGCTCCCTTCGATTCTCGTATGATGGCCTGTCTGTTTTGCTATATTTTGTCTTTTGTACCTCTTATCCAAATTGAAGATATACACGAGTTACAATTTTGGCTCAATGTATACGTCACCAAACAGGATTTTCGGATTGATTTATTGAATATTAGCCGAAGATAATTTAAGAATTGCCAATGCTCCCTGGCAGAAGCAGTGTTTTGTATGGTTTGTAGACTGGTGGCCTCATTGGACCGCATTTTATGATTACCGAACTTTTTGTGTCCGAAATGAAGGAATTTAACTCGGTTGACAAGTGACTTCCGTAAGACAGCACTCAATAACACGACCTTATTGAGAGTCGAGCCTAGCGAGTAATTGATATCACGAATGAGCAGTCCATGTGCAATCTATCGCGTATAGAGATTAACCAGCCACAATTCTAGCCCTGTAAGACAACATTACAGCTGTAATTGGTAGGATGCCAGACGGATTGGTGGGGACAACAATTTGGCTCCCGACGAGATCACATTTGTATGAACAGATCCTTAAAAAGGCAGGCCTTAATTAATTACCACAGATAAATATTTGATTCACTTTAGTGCTGTGTTTCATAACGATTCATAACGACTGAAAAAATCACCCGTTGTCTTTTGGCCCTAATATATAACATGTTTTTCTAATAAAATGATAAGTTAGATGCAAACATGTTAAATCGGGGAGTTAGTGAATGTTAACGTAACAAATGCCTATTGTAGAGTACCTTTAATTTCATTTATTCACTTGAAAAAATACTCTCACTTGCCAACAATGAATTTCCATCAAAAAAATTTTTTTGTTTCATTTCATTACCGAAAAAAAAAAGTTCATAAATTTCATAATTTTTATGTTTTATTTCATGTAAAATGATGGCAGAATAATAAAAAAAAAATTATGAAGAAATTATAGAAGTCATTCAAACAGCAGGCAGTCAAGCGCGTTTGCATGTTGTCATACACATCCCAACATGCAATCAGGCAGTAAGGCAGGCTGGTAGACAGTCAATCAGCTAGTCATGCATGCATGGCATACAGGCTTATAAATGTCGTGAGTTTACGATTTGTGGTTGGATTTAATTGTTAATTTATATGTATGTATGTTCAGTGTATGTCTGTATTTCTTTTTGTTGTTTTCTTGTGTTGTTTTTTGGAAAAATATCAGTCACTTTAAATTGTCATAAAAAATTAGTTTTTCAATTTGTTAAACATGCCTCTTGTTTTCTTTTCTTTTTCATTTTATTACGATTATTTCTTCAGGTTACAATTTCATTACAGTTTGGTTTATCAAAGAAAAAATTCGTAATAAAAAGGAAAATAAACTTTCTTTCTGTTTTTCTAAACAAAATATTTAATTTTTTTATTTGAAATACATACATATGTACATATGTAGTATGTATGCTTGTTCATTTAGTTTATTTGTTGACTTTTGTCACAAGTCAGCTCTTTTTCTTCTTCTATTTTTTTCTTTTCTTTTCATTTTTATTGGTCAAATTATTTATGACAGTCGTAAATCTTAACTGCTGGTTAAATTACATTTTGTTTCCTTTTCTTCTACTTTTTATTTTTCTTCATTTGTACCCATAGTGCACTGTTAAGATTTTAGAATTTCTTGCCTTTTATTTGGGCTTGTATGTTATTGTTATTTGTTTTTTGTAAAGATTTCTATCATGGTAACCAGTTAACAAACAACAACAATTTTTTTTATGTTCGATCATAAAATTTGAAATAAAATAATTTGTTTTCAATTAGTCAGTAGAACCCAAAAGCATTAAAAAAATAAACCAAATACTTGAAGACTATCTCTAGAAGAAGATAGAATAGTAGGCCGAAATTATGTAAACAACAAAATTAAAACAAGCATTTTTTTTTTGAATGATAAAGAGAGTTTGAAGTCAACCGAGAATGACAGATTTTTAGAGAAACTTTACTTGGCAATTTTATCTACTTTCAGAGCTTTTGCCAGAAAACTGCTGAGAGAAAGAAGTTACTGAGAGAAATATTTTTTCGTTTTTCATTTTGTTCGAAATGTCTGAGTTAGTCATACTGCCTCCCACAGTACAAGTTCAGATTATATATATGAGTTCAACTGCATTATCTCCTATCTATCGCATCTGCTAAGAAGAACTTTCATGAAGGTACAAAAAAATATTTCTTCGGTGACTTCCTCTCTGACCAAGTGGGTGGATAAATTCAAGTACACTGCTCAGTAAACGATCCACCAACACCCCTACGTTCAACAAATATAAGCCCTTGGCTGTGAAAGTATGAAAGAGAATCCGATGCAGTCGAATTCGCGGCATTTACTAGGACTGGGCCCATTCGCTGACCACAATTTGGCGATTTTTGCATCCTGATTTTAACCTACACCAGTACATTATTCAACTGTCTTGGAAACTGAAGATAAACGATCATAGACAATGGCATGTGTTCGCTGAATGGTCTCCGTAGTGGTTGGCAAGTGACTCTACTTTTCAAACGAAAGTCACCTTCAACAAAGAGGCATATTTTTGGATGAATGGATACGTGAACAAACAAAATTGTTGAATTTAGGATGAGAACAATCCAATAGCATCCAATGCAATTGGAAAAAGTCAATGTTTGGTGTGGAGTTTTCGCTGGCGGTACATATTTTTTTGAGAACAACTTTGGCCACAGCACTACTGCCAACGACGAGAACAATAAATCAATGATTACCAAATTCTTTCTTGAATTGGATGATCTGGACACCAACTATGTGTGGTTTCAATATGATGGCTCTATGTGACATACAGCCCATGCCACATTGGATATTTTACATGAGTGTGGTCAGCTCACGTGGAGGTGATGCGAAGTGGTGATCAAGATCATGCAATTTGATATTCATAGACATTTTCTTGTGTGATTTGCTGTAGTCGCGGGCTTATTCCAATCAACTACTAACCACAGCTGTCCCTAAAGCCTACAAAATCCTTACCATTGGTCAACTTAAGTCTGATTTATGCGACAAAGTCATTGAAAATTTTACATTTCGCGTGCACTCCCTACAGAGAAACCGTGAAGGGCATTTGATTGCTGATTCCACACATAATGGCATCAATAGCTCCTTCCAACGAATAGAAAACTTCGATGATATCTCGTCTACACTTTGTTTTATTTAAATTTGAAGAAGCACTTAAAAACTTAGAAGCCACCGTATTCGAGTAGATGGTGTATTTGGCTTATTAGACGTGAGGCCACGGTTTAAAACTCTGATCAGACATCTTCAACAACACAAAATATAAATTCGCCGTGGTCTAGTAGGTAGTGTGTTGGCTTATTAGACGTGTGAGGCCTCGGTTCAAACCCCAGGTCAGGCATCTCCAACAAAAAACAAAATATGAAAAAATATTTCTCCGGCAACTTCCTCTCAGCAGATTTCAGGCAAAAACTCTGAGAGTGATATAAAAATTGGCATGAAAAAGTTTCTCAAAAATCTGTTGTTCGGAGTTGACTTTAAACTGTAGCTCCCGTCACTCATGTATAAAATTAAGACAAACAATATTAGTGGTGTGAAGCTAGGTCGCAATCCTGACTTAAGGCTTGTAACGACCAATTATGTATGTATGTAATCACTTAAAAATAGGTCCTATGTTAGGAAGATTTCTCCTGTTAAGTTCATGTGAATACCACTTCCATTAGTTCCGTACTCTTATGATAATATTTTCATTGTTTTTTTATGTGTTTATTTATTTAATTATTTTTTTCTTAAAGTTTAATTACATTAGATTGGAAAAAAAGAACTTAATTTCCTACTTTTTTACGGAAATACTTTTATTGAATTTAAATAATTTTTTTGCAACAGAAATTTCTCATGATCTACATTTAAAACAATTTAAAATTCAAATTTTAAAATGTTTTTCCGTATTTTTTTTGTATTTTTTCTGTGCATTTAAAGTGATACCGATATACATAAATGAGTTTAATATAGTTTTATAAATATTTTAATTAATTTGCAAAATAGTACACATGCTCAAAAAACTGTTGATAGTCAAAAACCTTATGAAGTTATTCGTGTGGACATTGTGGATTAGTCTTCGACTCAGCAACAAACCATAAAAGAATACAAAAAATTCGAAACATATAGGGACTTATTTCTAAAGTACAGACAAAAGCGTTTGTGAAAATCCGCTGTGCAAAGGTGCTTTCGTTTAGTTTCCCCTGTAGCAGGACATTCACACAGAAAAGTAGATCTTCATCTTTCTCCTCGTCAAAATAGCACCCACAATAGTCAGCGCATTACAAAGATGTGTGTTATTCCTCACAGAAATTGTCAAAGTTGCATACGTTGCTAGTTAATTCCTGGCATGTGCATCAATTTAATTGGTTTCTAATCGTTGGGGATTTCATCCCTTCTGCTTGTGGGATTTTCAAAAGTCGCTGACGTATGCGAATAGTCCACAAGCCACAGTGGTTCTCAAAGCCAACATAACCCATGCCTTAAGTCAGACTCACCCTGATGATGTCTGAGCCAGAGTTATGGAAAATTGTACATTTCGGATATGCTACTTGCAGTGAAACCGTGGTGGACATTTGATCGATGTTATAATCCACATATATTGGCATCAATAGATCTTTTAAAGGAATAAATAATTTCGATGATATCATATGCACGTACACACATACATATAAAATTGGTCATTACAACCCTTTAGTCGGGATTACAACCTATCTCACACCATTTATGCTGTGTGTGTTAATTTGATAAATGAGTGTCGGGGCCTACAGTTTAAATTCGACTCTGAAGGACAGATTTTTTGAGAAAAATTTCATGGCAATTTTTTATTTACTTTTTGGATTTTTTTTTTTGCCAGAAATCTGTTGAGAGGAAGTCACCTTAGGAATATGATTTCATGTTTCAGTTTTGTTGGAGAAGTCTAATCTGGTGCTTGAATCATGGCTTCACTTCTAATAAGCCACTGCCTACTAGACTACAGCGACTTCAACCTCCCACACACACTCTAGTTTATGTTAATTTGAAGACAGGAAGCTCTTAAAACCGAGCCAACAGTAGGTAGAGATTGAAATCTCGCATTAGCTTTTCTGGAAGATCGAGTTGGTAGCCGACATTTTGTCTGGTTTTTGAAGATTTACAGATTCTTGGAGAAAAGGAATCACCTATCTAGTAGGTGGCTTATTAGACGTGAGGCTACGGCTTAGAATTCTTTACACAAAGTATTTCTTCGGCGACTTCCTCTCAGCAGATTTCTGGCAAACACTCTGAGAGTAAATAAAGTTGCCATTAAAAGCTTCTCAAAAATCTGTCGTTCGGAGTCGACTTTAAACTGTAGCTTCCACCACTTGTGTATAAAATTATATTTCGTGTGGGAGGCTAGGTCGTCATCCTGACTAAAGGGTTGTAATGACCAATTATGTATGTATGTATGTATATGCAGATTCTGTGAGAAGGAAAGCGAATCATTGGAACGCATACTTGAAATCTGAGAGGCGTAAATAGATTTCAGAAGCGGACTTAAGATGAGTATGATTCTTACCAATACTGCACAGCATCAGAAGATTTATCAGGACAACAGTGTTGGTGTCTTTTGGTCGCTAGACTTCAGTAACTCTACACAACAATACCCAAAACAAGTGAAACTTGTTACTGTAGTTATCAGAAAGGATAACGTTAAAGGAATAAACATAAAACCTGACTGAAAAAGCTAATAAACTTGGCATAATATTTGCATGTTTCGCTTGATTAACTAACATTAATTTTCGAGTGTAATTGAAAACTATAAATGTATGCCATGTAAAACAATTATGCCTATAAATATGTGACAAAATATGAATAATTTAACTTAAATTTTTTGTATTTTAATTGGCCACATTATGGGTATTCACTGACAGATGTAAAGGAATTAAAACAATGGTTTTGTAATGGTTTTGTGTAATGCTTTTTGTGGCAATGGAAAATAGGACATGAGGCGATAAGGCATTGAGAACAGTTTTATTTGTCGTTTTGATATTTGAAACCTATTGTGAGAATCAGGGATGATATTTTAAAAATAAGAAAAGTTATGGTTCTCTACCGAGTGAAATATATGTATGAGTGCCCTTCAATAGACTAGAAGGATCCCGAATGGGTATGAATAAAAAAATAATTTCTAAACTATACAACTCATGTAGTTAATCGCGCTTATCCTAAATATTGTTGGACTTTAGCAAATTGTTTTTCAATTATTTAATTTTCCTATCATGTTTTTTTTTATTTATTTTTCAAATTCATTAAAATGCTAAAGAGTAACGAAACAACAAAAAAATAAAGAAAATTATACAGAAATTTATACTTAAAAGAAATTGTTATTTAAAATATGCAAAAAGTGAATTATTTAAACGCATTAAAATGCTTATAAAAGCATATGAAATACACAAAATACAAATTAAATAAAATATTTATTGTTGTAAATAAAAAGAAAAAAAATGCAAAAACATTTTTGGAATTAATCTCAATTTAGGCGAAAAATCATAAATAAAACAACAAAAATCCAACAACAAAATTGTCAGTAAATTAAAGTTAATCAGAAAAGGATTGTAATTTAATTTTAAAATAATTGGAATCAAAGTTATTAAGTCTGTGACAAATCACAATTTCTTAGCAATGAATCAGACGAATGGTTCACTTCAATGACTATGATTGAAAAGTTGAAAGTTGCAATGGAACTAGTATTACCCATCTAACGCAGGCAGAAGTTGCTTCTTTGGCGCATGAAGCAATTGCCTGCAAGTATGTGCCTTAATTCAGAAGCCAACTAAACCCAGGATTGAAGTCGCCGTAGTCTAGTAGGTAGTGTGCTGGCTTATTAGACGCAAAGCCAGGGTTCGAGCCCCAGGCCAGACATCAAAGACAAAATACAAAAAGTATTTCTTCGGCGACTTCCTCTCAGCAGAGGACGTTGTACAATGGGTCAATTCGACCTCCGGGTACTGTACTTGTCTTAATTGACAAGTACACGTCCTCTAACCTAACCTAAACCCAAGTAATATTCCTGTGGATAAATGTTTCTTTTAAACATTTCTTCTATGACATCTACATTATGACCGAATTTTATAGGGGTTGAGGCTTTCCTTAAATATCGAGACTTTCATTAACCGCTTTCTCTCCTCAAATTAAAAAAAAAATAGAGCGTCTAGGTCGTAATGTCGCATTTTTTATTCGTTTAAAAGCCCTATTAAAACAATTATGTGGGGAATATAACATCGTTCAAACGTCCACCACCCACAGCTTCTCTGGATGGAACACATCCGTAATGTTAAATTTTCTATGACTCCGATACATAGATTAGGTTAGGTCGTAGTGATAACTTTGATTACCAAAGCTCACTTGAGCAAATGACGCTTGTACGATTCGAATTGAACCAAACCATGGAAGAAGTCGCCGTAGTCTAGCGGATAGTGTGTTAGCTTATTAGACGCGAAGTCATAGTTCAAACCACAGGTCAGACTTCTCCTACAAAATGAAATACGAACAAATATTTCTTCTGCGACTTCCTCTCAGCAGATTTCTAGCAAAAACTGTGAGACTGAAATAAAATTGCTATGAAAAGTTTCCAAAAAAAAAAAATCGGTCGTTCGGAGTCGACTTTAAACTGTAGGTCCCAACACTCATGTATAAAAATTAACAAAATTAGGTCATAATCCTGACTGAAGGGTTGTAATAACCAAATATGTATGTATGTACGTATGTAAAACGTGTGGGAGGTTATCATATAAATTTTTTATTCGCTTGAAGGCCTTATTAAATCCATTATGTGTGGCTTATAATATCATTCAAACGTCTGCCACAGCTTCTCTGGATGGAACTCATCTGAAGTGGTAAATTTTCCATGATTCTGACACACAAATCAGTCTGAATTTGAACGATGGCTTGGGTTATGTTGGCTGGGGTTTGTGTCTTTTGCATATACACTTGCGACTTAAGAAAACACCACAAAAAGGTAGTCTAATGGGTTGAAATTTTACAATCTTAATGGTCAGTTCACTTAGACCCTACGTGAGATAATCATGTCTTCAATCGCTTGTGCAGAATATCCAATGGGACATCAAGTGTTTGGCATTTAGAGCCGTTTTGTTGAAAATACATTTCATTGGTGTCTAGACCGCGTAATTCAGGTCAACAAATTGATTATTATCGGCCTATAGTGCTCGTTTTTAACAGTAAGGGCCTGACCATGGTTGTTCTCAAAGAAATATGAAGCATTGACACTGTCAGATCAAAATGAACATCAAAGAATGATTTATTCGGGATGCATTGGATAGTCTCGGATCTTATGTGGATTGTTATCATCCCAAATCCAACAGTTTTTGTTTGTTCACATACACATTCATTCAAAAATGGAGCTCATCGCTGAAAATGAATTGTCAATGAAAATTATTTGCCAACTGCTCCAGAACCCATTTAGTGAACTCTAGTCGTTGTGTATGGTCGTGGTAACACATGCTGAATAATGACAACTCATTTGACAGATGAAGCTTCAACAAGATGGCAGTTATCAACTGCTAGTGTTCGGAAATCTCTGTTGGAGGTTTCTATACATGTTAGCTTTGAATATTTAAGCTGCTAGCCATTGCATTGTGAAGCTGATAAAACTACTTTAAAAGCTGAAATACTATTGCTGCTTTAGAGGAGGATAGGACACGTTGTAAAATACCCATTCATACGTAGATAATTGGTAATTACAAACCTTTTATCAGAATTACGACCAAATAGTTGCGGCTGCTCTATTGATTGTTAGCAAGAATGCTAGAACCAAAGCTGGCGAACTGCCCATAATTTTCTGTTGTATAATGTGGATTCATCAGCACAATGGTTTCTTATTCTATATTACACAATTCTCTAATGATAAAGAGCGTGACGTCATATCACCTTTATGCGCAGAGGATTCAGATTCAGGATTTTTAAAAGGATTGCGAACTAGTTTCTTACATCATTTATGTTGTGTGTGTTAATTTTATACATGAGTGGTGGGACCTACAGTTCAAATTTCAATCCGAATGACAGATATTTGAGAAAGATTTCATGGCAATTTTTTTTTGACTCAGAGGTTTGCACAGAAATCTGCTGAGAGGAAGTAGCCGAAGAAATATTTCTTCATGTTTCGTATTGTTGGAGATGTCTGATTTGGGGTTTGAGCTGTGGCCTCACGTCTAATAAACCAACGTACTACCTACTAGACTACAGCAACTTACTAGACTACGGTGACTTCAAAAAACCTATTCGGCTTAAGCCTAGAACACCCTAAAATCAAGACTCACTCACACATGAAAGAGCCAGCTTGAAAAGCAAATTACAATCTCCGGATAACGTCAGTGATTTAAAATCGTGAAATGATTTTGCTGTGGGACACCATTATGACTCAATTGGCTACAATGTTAACTTATTTATCAGCATTTTTAAATATTTTTAACTCAAAACTCATGTAAATTTTCTTAGTTCAGGTACCTTAGATTATGAAAATCCCCTAAACCAACTGATATGAACTGTTTTGCTTTGATTAAATTATTATTCACCCGAAAGAGCGACGTTATGACTAGAATTTCAAAAGTATTGAAATGTTGTTTTTATTCTTAACATTTCATGGATAAGATATGGCGAGCAAATTGCTGCGATTATTAAATTTTGATTGTCAACAATTAAAGAATTTCGTGGAAAATCTGAAAATAGTCATTCAACTTCAATATTTCACAACGCCACCTTAAAAAAAAACCAATCAACCAACGCACGCAAAAATGGAAGAGCAATGAGGAGTTGTCTAAACTGCTGTATTGTTTTTGTGGCTCTCTACGTTGCCACCATCAAGTAGCAATGGTAGTAGCAGTTTGAGTCAAATGTAATGTTACGTTTACAAACACTGCCTGCCTGCCAAACAAACTATGACTGCAAGCTACAGGCTGCTGTGTGTATATGTTCCCCCCAGAGTGTACATTAAAATGCCTTTAAAAACGCCTTTGCTTTTTTTTATTATATGTTGCACGTATAGGTAAAATAATAATAGTATACCATACATATACAGTAACAGACTCTATGTACATACATACATACATGTGTATTTATCTCTCTCTCTGTGTTTTTATTTTTTTTGGGGTCAAACCAATAACCGCACTATTACGTTCATCTTTATTTATGAACGTTTTTTTCCAAACACACCTCTGGCACTACTGGCTGTCTGTGTCTGTCTGTGTGTGTGTGTGGTCCATTGGTCTGGGTTATAAATTTCACCACACTGTCAATTTAAAATCAGAAAATGGTCGGCGGCATTAAGTCCACTGCCGTTGTTGAAAGTTGGCAACAACAGAAATATATGTTGCGATGTAAATGTTGAAGGACATTAATAAAGAAATAAAATTGGCAGCATATGGCCTATAAAACAATAACAAATTATTGTTTAAAATGATAAAAATTGCAATTAAATAGGCCCCATATTATTATAATAATTTCATTAATGAGGCAATTTATTTAATTGAATATCAAGAGATTATGTCCCTGGTAGTCTAGTCTGTCAATGGCAGTATGGACGTGTTACACTATAAAGAGTACATTGTCTTGATTATTTATTAATAAAATAAATTAGTCGTAGCCTTTCATCAGTCTGAAGCCTTTTATCATTATTGTTATAGAGCGGTGCTATAGTACTGCAACCATACAATCTAGTATAGTCTCCTTAAATTTTACAAACGTAATCTTATATATGGCTCCGATTGACCTAACAAACTTCAGAATGCTGAATGGTGTCAACAGAGATAATTTCCTGTTCAGCACTTGATATGCTCCGAAGTATTTATTATTATTATTTATTCCTGGGATGTATTAGCATCTCACAAGTTTCAGGATCTACACTTGGAAACGATGCCCATTCTTAACAGATTTACTTTAAGTTTACTGTGCTCTGTCCAAAGGCCAATTACTAACATCGGGTTATTCTCTTATCATAATTTCTCAACAAAAATTTTCATTGCCTTAAACCTATTTGGTATGAGAAGATGCGTTGTCTCTCATTAACTTCAATTTCGTTGAATAAAACTTTCCTAAAATCTGCTCCTATTCCACAGAAGGTTCTTACCCCAACAGAGACGTGGAAGCTCCCCTCCCCGTAATCTTATCTGCCTTCTCATTACCGTCAATTCCCACCAGAAGTAACCCTTCTTTATCTACTTATTAGCTGGTACAGCTTTCTCGGACTGCCCGTTAGTCAGACTGTCTAACAGTATTGCTATGTCTCGCCCTTTGTATGTGCCATCCAAGCTGAATTGAGCACATATTTTGATGGCATAGGCATCAGCTTGCAAAATAGCCACGAGTTTCCTCTGGGATTTTTTTAGAAGTCGCCGTGGTCTAGTAGGTAGTGTGTTGGCTTATTAGACGAAAAGCCAGGGTTCGAGCCCCAGGGCAGACATCAGAATAAAATACAAAAAGTATTTCTTCGGCGGCTTCCTTTCAGCAGATTTCTGGAAAAACTCTGAGAGTAAATAAAAATCGCCATGAAAAGTTTCTCAAAACTCTGTCGTTCGGAGTCGACTTTAAACTGTAGGTCGCACCACTCATGTATAAAATTAACACACACAACATAAGTTGTGTGAGAAACTAGGTCGTAATCCTCACTGAAGGGTTGTAATGACCAATTATATGTTCCTCTGGGTTTGGAATACTTTATTCTGGGACCTAAAACTCCAGCTATTCTGACCATCATGGCATACATTCAGTGCATTATTCCTATAAGCCTTCTACATATTGGCATATCCTTAGATGCACTCTATATGACTTCCTCATGTCAATTTACTATCAACGGTCATTCCGAGATATTTTACCTTCATTTTCTGTGCTATCGCCTAAACCAGGAGTCGAATATTCTTCTTTTGATAAAGGTTTCTCCTTCATGTAGAAGGTAAAATTGTAACCTGAGCCGGTTTTGTCCTAAAGCCCAGTGACATACACCACACACTTACAATCTCGAGACCTCGTTTAATTATATCACAAAGAGTGTCTTTAAACTGTTCCTTTACCTATCAAAACTATATTATTTGCATTATCTGCTTTGCAGACGATGTGCATTTCAAGAGTTCGCCCCCAAACATAGTGGAACATTAGTGGTGAAATGACACCACCCTGGGTGATTGTGCCGACCTTTATTATTTCGTTATCTATCTGGATAACAGCGGTGAGTGACTTAGTGTGCTAAGGAACACCCATATAGTCTCCTCCTTCACGTTTGAGGACTCCTGAATGGTTCCTGCTAAGTCTACAAGACCTCTCTTAGTAGAGAGCCTGCCCTATAGGCATGTGTCTTAGCCATAAACCAATTATTTTTCTATGTTCGTTATTTAAGGTTATCGTGAAAGCAATAATTTGAAGTATTCGACTCCACATACATATAGTCGATATCTTTGAAAAGTGATCTATCAAGTATGTGGAATAGATTTCCTTTTCATGCGTTATCAGGAAGAGGAGATAGTCTTCCTCGTCATGAGAAGACTGCTGAGAGGATATCGCTTATTCGAAATGTCTCAGCAGGGGTTTGAATCAAGGGCACTCATTGAACAAAATAACGTGTAAATTGGCGATATTTTTTTTAATACAGATCTGCTCACATACAGTCACACAGATAATTATACGTACCCCCCCTAAAAATCATTTCTTTAAAAAGTAATGAATTTCTAATCTAAAATTTCTTTACATTAGTGTCTGTAACGACACATTTACTTAAATAAAGAAAAAAGATTCCCAAAATCTATGAATTTGTGACTGTAGTTTGCTTAAAACCAATATGGCACCACAGAAAATTATACGTACGACGTATATTTTGTATAAAATTTCTCAAAGGGTAGCCCGGTATATGAAAGGTATTGTGGATAAAAATCCTAGGACTACAGCCGTAGAAATACGAAATATCTCGGAAAGTGATCACAATGTTATTGTGCATTCCGAAACAGTTTGAAGTGTTTTAAGAAAGGACGGTTTGGAATTTGCCCAATAATATATGGACAAGTCAACTGATTTTTGGGCGAATGTAACATTTAGTCAAGAGAACAAATATAATTTGTTCGGCTGTGACGGAAAACAAAAAATTTGAGCATAAATCAGTTGACTTGTCCATATATTATCATTTAAGAAAAAAGATTTTTAGGGGGGTACGTATAATTATCTGTGTGACTGTATATACTTGTAAATACTTGAATGATAAAAACTAAAATATTTCATTTAATTCTCTTCATTATTTTTCTATATTTTTGGAATCGAGTGTTTTTATTTTCATTTTCATTTTTTTAAGTACAAAATCACACCATTTCTCCGAAACGGTTTTTGGCATTTAACGACCATAGATTTCAACACTTGAATTCATACCATAGTTATATTGGCTCTTCAAGTTGATATTGGCAAATGTGAAACCAGGACCACCGGACCATAGACTAGGTTGGGCACCAGAGCTATTGGTAAAACGATCATAGACGAAAACAGCTGTAATATTTCTGTTATTACCTTGGCCCTGAAATTAAAAAAGAAAATCGAAATTAATTTTTATTTTCTTGCTTTTAATTTAAAAAAAAAATTTGCTTTATGGCCTTACCGATTTGGGGAAGTTAACATTGATGTTTCTGTAGTTACCCTTCAGTGGGTATTGTACAACATTTTCACGTAACAAACGCACGTCATTGGCATTACGTCTGCCCCAGCTGGCACTGCTAGTCCAGGCAACGGTAGCCAAAGAACACAATAAACACAAGGTAACGAGAAATTTCATTTTCGAAAATGGTAGCAGGTGGCAGTAGATAGTTCTTCACAAAACTGTTGAACTTCAATGAATTGTTGAATGTTTTTATAATAAAACTTCAATTGTTTTGATAATGGCAATTGGTGTTTTTGTTGTTGTTTTGTGTTTTTTGGTATTTGTATTAATAATTTATAATTTTATTATCATTATCAATATTAATTAAAGAGACGGTGATTTTTTTTCTTTCTTTAATCAGTGACCGAGTGGCACACACTTGTGGTGCGGTTGTTATCAGTTGTAAGAAATAGTAGGTGTATTCACTAAGAAGTGAGAAACAAAAGAAATGTTTTCGATTTCTTATAAATGACAATGAAAGCATATATGTATATACGTTCCCTTCAGTTCCTTTATGGATCAGCTGCATGGTAATTTTTTGTGGCTGCTCTCTTGGTACGATAGATCACGATAGAATAATAGAACCAAAGCTAACGAAATTCCCTTGTACAATGGTTTCTTAGTCTTTGTTATACAGGTCTTTAATGCCAAATTGGTAGCGTGACGTCATATCCCCTGCATGCGCAGAAAATTCAAATTTTAAGCGTCTATCATTCTTGTCTATCAGCATTTATTAACAAATTCTTATGCCATGACCTCCAGTCAGTAACAATCGAACAGCGATAATAACGGGTGGGCCATCTATCGGTTTAAATTTGAACCATCGATTATTTCGAATCTGGCAATGCTTATTACATTCTATTCTATCACAAAACATAGTAAATTATCTCCACTGAACGTAATAATCCGATTTAAACTTGAGCAACATTGGGATTTATTGGAAATTTATTTCCAAAACAAAGACAATTGGTGGGAAATTGCAAAAAAAAATTCATCTTTATGGATGAAGCTCATCTTTATGGATGAAGCTCATCTTTATCTTGGTGGGTACGTTAATAAGCAAAATTGAAGTATTTGGGGGCTCAGAAAACTCACACGTGGTCTTACAGAAGCCAATGCACCCATTACGAGTGACTGTCTGGAGCAGCTTGTAGAGCGGAGGCATCATTAGATAAATTTTCTTCTCGCCATTATAACCGAATTTTTTGTACCCGCTCTTTGTGGTATTGATGTGAGCGCTGTTTGGTTTCAATTGGCCGCCAAGAAGCAGATATGATGTCCCGGATATTGTATCATTGGAATTAAAATTTAAAAAAAAATGAATTATTTTTGTGAAGTGAATACCCTTATTATATTGCCTTAACTATTGAAACATTTTATTTTATCTCTTGCGAAAACCTTCACTGGAAAAAAAGAAAGTAACACTTGAAATATATTTCAGTTGAAATTGCTTCCTATTTTTTACTACGAATTTTGAAAATTATTTCATAAATTTCGAGAGATAACAGTTCTGGGGAAATAATTTCAAAAGGATTGATAACTTCGGACTTTAAAGAGATTAAAATTTTTGTTTTGTCAACATCGAGAAAACAAATCCAGTTCTGCTTAAGCATGTGCCATCACCACTCAAGAAAAAAAAAAAGATAAACAAGACAGCTGTTAGGAACTCAAACACATTCACTACGAAAACAAGTATTTCTTAAGGTTCGTTTGAGCCACTGTAGACCGAATTAATGAAAGCCTGAGTACATATTTCTTTTTTTTTTGAAAGATGTGCGCATTTTTAGAACAAATTTTCGTACAACTTTGTTTACTTCTGGGTGGCCCTTTAAATTATTTTTAGGCACTCAGCTTTATGATTTTAATTGAGGAACGGCTGGCCTGTATGCTTAAGGAGGACACAAGTAAAAGCTATTCATAGAATTTTATTCTGTTATCATGGAAAGCTGCTCAAATCTGTTGTTCGGAGTCAACATTTGACTGAAAGTTCCGCCACTCATAATACACATAACTTGGGTGTTGTGCGAAGCTAGGTTGTAAACCTGACTAAAGGGTTGTAATGAGCAATTAAGAAAGTAAGTTTACCTCTAGTCACCTATAGTGGACGGCCTTAGGCAGTCACTAACTGTAGAGAAGTTTAAATAAATAGAGTTACATTCCGCGGACCATGGAGAATACGTTTGTTGGCAACTTAATCGCAGTGCACTCTGTGTAACAGTAGGCATTGGCATTGGTGTTTAGTTGCTTCCAACACGACTTGATACAGCCATTACGTGATGGTTGGTCTGAAGCCTCCAATCTGTTCTGCGTTATAAAGCGCTATTGCGGCTTCCTTAGCCAACATAATTGCACTTTCAAGAGAACTTGGAATTCACACTAACTGGATAAATCCGAATGGCTTACACAAGATTGTTGAATTTGAGACCCAGGGCTTGCAGTTCCTGAGTAACTAATGCACACCCCACAATGATTCACAGTGATTGTTAACGAAATTCCTTACATGAACGTCATAACGAAGGCCGAGCAAAACATTCCAGAACAAATTATCTCAAGACAGTGTGCTGTTCATCGCCATGTCAGTCATATGTGTCTGACGTACGCGATTTGGTAGAAGGCCACGTAAACCACAGAAGTCCGACGCAAACGATACATTTGCATTATGTTTCGAAAGCTTGGCCTGTCAGGAACAAAACCTGAAAATTTCTCGACTTACTACATATAAGACTGACACGGCTTGTCGAGAAAAGAAGTTTTAACACAGGGCTATGTCAGTCATATATGTCTGACATAAAAAATAGTGTTTTTCCGGGAATTTTGGCAAAAGAATTATTTCTGTGATACACTAAGTTTCCTTGATACATTTTTAACTAAATTATCTAATAAAGTTACCGTGGCCCATGTGAAAATTTTTCTGATACTATCGTGGTGATGAACGTGTTAAATTCGTAAGATTTTCTTCTTTGAGTTTTTGTGAAATCTGTGGTTAATGCGAATAAAACAAAAATATTTCCCGGGTTCTAATCCTGTGTTCGACACATGTAATCGATAAGATAAGGCCACATCTCTGTGAAAAAATCTTGGAAAATTTCAGGCAAAAACTGATGACCTATTATCAGAGCCATGGCGGCCATTTGCAGGATATTTTATTCCACACTTAAACGGAACATGTTTTCTTTCTAAAATACCGTTGGCTAGTAGGTAGTGTGTTGGTTTATTAGACGTAAGGCCAAGGTTCAAATACCAACAAAAAAAAATATTAAAAAATTTTCTGCCAAAAATCTGAAAGTAAAATAAAATTGTCATGAAAAGTTCTCAAAAATCCGGCTTTAAACTGTCACTCCCGCCACTCATATATAAAATTAACACAGACAACATAAGTAAAGTGAGAAGCTACATCGTAATCCTGACTGAAGGGTTGTAATGACCAATTATCTATGTATGTATGTAGGTTCTAGGACGCAAGGGTTACCAACTATCATTTCGAAGATATTGTAAAGGGTTGTTATGACCAATTATGTATGTTTTCTTTACTTGTTTTTATTTTGAAATTAAAACACGTTTCTTATTGAGGTTGATGCAATATAAGCTTGGTTTTCCACCATTTTAGGCAAGAGGTTTCAAATTTATTTTCAGTTGACGAAAATTAAATTATTCGCGTACTTTTCTTTTATAAATCTTTGCCATAAAACTCGACTGTGGTATCAATGCCATGGGCAAGTTGTCCTCTTAAAATCAGGCTGAACTGTTTCACTACACTCCAATTCTTGTCCGCATCATACGCTAGTACAACTTGTGGGTTGGCAGTAGTTCGAGTGTTATGCTGAACAAAAACGGCTGTTATTTGTTTATCTTGACTCGCCTTCCCCTAATTTAAAAAAAAAGATTATTTTGTTTTGTTTTTAAATAAAAAAAATCGAAAATATTTTCTTTTTTTCTAAAAAACTTACATCTTTTGGATATGATACGTAGACATCTTGTGAAACATTTGAATTGCCATTACGTTGTACATCAGCACGATATAAGAGTTTATCACCTGCGACACGCCCGCCATATACAAGCAGATTGGCAGCACAGAACGACACCAAAGCTGAGATTAAACAGAAACTTAAAACGAATTTCATTGTTTCATTCAGAGACTTGACAGAAAGCTAAAGCCAGACATTGAACTGTCTGCGGTTTATATAGACCATCGAAGGCTTGATTGGCATTGAATCAGCAAAAGAAAAAAAAACTGAAAGCTTCTTTCTTTGTTTATTCTGAACGCATACATATTTATATGTATGTAAACTGTACTGTAAATATGTCTGCGATGTGTTTCAACCTTACCAACTGTTTTCCAAGAATTTTATAAACGGGGCTTTCCCTCTGCCTACCTACGCAATCGGTTTAAGCTTTCCTTGTTAAATCATGACTTTGAATGGATTTTCCAATCGAAAGCGTATTTATTGAAAGCTTTTGATACTACACTGCTTTGAAAGTCGATTGACAGATTGATTTGTTAAAAAAATTTCATTTTAAAACTAAAATCTTAAGCTTCTGCAAGGTTTTAATCAGCGTTACAGTATATTAGCCAAGCTCTATGAGTTTCAAGCCTACTTTTTTTGTAGGAGGAGCGTCACAAGTATTTTTTCAGCGCTGTGGTATGGGGGAGCATGTGATAGTAAAATGCAGCTGCCTTCTATAAAAGTGTAGCTAAAATTACTTGCAGTGCCTTATAAATGACTCGTAATTATTAAAGACAAATCCATACCGGAAAGCATTGCATTCAAAACGGCCTGTTGTGCAAAACCTAGTGTATTAACCTGCCAAATTAAAACACTTAAAAAATTCTCTAACTATTCTGGACTTTTGTTCACAAGTTACTTACAGGCACGACAACTTCACGAAGACTCTATCAGCCATTACAACCTTTTAGTCAGGTCTACAACCTAGCTTCTTCCACCACTCTTATTGTGTGTCTTACTTTATCCACAAGTGACGGTTTAGCTTCGACTTTAAACTGTCGGTCCCGCCACTCATGCATAAAATTAACACAGACAACAGAAGTGAAGTGAAAAGCTAGGTCGTAATCCTGACTGAAGGGTTGTAATGACCAATTATCTATGTATGTATGCAGGTTCTAGGACGCAAGGGTTACCAACTATCATTCCGAAGAAATTATAAAGGGTTGTAATGACTAAAGGGTTGTTATGACCAATTATGTATGTTTTCTTTACTTGTTTTTATTTTAAAATGAAAACGCGTTTCACTCTTTATTAAAAGAAAACGTTGATCCAATATAAGCTTGGTTTTCCACCATTTTAGGCAAGAGGTTTCAAATTTATTTTCATTTCTTAAATTATTCGCATACTTTTCTTTTATAAATCTTTGCCATAAAACTCGACTGTTGTATCAATGCCTTCGGAAGATTGTCCTCTTAAAATCAGGCCGAGCTGCTTCAATACACTCCAATCCTTGTCCGCATCATAGGCCAGTACAATTTGTGGGTTGCCAATAGTTTGTGTATTATGCTGAACATAAACGGCTGTTATTTGTTTATCTTGACTGGCCTTCCACTAATTAAAAAAAAAATTATTTTGTTTTTTATTTTTAAATAAAAAAAAAGGAAATAAAAATCGAAAATATTTTCTTTTAGAAAAAACTTGCATCTTTTGGATATGATACGTAGACATCATGTGAGAAACCTGCAATGCTAGGACGTTCGACATCAACACGGTATAACAGTTCATCGCCTACGACACGCTTGCCATATACAGCTTGATTGGCTGCACAGTACGACACCAAAGCTGAGATTAAACAGAAACTTAAAACGAATTTCATTGTTTCACTCAGAGACTTAACAGAAAGCTAAAGCCTGCCTGAACTGTCTGCGGTTTATATAGGCAGCCAGCCAGAGGTTTGATTAGCATTGAATCAGCAGAAGAAAAGAAACAATTAAAGCTTTTTGTTGTTTATTCTGAACGCATATATGTAAACTGTACTGTAAACAATTCTGTGTTGTGTTTTAACCTTACCAACTGTTTTCCAAGAATTTTATAAAGGGGACTTTCCCTTTACCGTACGCAATCACTTAAAGCTTTCCTTGTTAAATCATGACTCTGAATGGATTTTCCAATCGAAAGCATATTTGTTGAAAGCTTTTGCTACTGCACGGCTTTACTGGTTGATTGACAGATGAATTGTTTACTTCAGTTCATTTGCAAAAATATTTTCATTTTACAACTGAAATCTTAATCTTCTGCAAGGCTGTACTATACGATCTGAAATCTCACGTTTTCTATATGAAGAGCGTCATAAGTCTTTCATATTTAAACTTTTCCCATCAAGTGATCTACGATGTGATGGCGAAATGTAGCTGCCTTCTGTAAAAATGTAGCTAAAATTACTCGCAGTGCCTTATAAATGACTCGTAAATATGTAAAGTCAAGTCTGGTCTACTGTTTCAATTTAAACATATGTTGCCATTGTATTACTCTTGTTGTTATTCCATACCGGAAAGCATTGCATTCAAAACGGTCTGTTGTGCAAGACCTAGTGTATTAACCTGTCATACTAAAACACTTAAAGACTTCTCGAACTATTCTGGACTTTGTGTTCACTAGTAACTTACAGGCAAGAGAACTTCATCAATATATTGAAGCCTTTATCAGCTAAGCGCCGAACAAGCACAAAGAATGTACTCTCAGTGCCATTACAACCTTTTAGTCAGGTCTACAACCTAACTTTTCAACCTAGCTTCTACAACCTAGCGCTCATGTTGTGTGTGTTAATTTT
The DNA here is from genome assembly GCA_958299815.1 of Sarcophaga carnaria. Lineage (NCBI taxonomy): Eukaryota > Metazoa > Arthropoda > Insecta > Diptera > Sarcophagidae > Sarcophaga > Sarcophaga carnaria. Next base: position 21,102,008 of record OY283153.1, on the reverse strand, counting down.
ATCAATGCGGGGCGAGACCTATCGACTATGAGCAACAGATTTAAGAAATTTTTCATGGCAAATTTATTTTACTTTCAGAGTTTTATTTTGCCAGAAGGCTGGTGAGAGGCGCCCCGTAAGAAATATTTTGTTTTGTTGCACATATCGGAGCCAGGAGTTGAACCACGGGCTTTCGTCTAAGAAGCCAACACTCTACCTACTAGACTACAGCTACTTTTCAGTATTAATTTTAGAAAATCGATAGAACTTGATCGTAATGAGACCATGTGATAAGCACCCTATTGCATATAACACAGAAGCCAGTCGCTTTACCTGTGCAGCTTCAGATCTTGTCCACAATCGTTCAGATATGTGCAGTAGCTCAAGTCCTGGATACTGATTAAAACTAGGCTGATACACTATTGTTTTGATCCCTATAAAGCAGCATTTAAAATAAGCTAATAAGGCTGTGTATAATGGTGTTGAGCAATTTCTGCTCCGTCTAGGTAGAAAGTAATCTTTGCGATCCTTTTGATACCGTGCAATATTTCACAGAAGGCGACAAATTTTCATGTGATCTACGAACGCGAGTTCTAGTAGTAAATGAGTGTAAAAGACTAAGTATACAATAACAATTCCTGTGACATTTTTAATAAAATTACTTCTCTTGACTAAGACGCTACCAGCAAAAATGATGGCAGTAGGCAGCATTAGTGTTTCCAACAGCTGATTTTATGATCTCAGTAGTATGTTTATGTATGTTCTCGACCACTTACTCCATACAAAATTTGGCTCATGCATATCTGTAAAAGAGTAAGAACATTGCAGAATTGTTAAATGAATTGTGTGCGATCGGTCTTTAGGTTTGTAACATGTATTATGAAAAGGTAATGCTTTTTAATGTGTATGTGTGTGTGTGTGTGTGTTAAAATTTGGGAGAATGCATATCTGGAAAAGAATTAAATCATTATAATTTTCAATTTTTCCTACAAATTTGGGATCATACCTGCTTTTTGTTGGTCCTTTCATTTGTATTGCTTTGCAAACGAATGACTGGACGGACAGAATGAGTGTGTGCACGTTTCCTCATCTACATCCCAGAGTATAGAAAGACTGTGAAAATGTATATACGTATGTACGAATGTTTGGACGGACAGAATGAGTGTGTGCGTAACATGTAATGTGGATCTACACCTATATAGTTGTTGTGTGTTTTTTATTTTTTTTATTTTTTGTATATTTAATTAGAAGGATCTTTAATTTTAAATGTGATAAGAAAGAGTAGGTTGGTTGTGCGGTTATTTTTTTATTTTTTGTGTGATTTAATTTGAACGATCTGTAATTTTAAGATGATAACAAATTCTTGGCACGTATTATCATACTCAATGTTGAAAAAAATAGAAAAGGGATCTACACCTGTATAGTTGTTGTGTGTTTTTTATTTTTTATTTTTTGTATATTTAATTAGAAGGATCTTTAATTTTAAATGTGATAAGAAAGAGATGAACACCTGTGTAAAATTTTTTATTTTTTGGGATAATAAATAACATCGTATACCTAAGTAGAAACATGAGTGTACATGTTCATTGTATTTATATTGCTTTTCGAATGATTGGACGGACAGAATGAATGTGTGCATGTTCTTTTGAGATAATAATTGTGAAGAAATAGAAATATAGTTGTACGTGGTGTTGTTGTTGTTGTTGTATTATAAGGATTTTTAAATTGATAAGAAAGGAATGTATAGTTGTGCCTGCTTTTTTTTCACGCATAAGTAGAATATCTGTTTTCTATATAATTGAATTTACTGATTGATTTACAACATCCCAGAGTATAAATAGACTTGTTTTAAGGATTTAGATTTTATTTAGTTTTTGCTGTTTTAAATAAATGAAATTATAAAATAATGAGATTAATTAAAACAAATTAGGTTTTATTTTATTAGATTTTTTTTTTATTCTTAGGTATGTATATTTTATTTTTAGATTTTGTTATTTTGTACAATACAATACATATATCTATTGAATATAATAATAGTTAAACATTCGTTTATACATATTAAATAACTTAAGTGTTAACAAATATTGTGTATAGAATGTTTGACATCTGCAAATGTCAAAAGATTCTGAGTAAATTTTTTCACAGTTAGATCTATGTATAATATTATTAACACATATAAATGGATTACTTATTTTACTAATGTTGCATATTCTTAGTTCATTTATAAGTTTCATAAATAAATCTATATGATCTTTATCAATCTGATTACTATGTTTTATTAATAGTTCTTCCAATTCAGCTGATGTAACCATTTTTACCCTTCTTTAAAAAGTCAATAGTAGGTTGCGTAAGTGCGGGACGATGTACTCTGAACAAAGAGTAATAATTAACTAAACAAAGATTTCAGATGTGGTTAAGTTTTTTTTTGTCATTTATTATATCATTTCTTCGTTTGAATTTATTGAAAATTACAATTTATTGAAAACACAGTTTTTACATTTAGTAAGATTATAAAAATTAATTATATTTTTAGCTTCAATTTCAGCTTGATATAGTCTATGTTTATAAAATATACAGGGGCAGGTGTCAGGACCGCATGTACTGTTTTCATTCGACCATTCGCAATCCTCGAAATGTTCACCATGTCTATTTCTTATTCTTTTCAGGTTGTCTACATACTCCAGTTGTGTTTGTATGTTGATGAGTTTAGTTTTATCGACGTCAGAAATTATGTGTGAGAATGATTTTAAAAAGTTGTATATTTCCTTTAAAATCATTGTATGTTAATCTACTGCTATTGTATGCTCATGTGCAGAATATGTGAATAATCTTTAATATTTATATGATTTCAGATCTGTTAATGGACGCTTAGGTAGGTTATCTAATAGTTTTTTGTAGGTGGACTATAGTAGAGACCATATCCAGTTTTATATGGTTTGAGGTACAACCCTTTACCCATTGCAATTGATTCCATATATCTATTATGACGGTTAGCTTCAGCCAATTGTTCTTTTCCATTTTTGATAGCATTTACTGCTTTAACAATAGCGGATCCTCCACTTACCAAACCACCAAGCGCTGACAATGCTGTTAGTACGGGAATAAGTGGAAGAAATCCTCCAATTTTCGGTACAGGTATAACTCTCGGTATTATAATGTCTGCTCGCTTTTTCCCTTTAAAATTTGAATGAATAGCCTTTTGAGCTATTTTAACAGCATCATTTATATCAAGGGGTTTCTGTTCTTTCAATTGTTTTAAAGTTTTTCTCACAGTAGCTGTGAATAATTTCTTATTACAGTTATTCATTTTTCCTTTTCTCATTCTTTTTGAATTTTTTCTTTTCTTATGTGTCTGCTCCTTCAAACCTAATCCAAATTTCACTTTAGCTTTCATAGCGTTTGTCACAAACCACGCGTTAGCACGTTCTTTAATATCACTATCTTTAGATTTAACTCGTTGCCAGGCTTTTTCAGCTAATATTTGATCTGCTTGATGTCTTGTGTCTATATCTTTTGATTGTGAATATGCAATATCGTGCTCTCTACAAGCTGCGTCTAATAAATTTATACCCTTATCTCCTCTTGCTAAACGTTTTTCAAGTTTTGTACCAGGTCCACAAAACTGATAACCAGGTAGATGTAATTCAACAGGTACTTTATTTATTAAGTTGTTTACAAACCCTCTTCTCATCTTACACTGGCTGAGGTTTTGTTTTGACCCTAGATTATAACAATTTTTTTTTTCGTTACTTTTATACCTCTTCGCAAAAATAGCTGAAATCAAGACGATCTCCTATATATACAGCAATTTATATGATTTCAGTATGTTAATTTTTTGATATTAATTTTGATCTGCTTTGTATCTGATCACGATCTACTTTACATCTGATCACGATCTGCTTTGTATCTGATTATGATCTGCTTTGTATCTGATTACGATCTGCTTTATATCTGATCACGAACTGCTTGCTATCTGGTCACGATCTGATTTATACCTGATCACGATCTGCTTGATGGCTTGTGTCTATATCCATTGATTTTGAGTACGCTATATCGTGCTTTCTACAATCTGCATCCAATAAATTATTCCTTTATTTCCTTTATTCTTGCTATTCGTTTTGAAGTTTTGTATCAGGTCCACAAAACTGATAACCAGGTGGATGTAATTCAACATATAATTTGTTTATTAAGTTGTCTACAAATCTTCTTCCAATCTTACACTGATTAGGTGTTTTTCTTTTGACTGTAGTTTATAACCATTTTTTTTTTTCATTACTTTCATACCTCTTCGCATGAAACACTACACCAGCTATACCTGCTATACCAGCTATACCAGCTATATCAGCTATACCAGCTATACTAGCTATATCAGCTATACCAGCTATACCAGCTATATCAGCTATACCTGCTATACCAACTATATCAGCTATACCAGCTATACCTGCTATACCAGCTATACCTGCTATACCAGCTATACCAGCTATACCAGCTATACCAGCTATATCAGCTATACCTGCTATACCAGCTATACCTGCTATATCAGCTATACCAGCTATACCTGCTATACCAGCTATATCAGCTATACCAGCTATACCTGCTATACCAGCTATACCAGCTATATCAGCTATACCAGCTATACTAGCAAGCCGTACTAGCTATACTAGCAAGCTGTAGTAGCTATACAATCTTTACTAGCTATACTAGCAAGCTGTACCAGCTTTAGCAAGCTGTACCAGCTATACCAGCTATATCAGCTGTACCAGCTATACCAGCTATATCAGCTATACCAGCTATACCAACTATATCAGCTATACCTGCTATACCAGCTATATCAGCTATACCTGCTATACCAGCTATACCTGCTATACCAGCTATACCTGCTATACCAGCTATACCTGCTATACCAGCTATACCTGCTATACCAGCTATACCAGCTATACCTGCTATACCAGCTATATCAGCTATACCTGCTATACCAGCTATACCTGCTATACCAGCTATACCTGCTATACCAGCTATACCTGCTATACCAGCTATACCTGCTATACCAGCTATACCAGCTATACTAGCAAGCTGTACTAGCTATACCTGCTATACCAGCTATACCAGCTATACCAGCTATATCAGCTATACCAGCTATACCTGCTATACCTGCTATACCAGCTATACCAGCTATACCAGCTATACTAGCTAGCTGGCTAGCTATACCTGTTATACCAGCTATATCAGCTATACTAGCTGATATAGCTAGCTAGCTAGTATAGTATAGCTAGTATAGCTGATATAGCTGGTATAACAGGTATAGCTGGTATAGCTGGTATAGCAGGTATAGCAGGTATAGCTGGTATAGCTGGTATAGCTGGTATAGCTGGTATAGCAGGTATAGCTGGTATAGCAGGTATAGCTGGTATAGCTGGTATAGCTGGTATAGCTGGTATAGCAGGTATAGCTGGTATAGCAGGTATAGCTGGTATAGCAGGTATAGCTGATATAGCTGGTATAGCAGGTATAGCTGGTATAGCTGGTATAGCTGGTACAGCTGATATTGCTGGTATAGCAGGTATAGCTGATATAGTTGGTATAGCTGGTATAGCTGATATAGCTGGTATAGCTGGTACAGCTGATATAGCTGGTATAGCTGGTACAGCTTGCTAAAGCTGGTACAGCTTGCTAGTATAGTTGGTACAGCTTGCTAGTATAGTTAGTAAAGATTGTATAGCTACTACAGCTTGCTAGTATAGCTAGTACAGATTGTATAGCTTGCTAGTATAGCTAGTACAGCTTGCTAGTATAGCTAGTACAGATTGTATAGCTTGCTAGTAAAGCTAGTACAGCTTGCTAGTATAGCTGGTATAGCTGATATAGCTGGTATAGCAGGTATAGCTGATATAGTTGGTATAGCTGGTATAGCTGATATAGCTGGTATAGCTGATATAGCTGGTATAGCAGGTATAGCTGGTATAGCAGGTATAGCTGGTATAGCTGGTATAGCTGGTATAGCTGGTATAGCAGGTATAGCTGGTATAGCAGGTATAGCTGGTATAGCAGGTATAGCTGGTATAGCTGATATAGCTGGTATAGCTGGTATAGCAGGTATAGCTGGTATAGCTGGTATAGCTGGTATAGCAGGTATAGCTGGTATAGCAGGTATAGCTGGTATAGCTGGTATAGCTGGTATAGCTGGTATAGCAGGTATAGCTGGTATAGCAGGTATAGCTGGTATAGCAGGTATAGCTGGTATAGCTGATATAGCTGGTATAGCAGGTATAGCTGGTGTAGCTGATATAGCTGATATAGCTGGTATAGCTGATATAGCTGATATAGCTGGTATAGCTGGTACAGCTGATATAGCAGGTATAGCTGGTATAGCTGATATAGCTGATATAGCTGGTATAGCTGGTACAGCTTGCTAAAGCTGGTACAGCTTGCTAGTATAGCTAGTAAAGATTGTATAGCTACTACAGCTTGCTAGTATAGCTAGTACGGCTTGCTAGTATAGCTGATATAGCTGGTATAGCAGGTATAGCTGGTATAGCTGATATAGCTGGTATAGCAGGTATAGCTGGTATAGCTGATATAGCAGGTATAGCTGGTATAGCAGGTATAGCTGATATAGCTGGTATAGCTGGTATAGCTGGTATAGCTGGTATAGCAGGTATAGCTGGTATAGCAGGTATAGCTGGTATAGCTGATATAGTTGGTATAGCAGGTATAGCTGATATAGCTGGTATAGCTGGTATAGCTGATATAGCTAGTATAGCTGGTATAGCTGATATAGCTGGTATAGCTGGTATAGCAGGTATAGCTGGTGTAGTGTTTCATGCGAAGAGGTATGAAAGTAATGAAAAAAAAAAAATGGTTATAAACTACAGTCAAAAGAAAAACACCTAATCAGTGTAAGATTGGAAGAAGATTTGTAGACAACTTAATAAACAAATTATATGTTGAATTACATCCACCTGGTTATCAGTTTTGTGGACCTGATACAAAACTTCAAAACGAATAGCAAGAATAAAGGAAATAAAGGAATAATTTATTGGATGCAGATTGTAGAAAGCACGATATAGCGTACTCAAAATCAATGGATATAGACACAAGCCATCAAGCAGATCGTGATCAGGTATAAATCAGATCGTGACCAGATAGCAAGCAGTTCGTGATCAGATATAAAGCAGATCGTAATCAGATACAAAGCAGATCATAATCAGATACAAAGCAGATCGTGATCAGATGTAAAGTAGATCGTGATCAGATACAAAGCAGATCAAAATTAATATCAAAAAATTAACATACTGAAATCATATAAATTGCTGTATATATAGGAGATCGTCTTGATTTCAGCTATTTTTGCGAAGAGGTATAAAAGTAACGAAAAAAAAAATTTTTATAATCTAGGGTCAAAACAAAACCTCAGCCAGTGTAAGATGAGAAGAGGGTTTGTAAACAACTTAATAAATAAAGTACCTGTTGAATTACATCTACCTGGTTATCAGTTTTGTGGACCTGGTACAAAACTTGAAAAACGTTTAGCAAGAGGAGATAAGGGTATAAATTTATTAGACGCAGCTTGTAGAGAGCACGATATTGCATATTCACAATCAAAAGATATAGACACAAGACATCAAGCAGATCAAATATTAGCTGAAAAAGCCTGGCAACGAGTTAAATCTAAAGATAGTGATATTAAAGAACGTGCTAACGCGTGGTTTGTGACAAACGCTATGAAAGCTAAAGTGAAATTTGGATTAGGTTTGAAGGAGCAGACACATAAGAAAAGAAAAAATTCAAAAAGAATGAGAAAAGGAAAAATGAATAACTGTAATAAGAAATTATTCACAGCTACTGTGAGAAAAACTTTAAAACAATTGAAAGAACAGAAACCCCTTGATATAAATGATGCTGTTAAAATAGCTCAAAAGGCTATTCATTCAAATTTTAAAGGGAAAAAGCGAGCAGACATTATAATACCGAGAGTTATACCTGTACCGAAAATTGGAGGATTTCTTCCACTTATTCCCGTACTAACAGCATTGTCAGCGCTTGGTGGTTTGGTAAGTGGAGGATCCGCTATTGTTAAAGCAGTAAATGCTATCAAAAATGGAAAAGAACAATTGGCTGAAGCTAACCGTCATAATAGATATATGGAATCAATTGCAATGGGTAAAGGGTTGTACCTCAAACCATATAAAACTGGATATGGTCTCTACTATAGTCCACCTACAAAAAACTATTAGATAACCTACCTAAGCGTCCATTAACAGATCTGAAATCATATAAATATTAAAGATTATTCACATATTCTGCACATGAGCATACAATAGCAGTAGATTAACATACAATGATTTTAAAGGAAATATACAACTTTTTAAAATCATTCTCACACATAATTTCTGACGTCGATAAAACTAAACTCATCAACATACAAACACAACTGGAGTATGTAGACAACCTGAAAAGAATAAGAAATAGACATGGTGAACATTTCGAGGATTGCGAATGGTCGAATGAAAACAGTACATGCGGTCCTGACACCTGCCCCTGTATATTTTATAAACATAGACTATATCAAGCTGAAATTGAAGCTAAAAATATAATTAATTTTTATAATCTTACTAAATGTAAAAACTGTGTTTTCAATAAATTGTAATTTTCAATAAATTCAAACGAAGAAATGATATAATAAATGACAAAAAAAAACTTAACCACATCTGAAATCTTTGTTTAGTTAATTATTACTCTTTGTTCAGAGTACATCGTCCCGCACTTACGCAACCTACTATTGACTTTTTAAAGAAGGGTAAAAATGGTTACATCAGCTGAATTGGAAGAACTATTAATAAAACATAGTAATCAGATTGATAAAGATCATATAGATTTATTTATGAAACTTATAAATGAACTAAGAATATGCAACATTAGTAAAATAAGTAATCCATTTATATGTGTTAATAATATTATACATAGATCTAACTGTGAAAAAATTTACTCAGAATCTTTTGACATTTGCAGATGTCAAACATTCTATACACAATATTTGTTAACACTTAAGTTATTTAATATGTATAAACGAATGTTTAACTATTATTATATTCAATAGATATATGTATTGTATTGTACAAAATAACAAAATCTAAAAATAAAATATACATACCTAAGAATAAAAAAAAAATCTAATAAAATAAAACCTAATTTGTTTTAATTAATCTCATTATTTTATAATTTCATTTATTTAAAACAGTAAAAACTAAATAAAATCTAAATCCTTAAAACAAGTCTATTTATACTCTGGGATGTTGTAAATCAATCAGTAAATTCAATTATATAGAAAACAGATATTCTACTTATGCGTGAAAAAAAAGCAGGCACAACTATACATTCCTTTCTTATCAATTTAAAAATCCTTATAATACAACAACAACAACAACACCACGTACAACTATATTTCTATTTCTTCACAATTATTATCTCAAAAGAACATGCACACATTCATTCTGTCCGTCCAATCATTCGAAAAGCAATATAAATACAATGAACATGTACACTCATGTTTCTACTTAGGTATACGATGTTATTTATTATCCCAAAAAATAAAAAATTTTACACAGGTGTTCATCTCTTTCTTATCACATTTAAAATTAAAGATCCTTCTAATTAAATATACAAAAAATAAAAAATAAAAAACACACAACAACTATACAGGTGTAGATCCCTTTTCTATTTTTTTCAACATTGAGTATGATAATACGTGCCAAGAATTTGTTATCATCTTAAAATTACAGATCGTTCAAATTAAATCACACAAAAAATAAAAAAATAACCGCACAACCAACCTACTCTTTCTTATCACATTTAAAATTAAAGATCCTTCTAATTAAATATACAAAAAATAAAAAAAATAAAAAACACACAACAACTATATAGGTGTAGATCCACATTACATGTTACGCACACACTCATTCTGTCCGTCCAAACATTCGTACATACGTATATACATTTTCACAGTCTTTCTATACTCTGGGATGTAGATGAGGAAACGTGCACACACTCATTCTGTCCGTCCAGTCATTCGTTTGCAAAGCAATACAAATGAAAGGACCAACAAAAAGCAGGTATGATCCCAAATTTGTAGGAAAAATTGAAAATTATAATGATTTAATTCTTTTCCAGATATGCATTCTCCCAAATTTTAACACACACACACACACACACATACACATTAAAAAGCATTACCTTTTCATAATACATGTTACAAACCTAAAGACCGATCGCACACAATTCATTTAACAATTCTGCAATGTTCTTACTCTTTTACAGATATGCATGAGCCAAATTTTGTATGGAGTAAGTGGTCGAGAACATACATAAACATACTACTGATCTCAACGGGCAATTCAGTAGCAGAAGGGGTTTTGCTCTCCCTCTCTCTCCAGTCTTTAAAAGTGCACCATAATTCTCTATTCTTTTTGTTTAGTCGTACGTTGGGAATGTTATTTCATGATCGCCCCAAAAGCTTAGGTTTGAGTCACTAGTCCTCGTGCTGTCATATATGTATGTAGACCTAGACCTAAAGGTTCGCAATGTCGTTTAAGGACTTAAAAAGCAAATTTATTGTCATCACTTGGTTATTATTTTATTCACTTTATTTCGTTCTATTCATACATACATACATACATAATTGGTCATTACAACCCTTCAGTCAGGATTATGGACATAGTTTCTCACACCACATATGTTGTACGTGTTAATTTTATACATGAGTGGCGGGATCTACAGTTTAAAGTTGACTCCGAACGACAGATTTTTGAGAAACTTTTCATTTCAATTTTATGTGACTCTCAGAGTTTTTGCCAGAAATCTGCTGAGAGCAAGTCGCCGATGAAATACTTTTTGTATTTTTGTTTTGATGTCTGGCCTGGGGCTCGACCCTGGCTTTACTTCTAATCAGCCAACACACTACCTATTAGACTACGGCGACTTATTATTCACAAAACAATAAAACGCAAAATTAATTACCGTAGTCGGCATTTACTTGAATGCAACAAATATAAATTAAAATCCAATCGTATTCATAAATCAAAAGAATTGTACTCTCGAATTAATGCCCTTAAATGGTTTACTTGTTAATAAAATGGTGACTGGTTTAGTAAACGGTTTCTTAGGCTTATGTGCAGTGAGTTTTACCTCAGCTCCATGATCGCGTATATAATCGTGGACTTCAACCGCTGTTAGGTTAGTTTCAGGACCTACGCCCATTGTCAGCAAATAAAATCTAAAGTAAAAACAAATTAAATCGTATTGAAAACAATTAAAAAAATACGAAGAAATTCCTACAGCTGCTGGATAGGTCATAGGGTATTCCAGTACTTCAGGCCCAAGGGGCAAGAGTCTAGAAACTATCTCCTTCGATACGTTTACCAAATGTAGCCGAGTTTATAAAGCTAAGGGTAACTAGTGTCAGCAGTAGCTCCATTGCTAGACTCACCTGACCCTTGATGGATAGTAGGCGTACGAACTAATTGCTTGGACTTGGTCGTAACATCATCTCTACCATAGTGGCCATGCTTACGGGCCATTGCGTTAGGATGCGGCTCCCATTCAACGACTTCTGCCGCGGGTGTAGATCCGCTGAGGAAGAAGAGACTGTGATCCACTTCTTCTGTCAGTGTCCGTCACCTGCTAGGTGAAGGAATAGATTATTTGGCTCTCCGTTTCTTGTCAGCTTGACGGAGCTATCATCTATTGACATCAAGGATATAGCTTCGTTCATCAAACTTTCTGGGTGGTTTTCCAGCGTGGGGTAGTCGTGCTTCTGATGAGCAGCCCTTGTGCTGACCAACTTCTTCCTCCTCCCTGGTCCGCTATACGCGCTCAAGTGAACTTCGTGACATGCTCAAAGCTACCACTACGACCTAACCTAACCTAAGTGTCAGCAGTAAACAGAAACGTAATAAAAACTTCATGTTCTAACGTTCAAGTTAAGGGATTTCTTGAAACTAAATTCTCATGTAAATGAAATGCATTCAAGATGCAAAAAAAATATTTCAGATCTTGTGGTTTTCCTTTTTTATGTTGATTTTATAAATAATTTTTTTTTGTTTTTGTGTTTTTTAATATTTCCCAACCAATCCAACGTACTTCAGCGTTTAGAAAATATTAAAAAAAAATTTCTTGGATTTCTTTAATTTTATTTTCCAAAATCAAAAATTATGTTCAATAGCTCGCATACAATTTGCCAAAGAATTCCACTGTCGAGTTTATGCCATAGGAACGTTGACTTTTTAACAAAACCATGGTCGAATTGAAACGTGGATTTGTGGCACTGCGTTTAGCTTTAACAAGTTGTGGCACTGCTCCAGAGCTGTTGGTAAAATGATCATAAACGAACACCGCAGTTACATTTACTTTTCGATATACGCCCTTAGGAAAAATGATTAAAAAAATAAAAAAATGGAAGCAAATTGAATCCAATTGAAATACAAATCCCAAGAATTACTTACAAGTGGTGGATATGCCAGATAGTACTCTTGTGCACGAGATCTTAAGGGAAAACGTAAAACATTTTCGCGATAAAGCAAAATGTCGCCTGGTGCAGGCTTACCAAATCTAGCGGATTTTGAAAGGATAAGTGTAGCTAGTAACAGCAATAAACAGAAACCCAATAAATATTTCATTTTCAACTGTTCTAGGCAAAGTAGTTCGTTAAACTAAATTCTCATGCAAATGAAATACATTTAAGGTCGTGCATAAATACTTAAAAGTCTTGAGGTTTTCATTTCTTATTTTCATTTTATAAATAATTTTTTTTATTATTGTTTGCCGTAGATTTCTTTAAATGACTCAATGTCATGTTAAAATAATTGTAGCCTCATTCAAGTGACTGCAATATTTCTATGTACCATGGATTAGCACAGACATTGGAACATTATTTGACGTGCATGACTGCAATTCGTTTTAATAAAGTCAATAGGCATGGAAAATGCATCATCCTGTGCAAGTCCAGTAATCATGCAATTGATCATCTGTGATGATTGATCTGCCTAAGTTGACTAAGGTTCTAGAAGCTATTGTCTACAGAACCAATTCATACAAATATCTGAGGAATTTCTGTCTCTACTTCTTCATCATCGGATTAGCTCCAATTAGGTCCTACTGTCCGAATAAATAGCAACAAGATATCCCACTGCTGCGTAAAAAATCGATCAATTGACACCATAAAGGCGAATTTAATTAGCACAGACAAAAACCAAAAGTTTTAACAGAGCAATGTTAAGCGGTTAAAGCATACATAAGTTCTCTACCCGTGTGACATTTAATTTCACATCGTCCGGTAAAATTAACTCCAACAATATTGAAGGATCAGCGTATTAATCTGGGTAAGTTCCGAGGCTAAAGTTGGCTTGGGTGGTCTAACAATTTCTATACTTTGTGCAGAGTACAGACCTCACAACTGATAAAAACCATATTATTGGAATCAATTTTGTGTCAAGCCCTGTCAAGCCCTTTTGAAAAGCTACACTCAGCCACAAAAGTATACATACGATTAACAAATTTCAGAAATTTTTTAACCAATCCGTTTTCGTTGAAAATCTTTATAGTTTCCTTGATGTTAAGACGGTCTTTTGCATTTGTTAAAAAATTTCTGAAATTGAACTGAATTGTGGCCCTACACAGGCCTACAAAAGTATACATCCGATTAACAAATTTCACAAATTTCTGAACGAATGCAATAGACCGTCTTAAAATCGAAGAAAAATGTCAGACAATTATAAAGATTTTCAACGAAAACGGATTGGTTAAAAAATTTCTGAAATTTGTTAATCGTATGTATACTTTTGTGGCTGAGTGTAGCTTTTCAAAAGGGCTTGAAAGGGTAATAAAATTGTCATGTGATTAAGACAATCCAATGGAGTTTAGTTAAAAAGCCAGACAGAACTGTAATGAAAACCGATTCTTCAGAGTGCGATTAGAGCCGTAATTACAACGCTTTAGTCAGGATTACAACCTAGCTTCGCACGCCACCCATGTTGGTTGTGTTAAACGAACGACAGATTTTTGAGGAATTTTTCATGGCAGTTTTAAAGAAAGCGCCGAAAAAAAAAATATTTTTTTTATTTCATTGTTTGAGATGTTTGGGTTGGGGTTTGAACTACGGCCTCACGTTTTATAAGTCAACACACACTTACCGACCTCAGATGTGGGGATACCTCAGAGTGATAAACCTCTACTCTTGTTTGTTTTGTTGGAAATGTAAATTCATGTCCTCTCGATGAGCTTAGGCCTAAGTCAGAATATGTATATACAACCTAAGTCTTCGTGCTAGACCTACACCTAATGGTTCGTAATATAGTTTAAGCGTTTAAAAGCCGAATTGATTATCATCATTCGGTTGATATTGTATTCGGTTTATTTTACTCTATCCACATCACAATAAAAGACAAAAGTATTTGCCGTTCTCGGCATTAAAGCTCAGACTCCCTGTCAAGTGCCGTGTTCATAAATCCAGAGAACTGCACTGTCGAGTTAGTGCCATGCGAAGGTTTGCTTTTTAACAAAATGGTGACTGATTTGGTGAAATGTTGATTGGGCTTGGGTTCAATGAGTTGTGCGTCAGCTCCATTATCGTCGGGAATATAATCATAGACTTCAACCGCTGTTAGATTTATTTTCCGATTTATGCCCTTAAAAAGTAAACGCAAAAATTTAAAAAAATAAACAAATAAAAATACAAAGAAATTCTTACACTTGGTGGATATGTTAACGTGTACTCCTGTACAAATTTTTTAGGCAAACGTACAACATCTTCACTAAAAAGCGGTATATCTCCATGGGTACGTTTACCAAATTTAGCGGATTTTGAAAGGATAAGTGTAGCTAGTGTCAGCAATAAATAGAAACGCAATAAAAATTTCATTTTCAACTGTTCTAGGCAAAGTAGTTCTTAAAACTGAATTCTTATGAAAATGAAATGAATTCAAATTGCTACAGAAATACTTCAGGTCTTGTGGTTTTCCCTTTTTTATGTTCATTTTATGATAAAATTTTATATTTCTAAAGTGTTTTGTGTTTTATTATTTCCTATGAGGCCTAAAATAAAAGCTGATATAAATATCTACTTGATAGTAGACTTAGCATGATCCAATCAATGCTTTGGCGTGTGAGATAAGTTGTTTAAGCGATAGGCAGAAAGCTTATAACCTGTTAGTTGATGCTTATCGTGAAGTCTCTCAAACACAAATGTTGGACATAAATTCTTCAATATACAGACATATATAATTGGTCATTACAACCCTTCCGTCAGGATTACAACCTAGCTTCTCACGCTACTTAGAAGTCGCCGTAGTTTAGTGTAGCGTGTTGGCTTATTAGACGTAAAGCCAGGGTTCGAGCCCCAGGCCAGACATCAAGATAAAATACAAAAAGTATTTCTTCGGGGACTTCCTCTTAGCAGATTTCTGGCAAAAACTCTGAGAGTGAAATAAAATTGCAATGAAAAGTTTCTCAAAAATCTGTCGTTCGAAATCGATTTTAAACTGTAGGTACCGCCACTCAAGTATAAAATTGACACAGACAACATAAGCCATGTGTGAGAAACTAGCACGTTTTACAATGGGTCAATTCGACCTCCGTTTACTGTACTCGCCTTAATTGACAATACATGTCCTCTAACCAAACCTAACCTCACATACTACTTATGTTGTGTGTGTGTGTGTTATTTTTATACATGAGTGTCGGGACCTACAGTTTAAAAACGACTCTGAATCACAGCTTTTGTTTGCGAAGTTTTTTCATGGCAATTTTACTTACTCTGAGAGTTTCTGCCAGAAACCTGCTGAGAGACAGTGACCGAAGGAATATTTTTTCATATTATTTTTTCGTTGGATGTAACTGACTGGGATTCGAACCGAGGCCTCATGGCTTATAAGCCAACACACCAGACAACAGATCTATAGAATATAATATAGAATAGAAATGTGGTTATCGTGACGTCATTTGTCACACTTGCTTACTTACAATAGTACCTCATATTGATTGCTTAGTGTTCTGATAATTAAAAATTTGAATGAATTCAAGCATAATACTGCCTAAGCGATCGAAGAACCACTTCCAATCTCAGCTTTTGCTTGCTGCAGCCTTCTGGAAATTGAAGTCTTTATCTTCTTCGTGCCTTATATTTTACAATTTTCTACACAGAAAGGAACCTTTGGGGGCCCCACATATTATTTTAATTTATTTTTATTATTTTTATTCAAACATAATGAAATTCAATAATCATTTCCTATATCCAGTAATTTATTAAATGTTCCAAAGAATTCCGCGGTCGAATTTATGCCATGCGAACGTTCACTTCTTAACAAAATTATGTACGAATCGGAATCTCCATCTGACGTACTGTGTTTGACTTTAATTAGATTCGGCGTGGCTCCAGATGTGTTGGTGTAATGATCATAAATGTAAGCGGCTGTTACAATCACCTTTTGACTTGCAGTCTTAGAAAAATTAAATTAAAAAAATTAAAAAAAAGAAATACAAATACAAACTACAAAGAAATTCTTACAAGTGGTGGATACGTCACATTGTATTCTTGTACACGAGATCTTATGGGGAAACGTTCAACATCTTCGCGATAAAGCAAAATATCTCCCGGTACACGTCTACCAAATATAGCAGATTTTGAAAGAATTACGGTTGCTAGTGTCAGCAATAAACAGAAACGCAATAAAAATTTCATTTTCAACTGTTCTAGGCAAAGTAGGTTTTAAAACTGAATTCTTATGCAAATGAAATGAATTCATATTGCTACAGAAATACTTCAGGTCTTGTGGTTTTCCCTTTTTTATGTTCATTTTATAAATAAATTTTATTTATTTAAAGTGCAATGTGACCAATATATTGTGGGACCATCTGTAAGTTACAAAAATCGTTATTTGTACCATGGTTTAGCACTGACATTTGAACAATATTTGCCATAAACGGTGTTCTTGATCTTTTAATTAAAAAAGAACCTTCAAAACTGTACTTCTTTCTAATAAAGTGTACAGCCCTAGAATGTGGCACATCCTGTGCAAGCCCTATAATCATGATAGAGTAGTTGCTGGTTTGTCTGATGTCAAAAGGTAACTTTTACTACAGTGACTGCACTCGTTGATTGATTTTCAATAGCAGGTTCTAGGATGCAAGAAGTCGCCGTAGTCTATTAGGTAGTGTGTTGGCTTATTAGACATGAGGCCTCGGTTCAAAGCCCAGATCAGACATCTCCAACAGAAAGAAATATGAAAAAAAATATTTCTTTGGCGCCTTCCTCTCAGAAGGTTTCAGGCAGATGCTCTGAGAGTGAAATAAAATTGCCATAAAAAAGTTTCTCAAAAGTCTGTCATTCGGAGTCGACTTTAAACTGTAGGTCCCGCCACTCATGTATAAAATTAACACACACAACATAATTGGTGTGAGAAACTAGGTCGTAATTCATACTACAGGGTTGTAATGATCAATTATGTATGTATATACACACACTCAACATAAGTAGTGTGAGAAACTATGTAGTAATTCTAGGACCCAAGGGTTACCAACTGTCATTCCGAAGAAATTATACCCGCTGTGAAAATGCATTGGGAATGGTAGTGAGAGACCTTATGTGTGGATTTGCGATATAAGTTGTATAGGAAGCTTTTGAATTGATTTTTTGATTATTAACACACCATGAAAAATTGTTTACCTCCTGCTATTTTGAAACCTGAAATACTTAGTTATGTTAGGTAGGTAGGTAGAAGTGGCTGTCCCCTCGATTGAGTCATGAGCGGACACACTTAGGCCGCACACGTGGCCCATTGTGATACCACAGTTTCACATTCTCCCCTATTCCAGGAATCACTCTGAGCTTCCGATGAAGCGACTCCGACTGCCAATATCAATGCATGACAGTTCATCTACGTCCTCCATGTAGTAGGCACCCAGGTGCCTCTTTCTCCTCTGACCAAGTGCCGGGCATGTGTACAGTAGCTGAAGAATAGTTTCATCTTCCTCCTCATTTCCACAGCTTCTGCAGAAATCATTCGCGAGGTGTCCAAGACCAATACGCCTCGCATGCGTTCCTATAATACAATGCCCCATAATAACCCCGATAACAGCGCTGAGCCTGCTTCTTTGGAGTTTAAGCAGAGTCGTCGAGCGCCTCCTATCCAGCCTTGGCTAGATTTTTTGTGCCGTTCTGCCCTTATCCGAAGCTGCCCACCTACTGTTGACAAGGTCCACGATTGCATTGTCAATTATAAGCCTGCAGGTATCCAAAGGGATCCCCAATGTAGAGAATTCACCAGAGAGTTCGATGGTCGTGCCCCTTCTGGCCAAATCATCCGCTCTGCAGTTGCCGGGAATATCTCTATGTCCCGGTACCCATGTGATACAAACATCATATCGGTTCGCGATCTCATTGAGACATCTGCGACGGTCGTACACCGTCTTGGAGCTTATTACTCTAGAATCCAATGCTTTGATGGCCGCCTGGCTCTCGGAAAGTATGGTGATTTTTCGCTTGTGAACATTTTTGTCCACAATAATTTTCACCGCAGCCTGAATTGCAGACACTTCCGCCTGAAAGACGCTGCAGTGATCTGGTAGCCTTATAGACTTGGATATTCCAATTCATTTCGAACCGAAAGTTATGTTAACAGCGAAGACTTTTTTCTGCTATGGAAGCCTTCACCTAATTCAGTCCCCGATTTGTTTAGCTGCACTGGCTCTATGTACAGCTTAGAAGCCGCTGTAGTTTAGCGGATGTGTGGTGGCGTATTAGACGTGAGGCCATGACACAAACCCCAGGTTAGACATCAAAGCGAAATATTAAAAAATTTCTTCGCCAATTTTCTCTCAACAGATTTATGACAAAAACTCTGAACATAAATAAGAAATTGCCATGAAAAAGTTTCTCAAAAATCTGTCATTCGGAGTCGACTTTAAACTGTAGGTCCCGCCACTCATGTATAAAATTAACACACACAACATAAGTGCTGTGAGAAGCTAGGTTGTAATCTTGACTGAAGGGTTGTAAAGACCAAGTATGTTTGTATGTGTATACAGCTGCCGATGCCAAGTATGGGCTGAACAGCTTCTCTAGCGACTATGCTGGAAATTCCAGTTAAATGTGGACTTGGCTGTGATGGACAATGCTCTGCGCTGAAAGTGTCTGTGACATCCGTCTTAGACCAACAATTTCGTTTGACTTTTACTTGAAAATGTATGCCGAGTGGAATGAAATGCTGACAGCATTTGGTGAGCAAACTCCAAACAAAGCAAAAATTAAATGCATTGCGAAGCGTGTTGGCACTTTCTCACTACGTATAATAGGTCCTGAGCTTGTCTGGTCCTGTTTCATAGGATTCTCAATATCCTTACTAAAGCTACTAGTTGCTGTAATAATGGTTTCCAGATATCAAAATAAGCAGACGTTTTCAATCAGCTGCTGTTGTAATGTGTAGTTATTCGCGTGTTAAATCTCTGGGTCTTTGTCTTGAGGTTCGCTTTAAATTTCTTCTCTTCTGATAGAAGAACACATGCATTTCTTAAATCCGTTCCTTGTATTCGGAATTTCCGTCGACAATCCTATGTCCCGCGGTTTTATAACGCTGTTGTGATGTTGTTCCTTGGATGTGCGGATGGAATATGCATATTCTGTGTAAGATATCGTATCTTTACCGTAGTGGGGATTGTTTTTTCTTTGCAGCCAAACATTGCTTTTTCGTTACAATAATCGTACGCTTCGCACTCCTATTATGACATGGTTTACCAATAGCTATGTGGTTACTTTGAAATTGTATTTTTTGATCGGGTGGCACCCATGTGGCCATGTATACTGTGATGTGGGGCGAAAGTGGTAACATAAACCTTATGAAAGATCTCTTCTGATTGCCGATCTCAATAACTCACTCAATGAGACCTGAAAGACTTTCTTATTTTTAAAATTTTTTCTTTCGATTTTTCTGATTCACAAGGTTTTCTATTGAAGGCTATTTAAAAAAGCAATTTAAAAATATTGCATGAGACTCATAACTCAATAAAAATATCAAACATTTCTATAGAAAATCTTAGACACACCACAGACATTTCGTTCAAATAGTGAAGTGGAAAACGATCTACAAATCAATTGCCTTTCAACGCTAAGCTGAAAAGTATTACAAACTTGTTAACGCGTACAAAAGAATTTTAAGAAAAAAAATGAAATTTTTATTAAGTTTCCTATTAATCACCGCCTTAGCCACCGTGGCTTTGTCATCAAACATGACTTGGGGCAAACACAATAGAGGTGATCAATTACTGTTTCGTCGAAAAGTTGTTTTTCTACCTGTTAAGGGTAAACAATTAAATGCCTATGTTAGCTATCCAAGTTTGGTAAGTTCTATGTCAAGTGTAATTGTAATACAAACAAATTTTTAATAAGAGGACTGTTTTTCTCTTTGTAAAGGATGCCCCACCACAACCTGGTACTGTTGTATCATCAATAACTGTGATCGATAATTTCCGGAATTCTTCTGGCGCCAGACCCATACGTGCCACTACCGCTAATATGAACAAAGGTAATGCTTTGAATTCAACCGTTATACTCTTATTGGGTCAAAAGTCAATGGGCATTAACAGCACCGTGGAGATGTATGGCCGTAAGGCAACCAAATAGATCTCAAGATGATCCAACTGTTGATTGGAGAAAGTGAAAATAGTTTTTCAACACAAATAAATAAATTAACTTTGTATTGTTTTGTATTTTTTTTTTATTAATTTTCGTGGAGTACAGAATTTAAAATAAAAATTTTTTGCATTTAAAAGATTTAATTTTTGTTTTGAGTAACCCATAAAAATAAATTTTAAATAAAATGCGTTCCGCTCTTAGTTAGCCTCTTCTTCCTTCTTTTGGTTGGACACCATGGAGCGTCTTATTGATATTAACTTGTGCCAGAGTTTGTGGCAAACTATGCAGGGAGCAACCTCCATACTTACTTAATTGATCATTACAACTCTTTAGTCAGGATTACCACCTAGCTTCTCACACCACCCATATTAAGTGTGTTCATTTTATCCATGAGTGGTAGGACCTATAGTTGAGAAACATTTCATGGCAGCTTTTTTTTTCCTCTCAGAATTTTTGCCTGAAGACTGCTGAGCGGAGTTCGTTGAAGAAATATTTTTCATGTTTTGTTTTGTTTGGGATGGCTGAGTTAGGGGTTGAACCACTGGTTTGCGTCTACACACACTACCTTTTAGACTAGGAAGCAGTTAAAGAAAGATACCCTAAATTTTATATTAAAGTATTTGTTGGTACGAAAGAAGTGTACCTTATTTGCCTTCCTGGTTATATAGATAGCCTTCAACAAGGTGTAGGACTAGTACTATACAGAATGTTATGGTGTACTGAATATCGAATTTATTTGGAGGAACCGATGCCAAAAAGCTCACTCATTTATAGAAGGATAGGACAAGAAAACACCCTCCCTCTTATAATATTTTATGATGAACGGACCGCTATTGACGTTGAAACATGTCAGCATAGAGACAATTGACTGTGCAACTAATGTAGTTGTTGTTCGGGAGTCTAGTACGCTGGGAATCTTTTGCCGGGATAACTAATCTCATCTT
Organism: Sarcophaga carnaria; assembly: GCA_958299815.1. NCBI lineage: Eukaryota > Metazoa > Arthropoda > Insecta > Diptera > Sarcophagidae > Sarcophaga > Sarcophaga carnaria. Next base: position 21,080,408 of record OY283153.1, on the reverse strand, counting down.
GACAACGTGGATACAAAGGTACGTCTGCAATATTTTTACCGTTGCATTGCATACTATGCCTATGTCGGCGCTGGAGACAATTTTGAAAGTCTATCTGAAAATGGCTAACACTGATAATCCTCTCTTAATGACCCTAGGCATTGATATTGATCAAGTACCCGATTATCCTAATTTAATTTAAAAATTTCAGTAGTATTGATTACATGGTCGGGGAGGTTCGAATCGTCTATTTATGTTGAAGTAATGTGGCTTACGTCGCAAATGACGCCGCACATATCGCAATTATAATTTGTAACTAAAGGACGCTGTGGGTTGAGGCATATTTATGAACTAAAGGTCCACTTAAGTACGGTGATGATTACTGAAGAGCGATATTAGCAAATTTTCTGGTATCGTGATGGCTTTGAGGGCATTGTGCTTAAACATAATGTCCTCTACGACGGTTTTCAATAGTCGATTGACTGTCTCAATGCTGTTATACGGTAACATTATAACATTATCATCGTATGAGTACCGGGACCGAGAGACATAATCATCAAACTTTCGATTTAAGACTGTACATTAGGAATTCCATTGATAAACAGCGAACGACAACGTGGTCACCTTCACATACTGGCTGAATCTGTCCAAGGTTAGATGAAGATTGCACAGAAAATATTTTCAAACTCCAAAGGAACACGTTCAGTTTTGTTGAGTACTCATGCGAGTTGCATTGGTGTTGGTAATGGCCAATGATTTCTGTTTCAATTGCAAAGACAAGCCAGATGAGGAAATTTGCGTTACGTCTGTAATAGGAGAGGAAAACAAATTGGCTTCTTTCATGCAAACGATCTTACTGGTCTAATGAGGAGGGGCATTAAAAGTTTCAACAACTGCAGCAGAAAGTCCAGATGGTCTAGGTGAGAGTGTGCTGGTTTATTAGACAAGAGCTCTCAGCAGTCTTCTGGTTTTGAATGTAAATAAAAATAGGTACCGCCATTAATGTATAAAATTATCGTACAGGACATGCGTGGTGTGAGAAACTGGGTTGTAATCCTAACTATTTATATCACAAGCTACTGATGGTCTAGCGGGTAGTGTGTTGGTTTATTAGATGAGAGATCTCAGCAATCTTTGGTTTCTGAAAGTAAATAAAATTGCCATGAAAGTAGGTACCGCCACTAATAGATAAAATTAACATACAGGAAATATTTCATTTTTTTGAAGATATCTGACTTGAGGTTTGAACCATGACCTCATGTCCAATAGGCCAGATAGTTCGGTTAAAGAACGAATTCTCTCGCTGTTGAATTGTGCCTAAGTGAGGTGTATGCCAATGAGACCGTTCTAGATCGTTCATCTCTGGTGCATTAAATCGGAGTAGTATTCTCTGAATAGTCGATGCCGTCTAGTAGGTAATGTATTCTCAAAAATCGTTCGTTCGGAGTCGATTTCAAACTGTAGACCCCGCCACTAATGGATAAAATTAACAAACAGGACATGGGTGGTGTGAGAAGCTGGGTTGCAGTTCTGACTAAAGGATTGTGATAATCAATTCAGTAAGTGTCTGAAGTGATGGTCACTTTTATCTGTATTTTTTTTTATAAGAATAGAGGCAGAATGTCTGTGAATCTGATTGACTAATCACATGTATGCAGTAAATGAGTTCCACCTCGAAGAACAGGGTCTCAGAGTGTTGTGTTTTGTGTTGCATCGCTATTGATAGTGTGTCACACTCTAAACTTCGTTTCTACTTTCACAAAGACTTAAAGATGTCAGGGCAGTGGTGACTATTTTGATAAACTAACATACTGGGCTAGAAGTCGCCGTAGTCTAGTAGGTATTGTGTTGGCTTATTAGACGTAAAGCCAGGGTTCGAGCCCCAGGCCAGACATCAAAACAAAATACAAAAGATATTTCTTCGGCGACTTCCCCTTAGCAGATTTCTTTCAAGAACTCTGAGAGTAAATAAAATTGCCTTCAAAAGTTTCTCAAAAATCTGTCGTTCGGAGTCGACTTTAGACTGTAGGTCCCACCACTTATGTATAAAATTAACGCACACAATATAAGTGTTGTGAGAAAATAGATCGTAATCCTGACTGAAGGGTTGTAATGACCAATTATGTATGTTATGTATGTAACTTACTGGGTTTAGCAGTCTAGTTTCATCTCGTACACAGAAGTCTAGGGGCAATTGACCCCTTAATGTCATGCCAGTACCATATACAAGTTTTTTCTCTTTTGTTTATTATCTCTCTCTCTCTCTCTCTATATATATAATATTAATTCAATTAAATCGTAAAAGGGATGTTTTTTATTAGCGTTTTTTGCTTAATTATTAATTAACAAGTGTTGTATGTAGGAGTTCATTAAAAAAACTCACATACACACATATATAATAATTAATTAAATTGAATTACAATAAATACTTTATTGTTATTATTTAATTAATGTTTTATAATTTAAATATATTGTTTAAAAAAATCATCTTTTTATCAATAAAACATACCAAATATTGACCAAAAAAAGGACATTTTTTTTACAAAAACCACAATTTTGTACCATGATGAGGCACCAAAACTGTATTGAATTATCGTGCTATTATTGCACTACCCTACTGAGCCATACAATTGGTTTCCATGCTGGCTGCCAACGCAGATAGCTCTTAGAGCGTTGGTTATCTATTAAAAGAAAAAAAGGCAGAAAGCATATTCTATTTTTAGTATTTGTCTGTCTGTTCGTCTGTCTGTCTATTTAATCATTGTAATAATTATAGTCTTCATAGTTTTATATTTAGATTTCAGATTTCCTCACATTGTCATCATCATTATTACCACAAGTCTCTGTTACAACAAATTAATTAAAAAGGAATTCAAATAAAATAAAATTAAATGGAATATAAATAATCATAATCATAATGTGAGTATGCATGTGTATGTTTAATAAACTCTATGATTCAGTGAGTTAAAGTGTGTTTAAACAAAAAAAGAAAAAGCAAAGAAATATCGCCACATGATTTGTATAATTTTTCTGTTTCATTTCGATTTTCACTCAAAATGATATACAAATTGACGGGGACTGTAAGTAACTGAGACTGACTGATAAGAAATTCTAGCGAAATTTTTTATACCACATACATACATACGTATACGAGTACATATTTGTATTTAAAAATATATTGTATTTAAATATACTTGTGTATTGTTTTATATTGTATTGTATTGTTTAATTTAATATATTTAAAGAAAAATAAAGAAAGATCAGAAGAGAAACTATTGTATATACGATGAGTTTTTTTTCTTTTGCTTTTAAAAAGAAATTTAAAAAAAATGTCACTCAATATAATCAAAATCCGATTTATTTTGAGAAAAAGTACCCTGATGTACATCATGTAGGCATAAAGAACTTCTGTAGACAATCCGAGGAGAGAGACACACTCAAGCTTTATATTTCTTCTAGTCCTGAACACATACAGGAGATCCAAAGAATCCATTTCTAGTTCCCGTATCAATCCTCAACAGATTCATGAGATCATCAGCATAGCGATAGCTCAGGTTTTTTTCCTTTTCCTTCTGTAGGCAAGTAGTTGCCGTAGGCTGGTAGGTAGCGTATTGGCTTATTAGACATGAACCCACAGTTCAAACCACAGGTCAGACATCTCCAACAAAATGAAAAATATGACAAAAACTCTTAGAGTAAATTAAATTACCAAGAAAAAGTTCCTCAAGAATCTGTCATTCAGAATCGACTTTAAACTGTAGGTCGCACCACTCATGTATAAAAATTGACACACGCAACATAAATGGTGTGAGAAACTATGTCGTAATCCTGACTGAAGGGTCTCCGGACGACAGATTTTTGAAAAACTTTTCATTGCAATTTTATTTACTTTCAGAGTTTTTTTGCCAGAAATCTGCCGAGAAAAGGTCGCCGAAGAAATATTCTTTTATATTTTGTTTTGGAAAATATGTCACATCTAATAAGCTTACGCACTACCTACTACACTACGGTGATTAAAGTAGAGAACACATTCCAAAATTCGTTGGTCGTGCCATATCCTGTCACCTTGTCTGATCTCTAGTTTTCCCGGTATATCACTTTGTTCTCGTATGATATGAAAATTGTTCGGCTCTGTCATCTGTTTGAAAGATTTACGACAGCCGTAGATGATTCCAGCGGTCATTACATAATGAACCAGCAATCTAACAGCCGCCTGACTATTACAAAGTATTGTAATCTCTTTTCCAGTGGTAACATATACTCGTTTAAATCACAACAACTGTCGGAAACATTTTCTTTATTTCTTTGCAAAATCATCTCTTACGTCAACACACGTTTCTCGGCAGTATCCAATAGCTTACATACATCGTTTAAGGTTCAACAAGTGGCTTATTAACCATTTTGTCTTATAAACAAAAGTTTTTAGTGTAAAAAAGGATTCGTAACATGTGGCTGAGGCCTTGTATAGGCTAGTAAACTAATATGGCATTCAACTCATTGAGAAAATTGCATCCCGTAAATAAAACTCATTTTATTGTAATCACAATCGATCCACCGTACAGACTATTCGCGCTGTTATGTCCAATATGATTGAACACCGTATCCATGAATGTCGCGATATAGCAATTCGTAGCGGTTGCCAATAGCTTTATTATAAAACCATAGAAAATTCATCTGCTATAAGAACCGCAGCGTGGTGAGACACCACAATGTCGTTTGGATGGTCAATGAATCTTGCGAAGTTTGTCTAACGAAAATTCTCTTCAGCGTTGCATTTTGTATTTGTTGTGAAGAAACTGTTCGAGAACTGCCATTACACTCTGAGAAATGCATTGCTCGGTGTGGTTAGTGGATCCATTTCACCACTAAAAGCTTCAATAACGATGAAGATTTTGATAAAAGATTTGATACCAAAGGTTTGATACCACTTGACTATATTTTGTGGGAATGTACAAAGTCTGTCGTTTATAGCCATAATATCAGATCAGGCAGACAGCTTGTCAGCTGCAAAAAAATATTTAAGAACTGGAAATTAAGCCAAAATTGACGGCTTAACGGGAGGGCTATATTTACGTGAAATAATCTTCAAAAAAGTGTGCCTAGGTAGACAAGTGAGTCTATTGAATAATATGCTAATCTGCGAGTACATTAGCTGAGTGTTTGACTTCTATCAGACACTCTGGTCTGTTATACGTTCTTAAAAAAATTTGAAGATTTTACGGAAAAAAGATTGTGTTAACGTTGACCAGTTCACATCGCAAACGCGTGTGGTCACAATGACCTCAAAGCCCTTGTACAAAAGATCTAATGTGGTATTAGAGCCTTTCTGTTGAAACCACATTCAGACTAGATTTGAAGATTTTTTGAAAAAAAAAAGATTGTATTGACGTGGCCATAACACTGATAATCATGATGGCAAAATCGCTTGTATAGAAAATCGCTTGTATAGGTTAGGTTACGTCGAATTGATCCATTGTACAATGTCCTAGTTTCTCACACCACTTGTGTTGTGTGTGTTAATTTTATACATGAATGGTGGGACCTACAGTTTAAAGTCGACTCCGATCGACAGATTTTTGAGAAACTTTTTCATGGCAATTTTATTTCAGTCTCAGAGTTTTTGCCAGAAATCTGCCGAGAGAAAGTCGCCGAAGAAATACTTTTTGTATTTTGTTTTAATGTGTGGCCTGGGGCTCGAACCCTGGCTTTACGTCTAATAAGCCAAAACACTACTACTACGGCGACTTCAACGATCGCTTGTATAGTGCCATGTAGATCTTCCAATTCCGGCCAAAGAAGCTGGTAATCATTGATCTGTAGTATTTGTCGTTGACAGCAACATCGCCAACATCGTTTCCAAATTAATATTGAACGATGACGCTGCTGAACGATGCGACCTGCTCTCTCTTTTGTAACTCATTTGGATTGACAGCGTCTCAAAAATAAGTTTTTTTTTGCTTACGAAGGCAGTCAAATGATTTTTCAATGAAAATTAGAAAAATTGATCAAACAGATGGCCGTTATGAAGTGTCAATGTTTGAAAGTCCCTGTTAGTAGACCCGATACAGAACTGTATTTGAAACCAGATTTAATTGCCTGTAACTTTTCTATTTTAGAGAAAACCAGCAGTATACATAACTTACCTGAGACATAATTTATGTCAAAAGGAAATCTCCATCCTTTGTTTGTCTGAGAAAGTGTTATAAGATATGATTTGTGTACCATATGTGGCAGGGTATTAAATGTTCGTTGTTTACACTTTTTGAGTGTGTCTTTAAGTAGAGATTAAAACTCATTGTTTGAGTACTGCTCAGACTGCTCAGTTTAAAATCTTAGAATTTTTTTCTTTAAATTTCTTCATCCAGACTTTAAATCGAATTAAAAGAAAATTAGTTTTAAAATTTGTTTGCTAGAAAACGGTTGTATATTTAATAAAGTAAACGAAATAAATATTAAAAGAAAAAAAAACCAAAAGAAGCAAATATTTTTTGGTGGAATTTTGAAATCAAATTGAAAATCAATTTAAAAAAAAAGATACAAAAAAAAGAAAGGAAAGTAAAGAAAGGAAAGAGAGAAAGTAAAACGTGTACTTGTATTATACAATTAAATAAGAAAGAAATTTTTAATTAACAAAAAAAAATACATATAAATTAATAAAAATACAACAACAACAACAACAATAAAAAGATGCAAAATATAAAAGTTCTTGTAACAATTGTGCTGATAAGCCTGATGGCCACCACTTATGCGATATCCAGTACCTGGGGCAATATATCAAACTCGGCACAACTGCTGCATGCCGAACAAGTCTTTAATGCCTCGTCAACGGGCAAATATGTGACTCATGAAATTAAATTTCCCAAAAATGTAAGCTTATGTGTGTGCTCATTCATTCATTCATTCATTCATTCATTAATATCCAAAGTACATTTTCTTTTAACCAGTGAAAGAGAAAAGATTCTGGCGGTTTTTGGCAGGCATTCTTATCAAAAATTTCAGTTTCAATTTCAATTTCATTTCTGTTCTGTTCTTTACTTTTCTTCTACTTTCATTTCTTTTATGTTTTGCACTTGTTTTACGTGTACGTACGTATGTAAGTAAGTGTAGAAGTCAAGTCAAGATTTCGAATTTCAGTTTTGCTTTCTTTTGAAATTTATTTTAGCGGCTTATCTACGATTTTTAATTTCTTTTTTCTTTTTTTTTTTTTTCTTTTCCATTTGAATTGAATTTCTTTCCACTCAAGGTTGCTTTCTATTTCTTTTGATTGCTTGAAGAAGTAAGAATGCGACATGAAAATCGATTTTGAAAGTCAATTCATATTTTTGGAATTTCAATTTCAATTTTTAATTTAAATTTTTAATTTTAATTTCACATTTCATTTGTGTTCATATTGTTCATTGTTTTATAAAGAAATTAATCATGTTTCGTTGTATTGTAGTTTTTGCTTTCATGAAATATTTTTTTTTGCAAAAACTGCGTTTTCCTGCTACCGGAAATCTTATGCTGTTGCTTTATAATATACATATGTACAAACCCATATATATACATACATCCATATATATATTTATATACATATATTCACTGATAAGCCCAGCCTCTGTAAGGAAATCATGCTAAACACATGCTGCTTCTAAGTTGGCCATTTTTTTTTGCACACATTCTCTATGAAAAAAAATTTAGTTTTTGCAAAAACGCAAAATATTAAGAGACGCTCAATAGTGTTTTTTTTCTTTTGCAAAAAATACAAGTTCATTGAATAAAACCTTTACGATTAAAAATAAAAAAAAATTCTAAAAATAAGAATTTCAAAATTTCTCTTTAATGGCCAGCACTAAGCCATACATACATAGCTTAAGGTTCCGCTTCTATTTTAATGGTTTATTTTGTTAAACATTGAAATAAAAATTCAAAAGATAATATTTGTCTTCAATTAAGTTAGATTTCGAATGGAAAATTCAATTATTAGAGAAGTGTGACAAATGACGTCATCGCAATGTTTCTATTCTACCAATGTTATTTCTTCCAAAAGCACAATGGTCTATGAAGGAAGGAAAATGGCAATCAGTATTCTTCTTATCCATAGCAGGCTATAAGAGCCTAACAATTTCACTGCCAACAAGGTTGAGCTTCCCTGACAATCGTTAGGAGAATATCCAAGTTTAACTGTAAGAAACGTAACTCTTATGCCCAGTAATATGGCGGACATCTTAAGCTGTGTTCTAGACCTGTTCAACAGCAATACAATTTCGAACGAACCCATATAAGATTTACTTGAAACTTCCCTGAGAAATTTCTAACAATAGGCAAGACCGGATGTTCCATGTGATGTGAGTGATTTGAGTGCAGAGATTTAAAATTTATCACCCTAGAACTTTGAACATGATCATGAGCATCAGATACCCTTTATATTAATGTCAGAATCTAAAGTCAGAATCCTTAATATATAACCCACAGGCTACTTTGTTTAGCACTTTGAGGTCATTCAGTAACGTCTGGATCATCGTAAAATAAAATCTTTAAATCGACAAAAGCTTGCAATGGCCGGCCCAAGCATTTAAATCTTGTTTATGGCCTCTTTAGAAGGATAAAAAGATAGGTTCGCTCTTTTTTACTCTCCATCCCTCTCTATAATGTTATTGCTCGGATATATATTGGAGTGCAAAATAGCCCCCATCACTGTAATTCTGTCTCTTTTTAATGCATTTTTTTCGTTTCTTTAAGGAGCACAGAGCTGTCGCTAAAAATGTCTTCATAGTTGTCATTATTTGTAGACATTGTTTGCATTTCATTGATCAAGTTTCGCAAACCCAATTAGGTGGTGATTGCTCTCCTGTAGCTCTACACTTAACGTTGCCTCTAAACAGGGTCTTCTAGGATAAGACATTCGTTGGTTGTATTGACTGTACGTCTGACAAATTTTGCACATTGAGCCCAGTAGTTTTTCCCAGGCTTTCCATCATATTCATTGCAGATGCTATCCTATACGTGGTGATTTTGTCATCCTTATCTCACTATTATATGCGTAACCATCGTTAACATCTTGGATAAGAATTTTCAAGCAGAAACTTTAAGAGAACAAACCAGATTATGAACAAAGGAAATAAGATGTCAAATCTGCTCTCTAGCTTATAAGGTGTCAGGAATCTTCTTAGATGTATGATTTGGAAGCGGATTGATTTTTACATTTACACTCTCTTTAACCCCTATGAGAACCAAATGGCAATGAATAAGACGGAGTATTTAACACGTTGACTGCCGACTACAAGATAACTCGTAGATTACGTTCCCCTCTAGGGAGCCAACTACGAGTTATCTCGTACTCACTAAATTTGCCAGTTTTGTGTAGCTACGAATAAAATCGTATTACATCAGTGCTAGTATCGATAAACGGCTTCTGGGAAAAGAACAAAAAGTCAATGTTGGCTTGCATGGCCAGTTTTCTGAAAATTGCCGCGGCAGTCAACGTCTTAAACAGTCTAAAGAACAAATTTACCCAAACCTTCGAGAGAATTAAGAATACGTACTGTTTCTTACATCCAACAAGTCAATGAACCCAATTATACGACAGCTAATGTGAAGATGTGATTTGCCTACCACATTTCCCACAGGCCTAATACTTTTGGAGAAAGTCCCGACAGTATTTAAGAGATCATTTGGAAGAACGGTCATGTAGTCGCTAAGCCTGAAACAAAAGGCAACTGAATGACTTGCTCATGAGTGCATGGCGGCAAATACCAACAGAAAACGCTTAAAACATGTTCACATTTCTGATGCATTGCTTTCACGTAATATTTCCAACTTCCCACGCAAATTTTTGTCTAAACTTTTTGATTTTTACTTGACACATACTTTCCATTATCTCGAATTTATTTTTTCCCCTTTCGTTATTGCAAATGTATCATAATTTAATGATTTATCACCAATTGATATTATTTTGTTTAAATATGGGTTATGTCTAGAAGTTCTGTCTTCTTTCGTGGCTCTATTTTAGTATTCTTCTCGTTTTTGTTTTTAACATCACCACCAAATTTAGTTAAAATCCCCAGAGTTTCCTCTCTCAGTATTCTCAAGGTAAACACTCCAGGAGTAACTCATTTACTTAATTGATGATTACAATCCTTTAGTCAATATTACAACCTAGGTTCATACACCAACTATGTTGAGTGCATTAATTTTATTTCAAACTTCAACACCGAAATACAGATATTTAAGAAACCTTTCCTTTCCTTGCACTTGCCATGGTCTAGTAGGTAGTGTATTGGCTTAATAGACGTGAGGCCTCGATTCAAAAAAAACGAAAATATGAAAAAATATTTTTTTAGGCGACTTCCTCTCAGCAGATTTCTGAAAAAAATTCTGAGACTGAAATAAAATTGCTGTCAAAAGTTTCTGAAAAATCTGTCATTCAGAGTCGACTATAAACTGTAGGTCCTGTCACTCATGTATAAAATTAAGGCACACAACATAAGCGGTGTGAGAAACTAGCTTGTAATCCTGACTAAAGGGTTGTAATGACCAATTATGTATGTATGTATGAGAGTAAGTTGTCGAAAGAAATATTTTTTGCGGATTACATTTTGTTCGAAATGTTTTTGCTAGGGTTTGAACCGCGGTCTCTCATCTAATAGGCCATCATACTATCTACTACACGATTTGAGAATAACTACGACTGTGAGTATAACCAATTGTCTTCTCTATTCTGTTATTCAAACTCAATGCTAAACTGTGGGGGGTTAAATGATTCACACAAGTATGTCCTGTCTACATACATACGCTGTATGTAGACTTTTTTCTTTGACAGTATGTACGTTCATACAGATTCTAACCACAAGAAGATATTTTGAAATTTAAATGCACTATTTCCATCAGCTTCTTAGTCGTATATACTACAATATATCAGTTGGATATTGCAAGCCTTAATAATTATTTGTTTTTAGAAAAGCCATTAAAACCACCACTCTCAATAAAAATGTACTTCTTGGAACAGCATTTCACAATCTCATCATCATCATCATCATTGATTGTAGAAATATTCAATTAATCATTATCATCTATTCTACTATACTCTACTGTACTCTACTCTGGTATTTAATATAGGGCATTGGTAATGGTCGCATTATTACCGGCATCAGAGCGTTTGATCAGGTGACAAATGGCACTGGAGGACATGCAACCATTTATTCTGGTGGACCTGGCTTCAATTTTGTCAACATCAAATTGCAATCACAATACAATTATGGTCTAATGTTCCGCGTGGAAATCTATGGCAAATAATATTTTATTTTTTTTTATTTTTTATTTTTTAATGTGTTTTTTTTTATAATCTTAATTAATAAACAATCTTTATTTTTACATTTAAACTAAAAAAAAAAAAAATTTATATGAAATAAAATAAAACAAAAATTATATTTAATTTTATTCATTTGGTTTTTAGTTTAATTTTTAAAATTTTTTGTAACAGAGTTAAAAAAAACTACCACTACTCTGTTAGTCTACTCAACTTTACAGGGTGCAAAACCTCCCTTTGGTCATAATTACATACGTAAATACATACATACACCTAGCTTCTCACATCACTCATATGGTGTGCATTAATTTCATCCATGAGTGGCGGGACCTACAGCTTAAAGTCAACTCCGAACGACAGATTTTTTGAGAAAATTTTCAAGGCAATTTTTGTTTCACTCTCAGAGTTTTTGCCCGAAATCTGCTGATAGGAAGTCGCCGAAGAAATATTTTTTCGTATTTCGTTTTGTTGGAGATGGCGTTTGAACCGTGGCCTCACTTCTTATAAGCCAATACACTAAATATTAGATTACGGCGACTATTGCTTGTATACAGTGTTTAATTACTAGGTTTAAACACAAATACACTTGGGATTTAACCGGAATTAAAACTCGGAACAAACAAACTTAAATAACCATCCTCTAAAGCCCGATGTAAGTTATGGAACTAATGGTTTTGATTTTGAAAAATTAGTTGCAAAGCTCAAATTGTGGCTGGTTTGACCCTGTACACGGGAGAATTAATATAAGGTTAAAATCTTATGATCTTAGCTTACAATAGTGAAATTAATCCAAAACCTGGAATTAATTGCTCACCAACAACGACTCTCAATACGTCCAGGGTGCGGCAAACTGTCCAATTCCTTATTGAATCTTCATGTAAACCATGTTCAGTTCTTCTATTTTGTTTATCGTACGGTACTATTGACCTTAACGTTGTTATTGCCATTGTTAGAGAAAAATTACGGTTCAGGAGTGGATGTGTTCAAGACCAGGATCTAATATGCGGATGCCATGGAGAAACTCAATATTTTCAAAGTTGAAAATGACAACAGCAATGAAAGATGTTCAATTCAATTCAAATTCCTTAAGGTAAACAAAGTCCAGATGATAGAAATACTAGCTGACTTTATGAGAGTATTCTTCCTTATGAAATTGATCCACTATGGTACGGGGTGAGTAGACTGGATCAGCTAAAGTATGTGATGTTCACACTAGCATGGGGCACTTTGGATCTCAGGTGAATTTGTAACATCTTATATTTGACAATTTTGTCTGTTCACATGCCCATTTAGACCGAGTTGGGCCTCATGGCTGAAGGTGATCTTTCAATAAAACTCAAAGTCGGTTGTCAACTGCTTCAGAACACATTCAGCGAGCACACGTCATTATCTAATGCCGTTTATCTAAAGTGTATGATCATTTGATCAAACAGACTAAATAAATTACAATCAATTTAACAAAGAAAACTTTAGAACGACAATCGTTATCAACTGCCAAACTGTTCGGAAGTCTCTCTGGGTTTATTGATTCAAAAGAAATTTGACAAACTGATCTCAAGTGGAAGAGATTTTATGCTTATGAGTCTTAATTATAATTGATGCTGATATTTTGGAGAGAAATCAATTATTTAGCAGAAGAACAATAGGCGGGCCGTTCAAATTTGTGTTTGAAAATGAACGAACAACTGAATATGCCATGATGGGGCTAGGGGTGCTACCTTACCACTGATAGGGTCAGAGAAAAAGAAAGGAGCAGCTCATGCCAGATAGGTTTGAGACAATCTAAACTTAAGCCGGGTATTTACGGTGATTTGAGACTTTTATTAGGCTCAACGAACATTGAAAACTCTAAGAACATTTCTACTGAATACATGCAGATGTTTTGATGGGTGATAGGAGTCATCGAAATACATACTTGAAACCTTGGACCACGGTTCAAATCCCAGGTCAGACATCAAAACGAAATTATCAAAAAATATTTCTTCGGTGACTTCCTCTCAGCATATTCTGGCAAAAAATCTAAGAGTAAAAATGAAATTGCCATGAAAAGTTTCACAAAAAACTGTCGTTCGGAATTGACTTTAAACTGTAGGTCCCAAACACAACATAAGTGGTGTGAGAAACCAGGTCGTAATCCAAACTGAGGGGTTGTAAGGGCCAATTATGTATGTACGTAAGGGGGGAAGAATGTTTTAAAATGTCTTCGAGCCTTGTGAAAAATTCGAGTGCGACTGATAAGAGAGTTTAAAAGAAATGAAAAAAGTTTAAGAGGTTAACTCGTATGATTTTATGGGATGCCTAAGACTTTAGGACCACTCGCTGGACTTATCATAGAGAAATGGTTGACTCATCTGATTCCATGGTCTGGTCTTAACACAGGTTATTGGAGATTTTTGTTTAGGCTCGTAAACGATATGCAAAAAATTGTCCTAGCAAAGGATATCCAAAGAATTTTTAACGAAAATCAGTTTGTGCTACTGTAAACACCATGTACAGTCGTCATAAGCGTTTGAAATTTGGAGAAATTAGTTTGTTGGACCTACAGCCTTTCTGGGGAATCAAAGCGAAACTATTCACGGTATAAGTTGCGGTAAACCCTTCGGAATCTTGAGATATTTAAAGGAAACAGAAAATTATTTTTAATCCATTTCTTTAATTTATTTTTTGAGATTTTTATTGCTTTATGCTGAATTAAAATTAAGCCACATACTGCCTGGGTTTTAAGTTAAATTCACAATTTGTCTTAATGTCCATAATATTGAATGGTAAAATTGAGGCCCTTGCCACTTTGGGATGTCAAAACAATGGTGGCATTACGATGGCCTGGCCCGCCTTTAGTCAAAGCGGCATGTCCGAATGCTTTGCGGCCACCATAATCCAATGCCTTAATGGCAGTTATAGTGGCATAGTTAACGTGGGCCTGGAAAAGGAAAAAGTGATGAAGAACACATAAAAAACTTGAAAATGTTTATTGTTTTGAAAGAAATCTTACCTTTGGTGGATATATCACTGTGACAGTTTGTTTGCCAAAGAAAGCGGATGATTTTTTAATATAATTTGTGGCCAATAGATGATCATTGTAGCCTACATAGCCCCAGGTTACATTATTTGCTTGCACTACAACACTAATGCACAGCACGGACACAACTAAAATGCTTATTAAAGTCAAGGATTTCATTGTTTTTTCTTTAGTTTTTCTTTCTTTAAATAATTTTTCTTTCGAATTCTTATTGTCTGCTGCTAAGACAATTTGTGTTAACGTGTTAAATGTTTTAAGTCAACTGGCTTATGAATGCATTTTGCAAATAATTTTTATTTCGTTGTTTATCTTTTCTTGCTTTCTTAGTCGATCGTACTGATATGCTTTTATCACTTTCCTCATCATCAGTCTGTTGTGTTGAGTCATAGCTCCTCACACTCCACTGAAGGGTACTTTATTGTAGTGAAATTGTATTGCCCCTGAAGAGGGTATTTTATTCGTTCTTTGTTTAGTTTTTGTTTGTAGTATTTACCTTAACTGTAAGCACAAAAACACCTGTTATCTGTTATCTTATCAACAGTATACACTATTGGTGCTTTACATCACTCGTAGGTAAACAAAAATCGCTTTTGAGTTGAACACCCTGTGTTCTACTTAAAGTTCTCTTGGAAAACGTCGTCAATTTCAGCCTTAAAGTATGTTGCAGTAGACTGCGTTTCTACATTCAATAAAAAAAAGCTTTTCTGTACAGGGCCGTATCCATGAAGGGGGGTTACATTTGAAAAACATATCCCTCTGATCGTTGCAGTAGATTTTCTTAATTCTGCTGTGAGACAAAAATTATACGTTCAAGAGCTTAATTTCTTTTTTTTTTTGTGTATGTGACATGGATTATGTTGGCTTTCAAGATCACTGTGGGTTGTGACTTATACCCGCTTAAGAAAACCCCACAACAAAACCTCTAGCGAGGTCAAATCGCATGATCCCGATGGCCAGTTCACAACAATTTCGTGTAAGATGACCATGCTGTCAAATTGCTCGAGCAGAATATCCAACTTGACATTGATGTCTAGATCTTCCAATTCAGGCCTAAAAGAAGATGGTAATCACGACCCTTCATGCTCAACGTTTGCAGTGTTTACCTGGCCGACGACATAATTGGTCATTACAACCCCTTAGTCAGGATTACAACTTAGCTTCTCGCACCAATTTTGTTGCGTGTGTTAATTTTGCACATGAGTGGCGGGACCTACAGTTTCAAATCGACTCCGAACGACAGATTTTTGAGAAACTTTTCATGGCAATTTTTTTTTTATCTTAGGGGTTTTGCCAGAAATCCGCTGCGTTTTGCTGGAATTGAAGTCGCCGTAGTCTAGTAGGTAGTGTGTTGTCTCATTAGACGTAAAGACAGGGTTCTAGCCCCAGGACAGACATCAAGACTAAATACAAAAAGTATTTTCATCGGCGACTTCCTCTCAGCAGACTTCTGGCAAAAACTGTGGGAGTAAATAAAATTGCCCTGAAAAAGTTTCTCAAAAATGTGTCGTTCGGAGTCGACTTTAAAACTGTAGGTCCCCACCACTTATGTATAAAATTAACACACACAACATAAGTGGTGGTCTTAATTGACAAGTACACATCCTCTAACCTAACCTAACCTCTGCTGGAGATGTTTGGCCTGGAGTTTGAACCGTGGCCTCGCCTGTAATAAGCCAACACACTTCCTTCAAGGCTACGGCGATTTCATACTTAAAGAAATATGGACCGATACAGACGCCAACCCAAAATCCTTCCCAAATTTTAACTATATCACGATGCATTGGACGCTTTGGGTTTTTCTGTGGATTGTTATCGCCTAAAGTCAATAATTTGTTTGTTCACGTATCCATCGCCTACTGTCAAATGTTTTTTTTTTTTGGAGCAGAGTGCACTATATACAGCAGCAAACGATTGCCATTTTTCAAATTCAAATTTCAAATGAATTTTTTCGAATTTTAATCCTCATTTAATTACAAAAATATCCCATGACAATTGATATTTTAAATAATATTTGAATGTTAAATAAACAATTGAACTCGTGTTTGTTTGTTTTCAGTTTTTATTTTCATTTTCATTTTGTGTAAAAATAATTGCTTTGGAATTGCAATTTTTATTTTTAAAAATCCTCCGCAATGAATCACATAACCTATGGAAATAGTCACCACAAAACAGTGTGTCAATTGACTCGTTAATTATCCAATCAGGACGGTATGGCAGGCACATCATAATTTATAAATAAGGGCTGGGTTTAGGGTGGAGACATAACTATTTTCTTTTTTTTTGTCACACATTTTTTAGTTAAAATAATTGGCAAAATTGTGATAATGTGTCATTGATTAACTTCAATATGTTTCTAGATTTGTGGTTTTTATTTCACAAACATAATGCCATGTAAACAATGGGTTCGGGAACTCTATTAGGAGGTGTTGTACAAAGAATACATTAAGGCAGCATGGAGGCTTCTTTATTTGTGTTAGAAGTTTGAACAATTTTGATGGAAATTCCTTCAGTCGATTTAAGTAAGCCCCTACCCTGTGTGTAGTGCTTCAATATAAATCGATTTGTCCTGCCCTTTTAATCGGAACTGGCAGCTAAAAGCGATATCTTCCTTATAAAAGATTGATTGTTGACAAAATAAATCTGATTTAAGAGATGGGGTTCCAAAGCTACCGTTTTCGCGGTTAATTGTTTTAAGTGACGTCCAGATTTAGATGGTAGCTCTATAAGTGGAACTCCCTTCCTGTAGAGATCTTTCCTGTCACTTATGATATAAAGCCATTCAAATCTAGTGTCCACAAATGCTACTCCCTTTTTCCTCCTTCGTATAACATATTTTCCTAGTTCCAATACAATGCATTGCGTGAGTAGGGGCCATCCCCTTAGCTTCCAGAGTTAAAGTAGGGTCACTATCGCTGGATACTGTGTTACTAAAATAAAATTAGTTCCCCATTGACCGTGACTTGCAGTTTAAGTGTGATATTAAGTAATTGGCTTAAAGGTAGCAAATCAAGATGAATGGTTATCTGATAACCCCACTAATTTTTCCTTCTTGACCGTCAATTCCAATTTCACTACATTCTATTCCCTCTCACGGCAATGCAGTCTTTACCTTTTAAGCCACACATTCTGCATTCATCATGAGTCACCAATGGATGGTAAAGCCAGTAAATCATGTCCAGATGCGGATATTGGGAGAATGGAAACCTCTTAACCCAGCTTACTGAGCTTTAACAGCATCACTACAGATGCCTATAGTCTGTCACTACTCTACTAGAAAATAATTCTTAACCTCTTGATCAAAACTGGCAGCTTAAACAGTTCCATTGTAAGCAAAATGGATCCCATTGACAGTTAATTCGGGTTTCATTAAGTCTTACGTTGTCTCAGTGGTATTCGAACACTAATGTTTTCACGTGGCATTGATTTAAGTGATGCATTTTGCATTATTGGTAGCCAAAGGCTTCTGAAATGTGATGAAAAATTTATTGTGGTAGCTTAAGCTCTTGAGAAGACTTTCCGTTGAACGCCACTTTCGATGGCCTTATAATTTAAAGTTGACACTTTGGCCTTCAGAGCAGTCTACAGGGGACCAAAGTACAATGCATCGTCTCTAGTATCGAGAAATTTCACGAGGTGTTATTTCACACCCTTGGAAAAGGATTTTCAGGCCTTCGACTGTTTCATATTTTTTGAATAATATTTTGCTCTACAGAATGGTTCACAGGGAACAGTGTAATACATCAAGATGACTTCACACAAGATCCACTTAGTTTCGGCGGAGAACAATTATAAGGCCTTGACAGTCTTTTATTTTATTTTTAAGTTAACACTTGGGCCTTTGGAATTGCCCCTTGGGACTAACGAAGTCCTTTTTCCATTAACGTGTACGAAAATGACTCCACATTTTGGTTTTCGCAAAGCTCTGCTTCTATGTATTGAAAATGGGATCCAATTCAACGATTTTCATCACGGGATTGAAATTTTCTTGAAGTCACCGTAGTCTAGTAGCGCATCTAGTGCGTTGGCTTTTTTGACGTGAGCCCGTATTTCAAACCCCTGGTTAGACATCTCGAACAAAACGAAATACGGAAAAATATTTCTTCGGCAATTTCCTCTTACCAGGCTTCTGACAAAAACTCTGAGAGTAAATTGGCATGAAAAAATTTCTCCAAAAATTTGTCGTTCAGAATCAACATTAATTTGTAGCTCCCGCCACTCATGGTTAATAATAAACGCGTACAACGTGGATGGTATTTGTTTGAAGCTAGGTTGTGAACCTGACTAAGTAAGTGTAATAACCAATTAAGTATTTCTGTAAGTAAGTTTGACGTTTTCTTAAAAGGTAATTAATATATTACAACTGCTTCTAGAATCTAGAAGGGTTACCATCTGCCATTGTATAGCAATAAAATCCTATGTGAATACATATTAACCCATTAATGCCTGAATTACTTTCTTTTTCTAACGGTTACATACATAATTGGTCATTACAATCCTTCAGTCAGGATTACTACCTAGTTTCTCACACCACTTATGTTGTGTGCGTTAATTTTTATACATGAGTGGCGAGACCTACAGTTTAAAGTCGACTACGAACGACAAATTTTTTGAGAAACTTTTCATGGCAATTTTATTTACTCTCAGAGTTTTTGCCAGAAATCTGCTGGGAGGAAGTCGCCGAAGAAATACTTTTTTGTATTTGTATTTTGATGTCTGGCCTGGGACTCGAAGCCTGGCTTTTCGTCTAATAAGCCAACACACTACCTAGTAGACCACGGCGATTTTCTAACGGTTACCGTTTTGTTTTTTACACTCAATTTCCTCTCAGAGCATAAAAGCTAAGGCAACGTCTGCTGGTAACTTAAGTTGCCACTGAGCACTAATGGGTTAAGTTATATTACTGGGTATAGTGGTGAAGCATTTATTAATTTTGACCTGCTGCTTTCAAAAGAGGTGGCACTAGCTAGTTTTCTAATTGAACATGGGATATTTTTGTAATTAACGGAATGAAGAGAATAAATAATCCGGGATTGACTCTCTATGTGGTTTTCATATGATTGATGTGCGTTAAACTTTGAATAACACGTTGGAATGTAAGTAATTTCCTCTCTCCAATGGCGTTTATTTTATGCTTGTTTAAATAGTACTAAGTCAATTAAATTGCATAAACCATTAAGCTGTAGGATAACTTTTTACAACACCCATTTACATACTGTATCTATGTATTTGCTTCATAACATTGCAAGTTTATTATTATTGTGTATTACAAACAAATATTATTTAATTTTAATTTCCATTCTGTTGTTGTTGTTTTTGTTTTTGTTTTTTTAATACTAATTAAATAACCAATACAGCCTATATAAATAGGCCATGTTTATTTGTTTGTTGGTGTGTTCATTTGTTTAATTAACTCAATAAATAATAATAATAATATTAACGCAACAACACACAGTGTACCAGTATTCATTCATTCATTCATATATACGTACATTCTTACATTATTGCATTCATGCATTCATTCATTTATTCATTCATTGACCATAAATATCGATAATGAAATTATAGCCATGATTACGTTGAGATTTTAAATGTATGACAGCATAATTGGTGCTGGGACCGCCATCCTTTAGTGTGGCATAACCGCCATTGCCATTCGTATACTGATCGGTCACCTGTATTTGTGTTATTGTTTTGCCAAAATTCAAATCGCCCGTCTAAATAAAATGTTTGTTTGTTTGTTATTCAACAACGAGAAATTATTCAAATGGAATTATAAGTTGACATCGCAAACAACAAAAAACATACATGCATACATACCTTTGGCCGATACTCATAATCACCACTAATGATGCGCATAGTTTTCGCTTTGTCCGCAACGATTTGGCGACTTAAATGAACATCTCGTTGACTGCGTGCACCCCAGACAGCATTATGACTGTCAGCATTTTCACTTTTCGATGCCAAAGACAGAAGATGATGGTGGGTGAATATACTACAGATTATTAATAAAATATTGAATTTCAGTAACATTCTGTTGAAAGTGTTTCTGCCTGCTATTTGGGGGATGAATTTTCAAGTTTTTTATTTCAGTTTTTTTTTATCAATACTAAAGCAAGTTAGTCTCTCGTCTGCTGATAAGTTTGTAGCAGCAATTACAATTTGAAACTGATTTAATTCAGTTTTAAAATGAACAAAAAAACACACAACTTTTCATATATACAAGTGGCGGGCTATTGTTAGCGTAGTTGTTTATCTATTAAAAAAATAAATAAATATGAGTGTGGTTTTATTTAAGTACCCTACTTATAAGGGTTAGGTATTGGTCGTTCAACATATTATAGGAAACATGGTTTGTTGTTTTTCAAATCTGATGTACGAAGTCGACGTTAAGATATACGTCGGATAGGTAAAAGTAAAATAAACAACATGGGTGTTGTAAGAAACTAGGTTCTAATCCTGACTAACGGGTTGTAATGACCAATTAATAAACAATATAGGTTAGGTTGTCAATTAAGACAAGTACAGTACCCGGAGGTCGAATTGACCCATTGTACAACGTTCTAGTTTCGCACACCACTTATGTTGTGTGTGTTAATTTTATACATGAGCGGCGGGACCTACAGTTTAAAGTCGACTCCGAACGACAGATTTTTGCGAAACTTTTACATGGCAATTTTATTTACTCTCAGAGTTTTTGCCAGAAATCTGCTGAGAGGAAGTCGCCGAAGAAATATTTTTTGTATTTTGTTTTGATGTCTAGCCTGGGGTTCGAACTCTGGCTTTTCATCTAGTAAGCCAACACACTACCTACTAGACCACGGCGACTTCCCCAATATAAGGAGTTTGTTCATTTAGAAGAATAAAATGATGAGGTAAAGCATTTCGAAATTTAATTCTTAGATTTTTTAATCGTCGCCGTAGTCTAGTAGGTGGTGTGTTAGTTTATTAGACGTAAAGCCCGGGTTCGTATTCCAAGTCAGACATCAAAACGAAATAAAAAAAAAATATATTTCTTCAGCGACTTCCTCTCAGCAGATTTCTGGCAAAAACTCTGAGAGTAAATAAACCTGCCATGAAAGTTTTTCAAAAATTTGTCGTGCGGAGTTGACGTTAAACTGTAGGTCCCGCCACTCACGTCTAAATTAACTTACATAACATGAGTGGTGTGAGAAGCTGGGCTGTAATCCTGACTGAAGGGTTGTAATGGCCAATTATGTATGTATGTATGTATATATTTTTTGATCGCATTAGTATCTGGTGGTGCATTATCTTGATCAAACTTTTTTCATTTCCTTCAAATGCAGACGTTTTATTCTTAATTCCATAAATTGAAGGCTGTCAGTAGTTTTCTTGGTAGTCTTTACCTTTTTTGAGGACAATCGTCTTTAAACAGTGAAGTCCCATTTCCTTGGGCGTGATTCTTCTAACACAGTACACCGATTGGACTGTTAGCTTTCATGAGGTTCTTGTCTATGATATGAATCGATGCAAAAATCGGTTTTAGGGCAGCAAATCATTTCCTAACGCTTTTTTACTAGACTATAAGCAAATGCTGCGCATATCTTGCACATAATTTTGCTCATTCGGCTGATATGCAATGTATTGTAGTTTTTGAAATGTTTACCGTTTCAACTGGTGCGCATTTCTTTTCCCAACGGCCATACGATAACACTTTCTAGCGTGGACACCTTAAGTTGCCGATTACTTCATGCCGTCTCTTTTTAACTTCGTCAGAAAATTTTTTATAGTCGTAAAAGAAGGCAAACACTGTCCCAGACTTAATTCTATATCGGATTTATTTTTTACCTCCTTATATTTGAAGTAAATATGTAGGGTGTCTTGGCTACCAGTATGACGAGCACTCAATATTAATTGCTCTCTATTTGCTCAAGAGTAAGTATTTTTTAATTTAAACGTACTCAAATACGTACATACGTCTGAGGAGGGGATTCTATTTTTGCAGACTGTATCATACATTCAAAAGTAAATAATACAGGGTGCTTATTATAAAATTAATTTCTTTTTCATAAGAAACTAAAAAAGGTGAATCATTGTGGAAAGCTTTGCAAACAATGATTGTGTTTTTTAAATACATTTTGTGAGTATTAAAGAAAAGTTTTTACTTCTGAAAGTCATATAAAGAATTGCCAAAAAGCGCATGGGTATGGCAAATCTAAAATGTTTTTCACGTTTTATTAAGGTAGCTTACCTTCAAAATTTAGATTTGTTGCGTCGTCAGATCGTATTTCTTTGAGAAAGGCGTGAGACAGACCATACTTGCCACGGCAAGCAATTAGGCCGATGATTATCAAATTCTTTTGGCCTGAACTGGCTAATCGGGTTCAATAGAACAGCGCTACATGCTACAAAGTATACGTCACCCTTTTATATTCTAAATGAGCGGTTTAAGGGCATGGATAAGATGTGCAGTGAGCGCCATAAGTGAGTCAATACTTTTGTTCTTAAGTATAAAACAGTTTTGTTCTTAAGTATGAAAAAGTTCCTTTATCATGAATTGTTGTTTTTGTTTTAACATTTTATAAGTAATAAATAAACGTTTTTAACTTTGGAAATTTATTCGACTATTCTCATTTACTTTTCTCGCTATCCTAAGAAAATGAATTATTTCAGTGGTGTTTGCTCACTTTTGGCGCTCAGTTTATACTGGCCAACAAAATCGTACGATTTGACTCTGTTAGACCTTTTCTTGTGTGGTTTTCTTAAGTCGTAGGTGTATGCCGATAAGTCACAAGCCACAACTGGTCTCAAAGTCAATTTAACGCATGCTCATCGGTCAAATTCAGTCTTATTTGCGAGCCAGACTCAAGAAAACTTAGATGTATCGAATGCTCTCCAAACAGAGAAGTCAATGCAGATATTTGTTACGTTTCATACATGTTGGCATCAAAAGGTTCTTCACACTTTTTAATTTATTTCAAATTAATGATAGGAAGCGCTTAACAAAAAACCCTATACTTGTTAACTGTGCATTATTACTACATCGGAAAGCTAAAAGTACGGATAAGAGTTAGACGTTGAGCAGGATGTTGTTCTTGCTGACAGCAAGCATGGTATTCCTTATATATTGGCGGCACACCGTATAGATCGTATGACCATTGTACTACTCGACAATAATAACACCACAATATATTATATAAACACAGAAGTCGGGAGTAAATTTGTTGGCCGATGAAGTTGTAGTCATCGCTTTTTAGAATGCATGTGGTAGTCGCATTAACTATCTTTAACACGTTGACTGCCGACTACGATATAACTCGTAGTTTACGTTCCCCTCTAGGGAGCCAACTACGAGTTATCTCGTACTCACTAAACCTGCCATTTTTGTGTAGCTACGAATATAATCGTATTACATCAGTGCTAGTATCGATAAATGGCTTCTGGGAAAAGAACAAAAAGTCAATGTTGGCTTGCGTGGCCAGTTTTCTAAAAATTGCCGCGGCAGTCAACGTGTTAAATGAGCAGAGTTACATAACTGGTCATTACAATCCTACAGTTAGGATTACAAACTCGCTTCTCACACCACTTAATTTAATTTTTTGCCAGGAATCTGCGGAGAATAAGTCACCAAAGAAATATTTCGTTTTATTTGAGATGTCTGAACTGGGGTTTGAATCGGGGATTTACATAACTATAATACGCCAACACACTATCTGCTAGTCTACAGCGAGTTTGTTAGCAGATATAGTTATAGCAATCGCTTTTTAGGATACAAGTGGTATCAACATTGACTACCTTCAAATGGGTAAAAGAAACAATGGCGAGTGTTATGCCAGATTATTTGGATCATTTAATGATGATTTTAAGAAAAATGACTGCAATTGCACAAGAAATAAGATCTTTTACAAAAGTTGCCGTAGTCTAGTAGGTAGAGCTTGTTAGACGTTCTGGGTTCGAGCCCCAGGCCAGACATTAAGACAAAATACATAAAGTATTTCTTCGGCGACTTCCTCTCTGGCGAAAACTCTGGGAGTAAATAAAATTGCCATGAAAGAGTTTCTCAAAAATCTGTCGTTCGGAGTCGACTTTAACTGTAGGTCCCACCACTCATAATATAAAATTAACACACACACAACATAAGTGATGTGAGAAACTAGGATGTTGTACAATGGGTCAATTCGACCTCCGGCTACTGTACTTGTTTTAATTGACAAGTACACGACCTAACCTAACCTAACCTACAAAATCACAATGAAGGGGTGCAGTTTCTGTTGCAAAAACTGCGTGTATTAGGCTACGAATTATTTCCTGCTCCGCCTTTTTTCCCTAACCCATGCGCTGCCAAGCCTAAATTATATGAAGTCATTCCCAGTGCCATTTATATTTTTAGTGAAGTTCTACAATATTGGCTAAATGGAAGCCAAGATGAAGTCATTCAATCTCATCAATCTACGTCAATCATACCCCAAGAACAATGTTCCCTTCATTATCTTGATGTGCTATTCCTCACACACAACAAAAGAAAAACCCAACTCGTAGAGTTTGTGCAACGAAAGGCATTCGAAAGGCAAAAAAAATTTGCTAATTCAAAAGCCTGCATGTTATAATATATTTAAAGTAGGACGAGTATACTCGTCTTGGCAGCGAATGGACTAAAGTAGCTACGTATGATAATAGCTTGTTGCTAAAACTGAGAAAATATCTCCGTGGAACATATTTGACTGGAGAAAAATGATTTATACATCAAAAGTTTACGTACTTAATGATCCACCCTCGTATGTTTTTATAAGATAAATTTAAAAAACCTAAAATATTTCAATGCTTTACAATATTTCAACTGAAACAATAAAAAAAAATTTATTGCATAATTTTCTCAATAGCCGACCCTCGTTATAAACCAAAACCATTACCAAGTAAAGCTAATCACGTGACGTTTCTACACAATAAAACTATTTGTAATTACAATTCAATTAAATCAAATGCAGATTACATTCATATCTCCCGCAAAGAAAAAATTTGTTAAAAAATTTTATAAAATTTCTGATAATAAATCGATTAACCTCAAGGGGTGCTGATAGCCATAAAACGATAGTTTCAATTTATATATTATTCTCGCACGAAAACTAATCAATTTTGTTCCATTTAATCTGTAATTTTTTAAAAAACGTAAATTGACGTGTGAAATCTTCTTTTTTTTTATTGCATTTTTGGACAGCAATTTATCGATAAAAAGGCAAACGCCAATGGTGGTGATTGTTTATTTTCAAGAACAATAGATAAGATTTGTTGATGTGAAGTACGTTAGATATTATAAAAGCTTTCAAAAATATTAGAATACCGGACAGTCATAAATTTTTCATTACCCACGGCACTTGTCAGAAGTCATGAAATCCTTATTGGTCTTGTGTGTTTTAATTATTGGCTGCCTGGTGGCCGTTCAAGCAGGCAAAGATTATCTCTGGGGTGAAATTGGCCAAAAGGATATGTTGATTGAAAAGAAAATTGTTAGTCATGCCTTCTTTTTGGGTATTTGTGTAACTGAGAAATTTGTCTTCAAGCAAGATGTAAGCATACGTTGTCTGAAATTTTATTTTCAAACTTTAAATTCTTAAAATTTTTCTCAAATTTTTTTTAAAAAATTTTAGCAAATGGATGCCTATACAATAACTGCCATTAGAGTAAAAGATTTGATGAAGAAAAATGGTGCCACCGCTGACCTGGTAAGTGGTGGTCCCGGCTCTAAAGGTGCCACCCTCAAATTTAAATCGGAACGTGGCAAGAGTATTAAAGATCAGGTAGAAATCTGGGGCCGTTAAAGACTTTCTTAAGTGATATTTTTGTGTAATTTTAAGTTAAAATATTTTATAAATAAAAAATAAAATAAATAAACAAAAAAATTTCCTTTCTGCAAACATGTTGCTGGAAACATAGCCATAATTTATGGTTCAATTTATTAGCTTTTAATGGAGGAAAATATGTTTATGGAAAGTGTATGACAAAAATTAAAATATTTTAAATGTTGCCGATAAAATGATGTTGCAGCAACATAATTTTTAAACACATAAAATTTTTTAACATTATAAAACTTCAGTAGCAAATACAAGAGAAAATATGTAAAGTTTTTCGAATTTATATTAAAAATTTTTAATTGGCAAATTTTCTTTAAATTTTCCAAACAAATCCATTTGAACATATAAAGCAACATGTTGCTAGCAACATTCCAAATATAGTAAAAATTTCAATTTTTTATATGAATTTATTTAATATGTCTGTGAAAATGAATTCGTATTTGAAAATCCAAGACGCAAATCAAAATTTTTAGCACAAGCACTTTTGGTACAGCATTAACAGAGCACTGTTAATCCTTTAGCAATACATATCTGAAAAAGTCTACTTATTGAAGAGCTATTTATAGGATATATACAAGGTCTAGGGATAACAATGCACATTCAAGCGAAGGTTTTTTTCACGCCGAGGAGGGGTAAATGTACCTAATCGCACCATAGAGGAAGTCGTCACGTCCCCCGTGTGTGGGGCCCTCACCCACTAAATCCCCCCTCGTCTTGTGGACTTGTTGTGCCCACTCCGGAACTACGGTGGTATTACTTCGGAGTGGAGTCCCTTTGGCCCTTTGGCCCCTGCGTGTCCACATCCGCGTCCGGACTGCGTGTTGAAGAGACATCTAAGTGTCTCCACTATTCCTTTCGTCCAGGTCCCTGCCTCGAATTCCGCTTGGCACGTATGCCAGTTTCATCTATTCCGGCGTGCCCATATGTTCCGCAGCCTCAAGATCCCTCTTCTTCAGTCTTAGAATGCTCTCCACATAATTCGCCACTGAGGTCCAATTTTCCCTACTCACGATCATAATCCCGACAATGTTACCGGCCGTGATCGTCCCAACTATCGACGTCAGTGCAGAGCGTGCACACTCGAAAACGGTGTGCTCTGCGTCATCAATTATCTCCCATTCCTCGTAAAGACAGTAAGGGGACGCGGTCTTGCCCATTCTGTGCAGATATTTCCTAAAATATCCATGACCCGATAGCATATGTGTAACGTAGTAATTTACCTCTCCAAATTTCCTACCAATCCATGGCTTTATGTCCGGGATAAGTCTCGCCGTCCATCTTCCTCTATCTTCCTCGTTCCATCATTTTTGCCATTTTGAAATGGCGTTTTCCCTGAAATGAGCGGTTATGTGACTTCCAGCCGTTTTTGCCTTATAAATCTCCATCCGCTCCGCTGCCAGCAGATCCACAGGGATAATACACGCTATCACCACTACGGCTGGAGCGGATACCGTACGATATGCCGACGCGATATGCAATGCAGCCGTTCTCTGTACCGATACCAGTGCGTTTGTCCGCTTCTTAACATCCAGTGTTTCGGCCCAAATTTCGCTCCCATAGAGCATAATGCTGTTTCCAACCTCCATCAGGAGTCTCCGTCTCGCCGGTAGCGGGCCTCCAATGTTCGCCATTAATATACTGAGCTGTCCAACGATCTTATGGGCTTTGTTAGCCGAGTACTGAATCTGATGTGAAAATATTAGTCTGGGATCCAGCCTTATTCCCAGGTATTTCACCGAGCTCTTGGTCCTAATTACCCCGTCTCCTATACTCATGTCCACCTGCAAGGGGATATGACGACTAGTGATCAGCAGTAATTCCGTTTTATGCATGGCCAGATCTAGGCCGTGGGCATCCAGCCATGTTTTCGTTCTCAGCATGACACGTCTCAGTTTTCGTGCCGAATCGTCAATCTTGCCTTCTCACATTAGCAAGTACCCAGCGGATGCTGAGTACCAGAGCTCGGGGAGCGCCTGATCTAAGATACGGAGGCTGCGAGCTGCTTGGTATGTACTTGCTAGGATAGCCCCAGGCTTCGCCAAGTTGAAACCAATCAGTGGCGTTGCCTTGTAGTTTCATACCCGCTCCCCAAACGAAGGTTCTCAAGCATATTAACACGACATTAGTTACATTAGTTTTGAAAAATTAATTTCTTTCCTGAAATTTGTCTAGAGGACTAGGCGCCATTTCTAAAAAAATGTGAAAAAATGTCCCATATGCCACTGCAAACCCTATTACTGAAACCCTATTACTGCTTCGGATCAAATAGACTTGCGATTCTACTCGATCATATGCATTAGCTCTCACTCTGCGCCCAATATCTTGTAGTCATTCCGAAGAGCAAATTAAACTGAAGTACGAATTGCAAATGAGAATTGACGTTTTTTACTACAAGAAAGCCTTAAACTAGGGTATTAACCCAGGAAATGTATACTTTCTCTACGACTTTGCATTAAAACCCAATCTATTCTACGGAACTGCGTCTATGTAGTTGGCTTTAGAGAAATGAGAGAAATTCTTAATCGACTACCACCAGACCTATTGGCGAAACAAATGTTGACGATGTGGTAATGTGTCTGAGCCTTGGATATCCCTATTTGGTACGCCATTCTGTTTTTACAACGAAAATACTAGATAGGTCCATACGATCTCATGTGCTTCTCTCCAACTTGGTGGGGTTTTCCTATAATGTTTCCTTAAAGCCAATGGCCTATTAAGAATTCCCTGCCGGGCACTTGATATGTACTGGTTTCAACAATGTGCTACGATGATTCATTCGCATTGTCACAGAATCTATGCACGTGTACTCTGGGTTTACAATGGCTTGTCAAAATATCAGATAGCAATCGCATGTTATTTCTGGATAGCTGGATGCATAGCTCAGATCTCCTCTTATTCTAATTTCCCAGCAAAAGTTTTCACTACCTCAAGCCTGCTTGGTTTGGGAACACCATCTGCCTCTCTTTATCTTCTCTTTCGTTGAGCATACCTTTTCAAACATACGCCCCCACTCAGAAGAGTTCTGACCTCATCGACAGCGTAGAAGCTCACCTCCTTGCAAGCTCACCTGCAAGCACTTCTGATGTCGAATGTCCTGTAGAAGGGGTCCCTGGAAGTGTGTAGGACATCTAAGATTGTCCAAAATTGTAGGCTGTCTTTAGAAGAGATAACAAGTCTTTTGGCGGTTTTTCTTGCATGGGTTCCTAAACGCAGGGAAAGTAACAATAAAGCTGTCATGTTTTTAAGGGCTGGTACAACAGAAAATTGGAATGAATTCTCATGTGATATTGGCAGTACTCTGAAGGGTGGCAAACAAGTGATGTTTGTGTTACCTATTCAGTCAAGAGTTTAATTTTTAAAATGTTTACTTATGTTATCAACATGTTGCTGAAACAATATTACCTCAGCATGTTGTTCCTCTACTAATAAATTTCTTTTTTTCTAACTTTTTTAGATCGCTGGGCTTAAAGTCACCATTTATTGAATTTCGAAACGAATACGAGGTGCTGGCCAACAATAGCATCCCTTTAAATATCACAAAAGATGAACAGGCCCTAATGCATCAGGAGGGCCTAAGAAAATTGGGCACTTTCATAAAACCCGTCGATTTAAGAGACTCTGAAACAGGGTTTGTTAAGGCTAATCTTACGAAAAAGGTATCACCTGTGGCCACACAAAGAATGCAGAATCAGCGACGTCAACATCCAATACAAGAGGAAATGGATCAGAAGCAAATTATTTTGCTCGATGAGGATACCGATGAAAATGGCCTACCGGCCAGTCTAACAGAAGAAGATCGTAAATTTATAGTGCCTATGGCTTTGAAAAATTCACAACCCGATCCCAGATATGCTCAGACAATGGCGAGAAGTTCTATGTTGTCGGCCAGACCAACGACGACTACATCGACGACAACCACCAAGAAGCCTACAACACCGGCCACACCAGAGTTTGCCTCCAACATAGAGGATCTAAAGAAACACATACTCTTCCTGCAAAACCTAACCAAACACGACAGCAATTTTCAATCAAAATTTGTGGTTTTTCCCAGTCTGCAGAAGGATAAGCAGAAGTCGCCACAAACTGTGGCTACCACTGCCGTACCCAAAGTACCCATGAGACCGATATATCAGTATAATGGGCCGCCAACAAGGAAAATATCACAACCCACATCCTTCAGTGTAAATAGTAAAGTGCCACAGACACCACCCTTTGGTGGTTACTACCACAATCAGGACGATGATTCGCTGTCACAATTCCTACAGCCTGTACATCCCAAGGATAAAATAGCCATAGTGCCACAAGTATTGCTACTAAACGATCAGAATAAAGACGTTAACGGTGGCAGAAGAATAAATTCCAGTCCGATAACCACTAGCAGTACAACGACCACAACAACGACTACCACTACAACCACGACAACGACAACCCGAAGGCCTACTAAACCCACTAAACTGCCACCCTGTGTGCGTAATCCCGAATCACCCAAATGCATAAGACAACGCAAGCGTGAGGAACAGCAAAGACAACGGGATCGCGAGGCTTTGCTGAGAGAGCAAGAGAAATATATGCCGCGCTATGAGCCCTATATGCAGACCTTAAACAATACCAAACGTTTTGCTGTATCCATAGAAATACCCGATTCCTTTAAAATACCCTTAAATGACTCCGCCTCCTCTTCATTTGGTCGGGGAGAGGAAAGTTTGCAAATTCTCTCGAGATTTGTAAGGTCGACACACAAACGACGTAATATAGGTGGAGGTTTAGCGGGCCGCTCTACATCTACAAGCGATAAATTCGCTTCAAAATATGGCACGAGTGCTTTTTTAGAGCGTGACTCTACGGTCTCGGGAAGAGGCGGTAGAGATTTTCTCATTTCAAATCCAGAACAATTCGGCATGTTGACACCGAATGCCACCACACCTAGTCCCACTGTGCCCGCCTATTCGGAGCCAATCGATTTGAATCCTGATAATTGTTATATAGTGGATGGCATGAGTTATGGCCAAAAGAAACAGTGCGTTTTGCATACCAGCGTTATGCCAGCCATAAGTCGCGGTGCTCGTTCAGCTATACAGGTAAGAAAGGGGGGTAGAAAATAGAATTTTTGATTTGATTTCAAGCTTTTTGTAAAGACTCGGGAGATATTATAAAAAAAAAATCGTTTTTTAATAACAATTTTTAATGAAAGAAGGAGACTTGTTCGCTGCGATGTCATATTTTTACGTGGAACTTCTCTTTCCCATAGAAATCGTCCTTCACGCAGGGCTTCAGGCGACGAGTGTGAACCGGTTGTATCCTCATGAATCAGAGTTGCTCGTTAGTGTGCGAATTTTGCCGACAGGCGATCGATAGCGAGTTGATATAGCTCCAAATTAAGAGTTTAAACGGCTGACAATCACGACTGTTTTATCTCATCATGGTCATAAGTGATCCATTTATCATCACCACTTATTATTATTAACATCAGTAACGAACATCCTAGGGACCACTTCTCAAGAAGACCTTGGACTACATGACTTAAGTCCTTGCCATTGCAACCTACACAACAACCCAATAGATTTTTAAACAGGGTGTTGCTTTTTAGGGGAAGTCGCCGTAGTCTAGTAGGTAGTGTGTTGGCTTATTAGACGTAAAGCCAGGGTGCGAGCCCCAGGCCAGACATCAAAACAAAGTATGAACTGACTTCCTCTCAGCAGATTTCCGGCCAAACTCTGAGAGTAAATAAAATTGCCATTAAAAGTTTCTCAAAACTCTGTTCTTCGGAGTCGAATTTTAACTGTAGGTCCCACCACTCATGTATAAAATTAACACACACAACAAAAGTGGTGTGAGAAACTAGGTCGTAATCCTGACTGAAGGGTTGTAATGACCAATTATGTATGTATGTTGCTTTTTAGGCAACGACAGATGACAGCCCTAACATTCTAGAAACTGCTACAGTAGAACGGTCAACTGCTTAGCAAAAAAAATTACTTAATGAATCAGTCACATAGCCTTCTTGGGTCCCATTGTAATACCGATGGTGTCTATTTCATCATTTAACTAGAATTCCTGGTTGACATTTCTTAACCATCCAAATCACTTTTGGCAAGACATGTACTGTCAATAAATTCTGAGTGCCCAAGAATATTTTCTCTGAGGTTCCCTAGTGCTGGAGTATGATAGATACGATGTACTGTGATATCCTATTCTTCCTTGTCATTACATCTACTTCAGAGGTAGATGCTGAGATGGACTCTGCATATATCCGGAGCTAGTTAGATTTGTCTATCCTCTATAGGCGTGCATATATTTTGTCTGACATCACTTCTTGTGGATCCACTCTATTCACTCTGATATCGGATCCGCATGGCATGCTTTATAGCCATTACTTCAGAAAGAATGGTATTACAAGAGTATAGTTTAAGTAACAATCTCTAGATTAAATTGTTCCGAAAAGATGTAATGTCTGACTTTGTCGTATGGTAGAAGTAGAAGCCATTATCACAATACAAACTATCTGATCTATACGATCTATTTTCATTACAGCGGTATCTAGGTATACATACGATTTTAACATGCCCATGCTTTCATGCTCTTGTGGCGTTCAGTCTTATTGCCAGGTTCGCAGCCACTTGTTTTGACGATATGTCTGGTGGCAGCGAGTTAGGCATAGCAGACAATGCCGTAGCGGATGTAGTTCTAAAAGTGCTTGTTATCAGGCTCGCTACCATATTACAAATCCAACCACTAGCAGCGACCTCTTACAATAGATGTGGTTTGATTAGAAACTCATACAGCTCTTGTATATTTTTAGGGTTGATATCCCAGTTAATACGCCTAACTTTCTTGCAGTGATTAACAACAGTTGCCGTGCTAGTGGTTCTGGATGGCGGGTTCATATTTCATAAAATAGTCACTCGGTGCTAACTCCAGAAAATAGAGAGGAGTGCTGAAGTCATATATTTTTGAAATTTTTTGAAAGAAATTCACTTTTTATCTTTAAGTCAGGCATTAGTTTGCTATCAAATGGCTTTCGAACGCAAAATAAATACCACACATTCATACATACATACATACATGCATACATACATACATACATACATACATATATACATACATACATAATTGGTCATTACACCCCTTCAGCCAGGATTACAACCTAGCTTCTCACATCACTTTTGTTGTGTGTAGTAATTTTATACATTAGTGCTGGGGCCTACAGTTTAAAGTCTACTCCGAACGACAGATTTTTGAGAAACTTATTTCACTCACAGAGTTTTTGGCAGATGTCTGCAGAAATCTTTGTAAATCGAGATTTCTGAAATGCGGTTTGAACCGTGGCTTAAGGTCTAATAAGCCAACATACTACCTATTAGATAACAGAGACTTCATTAAATACCACAGCCTGTTGAAATTCAAAGACGAAGTAAAATTCGAAAAGTCACGAACTTATTGAGCCATTATAGTATTAACGTTTCTACGTTATACTCGTATGCCAAGTAGCCATAGTCCAGTAGATAGTGTTTGGTCTTAGACGAGAACCCATGGTTCATAACTCAGCTCATATATCTGGAACAAACAGCAGTCTTCTGGCAATAACTCTGAGAGAGAGGCTAGGTTTCCAGAAAATCTGAAATTCGGTATCGTCTGCCACTCAGGGATAAAATAAACACACAACATGGGTAGTGAGTGAAGCTAGGTTGTGATCCTGACTAAAGGCTTGTAATTAACCAATTAGCTTTTTCGATTACGGCAAGTGCTCTGATAATTGCTTTTGTACACGTTTGGATGGCAGCCTGTATGCCTTTTACAAATTTGAAAACGATTTACCTCGAGTTCTTTGATTCACCGTAGTCTAGTAGGTAGTGTGTTGGCTTATTAGACGCAAAAGCCTGGGTTCGAGCCCCAGGCCATGCATCAAAGACAAAATACAAAAATTATTTCTTTGACGACTTCCTCTCAGTAGATTTCTGGCAAAAACTCTGAGGGTAAATAAAAATTGCCGTGAAAAGTTTCTCAATAAATAAAAATCTGTCGTTCGGAGTCGACTTTAAACTGTAGGTCCCACCACTCATGTATAAAATTAACACACACAACATAAGTGGTGTGAGAAACTAGAACGTTGTACAATGGGTCAATTCGGCCTCCGGGTACTGTAATTGTCTTAATTGACAAGTACACGTCCTCTAACCTAACCTAACCTAACCTACCTCGAGTTAAAAAATCTTCAAATTTTTGGAATTAATTTCAGCGATTATTGTGGGGTTGTCGTTAGAAAGCTAGGTCTCTAAGGGTTAATAACAAGAAATTTTATCATTCTTTATCCTCGAACAACTTTGTCCTTCTAAACTTTTGCTTTCATTTGCTTTCAATAAAATTTCTTAAAGATTTTGTTTTTTTCCCTTTCATCATAAATCATGATTCTGTACTCATTTTATGACATGATACCCAACCAAATGTAATTTAAAAAAATAATCAGCATAATTTAAAACTTGCAACACAACCCAATGCCTCATTCATATCTGGTGGCAAATACAAATGCAATGGGCAACAAACAATTTGCGAAAAACTGCAACAGAATGAAACAAAAAGAATGGATGATGAAAAAAAAAAGAATGGAAATTAGCGATACGAGACACGCGTTTCTTCGATAAATCACCACCACAAACTGCAAGCGCGTGTTGCATAAAAAAACAAATTCTGCTGTGGCAACAGCAACCATCAAAAATTGAAACAAGAGAGGAGAGTTAGGGAAGGAAGAAGATAAAAAGAAAGAATTCTGAAGCATTGTTGTTAATGTGAGGACTGAAAGGCATTATTGTGGCACTTATAATGCAAATGATTGTTGCATTATGTTTTACGATTTCTGATGATGTTTTTCTGTTTCTGATTCGTTTTTTTTTTGTTGTTGGTGAACATCGACAGTAGTCAACAACAAAAATCTGTGGCATGTTGCAAGTGAGGGCAACAATGCCAGGCAATGCAAGGCAATGCAAGGCAATGAAATGCAATGAAAAGCATCCCAGTAGAGCAGATGGAAAGTGAATTATGACACACTTTAAAGACCACGATGATGATCATGGTGGTGATGGTGATGATGATGAAAAAAACCACCACAATATTAAATTCAATATTAAAATTGTATTTTTTTTTATTCAGAACCCGCCACAATTGCCACACAACCAATACATTTTATTTTGAAAAGCATGAGTGAAAGATTTAAAGTGCTGCTGCTGCATTTAAATTGAAAACATTTCAACAAAAAACACACAAAAAATATTGCAAAAATCATCCGAGAATTCCCACAAACAAAAAGCGAAAGTGAAAAACAAAGCAATGAAGGAAATCAAAAAAAAAAACTTCATCGATATTTCCCATCAAAAGCAATCATATTTAACAAGAGAGTGAAAAAGTGAAATTAAACAACAATTGCTTTGAAAAGCTATTTAAATACGAGTTTTTTTCCAAGTTTTTTTTTTTTTTGGTTTCAAGTGCTAAAAAGTGAAATTCTACTTCCTATTAGGGTTGGCAATTCATTTCATTTCATATTTTTAAAAATTTTTCTTTCCTTTTTTTATTTTAACGTCCTCTGCTGCATGCATATAAGGCTGCATGCCATGCAATATTTCATATTTTGTTTCCGTCAATTTCTTTTTCCCGTATACTTAAGTATGATGGATTGATATCCATTCATTAGGAGTTTTTAAAGAAGGCGCTCATAATTCTGGAAATCATCATAAAACATGTGTTTTGTTTCAATCATCAGTCTTTGGCTAATATTGCATGACAGTTAACAATGCCGGCAGGAATAATGTGACCAACGGGAATTTTTAAAAAATATTCCGAAAGGACTAAGGATTACGGATCGCCGTAGTCGAGTAGATAGTGTCTTGGCTTATTAGACAAGATTCCGTGGTGCAACTCCCGGTGAAATTAAATATCTTCATCAGTTCAATCTAATGAAATAGATTTGGTTTTGGAAATTTTGAGGTATCAAGCTTAAAAAGGCAGGACGATGATATAAAAAGTGTTCCATCCTCTCCACATGGACTCACTCAGTTGTACACGTATGGGGGAATGTCCCATAAGAACGTCCACTAGCGGACTTATTCCTTTTTTACTGGTACATTACTGGTACCTAATATCTTCTCTAAAATATTGAAATATCGAGCTTATTAAGTGTACTTAAGTTGCCTTAACTAAGACTTACCTATTTAAGATCGCCCCGATAATCTCTGAAAATGTTTCTCCCATCAGGACGCTCACTTTTGCTAACATTACTGGTATCCTTACCTGATATCTTCTCTAAAATATTGAAATATCGAGCTTATGAAGGGTGGGCATGTTGTTCAGATGTATGTGTACGGCGTTAGGTTCCATAAAGACGCCCACTAGTGTACTTAAGTTGCCTTAACTGAGTCTTACCTATTTAAGATCGCCCTCGATTATATCTGAAAATTTTCTTGCCCTTAGGGCGCTCATTAGTGAAGATATGCCTCCTTTACTGGCACTCCTACCTGATATCTTCCCTAAAATATTGGTTATCGAGCTGGGCATGTTGTTCAGATCTGTGTGTAAGGCGAAATGTTCCTTGAGGATGCCCATTAATGTACTTAAGTTACGTTTACTTAGTCTTAATATGCTCCTGGTTTCCTTCAATCAGTATCACGACAGATTATCTTTAAAATTGTTCCTCGTGTGACATTGTTGCTTAACATTTCATGTGATGCTTCCGTTCACTTGATGACCATGCTGAGCCATGCCTGTGGTAATTGTGAATCGTCTTCTCATATTCCAAAGCAATCCTTAATCCGGTGTTAGGGCATTCAGGGCCCTATTTCAATACCTATGTGTCGAGATAACCAAACTATTATACATTCTCTCATCGAAGGTAACTTGAAAGCCTTGAAAGACCGTATGTTTGTCTGGAAGCCGGAGCCATATTCATATGGCAGCGACCGGCCCCCCTCATTCGATCGGATGGGGTCCTATCTCGGCAATGGCATTACGAATGTTGGCCTTCAAATGCTCAATTGTGTCGGGTTTGTCGGCATAACACTTTTCTTTCTTGGCGGCCAATTGACGGTACCATTTGCGTTCGGTTATCTGCGATAGATGCCTCTACTGACCGTAATGGTTGCGCCGTCCTCAATTTCAAAGACATATGGGCCCCCGCTCCACAAGGCGATAGCAAGATAGTTGTATAGTGGCTGTTTAGTGATCATGACTGCCAGCATAATGACGGTTATTGTTAGCTGTGGTGATGCCGAAGAGAAAGATCTGGTTTATCGCTTACTGTATAGTGTTTTGGGCCTCCTTTACCGCGTTAGAGTTTATTCCATAGTATAATCTGTGATGTATAAATATGAGTAACCGTTTGTTGCCTATGGCCTGCTCTAATAGTTGGTTCCATTTTGCCCTTTAATTTCGCCTTAAAATATTGCGTGTCTTTATAACAGCGAAACAACAACAAAAAACCAAGCGATTGTACTCACTTGCGTTTTAAAGTGTTACAAGTATTTCTTCATTACGATTGTTCAGTTTTATTTCATGATGATGGCAATGGTGGTGGTGGTGTTGGCTGATGTGTTTTAAGAATTATTAATACTCGTCATTCCAAAATGAGAAATTTCCGTGTTGCGTTTTATTTGTTTTTTTTTAACGATTCCTTCATTTCCATGTGTTATTTCCATTTTTCTTTTTTTTTTGCATTTCACATTCATTTCCCTTTTATGTCCACAAACTCTGAAGCGTTTCAACAATTGTTGACATTGACAGTTACGTAGAACACGCCTAAAACATCACAACTGAATGAATGATAATCTGCCTTTGCGATATTCCTTTTGTGTTCCTCCAACACATAATAATTAGCCCCCGAAATATGTAGAGAACAGAATATGGCATGGCAATGGGATGACATATCATTTCAGGGCTGGTACGCGCTAACATTCGATATTAGCATACATTTCATTACATGTACCCGCATGCGAACAATATGTGTGCCTGTATGGTTGCATGGATTTTTATTTCTGTTTAGGAGAATGGCTGACTGACTGATTGACTAGTTGAATGACTGGCTGATTTGTTGTTTTCATTGTCTATCAGCACTCTTTTCTTCCAGCCCTTTACATTTGTATTGTCTTTTTTGTGTTTTTTTTGGGGGGGGGGGGCAATGGCATTGAGCTGCTCCCTTAACTTTTAAGCTAATTTTTTCGGATTTTCATTAAGCTGTTGTTGTTGCTTCATACGTTTGGTTGGATTTTTTATGCGGCATCATTAGCAAACATGTCATTTTCATTGAAAGCTTTTTCTGTTTTTTTTTTTTTTGGAAAGCCGTCAAATCATTCAGCATATGTAACAGCACAGCGCACACACAATTGCTAGTTGAGGCATAAACAGACACATGCAGAAACGGAATAGAATTTTTTCTCAAAGGCATCTCGATCATTAGCAATTTGTCAGTTTTTTTTTTTTTACTTAAACCAACCATAAATCATTAGGAGATTGACTTTTCGGGGAAAGACTTTGGCTGAAACTGCACTGGGCTAGCTTTCCAATGGGATCAAAATGGCAATCATTACATTACATCAGGTTTGCGCTCGTCTAGAATTACAGAAAAAGCCACTGAGCAGCCATCAAAGCCCGATGTATACCCGAACACGTATGCAGATCACATGCATTCACACTTACATACATACGTAACTGGTCATTGCTACCCTTCAGCAAGAATTACGACCTAGTTTCTCAAACCACTTATGTAGCCTTTGTTAATTTTTATGCGTAAGTGCCGCGACCTAAAGTTTAAAGTCTACTCCGAATGACAAATTTTTTTTAGAAATATTTTCTTGGCAATTTTATTTCACGCTCAGAGTTTTTGCCAGAAGACTGCTGGAGATGTATGACCTAAAGAACCGAGGCCGCACGTGTAATAAGCCAATACACTATCTACTAGAATACAGCGACTGCATATCAAAATGGCAATCATTTGATTGAACTAGGTCTGCATTAGTCTAGAGTTACAGAAAGAATCACTGAGCGGCCATCAAGGCCGCAGATCACACAGTTAGCTCCAACAGCAGCCAACTTAATTACAATACCCTTCAGCTGTAAGTTCTCTTCCCATTCCATTAATGCAGTATAAACTAGCATTCAAAGATGACTTAAATAAGACGAATTAATTGGTGACATTTATCTCCTATTGAACTGACTTTAGTGTCCTTATATGCATAAGTAGTACAAGCTCTTCCAAGAAAATCTTCGAGTATTTTCAGGCATTGATTGTCTGAAGAGTCTGAATCTAATGAAACTCTATGATTGTACTATTAGCTGTGGTTTCATTCAATATAGGGTAGCCTAGGCCATCATGATCTTCAAATAGCATTGTGGTGTAAGTGGATCTTTCCGATTGTAGTGTGTACCCTGCAAATAGTCAGAGGTTTTCTCTTGGGAAATAAAGTTTTTTAGACTTTATTAACCAATATCTGGCTCTGACTCAATGTTGACTTTCTTTTTAGTAGAGTTTAAAGCAACAATATTTAACACCAGATTGATCACTAGTTTATTAAACTTTCAAGCAAGTTTGAAGCCCAATTTTAAAGGAGTCATGTTTTGATATGAAGACCCAGTCGATCACATCTTGAATCACGTCAAATGGTTTCATAAAGCCTTGCATATGCACTCTTTTCACTCTTGTTTGTCACATCCTATTATACCCTGCGGTATTCGCCTTGAAAATCGTTTGGTGATTAAATTGTTCATTGCCTTGTTGTGATTCTTTAGGTATGACAGATAAGAAGACATTAATTATCCACTAATGGGTCCCATGTCATGTAGCCATTCGCGGTAATGAGTAAGTAGAAGAGATTGCGAGCAGCATAACCATTAGCCTTTTTTGTAGTGGGAGTGAATCTTAGGAAAGTTATGCTCAACGCATCGGAAGGTAAAAAGATGCAATGTTTGGCCTATTCTGAACAGATGTATTCTGAGCCTGCAGTGGCCTGTCCAAGGAACAGTTACCAACCTTAGGTTATTTCACGATAGTCTGATGCATCGCATATCTGCCCTACAGCATACAAAAGGAATCCAAATCAAATTTGCCATATCCAAACAATAGTCTGAAACCCGATATAATACGAACTAAGTCGTACGTCCATTCATTACCCAAAAAACTCCAGTGATCTCGGTTCCACATAAGCATTAACTGGCTAAAAGGAGAGAATGTGAGATCAAAGAATATAGGAACAGATGCCTTGACCAGTGCTTCCGTCGTATATCTGAACAGATATAAATTATTATCGAGCAAGTTAGTATTTTAGATAGAAGTCGCCGTAGTCTAGTAGGTAGTGTTTTGGCTTATTAGACGTAAAGCCAGGGCTCGAGCCCCAGGCCAGGCATCAAGACAAAATACAAAAAGTATTTCTTCGGCGACTTCCTCTCAGCAGATTTCTGGCAAAATCTCTGAGAGTAAATAAAAAATTGCCATGAAAAGTTTCTCAAGAATCTGTCGTTCGGAGTCGACTTTAAACTGTAGGTCCCACCACCCATGTATAAAAATTAACATACACAATATAAGTGATGTGAGAAACTAGGACGTTGTACAATGGGTCAATTCGAGCTCCGGTACACGTCCTCTAACCTAACCTAACCTAACCTAGTACTTTAGAGGCAAAAGTCTACCACAATTCTTGTGATACTCAGCCATATTAGGAATTACGGCCATTGTCCTTATCTCTGTTATATATTCAAAGTACTTAAGTACACACCAAACATCCCACATTCGAATATAGCTCAATGCCATGTATTTTTTCCATTTAATTTTTTAAATATTTCATGTCTTCCTGCAAATATGTTTTTATTACTTTAAAGTTCTGCTTTTTTATTCTGGCACTTGTATCTCCACAACTGTTTATTTAACAGTTGGTAGCATTGAAATCCCTTTTTTGTTTTCCTTTCCTTTCACTGTTACGACGAATCTTGTGTTTATTCAACTGTGGTTTTTGACATTTTGGCTGTTTTTGTCATGTTGGTTTGACTTTTGGTTAGAAATACGCCACCACCCTTCGAAGTTTGTGAGAACAGCAGGCAGTGTTCAATGATAAATATGATTGATTATCATTCTCTAGAATCAATCCAAAGAAAAATAATGTGACAGCGCAGGCTTTGTCCTTATTAAGGACAGCCAGCCATATGAGTCAGCCAATTTAAAAAAAGGGAAACAAACACATTAAAGGTCATGTATTACTCAAGTTTAACAAGATAAAGAATTTGTGTGTGTGTGTTTGATAAGAAAATAAAGAAAGATTTTCTAAATCCAAACAGTAAATAAACAAGCAGTCTCAGGGTAAAGAGTTGAACGAATTGTATAAGTGGACTACATGGTATTAAAACTTATGATCAGTTTGTTGGCTTATTAGATGCCAGCCCGTGGTAAAAACTCAGTTCATATAACTTGAACTAAACAAAATATTAAAAAAATATTAGGTTAGGTTAGGTTAGAGGACGTGTACTTGTCAATTAAGACAAGTACAGTACCCGGAGTTCCAATTGACTCATTGCACAACGTCCTGGTTTCTCACACCACTTATGTTGTGTGTATTAATTTTATACATGAGTGGTGGGACCTACAGTTTAAAGTCGACTCCGAACGACAGATTTTTGAGAAACTTCTTCCTGGCAATTTTATTTAATCTCAGAGTTTTTGCACAGAAATCTGCTGAGAGGAAGTCGCCGAAAAATTACTTTTTGTATTTTGTTTTGTTTTGATGTCTGGCCTGAGGCTCGAACCCTGACTTTACTTGTAATAAGCCAACACACTACCCACTAGACTACGGCGACGACAAAAAAAAATATTTCATCGGTGACTTCCTTTCAGCAGTTTTTTGACAAAAAGATTTAAGACACACAACATGGTTGGTGTGTGAAGCAAAGCCTAACCGTGACTATGAGGTTATAATGGCCAATTAAGATTACAAATGTATAACAGATCTCTAGAAATTGTGTGAATAATAGTATAGGGTGGGCCATCTATCGGTTTAAATATGAACTATCGCTTTTTTCGAATCTGGCAATACTTATGTCATTCTATTCTGTCACAAAATTCTGTATATTATTTCCACTGAACGTAATGAATCGATTTACGCTTGAGCAACGTTGCGATTTATTGGGCAAACGAGAAACTGCATGAAAAAATCTTCATCTTCTTTTCGGATGAAGCTCATTTTCATCTTGATGGATACGGTAATAAGCAAAATTGCCGTTTTTGGGGCTCAGAAAACCCACACGTGATCTTACAGGAGCCAATGTGCTTGTGGAGCACAGGCATCATTTGCCCATATTGCTTTGAAAATGAGGACGGCGAAACCATGACGGTCAATGGAGACACCAATCGCACCATTATAACCGATTTTTTTGCACCCGCTCTTCATGATATTGATATGAACGATGCTTGGTTTCAATAGGTTGGGAGCAACTTGCCGCACATCTCATGCCACAATCGATTTTTTGCGTCAAACGTTTGATGGCCGTTTAATTAGCTGAAAGCTACGATTTAACACCGCTGAACCATTTTCTGTGGGGCGCCTTTAAAGCAGAGTGTTATGCGGACAGACCAGAAACAATTCAGCATTTGAAGGCCAATCTTTGTGATGCCATTTACGAGATACGACCCCATACACTAGAAAAAGTGCATGAAAATTTTTTCGATCAAATGGGATACTGTGAGACTAGCGTTGCCGGCCATATGAATGAAAGAATATTTCATTTCTAATCGCAACAATTGTACTTCACAACAAAAGATTAAATTTGGAAAAATTTCAAACGGTTTTTGTTTGATTGCATTTTTAAATTTAAACTTGTAATTGGCCCACCTTATATCAAAGCTTCATCGTTATAAAAAAGAGGAAATCGTAGACAGAAACCATGCCAAGTATATCCTTCGAAGAAAAATGGCCCAATTATGCCTCTGGACCAAAATACGCACCAAACAGTAACTTGTTTTAGGTGCGTCGGCTTTTCAATGTATGCGTGCGGGTTTTCTGTGCCCCAAATGCGACAATATTGCTTGTTTACATACCCGTCAAAACCAAAATGAGCTTCATCTGAAAAGATGATTTTTTTTTTGCCAAAATCGGCATCTTCTGTAAGTCGATCGCAGCCCCATTTAGCGAAGCGAAAACGCATTGGATGGTCAATTGGCTTCAACTCCTGAACCAA
Organism: Sarcophaga carnaria; assembly: GCA_958299815.1. NCBI lineage: Eukaryota > Metazoa > Arthropoda > Insecta > Diptera > Sarcophagidae > Sarcophaga > Sarcophaga carnaria. Next base: position 21,037,120 of record OY283153.1, on the reverse strand, counting down.
TTGGACTTTGTATGGCGTCATACCAAGGTCTTTATGGAAAATTTGTCTCAATGATGTCTCCGAAATGTTCAATTGTTAAGAACGACGGTGAATTGATGTTGAAGGCGTATCACGCACACTTTCAGCCACAGCAGCAATATTCTTGGGTGTACGCGCTGTTTTTGCCTTTCACGCTTTGGTTTATCGATGAGGATGCCAGTTTCTTTCACTTTCTTCATAAATAACGAACATACGGAGCTGACGGTGCTTCTCTTCTTCCAAAATCCGTACGCAATTTTCGCACACATTCTGCAACATTACCATGATTTTGATTTTTTTCCCCAGCGCTGCTCAAGCGTATACACAACCCTATTCGTTCAGCGGAAGGATAAAACTAATTATCTGTCAAATCAGACATGAGCTAAGTGTTACCATTCACGAAATAAGCATTTGTTGGAAAAAAAAAACGTTAGATGGCGGACCCGATACTAAAGAAGCTACTGGTCTATGGGCCCATTGTCCTTAGAAAAAACCTTTGAAATCAATTCAAAAAAATTCTTGTTATTTTCAATGCTTATTTGACTATCAGGTGGTAGGGTATTAACAGTGATTTTACATTTTTTTTTTGTTTTTTTTTTGTCCGATTTATTTGTTTATTTCACAAGAAGATTTAATAATTTGTGTCAATTTATTTTAATTCTGTTTTTATTTTGTTTTGCCCATCAGCATAAAATTTCAATTTATTTTAATTTTTCTCTGTAGTTTTTTTAATATTTTTTTCCATTGAATTGTTGAAAAAAACTATAAATTTTTATCCCAGAAAAAACGTAGTTTTTTCGGTACCGATAGAGAGACAGACATGCATGCATGCATGCATGCCTGCTTGCCTGGCTTTATTTATGTGGACCAATTTACATGCTTTAAATCCCCATCACTTGATGGACATGATGGCGGATATAGAAAAACACAATGACTAATACTCACAGCTTAACTAAAAACAAATTGATTGCGAGGTGCTCTGCAAAAAAAAAATACAAAAAAAAAAAACAAACTGAAAATGAAAAACTAACACAGATAAACTATGTACGTATACAACTGGGGAAAGGAAAACAAAAATATCCTGTGGATAAAATAGAAAAAAACACAAAAACAACTATAAATAGAAATAAATATACGTTGTACTTGCACTTTTCTACCTTTAAAATAAATACTCCTGTAAAATAAAAAATATGGGAAAGCAGTGTTGCAAAATTGAGATATTGAAATGGTACTGAATTATAACTGAAAAAGTACTTTTTTGCACCAAATGGTACTTTTGAAAAGAAAAAAAAATACATACATATGTACATAATTGGTCGTTATAACCTTTTAATTTAAGGATTATGTCCTAACTTCTCACACCACTTACGTTGTGTGTGTTAATTTTATTTATAAGTGTTGGGACCCACTGTTTAAATTCGACTATCCGACAAATTTTTGAGAAACTTTTTCATGGCAATTTTATCTTACTCTCAGAGTTTTTGCCAGGAGTCGAACAGAAATATGAACGACTCTTTCGTGTTCCTCACATACAAGACAAAAACAGCTGCTTGAGAGCGTAATAAAACGTAAAAGCCCCGATTAGTCAAACGTCGATGGAATGTATGTACATTCCAGGTTAGATTAGGTTAGAGGATGTGTACTTGTCAATTAAGACAAGTCCAGTACCCGGAGGTCGAATTGACCCATTGTACAACGTCCTAGTTGCTCACACCACTTATGTTGTGTGTGTGTTAATTTTTTACATAAGTGGCGGGACCTACAGTTTAAAGTCGACTGCGAACGACAGTTTTTTGTAAACTTTTTCATGGCAATTTCTTATTTAAGATCGGTTGCGGTTGAGGAGGAATGTTTGGGCATATAATGCAATATCCTCATACATACATAATTGGTCATTACAACCCTTTAGTCAGGATTACGACCTAGTTCCTCACACCACTTGTGTTATGTGCGTTAATTATTATACATGTTTGGCGCGACCTACTGTTTAAAGTCGACTCCGAACGACATATTTCATTTACACTCAGAATTTTTGCCAGGAAGTCGAACAGGAAAATGAACAACTTATTCGTGTTCCTCACATACAAGACAAGAACAGCTGATTCGGAACGTAATAAAACGTAAAAGCCCCGTTTAGTCAAACGTCGATGGAATGTAATGTTGGTTAGGTTAGAGGACGTGTACTTGTCAATTAATACACGGAGCTCGCACTGACCCATTGTACAACGTCCTAGTTTCTCACACCACTTATGTTGTGTGTGTTACTTTTATATATGAGTGGCACAGTCTACAGTTTAAAGTCGACTCCGAACGACAGATTTTTGAGAAACTTTTTCAAGGCAAATTTTATTTTACTCTCAGAGTTTTTGTCAGCAATCTGCTGAGAGGAATTCGCCGGAAAAATTCTTTTTGTATTTTGTCTGGATGTCTGGCCTGGGGCTCGAACCCTGACTTTACGTCTAATAAGCCAACATACTACCTACTAGGCTACGTCGACTTCAATGTAATGTAACATACGTTCGTTTTCAGCATATGAAAAGCAATGCAAATGCTTACCTAAATACGTTACCTTTCGGCAAGCGTTTTCATTGCTTTTCGTGTTCTAAAAACGAATTTACGTTCCGTGGATGTTTGGGTAAGCGGGGCTAAAGCCTAAATCTACGTTGAACATGTTGCTAAGGCATTAATAGTTAAAAAGCGCAAGACATAAAATATGTAATAATAATAAAAAAAAAGTACTGAAAACGTCACGGCAGTACTGCGGTATTTTTGAAATAAAAAAGTACTTAACCGTAGATCGAGCCTTAAAAAAACTTCATAATTCTAGCTTATGTATCGCTTTTGATACATACTTGTAGTACATGGAATTGTCACGATTATAGATAGATTTTGTTAACAAATTTTAATATTTTGATTCATTTTAATAAAACTATTTATTTACTATTACATTTTATTATCACTTTTATGAAATTTGCGCCAAAATTTTTGACATGATGTACATTGTTTGCATGGTTTTTTACATAAAAATCAAGCACTTCATGTCAGCTTGGTTTTATTTCTTTATAAATGGTAATAATTTGACGTCTAGCATACTGCTTTGTTGCAATTTATAAGTTTCCAATTGCTTAGATAGGACAGATTATTGTCACTCGCATCAGTAAAATTCTCAGTTGAGGACTGGCTGAAACCTGATGGTACAAACCATTCTTGTGATTCGTTAGAAATATTTGTTGTCAACGTCATGTGAGGTAAAAAAGTTTCCTGTTGCTATAGAACATCGATTATGTGCAATAAAAATTTTCTCTCTTTGATTCCACTCTGGTTTCCCGGATACGGATACGCACTTAGCATGAATCTAAAACTGCCAATTCGACTTCGGTGGACCACGATATTTATAAAGACCATCAAATTCAATTAGTTACTAATCTACAGCGACAAACTTAAATATGAGTTGAAAAGGTGATAAAACAAAACAAAAGGAAAGAAAACATAAATCATTACCAAGCATTACTCCGTAAATTTCTTTATGAAGCTTGATTTATATAAATATCCTTAAATTAATTTCCCTAACAATCACTGTAAGTATTTCATTATTAGATATCAAATTTCAATTAAAATCGCTGGAGGTAATTTTCATTTTCCACAATAAAACTAAAAATTTTTTGAATTCTGTTGCTAAAAACTTTAATTTGAGATGAAAATATACCAAAAAGGAAAATAAAAACATAAGCATCATTATTTAAAAATATTTTCTTTAATTTTATTATCTATCAGGCGAACAAAAAATTAAATTTTTAAAAATCTTGAAAAAAGGATATATGGGCTGCTCTGAAAGTATGATCGCTAATCCCAAACTATTTATACAGTATTATTTCTTACATAAAACTACAAGTTGTGTGATAAAAGTTTTATAAAAATGGTTAAAATTTTCTAACAAAAAATTAAGATAAATATGTTTTTTTTTAAGAAAAAAATCCTTTTCATTCGAATTTCAAAAAAAGTCCTTAAGCATGATTATTAAAGGCTCCAAGACTTTCAGCTTATTTTTCGAAAAGGCGTAATAGGTGTAAATATATCATTATCAAAGCGTATGATTCTGTTGTCTCATACGTACGTAGTTGACCGAAATATTATCATCTGTAATAAAACATGGGACGAAACACGTCTGTCACGTGAGATAAATATGAGAAGAAACTACTAGATTTTTTCATTCCAAACTACTAAACGCAGTTTGTTCTGTTCCATCTTTGGCGATAAACATACTGTTGTCATGTTTGTTGCTGCCAATACTTTCTCCAGTTCATAAGACGAGCTTCTATTTTCTTCATCTTCAAAGTCTTTAGCAGCAGGAATATTATATATACAATTAATATAAAATCGGTCATTACAATCTTTCGTTATAAAGTGGAAATGTCTAACCTGAGGTTTGAACCTTGGTCTGACTTCTAACACGTCTGAAGGTAACACTCTACATTTTAGTCTACGACTACTTCAATCAATATCAAGAACATATCAAGAATAGAAAATTCAGTCTTTTCACTTTCGTCCCACACTTACATAACTTTCAATTCCTTCTCAAATACCATAAATAATGAATTATTTACTATGACTTACTTACTTACTTACTTAATTGGCCATAACAACCCGTTTATCGGATTTCGGCCTGCCGCAACACATCCTTCCAGGCGCCTCTGCATCGTGCGCACCTATGCCAGTTGTTTACACCAATCGATGACAGGGCTTCCTCGATTTGGTCCTTCCAACGGATGCAAGATCGTCCTCTTCGCCGACTTACGCAGATTCCCGCATCAAATACCCGTCTCGCCGGAGCATCCTCCTCCATTCAAACGACATGGCCGAGCCAGCGCAGCCGCTGGATGTTAATACGCTGTACAACGTCTATGTCGTTGAGGAGCTCATACAGCTCACTGTTGTATCGGATACGGAAATCATCGCCAACTCGCACTGGACCGAAGATCTTGCGCAGTACTTTTCTCTCGAACACTCTCAAGGCCGCTGCATCCGTACTTAATAAGGTCCATGCCTCTGCGCCATAAAGAAGCACGGGTAGGATGAGTGTCTTGTAAAGTGTTAGTTTTGTCGAACGAGAGAGGTCTCTGCTACTCAATTGCCTATTGAGACCACAGTAGAACCCTGTTGGCAAGAGTGATCCTGCGCTTGATCTCCAGACTGACATCATTTTTGGTGATAACGGCAGAGCCAATATAGATGAATTCCTTGACCGTATCAAAAGTATAGTTATCGGCCGTAATCTGAGAATCAATACGGCGCTCGTCTCTACTTGACGATAACATATACTTTGTTTTGCCCTCATTTACCGCCAAAGCCATCTTAGTAGACTCGCGTTCAATAGCACTAAAGCCAGCAGTAACATCTCGCTTCGTACGCCCTATGATGTCAATGTCGTCAGCGTACGCAAGCAACTGGACACGTTTTTGAAAAATAGTGCCACTGCGATGCACTCCTGCCTTTCGCAGAACACTCTCCATGACGAAGTTGAAGAGTTCGCATGATAAGGGGTCGCCTTGTCTGAAACCTCGTGCGGTATCAAAAGGCTCGGAGAGGTCCATTCCTACCTTAACGGAGCTGCAGGAATTGCTCAACGTCATTCTGCATAGCCTTATCAGCTTCGCAGGTATACCGAGCTCAGACATTGCGGCAAAAACACGATCCCTTATGGGGCTATCAAAGGCAGCCTTATAGTCGACAAAAAGATGATGTGTCTCGACTTGTTTCTCGTGGCTCTTTTCCAGGATTTGGCGTATATATTTACGATAAAACTTCACAAAATCTTTGAAATCTTAAAAAAATTACGTACACGACAACAAAAAATCTCTAGGAAAGTCGTATGTATCAAAAATGATACATAAGCCAGTATTATGAAGTTTTTGAAATTTTCTTTTTTTTTATTTGGTTTAAAATAATGGCGATAACAATACTAACGAATTATAAAAATATCAGGCATCTAACTTTTTCTGAATTAAAGTTATATCGTCTCAAAAGTTCAAATGTATCATTTTTGATACAAAGCTCGATCTACGGTTAAAAAAGTACAAAAGTACTAAATTTTTCAACACTGTGGGAAAGAGAAAGGAACATAAAAACAACACTTTGTGAAAATAAATAAATAAAAAAAAACTTTGATAAACAAATACCCTTAAAAATAAACAAAAAATGTAATAAAAATATTAAAAAAAAGAAAACAACAACAAAAACTATTTTTAAGCTTTAAAAATGAAGCCATTTAAAGCAGAAAAAAATAATTTCTTGCTCTAGAAAAAAAGGACGAAAATAAATTCTTTTAAACAAATTTGTTTATAAAACTAACAGCACAATATTAGCAGCATCAAAACAACAACAAGCAAATAAAAAAAAAACAGAAAAATTATATAAAATTTGTTAAAAATAAATTTGAACTTCTTTTTTCTTTCTTCATTCTCTTTCATTCGTTTCTTTCCGTTTCGCTAAGTTTAATCTAAATAAGGACATAAACTATACTGACACTTGGCTGAAATATGAATGTTGGCAAAGGCAAAACAAAAAAAAACGTTGAAATCACAAAAAAATGTGGAAAAAAACCAAAGTAAAAGAGATTGAATTGCATCTGAAAATTTTAAAAGAGAAATGGAAAGTGGCACAACTTAGCTCAGCTGTGGAAATAGGTACGTAAATTTGATGAGATCAACGTGAATGCGAACGAAATAAAGCAATGCTTGAAAAAAGGAGACAAGAAATGGCAGCAAAAAAAATTAGACCAATATTAAGAATGGAAAGATACAGTTGCAATGTATCAAAAGCAATGCACAGTGTAACGAAAAGTTAAATTTTGTTGCAAAATGAAAAACACTTTATTGGAGGACATTACTCCTATCAAAGGAATTGAATTGAATACTCGTACAATAGCATTGTTTGGGAATGTTGTGAGTAAATTATAGGAGGAGGGATTGGGGTTAATTTTTTTCTATGCTTTACCTTCATCAAACTTTTTTTAAATCATTCGATTTTAATTAAATACCAAGTCATTCATAAAGCTTTTCCAGTATTTTAATTTAAATGCAACAAAGTGTCGCCGTAGTCTAGTAGGTAGTGTGCTAGCTTATTAGACGTAAAGCCAGGGTTCGAGCCCCAGGCCAGACATTAAAACAAAATACAAAAAGTATTTCTCGAGCGACTTCCTCTCAGCAGATTTCTGGCAAAAACTCTGAGCGTATATAAAATTGCCATGAAAAGTTTCTCAAAAATCTGTCGTTCGGAGTCGACTTTAAACTGTAGGTCCTGCCACTCATCTATAAAATTTAACACACACAACAATAATTGGTGTGAGAAACTAGTACGTTGTATAATTCGACCCCCGGGTACTGTACTTGTCTTAATTGACAAGTACACGTCTTCTAACCTAACCTAACCTATAGAGCATTAGTATGCGACTACTATTTAAGAAACTTCCACAAGAAGAAGTTTATCGAGATCGAATCGCATGATCTTGTTGGCCAGTTCACATCACCACCACGTGAGGTGACCACTGAATATCCAATGTAGCATGAGCAGTGCGATATATAACGCCACGTTTTGCTGAAATTACATGTCGTTGATGTCCGTATTATCCAATTCCGACTATAGTGTTCACTTTTAACAATGATGGCCTGACCAAAGTCGTCTTTGGATTCAATCGTACACCTTCAGTTCCTGTGCCAGTTGAATTTTGTGTAAGTGCAGGCCTATGACACAAAACTCGCCAAGTTGTAGTCGGTGATGGGAAGTCTACTAATTCGGATTCTCCTGCTCACTCTAACAGACAGCGGTAATATTTTTGGCATATTTTGTGCTTTAATGATTGCTTACTGAGCAAATGGACTAAGGTTTATACACCACATTGCAAATAGTTTTCTCGGTGGGAAGATTTTGGCGATCGTGGAATGAGTAAAACACACGTTAACTTGCCTGGACAGAACACCTATTGGCTGCCTTCCAAAATATTAGTTGCTTTGTGTTTGAACAAAGTATCGTGTTTCATAATGTCGCTGTACAAAATATATACAATGTATTCTATTTCAAAACGTCGTCAATGTGTATTTTTAACGCAGTCAAAAAGCAATCAGGCATCGGATTTATAGTTGATGCATTGTTTGGTTACTTTGCATATCTGCATAGTTTATACATAGTAGTAGAACTGCATACAAACTTTGTATTGATACATTTTGGAAGGCAGCCATTTTGATCAAATTAAAATCAAATCGTTTATATAGAAACATTACTTGTTCAACTCTGTCGTCCTGTTCTGAGCATAAAAGCGAGTCAAAATGTTAGAATCAATAAAGGCAGTTCCCTATCCTCTATGTCACACTAGGACATATGTATGATAGTCGACCTCTCCAAAGCTACGGTAATTTATATGACCAAAGCTCAGCTTTAGCATTCCACAGCCTTCTTTGCCAATTTTGCTTGGGTAGTTGTCTTTCGGACTCATCGATTTTCAAGGATATGTCACTGACAAATATGGTCAATTTTGTCAGTGTTATCAATTAGATCTCGAAGAGAATTTCATGAAGAACTAAACCTGTGTCTTCAGAGATCGTCACTTACAGTGTTTACATTTTGATCCAACATACAGTGATAAAGGAAGGAACCAAGGTCCATTTAATTCTTGCTTGGAATTCAGTTAAGCTCCTTAAGGGTGTAAACACGAAATAGTTAGACGTTAGTGTGACTAATTTACATGCTAGATGAATCTCTTGTTACAAGGATAACACTGAACTCAAAGAGAAATTTACATTTTCATGCTTTCATCTGAAAATAAATTAAAAAGCGATTAAAAATCCTTCTTCCATACTTTCATTTAAAGTTTACAAATCCTTTAATTCATAGAAAAAGTAATGTGTTGTGCACCACTGTTTACAAATACAATAAAAACGAACAAGATAGGTTAGGCAACAACAGCTATTTGCACGTAGTAACCAAGTTAAAGGAATTCGTACAAATGGTGGCATTATATGATGTTTTGCTTGAGTGGCAACAATCTTCTTTTTTCTTTGTTTTTGTTTTTGTTTTGCATAATACTGCATTAAGCTGGCGCTGCTGCTGCAGTTTTATGCTGCATTATTTTTATTATAAATTTTTGTAAACATACGTACATACTTAGATACATATTTGTATGTATGTATGTAGGTAAGTATGTATGTAGGTATGTATGCATGTACAGGACATAAAATGTATTGAAACTAATACTAGAGTGTGTGTGTATGTAAGTGTTTGGCTGCTGGTGTTGCTTTTGTTAAGATTCCAAGTGAGAACGGAAGGAAGCATTAGAGTGAAAGGTGACCAAGTTTTTTTTCTTTGTATTTTATTTTCTTATGTTAAACAACAAACAACACGTTTTTCTTGCACTATTTCTCGGCTTTTTTTTCTTTTTGCTTTGTTTCTGGGTTTTTTTTTGTTAAGCGCTGAAGCCAACCGTGTTAAGCAATATAAATACAGAACAAAGCAGCGGAAAAAAATTGCTGCTGAAAACAACAGCAAAACTAAAGGCATTCAAGTTGAAATTTATAATGGATTTCTTCGTTTTTTATTTTTTGCTCCCCAACATACATACGTATAAAACATAGAAACTTTGAATATGAAAAATAAAGGAAAAATTTTGTTGAACAAAAAACAGAAAAACACAGAAGAAAACATTTCAAATGAAATTCATACAGGGTTTGTATGAAGGAAACCATCAAGAATTTTTTTGCATTAAAAAACAGAAAAAATTGAATTGAAATGAAATAAAATTTTAAAAACTTATACACGTGGACTTGCATGTGCATGTAAAGCTTGCTTGCTTGAAAACACAAATCCTTATAAAGAAACGAAAATAAAAACTGTTAAACAAAATAAATGTAATGAAACGAAACGTAATACAACAACTAAAAACAAATAGAAAAAAAAAACAAAAAGAAGAAGACGAAAAGAAAAACAGAAATAATCTTCCGAGTATATTTCTAGATTAAATCTGCCTGAGCTGTGTATTACAGTTGATTTTGTTACTCATTCGTTGTATTTGTATTTGTTTTCTTTATACTCTTCCTCTTCCATTTTTTTTATCTCAACTCTCTATAGAAGAGTTGAACATACCATCCATACAGCATCGAAAAATAAAGAGAGCAAGAACTCATACCCACTAAATTCTAGAAATACAACAAATCTGAAGGACGAGTTAACACATATACTTCAGCCATCACACACACATGAATACATTCACTCACTCATTCAGTTGAATGCAATGTGTGTTCAACTACTCTTATCACTTGCACATGCTTATGTACGTTCTACTCTTTTCTCTGTGTTGAAGCGTAGCAAAGCAAAATACATTCTGATTACATGGGTGCTGCTATACAAAAAGCATCGCTTTTGTATATCCTTTATAAGTGTGTGTGTGTTCATGTATTTTTGTATACAAATACGAACAAAGAATGCAAACAACCATCAATTATTTGCTTAAATTAATGGAAACAACAGCCAATATCTGTTTAAGTTATGAAGCTTTTCTGAAAAAATATGTTTTTGGGAAAATGGTTCAAGCCTTACGTCTGCAATATAATCTTTAAAAATATTTTTTTAATTTTTTTCTTTGTTTATTTAGAATGGTTATGTTTACCAGATGGTCCATTGAAGGAATGGACGTTATGACTTAATTTCCATTAGAAGTATCAACACTAAAAAGGATTTTAAAGCCACATTAGTGGCCTGCCTACCTAGTGGCCAATTGAAATGAAAAGTTTCTTAAAATTGTTGTTCGGAGTGGAGGTTAAACTGTCCGGCCTAGTGGCCAATTGAAATAAAAAGTTTCTCAAAACTGTCCTGCCGCGCATCATGGGTGGTGTGAGAAGCCAGGTTGTTGCCTGGACTAACAAGTTGTAATGACCTTAAAATTTATTGTGCAATAAAGACAAAGTCGATCGTGTTGCGCGAGTAGTGTCATTGTACTGTTGAAACCACATGCCGTTCCATTAATTATCTTCAGTTCCAGGCGATTGGTCATTACAACCCTTCAGTCAGGATTACAACCTAGTTTCTCACAGCACTTATGTTGTGTGTGTTGATTTTATACATGAGTGGTGGGACCTACAGTTTAAAGTCGACTCCGAACGACAGATTTTTGAGAAACTTTTCATGACAATTTTATTTACGCTCTGAGTTTTTGCCAGAAAGTCACCGAAGAAATACTTTTTGTATTTTTGTTTTGATGTCTGGCCTGGGGCTCGAACCCTGACTGTACGTCTAATAAGCCAACACACTACCTACTAGACTACGGCGACTTCGCCAAGAATATTCGCGTTTAATACGGTCCAATGGCATCTTCAAATGCAATGGCATTTCTTCAATCATTTCTTTGTTCTCCGAGCCTCATATGCAATAATTTTGCTGATTGACGTGGCTATTGAATAAGAACTGAATTTTATTACACACATACATACATAATTGGTCATTACAACTCTTCAATCGGTATTACGATCTAGCTTCCTTTCACCACTTAAGTTATGTGTGTTAATTTAATACATGAGTGGCGGCATCTAGCGTTTAAAGTCGATTCCGAAAGACGGATTTTTGAAAAACTCTTCATGGCAAATTTTTTTCACTCTCAGAGCTTTTGCCAGAAATCTGCTGAGAGCAAGCAGCTGAAGAAATTTTTTTATCATATTTTGTTTTGTTGGGGTTTGAACCGTGGCCTCACGCCTAATAAGCCCACTTCTTACTAGGCTACATCGAAACCACTGAATTTTATTGCTGATAAAAACTTTCATTTGAAAAGCATTCCCCCCTCCTATAGAAACTTGTGCTGAACGAGCTGATGTACTGATGTTGAAATATCTTAGATGTAGAGCTATTGGCTATGCGAATGACCTGATTCTTTCAATTTCTGACAGATTTGTAGGCTCTATTACAGATAGAATGCAACAAGCTGTGAGAAAAAGTGTAGGAGGGTGGTCATTAGATCGCAGTTGGGTGTTAATGCCCAAAAGACAGCGGTGGTACTCATCACTAGAAGGTACAAGTCGCCGCCTTATCTGCCACTGAAATTACAGGTGATGGAACTTGAACTTAAGGATGAGGCTCTAGTTTTAAGGCTCGTTTCTTGGAAATCGAACATCATTAACAGCGTAAAAAAAGGCTCCTTCTCCGTTTGTTACAAATTGTTGAGGGCTACATGACTCACTCGATATATGCAGCTGTTGTCAGGCCTATCTTAACCTACGGATATCTAGTATAGTGTGGGAATTCCTTGGTACAATACAACAAATTTAAAATTGATACGGCGATTGCAAGGACCTCCATGCATAATTATTATTGGTGTCATGAGCACTGGACCTGAGTTAACATTCGTGATAATTTTGTGCCTCCTTTTGCTTGATCTTTATTGGAAGGGATTGGCCGCTAAGATTATTAGGCGTCTCTGGGCAATTTGACAGTTGCTTGGATCAAAGGCTGGTTACGCAAGTATTCTGAAAGAATTTTGGGCTCTTGGGAGTAATGGTTACATGATATCCTGATACGACTTTTCAAAGAAATTCAGGACATTCATTCCAAATAAAGAGGTCTTGAAAATGATCATAAAAGACTCCTCAAAAGTCTTCACTAATGGCTCCAAATTGAATGGAACTGGGGGTGGTGGAGTTTTGTCGAAATTAATTAGAAATCCAGCATAATCTTTGTAGGGCCTTTCACACGAAGCTATCGATACAGACCAGCCTTTATCATGCTTTCTTACATCCACACGCCTGTCAAAGAATTAAATGTCAGTGTGACGAACCCCAAGATAATTTCTAACTACCGGAGATGTCTTAAAGAGGTAGTGGATCAGTACGATGTTCATGTTATATGGACACCAGAACACAGTGATATTTCAGGTAACTGTGGAGCGAAAGAACTGGCCAGGTGCGTCACAACCGTCGAACTCTCTATAATGCGATCGTAGATTCCATCAACACTAGATAGGCTCTAAGGTTGCCAGAACGGCGCAGAAAATGTAGCCAAAGCTGGATAAAAGACGCACTAAGTCTATTTAAACTCCAGAGGAGCACCCTCAGTGTAGATGTGAGAGTCATTACTGGACATTTCATTATAGACACTCATGCAGGGCCATGGCATTGTATTGTGGTGCTTCAAAGGAGCGCTCTCAGGCGTGGTTGTTGAGTCATAACTGGACCTTGCATTATGAACACTCATGAAGAGCACATTAATCTTAAACGATTTCTGTAGAAACTATAGAGACAAGGAAAAGGAGGAGACAGTACTTCGTCTAATGGGTGCAAGCACACCATTATAACGAAGAAGGAAACGGTGTCTATTACACAGTCGCTTCATTAGAAGCTACGAATGGTTCCGGGAAATAGGAGAAACTGTGCTATCACAACGGGCCCCATTTGGTTAAAAAAAAAGAACCGAAAATGAATAGAAAAAATATTTTATCTGGTCTGCTGATTAACTAAATATGAAACGATCAACTTCAATTTTTATTTGCTTACATGATTGCATTGATCATTTCTAATCATATTTATTGAAATACTTTCCAAGATTTGTGCTCCTTAAATGAAATGCATTGTTTGGGAAAATCTAATGAATTATTGGATTAATTTTAAATTCATTTCATTTTGTTCCTGTAAGCAAAACAAAAACGACAAATGAAATCCGTTTTAATTTATTTCCATAAAATAAACGTGCACCCCAAAGCATTTTACTGGACCTACAAACGTTTAGCACCCCTGTTGGAACATTTTTTTTTGTTTAAATTCTCAGACTGATTGCATTATAATTTGTTTGAATACAGTTTTTAAGTTCTTAAATTAACTTAAACGCGTAGGGTGAGGCTAAAGATGATCTAGTGAGCGGGTAAATTTTGTTGAAAAAAAAATTTTTTTTCTTTCTGGTTTTCATTTCTAAACCAACCCCCAGAGAAATTCAAATCCAAATACAATAACTGAATAACTTTCATTATTTTATAGTTAGTTAACCTTTCCCTACTAAAAAAAAATCAAAACTTTGTTGCTTTTGTTTTCGAGTCCTTTTTGTGCGAAAGTTTAAAAAAATTTTACTTTTGTATCCTTACTCTCTCCCTTACTCTCTCTCTGTTGAATGAATGAAAGTGAATGTGATGTGAAATTGTGCTTGTAGATTTGGGTAAATGTAACCAAGAGTTTTTCCTCTCGAATTTCTTTTCTTTTATTTTGTGTTGCACTAAAAAATCCTTTCAGTTTCGTTTTTTTGGGCCAGAAGAAGAAACAGAATTGCATACAAATAAAACGTTGAGCTGTAAAGTAAAGGGAGAGAAAGCAAGGGAAAAAAAACAAAGAATGTACTTGAATGGCGGCAAAAAAGGATATCCGTTTTATTTTTGTTGCATTGCTTCTCCTTTCATTTCATTTCAATACATATAACCATTGCTCTGTTCGCTCTCTTCTCTTTCCACATATACCAACGAAGATTGCTTAGAAATCTACACTCAATTGCTTGCTATGTGGCCCTAACAAGCAGATCATAGTTGTGAATGCATGTTTGAATGGCTGAATGAGTGAATGAATGGTTTAGAATGAAGTGGCATAAAATACGTTTTAATGCACAGTTTGTACTTACCACTGCAGTTAAATATTGCAGCAGTATTACAGCAGTATTTGCTGTAGGGCATCATCATCATCATCATCATATTATTTCGTTCATATTGAGTTCATATGATTGCCATACGAGTTTCTTTTCTAATTACACCAACACACATACACAATAAGGGCAAGCAGAGCTGGAAAAGGTGAAATGTTCAATGGCAGTATTTAAGAGAAACAGTGTTTGCGTATTTCTTCATTAAAATCTTTGAAATAGGTTTTGAATATTACAAGCAATTGATTCACTTTATCGTACGATTTCTATTGAAACTTCTTAAAAGAACTCAAACGAAAATGCCGAAAAGTCAAAATTTTCTAGTGAACTTTCTAGACTATGGGTTGTGGAATTTGCTAATAAAGACTTGTTGTAATATTTAGACAATAAGGCATAATTCAAGGTGAATATTTGTTAGTTTTTTGTTTCATTTTTCAAAACAAATTTGTGTTAAAAAATATAAAAATCTTGAATTTGTTTTAAAATTTTTTAACGAGGTTCGTGTCTTGGATTTTAAAATTGAGTCCAGCTCTAAATTGTAGTTATTTTTGGATTTGACCAAAAAACGAAATTACATTGCAGAGCTAATCCAGTGAATTAAAGCTCGCTTTATCCCCTGTGGCTAGTCATTGTAAGTGTAGTGCTAAGTACATTTACTCGTTTAGATATTATGTTCTCCAGGTAGTAAAGAGGTTTGTGAATAGACTTTTTAAAGGCGAAAAAAGCCTCATAATTATTATTTAAATTTCGAAGATACTTTTATGGAAAATTGCTTATTTTCTGTGGTATTTGAATCTAATATGCTTGGATTTGGAGTCAAGAATTTTAAACTCTATTACTTGCCTCTTTTGAAAGAGAAAACGATTTTCCAGAACCATGGCCTGTCTTCATTCCGTCTTTAAAGGCTTTAAAGCAATTACATACCTCGTTTCGTCAAAGTAAAGCTCGTCTAGTAAAAGCCTCTTGACACATTAAGTTCAAAAACTTAATGGAATCAGAGCTTCGATGATTATTCGAAAACAGTTCAGTATCTGCGCCAGTGGCCTCTGTAGGAATGTTATCCTTGATGTTCGTCACTTGAAATCTCTTGATATAGTCCCGTATACCAACTGGTGTTTAATCTATTCACAATTCCTGTATGGTTAGCATGGACTGAGCTTGGCAATGGCTTCCAGAATGTTGATTAAAGAGTTAGTTGGTTTAAGGGTACTTGGTGAATACTACTTGCACTTAGTGACACATTCGAGCCTCAAAAATCATTGCAACTATTGATGTCCTTAGCTTGTTTTGAAACTGAAACTGCTGACCGATTTAAAATGTCCTGATAATCTGTTACGTTAGGAGTTATGACGAGGTTTTTTAGATCCAACGCGGAAGTAGATACCCTATCGATTCGTTGCTGTCGTCTTCTGCCAATTATTGCAGAAAGAATTGCAATTTCTTATGAAAAGAGAGAGTCTAGTTCGCTGTATAGACTACCATAAAACCTTAGTTTGTCCAGTGATAGAATAAGTTGTTCAGCTCTTTCATCTTATTGGCCTTTTGCATGGAAATGTGTCGTGTATCCTACCTGATTTTCCTCTACATGGTAAGGACTTCTAAGTACCTCTGGTGAGGCAGTATAAACTTATCATCTTTCTCGTATTAATCGACAATGTAATGACCTGCAACTTAACATAAGACATCTTGAATCTCCTATGATCGCTAGACTCGCTAGTTTTGTTAATGACCTGACTGACGTGAGCTCATGCATCGCCGGCTAATTATTGCAATCTGTCATGATATTCTCTCCAATAGTTATCTTTGTTGCTTTCACTGCAGCCTCTTCTACTGAAAAGATTTCTGCTTGAATAATACTGGCATGGTCATGGAAATGGCTCTTCAATGTTAAGTTTTTTGCAAAAAACACCTGCACTGGCTTTATTATCCATTCTTAAGCAATTTGTTCCAAACAAGAATGCTTTGTTGCCATTGTCCATTTGCCATCTTCCCCACTTTTTCATTTTGGTGAAGAGACTGAGCCAATTGCTATTGCATTGCTGTGTGGTTTTAAAGTTCTTTCACCAGGCGATTCTATTATACTGACCCCAATCTATATTTCTTTGTAGTATCTACCTTACCCTGTTACAGTACATAGTATTTGACAGCCTACAGTGCCCGGTCAGAAGCTTAGTTACCATCCTCAGTCCCAGTCAATCCAGTAAGGATTGTCTGACCAAACGCTCAAATTGTCTTTCACTGTAATTATCTAGCATGCACACACAATTGGTCATTACGACCCTTCACTCAGGATTACAACTTAGTTTCTCACACCACTTATTGTGTGTGTTAATTTTGTACATGAGTGGCGGAACCTACAGTTTAAAGTCGACTCCGAACGACAAAATTTTGAGAAACTTGTCATGGCAATTTTTTATTTACTCTCAGAATTTTCACAGGAAAACTGCTGAGAGGAAGACGCCTTAGAAATATTTTTTCATATTTCGTTTTGATGTCTGAGCTAGGGTTTGAACCGTCGGTTCACGTCTAAGAAGCCAACACACTACCTACTGGACTACGGCCAATTATCCAGTATAAGTTTATATTATCTTACGTCCAACTAGCTTGAGGAGAATATCCAGTGGAAGGAGGAGAATGAAGAAACTTGTCTCATGGTAAGCTCTTCTACCAGCTTATTGGCTTAAATTTTCACATGACTTAGGAGTCCTCAAAGGGTGATCCTATTTTCCCTGCCAACCTGAATAAATGAATCTCGAGTCAACCCTATATAGGGGCTGAGTGTTTGGTTAGTAACTGTGAATGTGCATTTAATTTAGTAATTCAAGTGATTTCTTTTAATGAAAATTATGTATCAAATTCATCTTTAATCAGCTGAATTTAAACACATATTTGCCACCCTTTTCATGTTGTTTTCTTCTCCTTATATTCTCAGGATGTAGATGTTACGAATACCTTTTCTTAATTTGTTTTCATTCTCTTCTTCATCTTTTTTTGTTTTCTTTTCTCTTCTATCCCCTTTTATTGCTGTCGTCTTCTTAAAAATCTATTATAAACTAATTACTGTGTGTTGCCATTTGTTATATGAGATCTTAAGAGTGCGAGTTATTCCAGACAACAGGAGTGTTATTTAATAATAAAGCCAACAATAAAAACAACAACAACGATAGCAACAACAAATGTGTAATTATAAATTGTGATTGTAATTGTTTTCGCATTTAAAGGAATGTCAGGCAGACACTCAACCACTTGGTCATTTACATACGCGTTGGTTGAAAAGAAGAAAAAAAAACGTCTACAAACCCTAGTATTTTCTACTTTTGATATCCTTTATATGGCAGTATACACTTTAAACCTTAAATTAAGGAAAAAAGGTCTGTTTTTCTTTTCGATAATAAAGAAAATAAAAGTGGAACTGGTTTAACCCAGCGTACCATGAAGAAGTTGACAAAGAAAATTAAAAACAGGGTTTAAAATAATTATGGCAGCTTGAGCAGCAGTTATAACGGCTATAGGAGAGGTTTTTTTTATGAATTCTGCTTAGAAATGGTGTAAACGATTTATTTAAACGGCTTTAATCAGGACAGTAGCTATCAAATTCTGTAGTCTGGCATTGTCCTTTGGAAAAAAGCAAGACAACTTCCCTCAGACGTTCAATTGAACAGCATGGGGACTCATATTAGGAAAAACTTAATTGGAAGAATACCCAATAGTATCTCAATATACATACATGCATAATTGATCATTACAACCCTTCAGTCAGGATTACCACCTAGTTTCTCACACCACTTATGTTGTGGACAAAGTACAAATGTCCTTCACGGGCTCACTGGACTGAACTCATGCTGAATTTGACCGTTGGTATGGTGGTTTTTAACATCGCTATGGCTTGTATGAGAATAAGCCATACTTTTACTGCTTAAGAAGTAGTCTAACGAGGTAAAATTACACAATCTCGTTGCCCAGTTTACATTACCTCCACTTGAGATGACCATATCCACAAATCGCTGGTGCAGAATATCCAATATGGCATTAGGCACGGCCATCTTGTTGAAACCACGAGTCGTCTTTGGATGGTCCATGATGATTTGTGGAAACAGACTGAAAACAACTAATTTGACAGATTTGGCTTCAACAAGATGACCGTTAATAACTATAGGGTGAGTAATCTACTGGTTTAAATTTGTATCATCGATTATTTAGAATCTGGCAATACTTGTGTCATTCTATTCTGTCACAAAATTCCGTATATTAGCTCCACTGAACGTAATGCATCGACTTACGCTTGATCAACGGTGGGATTTATTGAAAATTTATTTCCAAAACAAAGACAATTGGTGGGAAATTGCATGAAAATGTCGTACAAAATTTGGTCGCAGAGAAGGATCAACAGTGCCCGGTATACATACATACATACATAATTGGTCATTACAACCCTTCAGTCAGGATTACGACCTAGTTTCTCACACCACTTATGTTGTGTGTGTTAATTTTTATACATGAGTGGTGGGACCTACAGTTTAAAGTCGACTCCGAACGACAGATTTTTTTGAGAAACTTTTTCATGGCAATTTCATTTACTCTCAGAGTTTTTGCCAGAAATCAGCTGAGAGGAAGTCGCCGAAGAAATACTTTTTGTATTTTGTCTTGATGTCTGGCCTGGGGCTCGAACCCTGTTTTTACGTCTAACAAGCCAACACACTACCTACTAGGCTACGGCGACTTCATCATGTATAAGTATGTTGTTTGAGTGATAACCCCTTAATAAACCATTTTATTCACATCTTCTAATTCATATAAAATTGATCAACTCGATAGGTTTTAGCCCACATCCAATCCTATTGCGTCACCAAGTATCGTCCTACACAAAAAAGTTCTGCCAGAATTTAATTCCTTTTCTCACCTCTTCTTAAACTCTTTGTATACTTATCATTCCTTCTTAAGAAAGTTACTCCTTCTACTCTTAATTTTTTTTTATCTGAATTTGAATCTTATTTCTACACAAAAACATTGGTCGTATGTGTCTATTAATTTTCTTTCAAATGAATTTCTTTAATTTCCTTTAAATAATTACGACGTTTTGGTTAACTGGGTGCCATTATTCAACCATTTTTTCACCCACATTGCCATGCCATAAACGTAGCCACCCACAAACTGCAAAATGTTTCATAATTTATTTCGTATTTAAACAAAAGTAAAAGCGTTTTATTTACAGTCCTTTATCAAACAACAACACCAAGAACAACAACAACAAATTGAACTACCGAAGCGTAGTGTAGTAAACAATTTAATTTAATTTCAAGTTTAAACTTAAAACTCCTTTCTTTTCGCCACCATTAACTACAAGCGAGGTACACATGTTGAATTGGTTGGTAACAGATAAACGCTAGACGACAGACTGTGGCTCATCTAGCCAAACTCACAAACATGATTTCATTTGATGCTGCACGACTAAACCAAACCAAACAAGCCAGATAATGAATTCAAATGGACAAGGGCGTAGGCATTGGTATGGTTAAGGGCTTGGGCATAGTCAAGTCAACATTATTATGTATTGTTGTTATTGTATATGAGTATTATTGTTATAACAACCCTAATTTTAACTTTTCAACTTTTGTTTTGTCTTGTTTTCTATTGTGTTGCTATTGTTGTAATCCAGGAAAAACCAAATCTTTCATGTTTATAAATACTTACGGACAGACGTAAGCAAACAGCTAAGTAGAGTGAGTGAGAGACAAGCACAGAAAAGATGCAAATACACAGTGTTTGACACAACCAAGCAGACAGGCAGGCATGCCGACATGCAGGCCGAACAGCAGACCAACCAACATAAGATTGTAGGCGAGCAGAAGTTGTTTTAAAATTTATGGCACCAACACACACAAATACAAACGAGTCAGGGACCGAGTGAGTTAGAAAACGTACAAGATAAAGAGAAACGTTTTAATGTTTTAAGGATGTATTCAATAATAAAACTTTTAAACTTTACAACAACAATGACAACTACAACAAAAACAACAAAACAACAGCAACAAAAAGAAAAACATTAATCTTGTGAGCAACAATTTTTTTTTTGATTAAAATTTACACATGTTTTCTAATGAGCAGAAATCAATGGCGGTTTTTAATCAAAACTTTTTAGCGGTGTTGCCGTTGCGTTTGTAAATTTTACAAGTCTTTATTCCTTCGCCTTAACAATTTACTTTCGTATGCCTTGGAACATATACTAACTGTCAGTGAAAATCGTACAAAGTATGGTTCCTGACTGATATTCCTCAGTTACCAAGTGAATTTTGTAAATGATTAGCTAAGGAATCCAAAGATTGGGATTCAAAATCATGTTGGGACAGAGACAACCATTCTCACCTCTTCCATTGCAAGATAGCAGCTTATAACTGAGGAGTACAGAGGCCCACTAAAGGGTGTGAATGATCACTCAGCAGATCTTTACTATGCTTATGAAATGTAATGTGTTTGAATACCACGAACGCTCTACCTTTTTCAGTAGGTGCCATCAAGAAGGGTCTTTTGGTGAAATCTAATAAGACCTTGGCTACAGAATCTAATGAAATAGTGAGTTAACTGGACTTGCGGTAGATCAACCTTTTAGTTCTGTACGTCATGGGATACTTGTAGTTGACAGTGCAATTATAGTCGTCAGTAGTTCGTTGATTTTTTTTAATATCTACAGAGGCAACAGCGGCAATTACAGAGTAAATTACAGTGCGAACAGCGGCAATTACAGCGTAAAATACATTGACAACAGTGGTATTGTCAATCTATTTTGGTATCTCCATGTTGTCCTTTGTAACGTCTAGATATCGTCACTGCTAAGTTCTTTGCGAGTAAAGCTGAATTCATTTTTGAAAAAAAGTTTTCTTCCTGTTGCTTTATTTTTGTCCTTTTTTGTATTGGGTCTGCAATCCCAAATCATTTGCAATTCAAACGGCAGCAGAAACTCATGCTCTTACTGTGAAGCCTAAAAGGAGGCTTAGTTCTCGTGCCATGATCAGGGCGAAGGTATAAAGACTTGTAATTAAGACACTTGGACACCGAAAATTTATAATTTTGTTTAAAAACAATGGCAACACCGATAGAAACTTTTGATTTTGCCAGACTGTTGCTAGGCACCTTGGTTTTAGTATGAACCCGCACGTCGAGAGTTTGGCCAAGTTGTTTTGTTGCACTCTTCATTAGAGGCTGGGTTTCTTAGAATGGTGGGAGTTTGAGATAAGGTTCGCAACTTAAACCATGTGAAAGTCATGTTCAAATACATGGCTTTAAATTGTGTGGTATGATACATGTGTTTATCGTGCAGTAGCACCACTATGCGATGGCTCGTTGTTAAATTCTTTGAATTCATACGTGCTTTGCCATCCTAGCGATACTTAAACCTTGAATTAATGTTCGCATATAAGGCATGAAATATGACAAAGGGAGGCAAATTTTGTAATATTCAAAGCTTAAAGAGCATACATTAAACACACTTGAAGAGCACCAGCATCTGTTTCTTGTGATATTTGGGCTGACGGTGTCATCATTCCCTAGCTCTTTGAGAACGACGTTAAATGGGTCTTCACTGTCAATGGCGAGCACTGTAGGTGGATGATTACCAATGTTTTTTAGTCGTCTTTGTTTCGAATTTGATATTTATTTGCTACCCATCTCATGCCGCATTGGGTATTCATTCTACAAAAGCAATTTTGAAGTTATGGTCATTTCACGTAGAGCTACTTTGTACTGTGACCAATGAAATCAGACTTTTGACTTGAGTTTGAGAGTTTCTTAATTCGTATGTGTATGACTTATTCGCAACCACAGCATTCGACAAAATTCAGCGTGTTTTATGCGGCATGAAAAATTGAACATTCGGATAAGTGCAAGCCAGAGATGACATGAAAAATGGCATCAATAGGTCCTTCAAACGAATAAAAAATTCCAATGATATCTTATAGACACTTTAAAGCGCTTTATTAAAGATCCTTTATGTACGTATGTGACCCAATACATATTCAGGCTTACAATCTGGCTTCCCTCACCACTTATGTTGTGTGTGTTAATTTTATACACGAGTGTCGGGACCAGAGGTCAGCAATGAGTATTCAAAACGATGAGTACGTTGGAATCATACTTATAATTTCTGATTTTTATACGAATTCATACTTATTTTAATGTCATACTCATACTACTCATATTCAAAGTTTGAAATACTCATGGTACTCATACTTAACAATACGCATGATGTTATTGATTTCGACTCTCCATGACTCATCGTATACACGAATCACAAAATAAGTATGATTCGCGTACGAACACTACAATACTCACAAGAAGGTTGTGTTATTGCTCTACTTGCTGTCTTTCTTTTTTCTTTGTAAATGCAACAACAACTATGACTGTAAATTTCGACGTATGATTCGAATCACTCGAATCATTTATAGGTTAGGTTAGGTCTGAGTGGTAGCTCTGATTTCACAAAGCTCACTTGAGCACGCATAGCGGCCCGTTGTGATGCCACGGGTGAACGCAGTCCCTGTACTGACCCAGTACATTTAAAGGTATTATAAGTATTTTTCTAAATTTATGAATCTGAATGAGTAGGCGTATGAATCAAACATAGTTCGAATGTTATGAGTTTGATGTCAACGTTGTACTCATACTCATTGCAACTTGTACTTATAAATCAATGTTGTACTGAATACGAATGAATCAGAGTAGTTTCAATACTGTTGACTGACTCATACTCAAAATTTCATGAGTACTTAAGAGTAGAGAAAAAGCGATTCATTGCTGATCTCTTCCGGGATCTACAGTTTAAAATCGATTCCGAACGACAGATTTTTTGAGAAATTTTTTCAAGGGAATTTTATTAACTCTCAGAGCTTTTTGCCAGAAATCTGTTGAGAGGAAGTCGCCATTTTGTAGGAGATGTCTGACCTCACACTACCTACTAGACTACGGCGACTATGTTACCCAAGAGCTTTCATTTAATTCCAAAAAAATTTAATTTTATGGCAACACTGTCTACATTCTGCCAGATGTTGGGACAGACCATGATGATAACTTGTATGCTGTGCAAATACAAATACAAAAACACTTGTTCTCTCTCCCACAGACATGTATGCACGTGTACGTACACCTACATATCTGTTGCCATTAAAGAGATATCAAGTATCATATCCAGACATAACATATAAAGCAATTATATTTATAGGTTTATGAGTAAATATCCTTTACGTATTTATGTATGTATGTAACGGCATAAGTGTATTGGTAAGCTTATCCTAGGCTTGTGTGTGAGTCTGTGTGTTAGAAAGTTGTAAATTTTAATTATGCTTGCCTTACATCGACAATCTTTTTGTATGTGTGAAATACATATATGTATATGTATGTGTCTGTGTATGTGTATCTTTTGTTACAATATTAATTTTAAATATACAGGCTTACGTGTATAAATGAGAAAAGTTCGTGGACAAAATTCTTAAACAATTAAATTGAGATTTATTTTGTTTTAAAAATGATTTATAAAATCATATACGAGTATTATATGTACAATACATACATACATACATATGTACATGTAGATGTATGTTAATGTAAAATATACAATACCTATGCAATATGATACATACACATGTAAGTAACCTGCATATGAACTTTGAAATTAAACTGAAAAGTTGCTGTTAATCTGCTTTTAATAATTCTTTATAAAGTTTAAACAAAAACTCTTTAAATTTGTTTGAAACAAATTTTTTTTGTAAAACCTTTTCCTTGAATTTGTGTTTGTCTAAAACAAAAAGCAGCCTACATTATGCCTAAGACCCTTGAGTAACTTTTGAAGCCGTATTATTTATGATGCTCCCTGGTGGCACCTGAATAACATGACAAGAAGGCCTTCGTTGAGTGGAAGCTAAATAAAGAACAATCTCTTCACATCTAATTTATGAAAGGAAAGAAAACAAAGGAAAATTAATAACAATTTAATAAGAGTGAAACATTACATGTTCAATGTACAAACACAGGAAAGTAAAGAAGTTCTTTTCTTCAAATATAATACGTATACCTTTTCCAATGATTCAATACCCAAAACAGTTGCCATCATACAACAGATCTCTTAGCTTAACATTGGTCTAAGCACTCTGGTTTTAATGCAACAAACCAATATGTCCTGAAAACGTACTTAGGAAAGACTAATCTACTGGGTTCCAGGCCGCTGTGGCATAGAGGAAAACTAAAAGGCAAACGAACTGGCAATGAAGGGTTAGGAGATGTCTGTGGAGGAGGCGACAGAGGAGATATGTGCCGCTCTACAATAATATTTTTCTAAATTAGAAAAAGCAACATGGATTTGAACAAACCGTGGATGGTCCCACATATCCAGTGGCAGGATTTCGAAACTGCTGTATCCAGGGTACTACTTGAATTCTACAAGAGAACGATTCGCATTCTAACGCGACGCTACGCTGACAAGCTCGGTTTGGCCCAACAGGATTACTACAGAAGTTGGCATGATGTGGAGGAAACGAAATCGATACAACAGTTTTTATGCGTGTGCCCTACACTTCAGAACAGACGTCATCGTTTTTTGGGTAACAGAACGTTTGAAGATCTGGGCATGGTAGTGAAATTGCCACTAAGGGAACTGACCGGCTTCAGCCCATTATTGGTTGATCTTGACATGGGGCGAGTGACCTGCACTGCAAGACAGATGTCTTTGGTTTTTAGGTTACAAAACGTTTGAAAACCTAGGCATGGTGGTGAACGTGCCACTAAGGAAACTAGTCGATTCCATGCGGAGTGGTTCAAATCCACCACTAAGTATCATGTCAAGGGGGCTTACCTCACACTGGATGACACAATGAGCCATATTGGCCGCAAGCATACATGCATACATAATTGGTCATTACTATCCTTCAGTAAGGATTACGGCCTATCTTCTCACACCACTTAAGTTGTGTGTGTTTATTTTATACATGAGTGGCGAGGGGACCTGCAGTTTAAAGTCGATTCCGAATGACAGATTTTTGAGAAAGTTTTCATGGCAATTTTATTTACTCAGAGTTTTTGCCAGAAATCTGCTGAAAGAAAGTTGCCGAAAAGATATTTTTTCATATTTCGTTTTGTTGTTTAATGTCTGACCTGGGGTTTGAACTGAGGTCTCATGTCTAATAAGCCAACACACTACCTATTAGACTACAGCAAATTGGAAAAAGCAGCATGAAATTCAACAAACCGAGGGTGATCCAACATATCAGCTTGCCGAATTTCAAAACTGTTGTGTTCAGCAGTGGACAGCGGGAGAACTATGGAACTACTTCAGTACTACAAGAGAACGGTTCGTATTCTAACAGGAATTGCGCTACTGACAGTTTCGCCGACAAGCTCGGTCTGCCCCACCATGATTTCTGCAAGAGCTGCCATGATGTGAAGGAAACGGAATCGCTACAACACCTTTTATGCCAGTGCTCTGCACTTCAGAAAAGGCGTCATCGGTTTTTGAGTGACAGAACTTTTGAAGATCTAGGCATGGTCTCGAACGTTCCAATAAGAGAATTGGCTGGTTTCAGCTTGAGTTCGGCGTAGTTTAAACCCACCACTGACGGATCATGACAAGAAGGCTTACCTCACACAGGCCTTTACCATGGGCCATACTGGCTACCGAGTGAACTTGCTCGTGAACGGCAAACTAGAGGCTAACCTAACCTAACCTAAGAGCTAATTCATATCACATTTGGAAATGACCGTCTCTTTTGTTCTATCGGGTCTTTTATTAAGTGCTTCTAATCTTTAGATTTAAATAAAACAAAATGTGTGCAAGATATCATTGAAATTTTCCATTCGTTTGAAAAGCCTCTTGCTGCCATTATATATGGAATATAGGATCGTTCAAATGTCCGGCAAGGCTTCTCTAGGTAGAGTGAATCTGAAACAAAATTTGAATCTGCCTATTTAGTCCAACATTTTGGATCAGTAAGATGTTATGTTTTTGAATTTAATTGTCTAACCTCTGAACCTGTTTTGAAGCAGAAGACTACGTTGCTGTTAAGTCCTGGTTCAGCCTGTTCTATGGTATTGCTCCAATTCTGGCAAGATCTAAACACAGTCCAAGTCCTTAAAACTTTCTGAATAGAACATTTTTATTGGATTTTAGAATTCCGACTAGGGAACTAAAGATCGGAATGTTCCCACAGGGAACCTTGATTGATGGCTCCAAAATGGTTGGCCAGGCTGTAGTCTGTGTTATATTTTTGTTAAGACTTCTGACATTGAAAATCTTACTCAGACAGCCAGGCACGAACGTCTTTCACTTATCCTCTTATGTGAGTACCAGGACATAGGGATATCGTTGGAAATTGTATTGTTGTTCAACTGGTTAGGAATGGTATGGAGCTCACAAGCTTTAACAAGTTACAGTACGTAGGTACTCCGATTACTTCAGTTAAAATAAGTATTTTCCGCCTATTTTACTGGGACGTTGAACTTCTTTAGCAGCAGAACGGAATGTCCAATTTTGCTAGATTATGTTGTACTTGTATAAAAGGTCCGCCAAATAATATTTTTTTTTTGAAAATGCTTTAAAAAAAAACTACTGAATATTTTCTCAAAATTTTTTTTTTATTTGAAAGTACAATCTTTCCGGTTAATAATGGAAAATAATTTCATTCAAATGGCTGCCTCGGCTGGCCATGCAGTAGCCTACACCAGAAGATGCCAATTTTGGCCAAAAAAAATCATCTTTTCAGATGAAGCTCATTTTGATCTTGGCGGGTATGTAAACAAGCAAATTTGACGCATTTTGGGCTCAGAAAACCCGGACGCATACATTGAAAAGCCGACGCACCCAAAACGAGTCACTGTTTGGTGCGGATTTTGGTCCAGAGGCATAATTGGGCCATTTTTCTTCGAAAATGAGCAAGGAGTGGCAGTCAATGGCGATCGTTATCGGGCCATGTTGAACGAATTTTTGTTCAAAAAAATTGAAGAGGAGGATATTGGCAATATTTGGTTTCAACAGGACGGCACTACGAGCAACACAGCCGAAGCTACACTCGATGTTTTGAGCCCTGTTTTTGAAGATCGCATTATCAGCCGCAGAGCTGATGTCGTTTGGCCACCTCGGAGCTGCGATTTGACACCGTTGGACTATTATTTGTGGGCTGCCGTCAAAGATAAGTGTTACGCCGACAAGCAACAAAGAACAATATTCGTGAAGCCATTGGTGAAATACAGCTGCACACAATCGAAAATGTGCTTAAAAATTTGACCGATCGTGTAGGCTACTGCATGGCCAGCCGAGGCAGCCATTTGAATGAAATTATTTTCCATTATTAACCGGAAGGATTGTACTTTCAAATAAAAAAAAAGAAATTTGAGAAAATATTCAGTAGGTTTTTTTAAAGCATTAAAAAAAAGTTATTTGGCGGACCCTTTAGAAAAGAAGACGATTGATTCACTTCAGTGCTTAAATCTTATGGACAAGCATTTCTTATGGGTCACTGCTTATTAAAACACATCCACGATACTTTAGTATTCCATCGAATGGCTTTTAAAGCACCTTATAGTTTTCCAGATCACGTGTCAGTTTTTGGCATTAAGTGGCATAGATTTTTAATCTCTACTTTCCTGTGATTCTTGACTGCACTCCAGTAGAAATATTGCTTTAATAGCAACATTTATTCGGAGTCAATTTGATTTTCTTTAGGAAAAGTATTAGCCCCGTGTCGGATGGATTTTAGGCGTGAGGACGTAGGCGTGAGTTGGACTTCATATACATACGAGTAAAACATAGATTTTCAAATCAAGTTGAGAAATAGCTAAGAACGCTGTAGAGCGAACAAATTTGAATTATCTGCCACTTTTTCTCTAACACAAGCAATATATTCGGCAGTGCAAGCGCTTGACAATGCTCTTGATATTAACATGTAATCAGGACGATCCATCGTGACAGTCCATTTGAAAAGGCGATAAAGTCATCTAAAAATAATTGCTGATTGAAAATGAAAATTCATAAATTCGATTGTGTTTGAATGTGTTTGAATGTAAAATTCTTGATTTTTAATTTTCCTCTTGGTTATGATTGATTGCTCATACGCCCATATGATCGTACATACATATTATGGCTTTTAATTTTTCAATTTTATTTTATTTATTTTTTTCAAATTTTTAATTTCACAATGTTTGATTTTATGAGCGGATTTTAATGTTTATTTTAATTTGTGTGTGTGTTGGTATTAGTGCATGTGTGTGTAATAATTTTTTGAAAAAATTATTTATTATTGGAGTTATTTGGTTGAATGGAGTAAAAAAAATCATTTCAAAAACGTCATTTTCTAAATGTGTTTGTATTGATATTTATCTGTATATATGTTTGTGTTTATGTTTATAATATTGTAATTTTAGAATTATACAAGCACATAATATTTAATGGGGATATTTTAAAATAAATTACTCCGATTCCCTTTTTTTTCAAGGCTATATGGGTGAGTTAGTGCACAGGTTTTTATTCGAATCTTTCTAAAGCCTTCAATGAAAGTTCTTTGTAAGCATGTGTGGTACATAATGAAAGTGGAAAGCTATCAATGTCCGACTCTTATGGATTAAAAGCAACTTTATTGTCGACATTACTCTATGCAAGGCTGTCAAATGCGGAATAATCAAACTCCTGGCTAGAATTTTATTACACGACCACTAAATGGATTGTGGTTTATGGCGTGATTACATACATAATTGGTTATTACAACCGTTCAATCAGAAATACGACCTACTTCTCACACCAGTTATATTGTGTGTGTTAATTTTATACATGAGTGGCGGGTCCTAAAGTCGATTCCGAAAGACAGATTTTTGAGGAATCTGTCGCCGTAGTCTAGTAGGTAGTGTGTTGGTCTATTAGACGAAAAGCCAGGGTTAGAGCCCCAGGCCAGACATCAAAATAAAATACAAAAAGTATTTCTTCGGCGATTTCCTCTCAGCAGATTTCTGGCAAAAACTCTGAGAGTAAATAAAATTGCCATGAAAAGTTTATCAAAAATCTGTCGTTCGGAGTCGACTTTAAACTGTAGGTCCCGCCACTCATGTATAAAATTAACACACACATAAATGGTGTGAGAAGCTAGGTCGTAATCCTGACTGAAGGATTGTAATGACCAATTATGTATGTATGTATGTCACCGAAAAAATATTTTGTCATAATTCGTTTCGTTGGAGATATCTGACCTGGTGTTTGAACCGAGGCCTCACGTCTAATAAGTCAACACACTACCTACTAGACTATGGCGTGATTACGGCGGTAAAAATTTCGTTTATTATTATCATTGCATTGCATTGTTAACTGAACTGTTTCTTATTATGCCGTATGCCATCATTTGCTACAGTAAATTTGTCGAGAAATATATGAGTTTGTCTTCGAATACTCACGTAGTTATAGCTGAAAGAGGGTGTATAACTCCACAAACTTTTGCATAGTAATGTTATGCCATGAGAACGAGGTCGCGTTTAAGACGACCTTTGGCTCAACTTCCACTATTGACGTCTTAAGCGACTTCTTGTCAAGAGACTTAGAGCGTCAAACAAACAATATCATGTGCTTCAGGCAAAAAGTTTGTTTAACCCAGCATATATGAGTTTAGTGCCTTAAAACTAGAAACCATAATCTGCCAGAACGAGCAGCGAATAATGATAATCATGAACAGAAGTCTACCTTGTAGTATCTCTTAGTATTTCTGAAAGTGTGCTCAATCTTTTCCTGCCCAATTTCATAGCAAAATAAGCTCGCCTTGCAACAAAGCAGGGTAGCGTTTTGGAATGATCGAGTTTAACAGAGGCATTCTAGTGTTTGCAGAGGATAGAAGCTGGCTATTTCCTAGTATTCCCTTTCAGGCGACAGACTGTCGCTGAAGCGCAGAAATTAAATGGTCAGGGGGAAAGAACTTCACAGAAACAGTTGCTTTCCTTGTAACACTTTGAAATCATTTGTAAACCTCTTTTGTAATACGATGGATGCTAAGGCGTTTTCGATTTATAATCTTCTCTTCTGTTGCCGGAAAGATCACCGTATATCTTTTACATACATAAGTGGTCGTTACAACCCTTCAGTCAGGATTATGACCTAGTTTCTCATAGCACTTATGTTGTGAGTGTTAAGTTTATACATCAGTGGTGGGATCTACAGTTTAAAGTCCACTCCGAACGACAGATTTTTGAGAAACTTTTCATGGCAATTTTTTTTTTACGTTCAGAGTTATTGTCAGAAATCTATTCTTTCAAGTTGTGTTTTGTTGGAAAGGTCTTACCTGTGGTCTAGTAAGCCTACACACTACCTATTAAACTAAGGCGACATCCGTTTATGTTATAATATAACAAAACACAGGGATCATGTGTTCACTAACCCGAAACAAAATATGTCGCCGATTCCGTTCTAAATCGTGAGAGAATCAATAAGGTTTCCTTCGCTTATGCTTCGCTTTCTTATGAATGTTGGTAACCTAACAGCAATTTGCTCCTGTTTCGCCATATTAATTGATGTTAGATCCCATAGAGACTTCATAATCGTTATTGGGCTGGACTGCAAGTGTCTGTGATGTATAGGCACGCATGCTTACATATGTATTATGAGGTCTCAATATAGCTGTTATTTGCTCAGATCCATAAATAAAAAATTGTGATGAAAATGTGTCTCAAAGAACTGTCGTTCGGAGTCGACTTTAAACTGTAGGTCCCCCTACACATCGATACAATTAACACACACAACATAATTGGTGTGGGAATCTAGGTTGTAATCCTGACCGAGGGGCCGTAATGGCCAATTTTGTATGATTGTATGTATGTTATTCGGTGCCATATCAGAGTGCCTTCAGCAGAGTTTTTCTAATATCAGTGTCATTTACACAAAGACTTGCTCAGACTTTTGGATCAGAGATGTTTGTGTTTGAGCTTCTTGCAACAAAACCGGAACTGATTAAAAAGTTGAATCAAATTTAACCTTGTCAAACGAGAACAATAGCGATGAGTCGACAGTTAGGAAAGCATAGTAAGGAATTTATTTATAAATTATAGGCTATACGCTGTACAGCTAAACTGCTTGATGGAAACAATTCGCCATTTTGATAAATGATTGAAAACGAGACACACATACTGCTTGTGATTGTCAAGCAGTATCTTGGTAAACGTGTCATTTCTTTTTCCTGTAAATTCTATTGTATATTCATGTTATGTCATGTTCTTTTTTTTGAGTGAAATTTTTCATGGAATAACCCATATGGCGTGTTTTTTTGTATAACAATTATTACACTTAAAAACCACATGCTGTTTTTAGTTGTTGCTCATTCATGTGGAAGTATTCATGATTTTAAACTTTAAAATTACAAATTAAATCTGATTTCTATTTTTTTATAATAATTTTTGCAGTTTTTAAAAGAATGTTTTCTATTTTGAATTGTTTAGTTTTAAATTATATACAATTCTAAATAATAAATGATAGTTTAGATACAAGGTATTTAACAGTATTTAAAAATGCAAGAAATTTGAACATACTAAGCCTGCTTTGATCTTAGAGGTGATCTGCATAAAGTTTATTTATTTTAAGTTTTCAATCTGTTAAGGCTCTGTAATTCATTATATTGCACAAATATTACAACAGCAACTTAAAGTAATATATGCAAACAACAAAAACTTTTTCATTAAATATGAATCTCTCTCTGTCAATACAAATATGCAGATACAGATGCATATGTATGCAGATAATGGGTTTGTTTCGTGGCGGGTGAAATTTAACAAGAAAAAATCCAACAGCAACAAGAACAACAACAAAAATTAAGGCAAAATATACATTTAAACAAATTGGTTGTGTTATTAATATTTATATGGACTCATATTTAAAACAAAATAACAAAACAAAAAAAAAAAAAAAAATCAAATAATTTTACATCAAATATGATATTCAATTTAAAATTATTATTATATGTCTGAGAGAGAAAAAAAGGAAAAATTATAATATAAATACACAGTCTTGTACGTTCGAGTTTACTCTTCAAATACAAATCCGCTTTCCGTGAAGCTCGTCAGCTGTTGGCCTTAATAAAAATTATTGCATTCGATACCGCCAAACGTCTTTCGATTTAAATACAGCTTTTTCAGGAGTGGCACTGTAGCAGTTCCTGTATAAAAATGTGTTCAACTTAAATTCCATGATATTATAAGACTCAGTTCAACCCTCACCCAAGTATTTTATCTTGTTTCATAGCATTCTGCCTACAACTTCTAAGCCTACCTCCTCTTTTAAAACTGAAAGCAATTTGTGTCCATCAAATCCATTTGCTCAATGGGCCAATTTGACTTCCGGGTACTGTACTTGTCTTAATTGATAAGTACTCGTCCTCTAACCTAAATTAATTTAATCGTACGCAACATACGAGAATCCATATCTCACTCAAATCTACTTTAAGGATAATTTCATAATTAAATCAGGAGGATGGACTCGATGTCAGACCCACTGTTGTCTGTTTTCTCAATACAATTTCAATTGTAGTTGGAAAAGATACAGAGACTAACGTGTGTTGGTATAACAGTGGTAATAAGAACCTGCCCTACAGTGGCACTGGAAGATTTGTTAGATGCTCTGTTTTAGTATGCTGCAGTGAAGACCAAAGCGCTGAGGTCGATAGGAGACAAGTCTGATAGAATATTCATTAGGAGTTTAACTGTCCCCTGTATAGAACCATTTTGGGAAGTGCTTCGCAGCGAAATTTAGTAACAAAAATGAATGGAATAATCTGCAAGCTGGATTCCATTAGGCAGTGTGTTGGCTTATTAGACATGAGACCACGGTTCAAACCTCAGGTCGGACATCTGTAACAAAACGACGTTTGAAAAAATATTTCTTGGTTGCAATCCTGACTGAAGGGTTGCAATGAATAATTGTGTATGTATGTATGTATGTATGTATGTATAACCGCATCAAGACATCTTTCAAACAATCAATCACTTAATGAAAGACACGACAGATAGCGGCCTTCTTTAACATCGAAATAGGATTGGACCGGAGGTACAAAATACAGTCAAGCATCCATTCAACCGTTCAGCTCTTAATAGGTTCAGTCAAAGCCTGTTTGACAAGCTGAATCAGCTATGGAGTGAAAAGCAGACGAGCTTGCGGGAGGTTTGACTGCCAACATGATGGTTGGAGAGATATGCTTAAGAAAAGGGAATATAGAGAGGAGCAAAGTTTTTTCTCAAACC
Organism: Sarcophaga carnaria; assembly: GCA_958299815.1. NCBI lineage: Eukaryota > Metazoa > Arthropoda > Insecta > Diptera > Sarcophagidae > Sarcophaga > Sarcophaga carnaria. The sequence goes on along the minus strand of OY283153.1, from coordinate 21,003,223 downwards.
AAGTGAGTTTGAGGCAATCAATATTTTTTTTTTTTGAAATTACAATAAAAACAAACAGTCATGTAGTCTCAGAGTACACCTATTCAGAATGGCGGATATTTTTGAGCCCAACATGTATATTCTTTGACGATTGTCGGAATCTGTACGCTTATCTGGTGTTAGAATTTTCATTGTTGACTACAAGCAGCTGCCGGAAGTCTGTTATGACAATAGGTTTGTAGGAGATATAATGTAGGGATGCCCTCAACAGTTTAAGTGAAGTAAAAGTGCGGTTGCAGAATTAAGGTACCACTGTTAGGTTGTTTGGACTTAATTGTATACAGGCAGAAAAATTTTTTCTCTTACGACCAAACATAAGAGAACAAGACTTACTAAGACAATGTATTGGTTTTCTGTGGAGACAGCAAACGTTTTAAGGCGTAAACGTGATAAGGGAGAGAAAAAATTTATACAAGAAAATATTTCAAAATGCGATGATTTCGACGTCTGCGAGGCAATCTAGCACTATAGGGTCTGCTGTACTGATGGAGCATTGTTAAAGCTATGAAATGTGAGGTTTCCCTAATAAATCTAAAGTAAATTTTTGTTTTGATGCTTAAAACCTTTCAAATTGATTTGGATACACTGTCCTACACATGAGTGTTCTATTTTATTTTCATGCCATTCAGTTTGATTTTTCTATTCTTTCCACATTTTTTACAAGCTCGTCCACTTGGCGGCAGATTTAAATTACATTCCAAAGTAAAACTTAACGGATAAACGAAAAATTAAAAAAAAAATTGATTTGTATAAATAATTGGAAATGTATTGAAACATACAGTTCAACTTATAAGAACCTGTGTAACAAAAAATTTAAAAAAATATTACAAATCGCATATGCAACTTGCCACACAAATTGTTTTAAAATATTCTAACATTAGTTATCATTCATCATTCAGTAGAGTTTACATTAGAATTTTTCTAAGTTTTGTTGTTCAAATATGAAAATTCCTTTGTAAATAGTGCCTTAAATATTCGACCATTGCCAAGGTATTTCCATTTACCATTTACTGTTTACATAAATCGGCATGTTATTATTGTTATTGTTATTATGTATATGTGATATACACACAATAATTTATAATTTAATTAAAATATTAACATATTTTTATACACAAACAAACAAACAAATAAACAAAAAAAAACATATTTTTTTTCGATTTATTTTGCAGGAATGTCAGTTTCAATTTAAAAATCGCCGCTGGAATTGTACAACCACTGAGGATAATACCGTATTCGGCCCTATGACTGGCTTAGGTAAGTGAATTTCCTTTTCTTTTAACGAATTTTGAGTTTGAAATACAATTTTTCATTTAAAGTTTTAACTTGTTTGAACAACAACAATAAATTTATGCAAACCCTTATGACAATTGAATTAAATTTTCTTGCGTTGACTTGTTGCCATCATTAGTAAAAAAAAGGAAAGAATTTTCATGTCAAACTACTTACCAAGTCAGCTGCACACACTCACACTCTCTTTCTGCGTTCTTCTTGACGTCTTTAAGGACTTGAAATAATTTGTATGTACGCAACTATAGGAAGACGCATATTAAAGAAGTTTTAAATGCTTAAACTAAGAAAGTTGGTGTTTGCTTCTCCTAGAGGATGTACAAATTTGTTACCATCCTAATCTAATCTATTAACAAATATTTGAAAATGATTTTCCCCGCTTGTATCCGTCCTTGTATCTGCTGTATTGTATTCTAAGTTTTGCAACAAAAATATTTCATTATAAACAGTTTTCAGCATTACTCAACTTAATTAAGACAGATGACAATGGTTTAAATAGCAACAACACAACAACATCACTTTCCAAAAAAAAAAACTTAAATTGTTATGCAACATTGGGGAACGTCTCCCAAATACATATGTTCTCATGCTGTTGCCTTTTTTTACTACAACCGATGAGTATTGGCTCTGTCTTCATTGTAAGAGAAAGCAGAAATATGCTGATACATACATAATAGGTTATTACAACCCTTCCGCCAGGATTACGACCTAGTTTCTCACACCACTTATATTGCTCGTGACCTACAATTTAAAGTCGACTTCGAACGACAGATTTTTGAGAAAGTTTTCACGGCAATTTATTATTTACTGTCAGAGTTTTTGTTGAAGATATCTGAACTGGGGTTTGAACCGTGGACTCACGTTTAATACGCCAACACACTACCCACTAGACTGTGATGGCTACAAGATATAGGCTGCCTTCCAAAATGTTAGTTGCTTTGTGTTTGAACAAAGTATCGTGTTTTATAATGCCGCTGTACAAAATGTTTACAATGTATTCTATTTCAAAACGTCGTCAATGTATATTTTTAACGCAGTCAAAAAGCAATCAGGCATCGGATTTACAGTTGTTTGGTTTCTTTACATATCTACATAGTTTATATACAGTAGTAGAACTGCATACAAACTTTGTATTGATACATTTTGGAAGGCAGCCATACAGATAGTTCGGTTGCACAACGAATTCTTTTTGTGTTGGACTGCATTGGCATTGACCAAAAGTCTGTCTTTAGTGATTTGTATGCCAATAACAGGGTTCTACATCGTTCATCTCTAGTGCATTAAATGTTAGTAATATACTCTGGATTACTCTTAAGTCATCGTAGTCTGATAGGTAGTGTAGTGGCTTAATAGAGGTGAGGCCACGATTCAAACTCCAGGTCGGCTATCAAAAGGAAATATGAATGAATATTTCTTCGGCAACTCAGCCTTTCACTAGATTTCTGGCAAAAATTACCATGAAAAGTTTCTCAAAAGTCTGTCGTTCGGTCTATAGGTCCCGCCACTCATGTATAAAATTAATACACACAACATAGGTGGTGTAAGAAGCATGGTTGTAATCCTGGCTAAAGGGTTGTAGGGACCAATTATATATATATGTATGTATGTAATAAACCCTGGATAAGATTAGATCAGCAATTGGAGTCCATCAATCCCTTTTTTCTTAAATAAGAGCACGTAAAGCAAAGCTTTCCGAAACGCTTTGCGGTCTCAATATTTTAACATAACATATTTGGTCATTACAACCCTTCAGTCAGGATTACGGCCTAGTTTCTCACACCACTTATGTTGTGTGTGTTAATTTTATACATGAGTGGTGGGACCTACAGTTTAAAGTCGACTCCGAACGACAGATTTTTGAGAAACTTTTTTCATCGCAATTTTATTTACTCTCAGAGTTTTTGCCAGAAATCTGCTGAGAGGAAGTCGCCGAAGAAATACTTTTTGTATTTTGTTTTTGATGTCTGGCCTGGGACTCGAACCCTGGCTTTTCGTCTAATAAGCCAACACACTACCTACTAGACTACGGCGACTTCACAATTTAATTTGATATGGGGACGCTGTCAATATTTTAACAGGAAATGGTTTGTTTCCTACTCCATTTCGTTCCATGCTTAAATGAGAATGATTCACAGCTGTTTACATTCGAAAATCCTATACTTACATATTATTAGAAGCACGGGGTTAGGTTAAGCTAGCGAGCAGCTGGCCGTTCACAGGCAAGTTCACCTGGTGGCCCATATAGCCCATTGTGTTACCCAGTGCGGGTAAGCCCCCTTGTCATGATCCCTGAGTGGTGGGTTTTAACCACCCGGTGGTCAGTATGAAACCGACCAGGTTCCTCAGTGGCACGTTCGCCACCATGTCCATATCTTCAAACGTTCCGTCACTCAAAAACTAATGATGTCTGCTCTGAAGTGCAGGGTACTTGCATAAAAGGTGTTGTACCGATTCCGTTTCCTCCAAATCATAGCAGCTTTTGCAGTAATCCTGGTGGGACAGAGCTAACCTGTTAGTGTAAGTGCCTGTAGCGCAGTATCCCGCTAGAACCCCTGTTAGAATTCGAACCGTGCTCTTGTTGAATTCAAGTTGTTCCATGGTTCTCTCGCTACCCACTGCAGTGTAGCGCCTGTAGCGCAGCATCCCATTATAATTCCTGTTAGAATTCGAACCAAGTTGTTCCACGGTTCTCTTGCTGTCCACTGCAGGATACAACAGTTATGAAGTGCGGCCACAAAATATGTTGGACCACCCATGGTTTGTTGAACTCCATGCTGCTTTTTACAATTTGGAAACGCTTTCTTGTGGAGGCCAAATTGCCAAAAGCGCAGAATTCCTGTTCATGTTGTTTGCCTGGTTATTCACTTTACAGCAATTGCTTGACATTTCTTGAAATTAGGATACCTTGTCACCCCAAATAAAAATCAAGTTTTTATCAGTAAAACTACGCACACCATCATCACTCAAATCAACACAATACAATACACACATAATACAACCATTATAAAAACAACAATAAAGGAAACAACTAAGAAAAATATCAATTTGTTAGTCATGTTTTCGTATTCATAGTCGTAGAATATATCACACAGAGAGAGCATCTCAAAACGGCATTTACTCTGGCACTTTTAACAAATTTATTTATAATTTTTCCTGTCTGTAAAGTTCAACAACAAATTATTTCATCTTCTAACTCGCTCTCTACCCCGCTCTCTCTCTCTCTCTCTCTCTCTCACAAATCCTTACTCTTATTTGTTTTCTATGATACAAATAATAAGAAAATTTGCAAAAAAAAGGATACAAAATGTTAAAGTTTTTGTTTTTCTAGATCTTCTTTAGTTTTTCTTTTTCAAAATGGTAATTTTTCATTTTTCCTCTACCTTCTCTCTCTGTCTCTCCTCTCTCTATAGCGCTCTGTGTGCGTGTGTCTCTGTGTTATCCCTCTTAAGATTTCTTACGATAATTGTAATAAAATTGAAAACTTTGTTACTTAAAGGACTTTTCTTGATACTTTTTCTAGTCCTTCTTCTTCTTTCCTTTCGTTTCGTTTGTTTTCTCTTAAGTTCTGTTGTACAAAAGCCAAGTGAAATTGTGTCTAAAAGGATTTCTATTTTGATTATTAAACTCTTGTATGGCTTATTCGTTTGTGGAATAGTTTTCTGATTTTTGTCAAGAGACGTTTTGTTAAATTTAGAGGCGGTATAAAGACACTTTAATAGACTTTTAATTGTCTTTACAATACAAGAATGGATATGTAAATACGCAAGTATATGCTGAGTATATGAAAATAACATCTTTTTTCCAAATTGCCGGCGAATAACTACTTGTCTGGTAGAGCATACCCCTTATGCTTGGACCCTCGTTGTCTTAAGCCCTGTGTATAAAATGGGAATAAAACCGTATGCGCCAATTACAAGGCTATAAGTCTCCTTCCTATTGCACACCACCGGCATTCTGTGTTAGAGAGTGTAACTTAAAATCAACAAAATAGCTGTAACCTTCTTATCGACTGAGACCTCATCCATTGTACTTCTATTCACAACGTCTATGAGGTTTACAGACAAGTACACCCCCAGTTTGATCTGTTAGCGGTGAAACCCGATGACGTCTGTTCTGAAGTGCAGGACACTCGGAAAAGAGGTGTTGTACCGGCTCAGCCTATGAACTATTAGATCGGGTTATAGTTTTCTTACATTTTCGTTCATTAAAAACTTTGCTCAGGACTAGTTTAATACTACCTCGTATTCTTCGAATTTCAAAAAAATACTTGAAGCCCAAATGCATTCCAAACTCGATACTTTATATACATAATTCGACATTACAACCCTTCAGTCAGGATTACAACCTAGCTTCTCACACCACTTATGTTGTGTATGTTAATGTGTAGGCATAAGTGGCGGGACCTAAAGCGTGTTGGCTTATTAAACGTATGGCCACGGTTCAAAGCCCAGGACAGACATCTGCAACAAAATGAAAAAATATATTTTTTAGGCAACTTCCTCTCAGCAGATTTCTGGCGAAAACTCTCTGAGAGTAAAATAAAATTGCATTAAAAAGGTTAGGTTAGGTTAGAGGACGTGTATTTGCCAATTAAGACAAGTACAGTACCCGGAGGTCGGATTAACCCATTGTACAACGTCCTAGTTTCTTGCACCACTTATGTTGTGTGTGTTAATTTTATACATGAGTGGTGGGACCTACAGTTTTAAAGTCGACTCCGAATGACAGATTTTTGAGAAACATTTTAATGGCAATTTTTATTTTAATTTTTGCCAGAAATCTGCCGAGAGGAAGTCGCCGAAGAAATATTTTTTGTATTTTGTCTTGATGTCTGGCCTGGAGCTCGAAGCCTGGCTTTACGTCTAATAAGCCAACACACTACCTACCAGACTACAGCGACTTCAAAAAAGTTTCTCAAAAATTTGTCGGTCGGAGTCGACTTTAAAACTGTAGGTCCCGTCTCTCATGTATAAAATGAAGACACACAACCTGAGTGGTGTGAGAAGCTAGTTTGTAATCCTGACTGAAGGATAGTAATGGCCCATTATGTATGTCTAGAAAAAGGTGATTTAAAGGTGAGTTTAGAAAGAAAACAGCTTCATTAAACGCTATCAGGATGATTGAGGAATGCCGGCCAAAATATATAATTCATTGAAGGGGTATATAATATCCGGTATTACAATGGGACCAACAAAGCCATACCTTTTAAAACAACTAGCAACCTAGGCGTTAATGAAGATTATGGCTATACAAGTTCGTAGCAATATATGTATGTACGGAAATTAAATGGTTTTGTCGCTTTGCCAAAATCCTTTGAAGAAACGAAATGAAAAATTTAATTTGAAATTCATAAATACAAACAAAAACCACACGATGTATGCCAGGAAAAACGAAAACCACAGCTTTTACAAAAATCATAAATAATGTTTACATGTCATTAGCAGTATAAAGCCTAAAGGCAATTCATAAATAATTAGTTGTCTTACCTGGTTAGGTAAGCCAATTCATAAACGAAATTTAATATCAACAAACACAGATTAAATCTCAACATGATTAACCAACAAAAGAGAAAAAAACAACCCCAAAAAATGAAAAATCAACACAAAAGAAAATTAAAATTGAAATTAATTTTACAAATCCTTTAAATTTGTTTCAAAATTTAAAATGTTAGGAGGGAGGAAAGCGAGAAAAAGTAACCAATAAATGGCAGTTATATGCTGGTCTTACGACCATAAAGTTATGTTGTACAACAACGCTAACAACATTATTTTTAATTGGCCATTTTCTAAGATTGTTTAGGTAACGAACGATAACGGCAACAGATAAAGACAAAACTTCTTAACCTTTTTGACATTCTCTCTTAAAGTTGCCAATGGCTGTTGATACGATGACTTATAAACTCTTTTCATTTCATTTCATTCCATTTCTTTAATTTCCTTTCCTTTATTCTTAAGAAGTTTAAGTAAAACAAGGTGAACTCAAAGTAAATTGAAATGAAATGAAAGAAAAAAAACAGAGAAAAAGCAAGAAACTCCACAAATAGAAAACATTTTAATTAATTTATTTTCCTGGTTCTTCTTAGAACACCAACAACAACAACAACCAACAACTGTTTTGTTACATAAAAGTCTAGCCATGAGATAAATAAAAAAGAAACTACAACTTCAAGAACACAATTCAACTTTTTTCTTATTATCAGACTATCAGACAACAACGTGGAGATAGTTCAAGACAAACAGACAGACAGACATGTTGTATACAACTGCTGCTGTGAAATCAACGTTACACAACACTGTGTTATACAATGAGTCCTTAAGCAGAAATTCTTACAATTAAATGGACTTCTCTACGTAATATTTAAACCAATTAAAAGTAATTAAGAATTAAAGTCTTAAAGCATCCCAATAAGGCATCATAATGTTATTTACCACATAATTTACGTACGGGATTTTGATTTTGAATTTCATTGGATTTCACAAATCAATAAGATTAGTTTGGATTTTCTTAATAGAAGTGTAAGTTACACAGACTTTATGCCACGTTTTTCTAGATCTTAAAGGGATTCACAGAAAGTTTACAGAACGGCATGACAATTGGCATGAGACCATTGGTTGGTCTAGTCTCCTTCAACCAACCCAACTAAAGGGCTTCTAATGTGATAACTACTCTAACATAACATAATTGGTCAATACAGCCCTTCAGTCAGGATTACGACCTAGCTTCTCACGCCACTTATATTGTGTTCGTTAATTTCATACATGAGTGCCGGAACCTACAGTTTACAGTCGACTCCGAACGACAGTTTTTTGAGAAACTTTTCATGGCAATTTTATATACTTGCAGAGCCTTTGCCAGAAATCTGCTGAGTGACAGCCAGTGAAGAAATATTTTTCCATATATTCGTTGGATATGTCTGACCTGGAGTTTGAACGATTTTATTTACTCTCAGAATTTTTGTCAGAAATCTGCTGAAAGGAAGTCACATAAGGAATATGATTTCATATATCGTTTTGTTGTAGAAGTCTAACCTGGTGCTTGAACCGTGGCCTTACGTCTAATAACCAAACACACTACCTACTAGACTACGGCGACTTCACTTGACTTCTATTTGATTGCATTTTTAAATTTAAATTTTTAAATGGCTTACCCTATACTTCAGAAACTACTGGTCTATGGGCCCATTGTCCTTAGAACAATCTCTCAAATGAATTCAAAAAAATTCTTGTTATTTTCAATGCATATTTGACTATCAGGTGGTGTCAATGGAGACAAATCTAACATAAATTTCATTCGGCATATTGTGTGACTTAATGAATCGAATGGTTGTTGGCTTCTTCTTTAGCTGTTCCCTTGGGCAGAACCAGTAAACTCTATGATTTTTGGAAAATGCTTTGCAACGAGAATTGTAAGAAAAATGAAAGCCGTAATCTGGAAGCTGCATACTCTTTTAAAAGAGTGACTATTTTTTGGTTATGAACTGTTGAACATTAATGCATCCCTAGACGAAACATCTAGTTGGTGGAGGATTTACAAGCTAATTCCACAATTAAACAAGGTAACTCCTTTAATCGTCTTACCTTCTCTAATATAGATGAGAACGTTAACTAGGTTTTGTTTTAAGTTTGAAACAAACAAGATGAAGGGGAAGAAACCCAGTCCCACAAAATAATGATTATGATGCTTAAAATTCAAAAAAAAAAAAAACTAGTAATACCTCTACAGGTAATTGCGTTGGGATTAGAGCTGAAGTAAGAGGTGGCAACCCCTCAGTCGGGATTACGACCTAGCTTCTCAAACCACTTGTATTGTGTGTGAGATAATGTTTTGCATGAGTGATGGAATCTACAGTAAAGTCGACTGTAAACGACAGAACTTCTCATGCCTATTTTACTTACTTTCTGAGTTTTTCCCAGAGTTCCAGAAATCTGCTGAGAGGAAGTTGCCGAAGAAATATTCCTTTATATTGGAATGTTTGACCTGGGGTTTGAACCATCGTCTCACGTCTAATAAGCCAACACACTCTCTACTCGACTACAGTGACTACATGTACTCTATGTAAAGTTTAGTTTGCTTAATGATCCTTCTCAAGTCCCTTCCTTATCATTACTTAGTTACTTACTTAATTGGCTATTACAACCTTTCAGTCAGGTTTATGACCTAGCTTCTCACGCCACTTATGTTGTGTGTGTTAATTTTATACTTGTGCGGGGCTTAGAGTTTAAAGTTGAGTTCAAAGGACAAATTTTTGAGAAACTTTTCATGGCAATTTTATTTACTCTCAGAGCTCTCTTAGAGTTGAAGAAATCAGCTTTTTTCGGCGACTTTCTTGTTATTAAAGTTCCTTTAAAAATCTTTGTGAGACAGTGTCTACTTCAATGAAGCCATGATTATCTAGTAGATTGTATTCCAGCGTGTTAAATGTGAGCCCATGATTCAAACCCTTGTTCTATTATCTGAAAAATCTTATGAAGAGAAAGTTATGCTTCTGCTAAAAAAAATTTCATCTGCTGGCGTTATCGATTAGCAGAAATTTTAATTCGCTGCACAGCGAATGAAACCAAGGCTGTCAGTCAAAGAACTAGGCAATCAAAATGTGTTCAAATAAATTCAAAACTTTATTAATTATGTTCAGTTAATTTCTTTACGTCGTCATTACATTCATTCATACACAATTAAACGTTTAAATTTGAAAATCAGAATTGATTTCGTTGCCTTAAAACTTTAAGATGAATAATCCATTTAAAAGGGGAAATTTTGTTAATTAAAATAAATTGTTATTATTGTTCGAGTGACATACACAAATTACAACGGCAGCAGCAGTAGCAGCAGTAGCAGGAGGAGTAGCAGCAGTAGCAGCATTTAAACAAAAGGAATGGATTTCCACTGAAGCCTAAGACTTATTCAAACAATTTTTATTACCAAAAACTGGCATTAAAAATTATTGAAATAGGAAATCTCAAGCAAGCAATCTCTACTCGACGTTAATAAATACCTTTAATTTGGGGTAAAAAACACATCTACATCTACTCACTTACTGCGAATGCTTAAATATTTTAGGAACAGAACGAGAAAAAAGCATAGAAAAGTAAGGAAAATATTGCGCATTTAAAGCGTTACTAATTAAACATAAAACCTCAATTGGTATTGCGTGAGGTATTTATTAATAAACCCCTTAAATACAGCCAACAAAGACAGCAAAGCAACAGCAACAATGGCAGGCAAACAAAAGCACAACGCCAAAGTAGTATGTAAACAAAACGACGTTGTCGAGCGACATTGAAAAACCCTTAAACAAACGCTGTCTAAATCTCGCTGGTTTAAATGTGTCTCTAAAACAAATGAAAACAATAATAACAATAAAAGGTCTAGAATAGCAACAACAACAACAACAACAAGAAAAGGAAAAAAGGTATGACAACAAATATATTAATAAGCATAAAAGGACAAAGGAAAACGACTACAACAACAGCCATTAACTGCCACCCTTTTACGCTCAAGCACTAGAGGTTTTGGGCAGGAGATAAGAGAGAAACAAAAAAAAAATATTTTCAGGGTTCAAATTCATAGGCATTGCTTGCTGCAACCATCATATAAAGCACTGTTCGCATAAAATCCTTGAGCAAGAGGGAATAAATAGAACTGAACAGATTTTATAAAAAAAAATTCGATGATCTGAACACAAACGGTATATGATTTCAATAGGTCGACGCTACGTGCCTCATAGCTCATGTCACACTATGTTCTCGTCATAGCATAGGATAGCAGTCGAAGTCGCCGTAGTCTAGTAGGTAGTGTGTTGGCTTATTAGACGCAAAGCTAGGGTTCAAGCACCAGGCCAGACATCAAAACAAAATACAAAAAGTATTTCTTCGGCGACTTCCTCTCAGCAGATTTCTGGCAATAACTTTGAGAGTAAATAAAATCAATTTTAAACTGTAGGTCACACCACTCATGTATAAAATTAACACACACAACATAAGTGGTGTGAGAAACTAGGACGTTGTACTGTACTTGTCTTAATTGACAAGTACACGTCCTCTAACCTAACCTAACCTAGGATAACATGACATGCATACATAATGGGTCATTACAACCCTTCAGTTAGGATTACAACCCAGCTTCTCACGCCACTTATGTTGTGTATAGTAATTTTGTTCATAAGTGGCGGAACCTACAGCTTAAAGTCGACTCAGAACGAGAAACTTTTAATTACAATTTTTAGCCGATCCATGGTCTCACGTCTAATAAGCCAACACACTACCTACTACACTACAGCGACTTCCTTGTCAGATTTTTAAGAAACTTTTCATGGCAATTTTTATATACTCCCAGAATTTTTGACAGAAATCTGCTGAGAGGAAGTCGCTGAAGAAATATTTCTTCAGACTTCGTTTTGATCGTGATGTCTGAGCTGGAGTTCGAACTGTGGCCTCACTTCTAAGAAGCCAACATACTAACTACTAGATTATGGCGATTGATAGCACGAAGGTGACGTAAAACCGCCATGGAGATCGTTACATTTGATCCTGTTAGACATTGACTTGTGGGCTTTTCTAAAGTTGCAGATGTATTCAAACAAGCCTTAAGCCACAGCGGTTCTCAAAGGCAGCATAGCCCACGCCATCGATCAAATTCATTTCATGATTTACTCGCCAGAGTTATTTTACGTTTCGGAAAATATCACGGTTTGTTGTGGATTTTGGGTTGGCGGCGTTATTGGTCCAGTCCACAATTTTTTGATGATTATCAACTCCTTTTGAACTGAATTGGTTGATCTGGATATCAACGATATGTAGAGTCATGGTAATTTGGATATTTCGGATGCGATTCACCCAGAAAAGTCATGGCGAACAATTGAACGATGTTATGTTCCGCATATAACGGCTTCAATAGGTTAGAGGATGTGTACTTGTCAATTAAGACAAATACAGTACCCGGAGGTCGAATTGACCCATTGTACAACGTCCTAGTTTCTCACACCACTTATGTTGTGTGTGTTAATTTTATACATTAGTGATGGGACCTACAGTTTAAAGTCGACTCCGAACGACAGATTTTTGAGAAACTTTTTCATTTCATTTATTTACTCTTAGAGTTGTTGCCAGTAATCTGCTGAGAGGAAGTCGCCGAAGAAATACTTCAATAGGCTTCAATAGGTTTTTCAAATAATTAAAAAATGTCGATAATATCGCATACACACACTCTTCATTTTATGTAAATTTAAATACAGGCAGCGCTTGTTGAAAGACCCCATGTAAAGGTCAGTTAGTTGGATATATTTAGTATGCAGGTCCAAAGTCTACTGTTCTAATATTATCTGTCGTAATGAGATTAGGTTGGAGTGGTAGCTTTGATACCAAAGCCTACTTGAGCACGCATAGCGGCCAGTTGTAATGCCATGGGTAAGCGCAGTCGTTGTACTGACCAAATTCCACCGATCTCATAGAAGAAAGTCGTCAGTGCAGTGCACACTAAACGCACGACTGGAAACCAACAGGAAAGTTTTATGAACGATGTCCTTGATATCTAGTTAAGTTGACAAGTAATGGAGAGTCAAATAACCTAAATCTGCGTTTAGCAAAAGATTGGATTGGCAAAGGAAGTGGATAACAGTTCCCTCTTGTTCAGCAGACAACCTCGGCAGTAGTCGTTCCATGGGAGCTGCATTCTTTCCGCTACCAAGATTCTTGATTATCACAGCATAGGTTAGCGTCCCGAAAGAATTGTTGCCTAATGGCCAATTTAACCGAGGTGAGTGGCATACCCAATTCGAGGGTTCTGGAAGGAGTGTGCCTGCTCTGACAAGGTCCTACAGTTGCCTGGAATGTCCCTGTGTCCGGGGAGGGACCCATGCAAGCGAGACTCTAAACGATCTATTCTACTCCCCTCAAACTTTTTAAGGATACCTTAATAATGTCTGCCCTGGCATCAATTTGTCTTTCAAACGAATCAAAAATTTCGATGGTAACCCACACACACTTTGCTTTGTTTAAATTTAAAAATCGAAAGGGTACACATACATTGAGCCGGTTTTTGTGCGAACCCCTTTGTCACATTGACTCATACGCTTGCATACTTTTCTTATTTGAATTTCAATAGATGCTGAAGTTTTTTTTCTCTTTTCTTTGTTGTTGTTGTTGTTGTATCAGGCAGTGTTGTCGTAAATATTTACTATCGTGGCAGCATCATCATAATTTGAAACCGCAACAAATTGTTAAATTACGACAGGGGGTATCAGCGTTTATTACATTTTCCACATACTCTTGCTGTGTGTGTCTGTCTTTTCCCTTTTCCTCTTTTTCCTTTTTGATATCCTTTATTCGCATACATAATGCTTGTATTGCTGTTACTTATGTATGCAAAATGACAGTGTAACGCTTATTTTGCGTGTGTTTAATCCCTTTTAACTGAGATTTTCACTGTGAAACACTCATGTCTACAGGTTTTTCAACGTCATCCCAATGGTGGCATTTACACGTATTTTATTAAGTGTATGAGCCTTTTTATGTGTTCAATATTATAAATTAAAATGCATTTGGCGGGTGGATGTTCGAAATAAGTGGAGCTAGCACAGAGTACATGGGAGCTCTACTGTCTGTGTGTAAAATTGTGAAATTGTCGTGTGTACTTTCACCTGCATGCATGATGAGGTCGTAGTTTAATAGGTTCAACCGCTGGCTGAGGCAGCTCGAACAAAACGATATATAAGAACAAAAAATTATTTTTTCGGCGTCTTTTGGCAAAAACTGTGCGAGTAAAATAAAATTGCTTTGAAAAGTTATTCAAAGCTGACGTTTGGAGTGGATTTTGAACTGTGGGTCCTAGAACTCATGGTAAAATTTAACACACACAACGTGTATGATGTGATGAGCTAGGTTGTAAACCCGACTAAGGATTGTAAATAAGCGAAAATAATGAGGCATCCATGACTAGTCATTGCGTTGGATCAAGGTCAACAATAAAAACCCAAAGCAATTAAACGCTTGAAGTCACTGTAATGTAGTAGGTGGTGTGTTTGCTTATTGGACGGTTCAAACCCTAGGTCAGACTTCTCCAACAAAATTTCTTCATTGACTGGCCTCTTAGCAGATTTCTAGCTAATTCTGTGCGAGTAAAATAAAATTGCAATGAAAAGTTTTTGAAATCTGTAGTTTGGAGTCGAGTTTAAAATGCAGGCCCTAGAACTCATGAAAAAAATTAACACAAACAACGTGTATGATGTGAGAAGCTAGGCTAGGTTGTAAGCCTGACTAAGGGTTGTAAATAAGCAAGAATAATGAGGCATCCATGGCTAGTCATTGTTTTAAAATTGCCTCATGAACTCAAGGTCAGCAATAAACACCCAAAGCACTTAAACACTTGAAGTCACCGTAGTATAGTATGTAGTGTGTTGTTTTATTGGACATGAGGCCACGTTTCAAAACCCACTCCAACAGAATATCTTTGGAGACTGGCCTCTCAGCAGATATCTGGCAAAAACTCTGCGAGTGCAATAAACTTCCCATAAAAAGTTTCTTCAAAAATCTGTCCTTCAGAGACGTCTTTAAACTGTAGGCCCCCCACCAAACATACAACACAAGTGAAGTGAGAAGCTAGGTTGTAATCCTGACTGAAGAGTTGTAATGGCCAATGATGTCTTGTAGACTTAAACCTACAAGAAGTTATGGAAATTAAATTAATCGTGCCAAGTAGTGCTCTATTTACCTACGTCTCCAGGTGTAGGGTATTTTAAAAAAACTCAACTAAAAACAAAAACAATATTACTCGACAAAATTAAACAATTGGTAGTTAAAACACGCAATTTTTTGGTTAAAATAATAGCCATCCCAAGCCACAAAAAACAAAAATTGAAACCCAAAAAAAAAAAATAATCCAGTCTCTGGTGGATTTCCTTAAAAATGTGCTTAAAACCCATAGAACTTTAACTGAATACAACAATAAAATAAAAGATAAATACAGGTTTGTCAGTGTCTAAGGGTAAATCTTTATCCTTCTATTCCCAGTTAAGTAAATAATTCCAAAAAAAAAAGAAAACTTCAAGGCTACTAAGATGTATTTGACTACCATGTATATCTACGCACGTATTCAAAGTGTTGATGAAGTATGATGATGATGATGAGGTTGATGACGATGGCTATGATACTAATGATGGTGATCAGTATGAGAACAATGTTGACACCGGCGTCTTCGTTGTCGTTGTCGTCGTCATCGTCATCGTCAACAATGCTGATGAAGATGATGTTGATGTTGATGATAAGATGGTTTACAAGTATACGACAATATACTCGTACAAGTGATGGTATGAGTATGATAATAATGTCAAGTAATTTTTGAGGGTAAATAATGTATTCTTCCTGTTTTTGAGCAGTAGCAGCAGCAACAACAACAACAATAACATTTACCACAAAAGATAACTTGAGTTATTATATGCAATACAACACAGCCGTTCATTCATTCAACCATTCCAACCAACCATCCGAACCAACCATTCCAACCAACTTACAGCAGCCATTGTAATCTCAGCTTTCCATAATATGCACACACACACACACACACACTCCTTACTCTTCTATTCTTTGTATTTCTTTAAGTGTTCTTGTGACACATGGGCAATGGGGTAAAGCGAAAGGAAAAAAGAAGAGGGAAAAACGTTTTAAAATATTCAAAGAAGATGAAGCATAAAATTTAATTCCCGGTTAGGTGAAGCGTGTAATATTTTATACGTGTCGACTGTGCCTGCTGCCTGCACCACCACTTCTCATCATCTTCTGTTTTTTTTTTCTTCGGCGAAAACAGTGAAAGTTTTCCATAAAATTCTTAACTATGCTCAAAGTTTTAAAGCGTATTTCTGTGCGTTCATTTCTTTGTATTTTGTTTGAATTTGAATAGAAATTGTGTGAAAACATTTACTAAAAAAAAACCGAAAGAAAATCACTATTTGGCTGTTCATTTTGCTTCCTTTTGAAGGTTTTAAGTCTATACTAGACCAGCAAATAAAAATAGAGGATTAAACGTGTAAAAATGTCCTTTCAAGTTGTATTTATTGGGTATGAAAAGGATTGCCAAATAGCTGGATAATTATTTGTAAGCAATCAAAATATTACCCCTACCCTCCAGAACTTTAGCCGGTTTCTGTTTGAACCAGACTTTGTCATTTTTCATCGATTTCGTTTCATATTGCCTGAATAAATATAGGATCTTAAGGACAATCCTTGTCTTCTAAATACTAAAAAACGCTGTAAGAGATAGAATTTTTCTTTCTGTTGTTCTGTTATTCAGCGAAAGAGGAAGACTGCAAAGAGAAAAAATGTTCAATTTTGCATTAAAAAACTGGCAGTAGAAATATCGTGCATGGTCCTGTTACCATATCATGCAATCACAGATTATTTAATGTTCTTTCGTTATGTTCCGCTAACATCATAACTTTTCTTTACGTTCAAATTAAACTGGGTCCTTCATTAAGTGCTTCTTATCTATAAACTAAATTAAAACAATGTACGTGTGAGATGTAGTCCCTGTAGTCCAGAAGGTGTTGTGTTGACTTTTTAGACGTGAAGGCATCACGTCAGATCCCAGATCAAACAACTCTAACAACTGCCTCTCAGCAGATTTTTGGCAAAAACTCTGAGAGTGTCAAAAATCAGTCCTTCGTAGTCGACTTTAAAATGAAGGTCCCTCCGCACTCATGTTTAAAATTAACACACGCACAACATAAATGGTGTAAGAAGCTAGGTTGTAATCCTGACTGAAGAGTTATAGTGACCAATTATGTATATATGTATGTACATATGAACGTATGTATATATGTATGTGTGTGAGATGTCATCGAAATTTTTTTATTCATTGAAAAGTCCTAGTGATGCCATTCTGTATAAAGTATAACATCGTTTAAATGTCCTTTTTTGCCTCTATATTGGCTATGAGGATCACTGTGGACTGTGGTTTATTCACATACACCTGCAATCGAAGAAAACTCCACAGTAAAAGTTTAATGGTTTCAATAAAAATCGCATGATCTCGGTAACCAGTTCACATCACCTCCATACGAGATGATCATGTCCTCAAATCGCTCGTGCATAATATATAATATATAATATATATAATAATATAAATATATATATATATATATATGTCGTTCACAAAAAAAAAAAAAAAAAAAAAATACAGCCGATGACGCCGCTAGCCCGAAATCCTTACCAACCAGTAACTTTTTCAAGATATATTGGATGCTTTTAGACCTCATGTGAGGTGAAACATACATACATAATTTATCATTAGAACATGTTACTTTTAGGATTAAAACCTAGCTTCTGACACCACTTATGTTTTATGTGTTAATTTTTTTATATATTTTAAGTCGGCTAGAAACGATAGATTTTTGAGAATCTTTTTAATGCAATTATTTATTTACTCGCGTTTACATCTCATGTGAATTAGTAGCGCTCCAAATTCGATATTTCTGTTTGCGTACCTATTTATCCAGAAATGGACCTCATCACCTCATTAGTGTCAGTCGCCAAGTATTCCAGATACTATTCAGCGATGTCTATGGTCGTTTTACTTCAGTTCCTGGTTAAGTTGAAGATTGTACGTGTGCGTACTTAAGTCACGCCGCAAAACTAGCCAGGTTGTGTGTTGACGACGTTCGTGTGATGCGACCAAGTGACAACACAGTTAGGTTAGGTTATGTTTGAGGAAGTATACTTGTCATTGGTACAAGTACAATATACAGAGGTCAAAATCAGAGATCAGCAATGAATCGCTTTTTCGTTACTCATAAGTACTTATAAAATTTTGAGTATGAGGGAGTCAACAATATTGAAATTCAACTACTCTGATTCATTCGTACTCACTACAACATTGATTTATAAGTACAGGTTGCAATAAGTATGAGTACAACGTTGACATCAAACTCATAACATTCGAAATATGTTTGATTCTACTACGTCTACTCATTCAGATTCATAAATTTCGAAAAATACTTATAATACTAATAAATGATTCCAGTCATTCGAATCATTCATTAAAATTTACAGTCTTAGTTGTTGTTGCATTTACAAAAAAAGAAAAAAGAAAAAGACAAATACAGCAGGCAAAGCAAACAGACAACCTTCTAGTGAGTATTGTAGTGTCCGTACGCGATTCATACTTATTTTGTGATTCGTGTATACAACGAGTCATGGAGAGTCGAAATCAATAACATCATGTGTATTGTTAAGCATGAGTACCACGAGTATTTCAAACTTTGAATATGAGTAGTATGAGTATGACATTAAAATAAGTATGAATGCGTATAAGTATCAGAAATTATAAGTATGATTCTAATCTACTCATCGTTTTGAATACTTATTGCTTACCTCTGGTCAAAATACCCATTGGAAATTTCGTCTTAGAAGAGAGAGAGAGAGAGAGAGAGAAGAGAGGATAGTGAAGCAGATAAAGAAATTAGAAAAAGAAGAGGAGTAGAGACAACACAGCTGCATAATTGAACAAATTTAATCTGAACACGATTTTTAAGTAATCATCAGAAGACATTGCATTTTTCAACAACATATCTTTCCGACTCCAAAGGCCGTGGCCCGCAAAGAAGTTTTTTAAGATTCTTAGTTGATAACTTCATTGTTGTTGCATCATTAGCTTCAAAATGTGTTGCAAGAGCTGTTGTTTTTCAATATAAAAATCTGTTATTACTTTGGTTCGCAGTGTAAACGACATGTTTATAGAAAGCCAAGAGTTATTGTGTTGAGCTCTTTCTCCATTTCTTTATATGTCTCGTATGCATCATCTATTTTGAGCATCTTTAATTATGACTTTCATTGAAAAAGAATTCATACTTGAATACAAGAAATTGCGTTTCTATGTAACCCAACAACTTTGTGGTATTCATTCTAATTTTATAAGAAATTTTCCTGAAACTCATTTAAATATTGTAAGCGTTTATCCCATTCTTTACTTATCTATATAAGATAACCTAGGCAACCCTTTTTAACATTTTCTCCATTTTCTATATTCGGTTTTTAGCACAAATTTAAAAGGAATTAATGCATAAATAATTTATCTGCCATTACATTCACATTCCATTCCAAATGAGTAATACTTTGACGTTGTCTTTGGCTTTGTATCTGCCTTTGTCTCAGTGTCTGTGTAATGTTGAGTTTAATTTCAAATTAAAATTTTTTTTCTATGATTTTTGCACAATAATTTCGTTCGTTTGATACACAGTAACTTTGTGTCCTTTTTTGTAACTTCTTTGGCTGGCATTCAAATACTAGATTTTGTGTAGGTTTTGTAGCCTAGTGTAAGTCAGCTGATGATACTAGGGATGCTTTAGAAAATGTTTGACAATTAATTGTAATATGTAAGCATGTACACTGAGCGCCAAAAGTGAATAAACACCACTGAAATAATTAATTTTCTTAGGATAGCGAGAAAAGTGAATGAAAATAGTCGAATAAATTTCCAAAAATAAAAACGTTTATTTATTACTTATAAAATGTTAAAACAAAAACAACAATTCATGATAAAAGAACTTTTTTTATACTTAAGAGCAAAAGTGTTGACTCACTTATGGTGCTCAGTGTATGTATGTGTCTGTGTTTCTCATGATAAGTGTTGGGTTAAAACTTGATATGAATTTTATTATTTAATGAGAAAATTTTGTATTTAAAATAGGATTTTTGCTTTCAACTCATTGTTGTTGCTTTGTATAGACATCATACAACTATTTTTCAATTACTTATTCATTTGCCTTATATTGTTGATTGTTAGCAGAAATACAACAAAATTTATTTTGCCATCATATCTAATGTTAAAATGACTGCTAAAACTATGCTGGATTAACCTCACTTGGAAGATCATTGTTTTGGAAAACTTTCCTAAACCATCAGCCATCATTTCTAACCATGCCAGCATCCCCATCATAATCATCCGTAGCATCATCATCATTTAATTATTTTCTGTTACTGTTTCTATTGCGATAAGTTTTCTAAATATGGTTGGATTTTATTCTGTTTGGTTTTAAACTTTCCATTTAAACAATAAATTATGTTATGTTTTGTTTTATTTTCATATTAGTTGTGTATTCCCATGCCTGCTTAAAGTGTTGCCATGCTGTGTGCTGTTGTATGTTTCAGAAATAGAAATAATTTTCATCTCCTTTCATTCAACCTTGTTGTATAGAAAGGGGAAAGAGAAAGAGTGTAAATATGTCTGCAAAAACTAATTATAAATTAATTATATTTCTTTAATTTTTAATAAAATCTTCAGTTTGTTTTTTGACAAACAACAACAACAACAATCATAATAATAATAACCATAATAAATGACACTTCAAGTATATGAATTATTAATAATTGTTATGATGAAATTAAATATGGAAACTAAAGAACTTAGAAACAAAATGAAGGCCTTGCAGCTCAACTCAATGTGATACCCTACAACGCAATGTACGTTCTGACAAAACAGTTAAAAAACAGTGCGATCAAAAAGGATAAGTACATGGAATTATGCTTGTTGGCACTGAAGTTCAGTATGCACCAGAGGTCAGCAATGAGTATTCAAAACGATGAGTAGATACGAATCATACTTATAATTTCTGATACTTATACACATTCATACTTATTTTAATGTCATACTCATACTACTCATATTCAAAGTTTGAAATACTCATGGTACTCATACTTAACGATACGCATGATGTTATTGATTTCGACTCTCCATGACTCGTCGTATACACGAATCACAAAATAAATATGATTCGCGTACGAACACTACAATACTCTTCTTTCTTTGTAAATGCAACAACAACTATGACTGTAAATTTTAATAAATGATTCGAATCACTGGAATCATTTATGAGTATTATAAGTACATATTTTTCTAAATTTATGAATCTGAATGAGAAGGCGTAGTAGAATCAAACATAGTTCGAATGTTATGAGTTCGATGTCAACGTTGTACTCATACTCATTGCAACTTGTACTTATAAATCAATGTTGTACTGAATACGAATGAATCAAAGTAGTTGGATTTCAATACTGTTGACTCCCTTATACTCAAAATTTTATGAGTACTTATGAGTATCGAAAAAGCGATTCATTGCTGATCTCTGATCTGCACCTTTGTCATGCTTGTTTAGGCTGGGAGAAGGCTTTATAGGGACACTTAGATCGCATCGTCGCAATACAATGGCAACAATAATAATCGTCTCTCTGGTTGAACCCACATGCCATCAAGCCATACGCCCCACTAAACTTACATTACGTTTACAGAATTACAACCTAGCTTCTCACAACACTTATATTGTGTGTTTTCATTTTTATAGATGAATGACGGGGGACCTACAGTTTAAAGTCGACTTCGAACGCAAAATTTTTGAGAACCATTTCATGGCAATTTTTTGCCAGAAATCTGCTGATCAGCATTGGCCAAAGAAATATTTTATTACGTTTCGTTTGAGGTTTCCAAACTAAGGTTTGAATAATGGCCTCAGGTGTAATAAGCCCACGCACTACCTGCTAGACTACGGCGACCTATTAATTCACATGATACTTAAAAGCCTTCAATATATACTTGAAAAAGTCACTGTTTGATATGGATTTCCTGCTGGCTGCGTTATCGGTCATATTTCTTTGAAAACGACATTAGCCAGGATGTGACTGTTAACGGCGAACACTATAGACTGACTTGTATGATATGCGGTTTCAGTAGGACGTAGCCATGCAGCTCATTGGACATTTTGCATGAGCGATTTGAGGGCATGATCACCTCGCATGGAGGTGATGTGAACTGACTGTCGAGATCATGCGATATTGATCGCATTGGATTTTTCCTTGTGGAGTTTTCTTAATTTGCAGGTGTAAAGATAATCTACAGCGATTCTCATAGATAACATAACCCATTTCAACGATGTTGTATTTGGTATACATAATGGCATCAATAGGTCTTTTCAAGGAATAATACATAATTCACCATTTCCAACGCTTCAGCCAGGATTACAACCCTGTGTGTGTTAATTTGTATACACGAGTGGCGGGACCTACAGTTTAAAGTCAGCTCTGAACGATAGATTTTTGAAAAACGCTCCGAGTTTTTTCCAAAATATTTTGAAAATATTTTTTCATATTTCGTTTTGATCGCCCTATATGACCGTGGCCGCACGTCGAATAAGCCAACACACTACCTGCTAGACTACAACTAACGTTGATATATATCCAAGTATTTATTCCTGCTATGCTTATGTACCCACAGGTTCCAAGAATTTGTTCCGATTATTAATGCTCACTGACACAAAGTCCATATGTTAGGGTGGAGACAGTCTCCATTCTGAATAAGTGTACCTTGAGTCTAAAGTGCTCTGTCAAAAGACCCCTAAACCATCTTAGAGTATTTTTAACAAAAGTTTTGTTTGTGTGAAAACCACTTTGTTTGAGAAGAGTGTTTGCCTCCCTTAATTTTTCCTTTAGTTGAGTCTACAATACCCTGTCAAAAGACTTGCAATCTACCTCTGATTATTTTTTGTTAATTAAAAGCATGCCTGAGATTGCCTCTTGTATTGACTAGGTTTGACAAAACTCTTCGCCTTTCTTTATCTTCCCTTTCGTTGACTCTACAGTGCCCTGCCAAAAGATCAGTAATGTATTTCAGAGTATTTTTTGAGGGTCTAATGCATGCCTAAGGTTGTCTCTTTATGTAATTGCGTCAAACCCACTTGGTTTGAGTGGAGTCTTTGGCGCTCTTTCGTTGAACTTGTATTGTTTGTAGGACCGAATCTTAAGTGATTTATGGGATTTTATAAATATTTATTCGTCTTGAAAACGTTTATAAAATTTGTAATAAAAACAAACGTGTTATCAAATCACATACCGACCTCCTAAATCTTCAAAATTGATTGCAAAGAAACTGATGGCTAAAGATTTGTACCTCTTTGGCTACCGTATTGTTATCATATTTCCGTTCGAATAACAATCTTTTGATCAGCTTTTTCACGTTGTCATTGTCCGCTTGTAATTAATTAAAGTAATCACAGTATTGCTGTGATATCTACATTGCCATTGTACACCACATAAGCAGTTGAGTCTTTAGAAATTAATTAATTTAAGTAATTTTGGCCAGTTTGTCCTTTCTATTGCTTACGCTGATAAAAATCTATTTCAAGTTATTGTTTCTCTCTCCTACTCTTTCTCCTGTTTAATACTAAAGCTAGAAAATAATACGCGCACTTCCTCTTTTTTTTCCAAATTTGAAAACTATTGAACTCTTAAAATTACCTATAAAAACACCCTAAGGGCTATCTATGAATCATCAGATAAAGAGTCGCTTTAATATGCATTAGGATCCATAAGCCATTATTAAATATTAAAATCGAAAAACAAAAAAATTCTTTTATTTTGTATGATACTTTTACCATGAATTATTTGTTGCTCACGCTAATGGCGCGTTTAATTATAGTGTAACGCAGTATTAACTGCTTCTGGTAAATATTTACCGTTTGTGCATAAAGAAAAATGAAAAACTACAAAGTAAAGTAAACATTGAACAAACAATTGTTAAAAAATAAAACTTTACTACTGTAAACTACAACATAAAGAACAACAAACTGGCCAACAACAACAAGTTTGTTTAATAATTGTCTGGGCTATTATTAAACTTTAACGCTATTTGTTTAGTTACCAATAAAATCCATAGCAGCCTGGAAGGGGAGGCCCAACACTATTCACACTTATCAGGATTGTATTTTAAAAAGCTCAGTATGTTGGCTTCAAACCCCAGGTCAGACATCTTGAACGAAACGAAATATGATCAAATATTTCTTTGGAGACTGCTTCTCAGCGGATTTCTGGCAAAAACTCTGAGAGTAAAATAAAATTGCCATTAAAAGTTTCTCAAAAATCTGTTCTTCGAAGTCGACTTTAAGTTGTAAGTTCTGCCATTTATGTATAAAATTAACACACACAGCATAAGTACTGTAAGAAGTTAGATTGTAATCCTGATTGAAAGGTTGCAATGACCAGCTGTGTATGCATGTACATACAGTGGACAGCAAAAGTCTTAGTACGGCAATATATTTTGACAAAAAAAGTCCCCACAGGCTTAATACTCTTGCACAAAGTCCCGATATGACTTCAAGAGAGTATTTACGAGATCATTTGAAAGAACGGTTACGTAATCGCTTAACCTCAAGCAAAAGTCAACCGAAAATCTTGCTCATGGTGCCACCAGATGACATTAAGCAAAACTTGTATATGCAATTACAAATGGGTAAAATGCAGTGCTTGTCCTTAATGGATATTCTACTAAATACAAGGAATAACATTTTCATGTATTAGGCATTTGAATTTTAAATTTTACACAGGGTTCTCCTTGGGGTGCCTATGGAGACATCTGAAACTTTTCCTTATTTTTCTCTTGTTTTATGAAAAATATTAAAATTAATTTTTTATACAAACTGTTGTTTAAAATTTGTGAAATTGTCAAAATATTTTGGAGTACTAAGACTTTTGCTGTCCACTGTTTAATATTCTCGAAATTATTTATTCATTGGAAATACCTATTGATGCCATTATGTGTAGCACATAACATCGTTCAAAAGTCTGCCATCGCTTCCGTTCAAATGTCCTATTTTTGGCATGGGTTGTTTAGTGGTTTATTCACATATACTTGCAACGTAAGCAAACTCTCCAAGGAAAACTATAATTGGGCACAAAATCGCATGATCTGGGTAGCCAGTTCACCTTACGAAATAATCATGACCTCAAATCGGTCATGCAAAATATCCAATGAGCTGTAAGGCGATGTTCTGCTGTAACCGCAAAAAATTCAGGCTTTAGGGTTTGCCATTAACAGTCACATTCTGGCCAATGTCGTTCTTAAAGAAATATGACGGATGACTCAGCCTGGCCGAAATCCAAACAAACAGTGACTTTTTCAAAATATATTGGAGGTTTTTAAATATCTTGGGAATTAGTAGTCAGCCTAGTCTAGTAGGTAGTGTGTTGGCTTATTAGACCTGAGGTTATGGTTAAAACTCCAGGTCGGTCATCTCTAAACATGATAAAATATTTGTTTGCCTACTTATGAGAGTAAAGAAAATTGTCATGAATTGTTTCTAAAATCTGGCGTTCGTTTTTGAGGGTAAACTGTAGGTTCCGCCACCCATAAATAAAATAACGTACACAACATGGATGGTGTGAGAAGTTAGGTTGTAATCCTTACTAAAGAGTTGTAAGGACCAATTCAGCAAGTTAAGTACGTAAGTAAGTAGAATGAATAAATGGCAACTAATTTCAATACAACCAGATAGTCGTTATCAACTGCCAAAATCTCTGCTTTTTCTATCCTCCACAATCAAGGTTGATCTCTGCTGGGAATCGGTATTCAGGTTCTTCTGATTTATTGTTGTATTACGCTGGAATGTGAAATCCCACAGCCTATTCCCCGAGCAGCTGGGAATAGTTTAGTTACTCTCTCTATTACTCCTTTTGTTTACTTCTTTCTATTCATCATGATTTTTCTCAGACGTTTGGTACTTCAAACTACTAACCTAGTGTAGGATTCGATCACTTATCCTTCATCAAACTCAATAAATAAACGATGAGAAAGATAATTAAACCCACAAATAATTTTCATTAATATACGGTCAAATTATTTGTTTTTTTTTTCAAAAAAAAAATAATTTTTTTTTCAGAATTTCTGCTCCTGTCATGTAGAAATCTGTTACCCTATATTCATATTAATTATACACAATAAATTATTTAAAATTTCTGATATTTTTACTTGCTTTTCAAAACAATGTTCTATGAATTCTAAATCTATGCTCTGCACTTTGTACGACACTTTCAGTGTTCTTTTGTTTAATGTTGAAATAACATATTCGTTTTATAAATTCTCCTTGTTGTAGTATGTCTTTTTATTGAAATCCATTTTATTTGCTCGTTTAAGGATATTGAACTCAGTTTTATGAAACATGATATGCTGACTGACATGTTTACATAAGATTTATCAATTATTTAAAATGTATACATACATACAGAGACATATACATACTATTTACACATACAATCACAAATACTATAACAAATATGCATAAGAGTAAATGAACATAGAAAAAGAATACGATTTGATTATCAATAGATATCTGTTTGTTTGTTTGAAGACTTAAGTTGTGAAGGAGTCACTCTGCATATAAACTGCATGATGTCTCTACCATAAGCCATCCTACAAGCCAGGCATTCCCGTATAAATCGGGCAATGTCCCTAAATTCAAACATTCCGTCAGGGATGATAAGAATGGCATGCAAAGTATTCTGGCAGTTTCTCCTAAGAGCTGATTATTGATGCCTTAAGTGAAAAGCAGTTTTTTCTCTTCCTAACAGTCACAGTTTCTGTAGAAGCTACTCGAGAGGACGCCCCGTCGACGGACATGCCTCACATTAAGGAAGAAACCGCATAATGTATGCCAATTCAAAATAGAAAAATAAGCCGTTTCCTCCCCTTTGGATTAGCATCCGCCTAGCTTAACCTACTGTTCGAAAAGCTCCTCTCTCTCATACCCAGGAAGTGTTAGTCGAGGAATGGAATTTTTATTCAATTTTCCGTCTTATCGCAGGCAGGCGTACGTATACCTATATGCGTATCATGAATATCGCCGTAACACAGTTTCCAGTTATGTCCCTGTGCCCAGTTAGCCAAATAAGAGAGATCTTAAAATAAACAACAATCTCCAGGAAAAATATGTGGCAAGTTTCGCCGACAATATGATATTTGAAAGGACTACTGTGGTAGCCTGACTAACTGGGCATATCAGAATGTTCTCAGGGTATATTCCCTGCGACTTAGCAGTTCATTAATCACCATGAGCATTACCATTCTGCCTGGAGAATACTGCACTAATATGGGTGTTTCTAAGAGTTACTGATATCCCAGTGCATCATATGCACACCACATAGCTGTACTTGCACCCATTTAGTCATGATTACAACCTGGCTTCTCATATCACACACTATTGTGTGCGTATTAATGTTATCCATGAGTGCTGAGGTCTACAGATTTCCAAACTACAGATTTCTGATAAGCTTTCCTGCTAAGAGGAAGTCGCCTAAGAAATATTTTTTTTTCATATTTCGTTTTGCTCGATATATTGGTCTTGGGGGTTTAAACCACAATTTTAATAAGGTTTAGTCCCCTGTTTTTGTAACACGAACAATTTCACACGTTAGCCGGTTTATGTGGAAATCACAACAAAAATACTCAATTTCGACGAATAGACAAATGTTCGTCATGTAAAAACAGGCCCTAAAAAATAGATCATGTTCATCGAGTTGCTTGGTCTAGTTGTTTACTGAGCTTAACCTGATTACCGCAAGAGTTACCTGCTGCTCTAGTAAAAGTCGGTACATCATTAATGCGTAAAGTGCTCTGGTTGGTTTCATCCTCAGAGTAAAAGAGGTTGGCATATTGCCTTCCGATGCCGCAAGAATCTTGCAGTCTCATCGCTTTGTAGCTATTACCCACTAGACGGTCAATTCGTATATATATTCGATATCAAAAAAGGGACACTGATCAGCCAATTGCTAAAAATGTGAATCAAATAGTCTACTAAGATGGGTCTGGCAGTAAATGAGGGCAAAACAAGGCGTATGTTATCGGCAAGTAGAGACGTGCGGCTTATTGATTCTCAGATTACGGCCGATAACTATACTTTTGATATAGTCAAGGTATTTATTTAATTTCGCCGTTACCACCAAAAGTGATGCCAGACTGGAGGTCAAGCGCAGGATCACTCACGCAAACAGGGCGCTACTATGGTCTCAATAGGAAATTGAGTAGTAGAGATCTCTCTCGTACGACAAAACTAATACTCAACAAGACGCTCACCCCACTCGTGCTTCTTTATGGCGCAGAGGCATGGACCCTTGAGAATATTCGAGAGAAAAGTCGAGTTGGCGATGATTTCCGCATCCGATCCATCAGTGAGCTGTATGAGCATCTCAACGACATAGACGTTGTGCAGCGTATTAACATCCAGCGGCTGCACTGGCTCGGCCATGTCATTCGAATGGAGGAGGATGCTCTGGGGAGGCGAGTATTTGTTGCGAGGATCTGCGAAAGTCGGCGTAGAGTACAACCTTGTATGCGTTGGAAGGACCAAATCGATCAAGCCCTGTCATCGATTGGAGTGACTAACTGGCGTAGGCGCGCAAGAAGCTGAGGCTCCTGAAATGATGTATTGTGGCAGGCCGGAATCCATTAATCGGGTTGTTAATGGCCAATTATGTAAGTAATTAAGTAAGCAAGTGATTGACGAAAAGACTTGACGTCAATCATCAAAGGAACATCTTTGAGCTACTTGGCCTAGTTGTTTACTGAATATAACCTGGTTGCTGCCTCAGGAGCAGTCGGTACATCATCAATGCGGAAAGTACTCTGGTTGGTTTCGTTCTCAATGTAAGGAAGGTAGAATGACAGATTGCCTTCTGATGCCTCCAGAATTTTATAGATTTTTTGCTTTGACCAAACGCTCAATCCGTACAGCATTAGTGGTACAACTACAGACCTGCATATCGTAAATGTGATGAAGGGCTTGTTCTCTTATATTTTACCAAGCGGGTGGTACATTTTACATTAGAGTGGATGGATTCCTCTTATTATTTGATATCAAAAATGCGCCTCTTAACAGCCAATCACTAAAATTGTATTTGCGACGAAGTGATCTGACTTCAGCTAACATTTTATGAACACCTACCACTTAAAAGAACATTTTTGCTTGGCATAACGAAACCTATCGGGTATCTCTGAGGGATGAATAAATGAAAACCTTCTACAACCATACATACATAGATGATCGCATATAAAAATCAAAAAGTCACAACAGTCTTGCATGCATATGACCTTTGTTTTTCCTTCACCATAAAATTGAAAATACTCATCCATAAATATTTATGTAAACATCGAGTATCCAACAAAATATACAGGAAAATATTAGAAAAATAAAGAAGAAGAAGAAGAAGAAGAAGTATTTTGCATGTTTCATTAAAGGATTTTTAAAGGAATCTCTCCCTTCATTCTCTCTTAAATTGCTGCAATACGTACGTATATAAAAACGAAGGAATATTCAAAATATGACAGTTGTTTTCGATTACAACAGAGGAGAGCTATCCAACAGAGAGCAACAGACAGCAGAGATAGATGGATAGATTGATATCGAGATGCATACATACATATTTACTTAGAAGAAGCAGATACCAAATCAAATAAATCCACAAGATTTTTACACAACCACCACCACCATCACCATTACACCACAGCTACACTCTTCAGCGCTTTAAAATATCATTGTGGTGGTATTACTGTCTTGTATACTGTATTATACTTTCTCACACATACATATACACATATAGTAATGTCCATATCATCTATTAATTGAAACTCTATCTATTTGTATATGGATTTGTGCACAATTTTTGTTGTCCTTCTTGTCCTGTAGCCTGTAGCGCAGTTGAATGGTTTGTTTTCTCTTCTCTTTAACACAACAGGAAGGGAGGGTTTTTAACAGATTATACGTTGAATTTCTATTCACAGATTTTTTTTCCTAATAGATACGTAAGTAAGTTTGTGTTCTTTTTTTATGATTTTCCAATTTCATTGTTTTTTTTTGTGTGTGTGTATTTGTAATTCCTTTTGACTTTGTTGGCTTTTGTTTGCAAGAGAGAGAGACAGACAGACAGACAGACAGAATCATGCATCAAAGAAGTCAATTTACATGCAAAGTTAGATGAATATGAACGATGACAATGTGATCTGGCATAATATTTTAAATCAAATATTTATGGGAACAATTTTTAGATGAAAAAAACTCATAAAAAGGAAGAAGGACTGGTAACAGGCGACTTGACAGATTCACGCTATTTCCTGTTGTTGTTTATTTATTTATTTATTAATTACAATACAATTACAAATTATATTCTAATTATATAGGAGCGGAGTAACTTGACCATATACTCGGTGTAGTGTCACAGACCAGAGTCTCTAGTGGGAATCGAACCCACGACCCTCACGCTAATAGTATAGCACACTACCCACAAGACTACCAGGACACACTGTTGTTGTTTATTGAAATTATTAGCACGCGATCTTAAAGTTGTTATATCGCAGATTGCAACTTAACGAATTTTATGACGTGACTTCGGCCTGCACCCGTAAAAAATTCATCTGATTGAGTAACTGAAAGTTAATGGCCATAGACAACAACTAGTGTTTGGCCACAATTGGTAAATGATTTTAATTTCCATTTCTGGATTAATGGCGACGTGAACAAACAGCATTTTCAAATTCTTTACGATGCCAATCCACATAAGATCCAAGATTTCGTGTGGCAGCCGACATTGCTCCATGTTTCTTTGAGAACAACTTTGTTCAGACAGTACCTTGTAACAGCGAGCACTATAGCTTGATGACTACCAACTTCCTTTGCCCTACATACATACATAATTGGTCATTACAACCCTTCAGTCAGGACCTAGTTCCTCACACCACTTATGTTGTGTGTGTTAATTTTATACATGAGTGGTGGGACCTACAGTTTCAAGTCGACTCCGAACGACAGATTTTTTGAGAAACTTTTTCATGACAATTTTATTTACTCTCAGAGTTTTTGCCAGAAATCTGCTGAGAGGAAGTCGCCAAAGAAATACTTTTTGTATTTTGTCTTGATGTCTGGCCAGGGGCTCGAACCCTGGCTTTACGTCTAATAAGCCAACACACTACCTACTAGACTACGGAGACTTCATGTTGATAGCTATCAGTTGTCAATAAAAATCAACAGGAATTTTATGGTACCATTATGGATACGGTGCTGGATATGTATGTATGTATGTATTATGGATACGACAAAAAGTTTGACTTTAATTCATGGTCTTGGTGAAAACAATTTCCACAAACAAAAAACTTATATTTGTAGGGTATTGAAGCCTCAGTATTTTTAAAATTCGAAAACTGTTATGAACTGTTCTGTAATTGGGAATATCTAAGCAATTGATTTCAAACTGCTCTTAAACAAATTTTTGTTCGCATCAAGCATATCGTCAAGCCTCACATTAAACTGTAGGGTGGTTAGAGAAAATACCAAAAAAGTTAAATAAAAAAATTGAAGACCTTTTAAGAGAATTATAATACTTTCCTTTTCCTTTTGTTTTGTTTCATGCTTTTTTTTTGTCTTTTCTGAAGGGTAAATATTTGTTTATTAAAATAACAAAAGAAATCCTTACAGCTGTGACCAGTTTCACTGTGACATACATTGTAAATGGTATTCGATTTACTCGTTATACCATCACCAGCAAAGATAATCTTTAAAGAATCATCACAATCATCTTTATGATCATTATCGTCATCACTGGTAACCAGAATATGTTATGCTCATACGAGAGTATTCATTTGGCAAATAAACGATTGGCAAACAGAGTCAGTCAAGTCAGTCAGTCAGTTAGTTAGTTCATGCAATGCAATCATTGACAGATGAATGAAGAAATTCAATCTTTTTTTAATTCCATTTTTTTTTTTGAAGACAACAACAACAATTTAGTTATTGAAAGAAATTGAAAGCAGGCAAAAAATATAATTATTTTCTCTTGTTCTGTTTCATAGCCATTTAGAAATCCAGCAGTGAACGAAACTAAAAGAAGGAAGAAATGAATGAATGAATGAAGGACTGTATATTGGCCATATCAACTGCAATGATTTGTTTTTCTCTTCCATATTTCTTTTACTTTCAATATGCTCTCCTGCTGTTTAGCTACACACAGAGAGAGAAAGAGAGTGAGAGAAGTAGAGTGGCACAGGGAGGAGCGAGGTTTCCATTAGAAAATCAATATGAACCAAAAAAATATGCCCTGTAGGCTTAAAATTTATGCACAAACTTGCATTGCCATGCACAATTCATACTTCATTTCATGAGTTAAAGGCTTATTTTGTTGACACACATTCATTCTGTGGATTTCTCTCTCTCTCTCTCTCTCTCTCTCTCGCTCTCTCTATCTTTTTCACAATCTTTTCAGTCTCTATTGTCAATTTAAGTATTTTGGAGATTTTTGCTGTATTTAATTGAAAATAGCAAAAAAAACAAGCAGGAAGGAAGGCCGAAAAACAAACTGACAAAATGATAAAGAAAGAATCGTATGCTGACACATAAAATTTTTGTGCAGAATATTGGTCAAGTTGTGTTAGTCAGTCAGGCCAAGGTTTGTTTTAAAGTTATATTGGTTGCAAGCATGAATACAGAGTTTGAACAAGAGCAAGACTTCATGACTTCATTATGTGTGTGTGTTCGCAATTATGGAGAAAAAAAAATTGTAATGTCATCACCAAGGGCTGCAATGAGTTAATGATTGCTGTGCCATATACTCAGTAAAAATGTTTTCAAAAAAAACTCCGGCATATTCAGAACAAGAGGTTTTGGAGAATCTTATTTGTTAAATACTAAACCTTGTAAAGGGTCCGCCAAATAACTTTTTTTTGAAAATGCTTAAAAAAAATACTGAATATTTTCTCAAATTTCTTTTTTTATTTGAAAGTACAATCCTTCCGGTCAATAATGGAAAATAATTTCATTCAAATGGCTGCCTCGACTGGACATGCAGTAGCCTACAACAGAAGATGCCGATTTTGGCAAAAAATCATCTTTTCAGATGAAGCTCATTTTGATTTTGGCGGGTATGTAAACAAGCAAAATTGTCGCATTTGGGACACAGAAAACCCGCACGCGTACATTGAAAAGCCGATGCACCCAAAGCGAGTCACTGTTTGGTGCGGATTTTGGTCCAGAGGCATAATTGGGCCATTTTTCTTCGAAAATGAGCAAGGAGTGGCCGTTACAGTCAATGGCGATTGTTATCGGGCCATGCTGAACGAATTTTTGTTCACAAAAAAATTGATTTCAACAGGGCGGCGCTGCGTGCCACACAGCCGAAGCTACACTCGATGTTTTGTGCCCTGTTTTTGAAGATCGTATTATCAGCCGCAGAGCTGATGTCGTTTGGCCACCTCGGAGCTGCGATTTGACACCGTTGGACTATTATTTGTGGAGTGCCGTCAAAGATAACTGTTCCGCCGACAAGCCAGAGACAATTGACGCTTTAAAGGACAATATTCGTGAAGTCATTGGTGAAATACAGTTGCACACAATCGATAATGTGCTTAAAAATAGGACCGATCGTATAGGCTATTGCATGGCCAGCCGAGGCAGCCATTTGAATGAAATTATTTTCCATTATTAACCGGAAGGATTGTACTTTAAGAAATTTGAGAAAATATTCAGTAGTTTTTTTAAAGCATTTTCAAAAAAAAAGTTATTTGGCGGACCCTTTACCTAGTAAAAATATTGTAAAAAAAAAAAATCTTTGCGTTATTCACTGATAACAAGAAGTTTTAAAGAAACTCATTTGTTGCATACTAAAGCTTGTGTATCGAACGTCTAAAACAGTTTGCAGGGGCTAAAAGGTCTTTCAGACGTAGACCATCTTGTTGAAGCTACGTCTGTCAAATTATTTGTCATTTATTCAGTGTGTCTTGCCAAATCACTATGGAAGACCATAGAAAACCTCGTGATTTCGCTGAATGGGCTTTCGTGCATTTGGCAGAAAACCCTTAATTTCATTGAAAAATCATCTTCACCAAACAGGCCAACAAAGACATGAATGAATGAGCATCAGAGATCAGCATTGAATCGTTTTTTTGCTACTCATAAGTTCTCATGAAATTTTAAGTATGAATGAGTCAACAGTATTGAAATCCAACTACTCTGATTCATTCGTACTCACTATACCATTGATTTATAAGTACAAGTTACAATGAGTATGAATACAACGTTGACGTCAAACTCATAACATTCGAAATATGTTTGATTCATACGCCTACTCATTCAGCTTCACAAAAATTTAGAAAAATACTTATAATACTCATAAATGATTCTAGTGATTCGAATCATTCATTAAAATTTACATTCATAGTTGTTGTTGCATTTACAAAGAAAGATGAGTATTGTAGTGTTTGTAAGCAAATCATACTTATTTTGTGATTCGTGTATACGATAAGTCATAGAGAGTCGAAATCAATAACATCATGCGTATTGTTAAGTATGAGTACCATGAATATTTCAAACTCATGAATATGAGTAGTATGAGTACGATATTAAAATAAGTATGAATGCGTATAAGTAGCAGAAATTATGAGTATGATTCGAATCTACTGATCGTTTTGAAAACTCATTGCTGACTTCT
Source organism: Sarcophaga carnaria (assembly GCA_958299815.1). Lineage (NCBI taxonomy): Eukaryota > Metazoa > Arthropoda > Insecta > Diptera > Sarcophagidae > Sarcophaga > Sarcophaga carnaria. Next base: position 20,968,625 of record OY283153.1, on the reverse strand, counting down.
GGTGGCCATGTAAACGAACGAAATTGTCTACCTGAGCTCCAAGAGCATCTATTGCCTAAACTCTTCTATTCAATTCAACTTGAATAGAAAGCACAAAGGGCGGCACATAGCTATACTATGCCATGCACGTACTCGACTGTTATGACATTAACTGCCAGACAGTGCAGGACTATTAGCTAAATCAGCATTATTGGGAGTATAAGGTTACTCCTTCATAGGGTAACAGGCCATGTGAAAATATGCAGCAATGGGAAGGTAAATAAGTTCCCCGGGGAGAAGAACTTCCGGGCCGCTGATGGCGACAAAACCTTTCTATGTTTTGGGGATAAATTGGTCAATTCACACAAGCCGTTGTATCGCTGTATTCATTGTATTGTTGTTTTCATTGTATTGTTGTTTTCATTGTATTGTTGTATTGTTGTGCAACAGTATATGCTTGTTGTTGATAATTTTCAAGTAAAAATCCGTTACACTTATACACATTTGTTTTCATATGTTCTTAAATTCTTGTATTGGTTTCGTGCTATCAAATTGTGTGAATGAAAAAAAATTATTAAGAATAATACGACATACACAATACAGCATAGCATTAAGCGTTCACAAACAACCAAGTGTATACAATACAACAATACACGATAAAAAAGTCGTGTGAATTGGCCAAATGTTTAAAAGGATGTAACGGAAGGCAACGTAAGTAGAGGCACAAATATGTACTTCTCGAACCAATCTAAACTTCTGTTGTGGAAGTCGCCGTGGTCTAGCAGGTAGTGTGTTGTTTTATTAGACATGAGGCCACGGTTCAAATCTCAGATCTGACATCTCCAACCGAAATAGGAAAAAATATTTCATCAGCGATTTTCGCTCAGCAGGTTTCTGATAAAAACTCTGAGAGTAAATAAAAAATTGCATTAAAAAGTTTCTCAGAAGTCTATCGTTCTTAGTCCTGCCACTCATGTATAAAAGTAACACACATAACAAAAGAAGTGTGAGAATCTAAAACGTAATTCTGACTGAAGGGTTGTAGTGACCAATTATGTATGTATTTATGTAAACTTCTGTTGACTATTTAGCAATAACCAGAGACAGACTCCCAGTATAATTGTTTATAATGGGAATCGTTTCGTGTCCAACATGTAGACTCTGTGATGATGAGAAGGAGTCATTGTGAGACATTAATGCAATAGGATCGCCTTGTAGTATATCAATTGCTGGACAGTAAATTGCTCCTGTTGATATCGGATAGAATCCTTAAATTTGTCTGCGCACTAGGTTTGAAGAAGATATACCCTAGGAAAGTAAAAACAATGGAATGGTCTCAGTACTAAGACATCTCTACATGGCGACAATTCAGCTCTTTTCCAGAACTGGCCAGGTTAGTTTCAATACGTCAAATGAGTTAATTGAAGCGTAGCTACTGGGATTTTATATTTTGAAGTCAAAGCACTGATTTTAAAATTCATTTATGGCCTAGAAATGTATACCTTATACAGAACATTGTAGGATAACCAATTGCCTACTTCATCACAAGCAATTTTCATTTCATTTTCGTTCCTAATATATCACATTACCTTATCGAATTACTCTACTCGCCAACGTTATAATGTGATAATGTGTGACATATGTATGCCGCATCTAAAACTCGCACATAATATTTCATAAATTTCACGTAAAATTTGTCACCGTTTGACTTGAGCTTTTATACGAAATGAAAAATAATTGCGGCTGTTGCTGCTGCTATTGTTAAATATACTCCATGTTCGTGCTTAATCGATGGCATCGTTAACATAACTTGCCTTTAAGTGATGCTTTTAACACCTTATTACACACACACATATACACACTGTGCCTGCTTCGTTAATGTGGTGTATGGCACTCTCTCTCTACAAGGCTATGGGTCTTCAACGTTAATGCCTCATTAAATTTTTAAAATATTCGTTTAATGCGCGCACGAAAATCTCTAGCAATTCGAATATTGACACCTTCAATCCATAACATGAATGAATGACAAGCCAAATGGCACCTTAAAAATCCTGTGGTTGCTGGCTCATTATGCACTAAATTTGTGAACACAAATGCGAACATAATTTAATGAATGACTCACTTTAATGTGTGCTTGATTGATTGACTGATTGATTGATTGATGAGATGGAATATATACATTTTTTTCTTTTATAAATCATGACATTATTTAAAATGATTAAGTTGTCACATGACTGAACTCTTCCCTCTCCCAGCAATATGCCACAGTGGAAAGAAAAAAGAATTTTGAAAGAAAAAAAGAAAACCAAATTTGAAAAATTTTCCTTTAAATGATGATTGATGTTGAAAAGAAAACCACCTGTTCGCCAAACCATATTTTCCCTTAGCATTATTCAGTTATTTCTTTTTCTCTTGTTTTTGGCTTAAAAAATTGGCTGCAAATCATTTTAAGTGTCACTATCAATTCACAATACATCACTGCTTGATGTGTTTGGGGGTGTGATTGAAGACAAAACTGTTGTTTGGCTGGAGAAAGTAGTTTGGTATGGTAAAATATGAATTGCGTTTCAGTTTATTTCCACCATTACTTCTCAGTTTTATTTCTATTAATTTTTTTTGTTCTTTTTTGCTCTTGTTCTTCTATTTTTGGCTTATTACTCATGCACATTCAGTTCATAAGCGGCTTAAATAAAGTTTTTCATTAAAATTCACTCGAGCGCATAAACGTAAGTCAAAATCAATGTCGTTTTGGTTTCCATTTGCCAACCAACCAACCACGAATAGTGAGTGGTTTTTTGGTGGTAACATAACGTTCTCAATGATAGTGCTGATAATAGCTAAGAACAGTGAAGGAAATTCTTTTAAGAGAGGCATCAATCACTTGACAACAGATACGGTACGGACTACAACAGTATTAAGAGAATTGTGATGACTACAAAACTTAGATATCAAGAACTCATACGATCATTTGTTTCACTGCAGTGTCTTCTAGGACATTACATACATGCATACATACATAATTAGTCATTACAACCCTTCAGTTAAGATTACAAACTAGCTTCTCACACCACTTATGTTAGGCGTGTTAATTTTATACATGAGTGGCGGGATCTATAGTTTAAAGTCGATTCCGAGCTACAGATTTTTGAGAAATTTTTCATGGAAATTTTTTTGCATTCTCAGATTTTTTGCCAGGAATTTGGTGAAGAGGAAGTTGGGGTTTGAACCGTTTTCTGACGTCTAATAAGACAACACACTAGTCTACTAGACTTTGGTGACTTCATCCAGAATGAAAGGCACTCTGATTTCTTAGGATAGCCAGGCTGAAATAAAGTCCTTTCGCAAGGCATATCGACGTCCAAACTTGTGCATTGCGTTGAGGTGTCAACTTGGCCATGAGTAGGTTATTCTACACCTAGCTTGAGCTGGGAGAATCTTCACGTAGAGATGTGAAAGCAAGTTACTTTTGCCTCTGAGGGGTCTCAAATCAGCGGCAGAGAAAGAAATTGTCTCTTATTTAACGAGTCATGGCACAACAGTTGCACGAAAGCTTGAATGTCACTGAAAATCATATTCTTGGCATACCAGGTGGGTCTGTATATAAGCAGGATATGAGCCATTGCCCGGTATAAATAAGAGAAGCTGAGGCTTGGACTAGAAGACTCTTCTATTTTAATTAAATGCAATATAGAAGCATATAGGGCCTAATAGATTGTTTTAAGTGCAAACCTCACGTGGATATGTGTGATGATGCCAACTGCAGTTGTCAGTATAGGACTGCGTGGTAAAAGATTGGGCACGAAACATTCTTGGGCACACAGATTTTATTAAAAGAAAGTGACTTGGCGAAGATGATTTCAATGAAATCCATACGTTCATGAAAAAACCATGATTTTTGTTCAAATAAACTTATTGAGGCAGCTCCCAATGTGAGCTAACGAAACCCAGATTGTTTGATGTTGAACTATTGAACTACACTTTGAGGAAGCCCGTAATGCCCAGACATAAAGGAGATGCTCACTCTACAGACTGTTGCACTTTGCTAGCTTGCTGATCGTAGGCTGGTTGGTAGGTTTAAAAATTTTTCTGTTATCCTTCAGTGCATTGCCGTTGTCAGTGTCATCCTTCCACAGTGAGTGCCTCCGTCCTTTGAGACCACTTAATTATGATGCACTGGTTTAGTTGAGTTTATATTGTAATGAGTGACACGATCAAAAGTGCTCCTCTATGGCTTTGATTTCGAAATGGTATGCTCAACGAAAGGGAAGATAAAGAGCGGTAAAGAATCTTCTCAAACCAAGTGAATTTGAGGCAATCGAAACTTTTGTTGGGAAACTACAATAGAAGGAGATGTGAGTCATTTAAAAGTAATAACCTGAGGTTGGTAATCGATCTTTCGACAGGGCACTATAAGCTAGGTCAGGTAGGTAGGTAGGTAGGTAGAGGTGTCTGGACACACTTAGGCCGCACTGGGCCCATTGTGCTACCACAGTCATCCGTTATCCCCTAGTCTCGAAACCATTCGGAGCTCCTGATGAAGCGATTTAGGCTGCCAATGTCAATCACTGACAGTTCTTCCAGATCATCCATATAGTAAGTACCCAAGTACTTCCTTCTCCTTTGGCATAGAGCCGGGCATGTACCCAGCAGATGAGGAACAGTCTCCTCTTCTTCCTCACCTCTGCAGCTTCTGCAGAAGTCGTTAGCAAGGTGTCCAAGTCCAATGCGCCTCGCCCTTAATGCAATGCCCCGTAATGACACCGACAACTACACTGAGCGCGCCTCTTTGGAGTTTAAGTAGACTCATTGTGCGCCCCTCTTCCAGCCTTGGCCAGATTTTACGAGCCGTTTTACCCGTGTCCTAGGCCGCCCACCTGTCGTTGACGGATCGACGATCGCATTATTAATTATGAGCTTGCAGGTCCTCATTAGTATGCCCAGATTCGAGAACTCAGCGGTGAGCTCGATGGTCGTGCCCCACCTGGCAAGTTCATCAGCTCTACAGTTGCCCGGAATACCACTGTGCCCCGGTACCCATACGATATGGATGTCATATCGTTCCGCTATCTCGTCGAGATATCTGCGACAGCCGTACACTGTCTTGGAGTTCATCACATTAGAACTCAAAAGCTAAGACAGACATCTCCCATAAAACGAAATATGAAAAATATTTCTCAGGGGACTTCCCCTCAGCAGATTTCTGGCAGAAACTCTGAAAGTAACTAAAAATTTCTATGAGAAGTTCCTCAAGAAAACTGTCGTTCGGAGCCGAATTTAAACTGTAGATCCCGCTGCATGTAGTGGCTGCAAATCAGGGATTTGTCATTATTTATGCCTTCATCTAAAAAGTTTGATTATGAACAGAGAAGGCTTCGAAGCCTTCCCTTAAATAAATCCCGTTCACTGTAATTTTTAATATATTTTCCTTTGACTGTTTGCCCTCTTTTACATTTCATTATCCTTATAACTCTAATGCGCTTTCCAATAAAACTAATGAAACAAAAAAAAAACAGAAACAATCCTTGCCATCCTTTTCCATTTTCATCATACTGTCGTGCATCAATGAGCACAAGATGACAGTCGTTAGCAAATGGCAATTGCAATATTCTCCGCCACACTACTCCTTTCAATAAATTCTCTTCATTTTCATGTTTCTGCAGAAACTTTTCCAAATTCTTTTGTCTCTTAGTTCTTCTGCACAAATTTATGATTATGAGCTGATATGACGCACTTAGGAAAGAATATGATTTACGGGCAATATATGCTGGGGTTAATAAAGACTAGACTAGATTGACTCACATTGTCGAGAGAGAAGTCAAGTGCCTAAAAAGGGCATTTATGGTGGGGACAGTTAAAGTGTATCATTTTCAAACTTAATAAAGACAGAGAAAGCAGGGGATGGGAAGGGAAAAAAGGATATGTTTTGTTAAACCTAAAGACCAGAGGGTGTATTAAATACTATTATTGTATTCAATTCAATTGTTGTTGTTGTTGTTGTTCATTTATGTAAATTTATGTTTTGGGTTTTATTGTTTCGCTTCCTATCCTTCCTCTTTCTGTTTAGAAAATATTTTTTGAAATTCTCCCAAAAAGGGATGTTTGGTTGGCTATGCATGTATGGTGTTTTAAAACTAGCAAGGGTGTTGCCTTGTTGTAGTAAGAGAGAAAAAGGTTCCTTCTGCTTATATTTAATGGCCAATTATCTAAAATATGTGTGTCAAAGCCAATTTTCTTTGAAATCATAATAATAATAAGCTTTCCTTAAAAACACAAAACTAAACTATTCCAAGCATTTGTTGAACCTTTATCACGATTATTGACTTGAATTGTCTTTCACAGACACAACCCCACCAGCATTTTAATTCAGTTGCAATTTGTTAAAGTAGTTTATGGTGTAGAGTGTAACTTTATGGAATTTTCTTTAAAAAAAAAACTGCGTCATAAAACAGATTATAGACCGCAACAAATCCTATAAGGCTAGACGCCCTTATTTTAAATATTTTTATTTAATAAAAAAAACATATTTTTGTTAAGAACATTATGAAGTATAGGGTCTCTCAATTGCGTTTTAGTTTTACAAACACAAACTTAAGAATAGTTTCCAAAAGAAAATCAAAATACTGGTAGTATTATTATGGGGCACTGGGACCCTGACCTGTAATCAAGTCGGATTTGGAAAGGCCACCTGATTAGAAATTTTCAAACCCAACAGATAATAGGATTTCTAAAACAGAATCATGAGAAATGGCTGAACTCCACAGGTAATAGTGGTTCTTAAACAGAATCATATAAAACTGCTGCCGTAGTGACGTATAACTCCTTATATGTAGGTTTCGTAGCATTGCTGAAATTCGATATCCCAGGGTTATGTCGGGAAAGTAGTGCATCATTGTAGTGAAGCTTAAGAGAAGGTGCCCCCTTTCGTCCAGTTGAAAACATTTTTGATATCTGGCATAATAATGCAACAATATTTTTACAGTCCTACCTTATAATAGGGAAAACTGGTCCTCTGACACGGGCAAAGGTTTCTGTATATTCGGGAGGTTTCTGTATATTCACAGGAGTTTCACAACTTAAGCATAAAATAGTTTGCGAAATTTTAATCTTAAGATACTTCTCCACCTTCCAATATAATGTAATGCGCTTTACATCGATATACTGTCCATAAATCATGCCGTGGAATTAGGACTAGTTTGGTAAAGGAACTTCACCTTCACTTTCACTCACTTCAACAGATGAAAGAGATGCAATATTACCCATGGACATATGGAAATTAGTATGCCTCTTTACTTTTTTAAGTTTATCCGTGGTTCGGGTATTCTCATTCCGTATACGGAATCATAAGAAACATTCGTCTCAGATTGGCCCACACATTTTCACATAGCAGCGGAAATTCGATAAAATAAATCGTGCTGTTGTCACTGTAGCTTCAATATAAATTATTTGACAAATGGAACGTCACGTAGCAAGAGATATTTGTAGTACCGAAGACCTCTCACCTTCTGGCACATATTCGAATTGACGTTGGCAATCAAGTATTCTTAATGGCAATTGAATCGGTCGAGCATAGGTGATGATGATGAATGATGAGAACTTTACTAGTCGACATCTCTGAGTCTACCATAATTACAGTCGCATCAATTATTCCAACGTATTTTTTGGCTGCTGAAAAATGCAAGTCTTGCAGCATTGTCATCAGGCTCATCTGGCCTAAATTGTATAGAATCGTATCAACTATTGGACCGTAACGATAACTATCTGACTGTGTCTAATCGCATAGGTCTTTGCATGAAGGGTGCGCATTGAAACACTTCGCTTAGCTGTTTGTAGATTGACTGAGGAGGAAGAGAGTACTGTTTACTTTATTTTCTAGTGCCTCGAGTGCCTTTGGCTCGACACAGAGACCTTCCTTTCCCTTATAGTCTGATATTGTTTCTCGATATCCAATCTGATATCAAATAATCGATAATCGATCATTGTTTTTAAGCTCAATTCTAATTGCTCCAAGCTTCAATGTGACGTCCTGATGCTGAGTGCCGTGACCGGCAAATCGCTTTATATAGCATTGATTTCAAAGAAGCTGACACTCTATTCTATCCCTCAATCACTTTGTTGGTCATATTTGTTATGGACTACGCATCTATTATCGAACTACCTTATCGAGTGCAATAGGAGTTGTTCAACATGACCTCAGCCTCCTCGACGACTATTAATGTGTGTGGCAGTGTCCAATTTATTGCCCCTGCAAAACACTTGCCCGAATGGGGCTGTCTGATGTTTTGCTTGGCTTTGGGGTTCTTCCATTCACCATAAAATATCTTGTTTCTGACAGACAGGTGAAAAAGTTGGCGAACCCCTACGGTATTGCCTTCACTGTAGTCTTCAGGATTTTGTTGGAGGTCTTAACCCGTCTTTGAGCTTTGTATAATGAACGATAACTCCTCGCAGGTTCTCAGTGAATGTTGACTTTCAAGGCAGTTTCTCAATGAGTGCTGAATTTCAACTTCTTCTGTCCAGTTTGAAGAGATTCAGATGGTCTTGCAGCAAATAGACTTTTAGCTTTTAAACGGACGAAGTTGGATTTCAAGAAACTCTTCTTTACAGGATTTTTGTTTACAAAAACTTTCTTGTTTAGTGATCAGCGTATCAGGTCGTAGTTTCTTGCCTAGGCCACATGTGACCAATATCTCTCTTAGTAGCAGCAGGCAAGAAAATGTATTTTATCTGACGGATTATTAGAGGGATATTGACCTATTTTCAGTTGATTTAAAAATAAACATTCGCTGATGACTACTTGAGATGAAAATACACACTCAATATAAATGCTAGAGTAATGTGATGAAGGTGTTAGCTACGTAACTCTCTTCGGAGCCCCTTAGGCATACTGTGCTATTTTGAATTCATTCACTTCCTAGTTGGACTTGACACCTACGACTTTGAACAATTTTTTTATCTCAAATCCCTTGTAGTTTTAAATATACAATAAACACTTTAGGCACCTTTGCAAACACCATTTAGGGCCTTAAAACATACCCAAACTTCTGAATACAGTCAACGCTTCCATCTTAATTAAAATTAATTTTTTTTTCGTTGGCCTTTGAAAACTTTCTTTTCATTATTGTTTGGCTGCTTTGCCCAAATGATGTGTTAATAATTCAAAAAGTCACCCATTAATGTCACACTCCCAGCCCTGGCTGGCTAACTGACTGACTGGCTGGGGGGCTAACAACGTTAATAAAGAAACAGAAATTATTCATAAAAATTAATTTCGACCATTAAAGTAAATAAATAGCCTTCAGCTAAAAGGCAAAGCCAAAAACTTTCCAACAAAAAAAATAATACAACTAAAAATGTCCTTTTACCATTACAAACAACAACAACAACAAAAATCCTTATAATAATAATGAGAGCAGCGGCTAGGTAACAAATTCATTATTAATTAAATGTCATTGGCCATTAAAACGACAACAAAGCACAAAAGAGAGACTGAGGCAGAGTAAATTCTTAAGAATGAAATAAAACCAGACCAAGTTTGCCGCTTTTAGAAAAAAATTTTTCTTTCCTTTTTTTTTAATGGAAGCAAAACTTTATCCTTACTTTTAAACAAGAAAAAGAAAAGAAAAAAGATAATGGCTTGGCGTATAGAAAAAGTGAGATGAGAAGACAAATGTTAGAGAATTAAAAAAAATTAAGCTTTCGTTGTCCTTTTTCGGTTGCCATCAGCACCAGCAGCAGCAGGTGATTCGCCTGGCATCATTAGACATTGATAAAATTGCTTCTTTTCACATCTTTCGTATTCGTTTTCTTTTCTTTTTGTTGTTTTTGCTTTTTAAATTGTTAAAGGAAAACTTTTATACAGGGTTTACCAAGTTTCAGTTTCGCTTTACATTTTGACAATTTTGTCTATAAGCACGTTTATATGTGATGATCATTTTTGACATGAAATTTTTTGTCAGTTTTGCAATGAATATTGTCTTTCAAGTTGTAGAAACTATTCCTGGAGGACCTTAGGTGAGGTGAGATATACATCTTGGCTCAGAGCCCAGAGATAAGTCCATTGCGAGTACCTCCAAACCCAAAAAGAAAGAAAAATTTAAAAATATAAAAAACTATTGAAAATATAAATTATGCAGAGGAGATAAGTGTTAGAAGTTAAAGAACAGAACATAAAGCAGTACGGATGGAGTAAAGAGTCTTCTCATCAACCAACTAAGTCCAGAGATAAAATTCTCCAGAAGCCAATAGGACCCTAAGGTCATTGCGGGCACAGTATACAGAAATCTTATATACACGCCTGAACTTATATACAGACTGTCCTGGAAAGAATCAAGCTTAACTACATTTCAACAACGCTCTATTCAAAAACCTCCCGAGATCCCGATAAATTCGGTACCCTTTCCGTTCTAGAGCGAAAATTGGAAATTCTACAATCTCTTCTATTCCCTCATGAAGTCTCCACTCTATATCTGGTCACTTAATAAAAAGAAGCGTCCCAAGTGTAGTTTAACTGACCGCTTTTGAAATTTATCTCTCAATGCCTCGGAATCCAACACAGCACCTGTCCAAGAGTTATATGTTGAGTGGCTTTCTGCAGTCTCAAATTAGCTTCGCTGCCTTGACTTCGCACCATCTAAAACGTAGACCTCCGCACCAGTATTAACTTCCATTTTTTAGTTATTTGTACAGATCGTAAGGCAATCCAGCAATAATTGTCTTGGGGAGCTGTTGGAGTATTACATCCAGTTGATCGATTGCATTTATAATGTCTCCCCTTATGCCGCTGCAATGACAAACTTCAGGATTGAATAATTGTGTACTGCTTGTTAAACACTCAAGTGTTTTCTTCTGAGAGGCACTAACGCTTCACAAGGACCAGTGCCAAAGTTTTTTACGTCAGCTTCACTTGACAACCATAACATAGTCACGGTTTTAAGAACTGCGTTATCTGATATGGCACTGGTTGGTAGACAATTTTATGTATTTCTGGGTGGTAGAAGCCTGAGATGCCTGAGATGCCTAAATAAGCTCGACTTTCTTTAGTTTTATAAAAACCCATTGTAATGCTGATCGTACGCGTTCTGTCATTTATCCTTTCTCCTGGCCACCCTGATGGCAGTGTCTCGAGTTCTCCAGATTAATAGAAACAATGCCCGATGGAACACCGTACAGAACACGTTACGAAGTATTCCCATGCTCCTGGGAAATATACCGAAGGCTCAGTACCAGTGTACCGCCATAAATACAAGGAAGTTCCTAATGTAAAGTCTGGTTAGGCTTAACCCATGCCTATATTTGTTCAATTTCTAAACAATTCAATGCTTTATCCCTTTTTCCTTTGCATGTGCATCAGCTTTGTTGATACCTTCAATGTTTTCATCTCCATGTACCCATGTGACTACAACAGTCGAATGCATCGGTATATACTGTACCTATATGGGTACGTGGCATATTTGACTAATCGTAGAGGTGATTAAACACTTTCTAATGATCTAATGGCCGAGTTAAATTTGAATTTGCCAAACGTTCACGCAACGTAATGGAACGTACGTTCGTTTATAGCATATGAAAATAATGCAAATGTCTAACGAAATTCCATTACGGTTGGGTAATCATTCCCATTGCCTTTTACATGTTAGAAACAACCGTACGTTCCGTGAATATTCGGCTAATTCTAGTTTATTACCACGGTATCTCTTATATAAAAATGTACTTTGATTCTGGATTCGTCTAGCGGCAGTCTTTATAGCAATTATATCAGTCTGAAGAGTTGTCGAGTAGTACAAGGACATTCTGAGCGTCAACTGCTTCGAAAAAGTTAGTAAAAAAAATGAACAATAAAACTGTATGAAGAAAGAGACTCATACTTAAAAGATCCTGTATGGGTCTTTTAGTTTTTTGCTGTTAATTAGGTGTGAGTGTGTCTGGCTATTATTGGTACCAGACTGTATTTAATAATGTTTTATCTCTATTATCATCACAATTAATTTCGTTTAATACACTTACAATCTCCCCGTGCCACCACTACGGGCATTCATGGCAATTTCTATTTATTTTTCATTTTGTTTTGCTTGGACTTTTATCTTCTTTGTTTTTTTTTGTTTTTAATATAAATTAATAGATATTTAATTAATTTTAATATAAAATACCGTTTTTTTAAACTACTTTTCTAACACACAAACAGGTTCACCGGAAATGGCGTTTATACATGCTTTGGCCGCTGCCACCGTTACCAGTTTTATAGCACGCGCCTGTCGTGATGGCCAGTTGGCTTCCTGTGGTTGTTCCAGTGGCTCAAGACCCAAACAGCTTAATGACGATTGGACTTGGGGTGGTTGTGGCGATAATTTGGAATATGCTTACAAGTAAGTGAAATGCAAACATACACACACACTTTAGTTTAATCAAAAATTTACAAAAAAGAGCAAAAGAAGAGATACATTCAATGTGTATCCGTTTGCTCTCTATTAATTCGTATGTTAATTAATTAAATAATTATTTGCTTTAATACAATAATAACAACAACAACAACAACAACAATATTTATTAATAAATAACCATAAATATGATATTGTTTTGCATTGCATTGCCATGTAGAGTGTATTGTGTGAGTCTTTTCTAAAGAATCATTTCGAAATTGTTTTTTATTTAATTTAGTTAAAATTCTCTCTTGTTACAAAGTATTAAAACAAATAGACAAACATACATATCTATTCAAAATGAAAAGAATTATCATTTTTATAATTCAATAATAAATCCATCAGTATGTAAAGAGGGCCCCTCTATACAAAACATGAACATCTATTCGATTTAAATTCAACGTTTGTGACAGGCAGTTTATTCTGATTCTTAAACACATGTAAAGGCTCATTAATCAGCCTATGCCAGAAGTACGTTAGTTGAGGTTACATGGATAGACGTCTTAATAAGCATTGTTTACTGGGGTCCTATAAGGTCTTTTGTAATGCCGATAGCATCTATGCCTGGGTAGCATTTCCTTGCTGCCCTGATAGTTTATTGAAGGTGTCTCAGGTTTCAAATCGCAGAGAAAATGTCCGCTGGTCTTCTTTTCTTCCTTGTCATGCAAAAGATGTTGTGTGGTATTCCCAGCCTTCGAGCATTTGTACCCAAGGGCCAGATCTGCCATGATTATTACTAGGATGACATCAACTACGACACATACAACCCTTCAGTCTGGATTGCGACCTAGCTTCTCACACCACTTATGTTGTGTGTGTTAAGTTTATACATGAGTGGTGTGACCTACAGTTTAAAGTCGACTCCGAACAACAGATTTTTGAGAAACATTTCATGGCAATTTTATTTACACTACGCTCAGAGGTTTTGCCAGAAATCTGCTGAGAGGAACGCGCCGAAGAAATATTTTTCATATTTCGTTTTGATGTCTGTGCTGGAGTTTGAACCGTGGCCTCACGTCTTATAAGCCAACACACTACCAGCTAGACTACGGCGACTTCGTAGGACGCTTTATGTAAATTACAATTCCCTTCATCACATCCTGGTTTTACAGGGAAATAGTTTAACCAACAATACTTCATAGATCGACAGTCTTTTGTATCTGAATGCAATTGAAAGCTTCTAGGTAGTGCCGCAAGATCCATTACTGACTTCATTGGCCACTACAACCCTTTAGTCAGTCTTACAAGCTAACATTTCACAACACCCGTATTGTATGCGTTAATTTTTACCCCTGAGCAGCGGTATCTACAGTTTTAACGTCGACTACGAACAACAGATTTTTGGGAAACTTTTCATGGCAATTTTATTTACTCACATAATTTTTGCCAGAAGACTGTTTTTTCCATAACTCGTCTTGAACGAGATGCCTGAGATGAGATTTGAACAACGGGCTTACGTCTAATAAAGCAATACACTACCTACCAGACTACGGCGATTTCCAAGCAGAGGTCGTGGCATTTTTGTAAGCGCCGTATTGCTTGTTGAGTTGTTGTTGAATTCCCCTCGTCAATTACTCCGACAGCCCGGCTGCGATTAAGTCGCTAACGAATGTAGTTTCAACGTCCATCCCTGTCCATGAATGCCGAGGGTTTCTTAGTGAAACTTCGGAAAATTCAAAGGTAACTCTTATATGGGTTATGGGATGTGGAGCTACGGGTCATAGATATTCCGAATGCCTTACTTAAATTGCTTATCATGCACTCGTTTTACAGGGAGGCTCAATTACGTTGGCAGCAAGAGGGTGAGTGTAATATTGCTTTATCATGCTGGACACGTAGGGATAAGAAGAGGATGGATTCACTTCTGTCCTTAAATCGCATGATCAGCGATTGTTCAATAGCGATTATCACGGGTCATTGTATAATCCGGCAAATGATTTTTGCGTGAACTGTGGATCTGAAAAGAAGACTGAGGCTGTCTGTCACATTATGTGTGTGTCCTGTCCTTGTTATAAAATCGGAGATTTTTGTTCCCTCACTTCCGGACATCATTGATCGACCCCTCAAGTATTAAGAGTACTGCTATGGCAACATTTATTTTAAACTCGAGTTGGTTTCCTTTAGACAATGTTTGATACCCGATTTGAATACAAATTATGGTATCACATTGTGCCTAAATACTATCCGTAGTGGAGTCCTCTCCCTTTCAGAACGGTCCGCCATCTCACCTAATCTAACCTAAGGGTTCTCTTATTAGAGTCCCTCCTTACTAACATATGAACCTGTAAACCATGTTACGAATGTTATATCGCTCTGGAAATCTTCATATTGATTCACTGAACAGGAATCCCTTGACGAAAATTAGAGTGGAGTTGGGTAGGTAGGTTGAACTGGTAGCTTTGAATACCAAAGCATGCTTGAGCATACATAGCGGCCCGTTGTGACGGTACATGTAGGCTTAGTCCCTAAACTGACCAAATTCTATCGATTTCATCGAAGAAGTTGGTTAGCATAGTCGTCGACGTCTAGTAGGTAGTGTGTAGACTTGTTAGATGTGAGGCCATGGTTCAAACCCCAGATCAGACATCTCAAACGAAAAGAAATATAAAAAAATATTTCTTGGGCGACCATCTCTCAGCGGATTTCTGGCAAAAACTTTGAAAAGAGAATAAAATTTGCCATGAAAAATTTCTCAAAAATCTGACGTTCGAAGTCGATTTTAAACTATAAGTCCCGTCACTCAAGTATAAAAATTAATTAAAATTAGCTGTGAGAAGCTAGGTTATAATCCTGACTGAAGGGTTGTAATGACGAATTATATACATATGTATGTATGTATTGTAAAATAGACAAAGTCCTTGTTTTTAATATCACCTTTACCTCCTACATACATACATAATTGGTCATTACAACCCTTCAGTCAGGATTACGACCTAGTTTCTCACACCGCTTATGTTGTGTGTGTTAATTTTATACATGGGTGGTGGGACCTACAGTTTAAAGTCGACTCCGAACGACATATTTTTGGGAAACTTTTCATGGCAATTTTATTTACTCAGAGTTTTTGCCAGAAATCTGCTGAGAGGAAGTCGCCGAAGAAATACTTTTTGCATTTTGTTTTGATGTCTGGCCTGGGGCTCGAACCTTGGCTTTACGTCTAATAAGCCAACACACTACCTACTAGACTACGGCGTCCTTTACCTCCTGCCGTTTTTAATAAAATTTTAAAATTTTTTCATAGTATTTGCGTAAACATGTAACCATATTTGAAATAGTGTTTGTGATAATTCTTTCCTTTAGTTTTTTATTTGGTTTTTATTAATGAAATTTTCTCTAATTTCCTTAAAATTTAAAATCATTTTCTCTTAAATCACATACATTCCGTAGCATATAAATACTGAATAATTTTCAGTTTCTATAACCTTTGGTCGGTTTCGACCAATAATATGTTGTAATGTATTTCTATTTTTTTTTCTATAATTTTTCGCATTGTTTTTGTTTTATTTTTTTGTTTTTTTGTTTTTAATAAAGTTGAGTTTGTTTTTGTTTAAATTTTGCACTCATGTATAATAAATGCAAAAAGTTTTTGTCTGTAGAAAAATAATTTTTTTGTATTAAAATAATCCCACATCGAAAAAAAGAATACAAAAATTAAAAAAAAAAATCATTTGAAACATTTTCATGGGTATTAAAAAAGAGGGAAAAAAGTACTTTTTTCTACAACAAAAAATATACACACACGCCGTGGAAGAAAAAAAAAACAAAGAGAAATATTGACGTTTACATAAATGCTAGCAAATCTATCTGTGGTTGTAACAGGATTACCCACACTATGTTATGAGCATACAGTTGTGGGCAGAAAGAAATCAACTTTAGTTATACGATTTATTATAATTTTTTGCAGCTCCTGTAAGGAGGAGCACAGGGATATCATAAGCAAATTTATCCTCTACAAGGTAGCGTAGAGGTGCTAGAGTACTGTCCTCAATATATGCATACAATGTCTCCCCGAATTCTGTTGCTGTGAAACACTTCATAAGGTTATAAAGGGTCCGCCAAATAACTTTTTTTTTTAAATGTTTAAAAAAAAACTACTGAATATTTTCTCAAATTTCTTTTTTTTTTATTTGAAAGTAAAATCCTTCCGGTTAATAATGGAAAATAATTTCATTCAAATGGCTGCCTCGACTGGCCATGCAGTAGCGTACACGATCGCCCCAATTTTTAAGCACATTATCGATTGTGTGCAGCTGTATTTCACCAATGGCTTCACCAATATTGTCCTTTAAAGCGTCAATTGTCTCTGGCTTGTCGGCGTAACACTTATCTTTGACGGCACCCCACAAATAAAGGTCCAACGGTGTCAAATCGCAGCTCCGAGGTGGCCAAACGACATCAGATCTGCAGCGGATAATGCGATCTTCAAAAACAGGGCGCAAAACATCGAATGTAGCTTCGGCTGTGTGGCACGTAGCGCCGTCCTGTTGAAACCAAATGTTGACAATATCCTCCTCTTCAATTTTTGTGAACAAAAATTCGTTCGACATGGTCCGATAACGATCGCCATTGACTGTAACGGCCACTCTTTGCTCATTTTCGAAGAAAAATGGCCCAATTACGCCTCTGGACCTAAATCCGCACCAAACAGTGACTCGTTTTGGGTGCGTCGGCTTTTCAATGTATGCAGGCGGGTTTTCTGTGCCCAAAATGCGACAATTTTGCTTGTTTACATACCCGCCAAAATCAAAATGAGCTTCATCTGAAAAGATGATTTGCCAAAATCGGCATCTTCTGGTGTAGGCTACTGCATGGCCAGCCGAGGCAGCCATTTGAATGAAATTATTTTTCATTATTAACCGGAAGGATTGTACTTTCAAATAAAAAAAAAGAAATTTGAGAAAATATTCAGTAGTTTTTTTTAAACATTTTCAAAAAAGAAGTTATTTGGGGGCCCCTTTACTAGTAAGGATAACTCCCAAGTATTTTCTTCTATTATGTGTTAACACTGCACAGGCTCCAAGTTTATGCTTTGGTATACATTCTTCTCATCACTAAATCTACGTATTGGACTTACAGTGCTTTCTATTCCAAAAAATGTTCTTACAATGCCCCCTTGCTTAACACTCTGGATAACTTGATTCTCGTTTTAATAACAAGTCACGCAAGTCTGAATTATCTCAAATGCCTTTAATTAACCCTTGCCTTCCTTTTACTCGAATATATCTTTCCTTTTCCACTCCACATAAAGATTCTGGTGCTATAAACGTTACTTCTTACAAGCTTATCTGCCTGCTTAGGGCCATATGCCCTTGTATACTAGAGCGTGGGGCTAGTCTATTTCCCTTCACATAATGAACACTTCCTTTACAATTCTACTACACACACGGTATTACCCTACTTAGTGTCAAACCTGGATTTGCCACCCTCTAGTCCATAATCCCTTATGCACATTATTGTCGAACGTGTTTAGGTTTTCGTTACAGGAAGGATTATATTTTGTTTTATTGTATAGAAGTAGGTTAATTTGTTTAAATTTTGGCCAAAAAACCCTCTCAATTAAGACGGAGAATAGCGTGTATTAGCAACCTCAACAACGGCTACATACGCTAATAGACAGTAGTTCTTAGTTTGAGGTCAGTTTAAGACCCTCTGATACGGGTGACACTGCTGGTAGCAACTGAATTCCTACAGACAGCTCAGCATTAAGTACTTAACCTCTCGCAACAAGACGCAATGACAACACATCCCTAAGATAAATAGAGCTTCTTTGCATATCCAGCTTTCTTATAATGGTAGATAATTGTATGGAAAATGTCTGCAATGTTTATGTCCTATTATTGCTCACCGTTACTGGGCAACCGGAGCGATCACATCGAGTCTAGGTTAGGTTATGTTAGGTTAGAGGACGTGCACTTGTCAATTAAGACAAGTACAGTACCCGGAGGTCGAATTGACTCATTGTACAACGTCCTAGTTTCTCGCACCACTTATGTTGTGTGTGTTAATTTTATACATGAGTGGTGGGACCTACAGTTTAAAGTCAACTTCGAACGACAGATTTCTATTTATTGAGAACTTTTTCATGGCAATTTTTATTTACTCTCAGAGTTTTTGCCAGAAATCTGCTGAGAGGAAGTCGCCGAAAAAATACTTTTTGTATTTTTGTTTTGATGCCTGGCCTGGGTTGGCTAATAAGCCAACACACTACCTACTAGACTACGGCGACTTCTCACATCGAGCCTTCTCGGTAAACCTTTTTTTCGACGGAAAGTAACGCTTTATTGGCTTGTTTATAATAGAAAAACAAAATGTGAAGGTCATGTTCCAAAATCCGGCGGTTCATTAGCAGATATTGCCAGCCGCATTAATAAGGCACGCAAAGCTTTTGCCCAACTTAACCCCGTTTGGAAATCGTCTAATATATCGAGACGCACCAAAATTAAAATTTTCAACTCCAACGTCAAATCCACATTACTTTACGGTTGCGAAACGTGGAATATGGCACCCCGAGATTCTCAGTCTATTCCGGTATTTGTTAACAAATGCCTGAGTGGAATCATGCATGTTTACTGACCCTCCATAATAATTGGATATTTTAAATGCCAAACTCTGGTCAGATACAAACCAGCAACCAATAGAGATGGAAATAAGAAGACGCAAGTGGGGCTGGCTTTGGCACACTCTTCGCAAGCCATTATATGACATCACAAGGAAAGCCATACATTGGAACCCCCAGGGAAGCAGACGCATCGGAGGACCATCACACACCTGGAAACGCCAAATCACAATCGAATTATCCAAACTACGTCTACAGTGGAACGGAACCGCGCTGACGATCGAGCTCATTGGAACCAATTTGTTGCGGCCCTATGCTCCCTAGAGGAGTAAGAGGAACATATATATATATGTTCCCAATTTACATTCATTTTTAAAATCAAATACGGCCACGTTCTAAGCAAAGTACAGTGGCACTACATTTTAGAGCCATCTGTAGACAATTTGTATACCCAAGACGCAAATCAAAAAAAATTTAACACTTACAATTTTAGCATTACATATATACGTGATTGATCCTTACAACCCTTCAGTCAGACTTACGATCTAGTTTCTCAAAAAATTTCAACACTGGCAGCTTTGACATTACATAATATACATACACAATTGGTCATTACAACCCTTCAATCAGGATTACGACCTAGCACCACTTATATTGTGAGTGTTAATTTTATCCAGTGAGTGGCTAGACCTACAATTTAAAGTCGACTCCGAATGACAAATTTTAGAGAAACTTTTTCCTGGCAACATTTTTTTAGCCTCAGAGTTTTTGCCAGAAATCTGCTGAGAGGAAGTCGTCGAAGAAATATTTTTTCATATCTCATTTTGTTGGAGATGTCTGACTTGGGTTCTGAACCGTGGCTTCGCGTCTAATAAGCCATTGCATTACCTACTAGACTACAACGACTTCCACTTTTGGCATTAACAGAGCAAATTCTGATTTTAACAGAGCAATGTTGATAGCTTAACAGAAGCAACTTTTTACATGTGTACATGACATCGGGTACAAGTATATATTCACCAACCCAAGAGTTTTTTCTTTATAATATTGATTGTGGAAGTGCCCACACAAAAAACTTGTATAAAAACTACAAGTATTTTCAAAGAAATGCGATGTAGTACTGCTGTGACCTCATTGCTGTATTAAACATTTTGGTTTATGTCTTTGCTTATGTTAAATTCTAATTTAAATTCACACATATTCTGTTTTGAATATTTTTGCCCTGAACTGTATATTGTCGAAGAAACGTGTAACTGATGGAGTGTAGTGTAACTGATGGAGTGGCCAGCAGTAGTAGTACCTGGATAATATAATTTTTTTTTATATATTTTTCGTTATTATAAAATTCAGTTAAAAACGATAGAGAAATAAAACAACAGCAACAATAAGAACAACAACAACAACACATGTATGTAAATTAAATTCCATGTTACTACTGCACGAATAATTTTCCACATACAAACGAAAATATTTTCTATTCAGTTTTTATGTTTTTCTTTAATTCTTTGATATTTTTTTCTGTATAAAAAAATTGGGGAATTATTTTTGTTGTTTTACGGTTTGTTGGCGTGGTATTTTTGCGGTAAAACACATTGGCCACTAAATTTGTTGTTGTTGTTGGTGTTTTTATTGTAAAAATTAAACTCATAAGTTTTATTGAAAAATATTTTATTCTGTTCCATAACTTTTGCTTCCACGAATTGAATTGAATTGAGTTGAGTTGCAAATGTTTTTTTTTGGATTTTGTTTTGGCCTTATCTTCGTATTTTTAGGGGCTTAAATGTTGATGGCAGACCAAAAGTCTAAAAAGTATATCAATCAGATGTAATAACTCTTTTTTTATTACCACCATAGACATGAGTAGAAGTGCTGAAAGGTAGGCATAAGGTGGTATAATCTAAGCTTTACTAACTTACACTCATTTTATTTTATTTTAGTTTAGCAACATTGTTTTATGTTTTTGTTATATTTGAAATACTTTTCAGAACATTAAACAAGAAGAAATGAATTATTTTTTATGCTAAGAAAAGTACGTACGTAATTGGTCATTGAAACCCTTTGATCAGGATTTCGACCTAGCCTCTTACATCACTTATGTTGTGTGTGTTAATTTTATACATGAATAGCGGGACTTATAGTTTAAAGTAGAGTCCGAACAACAGATTTTTTGAGAAGCTTTTCATGGCAATTCAATTTTACGCTCAGTGTTTTTGCCAGGAATATGATGAGAGGAAGCCGTCGCTGAAATATTCAAATTTCGTTTTGTTGGATATGTCTGACCTAGGATTTGAACCATGGCCTCACGTCTAATAAGTCAATGCACTGCCTACTAGATTACGGCGACTTCGCTAAGAAAATTACTTCTAAGGTAATATTTTAGTTCTTTCAGCTCTAGGACCATGTCCGCCACTAGCGGCTTGTACTGTATTATGATCCTTTTCCAACTAGTGATCTATTCGGCTGGTTAGCTTGTATCACGTTCTATGCTGACTATAGTTAATTTTTACCGTATTGCTTTAGTCACTATCATTGCTGGTAGTTTAGCCAAAAGTCAGAAGTAAGCATAAGAGGTTCCATGTAATACCTATATTCCCAAGACAGATTTTGTTCTTGGTATCATCCAGCATAACACGGATCAGTAAAGTTTTTGGAAGTTATTCTGTTTTACTATAGCGTTGAGTCGAAATGATTGACTATCATTATTAAGAACTTACATTTCCGCATCATAGTCCATGAAATGAGAGTCCATGGTTCAAATCCCAGCTACTTCCTCTCAGCAGTATTCCGGAGAGCAAATAAAATTGCCATGAAAAGTTTCCCAAAAAATCTGTCGTCCGGAGTCGACTATAAACTGTAGGTCTCGGCAATAATGGACAAAAATGAACTTACACAACATAAGTGGTGTGAGAAACTAGGTCGTAATCCTGACTGACGGATTGTAATGACCAATTATTGATGTGTGCATGCATTCATGTATGTATGTATGTTTTTTTGTTTTGAGCCGGAGGTGGGAATCTTCCTTTATCCCAATTAATATGTGTGCACGATTCACCAACACTGGTGCCTAAGTACTAATCCCACCCCCTACATCTTTCAACCACTCTCCCCTCGCGGGAGTGCAGTAAGAAATTACTTCGCGGAGAGCTTGTTAGCTTTAAAGATTTCCCTGATTAAATTAAATTTCTCCTTCGTACCTCCAACCTTTAGAATCTCAGCCATTCTCCGACTGTATTGGCTCCATAGAATTACAGAATTCAACATCTCCCCCATAAGCCCGTTTTCCCGCGCCATGTAAATCAAGGGCAGAATATCAGAATATGCTCCGTATCTTCATCCTTATCTACACAGTTTAGGAATACAGTCCAAATCTGTGTAGGTATACACACAGTTACTAAAGTACACATACGGTTAACAAATTTCGGAATTTTTTAACCAATCCGTTTTCGTTAAAAATCTTTATAGTTTCCTCGATTTTAAGACGGTCTTTTGCGTTGGTTAAAAAATTTCTGAAATTGAACTGAACTGTGGCCCTGCACAGGCCCACAAAAGTATACATCCGATTAACAAAATTCACAAATTTCTGAACAAATGCAAAAGACCGTCTTAAAGTCGAAGAAAGATGTCAGACAATTATAAAGATTTTCAACGAAAACGGATTGGTTAAAAAATTTCTGAAATTTGTTAACCGTATGTATACTTTTGTGGCTGAGTCTATATATCCTGAAGCATCCGTGACCAGTTAGGGACTGGGTCACTTAGAACTTCAGTTCGCAATATTCGTTCTCCCTCCAAGGGGTTATACTAGGGACAAGGCGAAATATATATCTTCCCTTTAAACTGTTCTCCCATCATGATCGCCACTTATTGATGGAAGTACCTCGTTCCTTCGCTCTTATAGCTGCAGTATGTCCTGGGTACTCGAGACGACGAAAGTATATCCGTTTCATCTTGTCCGCCAATATGTCTATCGGTATTGTTTTCGCCAATACCAGTACCGCTTCATCAGACTCTGTTCTGAATGATACATACATACATACATAATTGCTCATTACAACCCTTCAGTCAGGATTCCGACCCAGTTTCTCACACCACTTATGTTGTGTGCGTGAATTTTTCTTATACATGAGTGGCGGGACCTACAGTTTTAAAGTCGACTCCGAACGACAGATTTTTTTTGAGAAACTTTTCATGGCAATTCTATTTACTCTCAGCGTTTTTGCCAGAAATTTGCTGAGAGGAAGTCGCTGAAGAAATACTTTTTGTATTTTGTCTCTGATATCTTGAACCCTGGCTTTTCGTCTAATAAGCCAAACCACTACCTACTAGACTACGGTGACTTCTGAACGATACACTGAGAACAATTTCCTCCTCGTCCTCCTCACGGGATTGTTTCACCACTAATGGCTAAAAGCAACACACCATGCATCATTTTTCAATTAAACTGACATAAATCGAATGCTTTATGCAACAGGACTTTAATATCGTGTATAGTAGTACCTATGGTCCTGCTTCACTGACACTTTCTGCGTTCGGCATATTTTCTTTGGCATATTGTAGGGTGTGTGCAAAAAAATTTTTTTTTTGTGTCAAACTTTTTATGACCAACGTAATATGAATCAAATATTTTCCTTTTTTTTTGCTGAAACGCTCATTTTGATTTGTTTTCCCGTTTTTTCTTGTGACCTATGACTCCACCTCTAACTAACTTGCATTGTGACAGGTATGGTAGGTATTAAATTGATTTATATTTTGTAATTCTATAAAAACGCAGAAAACAGAAATGGGCAGCAGCCTTACTTACCAAAGGGGTGATGGTTGTGATTTATTTACTTCGTTCCAATGGCCAGTGCTGTAAAACGTTTTTGTTTAAATGTTACACAAATGCACACACAAACAATATGATTAAAGGACTTCATTTGATTGTCTGGCCTTTGTTTTTTTTGGATTATTTATATGGCCATGGTATTTGGCCTTTTTAGAATCTCTCAGACCGTTTGACTCTGTGATTATCAGGGATTTACTACAATTGTATGCAGTTTTTCTCTCTTGTTTTTTTTTTTCAAATTTATTATGGAAATTAAGGAGTCTACATAGCAGAAAGGGAAGGAAATATTTTTTAACACATTCAAAATAAATGAATTGTGAAATTATATTTACAACCTGTGTATTATAATTTATAAAGCCTTGCTAAAAGACAAAGGACGACGATTGCCTCTACATAGCCTGATGGCTTGATGGTGAATAATAATGATTAAATATTGTGGTTAAAAAATATGCACAATAAAGAAGGGAGAAAAACAAATCAAATAAAAGGAAATTAATTATTTGCAATTAAAATAAAAGGAATAAAAATAAATAAATTTTATTTGTTTGAAATTTGTTATGCACAAAGTATTACAGGAGTTTTTTGAATTCAATTAAAAGCTTTTGAGAAGCTTATTTAAAGCTGGCAGGGGGAAAAGTAAACAAATTTTTTTGGAAATAAACGTTAAGGTTTAAATTTGAAACAATTTGCACAAAACCATTTTCAATTCCCCTTCATATATCCTAACGTAGAACCTCCCTATCTCTCCAGAAATGCTAACATCAGCAGAAAGTCAAGTAAAGGCTGATTTTTTAAGAGCACATAAAATTCAGAAAAATGCATGAAATCTTTATTTGAATCGATAGTACGGTCCATATAATTTAATGTTTGAAGATTATTTCATGCAAATGTTGACCGCGACTGCGCCTCAAATGGTCCATCCGCTTGGTCTAATTTTGGTATACTCTTTCCAACATTTCGGCCGGTGTCTCACGAATAAATGCTTCAATGTTGTCTTCCAATGCGTCAATTGAAGCGGGCTTGTCCGTATAGACATGAGCTTTAACATAGCCCCACAAAAAATAGTCTAAAGGCGTTAATTCGCACGATCTAGGCGGCCAATTGACCGGTCCCGAACGTGAAATAAAATGTTCGCCGAACTCGCGTCTCAATAAGGCCGTTGTTACGCGTGCTGTGTGGCGTGTAGCACCGTCTTGTTGAAACCACATGTCATGCAAGTCAAGCTCTTGCATTTTGGGCAAAAAAGTTGGATATCATCTCACGGTAGCGCTCATCATTCACAGTTACGTTACGATTCGCAGCATCTTTCAAAAAGTACGGTCCAATGATGCCACCAGCCCATAAACCGTACCAAACTGTGACTTTTTCTGGATTCATTGCTAGCTCTTGCAATGCTTCTGGCTGATCTTCACTCCAAAATCGGCAATTCTGCTTATTTACGTATCCATTGAGCCAAAAATGAGCTTCGTCGCTGAACACAATTTTTCGATAAAGAAGTGGATCTTCGGCCAACTTTCCAAGAGCCAATTCACCAAAAATTCTGCGTTGCGGTAGGTCGTTCGGCTTCAATTCTTGCACCAGCTGTATTTTGAAAGGCTTCACACCTAAATCCTTCCGCAAAATTTTCCACGTTGTTGAGCAACAGAGGCCCAATTGCTGCGAACGGCGACGAATCGATAATTGATGGTCATCGTTAACACTGGCCGATACAGCTGCAATATTTTCTTCAGTTCACACTCTACGTAAATGTAATGTAAATTTGGTGCGAAATTTGGTCACAATAGCCCGAATAGCCGCTTCAGTGGGTTGATTAAACTGACCATAAAATGGAAGAAGCGGGCGATGAACTTTCTTAACAGAGCACGCATTTTGATAATAAAATTCAATGATTTGCAAGCGTTGTTCGTTTGTAAGACGATTTATGGTTAAATTATAGACCAAAGTGAAGATGTTTGACAGTGAAACAAAACACGAAACGTGCGTGAGCTGTTTAAACCAGTCTTGCAGTGTACTTCAACGCTTAATTTTTCTTACGATTATTTTCTTTATAACAACCCGATACATTTCTACAGAAGAATTTTTCTGGGTATATGGCAACCCTATCATTCCAGAACTTCTTGCATTCGAACAATAATTTGCGTAAGTTCGATTAATGAAACTTTAACCAAAACAAAGAAATAATTAGAGGATGGTGTGATGTAAAAGTCCGATAAAAAAGGTACCTAGAAATAGGTCTGTGGATATATAAAAAATCTTAACTATGAATTACAATGCAATTCCTAAATTGTAAACTACCACCAAATCCTTAGAAAAACATGAAATGAAGGCGGTGCCTACATTATGCTGGGTATAATAGAGCCTCACAGAATACTTAACTGCCATAAAAAAAGACAAATTAATGCTTTGCGTTTACAGAATGACAAATCGAGTGCTTAGGTCGTCAGTCTGCTATCCTGACCACCAACGTAGTCTGTTCTACACCAACCAAAGTATTATTTCCAATGGCCAACTTTTTTTGCAGCAGAGGACTAAGCTGTTGCCAGCATGCTTCAATGCGTTTAATACTGCCCTTATCTGGGAAGCCATAGGCACATCCAGGTCTGTTTAATAATCTTGAAGGGAAATATCTTTTTTGAATTTTTACTAGGATAAGGAGTTTCCCTGTGGACCGCTTTAGCTATATATTGATGGCTTCAAAATGCCGTATGGGTTCTTTCATATTGTCTGCATGACTAACGTAGTATTTCATAGACGAAGGACATGACAATTGTAAAAACTTTGAGCCGATGTTAGCACTACATTCACCACAAAAGAATATTTAAGGGAATTAATCATACCCTTCACAAATGGCCTGAGGAAAGTATACTGGCTGAGGAAGTATGCACTGATATGAAATCCTCAAGGGACAAGAGGTAAATAAATAAATTCAATACCGGACAGCAAAGACAATACAGCTCTTAAGCAGTTAGAAATACGTCGAAAAATATGGTAGTAGTAGTAGTAGTAGAAGTAGTATTCTCCAAAATCGTTGAGGAAGGCATACTTGATACGGGTTATTTGATTGACTATATATTGCATGTTATACAGCGAACCAGGCATGTTCCTTAATAACAAGCTTATCATGACAGCTTAGTCTAACGGCAGTCTAGTAGGTACTGTGTTAGCTTATAAGACGCTAGACCGTGGTTTAAGCTCCAGTTCAGATATCTCCAACATAACGAAATATGCACAAATATTTCTTCGGCGACTTCCTCTCAGCAGATTTCTGGCATACAATCGGAGAGTGAAATAAAAATTGCCATGAAAAGTTTCTTAAACAATCTGTCGTTTGGAATCGACTTTGGAATTTACTTTGACAAGCAGACTGCGATTAAGTCAATAACGAACGTCTCTCCGGCTTCTGTCCTAGTCTGTGAATGCCAGAAATGATTTCAGAGGGAAATTATATTCAAAGGCTCGATATCGGTCTAGCAGTCTGTGATTAAGTCAATAACGAACAACTCTTCAATTTCTGTTCTTGCCCATTGATTCCGATAACTTCACATGGATATTTTATTTAAAGGCTTCTCTATATTTCAACACGGGGATATTAACCGCAATTAAATTGCTGATAAACTCAGCAGGGCCGCTGCGGAGCTTACAATCTTCAACATACTACAGGGCATAGGTATTTCGATTGCCTTAGTTAGGGTAGGTATTGGCGCGTAACGTGCTTTTCCCTGAAAATCTTTTTCTCGGACCAACAGCCTGGCTTTAAGTCCTTAAGGAAAGTCTCTTCAGCATCCGTTCTCGTTCACTAACGCCAACGATTTCTCAGGGGAATTACATTCAAAAGAAATGAAAAAGTGTCTCAAGAATCTCTGAACTGTAGGTCCCGCCACTCGTGTATAAAATTAACTTTCACAAAATAAGTAGTGTATGGAGCTAGGTCGTAATCCTGACTGAAGGGTTGTAATGACCAATTATGTATGTATGTATGTATGTATGTATGTATGTATGTATGTATCGTACATCTTGATTAATGCTTTGGGTTCTTAATGAACTTCCTGTTTTCTATGAGCAGACTCGGCTCATGATATCACCTAATGGCGAAGAAATAAGCTGATTTAAGGCATCGTTGTTTAGCTCAGCTGTTGAGATCTCTCTTCGTACAAGACTGTAATGATTCTAATATATTCTGTGGTACTGCATTTTTCTAAATGCTCTTCACTTCAATGGTTGGTCTGTTCTTTATGTATAATTGCTGTGGGTAGTAGTACCTAAACATTCTCACTCTTAACAAATGGAGAATTGCAGATTCCAACAGAATTAAATTTTCAACATTAGAAAACATTGCCTCCAGTCGGTGGCTTTAAAAGGTAGAAAGGAACAGTGTTATACCACATTTTAAGAGAACAAAATTAGAATTTTTATTGATTTCTTATAACCTATATTTATTCCTTATCGCTCTCTCTTTCCCTTCATTGCCAAGGAAACCACATTACAACAGATACTGATGAGGGTTATTTCTCTTCAAAATCAAAAGTTTTTTGCTTCAGGTTAACCAAAGCTGTAAGGTGCGTTGAAAGCACGTTTAGAAAATCCTAAACTTTAACAATTTCGCTGAGAAACAGAAAAAAAAACATTTTTTTTAACGGACTGACAGCATCACTAATATCGCATTAAATTCCGTCAACATGCTCATGACTGTTTGAAACTGAAATAAAACTCACATTTGATGGAAAGAAACACAGAAGAAATGAAATCATTGCGAAAAGAAAACGCATTTCTTTCGTTTTTTTCTTTCTCACAACATCCTTAACAGTCGTAAAACATGGCATTATAGTTCCTGCCTCGAACTCGAACTACATTTCCAACAACAGGCAGCAGTTATGGTGACTCTGTGCTGGAGATGGTATGCTGGCTGATGATATTGTCACGTTGTTTCATAACATTTTATACATTTATACGGGATGGCTTTTGTGTGTGTATGTGTGGCAAAGCAAATCTAACTCCCCAAACGCCTAAAGGATTCGAACAGCAAATAAGAGAAAATCATAATGAGGACAAGAGACACAATGGCAGGGAAAGTGCGAGAGCGAAAGAGCGAGAGAGTGTGTGTTTGTAAAACTAAGAGAAAACTAAACTAGAAAATGAAAAACTTTCACGTTTCAACTCGTAACAATTTTTAAAAAGCCACCAGGGAGTACAACAGTTGGTTAAAGTAGCAGCATAATTGTTTGGTTTCGTTTGGTTTAGCCAGCCAACCAGCCAGCCAGCCAGCCAGGCAGTTTTGGTAATTCAATGTTGGTGTGTGTGTTGCTTTGCTCCAGTTGAGACGAGAGTTTGAAAAACGTTTTCCATGTTTTTCCGTTTAAACTCGAAACTTTTGAGAAATTTCTTCTTCTTCTTTTTCTTGTTCCTTGTCTTTTTGTCTAATTTTTCAATTTTTTTCCTCCTCTTTAATATTACAAAAATTAGAATGGAAAAAAAGAAGACCAAATAGTTGCCGAGAATAACCACAAATTTTATCCAAAATTATTTGAAAAACTGTTTCGAGGTCAGTTTTAATGCAGTTGCTGGCAGCATACAATATTATGGCATAAAGTAGACAAACTTTAACAAGCAATTGTTGCAACAGAAATAATTTGTTTACTTACTTAACGTAATTATTTTAAACAGTAATTTGTGGTTGATAATGGAGGCAAAATATTTTGATTAACATTTTCTGAAGAGACTTAAGGGCCAATTGAAAATATTTCAAACCTTCAGAAAATAGCTGGCTTATACAGCGGCAAAATATCTTGACCATAACAGACTTACTTACGGACATTGTTCATTACAATCCTTTAGTCAGTTTTACAACCTAGCTGCTTACACCACCCATAGGCTAGATGACTTGTACTTGTCAATTAGACAAGTACAGTACCCGGAGGTCGAATTGACCCATTGTACAAAAGCACCACCCATGTTGTGTGTGCTAATTTTATCCGTTAGTGGCGAATGGTTGCAACTTAAAGTTGACATATTTTAGGGAAATTTTTCATGGAAATTTTATTTCACTCTCAAAGTTTTTGTCCGAAATCGGCTGACAGGCATTCGCCGACGAACTATTTTTTCATATTTTGGAGTTATGTTGGAAATGTCTGACCAATAGTGAACCGTGGCCTCACGTCTAATAAGCCAACACACTACCTACTAGACTAGGCTGACTACTAACTCTCATGATATTTAAAAGCCTTCAATATATTTTGAAAAAGTCATCGTTTGTTGTGGATTTCGGCCGGGCCGAGTCATCGGTCGTATTTCTTTCAGGACGACGGTGGCCAGAATGTGACTGTTTACGGCGAACCCTAAAGCCTGGATTTTTTGCGGTTTTAGCAGGACATCGCCATACAACTGATTGGATATTTTGCACGACCGATTTGAGGGCATAAGCATCTCGTATGGAGGTGATGTGAACTGGCTACCCAGATCATGAGATTTTGTGCCCAATTATAGTTTTCCTAGGAGAGAGTTTTCTTAAGTTCCAGGTATATGTGAAT
The DNA here is from genome assembly GCA_958299815.1 of Sarcophaga carnaria. Lineage (NCBI taxonomy): Eukaryota > Metazoa > Arthropoda > Insecta > Diptera > Sarcophagidae > Sarcophaga > Sarcophaga carnaria. Next base: position 20,938,325 of record OY283153.1, on the reverse strand, counting down.
AAACCACCACTAAACCATAGTGATCCTCATAGTCAATATAACCCATGTCAAAAATAGGACATTTGAACGATGTTTTACTCTACACATGCCATGGGGGATGCCTATGGCATTTTAAAATACTTAGCAACACATCGTAAATTTTTTTTAATTGTTTCGGTTATAGAGAACTCACTCTTTGTATTATTTCCATCAAAATCGCGACAAACTGCGGTTGGAAAATATCCAATAATTTCTTAATTTTATTTATTTACCGGCCCTCGTATATTCAACTATTATCAATCAATCTCACCCCATCGTAAATTTTGCAATTGTTTCTGGTAAAGAGACCCAATTCTTCTCTCCTTTTTTCTCAAATTATGTGTTAGTCTGCTATCAAGGACTAAATGAAGCAGCATTTTGAAAGGAATCAACTGCTAGACACCTGTTGACAGTAATGTTAGGCTTGAAGTTAAAGGGCTAAGGAATTAAAATAAACATGGACTTATTACAACTTAGATATAAAAGCGCTTTCAGCAAAATGCTTGCCATTTTTGCTGACAATATGCGCAATAGTGTGATACCTAGTTACGTTATAGTGTAATAAAACCAGCAAGGAAGAGTCAAGATAATATATTGGACCTTATAATTAAGCAGAATGAGTTAATACGTGGCGAAACTTTGTAGAATTAAAGGTGATTGAAGCAGATGATTGATGCAGATGATTGATGCAGGTGATTGAAGCAGATGATTGAATAAGGTGATTGAGGCAAAATGTTTAAGGTTATTTGTACCATCTATTCTATTGTTCCTTATGTCGGCGCTAATTTGGCTTCCATTTGCTTGGTGATTTTCATAAATGGGCTGAATGAGTTACATTTACTCACTCATTTGAAAGAAAATGTACTTCATGCTGCCATAAATTAAAGCAAAGTAGTAATGAAAGGCAAAACCCCAAAAATATTAAATATTTCCCTTTATCTTTAAGCACCATAAAACTAAGTTTTCATTGAATTGGTTTCTTATCTTTTGATTTCCTTCCTCACATTAAATGGCTTTCCATAACAAATGTGACAAAAACTATTCAATAAATCCATGCACGATTGGCAATTTCATTTTGGTCTACAGAGGACGACCATAAAGACTAATTTTATTGTGCAATGAAATCATAAATGCTTGAAATCATAAAATCAACAAATACAACCCCCTCTTAGCCCGCCTTTATTCGCTTATAAATACAATAAAAAACTATAACTTATGAATTGAATCAATCGCTTGTAAGTTATGGTGGGTGAAACACTTGACAATAGGACTGTGGCCGAGTGATTACCACTTAAGGGCGATTAAAGGTATTTCTCTAACCATGGCCGATGCAAAGAAAAAAAATCGATTTTGATTATTGAATTATGGCAGCTGTTTAGTCTTTCATTCCTTTAGATTTCTAAGGATTATAAATAATTGAAATCAATAGCAATAAACAAGCCCGGCACTATTATTATTGTCTGGCTGCCTGGCTGGCACTGAGATGAAGAGAAATAAATATTTCTGGAAATAAAAAATAAAATGGGTCGTAGAATTGAGGCCAATAACCCATATATTTATTAAACAGGCAATAAAATAAAGCTTTTGTTAGAAACGTTTGTGTATTATTATGCCAGTATTTATGTATGAACATATGTGTGCCAGAATGTAGTTGAAACTATTGGTTGTCTCACTTGGAAATGTGGAATTTGGAATTGAAACACATGACTTACCTTTTGAACATGATTTGTGACTTTGAATACTTTAAATGGCCTTTTGGGGAGGGTAACCATACTGTAAATAACAAAGTCTTTGAAGAAGTAGAATTTTGTGCCAATAAAACATGGACTCCTGAAACATATCAATTGACCAACAAAGTTTATTCTAAATCGCTGTCAACATGAGGGAGAGGGATTGTATGATTCAGGTTTGCCAATAAACATGTCGATGGCGAAGAATTGATGGCAGTATGCCATTAGAATTGTACCGAACTTAACTAGAACTGGACAGACAAGCTCAAGCATAATATCAAAAGAGAGAAAATTTCTTACATGATGATTTAATAGATGGTGTCAGGCTGCCGTAGATCTCTCCAGAAGATGTAGAAGAACATCAACTTCATAGTGATTTCTGAGTACAGGTTAGTCGTGACACGACCACCAAATTTTCGCGCTTGTTTTCTGCAGCCGGCCAGTTTAGGATAGATAGTGTTGTTTCAGATTTAATTAACATCGCAAGAGCAACTCAGTATATGTGCGAGTAAGTCTGAAAGGAACACCTGCTCAAACTTCAAAGAAGGCCGTTCAGCATTGTTGATCGCATCAGACTTAATGGATTTGATTGTCCGGCCAGTAATTTCTTTAAAATTTCCAGAGACGAGGCATTAATTCTTCACATACAAGACACTTGCTTAGAGTTTGAGGTGGGAGAAGGAAACATCTGGGCTTTACATTGAAACTTGAGGAGTTTGAAATACGGCGTTAACATCTGGCTAATGGTTGATAACTTCCATGTTGTTGAATCTAAATCTGTTAACTTAGTTGTCATTTATTTAGTTTGTTTCTCCAAAAAAGCATGAACGACCGTAGACAACGACGCATGTTCGCTTAATGGCCTGTGGAGCAATTGGCAGTTGATAACAAATTTTCATCGAAAAATCATTTTCAGTGTTCAGGCTAATTTCTAGATAAATAGATACGTAAACAAACAAAATTCTCGAATTTGGGACAATGTCAATCCACATGAGGTGCAAGAGCGCCCAAGGCATCCCAAAAAAATCCGTTTGTTGTAGATTTTGGATTGGTGACTGCATCATCAAATATTTCTTGGAGAATAATGTGGGCCAGACTATTGCTGTCAGGGGCTAGCATATATAGTTTGATGATTATTAACTTGTTTTTAGCTTAAATTGTAAAATTTGGACACTAACGATGTGAGGTTTTTACATGACGATGTTACGTGCCACACAGCTCATAACATTTTGGATATTTCGTACGAACGATTTGGGGGCATGGTCATGGCATGGTGGGGGATATAAACTGGAAACCAATTTAGTGGGATTTAACTCCGATAGACTTTGTTTTCAATGCCAACATAGTCCCTGCCATCGGTTCAGCCGATTTATAGGCCATTGCCATTGAAAATTTTAGATTTCGGATGCCCTCCTCTCAAAAAAGCCGTAGCATATGATGTTGTCTTCAACACATAATAGCATCAATAAGTCTTTCAAATGAACAAAAAAAATTAATGATTTCTCACACACACACACTTTATTTCATTTAATTTTAAGGATACAGACATACATACATACATACATACGCATATAATTGGTCATTACAACCCTTCAGTCATGATTACGACCTAGCTTCTCACACCACTTATGTTGCGTGCTTTAATTTTATACACGAGTGGCGGGGACCTACAGTTTAAAGTCGACTCCGAACGACAGGTTTTTTGAAAAACTTTTCCTGGCAATTTTATTTACTCTCAGAATTTTTCAACGAAGAAATATTTTTTCTTTTTTCGTTTTGTTGGAGATTACTGCTCTGACTTCAATTAATCTTATATTGTTCAGACGGGAAATATTCCCATTTCATTCCCAGTGTGGGGCCATTTCCGGTGGAAATGATTTGTAAATAATCCATATATCTCCCAGACTTCATAAATAATGAGCCAGTGCAGTTGATCTCATGGGATACCCTTATATTCTGTGGGTCATCTGGTCTTTGTTATGTTTCTAAGTACACGAAAAATATGCCGAAATACAGATACATATGTTCGTTGAAAAAATCATAAATTGGCACTGCGACAGATAACATCAGGAGAACTACTGTTCTCCATTGAATCACTGCGTCCTCCCCTAAGCTTCCATGTAAATTTATCCAGTTCTTCATATCCAACCATATGGTAGGTAGGTAGGTAGAAGTGACTGTCCCCTCGATGAAGTCATAAGCGCACACTGGGCACATTCTTCCCTAGTCCAGGAACCACTTGGAGCTTCCGATGAAGCGACTCAGACTGCCAATATCAACGCATGACAGGTCATGCAGATCCTTCATGTAGTAGCACCCACTCCTCCGACCAAGTGCCGGGCATGTGCACAGTAGGTGAAGAACAGTCTCATCCTCCGCCTCATTTCCGCAGCTTCTGCAGAAATCATTTGCAAGGTGTCCAAGACCAATACGCCTCGCATGCGTTCCTAACAGTGTTGAGCCTACTTCTTTGGTGTTTGAGAAGTGCCGCGGCGCTCCGTTTATCCAGCCTGTTGAGAGGAAGTCACCGAAAAATATTTTTTTTAAATTTCGTCTTGTTGGAGATGTCAGGCCTGGGTTCGAACCGTCAATTAAGGATAAGAAGATCTTAATGAAATATACGATATATATTTGGATTCTTCCAGATCGTAATGTAGTTAAGGGGGACTACATCCTGTTCGAAAAATGCTGGACATGTCTGCCACAGTTTTAATTATATACACCCAATATTTTTCTATGCCTCATACATAGACTCGTTTGAAGTTGTGATAATTCCATTTCAAGTCTATTTATTATTAGTTTTTCTAGTTTTCAAAATAAACTTCGTTTTTTATGTTTTGTTTTTTTTTTAATTTTATTTTAAAACTTTTTTAAAGTTTTCCATTGTTTTTTATGATTATTATGATGATGGCTTTTGTTTTGCTGTGCACTGTGGCACTGATTATGCTTATCCATATAAACTCCAATTGTGTATCGTACGTAAATAAGTGCCGTCATAAACTCATAAAAAATTATATGAAATGAAAATTAAGTTTTCAAAACTCCTTTACAAAAACAAAAAAAAAAAAACTTCATACTCCGTTGGGTAAAACCAAACTTCTTTTATTTGTATTTGATTTAGTTTTTCTTTCTTTCTTTCTTTTTTTACTTTTTTATTTAAAAAATAAATTTTTATTGTTATTCATATCAAAACAAATAAAATGTAAAAAAAAATAGAAAAATGGAAGAAGGCACCCAAAAGAAAAAATGCCGGTAGCTAGCCTAGTGTAATAAATAAAAACACTGAAATTATATTGTGTTTTAAGTTTACTTTTCTACCAAACATATCTGATCTGTATTACATGGACTAAATCTAATGCGAATATGTATGTATATATACATATCGTACATATGAATGGAATATGGGAATACAAGGCTTTGCTTTGCATGGCCTCACAGACAGTCTAATAAAAACGAAACGAAACTTTTTATCAACTTACAATTGAAGAAACTAAAAGCAAAAGAAAGCGAAAGAAAAAACTAAAGCTCTGCCTAAACATTTCCTCTCATATACTTCCTACGAAGGATGTGTGTATGTATAGGCAATAACCACATATCAACTGACTGTGAAACCCCAAATAGTAAACGGGGGGGAAAAAAGCGAAAATAAAACAAATCACATTCTTTAAAATTGTTTTTCTTTTTTTTGTAAGAAAGGAAAAGAACATACAGGGGCACACACAGCAAACATTTCAAAGTTACATCAAAACATTTGAAAATTAAAGGAAAAACTGAAAGAAAGTCTTAAAAAAACTGTGCAATAAAGCTAAGGAGATAAAATAAAGGAGCTGATTACACTAATACACTAATATCGCTCCAGAAGTATTCAAAAGCAATACAAACGAATATACTATAACCCAGAAGGATTAAAATCTAGTTCAACTATGTTCGCTAATGTTCTGATGCCAGTTTTTAATCAAATATATCCAGAACCTATGGCTGAAAGTAATGTTAAGTGATCTCAAGCAACTAGCGTGGAATCACACATGGGTCAGTGGCCAAAAGAATACTTTTATACTTAAATTTTTATTTCTAAGCGGAGTAAACGATCATAGGATGGTAGTTGGTATAACTACCTCGAGCTTCGAGTGTGCACCAATCGACCCACAAAAAAAAGTTTGTAACTGAAATCCATTTAGTCAGGTTAAGGTACTTAAAGAGAGAATTTGTAAGAATATGTGACCCGCCTCAAAGATGCTGTGGTTGGACATCTACAAAGGAAGTAAAAAATAGTCAAATCTTCTTACAAATCGTCGTTATTCTGCAGTCCAATTGGACAATCATGATTAAAATCGGACTGTAGCCGGTAAAAACAGTCGCCGACTAGGAAACGTCCGGTTTGTAGTAACATATTCCAACCAGGCAACTTTTGAGATCCTGAGATACATAAGTTAAGTTCGTCACCTTCAATTTGCTTTTTTTTTAAATAATTACAGTATATACCTTTTAAATCGAACATTTGGTGAGGCTATCGTGGTGTGCACATAAATAACAATCGAGTTTGAAGGTATAAAATTCATTACTGCGATTTGTTTCCAACCAGGAAGTGGTAATGAGCAATCGAGGAGCAGGAATTAGCCTCCTCGCTGCCCACGGGCTCTTTTCTGTGGTAGAAGTAAGCAGCCTCTTCTAAGAACTCATATTTGTGTCCAATAAATACTTCAACTGTTTAAAAAATTGTAGTGATTGTAAAAATATTGTAATAGTCACGACAAAGAAAACATCAAACTGAATTCCAGAATTTAGCTTTAAGCTCTCCATTTAGAAATTGATATCAAAGCTATTCGTTTGCCATCATTCAATTAGCAATCTGAAGCGATTTCGAACCTGATATTAAAGATGAGTTCGGTTGTACAGAAAACGGTTGTAGAAAGTAGTTCGCCTAGTAGTATACGAGAATTCTAACACGATCATATAACCTAGCATTTCACATCTTTGAAGTCAATACTCCCACTGGCCTGTAGATCACTGTTATCAGATTAAATTAGGGCCGTAGCATAGTTAAAGGAACTTTATTAAATCTGACTGGTGTTAGATTCAAATGATCAAGTGCAGAACACTTAAACTATATGAAGCTAATCGTTCTACCTCTCACTTCTGGGAATTTCTGGACTTTAAAAATCCTTAGATCGTCGATCGCAGTACAATATGGCTCGTGCTAGAAAGCATGGGCATCCCAACAAAAATTTTCAGAATTTGAACATGTCTCTTCGGAAGTTGTGCAATGCTGCCATGCTAGATACATATCTTTTGCCAGCTCAAATCAACGTGAAACAAGAAAGACTGATGCCATGGTTACAGTCACAGTGGATTGCTGGAAACCAACCCAAGCACGCTGGCTGTAAGGATTAACTACCAAAAACGAAAAATATTGAAATTTTTTATCACAATATTTACTTGCCTTCAAATAAGTCACTCAAAGATGAAAACGAAATATGAAAAAAAAATGTTTCTTTGGGTACATCCTCTCTGGCAAAATCTCTGGGAGCAAATAAAAAAAAGATGCCGAGAAAAAAATGCCAAAAAAAATCTTAATTTCGAAGCCTATCATATACTGCAGGTTTCGCCACTCATGGATTAAAGTTAACACACTCAATATGGGTGGTGTGAGAAGCTAGATTTTAATCCTGACTAATGGGTTGTAATGAGTAAGTAAGTGAGTAATATTAGCATCCTTTCAATAGTGCATGCCTGTATATCAAGACATACAGCAAAAGCATCATATTGCTCTGTTTCAAATATGAATCTCATGCTTGGTGTCCCTTTAACAAGCCGCATCACAGGGATTCCTCCGTACTGCCAAGTATATACAAAGGCCACCTTAGCTGGAGTGACCAGTAACATTGAGTAAAAGCAGCGCATGTTAGCAGACTTAGGTTTTCTATATCATCATGATGAGTATCAGATCATTATCAACTTTCATTGCCAACCGGTGGAAATGGCCTGCCTAGTGTCAGTTAATATTGGAATCATTGGAAATTTTTAGGATTTGGCTTTTACTAGTTATCATGACGTGAAAAAAGGGCACATTCTGCTAGTTTTTTTAAATTTTACTTGTATTAACTTACATACATAATTAGTCATTATAACCCTTTAGTCAGGATTACAACCTAGCTTCTCACACCACTTATGTAGTGTGTGTTAATTTTATACATGAGTGGCGAAACCTACAGTTTAAAGTCGACTCCGAACGACAGATTTCTAAGGAACTTTTCATGGCAATTTTATTTACTCTCAGAGTCTTTGACAGAAAACTGCTGAGAGGAAGTCGCCGAAGGAATATTTTTTCATATTTCGTTTTGATGTCTGACCTGGGGTTTGAATCGTGGCCTTGCGTCTAATAAGCCAACACACTACCTACTAAACTACGGCGACTCCCTTTCATAAAACTTAATAATAATCTTATAAATACAGTAGAAGTTAATTGTGTAAAATAATCACAGGAAATCTCCTCTGTACTGACCGGTATCTACAAAGGCCATCTTAGTATGCTAGCTGGAGTGACTCAGTGTTACTAGAGTAATAGTAGCACATGTTAGAAGACTACCGCTTTCACAAAAAAAGGGGATGAGCATGAGATCATTACCTTTTTTCATCACCAACTAGTCAAAATGACCTACCTAGTGTCAGTTGTATAAGACTTCATCAGAACTTTTATTGGTTCGCCTTTGACCATGGATCATTTTGTGAAAGAATGTGACCTACTGCCTACCGCATTTTACAAAACTTTACTTGCATTAAACACGATTGAAAATTTTTCAACAGTACAGGACTTAAATATCAAACACTTCTCCTTTCTTTATCCTGTATACCTTTATCACAAAGGTTTCTATTTCTTTGCCCCAATAGGAGAAATACTAACACTTTCCTCTCTTTCACACCTAACCTTTGCCATTTACAAGCAGGTTATTTAAATTCAAAATGTTTTACTAGGAAATAAACTAGACAAAGGGGGAAGTTAAACATACGAAGCTTATCTATCATTGAAATGGTAACACACTTCTTTAACCATAACAGGATAATAAAACTGAACCGCACACAATCAGACAATAATAACAATAAAACTAAAAAAAAAACTAATACACTTCCACACCCATATCTACACACACATATACTCGTTTAAATTTAAAAATCCTTAAAGGCCTGCTAGGCATAGAAAACGTTCAGAATTTTTTTATTTTTTTTTTAAGAAACAGCAGTAGACAGACAGTGTAGGACATAAAAAATGTACAAAAAATACTTCCATATGTTTGAGCCTGTACAATAGAATATAGAATCCTTTTTACAAACATTATCCTGCAAATGCAACAGCAATACCACAAACAATAACAGCGATAATGGCAACAACACAGAGCGTTTCAATGAATAAATGCGAAAAGTAAAGAACGAAAAAAACAGGCGTAAAAAGAAGGCTATTTTAGATTTAAACACCAAAAATAAAGGAAAACGAAAAATGAAAATGAAAAGGAAAATTCTTAACCATTACATGGTGATACACAATCACTTATGTATGCCTCTATCGCTATAATAAAAATAAAAAAATGAAATAAAAAAAGCAACACAAACAAATAAAATCAGGTCTGCTCCACATATACGAGTATATTTTATCCAGCTACTGATCCTTTTGCAAATATTTATACTGTTTATGTGTAATGAATAAACAGAATACACATGTGCATTTCCGTTCCTTTTTTCTATTTTTCTTTGCATGTGTAAGTATATGTATGTATATGTAATGTAATGTTTATTACACATTACATATGTTTATTACACATTACATATGCCTTATATTCCCACAGCTCTGCTGCTGTGTTGCTTTTCTTTCTTTTCAACAAGTCATACGGAGTTTATGTTGTAAAATTACATCCTTAACTGGCGAGTATTTTTTTATTCTGCTTCTGCTTCTATTTCTGTTGCTTTTTTGTTGTTATTCTTGGGAAATAAAATTTCCCATGTGTGCTTCTCCCAAAGGCTTAAATAAAATTTTACGCCATGTAGGCAACAAATAAGGATTAAAGGAAGTCTATAAAATTATATTTGTCTCGTTGAAAAAGGAAAGTTAAAGATTACAATGGGGCCTAAAGGATTTTTGAAATTATGACAATCAAAGGTTTTTATACGGGAGTTTGTTTTGGTTTTTTTTTGTGTGTAAAAGACTCGAGTTTATCTTTTTATTGCTGTGATTATATTTCGTTTTGATAGAAAGAAACAAAAAAATATCCTGCAATTATGTACTCACATTACTCTCCATTATATGGTGTATATTACAGAATTATTTTGAATGCCAATGTAGCCCGCAATATTATTTAAGAGGAGGTTATGTGAGTGACATGCCTTGCTAGAAGATCACTTCCAAAAAATAAAATTTGTTCAGGCCATCTAAATTGAAATTATTTCAGTGTTGAAGTGGAATCACTTTTCGTCAAGCTTCTAAGCAAGAAACAGTCACTAGAGACTAAATCCGGGGAATAAGACAAAGGACTCAGGGATTAATAGATTTATTCATGTATTTTACACCTTTTTTCCATATTCTTTTTAACCAACGCAGTAGTCTGCTGTCGAAGTCGCCGTGGTCTAGTAGGTAGAGTGTTGGCTTATTAGACGAAAAGCCAGGCCAGACATCAAAATAAAATACAAAAAGTATTTCTTCGGCGACTTCCTAAAATTTCCATGAAAAAAGTTTCTCAAAAATCAGTCGTTCGGAGTCGACTTAAAACAGTAGGTCCCACCACTCATGTATAAAAATTAACACACACAACATAAGTGGTGTGAGAAGCTAGGACGTGGTACAATGGGTCAATTCAACCTCCGGGTACTGTACTTGTCTTTATTGACAAGTACACGTCCTCTAACCTAACCTAACCTAACGCAGTAGCTCAAAAGTTCGAAATGCAAAAAGTCACGAACTTTATTGACAGCCCTCGCACATGTAGGATGTACGCCAATGCTGGTTAATTTTCCGGTGAATTTTTCAATAATATTTCGCCATAGGATATGATAAAAGATTCCACGTCTTACCCTAGTCCATTAGCTTACATATTTTCTTTGTCTGACTTGTGGTTTGAACCGTAGCTTCACGTTTAATAAGCCAACACACTACCTACTGCAACGGCGACATTTTTCTTTTGTTATGTAGATATTTTCCTTGTCTATAGGAATACTGTTATTATTTCGCCCACAGTATTCTAGAGAGTCTTCGTCAGACCAAGTTATTATCAAGTTTGGAACCCTTAAGATCGATTTTCAAAGAATATATTGAGCTGAAAAGATCAGGAAAGTCCTTTCAATTTGTTCATTCTTCCTCTGCGGATCCTCAGATAACTGGACAGTTTTTAAACGTTTAGATTTTGAAATTTGTAGTGGCCGTAGTCTAGTATGTAGAGTGTTGGCTTATTAGACATGAGACCTTGGTTTAAACCCCAGGTCAGACATCTCCAACAAAACGAAAAGTGAAAATATATTTCTTAGGCGACTTCCTCTCAGCAGATTTCTGTTAAAAACTCTGAGAGTGAAATAAAATTTGCCATGGAAAGTTTCCCAAAAATCTGTCGTTCGGAATCAATTTTGCAGACCCTGCTACTCATGTATAAAATTCAGACACACAACATAAGAGGCGTAGGAAGCTAGTTTGTAATCCTGTCTGAAGAATTGTAATGGGCAATTATGTATGTAGGTAGGTATGTATTGACAGGCTGTTATTATGACGAGGCAGAGAAATATCGCAAGATGAAGAGTTTCAGAGAAAATTCCAACACACAGCCTTATTATCAAGTTTGAAACCCTTAATGTAGACTTGCAAAGAATCCATTGAGATAATTAGATCAGCGGGTCAGGTCTCTCAATTTGTTGATCCTTACTGAGGGGATAATCTTGTAAGGGAAATGTATTCAACGTTTGGGTTTTGAAATTTGAAAAATTGTATGAATTTACTTTACGGTTTCGAAATAATCAATAGCAGCAGGGATTTGGTCTTGTGGCTGGCTTATCCTTTTTCATGATCTTGACGGCTAAGGGACTGCTTTAAAATCTAAGATAAATTGCTTAACAAACTCTCCTAGTATTTGATATGTTTCGTTTTCTGCTTGCTACAATATGTATGTCAACCAAGACAAATTCTTTGTTTTTGGGCAAACAAATCAGAAATCATTTCACCGTACCTTGCTCCATTGCCTATAATGTTGAGTCCAATGATGTCGTAACCTCTGATCCTGAACTGTAGCTCCTGAACTGTATCGGATTGCTTCTAATTATCTGCTATTATAACCAAATTCATTCATTACATCCAAAACCATCTGTAGATGTGGTAGTTTGTTCGTACTCTGGTGTACCAGGTCATGATTTTCAAACTTCTTTTGATCAATTTCGATTTTGAATGGTAAAACCTTTTAAAATCATGTTCGTCCACACCACTTTTCTATTAAAATCTGACAAAGAATTTTCCCAGCTACTTTGCGACTTGGGGAATAATCCTTTCTTCCGCGTTGGGTTGTAGAATAGTACCAGTTGTCCTTCATGGAAACCCTCCGTGTTTGTTGCACGATCATACCTGGCCTTCATTCTATCGCTTACAGGACAGGGTCCGTCGCTATCCGCTCGAAAGGTGCGCCCGAGTTTTGTTGTTGCAACTGACCTCGACTTTCTTTTACTGGACCTTTAGCTGGAATACACTGGCTACAGTTTGCTATTCAATCCGACATGGCTTGCTGACATCCAACCCAATAAAAGCATTGTTTTAGCCTTTCCAGCGTCTTTGTCACTCCGAGATGTCCTCCGCTAGCTCCATTATGGGACTCCTTTAACACTTCTTTCGTCTTGGAGGAAGGCACTACTAATAGATTGGATAAGGTCTTGCCATCAGCGCTTTCCTAACGCGGATGTAAGCATCCGTTTATCAATCGTAAACTGTCCCATAGTGCCCAATATGCTTTTGTAAGAGGACCTTCTCTGGATATCTCATTTCTGGTAGGTCGTTTGTCCTCTTCCTTAGCTGCTATTAAACATTTCATATGTTCTTTAAATTTAAAATTTCTTTAATCCTATAAACATTCATACTAGTAGGCTTACTGCAACATGTTGCTAAACATTGCCTAAGCAACATACATAAAAAGAATGAATGTTGAATATTCAATACAAACAGAGAAAAGGACAGCATTTGTAAAGGGCATGTTTTCGAAATGCATGACTCACCTCGACCAAATGTCTGTGCAACCGCTAACATTATGCCAGAAATCTTAACACATGCCACATGTTGTTAATTAATGTAATTTTATTGTTGTTGCTGTTGTTGTTCCTATTGTAACATTTGTAGTTGTAGCTCAAATTACAACACAAACCCCTTTTTTGTATTGTTTTGTATTTGAGTAAGCATGTACGTGTGTAAGGCTGTGTGTGGTGCACAAAGCTGTCTAAAGGAGTACAGCGGAAAACAGTATCCTGCTGTTGCTGCCCTAGTTGGCTGGCTAGGATTTTGGTTTAAAAAAATTGTTTCAAACAATTCCTATATTTTTTGCCACGAGTTTTCTTGCTTTGTAATGCTGTTGTTGTTGTTGCTATTGTTTTTGTAAAATTTCTGCAAGTATGCGCTTAAAAGTGTAAATCTTAACGCCTTGTAAAATGAGATTCCTTGAGGGTATTGCAATTACCTGCTACCAAGTGCAACAAATGCAATTAAATTTCAATGAATCAGTGAGTGAATAAACGGCACAGTGACGGACTGAATGTTGCCTTGCATGTTACCATAGATTTGCAAAAACCGGTGGTTTGTTACAACCTCTGTTACTCTCTGGTGCACTTGTTAGAGGTTAAGGTTTGGGTGGTGGTTGCTTGGCAAGAGATTTAAAAGAATGTATTCTAAGGTAGAAAAAAGTTTAATATCACCTGTTCAACACTGCTGGTGTGGCATTGAAAATATCTTGAATAAATTTGCTTCATGCCTCTGTAATTGACTATCGAACTATGGGGAAAGATACCTATGTAGAGAATAAAAAACATCGTGACTTAATTTAGGCATTTCGATACCTATTCATACCCAGTACAACCTATGCTGGTATCATACGTGATACGTACAATACAGCAGGCATTGAATTGATTCGTCCATTTTACGTATCTCTGTTGGCCTCTTCTTTGGATACAAATGCTTCCTCTCCCTTGTATTCTTTCCAGCACACAGAATGTTTCTAATTCCCAGGCGTTGAATTGATTCGCCCACTTTACGTATCTCTTTGGCCTATTTTTTGTATCCAAATATTCCTCTCCTTTGTATTCTTTCCAGCGCACAGAATGTTTCTAATTCCCTACACAGACCATTCATTTCAAACACTTCCTTCCTTTAGACTTCTGCCTTCATCTGCTTCGATAACAACACCTCGTTAAGGGGTGGCTAGATTAACCCCTGGATTTGTGCTTGCCTCTGTACTTGTGGGTGGGTGTCAGTTGTAAAAAATCTTGTTACTTAATTTATTGCACAACAACAAAAACAACAACAACAATAACAACCATAAAAACAACACGAAATTGTTATTGTAAATAAATTTGATTGTGTTTCTGTACAAGGCACACCCCCTTAAGATAATGTTGCAATAAAAACAAAAAAAGACGGAAAATCTAAACAAATTACAAAGGGGCGTGCAACAGCATGTCCATTAAAGCCTAAACAAAAGGGTGACAAGCAACAGTAAAACATTTGTTGGCAAGCATTCTCAACTCGTCTAATTAAAAATTTAATTTAAATTTTAAAATAAAAATTTTCTTAATAAACAAATCATGAAAGGGCTTAACCGCCAACGCATGCATGCTAATGGAAGTGAAAGATTTTTTTTTGTTTTTTGGTTTTTAGAAACAGGAAATAAAAATACTCATGCAGGCATACCCATTAATTGCTTAAGGGATTTTGTTGAAAGCACCTAAGCATGTATGTTTTAAGACCAATGGCTTAAAGGCCTGTAAGGGAAACTGATTTCCTAACCCCCCCCCCCCCCATAGTAGAAATTACGTTCACAGGTAGACAAGTGCAATTGGGTGGTAACTCAAGCGCTCATGTACTTTTGAAAAACGAATTTCATCTTCTCTGCAGAGTGTACAAAAAAATTGTGTGAAGAAATTTGCTGATCTGCTGATCCTTTGGTTTCCAGTGACATCCTTGAGGAATATGCTGATTTCTTCAAAATGCTGAACAAAATGCGCTGTGGCATATTTATTAAGGACTTAGATACTAAAGTCCTTAACTATTCACTGCAGTATTTTCCGGGCGAAAGAATAATCATTTGGAAAGCGACGCAATACTTTTTGGGTGGCGGGATTTTCCCTGAATTTCTCTGATTTAAGTCGCCGTAGTCTAGTAACTAGTGTGTTGGCTTATTATACGTAAAGCCAGGGTTCGAGCCCCAGGCCTGACAACAAAACAAAATACAAAAAGTATTTCTTCGGCGACTTTCTCTCAGCAGATTTCTGGCAAAAACTCTGAGAGTAAATAAAATTGCCATGAAAAGTTTCTCAAAAATCTGTCGTTCGGAGTCGACCTTAAACTGTAGGTCCCACCACTCATGTATAAAATTAACGCGCACAACATAAGTGGTGTGAGAAACTAGGTCGTAAACCTGACTGAAGGGTTGTAATGACCAGTTATGTATGTATGTTCTCTGATTTACTCGGTCTAGCAGGCTGTGATTAAGTCAATAACGAACAACTCTTCGAATTCTATTCTCGCCCATGAATACTGTTAACCTCACAGCGAAATTTTATTCAAAAGCTCCTCTGTATTCCAAAAACACGGGGATATCGTACGAAATTGAATTGCTGATGGACTGATCAGCAATCTTCAGCATACTACCGCCCATAGGTATTTCGATTGCCTCAGTTAGGGTTGGTATTTTTGGGTGGCGCAATTTCCCTGATAATCTTCTAATTTACTTGGACAAGCAGACTGCGATTAAATCAATAACGAACGTCTCTCCGACTTCTGTCCTAGTCTGCGAAGGCCAAAGATTTCAGAGGGAAATTATATCTGTTGTATACCCGATTTCGGTCTCGCAGGCTGTGATTATGTCATTGACGAACATCCCTTCGATTTCTGTTCTTGCCCATGAATGCCCATAACTTCACATGGAAATTTTATTCAAATGCTTCACTGTATTCCCAAACACGGGGATATCGTCCGAAATTGTATTGCTGATAGACTGATCAGGGCCAGTGTGGAGTTTGCAAACTTCAGCATACTACAGGGCATAGGTACTTCGATTGCCTCAGTTAGCGTAGGTATTGTCAGGTAATTGGATTTCCCCTGAAAATCGTTTAATTTACTTCGACAAGTAGGCTGCCATTAAGTCCTCAAGGTACGTCTCTTCATCCATTCTCGTTCATTAACGTTAACGATTTCTCAGGGGAATTACATTCAAAACAAATGAAATAGTGTCTCAAGAATCTCTGAAGACCTTAAACTATAGGTCCCTCCAGTCATGTATAAAATTAACACACACAACAGGAGTGGTGTGAGGAGCTAGGTCTTAAGCCTGACTGAAGGGTTCTAATGGCCAATTATGTATGCGTTAAGCGCACAGTTGCTAGTTTTACTGCTCCGTCTGTCTTATTGGAAAGAACGTCAATAGACTTGGAATTTTCGTCCAATGTCTTCTGCAGAACTGTGGATCTAAAGACAAGGAAGTGCGGGCCTGAAGACAAGGAACTGAGGGTCTGAGGAGAAGGTTAGGTTAGGTTAGGTCTGAGTGGTAGCTCTGATTTCACAAAGCTCACTTGATCACGCATAGCGGCCCGTTGTGATGCCATGGGTGAACGCAGTCCCTGTACTGACCAAGTTCCACCAAGTTGCACATCAAAAGCACGACTACCCTACACTGGAAAACCATACAGAAAGTTTGATAATCGCAGCTATATCCTTGACATCAATAGATGATAGCTCTGTCAAGGTGACAAGAAATGGGAAGATAAATAACCTATATCTATCTACACCTAGCAAGAGGCGGTCACTGACAAAGAAAGTGGATAACAGTCTCCTCTTCCTCAGCGGATCTCCATCCACGGCAGAAGTCGTTAGATGGGAGCCTCATTCTCTCCGCGTGTCTACCCATAACGCAATGACCTGTAAGCACGGCCACGGAGCAGGATTCCTCATTGACCCAGAATAGGTTGGCTTCCCGAGAGAATCTCCTCGCAATGTCCAACTTGATCGAGGCAAGTGGCATACCCAATTCAATTGAAGAGGATTCCGGAAGCAGCGCACCAGCTCTGGCGAGCTCGTCGGCCCTACAGTTTTCCGGAATGTTACTGTGCCCGGGGACCCACACCAGTGAGACACTGATGAAGCGCCCAGAAAGAAGGTCGAGACAAGCGGCGACATTCTCTAACGATCCTAGAGTTATTCACGAAACACGATAGAGATCTTATCGCGGCCTGACTATCAGAAAAGACCAAGAAGCGAGTGAAAGGAGCACCGTTGACGAGGATCTATTGAGCGGCCCGGTAAATTGCCGTCACCTCCGCCTGAAACACGCTGCAGTAGTCCGGCGAGGAGAAGGAAAATAATATCTTCCACCACATGCTTCAATGCCATGAATGTTCTTGACGTTCTCTCTTCTTTTATCATCACTCCAGGCGATTTAAAGATTTCTGGGAAGCAAAATTTGTTTTGAAGTCACGTTGGTTTCCTTAAGGGAAAGTTTGATTTACGGTTCGAATTGATGTGAATGATTTGTATGACTCTGACCTGATTGGTGCTCTGACCTAATTGTTGCACAAGGAGCAACAATAATAATAATAATAATTTTTTTAATAATATTAAATATTTAATAAATTTTAGTAATACTAATTTTGAAATGCTCATAGTCCCCTATGGAATTCTTGTGGCCACTTTCGCCATAGCGATCTAATTTCCGCTGAACTGCATAACTGGCCACGAAAATGATGTATGAATGTGTACCAGAAGGCGAAGGGTGTTCCATAAGGCAAAGATCTTCGCCTAATGAAAGTTCCTGTTGTCATACAGTTTATAATGAAGCTACAGTCAGTCCTGTACCACAAGTGTACCCATCAATTTTCCACTCTTTTGTGAAAATGGGTGTTCCAATCCGAGTGGAGTGTTCTTCACTATTCCATAATCACCTGCCTGGTATAAGAATCCCTAGGCCAGTGATAAACATAGTTATTGCATAACCTAAATGAACAAAAAAATGTCGCGAAAAATTTAATTCCATAGAAAATATTGAAATTGAAATTTCCTTTCCTTTTGCCAAACGTCTGCTCCTTTCTCTCTTTCGCTCTCTAGTCAAACATATTGCCTTTCTTTTCACGTTTTTTCTTTCATGAATTTTTTCTCATATTTTTTTTTCAGATTTGCAACAGATTTTATTGATATACGCGAGAAAGAAACGAGACGTGGCACACGTGGCGTTGGCAATCCAGAAAAACGTGGCCGGGCAGCGCGTTTACATCAAAGGCGACAACAGCAGCTACAACAACAACAACAACAAATGTTTGCAGATGATGCTTCAATATCTATGACCTCCTCACAACAAAAGCATGAAACTATGACAACAACAACAACAGCACATTTAAATAAACAACAAAAACAACAAAAACAGCAACAACAGCAACAATACAATAAGAAATTTGATGCCACTACAGATACTGATGATGATGATGATGAAAAAGATAAAACAGGCAATGGAACATTATCTTTAGACTCAGCTGCTGTACTCAAGTCAAGTGATTTGAAATCTTTAGAAAATTCCAATAAAAATGTCAGCACAAATGCAACAACAACAACAACAATAAATATAATAACAACAAATAGCAGCAGTAGCAGCAATAATATTAGCAATGCCGGCAATAAAATTGGTATGACATCGTATCCAACAACAAACATCAACAATAACTCCAGAAAACAACAGCTAACGAAGCAGGAAGAGCAGTTAACGCCAGCAAAAGTAGCAACAATACGTTCATCATCGGTAGCGCCACCGCGCCAACAGGACTTCTCATCCGAAGAGGATAACAATGGCGGTGGCGGTGGTGTCCGTATTAAACCAGAAGATTTATTAGAATTACAAGAACGCATAACAAAGGAAATACTCAATTCGAAATTACAGGAAAAGGAAATGCTTGAATTACAGGTAAAACTTAACATTTAGCGGTAAACATTTACAGTTTTACAGCCATTATTAATATAGTATAGGTAGGTGTAGGTGTAGGTGTAGGTGTACTTATGTATGTATGCATGCCACAAAACTTGTAAATGTGTGTGTGTGTGTGTGTGTGTAAGTAAAGAGTGTGTTTTATGTTCATTTTCTCTTTTTTTATTTTATTTACCCCCTGTTTTTTTCAGTTCTCTTTTCCTTAATGTTTGTCTGGCTAACTGTATATGTATGTATGTATGTGTGTTTGTTTCTGTGTGTGTGTGTGTGTGTATGTATACAAAAGCTTATTGGTTTGTATTTGCTGGCGGCATTAGTGGCATACCAGTAAGTTGCTGTTGCTATTGCTGTTTGCCATTGAATTGAAAGCGGTTTTTTTTATTTTATTAACGCAATAAATTTTTAACGTTTAAAGCTTAAAGGTCTTAAATTGCTTTTTAAATTCCAAATAAATTTCAATTTATTGCACAGAGAATGTTTAATAAAATTGGAAATTATTTTAAAGCAATGCCAGGAGCAGTAGAATGTTAAGGCAAATGAATTGCTGCCATTTTGGCAAATAACAAAAGAAATAAAATTTTTAAAAATCAAGGTCCCGTAAGGTATTTTTATTGGCTGCCGTCATGGCGCTACTTAAAAGACTGAAAGTGTTGTACAAAAGTTTTTAAAATCTTAATCTGTGTTCCTTCACAATATTTTTCCTTGGATTTATTTTGTTCATCAGTCTTCTACATAACGAATGTTTGAAACGTTTTCTTAGTATAAATTCTAGTCGAAAACTTCTTGCTCCATATTCTGTGTAGTTCAAAGTAAGATATCCATATGCGTTGTATGTTTCTCAAGCATAGTCTAGAATGACAGAAGACACCTCCAAACAATTATTTCTTTCATATGAAATGACATTTCTACTTTCACTGCGGGGTTAAACGCACCTCTAACGACTGTAGAATGAGCCTTAGGTTAGGCTGGGTTAGGACGAAGTGGTAGCTTTGATTGCCAAAGCACACTTGAGCATTTACGAGCTACACGTTGTGACGCTAAAGGTAAGCGCAGTCTTTGTAGTGACCGGATTCCACCAAACTCATCGAAGAAATTAGTCAACGCAAGCGCTGCACTGGAATGAGCATAATCCCTAAACTTTTGTTTTGAAAGCCTACCTATTGTACTCAAGGCACCCAAAAAACATATCCACGTTTTAGTGAATGAACAACAAATGGGTGAAGCTGCAAATCCTATTGCAAAATACGCCAAATATTAAGACATGAGGTATGAGAACATCATAGAATCAACAAATTCGAAATATCCGCCTCACTTTCTCTAATAGAAACGATATTTTTCAGAGTGCGTACCTTGCAATGATGCACAGATCTAATCGCATCTGTAAAGCTTCATGTCTCAGCAAATTTCTTTATGGTTTTTGCAAATTTCCTTCATATCAGATTTATTATACACACATACATACATACATACATACATACATACATATTAGATCATTACAACTCTTCAGTTAGAATTGCGATCTAGTCTAGGACACCACTTATGTTGTGTGTGTGTTAATTTTATACATGAATCCCAAGACCAACAGTTTAATGTCGACTCCAAACCATAGATTTTTTGAGATTTTTACCTCTCAGAGTTTTTGCTAGAAATCTGCTAAAAGGCAGTCGCCGAAGAAATACTTTTTCATATTTCGTTTTGTTTGAAATGTCTGACCAGTGGTTTGAAACGTGAACTCACGTCTAAGAAGCTAACACACTACCTACTAGACTACGGCGACTAGCAAAACCTCCTGGTTTTGAAGTTCATTTTTGTTCATGCATTCTTGCATAGTTAAACGATCGATATTCGTCTGATAAATATTTAACATCTGGCAGGCTTGGCAAGCCAGCAGTTTTGAATTGAAAATTAGATCCCACGACAGCACCAGATTATAAGAATTGCAGCCAATCTTCTCACATCACCCGTGTTGCGTTCAGTAGAGAAAAAATTTGCCCGCTATTAGCGAATAATTGTATCCCGCACTGCCAAGACGAGTATACTTGTCCTATTTTAAATATATTATAACATGCAGGCTTTTGAATTTGAATTTTGACACTGTAATCGACAATAGTGAATTTCTAAGTGTTGCCAATTTTCACAATGTGTCTCGTTTTATTCCATTTTCTTTATTTTATCCATCTGCGTGATGCGTACGCAAATACGAAAAAGGATATCGAGTCATTCTGCCTTCCTATTGTCAACGACGAGTATACTCGTCTTTGGTTTTCTGCTTGTAAATGATTATGTACGATAATATATGTGCTCTTAAAAAGAAATAACAGGGTTTTGGTAAACAATAACACTCAAAATATAAATGGCAATGGGAATGACTTCATATAATTTAGGCTTGGCAGCGAATGGATTAAACTGCAGTTCGATTATTTTAAATTTAAATTCCAAAATTCATTCACTATACGAGGGTGGTTTCAAAAATTAGTAGGTGTAACAAAGATTAGACAACATTGCAGTGCTATTTCAGCTGAAGTGGACTGTTAAGAAACGAATAAATTTTTCTGAAATTGTCATACCCATAGGTCACAGCTTTTCTACTATAGGTAAAGGGTTTCATCAGTATGTCTGTTTTAGTCTAGCGATTTTTGCTTGTTTGCTCCCCTGCTGTAGGTCTGTCTGTTTTAGTCCAGCGTTTTTTGAAGCAATTTCACTACCCACAAAACCCCTGTGTCTCGGAACCCAGCAAAGTGTCATCCTGTATGTACATCAATTTGTCATTCATCTGAAGACCCAGCAAAATGTGATCCTATTGCTCTGTGCCAAGGGGTTGATATTGGTTTAGCCTTCTATATCATTCGCATTTGTAGGACAAGCCCTTAATACCACTTGACTTTGTAAGATTACAAATGTACTTTCCTTCAAAGGATTGTATCGTGACACTAATTTCGTATAAAGCCACACTATATATCCTTGAAGTCGTCGAAGTTTAGTTGGTAATCCGTTGGCTTATTACTCGTGAGCAAAGCTGCCAGATCAATGAGGCACCAAATCGTCAAATATTTAAGAAAAAATCGTCAAAATCGTCAAAGACGTTTATTGAAATCGTCAGAAAAAATAAATAAATAAATAAAAATTAAGTACATATGTATCTGAGTTCAAAAATATAACATTTAAAAAAATTTGTTAGAAATTAAACGCTAGCATCCCTCATCTGCATTTATTAATTTTTTTCCTAAAATGGAGAAATATTATATCATTTTCAGGCAAAAATTGTTCAAGGTTTAAACAATCTATATCAATGGGCGGTGTATATTTATTTATTTATTTATTTAGGGTGTCAAAAGATTTTGACGTTCTAATTGAAAATTCAGTGTAATGTTGGCTGAAACCGACACATTTTTCAGTTCCTTCTTAAGATCTTATCATCTGATCCTCCATTTATAACCGAGCGAGAATGGAATACAACTCTCATGTATGGGTTGGTGCCTCAACGTCCGTGTACAGCAGAGGTCATAGTAGCTCGTTAATGACGGTAGTGTATCCTATTCCATTGAATTATTGGAGCATCGTTGCAATGTGGTTTGTGTTTCACTGTTCTATCGCTACTATAAAAGGATTTTGCTCGAACGAAATAAGGGGACTTGTTCCCGAAAATCATATATTCCTACGTAACGCTCGTCTTTCCGGGCCAGCACCGTATGTGGTCGATTGGCCAGTGGATCGCAAAACACATTACAGAAAAAATACGTTTTTAGTCGGAATATTCGTATGTGGAACTCAATTCCTTCAGAGGTTTTTCCTGTAACTTATGGTATAAAAATATACAAGCCTAGTGTCTATAAACACTGTTCTCTCTTTCCTTCTTCCCATAACATATTTTCATAGTTCCAAGCACAATGCCATCCATCCCCTTCGTTCTTCCGATGGTAATATTAGAAGCTATACTCAAATTTTGAAATTGCCTGAGTTGTAATTTTTTGGCTTTGGTTAAAAAGGAATAAAATGCAGAAAAATCATCACAGGTATTCGAAAGTAACTTAAGAATATAATAATTTGCTCCCTGTTTTAACTAACATAAATTTCGTAGTAACAATTGCAAAGTAAATACCAAGATTAAAGTGGCTTTGAATGTATTAAAATGAAGAATATGATGTAATTTTTCTTTTCCAAAAATCGTCAAAATAAGGACATAAATCGTCATATCGTCAATATGATATTTTTGGAGCTCAAAATCGTCAAACTGACGATAAATCGTCAAATCTGGCAGCTATGGTCGTGAGGCCCAGGTTCAAACCGCAGCTCAGACATCGCCAACAAAACGAAATTTGAAAGAATATTTCTTCGGCGACTTTCTGCAGATTTTTGGCTAAAATTCTGATAGTCAGTAAAATTTCTCAAAAACCTGGCGTTCGGTGTAGATTTTGAACTGTAGGTCCTGTCACTCATGTATGAAATTAACACACACAACATTAGTGATGCGAGAGGCTAGGTCGTAATCCTGACTGAAGGATTGTAATGATCAATTATGTGCTTTTACTCGTATATCCTGGAACATATTACCCAAGCAATTATTTCACAGCATCTAACTTATAACACTCCAACCATTTTAAACGATTCAATAAAAGGCCAGCAACTACAATAAGCAGAACAACAACAACATTTTCATATGAAAATCATTTTCTCAGGACAACTAACGAAAAATATGAAAAATCCTAACAAAGGGAAGGACATCACAAAAAAAAATTGAAAAATATTTTTTAATAAAAAAACGAAGTGTAAGAAGAAGAAGAAGCAGAAGAAGAAGAATAATAAAAAAAGTTTAATTCATTTGAAAACTTTCAAGTGAAAAAGCATGGCTCACAGGGAAATTGCAATATGCGTTGGCTGACAAGGTGAATAAACAGCACACGGTTGTTATAGCAAAATCAGAACGATGAAAAAGAAAAAAAAATGAAAAAAAAATTACAACGAAAAAAATTGTCATAAAACACAGGCAGACAAGCAGACAGACAATATGCAGGTCCACGTCACATTCAAAGTATGAAAAAAAAACCAGAAATTCTGTTGAAAAACCTGGTGTATTGTTTTCACGTTCATGTGAAAAACTTTTTATTCAAAAAGCTTTAAATTAAAAATCGTTTAAACGTTTGTTGTTGTTGTTTTTGCTATTGGTTGGCTTTACTTCGTCCTTGACAACCATTGCTAGTGCGGTGTACGGTAACGCTGTTGTCATGTTCTCACTTGGTGTCAGGACAATTTAAATGGTATGACTTTACGTTTCGTTTTTCATATTTTTTCTTCTGCGTTTACGTTTACGTCTCTCCGTTTTGAAAAAAACAGCTATGAATTGCTGTACAAGTGGTTAAGCTTGTTGTGACATGAATAGTTTTCCTGATAACTTTATTTCCTGGTTTTTTTCTTTTCTTTTCGTCCTTAATGTGGTTTAATTTGAAAACTCAGATTCTGTGCAATTAAATGGGAAATGTTAAGTAACCGGCCAGCGGGAAGGATTTATTGTAAGCACTGGCAAATAGAGAATAAGTAGAGAATGATAATGTAGTTAAGTATGGGGAATGAAAATTTATTTCACCCTAAGTTATCCTGTAATTCTTTTTTCATATTGCTGACGCTCTCTATAGGTTTGAGGGCCTATTGTGTACCCCTTTAACAAGTATTCTTAAGCTAATCAAAGATTGCAAAATTTGCACAAGATTTAGGCACCCAGAAGTGGGTATCAGTCCCCAGTTATTGAGCCTTTTGGCACCCAAGTATAGCAAACCAGGCCTAAAACTCCGAACGGATTTTTCTTACAGGTCAATATGTATTAATTGAAGTCACCGAGGTCTAATACGTAGTGTGTTGGCTTATTAGACATAAAGTTTCGGTTTAAAACCCAGGTCAGACATCTCCAACGAAACGAAATATGAAAAAATATTTCTTCGGCGACTCCCCTCAGTAGATTTCTTGCATGCCATGAAAATGTTTCTCAAAAACCTCTCGTTCGGAGTCGACTTTTAACTGTAGTTCCAGACACTCATGTATAAAAAATTAACACACACAACATAAGTGGTATGAGAAGCTAGAAGGTAATTCTTACTGAAGTGTTGTAATGACCAATTATGTATGTATGTATGTCAATACGTATTAAAACCACTTCTCCAGAGAATGGTACTCACGTCTTTGGATGGACACGGAGAACTGGATAAATTTAAATGGAAGCATAAAAGGGTAACCCAAGCGATAACAGTAGTTCTTCTGACGTCATCTGTCACAGTGTTCATTTACGACTTTTTCAGCGTGTTTTTATATCGGCGTATTTGTCATGTACTTAGAAACAAAACGAGGACCAGATGACTCGTACAATCGGAGTAAATCCCATAAGATCAACTGCACTGACCTAATGTCCTACTAGCAAAGGCTCCGTACTGGAAATGAAATGAGAAGATATCCCATCTGGCAACTATGGGGTACGACCAAGAAAATAGGCTTCATTTTGTTGTGGTGGGACGAAGTTGTCGTAATCTGTCAGCTGATCCTTAAGGATCCAAGCAGTCCTAACAAACTAGAATTTTGTTACACGATATCCCTCTTGTGGAAAATTTCTGAGCGAGATGGGAAGGCATTCTGTTTTCTGTGTGACTACTCACCTAGGCAATGAGGAAAACCTAGTCCAACTAAGAAAGACACTGAACTGTCAACTACACACCATAGTTTTCATCTTCTTAAGGACAGATTCCGCAGTTTGTGAAGTCCAGATTTACTATAGACGGTGTAAGGCTGATAAGCATGCTTGCCTCTATGAACAAGCAATGTCTATAGCGGTGAGTTACTTTACTTATTAAAACCTACTTTATCAGAAGAGGTGGCTCTGTCTGGCCCTTCTATACTGTTTGTTGTTACTGTTTGTTGTTACTGTTAACCTTTCGGAGAGGACAGGTGCTAAGGAGCTTCCTGTTTAGAGTATTATTCGGAAAGAATTGAGTTCGGAAACCATGTTGAACAGTTGTTCATCTTTTAAGAAGTTTGTGGATTACTAGAGTTTAAAGTGAAGCACCTTAATCTTTACTCCACACCATTTCTATAATGGATTTCTGGCGTTTCTTTTGTCTAAAACTACAGCAAATGCGTAAAAATTTACTGCGTTTTAGGTACTCATGTGAGAAGATTTCATATTTCGTACCATGACTTTTGCCAGGGCTACAATAGGTTACGTTAGGTTAGAGGACGTGTACTTGTCAATTAAGACAAGTACAGTACCCGGAAGTCGAATCGACCCATTGTACAACGTCCTAGTTTCTCACACCACTTATGTTGTGTGTTAATTTTATACATGAGTGGTGGACCTACAGTTTAAAGTCAACTCCGAACGACAGATTTTGGAGAAACTTTTTCATGGCAATTTTTATTTACTCTCAGAGTTTTTGCCAGAAATCTGCTGAGAGGAAATCGCCGAAAAATCACTTTTTGTATTTTGTCTTTGATGCCTGGCCTGGGGCTCAAACCCAACGTCTAATAAGCCAACACACTACCTACTAGACTACGGCGACTTCAAGGGCTACAATAACTTGGATGAGAAAAATGGTGACCTGACGTCATTAACCAACATGATCTGCAAACGGGAAATGGTGCTGGGATATGTATTCGCTAAACAGCTTGGGTAACCTAGTGTCTGTGGACGTTGGTTTTATTTGAACCTCATAATGATTTGAATTACACTGCATTTATGTTTTTGGATTGAGTCCTTCTCGGTAGTATATGCTGCTTCAAGATAGTGGTGTGAATATAGATTTTTTTCTACATTCTGCAGGTACTACAGCGTCTTTGGATCTAAGTGTGATTGGAGTAGTATTTATATTCCCTTCCAGTCTGTTCCATCTGATCACTGTGAGGTTATCATTTACACCAAAGTGATGTTATAAAGTTTACTAAGGTCCTTCAGCACTTTTATTTACAGCTAAAGGGTCCGCCAAATAACTTTTTTTTTTGAAAATGCTTTAAAAAAAAACTACTGAATATATTCTCAAATTTCTTTTTTTATTTGAAAGTACAATCCTTCTGGTTAATAATGGAAAATAATTTCATTCAAATGGCTGCCTCGACTGGCCATGCAGTGGCCTACATGATCGGTCCAATTTTTAAGCACATTATCGATTGTGTGCAGCTGTATTTCACCAATGGCTTCACGAATATTGTCCTTTAAAGCGTCAATTGTCTCTGGCTTGTCGGCGTAACATTTATCTTTGACGGCACCCCACAAATATTAGTCCAACGGTGTCAAATCGCAGCTCCGAAGTGGCCAAACGACATCTGCTCTGCGGCTGATAATGCGATCTTCAAAAACAGGGCGCAAAACATCGAGTGTAGCTTCGGCTGTGTGGCACATAGCGCCGTTCCGTTGTAACCAAATGTTGCCAATATCCTCCTCTTCAATTTTTGTGAACAAAAATTCGTTCAACATGGCCCGATTACGATCGCCATTGACTGTAACGGCCACTCCTTGCTCATTTTCGAAGAAAAATGGCCCAATTATGCCTCTGGACCAAAATCCGCACCAAACAGTGACTCGTTTTGGATGTGTCGGCTTTTCAATGTATGCGTGCGGGTTTTCTGTGCCCCAAATGCGACAATTTTCTTGTTTACATACCCGCCAAGATCAAAATGAGCTTCAAAATCGGCATCTTCTGGTGTAGGCTACTGCATGGCCAGACGAGGCAGCCATTTGAATGAAATTATTTTCCATTATTAGCCGGAAGGATTGTACTTTCAAATTATTGTACGAAGATCGGTCTATGTTGAGGTGCTGGTGTAAACTTCCTCTTCATATTCATATACAATGAGGCGATTAAATTTCAACTGACAAGCATGCTGTGTACTCGTGACTTTTAATACCATAGTTCCCTAAGGATTGTGAAGGTCCTTCTCTGAAGGGCTATCTGTCACCTATAAATTCATTTTCGTTTATATTTTTTTACAATACCTTGTCCACTGTCCCTAAACTAATTTTGTTTAGATTGAACTGAACTTTTGTAACTTTTATTAGCAAACAAACTTTCTTTTATTTTCATACACAAAAAAAGTTTTATTTCTCTAATATTCTGGGAAAATAAAACTTTTCTTTTCTTTGTTTTTTCTTTCCTTTTTTTGGCATTTTTTAATAAGTAAATGAATTCGTCTTTTTTAATGTCATTTTAGGAGAAAATCAATCGTGAGATATTAAATTCAAAAGTTTTTAATATGGATGCCAGCAATGGTGGCGGTAGACGTAAAAAGAAACGTAAAAATCAACGCGCTGTCAATGGCATGATGGCCGATGTAAGCGGTTATCCTAACAGTCCAAGTGCACCAGGTGGTATAGGCAGCAGCAGCAGCAGCAGCAGCAGTAGTAGCAGTAGCAGCAGTCAAAGTGGCAAATGGAAAAATGCCATTTCAGCTAAATCCAGAAGTTTAATGAATCTACACAACAATGAAGCTGGCAGGAGGGTAAGTTCATTTTATTTTATTTTATTTTATTTTATTTTTTTTTTTAACGAAAAAACAAAAACAAAATGTACCTGTTGTTTTTGTGCTTATCACTGACACTGCTATGCAAAGGGAAACATTAGTATGTACGAGAAAAAGTACTTTTCAAACTGGCATGGCTAATTCCAGGTTAAAAGTTTTATAACTGCTTTAACCGTTATGATATGAAAGCGGCAATTTCCAAAGTTATAATCAAATTAAGCATTCGGAAACAGAACGACAAACATTTCAAACACAACATATGGGCTTGTGAAATGGCAACAGACATTTAAAAGAGTTAATTGTGCAACAATAAAAAATGAAAAAGAACTGAAAACGTAATCAGCCGATTATCACTTATAAAATGTTCTCACATTCGTCATACTTTTAAAGACGTAAACATTTTGCTGAAAAGGTTATCAAAAGTTAGACTATCTAGGAATTAGTCTTCAGGAGATTCCTAGAATTAATTCTCCAACACACGAGCGATCGAACTTAGTCAAATGGCTGGTGATTTTGATTCCAAACTCTTATAGAAGCAGTAAGCGTTCCTTCGAAAGGGCTCGAAGAGCTTCTATGGCTTTCTTTACCCCTAAGCAGACGTTTGCTTAAAAATGGGGATTCAAACCCTTTACACCAGTGGTGCTCAAACACATACTATCATAGTTTTAGTTGTGTTGGTAAAGCAGCGGAGAACAAAATTCAACTTAATTTTTGAGTATCGTACACTGGGAAAATAAAAAAAAATAAAAAAATTGGTTTGTTGTGTTGCGTGCATGCACATAATGAACTTATGTATGTATGTATGTATGTATGTATGTATGTATGTATGTATGTATGTATGTATGTATGTATGTATGTATGTATGTATGTATGTATTGATGAATATATTGATGTATGTGTGTATGTATGTATGTATTGATGAATATATTGATGTATTGATGAATATATTGATGTATGTATGTATTGATGAATATTTTGAAGTATGTATGTATCAATACGTCTGTCGTCAAATTCAAAAAGAACATTCCGTCATCGAATGGACGGCACTGCTTTGCTGAAGCCAAAGCAACAATATATGATGCCTTTTTAAAAGGCAACGACAATTTAACGTTATTATATGGTAAATTATTGTAATCTGGTACGTCCGTTTCGTCAACCAAAATTAGAAAAAGATTCTGTTTTTAATTGCAATAATTTTAAAGTCCTATCATTTCCTTTAATGTTGTCGAAAAATCCATGGCTAGCCTCGTAATGTCTTTTTATAAAAAAAAAGAATTACGACATAAAGAGCGATAACACACAATACATTGTGCATTACCATCCATATTCTCTATAAAAAAGAAATCATATTCCCAATTTTCATCAAAAATTTTGCTGCGTGTATTTGCAAAAAACAAAAAATCATTCAGAAAAGTTGCGTAGCGAGATCTTGCCGCATCAAGTGCTAAACATCAACTGAATTGATTTTGTTCTCTGAGTTCAACACAAAACAACAAACAAGGCAACAAACACACGATCATTATAAGAAACCGCACAAGTAAGCTTATAGTGTAGGTGTGTCAACGCAGCGTCAGCAGAATTTTCTTTGCCTATCACATGTGATAGGAAATTTGGATTTTGAGCATCACTGCTTTACACTCTAACTATACAGGGCAATAGTTGAACTGATTATGTTGCTTGCAAGATTCTAGACAACGTTTAAAGACAATCTGTCATCCTTGTAAAAGAGCCCGTTCTTCATGGCTTACCAACTAGATCACCATTGATCTTCTTCTGGAACAAATGGGAATTCAAACCCTTTACACTCTAACTATTCAGGGCAACGACGATTGGTTTTACGTTGGTACCTGTCCGCGTGGACCTAATCCCACGGTTCTCTTCGCACAGGGTGAAATACAATGCGTCTACCAACGCCCCAAATGTAATAGACTGCTACACCTGAGTACCAATTCGAAGCCATGTATATTTGGACATGACTTCCCTCTTGGTTAGGAGCGGAGCCTCCGATCTTTGGGTCACGGCACCTGGTTGAGAATGCTACTCCACACCGAGCCTACTAACTAGACTCTTCCCGCGATTTGGGTCCAAACCACAGCCACCACGATGCTCCCAAAATGGGCCGCACCAGCAGCCAGGCAGGAACCGAGGTTCCAGAACTATACAGGGCAATAGTTGAACCGATTATGTTGTCTGCAAGATTCTGGACGACGTTTGAACACAATCTGTTATCCTTATAAAGAGTCCGTGTGAAACGCCACCAACTAAATCAGTACTGAACTTCTTCGGGAACAGTAGTCAGCTCTTACAGCAATTAAGTCGAAGTCGATTTACTGCTGGCCTAAACAGTTTCATGGATGCGCTAAACTTATAGATCTTTATATCCCGATACCGATTGATTATATAGAGTCCCCTACAAATATCTGAACGATCCCCTACAGCTATCACCGTCATCACCAATTAAAATTACTATAAAACAAAGCTGAATTCTTTCAAAAATACTCTCTTAACACACAAAGCGATAATTGTAGAGTTTTGCGGCAGCAAATCATAACGATTCCTAGGTTAGGTTAGGTTAGAGGACGTGTACTTGTCAATTAAGACAAGTACAGTACCCGGAGGTCGAATTGACCCATTGTACAACGTCCTAGTTTCTCACACCACTTATGTTGTGTGTGTTAATTTTATACATGAGTGGTGGGACCTACAGTTTAATGTCGACTTCGAACGACAGATTTTTATTTATTGAGAAAGTTTTCATGGCAATTTTATTTACTCTCAGATTTTTGCCAGAAATCTGCTGAGAGGATGTCGCCGCAGAAATACTTTTTGTATTTTGTCTTGATGTCTGGCCTCGGGCTCGAACCCTGGCTTTACGTCTAATAAGCCAACACACTACCTACTAGACTACGGTTCCTATGACCATTAAGAAGCTGCTCAGTATTGTATGAGCACATACTGAAAACTTGAACAAGTATGCCATGAAGTTCTTTCGCTTGTCATATCGATGTCCATCATTTGTCCTTGCAGGTCTCCTTAATTTTGAACCACACTGAAAAATTCCGTTGAGAGCCGCGCATAGTGATGCCTTACTCACTTTAAAGATTGAAATTGGAAAAAAATTTACTCCGTAACTAGTGCTTCCTGAGTAGAAGAGTACATTTTCAAACGCTAAGTTAAGCTAGTCGAATCGTAACTCATTTTTCTCCAACTACTTAGCATTTATTATGTGGTCGTTGTCCTCGCGGGCACTGCCTCATTGGGAGGCGTATCGGCTGGCTAGGCTTACCGTCGTGTGATTTCTGCTGAAGTTGCAGAGGAAGAGGAAGAGATCGCCTGTCGCTTAATAAATCTCTGCCAGTTTTCACACGAATGTCTACATGAATACTGGGAGACGCATTCTTGATATCGAAATTTAAAATAACGATCGGTAAGTCGAGCTGGCTGTCTACAAAAAATGAGTTGGTTGGACACACTTAGGCCACTGTGATAGCATACTACTCTTTTTTCCCCAGTTCTCAGAACAATTAGAAGCTTCTGATGAAGTGACTTAGACTGCAAGTCAGTTCGTTTAGATCGTTTAGGTAGTAGACATCCAGATGCCTTTTCCTTGTCAAGCATACTGCTGGGCATAAACCCAGCTTATGATAAAGTGACTTAGACTGCCAGTGCACAAAACAGGCGGTTCGTTTCGATCGTCTATGTGGTAGACACCAAGATGCCTTTTCCTTGTCAAGCATATTGCCG
The DNA here is from genome assembly GCA_958299815.1 of Sarcophaga carnaria. Classification (NCBI taxonomy): domain Eukaryota; kingdom Metazoa; phylum Arthropoda; class Insecta; order Diptera; family Sarcophagidae; genus Sarcophaga; species Sarcophaga carnaria. Next base: position 20,906,158 of record OY283153.1, on the reverse strand, counting down.
AGCATGTACATTAAGGTGGCAGAAGAGTCCCAAGTGTCCAAGAGGATTACGATAATGGATTGTTCAGTGACAATAGTACTCATATACTCATACTATAGTACCCTTATTTATTTATTTACAATACAAATTATATTTCTAACTAACTTTGACCATATGCTCGGTGTAGTGTCACAGACCAGTGTCCCTGGTGGGAATCTAACCCACGACCCTCACGCTAATAGTCTAGCATACCACCCACTAGACTCCCAGGGCACCCTATAGTACCCATAAAAACTGGTTTTAAATTGGAATTGTTGCTGAGAGTTGCATTAAATTTTCTTCTCTTTCTCATCATTTTCTGACACTTTAAAGAAAACTTTCTGACCGGGCAATTACTTTTGCTCATCAGCGTATATAGAATACATTATTAAAATAAATATCTTTTAAAATACCGCCATTTTCTTTTTTAAGTAACAATTCCCAGAGCAATTCATTCATTTAATTTCATTTTTCTGTTGAAATTGTTAGAAATTATTTCCATTAAAAAATTTCAAGTTTAAATTAAAACAAAATAAATCCACTTTTAGGCAAATATTATTACACATATGCACACATTTTAGGAAATCCGACGTTCTCTGTCTCATTTTAAGTCTCTCTCTGCCTCTTTCTATTTCATTCTCTGCTGTTTGTGTTGATAGTAAACCATTCACCTCAATTTGTTTATGATTTTTTGGAAAATTTGAATTTTTTGGTAGCCTTAGGCCAAATAAAATTAAATCTGTTTTTGTGATTTCCTGCCAGCCAGCCAGCCAGCATGTACTTCAAATAAGAGAAATTTGTTATTTGCTCTCTCTCTCTGTCTGTCTCTGTCTCTTTCTATTTCCGCATACATTACTTTGCATACAAACAAATAAATAAATTGGGAATAAATGAATACAAAACATGTTATTGTTTAAAGCTATTTACAGGGTCTATCTAAACCACGCATCAATAAATACACACATATTCTCTCTCACCTTCTCCTTCTCCTGCTCACCATACCATAATTATTCGTTTTGTGCAAATATTTACACATACAAAGATAAACTATCAATATTTACATTTTCAATATGTTAGTTTTGTAATAATATTACCATAGTTTTGTTTACTTCACTCTCTTTGTATTGTTGTTGTAGTTGTTGTTGTTGTTTTCTATATTACTACTCATACTCTTAGTAACAATAATTCTCTGTTATGGAAAGAAAATTTCTCTTGTTTAATGTTTTATGAATATGCAACAGGTTTCCATACATATGGCTTGGCTGGCTCAATGGCTGGCTTCAACAATGTAAATGCAAATGTAAATGTAAACAAACCATATGTGTACATATGGTTGCGAGTGTGTGTGTGTAATTGTGTTTATTTATTTATAAACAAATTTTCATTTACATATTCCTTTCACATTAAAAGAATAAATGTAAAGAGAGCATATGAGAAAACAAAAGAAAGGAAAAAACGAATACAATTTCACTTACTTGCTGCTGTTATTGTTCTGCAATTGTTCTGTAAACTCTCCCCATGTTATTGTTTTCGTTTCTCTTGCAAAAGTTTTTATTTTGTTTTTTACAATTAAAGGGTAATCCAACTTTTTGTTTTCAAAGTAAATTTAAATTAAAAAAATGGTAAAGAAATACGTTGATATGGCTGCGGAATCCTTTTGAGGTAGTATGCGTTCAGTTTTACACACATTCCAGTCGCTATTTCGTCAATAGCTAGACAATATCTGGGAGATTAGTTGTGTGGATACTGTCTTTACTGTAGCCACCAGAAGGAGTTTACTGCCGTCAATCAGTAGATCTTGGTGGAATGTGAAATTACTTTTTCGGAATACTTCTCATGCAATAGGGCCCACAATAGGTAGCTTTAGATGGCTCGTGGCACTTTATTGTTGAAACCACACACCGTCCAGTTCATAATCCTCTATTACTGACCAAAAAACTCGGTTATCATATGGCCGTACAACACAATGGCACACATACGTACATCATTCAGAGCCATTACAACCCTTAAGTCAGGATTACGACTTAGTTTCTTACACCACTTATATTGTATGTGTTAATTTTATACATGAGTGTGTCGGGACCCATAGTTTAAAGTCAACTCCGAACGACAGATTTTTGAGAAACTTTTCATAGCAATTTTATTTAGCTCTCAATAAATAAAATATAAAATAAATATAAATATTCAAATTTCATTATGTTGGAGATGTCTGACCTTGGGTTTGAATCGTGGCCTCACGCCTACTAAGCCAACACACTACCTACTGGACTACGGCGAATTCAACAACACCTCCATACTATAATGCGCATCAAACATTTAATTTTCCTGAAAGATATGACTCTTCCACAGTCATTTCTGAGTACTCTATTGCGCATATGCTTGTTTACATAATCGCCGAGTGAGAAATGAGCATCATTGTTGATTAAAATGTTGATCAAAAATTCAGCACTGATAGCATATTGTTTTAAGGCTTTAAGTCAGTCAGCCTGAATTGTTTCATGAGCTCGACTTTATGTTGATTGAGGTGCAAATTCAAATGCATAAGGATTCACAATGAGTTTGGTAATTACAAACTCTTAGTCAGGATTACAACCACCCACAGTGTGTGTGTTAATTTTAACCACGAAAGAAGAAATTTAGAGTTTCATTAAAGACGGCTCTGAATGACAGAATTTTTAACAAACTTTTCAATTTTATTTTACCTTCAGAGTTTTTGCCAGATGATTGCTTAGAGGAAATCATTGAAGACATTTTCTCATCTGTATTTCGTTGTTCTCAAGATGTCTGAGCAGAGTTTTAAATCAGGGTCCTGCGACTAATAAAAAGGTTAGGTTGTGTTAAATTGGCAGCAGCCCCAAAAAGTAAAATTTATATAATTGGGTCCTATACGGATTATAAGGCGTTATAATGCCGTTGGTACCTATTCCGTCAGTCAACTATAACTTCCAGCTGGCAGTACTCAACCATCCTGATAGCTTTATGAAGTTGTGAATTCCATTCAAATCACCTTTGGCTAGACACGTTCTGAGGTAAATTCTATGTGCCTTCTTCGACTTTTTTCGTTTCTTTTTTCTTCGTCTCTTTTTCCTACGAGCAGGACAATGACAGAAAAAATGTTCTGTGGGCTCTTCTTCTCTGTCGTTCTTATAGCTTCTGCCGAAGACGTTGTTAAGTATTCTTAGCACGCGCGCTAGAGTTCCTAAAGCTAACTCTGGTTGGGTTTAACATTAAATTTTGTCCTGCAGGGGAACGTCCGTCCTCTATATATAGGGGGCACATCTTTCCTTTGCAAATCAGGAGAGTGCTTATTTGCTTTCCCATCTGCATTCATTCAAATATTTTTATACCCTCCTTTGCCTTTTTGTTGTTCAATGACCCTGTTTCCAGTAATCCAAATCGTTTAATGTCTCTCTGTCTTCTCCACAAACGTCTGGCTTACCTAAACAATCTGAGAATTGGTGGACGCATACACTCTAGAAATCTAACGACCGCTTTACTGGGAGCAAATATGCGTATAAATCCACAAAATGTACTCCAACTTTGATAATGAGCCAAGAGACAGGCCCGATTGCTGAGAATGCCAAATGAAGGGATCGAAAAACTCGGATTATAGGCTGCGGCAAACATTCAGGAGATGAATATAGTTGACAGTGCACGTATAGCGCATATTTGATCACAATTGTCTCCTCCGGTTTCTTGCACAATAAGTCCTTAATCACTCCCCTAACGATCGAAAGGTATCCACATTTGTCTCACATCTCTGCCAAATCGCCAGATTTGAAACCACTGTATAGGATAACCCTGTTACAAATAAATTATTTATGTTTTTATGCATGCATGTGTACATACGCACGCAAATGTGCGTAACAATACCAAGAAGGAAGAAGGAAGAAAGTTGTAAAGATATTTCTTCGAAATTTAAAAAGGAAGTTATTTTGTTGTATTGCTGCTGTTGTAATTCTCTGTAAAATTGTATAAAAGGATTCTGCAGGTTTTTCTATTTTTCGGTCTAAAGGGGAAAACAATGCATATTTAAGAAAAAAATTTAAGTGTTAATGGGGGATAAAAGGAATGTAAATCTGAAATTTAAATATTTTATAAACAACAACAAAAATATGTTTTATGATTCTAATTTGATGAAGGAGATCATGTGGAAGAAAATCCATGTTTTTATTATTTTTAAAAAATTTTTATTTTATTTAACAAAGATTTTTATGGAAGCTTACATCCGTAAGGCATAAACGTACAATGTATGTAAATCGTATTTAAATCCTATTTAGATTTTTTTCTTGCTTTTTTTACTTTTTTTTATTGTTTTCTTTTAAATATAAAACAAAGCAAGCATTTTTTAAATAAAATATTTTAAAATTTTATTTAAAATGTTTTTTTCTATACAGGATCTTTAAAATCAAAGATTTTTTCAAAAGTAATGGTAGTAGTAGTAGTGGTAGTAGAAGGAAACATTCTTACAGATTAAAATACCTTTCACCTGAAGTACCATTCAATTAGAGAAAGGTTTCTCATTCTAGAATATTGTTGGTTTATAAAAGAAATTGTCTAGTAGGCTTTGTGTTGGCTTATAATACGCAAACTAGTGGTTCAAACTCCAGTTAAAACATCTCGAACAAAACGAAAAATTAAAAAAATATTTCTTCGTTATTTTTCTCTCAGCAGTCTAGTGGCAAAAACTCTGAGCGTAAAATAAAATTGCTATGAAAAGATTCACAAAAATCTCTCGTTTGGAAATGACATTAGGAAGGACGTACAGTTTAAAGTTGATTCTGAACGAAAGATTTTTGAGAAAGAGACTGCCATAAATTTCCTTTTGAAAGACATACCGACTTGTTCATTTCGTTTAGACGTCAACCCACTATTAGACTAGGCTGGCCACTACTTATGTAGAAGGGAGGATCTTTTCGACCGCTAGGTTGACCTCGCCAAATATTTACTGGAGAGGTGGAAGCAGCTTACTTTTTCCTCTTATAAGTTTCGTTACAGCGGAGGAGAAAAAAATTGTCTGTCACTTAACTGTCATCATAACTGGCCTACCATGTACGGTAAGAGACTCATGGGTAAGAGACCCATGGGTAAGAAACGTGCCCATCGCAAGATGGGTACGCACTTTCGCAAGAGATGTCTTTCTTAGACAAAACGTTACTGATAATTGGAATTTTTTTAAGCATTTGGTCTGTAGTAATGTTGCTTGGCGTTCTTGATGTATGCGTGTGGCAATTGCTCTTCATTTAAGGCTTTCCTATCGCAAATTCGTAGGTAGCACTTGTGATATTTATTGAATTATTTGTATATGTAGTGCGGCAGTGCCAAATATTCTGTGCATAGTAACGTTCTTGATAGATTTTCAACGTATCCTTTAGTAGGTAGAGTTGGCTTACCACCCAAAGAAGTTAGAACAGATATACTCAGGAAATATATACATTTTCCCCTAGTCTCAGAGCTATTCGAAGCTTATGGTGAAGCGAATGAAACTGCTAATGTCCTTTACATACAGTTTACTGAGACCAATACGCAAGAGCTGACCCCCCCTGTCCATGCAGCGCATTGTGTTGGAATACAGAAAAGACAGCTTATAGGATAAAGGAAAGAGGAGATAGTGTGCGACAATTTTTTTTATTTCCAGTATATATACATATATACTTTCGTCACTTTTTTTTAATCGAAAATTGCGTTTTAGTAATAATTCACACTTAATTTTTTCTATTGTAAGTATTCATATCTAAAGTCAGATAAACAATCAGAAAATCACAAACACTCAGAGTCTTTGGTGCGAATCGAACCCATGGCCTCGGCACTTGAACATTAGCACATCACCAATTAGGCCATCGAGGTACCCATGGACATAGTGCTGGGCATATAGCCAATAGGTGAAGAACACAATTTCTACAGAAGTCATTCGCGAAAGTTTTTAGAACCAATGCGGCTTTGCATGAGTGGCCATTTTTGTACAAAATTATTGAACGTACAAGTTTGAAGTTTAAGAAGAATTTTCATGCGTTCTATATATAGCTTTTGTTTTACGCTGAGCCATTCTGCCTGTATCTAAAACTGATTTTCCATTGTTAACGGAATCCTTAACCGCATTGTTGTAGATCTTTAAAGGGCTTTCCAATATCGAGAGCTGTCCCTAGGGTTTGCCCAGTTCATCCTGTCTGCAGTTACTTGAAGCATTGTTAAGCCCCGATACTCATAGCAGCATTATAGCGTCTGGCTACCTCACTGAGATATCTGGCACAGTTATACTAGTCAGAACTCAATGCCGGAAGATAATATCCCTTCCGTAGATATTTCCGACCCTAATAATTCTCGCCGCAGGCTATCATGTCTATACTTACATCTGGTGGATACTGCAGTGAACCGGTAGCGTCATGGAGTGAGCTATACTTACTGATTCCTAAAAAAAATTTCACCACCCACAGTCCAATTAGGAACCATCAGATTAAACCTGAACAAAGTCGTAAACTGCTTATGAATTCATTGCACCGCTGTTCTAAATCTCTCTTTACAAAATGAGTGTACCCTGAGTTATCTCGCGGTATCATATGGTCTTTACTTTTTATCTAGGCAACTGCTCAGTAGCCCAGTGTTGGCAACTAGCCATAGCCTTTAGGTCCTTAGCCTTTTGAGGCATAAAATTTACTTCCACGCTAATGTAGGCACGACTAATAATGAGGTCGCCATAGTCTAGTAGGTAGTGTGTTGGCCTATTAGACAGGAAGCCATGGTTCAAACTCCAGGTCAGACATCTTCAACAATACGAAATATGAAAAAAAATATTTCTTCGGTGACTGCATTTCAGCAGAATTTTGGCAAAAATTCTGGGAGTTAATAAAATTCCCAAGAAAGTTTCTCAGAAATCTGTCGTTCGGAATCGACTTTAAACAGCAGGTCCTGGAACCATGTTTAAAATGAGCACACGCAACATAAGTGGCGTGAGCAGCTAGGTCGTAATGCTGACTGAAGGGTTGTAATGGCCAATTATGTAGTAAAACGTTACAAATTTTGTATTCTAAGGCTTCTATTGGAAGATTTTTGTTGGTCTTTATTAAAGCTTTTGCAATATAGGATAAAAAAATTGCTTTAATTCCTGTTGAAAATATTTTTCATTTTTTTAAATAAAATTTTAAATCAACATCCTACAGTTTTAAAATCATTAGAGAACCCCACCATAATAAATTGAATTTCATACTGATGATGAGGATGATGATAAAAAACGAAAAAAAAAAATATGAAAAGAAAAAATCGGCTCCAATAAAACAAAATCCTCCTGCTACATAATCAGGAAAAGCTAGTCACTATGGTGCTATTAGACGGACAGTGGCTGGCTGTTGTGTTTGATAATGAAAAAAAAGAAAGAGAAAACTAGAAAAAAATATCAAATCAAATATAAAAATATAACCGACAGACAACAAACTGACACCACAAAACATGATGTTGTTTACGAAAAACGTAATTTGTTTGCAGCAGACGTGTTTTTTTATATTTTTCTCGGAATTTTTTTGTTTCAAATTCTTTTTTTTATTAAAAAATCCAACTAAAAATCTCAATAGAAAAATTTCATAATAGCAACATATAATACATAGAAATACACAGACGACCATGCCATAGAATATCAGACGCATGGACAGACATACATGTGTCAGGACAGACAAGGCTACTAAAGTCACATGCTCTATGAGAACCAAATAAAAAAAGCAAGAAAAAATACGAAAAAAATGAACACTTAGATAAACTGTCGCCAAAAAATGAGGCAAAAACAAATCGTTGTTGGGGCCGGGGGGGCGTGGTGCTGGAGACAAAATGTTCATCAAATATTTCAACAGCACGGAAAACTGTATAAAAAACAGGATGACAAAAAGAGAGAGAAAAATCGTATACAAATTGACTACAGTTCCTCATTTTTATGTTTTGTTTGTTATTGTTGTAAACGAACAATAAAATGTCATGACACATGTATGTTACAAAAAACGAAAAAAAAACTGAAAAAAATAGTGCAACACTGGCTATTTGAGAGTATGCATTTGGAAGAGACAAACAAAACCAAAAAAAAGGAGATGAAATCATATATCTCAACTGGTCATATACATACTTCAACTGTGTAACAAAAGTTTTACATCCGTTTGGCAAGCACTTCTAATATGGATGTACGTTTCATAATAGTTTTGGGGGAATATAGGAAGTCATGTTTGATAAATTTTTGTTAAATAGTTGCCTTAAAAACAGAAAAAACTAAACTTTAGTTTTGTCTCCCCAACGGAAGTAGCACTTTAACTGAAAATACTTGAGTTTATTATACGAAATAAATTTGATTTGCTTGCCAAATTATTTTTTAATGCGTTTTTTGTTTTGGTATACGGATCCAAGATAAATAAAAACTTGGAAGCATTAGTTATCTTGTATTCAATTTCTTTGATTATACGAGCAATATTATAAACGCTAATCAATTCGCTGTAGTCCAATAAGTGGGGTGTTGCCTTATTAGATATGAGGTCACGTCAAAAATATTTCTTGGATGACATCCTTTCAGCAGATTTCTGGCAAGAACTCTGAGAGTGAAATAAATTTGCCATGAAAAGGTTCTGGGTCGACTATAAGCTATAGGTGCCGCCACTCATGTAAAAATTTTCGCACATAACATAAGTGGTGTAAGAAGCAAGGTTGTAATCCTGACTGAAGGGTTGTAATTGCCAATTATATATGTATGTATCATAACCTAAGCAAGGCTGCTATATGCCTAGTGTAGGCAAAAATCAATATTATATCAATATCAATTTGTCGATTCCACGGCGTTCTCATATCTCATGAATTAATATTTTGAGTATTTTGCATTAGAATTTGCGCTCCGCCTATGGTTGATCATTAACAGAAACGTGACTATTGATTGATTGGGTGCTAAAGCAATCGACTGGCTACTAGGCTCATTCCAGTGCAAGCTTTGCGCTGACTCCCTTCGTCCATGAGTTTGGTGGAATTCGGTCACTAAAACGACTGCACTTACCTGTGGCGTCACAACGTGCCACTCGCGCATGCTCCAGTATACTTTGAACTACAAAGAGTATGCAAACAAGGAGCTTTAGACTCGAATTTATTCTTAAAAAACTTTTCAAAGATTCTTGGTATGAAATAATGAGAGGACACAGATTAAGATTTTGAAAACTTTTGTACAACACTTTTAGTCTTGAGATGCCACACCAAAAGTTTTATAAACGCGAGCTCTTCTCTAGTAAACCGCCGTAAACCAAACTACTGATAGCCATTAAATTCCCAAGACTACCTAAAGTAAACTGTCTCCGAATGACAAATTGATTAACAAAGTCCGTTGATTTTTGAAGAATTTCTGTAAAAAGGTAGTTAACGCAAAAATTGATTTTTGTCTAGTCAAAGCGCTACGGATCATAGCGTCCTTGCCGAGGTTCTAAAAATATGAATCGTATAAATATCTGTTGTTGTTGTCCCAGCTTCTGTTGTTTGTTGTAGCTTTTGTACGATTTCCAATTAGTTTGGAATAAGTTTGAGTTTGTTGGTTCAGTGTAGGGCGTAAAAAATTCCAGCACATATTTGCATCGGGCGTTCATATAAAAATATTAGCGTTTAAGGGAAAAGCATTGAGAAGAGTCGAAATTTGAGGCAACTATTCGGAAATTTAGCGGGATTAACAAAACAGTATGAATTTTACTTAAAAAGCTTAAAAAAGAAAGATTTTGAAATACGGATTAAATTTTTTCATTCATCGGATAACAGCCGTATAGCTGGTATGGTAGAAATAAAAATGAAAAATTTCCTTTTGGAAACCTCTCGAACTCTCGAACTCAAGAGTCCCCTGTATCAAAGATGGGTTACTTTTTGAACAATTTCTATACCACTAGAGAAAACAAAATTATTACTTAAGCATGTTGTTGTTCATTTCGTACGTATCCTATTGCATCCTACAAGCACATCAAATTTTTTTTTTTTTATTAAAAAATATTTTGAATGCCACTCACATTGAAACATTGTACCATGTGATCCATTCATACGTACACAAGAGTTAGAGTGTTTTTCTTGTTTTTTTATTCTACTATTTTATAATATTAAATAAAAACCCTATTTTTCCCATCCCCAAAAAAACAGCAAACATAAGAGGAATAACATATCGAAGTTACTCTTACCACGAGTAATATGGTTGAGTTGTGAGTTTCCTTTTTTTTTATAAATATTTCCCTTTTTTTGTATTCGTTGCATATCATGGTTATAATGATAAAATAAATCCATATTTTGTTCATATTTTGCGCAAATAAAAATAAAAAAATTTGAAACAAATATCGCCCAAAAACAACATAAAATATTTCCAGCAAAACAAAAAAATTAGACAAAATTTGTTGCAAGAACCGCATACAAACAAATCGGGAATATGGCATTACGTTTCGGTGCCAAAGTGCATTGCGAAATACAATACGATGTGGACTCAATGGATGTGTAAGATTTCATTATCGAATCGCATTAGTGTCAGTCATTGGATGTTATTTTAGCAACTCATTAGTAAAGTACAGAAGAATTGTTGCGAATAGTGCAAGCACAATGAAAATATCGGAATAGCAGCCTGGTATCTAGCTTCTGAAGAAAGTTAAACAGACCCATCAGGTAAAGAAAGCTGCAGTAAAAGACAAGTGGGTAGCAATACAGTAGTCCTTCGATTTACGTCGCCTCGATTAACGTTGTTTCGATTTACGTCGTCAAATTGTTTGTTCCCTTTAACTTCAATTCGCGTCGTCATTCGCTTTACGTCGCCTTTTTTGGAACAAACTGCGTCGTAAATCGAGGGATTACTGTAGTAGCGGCCAGCGAAAATAACATGAGAAAGCTACTCGTACTCGACAAATTAATTCTCTAATCGGAACTGTAACAGACTGTAAGCGATCAATGATCAGTGATGTACAGGCTAGAAGGCATGAAAACTATACAGAGCCTGTTTCTGTAAGACGAATGGTTTCAGACGAACGTCTCTTAATTTACTCGAACAAACAAACTGCTATCAGGTTCCTAACGAACTCCACTCGATTTTAGCCCTTTTCCAAGAATTCTAAGAATTTTTCGGAGAAATTTCGGATCAATTTCATCGAATGCTGTATTGCTGATGAACTGGCGAGAGGCGTTTTGGAATTCTCCTTCTCTGATATGATGCAGTCGCCGTAGTCTAGTAGGGAGTGTGTTGGCTTATTAGACATATGGGGCTACGGTTCAAACACCAGGTCAAATATTTGCAATAAAACCGAAATACGAAAACATATTCCTTAGGTGACTTCCTCCCAGCAGATTCCTGAGTGTAAAATAAAAAGTTGCCATGAAATGGAGTTCGGATCGACTTTAAACTGTACGTTTCGCCGCTCATGTGTAAAATGAACACATACAGCGTAAATGGCGTGAAAAGCTGAGTCGTAATCCTAATTGAAGGATTGTAATGACCAATTATGTATGTACACTCAGCCACAACAGTATACATACAGTTAACAAAGTTCAGAAATTTTTTAACCAATTCGTTTTCGTTGAAAATCTTTATAATTGTCTGACAAATTGTCTCGATTTTAAGACGGTCTTTTGCATTGGTTCAGAAATTTGTGAAATTTGTTAATCGTATGTATACTTTTGTGGGTCTGTGTATATATGTATGCATTCTCTGATATGTTACGAGGCATAGGTATTCCGATAGCCTCATTATGGAAAGGCTGAACTTGGTTGGCAACAAGAAGGTACGTGTAATATTGTTAGACTCTGCTGGACACGTACGAATAAGAAGAGGACCGACTCACTTATATACTTAAAGCGCTTGGCTATACATTTACCAATATCGATTCTCATCGGCCTTTTAATAGGCTTGATGAAGGAAATAGGACTTCGGCAAATGATATCTACAGGAGCTGTTAGCCTGAGGAGGAGCAAATATAGTCTTTAGCAGCATATATTAGAGGGCCGTTCTTGTCATAAAGGCGGTGTTAGGATTTTCTTTAGACTCATGTTAGTTTGCTCTAGGAATGTTTGATCCAAAGGTTATGAACTGAATGTGGTATCACAATGAACCTAAGTAGCACCTAATCCCTCATCTGTTAAGATACAAGCTATTCGATAAAAAAGGGTCAGTCATGGTATCTTTTGATTTCACTGTTTTTCTCTTCAAATATAATTGGGATTCTACTGTAATTCATTCCACCATTTTATTATACTTTTCCTTTTTTTAATTTCATAACATTTCCTATTTCTATTTAATAAATACGCTCATGTATTGGCACTAGCATGTGTTTTTCTGTTTGGATTTCTATTTTTTTTATCGAAATTTTTTATTGAAAATATTCATATGTTTGGTTAGGAGTTGCGTTGTTTTTTTTCTCCACAACCATGGAAGTGCTTTTAAATTCATATGGAAACTGCCATTAATATTGAAAATCCTCAGAAAATAAGTGTTTATTGAAGTAATTTTATTGCATTTAAATTTATTGAAAATCAAAATATGCTTCGAGCTTACTGTCATAGAAAAATTATTTAAAAATTTAAGTTACAGTGAATGCGTGTGAAAATCGAACCAACATAATAGGCAAATTTTGTATACACATATGTCGGGTGAACCATCTATCGGTTTAAATATGAACCATCGGTTATTTCGAATCTGGCAATACTTATGTCATTCTATTCTGTCACAAAATTCGGTATATTAGTTCCACTGAACGTTATCAATCGATTTACGCTTGAGCAACGTTGGGATTTATTGGAAATGTATTTCCAAAGCAAAGGCAATTGGTCAGTAATTGCAGGAAAAAGTTGTACAAAATTTTGTCGCAGAGAAGGAACAACAGTACCCGGTATGCGCAAGTTTATTGCCAAAGATCGTGAAATTGGTTTCATTTTTGATGCGCCAAGATGTGAGTGTGCTCGTTCAGTGCGTACACGGGAGAATACCGAAGCTGCGGCTGAGAGTGTGCGTGAGACTCAATCAACATCAATTCGTCATCGTTCTCAAGAATTGAACATTTCACGCACCAATTTACGACGAAAGGATCTTGGTATGACGCCTTACAAAGTTCAATTGGTGCAAGAGTTTAAGCCTTGTGAACATCCGCTTTGCTTACGCTTAGCTAGACGGACCAACAACGAGAAACTGCACAATGATGTCGATTTTGCCAAAAAAAAAAAACATCTTTTCGGTTGAAGCTCATTTTCATCTTAGAAAACCCACATACACATACATACATAGCTCACGAAGGGATGGTTATATCGAAATGAAATTACATACAATTGGTCATTACAACGCTTTAGTCAGGATTACGACCTACTTTCTCACACACCACTTATCTTGTGTGTGTTAATTTTATACATGAGTGGCGGGACAAACAGTTTAATGTCGACCCCGAACGACAGATTTTTGAGAAACTTTTCATGGCAATTTTATTTACTCTCACAGTTTTTGCCAGAAATCTGCTGAGAGGAAGTCACCGATGAAATACTTTTTGAATATTGTTTTGATGTCTGGCCTGGGGCCAGAAAAATCCACACGTGGTTTAATAGAAGCCGATGTATCCATTACGAGTGACTGTTTGGTGCGGCTTGTGGAGCGGAAGCATCATCGGCCCATATTGCTTTGAAAATGAGGACGTCGCAGCCATTACGGTCAATGGAGACACCTATCGCCTCATGATAACCGATTTTTTTGTATCCGCTCTTTATGGTATTGATGTGAATGATGTTTGCTTTCAACAGGATGGTGCAAGTTGCCTCACATCTCATGCCACAATTGATTTAATGCGTCAAACGCTTCATGGCCGTTTAATTAGCCGAAATGGTGATGTCAATTGGCCGCCAATAAGCTGTGATTTGATACCGTTCGACTATTTTCTGTGGCGCGCCGTTGAAGAAAAGTATTATGGCGACCAAGCAGATACAATTGAGCATTTACAGGCCTACATACGTAATTTCATTGCCGAGATACGTCTCCCATAGACTCCATAGTTTTCGAAAGTAATTTTGGATTTTTGTTGCATGTGTAATAAACATGCAGTATGTTCTCACCATGGTTTTGTAGTAGAATGTTAAGGTTAGAGTTCCATAGCATAGGAGCCACTTTGAAATCTCTTTAGATGCCCAAAGTAGATTCGGTATTCTGGTATCTTTTAGTAGTTTTTCAACAAAAGAGATGACCTTAGTGTTAATACCCTGTTATATCATGGTGTTAACAATCGAATGAAGTCGCCGTAGTCTAGTAGGCAGTGTGTTGGCTTATTAGACGTAAAGCCAGGATTCAAACCCCAGGCCAAACATCAAGACAAAATACAAAAAGTATTTCTTCGCTGACTTCCTCTCAGCAGATTTCTGGCAAAAGCTCTGAGAATGAAATAAAATTACCATGAAAAAGTTTCTCAAAAATTTGTAGTTCGGAGTCGACTTTAAACTGTAGGTCCCGCCACTCATGTATAAAATTAACACACACAACATAAGTGGTGTGGGAAACTAGGACGTTGTATAATGGCTCAATTCGACCTCCGGGTACTGTACTTGTCTTAATTGACAAGTACACGTCCTCTAACCTAACCTAACCTAACAATCGAATTCGCTGGAATGTTATTGGAAATGCCCTCTATATCTGAAGTCTTCTGGCAAAAGTTCTGAGTTTGTCTCAAATCCATTGTCCTGCCACAAACGGATAAAATTAACACATACACCGTGACTAGTATGAGATGTTAGGATATAATCCTGACTAAAGCCTCGTATGAAAATTACGGACAAATGTGCTCTTTTTCCATTAACAAATAACTGTATTTTAAATTATTTTCAACTACATTTTCAACAAGAATTAAATGATTTTTTATCATTTAAATCATATCGCAAAACATATTGAAAAACATGGTAAAAAACATGATAAAAACAAACAAAAAACGCTTAAAAAATATTGTGTCCATTATTTGCCATAAATTATAGGCGAAATGATTAAGTGTCGTTGATAAAATAAATAATTTTAACACGATTTTTGCATATTTTCCTAAATACTTTTCAAATTGTTGTCATACAGAGAGGCATACATATGTACGTGCATGCAAGCATACTTATGATATGAGTACTCAGACAATTTATATTTCCTTTGTTGTTGTTGCTTTAAAGCCATGTCTTTGATTTATTTAAACAATTACAATTGTTTATAGATTTTCAACATTTTTCAATATGCCAGTTTGAGTTTTGATTTTATTTTCTTGAAATTTTTTCAATTTTTTTTTTGTTCATTGACTCTCAAGCCGAATGGCCATTAAAAATCATATGCTTTGGGGGGGAGAAAATTATATTTTGAACTGTTAGATAGGTTTGTATATAAAGGAGTGTCGCCACTTAAGAAATCTACAAATCTCCAGCATTTGCACAGTGTTTTGCAAATGAATTTTGAAAAAGAGTTTTAGTGTCATTAATGCTGTCACAAATGCCCTGTCATTTATTATGATTAATTTGAAGTGCAATAAATAAATATTATTCTTTAAGTAGATATTGTCAAAAGCAACAAATGTAACAACAATTAAATATCAATAACAATTAATTTAAAAAAAAAAATAAAATAGTTTTAATAGTAATTTAAATGAACAATTAAGAAAATTTTTTAATTTGAATAAAATTTTATTTTGAAAAAAAGAAACATTTTCAATTTGGAGCAGAAAATAGTTGTTACAGCAGGCATTAGCTAATGAAGCACTAATTTAAAACGTTGAGTAGTATATTATTTTTACAATAGTTTACATACACATACATACACTTATAATTGGACATTACAACCCTTCAGTCAGAGAGTTACGACTTAGCTTCTCACACCACTTATGTCTTGTGTGTGTTAATTTTATTTATTTATGGGTCATTTTTTAAGAGCTATAGGAAAATTTTTCAAAAAAAAGCACATAAAATTCAGAAAAATGTCTGAAATCTTTAATGTTTGAAGATTATTTCGTGCAAATGTTGACCGCGATTGCGCCTCAAATGGTCCATCCGCTTAG
This sequence comes from Sarcophaga carnaria, assembly GCA_958299815.1. Lineage (NCBI taxonomy): Eukaryota > Metazoa > Arthropoda > Insecta > Diptera > Sarcophagidae > Sarcophaga > Sarcophaga carnaria. Next base: position 20,890,133 of record OY283153.1, on the reverse strand, counting down.
TCCAATTTTGGCATACTCTTTCCAACATTTCGGCCGGTATCTCACGAATAAATGCTTCAATGTTGTCTTCCAATGCGTCAATTGAAGCGGGCTTGTCTGTATAGACATGAGCTCCAACATAGCCCCACAAAAAATAGTCTAAAGGCGTTAAATCGCACGATCTAGGCGGTCCCGAACGTGAAATAAAATGTTCACCGAACTCACCTCTCAATAAGTCCATTGTTACGCGTGCTGTGTGCCCTGTGGCACCGCCTTGTTGAAACCACATGTCATGCAAGTCAAGCTCTTGCATTTTGGGCAAAAAAAGTTGGATATCATCTCTCGGTAGCGCTCATCCTTCACAGTTACGTTACGATTCGCAGCATCTTTCAAAAAGTACGGTCCAATGATGCCACCAGCCCATAAACCGCATCAAACTGTGACTTTTTCTGGATGCATTGGTAGCTTTTGCAATGCTTCTGGCTGATCTTCACTCCAAAATCGACAATTCTGCTTATTTACGTATCCATTGAGCCAAAAATGAGCTTCGTCGCTGAACACAATTTTTCGATAAAGTTTCGGCCAACTTTCCAAGAGCCCATTCACTAAAAATTCTGCGTTGCGGTAGGTCGTTCGGCTTCAATTCTTGCACCAGCTGTATTTTGAAAGGCTTCACTCCTAAATCCTTCCGCAAAATTTTCCACGTTGTTGAGTAACAGAGACCCAATTGCTGCGAACGGCGACGAATCGATAATTGATGGTCATCATTAACAGTGGCCGATACAGCTGCGATATTTTCTTCAGTTCGCACTCTACGTAAGCGTTTTGGTGTTGGCGTTTAGTCACAATAGCCCGAATAGCCGCTTCAGTGGGTCGATTTAACTGACCATAAAATGGAAGAAGCGCGCGATGAACTTTCTTAACAGAGAACGCATTTTGATAATAAAATTCAATGATTTGCAAGCGTTGTTCGTTTGTAAGACGATTCATGGTTAAATTATAGACCAAATTGAAACGTGCGTGAGCTGTTTAAACCAGTGTTGCCAAAAAGATAATAGCTAAAAAATCACCCGTTACATGATTGGTGGTACCTAAAGTCTCCTCCGAACGGCAGATTTTGGTGGTATCCAGTGTGGTGCACCTTTCATCTAAGATTCAGCAACTGAAAACACATCGAAATTCTAAGTGAAGCAGCTACACGTTTCCGTTTGTCGTCGCTGCATCGATCTTCGAGAAAGTTTTCTCATCACGATCATTCTAAATTACTACTTAGCAATGTAGGATGCCTACGATATAATCAATTTAACTGTCGTCAATCAACGAATGATATCTCGACAATATCGCTTTCAATTCTGTTAGCCTGACAAACTGCAGAGTGCTGTTTGGTGTCAACAAGGAGACAATTCTTCTGAGATGTTCCAACAGGTTCCAAATATGAGTCCTAAAGATGTATTTTCATCATTTCGAAAACTACATATTGAGTGCGAGACGAATCTGATTATGAACAAATTTGTTTCCATCTACAGTGTGCTGTACTCACCTCAGGTTGCTCCGGTATAGTCTGAGGTATATCTTTCCATTGTAATTCTCTAGCAAGAGTTTAGATTGTCTCAAACGTATTCGGTTTTATCAGATTTTCTGCTTCACTATATCATCCCTTTCGAAGAATATACCATTCCAAACAAATCTTCCCATTCTACATAAAGGTGTTGGTTCCATCAGCCAAGCGGCAGTTTCTTTCTTATCGGTCTGTCCTTGGCCGTGAATATTTATTTGACCCGGGATCTGTCGGAGAGTTGTCCAATTTCCTTTATCTAGCTTGTTCAATTTCCTCAGATACTAATAAACGAGATAGTCAGCCTCACACTGTCAGACAGTATTGCTATGTGCCATCCTTTGTACGCTCTGTCCAATTTGAATTGAGCACTTCTGTTGATGGTATTGACTTCATGGAGTTAAAACTTTCCTCTCTGTGACCAGAAATTCGCTCTCTGGCCTCGATACTTCCATACAAGACCGAATTGTTTCTCTTTTAAAACAGTATGTTCCCTCAAGTTTTGTTTTAGAGCATTTTCCCAAATCATAGATTTTTTGTGGTTCTGTCCATGGAACAGTTAAGGAGCGAGCTATTAACTACTCAATCTCTCAAGTTTCGATGTTCTCTGATGGTTTTCGTTTCAGACATGTTGCCTATTATTCTGACCATAGTATCAGTGGTGCAAACCTTAACTAGGATGAGCTACGGCCTTAAATGCGACAAGATCGTACAGATTGTTGTTGTCACGGTTATACCAATGCATGTTAGTCTCTGTATTTTATTCAACTCCACGTGACTTACTTTCTGAATTGGTCACTACATCCTTTCCGTCCGGACTACGATATAGTTTACCACACCACCAATGTTGTCTGCATTAATTTTATCTACAGTTTAAAGTCGAATCCGTAGGCCAGATTCTTTAGATTTTTGAGAAACTTTTCATGGCAATTTTTATTTACGTTCTCAGAGTTTTTGCCAGAAATCTGCTGAGAGGATGTCGCCGAAGAAATATTTCTTTCATATTTCGTTTCGTTTGAGATGCCTGAGCTGGAGTGTGAACCACAGCCTCACGTCTAATAAGCCAACACTTTACCTACTTGACAAGGGTGACTTCAACTTTACTTGAGCTTTTCAGCTAAGCAACTGATGGGCCTACTTTATTAAGTGCTAGTCTGATAGAATTTGCAATTGTCGTTGTTTAGAAATATGTTCTCCACCAGAATTGGTATTAAATTCATCCTACTTGCCCAGCTAACCAGAGAATATGTCTTCTGTAGAAAGTTCTAGAATAATAGGATTGCCATCATGCTTCATTGCCTCTCTTTCTCTTTAAAAATGTATGGCTTGTAACAATTTCATTTGGCCTTTAAGTTCCTTAGTTTCTCTTTAAGATTTGGATTTTGATGTCCTTAAAAAAAAAATCTGATTTCTTGATGCCTTTTCAAATTATAATCACCTGCCATATGCAAGTACTATATGAAGGGATTTCTTTTTTTTTCATAAATTTCCATGCCATGCGTATGTCAGCAGCAATATATGCGTGTGTCTTATAAACACAATATCATACGATATGTCTACAGTTTCATTTTGCCTGCTTTTGCTATTCGATTTTTTTACTTTGCTTAACAACTTTTTAAGTATTTTCTTACAAACACAGATTCTCTCTTTTTTTTTGTTTTTTGGTGGCATAAAGGAAATAAAATTCTTTCTTACATACACTCCCAAACACATACATAAACGCCTATATTCTTAAGCATAAAAATTGAACAATATTGTGTTTCTTCCACACACACACAACATGTTAAGTAATAACCACAAAGGAGTAGAAAGCAAAAAAGGAAAAAAGGAAACCAATTTCTTATATGCATACACGCACGCAGTCATTTACTTACACTTTAACACATACTTGCCAAAGAGAACAAGAGAACAACAGAGAGAGTGAGAGAGAGGTAGAGAGTAAGGGCAAAAAAATTAGAAACTGTTTTAAACGAGATTCTTAACGTTTTGTCACGTTTTCAAAACATGCAGCCATGCCAGCCATGCCAGCCATGTCCTTAAAGTCAATATACAAGAAATCCTTAAATACAACTGGGTTTTTGGAATGGAATGTAACGTAACGTAACATTTTGTTTCAATGCATAAGTAAACGTAATACACTGTTTACAGTGTTTCTTTATAGAAGTGTGAGTGTGTGTGTGAGTGTGAGTGTTTTTATTTGTGTTAATATACTCAAATTCACGTATGCTATCATACACACACTTGTTAGCTGTTTTCGTTTTTTGCTCTTCTTTTTTTATATCCTCCTTGTTATTGCTTGTGTTGTTCATGCTGTTGTTGTTATTAAACATTATAATCAAAAAACTATTAAACTCAGCAAATTCTACTCACCACTACACGTACATATGTATTTATGTGTTTAAATATGTGTGAGGATAAATTCTTGTGTATAAATTTCAAAATGTTTTGCAATTGAGCTGAAATATAATCAGACATGAATGATAAAATATTAGATTTTATTTAGTTTTTATTTGTATTTTATTTTTCGTTTATTATTGTTAAAATCTTGTATTTTATTCAAAACATACGTGAAATATTATTTAGCAGCTCTTTGAAGGTATGAATTCTTTTCTATAGTAGCTCCGGTGAAGCTCAAACATTACATGATGGCCATACACGCTATAAGAGTCTGTCCTAAAGAGTTCTAACATTCCTCCCTGATCTTAAATACAGAAAATCAATACACCAGCGCCTTGAAATTATATGGACCTTGTTTTCTAGCAGCTGGTGCCCTCTACTAGGTTAGGTTAGGTTAGAGGACGTGTACTTATCAATTAAGACAAGTACAGTACCCGGAGGTCGAATTGACGAATTGACGTCCTAGTTTCTCACGCCACTTATGTTTTTTTTTGATTATTTTTATACATGAGTGGTGGGACCTACAGTTCAAAAAACGACTCCGAACGACAGATTTTTCAGAAACTTTTCATGACAATTTTTATTTATTCTCAGAGCTTTAGCCAGAAATCTGCTGAGAGGAAGTCGCCGGAGAAATACTTTTTGTATTTTATTTTGATGTCTGGCTCGAACCCTGGCTTTACGTCTAATAAGCCAACACACTACCTACTAGCCTACGATGACTTCTGCCCTCTACTAATTCGCTCGCATTTTATTCGTTATTCGTTCTTTTTTAATTTAGTTTATTTTAGGTCATTACAACCCTTCAGTCAGGATTACAACCTAGCTTCTCACACCACTTATGTTGTGTATGTTAATTTTATACATGAATGGTAGGCAGATTTTTATGAGAAACTTTTCATGGCAATTTTATTTCACTTTCAGAATGTTTGCCAGCAATCTGATGAGACTAAGACGCCGAAGAAATACTTTTTTATATTTCCTTTAGTTGGAGATATCTGACCTGGGGTTTGACCAATGGCCTCAACTCAAATAAGCCAACGCACTACCTACTAGACTACGGGTTAAACATCATTGTAGGAAAACATCAGAAATTTCTAACGAAATCCAGTAGACAACCACAAACCAAACCGATGCTGCAAATGAATGGGAATTAACCAGAAAGCAAAGCTAACATAGAGCGCACAGTTTTCGACTGAAACCCACGAATAAACCTCAGAAGAGAAAGGCGTTTAGAGGCTGCAAAAGTTGCAGAGAAAGACTTTACATGAATGTAAAACTTAGTTCCGCTGAGGAACATAATAAATATATACGGCCTTATTTAAAAGTGTCTTTATGACCAAAATACTTTTCTGGATTGGAAAAAGTGGCATGGAATTCAACAAACCGTGAATGGCCTGACATACCTGGTTCTCGAATTTCAAAACTGCAATGTCCAGCAGTGAAGAGCGGGAGAACAAGCGGACTACTTGAGTATGACAAGAAAGCGGATCGCAATCTAACAGCTATTCTAAAGGAACACTGCGCTATTGGCAGTTTCGTTCACAAATTCGATCTGTCCTACCAGAAATAGTACAGAAGCTGCCATAATGTAAAGGAAACGGAATCGGTGGAACATCTTTCATTAGAGTGCTTTGCAGTTCACGACCAATGTCATTGATTTTTGGGTGACAGAACATTTGAGGATCTAGGCATGATGGCGTGAGTGTCACTAAGGGAACTGGCCCTTTTCAACCAGACCTCGCGGTTGGTCAAACCCACCACTAACGTATCATGACAAGGGGGTTTACATCACACACTTACCTTATGAGAGAACTTGCCTGTGAACGGCAAGCTACCAGCAACCTAACCTAAACTAAGCATGTGCGAGATATCATCGCCATTTTTGTCGCCATTTTGAAGTCGACGTAGTCTAGTAGGTAGTGTGTTGGCTTATTAGACGTAAAACAAGGGTTCAAGCCCCAGGCCAGCCATCAAAGACAAACTACAAAAAATATTCCGCCGGCGGATTTCTCTCAGCAGATTTCTGGCAAAAACTCTGAGAGTAAATAAAAATGCCATGAAAAAAAGTTTCTCAAAAATCTGTCGTTCGGAGTCGACTTTAAACTGTAGGTCTCACAACTCATGTATAAAATTAACACACACAGCATAAGTGGTGTGAGAAACTAGGACGTTGTACAATGGGTCAATTCGACCTCCGGGTACTGTACTTGTCTTAATTGACAAGTACACGTCCTCTAACCTAACCTAATCTAACCTTGAAGTACCTATTGATTCCATTAGGTGTGGAATTTGAAATCGTTCAAATGGCCATCACATCTTCTTTGGTGGGAGCCCATGTTAAATGTATAATTTTCAAGCTTAATTTGACCATGTACATTGGTTTCGTTTATCTCTGTTGTTTTTTTGTTTAATGCTTATTCGCATACACTTGGGACTTAAGAAAACATCACAAGAAAATGTCTATCGGATATAAATTCAACGATGTCGGTTACCAGTTCAGATCATCTCCATGTGGGGATGCAGAAAATTCAATTTTGAGTACGCAGTGTGGCACATAGCACTGTTTTGTTGAAACCATATCCAAATCATCTAATTCTGGTTAAAAATATTGGCAATCATCGGTTGACAGCCTTGCCTAAATCACGATTTCAAAAGCACAAATAACTTGTAATAAAGATTGCATTCCTTTAAAGCTCTTTCTCTCTCTGTCTTTATGGTTTATATTCCATTTAAGAAATAAATATGATTTCTTACATTTTTTTACAAAGTTTTTTATATTTTTGTCACAAAAACGGCATTAAGTTGTTATTTAATGCCACATTCATTTTGAGCATGTAGTTGTGTCTGTCTGTCTGTCTGTCTGTTTGCATGCCTGTCTATCCATAAGTATGTGTATAAAACATGGTTGGTTTGCATTTCTTACACAGTTTCTCTTTCTATCTCTTTCTCCCTCTTATAACAGGGGCAACAGTCTGTACGTACGTATGTGTGCAGGAAGAGCAAGCCATAAAATATTTCCCCTTCATTTGTATTGGTTTTCAGTACTGAATTTGGATACTCTCGTCATGCAATTTTCATTTTTGCGAAGAATAACAAAAAAATGAAGAAAACCAAGAAAACGTAAAACAAAAATTAAAATTTGAAGAATAAAATCTTTTTCCAAAAATGAAAACAAAAACAAAAACAATAAAAACCATCAAGATTTTTAAAATTCGTTTCGCATTTTTGGTGTGGCATAAGCAGAGAGAGAGTTTTACTTGTTTTGCTTAAATTGGTAGATTTTTCAGTTCTTTTGTTTTTATTTTGTTTTTGTTGCTCTATTGAAGCATAAGTAGATTTCTTTTCCTTTTTTATGCTTTTCCTTTTACATTTTTCTTTTTCTTTTTCCATTTTTGCTTCATATGAAATGCATAATTTCGTTATAGTTTTTGCTTGTTTGCTTTGGTCGTCTCCCCTTACATACTATGTACGTATGTACGTACATACGTATGTCTAGCGATCAAATATCATACGAATACGTTACAAAGTTTAGAACAATGTCATGTCTTATAATGTTTATATGAGCAAAACTTTACTATGAAAATGTCATAAATTTTCCAAGGATTTCATATTTCGTTGACATTTGTTTTTTGTGTACAAAAAACAGAAAAAAAAACATTCTCTTCATTCCTTTTCTTATTTTTGGTAATGGAAAAAAAACCTAAAAGAAGAGAACAAAAAAAAGGAAAAATATGAAAACGCATTTCTTTTATTGGACTTAAATACTTAGTTTTCTGTATGATTTTTTGGGAACGTTCTGGTTTTTCTCTTTTTTTTCTATTTTTGGTGCATTAGTTTGAAGCCCTATGGTGAAGAAAGTGGCCATAGTAGGCTTAATGTAAGGCACTAATGGTCATAAAAGTTAAGACATAAAAAACTGAAAATAATGCAGAAGGATTTGTGGAAGACATAAATGGCATCGTAAATAAAAAAATTCAATTTTGTAGGCATTGTTTGTGTGAATAAATTTTTTTGAAATATAAGAGGGATTTTTTAAAAAATTTTATCGAAAATATATTTTTGTTTAACATACATTCATACATAATTGGTCATTACCAATCCTTCAGTCAGGATTACGACCTAGTTTCTCACACCACTTATGTTGTGTCTGTTAATTTTTATACATGAGTGGTGGGACCTACAGTTTAAAGTCGACTCCGAACGACAGATTTTTGAGAAACTTTTCATGGCAATTTTATTTCATTCTGAGAGTTTTTGCTAAAATCTGCTGAGAGGAAGTCGCCGAAGAAATACTTTTTGTATTTTGTTTTAATGTCTGGCCTGGTGCCCGAACCCTGGCTTTACGTCTAATAAGCCAACACACTACCTACTAGACTACGGTGACTTAAAGGTTTGTTAATTACTTACTTACTTACATGTAATTATAACCATTTAGTAAAAATTACAATCTAGCTTATCACATCGCCCATGTTATGTATGTTATTTTTATCCTCTAGTGGCAGGAGTCACAGGTTAAAGTCGGTTCCGAACGACAGTTTTTTTTTTATTAATTTTTTAATAAGTTTATATAAGTTTTTCCTAGAAGAGAAAAAGTCGCCGAAAGAAATATTTTCTTCATATTTTTTCGTAATGGATGAGCTGGGGTTTGAAACACGGCTGATGTGTAATATGTGTTAATATTTTTTAAAAAAATTAATTTAATACCAATATTTTTTCTTTTGTATTCTCTAAGGATAGTTTGGCTATTCCAAATACTTTCTCTTGAAATCTATCCGCCTTTCTAGTCTACTCTTTCTGCCTGCCGCTTCAACTTCCTCCCTGGTAGTACCTGGTTTTTCCTAAGTATGCCCATTTTCTTCTAAGGGTTTCGATTTTTATGGACACAACTGAAATTAAAAGATTCTCTTGGCTGCTATATAATCTGTCTCGACAATGAAATCTGTTCACGGATTATACACCCTTTTAAGTAAATCTACCCAAAATTTGTATGCCTTAAATGTGAAAACCTTTGGCACCATTCTCCATTAATTATGGCGTGTTTTTACCAACTAACATAATGTCATCCTATTACTTTGTGTTGCTGTTGTCTTGTGAATAGTATTCTATTTCTTTCATTGATCCCTCTCAGCAGCTATCCGGTAAAGATCTCTGATGGTTCGTTTGGAATCGATATTAAGCTGTCTGTCTAAAGGATTGTATTTTTCGATTAAATCGTTTTCATCTCCAACAACATACTCCTCAATGCTGTCATACGTTATTATTTTGCTCTGTTGTTAGTCAACTGACTGCACTTCACTTAGTCACCCTTTCTCTCTAGCCGGTTGTATTACCTTAATAGCCCTTCCGAGTACTTTATTGAAAACTTCAATATATTTATTCTTAGTATCTGGCCACAGTCTAGTAGGTAGTGTGCTGCAAACATCTCCACCAAAACGAATTAAGAAAAAATATTTCTCCAGCGATTGCCTTTCAGTAGATTTTCTGCAAAAACTCTGAGAATAAAATTAAATTGCCATGAAAAGTTCCATAAAAATCTGTCATTTCGACTCGACTTTAAACTGTAGATCCCGACACTCATGTGTATAACTGACCCACTCAACATAAGTGGTTTGAGAAGCTAGGTGTTAGTCCTGACTGAAAAGTTGTAAAGAGCTTGTTTCGTAGGTTCTTTTTCGTTTGGGAATTAAGCAGTTATTGAATGGATATCATGCGCACGGTGATCTAGATAACTTCTACAAACGCTATATGAGCTGTAATAGAGTAGTGGTTTAAACGATTGACAAGAAATCCAAGGTTCAAATCAATATTGATAACGGCTTTTAATTTTAAAAATTTTATGAGACTTCAATCCATTAATCCATTTAGGAAGCATCCAGGGAGGACCACCTCTTGATGAAACAGGAGGCATTTGAACATTTTCACATCGAACATTATTTTTAGATAATGACTCTACCATCCTAAGACCAACTACAGCACATCACTTAATGGGAAACCATGATTATTGAAATCAAAACAAAGCAAATAAATATTAAGAAAATGGGGAAGAAGATAATTTATACCAACCCAAGGAATAAGAAAATTACCACCATGTACTGTTATGACTTCATAACTTTTGTGAACCATTTTGTAATATGTGAGTTTAGCTGATAGCCTCATCTCGAATTGATCTAGGAAATGGTAGGTTGGTAGATAGGTTGAAGAGAAGGAGGCCAAATATAAGGTACAAGGTCTCATGTCTATCGGTATACACCTGAGGTTTCAAGTCAGATTATTGTACACTCTCCCACTAAAAGCTACAAATCTTATTTTCTATAGGAAGTCTGTGACTCGCAGAAACATTCTTTACTTCTTCCAGAAGACTTCTTTGTTATGAGTAATGTCCCTTTGCAGCTTACTAGAGCTGGACGATGAAATAAAGAGTGTTCCGTTTTTCCTATTACCATGTTTAAAGCCATCCTTGTAGCAGCTCCACGGGCATCTGTGTCGTGAATCTTAGTGTCCAAGAAAGCCGGTCTGGTATTCGAGTGATGCAATTGGTCGCGATTTATATATTAAGCTTCCCGTCGGATAATTTCGAATATGATACGAATTGTGGTTCTGATCTATTCATAACCTTAAAACGGTACACCTATTGAACGTGGTACTACTTAATCAATTTTATGGTAAAAAAAAGGTTTTTTAACAGAAAAAATTCTTTAATGTTCGACAAAAAGTCAACGTTACTATCATTGTCATGAACTCAAATTTAACAAAACTTTGCTTAATGTAGGGCCAATAACCAGATTTGTTTTTTATTTGATTTATTTGTTCGTAGTACATAATGGTCACATTGCTTTAAATTCTAACATCTCCGTACACACAGTAGACAACATAAATTATATATAAGCAAACATACAGTGCTTAACAAAATTAATGCTCTAACTCAACAAAGTTCCCAAATCAGTTAAACTCATGTATACCCTAAGCAAATAAACAAATACAAACAAAACTGCTTGACTTACAATATTTTTATGGGATCATAAGTTCTAATTTTAGCACACAGTGTGCTTGATATAAACACTCTATTTTGATTACCATTCATAAAGACAATTTAAGCATTTCTTTCTGTCTGAGTGTCGTCTATATTGTTTTTTTCTTTCTCTCTTTTTTTTTTGGTGAAAATTGTGCAATAATGCATAAGAAAAGTTTAGTCTATGTGAACTTCTTCTTTCTATTTTTTTTTTTTTTTTTTTTGGAAAACTCATAAATTTTCTTCTTCATATCATATGCAACAAAGAAAAAAAAGAAGAGAAGCAGAAAAAAACATAAGACCAAAAATTCTGGAAATAAATAATAAAATTTGCTGAATTTGAATATTTTTTTGTTTTTTTTTTTAATTTCCTTCAGAAGCAAATCAGAAGCATTTTTCAATTCATTTCATTTCATTTAAAAAGCTTTTCTTTAATTTTCATGAGAAAATGTTTTTATTTTCAGGCTGTGATTAAGAAAACCCGCATTACATGCAAATGCCACGGTGTATCTGGTTCATGCAGTTTAATAACCTGTTGGCAACAGTTGTCGTCGATAAGAGAAATTGGTGAGTATTTTTGCAGTTTCGATTTCGATTTTTTCTCTTGTTTTTTTCTCGTTTTTTTGGTTCAGAATTTTTTGGTTTGTGCCGTTTTGGTTAGAATGTACAAAAGTAGACTGTGAATGCTTTCCAAAAAACAAAATGAAATAAATGCAGGTGTGTGCCAACCTAGGTACAGCAGGAGATAAAAAGAATGCATATTCAACGTAGAGAATATATATACAAGTCCAGTTACCGACAAACTCAAATTTTTTCAGTGTCCGTAACCTTATTTTTCTTAAGATAGAAAACGTTTAAGCAGCAGACTAACTTACTTACTTAATTGGCCATTAACAACCCGCTTAACGTATTTCGGCCTGCCGCAAAACATCATTCCAGGCGCCTCTGCTTCTTCCGTAACTACGTCAGTTGGTCACACCAATCGATGACAGGGCTTCATCGTTTTGGTCCTTTCAACGGATACAAGGTCGTCCTCTTCGCCGACTTCTGCAGATCCCCGCATCAAATACCCGTCTGGCCGGAGCATCCTCGTCAATTCGAACGACATGGCCGAGCAAACGCAGCCGCTGGATGTTAATACGCTGCACAACGTCTATGTCGTTGAGGAGCTCCTACAGCTCACTGTTGGATGGGATACGGAAATCATCGCCAACTCGCACTGGACCGAAGATCTAACGTAGGACTTTTCTCGCGAACACTCTCAAGGCTGCTGCATCAGTGCTTAATAGGGTCCATGCCTCTGCGCCATAAAGAACCACTGGGAGGATGTGTGTCTTGTAGAGAGTTAGTTTTGTCCTCTTGCTACACCGCACCGATTTATTGTATCGCTACTTGTCGATAACATATACTTTGTTTTGCCCTTAGGCAGCAGATAGTGGAAGATTATGGTTAGAATACCAAATAAAATGCACTAAATGAGCTACGCTGGTATGTACAGTTAAAGAAAAAGGTCTATAAACACCGCTGTATGTAGACTTTTTTCCCGGTTGCTTAAGGCAGTTACAATTATAAAAGTTTGAAGACAGAAACGAATATAAAAAAGATGACATAGAAATTTAAAAAAAAAATTACATAAAACTCTGTATGTACACTTTTTCTGCAACTGTAGGTGCCGGCAATTATATATCCAAAGATGTTAGGTTAGTGACACTTAGGACACATAAGGCCCCTTGTGATACCCTAGTAATCCGTTTTCCCTAATTCTCGTAAATATTGGGAGCTTTTAATGAAGCGACTTAGACCGCTAAGGTCCATTACTAACAGTTCAGTTCATCTGCCATTTTTCGTCCGTTATAGTGCTGGGAATGTACGCAATGGGTAACGCATTGTTTTCTACTCTTCCTTATATGCGGAGTATGGAAAACCAATGATCTTTGCTTGAGTGTCCATAATGCCCCATTACGACTAAAACAAACATACTGAGCGTAGTCCATTGTAACCACACTTTCAGTGCGTTCTCTATCTAGCTTTAACCAGATTAGCTGAACAACTTGAAGCCGATCTTCATAGATACATAATTGATCATTACAATCCTTCAGACAGGATTGCGACCTAGTTTCTAGTTTAGTGTGTGTTAATTTTATACATGAGCGGCGAAACCTGCAATTTAAAGTCGATTCCGAACGACAGATTTTTGAGAAAGTTTTCATGGCAATTTTTGTTTACGGAGATGTCTGACCTGGGCTTCTAATCGATACCGCTCATCTAATAAGCCAACGCACTACCAACTAGAATACGGCGACTACACAATGGCATTTATAACTGAATTTTTGAATTTGATGTCATAAGCCTTCAAAGGAGTTGCCAAAATAGAGAACTCTTGTCAGCGTTCGAAGGTTGTGTCAGAGTTGGCGGGTTTAGCCGCCCTACAGTTACCTATAATATCGTTATTTCCTGGTACCCATACGATATGAACATCATACCATTCCGCTATCACATTTACATAACCGCAGTCAGAAAGTATAGCCTCCAGAAAGAGATATTTCTGTTCCTAATAGTGTGCTCTGCATTGCAGACACTTCCGAATGTACTGAACTTATCTCATAACTTTATGTATTGAGCTATACCCACTGATTCCGAAAAAATTGCACCAACCATGGTTCCATTTATTTTGAAACCATCACTGAAAGTCTTAATAGAGTCGTTAGCCAAATGCATTGATTTTCTTTTCCAAAAGCCTCTGTTCCTAACATGAATGTTCTAAAATTGCTTTAAAAGTCATAACGCAGTATTATGTAGGCTACTTCCGATAGTTCCCATCTGCTCTAAAATTTACACGTGACCTATATTTAAACCATACTACTGTCTAGCTGCCCAGGGATAACTACCAGCATTAGTTAGATTAGTCCTCACCTTGAAGGTCCTGCGAAAAGAGGCATACAATTATCCCCAACCATTACACAGAGAAATAGGCCAAACGGATATGCTTACCTCTATCGAATACAGACTAGACATTAGCTGTTAAATTTTCTGGTCATGTGGGTTATCAAAATCTTGTTCATTTTAATTAAGTGGAAATACCCTAGCCGCCGTAGTCTAGTATACAGTGTGTTGTCTTATTAGACGTGAAGCCACGGTTCACACCCAAGCCCAGTCAGCTCCAACACAAAGAAATATGAAAGAATATTTTTGCGGCGACTTCCTCTCAGCAGATTTGTAGCAAAAACTCTGAGAGCAAAATAAAATTGCCACGAAAAGTTTCTCAAAAATTTATCGTTTGATGTCGACTGTAAGCTATAGGTTACGGCACTTATGTATAAAATTAACACACACAATATAAGTGGTGTGAGAAGTTAGGTGGTAATCCTGACTGAAGGGTTGTAATAACCAATCATGTATGTATGTATGTATGTAAGATTTTATCCACTGTTGTACAGAATGTTATTTCATTTAACATGGCTATGTTAAGTTTACAGGGAACAGTATTATTTGCTTCAATAATTTAATACAACTTTTAAAAAATTCTTTTACAGCGAACAATATTATCAACTTGGTGTGGTTGGTGTCTTTGCTAATATAATTTTGTTTAACATTTTAGGTGACTATTTACGCGAGAAATATGAGGAATCAACAGAGGTGAAGTTAAATAAACGTGGACGTTTACAGGTAAAAGATCCACAATTCAAAGTACCCACAGCCCATGACTTGGTGTATTTGGATGAGAGTCCTGACTGGTGTCGAAGTAACAAACAATTGCAGTGGCCAGGCTAGTATTTATTATTACACAATGCTTTGTATATCATTTTGAAGAGAATTATATTCAGGAAAACATGTTTCTTTTTGCTTTCTTTTAGGAACCCATGGCCGTGTTTGTAATAAAACCTCAAATGGCCTGGATGGCTGTGGCATTTTATGCTGCGGTCGGGGCTACAATACCAAAAATATTGTGGTGCGTGAGCGTTGCAATTGCAAGTTTCATTGGTGTTGCCAGGTTAAATGTGATGTTTGTGTTAAAATCATAGAGGAGCATACCTGTAAATAATTTTTAATTCAATTTGGGCTCAAAATACCCATTCAAAAAAGAAAAAAGAATAGAATTTTTTTTAATTTTAAATAAAATGTAAATGAGTATTTCTATATTACTAACGGTACTATTATTAAATTATAATTATTTTTAATATTTTTTTAATATAAAAAACGATTAAGGATTACATTTTGAACAACTTAGTTTTAAAAACTGTTAAGTCAAGAACGAACGAAATTATTTAAAAATCATGTGTTTTTTTTTTTGTTCAAAATTTTAAAAATATTTTCAATTAAAAACTAAAAAAAATTAAAACAATTGCTTTGGAAACAAAGACAAAAAAATCATATTTTAAATGTAAGAAAATATTGAAAATAAAACACAAGAAATTATTTTTGAAAACTTAATTCATAATTCCATAATTGTAAGCCATAGGTTTAGTTGCTAGAACTCAAAGTAAGTGTATTTATTTTATTAAAAAATTATTGTAATTGTAACTTTTAAACAAACAAACACAAACAAACAAACAAACAAACAAACATTTTAAAAATTATAACTTTTGTAAAAAAAATATAAGAAACAAACAAACGAACGAACTCACATTATTGTAAAGAAAGAAATTATAGAATAGAAATAGAAAATAAAAATAAAAAAATATAATAAAAAATAATCTAAGCTTAGGACGTATATTTAAGGAAAATAAAAAAATAAGGAAAACAAAATTTAGTTACAAATCTTACTCATGAAGAAAAAAAAACATTATTTAACGAACGCAGCGTTTACAAACGATTCTTGGAATCTCCTCTTATTTCTCTTTCAATTGGGATATTCCTACGACAGCTATTTTTTTTTTTGAGATATTTATTAAGCCAATGGTCTTACGTCTGTAATTGCCTGTACGCAGTTACATATCTCTCAAGTATGTTGCTTTTACAAACCTAATGATATTAAATTAGAAACACTATTAGAACAACCAGTCTCTGTAGGTATTGTTGAGCCTAACAGGCCTTCATATTTCTAATTCCTCTTTAGATATTGACCAGAGCCCAGGGGAAACTTACAGTCATGTCATACGACTTAACACAATGGTTAGATTTATATTGCAGAATTCTGTTTAAGTGATTAGTTTCCGATACTTACACACTAATTCAACACTAAAACTGTCCACTACAGACATACATAATTGGTCATTACAAACCTTCTGTCAGGATTACGACCCAGCTTCTTACATCACTTATGTATGATTTGTGTGTTACTTTTATGCATAAGTGGTGGGACCTGCTGCTTAAAGTCGTCTCCGAACAACAGATTTGCGGGAATACATTTCATGGCAAGTTTATTTTACTCTTAGAGCTTTTGACAGAAATCTGCGAACAGACAGTTGGCGAATAAATATTTCGTTTTGTTGGAGATGTTTGATCTGGAGTTTGAACCGTGGCCTCACGTCTAATAAGCCAGCACACAACCTACTACACTACGGCGACTATGATATGGCCCACTATAAAGCTCAATTTGGAAACTAATTAAAGTCTTCACATTGAAGTCACTACCATTTGACGATTATACACGTCATTAGGATTTACAGAAATTAAAACTATGGAAGTTGCGTAACCAAACCTGTCAATATCCATTGTTTTCTATTCCATCCTAAGTGTTTGCAGAATAAGTCTTTCCAGTTCATTCCCGACTTTGATATGAAAAGAATGAATTTTCTTTTTGACACTTAGCGGATATCCTCTATTCAAACATGGCGTCAAGAGCTAATCATCTCAGGATCGTTTACATATTACTGCGGTGGTGATATTATTTTACTGGGACAAGCACTATTTATTCATTGCACTCCTATTCAGCGTACGTATGCATTCTGATTGGTAGTCCATATCGGGTTTTCGCCTGCATTCCGCCTTCTATTTTATTAGATTTTGGATTATGATTGAGCGATTCTACCATTCTAATACAGTAAGACCCCGCTTAACGCGGGGGATACGTTCCAATAAGTTCCAGCGCTAAACGAAACAGCGTTAAACGAGGCAACTATTAAATCAACTGTGACGCAGAAAAGATGCGTTTGTACTATTATTGCGACTTAGGAAAATATAGTTGGAATTTTTATTCTGGACGGACTAACAAAAGAGCGTTGAAAAAGATACATAGCATACACCGTCGCTATATAGTGCACCGTTTTTGTACTACCGCGTAATACTGAAACAGCATTAAGCAGAGCAGCGTTAAGCGGGGTCTTACTGTAGGTACAGTTTTGACATGAGGCCACGATTTAAAACCCAGGTCAGCAAAACCAAAATATCAGAAAATATTTCTTCGACGACTTATCCTCTCAGTAGATTTCTGGCAAACACTCAAGAAACACAAGAGTAAATAGAAAATTGTCAAAAGCTTCCCGAAAATCCATTGTTCGGAGTCGGCTTTAAACTGTAGGTCCCCCTACTCATGTATAAAATTAACACACACAACATAAGTGGTGTGGGAAACTGGTTGTAATCCTGACCTGGATTGAAATTCGACCATTTCATTTGACCTAACAATTCCTCCACTTCCATTTTATTTATTATTTATTTATTTATTTTGATTCTCCAAGTATTTGTACTTTAAGGCTTATATTATAAGTTGTCTTTACCCTCGTGGCACGGTTCACAAATTACGCCTCAGTTTTTGGGAAATATGTATCGAAATGTCCATGACTACCAAAAACTTGAGTCTTTTACCCGGATCATAAGTAAGAATTAAGCCTTTATGCCAACCTAACCTTTATGCGATTATTCCAGGAGGATTACTTTTTTCAATGAATATTCCTTGTTTGTGTATAGCCTAGCCATCTGGTAATACTTTACTGAACTCGAATATACAATTTCATTGATTCAGTGTCATACTAGTTTATAGCACTCTGGCGTGTACAGAGTTTTAGAGTGCCACTGAGCTCCGTCTGTTATTAGAAACCACAATCCAACAGTTGCGATAAGACGGTTGTGCATCGAATCTTGAATAAAAGATTATTATCTGAAAAATTTTGCGGTTTGCAAGTTAAATTAATTACAGAACCTAACCAGGTCTTTGAAATCACGATAAGGTTGAGCTAACAATTAACCCATATGTGCAAAACTTTTTTCTCGTAAAAACATGGATTTTTTGTAGTTATTGGAATCTATATGGTATACCACACAGCTGATCAATATCTTACCATTTTAAAAATGGGGTGATAAGCACATATGGGTTAAATTTTATGGAAATACAGGCGTTGTGTTTTCATTTTACACAAAACGCTGGGATAACATACACAAATTAAACGTCTGCAGGAAGTAGGGCACTATATTTGCCATGTAAATAAAAAACAAAACTGAACAGAATCCAGTTTCAATTAAAAAAAATACGAAATATTTGTTACGATGTAGAAATATTTGCGCAATGAAATGTAATCTCCACACTTTCCAAAATCAAAAGTTTTGGCTCCAAAAAGAAATTCAAAAAATATTTGCATAGTATGCCAATGGCTGCACTTAACTTATAGCCAAGTTTCTTTGTAAACGCTGTATACCTATAGATATTTATAAAAACAAAAATTTTAAGTGATAAACGATAAAAAATCAGCAACAAATTAATTTAAAATCTATAAGACTTTCCTTTTAATATTAAGAATTAAAAAACAAAAACAATAACAAAATGAAATTAAATTAAATTATTACGCTATCAATTAAATCATATGTATTTAAATATTTTGTTTAAAAATATTTCGAAATTCTCGTTTTTCTTTTGTAATTAATTAAGAAAAGCTTTATAAACAATTTAGTTTTACGTAATATGCTGCTCTCTTCTATATACATATGTATGTATTGTTGTAAACTATACAAATAACTCGAATATAAATTGAATATTTTTTCTCAGTGTATTATTTATTCACTTATCACGTATTAAAGAAACGACATTATATTGTACAAAAGAAAACAATACAACATAAATTCTGAAAATTATACACATTTTTGAAAAGGTAAACGATGTGGTACTCCAGACGTTATAATACCCTACATCATGCAGTATGCGGCTTATTTGAAATAATATATGCAAATTCGGTTTTTCATGATAGATACAGTAGAAGTGAAGTCGCCATAGTCTAGCAGGTAGTGTGTTGGTTTGTTGGACGTGAGTCCACGGTTCAAATCCTCAGACATTTCCAACAAAACGAAGTATGAAAAATATTTCTTCGGCGACTTCCGCTCTGCAGATTTATAGCAAAAACTCTAAAAGTAATTAAATTTTTAACTGTATGTCCCACCCACTCATGTATAAAATTAATACACAACATGGTCGGTGTGCAAAGCCAGGTTGTAATCCTGACGGAAAGGTTGTAATGACAAAATTATGTATGTACAGTAGAATTAATTTTCCAAATTTTTTTTTTTATTTGGAATTTTGCGAGAGAATTGTAGAGCCTTTCATTTCTTATGGCTGATTTGATTTGTTTCAGTTCTTCTAAATAACTAGATTCTGATAATAGATCTGCCATCTGCCGCTACCTGAAAATAATTCTTGTACTGGGCATGTGTTGGGTAAGAAACTTTTGCTGATTTAATCTCAAAAAGTGGAGCTGACCCTATAATGATTAATCGCATCTGAGCGGCAGGGACCTGGGGGCTTTCGGAATCCATTAAAATTTTCGTGTTTAGTAATAAAAAAAGTGGTGGAACCAATGGAATGCTCAGCTTTGAAGACCTGCTTGAGAGTTTATCAATTAAAATAAACAATCAATTGAAAAAACCATAAAAGTTACGTCCATGGTGTAGGGTATTATAAGCAAAATAAGCTTGGAAAGAAGAGTTATTTAAAGATGGATTGAGTTGTTATAAAGTTTGTTAAAGCAATGAAAAGATAATGATTTACGGCTAGAATAAAAAAGCTTAGATGTTAAGAAATATTTAAAAAAATCGATTCAAAAAAAATTAATCGACAAATTGAAACCACTTTGCATAAAAAAAAATTAATATAAGCACGTACACATGTAATTTGGCTTACTAGGCAAGAACTCGTGACGAGAGCTCTGACATCTTGAAAAAATTCTCAAAAAAAAATATCTTCTCACGACCTTAGGTCTGCAGTGTTTTGGCTAAAAATCTAGGTATAAAATAATTGCCATGGAATGGCTTCTCTAAGCGGTTGAGCGGCGTCGATACTCATATATGGCTTCTGCCGCTAATGAATAAAATTAATACGCAAAACATGGGTCGTACAGACGTCATCCTAACTAAAGGAAGACTGTGACCAATAAAGTAAATAAGCTTGTTATTATGATAACAATCATTTAATTTCAATTTGAATTTATCGTGATTTCAAATACTGCAAAAAAGTACGTTAAATAAATATTTCAAGTTTAAAATCTATTAAAATTATAGCCGCCCAGGCTAACAACCAAACCACGACTGAACTGCCAGCTAACAACTCGAACTTCGTGATTAGCAAATAATATTCATAAAAGCATGGACTCTAGTTCTAGTAATAAAAAGTTATGGTTAAATCAGTTCCACACAATAAGTCGGGAGATATAGAAGAGCTCAACCTAGCGTTTGAACAGTTCCTCTCAGGTTTTCTTAGGAGAAGTTAGCCATAGAGTGAAATTATTTTATAATTACGTAGGGGGTATTTTAGTGTGATACCCTTTCTGTTCAAAACGTTCACAACATAGTTTGTAAGTATGTCTCTGTACCCAGGGAAGATCTGGACAAAGTGGCGAATGTGCTACTAAGAGAACTAGCCGGTTTCATCTAGAGCTCGGGACGTTTCTAATCCATCACTAATGGATCACGAAAAGGGAGCTTACCTCCTACGGGCTAATGCAATTAGCCATATGGGCTATGGAGTGAACTTTCCTGTGAACGGCAAATTACCCGCTAATCTAACCGAACTCTTTCTCAAATAGACCTGGCACTCTACAGGAAATTTAGCATCCTGGCAGATCTTTTACAGTTAATTTCTTCTCTAATAGACTGTATTATTGTTACGAGTGATATTACCAAGAGTAAATCAAAAGCTCGCAATGATCCTTTACTACAATGATGTTTTAAATTTCCTTGACAGGAGGATTGCTTCCGTCACATTTTAAACAGCTAAACTCTGACCGTATATATACAGTATTTTTAAAATCGCAAGAGTTTATAAGCAACATGTTCTGCAGTTTCATTTTAACGCATATAAAACAAAGGAAATCATATCATAAATAGAATGGCGGGTTCGAAATTGAATTAACTTGCAGGTCCACAAATATGTGGTTTTATTTTATACAAAATCATTGCAATTTTTGTTTGGTACTTAAAGAGCACCTAGACTTCTTCAGGTAAACGTTTGGCAATCAGATTAGCAGCTTACTGATACTGGTTATCAAATGATTTGTGGAACTCCAACGAGAATGATTGAACTCATTATAATTTATTCAGTAGAACAGTTCAGCCGATAAAATGGTTTTAAAAGGAAAACTAATAATTTACATTCGATTTCAAAGCCAGTCAAGCTTTTATGCTTCACTTGTAGACAAGCAATTCCATCATTTAAGTTTAAAACTCTTATTTCCAATGCAATTATTAGCTTTTCCTCAACAGTTCAAAAAAATCGGAAATGATACTGCATTCCTACACATATATTATAAATCTGCATTACAATATGACTTTAACACGTAATCATTTTTATTATACGTATGATATTTTGTTTTTCTTTAAATCATTGTGTAACCTTGGTGAGATCTATTCTTAGTGCATCTATAAAATACACGCGCGTTCATTTATGTACTCCACTGTATGCAACTTTAATTTATTCAACATTTTTTTTATTATTTAGATTGTAATTTTTCTTATTTATTTGTATTCAAATTAAACAATTGTATTGTATTTTAGTCCTTAATTAATTATTAATTAATTAATTGATTAAGTATTTAAATATTTAGTTATTAAGATTTAGATTTTAGAAGGACTGGCTGGTAAATTTAGTACGAAATTAATGTGAATTTTCAAAACAGAGTCCAAAATTATGAAAATACAAAACAAAAACACAAGAAAAGAAAATGAAATGAAATAAAAATAACAGAGAAACTAAAAAAATAAAATAAAAAATAAAACGAATTAAAAAAAATTTAGTGTTTTACTGTGCAAGCCCTACTACAGGTTATTTCATGCAGAAAATCAGATGTACAACTCAAAACTCTTCCTATTTTCCAAGAAAAGTTTGCATTGCCTCCTAGCCTATTGGTTTGAGAAGAGTTTTTTCCATTCTATATTTTCCCTTTCGTTGAGTATACCTTTGCCATTCATCTGTCCCCATTCCAAAGAAAGCTTCCAGACACATGGAAGCTCACTTGAAGTACAATTGTTCCAGTTTGAAATGGAATATTATTTCGTTCATACAAATGCCGAGGCTGGTCTCACAGTACCTCATTCATCGGACCAATTTTCGTGCACTTTTTCGAGTGTATGGGGTATGGTATCTCGAAAATGGCATCACAAATGTTGGCTTTCAAATGCTCAATTGTCTGTGGTTTGTCGGCGTATCACTTTTCTTTAACAGCGCCTCATAGAAAATAGTCCAACGGTGTCAAATCGCAGCTTCTTGGCGGCCAATTGACATCACCATTTCGTTTAATTAAATGGCCATCAAACGTTTGATGCAATAAATCGATTGTGGCATGAGATGTGTGGCAAGTTGTACCTTCCTGTTGAAACCAAATATCGTTCACATAAATACATGGTGCAATAGGTGTCTCCATTGGCCATAATGTTTCGCCGTCCTCATTTTCAAATAAATATGAGCCAATGATGCATTCTCGCACCAAACAGTCGGTTATAATGAGTGCATTGGCTTCTATAAGACCACATGTGAGTTTTCTGAGCCCCAAATACAGCAATTTTCTTTATTAACGTACCCACCAAGATGAAAATGAGCTTCATTCGAAAAGATATATTTTTTTTGGCGAAATTGACATCATCTTGCATTATTTAGTTGGCCCATCTAGCGCAGCGAAAACGGAGCGAATGATTATGCGGCTTAAACTCTTGAACCTGTTGAACTTTGTAAGGCGTCATACCGAGATCTTTTCGCAAAATTTGATGTAAACTGCTGCGTGAAATGTTCAATTTTTGAGGACGATGACGAGTTGATTTTAATTAATTCTCACGCACACTCTCAGCCACAGCTTCGGTATTTTCGCGTGTACGCACTGTAGGAGCACACTCACGTCTTGGCTCGTCAACAATGAAACCAGTTTCACGATCTTTGGCAATAAACTTGCGTTTTCCGGATACTGTTTCTCCTTCTCTGCGTCCTAATTTTGTACGCCATTTTCGTGCAATTTCCGACCAATTGTTGTTGTTTTGGAAATATATTTCCATTAAATCCCAATGTTGCTGAAGCGTAAATCGATTCATTACGTTCAGTGGAGATAATATACTGAATTTTGTGACAGTATAGAATGACATAAGTCAAGTCACCAAGTCATCATCAAGTCATAAGTCAATCAATAGTTCCCTGAACAACCTGCCTCAGAAGTTTGTATTGTTCCAGCTTCCTCAGGCAGTCCTATACAATCAATAAGAACAGTAGTGTAGTAGTTAGTGTGTTGGCTTATAGTAAGAGAGCCTGTGTTTCAAATCCCAGTTCTGTGATCTCCACCAAAAGGAAATATAAACAAAATAAAATTGTTTTAAAAAAGTGTGGCGACTTCAAACTTTACTAAAGTGCTTTATTATTAAATAATCTCAGTGCTACTGTACGTATGAGTAACATTTTCAAATTAATTGTTGATCATACGCCACCACTACATCCAAGTGCCCCTACATTTAAATGAGTTTGATCACACATTTAAATGTTTTAATCAAACTTAACAAAACTTTGCAAACGTAGATCTTGTTTCAACGTACGTATTGGTATGAAGCAGAGGTCAGCAATGAGTATTCAAAACGATGAGTAGATTCGAATCATACTTATAATTTCTGATACTTATACGCATTCATACTTATTTTTAATGTCATACTCATACTACTCATACTCAAAGTTTGAAGTACTCAAAATAAGTATGATTCACGTACGTGCTTGCTGTCTTTGTCTTTTTCTTTCTTCTTTTTATGTAAATGCAACAACAACTAAGACTGTAAATCATCATCAAATCATTCGAATCATTTATGAGTATTATAAGTATTTTTCTAAATTTATGAATCTGAATGAGTAGACGTAGTAGAATCAAACATATTTCGAATGTTATGAGTTATATATCAACGTTGTACTCATACTCATTGCAACTTGTACTTATAAATCAATGTTGTAGGGAGGACGAATAAATCAGAGTAGTT
Organism: Sarcophaga carnaria; assembly: GCA_958299815.1. NCBI lineage: Eukaryota > Metazoa > Arthropoda > Insecta > Diptera > Sarcophagidae > Sarcophaga > Sarcophaga carnaria. The sequence continues at coordinate 20,865,831 of OY283153.1, read as the reverse complement.
GGATTTCAATACTGTTGACTCACTCATACTCAAAATTTCATGAGTACTTATGAGTAGCGAAAAAGCGATTCATTGCTGATCTCTAGTATGAAGTGTTTAAGAGTGACAAAACACAAAGTTCTTATGATTTCTAGTATGAGAGCTGATTATCTACGAGGGCGTTAAGATATTAAAAATATCTACGAAATATAGAGATAATACGTTATTATTCGTTAAACGTTATTAGAAGTTATTTGTAATTATTCTGCTGTATTTTATATGATAGGACATGTGATTAAATGCACCAAAAGAGGAAGTATACCCAAATAAGAAACACAGTGAAAAAGAAAAATTAATATGAATGAAGATTTTGCAAAATACAAAATAAATTTCAAATAATCTCTTACTTTTACTGTCTTTAAGGCATTTTATTGCAGTTTTCTTTTTCAATGTCTAAGGCCTCTTCGTGTGACTTTATAGGATCCATCACCACCTTTATGCAAGGCTACCAAAATAAATTCATTAAATATTGTATAAAAGCGAACTACTAGTCATAATCAGCTGTATTTTATTATTGTATGCGGCATATGAAATGAAACCAAAAAAATTCACAACATCTGGAAACATTCTCACACACGAAGGCAGACAAAGAAAATAAAACCAAAAAACGATTTCACTTTCATTGACAATGAGTCCCAAATAGGCTCTCTGACTAAATAAAGTAGATAAGCCTTATTAGAACGACTGATAACACTTCAATAATGATACGCTCTAGGGAATATGGAATACAGAAAGAGCTTAAAATATAATATTTTAGTCGTTATGGTATAGGAAGAGAGTCAGGTTGCTTTTAAACCAAAACATAAGCCCGAGAAAGCAAAGTGCTTACGAATAAATGCCGGTTGTTTGAAAAAATAATACAAAAACAAACAAAAAATAAAAAAAAAATAAAAAATATTTATCAACGATAACAGAAAATTTAGAGAAACAACGGAAACATAAGAAATATAAAATCAAATGGATTTTGCTTTACACAATATCAGCATAAACTTACAAGATATCCAAAAGCCATCATCGTAGTCAGTGCAAAATTTAAAAATAAGACAGAAAGAAAAAATGTTTTCATACTTATTTATCTTATGCTTCCTTACCAATATCTCTTTAAATAATTGCCAATCAACAGAAGTGTTTACAACAAAAAACGCAAATGGTTTGGAACTTTTAAAAAATGCCACTAAGTTAGCGCAAAGCGTCTTGGAATCCAGGTAAGTTATGTAGGATTTCGTTGAAATTTTTAAAAACAAAGCGATTTTTGTCTCTGGTGCTTGGATACTTATTTATCGATTAGTTTTCTTATCACGAATAATAAGTTTAGTTCGGCAATTAGGCAAAGCCGTTAATGCGATACCCTATTGCATACATAATTGGCCACTACAACCCTTCAATCAGGATTACGGCCTAGCTTCTCACACCACTCATGTTATGTGGGTTAATTTTATACATGAGTGCCGGGACCTACAGTTTAAATTCGACTCCGAAACACAGATTTTTGAGAAACTTTTCATGGCAATTTTGATTTACTCTCAGAGTTTTTGCCAGAAATCTGCTGAGAGGAAGTCGCCGAAGAAATACTTTTTGTATTTTATTTTTGATGTCTGGCCTGGGGCTGGAACCCTAGCTCTACGTCTAATAAGCCAACACACTACCTACTAGACTACGGTGATTAAATATAGTAATATAGGGCGGGGGCCTTAATAGTTTGTATACAAAAAGAAAATAAAACAAAAACGTTTTGAAATTTTCCCAAAAAAATAATCTTTTGTTGTGAAGTACAATTGTTCCGGTTAGAAATGGAATATTATTTCATTCTCATTCGATCGGACTAATTTTCGTGCACCTTTTCAAGTATATATGGTAATATCTCGTCACTGACATCACTCAATTATCTCTCGTTTGTCAGCATAACACTTTTCTTTAACGACGCCCCACAGAAAATAGGCCAACGGTGTCAAATCACAGGTTCTTGGCCGCCAGCTGACATCACTATTTCGTCTAATTAAGCGGCCATCAAATGTTTGACGCATTAAATCGATTGTGGCATAATATCTGTCGCCAGTCGCACCATCCGGTTGAAACCAAACATCGTTCACTTCAATACCACGAAGAGAGGGTACATGGTGCGCTAAGTGTCTCCATTGACCGTAATGGTTGCGCCTTCCTTATTTCCAAAGAAATATGAGCCAATGATGCCTGCGCACCACAAGCTACACCAAACAGTCACTCGAAGTGGGTACATTGGCTTCGGTAAGACCATGTGTGAGTTTTCTGTGGATTACGAAGACAAACTTAGCCTCCTGCGCTTTCGTTGGTTGTATAAAATCATTCTCACTTTAAGAAAGGATAAGATAACGGAAATAACAGACTAAATATCCTGATTACAAGGTCTGTACTCACATTATCCACGAAAGGTTGTGTAGCTCATCGAACAACAGCTAGTACTGGAGCCAAAGAAAACTTGGCTTACATCTTTGCATTACATATTCCGTGACATTGCGAACATTTTCCGAAAACCATCCAGCAAGTTGGTAAGCATTCCAACGTCATTGAGTTAAAGAAAAAGGAAAGGCCGAACCGATATTATTGATATTATTCGGATATGTAATGTTTACAGATATGCATTTCAGCCTACTGGGCAACCACTAAGAGAAGTAGCATTACAAGGGCATGGCTTTGGCCTTTGGCGGCTAAACTCGAAGATGGTGGCACTACACATGTAATGGTGGCGTATGATCTACAATTAATTTGAAAATATTACGCATACGTGCTGTAGCTCGGTGATTATTTTGTAATAAAAATTGCAGTAAAGATTGAAGACGCCGGAGACTAGTAGGTAGTGTGTTGGCTTATTAGACGAGAGCCCGTGGTTTAAATCCGAGTTCAGACATCTCGACCAAAAGGAAATATGAAAAAAAAATTCCAAGAAAAATTCCTTAAATATGTCGTTCGGAGTCGACTTTAAACTGTAGGTCCAGCCACTCGCGTATAAAATTAACACACACAACATAGGTAATGTGAGAACCTAGGTCGTAATCCTGACTGAAGGGTTTTAGTGACCAATTATGTATGTGTATGCATGTGAATGTCATGTTATCATCTCGTGGGACTTCGATTATAAGCTCGATATTTGTTTCAAGATAATTTCATTACATTTCATTGAAGTCGCCGTGGTCTAGTAGGTAGTGTGTTGGCTTATTAGACGTAAAGGGTTCAAACCCCAGGCCAGACATTAAAACAAAATACAAAAAATATTCCTTCGGCTGCTTTCTCTCAACATATTTCTGTCAAAAACTCTGAGTAAATAAAAACTGCCATGAAAAGTATTTAAAAAATCTATCGGTCGGATTCGACTTTAAACTGCAGCCACTCACGTTTAAAATGAACACACGCAACATAAGTGGTGTGAGAAATTAGGTCGTAATCTTGACTGAAGGGTTGTAATGACCAATTACGTATGTGTATGTAATTTTATTTCGATAAAACCATCCCTTCGTGAGCGGTAGATGTCAAAAGAGCTGACTTCTTATCTGGAAAGATTCGCATAACTATCATCATGAGTCCCGTTAATAGTGCAACTTCAATTTGGATGTAAAGCTTGCATTAGAATCTTTGAATTTGAGTAATCCAATAAACCTTTTAAAGGCTTCGTATTACGTAAACGATCATATGTAGGGTATAACGTAGAAAAAACGCAAAAAAAATTATTCACACTGATACCAGCAGATAAGAAAGTATGGTTGGATTTCTAATTTATTTTGTCTCGTATTTTCGCTTCTATAAAATACTTCGTTTAGATTTTGATTTATGAATTGATGATACACGGTTAACATTTTTATGGGCGATAGTTTTTTATGCAGCTCGTATGTAAACTATTTTGTCACATGCAAGTATTGCCTTTTGTTTCACGAAAATTGAGTATCTCACGTAAGTGGACAGACATCGGTACATACGGTTCAAAGTAGAGAATATTAAGATTAAAAACTAATATGTTTAGATAAGAAGAAATTGTTGAATGCAATACACGCTTACAGTACATGCCTCGGTATGTGCTACTGCAGATATAAAGCAGGAATGGAGAGCAAGTGTTAATAGACAAATTAACCGTGTGGTATTTAGTGTACTTCCGTTGAAATATAAAACAAAATATATCGCGTACGTGCTAATACTTATATACGTAGATAAAATATTTAAATCGTTTATAATATTGTGCGGCAATAGAAGAATTAAAACTACATGGAATTATCAGACAAAGAACCACAAAAATACGGTGAACATTGTATCTTTGAACTAATAAAACAATAAAGTTGAGTATCGTCATCGTTATTATCGGAGTTGTACCTGGTTTATCCTCTAGTGAGTTTCTTAACTCCGCCTTTCTATTGCCAATTATGAATATCCATGACTCATCTCCAAATTAATCACTTCACACAGGCCGTGGTTGTCGTCCTCCTCATCTTATGCTATGCCTCGCCGTTTGTCTTGCGCTCAAAAGGCGCTGTTGGTCATGTGGAGGAAGTTGCTACCATAGTAGTTCAGTTTACATGTCGAAACGTATTTAAAATTAAACATTTTCTTTGTGGTACATACATACATAACTGGTCATTACAACCCTTCAATCAGGATTACGACCGATTACGACTGCCTGGTAAGATTGTTACGTACCTTTCATCAGAAATGTAAAAAATTTTGTGAAATGCTTGCAATTTACATACAACCGACATAAACAAGATGGGCTGTGGTATATTTACTAGGGGTTCTGATATTAAACTTTCTTATAAGTTGCCTGAACACTATCAGTATTTCCGAAGGAGATTAGGGCTATTTTGTATGGCGCGATTTGCTCTAAAAATCTCTTGATTTACTCGAACAGCCAGGCTACGTTTAGGTCCCTATCGAATGTATTTGCAATTTCCATTCTTATCCATGAATGTCAAGGATTACTCAAGGAAAGTTCGAATCAATAAAATGGTAAATCTTATGTGGGTTCCGGAACATAGAGATATCGTTGGAAATTCAATTGGCGATAAGCCGGCCAGAGCCAGTACAGAGATCGTAATCCCCAATACCTTACACGGAGGCTTAATATCGTTTTCGGAAGGATTGTATAATAAATATTGCATGACTCTTTTGAATACGAAGGGATAAGAAGAGGACCTACTCAATTCTATATCTTAAATCAGTTGGCCAAATTTCGCACAATAGGGTCGCCTCACGGGTCGCTGTTCTTTTGGTAGGCACAACTAAAGAATTGGCATTTCGTCATATGGCACCTTTAGGAGCTGTTGGTCTCAGTGTAGACCTATGGTGGCAGTGTTCTGCTCTTGTTACAAAACAAGTTCTTGACTCCTCACTTTGAGACAGTCTTGTCTGAGATCTTTAATATAAAGATTTATTTTGCATTGGGATTGGTTTCCTCTAAGGAATGTTTAATCCCTCGATAGAACATTGATTGTAGTATGATAAGGGATGTAAATGCTGGTCTAAGTGGAAGCTTTTCCTTCAAGGCCAAGACTGAGTAACAGAAGTATATGTAACAAGGGATAGTCGCACTGACAGAATGCAAAGGTAGAATAAAAGATGGGCGACATACTCTTGTAGGTAGTATGTCGGCTTATTAGAGGCGAGCGCGTGGTACATGCCCCAGTTCAAATATCTCGTATAAAACAAAATATTTTTTGAGAGTCTGACTCTCAGCAGTCTGCTGGCAGAAAACCTTCTGAGAGTAAATAAAAATTCTGTCATTTGGAGTTCACTTTAAACTGTAGCTGCCGCCACTCACAAATAAAATTAACTCACGTAACATGGGTGGTGTGAGAAGCTAGGTTGTAACCCTGACTAAAAGGTTGTAATGACCAATTAAGTAAGTAAGTACAGTGGAGAGTTAAGGAGCTAACGGAAAGCCTTTCGGTGACGATAAGCCATTATGAGTCTTCTGCGAGGCTCGCCTGTCATCGTCCTAACCATAGCTACAATGGTTCTGGTCCTTACTATCATATGTAATAGAACATCTAGCAATTTTGGAGGACATGTTTTCACTGCCCTGTGTATACAGCAAATCTCATATATTGTCACACACACATGTAATTTTTAGTCCTGTTTCTTAAATTTAAAAGTGTGGCTTGAAAGTCCTTAAAGCCCAGCCGGGAAATGCATAGAACTTGACGTTTTTCTTCTTTTTTGTTTGAATTTTAACGAAAACCTGTTTTCTTTCTTTCTTTAGGGCCAACATCAATATCACCATTTCGGAAGTGCCGCCCAACTGTGTCCAAATGCTTTGTAAATTCGTTTGTTTCAATGGCAAATCAAGCGAAGTCGATAAGGACATTGACATTATATCCAAGAAAAATGTGAGTATATGATGAGGAGGATATTCTTTCAAATTTAAAAAATTATTTTGTATTCATTTGATGTTGTTTTCAGAATCATTTTTGCTCCACAATCGAGGAACTACGCTTGTATAACTATGAGTTTAAGGATAAAATTTTACGTCATGGTTTCCTGGGCAGCTACAGCGATAAGGTGGAGATCTTATATCTGGCTTGCTCAAATATATCGGACATAGAAGCGGGTAGCTTTGCTAATGGCTCGTTTCAGGAGATCCACTTTGAAAATCTACGTCTGCAGGAATTGAGAAAAGATTTCTTTCAGGGCATAAACAATGATTTCTCAGCCCTTTCCATTATGCAAAAAGATCGCCCTTTAAGGACAATTTATTCGGATTTCCTGTGTCATGTTAAATATCAAATCAAGTATCTGGCTATACAGGCGGGTCTGAATAGTGTACAGAATTTAACGGGAGGCGATTATCTTTTGAATAATTTGTTGTTTGTGGACTTTAGTTACAACAGTTTCGGTGGCCTATTGGACGACCAGGACTTTAGCAAGGTTTCCATGGTGCAAAATCTGGATTTGTCACATTCGAATCTGGAATATTTGCCTGCGTATATATTCTTTGAAATTGCAACAACATTGGATTCTTTGGATTTGTCTTTCAATAATTTGAAAACCATTAGTCGCACCATATTTGGTTGGCGTGAAATGGCCAGGGATTTGAAAATCTATGCCAATGACAATGAATGGTTGTGTTCCTGTGATTTGTACATGGAAATGAAAGCCATATTTATGTATCAAAGGACTTCTTTGGAATGTGCTGGTCCAGAGGAATTCATCGGCTGGTCAGTATTCGATGGGAATATTTGCAATATGGATTCTACAGAAGCTAATTCGGCCACTGACATTACCTTGAAGTCCACCATAAATGATTCGGATACGGAGATAGAACAAGAGATTACCATGGGCATGAATGGCCAAACCACAAAACTGAGTTATACCACTGCAGCCAGCAGCGACCAGGAGGAGATCAAGCCTACTTATATAAATAAGGATGACTTAATGAAATTCCAGTGCTTGGCTTCCTGGCACAATGAAAGCGATCGCATGCCCAAAGACATACGTTGGCCTGTAATTTCTTTCGATATCCAGATGCAGGAAAACTTACAAGTTGATGTGGTGATTAATACTCCCTCTACACTTAATAGTTCCTTTGGCTTGATTTGGTTTAGCAGGATTACCACCCAGTATTATAAAATGGAAGTGAATTACAATGAATATGGCTTGGGCTGTTACAATGCCCTTTCCTATGCCAACACTATTCTAAACCTAATGCCCAATACTGCCTATACTTTCTGTGTTATTCTTAAGGAGAATTTGCCCATCTCACCCTTTAGCTGCCGTTCTATACACATGAGCGGCAATTTGGCCATACAGTATAGTGCTTGGCTAACCAAGGATCAAAGAATTACTGGCTTGTCATTGGTCATCCTTGGTATTGTTATGTTTTCATTTGCTGGCATTTTAATGATTTACTTACTGCTCAAGCGTAAGCCTATCCTATTAAAAGGCAGCAAAAGAGTAACCACTACCCACAACAGTCGTAATGAGATTGTGGTTCTGCCCAAAGACAATTCCGTGCAGAAGATCTTGGAAAAAGAGGAAAAATTGGCACGAAAAGGGTAAGTCCACCAAGCAATCGCAATCAACTACAATCCTTGCTTTTAACAACCAATTTTCTTGTTTCTTTTCTTAGACCCTTTTCCTGTTCCCAGAAACGTCGCAACTCTACCGACAGTGTGGCCAGCTATCAAAGCTATATTAACTCCAATTTATATGAAGTTATACCAGCCTACAGTAAATTAAATGACAACAAGTCCTTATCCGTGCCTTCTATCCTCTATTTGGAGCAAAATTCCCCTTCCATATCTACTACTACAACCACTATGGCGACTCCCGACTGTGAGAGTTGTTATTTAACACCCTTGGAAACGGTTTGCAGCTCTGCTAATCTAGTTCAATATGCCGAAATACCACATCGTGCTAAACGCTTATCAAATGATCCTCTGCCCTTAATTCCTAATGATCCCGGTCAGATTTCAGTGCTAATAACTGAACCTGAAGATAAACCCGAATATGCTCAAGTGGGCTCATTTTATATGTTGGATAGTCGTGTGTAAAAGTAATCTTACCAAGTACCATACATGTGTCAAAAAGGGCATATTGTCGGAGAGTTTGAATAAAATTGTTTGTAAAATTTTGTGTAAAAGTTAAATTAAAGTTTGTTTTTAAAATCTTATCAGCTACAGTTGCAAAATTGTTGTTTCAATTACTTTGTTTTTGTAGGAGCCAAAGAGGTGATGGGCTGTAGTGGTTAAAGCCCTCGATAACAAATTCAAGTGTCATATCTTCTAATACAGATGAAGAAAAACGTATTTCCATTAAAGAGTTTTAAAAAAATGCTTCCAAATTACATTCACTTTCCAAATAATTACTTGAACTTTGAGGGAAATAATATAGTCATAGAGTGATTAGCTACGCAACTCTTGGAGAACGGTTGCAACTTATTTCGCATGCTTACTAAGCCCAATTCAAAAATCCATAATATTTTTACTGACGACGCTTCTACGCAACGCCACATGGCAACCCTAGCGGCCCAGAACATACATACATACATACATAATTGGCCACTACAACCCCTCAGTCAGGATTACTGCCTAGCTTCTCACACCACTCATGTTGTGTGCGTTCATTTTATACGTGAGTGGCGGGGCCTATAGTTTAATGTCGACTCCGAACGACAGATTTTTTGAGAAACATTTTCATGGCAGGTTTATTTACTCTCAGAGTTTTTGCCAGAAATCTGCGAAGAGGAAGTCGCCGAAGAAATACTTTTTGTATTTTGTTTTGATGTCTGAACTGGGATACGAACCCGGGCTTCACGTCTAATAGGCCAACACACTACCTACTAGGCTACGGCGTCTCAGCGTCCCAGGACATGCACAGAAAACCTAACTTTGCTGGGAAAATAATTGTCACCTGGTACTTCTGTGCTCGGCTCTAGAGGAATAATTTATACTTATGCCTTTAAGGGCCCTAAAAAACTTCCCCTTCTGTTGCTACTCTGCTGGATATGTAAATCAAGGTCAACCCATCGATATTTTCTTTTCAGTATTTCGACAAGGATTTTCTCTAAGAGCGCGTTTTCTTAGTTGTATGTTGTAGCACACCTTGTTGGGTCAGGAAAACCTTAAAATTATTTGCGAAACCATGTGACGTGTTCATATTTTTAACAGCCGTATTTTACTCCTAGAAGAACAAATCCTGCGAGCACGAATTGAAGACGTTTCTTCAAGTGGATTGATTAGAGATGGAAACTTTCTACAGAAAGTATTTTAAGAAAACCTAAGCATGCAGAATTATGTACTGACCAACTGTGACCGATAAGACTATTGTTTTGGGAAAGTAGATTAAGCAGAATAGTTCGAAGGCGTTCGATTTCAGTGTAAAATTATCGGCACGCGAATACTTCCATGCGGAAGTGTACGCAGTCGACCAAATCAATTTGAACAGATAGTGCAAAGGACAAGACAAGCAGTACTGACAGTTAAGCAGCCATTTCATTAAAATCAGACAAGTTAAATCAGCTAGACAGGGGAAAAAGGGTCACCATCTGTTCATATCATGTGGAAATTCACAACAGAAGTCAGGATGTATTTGCACGGTTTTGCCAGAACTTTTCTGGAAAAGATATTTGAAATTGTATACTCGGCAAATAGAAAGCTGAGGGGTGTCGGAGACTCTCTCCCCAAACTAAAAGGATCTAATACAATCGTAATTACAATGCGATTAGGTATGAATCATGAAGACGCCGTAGTGGAGTAGGTAGTGTGTTGGCTTATTAGACGTAAAGCCATGGTTCGAGCCCCAGGCCAGATATCAAAACAAAAATACAAAAAGTATTTCTTCGGCGACCTCCTCTCAGCAGATTTCTGGCAAAAACTCTGAGAGTAAAATTGCCATGAAAAGTTTCTCAAAAATATGTCGTTCGGAGTCGACTTTAAACTGTAGGTCCCACCACTCATGTATAGAATTTAACACACCCAACATAAGTGGTATGAGAAGCTAGGTCGTAATCCTGACCAAAGGGTTGTAATGAAGAATTATGTATGTATTTATGTATGTATGTATGTATGTATGTATGTATGTATGTATGTATGTATGTATGTATGTATGTATGTATGTATGTATGTATGTATGTATGTAGGTATGTATGTATGTATGTATGTAGGTATGTATGTATGTATGTATGTTTTTTTTTTTTTTTTTTTGTCTTGAGCCGGAGGTGGGAATCTTCGAAAGACACTTTTGTTCCAACAAAAGAGTGCACGATTCACCATCACTGGTGCCTACGTACTAAACCCACCCCCTACACACTTCAACCACTCTCCCTCCGCGGGACTGCCGTAAGGTATTACTTCGCGGAGAGCTGGTTAGCTTGAAAGCTTAATCACTTAATTCAAATTTCGCCTCCGTTCCTCCAGTCTTCGGAGTACTATCAAAACTTCAGCCATTCTCTGGCTATATTGACTCCATAGAATCCTACGATTCAACAGCTCTTCCATTAGCCGGTTTGGTTCTAAACTCGTTTCCCCGGGCCATCTAAATCTGGGACAGCATATTAGAATATGCTCCGCATCTTCCTCCTCATCTACACAGTTTGGGCATATAGGGGAAGTGTCATGACCAAATCTGTGCAGGTACTTCCTGAAGCACCCATGACCAGTTAGGAACTGAGTCACGTAGTAGTTCAGCTCGCAATGTTTGTTATTCATCCAAAGGGTTACATCAGGGATAAGGCGAAATGTCCATCTTCCCTTTAAACTGCTTTCCCATCGTGACTGCCACTTTTGCATGGAAGTCCTTCGTTCCTCCGCTTTTATAGCTGCTATTCGTCCCGGGTGCTCGAGACGGCGAAGGTATATCCTCCTCATCTCATCCGCCAATATATCTATTGGTATTGTCTTTGCCAACACCAATACCGCTTCATCAGACACTGTCCTGAAGCCGCTTATCCGTCTAATCGCGCTTAGACGATACACCGAGGACAGTATCCTCCTTGTCGTTCCCACGGAGAGTGCCTCCGACCATATTGGGCAAGCATACAGCATTATCGACGTTATTACCGCCGAAATTATCCTCCTTTTGAATGGACCTGGTCCTCCAATATTTGGCATCATCCTCGCCAGTGCTCCCTGTGTTACAGATGCTTTTTCGCCGATGTATTTCACGTGCTCCTTAAAGTTCAACCTGTCGTCGATAATCACTCCCAGGTATTTTATCGCCCTCTTCGATTCGATCCTTGTGCCTCCAACGGTCACTTCCATCTTCTCCACTATCTTCCGGCCGCTTATCAAGACGGCCTCTGTTTTATGCGCAGCAAGTTTCAAACCTGCTTCATCCAGCCATGCTCCAACCTTTCGAATCGCTGTGTTCGTTTTCTCCTCTATTTCCCTTACCGTCTTAGCTACCGAGACTATGGCTATGTCATCTGCAAAGCCCACAATTGTAGTCCCGTTCGGCAATCGCAATCGAAGTACTCCATCGTACATAATGTTCCATAGTAGTGGCCCAAGTACAGAGCCCTGCGGGACACCCGCCGTCACTACGTATTCCTGCTCTCCTTCATCCGTTAGGTATATTACCTTCCTGTCCTGAAAGTAATTGTTCAGTATCTCCATTAAGTATGGCGGCGTAGCCATGTGAAAGAGGGCTCTCATAATCCGCCCCCAATTCGCTGAGTTGAACGCGTTTCTAACGTCAAGTGTGACAACCGCGCAGTATTCCTTGGTGCCAAATCTCCACCTTTCGCCGTCTATTGCATCTCTTACAATGTCGACCACTCTTCTTATCGCGTCAATAGTGGATCGTCCTTTCCTAAATCCGTATTGCAGGTCCGAGAGAGCTCCTCCTGCCTCGGCACACGTCAGTAGTCGATTGTATATAATCCTCTCCAATATTTTTCCCATCGTGTCAAGTAGACAGATGGGCCGATACGACGATGGTTCCCCTGGTGGTTTGCCAGGTTTTGGAATGAGAACCAATTTCTGCTTCTTCCATCTACGTGGAAAAACACCCTCGACGAAGCACTTGTGGAACACCTTGGCGAACATATCCGGTCTGAGCCGGATAGCCACCTTAAGTGCCCTATTTGGGATTCCGTCTGGCCCCGGTGTCTTCCTATCTCCTATTCCAGTGCATGCTGCGAGTACCTCCTCTCCTGTTACCTCGGGTATGGTATGAATGGCCTCCGGCTCCCTACTTATAAAAGTGTAGGGCTGGCCCCGTGGGAATAATGTACCAATGATCTCCCGTAGCAAAACTGGACAACCTAGTTTAGGCTGTTCTCGAGCACCGATTCTCTTGCAGACGACTCTGTACGCCGTCCCAAAAGGATTGATGTCAGCTTCCTGGCATATCCGCTGAAAGGATAGTTTCTTGCTCCTTTTAATGGCTCTTCTAAGTTGATGCCTTAGATCCTCATAGGAAGGCTTCCCATGTCGGTCTTCCTCTCGTACGCTGGGCCCGTCTTCTCGCCCCAAAGCATGCCGACCGCAGTCTTCGAATTTCGTCATTCCACCAGTAACAGGGGGAACGTCCCCTACACACAGTTCTCCTAGGCATAGCAGCATCACATGCAGTGTTGAGCATTTGGTATACGCCGCTCACTAATTCTTCGACCGTGCTGGCAGTCGTATGAAAAGACGACAACATCAATCTATACGTCTCCTCGTCAAAGCGGGAGTCCTTCCATTTCGGTCCCGTAAACTTCGGCAATCCGTTTCCTCTCGTGTTGCGCCCAGTAACCGTCATCACGATTGCCTGATGGTCACTATTCGTGAAGTCCTCAGTTAGCCTCCACGCGGTCCGCAAAACAAGGCCATCGCTCACAAACGACAAATCTATTATTGAGCTCGATCCAGCTCTCCTAAATGTGCTTTCTCTTCCGTCATTCATCAGCGCCACAGGAAGGGAAGCGAACGTTTCCAAGAGGCAGCGACCCCTGGTGTTAGTATATCTACTACCCCATTCGGTCGCCCAAGCGTTGAAATCTCCTCCTATAATAACGGGGGTGTTCAAGCGCACGTGTGACGCCAGCCTCTCCAGCATATGTTGGAAGTCATCCATTGACCACCTCGGGGGAGCGTAACAGCTGTAGACGAAAACTCCCTTTATCCTGGCCATAACGAAACCAATGTCCCGCGCATAGGTTTGCTGGAAGGGTAATGAACCACAAATCCATATAGCCGCAGTACTAGATCCGTCCGTGATCCAAGTACTATTCCTCGGTACCCTATAAGGTTCGCTTATGATTGCGACATCGATATTCTCCTCCTTTACCCTCTGGACCAATAGGTCCTGGGCTGCTTCGCAATGGTTCAGATTAATCTGTATCAATTTCATCTCCTAGAACGTGATTTAAGAGCGCTAAGAAATTGCGGACACTTTCCGCTCCCCGCGATATGGTTGGCGGATTTCGGGTCGTCCACTTTACAGAACATGCAAAGAGGTTCCCTTTCGCAATTTCTGGCAATATGCCCCTCCTGTCCGCACTTACGGCAAGTTCCCGAGCGGTCAACCTTACTCCTGCACTGACGAGCCATGTGCCCAAACTGCAAGCACCGGAAGCATTTCGTCGGTATGTTTCTCTCGCGAATCCTGCATATGACCCAGCCGATCCTGATTCTACTTTCCTTCAAGAGAATAGCTGCAGCGTCTGCGTCAAGGCTCACTGTGGCAGTTTGCGTCCCACCATATGCCCTCCTAAGGGCAACTACGTCGGGCTTACCGAAAATCTCGAGGCCTGGGATCTTTCGTATAGCCTCATATACATCCTCCTTCTCCGTGATCTCGTCGATGTCCTTGATCTCAATTGTCCTCATATCCTTTAGAGTGCGGACGGACGCGTTTTCTCCTAAGAGCTCTCCAATGGCTCCCCTGAAGTTCTCCGTGTGCTCCCCGCTCCTGCGGAGTTGGAGTAGTAGACCACCCTTTGCGGTTCTCCTAATTTTGGTCACGTTTTCTCCTAATTCGCAAAGCTTAGGGTCCGTTTTGACTCTCCTCAGAATGTCGGCATACGACGTGTTATCCTTCGTCGCAATCACGATCGCATCTGGCTTCGTTTTCCTCTCCTGTGGTTTCTTGTTCCTCCTTTTTCTTTTCGTGACTTTCTGCCACACTGGTTCCTCATTTACTCCCTTGGTATTCTCCTGCCGGCTCAAGGTCACATCTGTAGTTTCCCTCGCTGGAGCCCTTGCTGCAGGATTCGGAGTTCTCCTCTTTGCCGCAGGAGTTTCGGAGGTCTCCTCATGTTTCCTCTTCGTCTCCTGGTTCCTCAACAATGGCGATGTTTGTGTAGCAGAACTGCTGCGGTTAGTCGCCTTGGTAGTTTGTCCCTGCAGCTCGCTTGCGTACAGGTCATATAGAGTTTTGATAGAGTCAATCGCATCCCTCATCGGCTGATGGATTGACCTCCTTTTCCCATCCTCCAACATATCAATCAGACTTCTGATTTGGTCGCCGAGTTGACCAAAAACACCGCTGGCCGCTGACCCCATGTCGCCTCGTGACGGTTCTGATCCTAGGACCACTAATCCCGAATCTTTCCCGTTAACTGGGGATCTCGGAGTTCTCGTGCTCTGTCCAAACGGGTTTATTTCCCGATTTCGCACCGGAGACCTCGGTATTCTCGAGCTCTGCCCAAAAGCATTTAGCTCCAAAGCATTCATCTCACATGAATTCGTCGGTTTATTTGTTGTATTTGTTGTTTTATTTTTGCTCATCATTTCAATTTGGGCCCCAACTCTCGGCCGTTATCCTAATCCATCGTTGTAGTCGTCACGAAAGACCCCGTGGTTATCTATGCATAAGCAGGGAGGCCACGCGAGGGTTGACACATAACCTCATGGGAATATGTGTTCAGAGCCAGGTCGACGTAAACCAGGGATTCACATCTGGTCCTACAACACCAACTTAACGGTGACAAATCAGGAACGTACCGACAGACTTGCCATAGTTTTAACGGGGCGGAGGCAATGGCAGCATTAGCCCAACAGCCATTTCGGCCAGCTTTCACACCGCCTACTAAAGTGCCGGAATACTGCCATCGTCAGCCAATATCGCCAATTCAAATTCATTTTCCGGTATACCATAATTAGAACCTTACCGGGCTCGGTTCTAATGCCCCAATCAAGGGCGTCGTAGTTCGCTGCTTCGGTGGAACTGAGGGAACCACGGAGTCGTTACTCTCCTATTTTCCCATCTCTTGAGGGAACCCCCTGTGGGATGATGCCTAGTTAATGGCGGCATCGATTCGCCATGTCGCAGATAACGTCTTCGGTCACTTGTACCCTTTTGTAGTACGCCTCCGTATCTGCCGCTCTTGGTCGGGGACTGCTTATTGGTTATTCGCAGCTAACCTACCTGGGATAGGCCGTTCAGTTATCCGCCACCTACTGACCCCCATGGTAGCCCGAAGCTAAGCCCCATGTGTATGTATGTATGTATGTATGTATGTATGTATGTATGTATGTATATATGTAGGTATGAGTCATGCATCAGCCTAATCGGGAGTATTGGAACTGTGCGGCTTTAATGCACTTCAGTAACACCGGAATCAAGTATAAGAGTACGTATAAGAAGTATAAGTACGTATAAGAAGAAAGTTTTTTTTTTAGGATTAGAAGGGACATTACGTAGATTGAGGGCAATACAATAGATCGTATGGCACTTCTGTACGACAAAATAAATCGCCGTTTATTTCGAGGATTTTTAGGTTAATTCAAACGAATCAATTCTTTGATAGAAACAGATCCTTGGCTTAAATACAGCCGTTCCTAATAGATAAAACAGTTTGAAATTATTGATATTCGATTATCTGGATTGATGTTACCAAACTTCAAGAAATCTGGATACCCGAAGAAGCTCAATAATGTGAAAAAAGTGAAAAAGCCAAGGAACTATTTGAGTTCGACAAGAGAACGGTTCGCACTCTAAGAGGAATTCTATGAGGTTCACTGTGCTATTTCACAGTTTCACTGACAAGTTCTGTGTGCCTCACCAGGATTACTGCAGATTCTGCGAGGATTTGAAAGAAACAGAATCCATGCAAAACCATTTATGTCATTGGTTTTTGCGTAACAGAACGTTTGAGGACCTGGGCATGGTGACGAACGTGCCCCTTAGGGAACTGGCCGGTTTCAGCCGAAGCTCGGTATGGTTAACGGATCATGGCAAGAGGGCTCCTTACCTTACACTGGGCAACATAATGTACCATATGTGCCACTGAGTGAACTTGCCTGTGAACGACAAGCTAGCCGCTCACCTTACCTAATCCCTATCAGAGGTTTACATATTTACAACGTTCTGTTTTAAGTAAAATGGGCAATAATTTCTCTTCAAATGGTCTTATTCGCTAGCGTAATGCAATTGATTGCTTATCGTCCATCAGCAAAAAAAACACTGTTTTTTTGAAAACCTAACAAACTTAACAAAACTTCTCCATTAAATTATGGCACTGGCAGATGAGACACACGTTAACTTGCTACACAGGAAACGCCACCAAACGACAATATCTCTGCGACTGATAAGCGTTAATTCAATTTATCAATTAGTTGAGCAGAAAGTGTAAATCATAATTGCTAAATTAGTGCATGAACAATACAAAACCGATATCAAAAATTGATGATAAAATAATTAATAGACAGCGTAAGACCAGAACTTCAATCAGTTTACGGTTAAAGTTGAATAGTGACAGGTCTTGTGTGGCAAAATAAAAAAAAATAAAAAAGAAAGAAGAAAATTAAATTAAATTAAATCCAAAGGAATCAAGAAAATGTTTAAGAAAAAATCATTTCAAGTGAATAAAGATGAAAATAAATTGAAATCAAGCGAAAGATTATATCAACCGAAAAAGTTTCGGTAGGTGGCAACCTCTTCAAATCAAATCATACGTGTTTAAAGTTATATTCCAAAATTTTTTGTTTAAAGGTGGTGCAAATATATAGTTTTGCCTCTATTGGTGGGCTTTATTTTACTTCTTATCTTAACGAATGTGGATTTTAGTGGCAATGCCTATAATCAGCCCAAATCCTGGAATGAAACAAATGCCCGCATATATTCTATCGATAATACAATTAAGGAAACTTTGAAGTGAGTTCATTACATATCATGTGTGGTTGTGTTTCTTCTTTTTTTATCGATATTTACTCCTCCATATGCCAATTGATTTTTGTTTTTATCGTGTAATTTAATTATCTTTATGGCTTTCGTACCCAACTAACTATGAATGCATATTCATTATTTGCTGTGACTAACATTGTATGTTTGTGCATTATGAGCACACAACTTTCATTTCGTCAGTTTTGCTTTCATTTATTAGGCATTCATCGTGCATAGTTTGTAGAGATTAGAAGTCAGAAAGTTTATGGAGAATAGAATACATACATACATACAAAGTTGATCATTACAAGCCTTTAGTCAAGATTACAACCTAGCTTCTCATACCACTCAATTCGTGTGTGTTAATTTTTATACATGAGGGGCGCGTCCTACATTTTAAAGTCTATTCTTAACGACAGATCTTCAAGGCAATTTTTTTTACTATCAGTGTTTTTGCCAGAAGGCTTGCCGGTGGAAACATTTTTTGTTCATACTTCGTTTTGTTCGAGATGTCTGTGCCAGGGGCTGAACCGTGTCCTCATGTCTAATAAGCCAACAACCTACCTTCGAGATTACGGCGACTTCAACGGACTCCACTGTAGCAAAAAAAGCAACTTGTTTTCGCAAATTACATATACTCACGCAGTACTTGTCTTTTCCCCAGAGCACGTTCGTTTGTGGTCGATTGGCTAGAGAAACGCCCTACGGATTAAAGGACAAGTTCCTCACCGGCTCTATACGTATGTGGGACGCTCTACTCGCAGAAGTATTTCCTTTTCTTAATACGTAATTAAATTCAAATTTAACGTCCATGAACATTACTCCCTCTTTCCTTTGTCCCTCAATCTAATTTCCTAGATCCAACACAATGCACTGCATAAGAGGGGAACATCCCCTGAGTATTAGTTGCAGAATTAAAAAAAGGTAATTTATTGCATTTGCCTTTTAGTCCGGACCTGAACCTTCGTCTGACTACCATTTGTTTCGAAAGTTATAAAAAGCGGAATATACTATAAATATATATGTATACATGTATATCGGGTCATGCATTAAGTGCTTTCTATTTATAATTTGTATAAAATAAAGACAAACTAGGTCGTAATCCTGACTGAAGGGTTGTAATGACCAATTATGTATGTATGCATGCATGTATGTATGTATGTATGTATGTATGTATGTATGTATGTATGTATGTATGTATGTATGTATGTATGTATAAAATAAAGTGTGTATGAGATATCATCGAAATTTTTTATTCAAACCATTGTGTCTACTACATAACATCATTTAAATGTCTGCCAAGGTCTCTCTGGGTGAAGTTCATTTGGAATGTACAATTTTCCATGACTCTGGCGTATAAATCAGATTGAATTTGTGTGATGGCATGAGTTATGTTAGTTTTGAGGAGCACTGTGGTATGTAAACTGATAGGCAGTTCACATCTCTTCCATGTGAAATGAAAATGCCCTCAAATTACTCGTACAAATATCTAATACAACATGAGCTGTGTGGAATGTAGCGCCGTCCTTTTGAAACCACATGTTGTTGGTGTTCATATAACCCAATTCAAGCTAAAAGAAGTTGGGAATCATGCAACTATAGTGCTTGCCGTCGATAGTGATAGACTGGCCAATGTCGTTCTGAGAGACATATGAACCGATTACGACGCCAGCACAAAATCCCCAAAAAACATTGTCTTTTTTGGGAAGCACTGAACACTTTTGGATCTCATGTGCCATGGTATTGTGTCAAATTCCACAATTTTGTTGATTCACATACCCATTCGTTCTGAAAGGGTCCTCATTGCTGCAAATGATTTTTCGATAAATATAAAACTCAGAACATTTGGGTGCCCTGGTAGTCTAGTGGGTAGTGTGCTAGACTATTAGCGTGAGGGTCGTGGGTTCGATTCCCACCAGAGACTCTGGTCTGTGACACTACACCGAGCACATAGTCAAGTTACTTCGCTCGTATATAATTAAAATATAATTTGTAATTGTATTGTAATTAATAAATAAATAAATAAATACAACTCAAAACAGAGCACACACTTCTACGTGCTACTGAGTTGCATAGACGTCTATCGTTGTAGTCACCGAAGTCTAGTAAGTAGTGTGTTTGCTTATTAGAAGTGAGAGCTCGGTTCAAACCCCAGGTCAGACATCTCCAACTGAACAAAATATATAAAAAAGTATTTCCTCGGCGACTTTCTCTCAGCGGAGCAAAAAGTATAAGAGTAAAAAATATTGTCACGAAAAAATGTCTTAAAAAATCTGCGTTTGGAGTCGCCTTTAAACTGTAGGTCCTGCCGCTCATGTATAAAATTAACACACTCAACATAAGTGGTGTGAGAAACTAGGTCGTAATCTTGACCACACGGCTGTAATTTGCCAATAAATGACAGGTTATTTGACCGATGCAGCTCAAAAAGATGGCCGTTAGCAACTGTCAAAGTTGACAGGTCGTTGTTGAAAGACTTTATAGACCTCTATGTTGGAAATTAAAAACTAATGTTGTTTGTCATGTCATGAACTTATTGACCCATCCTCCTACATTCTTCTATTTGAAAAGCAATAAAGGCGGAATGGCATCATTTTCTAACACTATTTCATTCTACTCTATAATATGTAGGCCTTATGATTATGTAGGCTAGTCTAGGCTGTAATTAGCACGCCTTATATGTTCATGTTCTTTACTAAACTTTATCATTAACACTCTTAATATCTGTCTGTAAAATGTAAATGTATTGTAAATCAAAATATATATTCTCTCCTTCCCCTCTAGCCACATACACTCATTCCTAGCACGTGCTGTAAACTGCATAGCGTCTACTGATAGCTGCTCTCTAATCTGTACAGGCGGTAATGTAAACAATGTATACAAACAGTTAGAAGCCTTGTATAAATCATGTCAACGAGACATGGATTTAATATTGATTGATTGTCAAATGCCGTCGGGTAGACTGAAATCTGATTTCTTTGCTGGCAACTATCGCTTGAAAAGTGTCAACATAACCAATTGCAATCTGAGTAGCATACAGCATGAAGCATTTCAACAGGAGGCTGTGAAAAATTTACTTAACTTGACGCTGATTAAGACACAATTCGTTAACTTGGATGAATCGGCCTTTGAGGGCCTAACACAGTTGGAATATTTCTTTATAATGAACACAAAAGGCTGGGCAAAGTTTAAAGGTGAAGGATTTCTAAAGCATTTTACAGAAACTCTTGTTGCTTTAGATATACAACAGGAGAGCTCAGGTAGTGACATATACGATCCTTTAAAGTGGCTACAGGGTAATGCAATGAAGCGCTTAAAAAATGTTTCATTAGCCAATAACAACTTTGATGGGCTTGTACAACAAACAACATTTTCAAGCTTGGTTTGTGTAGAGTATTTGGATTTATCAAACAGTGGTTTGAGTTATCTGCCCAGCAACACGTTTGATAAGATTGTAAAGACTTTGAAATATTTAAACTTGAGTTACAATAAATTGTCTACATTGAGTGGTGAAATGCTTTTACAAATGCCTGGCATGCAAGTGGATTTATCATTCAATATGTGGCACTGTTCGTGTGATAACAAGGAGATGCTGCAAATTATTCAATGGAATTTGGTTGAGATTGGGTATCTAAGGAGATCAAATGTTGGATGTTATACACCCATAGAGGAGAGAGACACTTTGTTAGATGATGTACAACTGGATTGTTTGATGAGGACTACAGTGATTGTAGATGAGACCACAGCTCAATCTGAAGAAACAGGTAAGTCCTGGCAGGTTTACATACTGCGTTCCAAATTTTTATATGATTTACACAAATTCCGTTTTATTTTACAGCTGAAACTGTAGCTATTATCACTACAAACATGATTACAAACCAGACAACAACTCTATCAAGTAAATCAACAAGTAGTAGCAGCAGTAGTAGCAGTGAAACATCAGAATCATCCAGTTCCTCAAACTCAAGCTCAAGCTCGGAATCGTCACTGGAAACGGAACAAACTGATACAACACCCACAAAAGCTATGACTACAACAACAACAACAACTGTTAGAACTACCACAACATCATTACCCAAAACAACTACAACATCTAAAGTCCCTATAACACCGCCGTCACAGCACCCTAGAATTTATTGCCACACTAATGCCAACGAAGGCTTCAGTAATCCAATGATTGCAAAGAAATGGGAATTTTCCATAAAACCCCTCACAGCAACAGCCATCAAAGTCAAGATCGAGAAAGTTTTCAACCAGCCAGGTATTGTTTATTTTACAAAAGACCATGAAGGGACTATGGTCTCATCGCAGCCGCAGCAATACAACAATCAAATTCTCGTCATCATTAAAGATCTGAACCCTAATGCCAGTTATGTATTCTGCGTGCTAGAACAGCTGAAAGGTTATAAAGCCGACTACGTTTGGAATATTTCGCCTTTAGACTGTTTTAGTTACAGTCGTTCCGTAATAGTCGCCCAAGTCTGGCTGAAAAAACAAGATCAAGTTTGGATTATAAGTCTCGTGGTGTTGGGCACTTGTCTAATGCTTTTGTTGGGCATAATTTTGATGCTGATTTGCATGCGTCGAAGGAAACGTCGCTTTAATAAATTGCGCAGCAGGCTTAATAATGATTTGGAAATGGACGCAAGCAAGTAAGTTGAGTTAACGTTTAAAAAGGGGAATATATTTTAAATAATTTGTTTTTCTAGTTTCCAGCAAACGCCCACCGGCAGACCATATCCGCGTCGTTTTCAGCCACCCGATATTGTGGCCCAACATCCAAATTGTAATTGTAATAATGATTTATATGAAGAATTGATCATGTAAAGTCTGAAATAAAGTTTAGAAAATTCTACTAACACTATAGACAATGTTTTGAAACAATTTCTCATGTTAAAGGTCAAGTGATTCAGCGAGTGCTGCCTTCAAATTCTGCTGACCTTGCTCTCTCAGCCAATCTTTGCTGCGTCAATACCTTCCTTGCGAAAACACATACTGCGTTCCAATTGTCACATGAGGTTAACATCAGGTTAACTATATTATTGGGTGTTGCCTGGCAAGTAAAGAAAACATGCTCCGCCGTCTCCCTTTCATTGCGGCATTCTGGGCATGCCTCGTCTACGTCATGACCATACTTATAGAGATATGTCCTATAAAATCTATGGCCGGTTAGTAACTGTGTCAGGTAGAAGTTCACCTGACCGTGTCCCCTTTTGGTCGATTCGCCTATGCTCGGTATGAGTCTGTGGGTCCATCTTCCCTTGGTTGAATTGGACCAGTCATACTGCCATCTATGCATAGCATCATTCACTAACTGAACAGTATTGAAAAGATCCATTCCCCTCCTTGTGTATTGTTTCCTCCTCTCTACATCCACTACTGGCCTCAGGGGCATCATCCCCGAAATCACCAATGCTACATCAGTAGACACCGTGCGGAAGACAGAAATCACCTTGAGAGCTGATCTCCTGTAGGCCGCTTCTATTTCCGCTCTCAAGCATGTTGTGTGTGCTAATTTGTCCATGAATGGTGGGACCTACATTCGAACGAAAAACGTCAATTTCGAACGTCAAATTTTTGAGAAACTTTTCATGACAATTTTATTTTACTCTCAAATCTATTTTACTTTTTGCCAGAAGACTGCTGAGAGGAAGTTGCCTAAAGAAATATTTTTTTGTGTTTTGCCTGAACCATAGGCTCGCCTCTAATAAGCCATCATACTACCTAATAGACTGCGATGACTTCCAGTGCTTATAATGAGGAATCTTGCTCAATTGCTGAACTCACTTGGTCCATGATTGATAGGAGACGTATCAACCAATTGGATCGTAAGATCATCTCGACCACAGTGGCCGTGCACACAGAAAGACTGCTGCTCCCATTTAACGACTTCTGCCGTGTGTGCAGATCCGCTGAGAAAGAGGAGACTGTTATCCACTTTCTTTGGCAATGCCCATCTCTCGCTTTCCATTCCTTGTCAGCTTAACAGAGCTATCAGTCAATGATATCAAGGATATAGCTTCGGTCATAAAACTTTCAGGCTGGTTTCCAGCTTACGGGAATCGTGCTTTTAATGTGCAGCTACCGCACTGACAAATTTCTTCTATGAGTTCGATGGCATTTGGTCAGTACGCGGACATAGCTATGCGTGTTCAAGTGAGCATTTGTTATCAAAGCTACCACTCCAACCTAATCCGACCTAAGTCTCACCAAAAGTTTTTTGAAAGCAAATGTCGTGTATTATTCATCGGAAGTTCCGACTTTATCTAATTTTTTTTTGGCAATTTATGGACTCCGTTCCAAAAAAACTGCATGTCATTTAAGGCCAAGAATAATTAGAGTGTTTTTAGTAAAAGCGTTGTGTATGGATCGAAACAGATGTGAGTCAGAAGGAGCAAGTTATGGGCTATATGGCGGAAGAAGCAATAGTTCTCCTACATTTCTTTCCAAATAGTTTTTGAACATTTCCGAGCCTTGCAGTGAGGGAAATTACAGTCAATGCTTGCTTTAAACCAACTAATTGGTGTGTGACTTGGCATCAAAACCTACTGATCCCACCAAATCAAGAGCATTATCTTGGCTTCAATGATACACTGCTTGGCTGTAGGTTTTGTTCATTATCTGAATTTTAACTATGTTTGCTTGCACTTGGCGCGGTCATAACTAAAATAGTTTTCATCTTTAGCGATAATTCGATGTGAAAATGATTTGTTTTGAAATCATTTCAGACTTAAAAAATCCTCTTACAACGTCTCTCGGCTGCCGTTCAGTTCTACAGCTAAACAAAGCTCTGAAACCTTAGCCTTTGCGTAAATATCTACCAACAGTAATGCATAAAAATAAACACGAAATAATCTTTATTTCTCTCAACTAAAATTTAATATTTATTCAGAAATTCACTTCTGCATAATGATGATCGATTGTCTGGTAAAACGTTTCGCTAATACGGCTCAAACAATTCACTTTGCAGCAGTGCAAACAGGAATTTCTTGGTGGTAACGCTGTTTTGCTCAAATAGGATGCTTTTGCTTTAGAAGTTGAGGGTGGTGATCCAGGAGCCTTAGTTAATGGCACTGTATGTTTGGTTAAAGGTTGGCATATAGTGACAATAAATAACCTTAGATGATGGAATTCTAAGAGTAGATGTTTTCGTGATTTTTGCAATACCTTTAGTGTGTACAGACCACGTTTGAAGCACAATTTTTTCCAAAGACAACATACAAACCGTGGTCGCATAGAATAAAGTGGGTTTGATAATAATGTCGCGTACAGCCAGTACACATGTTTACAGTTGATACCTCAGTTCAGGTTCATATAAGGCATCAGACTGGCATATTATTTACATCCTCAGCTGCCTGAATTTATTAAATTTGTGTTTGTTTTTTTGTATTTAAAACATACTTTTCTTTTGAATTTTTTTTCATAAACTTACTTGGATTTCTTTGTTCCATAATATGCATCCCATTTAGGCGTTTGTCTTTCCCCATTGCGTTTAAATACTTCACGCTGTTTAAACATTTTTTTGATTCAAAAAAATTTTATTTACTCGTCCTTTTTCTAGATATTTCTGCTAAATACTGTAATAAGCTCTCTTTTGCTCTTGGCATAGAAACGAAACGAAGCGAAACGAATAATTAATGAATTTTATGGCCACTTTTGGTTTTTAATAGGCAATCGATACGGATTTTATGGGATTTTATTGCCCAAAAATTTGTTATCGATTCTATCATAGAGGCAGCAGGAGCAGTAGCAATAAAACGATATGAAATGCTGTGTAGAAAAATGACCCAAATTTTAAAATCTCATGTATATGGTCTTTTTTAAGGGCTTTCTATCTTTAAGTTTAAATAAAACATATATCATAAAAGCTTTTTGGTATTGAATTAATGATTACAACCCTTTAGTCAGGAATAGGATCTAGCTTCTCATATCGCCCTTGTTTGTGTGTTAATTTTATCCATGAGTGGTGAGACCTTCTTCTTAAAGTCGATTCAGAACAACAGATTTTTGAAAAGCATTTCATGACAATTTTGTTTTACGCTCAGACTTTTTGCCAGACGGCTGATGATATAAAGACACAGAAGAAGTATTTCTTCATTTTTGTTTTATTGGAAATGTCTGAACTGAGGTTTGAACACACTACCTACTAGACTTATGCTTTAACTGTAGTTTATTGCCTTGAAATTTTCTCAAAAATCTATCTTTCGGAGTCGACTTTAATCTGTAGGTCCCGCCACTCATATATAAAATTAACACACACAACATAGGCGGTGTGAGAAACAAGGTCGTTGTCCTGGCTAAAAGGTTGTAACGATCAATTATGTTTGTATATAGTGCTATGTTTATGGTGTGTCTGGATCACTTTTTCCATACAAATTTGGGATCATGCATAGCTGTAAAAGAACTAATCATAAGCAGATCGTGATCAGATATAAAGCAGATCGTTATCAGATAGTGATCAGATTGCAAACAGATACCAGATCGTGAGCAGAGCATAAGCATATAGTGACCATATCGTGAATTAAAGAATTAAATTATAAGCAGATCGTGGTCAGATATAAGGCAGAACGTTAACAGATCGTGATCTGCTTTATATCAAGATCTGGTATATATCACGATCTGGTATATAAAGCAGATCACGATCTTTTAACGATCTGCCTTATATCTTGTCACGATCTGCTTATGACTTAATTCGTTAACTGAATGCGATCTGCTTTATATCACGATCTGCTTATGATTTAATTCTTTTACAGCTATGCATGATTATAAATTTGTATGGAAAAAGTGATCCAGAAACGCCATAAACATACTACTGTATACTTATATGTGAAGCAAAAATTAGTCAAGGCTTTGCATGAGGTAGTTGAATAGAATTGTATTAAATCCGAGCAACATTGCTAAGCTATTGGCATTAACTTCACGTACATTTTAGGTTAGGTTATAGGATGTGCACCTGTCAATTAAGACAAGTACAGTACCCGGAGGTCAAATTGACCCATTGTACAACTAATGTACACGTACATGTTAAAAAATCATATTTTGGTTACACATAACAGTAAAACAACGCTTGGATAGACCAATTTTAATTACAAGATTTTATTCAGAAATTCACTGCCTCATAATGATCAATTGTCTGATAAATCGGTTCACTAATGACACTTAAAGAATCCAATTTGCTTTTACGTATATAGCAACCTGTTGTTGACAATTCTGTTCTGCTCAAATCTGGTTTCATATCGGGTGACTTTAGTCTCGAACATGTAGGAGGCGAACAGATGGGAGCCTTAGTTAATGGTACCGTAAGTGTTGAGCTATACAAAGAAGTCTCAGCAGTACATAGAGCATTAACTCTTGGGGGCTGCAAAGGCTTTAAATAATTCGAAGATCTTTGAGAAACTGGTGAGGCATTTAAGCTAAAAAAAATTAAGAAGATTTTTTTTAATTCATTCAAAATGAATTTTAAATG
Source organism: Sarcophaga carnaria (assembly GCA_958299815.1). Taxonomy (NCBI): domain Eukaryota; kingdom Metazoa; phylum Arthropoda; class Insecta; order Diptera; family Sarcophagidae; genus Sarcophaga; species Sarcophaga carnaria. The sequence goes on along the minus strand of OY283153.1, from coordinate 20,838,779 downwards.
CAAACAAAATAGAATACTTGCCTTAAAGCTTCTTTCGTTGATTTCCGCGAAACTACCAACACTTCATTTGGTCTATTGTGGACTTGTAAAATACGTTCATTACGTTTTACAAGCCAATAAGGATGACGACGTAGTAGGCAATATACTGCAAAAACTGAGCAAAGAAAAACTATTACGGCTGACAATATGGAGGTTGTCAGCAACCAGGCTTTATCTTGTTGTAACAGCCAGGCTTCTTGTTCTATGCCTGGAAGATAGTGAGCCTGACAATCATAGGGCGATATGGCTGTAGAGGAGTCCTTAATTACACAAAATAAATACACTTTTAAGGGTTGCAAATTTGTTATGGTGTAACTACTAATACTCTGAGAGTCATTGTAGTTGCTGAAGTAAAGCACCGTAAACGCTTCCCATTGTTCGTTTAAAGGAGTCTCAATTCTTACACTCGTAGTAGATGTGGTGTATATCGTAAATCTCAATGTTTCCTTAACGATATCGGTTTTAAAAGCATCTGTTTGGTGGATATCCTTGTAGCAGGTAATTGCAACCTTTTCAGTAATAATCGGTCGGCGGGTAGTGGTTGTATGTTCTGGTGTCGGAGTTGTAGAGGTAGTGGTTGTATGTTCTGGTGTCGGTGCTCTAGAGGTAGTGGTTGTATGTTCTGGTGCCGGAGTTGTGGTGGTGGAGTTCATATATGGAGGAGTGACTGGTTTCAAAGTAGTGGTAGTTGTAGAAATTTCTGAAGTAGTGGTTGTTGGAGATGTTTCCCAAGTAGTAATTATAGTTGGATTTGTGCTGGTAGGTTGTAAAGTAGTTACCGTAGTTGATACTGGGGTTGTGGTTGTAGGAACTGTAATGTGAGGTGTAGTGGTTGAGCTGCTGCTACTAACTTTGGTGGTTAGCGCAGTAGTTCCACTACTCTGGCATATTGCATACAACTGTTTAAGATCTAATTCGTAATATTCCTGGGGACTATCGCATATTATCTCTTCCATCATATTGGCATTATACATTTCAAAATATTCCAGCAATTCAAAATCACATTCGCAATGCCACTCATTCTGTTCGAGTTGAAGTTGAACATTTTGAGTTTCCATTAAATAGAAAAAGTTGATATCCAAAGTTGTCAAATGATTGAAACGTAAATCTAAATATTCCAAAGTGTATGCCACAGGACCAAAGGTATTTGAGCCAAGACTATGTAGATTGCAATTAAAAAGTATTAAAGTTTCTAACGCCTTGAAAGGCACAAAACTCTGGACTGTTAAAACATTTTGAAAATTTGTGTTGCTTAAATCCAAGTGTGTGGCAATTTCTAGAGTTAAACTCGGCCACCATTTCAAGGGATCGCTGATAATTGTGGAATTTATAGACGGCTGTATGATGAGGGTTACAGCTGTTGTCATAGCTTTGAGAAAATCTTTGCCTACAAATTCCTTTTGCAAGGGAAACTGTTTGAATTCAAAATATCGTATATTTGTTAAGCCAGCCAATGTCGATGCCTGCAACATGAGCAATTGATTGTTTGTCAATACAAGTGTTTGTAAATTCTTAACGTTTGCATGGGTAAAGGCGGCATCCTGTATGGTTTGTAAATTGCATTCATTTATAGCCAAATACATGAGGCTAAAATAGCCACCAAAGAAAGTTTTCTTCAATATGCCATTATAAAACTCGCATTTGTTCATTTCTAAAGCCAGATCTCTATTGAGACATTTAATCTGTAACTGCTCTAGACTTTCATCAACATAACTAACACTGCCGTCGTTACATACCAGTCTGCAGTTTTCTGCATCGGAATCACATTTCATAGCGCCAGCTAGCTTAGAAACGATATTCAAACGACCATTCCATATAGTGGAAGTAGATTCATTAATTTTATATTCATTGGCATCCATATTTTCGATAATTTCCTCTGCATTTTTTATTCTTTCTTTGTGATCATCAGCAGTTACCATTTTCAGGTTTTGATCCACAACAGAAGGTTCTTCTTCGACGAGCAATAATGCATTTGCCTGTGGTATTTGATAGATTTCATTGTCAAAGTCCACATTGAGCAGTATTAGTAACAGAAAGAAGGCAATTAATACTGGAGGCAGAATAAACTTTAAGTATCTGAAAGAGAAAAGAAATATTCATTTAAATAACAATGATTTCACATACACCCTCCTTTCATTCTATCCCCTATACAATATACAATGGGTCAATTTGACCTCCGGGTACTGTACTTGTCTTGACTGACAGGTACACGTCCTCTAACCTAACCTAACCTAACAATGATTTCAGCATTGCTATTGAATAGCTAATTAAGTTTCTTAATATGCTATTGAATAGCAAATTAAGTTTCTTAATATGCTATTGAATAGCAAATTAAGTTTCTTAATATGTATGATGTAGAGCAGAGCTTCTCACAGGAAGCTAGCCACATTATGTTATTTTTTCAAACAAAAAAAGGTTCATTTCAGTCAGTCTGTAATACATATGTTGTTATCATGATCTTTACCCGGCAAGCGTTGTAAGAGCTAAGAGAAATTATAGTGGAGGAAACATTATGGTGTGTGTTGTAAGGTAAAGCTCCATTAACACCACAATGAATTCAGCACCATCTCAGCAGAAATCTGGCAAAAACTCTGAGAATAAATGAAAATTGCCATGAAAAGTTTCACAAAAATCTGTCATTCGGAGTCGTAGACCCCCTCTCATGTATAAAATAAACACGCAACATAAGTCGCGTAAGTCGTAACCCCTTGACTGAAGGGTTGTAATGACTAATTGTGTATGTATGTATTTTGTGAAGGATAACGGGGCTTACATGTTACACATAAAAGTACTGAATTGTGTCCTTCCAAAAAAAGTCGATCAACTTCTGTGGCAGGCATGCAGTCCCCATTACAATTCCATCTAAAACCTATGCAGAGGATTTGTAGAAGCCCCTCAAAACCTCGTATACTCCATGACAAATACAATATCTTCGGTTATTAGCAACCTACCTTTTAATTACAACCTAGCTTCACACACCACTTATGTTGTGAGTGTTAATTTTTTATACACGAGTAGCGGTACCTACAGTTTAAAGTCGACTCCGAACGACAGATCTTTCTGAGAGAGTTTATGCCAGAAATCTGCTGAGAGGCAGTCGCCAAAGAAATATTTGTTTCACATTTCGTTTTGTTGAAAATGTCTTACTTGGGGTTTTGACCCGTGCCCTCATGTCTAATAAGCCAACACACTACTTGCTAGACTACGGCGACTTCTGAGGTGGTCGTACAAAATGTCAGATCATTGCAACATTTTTCAGATATTCTTGATATAAAGCAAGGGCTGGTGGAAGTTGTGGGAGTGTCCGTGGGATCCTTCGCAAACTTTAACGTGATAATAATTACGTTGTGGTATTCGGCTATGAGTAACGGCTGTCTAGCGAGACAGTTATGGCTTCAATTTGATAATGAGCGCATGCGATGTGTCTTTACTTGTGTATGCGATTATTAGACACTGTCAGATGGAGAGATATATTCAGTGCTAGAGCATAGCACCTACGGTGGAAACTGATTGAGAAACTAATTCAATTGCGTTTTGCAGGACTTTGAAGGAATTAAATTGACAAAATTAAGAGTGCTCTAAAGAGATCGAAACAAGTTATGACCCTAAGGTGGTAGGTAGGTAGGATAAGTGGCCATCCCCCCAAATGAATTGGATGGACGCACTTAGGCCCCATGGGGCCCATTGTGATACCACAGCTCGCGTTCACTATACTCTAGTCATGGAACCACCCAGAGCTTGTAATGAAGCGACTCAAAGTGCCGACGTCAATATTCGACAATTCACTCAGATCATCGATGTAGTAAGCACCAAGATGTCTCTTCCTTCTTTGACATAGTGCCGGGCATGTTCCCAGTAGATGAAGAACCGCCTCTTCCTCCTCCTCGTCCCTGCAGCTTCTACAGAAATCGTTCGCGAGGTGTCCCAGACCAATGCGCCTCGTGTGGACATCCATAATGCAATGACCCGCCACGACTTCAACAACCGCACTGAGCACGCCTCTTTGGAGCTTTAGCAGAAGTTCTACAAGGTGCGTCAAAGAGCTTGAGAAAACGCCCTCAGAGCATCTGTTCTTTGACCATTCTTAATTAGTTTACCTCCAGTAGATGTCAAGACCGTCAGACCCAAAGGTGGACTTTCCAATCAATTTCTTTTAGTATCTTTCGGCTCATCGAAGCTGTATGTGGTTTTGGCATTGTCATGATGGAATATACGTCCCCTTGTTAATAGCAGCAATGTTTTCAAGAAATCGGTACGTTATTACACATGAATCTTACTGTCACTAATTGACTCCAGTATCATAAAATGTTTTCATAACTCTTGGTTGAGACAAAATTCTTTGAAGCCGTTATTTTTTAGTAAGGCGCTCCATTTTTAATAAGTGGTATAAACCTAAGTGACAGTTGCACAAATTTCAGAGTTGCCAATTGCACTAAAACTGAACTCCTCCTTTGAAACTCTTTATAAGAACGTACATAATTATGGTTTCTAGAGTTATAAGCTCTGGTTTGAAGACAAACGCTTTGCTTAATAGCATTTGGTATTTACAAAAGAAAAAAAATCAAAACTAATCTTGCATCAACTCTGGTCCACTGGAATCTGGTGTTAAATAAGACACCATGATATGACTTCTGTACTTATGAAAAGTATTTAGGCCTGTATGATAATTAATTAGCCGTAGAATAAAAGCTAACAACCACTCACTAATCACTTTTATTTTGTTTTTTTTAATTAATTTTAATGAACTCACTTGCACTTCTTTGGCTGATAGAATGTATCACGTTTTTTTGGTTGTCTTTCCTTAGACAAATCGAATGTTTTATGCTGTTTAAACATTTTTTCATACAAAAAAAAGAATGTTTTTTAACGGAACACGATTTTCCTTTTAACGTTATTTTCTAACTGCTTCTGCCTTAACAATCCAATGTATTTCATCAACTACGCTCAATTGCCGTGTGTGTGGAAGTAATCAGTACGTATCATCATAATCAGTTAATTTCATGGTTAATTTTATTTAAATCATAAGCAATCGATACGCATATTATTGGAATTTTTATTTGTTTTAATTGTCAATATTTGTCAATCGTATATCGTAGTTTGCTTATCAATATTATCACAGAGCAGTAGCAGCTGTAATCAAACAATATGTGGCGATAAGTGGAGAAATAGTTTAAATCACAAAAAATCAAAGGCTTTCGATTAATTATTATTAATCGGTGTTATCATTAAGACGATAATCAGATGGGGTTGGGTTAGGTAAGGTCCAAAGGGATACTGAAGTCGCCGTAGTCTAATTAGTATTGTATTGGGTTATTAGACGTGAGGCCTCGGTTCAAACCCCAGCTCAGATATCTGCAGCAAATATGAGCAGATAGTTTTTCGACGACTTCCTCTCAGCAGATTTCCGGCAAAAACTCTGAGAGTAAATAAAAATTGCCTTGAAAACTTTCTCAAAAATCTGTCCTTCGGAATCGTAGTACTGATCCTTACTTTTGAGAATTTAGTCAAAGAATAAATTATTAATTACACATGAGATGAAGAATACTACTCCTCTCGGCCAGAGATTCAGCTCTTGCAGAAGTCCTTTGACAGAATGTCATGTCGATCGGCATGGATTTCAATAAAACAGTGGCCTATGAAAACCACTATAGGACGATGGATAACCATGCGATTTAAGTATGGAAGACAATCAGTTTTCAGTTTTCTTCTTATTCTTCTCTTACTACAGCAATGCCCACCAATACTGCAAATATTCTCCTGCTGCCAATGAAGTTGAGCCTCTCTGTCCAACGAGAAGAACATATTCAGTTTAACTTAAGCAATCCAAATACCTATTCCCTGTCTCGCCTTGAAAATTATAAGCCAGTGTAAGCAACTCCAGACAGTTCACTTCACAAGGCAAACAATTTTCAACGACATTCCCGCAGTCCTGGAACCCAAATTAGCATTGCCTTTGAGAATTTCAAAATTTCCTTGAAAAATTTCCAGCTTTAATGGACGAAGATGAACATCTAAATGACATTTTTGAGAGACTTGACGAAGATGAACATCTAAATGACATTTTTGAGGGACTTGAACATAGCCTGGTTCAAAACCCCGGTCAGACTGCTCGAACAAAATGAATAATGGAAAAATATTTGTTCGGAGACTTTCTCTCACCAGATTTCTGGCAAAAACTCTGAGCGAAAATGTAATTGGAGTCGACTTTAAACTGCATTGCGACTGTTTTCCATATGACTATAACCTCTGTGTTGAAAATTCTGCTTATTGTCAGAAGTCTTAATAATACAACACATAGTCTACTCTGAATAGCATTTTTGAGTTATCGGGCACTCTCATCAATTCTAGTTGGAATTCTAGAAGCAAATTTTTATCGAGAAAAGCGTAAGAAACTGTATGGTCGCCTCTGCAGACAGATCTGTGGTATGGAGGCGACGTTGTTAAACTGTAGGTTCCGCCACTCATGTATAAAATTAACACACACAACTTGGGTAGCGTTAAAAACTAGGTAGTCATGCTGACTGAAGGGTTGTAATCATAGCTGCCAGATAAATGAGGCACCAAATCGTACAATTTTTGAGAAAAAATCGTCAAAGACGTTTATTGAAATCGTCAGAAACAATAAATAAATAAATTAAAGTTTTTAAAAACCAAAATTATTGCTATATACATATAAAGTCAATGAATGTACATTCTGAGTTCAAAAACATTTAAAAAAAATTTGTTAGAAATTAAAATCTAGCGTCCCTCATCTTCAGTTATTAATTTTTTTCCAAAAATAGAGAAATATTATATAATTTTCAGGAAAAAATTGTTTAAGTTTTAAAGAATCAATCCCAGTGTTGTTTATTGACCCATGAGCGCAGCAATAATATTGCATCATCTTAATATATGGGTGGTGTAAATATTAAGGAATCAGAAGCTCATTCTGAGCATGAAAATTCACTGTAATGTTGGCTGGAACCGACAAATTTTTCAGTTCCTTCAGGTTCTTCTTCTTAGGATCTTATCATATGATCTTACTATTTACACCATTTATAACCGACCGAGAATGGAATACAAGTCTCATGTATGGGTCGATTTTGAGGTTTCTCGACCGTGAGCAGGAAAGACCGTAGTAGCTCGTTAATGACGGTAGTGCATCCAACTCCATTGAATCATTGGAGCATCGTTGCAATGTGGTTTGTGTTTTACTGTTCTATCGCTACTACAAAAGGCTTTTGATCGAACGAAATAAGGGGACTTGTTCCAGAAAATCATCAATCGTCTTTCTCGCCCAGGACATCCGTATGTGGTCGATTGGCCAGTGGATCGCACACTGCATTACAGTAAAAATACGTTTTTCCTGCAGAGGTCTTTCCTGTTACTTATGATACAAAAATATACAAGCCTAGTATCCATAAACATTGTTCTCTCTTTCCTTCTTCCGATAACATATTTTCATAGTTAAAAACACAATGTCATCCATCCCTGAGCGTTGATCGTACACAAAAAAAAAAAAAAACGGCGATTGCTTTCGTTCTTCCGATGGTAATATTAGAAGCTATACTCGAATTTTAAAAATTGTCTGCAACGACAAGTGATAAATTATTCTCAACTGCGAAGTTATTTAGGAGTCGTAATTTTTTGGCTTTTAAGGGATTAAAAAGGAATAAAATACAGAAAAATCATCACAAGTATTCGAAAGTACCTTAAAAATATAATACTTTATTCCTTATTATTACTAACATAAATTTCCAATAGTAACAATTTCAAAGTAAATCCAAAGCTTAAAGTGGGTTTTAATATATTAAAGTTAGGAATATGATGCGAATTTTTAATTTCTAAAAATCGTCAAATCGTCAATATGATATTTTTGTAGCTCAAAATCGTCAAATCTATGGTTGTAATGGCCAATTAAGTAAGTAAAGTCGACTATAAACGCCTTTCCGGTATCACAGTATGGCCGTGGTACTGGTTGCGGCTTGAATTATATTCATTGAGACTTTTTGTCATATGTTATGTCAGAGAGGAGCTATGTGAGTAAGCAAGGAATATCCTAGTGGCACTAGAGATCAATACACCTAGAGGACTTTTGCTGACTAAAATTTTTTCATTCAAAAATTGTAGACTCCCAAGAAATAAAACTCAATAGAGGATACTTTTTCTTTATCGATAATTTTCATTTATTGCACTTTACAAATACGTGCTGTGTTCCAGGGCTTCCATTTTCTTTCGGAATGAAGCCTACGCTTAAAAGTTAATACTTATAATACAAGTTGCTTAACGTTTTCTATTAATTCTACGAAATAATAAAACCCACAAAATACATAATTAGAGACATAATATGCACAAGCCTCAACAGATAATTTATCGATTTGTCTACTACCAGATATTAAATTCCAGATAACCACACTGATAAGATAAAATGGTAAAAATAATTTCCTTCGTTTAATATTGAATTTTAGCAGCAAAAATACTTTTAGTTTTACGTCGGCATCCAAAGGAAAATGACTGAAAATATCGAAAACGAAAAGGATAAGTTGGATGATGAACAGCGTACTAGTGACGGCAATGATAAGAAAGAAAGCAAACAGCTGGAGGAGAAGGACTTTAAAAAGTTAACCGAAAAGCAGGAAGATAAACAGCTGGAAACCAATAAGTAAGTGGTAATTCCTTATAGAGAAAATAGAGAAAATGCTAGATTGTTATGGACACTGGCCAGAAATGCTCGTTAAACGCAATACTTCTCGAACATATGGTAGTAATAATCGGTATTCCGATAAGTACGGGTTAACATTTTCCTGTTCTAATACATTTGGAGACAAAATATTGGTCCTCATTGTTGTGTGAATTCAAAATGACAAAAGTATGGAAGAGGCTTCTTAAACGCCCAACATACAATCCATCTAGAAGGTCCCTGACTATACAGGATCATCTCAAGAAAATCGGGTAACAATACCTCTTTGGAATTGTAAGCAACAGCCCAATACACTTTAAAAAAGCGTTATTAGTGCAACAGTAAACATGAACCGACTAAGAATATGGCGAAGCTTTGTGACAATCCTGGTGCTCTTCAAAAGGACTAAAAGAATTGCAATTAACTGGTATCTCTACGTGAATAACTGTGATAGGCTCGTTATAGTTGCTTGACCGCACTGAAATTGTATTCGTCGTTGTTTTATCGATTCTGGATGGACTGTTGTTGAAAATTTCTCTGAAATACTAAAAGTCCTATTAGAATGCCTAGGAACTAAACGTTGAACCATGTAAATCGTAAAACATGTAAGGCGTTCGTGTATGACAGTAAGCTTGAAGATAAACCTGGGCACAGGCATAATAGTCGTCTTTAAATGGAAGAATATTTGACTTCAGGGTGCGATAATATCACAGAAAATTGAGGTCAAATATCTCGGAATATCACACTGGATAGTATACTGGACATAGAGGACTCCTTTAGAAAAAATCTCAGAAGAAACCAAACATGCCATAATGGCATGTAAAAGGCTTGCAGGAAAAACCTGGGCATCCAAAAACCTAGACATTATGTACTGGATGTGTGCCATGTTGGTCACGTCAATTGAGACCAAGGGGTTAATTGTCTAGGCCGATGGAAACAAACTGAAAACAGCTCAAACAAAGTAGGACAAGATACAAAGATTGGAGAGTGTTGGCATGACAGGAAAAATGATATTCTATCCTACATCGGCGGTGTTGATTCTATTGGATTTCAGTTCGCTGCACAAAGTAGAGAAGATTAAAGCTGTGGAGAGTATGGTCAAGTTGATGGCAGACAGGTCTAACAAGATACCAAGATTTCGGTGTGTTGGCATAGCAGGTGTAATAAAAATCTGTCTTACAGGGGGGTTGAAAGCTTTGTTGGATTTTAGTTCTCTGCTCATAGTAGTGAAGACCAAAGCTATGGAGTGTATTGTTAGGTTGATGGGGGCAAGTCTAACATGTATTTCATTAGGAGATTTGATATTCGGAAGAATCGATTGTCTGATAGCCTCCCCCTTAACACAAATAGTAGACTCTATGATTTTGGAAAGTGCTATGCAACGAAACATAAAAAAAATGAATGGAGTAATCTGCATACTCCATTAAAAGAAGGACTATTGTGAGGTATGCACATGAAAAAGCAGCAGAAATTTTTATTCCCAGAATGAAATATTTTGAGTCCATTGAGAAACTCATGGATATCTTCCAAGCAGAAGTCTAAGTCATCAAAAAGTGTGCTCAATTCAACTTGCATTGGAGGTATAAAGCACAGGACATAGTAATACTATTTGGCCGGCAGTCGCCGTGGTCTAGTAGGTAGTTTGTTGGCTTATTAGACGAAAAGCCAGGGTTCGAGCCCCAGGCCAGACATCAAAACAAAATACAAAAAGTATTTCTTCGGCGACTTCCTCTCAGCAGATTTCTGGCAAAACTCTGAGAGTAAATAAAATTGCCATGAAAAAGTTTCTCAAAAATCTGTCGTTCGGAGTCGTCTTTAAACTGTAGGTCCCACCACTCGTGCATAAAATTAACACACACAACAGAAGTGGTGTGAGAAACTAGGACGCTGTACAATGGGTTAATTCGACGTCCGGGTACTGTACTTGTCTTAATTGACAAGTGCACGTCCTCTAATCTAACCTAACCTTTTGGTTTGGTTGGTGGAACACAAGTGTAACACGAAACTCATTAAAGGACTTCATATCCTAAATTAACGAAACAAGCTTCACAACGAAACATAAAAAAGAATGGAGTAATCTGGAAGCTTCTTAATCTATTAAAAGGCATACAGATGGGTTAAAAACAAATATTCGAACAGGAGCAGAAGTTTTTGGTCTCAGAATAAAATATTTCTAGTTCATGGAAAAACTCGTAGATATCTTTCAAAAAGAAGTGTGTTCAAAGGTGCAAAGAACGGGAAATACCAATACTATCTGAACGCCAGGCTGCAATTCGACAACTTTGATCTCTTTAGGTTAAATCTGGAAGGATCTGTGTCTGGAAGGAAAAGCTAGAACAAATAGGGTTACATATACATACATAAATGGGTCATTACAACCCTTCAGTCAGGATTACGACCTAGTTTCTCTCATCACTTTTGTTGTGTGTGTTAATTTTATACAAGAGTGGCGGGACCTAGAGTTTAAAGTCGAACGACAAATTTTTTGAGAAACTTTACATGGCAATTTGAGAGAAATCTGCTGAGAGGAAGTCGCCGTTGAAATATCTTTCACATTTCATTTTGTGGTAGACCTGACCTGGGGTTTGAACCGTGGCCTTACATTTAATAAGCCAACACATAGACTATGGTGACTTCGCATAGTAAGGTTACCCTCGTATCAAATTACAAGCTGTAGTTCAGAATTTTCTTATAACGTCATAGCGAGGACCATAACAAAAGCTAAGGTGACTAATCATGCACCGCTGCTGGGAGTATATTTTAACCGAAAAGCGGCAAAGAAGTATGTCTCAATCGTGGCTTAGACTCCTCTATTCCCCAAGAAATTTCTTACCGAAAAAATCTTTCCAGATTTATTTTTAATTGAATTTTTCTTTGTCTCTTGAAGTAAAACTTTTTGCCGTGTAAATGAAAAATGTTTACAATTATGCGCCTGGCTTTTGTTAACTGTTGGCCTCTGTATTGTTATTACCGCCTTCTATTTCGCCATACAACAGAATACCACGTGCCAAAATCAGAATACAATGGACAATACTGCTGCTGCTGGTGATATAAATTATGACGTTGAAGATGCTGCTGCTGATTTACAAGTGAATCCAAGTAATTCGAGTGGACAATTAAACAATAAAACAGGACGGTAAGAATGACAGCTTTTTGTTTTTTGAAATGTTTAAAATATTTTAAACGAGTTCTGTTTTAGCTTCATTGATTTCTTTGAAATTTTAAATGCAAATACGAGTGCTTGCCAGGAGAATGCATGTCAAGTGACGTGTAAAAATGTGGCCAATGTTTATGCATCGTTGGATGAAGTTTTACAGGTAAAGCATGAGACTTTCATTTATTTTTCCGTGTCTTATGGGTTCTTCTTTCAATAGGCCAGTTCCTGCTTAACTATAGACCAACTTGTTTTTGAAAAACAAGAATTTCACGCGGGTGTTTTGAAAAATTTATGGCTACCTGCTAACGCTTCCATACATGAGCTCATTATACGCTGGGGCAATATCAGTCGCATCAGAAATAATGCTTTTAACGCCCAGATATTTGAGAGCACCTTTGCCTTGACCTTGTCCCACATGAATATTAAGAAAGTCTATAGCGGTGCCTTGTTGGGTCTGTTTAGTTTGAAATATTTGACCATAAAATCCAATATCCTGCGCTATGAGCCGGCCATATTTCAACCTGTTCAAACCACCTTGGTGAACTTGAAATTAAATGCCAATGTAAGAATTAATGGCCAGCATAACCCATTTGATAAGAGCTATTTGCCGAAATTATTGTGTTTGGACTTGAGTAACAATCGTTTTAATGGCTCATTAAGCCGCAATCTATTCAAGTCCACGCCTAACTTAAAATATCTGACCATAGTTGACAGCCATATACAACACATAGAGGAGGATGCCTTTGAGGATCTACAGGGTAAACTAACGCTTATCAATTTGGCCCACAATCAGTTGACGTTTATAGGACCAACTGTCTTACAAACAATGTTAAAGACACCCCAAGTGGCTTTGATCAATCTGGCCAATAACGATTGGTTGTGCAATTGTGATTTGCTGGCATTGACGGGTGTATATCGAAAATATCGCCAACAGTTTATGGATATTTTGTATTGTAAGGCCCCATATCACTTGTATGGTCTTGCCTTGGATGAACTAAACTATGATGAGCAGAATTGTGTGGCAAAGGTCACCACAGAGCAACAGGAAACAGTGGAAGCCATAGCTACGGACAGTGATACAACAGAAATCTCTTTAGGCAGCAGCAGTGCTACTTCAGCAATTGAAAATAACACCGACTTTTTGCTTTCCAGTGAAAAATCTTCTGTCGAAAGTAATCCCATGTTAAAAATGCGTTGTCTTAATCGTGATGCAGCCGATGAAGTTCGGACACAACGTAGTTCCGAACTGATTACCGATGCCAATGTGCAATTGTTGAAGCAGGGGGAGGAGGAGGATAGTTTTGAAATTCCCGTTCCAAAATATAATTTTGAATTGCAATTGTTAGAGGAGAATAACACTGTCATTGTGACCATTGAAAATCCTTCCCAACTACTGGTCATATGGTTTAATGAGTCACCTTTGAACTACAATGATACCTCCTGCATGCTGTATGCTAAGCCCCAACTACTAGTAGGGCCTTTAGAGTCGAATACCACCTACACTTTCTGCTTGCTGGCTGCCTTTAAAAACGATATATCGCCCTTCGATTGTTTGCCTTTGCATGTGCCCGCCAAGAGACAGGAAAACATATGGATTTCTGAGGATAGCAAAGGCTTTACCATTGGCATGTTGTGTTTAATATTTTTATTGTCCATTATAGCGGGCGGTTTAATTGCCTACTTTGGCATTAAAGCGTATCCTGATTTGCTTGAAGGTTCAAAAAATGTTTTGGTTGTGAAAAAACCCGATCAGGCTTGTTATGTGGCCACCATATCCGAGCTGGAATATCAAAAACAGTCTTCCATGAAAAAGAAAAAACCAAGTGCTTTTAAGAAACAGTCGTCCATTAAGTAAGTTCTTATAAGGGACCGAGGTCCTTTTAATCATTTTAATTTATATACTTACAGACTCCCTCTACCCGATACCCCACCAAGTGAAAACTCACCCACGCCTTTTCCCATGTCTGTTAAGGATTTGGAAAGATTGTCCAGCTTGAAATCGTCTTCAACCTGTTTTGAGGATACTTTTCCTTCTTATAACTTTGCTGACGATGAGTACGAAACGCCCAAGGTATGCAGTGATGAGTATAAAATTGATCAACGCTGTGTAGAGAATATTTATGGCATGAGTCCTAAATCACCGCCACCATTACCTAAACGCAATTCCAATGTCTCTAGTACAGCCACTCTAGTGATTAATCGTTTCTCAAGTAAAGTGGACTAGAGACTCTAGAAATGGGGAGACCAACCATGATTTTCAATAAAAATTAAATGTCACTGGAAATTATTTGGTGAAGGAAAGTTCAATAAAAATAAGAAACTTAGAAGGGTCTTTTGATTATGTGTGCCTTGTAATGAATAAAATATGAGATATTTGTATGATGGCCTTACAAATTCTTAACTTCTTTTAAAAAGTCCTAAAGTAAAGGTCACAACCTTGCCTGATCTTCCTACGCTGTCCGTTGGAAGGCATTCATCTATCCGAATGCAATAAAAATGTCATATCTTTTGGCATTTCAAAACCAAGTTTGATGTTCAGCTTCAAAACTTTAATTGCAATCATAGGTCAAATGAGGTTAAATTATTTCAGCAGTACTTCAGTCTGCTGCGTCACCTTAGCGAGTCAATACCATTCACAAATCCCATTAAATTCTTAACAAATTGACTACCATCGACTGTTCATCGGCCTCTTCACATAGCCTACAAAAATCTGAAATATTTCTGTTCCATCTGTTCCTATAAAAGCTTTAAATTTTTTCCTACTTTCGTACCAGTAGACTTGCGCTTTGATCCATTCAATCCTGTCTACAGTCCTACGATTGTCCTACGATAAGTGAGTGAATCGAACCTTTTCACTAAAATGGGTATACAAGAAGCCTATTGGTGGTTTCGCTGACCTCTCACCTATTACATTACTTCCAAAGCTTATACCTATCTTGCAAATTCATTTATAACATAATTGCCAGTGATTTCACAATGACCAGGCTACCAGCATAATCTAATTCTGCTGGTCTGACATCAGGTTTCTTACAGTCCCCTAATAGATATGGCTTGAGGGCAATCATAAACCTTTAGTTTTTACTTTCAAAACTGTTTTGGAAGCTCACAAGCTGAGTTTCAAATAATTTTCGTCAATTAGATTTGAAGGTTTGATGGGATCGGTTTTACACAGGTCGCAACAGGATTTTTACTGCAGAAACTCCATCAAGATCTTAAAAACTGATTGGGCTAGACCCCGCTGGATTCCTTGGCATAGTGATATTCTAGGGTATGTTGTCCTTGTTAGTTTAAGTTCATGAGATTCAGCAGAGAAGCTAGCCACGTGCCCAGTAAGGTTCAATATGCTCAAAAAGTGACTGGTTATACGGGTTATAGCTGACTGGGACTTGAGTAAGATTTGAATGGATGTCTGCATTGAACATAGCCGGAGCCAAAACAGCATCTCATATGTGAATGCCCAGGTCTTGATTTAAGAAGTTCGAATACCATGACTCCGAATACATTGGGAGCCCATAGAAAGGCCTATCCTTACACTGGATGAGATATGTGCGTACATCCCTGCTCAACTCAGCTCAGCTCATCTCTTTCGATTTCTATTTCTTCACGTTAACACTCTTCATGGCAATTTTTTCTGTTCGTTTCATTCTGTCTTCAGTGACAAATTCCCATGATCTCCGTTTATTTTTATATTCTAGACGAGTTGGTGAAAAGTACATACTTACATACATATATACATAATTGCTCATTACAACACTTCAGTCAGATTTACAACTCAGCTTCTCACACCGCCCATGATGTGTGTATTAATTTTATACATAAAGTCGACTCCGAACGACAAATTTTAGAGAAATTTTTCGTAGCAATTTTATTTCACTCTCAGAGTTCTTGCCACAAATCTGCTGAAAGGAGTTCGCCAAAAAAATATTTTTACATATTTCGGTTTTGTAGGAGCTGTCTCACCTGGAGTTTGAACCAACATTCTACATGCAAGACTACAACGACGTTGCAAAAGTCCTAAAACGAAATATACTCACAGCTCAAGGAAAACTGCTGTGCTTAACTAATTCTAAATGGTCCGCCAAATATATCATATTTCTTTTTATATTTGACAGTACAATCCTTCCGATTAATAATGGAAAATAATTTCATTCAAATGGCTGCCTCGGCTGGCCATGCAGTAACCTACACGATCAGTCCAATTTTTAAGCACATTATCGATTGTGTGCAGCTGTATTTCACCAATGTCTTCGCGAATATTGTCCTTTAAAGCGTCAATTTGCTCTGGCTTGTCGGCGTAACACTTATCTTTGACGGCACCCCACAAATAATAGTCCAACGGTGTCAAATCGCAGCTTGTTTACATACCTGCCAAAATCAAAATGAGCTTCATCTAAAAAAGATTATTTGTTGCCAAAATCGGCATCTTCTGTAAGTCGATCGCAGGCCCACTTAGCGAAGCGAAAATGCATTGGATGGTCAATTGGATTCAACTTTTGAACCAATTGGACTTTGTATGGCGTCATACCAAGGTCTTCATGCAAAATTCGTCTCAATGATGTATTCGAAATGTTCAACGGTGAATTGATGTTGATGGCGCTTCACGCAATGCCACAGCAGCAATATTCTCGGGTATACGCACAGTTTTTGGCTTTTCACGCTTTGGTTTATCGATGAGAATGCCAGTTTCTTTCACTTTTTTCACAAGATAACGAACATACGGAGCTGACGGTGCTTCTCTTCTTCAAAAATCCGTACGCAATTTTCGCACACATTCTGCAACATTACCATGGTTTTCAAAGTAATGTCGCAATATTTCCCAGCGTTGTTCAAGCGTATACACAACCAT
The DNA here is from genome assembly GCA_958299815.1 of Sarcophaga carnaria. NCBI lineage: Eukaryota > Metazoa > Arthropoda > Insecta > Diptera > Sarcophagidae > Sarcophaga > Sarcophaga carnaria. The sequence goes on along the minus strand of OY283153.1, from coordinate 20,822,078 downwards.
ATTCGTTCGGCGGAAGGATAAAACTAATTATCTGTCAAATCAGACAAGAGCTATGTGTTACCATTCACGAAATAAGCACATGTTGAAAAAAATACGTTAGATGGCGGACCCGATAGGTATTGAAAGACGCATAAGAAAAAGGTTTCAAAAATGCTAAAGATAACCTAATTCAGAACAACATGACATCTAACCAAGATCCCCAAATATAAAAACAAAATAAAAACGATTCTACGGAACATATTGTTCCACATTTGGTGAATGTCGATTGGGAATGGATTTCCCAATCGTAAATACAATGGAGTTGATGCTACCATTCCGGGAGAACTAGATCGATAGTTTACAAAAGCAATCAACTTGATATTGTAAATAAATAAAAGAGGAAATCTGCAAGGCCACAACGATAACATAGATTGTGTAAGGAACAGCTACTAATAGAAGAACAGCCGACAATACCGCGAATATGTTGATTACAAAGAAAAAGTTCTAATTAGTAAGAATTATACGTACACACTGGCAATTGGTGGTGTCATCAGGTTTCTAAATAACCTGATGACCTTTTAATACGATTTCTAAATTAATGCCCACAAAGAATGTGCCAATACTTGAAAGACCCTGTATTGTGTATATACATGTAGAACACTGTATAAATAGCTGACATATATTTCCATGAAGAAACATATCAAGCCTTCAGAAATACGTTTGAAAGAAAACAAATAAATTTTCAATTTTTATTGAAAAACGTATTGAAAAAAACATATTTTTTAAAAGAGAAACATTTTTCAAGAATAACTAACGCAATATGGTATGGAATGCTGAAATATCTTCTTAATTACAAATGCAACTTCAATAATAAAAAAAATCTATTTTACAGTCTACCATGGGCCCTTTAAATGCACATGTGCATGAACTGCCTCCAGTAACTTGGCCACCGACACACAAGTTTACGGAAGTCTTTACCTTTCAGAGTGGAACGCGTATACCGGCAAAACCCATTCCCACCAAGGAAATGATGACCGAAGCCATTAAAACATTGTCAAAAGGTCGACCACGTCGTGGTTTCTCATTTATGGGCCTGAGAAAATATATTTTCGATAATTTTTTACACAGCAAACGTGAACTGATCAGGCGTATGATATTTGTGAAGAAATTTTTTAAAGAAGCTTTAGAAACCGGTGAGCTGCAGAATGTCAAAGGAAGCGGTTTAAATGGTTCGTTTCGTGTACCACCGAGCAGTCCATTTCGAAAACTGGAAAGGAGAGTCAAACCAATACCAAATAATTTGAGATCGTTATTGGGTCGCAGGGCCAAGAAAGTGACTCGGAGAGTCAATCCGAAAGTATATAAGAGGGCAAAGAGGCGATCGGGCACGAGGCCGAAAAGGAGTGCCAATTTAAAGAAGAGACCAAAGAGATTGAGTAGAAGATATTCGACCAAATGAAAGTAAAATACACAGGCGTACTCACCACAGCGACAATAGCCAGCCAGCTTTGTTGTATTGCCTTGTATTTGATTGATGTTGGGAAATAAATTTTTATTTTTTAAAGCGGTTTTAAGCTGCACTCTTTTAAATAAAAAAAATATTTTCTTTGGTTTTAAGATTTTTGGGGATTTAAAACGATGCCAGCCATAGGCTCTATTTGTTAGGCTGCAAGTAATTTTTATTTTTAAAACACATTCTGTGGCATCCCCTTATAGTCAGAATAAGAAAGAAGAATTTCTCTAATCATACCTTTGCTGCCACTTGTTGCACATGTTTATGCTACTGTTGCATTTAATTTTCCTTTCAATTGTACACAAGATTTCAATCAAGCATATGGGATGCTATTGCCAAAATATAAATGAAATGAATTAAAAATAAAAATTTAATTGAAATTAAAAAAAAGAATCAGCAAATGACTACAATAATGAACAACAGCTAGAAAATACCCTCAGAATAGAAAAAAATAACAAGAAGAGCCAGAAATATTCGTCATCAATGATAAGAGCATTTAAATACAAGGCAAGCGCCAGAATCGGTTGTAGTGGTACTAATCGTTTATGGAATACCCCTATTAAACAGGGGAGAAGAAAAGTAACAGTATTTTTCAATTAAAGCTTTTATCTTCATATCAAATGATTTATGTATTATTTTTCATGCCAATGTTTTTCCTGTTATCTGCAGGGTAAGAATAGTACAGACTTAAACCAATAAGGCGAGATATTAAGTAACATCTCTGTGATCATGTCTGCTATCGAAATACACCCAAACCTTTTTTTACACGGTAGATACGTTCCAGTGGATACCGTGTAAAAAAAATAACGCGTAAAAAAAGACAAATATTATGTATGTATGTAAGTGTATAAACAAACTGAAAAGATATACATAGGATTGATGCAGCAGCCTACATATGCCTATAAAATTGAAAAAAATTATAAAAACGCACAGATTTAGTTCAATAGTATACACAGAGTTTTTATTTTATTAAACGATTTTATCCGTATAAAAAGGAGCGACCAAAAAATATGGTAAATTTGTTAAAAAAAAACCGTGTTATTTCAAATTCGCGTAAAAAAAAACCGTGTAAAAACAGGTTTGGGTGTAATTAAGTTGCTCCTGAAAGGAAAACATAAATGATCTTCTACTAGTTCGATCTAAACGATAATGAAATAAGTGTGTGGCCTTTTGGCCTCTATGCGACCATTTAGCATACCTCGAACGCAAAAAAAGTGATATTGAAAGGATAAGAAATCAGGATCAAGTTGTGGAGGATAGTTTATGATGAATAAGGCCTAGAATTAACAACAATTGAACAATGTTTCATATCGTATACAGGTGGTATACCGTTTGCAACCATTCTTTACTGTGTATACCCGAATTAAATGTTTAGGCGTAGGAGAGTCGTCTCAAGAGAATGTACATGTACATACGGAATTAAGGAGTCATCCGAATTAAGGAAGTCGCTAATAATCTTCTTTCTTTAAACAGATTTCATTGGCTAGCATATCATGAAGGAATGTTTTTAGGACAATTTTTTCTTTTTTTTATTTATTCATCCCAGCATTTGATTGATTACATGATACCAAACTATCATTCCTCAAAAAGGTTTGGCGGTGTCTATACCAGTTGGGAATTAGATGACACTATACAAGACTCTTTCGATAAGCCCACTTGAAAATCGTAACGTTTTCCAGGCGTTAGTTGCGACTATACGACAGTGTTTCTAAAACATTTGTTAGAATACTTTATGATAGACAGATAGCTGCCATGATACCGCCCTTCTGGCTCTTACAAATCTCATATTATATGAGTATTGAGACTCCGAAGTATCCCGGAAACTGTAGAATGTTCAACTCTCCAGATGTAAAGCAACCATTGAGCTTTTGAAGTGAATTCCCTATATTGGGAATGGCATTAGGAACATACATGTTCTCGAATACGGGTAGAGAAAGACGACAAACAGAGATTATATAGAAGGCACACGAAAACTTTGTTAAAGAACTTGTTCAGTGTTATTGTAGAAATCATTACTGGACATTGCATTCAGGATGGTTAATCGCAACGCAATAGTCTTGGTCCCACTAGCAAATGATTTCTACAGAAGAACGATAACTCTTCTTCTCTGTTGGGTAAAAGTCCAGCGTTAGGTCGTAAAAGAGTCAAGTCCATGACCTTCTACTGTGTGGTTGATGCTCATTGGGCTTCATGGTACATATATAGCAAGATTGAACACGACTTGTCATAGATCAACTTATTTTTCATCTTAAAAAGCTCAGAACAGTTATATCGGGATAGTACCCTTTAGTTAATGTCTTGTTGAGGCTTTCTCGTGAGAGAAAGGACAGCAGACCAATGTACATCTTTTGTGCCATAGCATGGAATTTGGGGAGCAGAAACAAAAGGTTTTTAGGCAACTGCAAATTATTGGACAAAGAGCCAGAGTACATATCCTATAATACAAATGCTATAATAAACGAAAGGGTATCATAACTGGAACTATGATAAAACCGAAAGGAACTAAGCACAGCAACCTTATATACTAACGTTAGGGATAACAATTTATTATGTTTGGAAAACTTTTGAGAACTCACATACTCTAAATTGCTACAAATAAAATTGTATTGGCAGATGTGTTTCATATTGAAATAGTTTAACCTTGGCTTCCTAATTTATTAAGTCAGCTTTTTATGTTAATTACCCTGTAAACTATTCTCTGATGAAGTGAATGAAGTTATTAAAATTTATTTTCAATAATTTTACCATAATCACCCGTATTTGTAAATGTGTAACCATAACCATAGTCAACCTATCATTAGTCTTTTACAAAACACTTCATCAAATCGAAAACACCCACATTTTTACATGCATCGGCATAACCAAAAAATTAATAGAAACACTGACTGACATTATCTGGTTTTATGGGTAAAAAAAAATTATTTTCAATTTTATCTACTCAAACGAAGAGGAAAAAACAATAAAAAAACAATAAAATTTCAAAAACTAAAAACAAAAAACAACAAAATAAACAAATTCTTGGCATTACGATTTCCGACAATATGTGCCTCTTGCAACTACTCACGGTAAACAATAGAAAAACAAACAAAAAATAATTTAAATGTATAAACAACAACAACAACAGCTAAATGACTTATTTAATTGAAAAAAAAAAACAAAAGACTTAAAGAAACTATTTAAGGAAATAAACGTTGTATTTAGTTAGAAATTTTCCTCAGAAATTACTTCAAAAATATTGTCTTTTCGAGTAGTTTAGTTGGTTCTCTTGAGGAAGTTGCTTCCAGAAGTTTTTGTCTAAATACGTATACAAAGTCGACTTCCAAAAGTCGCGGCCTAAAGAAATTAGTTGCAGCAACTGTGTGTAAACATGATTTGCTTGCAAGGCTTGCTATCAACTGCAAGTATTTAGAAATCTTTGCAGAAGAAGTCGGGTAAACGGTTTTTTATATTTCCTTGTTTTCTGTTTTGTTTTGACTAGAAGTCGACTTCAAATACGTATTTACACAACAAAACTTCGGAAAGTTACTTCTGAAAGCAACTTCCGAAAGGAAAATTTTTAGTGTAAGCCCGGAAAGCTCATTATTCTTTTTCTGGATGCCTAGAGTATGATTTTAAATGATTTTTCTAGGTTTATGTATGGTGCTTTAAGAATCCCCTGGAAAAATCTGTAATAATTCACAATTACTTTTGAATTCCCAGTCTATCCGAATATCTTCAAATACGGCAGTAGCCTGTGTGCACAGCAGGAGTGTGAAGGCTACAGTTTTCCACCACACAAATTGTTACAGACCTCTTCGACCGCATTTTTGGCTGTAGATCCTTGATTACCATGAAAAGTTTCCCAAAAATCTGTCGTACGTAAACCACTTTAAGCTGTAGGGTCCGCCATTCATGTATGAAATTGACACACACAACATAAGTGGTGTGAGAAGTTTGGTCGTAATCCTGACTGAAGGGTTGCATGTATGTATGTAAAGCCTTGATTAACCTGACTGAAGGGTTGGATGTATGTATGTAAAGCTTTGATTAATCTTCTGGTGGCGTTCTTCACTAGAAAAATAAAAATCTTTAAAAACATCAGCGAACTGAGAGAAATGGCTTGACGTCTACAAGATATTAGAGTAGGTTAAGACGGCTGCCCACAACAGTAAGTCGAGATAGACACACACAGGGGTCATATAAGGTCCATTATAGTTTTGCTATTTCCACTAGCCTTGAATCCATTAGGATCTTTTGCTGGAGCATCTTAGACATGTTCCCAAGAGGTGCAGAATACTTTGCTTTTCAACCTTAAACTTACAGCTGCTGGAGAAGTCATTTGCCAAGAGTACTTCAGTGAAGAAATATTGTTCGGGCATATAACCAATAAGTGCAGAAAACTATTCTTCTCCGTCTCATATCTACTGGAGAAGTCATTTGCCAAGAGTCAAATAATAATACACATGGGATGAGTGCCCATAGTGCAATGCCCATGTAATGCTTCAACTATCATACGGAGCTTACTCCACTGGAGTTAAAATCGACGTTTTGTGCGCATTCTATCAAGCTTTGGATAGATTTACTGCAACAATCTGCCCAGGTTTGAAGCCCTCCTACGTAGTTAATGAAATAATATAACGTCTTCTAACTTAACCTAACCTATGTACAATGGGTCAAATCGACCTCCGGGTACTATACTTGTCTAAATTGACAAGTGCACGGCCTCTAACCTACGTCGTTAATGAAATATGTAACTGCCTTGTCAATTGTAAGCTCAGAGATCTTTAAAGGCATCGCCGAAGTAAATAACTCATCGGAAAATTCAAAGGTTCTACAGTTATCTGAATGGCAGCCAGGTCCCATTAGCTATTTGATATGAACATCATATCATTACATATCTCATTGAAGGCTTCTGCGATAGCTATTCATCGTCTTGGAGTTTATTACATGACGACATGGTGCTTTGACAGGTGTCTGGCTCTTAGAAAGTATAGTCATATACTTGCCGAAAATATTTGTATCGCTAATGATTTTCATCGCAGCTTTCGGTAGCCTTACGGATTGAGTTATGTGCATTGATTCTGACAAATTTCCATCATTCACAGTTCCATTTACCAGTTACCAGGGTTTACAGTTGACTCTGAACGACAGATTTTTGAGAAAATTTTCATGGCAATTTAACTTATTATCGGAGCTTTTGCCAGAAAATATTTCCTCATATTTCGTTTAGTTGTAGATGCCTGACCTGGGGCTTGAAACGTAGCCGCACGTCTAATAAGCCAATACACTACCTGCTAGACTATGTCGACTTCAATTAGCTGACGATATGCAATATTATAACATGGAGTCTCTCACGCTAACTCGAGAATTTGAATTATGCAGATGATATTTGTCTACTCTCGCACAAGATATCCATGTAGTCAAAACTCGAACATCTGAAAAGATTGGCTCACAACGTTGGACTTGAGATAAATATCAAAGAAAACCAAAGCTATGGGAATTAACAACACTAGCACAGAAAACCTCATGCTACAGGGCCAAATAGTCGAGGACGTACTATGACAACAAACGGCGGCGAAGAAACAGACGTAGATAACAGACTCAATAGAGCGAGAGCAGCATTCGGGCGACTGCCCTACGAATGGAGAAGCTCATATAGTATATCTAGCCGTACCAAGCTAAGAATATTCAACGGTTGTGTAAAGTCAACGTTATTATATAGTAGCGAAACTCGGCTTATATCCAACACCATCACGCAAAAACTTCGGGTATTCATCAATAAATGCCTAAGAATCATATGTAGAATAGTCTGGCCCAACACAATCAGCAACGCTGATCTCTGGACTCTCACAGAAGAGGAACCCATAGGTAAGCAGATAAAAAAAAATGGGGGTGGATCGACCATACTCGTACATTGAGAAAGAAGCCCGTAAGTATTACAAGAATGACGCTAGAATGGAATCCCCAGGGCTCAAGAAACCGTGGCAGGCCAAAAAACACCTGGAGACGCACGGTCCTACAAGAACTAAGCCTTAATGACCTGACATGGGAAGGCACAAAAACATCAGCGGAGAATCGTGTCAGATGCAGATGCTTTGTGGAAGCCATATGCTCCCTACAGCGGGATTGGGAATAAAAAAATTCAATATTAAGGCTTAGTGACTGAATGAACTTTTATCGGAGCGCCAAAAAAGCACAAAATATTCTGTGTTGAAATTAAAAAAAATGCTCAACAAGTTCGCATTTGTCTTATACACTGTATTCTAGACAGCATAAATGCTTCTGTAAATATTTTGTGTGTACAAAAAATGAATGAATGAATGAATGAATGATTTGCCTGCCGTTCATTGTTTTAAGGGGTCAAGTTTAAAATGAAAGTGCTGCACTTTTTTTAATGTTTTTTAATTGTGTTTTTTTTTAATTTTATTTTCAATTGCATTTCTAGTGTCTATTATTGTTGCCAAATCTAAAAGCTCTTCTATTACTTTTTTAAGGTTTTTTTTTCTTTTCAGACACAAATAACTTGTGTTCTCAATTTCTGTTCAATTTTATTGTGTTTTTCTCTCAAGTATTGTTTTAAATTTGTATTGTATTTATAGTTGTTTCTGAAAAATTCATTTTATCTGCTTATTTATAAATAAATACAAAGTGTATGTATGTCTGTCTGTTTGTCTGTATGTCCTCTTGTTTGCAAAGTAATTCCCCAAAATTTAAGTGAAGCAAAACAAAATAATTTCTTGACAGCCGGTATAGCAATTTTCTATTTTTAAATGTTGTTTAGATGTTGTTGCCTTTGTTTTTAATTTAGTGTTGCCTTAATTTAGTGTCTTTTAATGGGTTGACAAGAAAATTAATTTTTTTTCTTTCCCTCATCGCCTTTTCTCCATCATTTTTATAAATATTTTAAGTGTATTTAGAATGTATTTTATTTAATAAATTTCTATTTGAAAAACACTTGATTATAATTTATTATACATTCCCAAGTCAATTTTAAGAGGCTTTTAACACGAATTATTTTAAATAAAAAAAAAGGAATTTGTGGTAATAATTTATATTTCATAAGAATGTAAAGAATGCCGCCATAATATTTATTAACTAGATGAGGAAGCGAATTTGTTCGCACATTTTTTTCTGTTGTATTAATAAATCGTTTAAGTCAGTAAAATATGTCTTTCTTAATGAAATTTTATTGAGTTCATGCTAATATATTTCAAACTACCTACACAATATTTTCCAATTACAGGGGTATTGGAAAAACTGGTGACGTATTATTTCTTTTTTAATACGAGATCTTTTTAAAAGGTAGGTAACCTGTCACTAATGTTCTTCAATTTACTACACACGTTTTCAGAAGTTTTCTTGCCAGAGCTCGGACTGATGTAATTTATACTGATTTCAGTAAAGCTTTTGATAGGGTTGATCATAGAATTTTGCTTCTTAAACTTCCATTAATCGGTATTCCTGATATTATTCATCGTTGGCTAGACTCCTACCTCTCCCTTAGGACTCAGAGGGTATTGTTTAGGAAAGTATTGTGTAAGACTGTATATGGTACTTCTGGTGTCCCGCAGGGTAGCCATTTGGGTCCTTTACTGTTTTTATTGTTTCTTAATGATCTTCCTTGTGCTATTTCTGATTGTAATATTCTGATGTATGCTGACGACGTTAAATTATTTTATACTTTTGATGATGATCATGGCCAGGCTGTTCAGGCATTTTAAAGTCTATTTCGAACGACAGGTTTTACAGAAACATTTCGTCATATTCATATTCATTTGTTTGGTTCGAGATGTCTGAACCGTGGTCTACAACGGTGCACCATTACATCCATTAAAATTGCTTGTTTAATATTGATTACACGCTGGCTGCGCCATTTGTTCTTTTTCTTCCGGTTTGAGCAAAGAGCTGTCTTTTGGATGAACTCCAAGCGACATCGAGCTCCAAGTTATCAAGAATGAAAGATATCACAGCCCTGCGTGGGTTTTGCAAATAAGATGGCTCCAGGCGTTTTCGAATGCATTTTGGGCGCTGAACACGAATCTGGTTTCAAAAATTTTCCATTTTTGAAACATTGTAGAGCTAAACACTGGCATGCTAGAACCATCGTTATTGTCAGAAATTGACAATTGATCTTTGCTCTTTAAAATGAGCCCAAAGCCAAATTGTTTGCATGCACCCTTAAAGTAGGGGGTGGGTTTATGTCCAGGGGTGCAAGAGAAAAAGAAACACATTAAAGAGATCCTTAAAAATTAATCAGATTTACTTTAAAATTGTTATTCAGGGTTTTTGGGGTCGCTGATTACAGATTTTCATTCAGATTTAAAAAATTCAAAATGGTGGATCCAATATGGCGATCGAGGTTTATAAAAATTAATCAGATTAATCGACCGCCATATTGGATGCGCCATTTTGAATTTTTTAAATCTGAATTAAGATCTGTAATCACAAATAAGTTGAATGCTTATAACAACGCACGTCAACCATCAATTTATTAAGTAGTTTGCTGGCTAGTTAGACGTTGGGCCATGTTTGAACAATGGTCAGACATCAAAACGAAACAAAATATGAAAAAGTATTTCAGCGGCGTCTTCCTCTAAGCAGATATCTGGCAAAAACTAGGAGTGTGAAATAAAATTGCCATGAAAAGATTCTCAAAAGTCGATCATTCGGCATAGATTTAAAACTGTAGTTCCCGTCACTCATCTATAAAATTAACACACTTAACATAGGTTAGGTTAGGTTAGAGGACGTGTACTTGTCAATTAATACAAGTACAGTACCCGGAGGTCGAATTGACCCATTGTAAAGGGTGTTTTTTATAGAGGTATAGAACTTTAAGTTGCAATAAAACAACGATGGATTATTCGATTGACATTTATTTGAATTTTATTTATCCGAAAGATAATCTTGTGGCATTACATTTTAAATATGATTTCTGGCATATGACCGCCACGGCTGGCGCGGATGTAGTCCAATCTGGACGTCCAATTTTCGATGACTTTTTCCAACATTTGTGGCCGTATATCGGCAATAATACGGCGAATGTTGTCTTCCAAATGGTCAAGCGTTTGTGGCTTTACCGCACAGACCAATGACTTTACATAGCCCCACAGAAAGTAGTCTAGCGGTGTTAAATCACAAGATCTTGGAGGCCAATTCACAGGTCCGAAACGTGAAATTAGGCGGTCACCAAACGTGTCTTTCAATAAATCTATTGTCGCACGAGCTGTGTGACATGTTGCGCCGTCTTGTTGAAACCACATCTCCTGGACATCATGGTTATTCAATTCAGGAATGAAAAAGTTAGTAATCATGGCTCTATACCGATCACCATTGACTGTAACGTTCTGGCCACCATCGTTTTTGAAAAAGTACGGACCAATGATTCCACATACACTTGAGGATTACCTTCACTCCAAATGCGGCAGTTTTGTTTGTTGACGTAGCCATTCAACCAGAAGTGCGCTTCATCGCTAAACAAAATTCGCTTATGAAAATCGGGAACAACGGTAATCTCGTTTTGGGCCCATTCGACGAATCTACGCCTTACTTGATGATCGTTTGGCTTCAAATCTTGCATCTGTACGCACCGTACAGCGTCTCTGGGGATACGAGTTATCAGTTAGAATAAACGTGGTGCGAAAACGTTCCATGGTTAATCGAATTAACTGCTCTGATGGACGATTTTGTCGACGATAAAATGGACGTAGTGCGCGATATATTTTCCGCACAGAACCATTATTTTCGAAATAAAATTGCACTATTTGCAAGCGTTGTTCAGGCGTGAGTCTATTCATGATGAATTGCCAAACCAAACTGAGAATAAATCACTTGACAGCTGTTAAATCGGTCGCCGTCTTGAAAAGTAATGCCAACTTAAAGTTCTATACCTCTATACAAATTACAACGTCCTAGTTTCTCACACCACTTATGTTGTGTGAGTTAATTTTATACGTGAGTGGTGGGACCTACAGTTTAAAGTCGACTCCGAACGACAGATTTTTATTTATTGAGAAACTTTTCATGGTAATTTTTATTTACTCTCAGAGTTTTTGCCGGAAATCTACTGAGAGGAAGTCGCCGAAAAAATACTTTTTGTATTTTGTGATGCCTGGCCTGGGGCTCGAACCCAGGCTTTTGAGTCTAATAAGCCTACACACTACCTACTAGATTACGGCGACTTCAACACACTTAACATAAGTGGGGTAGATGGTGGGGGAAGATAAAACTAAGTTCCGTTTTTAAGAGATAATAACACTCATTTATTTATTCCCTGTAGCTTAATATCTGTGACTGATATGGAAGGTAAATAAATAAATGTGGGAAATTCAAATAGAAATGCAGTTTTAATTTATCATTGCCTGTGGCGGAAAATATTTTCATTTTCCATCGTTACGCTAATGAATGAAAGAAAACCATGACAATTATATTCATATTGCGATGAAATAATGATCATTACGCTAACGTTTGCCAAGTAATAATGGACCTCTAGTGGTGGTGGGGCCATAGTTCTGCTGCGCCTTGACTTTTGTGGCGAAATCTATTTTCATAGCACTGCGGTGGCGGTCGCTCATGATGGTTCAGTTGGTTGGTTGGCATTGTCTGGTCTTTTGACTTGCCTGGCTGTCAGTTGTCCGACTGTATAGCTGTCTGTCTGTCTGTCTGTTTATCATTTATAAATGAAAATTCTTTTCTTTAAAAATTCAAAATTATTTTCAATTTAGAAAAAATAATTTTTTTCATTTGCTTGCTGTGGATGGATGCTGTTCCAATGACGAATAAAGTCATTATCAAGTGTGTTGGGAGAATATGGTTTTTGTTGTTGTTGCATCTATTTATACTAATTGTTGTTGCTATTGCAGTTGTTATTGTTACTGTCGTTGTTTAAATGTCAGTTTCTGTTGTCTTAAGCAAAAAAAAAAAGAGAAAAAAATGGAAAAGAAATTCTTAAGTGTGCTGTTAAATAAACTGTGTGGCTACTTTTGTCGTCATAATAACAACAACAATAACAATAATATTAAGAATAATAATGCTTTATATACTAATAATGATGATGATTATGATGATATTAATGACTAGTATGTGGTCTAGTCATGCTGATCGAAATACAACAGCCAGAAATTGGATTTTTTTTCGGGGATTTATAGTGGATTTCCAAAGTAAATATTTTCTTAAGAATGTAGTTTTTGTTGTATGTATGTATGTATGTACAATGTACGTAGTCATGCATGAGATTTTTTCCTTATGGCTCTTTGATATCTGTCATCTCGTAGTGAATACAATAAGTTTTCTATTGTGGATAAAATATTATAAACATTGTGTTTCCATTTACTATACTCGTACACGGTGTTCAAATAGTGTTCAAAATAGTGAACAATTTTTCGTATCTCCATCATCAGTCATCCAGTTTAGTTTTGTCATTAATTCGGTACGGCAAATATTGCCTTAAAGTGATCGTGTATTTAAGCTCATCCATCCATCAGTCCGACATTTACTTTTGGATCGCCTTGTGATTTATTTACTAAATTCCAAACGTATTTGTTAAAGGATTTGTAGAAAATCTTTAGTTTTCTTGTCTTAATTTTAATACTTTGTGACACACTCAACAAAAGCTAATCAATCAAAATGACTAGCACCAGTATTATGGTAATTATTTAAACATTTTTCTTTTTATTCTTTTTAGTTGTAGTCTTTATAAATTATTCTTGTTTATGAAGGTATGGCCATAATCATTAACCTCAAAATGGCATACTTTTTTTTTTTGAAAAAGGTTTTCAAAACCTATGAAGTGAAACAAGTGAGGCATTTGTTGTGCAACAAGTGCGATCTATTTTTTTTTGTCGATAAAACCAATTCTCTCCTTGGTGGTGAATGACATCAGAATATCCTGCACATAACTTCGAATACTTGTTGATTGGGTTTGAGATACTGCTTGGGTTTCATTTCCATAGGTTATGTAAGGTAAGATCAGAGGGTGTGACCGTTGTGATATCCTGATCTCAAACAGTCGGTATCGAAAATTATTCCAATTCTGAAATAAATGACGCTATTGAAGTAAATTTTATTTTTAAGTTCAGCCAACAGTGATCATAAGTGAGAGCCTAAGAGCCTGAATTTACAACTCCTGCAACAGTAACACGTGGAAAGGCCAAATCTTTTGGTACGCTATGCAATAGGATATTGACAGCAAAGCGAGAGATGGTCATGCGATCTAAGAAAAGAAGACAATCGATTTTCTTCTTAATCACATCAAATTCGTCGTCATGCTGTTATCGGAGTTAAGCATCCTTATGCACCAACCATAAGACAACGAATTTAAATAATTCCTACTCAACAGTTCGAAATTGGTAGCTCTGTCTACGCCCTATACTCCTATATGCTGGTACCATGAAATCCTTATCCTGTGAATTGTTCAAAATTTCTCTGAGAAATTCCTGGAAGGCATTTTCGGTATGACTGCTCAATTAAATCAGCAGATTATTAGGACAAATTCCATCACTTAGTGAGCCATGATAACTTACATTCATGCTTTCTTACCAAGGAACAGGAGGAAGAAAGGGTGTTTCAGAATAAAAAAATGGATATATTGCCGAAGTCGGCGTAGTAGGTAGTGTGTTGGCTTATTAGACCTAACACCAGAGTTCAAACCCCAGGTCAGACATCAAAACGAAAATATGAAAAAAAATTTCTTCGGCGACTTCGTCTCAACAAATTTATGGCAAAAGCTGTCAGAGTTTATAAAATTGCCTTGAAAAGCTTTTGGTGTGAGAAGTTAGGTCGTAATCCTGTCTGAAGGGTTGTAATAACCAAAAAAATTATGTATGTATGATATCAGGGTATTTTTAATGATCTTAAGGGACTATTTATGCAGTCCGAATCTCTGTGATGATGGCAAGATGATAACAAAAACAGTTCAAAACAAATTTTCGAGAAACTTTTCGAGGACCTTGGGTGTTTGATGCCGGAGACAATGTACGCTAAATTCTGTATGAATTGTTCTCTTCGCTGAAATGTTCTCTACCATCTGAACAACATGACAGGGCCAACAAAACCGCTGGTTGTAAATGCGATGAAAAACGTCGATAGGATTGAGGAACTTATTTAGTTCAGATGCGGAAATCATTGCCAACTTGTAATGAACAGCAGATCTTTTCACTCAAATATTCACAAGACATCTGCATTGGTGCATAACAATATATATGCTACAGTACCAGTTCTTTCATAAAACCATTGTGTCTGCAATAACAAGACAAGAGTAATTCAATGCCTGATCTCCAGACTGACATCATTTGCCCTGGTAACATTGGAGTTAAGATGTAAAATTGAATAACAACGTCAAAGTTATTGTTATCGGCCATAAATTTCGAGACAATACCTTGAACGCCTTCCTACTTTTCGTTTTGTCCTTATTTTTTACCGTACAGCTGTAGTGCAAAAGACAGCAGTAACATCTCGCTTGATGCACCCAATGATGTCTATGTTGTAGGCGTACCAAAGAAACTGGACACTTTTGTAGAAAATAGGGCCATTGCTATGAACTCTCGTCTTCCGCTGAACATTCTCCATGACGAAGTTACAGAGGACGCATGATAAGGGGTCTTCTTATCTCTCGCACGGTATCCAAAAGTTCGGATAAGTCCATTGAAGAAAGTTTCAGGCCTTATCAGTTTCGAGGGAATACCAAGCTCAGATATTGCGCCAAATACGCGAATCCATATGCCTTGTAGTCGACAAAAAGACAGTGTGTGTGGCCTTGAGTTTTATCCAGAATTTCATGTAATGTGAGGATTTGGTCGATGGCGGACTTACAGGGCTGAAGACACACTGATACGGCCAATTTAGAGTTTTGACACTTTATATGCAATACTGTGAAGGGTCATACCCTTGTAGTTCTCCCTTTTTCAAGACAGCACAGAGGATACTGGGGTTCTAACCTTTAAGCATACGTTTGTGCTTAGGTTTGGTTAAAGACTTATGAGTTTGAATGCGAACTCTATAATTATTCTTTAAATCTTAGTCCTGCACTATTTTTCTACTACACATTACTTATGTACATATGTATTTAGTTTGCTCATCACTGTGTCAACATACAGCATATGCTGCTTAGACTAACATTGCTTCCAATTTAAAAATCTTTGTGACAAGTACTCGGTAAGAAATCTTTGACTTTTTATTTGTTGTTTCCGACCGACATTGAAATCAATTGTAGTATGTAGTATGTGCTACAGTACAAGATTATTTTATTTTTAAACTCATTTTTATTTAATTTTCTTATTGTTTATTTATGTTTGTATTTTTAAAAATTGTTGTTTCATAATAAACAATAATTTGAACATGACTAGACAACAAATGTATGCACAATTCTTCACAATTTTTTTTCTATTTTTTTCTTAAAGAAATTTTTATAGTTGTTTAATAAATTTTTTCCTGGGATATATTTTCACGTTTCTATTTGTCTGTTTGCTGCCATTCGAAATACATCATAAGAGAGGTTGTCATTTTCAGTTTATTTCACTTAAAAATTTTTATTTCAATTTGAAAATTTTTATTTCTTTTTTTGCATGTACATACACGTACATACTCGTACATACATTTGAAATAGCATTTCGATGATAGAAGATTTATAATTTTTTACCAAAACAAAAAAAAACAAATTTATTGCTGTTTGCTGTCGATAGCAACAGACGGACGTGCTCATTAAAGGCAAAAAAAAAAGTGAAAAATTATTTTTAAAATGCACATTATTGAACAATTTTAATGAGGGTCGCATATAAATGACTTTTTATGAGCATAAACAAGCAAATTGAAAAGCAACACATCACACTTATTATACAACATAATTAGGCTTCGGTTTTGTATTTTTTGAAATAAAAAAAATAGGAAAATAGAATTTAAAAAAACATTGGCCTGTAATAATTTTTTATAGAGTACTTGGCTCCCATATATACTATCTTATTGTCCTCAATCTATAAAGAGCATCCTTATTATTTTGCTTTCACTTCCATCACCCTGACAAACTTCAGTGTGCCGTTCGGTGTTAATAAGAGCCCTCTGCACAGCACGTATTTCCACTTGGGAGCCATTAATGCCTAGCAGGTTTAAAATATGTATGCGTTCTCATGATTCATTCTCAACATCACAGAATCTACATGTTATGTTAGATTCGATCGCACTCTGGACAAGTGTACTCTGAGCCTATAGTGCCTTGTTAAAAGACCGTTAACAATGAAAAGTTTCTCAAAACCGTTAACCATGAAAAGTTTCTCAAAAAATTTGTCATTCAGAATCGACTTTAAACTGAAGGTCCCGCCGCACATGAAATGGTGTGAGGACCTAGATCGTAATCCCAACTGAAGGGTTGTAATGATCAGTTATGTAAGCACGTAACTAAATTCAGGTTATTACTGGACAGTCTCAGGCATGACTAAACTTTCCTTTTATTTCCCAACAAAAAAATTTGGTTGTCTCAAAGCCATCTGTTCCCGCTTCACAAAAAGATTCTCGCCTCCTTACCTCAAACTCTTCTGAATATTCATTGCCGCCAATTCGCACAACATTAGCGGCCCAACTTCCTGAGGCAATCCTATACTATTTTCTATTTAAACTCATAACGACCTGATTGTTGGATAGTATTGCTATCAAGTTAATTTGAGTTGATCATTCGGTGATAGAAATTTTCTTTTGGAAAATAACCGCAAGATTCCATATGGGTTCCGCTCCTGTCCTAATATTTGTTCGCGATCCATCGGAATACCATATTTATAGGCTCTCAGCAGTATTTTGTAAAACCTCTGGCAGTAAATAAAAAGTTGTCATGAAAAGTTTCTCAAAAAATCTGTCGTTTGGTGTCGATTTTAAACTATAGGCCCCGCCATTCATGTATAAAATTAACACACACAACATAAGTAGTGCGAAAAGCTAGGTCATAGGTTCTAGCTGAAGGGTTATAATGGCCAATTATTTAGGTATGTATATGTTTATATATAGGCTCTAGATTACGCCGTACACTTTTGTTACTAAATCTCATTTCAAAGCACTTTCCACAATCACAGAGTGTACTGATTGTCTTCAGTGGGTAGCTAAGCTTGTTTCACATTATCCTAACTATCGTCTCCGAGCCTTTGGTTTCCAGTATCTACTATGTGCATCGGTCTTAAGTCCAACAGAACTTCTAGCGCCGTAGTAGGGTAGGTTTTCATATCCCCTGTAACGCCAACAAACGCCAATCCCTGTATCTTGTTCAACACCAATTGAACACTTCAGGTATTCAATATATTGCCTATTGGTCTTACTATCTGGATTACTTTCCCAGGATTTCAGTGCAAGCTTTTTGCAAATCATTATGGCTTGTCCAGAAAATTCTTTCTATACGAGTCCTCCATATTAACTTAATAGCCGGTCTGTGAGAGATTTTATCTCCACTTTCTGTAATATTATCTCCCCCGGGAGTCAAATATTTATTGAAATTTGAAAATTTTTTCATGGAAATGGAAAGTTGTTCGGTTAGTTCATGTGGCAGGCAAACAAAGCTTTACAACAGAGCTTTTCAAGACTCTAGTTGTCTTTAAATATTAGATAACTATTTGGTGTTGAATGCCACGTTATGTGTCGGTTTTTCGTAATAGATTTATAGAAATTGAAGTCGTTGTTATGCTATAAACACAATAAACGCAACACAATCTCTCAAAAATGGAGTACAGCGGTGTATAGAGGAATGTTTGTGTAAAGGCAATGCGACAACGAGCAAATTGTTGTTGCAAAATTGTTGTGTTTGCTGCAACGCGCCAACAGGCAAATTGTTGCTGCAAAATTGCTGTGTTTTGCTGCGTTGCGTTTATTGTGTTTATAGCATTAAACCAGAGCGGAGTGCATCAATAACATTAAAGTTGTCAGAACGGAAAAGTGTAAACTTTCTTTCTTCTGAACCTACGTCTCTAAAAACTTCATATTTTTTTCAGCAGCCAGTCACGTATTTCTTCTATCGTTTCCACAACAAAAAAGCGAAACAAAATGTTGCAAAGTTTTAATCATTTTTAAACGCAAGTTACTTCTAACTGAATAAAGTGATTTAAATAATGTGTTCTAAAAAGGTAAAGCTTAGAATATAACCTTTCAAATTAGCTATATATTGAACTATGTGTGATTAATAAAACCTGAGATATGGCATTTTAAAATCATTTACCCACAATTTGTAAATAATAAATATTTGTATCTGCAACATGTTGCCAGCAACATTTTGGTTGTATAAAAATAATAAATGTTTATACATTTTGTATTATAAAAATAAATAAAAGTGAACATTAGAATTCTATAAATAAATTAGGAGTATTTTATTTTTTTTTTTTTGTTTTCTTAGTTGGCTAAAAGCCAGGTCATGGAATTAAGGCAATAAATAAAATACTGAATATAAATCCACAAACCATGGCCACTATTAAGGAATTTTTTTGGGGTGCAATAATAAGCCACTATTTATACACTTGCCATGCCTTTAAAAGAAGTATGGAATTAGAATTGAGTGGCAAAATTTTATTAAAATATTTAGAATATTTTTAACCTTTTTTTGACTGCAGACTGCAGACCAGATTTTATGGCTGGCTACCTATATAAGGTTTTTTAAGCTTTGATTTCCAACACAAGAATTCAAAGGTTCAGAATAATATGCAGTAAACTGAACATGAATACTATGAACAAAAATACGTCATAACAACCTAGAAAAAAAGAAAAATATTTTCATTAAAAAAAATGAGAAAAAATTTAGCAAAAACTGTAAAAACATACATATTTAAAGAAGCAAGCGATTTATGCTGTTTTTGAATATCATAAAAATAGGTTTTATAGTGTTTAACAAAATATTCTATCATATTAAATTCATTATTGAATGTTTTTTCTTTTTATAATACATACCCCTACCCTCCCCCTTAGCCATTTCTTTACACCTTTCCTTTCCTTAATTTTTTTTTTTGCAAACAAGTCTTCTATAATTGTTGCAACATAGAATGTATACAACACACACCTTTTAGATTCTGCTGCTTAATAAATGAGAAAACCGAAACACACACACATGCACCACCAAAATGTGTGTTGAAGTGTAACAAAATTTGGCACTCGATGGACTATGAAATTGTTAGATGAGGGAACACCATCTACTCATCTATACATGCATACCTATACCCACACATTTGCCATGGCAATCCGCTCTCTGTAATGTTGCATATTTTTGTTTGCGAAGACATCTCAGATACTCATAATTTCTGTTGGCATATGAAGCAGAGATAAAAAGAAAATCAAATCAAAAGAATGATATCAACGGGTAGCAGTAGACTTTTGTAAATTCGCTACTTTTAATCACTTTATTGGTATCATGGAATACATTGTAAAAGCAACAGAAATAATTTTCTAGAATTAGATTTTATTATCACAGAATATAGATGTAGAGTTCAAAACAAAACCCATTCTGAACAAGTCTAGAGAGCCCCACTTACATAATTGGTCATTACAATCCTTCAGTCAAGATTACGATTTTATACATGAGTATCAGAACCTGCAGTTTAAAAACAACTCTGACCGACAGATTTTTGAAAAATCTGAAATCAGAAATCTGCTGAGAGAAAGCCGCTCAAGAAATATTTTTTCAGATTTGGTTTTGTTTTAGCTGTTCGATCTGGGGTTTGAACTTGTCTAATACGCCAACTCACTGCCTACTAAACTACGGCGACTACTACGCTGGTCTCTATATCTTGTCCAAAACCAACAAAAAAATTGAGACGTTTTCCAATTTGCCTGTCAATCTTGCCCAGAAAGTCCTCTTTATATAAGGCCTCCATATTAATTTAACATCCTGTGATATTCTGAGATATTTTATCTCCATTTCCAGTGGAAGCTTACTCAAATAGAAATGGAAAATTGGTAGGTTTGTTCATGTGACAGACAACTACTGAGCTTTTTTTGAATCCAGTTTTCTTCAAATGTTTAATAACTATTTGGTGTTGAGCTACAGTTTAAATTCGACTCCGAACGACAGAAACTTTTCATGACAATTTTATTTATTCCCCGAGTTTGTGCCAGAGTTTTTTTTTTCGTAATTTGTGGGAGATCTAATTTTGGATTTAAACCATGGCCTCACGTCTAACCAACTCACTACCAACTAGACTGTTGCTCCAGCTCCAGTTTATTTCTGGCAGAGTCTTTGCTTGTCTTTATCGTTCGTTTCGTTGGGTATGCTTCTCACCCACTCCTTAGAAAGATTCTGGCCCCATCCTCGCAAGTTCTGCTAATTACCACAAATCCCCACATGATCTGAGGTCCAACAGATGGTAACACCAGTTTCCCAACCTAGATGATTTAGCTTCTCTATAAAGCTCCATATTTTTTTCGAATTTCGAGCCGCATAAGAGCCGTGTGCTGGAATATCTGCCTGACAGACAGAATGTATTGCTATGTTCCGCCTTTTGTTTCTTCTTTTGAAGTTAAATTGAGCGCATCTTTCGAAGGCATAGAGTTCTAGTTAGAAGATACCTACAAGTTTTCCCATGGGCTCCTTCACTCTTCGACCAAAAGTTCATTTTTGTCTCGCAATATCTGTAGTTTACCCAGCTGTTTACATAATGCTGCTTTCTCTTTTAAATAACCGATATGTCGTCGTAGTTTTGTAGATAGTTTGTTGGCTTATTAGACAGGAGGCCACGGTACAAACCACAGGTCAGATGTCAAAATGAAAATATGAAAAAATATTTCTGCGGCGACTTCCTCTCAGCCGTTTTCTGGCAAAAACTCAGAGAGTAAATGAAACTGCCATGAAAAATTTCTCAAAAATCTGTCGTTCGTGGTCCACCACTCATGTATAAAAATTAACGCACGCAACATAAGTGGTGTAAGAAACTAGGTCCATAATCCTGACCGAAGGTTTGTAATGACCAGTTATGTTAAGTATGTATAGCCGATATGTTAATGCATTCATTCTTGTTATTAAGTCTGGTTGCGGGAGCATTTCTCAAACTCATCGTATTGGTTCTAGTCAGAGAAAAAATGAGGAGAAAACTGTTAGCCACTAAATTCATAACATTTCGAAGTCCTAAATGTATTTTGTGTTAAACTTAACTTCCATTATAACACAATGAGCCATATGGGCCACCGAGTGAACTTGCCTGTGAATGGCAAGCTACCTGCTAACCTAAGTTCCATTATCCTAACCGTAGTCTGCAAAACTCGGGCCGTCACTACTATGTCAAGCAGATTTAAGTCTAATAGAGCTTCCTGCTCCACTATATGGCAGGGTTTCATTGCTTTTGATATATTGCTAGTCTTGTTTAACAACATTTTGACCGTTTTCAGATATTCCCTGTCTGTCCCGTCAATGGTCCTATATGACACTATCGATCTAACCATTCCTATGATTTTTCTGCAAGCATGTCTGGCTTTTCCACAAAATTGTGATATTATCTCGCCTACATGGGTGTTGAATGTTCTTCCAGTTAAGAAATTTTCTTTTTCTTGTAAGTGATCCTAGCTTATCTTCAAACCCACTGACATGCTACATTAACTTATAATCTCAAGACCTTTTTAAATGATATCGCAAAAGTTCTCTCCAAAATTTTTCTTTAGCCAACAAGATTGTACTCTTGCCAGTTATTGCCCGACACATTCACAACGTAACTATAAATTCTCTCCTCCTTCCCGGAACATATTTTTTTAGTTCCAACATAATGCACTGCATGAGTAGCGGCCATTCCCTAAGAATTGTTGTCAAAAAAAAAATAATACTGGAAGAGCAAGCTCTGGTTTTGTTGACTCTTATTATAGGCTGCATATGTTTCTGAAGATCTTGTGTGTAGGACCTCTACTGAATAAGAATCCATCTGAAAGAGAAAAAGAACTAGGTCTAGGCCTAGGACATCTAATATGACAAACAAAACGATATGTTTATTGATAGCATCTTCACATATTTATCGTTTGTAGCGTGCCTTCGCTATTTTTCCTTTGCAAGGAGACCGAGAGAAAAAGCAAAGAAAACATGCTCATGCTTGCTCATTGCATGTTCTTATGCACTTTGCAGTTACAAAACATTAAACGATTATGGGTGTATGTTCTTGTGCACATACAGTACACACAGTACATATGGTACCATATGTATGAATGGATGATTGTGTGATTGTAACGCTATGCATATTTATTTATCACAGTTTGTTGCATTTCTATATTTTATTGTTGTTGCCGTGTAGTTCTTTACACCTTTTTTTTTGCAAATTTTGAAAATTAGAAAAGAAATTTGTTGGCTCTTCTGTTGGTTTTGCAGTGACTTTGTCGCTGTTTAGCATTTTTATTATATTTTCATATTCAAATTTATTTTGTTCTTTGACTTTCTTTTTTTTCTTATTTCACATGCTAAAAATTTTAAATGTGTGTTTTTGAGTGTTTGTTGCATATGTTCTAATGTTGTTTTTGTTATTTTTTGTTGCAAATTTTTGTAGTCATTTTCCTCTATGAATTTTTTTCTTATTTTTGCTTCATTCAATGCATTTACAAAAAAGTTTTGAGCCTTTAGATCTTGTAATTGATTTAGTTCTTCTTAATCATTTCTCAGCGTAACAACTGTTGTTTACCCCCAAAAACACACCAATACAATACAAACGAAATAAATCCTCAAAAAGACTACCTAACAAACGCGTCTGCGATACTTTTATTGTCTTTTTGAATCCTAAAAAAAAATTCTTTTTTTTTTAATTTTTTTCGATTTTAAACGCGGGTGTTTTTTGGGTTTCCACCATATCTTCTTCGAATTCGAATTATTTCTTACGGTGGTGTAAAACGCTTGTGTCTGTGTGCGGGTGTTTAATTATACGCGTTTAAATTACTCTTTGCCAACGTTCCTTGCGTGTCACTTTTTCTTGTTTTTATACAGGAAAAGGATAAATTTTTATTAAATTTTTAATTAATTTTTAATCAACAGTTCTTCTAACATGGTGGGTATACAATAGAATTTAAAGTGAACTATTTTTAGAAAATAAAAAAATGTTGAATTATAGATGAGAGCCGTACCGTAATAAAAAAATTTTGTTTTTATAAAAAAAAATAAAAAAAATTAAAATTGACCACTGAAACTTTGTAAATGTTAAACCAATTCGAACACCAAATATTTCCTAAAACAGTGGCAAACATTTAAAAACAAATTTTTTTTTCTAACAAAACTTTATAAAAATCATTGAAAAGTATTTTTTTTTCTAAGAAAGAAAACCTTCATCATTTGTTTTCCAAATGGGGCCTATTAAACTCTCAATAAAATTGTTTAAAAATTATAAAAAGACCACAAGTCGTTAGTACATACATAATTAGTCAATACAACCCTTCAGTCAGGATTAATACCTAGTTTCTCAGTCATTAGTAACCCATTTAAATAGTTTCTAAACACAAAATTTTAAATGTTATCTTGCTGTTCTGTAGCAAAAGTGTTAACTTTCAAAAGATGCTCCGCCATTACGTATCACTTAACTGAGGGCTGGCTCTCCAAGCTTTCAGAATTTCAGAATTCTACGCCTCAATGCTAAGCCATGAATCTATTTTCCATGCCAAGATAAACCTCGATTCGCATCTTCATCCCCAACTACACTGTTCAGATACGGGAGAAATCATCATGTGGTATTATTTACTGAATCTACTATGACCACTCATAAATTGGGTCCTAAGCTGGGAAGCGTAAATGACAGTATTTGTTCTCATTTACGTTGTTATATTAAGGATAGGGTGAAATTTCCTTTAAACTGTAATCCTGTTCGCAATGGAAATCCATCGTTGTAGGTAATGCGGCGGACCGCCTTTTTCCAGCAGTTAAACCCAATCTATTTTACCCGGGGATCAAATATTCCTTAAAGGAAACCATACCGCGTACAGAATAAATATTAAGAGATCGGTCAGGGACCCCCGTCTTTTTAGGATAAAAGCAGGGCACTGACACATGAGGTGAAAGACAGTCTCTTCCTCTTCCTCAGACTCACAGCTCCTGCTGATGTTATTCGTCGGAGAGCCAAGTCTTTCTACATGGCTACTAAAAAGATAGTGGCCCGTAAGAATCGCTATTGTCTGATGGATAGCCATGCGATTTAAAGACAGAAGTGGATCGGTCCTTATCCTGTTCATATGCGTCCAGCAGAGACCAGCAATATTGCATGTACCCTCTTGCCGCCAATGTAACATGTCGGAAATTGCAATGACGCGGAATCCATACAAGAGTTACATTTGAATGATTCGAAATTTCTCTAAGAAATCCTCGACATTCATGGACAAGGACGAATGTTGAAACTACGTTCGTAACGGGTTAACTACAGCAGGGCTGTCCTACGAAGTCAAGAGATTTTCAAGAGAAATCCTGGGAAATCAGTATTGCGTCCGCCAATACCGGGGTCGCTTCATTATATTTACTTCTGTTTATCTTATTAGCCCAATCGCACTTAGACGATAGATCTCTTTGTTGTCTTTCCGACCAGTGGTTGGGCATACATATAACATTATCGATCCTATAATATTGGGCATTGTCCATGCCATTGCTGTGGCACATATTGTACCTAATATTTCATGGCCAGTGGTCAAGTACTAGGTATTACTTCTCTCCATTATCTGATGATTACATTACTCTTTGGTCTCGAGAATAGTTGTTTATAATTTCTATTAAGTGTAGCGGTGTAGTCATACTGAACAGTGCTTTCACTATATGGTTGTGGAAATTTTAATGTTTCATGCAGCCTTTCTACATTCAATTGAATAAAAATATTTTTTTTGTGTGTCAAAGGCTGGACCCATAAGAACGTCTGAATTTTCTGTTTACATTTCAGTTTCTTTATGGTGCTATTTCCTTTTTTGACATCGCCAACAAGCATGATACCGAGTACTACTGTCAACAGTGTTGTGACTATAGTGTTGTGACCATATGATACATTGTACAGCCCTGCGCATACAGAGTAACCTATTGCCTGACAAGCTACAGAATGCTTCTCGGTATCAATAAGGACAATACCCAGGTGTTGTTATCCTCAATATAAATAAGGACAAAACCCTGCCCAGCACATGATGTGCATTAATGCCTTACAAGTTCCAAGTATGTGTACCCGCCGTAGTCTAGTAGGTAGTGTGTCGACTTATTAGACCAAACTCCAGGTCTGGCATTATAACGAAAATATGAAAAATATTTCTTCGCCGACTTCCTCTCAGCAGATTTCTGGCAAAAACTCTGAAAATAAATAAAAATGCCATGTTTCTCAAAAATCTGTCGTTCGGAGTCGACTTTAAACTGTAGGCCTCACAACTCATGTATAAAATTAACGCACACAACAAAGTGGTGTGAGAAGCTAGATCGTAATCCTGACTGTGGGGTTGTAATGACCAATTATGTATGTATGTATGTGTACCCGATGATTTATACTCTTTATCACATAAACAATATGTTGCTTTCGAGACGATCACCATTATTTACAAGTAATGTTTAAGACTGCGGTGCTTATTTATTCCGGGTTATTCCTGTGTAGATTGATGCATGACTCATGCATTTATGGGTTCCTAACAAATGTTTAAATTCCCTTAAAAGCTCGTTTTATCTTCCCTTTCGATATGTGTAATCCACAGAATGGTTCGAACCCCGTCACTGGCGTGAAAGCTCCCTTTCTCGTAAGGTTATCTGCACATTGGCGCAAATTCCCTCACGACTTGGGATAAATATAAAATTAATGAATAATTAATCATCTGCCATTATAAATTTAACATTTTAATTATTTTGTTTCCCAATTTATTTATGAAAGAGTGCAAATATGTTTTAAATAATAAAATTTCTTTTTGTCTACATTTTATTGCAGGATGAGCTAGGCAAAGATCAAATTGTCCGTAAGTATTACAAAATTGTTATAAATTTTTTTAAAAACTTTGTCAAATAAACAATTAACAAATGATGATTTAAAAACAATTTATAAACGTGAAAATATCATCAATTTTAAACGACAATTGTCGTTAAAAAATTTTTATTTGAAAACAAAAAATGTTTTTTTTCCTCTTTTCGTCTTAAACTGTTTGACAGTAAACGTTTAAACAAAAATAAATCGAATGAAAGAGTAGCATTTAAATTCAAAATGTGTTTGTAATTCGTTTTTATCGTTTCGACACCCACGTTAATTGTCGCGGACACAAGACAAACGCTGGTGATGGAAAGACAACCACAGCTGGATAGTGGACCCAACTACACAGTATGCTGCTGTACAATTGCAAACTGCTACATTCTGCTATTAAAACAAAATAGTTTTTCTATAGGAAAAGAGAAATAAAATCGTTTAAAAAGATAAATAAACGATCGCAGAGAATTACGCATGACATGGATTTCAACTCAATGTAAAGTGTGATGTTAAAAGTGCTCCATATTTGACAGTGTTTATGGAGATGGTAAAATAGTGGCACTGGAATTTTCCATTTAGAAAGACTTTATTGCAGAGAGGCTCTGTATTCAAATCTGCAGCCTTTAAATACCATATCACACCATATGTCCAGCTATCCAAAGATGTTTCGTACAAGTTTATGATCTGTATTCACGGTGAAACCTATGATTAAGCTAGTAAGCTTGTAATTACTCAATTATGTCTCTCCGAATCAAAGAAGATCTGGTAGAACAGCGATACTTTCTTTGCTTAAAGGCCAATGGCCGTTCGAGGCCATCCTACTCTCACTCAAGCTTTCATTTCCATTAAACAGGCAATTCCTTATTGGCCTAATGAAGCAGTTCCTGAGATGGCAGGGTTTAAATCAGTCATTGCTTAGAATTGATAGTTTATAGCTGAAGACCTTTGCTTACTAAGTCCTGTTGTTTTTGATACCAATAGCATCACCCCGACTTCCGATAGCAAGATCCTTCCGGAACTACCGATTAAGTATAACTTTATGAGACCGTTTCGAGTACTCTGATCAGCTGTCAATGTCCTTGTAGTTCTGGGATCCAGAAGTTTTAGAAAAACAAGTATAGATTTGGTTGTCTATAACACATCTAGAGTTGAACAAAATACATAAACTAACATGTTTTAATATAATCAAGGCATTGAGAACCTGTCTTATAGTAGCATTATAGGCGCTATAGGTTTTAGTGAGGACCAGAGCATTGAGAGACCATGAAGTGTAATATGAGATACATCGTGAGCCGATAAATCGAGTGTCCTCTTAAGCTGTCATTTGGACAGAACGACAAAAAATGTTTCGCAATGAAACTTAGTAGCAAAAGTAAATAGAGTAACCTAAGCCCCCGCTTTAATCCCAGAGTAAAATCTTCTGAGCACATACTTAAAACTCTTTAAAGTCTTCGAAGCGAAAGTTTACATCATTGGCTTGAATAGAGAATCCAAAGGACGGGATATTGCAATAATATCTGGCAGTCTGTCAGCCATTCTCGTAATCGGTTTTTAAGAGGTTAACTAAAAAATACAATGACTCAATAGGAAATAGAGCTTATGCGAACTTAACGACAATGATCAGGCAGATGAGCTTGTGACAAACCTTTCTATAGAGCAGGAATGACATTATAAAGGGTATTCTCAGCGAAAGAGAATATAGAGAGAGGTAGAGACTCTTCTCTAGATTTTTATCACGTATCAGACTCTACAGAAGTGATCGGCCAATTGAGCTGGACACTATAGACTCGTAGTACATTTGTTCAGTATGGGCTCAATGTGCCGAGCTTAATATGGCGATGAGAAGAAATCATCGAACATATTGTTACGAAAATGGAAATGGTGTTATTAAAATGATTAACAAAAGCTATAAAAACAAAACAATGGACTAGTTTACATTATCGACGAATAAACAAAAATGTAGCAACAACATCAATATAAAAAAGTAATGAACAAGTAAACCAAAAACAACAACAACACTGCAAGGGGACAAACGTAAAAAAAATACACAAACAACAATAACGTAAGCTACATGTTTACATTTATAGAGACTTCGCGAAAGTCTTTCAGTCCTACAAGAGCACTCATCAGACTGTTTACCAAGCGATACAAAAGACAAGACAAAGCAGGCAACGGGATGAGAAAGAATTCAGTCAATCTTGCGTGTGAAGAGAATAATTGTGGTTTGAATATCTTTGTTATACAGATCTATTGAACAATTGTTATTGTGTACGCCGAAGAGTGTAAAGAGGAATAACAATTAAAGCAAATTGTTGTTGCTTAAATCAAGTCGTGAAAGGTGGCGCAACAGAATTGTGCGAACAATAAAGAATTGATTTAAAACTAAACGCAAATTTATGTTTATTTTATTTGCAATCTACGAACTCAAATTTTTAACGGTTTTAAGCGATTAATAACGTAACAATATGTTGGAAACATGTGTACCGTTTAAGGAAACACCCGAGTGTATATCATGTGCTTGGCAAGGTATTTCCTTTTTCATACTACATAACGTGTTCAAGTTTAGATTTGGCAATAGAATTGTAAGGGACATTATAGGGATGCCCTATAGTGATTAGGTCGAACAACACGCCTACGCGATAATTCTAATGAAAATTACACAGTTGGACACTTAATTTTACGCACTCATGCTTCGGACAAATTTAATCTCCAGTAATATATTCGATTATTTTTTATTCACTGAAAAAGGGGACTTTTGGACCACTGTAAAGTATAAGGATAGCTAAAGATTTACGAGTTTAACGTACTCGTACGTTATAAAACAAGTATTTTGTTGAGTGGAAAGGAGCAGTAACTCTTTAAATGACATATTTTGGACAAGATTATGATTGAAATGATTATGGCAGCCAAAGCAATAAAACAACAACACGATTACAACATCTTATATAAATTAGAGCATACATACATACGTTACATGCTATATAAATACAAACCATTTGCTAAATTATTATTGAAGAAGTGAAAGGAAAAACTAGAAATGTTTGCAAATTTTTCTTGTAAATTTTTTTGTTTTTTTTTTTCTCTTTTCTCTGTCTTTAGTACTCCGCAATGCTTTCAATGCATTCGATCCGGAAAAGCAGGGCTACATTAGCACTCAGATGGTGGGCACTATTTTAAGTATGTTGGGCCATCAACTGGATGATGCAACTTTAGCGGATATTATAGCTGAAGTCGATGAGGATGGTTCGGGTCAAATTGAATTTGAAGAGTTTACAACACTGGCCGCTCGTTTCCTGGTTGAAGAAGATGCTGAGGCAATGCAAGCAGAACTCAAGGAAGCCTTTCGTTTATACGACAAAGAGGGCAATGGTTATATAACCACTAGCGTATTACGTGAAATTCTACGCGAATTAGATGATAAACTAACGAATGAAGACTTGGATATGATGATTGAAGAAATTGATTCTGATGGTTCTGGCACTGTGGATTTCGATGGTGAGTTTGTTGTTGTCAACTGAAAAAAGTTTTTTTTCTCTGATGTATTATGTTTTTTTCTTATAGAATTCATGGAAGTCATGACTGGTGGTGATGATTAAATTTTAAGCTTTATTTGGCTGAAGAACTTACCAAAGATAATTTTTTTTTTTAAATTTTAAAAATTTATTGTAAAGAACCAAACAACTCTTACACTCGTTAGCAGAAAACCGAGTGTATGGAATTAATTTATAAAACAAACAAAAATTTAACATTAATTATGATAAACTAATAAAAAAAAACAAAAACTACAACAGAAAAAAAAACTGAAATAAATTTGAAATTCTCTATCAATCATTCTCTTTTTCTTCCGTTTAAAAAACAAAGAAAAACATTATTGTTCTACACTGTAATTATTTTTAATTACCTACTTACTACAGCTAAAGACATTCTAATTCCCTTTCATTACTGACACTTGACAGTTCAATTCCTGCCAATAATTTGTCAAAGTTTTTTTATGATTCCTTTTGTCTTCTGTTTTTTCTCTCTCTTTTATTTAGAAACACTTAAACTGTCATTTTCGACACAATCCTTTATTGTTTTTTGTTTTTAATTTATATTCGCATAAATAATTCCGGTATATTTGATTTTTTTATTTTTAATTTTATTTTTAATTTTTAATTTTTATTTTTTTAGTTTGTTTTTGTATGATTTGAGTATTTTTTAAAAAGGTAGTCAAAATGTAGAATTATTTGTAAACTTAATTGTATTTATTGGTTTGTTGTTAAAATTTTCAATATTTTTTTTCTTAATTTAAAATTTAATTTGTTGTTATTAATTACCGCTACTGATACGTTCTAATTTTTTTGTTCTTTTTTTCAATTTTTTTTTATAAATTTCGTTAACAAAGTTGAATAAAATTGTAAAAAAAAATATCGTTAACAAGCTAGCCACAATGAGGCTATACATGTGAATGCATACATACATACATATTGTTGTTTTACTAAGAACGAGGTTAGATTTAAAATTTTAACAATTAATATTAGTACCAGTGTATGTCAGCATATGGTAATTGCAGCACATATTTTTTTTATCATTTTTTAATCAGTCAGACTTCAAGAGCCAGCACCACAAATATCTTGTATTTCTTTTTTTGTATACGACGTAAGCGTAAAGTAACGTAGTCTAGTAGGTAGTGTGTTGGCTTATTAGACGTAAAGCCAGGATTCGAGACCCAGGCCAGACATCAAAACAAGAATACAAAATGTATTTCTTCATCGACTTCCTCTCAGCAGATTTCTGGCAAAAACTCTGAGAGTAAATAAAAATTGCCATGAAAAGTTTCTAGGCCGTAATCCTGACTGAAGGGTTGTAATGGCCAATTATGTTATGTAAGCGTAAAGTATTCGAGTATTTTCTTTAGATGCATGAGAACTATCGCAGTTACCGATAGTACCACTTGACAGTTGAGAATGTCAAATTGTATTGACATTTCTGTTTAGGTTTAGGGTTTAGCGTCCACATCGTTGAAATTTAGTTTAAAAATAATGAAACCTACAAGCACTCTTCTAATAAGCCAACACACTACCTACTAGACTACAGCGACTTTGAGTTCTACCTTCGATACCCGTCGGAATATTTTCTCAGACCATCATCTTCGCTTGAAGTCGCCGTAGTCTAGTAGGTAGTGTGTTGGCTTATTAGACGCAAAGCCAGGGTTTGAGCCCCAGGCCAGACAAAAAGTATTTTTTCGGCGACTTCCTCTCAGTAGATTTCTGGCAAAAACTCTGAGAATAAAAAAATTGCCATGAAAAAGTTTCTCAAAAATTTGTCGTTCGGAGTGGACTTTAAACTGTAAGTCCCACCACTCGTGTATAAAATTAACATACACAACATAAGTGGTGTGGCAAACTAGGACGTTGTACAATGGGTCAATTCGACCTCCGGGTACTGTACTTGTCTTAATTGACAAGGACACGTCCTCTAACCTAACCTAACCTATACTATAGTTTCACGCCATTTTTAAAGCAAACAGTCGACTCAGTAACAACATCCATTTTCGAGCCGTCTGTAAACACCAATATCTGGCAGTACCAACGAGGAAGTAAAACCCTGATATAATCGAACTCTTCTTTCTAGCAGGATCCACTTCAAATAATTAAAAAAAAATTCCTTATCGCCGGCCACTTCACCACCATTTGAGTTCATTTCCAACTAGCATGAGTAGTATTTCCAAAGCCATTTGAATAGTCTAGGCCTTCGACTATACTAGGCACAACAGATATTGTTGTTTTCTAAAGAGCATGAGTAGTATTGCCAAAGCCAAGTGAAAAGTTGAGGCCTTCGACCATACTCGGCAGTCGTTCACTGGAGTTAAAAGAAATCCAAGAAATTTTTATAAGATGAAGGAGACACCGTAGTCTCCTAGAAAGTGTGTTGGCTTATTGCTTAACTGTATATCTCACCATTAATGCATAAAATTAACAAACACAACAACATGGTATGACTTTATCATGTAGATGGCTCCAGTTGTGGAGAAAATTTAATTTGGTCATTAGGAGCTGCACAAGCTAATGATTGCTATGTCATAAACTCCGTAAAAATATTGTCAGAAACCCTCTGCCATTTTTAATAACAAAAAGAAGTTTTAAGAACCTTTATTTCCTGCTAAATTTAGAATTTTTGGCATCTTAATAGATTGCAGGTACTATAGGGTCTCCTAACAGAGACTTCTGGCCCTTCGGCCATCTCGTTGGAGCTACATCTGTCAAGTTAGTTGTCATTTATTCAGTATGTTTTGTCAAATCACCATGTATGGACACAACATGCAAAATTACGTGCAAATAATAAAATTGTTTTCATTAAAATGGGTGCTTTTCGAGCAATGTGTCGCGTGAAAAATTCATATTCAGCGATCAGGACATTTCAATATTAGGAAAAATGTACTTGCACAAGCAAAATTGCCGAATTTGGGACGCGCGGATTTTGGACGACCCCACTTATCCTTCACAACAACATTTCAGGCACGATTACAACCTAGCTTCTCACACCACCCATTTGTGAGTGTTAATTTTTATCTTGACGGGATCTACAGTTTAAAGTCGACTCCGAACAACAGATTTATTTTTGGAAAGACTTTTCAATGGCATTTTTATTTACTCTCAGAGTTTTTGCCAGAAGCCTGCTGAGAAAAAGTCACCGAAGAAAGGTTTTTCCATACTTTTTTCTTCGAGATGTCCCAGTCATACTACATACTAGACTACGGGAAGTTCAAGTGCGTCCTTACTTTAAATTTAAATAAAAATGTACATGAAATATCATCAAAATTTTAGGGGTGACGGTTCATATTATTTTTAGAACGACGTTGGCAAGACCTGCAATGCCAACAGCGAGCGCTATAGTTTGATGATTACTAACTTCTTTTGACCTGAATTGAATGATCTCGACACCAAC
This sequence comes from Sarcophaga carnaria, assembly GCA_958299815.1. Classification (NCBI taxonomy): domain Eukaryota; kingdom Metazoa; phylum Arthropoda; class Insecta; order Diptera; family Sarcophagidae; genus Sarcophaga; species Sarcophaga carnaria. Next base: position 20,788,814 of record OY283153.1, on the reverse strand, counting down.
AATATGCAGTGTAAGCACGACTGCACTACGTGTCACACAACTTAATATGCCTCAAGCAATTTGAGGGCATAGTCATCCCGCTTGAACTTGATGTAACTGGCCACTGGTCAGGTTTATTAAGTCGCAGATGTATGCGAACAAACAATAAACCACGGAAATTCTCAAAGCCAACGTAATCCATGTCATTGGTCAAGTTCATCACCATTTATGGTAATTTGTACATTGCGAATGCGCTGCACCCAGAAAAGCCGTTGAATTCCATGCAAGTACTAGTCGGGCGACTGTTTGTCATGCGTATGGGATACAGTGACCTGTGCTCTACTCGGTTCGCCCTTAGGTGATATTACAATTACTTTCGAAATGGTAGCACAATGATTAACTTAGGATGCATGATGATTAATGAAATTTCAGGACATGATGTTATATGATAAAATTCATAGGGAATGCAAATCTTAGAAAAAAAAACTTTATTTGATTTTCTTAATTAGAGGCCTATTTACCAAATTATAAGCAATTATAAGAAATTTCATAATCATTCCTATTGCATTAGAATTGCTTTGCATGTGCACATCATCAAATATTGTCTAATCAGTTGAAGAAAACATTGAGAATTTCAGTTCTCTGTTATTATAATGCAATTAATTTGAATATCAACTCGTTCCTTATCGCAAATTTTATTTCAATTGCTGGCTGCAATTGCAGCAGCAACATTTCTCAAGTATTTCTGTGCAAATCGCGTTTATTTATGGCAGATGACATGTTTACACTCACCGCAATGTATACGAATGTTGTAATACACATTCAACATGATGATCATTTATCAACATGGCTTTTATTCTCAAAATGTGGCAAGAAATATAAACATATACACACACACCTACCTACCTACCTAGAGCTATACAGATGTGTATGGTGGAAAGTGTGTGTGGGACGAAATGAGCATCAACATGCCAAAATGAAAATTGCACGCAGAGATGCAGTAAATAAAATCAGCCATAGAACGGCTACAATTTGTGAACACATTGAACATGTTGAGTCAACATGTTGCATTTGGTCATTCCTTATGTTATTACAGCTAAACAAGTAATTTCCTACGGCCCACAAGAGAGACAGAGAATATGAAAGAAAGAAATTTATTTCGACAATTTGTTGAAATTTTTCTTCTTTTTAGTTTGTTTTGCTTGATTTGTAATAATTTACTTGGGAACAAATGTCCACTTTACTACACTTACATACGGCTGTTCAAAACAACAAATGATTTTTCCATTTTTTTTAATTCTTCTCATGAACAATATCCAGTGGGTTGCTTGCTTTTGCATATTTTTTTTGCGGAATTAAATGCGAATGAATAATGCGTTAAGCACATGACTGCTGGTTTTTAAAAAATCATAAAAAATGGAAATTGCGTTGGCTTTAGATTTTGTTTTGTATGAAATTAGAAATTTCTCTGTCTTTTCTTCGTTTTCCCAACCCAATGTATTGTTTTTCTGTATGCAAGTAACGCCTGTTTTTTTCAATCAAAAGATTAGTGACATGTGGCAATACTACAAATTCTCACGGCGGCCTGCCATTTCACCACTGAATTTCATTATCAAATTCCACGTTGTCTTAAAAAAGTTTTTGGTCCAAAAATGGAGAAGAAAATTAAAGGACGAAATCATCTTACCAGCCCAGAGATACCAGAAATGAAACTCTCAACGTCAGAAATCATAACAGAAAACAGCTTCCAAAATCGTAAGTCTTCGCGTGGATATAACGAAGCAGAGATACATAGTCTGTTTCACGATTTCGTGCATCATTGCATTACCTACACATCTTACAAGCAGATCCTTGCTTCAAATCACAAACTCCATTAAAAACTATCACAATCCTAATATATTTTCTACAACCGGTTCAATGCTCATTTCGTAGTAGGATGACAATGCCTGGGCGATTATAACCTGTAGATTCTATTGACTTCACAATAAATGAAAAAGTGTCTCAAGGGAGACATAACTGACCGTTTAATCAGACTCAACCATTTCGTTATTTCATTCGCCATAATGCCCTTCAGCACAATAACATACCACTGTCCTGTATTTTTTCAAGCACCTTCTTGTATGTTAATTTCACTCATTAGTGAAATTGATTGACTCTCAGAGTTTTTGCCAGACGACTACTGAGAGGAAGTTGTTGAAAGACTAGACTACAGTGACTTCGACTTCGAGTTCAACCTTAGACGCCCGTCGTAATATATTCGTATACCGTACTCGCTGCTTTCTGAGAGCCTATGTGACAGCTTAATGTCACCCATAACTAAAGAAAACAGTCGCCCCAGTACCAAAACATTCCATGATCTCCTAGTAAACTACTTTGTGTAGGTTTATAATACTAAAGAAGGCAAATCGTTGAAATTATGTACATACATACATACATAATTGGTCATTGCAACTCTTCAGTCAGGATTACGACCCAGCTTTTCACATCACCTACGTTGCACGTGTCATTTTTATACATGAGTGGCGGGACCTGCAGTTTAAAGTTAACTCCGAACGAAAGATTTTTGAGAAACTTTTCATGTCGATTTTATTTACTCTCAGAGTAAATCAAACAATAAATCTGCAGAGAGAAGGTAGCCGAAGAAACGTGTTTTCATATTCCGTTTTGTTCAAATATCTAAACTGGAGTTTAACCAAGGCCTCAAGTCTAATAAAATAACACACGTTTTACTAGACTACGGCGAAATAGTGTAGATTCTAGACTTCACAATACCTCCCTTAAGTATTTACTTTCCGACTGATCTCCTTATCGATTACCACAAAGAAATGTCCCAGGGGAAACCTAACTGACGGCCCAACAAGGCTCACTCGCTTCATGACTTCATCTCTTGCCAGTTCATGTACATATATACATACAATCACGCTGTTCCATTTGCTTAAATACTCTGTTACACAGCACTGTAGTGTACCACAGTCCTGTATTTTTCTAGGAACCTTTTGTGTGTGTTAATTTTAACTCTTAGTGGTTGGACCTACAGTTTAACGTCAACTCGAAACCATAGATTTGAAAAGCTTTTCGTTGCAATTTTATTTACTCACAGAGATTTTTGAAAGAAATATTTTTTCAAATTTCTTTTTTTTAAAAATCAGGTTTGAACTTACAAGCTCTCGTCGTCTACTACCTACAGTGACTACAGTGACTTCTACTTCGAGTCCAACCTTAGACACTCATCGTAATATCTTCCCAGATCACCATCGCTGCTTTCTGAGAGCCTCTATGACAGCTTCACGCCAGCCCTAAAATAAAGAGTGGCATCGTAATGGGCCTAAATGTTGGTCTAAGTTGGATCTCTTCCTTTGAGTGGGTCCGCCACTTAAGCTAAAGGCCGCCCTAGTACCAAAATCCATTTTCTAGAAGTCTGTAAAAATGCCATGATCTAGTAAACTACTTGGCGTCGAATTAAAAATACCAACGAGGTCAAAATGTTGAAATTACATACACCTGTAATACAGTGATATAACGGAACGGAACTCCCCTTTATTAGCAAGATCGACTACAAAAAATTTTAAAATTTTCCTTGCCGCCAGCCACTACACTACCATTTGAATTCATTTCCAACTAGCATGAGTAATATTTCCAAAAGTCAAATGAAAAGTCTCCAATGCCTTCCACCATACTAGGCAGCCGTTCATTTAAAAAAAAGGAATATGGAGCAAATATTTCTTCGGGGACTTGCTCTCAGCTGATTTCTGGCGTAAACTCTGAGAGCGAAATAAAATTGCCATGAAAATGTTTCTCTAGAATCTGTCGTTCGGACTCGACTTTAAACTGTAGGTCCCTCCGCTCATGCATAAAAATTAACGCACACAATATAAGTGGTGTGAGAAGCTGGGTTGTAATCCTGACTAAAGGGTTGTAAGGAACAAATACTTGTATTCATGTGAAGAAGACGCTTTGTTATAGGATCAAGAATGAATAGAACACAAATTTTTGATAATAAAATCCATCGAAAATTTTCTTTGAAAAAAAATGCTTTTAAAAAGGCCTCCAAACTTTTTTGTTTTTTTTTATCAAATAATTATAGGGTTTCTAACAACTCTTTCTACAAAATGACGCCACTGAGGAAATATTTCGCAAAATTAATTTAATTTCATAATAAAAAAGAAAAACGAAAATATTTAATCATGAACCCATGAATCATTATCATCGTCGAATAGCATATCAATTATTTTGTTTCATTTGCTATTTAATTATGTTGATCGATTTAATTAATTTTATGTAGAAAACACAACAACAAAAACAAAAATAAAAAGAGAGAAAATATTTTAAATTCTACAGAGAATGAAACAACAAAAAACCAAACCGAAACTAAATTTAGCTGAAATAAAAAAAAAATTAAAAACAACCGAACCTTAAAATAATTTGTTTAAATACCGGCCTTAAAAATTTCTATGTATTCTCCCCCTTAAATTTCAATAAATTAAATCCATTATGATGGTAAGTAAACCAAACTGTTTTTTTTTATTTTCTATTTTAGCTAATTGAAAAAAAAAGAATTTGAATTGGTTTTGAATTGGCCAAAACGTATTGATGCGACATTTGCTCAATTGGCAAAACAAACATGATAATTAATTAAATTAATTCATCTATAAAGAATGAAAACTATTGAAGAAGAGAACAAAAATAATGTAAAAAAACGTATTGAAATGAAAACTAAAAATATACGAAAAATATTTACAAAAGAAATGAAAATGAGAATGAGAATGAGTATTAAATGAAACGACGACAATAAAAGACATTTCATTTGAAATTAATAGAATTGCATTGCAATTAATCATGGCATTGGCATTTTCGGAAATACAAAATTAAGTTCTGATTGTCGTTGATACTTTAAATATACGGCAACACCCCCATTGGAATTTCCATACAATATATTGTGATTGTATTTAAAGGTATGCACGGTGGTTTGCATAGACGATTCTTATGTCTAAATTGCCGATTCATTTGAATTATACAGACGCGATCACCTTATTGGTTTAGGTATTGCAGAAGTAATGAATTTCTTTCATCGCACACGGTTCTTTGTACTTATTTTGTTCAACTCTTTCTTAAGACGGGGCGCTGTGTAAGCTTCTTGTGGTGTTCGTTGTCGATGTCTATTAGTAATGGTAACACCAAATGGTTAACCTTAACTAAACTCCTTGTTTCTAATATCGTTAGTCAATTTTCCCAATTCGCCCCTAACCTCAAACTATTTCATATTTTTCGCTTTGATATTCTCTCTTTGACTTCTTATTCCACATGCTCTGTAATCTTTTCGGAGTTGACTTCAAAATTGTCAACAAATTGAGGCAAAAGGACGTAAATTTTAATGAAAACCAATGATATTATCTCATAAAAGCTCTCATATTGATCCACCCTTACTAGGGGCAGTGAAAATATCCAACAGTCAGAAGTATCTACTGTTCTGGATATAATAATTCAATGTAATGTTCGTTGGAATCACGAATAATTTATATTACATGCCGTACTTACTATTTACTTCGCCTATATTCGATGGGTATAGTATTCTTGAACTCTTAAGCAGAGTATTAAAGGCTTTACAACATTTAAAACACTTGCCATAGAGCCTTGAAGTAAGAATTAGCAACAACACTGTAGTAATTACGCCTAGGCTTCACTATTTATCAGTACTAAAGATTCTATGGATTCAATGGACGGAGCCATACGTAAGTGCTTCATTTGCTACAATAGCAAACGCCTTGTATTGGTAGTATAATTTAAAAACTTTTCATTTCCATTAGATAACACCACATGCGTGTACGCAATCTAAAGTCGTGGCTCAAACACCAAAGCGTTTAAAAGCAACACCATTCATTCGAAAGCAAGAATATTGAGTGGGACATAAACAGAAGCCACAAGATATTTTCAAACTGCTTTGGATGTTGGAAACACTGGCGGCAATAAATGGACGACTGCCGCAATAGCATGAAATTGAATGTTAAGCGCGAGCAAAGAATAAAACCAGCGTTAAAACGGAATATCCATTGCGCCCACATAATGCTCATTTTCTTGTTTACCTAATTGATCATTACAACTCCTTAGCCAGGATTACAACGTAGTATGTATGTTAATTTTTTCCATGAGATGAGGGACAAACAATTTGAAGTTGATTACGAACGTCAGATTTGTTTGAGAAACTTTTCACGGCAATTTTATTTATTCTCAGAAGTTTCGCCAGAAATCTGCTGGGAGGAAGTCGCCGAAGAAATATTTTTTTACATTTCGTTTTTGTTCGAGATGTCTGAGCTGAGATTTGAATAATGGATTCAGGTCTAATAAGCCAACACCCTAGTTACTAGACTACGACGATATGGTACGGTCTGCCGAAAACTGTACAAAAAACTATTAATTCGCTAGCATTGGCCGTAATTTCAGTCAAAAACTGTTTGGAGAACATTGGATGAGAACTTTTTTTTCTCACACGAAGTAGAGCTCAGACCTTGACAGCGATGTCTACTCTGGGAAACTGGACCTGAACATTTATCTCCGTCTGCCGGACTCGCGTCTCAGTCTTTTCTGATAGTCAAGCCGCAATAAGATCTCCATCGGGTTCCGTCGGGATCGTTAGGGAATGCCGCCGCTGTCTCGACCTTCTTTCTGGGCGCTTCACCAGTGTCTGACTAGTGTGGGTCCCCGGGCACAGTAACATTCCGGGAAACTGTAGGGACGACGAGCTCGCCAGAGCTGGAGCGCTCCTTCCGGAATCCTCTTCAATTGAATTGGGTATGCCACTTGCCTCAGTCAAGTTGGATATTGCGCGGAAATTCTTTCGGGACGCCAACCTATCCTGAGTCAACGAGGAGTCTTGCTCCACCGCTAGACTCACCTGGCCCAGGGTGGATAGAAGGCATACAAACCGATTACTTGGTCTTGGTCGTGATGTCATCTCGACTGCAGTGGCCGTGCTTACAGGTCATTGCGTCATGGGTAGACACGCGGAAAGAATGAGGCTCCCTTTCAACGACTTCTGCCGTGGATGCAGGTCTACTGAGGAAGAGGAGACTTTGTTCACTTTCTTTGCCAGTGCCCGTCTCTTGCTAAGTGTATTTATACTAGGTTAATATAGGTTATTTGGCTCCCCATTCCTTGTTAGCCTAACGGAGCTATCATCTATTGACATCAAGGATATAGCTTCGTTTATCAAACTTTCTGGCTGGTTTTCCAGTGTAGGGTATTCGTGCTTTTGATGTGCCCAGTCCTTGCGCTAACCAACTTCTTCCTCTTCCCTGATTTTGCTGGAATTTGGTCAGTACAGAGACTGCGTTCACCTGTGGCATCACAACGGACCGCTATGCGTGCTCAAGTGACCTTTTTGATATAAGAGCTACCACTACGAGCAAAACCTGACACTTTCTGACAACGATTTATTTCAAAAAATGTATAATCCTCTCACTGGAATACGTTTCACTTCAAAACATGGTATTAAAAATTATTTCAATTAACTTTTGAGCTTGAGAGACAAGTGGTTTTTTAGAATGGAATTCATATTTTTTTTTTAATATTTTTTTTTCAAGTGGAATTTGGAAAAAAAAATTCGAAAAAAATTTCATTTAAAATAATCCTTTTTAACCACTTTGGGTTCCAGCTCTTTGTTATATTTCGTTAGAATTTTAAAAAAAAATTTCAAACTATATTTTACTGCAATGTTATGAAAACCACTCCTTAGCAAATGCAATTGAATTTGAAAATTGTTTTCAGTAGCACCACTGTTGTTAAACGATAATTTGAAAAATCCCAATGATTTACAAACCATTTTTTTTCAAGTGATTTTCATGTAATTTTCCATTTATTTTGCGGTGATTAGTTTCTATATTTCCCTTCATTTAGCATCATTCTTTATTTCATCTACGTCTACTTTTTTATTTCTATTTTCAATTAAATTTTTTTTTCAGTTTTATTTCAAATAAGTTATGTTTTCTCTGTCTTACATTTCTAAATTTGTATACGGCGATCAATGTTTCTCAATAAAACTACAACAACAACAACATGCAACAACAATATACAACAAATTTAATGTAAAAATATGTCGCTCTATTTGAAAATGCAAAAAAAATTCAATTAAAATTCAAATCGAACAGCAATATCAACAATATCTGTGTGTATATGTGTGCGTGTTTGTGTTGTAATTGGGCTTTTCTTGCGATGAAAAGCTAAAAAAAAAATGTTTCATCTCATTATAGTTAAATGCGACACAAACTAGCATTGCCGTTAATACTTTCAAATGATTTTTTTGTTTCAGTTCTTTTTTTTGTAATAAAAAAAAAGAGAAAAACAAACAAATCGAAACATTTTAGAGCCAACTATAGCATGGCACCATCGCATCACATCGCATTGCATCGCATCGCAATTTAGCCAGCCAGTGTAAGAGAAGAGCAGCAGCGAAAACATATTTTCAAACTAATTCGATCTGATCGAAAGGTAATTTTTTAATTGATGCAAATCACTAGACTTGAGTGATTATCGTGGTGCTCTAACGTAAACACACATAAACGGTTAAATTGCTCCGTGTTCGATAACTTTTTTTCCATTCATTCTTGACGAAAATTTTTACCTTTTTTTGAAACGTAAATCTTTTTTTCTGTTTTGTTTTAAATTTTTACTCTATCGTTTAGAACTGCTTTATTGCTCTGGAATAGCGTAATAAAATATAAAAGAAAAAATGTTTTAAAAAATAAAATTTAAAAAAATAAAATTTAAAAAAAAATTCCTTAATTTATTATATAAAAATCCTTTTTTATTTTTAAAGGATATTCTTCTTCATTGTAATTCCTTTTTACATTTATTTGGATTAAAAACACTTTCAACAAAATGGTAAGTTAAACTACTTTTTTTTAAAATTATTTTGTTGCTTTTTTCTAAAAACTGCTGCACATTTAAACACAAAATAAGCATGAATTTAAAAAATAAATTTAAAAATTTATTTAAAAAAATAATTTTTTTTAATAACCAAACACCTGATTATTGCTTAAAAAATTCTTCTTAAATAGCCTTGTTTAATAAAAAAAATTTAAAATAAAAATAAATTAAAAAAAAAAAATTAATCAAATAGCAAATTAAGTATATTAATCAATTGCTTTTAATTTGTTTAGAGGTTAAATGTAGGATTTCATTTTGTGCTCAATTTGCTTCAAAAGTGTGTAAAAAGTATACCAAAAAAAACATTTTTTTTAAGGGAAAATTTGTAATCGAAAAACTGTGTAGAAAAATATGTAAATTTCTCATAACCTATAAAATATATCACAGGTTCTATTAGATTTTTCTATATGCTGCTTTAAAATAAAAATCTTCTTAGATATGCTTACACTAATCACTTAAAAAGTTCAATTTTTTTTCAAAATTTTATCACAAATTTTTGTATCCAAACCCGACACCAGTCTCATCACTAAGCCAAGAACTATTAGTTTTGTTCTCAACATTTATTATAGAAAACGTGTAAGAATTGCGGTTGATTGTTTAGAGCTTGAGAACTTAAAATGATAATACAAGCCGGAAACATTGTTGGAAAGAAATTTTTGTATTACAATACCCTTGTATACCATTTCATTATATTTGCTTCAGAAATATTTTTTCCGACATACATATGTATATGTTCAATCCAATCCATTGCCATTTTTTTTCAATAAAGCTGGCGGTAGGTTGTTAGCAGTGGCTTGGATATTGGCTTCCAATGATTTGAGAATTGTCGTTTTATCAGTATAATCTCTTCACTCAAAAAACCCCCCAAAAAAAGTAAACCAGGGGCATCGCAAAAACGAGGGGGCCAGTGAACTAGACCATTTCTATCTTGTCAGCAAGTTGCCTTTGCTATAAATGAGAGCGCTTTGCGGCAATTTGGGTCTTCTTGTTGCAATCAAATGTTGTTGATGTGCAGGTGTAAATTGTTGAAAACAAAAATTCAGTCAGAGTGGCTCATCATCAATGGCAAACTCCTCGCTGCCAGCGTGTAAATCACGACAAGCAGTCACTTTTAAAGAAAGTAATGCTGGTTCGAACCATCAGGCCATACATGTTCAGCAAAACTAAATTTGAAAAATATATCTTCCGCAACTTCTTCTCAGCAGATTTCTGGCTAATAATCTGAGAGTGAATGAAAAATTGCCATAAAAAGCTCTTCAAAAATCTGTCATTCGGAGTCAACTTCAAACTGTAGGTCCCACCACTCATGTATGACAGTAACACACACAACATAAGTGATGTGAGAAGCTAGGTCGTAATCCTAACTGAAGGGTTGTAATAACCAATTATGTACATATATATGGAATAGTGATTCGAAAACGACTTGGGGAATGTTTTCTTTGTTCTCAAAGAGATTTAACTAGAGACTTTAATCACGATGCCCAAATGAGTCCAATCAGAAAAAATGCGATTTAAACGTTGGTTTCTTTGACTTAAACGATTTGTACGATTTGTAATTTATATACCATGTTTAGTTTTTAAATAAACGGAAGATGTTCAATTGAAATTAAGTCTAGGGGTGATGGATGACAATAGTTTTATTCATAAGCTTAAGTTTAGAGTCATTGTCCAAATTCCAAACCTTATAGACTAGGAAGCAATGGGTCTTTGCTGACAGTTTTAGAATGTGTTGTACCGATCACCATGAAAATACCTGTAAGGCATTAATCAACCGTCTTCAATTTCAAATGTATTACGTACATATTTTAGAGGTTTCAAACTTTTGCAATATAATCTAGCCAGGAAGTCTTCTGAGATTAGCATTCATAACGAACATCATAGAAAGTTTAGGCAGTTTGGGAGTCTTGCTTTGTTTTCTGCTTTGATTTTTCATTGCACAGTGTTATTATGGTCCTAATATACGATCTACTATGCAAGGACTTGAGGAGAAGACTGCAAACGTCACAGATATAACTGAAAATATGGCTTCTGTAGGAAATAGTATGTCGGATAATTCGAATTTTTCAATTCAATGGCGTTCTTAGATCCTGCCGCACATTAAGGCGCATTTTGCGTATGAATTTGAACGTTTATCTGTATGGAATACAACTCACATAACAATTAAAGCCGGTTGACGATTTACAAAGCTAAGAAATGCTAATTGGATGTTAGAGAAACAGTCATTCAATGCCTAAATTTTGGAACAAAATTTTGTTCTTACACACATGTATGGGACTTGGAAAACTTGAAAGTGACAATAGACTCGTAAAAACGATTTATTTGTGAGGATTCTTGTTTAGAGTCTAGTAGGTAGGGTGTAGGCTTATTAGACGTGATGTCACGGTTCAAACCCCAGATCAGACATCTCCAACAGAATGAAATATAAAGAAATATTTCTTCGGCAACTGCCTCTTAGCAGATTTCTGGCAAAAACTCTAAGAATGAAAAAAAATTCCCCATGAAAAACCTGTCTTCCAGACTCAAATTTAAACTGTAGATCTCGCCACATTCATGTGTAAAATTAACTCACTCAACATAAGCTGTGATGACCAATTATGTGTTACAGATGTAACTGGGCTTTCAATAAGACGCAACAAAATGGATTTTGATTTTATGGTTCGGGAACTTCACAGAAAGAGTGTCTTGAAGTTTTGGTGGCCACAAGATCATTGAAATTATAGCAGACAAACATATTTTATTTAATTTTGCTTTCGAATCCGAAAAATTATTAACCCTTTGCAAACTTAAATAATATTAATGCCTTAGAATTTAAACTGTACACTGCAATTGTTTTAAATATCTTAATGCTTAAGCTTAGAAGTTATTCTATTGTTAAAAGCAAATTATATTATGTACAGTCACAGAAAAAAATCTATATACACAATTGTATGTACAGCGGGGTGTGTAGACTTTTTTCTTTTACTGTATGTATATAATACTGCTTGTAAATACCTATTTTAAATTATGCAAATAGCTTCGCAACATGCACGAGTATGACTATATTGCACTAATTTCCACGAAAATATTGCTTAAGTTGCACTAACCACTACTGCACTGCAAGAGATGGCATCATTTCGTAGCAATAAAAGAACTTTGTTTGATGGCAAGATTTTAAAAAACTAAGTGTGGAAATTAAATTAAATAAATTGTGTTTATTTTTCATGAAACTTATACAGTCGGAACAAGAATATGATAAAGAACAGCTGAGAAGTAAGTTAAATATGCCTGAAAACACGGTAGAAGAGGATTTAAAGAGTGACTAACTCATTTTGGTAGTCACTCTTAACCTCTTCTGCTTAATACATATTAAACGAAAATCGTTTTCTAATTTTTTTCTAATGCTACTTTCATCCAGTTATGCGCAATGCCTTTAAGGCGTTTGATAGCGAAGATCAAGGGTTCATTGAACATGCCGATGTTATACAGATTTTAGAAATTCTTGGCCAAAAATTAGATGATAAAACAGTAAACGGCCTTATCAAAGAGGTCGATAAAGGCGACTCGGGGCAATTGGATTTTAAGCAGTTCTGCCGACTGGCCTCACGTTTTGTGGAGGTCGATGAAGATGGTCCCGTTTTGATGGGTGAACTGAAAGAAGCTTTTCGCATATACGATAGAGAAGGTAAAGGCTACATAACAGTGGATACATTACGTGGTATTTTACAAGAATTGGATGATAAACTATCAAGTCAGGATTTGGATATGATTATTGAGGAAATTGATGCTGATGGCTCGGGTACAGTTGATTTTGATGGTGAGTTTCCAACATTACAGTATTTGAAGTACGGCATTTGAAATTAATTTGTGTTAATTTTTGTAATAGAATTCATGCAAGTGATGACAGGTAAAAATTATCAAGATTTATATGTCCACAGACGCTTTACATTTGAACCCCAGCCTGGAAATGTAACAGCCAGCCGTTGTCCTTGTCCACAACATCGCCAGCTATTGCATCGTCGCATTGAAAAACAATTTAAACGTTTATTTCAACAAATGCTGCTGCAACCGCTTAGTAATCTGCATGAACGTTGTATACAGCACGTTATGTGGCATGTGCCACATTATCCTCATGTTTATCGGCCATCTTCATACAAACAAGCTAATCTAGCCACTGCACCAGTTATTTACTGTCGTCCACCATTTCGTGCCCGTTTTCCCAAATGGGTTCCCGTACTAACCTTGTATCGTGAAATTGTACAAAATCCCTTAAAGCGTAAACATCGTTGCCGTTTAATGATTACGCGCAAGTAGTTTTTAACTGCAAGACACATTTTATTTCTATTAACTGCCGCTTTAAACTGCCAGAGACTAACTTTTAATTCCTACTAAAATATTCCTCACTTTGATTACGCACCTTATGCTGCCCTTAATGAAGACTTTCTTTGAATTGTTCTTGTGGAAATAATGGTAATTTTCTTTTATTTCAGGTTAAGAGATTTTTCATTTCTATTGATTAGCGTTCTTGGGCCAAAGATTTATTTGTTTGGCTTAAACTTATAGAAGACATGTATTTTCGTTTTTGTTTTCTTCTTTTTTTTGTATTTCATTTCAAATTTTCCTTTTACAGTGTGTTGGGTTTTTTTGTACTTTAAAAAAAAATTATTTATAATTTATTCACTGTATAAAATCACTGTATTTTACAAAACAAATAAAAAAAACAAAATAAACAATAAAAACTAATCATAAAAAATTTCTAAAAAAAATTGTATTTAGTTTTTAAACACCGCTATAAGCCTATACATATTTGGAGTCTTAAGTTCATATATTTTAAGAAAAAAAATTGTATAAGGTGACATTTTAGTGCATATTTATGGAATATAAAAAATATTCGTGATATGTGACAGTGCGCAAAATGCTTAGTAAAGTCTGCCATGCCATCATGAGTAGACAAACAAACAAGCCAGGCTTCCATATCGTAGAAATTTTGTTGTCAAATTCTATGCTGTGTGATAAATGAGTTTTTCTTTTAAAAAAATAGCTTTTGTGGCTCACTGCATACTTTACAAACATATTTACACACGAACATAATTGGTCATTACAACCTTTCAGTTACGACTTGACCTAGCTTCTCACACCACTTAATAAACATAATTGTCGGAATATTATACAAACAGCAGCCAGACGAAGTTCAAGATTTGTCAATGTACCCAGAATGATTCACTTTTTGATACCGTCTGTGAATCGGTGTTACTATTGAGCATAACATACATACATAATTGGTTATTAACACATTTCAGTCAGGATTATAACCTAGTTTCTCAAACCACTTATATCGAGTGTGTTAATTTTACACATGAGTGGCGAGACCTACAGTTTAAAGTCGACTCTGAACGACAGATTTTTGAGCATCTTTTCATGGCAGTTTTAATTTACTCTCCGAGTTATTTCCAGAGATCTGCTGAGAGGCAGAAATATTGTTTCGTATTTCTTTTTATTCGAGATGTCCGGTTGCTGTAGGTTTAAACAGTGGCCTCACGTCTAATAAGTCAACATACTACCTACTAGACCACGGCGACTACTTATCATTGAGCCATACATACATAATTGGTCATTACAACCCTTCAGTCAGGATTACGACCTTGTTTCTCACACCACTTACGTTGTGTGTGTTAATTTTATACATGAGTGGCGGGCCCTACAGTTTAAAGTCGACTGCGAACGACAGATTTTTGAGAAATTTTTCATGGTAATTTTATTTCACTCTGAGAGTTTTTGCCATAAATCTGCTGAATGGAAGTCGCCAAAAAAATATTTTTTCATATTTTCATTTTGATGTCTGGCCTGGAATTTGAAGCCTGGCTTTTGGTCTAATAAGTCAACATACTACCTACTAGACTAGGGCGACTACTTATCATGGAGCCATATTTGTTCAAAAACTATGAATATCACAACGTTACGACCAATGGAACAATTTATGGAGCCATGATTAGAGACTTGGACTTGATTGAAGTGCGGTTTCAATGCAACGATGCCATAAATCTGGCAGGTAGTATGTTGGCTCATTAGACGAAAGACCATGGTTCAAACCCCAGACCAGACATCGCCAACAAAAGACAAACTATCAGCAGATTTCTGGCAAAACTTCTCAGAGTGAAATAAAATTGCAATGAAAAGTTTCTCAAAAATCTGTCAAACAGAGTCGACTTTAAATTGTAACTCCCACCACTCATGAATAAAATTAACATACAGAACAGAAGTAGTGTGGGGAGCTAAAAGGTCCGCCAAATAACTTTTTTTTTTTGAAAACGCTTAAAAAAAGTACTGAATATCTTCTCAAATTTTTTCTCTTTTATTTGAACGTACAATCCTTCCGGTTAATAATGGAAAATAATTTCATTCAAATGGCTGCCTCGGCTGGCCATGCAGTAGCCTACACCAGAAGATGCCGATTTTGGCAAAAAAATCATCTTTTCAGATGAAGCTCATTTTGATCTTGGCGGGTATGTAAACAAGCAAAATTGTCGCATTTGGGGCACAGAAAACCCGCACGCATACATTGAAAAGCAGACGCACCCACAACGAGTCACTGTTTGATGCGGATTTTAGTCCAGAGGCATAATTGGGCCATTTTTCTTCGGAAATGAGCAAGGAGTGGCCGTTACAGTCAATGGCGATCGTTATCGGGCCATGTTAAACGAATTTTTGTTCACAAAAATTGAGGAGGAGGCTATTCGCAACATTTAGTTTCAACAGTACGGCGCTACGTGCCACACAGCCGAAGCTGCACTCGATGCTTTGCGCCCTGTTTTTGAAGATCGCATTATCAGCCGCAGAGCTGATGTCGTTTGGCCACCTCGCATCTGCGATTTGACACCGTTGAACTATTATTTGTGGGGTGCCGTCAAAGGGAAGTGGTACGCCGACAAGCAAGAGACAATTGACGCTTTAAACTGCACTCATTCGATAATGTGCTTAAAAATTGGACCGATCGTGTAGGCTACTGCATGGCCAGCCAAGGCAGCCATTTGAATGAAATTATTTTCCATTATTAACCGGAAGGATTGTACTTTCAAATAAAAAAAGAAATTTGAGAAAATATTCTGTAATTTTTTTTTAAGCATTTTCAAAAAAAAAGTTATTTGGCGGACACTTTACATCGTAATCGAGATAGGATTGTAATGGCCAATTATATATGTATGGACGTATATAACTAATGGATTCATGCCATAATAGACTGATGGAATAGTGTGCCTTACTGGACGACAGGCCCTGGTTTATGCTCAGCTCAGACACATCCAACAAAACTGAAATATGAAAGAAAATTTCTTCGATAACTTTGTCCCAACTGTCATTTTGCAAAGGCTCAGTAAATAAATAAAATTGCCAACGAAAAGTTTCTCAAACCCTCTCTTTGGAGTCGAAGTCAAACTGTAATTCCTGCCCCTCATATACATTATTAACACACACAGCATGGGTGTTGTGATAAGCTAGTTTGTAATCCTTGCTGAAGGGTTATAAATAATAAGCAACTTAGTAAGCAAGTATGTCACTAAACCTGTTCGGATCAGGAAATATTCAACAGCTCCAACAATTGTCTAGCTTGCGCACGGCGGTAATCGAGCAGAATACTAAAACAAAAGGGTCTGTAATATCTACTTCGATTACAGCTGCTACATCAGTCGGCCCTATGCTCCCTAGAGGAGTAAAAGGAACATATACACACAGTTACTAAAGTATACATACGGTTTACAAATTTCAGAAATTTTTTAACCAAGATTTTCAACGAAAACGGATTGGTTAGAATATTTCTGAAATTTGTTAACCTTATGTATACTTTAGGAACTGTGTGTATATGTTCCTTTTACTCCTCTAGGGAGTATACATTCGGTTAACAAATTTCAGAAATTTTTTAACCAAGACCGTCTTAAAATCGAGGAAAGTTGTCTGACAATTATAAAGATTTTCAACGAATACGAATTGGTTTAAAAATATTTTAAATTTAATAACCGTATGTATACTTTTGTGGCTGAGTGTATATATATATGTATATATACATCAGTCGTTGGAGATTTTGATTCAATCACTGTTGATAGGAAAAATCTGCATGCAACCCAACTAGGTTGGAAGTTTTTTTTATTTCAATAGCTCATCAAATCATGGTGATTGATGATTTGCCTATTTTTGAATGGAGCACACGTGATAGTGATGTGTGTTTCATATGAGGACTTTCGTAAAGGATTTAGTACTCTGGTTCTATTATCCATTGTGCTCTAGCAAAGCATCCCCACAATGTATGGATATCAGTAGCATGCATGGATAACTGGGTTATATCGACTTGGAATAAATTTTAAGCTAATAAATGTTACAAAGTATTGAGAGTATTTGGTGAAATATGCCTTCTCTTATATGTAAAGTAAGTCGTTGTACTGTTTTCTTCTACCCATTGATAGGTGGAAAGAAAAAATGTGCCATCAAAGTCTATTATTTCAAAGAGAATCAAATCAAACTTAAGTGCCAGCGTAAATTCATGCTTATTTTGGTTCATAAGATTATAAAATTTGTTTATTAAATAAATTGTTTTCTTTCCCATTCTCCTTTCATATCAATTAGGCTGAGCAAGAATACGACAAAGAACAACTCAGAAGTAAGTTCAGGGCAGACCATAACGATACCAAATTTATAAATTCTTTACTAAACCAATAAATTCCTTTATTCTGCAGTCATGCGTAATGCCTTCAAGGCTTTTGATCATGAAGATAAGGGATTCATTGAACACGCCGATGTCATACAGATTTTGGAAATTCTTGGCCAGAAATTGGATGACAAAGCTGTCAAAGCCTTGATTAAAGAGGTCGACAAAGGCAATTCGGGCAAATTGGATTTCAAGCAATTCTGTAAATTGGCATCACGTTTTGTGGAGGTCGATGAAGATGGTCCCGTCTTGATGGGTGAACTAAAGGAAGCCTTCCGTATTTACGATAGAGAGGGCAAAGGTTATATTACAGTTGCCACATTGCGTGGTATTTTGCATGAATTGGATGATAAATTATCGAACAAGGAATTGGACATGATCATTGAGGAAATTGATGCTGATGGTTCTGGCACGGTTGACTTTGATGGTAAGTAGTCGTTAATAATATAAAATAAAATTTTATATTTTTTGTTTAATAATAATTCGTTTATTTTTTTAATAATTTTCCAGAATTCGTTCAAGTAATGAATGGTAAGCTTGGCAATTTAAAATTTGTATCTTTTCATGACGATTGTTTGTCTTTCAGGTTAAATTTTCGTTCTTCCTTTGTTAACATCTATGGATTGTTGCCGGAATAAGACTTTTAACCAAAAAGTTTTCTAACACTTTTCAGTTTTCTTTTTTTTTTTATTTTTAAATTTTAATTTAATTGTTTTCCATAAATTGTAATTTGAGATGATGCAATAACAAATGAAATAAAATTTAAAAATCCTATATTACAGGCTTTTCTAATTTAGTGCCAAATATAATACGTTTAATGCCTGTACTAGGAAGGAAATTTAAGGTCCAATATTTTATAAAACATTAAAAAAATTTAAAACCGTAATAAGAAATAGTCCTGCTTCACATTCAACGACTTAAAATTGCTTTCCAAAACTATTAAAATGAACAAAAAACAGACTTCGGAACAAGATTACGGCCATAAAGCCCTATGAAATTTTCGAATTTGTTCGCAAGGGTCAGATTCAAAATGGTCACCCAAACATGAATGTTTAATTTTCCCCTGTTATCCATAACTGCATAAAAACGATGTGGTCATCATAAATGATGTCTGAGGTGTCTTTTTGGTTACATGGCATGCATCGTGGAGAAATCGGAATATTGGTGGAAGTTTTTTTTACCATGTGAAATCGGTGCAGTGCAGGTATTGTGTTGGTTTATTAGACGTGAGGCCACGGTTCAAACCCCAATACATAAAACTTGTCGTAGTACTCATAGTCTAGTAGGTAGTGACGTCAGGCCATGGTTCAAAGCCCAGTTCAGATATCACGATCAAAACGAAATATGAAAAATATTTCTTCGGCGACTTCCTCTCAGCAACTCCTGGCAACAACTCTCAAATTAAAAAAAAAATTGTCATGAAAAAGTTTCTCACAAAAACCTGTAGCTCGGAGGCGACTTTAAACTGTAGGTCCCTCCACTCATGTATTAAATTAGGTCGTAATCCTAACTAAAGGGTTGCAGTGACCAATTATATATGTATTCATATGATACACATGAGATCCACATGGCGTCCCACACTCATCATATTGATGCTCAAACTCCAACGAATGAAACTAAATCGCAGATCTTAAATTGCAAAGGAATTTTAGAGAAGACATTAAAAATATTTCTGGAAGCTCAGACACCTAATTGCTCCCGTTTTGACCTTCGATCACAACATTAATATCAGACTTGTGTTGCTTATGGTCATATCTTACTGCTCAATAAATTTGTGCTTAAAAATTCTCCCAACTCTAGCATCTTGGAATTTGGAAATAAAAAAATATATTCCTTTCGACTGCCCATTAGAACGGGTACCCACATAGAAAACTGCCGGAAGTGATTCCGGCATACATATGTGTCTTGGAATTTCAGAAAATATCACTACTTGGTTAATCTTTCTTGAGTAGACTAGGCGTTCGTGATTCGGGTATATGCGTCTTGGAATTAAGGAAAAATCCCCTCCTGGGTAAATGCTTCCTGTGTAGACGAGAAGTCTCGTTCGACAACTATGTTGAAAGGGCTGAGTGTTAACCCAAGAAAGACAAAACATCCCCTTTTTCTCTCCCGACGTGACATTAATTATGCGGTCTTTGATCATTTAAGACACTGCCTAATAGAGAGACAAGCCTGTCGGCTAGATGACCCCTCGTAAGATGTTTGCAAAAGGTTTCTACTCGAGAAATTAAAAGATTTAATGTGATCAGGAACCAGCACTAGCGAAAATGTGTGCAAAATACAGAAAATCCTGACAGAACTGTTCGAATTTGTGATCGAATATATTGCCCGCTGTATAAGTGAGTATGGGTGTCTTCAGCTATAATTTTAGTCCTATTTACTATTGAATTACCCAACGGTGGCGGGTGACAAAACACAGCACTTGTGTGCAAATGCAAAACAATGTTTGTCATTGTTTGGCCTCCTGTGCTGTTTGCTGTCTTGTGTTGGATTCACGTTTCGTTCATGGTTATGAAATGGCGCAAGAAATTGTATATTGAAGTTCAACAACGCTAAATACAACTCCAAAGGCGTAATTATTGTTGTGGCCAAATAAAGCATCCATGTTGTAGAAAACTTTCGCATACCGAAGTGGTCATTTAAAATTGGCTTTCCTCTGATATCAATAATCTCTAGCACGCTCATTTTCTAGACAGTCAAAATCTTTTCAGTTGTAACGGCTATAGAGACCTAAACAGGCCGTTCTGTACTTGTACTTGGCTACAACGTAATTTATTAAATCGCCACATTTTTGCCACAGAAACTAATGCTGACCTTGGAACACGAAATTCACTTCATATCTTTTATTCTTTAAATGATAGGTTCCTTGTGGTAGTTGTGATACATACATATGTACATAATTGGTCATTACAAACCTTCAGTTAGTATTTCCACCTATCTCCTATACATGAGGGGCGGGATCTACAGTTTAAAATCGACTCCGAACGACAGATTTTTAGGAAATTTTTTTCATGGCAATTTTATTTATTCTCAGTTTTTGGTAGAAATTTGCTGAGAGCAAGTGGCCGTAAGAGATATATTTTTTCATTATTTGGATTTTTATTGGAGATGTCTGACCTGGATTTTGAACCTTGGCCTCAGGTCTAATGAGCTAAAACACAACCTACAAGACTTCAGCGACTACTACTTTAATTTTGAAAGATTATGGAAAGCGAAGAGGGAAAACCTCACCATTAGTACCGCAGATATTAGTTCTCAAACTATACGGCGATGGCAAAGTAGATGGAGCGATGAAACAAGTGGAAGATGGACTGCTAGACTTATTCCATCTATAGAAGCATGGCCACAGAGAAATTTTAGGGAAATTAACTACTTCCTGACCCAGTTTCTTTCGGGTTATGGTTATTTCCGACAATATCTACATCGCATGGGCAAGGTAAATGATCCTGGCTGCAGTAATTGCTAGGAAATAAGCGACGACGCTGAACACACATTCTTCCATTGCATCAAATGACAAGACGAGAAGAATGTATTGATGGAACAGATTGGCGAATTCACACCCGACAACATTGTTGACGCAATGCTCGAAAGCGAGACGAAGTGGAGGGCTGTGAGAAGATACGTAGAATGTGTACTCCGCAGGAAGAAGGTCGACCTTGATACAGTACGACAGAATGATACATGAGAAGACGAGACAATAGCATGAAGCTGGCTTTAAATATGGCGTACCCAGACGTGGGAGAGTAGACAACGTTCCTTAACAGGACGTCGTTCTGGACACTTCCCGAAGTAGTGCAGATAGCCGTCCCGGGAAGGGAGTATCTCCAGAAGAGGAGGAGGGATTGTTTTAGAAGCCCCAGTCGACGCAGCTGACGAATGTCACTGTAAGTGTGAAGGAATTTTAAACTTTACCTCACACGCCAAAAAAAAAACTACTTTAATTTTAAAAGAAATCTGTGTGTTGACTGAAACCATTCCTGAAACCTTTGATCTTCCATTCGAGCTATAAATATGACAAAAAAATTTAGAAATTTTAGTAATAAGTGTACAATTAAATTTTTATTGGTTTCATTTGTATCAAATGACTTAAATGGGATCATAATTTTGTTTAATATTTATGGCAAAAGAATTACGGCCACAACTAGAACACATTGTTATAATTTAGCCTTAATGCGCGCATACAAGCAGCTAATCATGTGATATTCAACTAATTCGGCATAATCGTGATCAAAGTAAGTAATCAACAGGTGCATAACATATTTAATAAATACCCACAGTTGTTAAATACAGCATTAAGTACGTATATTTAAAATAGAATTACGCATTGATTAGGTAGAATGGTTTCTGTAATTCACAAATTCAAATTGTAGGTTTTCATTGAATATGGCAGCAAAGCAGCATAATTTAGAAAAATTTAAAAATTTTTTTATTTCAACGACAATCAATTGAAAAACAAAAATATTATCTAACAACGCTGTTGTTAAATTTACATAAAAATGAATCGTATTTTTTTATTTAAAAATATATTTTTGTAATCGCGTAACTGCATAGTTGTTGCATGTTTTAGTTATCGATTCATATGGTTCCACTGATACATTCTGTCATTCTCATTGAAAAAAATTATTTTTTTTTATTTGTTTCTTCCATCAAGGCCATCTTCTATGTTGTAATTTGGTTTTGGTTTTTTAATTCTTCCAAATTGTTCTTGCCTTTTTTGTACTTTTCTGTATTAAAATTTTCTTATGCTGCTACTTGTTTTGTGAATTCGTTTTATTTTATAGTCAATTGGCTTAATTTTATGCAAATGTTGTCTTTTTGAGATTAACTTGTTAAGCAATTTTGGAGCCGAAAAATTGATTTTTAATTAAAAAAACACTTTGGGTGTCGTTAATGGCGAATACAAGAACAGCCACGAGCCACTAATAAAATTTGTTCTTGAAAAAAATTCAATAAAAAACACGATATAAAGAATTAAAAGCACCGTTACTATTAATTTAAAAAATTAAAAAATTAAAAAATAAAAATTAACCGAAATCAGCTGTGAGCCTTCAAGCCCAAAGTGCATAAATCTCAATGCTTTAATGGACACTGAAGCTGTCTTGAAGGAAATGATAGACAAATTTCGTTATTCTTAAATAAATATAAACCAATGACGCCTCTTGTATAGATTCCACACTAAATAGTAACTTTTTGGATCGCATGTGGATCATGTGGATGTCATTATAAATTTGACAAATTTTGTTTATTCACATAACTCTTCATCCAGAAATTGGTCTAAATATTGAATATAATTTTTCGATGAAAATTATGATCAGTTGCCAACTGATTCAGAATCCAATCATGGTGTTTCAGAGTCCTTCAGGCTTAAAGGATATAATTCTATAATCCTTAATGGATATTGAAGCTCTCTTGAAGAAAATGGTACACAATTTTCTTTATCCTTAAATAAATATAAACCAATGACACCGCCAGCATAGAATCCACACTAAACAGTAACTTTTTGGGTTGCTTTGTACGCTCTTGGATCGCATGTGGATCATATGGACGCCATCATAAATTTGACAAATTTTGTTTGTTCACACAACTCTTCATCCAGAAATTGGTCTTAACATTGAAGATAATTTTTAAATGAAAATTATGATCAGCTGCCAACTGCTTAAGAATTCCTTCATGGTGCTCCAGAGTCCATTCAACAATTGTTAGCCTTCAGAACATAGTTCCTTATGCATTAATGGATATTGAAGCTGTAATGAAAGAAATGGTACACAATTTTCGTTGTTCTCAAAGAAATATGAACCAATGACGCCGCTAGTACAGAATCCGGACTAAACAGTAACTTTATGGGGTGTTTTGAACTCCCTGTGGATCTCATGTGGATCATTTGGATACATACATAATTGGTCATTACCCTTCAGGCAGGATTATGGACCTAGTTTCTCACACCACTTTTGTTGTGTGCGTTAATTTTTATACATGTGTGGCGGAACCTACAGTTTAAAGTCGACTCCGAACGACAGATTTTTGAGAAACTTTTCGTGGCAATTTTATTTTACTCTCAGAGTTTTTGCTAGAAATCTGCTGAGAGGAAGTCGTCGGAGAAATATTTTTGTATATTTCGTTCAGTTGTAGATGCCTGACCTGGGCTTTGAACTGAGGCCTCACGTCTAATAAGCCAATCATATGCATGTTAAGACAAATTTGACAAATTTCGTTTGTTCACATACATGCCTACACATCCGGAAATGGGCCTAATCACTAAAGATGATTTTTCGATGAAAATTAGGTTCCAGAGCCCAATCATGCTTGTCCATGATGATTTGCAAAAAAAAAAAAAAAAGAATAAATGACAACTAGTTTGTCAGATGTAGCTTCAGCAAGATGACCGATATCAACCCATAAAGTATTGAAGTCCACGTTAGAAGACGCTGTGTTATTCACTACATTCGATTACACATACTGGGGGTTTGAACCGTAACCTATTGATCTACAGTTTAAGGTCGACTACGAACGACAGATTCTTGAGAGAAACCTTTTCACGGCAATTTTATTTCACTCTCAGAGTTTTTGTCAGAAATCTGCTGAGGGTGAGTCGCCGAAGAAATAGTTTTTCAAATTTCGTTTTGTTGGAGACAGACCTGGGGTTTGAAACGTGACCTACTGACCTAGAATTTAAAGGCAACTCCGAACGACTGATTTTTTGAAAAGCTTCACAGGGCAACTTTATTTTTTCCCATAGTTTTTGCCAGAAATCTTCTGAGAGGAAGAAGCCGTAGTAATATTTTTCATTTTTTTGAAGATGTCTAATAAGCCAACACACTACCCACTAAACTACAACAGCTACATTTGATTATGTCTTCAGTTTAATCCTCAAGGATAGTGCCACAATTTGATCTGAAATTTTTTTGTTATTACTAAAGCCACAGCAGAGGCTCATGATTATCTTTTTTTACCTTAACATGCTACATTGGCGTCAGTTGATATATGATAACTTCTGTGCTTAATCTATTATAATAAAAATTATTTAAGCGATATAGGCCAGCTAGACAGCCATTTTTGTTTCTAATTTGAGTCCGTTAAACGGTTTACTTAGCATTGTATGTTAAGCTGTACCTTAAGTGTTATCAGTTCGAGTAACATGCCTAACGTTAACGTACGGTACCGTATGAAGTTTATATTTTTCTAAAACATAAAAACACAACAAATTTAACGATAATAGCTCGCAAATTGTTATAAAATTCGTCGGATTAAATTTAAAACAATCAAAAGAACAAATTCTGCAAAACGAAATTAAAAGTAAAGTAAATTTGTTGTCGTTGTTGATGGTGGTAGTGCTTATACTACTAGTTCTAGAACTGAGGCTAAGAGGGTAATTTTCTCCGAAGCAATTTGTGTCACAGATTTGAACGTAAGTATGACAAATAAGCTGGGAATTATTGATTATTTGTTTATGATATTTCTTTGATTATTGACAAGTCCATTGAATTATTGCATGTTCTTAAGAATAATTTATTGTAAAATTAAATCACATGCACATAATAAATGTGTGTGTTTGTGTGTGTGTGTAATTTATATGTAAAATCAGTAGATAATTATGTTTGTTTTGCTTGTAAAATACTAGAAATATAAACGCCATAAATCACACCCACAGTAATACCATTTAAATTATGGGTTCGATTAAATGAAATACAAAAAACAAAAAAATCAAGAATAATAATAATAATAACAATAAAAATATAAATTAAATAAATTTTAATAATACAATATATTTTATTTAATTGTAATTATAATATTACTGGGTGGGGGTTATTTCTATAAAATACAGTGGCTTGAGAGGTGCTGGAAGGAAATCTACTGAACTGAAATACCGAAATAATTGATTTGTGGTTTTAAGTAAAGCAAGAATATGCACTGAATTAGCTGGAAATGGATTTTCCCAAGTACGCTTACGGATATGCCAGAAGAAAAAAAGTTGTATTCGTTTTTGATTTTCAAAATCTTTTTGAATTTTATTTACCAATAGAGGCCATATTACGAGTTTGAAGGACATATTGTAAGAAAATTCATAAAGTCAATATTCATGTTCGTTTCTTAAGTGTTTTGTTATCAAAGAAACAATTTATTTTCTCTTAATACTGGTTACTATTTCTCCACAAAGAGTTTGTAGTCTGTAATCGTCTACATACATAAATTTTTTTCCTAAATAGTTATTAAAATAATGCTGTTTCAGGAGTCCTTTCTCCTTTTTCGATAGTGGAGTTTAAATACGATTAATAGTAGGATAGATAGGCTGGTAGGTTGAGGTGACTATCAACCCAAGATGTTGGTAGAAACACAGTTAATTTATATACATACGACCCATTGTGATACAACAGTCATCTATTTCCCCCAGTCTTGGAAACATACAAAGCTTCTGATAAAGCAATTTAGACTCCTAATGTGCGTTACCGGCGTTTCGATCGTTTAGATCATCTGCATCATAGCTGCCCTAGCCTAATAGATAGTGTGTTGGTCAATTAGCCGTGAGGCCTTGGTTTAAACCCCGGGGCAGACATCTCCAACAAAACGAAAAATAAAAAAATAATTCTTCGGCGACTGCCTCTCAGCAGATTTCTGTTAAAAACTCTGCCATGAAAAAGTTTCTCAAGAATCTGTTGTTCGGAGTCGACTTTAATCTGTAGTTTCCGCCACTCATGTTTAAAATTAACACAGCAAACATAAGTGGTGTTGAGAAGATAGTTATCCTGATGGAAGGATTGTAATGACTAATTATGAATGCATGTGTACATGGTAGACAACAAGTTGGTTACTACTTCTCGGACATGGCGCTTGTTATTGACCCAATAAGTGGCGAACAGTCCTTCACGTCTTCGTTGTTTTCAGCTACTGCAGAAGTCATTTGTCATGTTTTCAAAGCCAATGCATCTCACATGAGTGCCCATATATCAATGTCCAGTAAAGGCTTCAACAACCATATTGAATGTGTTCGTTTAAATTTGTGCAGAGTTTCTTTCTTTCTTTAGCCATATTTCCTCGTATCCAAAGGACCCAAATGGTATTGACAGGATAGCAATGTGTATGACTGCAGAGTTCGATGATTGCGCCACACATGGCTAGTTTTACCGCTGCCTAAAGAAACAACTAGTACAAGTGCCCACATAATATGAGTGGTCTTACGCAATATTATCTCCTTGGTAGACGACAGCCATGAATCTTCTTGAAGTTCATTAGGGTAGAACTAAAGCTATCAAAAGGTATGCAAAACCCTTCCAGCTGTATTTTTGTCCCCAATAATACTTCTGCAGCCTGTATGGCTGTCACTTCTGCCTGGAAGAACCTGCAGGATATTCGGTAGTATTAGGAAGTGCGCAAAGCTAACCGACTCTGAAACAAAACAATTTCCAGCCAAGCACCTGATGTGCGCTACTGTCATTGCCTCTGGAATGCATTAATGTCTCATAGGTTCCAAGTATTTGCTCTGATGATTCCTTTTCATCACCACAGAATCTATATATTGGGGTTAAGATGCTACCCATTCTAAGAAAGTATTCTTCGGATCTGTTAAAAGACCGGTTACTAACACAGATTATTCCTGGATGATCAGTTATGTGACCCAAATTTCGTTTTATTGTAGTTGCTCAATAAAAGTTTAAACGGCCACAAACAAATTTAGTTTGAAAAGACTCTCCTCTTCTCTTTATCTTCGCTTTCATTAATTATAAATTTCAAAACATTCCTCGCTACTCTAAAGAAAGATTTTGGCCTCATAAACTGCGCGAAATATCGCAACTTTGCAAACTCATTTGCCTGCTAATTGATGAGATTTCACATATGACCTAGAACACAGCAGAAGGCAACACCATTTCTTCAATCTTCATTCACCTTTCCAAATATCGTAGTCGCCGTAGTCTAGTAGGCTGTGTGTTGGCTCATTCGACGTGAGACCACGGTTCAATCTTCATGTCAGACATCTGAAACAAAAATAAATATGAAAACATTTTTCATCAGATTCATCAGCAAATTTCTGGCAAAAACTCTGAGAGTAAAATAAAATTTCCATGAAAAACTTCCTCAAAAACTCTGAGAGTAAATAAAAATTGCCATGAAAAATTTCTCAAAAATCTGTCATTCGGAGTCGACTTTAAACTGTAGGCCCCACCATTCATGTGTAAAAATTAACACCCGCAACATAAGTGGTGTGAGAAACTAGATCGTAATCCTGACTGAAGGATTGTAATGACAAATTATGTATATTATGTATGTGCCTTTTATACTTTCTGTCCAAATCGAATTGAGCCCATAAGTACTTCAATGGCATGGGTTTGGACTCATGAATATTTCCTACCCCTATTCACTATCAATGCAGTAACATCTTAATTTTTTACATTTACATGTGTTTCACAAAATTTACATTACGAAAGTTTACCTTACAAAAAGGTCATTAAAGATCCAAAAAAAAACTTGTTTCGTGTAACAGCTTCCAATGTAATAAACACACCCACTGTATAAATTAATCTTAAAACTAACGTGAGAATATAAAATATTGTTAAGTAATCTGAAAATAAAATATTAAAATTAAGCAAATAATTTAATTACTCGTACCCCAATATAAACAGCAACATTGTAACCATGATTTATAAAATAATCAAACGACTGCTCCCATTTACAATCGCATTTATATGGCTTTGGCAGTTTAAGGTGCGTAATAAAGAAGACAACAAGTGAATTAATTCACCGGCTACCTTGTTTTTTTTTGCAATCAGACAATTGAAAACCATCATTTTCGTTATTGTTTTTTGCACCTTTTTCTGAATAGTTGTTTTGCCTATTTTGGCATTCGCAAAACAATTATTTCTGTTCTGTTTTCATGCTTTTTTTCAGTTTTCCTTCTAACGTTAATAGAAACTTTAATTAATTAAAACTTAGAAAAACACAAAAGAAAATCTTTTTTACTTTTTTTCTATTTATTTTAAGTTTCGATTTCTACTTCGAAGTAAAAAAAAAATTAAAAATCTTATGCGAGCTTAAATGGCTGACACATTTTCAATAGCATTTGAGTTTTTCGTGTTGAGGCTGTGATTGTAATTTATTTTCAATTATTGCTTGAAAATTAAAGCAAAATTTTGTGAATTACTTACTGCAAGTATTTGCAAAAATATGTGACAAATTGTTTGGCTTCTATGGCTCGTTTTGAAGTCATTAAATGACCATTAATTAGTTCAGCATTAGTTATTGTATACAAGTAAAAAGTAAAAACATATTTAAGGTGGAGTTTTAGGTATTTGGAAACATTTAATTGTCTGTATGATTATCGTTGCTATTATGTTTTCATATTTTTGATCAATTTTAAATCAAATTTTAAATGAAAAATTTTGTGAAAGTGTGTAGATTTTAGGCCTTAAGGTATCTATAAAGTTCCGCTTTTACATGTTTTATTTCTCCGCCGTAGTCTAGTAGGTAGTGTATTGACATATTAGAAGTCAGAACACGCTCTAAAAATCCCAAGTCAGGCATCTCAAGCAAAACGAAATATGAAAAATATTTCTTCGACGACTTCCTCTCATCAGGAAGTCGCCGTAGTCTAGTAGGTAGTGTGTTGGCTTATTAGACGTAAAGTCAGTGTTCGAGACCCAGGCCAGACTTCAAAACAAAATACAAAAAGTATTTCTTCGACGACTTCCTCTCAGTAGATTTCTCGCAAAAACTCTGAGAGTGAAATATAATTGCCATGAAAAAGTTTCTCAAAAATGTGTGAAAACCGTATGTCCATCCATTCATATATAAAATTAACACGCACCACAAGTGTTGTGGAAAGCTAGGTTGTGATCCTGACTGAAGCGTTGTAATAACCAATTATATATGTATGTTGTGTTCTCTTAATTTGTCGTGGGTGAGATGTATCCCTCCAGTATATACTTGTGGTACGATTTATGGCCTTATTTGATCCATTGCTGCATAGCCTGGAGAATTGATATCTCAATAGTTTGCATGAAGGTTAATTGTTTCCAATGTCAAATTTATCATATGTTCACAGCTTATTCAGCTCTACTGCATTAACATAACATAATTGGTCATTACAACGCTTCAGTCAGGATTACGACCTAGTTTCTCACACCACTTATGTTGTGTGTGTTAATTTTTACACATGAGTGGCGGGACCTACAGCTTAAAGTCGACTCCGAAATTGAAAATGTTTTAAAAAAAATACTGAATATTTTCTCAAATTTCTTTGTTTATTTGAAAGTACAATCCTTCCGGTTAATAATGGAAAATAATTTCATTCAAATGGCTGCCTTGGCTGGCCATGCAGTAGGTACAATTTTTAAGCACATTATCGATTGTGTGCAGCTGTATTTCACCAATGGCTTCCCGAATATTGTCCTTTAAAGCGTCAACACTTATCTTTGGCGGCACCCCACAAATAATAGTCCAACGGTGTCAAATCGCAGCTCCGATGTGGCCAAACGACATCAGCTCTGCAGCTGATAAAGCGATCTTCAAAAACAGGGCACAAATTATCGAGTGTAGCTTCGGCTGCGTGGCGCGTATCAATTTTTGTGAACAAAAATTAGTTCAACATGGCCCGGTAACGATCGCCATTGACTGTAACGGCCACTCCTTGCTCATTTTCGAAGAAAAATAGCCCAATTATGCCTCTGGACCAAAATCCGCACCAAACAGTGACTCGTTTTGGGTGCGTCGGCTTTTCAATGTATGCGTGCGGGTTTTCTGTGCCCCAAATGCGACAATTTTGCTTGTCTACATACCCGCCAAGATCAAAATGAGCTTCATCTGAAAAGATGATTTTTTTGCCAGCCGAGGCAGCCATTTGAATGAAATTATTTTCCATTATTAACCGGAAGTATTGTACTTTCAAATAAAAAAAGAAATTTGAGAAAATATTCAGTAGTTTTTTTTTAAAACGTTTTCAAAAAAAAAAGTTATTTGGCGGACCCTTTATGAGAGCTACCACTCCGAGCTAAACCTGAACCTAAATCTAAACCACATAAATAGCGTTCACAGACATGACAGGTGACAGTATGTCTCTATAGGATGTTCCTCTGTTCACATTATTCGTTTGGGGTTATGTTGTATGCAACGCAATTTATACATCTCGTCGTTAATATATAAGCAATCCAGTCAAGCATATCAAATCAAACCTACCACAAACTGATCATAATAAAGGACTCACCACACACTTAGTTACCCGCTAAGGTAACCTAATTTAACTGCTATACTACGTCAGAAATTTGACACTCATCTGAAATATGTCTAAGGATGTATTATTCCATGAGTCTGAATATTATGGTCAATGCATACTGCAAGAGAATTTACTTCGCCATTTAGGGGATTTCCCTATGTAGTTGGTAATTTCGTATCTAGCGATCTTAAGAGATCTCTATTTGCTGCAGGCATGTTGCCTAAGTACTGTTAAAAATACTCTGTTTACACTTCATGTTTAGTGAAAAAAAGGGTGCATGTGTCTTAAGTCTTTTGTTGTCCTATTGAATAAAACCATAATATACATAAGTATATACATAAGTATATTATGACACATATTGTTATTGGAATTTATTGATCCAATCAACATGAATTGTAAGTAGTACAGAGTGTAGAGAATTGCCCAACCCACAATTGAAATTACAAGCAATAGCGAGACTAATTTCTCCTGATTAACAAAATTTAAAAAATCAAAGTTATTGTCTTTTAACATTCAAAATTAAAGCCTATTGGCCTTTTATAAAAATCACCAGCGTCATTATTATTGATATTTTCAAATATTACTGGGATTTGTTTTTTTTTAGTGTCTGTTGCTGTTTTAATCAGAAAAAAATAATTCAAAAAATGAAATCGTTTAGCATAATTTTATGGCTGTTATTGCAAATTATTTCTCAATTACCTCGTAATATTTGGTCAATTTCATTTACATTTTCAAGTATTTGTTGTTGTTGTTGTTGCCACGATTATGATTATTATTGTCCCTAGCAATGCTTAACACAAATTGGCTTCAAAAAGCAAGAAACAAAAGCAAAAAATCAGCATAAATGTAACAAGACAACAGCATTATTATGATGGTACTCCAGACACCCAACAATGAAATTTTTTTTAATTAAAAAAAAACCAAAATCAAGTCACGCTTTTGCTTTTGGCAGGGATTTTATTTCATATTTTTGTTGTTATTACATTGATTTCAAAGCATCATTACACAAAAAAGCCTTTTGGTAGCAGTACGTTACTGCAAAAAAAAATTCCCCAAAATGAAGTTTAAATTTTTGCTTAAATTTCTTTAGGCTTTTGAGGGGTTTTTTAGTTTTCAGGCCAGCCAGCCAGCCAGCCAGCCAGCCTGCAGCCAGCACGAGTTCACTGTCATGCACGTTATGTTCAGAAGTTTACAAACTTGTCGATTTTAATTTGTAAATACTTGCATAATTCTTTTTCATTTATTTTCTGATTTTCTTGGTATAACACTCACTACTCCAAAAAAGCTTTAGAGTAGGCTGTCGTAACTTGTCGTTAAAGTTTCACAAAATGAATGCAAGGCGTCTTGTAGCAAAAATGCTTTATTATGACAAAATAGCCACAGATTTTATGGGAATGAAGTTGACATAATTTGCTTGTTGTTAAGGGTTTTTATTATACAAATTATTTATTAAATTCTGCTGCAGTCCTGAGCCAAGTTAATCAAATAAAAATGAAGTTATTAAAACGGCAAAATGCTGCAAGTCAAACTTATTTATTGATGGGTTGTAATTCCTCTGATGGCATAATACTTCAAATATTTCAAATAAATATCTGGGCTTAAGCTCTAAACTAGCAAATCTTATGGCTGAGAACAAAAAAATGTCTAACTACCCCAATAAGAGTTAAGTTTTTATGCGCGTTGTTCTCAATATTTATAATTTCAGTTAAGGTGCACGTAGTGTAAAGTAAGGAATCGGATACTACGACAGAAGTGATATTAATCTGTACTGTTTTCAAAAGAATTTTTGATTACAGCCTCAATATATGCATGTCTGATTGTATATTTAGGGTTGTGTTAAAGCCTATGGTCTCTTCAAATGATTTATTTATTGTGTGTATAGTTCGTTCGTATAGCAGAGTGTTTGAAAATTAGTCGTCAGTTACTATCAACAGACTCTACAGACTACCACATAAATAGTGGTGATGCACATGAGAGATAATAGTATGCCTCTGTAGGGTGTTTCTCTCTTCACATTGTTCCTTTAGTGTTATGATGTATGAATCGGAATTTATACATATCTTGCTTAGCGTGTGCTCAAACCATCCTAGTCCGGCTCTGGTTCATATGAAATTCACCTAAGTATTGGATTATTCTATGGAGCTGAACATTATTTAAGGCTCCGGAAATGTCAATGCATACTGCGAGAGAATTTACTTTATCATCTAAGGATTTCGCTATACATACATACATACAGACATGATTAGTCATTACAACCCAGGCCAGTCTGGTTTACGAATTAGCTTCTCATATCATTTCTGTTGTGTGAATTCATTTTATACATGAGTGGCAATACCTACAGTGTAAAGTTGATTCCGGCAATTTTTATTTTCTTCCGAAAATCTGAGTTTTTGCCAGAAATCTGTTGAGACGAAGTCGCCGAAGAAGTAGTTCTTCATATTTCGTTTTGTTGGAGGTATCTGGCCTAGGTTTTGAACCAAGGGCTCATGTCTAATGAGCCAACACTCTACCTACTAGAGTACGGCATTGGAATCAATTAATCTTCATATGGTTTCTTGAAAATCGCCGTAGTCTAGTAGGTAGTGTGTTAGCTTGAAAAGTTTCTCAAAAATCAGTCGTTCAGAGTCGACTTTAAACTGTAGGTCCCACCACTCATGTGTAAAATTAACACACGTAACATAAGTGGTGTGAGAAACTAGGTCGTAATCCTGACTGAAAGGTTGTAATGACCAATTATGTATGTATGTATGGATTCTCCAGGCTATGTAGTAATGGATCAACCAAAGCCACAAATCGTATCACCAGCGTATAATTGGGATACTGAATGTATCTTGCTTAACATGTAATCAAACCATTCAATCCAGGTCTGGCTCATATGAAATTCGCCTAAGAATTTGTCTGCCTTTATAAAGAATTATCCAACAGAATGCACACGTCTCTTTTATGGCAAATTAAAAAACTTAAGAAAACCCTCGAAAAAGTCTAATGAGGTCAAATTGCACGATCTCGGTGACCAGTTCAGATTACCTCCATGTCAGATAAGCATGATATCCACTGCGGCATTAGCTGTGTGGCACGTGGATTTGACCTCGTTA
This sequence comes from Sarcophaga carnaria, assembly GCA_958299815.1. Lineage (NCBI taxonomy): Eukaryota > Metazoa > Arthropoda > Insecta > Diptera > Sarcophagidae > Sarcophaga > Sarcophaga carnaria. The sequence goes on along the minus strand of OY283153.1, from coordinate 20,754,952 downwards.
GATTGTTTCTTGAAGGGTTTCTTAATTTTTCACGTTTGATTCATTGGCATTCTGTTGAATAATTCCGCATTATGCGAGTAGCCGTGCATTATCCAATTTAAGAAAGAAGAGGTGGGCAATCATCGAACTATAGTGCTCACTGTTGACATTATTAAAGAAATATGGCCCGAAAGCACAATCAGTCCAAAATCCACATCGAACAGTGACTTTCATGGGTGCCTTTTCTTTTTCTTTGTCTACGTACCCAATTTTATTACTTGTATGTGTTGTTGGATGCTACAACCGTTCCATGGTGATTTGGCAAAACAGACTGAATAAATGGCAACCGATTTGACACATACTCCTATAGCTTCAATAAGATGGTCGTTATCTACTAACTAAGTGCAGAAGCCATGTGCGAGTTAATTCTGAGAGGTTTTAGAAGATTTTTCATGGCAATTAGTTTACTCCTAGAGCTTTTACCAACGATTTATGTTTTCGTTGTACTTTTTTTTCAAGTTGCCAAGTAAACACACTACTATACACATACAATACCTACTACTTAATGTTTCTCAGAGGAATAATTTGTAGCCATTGATTGAAGTTTACATTCTTATTGATCAATGCATTTAGTAATCTGTTCACCTAACCAATCATAAAGATGTCTTAATTTAATGGCGATTAATAAGCGACTTTTGTTTTTTAAAGTGAATGCCTAAACGCTGTAAACATGAGGGATTTTATTGTGATTTTTACAAATTTTTTTTAGGATTTTAAAGATTTATGCTGCAGAAACCGTCAATTTTAAAAGCAAACAAAAGGTCCGGCACTTTACCTTAATGGGCTTTATTTTATGGGCTTCAAAGTGTTTTTAGGAGGAGGGGGGGGGGGTGTATATATTTATTAACTTTGACAAATTTACAGTTGCTTTAATAGAAATTAAAATGAATAAATATGGTGACTTTATGAGCTTTAAGTGACTTGACAATTTAAATGAAAAAAAAAACAAAAATTGAAATCGTAAATGAAACTTGGAAATGAAAATGAAAAACTGAATATGTTTCAAAGCTTTTGCGATTTTTTTTTTTCGTTTTTGTTTTAAAAGAATAAGATTTTTGCATAAAATCGTGATTTATTTTTTATCTTTTTTTCTAAATTTTTTTTCAAATTTTTTTTTTGTTTTTGTTTTTCTTGATTTTGTCTATTTACGTGTTGTTTAAGATATATTTGGGTGTTCCGGTAACACGTTTATTTGTTACTTTTAATTTCTAAAACATTCGCTTGTTTTTTCCCCCTCTATTTTCATGCTCCAATTTTTGTGTTTATTTTTTTGGATTTTTTTTTTCTGTTTTTTTTTTTTCAAAACTACGATTAGTTGCTGTTTTATTTGTTTAAATAGATTTTTGTTGTTCACAAAAAAAAAATTAAAATTGTGGCACGAAAAATATTAGAGGTTTCTATGGCTTGAATTTGAATCAAAAAAAAAACGATTTTTTTTTCAAATTTTCGATATTGGGGCGTGGGTGATTCGTTTTGTTTATTGTCTGTTCACTGTCGTTTGGGCTTTAGTTCCATTGATTTGTTGAAAACTATTTAAAAATTTTGTTTAATTTGTATATTTATGTGCTCTCCATAATGTTGGTCGATGAATTAAAAAATATTTGTAATACCCATAGTTTTAACTAAGACCACTGCGGCGTTTTGTACAACTTGGGAAGAAAACCAAACAAAAAAAAATTGAAAAAAAACATGAAAAAAATTACATAAAATCCATACAAACAATAAAAAGTGAAGGTGCTTTAATAATAAAAAAAATGCTTCTAAAAAAATTATTTTAAATTTATTACATAAAAAATAAATTGTACTTAAATTAGCAACAACAACACCAAACAAAAAAAAGAGGGGAAACACATTTACAACAGCCTCAAATTGAAATTTAACAAATAATAGAATGTTTCAGTCTTTATAGAACAAAAAAAAAACTTAATCCGATATGCTGTACAAAGATACGCCTTCTAGAATAAAATTCATTCCAAAATTTATTGTGTTGAATTAAGAGAAAAAAGCAGTTGCAACCCCTTGGAATTACTTTCAATTTTAAATATTAAAAAAACAACATCAAAAATAATTCTTATTTGTTTAGAGTTTAAAAATCAATTATTCACACAGAATATCTTCCACTTAAAGAAACGATAGGAATGATGTTGGCGGCATTTGTTGCTTATAAAGCTTGTATACGGAGATCAGAGTTCTGGGTGTATATTCCATATAAACGCTTCCTATCTCTGAATTTAAAATAAACAAAGCGTGTGTGAGATATCATCGAAATTTTATATTCATTTGAAAGACCTATTGATGCCATTGGACGGTGTCCAACATACATACATACATACATAATTGGTCATCACAATCCTTCAGTCAGGATTACGATCTAGTTTCTCACACCACTTACGTAGTGTATGATATTTTTTAAATGAGACCTAAAGTTTAAAGTCGACTCCGAACGACAGATATTTTGGGAAACTTTTCATGGCAATTTTATTTACTCTCAGAGTTTTTGCCGGAAATCTGCTGAGGGAAAGTCGCCGAAGAAATACTTTTTGTATTTCGTTTTTGATGTCTGGCCTGGGGCTCGAACCCTGGCTTTACGTCTAATAAGCCAACACACTACCTACTAGTCTTCGGCGACTGTGTCCAACATCAAATTCAATTGGTGCCATTACAGCCGTCGTAGTCTAGCAGGTAGTGTGTTGGCTTATTAGAAATGAAGTCTTCCCAACAAAACGAAATACGAAAAAATAATTCTACGGAGACTTCCTCTGGCAAAAACTCAGAGACGAAATAAAATCGCCATGAAAAAGTTTCTCGAAAACTTGTCGACTTTAACCTGTAGATCATGCCACTCATGTATAAAAATTAACACACACGACATAAGTGGTGTGAGAACACAGATCGTAATTTTGACTGTAAGGTTGTAATGACGAATTTTGTTTGCATGTATGTACATAGGTATGTATATGTGTCGAGTCAGAATTAGAGAGTAGCAGACTTTTACTTTTTTACTTTTATCTACGCATGCCAACCCATTATGCAACCACTTGTGCAAAGAGACACTGTAATGGAGATACCCTAGGGTATCTAATTTAGTCTGATGATAAATATGCAACAACAGAGATGTTCCTCTTATCTAATTAACACACTTGATTGGTACGTATCCGATCGAATTTATGTGGGTATTCGATAAGACGGTGCCTGCTCTAGCAAGTTCTGCAGTTAACAATTACGCGGCATATGAAATCATATCCTACTGATCAAAAACTACAGCGAGAATCAATCCAGAGAGTCACAAGATGGACCTGAAGATAATACGTGCCTTAGCTGTTAGACAGAATAGAAGCTCTAGAAGTTGAAGATTCCTTATCCCTTATTCAGCATCAATACCGCTGCATGATATATGGTCATTACCTCGACCTGAAACACATTACAATAGTCATACGGTGTACAGTAGCAGTAATCTGAGTACGAAAAAATCCAGCATACACTTAACTTCATGCCTAATTGATCATTACAACCCTACAGTCTGGACTACAACCTAGTTTCTCACAACACTTTTGCTGTGTGTGTTAATTTTATACATGAGTGGCCAGAACTACAGTTCAAATTCAACTCCGAACGAAAGATTTTTAAGAAACTTTTTCATGGCAGGTTTATTTACTCTCAGAGTTTTTGCCAGAAATCTGCTGAGAGGCAGTCACGGAAGAAACATTTTTCCATATTTCGTTTTTCAGACGATCGATGTGGAGCTTGAAACTGGCCTCATGTCTAATAAGCCAACACACAACCTACTAGACTAGGGCGACTTTGACCTGCGTTGCATTTCTAATAGAATCTGAAACTTAATGGAGGTTTCACTTCTTATCTCAAAATAAAGGAGTTCACCTAGAACCCTTGATCTACATTGCATGAAAGACAACTTTCAGCATTATTTTCTTAACTGTTGAAAGATTTTAAATAATTTTCAAAAATTTGTTTCTTTTAATGACGTAATTTGTCATGACAGGTGATTTTTAATCGCATTAACGAATATGACATTGCACGTGATGTTGCAGCTGTTACAATACTACGACAATTGATTCTACAAATGCAAGTATACACGCATCTCAAAGGCAATTTAAAGTAAAACATTTTTAAATTACTGCCCATAATTACAATGTCTGCAGCATAAATGAAAACAATTAATTGGGGGGTTTTTTCAAAGCAATACTTGCTGCCATTAAGAATCATTCCTAAGGAATCTCGTTCGAAATATTAAATTTTTGTTGTAAATAATGCCACTTAAAATGGTTTTTAAAAGCCAAGTAAATAAAGAATTAAAAACATTAAAGTTGCAAATGACTTGATTTGGCTAAAATATTATTAAGGCAAGTAAACATTTGAAATGAAACTAACATAACGAACGCATACCATATGGCATACCATTCGACTGTGTGGCTACAAATATAAAGAAAACATTTGTTTTATTTTATTGAAAAAAATTAATTAAAAGTAACGATTTTTAAATGATTTGCTACTAAAGCATGCAGTAAAATTTGTTAGTGTCGATAAAAGAGATCAATTAACAGCTCAAGGTCATTGAAAGACTAAAGAAAACCATACAGCACAGGCTGTTATTGGCAATATAATGTCTTAAGCACGACTTCCAAAAAAAGAAAAAAAACGCTTACGAATATGATGAATAAAATATCGTAAATAATTTAAAGGGGAATTAATTTTTATTTAAAAAAAAAAATAAACAAGAATCTTAAAAAAAACAAATCCAAACAGTAGTCGTTTGTTCACACCAAATGCTTATTTAACTTCGAACTGATAATGATGGTGTTTGTTAGATTGGTTTTGGGGTGGCGACCACTACTACTAGAACCAGCATCAGCATCAGCATCAGCTGTGGCATTAGCACTGCAAAATTAAATTGATTGGAGGTGGCGGTCAGCGGTCACATTAACAAACACGCCTGCAAATCGATACAATAATGGATTGTAAATAGCATACGACTATGTATGTATATATGTATGTATTAAACAAATATTAACAAAAATTTAGAAAAATAAAATGTTTTAATTATTTGCCTCTACCATATGTCTGCTCAGAGTTTTTTCTCTTTTTGGCTAATTACACACACACACAGTTGTAACGAGATGGTGTTAAAAGTCCAGCACGTTCTCAAACAAACCTTATTCATGAAATTTCAATGAAAAACTTTTTTTGTTATTATTTTTGCATTGATTGTTTGATTTTATGTGCAGAATGAAAAATATGATTGAATTTTATCATGACACAATAATGGTTGGCTGCAATAAACTGAATGCTACACGGTTTTGTGGAAATAAAATTTTATAACAACACCACAGCCAATGAAAAATGTTAATGACGTTAAATAAATAGAGAAGGTGGGGTAAAGTTAGGGCATGTACACACAGTTACTAAATAATACGTACGGTTAAAAAATTGCCGAAATTTTTTAACTAGTCCGTTTTCGTTGAAAATCTTTATAGTTTCCTTGATGTTAAGACGGTCTTTTGCATTGGTTAAACAAATTTCTTGGTTCACAAATTTCTGAACCAAAGCAAAAGACCGTCTTCAAATCGAAGAAAGATGTCAGACAATTACAAAGATTTTCAACGAAAACGGATCGCTTAAAAATTTCTGAAATTTGTTAACTTTTGTGGGCCTGTGCAAGTTCACAAAAGTGTACATCAGACCCACAAAAGTTAACAAATTTCAGAAATTTTTTAACCAAGACCGTCTTAAAATCGAGAAAAGTTGTCAGACAATTACAAAGATTTTCAACGAAAACGGATCGGTTAAAAAATTTCTGAAATTTGTTGACCGTATGTATACTTTAGTGGCTATGTGTAAGTTATAGAATGCAAGCCATTAAAAGCTTTTAAAATCTATCATGATGTAGGAATGTTGCCTAAGTACTAGTAAGACTATAGGCTTTTCACCTCGGCTTTAATGTGTAAGAAAGTGTGCTTGTGTCTTAAGTCTGTTGTTGTCCCATTGAATAAATACGTGTATATTTATATGAGCTCTCAGCAGATTTCAGGCAAAAACCCTGAGCATAAAATAAAATTGCCATGAAAAGTTTTTCAAGAATCTGTTGTTCGGACTCAACTTTAAACTGCAGGTCCTGCAACTCATGTATAAAATTAACACACACAACATAAGTAGTATGAAAAGCTGGGTTGTAATCCTGGCTAAAGGGTTGTAATGATGAATTATGTATGTATCAGAGATCAGCATTGAGTATTCAAAAAGATGAGTAGATTCGAATCATACTCATAATTTCTGACACTTATACGCATTCATACTTATTTTAATGTCATACTCATACTACTCATATTTGAAGTTTGAAACACTCATGGTACTCATGGTTAACAATACGCATGATGTTGTTGATTTCGACTCTGCATGACTCATCGTATATAAGAATCACAAAATTAATATAATTCACGTACGAACACTACAATACTCACTAGAAGGTTGTGTGTTTGCTCTGCTTGCTGTCTTTTTCTTTTTCTTTCTTCTTTTCTTTGTAAATACAACAACAACTAGGACTGTAAATTTTGACGAATGATTCGAATCACTCTAATCATTTATGAGTATTATAAGTATTTTTCTAAATTTTTATAAATCTGAATGAGTAGCCGTATGAATCAAACACATTTCGATTGTTATGAGTTTGATGTCAACGTTGTACTCATACTCATTGCAACCTGTACTTATAAATCAATGTTGTAGAGAGTACGAATAAATCAGAGTAGTTGGATTCAATACTGTTGACTCACTCATACTCAAAATTTCATGAGTACTTATGAGTAGCGAAAAAATGATTCATTGCTGATCTCTGGTATGTATGATGGATTTTTCGTAGTCAGATTACTACGTGTGACTATTGTAATGTCTTTCAGACTGAGGTAATGGCCATAAACCATTTTGTAGTATTGATGCTGAGTAAGGTACAATGGATCTTCAATGACTAGCATTTCTATTCTATTCAGGTCCATCCAGTGACTCCCTGGATTGATTCTCGCGGTAGTTTTTTATCAGTAGACTATGATTTCATATCCCGTGTAATTGTGAACTGAAGAACTTGCAGACACCGTCTTACCGAATGCCAACATAAATTAGATGGAATACGTACCAATCAACTGCATAAATTAGATAAGAGGGACATCTCTGTTATTGCATATTTATCATCAGACCATTACAGTATCTCTTTGCACGAGACGTTGCATAATCTGTTGGCATGCGTAGATAATTCACACATACATACATAATTGGTCACTACAACCCTTCATAATTCACTCATCTGAAAATAATTACACAGAAGTCTCCTACTGTCTATCTCTGGCTCGACACAGATACATACATACATACATAACTGGTCATTACAACCTTTCAGTCAGAGTTTCGACCGAACTTCTTACACCACTTATGTATTGTGTGTTCATTTTATACATGACTGTGGCGGAACTTTCAGTTTAAAGTCGACTCCGAATGAAAGATTTTTTGAGAAACTTTTTCATGACAATTTAATTCACTCTCACAATTTTTGCCAGAAAGCTTCAGAGAGCAAGTAGCCTAAGGAAGATTTTTCATTTTTCGTTTAGTTGGAGATGTCTGACCTGGTGTTTGAACCGAGTGCTCATGTCTGATAAGCCCTACCTACTAGACGACGACGAGGTTGTGGTCTACTGTGCTTCGTACCCCATAAGTTCGCATGAATTTTATGCTCTTCATGCTAATTCATGAATGAAATAACTGTCTAGTTGTCAAGATCACTAGATACAACATACATTAATGGAGCGTTTCCTATCTCAAGGATAGAATCTGCTTAAAAAAATTAAAACAATAGAAGCCTTGAAAGACATCCTACGTAAATCTACAACTTCGTTTGATATTTTGTTTGAATTTTATTTTCAATTTCAAATTTTTTTTACAACCACCATACAGCTGGAGTGTTTGTTTAGTAAACTTTTAATTTGCCATGAAAAATTATGAACAACCATAAGAAAAACCCTTTAAAAACACTCATAATTACAGGGTCATTTCATATGTAACAGACAACCTCAACTAAATAATGGAGCACATGAGAAAAAAGAAAAAAAATGAAAAAAAAAAAATTAACACGCGCCGCCAAGCCATTGCTACGTAATGAAAGTGAGTGTATTTTGGTTTAATTTTTGCAAAAAAAATTATCATGTTTTTGTATAGAAAACGTGTAACGAATTTTACACAATCTTTTTGGAGGCAAAATGGTAGAGGCAACAGTGGCAGTGGCAGTATTAGCATCGATTTCAGCTGAACAACCCACATGTCATTTAATTGCATGTTACGATACGATACGATTGTTACGATTGTTTTCAAAAGGAGGAGACTGCATGTATAGTAGTGTTGGTTTATTAGATTGTCATGCAATTACCAGCTGCTCAAGCAAATGCATGTACTTAAGAAGCGTTTTACCTTATGAACCTAATTGCCTGTGTATTGAATGAAATTGTTTTCATTCTAAGAAGAAGATTCGTAACCAGTTACAAGATATAAAGATATAGGATTTCTTGTAAACCAAACTTAAGAGATTTAAAACTTAAAGTACCGACCCAAAAACTGTATGTAATGCATATGTGAATGCTTAAAGAAAGCGGGTGCAGCAATTGAACTTTTACTGAAGTAAACAGAAAGAAGCACATAAAATGCCACTAAGAGAGCAAAGCTGAAGTAACAGGCATGAAATTATGACAGCATTTTTTATGATCAGCATGCAAGAAAGCATCAGTTTTTTTTCACAAGTCTCGGCATATAAAGAAACTCAAGCAACAAAGTTGCTTTAGGGCTGTATATGATACTCTATCCAATAGTCAATGGGCTACCATTTACCAGCCACCAGTTGCAAACAGTCTACTACAGCCTATATTGGTGGCTGCCACATAAATACATCACATACTTATTATATGTATGTGTTTATAAGCACATACTCACACTCTTTTACACGGCTTACATTCAATTGAAAATAATATGTTTGAAAAATGAAAAACATATGTTTGCCATAAAATTTCTTGCAGCATGCAACACATGCAATGCCGTCGAAGGCATGTTTTTCTAGCCGTCATCAGTGTCAGTATGTATTGGCTTTTGCCATCATAGACACATGCATTGTTATGCAAATTGTTATTATTGTAATATGCCTCCTGCACTCCTACCTTTTTTTCGTTTTCTTTTACTTTTCGTATCAAAAGAAAGAAAAACATTTAAATAAAACTCTATTATTTGGCGATAAATACTTAGAAAATAAAAATGAAAATAAAAATTAAAATTTCACACTTGCCACAAATGCTACTTACTCTGTGTGCCTTATACACAATGCCACAGCGTGAGGAGTTGTTAAGAGTGAGGTGAGTATTAAACTGTTGCCTAACAAAAGGACCACAACGTTGAGGGTAACGATATAAACAAATGGAAAAAAAGGCGACGTATGTAATAGGGTAACACGGAGCGGCTTGTAACTTGTTTTCTTGACAGATTTTTGTTTTTGAAAAATATCAGGTCAGCTCAAAGGGAGTTTAAGAAGACCTCTGTGTCTTGCACAAGTTGGTATAACTGGTCCTACAAACAGATCTGATTGACTAGAGCTACAGAAACTATCGGCAGCATAATTGCAGACAAGTCTTACACGGGCTGTCATAACCTAACAAATTGAGCAATTGACAGCTTACACCTTCGCTGTTGCCTGTACATAACCAGCAAATTTTATTATTTTGAAAGTAATTAGAGTGCATATAACAATATGGAGGCGAAATACTCTGTAAGAGAGTGACTATAGTCTAGTAGGTAGTTTTTTCGCTTACTAGACGTAAGGCCACGGTACAAGCACCAGGTCAGACATCAAAACGAAATATGAAAAAATATTTCTTCGGGGACTTTCTCTCAGCCGATTTTTGACAAAAGTTCTGAGAGTAAATAAAAAAATTGCCATGGAAAGTTTCTCAAAAATCTGTCGTTCGGTGTCGACTTTAAACTGTATTTCCCGCCACTCATGTATAAAATTAACACACACAACATGAGTAGTGTAAGAAGATAGGCCGTAATCGGGACTGAAGGGTTGTAATGGCCAATTAACTAAGTAAGTAAGTAAGAGTGACCATTCAGTGGTATACGGATGAGTTAAGAACAAATAGTGAGGCAGGTGTTGCTTCTATGCAATCGAAACTGGTGCTCAATTAAACTGGGGTAAAAAGTACAAAAAAAAAACTGGGATGAAGTTGCGGCAGTCTAGTAAGTAGTGTGTCGGCTTATTAGACTAGAGCCCGTGGTTCTATACCTAGCTCAGATATCTACTGTAAAACGAAACGAAATATAAAAAATTATTTCTTCGGTGACTTCCTCTCAGCAGATTTCTGGCAAACTCACTGAGACTGAAATAAAATTGCCATGAAAAGCTAATCAAAAAACAATTTTGTCTTTCGAAGGCGACTTTAAACTGTAGGTCCCGCCACAAACGGACAAAAATAACGCACCCACCATGGGTGCTTATGAGAAGCTTGGTTGTAATCCTGACTGAAGGATTGTAATGGCCAATTAAATAAGTAAGTAAGTAAGTGAGGAGGTATGAAATTCCTGACATTAGCAATACTATCTGACAGTCTGCCTCCTATCCGGGCACTCGGCTTAAAAGGGAATAAAAGTAGGTAAAACATGATCACCCCCTGCTAATTCTATTGCCGTGTGGGAATTCACGGTAATGAACATAAAGTCGCCGAAGTCTTCTAGATATCATGTTGGCTTATTAGAGGAGGGCGTGTGGTTCAAAACCTAGCTTAAACATCTGGAATATAATGAAATGTGAAAAAATATTTCTTATGGCGGTTTCCTCTTAGAAGTGCTCTGGCAAAAATTCCGAGAGAGAAATAAAATTGGCATGAAAAGTTGCTCAAATCTATCGTTCGGGATCGGAGTTAAAATGTATGTGTATATGTATGAATTTGGGTGGTGTTGATAAGCTAGGTTGTAAAACCTGACTAAAGTCTTGTATTAACCAATTAATTAAAAGCATTGTAGATAAGTTACGCTGCTGTCGTTCTGTCGTTCGGAGTCGACTTTAAACTGTAGGTCCCACCACTCATGTATAAAATTAACACACACAACATAAGTGGTGTGAGAAACTAGGACGTTGTACAATGGGTCAATTCGACCTCCGGGTACTGTACTTGTCTTAATTGACAAGTACACGTCCTCTAACCTAATCTAACATAACCTACGCTGCTGTAAAGGCCCGAATCCTTCTTTCTTTTAGAAGAAAAGTTTTCAGTCGTTGCAGGAGGGCTGTCCAGCAAAACGTAATATGGTGGCCAATTGCCGACACTTTAAGCAGTTCATGAAACAATATCACAACGAATACCATACAGCGGAATTAACATGGAGATGAAATTCATATATAAAGAAGGCAAACTGATGTAGAAATATGTATGTTATGGGAAGCAGAGGTTGAGGGTAAAAACTGAGGCGAAGTAAGAACGTTGGTACAAATTTGTTGATATGATTCATATCAGATTTCTTACGTTTCCTGTTCAAATAATAATTTGATGCAAACATAATTCCTTTTTAAGCCGTTTAACATTCAATCCATAAGCTTCAATTCGTGGGTCAGTATTTGCTTTGTGGCTTCAATGATTACTAACTTATCTAAAGGAATGTAAATGGGCTGCTGTTATACTTAAGCAATCTTATTTTGTAATAAACTTTCTTTCTTTTGCTAAAATACAAACACATGGTGCTTCAATATTATGTTGCACCCTACTATCTAACCCAACATCAAATTAAATCATACCATATGCATGCATAAACGCCAACTTCAACGTACTAGTACTAGTACGCTGTATATCGTGTAAATTTTTAATGTATTCTTTGAATCTTTTTTTTTCTTCACTCTTTGGCCATAAAACTGGCAATATGTCAATCGTGGTTTTCATAAATCACTCAAAAAGAAATATTAAAATTAAAACAACGACAACAGCTACAATTTACAACCAATTCAAGTAATAAAACAAAAACAGAATAAAAGAAACTCTAATAAACAGCATGCAACACACAACACAATTGAAGGCAATATGAAACGCTTGCAACTTAAATCAATCATTTCTTGCATACACATGAATAGAAATTATTACATGCTGCTTAGATATGCTATGTAATGACAAATGCAAAAAACAATTAAAATTTCAATTTCATATCAAAATGAAAAGAAACCGAAAAGAAATGCTTTTTTGGTTTTTGTTTCTTTGTGAAAACACTTCAAAACAAAGAAAAGAAGAAAATGTAATGCGGAAAACTCTTTTGTAAAATTAAATTGAAGATCACAACGTCTGTTCGATTGTGAATGGTGGGAAGAAATTTGTTCAGTTTATAGTAATAACAGGGTTCAACACCTCTTTAAAAAATGAATTCGATATTCCATAGAAATCAAAATGAGGCAATTGATCTTTGGGTGAAGGCGCGTCACTGCTCACTGTACAGCACACTTCCAAACTAAACGTACTCCCTTAAAATAGTAACTTCTGCAACCAACTTATATTAAATTTCCCTAATAAGTCTCTCCGGGTCCTATTGCCCTTAGGAACCTCAGGACATTGTTCGGTATCAGTAAATCTAGTAATTGTTTTCCACCCAAGCGTTTCCTTCTGGCATGGCTTAATGCTGCACAGTGTGTTCCTAAGTCTGCATTCTGGAGATTTTTCTTTTTCAACACTGAAGCTACATATTAAGCTTGAACGTATTCCTATCCTCAACAAGTATTCTCAAACCTTTTTCTACTATTTCTGCGATTGTCTTAAACATGTATTTACCCTAAATTCTATCTACTCTTTTGCCGACTGCAACCTTCTACTTTAAATTTTTCATTCCTCAGAAAACTTCTTTTCACATCAACAGCGTAGAAGCTTTCTTCTTGATAAGTTCCTTTACTGGTTTATCGCTCTGAATATCCACAAGAACCTAGTTACCGGTTCTAAGGGTAACAGAAGCTGTCATGATGTGGAGGAAACTGAATTGGTGCAACATCTTGTATACGAATGCAGAACAGACGTCCTCGGTTTCTGGGTGAGAGAAAGTTTGAAGATCGAGGCATTGTGGCGAACGTGTGGCGAACGTGCCACTACTGATGCATCATGACAAGGGGGCTTACCTCCTTACTCTGGATAACACAATAGGCCGTATGGTCACCAAGTAAACTTGCCTGTGAAAGGGAAACTATACGCTAAGTTAACCTAACCTCAATATTGTTAATCTTAAGCCAACTTCTGAGAAGCTAATAACACACTAAGAGTTCTGTTCTCTTTTTCTTTTCAAGCCAGTGCTCACAACATTATCTTCCGATGGCGTAAGCTATTTTTTGAAAGATACTTGCCAGTTTCTTCAAAAATTCCAAGTATTTCGCTCTGAGATCATATACTATTCTATTCACTTTTTCTACTCAGATTCGTTGGAAACCATTTCCTGGTTGTAAGGATGGTCAAACCTGTCTCTAATTATCCTTATTACAGTGTTCAATGTCCTTCTCATTCCAAGCGTTATACCTACGCAAGTCAGACTCTGTGTCTTATTTAATTCCACCTGAGGAGTTATTAAATTTCTCTTGCTCTTCTAGGCAGTGGCCCCATAAACCGCAATTGACCTGTGGTTCCTAGTATGCATTGAATTCATTATTCTCAGTTTATTGTCTCGTACTAGACTCAGATATTTTGTTTCCACTTTCTATTAGATTGATAATACTTCTTCCTTTTGAGAGTCCCCTACTTTTCGCACTACCGTAGTATTTCCCGCTGTAGTTCAGTAGTTAGTGTACTGACTTATTAGACGTGAGACTATGGGTCAAACTCCATATCAGAAATCTCCCACAAAACGAAAAATTAAAAAATCTTTCTTTGAATAATTCCTTTCAGCAGATTCTTGGCAAAATCTCTGAGAGTGAAATAAAATTGCCATGAAAAATTTCTCAAAGACGTCTGTCGTTCGGAGTCGACTTTAAACTGTAGGTCCCGCCACTCGTGTATAAAATTAACGCACACAATATAAGTGGAGTGGGAAGCTAGGTCGTAATCCTGACAATTATGTATGTGCGTATGTAGAACTATCAATATTTAGAATTATCTGCCATGCAGATATGGAAGGGAATAATATTGAATAGAATAATTTAAACAACAACAAATTTTATGGCAATGCAAACATTAGTTCAAAAAGGTTTTGATGTACTTTTTCAATTAAAAAAATGTGCTGCAGAAGCACAACGTTTGCTAACCAGAACCACACTAGATATCTTCATTGGCTTCCTTCACAGAAATTAAGCTTTGCCCAACATCCTTGACGAAAAGATAATCCGCATGTTTGATGGTTTTTAATGGTATCAAACGGATATTATGTATTACGACCTGTTAGAATCCTACTCCTTTATGGCTTTTAAAGAGTTAAGAAAACATGAAACTGTGTCGCATTTATGAACTTAACATTGGAAAACTTGAAAACTGACAATGACGTTCGATTAACGTTAATCGACATGTTATTCTCTGTTTATTTATTTAATTTTTCTTCTTTTTTGCCAGTCATTTTTATAATTTTTTTCCCATAATCATCCACTTAAAAATTTTGTAAAATTTCATGTTTCGTTGCCAATTGAGATTTATTTTTAGCCATGACTTTAAACCGCTAAAAATTCTGTTCAAGAAAAATCATTAACGTGATACCAAATGAACATTGACTGGAATTAGTCAGTGGCAAAGACATTTTAGGTCATTAATAATAATAAAAATAATAAAAATAATTATTTTAAATAAATTGAATAGCCGGTGGTGTAGTTTAATGGCAGTATTGTTGTCCCCCACAGTGATACTTCATGCCTATTAAGTGGTATTAAATTAAAGGCAACAACGATTTCATTATAAATTTCAATCAATAACAGTGTGAGCCAGAGCTAAGGAATATTTTCTTTAGAATAAGAATCGAATAAAAAAAGAATTAAAACGAATATGAAGTAATTCAACACTGGTCCCACTATATTTGGCTTAGGATTTTTAGTTTCTCTGATGGCCTTATAAGACATATTTAAAAAAAATTATTTTTGTTTTTTGTTTATATTTTAACAATTCAATTTAAGCTTAATTTTATTATTTTTCTGTCCTTGTAATATTGGGTGTAAAAATGTAATAATGCGGAATTTTTTATAAAATTTTCGAAATTTATTGTGTGCTCTTAAGAGTCCAAGTGTCTTAAGAGGTCACTGGATTATCGGCATACACCTAAGCCGTCAATTGGCGTTATTGTGTACTTACCATTAAAGGAATACCAACCATATTTTCGATGTGAAGTCTGCAAACTCTCTTAGCTTCTTCCAGTGCACTCCAGTGTGATTAGTCTACTGCCGTAAAATACTGGGATCTAAAGTACGCAAAAGATGGACAATGAAATAATAAGTGTTACATACATACACACATACATACATACATGTAAACATACATGTATACATACATACATACATGTATACAAACATACAGCACGGCCAGGTGAACTTCCACCTGACACAGTTGCTAACAGGCCATGGATGTTATAGAGCATATCTCTATAAGTATGGTCACGACGTGGATGAAGCATGCCCTGAATGCCGGAATGAAAGGGGAAACGGCGGAGCATGATTTCTTTACTTGACCGCGATACGATAATCAACTAAATTGCCTGGAGAGGACAATAGGATACCAAGTAACACCCGATAATGTAATTAAACTGATGTTAACCTCATATGACAATTGGAACCCAATATGTGTTTTCGCAAGGAAGGTATTGATGCAGCAAAGATTGACTGAGAGAGCAAGGTCAGCAAAATTGGAAGGCAGCACTCACTGTATCTATATCCCCGAAGTAATACCTGATTGTGATCCCGGGGGCGGGAGGGGGGTGACTGGTTGGAAGTGTGAGGAACGAGGTTGGGTTTATACATAGGCACTCAGCAAGCTGCGAGTAGGCCTTGTGGCGAATAGTGCACATTGGGTCGGCCGGGCTACCAATGTCTTTTGAAGATTCCCAGCCTTTAGCTCGTAAAGCTATAAGAAAAACACATATATACATACATATCTACATACATATATAATTGGTCATTACAACCCCTCAGTCAGAATTACAACCTAGTTTTTCACACCAATTATGTTGTGTGTGTTAATTTTATACACGAGTGGCATAGCCTACAGTTTAATGTCGACTCCGAACGACAGATTTTTGAGAAACTTTTCATGGCAATTTTATTTACTCTCAGATTTATTACCAGAAATGTACTGAGAGGAAGTCAGCGAAGAAATATTTTTCATATTTCATGTTTTTGGAGTTGTTTGGCCTCACGTCTTATAAGTCAACACACTACCTACTAGACAACGACGACATCATATCATGATCTGCGCTCATAATTTCACAACTCCAATACGTTTCAGTAATACGTGTGAAATGGAGTGACCTGTTTTAGCGGTTGTTAGTGTATTGAAGTCGCCGTTACTCATGGTTTACTCACAATCAGGATCTTCTCAGTGTACCGTCCTACCGTATCTCTGTTCCCCAATAGTCTACAAGACGTTTCCGCTTGATTTTGTAGTCTGGTTTTCCTGTACTAAAGCCATTGGGTTATCCAGAAAAGTTTTTGATATCCCATTCCTGGATGCTCTTGGCCAAATTGTCATGCGACTATAAGTGAAGATATCTACATTCCTATACGCCCAGATTATTAAAATATCATACCGCAGACAGGATGAAGGAAGGTGCTTAATGCATGCTCTGCAGTCAGTAGAGTCATCATCCAGTCGTGGTGCAGTGAGTCTACGACACTGTGTTTCCAACGGTTTTCACGAAGCTGCATTATATGTTTAGAAGCTCTAGAGATAACAATTCGGAGTAAGATGCTAGACAAGATGAAAAAATATGTTTCTTTGGGTATATAGGGCGTCATTGGTAGCATTACTAAGGCCTCGATGTACATGACTCTAGAAATACTTTCGGTGGAGATGTAGTTTGAAGACAGGCGGCAAGAAACCTTCACAGGTTCTTGAAAGGCAATTTTTGCTGGAATAGAGGATAAATCCGTATTCTGGGGGTTGTTGATTTGAGCATATGGGCCCTGTGTCCACGATTTACGGACTACATGTGTGTCCTGGGTATGTGACATCGATTGGCTGGGCTCAGCAGTTTTTCTAGGCAGGATGTGATGTAAGTAGTCTAGTTAGCGATTTTTTCATAAAATTGTAAGAGATGGCTCGAGGACAGACTTGGACTTGGGACGGGGTGTTTATTTATGCATGGCTTTAAGCTGACCTATAGCCTATCTATTGAGTGCTCTGTATTCCACGATAATATGTTTCAACTGCCAAGATGGTGGAGTTAGTTTCAGAATGTATTGCTGCTTGGGGCCAAGAATCAGTATGTGCGACAAGAGCATCTTTTTCTGCAGGATTTGCAGTAACGTGGTAGAGCCGAAGTCTATCTTTATACTGAGTCAGTCCTGCTGTCTTTTTGTTTCTTTCAAGTGACAGCAAATGACTGATGCTTATCCTCTACATTGCTGTGGAAGCTAATGAAGAAACAAACCATCGTTCTATCTGTTGTTAATACCGCTAAGTTACAAGCTATACCCCTAATATATTAAATTTTGCCTTAGGAAATCAGCCCCAGGAGCAAATCATGTTTTTTGCGAAGTCTGCATTGATTTTAAAATCAAAATCACGATTGGAATGAAGTGATCGTCCAGCTGCAATTAGTTAAAGAAAATGTTGAGTTTTGTTCGTATTCTTATGCTATTTTTTTATAAAACTTTTTTTGTTTTTTGTTTAACATCATGTTGTTTAAGTTTATTTTACATAAAAACAACAACAAGTTTTTTTCTTTTTGTGTTGCTTGTTAATGATTCTTATGATTTGAATCTTAATTTCTTAACTAAAACGTACTGTCAGCCTTAATTAATCATGGAAACCAATGCAACAAAATTTGTTTTTCTGTTTTGTTCTCTAATCAGAACAGAATTACTTTTCATTTCTGTTTGAGAAGAAAAAAAAGAGTTCTACTCTTAAAAAGAAACTGAGGAGAACGTTATTGTCGCACGTTTTTGAAGGTGATTTTTAGATTAAGAACACGATATTGAACAGTTTTTGCTGAAATAAGTAGAAGAAAAATATTTGTCGTTTATTCCATGGAACGTTTTGTCGTGCTACAATAAAATAATGATTGAATACGAGATAATGTTTGCAAAAAACGAGTTCATAAAAACTAAATATTACTTAAGATTTGAATAAGCTTCATGCAAAAGAGCAATTAAACTTAAGATATTAAGGATCTCAAAGCTATTTGCAATATTTTTTAGAAAACAATTATAACAGCATAGATTAACTAACAATATGATGACCAACTACACGTTTTTCTATGTGAGAGAATTCATTGCATAAATTTCGATCAGTTTTAGTTACAGAACATGCCAACATTAAAGGTACGCAAGAGAGGATGCTATACGACAAAGCATATCCTCTCGTAGTAGGCATTGATGTTGAGGGATACTTCAATACAGTGATGCAGTCCTTCGACGAGTTTTAAGACCAGTCGCTAATATCCAAAAGGAAAACAAAAGACTTAAGACACATGCACATTTTCTTACTCACTAAAGATGAAGTTGAAAGTCAGCATTCTTATCAGCATTTAGAAAACATGCCTACATCGAAGGAAGACCAGTAGAGACTGCTCTACATTAAGTTATTCATGACATAGACAGGTCCCTCAACGACAAAAAAATGATATTGAAAGATCCTTCAATAGAGTAATCCAATCATAAAACGAGTTTTAAGACCAGTCGCTAATATTCAATAGGAAAACAAAAGACTTAAGACACATGCACGTTTTCTTACTCACTAAAGTTGAAGTTAAAAGTCAGCATTCTTATCACAAATAAATACCAATAAAGACTGCTCTACACGAAGTATTTCATCCCATAGACAGGTCGGTCACTTTTTGTCAAAGTATATATAGGGTTATCCATTTCGTGGTTTCAAAAGTAAACGTAAATAAAACACATATAAAATATTTTTATTCATATTTCTTTTTTATTGTAAAGTTTGAACGTTGACATTATGTCTGAAATACTACATCATTTAAATGACCTCCACGCGAAGTGTTGTAAGCATTGATTCTTTTGAGGTAATTTTCGACCACTTTTTGACTCATATTGGGCGGTATCTCAACCATAACTTGACGAATGTTGGTTTTTAAGTGCTCAAGAGCTGAAGGTTTATCTGCATAAACACGGTCTTCCGCGTAGCCTCACAAAAAAAGTCTAATGGTGTCAAATCGCATGATCTTGATGGCCAGTTGATATCGCCACGACGGCCAGGAAATGTCTCTTGCAATAAAGCCATATTCGCTCGGGTTGTGTGGCATGTGGCACCGTCTTGTTGAAACCACATACTCTCCAAGTCGTATTCTTCAATAGCAGGCAAAAAAAGTCGTTCCATCGTCGTTTTCGAAGAAGTAAGGTCCAATCACACCTTCGGACCAAAGAGCGCACCTCTCTTCAATTACTTGAGGATTCTCAGAACCCCAAATACGACAATTTTGTTTATTAACATACCCACCGAGTGTGAAATGTGCTTCATCGCTGAAGAAAATTTTGCTCGATACGTGGCTGTGGCAGAATCACCATTTTTGTAGTAGGTTTTGATAATTTTTATGCGTTGTATGATAGTTAAGCGATCCATTTTCGTCAATGTCAGACTTTCGACTGAAAAGAAAAAAATTGGTTTCACAACTTAGTTTGACAGATGTCGAATTCCAGTCCCAAAATTTTGAAACCACGAAATGGATAACCCTATATATCCTCTCGTGGTAGGCAATGCTATTGAGAGATTCTTCAATAGTGTAATCCAATCATTAAACGAATTTTAAGGCCAGTTGCTAATACATACATAATTGGTCATTACAACCCTTCAGTCAGGATTACGACCTATTTTCTCACACCACTTATGTTGTATGTTGTTAATTTTATACATGGAGTGGCGGGACCTACAGTTTAAAGTCGACTCCGAACGACAGATTTTTGAGAAACTTTTCATGGCAATTTTATTTACTCTCAGAGTTTTTGCCAGAAATCTGCTGAGAGGAAGTCGCCGAAGAAATACTTTTTTTTTGTATTTTTTTGATGTCTGGCCTGGGGCTCGAACCCTGGCTTTTCGTCTAATAAGCCAACACACTACCTACTAGACCAGTTGCTAATATTCAGTTAAAAAAAACAAAAGACTTAAGACACATGCACGTTTTCTTACTCAGTAAAGTTGAATTTAAAGGCAGTATTCCTTTCAATATTTAGACAACATACCTACAACACAGCTTAAATGGCGTCATGCTACACGTCTTACGTCATGCAGTATCACGAATTTACTGAGAGAAGATTTTGGTTGCAATTAACCTCGCTTTTTGCAACAGTAGCCGTAGTTTAGTAGATAGTATGTTGGCTTATTAGACGTGAGGCCACATTTCACGCCCCAAGCCAGGTCATCTCCAACAAGACGAATATCTCTGATGATTTCTGGCAAAAACTCCGAGAGTAAATAAAAATTGCCATGAAAAGTTTCTCAAAAATTTGTCTTTCGGAGTCGGTTCGGTTCGGTAGGTTCCGCTACTCATGTATAAAATTAACGCACACACAACATAAGTGGTGTGAGAAGTTACATTGTAATTCTGACTGAAAGGTTGTAATGACCAATGTATGCATGTATGTATGTACAGCACAGAAAGATCAGTGGAAACAGTTGTACACATAGCAATCCACTGCGTAGAGTCATAACTAGACGACAGAGTATATGCTCTCTCAGTATGTATTGTATCCAAAAATGTTTACACCGATATATAAATTAAATCATTAGAAGAGCTTCAGTTGAACCAGGCGCTCATAAGCCTGGTTAGCCACATGCTATATAGGTGGATAAATTGTGGTGCATATAACAAATAAAGTCATTATGAAAGGGCAACATCACAGGGAGACATTCTTTCACCTCTTTTGTGGACCACCACTACACACTGTCTTCTAACATTGTTAATTGACAAAAGACTTCAATTCGTCTGCTAAGCGGACGAAGTGCTGATATTTTAGAGAGAAGGGAAACCGAGCCATCTATACATCTAAATATAGAGAAAACTCCCTGAAAATAGCAAATAATTGGGCACAACCAAGAGGGTAAATGTTAAACCGTAAAACACTGACATATACTCATTTACAAGCAAAACGAAGATCGCTTATTACGACAATCCTCGTTGTCTTCGCAAAGAAATACGGACATTCAACAGGGTTGAGGCACTTGGGTGCTAAGTTAGGTAGGAAATTCAAATAGAGGCAACGTCTGCAATAATTAGACCCATACTGGATGGATAGAAAAACTTGCATTGGAATAATTCATAACTAATAATAATAATAATTAATTGCAGAAAATCACTGTAGTCCAGAAGGTACGAAAACCTGTGGTCGAACCCCCGGCTCAGATATCTGGAGAAAAATAAAACAGGAAGTTTCTCAAATCTGTCGTTCAGAGTCGACGTTAAAATGTAGGTTACGCCACTTATGGATAAAATTAGCACTCACAACATGGGGTGTGTAAAAAGCTAGGTGGTAAGTCTGACTAAGAGGAGACTTCCAGACAAAATCCCACTCCGTTTAACATCAGAGAACGCTTCATATATTTACCACAGCCCACTCTGTACAGCATTTTATCGGCTTCGGTATAAAACTCAAGGAGCCCACTGAGAGTTTTAATGCTAAAATCAAATATTCTATCCAGAAAGTTCCCAGAAAGTTATAACCATATGTGGTCGACTTGGATGTCTCTGTATCTTTCTAGAATTGCGGTTCATATTGGTTCAGGACTTAACTGAATTATATCTTGAGGTTGAAGTGAAGCAGATTGAACTGTTGATATGGACAGCTGACTGTTTACATACTTTATCTATTAATCGACTTTGGCAAACGAAAACCGCGTATAGCAAGATTGATTCCACCACAGCCAAATTGAAGCAGTTTGTATCGATGATTGCAATACCCTAAATCTTGCCTGCAGTCCTTTTGGAGATATACAGAGCTATGGTCGTTTTCTTTATCCTTTCCATTGTATTTATATCTCTTTGAGAAGTTTTCAATTCCTTGAAGCTCTTGGTGATAACGTGATAACGTAGTTAAGGATCGACAAGTTAAACGCAGGTATCTTGTATATTCTGGTAAATAGGATCAATTCCGTATTGCGTAAAAGCTTTAAGGCCTAGTTGCACTTCAGAGAAAAGATGCAAAACTGAAAGCCCGATATCATAATGCCCATCTATCCGAATATATATTAGGTTTTAAAACCACATCCTTACGGCTGTTCCAACAAATCCCCTGTAACGATATACCATAGGAAAGGGAAGAGAACTTCACGTTATGGTGGTTCTCTATTAATGGCCCCTGACATAAGAGACTCTCAGAATAGTAAATCCAAATTCAGAATTCCTGTACAATTAAAGAACAGAGTACGTCGCCTACAACCTTGAAATTGTTTTGCAGCTGTTAGTCACCAGGCAGTCGATCCGTCTAGTACCACCGGTTCAACTACTGCCAGTATGTGACAAAGTAAAGTGAATACTGAACAGAAAATCGTAAAGACGTTGTTAAACACACTTTCAAATGCTTTACGCTGAAAACTAATGCATATACCCAAAATAATTTGAATATTTGCTTTCAATTCCACAATAATACCTTCTTTCGTATGCTTTGAATAAGCTGAAGTGAAAAAGAAAATATGATTTTCGATCACTGAATGCTTTTAATTTTATTTTATTTTGTATTGCCAATCGATAAGGTGTGTGTCGAGGAAAGTAAGTGCAGATATCGTTTCCTAAAGGATTTGAATGTGCTACGATTATGATTGTTTGTGATTACACATGAATACACGAGGGAGGGCTGATAAAAATGCTTTTAGAAATAATTTTCAGGAGATGTTCGCTTTCGATGGAATTAAATTGTTTTCAATATTGTCACAGACATTTTGCAGCCCTCGTATATGCATAATTTTCCTACTTTTATAATACCTTTCTCAAATAAACGAAATACACACACAAAGTTATTATTTTTGATTGCTTTTTTACACTTTTTTTCGACGATATTTTTAATATTTTTTCTTTCAATATTTTATCGCATTGTTCATATGTATTGTTACAACTAAAATCTGCTTGAAATATAAGAGTGCTCGTGTGTGTGAGTGTGTATTTTTAATTTGCCATTTTTGTGGCTGCAACATTTTTTGTGGTATTAAATCGAAAAGTATTTGCATGCGGAAGATTATTGTATAAGCAAGCAGCAGCAGCAGAAATATCGCATAAATCATGCCCAAAATGATTATCCTCGTAAGACATTAATTTGTCGTTCGTTTGAGCATTATAATTTACTTTTTAAATTAGAAAATTTAAAAATTTCGTTGTTATTTATCATTTATCTCGATTGATTTACAACACACAACACAGCCGAAGATTAAGTAATTTAAACAATTTTGTGTTAAACAATGTTTTAAAAAGAAAGGCTTTTAATTGGTGGTGTGGGGGTTTAATCGTTGACTACAATTAATGCAAGGAATTTGAAAATGAGAGCAGATCAGGAATGTCGCAGTTGTGGTACAAAGTTTGTAAAACAAAATAGAGCAAAGAGGCGTATGTAGACAATTTTTAGAAGAAGTTTGACAAATTATAATTTATTGTGTTTAAATAATCTGAAGGCATGGTCACCTAGATCAAGTGATTTGACACCGTTAGACTTTTTCTTGGAGGTTTCCACAAATAACAGCGGTCCATAAAGCCAACCAGACGCATGCTATCGGTCAAATTCAACCTGACATATGCGCCAGAGTCATAAAGAATGTGGCAATGTATCAGCAGAAAAAATTGAATTGAAATTCCAGCCAGAGCGGTATACTTAATTTTGGGGAATTTACTTCGAAACAGGGGAGTTTTTTTATCTTCCTGAACTGAAATCTCTGGAAACATACAGGGGATTTTTCTAGGGATAACATTTTAATCTGTTGGGGGTTTTGTTTTAATAAATTTTTCAGTTTTTTATTTGATTACAAGGTGCGACAGTCAAAATACACCCAGAAAATGACAATAAAACAAGTTTGGAGGTTTCAAGAAATATAAAAAAAAATATTTTTGAGATCTACTCAGCAAAACTCACAACCTATACTATGTCATTAGCTGGGTGTATTTAATTTTTTTTATTTTGTTGCATAGTGTTATCAGTTCAGTTATATGAATAAAATATTTCGCTGTCAATACGGAAATTTCATAATAAAGACAGGCAAATGTGGACATATGTATAAGTAAAGAAAGCTTAGAAATGTCTGCGGTTTTTATTATTTCGAATTTTTTTTGTTGTGTGTGAGATTGAGCTTCTAACAATACACATAATAATGCATGAATGTAATCAGCCAACGTTTTTAGACCAGTTATAAAGAGTCTAACAAGTACGAAGATTTGCTAACCGCAGCTTTATCCTATGCTAGACGTATTTGTATTATTTTATACATGGCTTCGCATCGACTCCTGGAAATTCTTTAGTAACCCGCACTTTGTTCGTAGTTTTAGAGGGTTTCCCTGCAGTCTGGTCTTTGCGATGTCTCATATCTCTCATATCCACTGCTCATTTTGTTTCTTTGTTGCTAATCATCACTCCAATTTTTTACTTTTTTTTTACAATAAATCTGGCGATTCTTGGCTTGAAGTACTTCAAGAGATTCTGGCCGAGCATTTGCTGGCTGTAAATTTTGGATGACCAGTTTAGATAACTGCAATGTATCGTGTTTGATGGTTGAATATTAAGTGATTTATTGTTCTTTCTTTTTATCGTTACATTCTACTCTTAAGATCAACGTTTAAGCATAATAAGATGTCTGGTAAGATGTTACACAGCTGTTAGCTTAATACTATGTTGTACCTATTTAGTTTAATAAGATGTTGTAACTATTGACCTATAGAGGGCATAACACCACAACTCCCCTCTTAAGTTGTAATAATACTATAAATATTAAAAATACGTTTATAGGAAATTCATAAAATGTAGTTTAATTACATTCATAAACAAAAAAAAATCATTTGGTTTTAATTACTAATATTTATCAATTTTGCAATTATAAATATATACATATTTTTGTAAATATAAGTTTTTCTTTAGTGAATTGTAAATATTAACTAATGTTGAAATATAATACCTAGTATAACAAAAAAAATTAAAAAGTTATTCTTAGTTCAAACGTCTTAAATTACGAGTTTTAATCTCTTTTGTATCCGGAGTAACATTCTGCTGTCCTCTGTCATTCTCAGATACTGATTTTTCAGACTCTGGCTCATTTTTATTATTGGAAACCTCTGGGCCTGTTTGTTCGTCGATATCCGCATTCTCACTTGTACTTTGAGTACCACGAATCATTTGATTAACGTGTCTTTTTATGGATTTGTTATTTCGCGTTAAAATACAATGGTAAGATTGCGGACCTAATCGCTTTTTAACGGTTGCCTCTTGCCAAGAAGCTTTATTCGGATTCGAATAATCCCGAACAAAAACTTTTTTATCATTTTCAAAATTTATATTTCGTGCCCCTCTGTGATTTTTAATGTTAGATAACTGACTCTCAACAATTTTGTTTCTGACTAAAGGTGGACAAAGCATACTAAAACGTGTTTTTATCTCTCTACCTAATAGCAATTTGGCAGGAGTTTCTCCTGTAGAACAATGTTTCGTTGTTCTGTAATCAAATAAAAATAAACTTATAATATCGTCGAGATTTTCTCCATCTCGAAGATTCGCTAAAACAGTCTTTTTAAAAGTTTTGACTAAATTTTCAGCCTGACCGTTAGTAGCCGGGTGACCCGGTGCAGTTAAAATGTGTTTTATATTGTTCGATTTCATAAAAACTTTAAACTCTTCGGCCGTAAATTGCCGCCCGTTATCACTCACTAGAGTGTCTATTAAACCGAACCTTCCAAAAACTTCACGCAATTTGCTGATAGTAAAACTTGATGTTATATTTTTCGTTTTAAAAACCTCGACCCATTTAGAGTAAGAATCAATAATCAAAAGAAAATGGAAATCTTTTATCGGACCCGCAAAATCAATATGAAGCCTGGACCACGGTGTATCCGTTGGTACCCAAGGAATCAATGGAGCTTTTTCAGGACTTGGTTGGTTTACCTTACATGAAACACAATTTGAAACTAATTTTTCAATGTCGTGGTCTATTTTAGGCCACCACATATACGACCGTGCTAACGCCTTAGTTTTAACAATTCCAAAATGAGAATAATGCAATTGCGCTAAAATTTTGTTACGCAATTTTTGTGGAATCACCACCCTGAATCCCCATAAAATACATTCGTATTCCACCGAAAGCTCCTTCTCACGACTGACGAATGGAATAAATTCATCACCCTTTAACAGGCCGATTTTTCCCACCTGAATGGCCTCTTTTAACTTTGCCAAAATTGGGTCTCTTCTAGTTTCTCTAGAAATATCCCTAAAATTCAAATTTAGCTTATTATCGCTACCTATATAATTTATAAAACCGAAGTCTTCACTATCTTCTACTCTATCTCGATGAGGAAAACGAGATAAATGATCTGCTGAATTTTCTATACCTTTTACGAAACGCATGGTATAGTTAAAACCTGATAAAATAAAAGCCCATCTTTGTATTCGAGCTGCTGCCATAACTGGCAAGCCTTTATTCTCCCCAAAAATGGCTAAAAGCGGTTTATGATCCGATTCCAACGTAAAATGAATACCCAATAAATATTGTTTGAGTTTTGTTACGCTAAAAACAATAGCCAAAGCTTCTTTCTGTATGGTACTGTAATTTCTCTCAGTTTGACTAAGCGCACGAGAAACAAATGCTATGGGCTTCTTCGACCCATCCGCCCCTATATGGGCTAAAATACCCGCTACCGCAAAATTAGATGCGTCTGTCGACAGCAGTATAGGTAGTCTAGGGTTAAAATGAACTAATATTTTGTCCGAAGTCACCTCCTCCTTTAACGCTTCAAACGCACTTTGGCGAGTTTTCGTCCATTTAAATTCAACTTCTTTTCTTAAAAGTTCATAAAGAGGTGCCATTTTATGAGCAAAATTAGGAATGAATTTTGAATAATAGTTTAGCATCCCCACAAACGCTCTAACTTCCGACACATTTTTAGGAACTGGCGCATCCAGAACCGAAGAAATACGATCCTTATTCAAACTGAGACCATCACGATTAATGTTAAAGCCTAAATAAGATACCTTATGCTTAAAAAATTCACATTTTTCACTATTTAGACGTAAACCAACCGACTCCAGCTTACTTAACACCAACTCAATCGTTTTGACGTGGTCCTCCAAATTACGACCAGTAATTATAATATCATCTAAGTAGTTTACTACGTTGGAAATTCCACGTAAAATATTTTCAATCGTTTTTTGAAAAATAGCCGCTGCTGGTTTTACCCCAAACGGTAAACGTGTCATTTTAAAAATACCCAAGTGAGTACTCCACGCACATAATAATTGTGAACTTTCGTCCAGCATTAGCTGATTATAAGCATTAGAAAGATCTAATTTTGTAAAAAGTTCTCCACGAAGAGAAGCGAACAATTCGTCAATTAATGGCAGAGGGTATTTGACATCTTCTAAATATTTATTAATGGTAGATTTGTAATCCCCGCAAATACGGATCTGACCATTGGGTTTTAAAATGGGCACCAATGGTGTACCCCATTCAGAATTATCTACGTGAACTAACACTCCTCTCTCCACTAAATCCTGCAACTGTGATTCAATTTTGGCCCGCCATGCCAATGGCACCGGCCTTGGTTTACAAAAAACTGGCTTCACCTTTTCAATTAAATTTAAGGTAACTGTTCCACCCGCGTATAAACCTAAGTCTTTATTAAAAACTTTGCTGAATCGCTTTTTTATGCTTTGTACACACTCATTCATGTCCATTATAGAATTAACATTTGAGAGACCGACACCGAACATTGACATAAAATCACGACCCAAAATGGGAGGGCTACGCGTATTTGTAACTACAAACGATAAATTTTTAACTTGGCCCCTAAATCTCACCATTGCTAAAAACTCACCCATAACTTTTATGCCTTCCCCTCCATATGCACACAATTTTTTTGTAGAGGGATGCAATCCAACCTCTTTAAAATAATTATAAAAAGTTTCACTCGACATCAACGAACAAGCTGCTCCAGTATCCAACACAAAATCCATCATTTTGTTATTTAGTTCAATTTCCAACGTAAACGGAGCAGCAGAAAGTTCACCCGTTACACTATAAATAGAAAAATTACAATCATTTAATGTTTCAGAATAATTATCATTATCATCATTTAAATTTTCATTTGATACTTGGACCACATTAACGTGATTATTGTTGCACATACTTGCTAAATGTCCAACTTTACGACATTTGTGACAAACACTGCTTTTGTATTTGCATTTTTCACTGGCATGATTTTTCCATCCGCAATGCGAACATTTCTTCTTTGCCTGATTGCCGTTATTCTCATACCCGTTAACCTTGTTGCCGTTCCCCTTATTGCTGTTGTTGTTGTTGTTCTTCTTAGTTTTCGCATATCTTTTTTGTACATAATTTACACCTTCACTTTCCCCTCTTTGTGCATACAGCTTCGCCTCCATCGTCAATGCTTTTCTTAACGCACCTTCTAGATTTAAACCTTCGTCCTCCTCACACAATCTTTCAAAAATTCTGCCTTCCAAACCAGTTACAAATTTATTAAGCACAAATTGTTCTAGCTGTTGACCAAATTTGCACTCCATCGCCAATTTTTTTAAACGTGCATACCAGGCTGCCACAGATTCCTCCTCCCGTTTTTTTGCGTCCAAAAAATTTCTTCGCTCACGAAATATTATAACCGGGGGCGAATAATGCATCTTTAGCATGTCACACAACTCCTTGTACTTCTTCTTAGCAGGTAAATCAGGGAAACACAACTCCCTCAACAAGCCATACGCCTCAAGACCAACAGCCTTCAATAACGTTGACGTTTTAATACGGTCTTCATCAACCGCCGCCTCCACAAAATGTGAATCCAACACCTCTTGCCAATGACACCACTTATCTATCACCGGCCGGAATTCTCTTATGCCGGTTGCCATGGATGTTGCAAAAAGGCTTTCGTTGTGCGCTATTGTTGTATCACCTGCAGCTCGCATCATTACCACCAAACAAGTATAACACGACAAATTTAGTAATATTTATTACTTTATAATATACAAAAACTTTGTATACTTTAATACCAAAATGTATCAGTTAACACTCAAAAAGTTTGGTTATCTTGTAATATTTATTACATATATTATATACAAAAACTTTGTATATAAACCAAAAATTAACTGTTCTTTTTATATAACTTGCACACTTTACTTTTTTTCTTTAACTTATTTAAACCCTCGTCGCCACTGCAATGTATCGTGTTTGATGGTTGAATATTAAGTGATTTATTGTTCTTTCTTTTTATCGTTACATTCTACTCTTAAGATCAACGTTTAAGCATAATAAGATGTCTGGTAAGATGTTACACAGCTGTTAGCTTAATACTATGTTGTACCTATTTAGTTTAATAAGATGTTGTAACTATTGACCTATAGAGGGCATAACACCACAATAACTAAACATGAAGGAATGAAAAACTTATGAT
Source organism: Sarcophaga carnaria (assembly GCA_958299815.1). Taxonomy (NCBI): domain Eukaryota; kingdom Metazoa; phylum Arthropoda; class Insecta; order Diptera; family Sarcophagidae; genus Sarcophaga; species Sarcophaga carnaria. Next base: position 20,725,138 of record OY283153.1, on the reverse strand, counting down.
ATGTTTTTGGATATGTTTGCGAAAGCCACATGCATCTCATTTGGGGCAATGGTGTCAGTTTTAAATGATGAGAACATTTTGCACAAGATGAGTACATCGTTTACCAAGTGAAGCATTCTTCTTCAATATGTAGGCTTGTTTGCGTCATTTCGTAACCATGAAGGAAACGTGAATTCACGTTAATAAACCACAACATACCAAAGACCACTGTTTACCAAAGGGAATCGACAACTTAGGAAGCAGGGTGTGTTTGCTAGTAAATAAAATCCTGGAAAATCCCACAAAAATATCAAAAATGTGAATATTACACTAAATAATTAGGACCATTTAATGAAAATGTGGAAAAAGGGCCAATACTCACCAAGTACACTCAAACTATGTTTCCGTGGCGCAAAAATTCATGACTTGAATTGAATTGTTTTCCCATTCTCCCTATTCTTCGAATTTCTTTCTTACTCCATTGCCACCATATCTAAAGAAAACGCTCGGAGAAATAGGATTGCAGTCTAACAGGGCAATTAACAATTACTCCAGGTATTGAGCAGTGCGCCTAACAGGGGTCGTAGTCATCACGGAGTGATCGGAACTGAGGAAGAGAATATTCAGGCCAATAGAGCTAAAGTAGTATATACCACGAACTTAGATTACCCAACGCCTTTAAGTGCATTGAAGGCCAAGAGGGCAGTAACAATCCATTGTAGAACACTGACACAGAAGGAAGAATTATAAAGAGTAGTATGTTTATGGGGTTTTGGGGTCACTTATTCCATACAAAATTTGGTGCATGCCTGCTTCTTCTTGTTCCTTTATTTTACATTGCTTTTTAAACGAATGATTGGACGGACAGAATGAGTGTGTGCGTAACATGTAATGTGGATCTACACCTGTATAGTTGTTGTGTGTTTTTTATTTTATTTTTTGTATATTTAATTAGAAGGATCTTTAATTTTAAATGTGATAAGAAAGAGATGATTGGACGGACAGAATGAGTGTGTGCGTAACATGTAATGTGTATAATCGTTTTTTTTTAATAGTAAATTCTTGGCACGTATTGCTCATGATCACAGGTAGAAGAAATAGAAATATAAACTAATAAGAAAGGGTAGGTTGGTTGTGCGGTTGTTTTTAATTTGATGAGAAAGAAATGTATAGTTATGCCTGTGGGTTTTTTTTCACGCATAAGTATAAGTAATATCTGTTTTCACTAATTGAATTTACTGATTGATCTACAACACCCCAGAGTATAAATAGACTTGTTTTTAAGGATTTAGAATTTTTTAGTTTTACTGTTTTAAATAAATGAAATTATAGTTTAGTTTAGTATAGTATAGTTTTTTATTTTTTGAAAATTTTATTAATTTCTTTTTTTCAGATTTTTACAGATTTGAATTTAAAAAATACGTTTATACAGATTAAATAACTTAAGTGTTAACAAATATTGTGTATAGAATGTTTGTCATCGACAAATGTTGAAGGATTGTGAATAAGTATTTTCACAATAATACAAACGTATGACATATTAATAAATAAAAATGGATTACTTATTTTACTAATGTTACATATTCTTAGTTCATTTATAAGTTTCATAAATAAATCTATATGCTCTTTATCAATCTGATTACTATGTTTTGTTAATAAATAGTTCTTCCAATTCAGCTGATGTTACCATTTTTGTTCCCCTTCTTTAAAAATTTAATAGTAGGTTGTGTTAGTGCGGGACGATGTACTCTGAATTATTTCATTTTAATTTATATTTATTGAATACAAATTTTAAACACAAGTGCCCACAATTAAATGTATTAAATTTTTGTTTTCGTTCATAATTATATTCAATAGGAAATTTTAAGTAGTTGACAATCTCAAGTGGTGGTTGTAACTTTCCAAAGCTATCAAAGTATTCCTTATAGTTGTGGTTTTTATAATATGCTACCCAATGTGTTCCCATACCATTTGAATCATCTAAATTAACAATGCCGCATTCTTGTTTGAATGCTTTTTCAGGTAAAGAATCACGCATGAAAACACCCCTAAAATGTTTGAGATGTCTTCCATATTTATTCAAATCCAAATCTGTTAATGGGCGATTGGGAAGGTTATCTAATAGTTTTTTGGAGCTGGACTATAGTAGAGACCATATCCAGTTTTATATGGTTTGAGGTACAACCCTTTACCCATTGCAATTGATTCCATATATCTATTATGACGGTTAGCTTCAGCCAATTGTTCTTTTCCATTTTTGATAGCATTTACTGCTTTAACAATAGCGGATCCTCCACTTGCCAAACCACCAAGCGCTGACAATGCTGTTAGTACGGGAATAAGTGGAAGAAATCCTCCAATTTTCGGTACAGGTATAACTATCGGTATTATAATGTCTGCTCGCTTTTTCCCTTTAAAATTTGAATGAATAGCCTTTTGAGCTATTTTAACAGCATCATTTATATCAAGAGGTTTCTGTTCTTTCAATTGTTTTAAAGTTTTTCTCACAGTAGCTGTGAATAATTTCTTATTACACTTATTCATTTTTCCTTTTCTTTTCTTATGTCTCTGCTCCTTCAAACCTAATCCAAATTTCACTTTAGCTTTCATAGCGTTTGTCACAAACCACGCGTTAGCACGTTCTTTAATATCACTATCTTTAGATTTAACTCGTTGCCAGGCTTTTTCAGCTAATATTTGATCTGCTTGATGTCTTGTGTCTATATCTTTTGATTGTGAATATGCAATATCGTGCTCTCTACAAGCTGCGTCTAATAAATTTATACCCTTATCTCCTCTTGCTAAACGTTTTTCAAGTTTTGTACTAGGTCCACAAAACTGATAACCAGGTAGATGTAATTCAACAGGTACTTTATTTATTAAGTTGTTTACAAATCCTCTTCTCATCTTACACTGGCTGAGGTTTTGTTTTGACTGTAGATTATAACAAATTTTTTTTTTCGTTACTTTTATACCTCTTCGCAAAAATAGCTGAAATCAAGACGATCTCCTCTATATATACAGCAATTTATATGATTCCAGTATGTTAATTTTTTGATATTGATTTTGATCTGCTTTGTATCTGATCACGATCTACTTTACATCTGATCACGATCTGCTTTGTATCTGCTCACGATCTATTTTATATCTGATAATGATCTACTTTTTTGGTTTTGTCTATTTTATTTTAATTTTTTTTTTATTTTTTTTTTTGACATTACCATGTTTTAGGTATACATGTTCTACCTCAATGTTTAAATTGTTTATTTGATCAGCTAGATCATCATGTATTTGTGTTATATGTTTTTCGATTACGATATTTTTGTTTTTATGGTTATATTTATTGAAACCTTCTCCAAATTTATTAATATAAGACATTTCTTTCACTCTTCTAATAAATTATGTTAGCTTCTTTAAGTTCTTCGATAATAGAGATTATTTCGTTTTGATGATTGTTGTGACCAGAACCTTCCGATGAAAGAAGTAAACGTAGTCTGTCAACTAGTTCATTAGGATCATCCCAATGTATGTAATTTGATCTCAGATTATTTTGTAATTTTAGCATTAAACCACTGCCTTTTGTTAAAGTGTTTGTTGTTGTTTCGAATAAACGTTTAATTATTCGTATATATTTGAAGGCTCGTGTTCCTTTCACTTGTTCATTAGGTTCATAGCGACGTTTATGTGCATTGGTATTAATTAAAATCTCTTTATATTTTTTCAAATCATTTTTAGAATAATGGAGAGGTTTTTTATGAAATACTAGTTCAAATAATCCACGCGTCATTTTCAATTTCATATTCCCTATCTGCATAGTATTATCTCTATTAAATATTAATTTTTCCTTGCCATATCTCCAACTACCGTCTACATCTTGATTAAAACCATAAATTTTATCCAATTGCTTATTATTAATAAGTGTTTGTATATTTTCAAATAATGGAGAGCTTTTCGTCAGCTTTAAACATTGTTTTCTTTCCAAGTTCTTGATACATGTACTTGATACAGGTCTATTATGGTCATAGTTTTTTTCACCATCATTATCATCAGTTGAAATATTTTCATACTGAAAATCGTTATTATCACCGTTTACATCATCATAATCATCGCCATCATCAATAGTGTTGTCTATATCTTTATGCTTATCTTCAAGTTTTCCGATGATTTCATTATCACCATTTACATCATAATAATCATCATCATCATCAATAGTGTTGTCTGTATCCGTATGCTTATCTTCGAGTTTTCCAATGATTTCATTATCACCATTTACGTCATAATAATCTTCGTCATCATCTATAGTGTTGTCTACATCCTTATGCTTATATTCAAGTTTTGGGATGTTTTCATTATCATCATTTACATCATCATGATCATCGTCATCATTAATAGTGTTGTCTATATCCTTATATTTATCTTTAAGTTTTCCAATGATTTTTTTAAGTGGTTTTGTTATTGGTTGAAAGGTATCTTCTAATAAATTAACTCTATCTATTTGGTTCAGTTTAATGTTTTTTAACTTTTCCTTTAGAACAGCTCTTGTCTTTACAAGATCTTCTAACATTTTATTATGATCATTTTTAGACATTATAATAATTTTTTTATTGAATTTGATCTGGTTATGATCTGCTCGCTATCTGATTATGATCTGCTTTGTATCTGATTACGATCTGCTTTATATCTGATCACGAACTGCTTGCTATCTGGTCACGATCTGATTTATACCTGATCACGATCTGCTTGGTGGCTTGTGTCTATATCCATTGATTTTGAGTACGCTATATCGTGCTTTCTACAATCTACATCCAATAAATTATTCCTTTATTTCCTTTATTCTTGCTATTCGTTTTGAAGTTTTGTATCAGGACCACAAAACTGATAAACAGGTGGATGTAATTCAACATATAATTTGTTTACTAAGTTGTCTACAAATCTTCTTCCAATCTTACACTGATTAGGTGTTTTTCTTTTGACTGTAGTTTATAACCATTTTTTTCATTACTTTCATACCTCTTCGCATGAAACACTACACCAGCTATACCTGCTATACCAGCTATACCAACTATATCAGCTATACCAGCTATACTAGCAAGCTGTACAATCTATACTAGCTATACTAGCAAGCTGTACTAGCTATACTAGCAAGCTGTACAATCTGTACTAGCTATACTAACAAGCAGCTATAGCAGGTATAGCAGGTATAGCTGGAATAGCTGGTATAGCAGGTATAGCTGATATAGCTGATATAGCTGGTATAGCAGGTATAGCTGGTATAGCTGGTATAGCAGGTATAGCTGGTATAGCTGGTATAGCAGGTATAGCTGGTATAGCTGGTATAGTTGATATAGCTGGTATAGCTGGTATAGCAGGTATAGCTGATATAGCTGGTATAGCAGGTATAGCTGGTATAGCTGGTATAGCAGGTATAGCTGGTATAGCTGGTATAGCAGGTATAGCTGGTATAGCTGGTATAGCTGATATAGCTGGTATAGCTGATATAGCTGGTATAGCAGGTATAGCTGATATAGCTGGTATAGCAGGTATAGCTGGTATAGCTGGTATAGCTGATATAGCTGGTATAGCTGATATAGCTGGTATAGCAGGTATAGCTGGTACAGCTTGCTAGTATAGCTAGTACAGATTGTATAGCTTGCTAGTATAGCTAGTACAGCTTGCTAGTATAGCTAGTACAGATTGTACAGCTTGCTAGTATAGCTAGTACAGATTGTATAGCTTGCTAGTATAGCTAGTACAGATTGTACAGCTTGCTAGTATAGCTAATACAGCTTGCTAGTATAGCTAGTACAGATTGTACAGCTTTCTAGTATAGCTAGTACAGATTGTATAGCTTGCTAGTATAGCTAGTACAGCTTGTTAGTATAGCTAGTACAGATTGTACAGCTTGCTAGTATAGCTAGTATAGATTGTACAGCTTGCTAGTATAGCTAGTACAGATTGTACAGCTTTCTAGTATAGCTAGTACAGATTGTATAGCTTGCTAGTATAGCTAGTACAGCTTGTTAGTATAGCTAGTACAGATTGTACAGCTTGCTAGTATAGCTAGTACAGATTGTACAGCTTGCTAGTATAGCTAGTATAGATTGTACAGCTTGCTAGTATAGCTGGTATAGATTGTACAGCTTGCTAGTATAGCTAGTATAGCTAGTACAGCTTGTTAGTATAGCTAGTACAGATTGTACAGCTTGCTAGTATAGCTAGTACAGCTTGCTAGTATAGCTAGTATAGATTGTACAGCTTGCTAGTATAGCTGGTATAGCTGATATAGTTGGTATAGCTGGTATAGCAGGTATAGCTGGTGTAGTGTTTCATGCGAAGAGGTATGAAAGTAATGAAAAAAATGGTTATAAACTACAGTCAAAAGAAAAACACCTAATCAGTGTAAGATTGGAAGAAGATTTGTAGACAACTTAGTAAACAAATTATATGTTGAATTACATCCACCTGTTTATCAGTTTTGTGGTCCTGATACAAAACTTCAAAACGAATAGCAAGAATAAAGGAAATAAATGAATAATTTATTGGATGTAGATTGTAGAAAGCACGATATAGCGTACTCAAAATCAATGGATATAGACACAAGCCACCAAGCAGATCGTGATCAGGTATAAATCAGATCGTGACCAGATAGCAAGCAGTTCGTGATCAGATATAAAGCAGATCGTAATCAGATACAAAGCAGATCATAATCAGATAGCGAGCAGATCATAACCAGATCAAATTCAATAAAAAAATTATTATAATGTCTAAAAATGATCATAATAAAATGTTAGAAGATCTTGTAAAGACAAGAGCTGTTCTAAAGGAAAAGTTAAAAAACATTAAACTGAACCAAATAGATAGAGTTAATTTATTAGAAGATACCTTTCAACCAATAACAAAACCACTTAAAAAAATCATTGGAAAACTTAAAGATAAATATAAGGATATAGACAACACTATTAATGATGACGATGATCATGATGATGTAAATGATGATAATGAAAACATCCCAAAACTTGAATATAAGCATAAGGATGTAGACAACACTATAGATGATGACGAAGATTATTATGACGTAAATGGTGATAATGAAATCATTGGAAAACTCGAAGATAAGCATACGGATACAGACAACACTATTGATGATGATGATGATTATTATGATGTAAATGGTGATAATGAAATCATCGGAAAACTTGAAGATAAGCATAAAGATATAGACAACACTATTGATGATGGCGATGATTATGATGATGTAAACGGTGATAATAACGATTTTCAGTATGAAAATATTTCAACTGATGATAATGATGGTGAAAAAAACTATGACCATAATAGACCTGTATCAAGTACATGTATCAAGAACTTGGAAAGAAAACAATGTTTAAAGCTGACGAAAAGCTCTCCATTATTTGAAAATATACAAACACTTATTAATAATAAGCAATTGGATAAAATTTATGGTTTTAATCAAGATGTAGACGGTAGTTGGAGATATGGCAAGGAAAAATTAATATTTAATAGAGATAATACTATGCAGATAGGGAATATGAAATTGAAAATGACGCGTGGATTATTTGAACTAGTATTTCATAAAAAACCTCTCCATTATTCTAAAAATGATTTGAAAAAATATAAAGAGATTTTAATTAATACCAATGCACATAAACGTCGCTATGAACCTAATGAACAAGTGAAAGGAACACGAGCCTTCAAATATATACGAATAATTAAACGTTTATTCGAAACAACAACAAACACTTTAACAAAAGGCAGTGGTTTAATGCTAAAATTACAAAATAATCTGAGATCAAATTACATACATTGGGATGATCCTAATGAACTAGTTGACAGACTACGTTTACTTCTTTCATCGGAAGGTTCTGGTCACAACAATCATCAAAACGAAATAATCTCTATTATCGAAGAACTTAAAGAAGCTAACATAATTTATTAGAAGAGTGAAAGAAATGTCTTATATTAATAAATTTGGAGAAGGTTTCAATAAATATAACCATAAAAACAAAAATATCGTAATCGAAAAACATATAACACAAATACATGATGATCTAGCTGATCAAATAAACAATTTAAACATTGAGGTAGAACATGTATACCTAAAACATGGTAATGTCAAAAAAAAAAATAAAAAAAAAAATTAAAATAAAATAGACAAAACCAAAAAAGTAGATCATTATCAGATATAAAATAGATCGTGAGCAGATACAAAGCAGATCGTGATCAGATGTAAAGTAGATCGTGATCAGATACAAAGCAGATCAAAATCAATATCAAAAAATTAACATACTGGAATCATATAAATTGCTGTATATATAGAGGAGATCGTCTTGATTTCAGCTATTTTTGCGAAGAGGTATAAAAGTAACGAAAAAAAAAAATTTGTTATAATCTACAGTCAAAACAAAACCTCAGCCAGTGTAAGATGAGAAGAGGATTTGTAAACAACTTAATAAATAAAGTACCTGTTGAATTACATCTACCTGGTTATCAGTTTTGTGGACCTGGTACAAAACTTGAAAAACGTTTAGCAAGAGGAGATAAGGGTATAAATTTATTAGACGCAGCTTGTAGAGAGCACGATATTGCATATTCACAATCAAAAGATATAGACACAAGACATCAAGCAGATCAAATATTAGCTGAAAAAGCCTGGCAACGAGTTAAATCTAAAGATAGTGATATTAAAGAACGTGCTAACGCGTGGTTTGTGACAAACGCTATGAAAGCTAAAGTGAAATTTGGATTAGGTTTGAAGGAGCAGAGACATAAGAAAAGAAAAGGAAAAATGAATAAGTGTAATAAGAAATTATTCACAGCTACTGTGAGAAAAACTTTAAAACAATTGAAAGAACAGAAACCTCTTGATATAAATGATGCTGTTAAAATAGCTCAAAAGGCTATTCATTCAAATTTTAAAGGGAAAAAGCGAGCAGACATTATAATACCGATAGTTATACCTGTACCGAAAATTGGAGGATTTCTTCCACTTATTCCCGTACTAACAGCATTGTCAGCGCTTGGTGGTTTGGCAAGTGGAGGATCCGCTATTGTTAAAGCAGTAAATGCTATCAAAAATGGAAAAGAACAATTGGCTGAAGCTAACCGTCATAATAGATATATGGAATCAATTGCAATGGGTAAAGGGTTGTACCTCAAACCATATAAAACTGGATATGGTCTCTACTATAGTCCAGCTCCAAAAAACTATTAGATAACCTTCCCAATCGCCCATTAACAGATTTGGATTTGAATAAATATGGAAGACATCTCAAACATTTTAGGGGTGTTTTCATGCGTGATTCTTTACCTGAAAAAGCATTCAAACAAGAATGCGGCATTGTTAATTTAGATGATTCAAATGGTATGGGAACACATTGGGTAGCATATTATAAAAACCACAACTATAAGGAATACTTTGATAGCTTTGGAAAGTTACAACCACCACTTGAGATTGTCAACTACTTAAAATTTCCTATTGAATATAATTATGAACGAAAACAAAAATTTAATACATTTAATTGTGGGCACTTGTGTTTAAAATTTGTATTCAATAAATATAAATTAAAATGAAATAATTCAGAGTACATCGTCCCGCACTAACACAACCTACTATTAAATTTTTAAAGAAGGGGAACAAAAATGGTAACATCAGCTGAATTGGAAGAACTATTTATTAACAAAACATAGTAATCAGATTGATAAAGAGCATATAGATTTATTTATGAAACTTATAAATGAACTAAGAATATGTAACATTAGTAAAATAAGTAATCCATTTTTATTTATTAATATGTCATACGTTTGTATTATTGTGAAAATACTTATTCACAATCCTTCAACATTTGTCGATGACAAACATTCTATACACAATATTTGTTAACACTTAAGTTATTTAATCTGTATAAACGTATTTTTTAAATTCAAATCTGTAAAAATCTGAAAAAAAGAAATTAATAAAATTTTCAAAAAATAAAAAACTATACTATACTAAACTAAACTATAATTTCATTTATTTAAAACAGTAAAACTAAAAAATTCTAAATCCTTAAAAACAAGTCTATTTATACTCTGGGGTGTTGTAGATCAATCAGTAAATTCAATTAGTGAAAACAGATATTACTTATACTTATGCGTGAAAAAAAAACCCACAGGCATAACTATACATTTCTTTCTCATCAAATTAAAAACAACCGCACAACCAACCTACCCTTTCTTATTAGTTTATATTTCTATTTCTTCTACCTGTGATCATGAGCAATACGTGCCAAGAATTTACTATTAAAAAAAAACGATTATACACATTACATGTTACGCACACACTCATTCTGTCCGTCCAATCATTCGTTTAAAAAGCAATGTAAAATAAAGGAACAAGAAGAAGCAGGCATGCACCAAATTTTGTATGGAATAAGTGACCCCAAAACCCCATAAACATACTACTATAAAGATACTCTGAAACGATCTCTTTTTCTTTTCGAACGTCCCAGGCCTCACACTAACCCACTCTCACCCGACCGCGGAGGGCTTGTCCCCATTACGTAGCGACACGTACACACTGCAGTCCTGACTGTAGCGGGTAAGGGAAAAGTAATGGCAACGAGAACATAAATCAGCTACAGAACTTAATCACAAGCTGAATAAAGTAACAATAAACAGGAACTACCTATGACAAGAACGAAAATACATTTTTATATAATAATTTACAAATTAATGTCAGCATATAAGCTACGTTTAATATTACAAACACGACAATTAAAATCAATAAAATCATAATATAAGTTAAAATCATTACATAATCTACATTACATTCGCTACGAGGAAAACCATGGGCGTTTTGAAGTTACTTGTATACGCTAATAGGCGTACTCATGGAACATTTTGCCTTACATGTAACCCCCTAACCTTATTACTGTGGTGGAGAGTGATGAATGCAGGGCATGTTCCGAAAACATCAAAACGATGAAACATTTTTTATGTCAATGCCTAGAAATCGTAAGTTCGATATCCCTATATATTGAAGATGGTACTGTACCAGTCTTAATCTGTCTCAGAAAAGAGGACTGAAAGAAGTGAAGGGAATTTGATTCCAGATACCCTTAATGGTAAGCGCACAACAAGTCTACTTGATGTCCTATGTATATGCCGATAGGCATGAGTTCCTTGGATGCTTTTCCCCATTTCAACCTACCTGACTCCGTTTCATTTAAACGTCGCGGACTTTTTGACCCGCCTTAGTTTGTATGTGTTATTAGCCTTTACAACTCATTCGTCATGATTATAAGCAACAGTCGGAACGTGTTGATATTTTAAGTTTCTCTAGTAAATTTTTCCATGCTGGACATGCCAGGCTTTCAAAGTCTAACACCATGATGTTAATCACTTAATATTTAAACATTATTTTCAAGTATTTGTTTCGATTTTATTTTTTTTTTTTCGTTTTTTTGTTTCTTGTTGCTCTGATATCAATTGATGTTAACAGCAATGCACAACAAGTCTACTTAAAAACTATTTACAATCGATAACAAGTGCGTCTATTGAAAGGTTGGTTATCGTAAAATACTTTAAAACAAATCGCAATTTATGCTGCAGCCGTCGTTTAAAAGGCTTGTGTAGCCAATGTATAAGCCAAATACTTTGACTGTGTCAAATTATATTCGTTTTGCTTTGGCAATTGGGTTTTAGTTTAACTAATGCTACTGCAGTCAGTCATTTATACATTCATTCACTTGCTGTGGTCAATTATAAGTATTGTTCCTGCATGTAAGTAACTAAACTTTGGACAAGTTAATAAAGGTGGAAGTTTTTCTTCATAAATTTTTTTTCAATTTTTCTATGATCCACAAAATATTGAGGCACACCTAAAAAAAATAAAAAATATTTTTGAAAAGATATTAAAACGGCAGTGGTTTGTGATGGTCAATTTTCTTTACTTTTTTTCCTTTTCTTTGGTTTTTTTATTTTGCGGTTGAACATGTGAATAAGCAATTTTAAATGCTTTTGTTGTGTATAAATATCGTATGTTTCCCATAATTTTTTAAATATGTATGTAAGCGGCATTGCTACTACTCATATTACTCATATTCAGTTATTTTTTAATACCCTACAGTTAGTGGATGTTAAACCAATTTGTAACGCCCCTTTAAATGAATGTTTTTTGGAAGAAACTTTTCAAAAGTATTTTTTTGTTTTTCTTTCTTTGAAAAGTAAAAGCCCACACAACTAGGAGTATGAAAGGTCTTGGTTTAAAATTTTTAATTTGACATGGTCTAGAGAAAAAGTTCTTTTGGGACAAAAATAATTGCAGTTTGCCTAATCCATTGCTTGCAGATTCAAATATTTCCTGCTTAAGACTACGTTCCAAATCTCTTCTACCATGAAAAGTTGTTAATTTTTAAAACCAAAAAACGTTAGTCTTTATGGTTTATGACAACTAAAATGTCAAATTTTTATGTCTTTATTAATACCTGCTGTAAGCAATTTACCATAACTCAAGTACATTATTTTATGTTAAAATTGAATTCGAAATGGTACTTAAAATCTATGAATATAACATGTAATGTCCATATGGTCTTTGAAATTTAACCTATTTTAGCGATAATTATGCTGTAATATCTTGAACTACATACAATCATTAATTTAATAAATGTTTTCTATTACATTCCATAGGAATCATTAACGAATTAATTTCCAACAGATGTAAACATAATTACAATATGAATAACGTATGGCTTGAAGATATGTAAAGGAGAGTTAGCGTTCAACTTTCTCTGTCCAAGAAAGTTAAATATCCGGGGGTCATTCATGATCTCAAGTTCTCATGGAACGATAACATGATTGATGGGGTTAGGGCAGCCACAATAGCGCTCACATACATAAATAATTGGTCACTACAACCTTTCAGTCAGGATTGCGACCTAGTTTCTCACATCACTTATCTTGTGTGTCTTAATTTTATACATGAGTGATGGGACCTACAGTTTAAAGTCGATTCCGAACGACAGATTTTTTTGAGAAACTTTTCATGGCAATTTTATTTACTCTCAGAGTTTTTGCCAGAAATCTGCTGAGAGGAAGTCGTCGAACAAATATTTTTTTCATATTTTCGTTATGATGTCTGGCCTGGGGCTCGAACCCTGGATTTACGTCTAATAAGCCAACACACTACCTACTATACTACGGCGACTTCAACTAGACTAGACTATACTTCACAGGATCATTTCTGTAGTCAGTCTTCACTTACTTTCATTGCAAAATGAAAAATACCACAATAGCGTTCTACACCTGCAAAAAGACTGTAGGCAAGATTTGGGGTATTGGACCAACCATCACATACTGGCTCTATCGAACCAACCTTGTTCTACGGTGTACATGTTTGGTGAACGCTACATAGCTACAAGAACCTCTGCCAAGTTATGGACAGAGTACCCAGCTGGTTCCGCTCCAACCTAGACTTAATTTGCTATTCTTAACTGGCTCCCCTACAACCTCCTGTTGAGACAGTGGGCTGAGTTGATAGCAATAAGACTCAATGCGGTCAAATCGTGGCCCAATCTGGACCATGGACATGTTAGTATTCTAGGAAGGCATAGACACACTATGTTCGATTACATGATTTTCGAATCGGATTTTTGGATTCCGACAATGGGATCCTATCAAAAAAAGTAATGTAGGGTAGGCTATGGTACCTTAATTAAGAGTCCTGATATTATGCTTTCTTATAGGCTGCCTGATCACATTGTAGTGTTTTTCAAGCAAAGTTCGTGGCAATTTTGAGTTCGCCGCAGTGCTTGTTGAGTGGCAGGATTTTCCCTGAAAACCTCCGGATTTACTCGGATAGCCAGCCTGTGATTAAGTCCCTAACGAATGTAGTCTCAAAGTCCGTGAATGCTGAGGGTTTCTTCGAGAAATTTCAGATCATTCAAAGGTAACTCTTATATGGGTTCCGGGACACAGGGATATGGTTGGAAATTGCATTGCTGATGAGCCGCACCGGTGCCGTTACAGACCCAGCAATCTCCGACATGTTACAGGGCATAGCTTCGGTTTATTTGAATATTGTGCACTCGTTGTACGAGGAGGGGTCAAGTTGACCATTGCGCGGAGGTTCTTTCGGGACGCCAACCTATCCTGGGTCAATGAGGAGTCCTGCTCCACCGCTGGTCTCACCTGGCCCAGGATGGATAGAAGGCGTACCAACCGATTACTTGGCCTTGGTCGTGATGCCATCTCGACTACAGTGGCCGTGCTTACAGGACATTGCGTCATGGCTAGACACGCGGAAACTATGAGGCTCCCTTTCAACGACTTCTGCCGTGGATGCAGGTCCACTGAGGAAGAGGAGACTGTTGTTCACTTTCTTTGCCAGTGCCCGTCTCTTGCTAGGTGTAGATATAGGTTATTTGGCTCCCAATTCCTTGTTAGCTTAACGGAGCTATCATCTATTGACATCAAGGATATAGCTTCGTTCATCAAACTTTCTGGCTGGTTTTCCAGTGCGGGGTAGTCGTGCTTTTGTTGTGCAGCCCTTGCCCTGACCAACTTCTTTCTTTTCCCTAATTTTGGTGGAATTAGTTAGTACAGGGACTGCGTTCACCCGTGGCATCACAACGGGCCGCTATGCGTGCTCAAGTGAGCTTTGTGATATCAGAGCTTCTACTCCAACCTGACCTGACCTGTACGAGGAGGCTCACAGGAGGTCACGTGCAGAATTGCCAGACTCTGCTGGATACGTATGAAAGAGGACTGACTTCTGCCCATCCATTGCACAATGTCGATATCTACGAGCCATTGTCCTTTCGACAGGCATGCTGAAAGACTCGGCATTTCAACTAATGACATCTGCAGGAGCTGTTAGTCTGAGGAGGAGGAAGAGATTGTCTTTCACCTCAACTCTCTACTCTTGTCATGAAGAGAGGTTTCTGACCTCTAATTTCATGACATCATTGACCAAGTTCTCTAATATAAAGATTACCGCAATAATAAGATTTATTTTGGACTCGTGATGGTTTTCTCTAGTGAATGCTTGACCCCCGGGTAGAAATAATTATGCCATCAGAATGGGCCTAAATGCCAGGATAAGTGGGACCTCTTACAGTGAGGGGGTCCACCATCTAATCTAACCTAACTAGCCTACGTTGAGGGGGAGTTTAAGAACTCATATCTAACGCCACACACCAAAACCAAAAAATAAACTTGTATAGAAAAGTCTTGCATAAATTTACTTAACTGTTTGGGCGAGTTATATTTGGTTAGCCCTATATCAATCGAATCTCAAGCTTACAAAGGCTGATGGGCAATGACATAGAAAGTGTTTTATCGTTTCGATGTCTTCACCACTTGCACTGCATTCACGATATTGCCATCAGCCGATGCAGGTACTCAAGTAAGCAGAGCATAGAGCGCGGAAACTTTATCTTTAAAACACTAGGAGATGTTTGCTAAATCTGAGAGAGATCGAGAAATCACAATAATAACCCGATGTTATATACGTTTCTCCCTATCAGTTATTAGTAAAGATTGATACCCTATCCTAGCAAACTTGATTAAATGGAAATTGGAAAACTACATGTCAATATGAAGTCGACAATAATGGTAGAAAACTGTCCAAATAGTGTTCCTACATGCTGTATAAGCCTAAAGCTAAAAAATTTGAAAAATTAAAAAACTTTTTTTCAGGTCTATCAATCATTATGATGACTGCAAATGAATATTTTGTTTCGTATTTAAAATTCAAAGAATGTTTGGTAAGAAATATTTTTCAAAATGACCGAAATTACACCCACTGGCAATAACGAATGCCAGGCAATAGATTCAGCCTGCAACCAGTTTTTTTTAATTTTTTTTTTTTTAGTTTTCAGTTTCCATTTCTTGGCATATTATGACTCTGGGCTTACGTGAGTATGTCACTGATGTCTGACCATTAATTGTCAGTTTTCTGCCAAATATTTAAATGTGAAAGAAAAACTACAAACAACAAATTTGTTGCTTGCAATACGTTAAAAGAATGAATAAAAATAAAATATAAAAACAAAAAAATTTTCATGCAAAAATATTGCAAAAGGAAGTAAAAGCCTCTGTGCAAAAATATTTCATTGATAAACAAACAAAATTTTTTATTTTTTTATTTTTTTCTGGAATTCAATTGTTGTGGGTGATGTGGTTAGTATTTCTTTAAGTTAATAGACAAACAATGTTGTTGCCCAACAGAAACGTTTTTAAAATTTTTAATTTCAACTTGGAAAAAATCAATTAACAATATGGACTTTAGGAGAGACATCGTTTGGTGTTGGTTTTGTTAGTAAAAGTCGATGTTTGACATTAAACTCAACCTCTGTGAATTTGCAATAAAAACTATTGCTTGTGGATAAACAGAGATTAAGTTGCCAAGTTTTATGAAAATGTTTTTTTTTTAATTTGTTGAAGGAAATAGAAGTCTCCGAAGAAGACTTAAAGCACTTTAACTGATGCAGACTTAAAAATTCACGGCTTTCATTACCCCATTCCCATCAGAATTTCGATCTAAGTGTTCCATATTTCCTAGTAACATTTATCTTAAAAATATGAGTAAATAATGGCCACATTGTAGAGAAAATAAAAGAAATTTTGATTCATGACTAGACACGAGGTTAAGTATCATAATCACGAACAAGCTTTGCTTTAATTCTTACATACATACATAATTGGCCATTAAAGCGCTTCAGCCAGGATTACGACTTAGCTTCTGACACAACCACTTATGTTCTGTGTGTTAATTTTATACATGAGTGGCAGGACCTGCAGGCCTCGGTTTAAACTCCAGATAAGACATCTCAATCAAAACGAAATATGGAAAAATATTTCTTCGGCAATTTCATCTCAGCAGATTTCTGGCAAAAACTCTAAGAGTAAAAAAATGCCATGAAATATTTCTCAAAAATCTATCGTTCGGGATCGACTTTAAATTGTGGGTGTCGCTTTTCATGTATAAAATTAACACACATAACATGAGTGATGTGAGAAACTAGGTCGTAATCCTGACTGAAGAGTTGTAATAACCAATTAAGTATATATGAACGTATAAGGGAAACAGAGGACAGAGATTTAAAATTTTCCAACAGACTCCAGCTCTCTCAATTACCACAAGTTCTACACAAAGAAATGGTATCCCTATCCTGCACACTATCCTTCGACTTAAAGGCGTAATGCCCCGCCAAAAATGTATAAAAATTTTAAAAAATTTCCTCTCCGTACTAGAACCTGGATACTTTGCCCACCATGAAAGGTGCACTCTTCATTTGTGTGTCAAATGGACATATTAAGTGTTTCAAAGAAAATCTTTTCGATATCTTTATTTTCCCATCACAGCTTATCTGGAATCCCAGCCTTTTGAGGGTTTTCTATAGATTGAAACCAATCTTAAGTTAACATAACTATGCTTTTAAAGCATAGAAAACCATTATATTTGCTGTCTTTGTATTTGCAAATATTTTGGCGTAGAATACACTGCACATATCAGGATGCCTTTATGCTATCCCCGATGAATAGTGTGCTTCGAATTCATGTTTTAAAACCAACATTTCAAGACTTATTTCGGATGAAAACAGTTGACTTAATATAAGTGAAAAAATATGAAACATTTTTTTCAATATTTAAGGCCATTATTACAACTTGAAGTCGCCGTAGTTTAGTAGGTAGTGTGTTGGCTTATTAGACGTAAGGCCACGGTTCAAACCCCAGGTCAGACATCAAAACGAAAATATGAAAAATATTTCTTCGGTGACTTCCTCTCAGCAGACTTCTGGCAAAAACTCTGCGAATAAATAAAATTTCCATGAAAAGTTTCTCAAAAATCTGTCGTTCGGAGTCGACTTTAAACTGTAGGTCATGCCGCTCATGTATAAAATTAACGCACACAACATATGTGGTGTGAGAAACTAGGTGCATAATCCTGACTAAAGGGTTGTAATGATCAATTATGTATATATTACAACTTTCCGCTAAAGTCACCTTTAGCTAAAGTGAACTTTAAAGTCACCTTTAGCTAAAGTGAACTTTAAAGTCACCTTAGCTAAAGTGAACTTTAAAGTCACCTTTACTAAACTTACTTTTACTTTTTCACTTTACCTAAATAAAGTGAACTTTAAAGTCACCTTTAACTTCTTTTCGTTATTACAATCTAATTCTAAAATAAAGTGGCAGTGCCGGAGCAGTGTCGATAACACTGCTCAATTAAGCAAGGATTTTTAAACCATGGGCTTGGCTTTTGTGTTATATATGTTAATTCTGTTTATATTTGAAGTTGCCGTATTGAAAATAATATATAATATGGAAAGTTCAAACATAAACTCAACTTTAAAAGTTATAGGTAGAATGGGTTCTCCCTTTAGCTTAACACTCACTTCTACCATATTGTTCACTTACAATAATGAAAAACAATTTATCTGCCCGTTAAAATCTTCGCTTTAGTTAAAGGCAAATTGTAATAATGGCCCTTAGACTGATAGTTTAATGTTGCTTCTTTATGTATTAAAAGATTTAAAGCTTCAAATACAATATCTGCTGGTTTTTAAAGAGAAAGATAAAGAAAAAATTTTTTTTTCTTCGGCTGTGTTCTCCTGCTTTTTATGGTTAACCATGAGTATGAGTTAACAAACATGTCTCGGCATTGTTACAGTTTTTTTTTTATCTTTGGTTTACTGGAGTAGGACGAGACTTTTTTCTTGTAAGCAGTTTTTAGGTGAGCTTTTAAATTTTTAGTCCAGACATTTGTGAGCCTTTTTTTTGTATTCTCATTCATATACAAACATACCTATACAATATGTATGTATGTACATTTGGCTTCTGGAACGACGATTGTTTTGGTTTCAGTTAAGCCGGTGGTGGTTACATAAAATATTTGAGGCAAATAATCAATTTTATTATTTAATTTATTACTTCTGTGTGTGTGTTATTTAGTATGTTCGTTGCTCTCCAACAAGAGTCTGAAAAGCTAAAGACAAGACACAAAAAAAATTTATGTTTTCTTAAGCCTTTTTTTCTACTTCTTCTTGTATGCCTTTAGGCTATTTATTGTACCGAGTATACGTATGTATGTTATATGGCCGCAATTGATCTGTTATGGTTCATAAATTTTAATTATCATTATTAAGGATTTATGTACTGCTTGCTACAGCATTCAAAGAAATGTACATAGTTTTTATAAAGCATTTGTAGAGCAAATGTTTGGGTTTTTTGTTTGGACCATATGCCCAGGTCCATTATTAAAAGAAATCTTCAATCACAGAATCTTGAAAAAAAAATTAAATTTTTAGTTTTCTTTTGTTTGCAATTTTAATGAGCGACATAATGAGGGAATATATTTGGCAGCTGTTTAAGGATAAAATATAAACAATTTTATTTAAAGAAATTAATAAGATGGTATGAAAGAGAAAACAATGAAAAAAAATCTTTTTTTTTTCGTACATATTATTACACAATAGGTTTGGTTAGTTCCATATGAAGTCATTTGGGCCCTTACATGTTCGCCAACAGAAGATCAACCAACATAAGGCAGGTCAAATACCATCGAATATTTCCAGCGAATTACATGAAAACAAAATCTTGCGTGACTCAAGCTGTGTTACATACATAACATAATTGGTCATTACAAACAAACCTTGTGTCAAGATTGCGACCTAGCTTCTCACATCACTTATGTCTTGTGCGTTAATTTTATACTTGAAGGGCGGAACATACAGTTTAAAGTCGATTCCGAACGACAAATTTTTGAGAAACTCTTCATGGCTACTCTCAGAGTTTTTGTCTGAAATTTGCTTAGAGCCAGTCGATGAAGAAATATTTTTTTCATATTTTCGTTTCGATGTCTGACCTGGGATTTGAACCGTGGCCTTACGTCTAATAAGCCGACACACTACCTACTAGACTACGGCGACAACCAAGCTGTGATTGTGATCGTCAAATGGATTTGAATCATTTGGTTTTAGATAAACCGTTCTTTAGACAGCATTTGAGTCCGAAATGCAATTAGAATCCTAGCCATAAGTTTTCAATCATGCTAGATAGTGTTTTAAACTCTTGCTTTGAGGCCTAGTCCCCGATGGTCTAGTTGGTAGTGTGCTAAACTTCAAGTGACGTGACCGAGGATTCGATTCCCTCTACAGGTTTTCGGTCTTTGTAATTGTTTGATTGTTTATCTGACTTTATATGAGGTTACTTACAATATAAAAAATATAGTGAGAATTACCACAAAAAGCAAAAAAAAACAGTACAAAGGTACATACACTGGTCATTAAAATAAAATTGCGGCACACTATCCCCTCTTTTCTTTCTCCTATAAACTATTTTTCCTGAATAGGGATTATATTCTGAGTATTGCTCCCAAAACAAAGAAAAAAATGTGAAGCTGTTGCCACATAGAGAGCTGGACATACATATATATATAATTGGTGTTTATAACCCTACAGTTAGGATTACGACGTAGCTCCTTACACCACTTATGTTAAGTGTGTTAATTTTATTCAGAAGTAGTGAGACCCCTACAGTTTAAAGTCGACAGATTTTTAAGAAACTTTCCATGGCAATTTTTATTTATTTTTGGAGTTTTTGCCAGAAACTGATGAGAATCTCTTCGTATATAATTTTTTAACATGCTTTGTTTCATTTTCTTAATGGATTGGGATATGAAATATCTGCACGTTATAGCTTCAAATACTTACTCGTTATTATGTTTAATGAATTCCCAAAACATTAAAAAATTCAATTTCATTTATTTCCTAATAAAATCGAAAATTACTCATTAACATCTCACAACGTTTAATGGCCCACTAATTTATGCCATCTTATGGACCACCCAAACTCTATTTAACAGTAGTTTTATCACTTAAAGTGCATAATAAGCACTGCTCAGTGTTAATGATCAAATTAAAAAAAAGAAATAAAAGAGTGTGCATAATCGCATTAACCAAGCAATTGCTTTTTTGTTTGATGGTTTGACTTTTCAACTCATTTTAACAGTTTTTGGAAATTTTCTCGAAACCTTTATTTTAATTTATTTTTTTCATTTCGTTTTTCGTTTTTAATTCGTTTTATTTTTTTGAAAATCGTGAGGTTAAACTTCATCACACTTTGTTGCAGCCATCAAATAACCGCAACTACCGTTTGTTTGGTCATTGTTGCAACTACTGTTTTTCGATTTTTTGTCTTCTCAGTTGAAATTAACAAAAAAAAAGGAATGCCTCTGCGGTTCATTTGAAAAGAATAAAAATTTTAAAGCTTGTACGCCTCCCAAAAACAAAAACTTTTGAATGACCAAGACAGTGATGTAATGAAATCAAACCCCATCATTTCACGACCTCTGCCGGTAGTTAGTTTGGTAATCAATTTTCATTATTGAAAATAAATAAGAGGGCCGATAGCCTTGGCTATTGTTGTTGGCTAGAAATAACGGCCTTTGTGAAAATGTAGCAAAGTTCCTTGCTTCCAGAGTCTCAATTTTTCTGTTTTTCCCCATCGTCTTTGTGTGGCCAGGTGGTTTAATGTAATCATTATTTGAAGCGTACTTACATACATACGTACATTATTGGTCATTACAACCCTTTCGTCAGGATTACGACCTAGCTTCTCACACTACTTATGTTCTGTGCGTTAATTTTTATGCATGAGTAGCGGGACCTACAGTTTAAAGTCGACACCGAACGACAAATTTTTGAGAAACCTTTCATGGCAATTTGATTTAATCTGAGAGTTTTTACCAGAAATCTGCTGAGAGGAAGTCGCCGAAGAAATACTTTTTGTATTTTGTTTTGATGTCTGGCCTGGGGTGTGAACCCTGGCTTTACGTCTAACAAGCTAACACACTATCTGCTAAACTACGGCGACTTTATCCTCCCAGAATATTGTCATACGAATTTCAGGATTCTGTTAACAGGATGATGTCAACGATGACGATATCCTGCCTAGCACATGATACGCACGCACGTGTTTCTTTCTAGAATCTATAACTGCCTCACAGTTTTCAAAAATGTGTTTCGATAATTCATTCTCATAGAGACAGGAACTACATGTTGAGCTCGAGAATAAGTATTCGAGAATAAGTATTCTATGAGACTATAGTGTCCTGCCAAAAGAGCGCTTTTCAACATCAAGTTATTCCTGGATTGTCTGCTGCATTACTCCGATTTGCTCTTATTATAGTTTCGCAGCAACATTTTTGATTGCTTTAAACCCAATCGGTTTATCTTCCACTCTCGTTTTTAGTAGCAATAATTTCTTATTGTCCTTATTGTGGCTATTTTAGCCAGCTACTGAGTTGTGGCATTACAGCTTTGCTGCCTTCTTGGGAAGTCATTTCTTTTCTGCTTACATGGCAAACAGAAGTCAGTATAAACATGTCCTTAATTGTTGCAAATTTAAAACTTTATGGGGTTAAATTGTGTCTGTTAAACTCCACTATCAATGCAATTTTTGGCCATGTGCCAAGACAACAAAATATCTTTCAGTACGAATAGAAATGAAATGAAAAGATCATATGTCTACCAACGAAATGGGAGTTTCTAATACCCACCTGTTTTTTTTTCTTTTTCTGTCAAAAGATCTCATTTCGTATAGGATTTAATGGTGGTTTTTTTTTTCTTTCTTTTTCTCTTCACTTTAGTCAGTCAGTCACTCACTGTATGATTATGAATTTTCAACACCTAATCACGGTTGCCAATAGAAGTGCTTAAAACTCCTTTTAGGTGCCACCACACCAAATGCTAAGAAATTGTCCAAATGATTGCTTTGGGTTTCTGTGTTCATTGCTCATTGGACTCTATTTTATGGTTTAATCAATAAAATTTGTTCAACGTGCATAACACCTTCTTGCTGGTCCACAAAATTGAAGAAAAAAATCGAGAAAAAATTCAGAAGAAAAAAATTCAAAAATTTTCAAATTGTAATATTCACCCACTTAACGTGATTGTTGTTTTGTTATTATAATCCCAGCTGGTTTATTTAAGCCAAGGAAAACAACAACAACAACAACAACAATATTAACAATAGCACTCTTGGCCATTTCTTTTTTGATTTCTAAAAACTTGCATCACTGCCAGCTAAAAGACCAGACTTAGACTAGACCGGACCATACTCTATTATGCCAGCACAACAGAGACCAGATGAGTTCACACAGCAAAGTTAAGCCAAACGTACAAGCATACTGTGTAGACAGTTTCCCAATTTTATCGCTGGGATAATTGAGTGTTGGTCAATGTGTCTGGCCAATATTTCTTGCTGTTGTTGTTATTGTTGTTGCTGTTGTTGCTTTTTAAGTAAAAAATAATGTTATTTTTATTACCGAATTTTGTCAACAATTTAATCTTGTTTTATATGTCAGTAGGTAGGTATTGTTGTTGGTGGCCATTCTTTTTGTTTTTTTTTTGTTTTTTTGCTTTCATTTAAGAAAGAGAAAAAATTTGAAAACTTAAATTACTACGTGATAAATCAATTCAATTTCATGTGGCTCATGTCAGCCATTGCCAGTGGAATTGCATCATTTGTTGCGGCTCATATGAAGGCAGATCAAATGAATAATTGGCCTGGCCAGGCAAGCCAAAATGTTAATGTTTTTTTAATATTTTTTTTTTAATTCAAAATTGAATCGGGGATTAATGAGAAAGTATTCAAAGCTGAAAACGATATAAATGCATATAAAAGTGGAGTTTAAAGAAATTTTTTTAATTAGTTTAGTAATTTACAAACAAGGTTTTCGAAGAGGAAACAGTTTTGGTTTTACGACTTACACAGCAGCTTATAAGTGGCTTTGTTAATGTAAGCAGCGCTCATTTAAGAATTCATAATGGATTTATAAAAGAAATTAAAAAATTAAACATATTTTGAAGGCTTATTACTTATTGAACAGAAAAAAGAAAATCCATTTTAAAAGTTTCTACTGAACCGAATCTATAATAAATACACTAAACAGCCCATCATGATTAAGAAGTGAACTCTTTTCCAAGTTCCAGAGCTTTAGCAATTTTACAGATACCTTGGAGACGAATGTGGTCCTACATTGTCCTTGTAGAAAACACCTTTCTTCATGTAGGCTACATTTAGCTTTAATTATTATTCGTTCTTGAAGTCGTCGTAGTCTAGTAGGTAGTGCGTTCACACCCCAAGTCAGACATCCCTAACTAAACGAAATACAAAAAAATATTTCTTTGGCTCCGTACTCTCATCAGATTTCTGGCAAAAACTCTGAGAGTAAACACAATTGCCATGAAAAGTTTCTCAAAAATCTGCCACATACATAGTTGGTTATTACAACCCTTTAGTCAGAATTATGACCTGGTTTCTCACACCTTGTTCGTAATGCAAAAATTCAGTAATTGGGTTCTATTGCGGTTCCTTGGGTTATTAGGCTTACAATACCTTTGAAAATAATTACTAGGACTCTAGAGATGTGCCGGATAATTGTAGAAGATTGGAATGTGGTAGAAGCATCAAGCTATATGGGAATGGTAGTCCAAAGGTTCCCAAATATAATCCATTTAGTGGTATATGGTCATTAAACTACGGTAGCAGATGCTATGATGACAAGGTATTATGATTGGGTTGCTATTTGCATGCTGTAGTTAAGAACCGTGGTCACTTATTCCTACTATTTCCCAAGAGAAAAAGCCAGAACTTTCCTCAATCTTCGTTGTAAAACCGTATTAAGCTGCTACAGTAGCAGGACTACAGATACAGTCATCTAGCTTACTTTTTCTACTTTAAAATAAAAATGTAGGTAAGGTTATATGCAAGGATAATGGTCCCACTCTGATATCCATATTGGATATCCATATGGGCAATAGAGCCAATAAGTCATGTCTCCTATATAAATCAGCGTGAGGGAGAACCGTGATATCGGCATGTCGTTTTCTACCGGCGAAAATTTTAAATTCGATGGTTAATTGCGTATAAATTTCTGTAAGACTTGCACTGATAAGATCTTTGAACAGCAATTTTCGAACATTAACACTTAATAATGGCCATCTTGTTGAACCTACATCTGTTAATTTGGTTGTCTTTTAATCAGTCTGATTTGCCAAATCACTATGGACGATCATAGACAACGAAGTTATGTATTTACGGAATAGGCTCTGATTCTAATTTTTATGGAAAAATCATCGTTATTTAAATCCATTTTTGGATGTTTACGTGTCCATAAACAGAACAAATCATCGAATTAGAGTCGATACCAAGCCATATAAAATCCAAGAGCGTCCAATTCATCTCGGAAAACTCACTGATTGGCTGAGATTTTCGGACTGGCGGCATTATCAGTTTTTATTTCTTTGAAAACGATGTTGCCCAGGCCAGCATTGTTAACGCAAGCAGTATAGATCGCTGATTAGCAACTTCTTTTAGTCTAAATTATATGATCTGTATGCCAACGAGATACAGTTTCAACAGGAACACAAATTATCTTGCCTCAAGAACATGTGGCTACAATATGACGGTTCTATATGTAACACGGTTATACCAGGTTATATCAGCAGATGTTCTGTACGAGCGATTTGAGGGCATGATTATATCATTTAGATGTAATATGAGCTGGCCACTGAGATCACGTACGTACATACATAATTGGTCATTACAACCCTTCAGTCAGTATTACAACCTAGTTTCTCACACCACTTATGTTGTGTGTGTTAATTTTATACACGAGTGTCGGGACCTACAGTTTAAAGTCGACTCCGAACGACAGATTTTTGAGAAACTTTTTCATGGTAATTTTTATTTACTCTCAGAGTTTTTGCCAGAAATCTGCTGAGAGGAAGTCGCCAAAGAAATACTTTTTGTATTTTTGTTTTGATGTCTGGCCTGGGGCTCGAACCCTGGTTTTCGTCTAATAAGCCAACACACTACCTACTAGCCTATGGCGACTTCGTGTGAATTGGCCACTGAGATCGTGCGATTTAATTCTGTGAAACTTTTTCTTACTGGGTTTTCTTTAGTAGCAGGTATATGCGAATAAGCTACAGACCACAACGGCCTTCAAAGCCAACATAACCTATGCCATACAAATCATACAAATTCAGTCCCATTTAAGCTTTAGATTCAGAGAAAGTTGGACTTTTCGAATATGCTCCACCCAGAGAAGTCGTTGTGGGCATTTCGTCGATGTTGTATTCCATACATAATGCCATAAATAGGACTTTTAAACGAATAAAAAATGTCAATAATATCTTACACATACTTTGCTTAAAGGAACCTCTTAAAAATATCCAGATGCCCAAGCGTCAGTCCATTTCTGCTACTCTAATCTATTCTAAAATGAAACATATTTATTGCAATCAATATGATATAAAATGAAAATGTCTTATCATTTAACGCATACGCAAGAAACTGAACAACTATTTTGCAATAGGGAACCATTAAAACACAATTTCAACATGGCAACGACGCCAACCAAAAAACTTAAATTTTTAATGAATTTTCAATTAATTTTGTAAATAAATTAAAAATAAATTTCTTACCAGCATTTATAAATAGTACCGGTTGTCATTAGCAGAAAAAAAACAAACAGAATCTAATCAAATCGAATGCAGTTTCTAATCTAAACGACTGACAACAAGCAAGCATGCAGCATGAAAGGAAAAAAACCCAATCGACATATTTTATGCTCAAATTCATGTCATTTGGCCACGGATCTGATTGAATTAAGCAACTTGAATGGAAAAAAATTTATTTTTTTATTCAATTTTTAGTTCAGCTTTTAGTTTCTGGTATTCTGAATTTTGTTGTTTGTTTTTATGTACATATGTATGTAGGTATTGTCGGACTAAAATGATTGATTAATTTTGAATGTGGTTTACGCGTTACGCACATTTCAAATGCACTTGGCTTGGCAATTTAGAAAAAATATTTTTTTTCCTTTATTTTTCATTCATTTGTTGTAATTGTTTTGTTAAAAACAAAAGCTAATAATAACAAAAAAATAATAGTTTTTGTTGAAAACTGCTTAAAGAATGGTATTCTATATTTGTGTTAAATTTATTAAGATTTAAACAAACAAACAACCAGAAAAACAAAAATACCTAAGCATTGCTTACATTTCAGCTAATTAAAATCTACCTGTAAAGCCATTTAGTTTTCTTAATTGTCAATGGTTTCATTACAAAATAACCATATTTAAGCTGTTTTTTCCTTCATCGGAATTTCTAATTTCCTGCTAAATGACACACGCATTTGGTGCATAGTTTCTAAATACACTACACAAGGCAGTTTAGGTTCATATATCATGCTTAATGAATTTCATAAAAGGTCCACTGTTCTGTGCATAGCATTCAACCGTATATATAGAGCAACCAATAGGACTCTCGCTGGACTCTCATCTAGGCCATGTCGATTTGAAAAAAGCCTTCGATAGCATCAGCCATATGGAAGCCATTGAAAGGATTAGCAGAATATCAGAAAATAATTCGAATAATCAAGGCTATGTTGAATTCTGCAGCATGAATCTTATCACTTCAACTGTTCACATTCGTGGGGCAATATATATGAGTTCAATCATGGGTTCTACAATAATGAAATGCGTCAGGTTTGTACGAAAGATATATTCCGTTTCATGTGTATAATCATGTCTAAACCACAACTGTCTTGATCAGGAAGAAAGGACAATCGTTTGATTATAAATCGATTAAATTATCTAAATTGTGTTTGTTGCTCTACTGAATGGATAAAGCTGACCAAATTATTCTAAATCTTGCCCGTGACATGACATACTAGTCATGCTAGAAAGCTTAAGTTGGAGAGGTAGTTTAAATATTAGAGCTCACTTGAGCACTTATAACGACTCATTGTGATGCGACAGATAAGTGCAGTCCCTCTACTGACCGAATTCCATCAAACTCATCGAAGAAGTTGGTCAGCGCAGGGGCTGCACACTAACAGCACGACTTCCCTCTGCTGGGAAGCAACCGAAAGTTTTATAAACGGAGCTATTTCCTCGATATCAATGGACGATAACTCAGTTAAGCTGAAAACGAATGGACCTAAGTCTGCATCTTACGAGAGATTGGTATTGGCAAAGAAAGTGGAAAGCTGTTTCTTCTCTACAGTAGTCTTATAACCTCGGCAAAAGTGTCTTCCCATAACGCAATGACCTGTAAGCATGGCCAGTGTGATCGAGATGATATTGCGATCATGTTTGAGTAGATGATAGGTGCACCTTCTATCCATCATGTACCAAATGAGTCTGACAATGGAGCAAGGTTGGCGTTCCGGAAGAATTTTTGATCTAATGAACAATTTAACCGAGGTTGCATACCCAATTGGATTGGCGAAGGTTCCGTAACCGGTACAACGCTAAACAAAAGCCTACAACGTCAATAAAAAAGTTTGAAAAGGAAAGCTTTCAATGGCACAAAGCATGTGTGGAAGATGCCAATAGCTTTCCCCTGTGATGTGAACTACACTTTATTAAGACAAGACTCTTCAAAAACACGACATTATTGTTCAGATTTTATTACGCATTAGTTTGCCTGGGTTTGGCTCTGAATGAACTTAAACACAAATATCTTGGTTGTTTGATACTTGGTTGTTCTGACAAGGAGCACACCTTACAGTATTTAGCTACTAGTCAAGAAGAATAAAGAATAACACAAGATTCTGACAGGTCGGCCTGTGTTCAGAATTACGCAGCTGTGAGTGTAGATGCCAGGGGGTTCGTTATATATAAAGCGTTTATAAATTGCGGATAGTACGTCAGTTATACCAGTCGTTGAGCTCAAACTAGTTTGAATGATTTTGACAACAAGGAAGACAAATTTTTATTAAAAATCATGAGTCATGAGCAAAGCGGTTTATTCGCGGTGGATAACCTTTCACTCAACAACGAAAATCTGCTTATATCTCATAGCTATTAGGAATCTCCGTTTATTCCAAACAGCTAATATACCCTCTAAAAAAAATTGTTTCTCATCGTCATACAGACATCATTGCACATTAATTCATTTTTTTATTTTTCGAAAGTACCAGGAGCCTAATGACCACAGTGAACAGAGTACATTATCGACCCATACTCCACCACTTGCTTAAATGTCAGCTGAACCAATTTGGAGTGGAAAACATTTGGTTTTTATAAGATGGATTCTGAATTACAGGCTCGCCTAACCTCTTATTTCAATGATTTGCTTTGCCAAATTCCTTGTTTTGTAGGGTTTCCTGAAAACACCAGAAATATAAATCAGCAAATCTAAGAGAATAAAAATTACGAAAAATATCTCCAAAAGTTCTGTCTACAGCGGGAATCAGTATTGTATGATCGATAATTCTGTTGACAGCCTCTTGGATGATTTGTTATCCTCTTCTGCATTAAGAAAATTATTATTATTGATAACCAATAAAAGAGAAAAATAAATTATTCCTAACTTGCTTAATTGCTCATTACAACCCTTTTAGTCTGGATTACAACCTAGCTTCTCACATCACTTATGTTATGCATGCTAACTTTATACATGAGTGGTGGGACCCACTATTTAACTTTTGTAGAATTTTCGTGGAAACTTTATTTAATCACAAAGTATTTGCCAGAAGATTGCTGAGGAAGTTACTGAAAGAAATATTTTTTCATATTTCTATTTGTTCCAGATATTTGAGTTGAGGTTAGAACCATGGACTCTCTTCTAACTTCAACAGACTATCTGCTAGACAACAGCAACTATATTTATTCAGTTATTCATACACAATTGGTCATTACAACCCTTTAGTCAGGATTACGACCTAACTTCTCATACCACTCTCGTTGTGTGTGATAATTTTATACATGAGTGGCGGAACCTACAGTTTAAAGTCGATTCCGAACGACAGATTTTTGAGAAACTTTTCCATCAGAATTTTATTTACGATCAGAATTTTTCAGAAATCTGCTGAGAGGATGTTGTCGAAGAAATATATTTTCACATTTCGTTTTGATGTCTGACCTGGAACTTGAACCGAGGCCGCACGGCGGACTCAATTCACTGAGTGCAAAAATTTACGACAAAGAATATGTTGTGACAACTTTATAAATCCATAGATCGAATGGTTTTGAATTCTTGAAATAATGTAGGGCATTCACTATTCGCTACAGACCTGCTTAAAATATTATCAAATAACTGTAAAATTGTTTTTTCACTCATGGTAAGAAAAATATGGATTTTTTAACACAATAATTATTAAAAAATATTATTATTTATGAATTTTATAAAACTTCTATCGTGGTGGCTTTTAAAAATACCTGCCAGGCGAATAAAAGCCAAAGTATTCATAACAGCAATAAGCTGGTTAGAAAATTGCATGTTTTTCCGTCAATGGTATTAATTTACGATCATAAACACATATATGTATGAATGTATTAACGTTCGTTGGCTATAGATTGCTTAATTTTTGTTTAAAAGATTTTTTTTAATTATATTAACCAGAGCAGCAGCATATTTTCAATTAAAACAAAATATTTCTATGAAATGCATACACACAGACAGACAATTTATAATTGCCATACAATTTTCAGTTGCATGTAAATTAGCAACCGTTGGCTGTTGTTGTCATTGTATGTAAATTGTTAACACATGTTGCTACTATGTTGCTGCAATATTGTTGAAGCTGTTGAAATAATCAACAGTCAACATCCGACAAGTAAACTTTTACTTGCTAAGAGTTAAGACACAAAAACAAATGAAGAAAAGAAAAACACAATCAAAAAGGAAAAGTGAAAAAAAATTATGATAAGCTTGCTTAGCAAATACATACATACATACATACATACATACTTAAATGTGTCAATAAACTTTATAAAATATTACCAGCATGCAATGACAGAAGAAAATCTGTTGAGTTAGGTTGTCATAAATAAAATTAAAATTTTTAAGTTGTCAACACTTACCACATACATATGTATGTACGAACCTACATACAAGTGGATTTTCTTTTTAATGCAATTGTGATAATAATTTATAAATTAATTAAAAAGAAATTTCCAAATGTTTATTACAGCCATTAGTCATGATATACTTAAAGTGTCCTTGACATTGTTTAATCAGGTTATTATCTTATAAACAAATTGAAATTATCTGTTAATGAGGAATGCAACAAGGTTGGAGAAACCAATGATACGCCTAATGGAATGCTTCTTACAATGTTGCACAATTACGAGTGGTTTTAAGCAAAAGAGATTTACAATTAAATTATGCTTGACATCCGTATATCATATCATATGTTTATCGTACCAACTCTTATGGGAAGAACCCCAATTCAAATTCAACACTTCTGTGGTTCCAAAATAATGAAGTATGTTTTCCACATGCAATATAATTGATAAAATGTGGCAAAATTGCTGAAAGGTCTGTTTTGCCTGCCTATTAAATAAATTAACCTGAACAATTTAATTTATTTGTTTGAAAAATAATCGAAAATAATTTAATTTACGTTAGTAATTAGCATATGAGAATAAATAAAATTTAAAACATTTTAATAATAGGTTGCGGTAGTATAATTAACGTTTAATGATACCATATTTTATATTGCATGCCACTACAGGTAACCAATAAAATAAAATTTTGTTTGGAATTGAATTTGCGACACCAAGAAGAAATTTTCCAGTTGCTGTATTACAACCCTTTTTCTCTCCTTTTTTTTGACACAAAACTTCTCGTTTCAAAAAACATTGTATTGCACTCTCTCGTTGTCAAAGATTATGCTTGTTTTCCGTGAAAGTTGATTTTAACCGACCACGAAGTTGCCGTGGTCTAGTAGGTAGTGTGTTGGCTTATTAGACGAAAAGCCAGGGTTCAAATCCCAGGTCAGACATCAAAACGAAAATATGAAAAAAATATTTCTTCGGTGACTGCCTCTCAGCAGATTTCTCGCAAAAACTCTGAGAGCGAAATAAAATTGCTATGAAAAGTTTCTCAAAAATCTGTCGTTCGGAGTCGACTTTAAACTGTAGGTCCCGCCACTCATGTATGAAAAATTAACACACACAACATAAGTGGTGTGAAAAACTAGGTTGTAATCCTTAATGAAGGGTTGTGATGACCAATTATGTATGTATGTAAAACCATCACCATCGCCAATATCACACTACAGCAATACCTAGCTATGTGATCAGACTCCAGTCTTTACACTGCTCTTCCGCTCATTGTGTTTTCTTACAGGAACTGTGTTAGTGTAACGACTTGGTGGACTTCCTTTGCTATTCATAATGCTTCATTGACTGTTTTCGTGAACTTTTCAACATAATTTCTTTCAAAATTCTTATCCGATGTTTTCCAAATCACTAAGATTAGAACAAAACATGTTAAGCAATTCCGCCGTGAAACATTGAAGCTTTGCGATTTACTGTCAGAAACTAAGTTAGGTTGAGTTGACATACTGATTTGGTTATGACAACTTTTTAGTCAGGACTACTATCTAGCTTCTCACACCACTTAAAGTCGAGTCCAAACGACAGATTTTTTGAAAAACTTCTCATGCTAATTTTATTTATTTTGGCTAGAAATCTGCTGAAAGGAAGACCCCAAAGGAATTCTTTTTTCGAGATGTCTGGGCTTGTCTAATAAACCAACACACTGACTATTAGATTACGGTTCTCAAGCTCAAGAATTAGTTTAAAGCTGCTTCGATCATTAGAATCGCTTTCAAATTTGTCGTTTGCCATGTTTTACTCTCTCTCTCTCTCTCTGCTGTGATGTAATGCCCATAAGAATTATCATTTTTTGCCCACCAGATAATATTATTCAGGTAGTGTGTTGGCTTATTAGACGCAAAGCCAGAGTTCGAGCCCCAGGCCAGACATCAAAGACAAAATACAGAAAGTATTTCTTCGGCGACTTCCTTTCACCACATTTCTGGAAAAAGCTCTGAGAATACATAAAAATTGCCACGAAAAAGTTTCTCAAAAATCTGTCGTTCGGAGTCGACCTTAAACTGTAGGTCCCACCACTCATGAAACTAAACAATGGGTCAATTTGACCTCCGGGTACTGTACTTGTCTTAATTGACAAGTACACGTCCTCTAACCTAACCGAATCTAACATAATTTTCTTTGCTGTTTATAGATGGGTATAATTCCTATTTAACACTAGCCACGCCGTCATCGAGTATATAGTGTGTTGGCTTATTACGGTTCAAACCCCATGTCAAACATCTCCAACCAAACGAAATATTTCTGGCAAAAACACTGAGAGTGAAATAAGATTGTCATGATAAAGTTTTTCAAAAATTTTTCGTTCTGCGTCGACTTTAAACTATAGATCCCACCACTTGACATAAGTGGTGTGAGAAGCTAGATCGTAATTCTGTTGATTTTTTAGAGTCAGTTCCGAGATAAAACGGGGCTGTGTTCTTCTATATCCCCAGAGTTATTTGTACTACTTTTAATTATTTTTCTCCTTCTCTGGGTTTCTTTGTAGAGCTTTGAAGATTATCTTCAGGCCTTGTTTCACTTTCATTAGCAAGTTTTATTAGTTAAGCAAGTGACTGATATACTAAGAATAGGAAGATGGACTTGCCTTCTGTCATTGACTAGAAATAACTTCTTCTGTTAAAGTATATTGAGGAGGAACTTTAGTCATTATTAAGTTCTACTCTTTCGCAATCAAGAACCACTGTCTAAACATCCTCTGACATTAATTATTAGTGTTGTGTTCTGGAAGCGATCAGGGATCCTTCGGAATGGAGGATTGAAGCCACTTAATTTTATAAAATAAGTAACGATTTTGATGAAAAATTGCTTGTGTTGGTTTCATAACATTTTCACCACTATACCATGTCACTCTCCCTGCTATCAAATGTTTTGGAAATCCCCAGATAACCTACTTCTATAAACTGTCAAGAAGAAATTTAAACAATTGTATACAAGTACTGTATCCTCTAGTCGATGTCTGGTCTTTTCACTTCTGTTAGCTTTTTTTTTTTTTTTGAATTTCTAAAGCACTTTACTTAATTTCGGTTTCCTAATAATCACTAAAAAATAAAAACAACAAAAATGTTTGTACACCAGCGCAATCAGCCTCTCTTAAACAGCCCACATGCAAATTGGGTTGGTTGCCTTAACAAAGTAAGAAATTTATTTTTTTTTTACAAATTTCTGCATAAAAATCTATCCAAGCTAAGTTATGAATTGGAATTAATAAAGTCGTGTATGTATATATGTAAGTATGTGTTCAGTTTTAGTTTCTATTTTAAATTTAAAAAAACCCGATATTATTGCCGTAATTAAAATTGTTGCACAGTTGTTGTTGTATTCCATAATTTTGTTTTTGTTTTTATTACCGTTATCAGAACAGACATCAACACTTAATAAATTTTATTACAACAAATTGCAAACGAAATAAAAAAAATTTCAAATTCAAATAAAATGTTGAAATTTGCAGCAATTTGTCTAGGGATTGTGGAAAAGAGAGAAAGAGCGGGAGAGAGATAAAGAAATAATTGTGCATTTGATTAATTTTATTTTAAAATAAATTTGCTTTTGTTGTAATCAATTCAAGTGTCGCAATTTCTGATAAGAATTTTAATTCTCTCATATTAATGGCGCTTTTAATGGCTCTTAAAAAGTGTCATTTGAAAACAATTAATTTACAAGGCACAGGCAATTAATTGCACTATCAACTGTGTTCTGTTCTGGCCTTAGAGTATAATTAAGTCAGAATTATAGGAACATTCTCATCTTAATAGCTCATGTAAAGGAGATAGATTAATTGAATTTAGGTCGCCATAGTCTAGTAGATAGTGTGTTGGCTTATTAGCCGAAAGTCTGTGGTTAAAACCCCAAATCAGATATCTTGAACCTCGAAATAAAAGCGTATTTCTTTCCGGGACTTTCCCTCAGCAGTTTTCTGATAAAAACTCTGTGAGTAAAATAAAATTGCAATGAAATGTATCTGAAAAGTCTGTCCTTCAGATTCAACGTTAAGCACTCATGGATAAAATCAACACACAATATGGGTGTTCTGAGAGACTAGATTGTAGTCCTGACTAAAGGATTGAAATGTTGTTATTAAGTAAACAAGTAATTTGAATATATATGTATGTGTACCACTCGTTTCAATGTGCGGCATATATAAATAAATAAATATGTTCCATTTGGACCTATTACAGGCTATTTATTTTCTTGTCTTCATATCCTACTCACCAGATCACTATCCAGCTGTCTTCTTTATTTTAGGTAGTCTTGCTGTTGTGCTGCTGCCCTATGAATTTCAATCAATGTTTAAGGAGTTATCATGCCCCAGTTACAGAATGAAAACCTCTTTACTTAAATCGAAAGCCTGCTTGTTCAATTTAAAGCTCCAATTCTGAAACGCTAAGAGCCCTTGCATTACTTACTGTATGCCCAGTAGAGTAATATCTCGCTAATTGATCTCCTCGATCAGGCAATAAAATTCCAACTTTTTCTTATTACGTAAACATTGCATTTTCCGAAATTTTTATACCATTAACAGAATCAATTCAATACTGACTGAAGCACAGTTCAGCTGTAAGCAATCTCTGCGCAAAATCATTCACTCCAGGACTACGTACATTCATAATTGGTTATTACAACCCTTCAGTCAGGATTACCACCTAGCTTCTCACATAAGATATGTTGTGTGTGTTAATTTAATACATGAGTAGTCTGGCAAAAAAGTTTTTCAGGGCAATTTTATTTTTTTTTTTTTTGTTGGAGATGTCTGACCTGGGTGTTTGAAACGTGCCTCAGCCATATCTGGAAATATCTGTTATAAATGAAGAAAATTTCCACAGCCGTGTAGATTCTGTGAGAGCTTGTGTACAAATGATTACAGATTCATCTCGCAACTGACGTATTGTCAGCTTTAAAAAGAGCAAAAAGTATTTCATTCTGAATACCAGATACAACTCGATTACATACGCTCTTTCATTAGACGTTTTATATTTTTAAATTGAAATAAAACAAAGAGTATGCATTTACCAGAAAGAAAGACCTATTGAGGCCATTATCTGTTGAACATAACATCATACAATTGTCCTCCACAACTTCTTTGGGTACAGCACGTCCGATGTTCAGTATTCCGTAAATCTAGCGAATAAATCAGGTTGCATTTGATGGATGCCATGGGTTATGTTGACTTTAAAGACCGCTAGGGTTTGTTACTTATTGACATACGCTTACTATGACGTAAGCAAACTCCACAAGAAAAAGTCTTACAGAGTCAAAACGCACGATCTCTGTGGCCAGTTCAAATCACCTTCACGTGAGAATGCCATGACTTCAAATTGCTGGATCAGAATACCCAATGTAGCATAAGCTGTGTATTACGTAAAGTTATCCTATTGAAACTACATATCGTTGAAGTCAGAATTATCCAATTCAGGCCAACAGAAGTTGGTACTCATTGACCTCTAGTGTTCGTAGCTGACAGTGATGGCCTGGCCCATCTCGTTCTCAAAGAAATATGGGCAAAACAGTGACTTATTGGGAATGCATTGGACACTCTTGGATCTCAAGTGGTTTAATGTCGTAACAAATTCGATCATTTTGACCATTCTTCCAGAAATGGGCCACATGGTTGGAAACTGTTTCAGGGCCCATATCGAATAAATGTCAACCAATATGACAGATATAAAGTCGCAGTGGTCTACTAGGTAGTGTGTTGGCTTATTAGACTTGAGGCCTCGGTGCGAACCCCAGGTCTGGCATCTCCAACTAAACGAAATATGAAAAAATTATTTTTTCGGCGACTTTCGGCAGATTTCTGGCAAAATATCTGTTTCTCAAGTTTCTCAAAAATCTGTCGTTCGGAGTCGACTTCAAACTGTAGGTCCTGCCACTCATGTATAAAAATTAATGCACGCATCATAAGTAGTGTGAGAAGCTAGGTCGTAATCGTGACTAAAGGGTTACAATGACCAATTATGTATGTATGTATGCATGTATATACCAAATAGTCTCTCCTTCAAGAGAGTACGCAGCTTCCAGAATACTCCATTCATTTTTACTCTTCATTCTCATCGCTTTTAGTAGATAGAGCGGGGCATTATATAACAGCAAAAAAATACCGTAACTAAGTTTTAGTTGAATACATACATATGAGTATGTGGGAATTTTTATAAAATATGAATGCGTCTCGTTTCAGCGTATTATCCGCATGTCTGTCCTGCCATTTGTTTAACCACATTGCTGCAGCATATAATCATGTGGTTGGTTTGTTTTTGTTGTTGAATGTTAATTTATTTTTATTTTTATTAATATTGTGTACATTTATTATTGTTAAATAGCAATTCTAAGTATTTTTTCGTAACAAATTGTTTTAATGCGGGTCTATTTTATGAGTTTTTATGTCGATTTCCAGTTTATGTATACAATTCAGTTTTATAGAATCTGTTCAAATTGATTATTATTAAGGCTTTAAGAATATTGAATAAGTTATTTACCAACTAGAAAAAGCTAATTGTTATTGCAGTTTGTATTACAAACAAAAAAAATATTTTTTTCAATTTTTTTCTCAAAGTAAACTTGAATAGAATTGAGATCTTTTTATGTTGCATTTAATACCAGCAGATGTATGTTTGTATATAAGTTAAGCATAAATATTCTATAGATTTATATTATTTTGTTGTGGTTGTTGCATGTTCAACAACATGCCTCATATCAGTATACATACATATGTGACAATGTCAGAAACTTCAGCAGGCATTCATATGAAAACACCAATCCATGGAGATTTAATTTTAAGCATGAAATTATTTTATTTGGCAGTAAATGCTTCGTAAAATAAATGTTGTTTTTGTTATTGATTTATTCACAAACAAGACCTTCAAGATTTTGCTAACAATTGTAAACAAAATTAAAATAAAAAAAAATACTTTCTCTATATGGTGGATGAATGATATCATGTGTAGTTATGTTGTATTAATAATGGATAGAAACCTGTTGCTGTTTGGAAAATTAAATTTAAATTCAGCTTTTAATGTTTAATCTCCAGCAGAAATATATGCTAACTTAAGTTAAGAGAATTCTCTTCATTATTCTCCAAAGCACCTCATATACTGCCAGACCCATCTTAGTAGACTCCCGTTCAATAGCACTAAAGGCACCAGTAACTTCTCGCTTGGTACGCCCTATGATGTCTATGTCGTCAGCGTACGCAAGTAACTGGACGCTTTTTTGAAAAATAGTGCCATTGCGATGCGCTCCCGCCTTTCGCAGAACACTCTCCATGACGAAGTTGAAGAGGTCGCATGATAAAAGATCGCTTTGTCCAAAACCTCGCACGGTACCAAAAGGTTCGAAGATTCCTACGTTGATGGAGCTGCAGGAATTGCCCAACGTCTTTCTGCATAACCTTATCAGCTTTGCAGAGCTCAGACATTGCGGCAAAAACACGATCCCTTATGGGGCTATCGAAGGCTGCCCTATAGTCAACAAAAAATGGTGTGTGTCAACTAGTTTTTCGTGGGTCTTTTCTAGGATTTGGCGTAGTGTGAAGATCTGGTCGATGGTGGACTTGCCAGGTCTGAAGCCGCACTAATAAGGTCAAATTAGTGTTCTGACGAGTGGCTTCAGTCGTTCACACAATACGCCTGTAAGAACCTTATATGCGAAAGGGAGAATGCTTATACCCCTGTAGTCGGCGCATATCGTAGGGTTTCTCTTTTTCAGAGGACACGGAGGTTCCAATCGGACCATCAGGACCTGCAGCTTTATTGTTTTTAAGACGCATAATCGCGACTTCGACCTCCTCATAGCTAGACGGCAGAATCTCCACGCCTTCATCATCGATCGGGTTCGGAACATCATCTCTAAAGGCGGTATTGGTGTCGTCATCGCCTTGTAGCAGAGTAGAGAAGTGTTTCCTCCACAACCTCAGCACCCCTTGCGAATCTGTTACCGAGTTTCCATTCTCATCTTTGCAGGAAGACGCTCCGGGCTTATAACCCTCGGTTAGATGCCTAACCTTTTGATAGAATTTTCGAGCGTCATTCCTGCATCTACACATCTCGACTTCCTCACGCTCATGCCTTTCGCGATCCCTCATCTTGCGTCTGAAATGGCGTCTCTCATACCTTCTCCTCTCTTTATCGTTCTCGACAATGGCTCGCATAGCGGCTGACTGCAACGTTTTTTTGTATGCGGTGTTTTTCGTTGCAGCTGCCACTCCTCATCGTACCATTGATTTCGTTGGGGTTGACGCTCGAAACCAAGGAATGCTTTTGCAGTAGTGCACAAGGAGTGGGAGACGTTGGCCCACAGTCCACTAACGTCGCTGAGATTAGATGGGGAACGACGGAGCTTATCCGAGAGTTGAGCGGAGAAGGCATCAGCTGTCCTTTGTGATCGCAGCTTCTTAACGTCCAGCTTTCGCAATGCACTAGAGCGCGCAGACCTCGAGGTGCTAATGCGCAATCGAAACTTAACAGCGACAAGGTAGTGGGTTGTAATGACCAATTATATATGTATGTTGTCTCTCGATTGTAAACTTACCAAACCATTCAATCGTGTCTCCCAGTTTCAACCTCTTACAACAAAATATTTCCAAAAAATTATAAAAATTCTATTAAAAACACAATCGAATTACAATGCCGTGCGAACCATAATATTTCCACTGAAACTCTTTGATTTTTATTTTTTACAATTCAAACGAAAAAAAAAATTTTTATTTTTCATTCACCTCTCTTGTCTTTTAATAATGGCAGTGACCTTGTGACTTAAAATGCTTCAATTATTAAGAACTTTATTCACAAATAGAGTACAAATATCATTTCCAACTTCATTTGCTAATCATTCAATACAAGCTTGTAATTGAAATTGTCACATGAACTGCGGTGTCACACACATTATAAATGAATTCAAAGCCAACAATTTCAACAATTCAACAATTTGCTAAGCACCATTACAGCCAATCATGTCTCTGCAATTAAAATATGTCAACAATAGATGACGCTGACAAAAGGCAACGCACCCACTACGCACAACTGTCATTGCTTTTGCGCTCAAATTGTCAAATCGCTTTAACACAGAATTTGTTTGCCAAAATGACAATTGAGTTGCATTGGAGTTCATTGAAAATGTCAGCTTTTTGTAAGGGAACGACATTGACAATGTATTTTATTTAGCTGCGAGTGAGTTGTTAAAATTTTGAAAAATTCTCTGAATTCTATATGTCAAGCAAACAACAATTGATGGGTGTAAACTTGCAATAAAATACGGTGAAAATAGATAAGATCTTGGCACAACAGAAGTAGAAGTATTGAAGTGGAAATTGTTACATGAAAAACATTGTTACATAAAACAGTCCTCAGTTATTGAATCGACGACATACTTCATAAAGAAGAACTTTCAAAATTATTGGAATCCAACTCCAGCAAAAAGTGAGAAAGTATTTCCAGCTGCAGGATTCATTCAAAAGCAAGAACAAAAACCGAAAATACTGATTGAACTTGATGAAGATCAAATCCAATAAAATCTACAAATTTCAAAGCCCTGGACATCTGTGAAACTAAGAAGTATAAAACCGGACCCCTGTCTCACAGAGGACATAATATTTTCTTATGTTATCCAGACACTGAAATTCTTCTATTCGTTGCCTTAGAGTTTGTAAAAGATGCGAGGATTTTTAAAACCAAATTTTAATTGCTAACTGATATATCACAAAGCCTGTGAAATATTTGTGAATATAGTCCCAAACAATTCCCTGTTCATCTGAACAACTTGTGCGCATGGAATCTACATACACAACACTAATAAATTTTATTGATTATAGAAGACATTCCTGTCTGACTATGATTCTAAAAGACTCGCACGATTTCCCTTCGTTTTGTACAATGCATTGACAACGTCTATGGTTGCTGCGTCCTAAATGGTGCATCCATTTCGTGGTTTGTAAATTGCAGGTGTGCCAGGTAATTTGCTGTTAGAAATCCTTCATTTGAAGGTCATTTATTTAGCGAGCAATTTGTCACTAACGAATATGAATAGCTTAACAACTGAGGACGCTTAAAAATACTTAAAATTCACCACAAAAGTAGGAATGAAAACGAGGTCTTTCTTCCAGCATTACATTATGGTCGTCACAATCCACCGAATATGCAAAGTATTGGCAAGATTCTGAAGAATTCTGTTAGATAAAGAGTGAAGGAGTGTAGTCGTCGTAGTCTAATAGGTAGTGTGTTGGCTCATTATACGTGAGACCACGGTTCAAACCCCAAGCCAGACATCTCCAAGAAACACGAAAATATCATCGACGCCTCCGTTCTATAACATTCTAAGTCGAAAAAGTGTGTTTTGAGTTATGAGCTCTCAAAGTTTTCACTCGACATTCGACCATATGTGTATTCTAAGAAGATTTTTCCCTATAACTTCGGAACGGATCGGCGCATCTTAACCAAATTTTGACAGTATTTAAGTTAGAGAACGTAGAATTTAAAAATGCAAGAACATTAAAAACGTTCTAAGCACACTTAGAACGTTATAGAATGGAGGCGTCGATATGAAAAAATATTTCTTCGGCGACTTCCTCTCAGCAGATTTCTGGCAAAAACTCTGAAAGTAAAATTAAAATTGCCATGAAAAGTTTCTCAAAAATCTGTCGTTTGGTGACGGTCCCGCCACTCATGAATAAAATTAACGCACAC
This sequence comes from Sarcophaga carnaria, assembly GCA_958299815.1. Classification (NCBI taxonomy): domain Eukaryota; kingdom Metazoa; phylum Arthropoda; class Insecta; order Diptera; family Sarcophagidae; genus Sarcophaga; species Sarcophaga carnaria. The sequence continues at coordinate 20,683,564 of OY283153.1, read as the reverse complement.
AACATAAGTGATGTGAGAAGCTAGGTCGTAATCCTGACTGAAGGGTTGTAATGATCAATTATGTACATATATACGTATGTATGTACCTAAAGTGTGTCCAAATTGTTTCATCATTGCAGTACTTTCCCATGTGTGTGTTCTATTTTTCTATTTCTACTTTCAATTATTTTTCCTGGTCGAAATATAGGAAATATATTGATAAAAAAAAGCAAAAACCTTTTACTTTTATTTCTCTCCAATAGATAAATAATTTGTTTACAAAAAATAAAAACATTTCCTCCCATCAATTTTGGTTGGTTTATTTTATTTGTTTTCGTCTATAATTTTCACGTTTAAAGGCATTTACTTTAACCGCATGTGGCTAAAATTAAAAAATACAGGCAGCTACACACATAACTTAACTGCCTTCCGCATCCGTTGGATTACCATTAAAAGAAAAATAACTGTAAAGAAAAAAGAAAAGTACAAAAATTTAAAGTTTTTTTTTTTTAATTATAAACACTAAGAAGGCCACTATGATGGAATGAAAATCAGAATTCGAAGTTAAAAAGAAATATTAAAGGCGGGGTTCAAAGAATAGTTGCTTCCAATATACAAGAAATATATCAAAAACGGTTATTAAAATAAAAAAGTGAAAGCTTTTCTTCATATGGTTTCTTTCATTTTGTAGATATTAAATAGCGCAGTAAAATTTTTGTTTCTAATTTCCTGGAATATAGGTCAGAAGAGAGTTTAAAAGAAATTGGCCAGTAATTTAAGATTTTTCATTGTTTTAAAGAATAGAAAGCGTAAATACTTCACATACGGTGAATGCATACTAAGGTTTAAAAGTCCAGTGAGTATTGTGTTGGATTTGTAGAGAAACTCCAGTTAAATCTCAGCTCTTACATACAGACCGCCTCCCGGCAGTAGTCTTCAGGCAGAAGGTCTGAGAACAAAATTAAACCATACGTCCCCCTACTCATGATCAATCTATCAATATAAAGACAAAATGAACGAAAATTTCATGTTGCAGACTATTTCGAAATATTTTCTTGGTGAAAAAAAAACTCTTTTTAATGCCATGAAGTCGCCGAATTCCAGTATGATGGATGGCTTATGAGGCATACGCTCGTGGTTCAACCCCTGGCTCAATCATCTCCAACAAAACGAAATATAAAAAAATAATTCTTTCGGTGACTTCATCCCATCTTTGAGTGAAATGAAAATGTAGTTCTAAACATTAAATAGTAGGTCTCACCTCGCATGCATAAAATTAAGACACACAACATGAGTGGTGTAAGAAGTAATAGGGGCACAGGCGGTAAGGGGCACATATTATTTAATATTGTTACGTTTTTACCTTATTATTTATTTATTTATTTATTAATTACAATACATTTGCAAATTATATTTTAATTATATACGAGCGGAGTAACGGAGACCATATGCTCGGTGTAGTGTCACAGACCAGAACCCCCGACACTCACGCTAATAGTCTAGCACACTACCCACTAGACTAGACTAGGGCGCCCTACCTTTTTAAAAACGTTTAAAATATGAGTTCGCTGATTGCAAACAAAATAAAAATAAGTTTGTGTTTAGTTTTAGACATATTATTTATTGTTCGTACTACTTTTGTGTGCCACTGTTTACAACCTGGCGTATACAACAATAATTGTTTGTTCGCTATTCTTCTTTGCTTACATCGCTGATCTTTACAAAGGAGATCTTAAAACCACGACTATTTTCTTCACACGCAATGCGTGAATACAAGGCTGACTGAATTCTTATTACTGCTTGGCTGCTTTCCGATGAAGGTTCTTGAAGTCGAACATTCGTGGTTTCGCCTTCTCGAGAACTCTATTGCGACTTCATTGTAGTTTTGAATATTTTGTTCACATTGCTTCTTGTTTCGTTCTCGCTTACTTGTCTATACCCTTCTCTTTCATACTGATGTTGTTGGTTTACGTATAACAAGTTCGTTGTATTTGTTTGTGTAGCTTTTGTTTAACATTTTAATGCTAAACGATGTTACACCGTTTCCATTTTCGTAACAATATTCTATAATAAATCATTTGAAATCATTTAATGAAAGTAAAGTAATTTAACATATTTCAACTTAAAATGTTTGATCCGAGCTTATTTATTTTAAAATAGAAATAAGTTTTTTTTTAATTAAAAACAAAAAAATATAAATCTTTTACGTTTTTTATGTAAATCAAAATCATGGGTTTTAGGAATTTTAGCTGTTTAACTGGAAATTGTTGTTAATAAAAAAAGGAAAAACAATTAAATAAATTGTGCAACTTTCCAAATAATAAATTATTTCAATTTGTTTTATTTTTGTTTGTTTTTTTGTTTTTTAATTGAACTGTTTTTTTTTATCGTTTATTGGCTACAATTTCTATTCTCTTAATTTTGAAATGTAAAATTTTATAGAAAAAGGGGTGGGTTTGTATGATTACGGTAGTTATGTAGTGCAGTAAAGTTTGATGGAACTATTAATCAATTTGAATTTAATTTGAATGTTGAAAAGGGTTTTTAATAAAATTGATTTCAATCTGGGTAATAGGTAATTATTTGATTTTTAAGTTTTAAATAAATTTCCAAAAATAGATTAAGTTTCGCAATTTTCAAAAGGTTTTAATTTTGAACAGGGGTTTTTTAATATTTCCATACATAATGGCATCAATAGATCTTTCAAATGAATAAAAAAGTTTGGTGAAATCTCGCACACACAGTTTGTCTTATTTAAATAAAGGGTCCGCCAAATAACTTTTTTTTTTTAAATGTTTTTTTGAAAATGTTTAAAAAAAACCTACTGAATATTTACTCAAATTTCTTTTTTTTATTTGAAAGTAGAATCCTTCCGGTTAATAATGGAAAATAATTTCATTCAAATGGCTGCCTCGGCTGGCCATGCAGTAGCCTACACGATCGGTTCAATTTTTAAGCACATTTTCGAAGAAAAATGGCCCAATTATGCCTCTGGACCAAAATCCGCACCAAACAGTGACTCGTTTTGGGTGCGTCGGGTTTTCAATGTATTCATGCGGGTTTTCTGTGCCCCAAATGCGACAATTTTGCTTGTTTACATACCCGCCAAGATCCAAATGAGCCTCATCTGAAAAGATGATTTTTTTGCCAAAATCAGCATCTTCTGTTGGCCAGAACTGCCGAACTGCATGGCCAGCCGAGGCAGCCATTTGAATGAAAATCTTTTCCATTATTAACCGGAAGGATTCTACTTTCAAAAAAAAAAAAGAAATTTCAGAAAATATTCAGTAGTTTTTTTTAAAGCATTTTCAAAAAAAAAAGTTAATTGGCGGACCCTTTATTACGGTCAATGGGGACACTTAGCGCAACGTGATAAACGATTTTTTTATACAAGCCCTTCATGATATTGATATGAACGATGTTTGGTTTCAACAGTATGGTGCAACTTGCCATACATCTCATACCACAAACGATTTATTGCGTCAAACGTTTGATGGCCGTTTAATTAGCCGAAGTGATAATGTCAATTGGCCGTCAAGTAGTTGCGATTTGACACCGTTGGACTATTTTATGTGAAAGAAAAGTGTTATGCTGACAAAGCAGAGACATTTGAGCATTTGAAAGCCAACATTCAAGATGACATTGACGAGATACACTCGAAAAAGTGCACGAAAACTGGTACTGATCGAATGAGGTACTGTGAGGCCAGCTGCGGCAGACAAATGAATGAAATAATATTCCCTTTCTAAGCGGAAAAATTGTACTTCGTAAAATGTAAACAGTTTTTATTTATTAACTACAATACAATACATACATAACACACATAATTGGTCATTACAACCCTTCAGTCAGGATTACGACCTAGTTTCTCACACCACTTATGTTGTGTGTGTTAATTTTTATGCCTGTGTGGTGGGACCTTCAGTTTAAAGTCGACTCCGAACGACAGATTTTTTGAGAAACTTTTCATGGCAATTTTTATTTACTCTCAGAGTTTATGCCAGAAATCTGCTGAGAGGAAGTCGGCGAAGAAATACTTTTTGTATTCTGTTTTTATGCCTGGCCTGGGGCTCGAACCCTGGCTTTACGTCTAATAAGCCAACACACTACCCACTAGACTACGGCGACTTCAAATAATAACAAATTACATTCTAATTATATACGAGCGTAGTAACTTCGATCATATGCTCGGTGCTGTGTCACAGCAATTAAACCCACGATTCTCACGCTAATAGTCTAGCACACTACCCACTAGACTACCAGGGCACCCGTTTGTATTTTATTGCGTTTTTAAATTTAAACTTTTAAATCACCCACCCTATAGAAAGCGCTTAAGAAAAGCCTTCGTCCTATCATAAATAATGTCAATTCATATGTTATACTCGAGTTCATTCTGCAAATAAATCAAAAAAAAAATATCTTAATTTTGTTGATTTAAAAATGCTTGAGAGACTGTAATTAGAGATTTAAACATTTGCTGTCAAATTTGTGCGATTGTATTTGTATCCGTATTTTATGTAAGCATCAAAGCTACAGTTAGTACATTGAAATATCATGTACAAAAGGAACCAGTAGCTGAATAATACATTCCAAAAACCCTTAACGTCTGCTAACAAAATAATATGTCCGAAAGCCTTTATAATTTCAATAACAAAACTCAATTCCGGCCTTGTCAAATACAAGCTGCACACTTGCGTTTTAAATAAAAATTAAAAATAAAAATAAAAAATAAAGCCCAACATCATAATCAAATAGCTGAATGACTGTTCATATTTAAACTATTTTTTTCACTTTTACTTTCTAAAGTTTTGTTGTTACAGTGTGTTTGAGTTGAGTGATTAGAAATGCTCTATTTTTAGCAGGCTAGATAAAGAAAAGGGGAGAAACAAAAAAAACAAACGCTGATAAAGAAAAAGCTGCAAACACAACACACACATCCACACACATAAAATCTCATGTAATTCCCGCCATTAATCCATGATTCAAACGCAGACATTCACCATCAAAACAAAAAAAAAAAGAAAAAAACTAAAAACCTACACATGCCTCACAGAAAACTGGATAAAATACGAGTAAAAAAAAGTGAAACGAAACATAATCACCCAAAATCAAAAGCATGAGCTGTATTGGCTTGGCTTGTATGGAAAAAGGAAACCGCTATGAAATTACAGGCGATCAATCAATTTCCGATTTTAAAAGTCACCATCAAATAATCCATCTGCAGAGAAAAAAACAACAAAAAAACTTGAAATATCCATTAAAATTAAACGTTAAATTAACATTCAACATAAAATTTAGTTTCGTATGTTGTTTACTTCTTACATGCAGCATTACGCTTAGGAACATAAAGAAAATGTACTGTCAGGTGCGTTTATTTATAATATTTTTGATTTAAGCAAACGATTATTAAAAGTTTAGCAATACGGGATGACCAAAACTAACTTTAAAGTAACAATTCACTTAAAATGTTTACAAACTGTTGGATAAATTTCTAGGAGCGTGCAGTGGTAAAAGCTCAAAGATTAAATAAAGATGATGGATATACGAAATTATAATTTAATTTATTAAATTATTGAAATTTATTCTTTATTGAATGAAAGTTAAAATTGGAATGAAAAAATACATTTTGGAAAAACGATTTTAAAGTCATAAATTTTCTTTTACAGAAAAACTACTTTGTTTACATTTGGATTGAACAAGTATTTTTCTGACAATCTCCCACACAAACCAAATGTATACAATTACAACAATTACAATTAATATTTAAAATTCAATCTTTAAGAGTCTACACCCGTCTACATGTTTCTGCTTAGCCAACGTTTTTGTTAAAATATCAGCTGCATTGTTATCGGATGTAACATATAGTAAATCAATTTCTTTTTCTTCATATTTATCTCGTACATAATGATATCGAATATCAATATGCTTACTCTTCTTCTGTACTGCAGGATTCTTCACCATAAATGCTGCAGATTGATTGTCACACAATATAGAAGTAGGTTTACTAACATATTCTAAAAATCCAAGCTCTTCCAATAACCCACGAATAAAAACTACTTCTTTAGCTCCCTGACATAAAGCTATATATTCAGCCTCCATAGTACTTAGTGCTACAACAGGTTGTTTACGAGACTCCCAAGCTACTGGACCACTCGCCATTAAAACCACATGACCAGAATAGGATTTTCTGTCCAAAGTATCGCTGCCCCAGTCTGAATCTGTAAAACACAAAATATCTTCTACTTCTGAAGAGTATGAAATTTTACCAACAAGATTCTTCTTTAGGTATCTCAACACATATTTTGCAGCTTGAAAATGTTCTTTATGTGGATGAGTATTAAATTGAGATAACTTAGAGACAACATGTATTAAATCTGGTCTAGAAATAACTGCCAAATACATTAACGCTCCCATAAGACTTTGATAGTTTCTCGTGTCTAAATTCTCACAATTTTTTTCGCATTTTTTGAGCATTGTTCCACTTGCCCAAGGTGTTGCCGCCGGCTTGCAATTCGTCATATTCCATTTTTCTAATATCTCTTCAGCGTACTTCTTCTGATGAATGAATATACTGCCCCGTGGACCATCACGACTAATTTCCATTCCAAGGTAAAATGATATCGATCCGCTATCAACTACATCTACCGAATTATTTAAACTTGATATAACATTTTTCATTTCTAATTCATTTGAACATGCCAATAACATGTCATCGACATATAAAGCAATTATACATAAATTATTTCTGCTTCTTCTTAAGTATACGCAGGTATCGTGTTTACATCTCTGAAAATTCATTTCTATTAAGATTTCATTTACACGCTTGTTCCATTCACGTCCTGCTTGCTTTAAACCGTAGAGAGACTTTTTTAATTTACAAACCTTGTTGGGATATTCCTTGTTTTCAAACATTTTAGGTTGAGACATATAAATCTCCTCTTCTAAATTTCCATTTAAGTATGCTGCAACTACATCAACATGATTAATCAGTAATTTATGCCTTGCTGCCAGCGCTAATATTAACCTTATAGTTGAGTGTCTTACTACCGGTGCAAAAGTTTCATAAAAATCAATACTATATTTTTGAGAGCACCCTTGAGCTACTAGTCGCGCTTTATATTTTTCAATTGAACCATCTGCATTATGTTTTAATGCAAATACCCACTTGCATCCGATAATGTTTTTTCCTTCGGGCTTATCTACTAAATCCCATGTTTTATTTCTAATTAACGATTCGTATTCAGCTTTCATAGCCTCTAGCCATTTATCAGAATCCTTACAATTTAAAACCTCGTTAACAGTTTTGGGACTATCAATGACTGAGTTTACCATTTGCGTTCCGTTTTCTGTACAATAAATTTTTCGTGGTCTTCCTTTAGCTCCTGTTCTTATCAATCTAGGCCTGCCACGTTTTCTTTTATTTCCCGCACTTAAAATTTCTTCTCTTTCTGAATCACTAGTTTCTTCACTAATCTCCATGTCCTCTTCTTTATCTTCTTGTTCGATTTCATTTGCTTTTAACTGCTGCTCATTAATTTCACTATTCTCTTGATGTTTGTCATCAGGTATATCTTGATTTTCATTTACAAAACATTCAAAAATTTCATTTTTACCAACGTCATTTATTTCATTTTGCGAATTAACTTTTTCGAATGACCTTTCGAAGAATAATACATCCCGAGCAACATAAATTTGTCTTGTATTCGTATTGTATAAACGATATGCTTTTGTGCACAATTGATAACCAACGAATTTCATTTTTATACCTTTTGGCAAAAACTTTCCACCTTTAGATTTCGGCCCCTTTTTAAGTACCACGGCGTCACAACCAAAAATTTTTAAATGTGATACTGACGGCTTTTTTCCACACCATCTTTCATACGGGGTAACATCCCCTAGAACCTTCGTAGGAACACGATTCCTTAAATATGTGGCTGTATTTATGGCTTCTCCCCATAAACTTTGTGGTAAACCAGAAGAATTTAACAAACACCTTCCCATCTCAACTAGAGTTCTATTTGCGCGTTCTGATACTCCGTTTTGTTGTGGTGAATAAGCGACAGTAGTTTGATGAATAATTCCTTTTTCCGAACAATATTGTTGAAACTTTGAGTTAACAAATTCTTTACCGTTGTCACTACGAATAATTTTTATTTGACGGCCTGTCTGCTTCTCCACGAGACCAGCAAAGTTTACAAATGCATCAAATGCATCGCTTTTTTGTTTAAGAAAATATGTGAAAATATATCGCGAATAGTCGTCGATAAACGTGATGAAATATGAAGATCCTCCCACAGACTTGACACCTATCGGTCCGCACAAATCTGTATGAATCAGTTCCAGGACATCACTCGTTTGCACGTTTGAATAACTTTTATATGGTCTTGCACTTATCTTGTTTTCTGCACAAGTAAAACAATCTATAGACGTGACCCTTTTTATATCAAGTCCTTTCACCATTTTTCTGTTGGCCAATTTATTTAAATCATTCACATTGATGTGACCAAATCTTTGATGCCACTTTTTGATAGTATTTTCATCAATTATGCCATTTATAACTTCATAATTTTTAATTTTTTTAAAATTTACAATAAACATACCTTCCACCAGGTCAGCCGTTAAAATATGTATATTTTTCTTGCTTTTTACAGTTGCTTTATTCATAGCAAAATGGACTACATGACCAGCTTTAATAACTTTGTTTATTGATAGAAAATTCGAATGTAATTGCGGTACATACCACACATTGTGTAATGTGAGAGAACAAAAATTTGTTTTTACTCTTATCTTTCCATAGCCTTCTGCATAAATTACTTCGCCAGATGCCAAAATTATTTGTCTAGTTGATTCTTTAAAATCTTCAAAATATTCTTTACTATTTACCATGTGAGATGATGCACCACTATCTAATATCCATAAATCTTTTAAATAAAATTTATTTTCTCTTAAGGAACATGCAAAATTATTTTCTTGTTTTTCTTTACTTTCTCTACACTGAGATCTTATGTGGCCTTTCTTTCCACATCTAAAACATTTAATATTGTTACTATTTTTATTTGCATACGCATCTGTATCTCTCTTCTCATTTGAATAATTTCTTTTATATTGCGCATTCTTTATATCATTTCGATTATAATTACTGAAATATTGCTTCTTACCTCGTTTAAATTCTTTTTTGGAATTTGCAGCAAAAACTTTTTCATTTTGATCATCGTTCTTATTGCTTTTTCTCATTTCTTCTTCTAAAATTTTCGAAATTAATTTTTCACATTTAGGCAACTCATCACGGCTTTCTATAGCTACAACAAAACTTTCCATATCTTCCGGCAGACTGCATAATAATAAAATGGATAAAAGATCATTATGCATTTCGATTCCAATTTCCTTTAATCCATCAACTATTGAGATAAATTCATTAAGTTGTGATGCAAAACCTTCATTCGAATTAAATTTATAACGTACCAATTTCTTGAATAAATTTACCTTACGTGATGCTGTGTCTGCTTTGTAAATTGAATCTAACACGTTCCATGCATCTTTTGCCGTTGCACAATTTTTAATATAAATCAACTGATTTGGCTTCACACTTAACGTTATTGTTGCAAGAGCCTTCATGTCCGTTTCCATCCATTTTCTGGGATTTTCTTTTGGACAAGCCTCAACAATAGTGTGCCACAAATCTAACGTAACAAGCAAACTTTTTACCTGAATGCTCCACGTTGCATAATTTTCCCCATTTAATTTATCGATATTTGATACAGCAGACAACATATTCCTTGTTTTTTATCTCCGGATAAAACAATGAAAAACCTAAAAACGAAACTGACTTTCGATTATTAAAATTCCTGCCGGTAATTGAATCCTTTATTTGTTTCTTTGCTTTATACGCTTCCTGGGCCCATAACCTTTGTTGGATAAATTTCTAGGAGCGTGTAGTGGTAAAAGCTCAAAGATTAAATAAAGATGATGGATATACGAAATTATAATTTAATTTATTAAATTATTGAAATTTATTCTTTATTGAATGAAAGTTAAAATTGGAATGAAAAAATACATTTTGGAAAAACGATTTTAAAGTCATAAATTTTCTTTTACAGAAAAACTACTTTGTTTACATTTGGATTGAACAAGTATTTTTCTGACACAAACTACGACCTTGTTTAAAGCATTTCCTTTCTTTAAATTAAAATACAAAAAAGTGTGCTTGAGGTGTCATTGAAATTATTTGTTCCGTCTCACAGATCTATTGAATCCATTATATGTGGCAGATACACACACACTTGGTCATTACAACCCTCCAGTCAGGATTACGACCTAGTTTCTCACACCACTTATGGTGTGTGTGCTAGTTTTATACATGAGTGGTGGGACCCACAGTTTAAAGTCGACTCCGAGCGACAGATTTTTTGAGAAACTTTTCATGTGGCACATTTTTTTCACTCTCAGGGTTTTTGCCAGAAATCAGCTGAGAGGAAGTCGCCAAAGAAAAACTTTCTGTACATCTTCTGGCTTTTACATCTAATAAGCCAGCACACTACTTAATAAACTACGGCGAATATGTGGCAGATAACATCGTTCAAATATCTGACATGGTTTCTTTCGGTGGATGACATTCGAAATGTCCATGTCCCCCATGATTTTGGGCTACAAATCAGCCTAAATTTGATCGATGGCATGAGTTGATGTTGGCTTTAAGGACTGCTTTAATTTGTGAAACCTCACACTAACAACTGAAGCAGTGCAAACGCACTATCTCGGTGGACCGTAATATACCATAATACACCATAAACACGGCCTCAAATTGCTCGTGCAGAAATTTCAATGTGTTATGAGAAGTCTGAAATGTAGAGCCATCTTTTTGTAACTATCCTATCGTTGGTCTTTAGATCATTAAATTTAGGTCAAAAGGAGTTGGTAACCATCGGCTTATTGTGCTCCCCATTAACAGTGATAGTCTTCCCCCAACGACATTATCAAAGAAATAGCTACCAATGACACCGTCAGCCAAAATGCACACAAAATTGAGACTTTTTCAGGATGTATTGGACAGTTGAAGTAGTCGTAGTCTAGTAGGTAGTGTGTTGGCTTATTAGACGTAAGGTCACGGTTTAAATCCCAGGTCAGACATCAAAACGAAAATATGAAAAATTATTTCTTCGGCAACTGCCACTCAGCAGCTTTCTGGGGAAAACTCTGAGAGCGAAATAAAATTTGCAATGAAAAATTTCTCAAAGAAGTCTGTCGTTCGGAATCGACTTTAAACTGGAGGTCTCGCCCCTCATGTATAAAAATTAACACACACAAATTGAGTGTTGTGGGTCTTGAAATTCATGTGAATTTATTGATCCAGAAATGGATCTCATGTCAGCAGATAATTTTTCGTGCAAAATACATTTACACGAACAGAACACCCAAGTAATTTTATTGATTTCACGCATCGTGTTTCACAAAACGGACTGAATATATGGCGACTAATTTAAAAGATGTAGCTTGAGCGGGATGGCCATTATGAACTATTAAACCCCGAAAGTGTCCATCGCTTCCCTACAACTCAAAGCAAACTAATCATACATTTTGCTTGCTGCTCCTCCTCTGCTGAGAGGAAGTCGCCGAAGAAATATTTTTCCATATTTCGTTCAGTTGGAGGTGCCTGAGCTGGGGTTTGAACCGAGGCCTCACATCTAATAAGCCAACACACTACCTACTAGACCACGGCGACTTCGATTAACATTTGGGATGACAAGCATTACTTCCGTGTTATCCTGAACATGAACTTGTCATACGATCTAAACATGCAAACAAAACTATTCGAAACTTCTGCTGCTATTATTTAAAATTTGAAAAAATTCAGCAGAAACAGTTTGGAATGATTTGAGATGGCTATACGTCACATTCATCATTTGCTTTTCTTTTTCTACATAGGTATGTTAAGGATAATTCACTTGAAAGCTTTACTTATGATTCATAAATTAAGCAGAAGTCAGAAAAATGCATTTTTTACTGATATTGGTCTGTACTTGAAATAGCCGTGGTCTAGTAGGTAGTGTGTTGGTTTATTAGACGTGAGGCCTCAGTTCAAACCACAGGTCAGGTATCTCCAACAAAATAAAAGTATGACAAAATATTTCTTCGGCGACTTCCTCTCAGCAGATTTCTGGCAAAAACTCTGAGAGTAAATAAAATTGCCATGAAAAATTTCTCAAAAATCTGTTGATTATATAGGAAGATACGGAGCTATACTGACGTTCGGAAACAACACATGCTTGATTATTTTTGAAAAATAACTTTCGCTTTTTCTTATAAGCCATAAATAACATTGCTCTACCAGGTGCTTGTGTCTTAAGTCTTTCGTTTAAAACAATTAAAAGCACTTCTTTCGGCAGAGTTGAACAATTCACATGCCGCAATTAGAATGTTGAACTTTCCATTTTATTTCAATACGTTCTTGTATAAGATTTAATGGAACAAAAGACTTAAGACACAAACCTGTCTTAATTCTAGTGATCCATTATGGTGGTATATGAAACCGTAATTTGTTATGCAATAATTTAAATGTTTTTTGTTTATTTAATTTCATTAATTGTTACAAAAAAAAGCAAACGGAACATGAACTTGAAACACCTTCACTACACGGGATATCAAGTGGCATCACGGCAATACGATTTATCTTATTTTTTAAGCTCTTTTATGCCACCACATGATATTGATTGATTTTATTTGAACAATAAAGTTTAATTTTGTATTTATAAACACACAAAGAAAAAAACAAGAGAAAAAACTCTAAAATTTATTTATTATTGATGGATGAATTATTCATTGTTTGTCGCGTGCTATTCTGTTTGAAGTAATTGTACAAAAAGAACTTCAATTCTCTATCAAAAAATGAAGCCACAATAAATATGATTTAATTAAGCTGTGCATTCATTTAATTTTTTAATGGATTTTCGATTAACAACAACGATATGAAATGTTTTTTTATAATCGAGAATTAATACCAAACATGTTTTCAAATAAAGTAAAAAAAAATATTGAAAATTATATTGAAAACTGAAATTAAAAAAGTAAAATGAAACGAATTTATAATTGTCTTTGGAGGCTTTTTTTTTGACTAAATTTATAGTATTCATGTCGAAGCTTCAGTTAGATTGATAGAAGGGCTAAGTATTCTATGTATAATGCCGGTTTTCCAGAAACTGTCACCCTATTAGGGCCTATCATCATAAGTTTAAACGCAAAACGATCACTGGACCAATAAGCACATTTCCATTTGCTACCGTAACCATATATGTAGATGGCTGTAGAACAAACTCGTTGCTGCCACTTAGTAAGCTCAATTTGGGGCTTGTAACTGGGTTCTTTTGAAACAAATGCGAGCCAGATTTGTTTATGATATGTGTAGATGAGCAGAAGTTGGACACAATAAAACATCTACTCTGTAACTATACTTCCCTTTGTTGGAGAAGGCTAAGTACCCTTTCTTTTCGTTCAGTGTACGGAACTGATATTAATGTTCTCCAGCGTTTGAAATAATTGCATTACGCTGACTGTACAACAGTAATGTTGTTGATCTGCCGTGGTCTAGTAGGTAGTGTGTTGGCTTATTAGACGTGAGGCCTTGGTTCAAACCCCAGGTCAGGCATCTCCATCTAAACCAACTAAAAAAAATATTTCTTCGGCTAATTCCTCTTAGCAGATTACTGGCAAAAATAATAAATAAAGATTGCCATGAAAAGCTTCTCAAAAATCTGACGTTCGGAGTCGACTTTAAACTGTAGGTCCCGCCACTCTTGTATAAAAATTAACGCACGTAATATAAGTAGTGAGAGAAACTTGGTCGTAATCCCCACTAAAGGGTTGTAATGACCAATTATGCATGTATGTTGGCTGTGCAATCATCCACGCTGGCCACTCAGTTTTCTTTTTAACTTTTCGGTTTTTTTTCTATCTCTCTCTATCGTTCTCTCTCTCTCTCTCTCTCCCTTTCTCTCTTTCTCTCTTTCTCTCTTTCTCTCTTTCTCTCTTTCTCTCTTTCTCTCTTTCTCTCTTTCTCTCTTTCTCTCTTTCTCTCTTTCTCTCTTTCTCTCTTTCTCTCTTTCTTTCTGACTTTCCCTATCGGTCTCCCTCTCACTCTCACTTTTTGTCTCTCTCTCTCTCTGCATACCATGACTTCTTTCCCCTTTATAGAACAAACGGTTTGACCTCTCTCTCTTTCTCTCTCTACCTTTCTCACTTTCTCTCTCTGTCTCTCACTTCCACTTTCAATCTCTCTCTCTCTCTCTCTCTCTCTCTCTGCTCCTCTTTCTAAAACAAAGGGCTTGATCTACGCTCTTGTTCTAGAACAGAAGATTGATGTCTATAAGTCACCTCAACCGGAGAAAACAACACTAATAGCCAGGGATTGCCTTCTCTTAGCTCATTATTAGATCACTCTGGCATAGGATTAGGCTGCTTCATTCACTACTTACAGTTCGGTTCTATAATTCCTAAGCCCTTGCACTGACGCCGTAGATATGCTGATTGACTGCTTGAGTAACAGGCTTCCAAAGCTGACCAAAATTTCTCCAGTAATGACTCGGTAGATATATCAACAATCAGCATTTTTTCGTGTATGGAGATCTAAGAACCCAGAATTATAAGCTCATTATTGTCTGAGGGTCTCACAGGGCCGTATATTTTTGAAAGCAATACCGGAAAAACTGATACCGTCAGTTCATAGTGTTATTGTCGTATGAAAAACAATCTTTGTTTTGGCTTGCAATTGAATGTTGCGAACTGGATGGTATGTGGTTTCATCAAGCCGCACGACAAAACTGATTTTCGATTTATTGCATGAACATTGCTTAAGTACTCTGTCGTACTCTAGTAGGTAGTTTGTAGGCTTATTAGATTAAATCCCAGTTCATATGTCTCAACAAAAATCGAAATACGAAAAAAGTAGGTTCAGTAATTTCCTCTTAGCAGCCTTCTGGCAATAACTCTGGGAGTAAATAAAATTGTCATGAGAATTTTCTAGAATCTGTGGCTCAAAGTCGGGGAGCCATCATACACGTGCTTCTTTGTGGCGCAGAGGCATGGACCCTATTAAGTACTGATGCAGCAGCCTTGAGAGTGTTCGAGAGAAAAGTACTGCGTAAGATCTTCGGTCCAGTATGAGTTGGCGATGATTACCGCATCCCATGCAACAGTGAGCTGTATGAGCTCCTCAATGACATGGACGTTGTGCGGCGTATGCGCTGGCTCGGCCATGTCGTTCGAATGGAGGAGGATATTCCAGCGAGACGTGTATTTGATGCGCGGATCTGCGGAAGTCGGCGAAGAGGACGACCTTGTATCCGTTGGAAGTACCAAATCGAGGAAGCCCTGTCATCGATTGGTGTGACCAACTGGCGCGCAAGAAGCAGAGGCCCCTGGAAGGATGTGTTGCGGCAGGCCGAAATCCGTTAATCGGGTTGTTATGCCCAATTAAGTAAGTAAGTGGCTCAAAGTCGACTTGGAATTGTAGGTGATGTGAGCAGCTAGGTTTTAGTCTTTACTAAAGGGTTGTAATGACCAATTAAGTAAGTAACTAAGGATCCAGGGATCTTCAATTATTGGCACCCAATTGAACATTATGGACTGTACGGTATACGGTTTTAATTAAAACGCTGCTAAGTGGTAAGCAACACAAACCCATTTGGCTTTATTGCAATTGGCCGTCAAGATAATCATATGTTGCAATTTTTGAGGGGATACGTTACACATCGAGTCTTCTCGGACAATCCAGTAACCTTCGAGAACTTGTTATTCAATATTTGTCAAATTAATGCCAAGATAAAGCCCAAAATGTGCAAAAAAAAGTTGTTTGGATTGCTACAACCCATCTAGAGGCCGTGATGAAATAAAAGCTTCATCGAAATCATAGATTCATGGGTGTTTTATTTAAGTTTTCTTTTTAAACCGTTAACTGTATAATCTATTACATCAAAGAACTTTACTAGCAGCGATTAATTATACATTTTAAAGGGTAAGAGGCCTTAGGCATTTACTAAAAGCTTTTGAATTTAAACAATTGAACGTGGAACTGTAATTCTAAAAAGAATTGATTTTTTTGTTTATTAAAATAATTTATTATTTATAAAGCATAGCTTAGTTTCCGATTGCATTACAATTAAACTTTTAACCCAAAAACAAAAGAAAAACCAAAAAAAAATTTTAAACTAAAGTATGGACATGAACAAGATTGGCATGTTACATGAAATGCATGTTCGTATCATGTCCACTAATGAGCTGAAAGATAATGAAAAAACTAAACGATTGACACAATATGAACTAAAACAGAGAGAACAAATAATGAATGAAAAAAAAACTCCCCCCATCAGTGATCCAAGTGTATTATGCCCTAAATTAAATCACGACTTTGAAAAGGAACTGAAAGAATGATTTTTCATTATGATAAATTGTTAAGCAACACTGCTGCATATGGACAGAATGTTTACCCCGCATATGTCAAACGTAAATGCAGCATTTAGAAATCATTTGCAGTACTTAAATGCAGCTTAACTTTGTAATAATAATTCTTATTTTTAGCAACAACAACACTAGAAAAACAATTGTTTTTTTTTTTGGAATATAATTTTTCATATTGCCTGTGGACCAAACCAAATAACCAACCCAGCCAAGCGACATGTTAATAAACTTTGTGACTGTGACGTTTTTGCGAAAAAAAACACAATGGGTGGGAAATCTTAAGCAATCTTGGAGTGTTAAAAAAACTGACATTCACTTTAGAATAGAATGTCAAAAAAACGAAAACAATTTTTCTTTTGGTTTTTTGTTGTTCTGTGTAGGATTTATGGTTTTTTGGAGTTTAAAAGGTGGACCACAGAAATCATGTTTCCTGATAAACATGTGAACTGTTTTTTAGTGTTTTTTGCTTCAGCCCTACAATACTATATGTTCTCGGCAATGTTACCATATGTAATTGCAACATTATTGTTGCAACCATTGTCTATTGGTTGTAAGGATTACATGTCTTTCAAATGGAACGGGAGGTAAAGCTCAGACTAATAAAAAAGGGTTTTAATTACTTTGAAATACTGTAGAATGACCAGTAGCATTGGAACAGCTGAACTTAGTGATACAACGTCAAAAAACTTGGTCACAAAGGGGGATGGAACCGCAATAAAATTCAGATAAAAAATTTTAAAATTTCAGATAAAATTTAGATCGCATTGCTTCCTCTTTAACCAGATTAACTACGCTTCATGCAGTAATTCCATGAGTATAACCATTTCTGGAGAAGTCTTCTTCACGGTTGTTTCTTTTCCTATACGTATAGCCATCTGGAAGTCACCGTTGTCTAGTAGGTAGTGTGTTGGCTTATTAGACCGTAAGGCCACGGTCGCAAGTTATTCATCATTTACTGTATAAGTACTTAAGTTGCTATACTGAGGTGATGGACTTAAAATCTTGTCTACTGATTAGTAATAAAGTTTAAGGTCAGGATTGTCAATCATAGCAAAACATAGTCTGGACTGAAGACAAGGTCGTTAGGAATGATTGGGTAAAAGCTAATATCAGTACCTCTTTTACATACATCCATAATTGGTCATTGAACCGTGGCCTTACGTCTAATAAGCCAACACACTACCTACCAGACTACGGCGACTTCTTCTTCAGTACATCTAAGGTTTCTCTTTTATTTGTTGGGCGGGTATACATATATACATACCATTCAGTCAAGATTACAACCACTTAACCACCTTAACATCATACAGAATATGATTGCATGGAAGCAACGAAAGCTTTATCGGTATTGACAAGAACATGGCAATTAAGGAAGACATCAGAAGAATAAACGAATATTTCTGTTGAGGATTACTTACCCAGTGTTACAGCCAATATGATGTGGATTTTGAAGCATATGTATATTTGCATGTACCTACATACATACCTAAATGGTCATTACAAACCTTCAGTCAGGATTACAACCTAGTTTCTCCTACCGCTTATGTTGGATGTCTTAACTTTAAACATGAGTGTCGAAACCTACAGTTTAAAGTCGTCTCCTAATGATAGATTTTTAAGAAACTTTTTATCATAATTTTTATTTAATATCAGAGTTTTTGTCAGAAATCTGCTGAGAGGAAGTCGCCTAAAGAAATATTTTCAAATTTTATTTTGTTGGAGATGTCTGGAATGAGATTTGAACCATGGCCTCGCATCTAATAAACAACGCACTACTTTCAGGATGATATAAGCTTCGTAAAAAGCAGGCTGATTTGTTTTTATTACTATTGTCGTGAAGAGGTATGAGCTATTGTACTCGCTTCAAAATTTATAAGGTAGTACTATAATGGCTTCTCCAGGCCTATTGCGCCGACAAGCTACAGACTGCTGTTCGGTGTGAAAAAAAGGATTATTTTATTCTGGAATGCCTTAATGACTCACAAGTTCCAAGAATATGTTTTGTTAAGTCACTCTCATCATCACAGAAAATCTCAATGTAAAGTTCGAACCAAACTCCGTGCTGAAGAAGCGTACTTTGAGTCTACAGTGCAGTGTCAAACGACGGATTACCAACCGCAGATTATGTTTGGAAAGTGTAATGCATGCCTCAGAGTTCATTTTATTGTAATTTGGCAACAAAAGTTTTGGTTGCTTCAAACGTAATTGGTTTGTAAAGAGGCTTTGCAGGGTTACGCTATTTTCCCGACCTAACTAAGGAAACTGAATCCAGATTGAGTTAATATGACATGAAAGACATGGAGATTGTTGACCTTTTTGTAATTAATGTCTAATGAAACAATGAAGTCGTCGTAGTCTAGTAGGAAGTGTGTTGGCTTATTAGACGTAAGATCACGGTTCAAACCCCCAGGTCAGACATCAAAAACGAAAATATGAAAAATATTTCTTTGGTGACTTCCTCTCAGCAGATGTCTGACAAAAACTCTGACACTGAAATAAAATTGCCATGAAAAGTTTCTCAAAAATCTGTCGTTCGGAGTCTATTTTAAATTGTAGGTCCCGCCACTCATGTATAAAATTAACGCACACAACATGAGTGGTGTGAGCAGTGGTGTTGTCGAGCCGGAACGCTCCGGAACGTCGTTCCGGTACTTCCTTCTTGGACAGGAACGCGTTCCGGAACTAAAGATGATTTCTGATAACGAGAATTGGCTGACGTTTTGAAAAAAGATGATTTCTGATAACGAGAATTGGCTGACGTTTTGAAAAAAAAAATTAAAAAGAATTCCTAATTTTTTTTCTAATTTTTGACGAATTTTTATATGTATTTTTATAAACAAGGGTTTGAACCGAACCCGAACCGGAATAAAAACTGGAACGAACCGGCTTGTTTTTCCGAACCGTGAACCGGAGTCCGGAACGCATTCCGGTAAAAAAAAATTAGCCCAACACCACTGGGTGTGAGAAGCTAGGCCGTAATCCTGATTGAAGGGTTATGATGGCCAATTATGTTTGTATGTATGTATGTGACAAAACAATATATGATTAATAACTAGGTTACTGAGAATGAATTTAGAATATTAGGTGCATGGTAGGCATGCTTTTAATGAAATGAAGTTTGATGTTGAGAAACCGAAAATGAGACCTACATTGTCCTGACAGAAAGTTCGAAGTTAATTAAAGGAAATAATGGTGTTTTCTCTATTTAATTGCCATGATAAGACCAGGAAAAATGCCATGTGATAGTGAATTGCCTACATTACTGGGCATAGGCTTTGAGAGTTAAAAATACCAACCAATTTTTTTAACGTATGTTATGTGAATGCCTCCAAAGTCTGTTCTGATCTAGACCCAGAATAAATTTAGTGGTTTAGATGAAATCGTAAGAGTAAAACAAACTTGTACACGATATTATAGTTCGCAGTGCATGGTAAGATTTATATGAGAGAAATAGAAGTAGGACACGATTCACAATGCTATGTTCAATTATTGTATTCAGCTGGTAACACCTTTTCGGACGTCAAATATTTTGCAAACCTGACCTTTCAAGTGTATTACCTGTTATATCAGCATTATGAACAACCAATTCGAAAGTGATTTCTTTCTCTAGTATTCAAATTTATCCAACGACCTGCTAATACCATATTTCTTACTTTCGGATACATTCCCTTCTTTAAAGACCAGCAGATACATATGCCTGCATCTCTTATGTATTGATATCAGAGCAGAACTAATAAAACATTGTGTGTTGTTTTCAAACAAAAAATTCGTGCAAAAATTCGTTTATGTTTTAAACGAACTTTTGCTGTGTATGTTTTTTGCACTCTTTTGTCTTTATTCTCGATTTCTGTAGACAACATAAAAACTTTCACATCCACCATAATAGGTATGGCGTTTTACCATAAACATGTTTATATAATCGACAATTTTTTTCTTCTATTGTGCTCTACAAAAACTAAAACAAAAACAAAAAAAAGCATAAACTTCGACAGCTTTTTTATGTGAAGTATTTTTAAAGGAAACACAACCAACATGTTGCCAAACATGGCACATAAAAACAACAACAAACAAAACGAAAAAAAATATTCTTGATAAGTTCGAGCATTTAAAACTTAAGCTTAAACGAGAGGAAAGAGAGCAAAAAAAAAATTAACAAAATTAAGTAAGCCAGTGTAGAGCATTAAAAAGAACTTCAAACTCTAAAGCAAACAGCCTTGACGTGGTCACCGCGAAAGCCTTATGCATCCACTATTTATGCATAATACACGACGAGTGTATGCTAAACGTTGTTTATGTTGTTATAGCTCGGTATTGGCTGTTGTTGCCACTTGTATTATAAGAGATCGTAAACAACGTATAATACTTACGGCCAAAAGGTTTTTCTAATGGCTGGCTGGCTAGCTAGCTGGCTGGCATAAATCTGGGAAATATGATCTCCTTTTTAGTTGCAGTTGCAGTTTTAATTTCTGTTTTTCGGTTTCCACACAAAATTTGCATGCAATAAGAAGGCGTATTCATTCTGTCTTAAAAGCTGAGAAGAGAAATCTTTTCAGAACCAATTGCTAAAGTAATTACGAATGCAAATCACTAAGTGCTTGATTTTTTCCAAAATCCCTTAGAGCAGGTAAAAAACACTGAATTTTAACCGCTAATATGACAACATTAAGACAACATTCTTAATTATTTTATGCAGAGTTTGAGTTTTTTTGATGGTTTTTCCATTAAAAGATGTTTCTTTTACTTTCAATTGGAAACTTGGCCACAACACAAGTAAAGGTTGTCTTAGCAGAATTAATGTCAGGGTTTCTTTTGCTAAAAGCCCTGTCCTTTAAAACAATCCCCAAAATATAATCTAGGGGGCTCAAATCCGGGCTGCCAGAGAACTATTCTTCATAGGAGATGTTGAATGCTGGAAAATTTTGAGTTAGATTTGGGAGTTACAGTTGATCTTTCTACAATGTTTACATATGTTTTAAAACACAAATCAGTTAAGTGGTCTTACAGCACCTCCCAAAACGATTTCTTAGTAATCTTTGGTCGATATTTTCATCCATGGTTCACAAAAGTAGACATTGACGTTATCGTTAGAGACTCAAGCCATGACTGAAGCTGGGCGAGATGCCTTTCCGACCTGTGTATGTACTCTTTCATTTTCTTGTTAAATCTCTTTAGCACACTCACCGGATTTCGCTAACTTCATGATTTAAAAGTTTTGACGAACAGCAGCGTTCGAACTATCCGTGGACGTAACAACCGGAGGCAGCATTTAACAACTTCATTCTCTTTAAACAGTTTTAAGCAACGGAAGACGACGAAGTCCATAATACCGAGCAGGTGATGCGTTTAGAAAATATCACCTTTTCTCATCACTTAAGTGGTCATTACCACCTTTTAGTCAGCATTACAACCTAGACAGTAATATTTTCATTCAAATTGTCTGAGCTTGGCTGTGAAGCATGGCCAACACATAATCTACTAGATTATCGCGATTTCATCAAGCATTTCGGAATTTTCTGCCTGAAAAACATTGCAGTGTTCAGGCTTCCTAAAGGAAAGTTTAATATCAGAACCCTTAATATATATAACACAGCCTTCTCTATCCAGTATTTTTGCAGCCATCCATACAAATTTTAATGATCCCACTGAGATTCCTCGGATCGTTGGACCATAACACCCAGCTTGGAATTCTTAAATCCAAAACCCTTAATATATATAACACAGCCTTCTCGATCCAGTATTTTTGCAGCCACCCATAAAAATTTTAAGGATCACACTGAGACCCTCCGGATCGTTGGACCATAACACCCTGGTTGGAATTCTAAAATCCAAAACGTTTTTCCGAAAGTTCTAAAGAAGGATTTTCTCAAGATCGATTATATAGATCTTGACGTATCTTCTCCGAATTGCAGCATTTCTCTAAGTACTCTACCCACTTAAGCTGAGGTAATTAAATCCGATTAAGGATTGGGAGGCTAGAAGTCGGTATCTTATATCGTTTGATGAAAAGCATCAATTCAGTTTTTTTGCGAGTATTGTCGCCTGAATTACGCGATAAACACCATAATGCGATAACTGTGGTAAACTTAGTTTCATCTGAAAGATGAGTACGCGTATCAAAGCCAGATACTGTCATAGCTCCGTTATACGTAAAACCAATGGCGTTAAAACGACATTGTTGCACTTCCAGTGGATAGATTTTTTTCAAACTTAATGCAGGGCATGTGGTGAAGACATCGAAACGATGAAGAACTTTTTGTATCATTGCCCAGCTTTCGTTAGTATGACATGCCATTATTTAAGGGATGACACTTGATGAGAATAGTTTAATGATTGCCAATCTCTTTTGCCTTCAATTCCATGATGTTGACGCCAACGACTTGTAATTTCAAAAGGTTGGTGATGCTTGCCAGAGAACTTATGTCATAAGGGGTATTTTACACAAGCGATTTGAAGACAAATTGGTCTGACGTGGAGGTGTTCTTAAGTCTCTGATTTTGAATGTGTCCACAGCGGTCCTTAAAGCCTACATAGCCCTAGCCATCGTTCAGATTCTAGTAGGCTTATGCGCCAGAGTCTTGAAAAATTTGACATTTCGGATGTACTCCACTCAGACATTTGAAGGATGTTACATGTCACACATAGTGGCATCATCAGGTCTTCCAAACGAATAACAATTTTCAATGATATCTCACACACACACACTTAGGTAGGTAGGTAGGTAGAAGTGGCTGTCCCCTCGATAGAGTCATGAGCGAACACACTTAGGCCGGACACAGGGCCCATTGTGATACCACACTTTCTCATTTCCCCTTATTCCAGGAACTATTCGGGGCTTCCGATGAAGCGACTCAGACTGCTAATAACCATACACGC
The DNA here is from genome assembly GCA_958299815.1 of Sarcophaga carnaria. NCBI lineage: Eukaryota > Metazoa > Arthropoda > Insecta > Diptera > Sarcophagidae > Sarcophaga > Sarcophaga carnaria. The sequence continues at coordinate 20,660,266 of OY283153.1, read as the reverse complement.
CAATATTCATCCAAATCCTCCATGTAATAGCCACCCAGGTACCTTTTTCTCCTCCGACTAAGTGCCGGACATGTGCACAATAGGTGAAGAATAGTCTCATTTTCCTCTTCATCTCCACGGCTTCTGCAGAAATCATTCGCTAGGTGTCCAAGACCAATATGCCTCGCATGCGTTCCTATAATGCAATGCCCCGTAATAACTCCGATAACAGTGCTGAGCCGACTTCTTTGAAGTTTAAGCAGAGTCGCCGTGCGCCTCCTATCCAGCCTCGGCCAGATCTTTTGCGCCGCTCTGCCCTTATCCGAAGCTACACACACACTTTGTTTTATTTAAATTTAAAAAAAAAGGAAGCGCTTAATTAAAGATGCGATAGTATTTGTTCACTGCCTTACCCATCAATACAGAAGATGGTGTCCTTAATAGCCGTTTTTATTTGTGATGTCTGCACAATGATGGAAAAGTAATGAACGATGCTTAATATTTTTTCATCATTTTGAGCTTTGAATAGCCTTTAAAAAATGTTCTTTAAACCTTCTTGAAGCCGAATGTTATAATTTAAGCCCCCCAAAATGGTTACAGCGTGCCCTTGGTGTGTTTTTTAAGAAATTCTTTAATTTTATTTTAAATGCTAATTTTGCCTGTGAATAAATAAAATTAAAATTAAAAAAAAAATAAAATAAATTCGCTTATCAACATAAGTTTATGCTTGTTTAACTTATTTTTTTTAATTTCTTATACGAACTTTAACGAATTTCTGTGGTTTTGCATTTTAGTTTCCAACGTGTAAAGCGTTTAGTTTGGCGAATTCCTTTTTTTGTTTTGTAAATTTTTATCTTGAGTTTTCCATGCACGTTTATGTTCAATAAGAGCGGCTAAACACCTGGTTTTACGAATTATGTACTGGCGGGGTATTGACGTATTAGAATGTTCAGTTATTGTAGTGGGTTCTTGGTACTTGGCTGGGGTCGTTCGTATGCACGCCACCAAATTGCACTTGTAATAAAATAATTATTCTTTTTACTCTTTTGTTTTTGTTTTAAGTTCAAGAAAATCTTACATTGACTCTAAAAGAGTATAGAGCTACCATAATTGGTAACATACATATTATATCACAGTAGTATTTTAACCACATGGCTATTGTCTTAAAACAAACATTTGTTTATATGCGGCAGCCGGAACATTCAGATGAAATATTTTGTGTTCAGTTTTTATTTTTTTTATTTTTAAATTTATAACGCCAATAACAATTAATTTTGTTCATAAGATTTGTGACTTTATTAAAGGAAATAATTATTTTATTCGAAATACGCTACAATGGTATACCACAAGCATGATTAGTGTTAAGCCTGTACCCAACCCTCAGCACCTACCAATGAAGAGCATTATCTTTAACCAGAGTTAGATTTGCAAATATGCGAACAGAGTCTAAATTTCATTAAACAAAAGCAAATAAATCTTCAGATTAGGTAGGTAGGTTCAAGGAGTGGATGGTTTCATGCCTTCATCTAAGTTTTCATTTTACAAAAGCAAATAAATCTTCAGATTAGGTATGTAAGTTGGTAGGCAGGTAAGTGAGTTCATTTTGGAGACAAACCAGCATGTAGGCTTCTTATCGCTCACCATCAAGCAATATCACCTGACTTTCTATAGAAAGTCTGTGTCTTGAACAAATTTCTTTAACTTCTTGCAATCCACTCTTCTGAGGCGAGTCATGTCTATTTATGTCCCTAAAATATTGGGATCTCATGTGGACAATGACACAAAAAATGCTCCATCATTTCCAAGTCTTCACCACATGCCCTGCATTAGATTTTAGAAAAAAACTACCCACTGAAACTGCAATGATGTGGTTTTAAGGCCTTTGGTTTTGCGTATAACTTAGCCATTGTGGCATTAGACTTTGATCTGCGCATCCATTCTTTGGGGTGAAACTAGGTCTACTACAGTTACTACACTATGATGCTTATAGTGTAGTTCAGGCGTTAATATTCTCAGAAAAACTGAATTGATGCTTTTCACCAGACGATACAAGACCTCTAGGTCTCCAATCTTTAATACGATTCAACTATGTCAGCCTAAGTGTGTAAAATACTTAGAAAAATGCTACAAATTGGAGAAAATACAGACACGTCAGAGTCGAATACATAGTTCTTTAGAAATTTCAGAAAAAGACATTTGATTTTGGAATTCCAACCAGGCTTTTAGTGCGACCCTTAAAATGTAAATCGATGGCTCCAAATGGATTGCTGGATTGAATAGGCTGAGGTTGTGATATTAAACTTTCGTATAGGCAGCCTAAATACTGCAGTGTTGCTCAGGATGTGGTGATAGTCATCTTAAAAGTCGCGAAATGTTTGATGAATTCGTCGTAGTCTAGCAGGTACTGTGTAGGCCCACGGTTCACACCAAGTTCAGACATTTTGAACAAAAATATTTCTTTCGCCGACTTTCTTTCAGACTTCAGGCAATAATTCTAAGAATAAACAAAATTGCCATGAAATCTAACCGCCACTCATGGGTGAAATTGATACACAAAACATGTTTGATGTGAAAAGCTAGGCTGTAAGCCTAGGTTGTAATGAGATAAGTAAGTAAGAAATATTTGATGTAGTTTCGTTTAAAAATCCGTTAATTTACTTTCCAGATAACGAAAGTTAATACGACGATCATTTTCATTTATGTATGCCAGAGATATCTCAGGGTAATTTCTAATCATTTAAACGTAACTCTTATATGAATTTCAAACTTTAGGGATTGCTGATGTTATAGAGCTCAGAGAGTCTCAACTTCTTTGACAAGAGGAAGGTACGTGCAATATTACTAGACTGCTATCCTTAAATCACATGATCGACCATCAAACAATTGCGGAGTTCACGGGCCATAGTCCTTCACCTCATGTGTCAGCGATATACGGCAGATGTTCTTAGCCTAGCTTAGTGTTCAACTTTACTGCGTTCTCCAACATAAAGATTGCCTCAAGAGCAAATATGTTTGATCATCGGATTGCATATTACTTGTGGTATCACACTTAACCTTAACTCTTACCAAGGTGGGACGTTGTCTTTCAAGCAGGTTCCGACACCTAAACAAACCTACATTTTTTAAATATATTCTTGCAATTTGTTTATTGCCTGAAATTTAAATACATATGTACATGCGTACATAATTGGTCAATACAACCCTTCAGTCAGGATTACACCACGAATGTTGTGTGTGTTAATTTTACATATGAAGGACGGGACCTACAGTTTAAGGTCGACTCCGAACGAAAGATTTTTTGCGTAACTTTTTCATGGCATTTTTTTTTTGTCTCAGAGTTTTTGCCAGAAATCTCTTGAGAGTAAGCTGCCGAAGAAATATTTTTTCATTAATTTTTTTCGTTTTGTTGGAGATGTCTGAGCTGAGGTTTGAATCGTGGCCTGACGTCTAATAAGCCAACACACTACCTACTAGACAACGGCAACTACTAATTAAAGAAATTATATTCAAGAACAGTCTTTTATGATGATTGCCTATCTGATTCTAGCTCATAGGTAAACAATAATGGAAGAAGGGTGTACAATATTCGGCTTAATCTGATTCTGATTTAATATTTCTAAATCTGTACAGCAGTTTTCCCTCAACATGCTGAGTTATTTAATGTTAGTTTTGTCGCTTTTGAAATTTTTTTATTTATTTTTGTTGTTTATTAAGCTCCATTCTAATAAGCATTTTATGATTATTTTTATGATTAAAAGTAATTGTATTAATTTAAATGAACAGACAAAAAAATAATAATAATTAATGCCAGTAAAGAAGCTGAAACAAATGCAGATTCTTAGAGTGGATAATTGTTTTTCTCTCCCTTCCCTTATGCTTTAAGATTTGAATACATAAGTATTTAATACAGGTTGTTAAACAATTGAAATTAAAATCGTGCTTGAAAATAAGTTTATTTTTCTTTTAAATTCTTTTTTTTTTAAATAAATATTTGAATAATAAGTCACAGACACACACAGCTGATATTAAGCCATATGGAAAGGCCAGTTGAACGTGAAATTTTAAGATTTTCTAAAACAATAAGGCGGTCTTTTGGCCATGCGATAAAGAACTGATCTTTGATCTCGAATTGAAGCACGTTGTCCAGTTTAAAATCGAGTGGAGAAAAACCTTGATTTGTTTTTTAAAATTTATAGGACCACCATACATTAAAGGATATGAATTCATGATTTATATTCCATTTGCAAATCAAAGTGGAGGACAGTGACATTGTACAGTCACTGAGGTTTAATGATTTTACTTTTCAGCACTAAACTGTAGTTTTTATTCTAGTCTTTGTGAAACGACATGTACATTCCATGCACACAATGGAAAGGTTTTGATTTTAAATGCTAATAGTGCAAGGCTTTGTTTAAAACTGCCTAGTATGTCTAAAATGTAAAAATCTTCCACTCAAATTTGATTAATTACGTCCAAAAGCTATGAACTAAAATAACTTTCTAGTTGTAGCAACATAACTTTGGTTCTCCTTAAGCGTACAATGAATGCCTTAAAGGGCCAGGATGCTTATCTGGTAGTCGTACTCTTATCGTGTGCACAATCTTTCATTTTGAATCATCGATTATTTCGAATCTGGCAATACTTATGTCATTGTATTCTGCCACAATATTCTGTATATTATCTCCACTGAAGATAATACAACGATTTACGCTTGAGCATCATTGGGATTTATTGGCCCAACGAGAAACTGCACGATGATGTCGATTTTGCAAAAAAAAAAAGTCATCTCTTCGGATGCAGCTCATTGGCTGGCTACGTCAATAACTAAAATTGACGTATTTGGGGCTCAGAAAACGCCCCAAATGTGGTCTTACCTATGCACCCACCTGTAGTGACTGTTTAGTGTGGCTTGCGGAGCGGCCCATATTTCTTTGAAAATGAGGACGGCGCAACCATTACGGCCATGATAACCGATTTTTCTGCACCCACTCTCCATGGTATTGATCATTATTATGATGGCAGTGATGATCACTAAACAGCCAGTATATATACCACTATCCTGCTATCAGCTTGTGCAGCGGAGACATCATTGTCCCATATTTCTTTGAAATTGAGGATTGAGCAACCTATCGCACCGCGATAATTTTTTTGTACCCACTCTTCAATGGTATTGATGTAAACGATGTTTGGTGTGAACAGGATTGTGGAACTTGCCACACATCTCATGCCACAATCGATTTATTGTGTCAAACATTTGATGGCCATTTAATTAGCCGAAATGGTAATGACAATTTGGTTGCCGAGAAGCTGTGATTTGACACCGTTGGACTATTTTCTGTGGGGTGCCATTATAGAAAAGTGTTCTGGCGACAAATCAAAGACAATTGAGCATTTAAGGGCCAACATTCGTAATGCCATTGCCGAGATACAACCCCATACACTCGAAAAAGTGCACGAAAATCGGCTCGATCGAATCAGGTACTGTAAGGCAGCCGGAGCCACGGCCTTACAGCTAATAAGCCCACATACTACAAGAAGGCTCCGCCAAATAACTTTTTTTTTTGAAAATGCTTAAAAAAAACTACTGAATATTTTCTCAAATGTTTTTTATTTGAAAGTACAGTCCTTCCGGTTAATAATGGAAAATAATTTCATTCAAATGGCTGCCTTGGCTGGCCATGCAGTAGCCTACACCAGAATATGCCGATTTTGGCAAAAAAAAAGTCATCTTTTCAGATGAAGCTCATTTTGATCTTGGCGCGTATGTAAACAAGCAAAATTGTCGCATTTGGAGGACAGAAAACCCACACGCATACATTGAAAAGCCGACGCACCCAAAACGAGTCACTGTTTGGTGCGGATTTTGGTCCAGAGCCATAATTGTGCCATTTTTCTTCGAAAATGAGAAAGGAGTGGCCGTTACAGTCAATGGCGATCGTTATCGGGCCATGTTGAACGAATTTTTGTTCACAAAAATTGAAGAGGAGGATATTGGCAACATTTGGTTTCAACAGTACGGCGCTACGTGCGACACAGCCGAAGCTAAACTCGATGTTTTGCGCCCTGTTTTTGAAGATCGCATTATCAGCCGCAGAGCCGACCTCAGAGCTGCGATTTGACACCGTTCGACTATTATTTGCGGGGTGCCGTCAAAGATAAGTGTTGATGCTTTAAAGGACAATATTCGTGAAGCCATTGGTGCACACAATCGATAATGTGCTTAAAAATTGGACAAATCGTGTAGGCTACTGCATGGCCAGCCGAGGCAGCCATTTGAATGAAATTATTTTCCATTATTAACCGGAAGGATTGTACTTTCAAATAAAAAAAGAAATTTGAGAAAATATTCTGTAGTTTTTTTTAAAAAACATTTTCAAAAAAAAAAGTTATTTGGCGGACCCTTTACTAGCTAATGGCGACATACACATATCCTTGCGAAATATCATAACACATTCACCAAATTTGTATGTTTAAGAGGAAATTCAAACTTTTCCTCAAGTAATAAATAATAATAAATGATGACTTAACTCCTTTCCTTTTGGTGATATATCCAGGAAATCAAATTTACTTTACGGATGTTATTGAGTTGCTTATTAACAACTAAAGGCATTATTAAATTTCTTAATTAATTCGTTTAAATTAATTACGCTTTCAAAATATTTTCTATTCAAAATTGTTTAAAAAAAACGAAAAAAAAACCTGTTAAGCTTTTCTTTCATAATTTCGGCCAAATGTTATTTGATTTGAATTTTTCTACTTATTTTTTGCATGGCGATGTTCGGCCAAATAAAAATTGTGTTTTTAAGTTTCTGGTGCAATCAAATGGTGTCACTAAATATCCATACGATCGCTATTCATATTTCATAATAAAAATTTTTTTCTTTTTTTCTGTGTTTTTTTTTTTATAATAAAATTGGTCAATATATGTACATATGTATGTAAACAAATAATAAAAAAAAATTGAATAAATCGAAGGAAAATCTCTGACCAGTCTTACTGGTTACAATGCCTATACAAAGTATAAGAAATCATTCATAATGCTTTGCATGAGAGGAGGAAAAAATTGCTCCATTCTTGCAAAGCATGCGTATGAGTTTCAATTTAAATTTCAATTTTCAGACGTGTTTTCATAGAAGATGAAGGAAAAATGTAAGCCGCTTGAATATATTTTTTTCTGTTACTGTTTCTCCATAGTCAGAGATGTACAAACAGGAGTTGCAAGTGGCTGCTCTATTAAAGCACATCTTGAGCGGGTATATATATTCAAACCGGTGAGTTACGATCAAATTTTGGATGTTGGGTGTTGGATGTTGGATGTTAGATAAAAAGGCTAAATTTTAAACCAGATTTTTTTTCTGTTCATGAACTTAGGAAATGATTTTGTGCAAACTTGTCAAACGCTTTTTGCGTAATTTTTGACAAAAAAAAAACAACATAAAAGCCATGCAAATTAATATCTTCAGTCATGGCACATGTAATGCCTATCAGTTTAAACTCGATATTGAAATGGAATTGAACATAAACAAGGCCAGTTTTCACTCAACCATGAGGAAATTAAGGCTTTTAATTAAATGTTGAAATGAAATGAAATGATTCTACCAGTTGTCCAAAAGCAAGAGAAAGTTGTATTGACTAACATATGCAAAGTGTTACAATTTTTCAAGTGTCAAAAAAATTTCAACAATAATCAGGATTTTGCGTAAGAAAGTGTTTAATAAGGCGTATAAAAACATAAATTAATGTCAGTAACATTTCCTTTTTAAACACACATTACATAGGCTTTAAATCCAACAGCGTTTTTATAAGTTTTTCAATCCACTTGTAAACAACACAAACGTTTCCTTGATCTATGAACTACAGTCATACATAACATGTATTGCCTTGAGTCCTAAGACTGTTCTGTTCTACATTGGACTTTGGGTTTCGTTAATTTTTATACATTTCTCTATGAGCTCTCTCACAGGGCTAAAAGTTCTTCCAATGCCTTTCAATATGGAATTTATTTCTTTGATTGTGAATCAGCTCCAGCTGTTTTTTTGGACCACCCTGACTTTCTTTTGCCGTACATACATACATAATTGGATCATTACAACCCCAAACCTAGCCTAGTTTCTCACACCACTTATCTTGTGTGTGTTAATTTTTATGCATAAGTGGTGGGACTTACAGTTTAAAGTCGACTCCGAACGACAGATTTTTGAGAAACTTTCCATGCCAATTTTATTTCACTCTCAGAGTTTTTGCCAGAAATCTGCTGAGAGGAAGTCGCCGAAGAAATATTTTTTCATATTTCGTTTAGTTAGAGAGGCCTGATCTATGGTTTGAACCAAGGCCTCACGTCTAATAAGCCAAAACACTACCTACTAGACCGCGGCGACATCTTTTGCCATGCTGTGTGTAAACTCTTGTTTGATTACATATTACGACAGCTAGCTTACGAAGTCTATTGTCGATCCCATCAAACTATAAACTTCGGTTCCAATGTCTTCAACAAGTGTTCTGATTCACAGCTTTTTCAAAATTAGGTGTTAGTGTCCAAACTATTTTACCAATTCTTCGCTAACAACCATTACGAAAATATTCTTTGCTTTTCGTAACCAACATAGCCTCGCAACCTTAGAAAAGCAAAGAAAGAACACTGCATTTAAAGGTAGTCAACTTGTCTTAACGCTGTAAGCCCCTCTCATCATCAATTCAGTCGTTCTCTGACAGTATGATAACTTTACTTACTTAACTTACTTAAATGGTCAATAAAAGGTTCAGCCAGTATTATAACCTAGCTTTTCACACCACCCATGTTTTGTGTGTTAATTTTGCCCATGAGAGATGGGGCCGCAGTTTAAAGTCGACACCGGACAACAGATTTTTGAGATATTTTTCATGACAATTTTTTTACTCTCAGAGTTTTTGCTAGAAATCTGCAGAGAGGCTGTCCTCGAAAGAGGATTAAAGGATTTTCATTTTTAAAATAAGTAAACTATGTTAAAAGCTTTTTTGATTTTAAGTCTGGAGCCCAGCCCATTAGACACACCACCTCTGACTTGGATTTAAGAATGTATGTTCGCTTAGAAGTCGCCGTAGTCTAGTAGGTAGTGTGTTGGCTTATTAGACGTAAAGCCAGGGTTCGAGCCCCAGGCCAGACATCAAAACAAAATACAAAAAGTATTTCTTCGGCGACTTCCTCTCAGCAGATTTCTGTCAAAAACTCTGAGAGTAAATAAAATTGCCATGAAAAAGTTTCTCAATAAATAAAACTCTGTCGTTCGCAGTCAAATTTAAACTGTAGGCCTTCCGCCACTCATGTATAAAATTAACACACACAACATAAGTGATGTGAGAAACTAGGACGTTGTACAATGGGTCAATTCGACCTCCGGGTACTGTACTTTTCTTAATTGACAGATACACGTCCTCTAACCTAACCTAACCTAACCTAACCATGTGTTATTGAAGACCTCTTAGTCTAGTAGGTAGTGTGTTAGCTTATTAGACATGAAGCTTCTGTTCAAACGCCAGGTCAGACATCTGCAACAAAATGGAAAACAAAAAATATTTCTCCGACTACTTCCTCTCAACAGATTCCTCGCAAAAACTGTGAGGGTGAATTGAAAAGTTTCTCAAAAATCTGTCACTCAAAGTCAACTTCAAATTGTAAGTCCCACCATAATTTGAAGATATAACACATGCATAAGCCCTGATGATATACCCACATGGTTATGCATTCTAAAATCTCAAACTAACCTTCCTTCATTCTTTTCTATACAAGATTGGCCATCTCTATTCATAAAATATGTTGGAGTAACTAAATTCCATAAAAACTATGAAAAAAATGTCATAATAATGTCATGAAAATCATGTTTAACTGCGAATACATAAGAAATCAAATGCCAGCATTAAACCAAATAATCTACGACGGTAATGTCAGTCTTTATTTCATTCAATATGTTATCAGTTCATCAAACAAAAAACAAAAACACAAATTTACTGTCATTCATATTGTTTGTTACATTAAATATGGAAAAAATATTGGAAATATTGATGGAAATTAGTTCGACGATAACTTTATTTGGTTATTAAATCAATGCTTGGGTAATATGTAGCAGTGATCGGCCTAAGCGGTAATCTACAACACTTTGTATTGATTTTATGGCAATAAAATGTTAACAAATATTGTGTAGAATTTTTTTATGAAAATTACTGATGAACGTACAATAAATTTGACTCGTACAAATTAATTTACAAATCTGTTGGCACATAATGGATGAACACCAAATACGTGTGATTTTTTTAGTTTTATTTGTACATAAAATTTTGTAAACATTTTAATTATGGTGAGCGCTGGTGGTGGCAGTTGTGAAATATACCTTGTGGCCACACATGTAGCCTTTTAAAATCCGTTCAGATACAGCTAATATGGTTTCAGTAAAGAATGTTCTACGTAGGGAACCCGTAAAGTCAACGCTTTGTTGAGAAAAAGCTTGTAGTTCGATCTCTGGCTACCGGGATGGCGCTAACGGACTTGGTAGAGCCAAAGTGGTTCACAAAGTCAACACAACCCATGCTATCGATCAAATTCATGGACACTTTGGATATATGCCGGTGCCACGAAGTCTATTTTGGATGCCAATGTAGAAAAGGGTGTAAATGCCCTTTAATGATGGTACACCATTTAAATCTTTGTTTTATTGCAAAACCACGGCAACATGTTTTGTGTGCAGTCATCCTATCGCTACTATCGGGTCATCTATCGGTTTAAACTTGAACCATCGGTTATTTCGAATCTGGTAATCATCCTATCATTCTATTCTGTATTTCTGTATTGAGTATCGTTGAGATTTATTGCGCCAACAAGAAACTGCACGATGATGTCGATTTTGCCAAAAAAAATTTCATAATTTCGGATGATGCTCACTTTCGCGTTAGAGGATAATAAGCCAAATTGCCGCATTTGGACTCAGAAAACCCATACATGGTCTTACAGAAGCCATTGCACCTGTTACGAGTGACTGTTTGGTGCGGCTTGTGGAGCGAAGGCATCATTGGCTCATATTTCTTTGAAAATGAGGACGACGCAACCATTACGGTCAATGGAGACACCTATCGCACCGCTCTTCATGGTATTGATGTGAATGATGTTTGGTTTCAACAGGATAATGCAACTTGTCACACACCTCACGTCGATTTATTGCGGCTTTTGATGGCCGTTTACAAGCCAGAGACAATTGAGCCATTGCAGAGATACGATGCCACACACTGGAAAAAGTGCACTAAAATTGGTTCGGTACTGTGAAGCCTGTCGCGCCAGCCATATGATTTAACATAACACCATATGAATAGGTGCCATCCGCTGAGTATTGGCTGCATAAATAAAAAACTTTCATAAACACTATTCCACCTTATTTTCTTTTCCACACCCTTTTTTTGCTAATTTCAGCTTAATGCACTGCATTAGTAGGTGCCATCCCCTGGGTGTTGTTTGTACAAAAAAGGTAAGGAAAACCTTTAAGTCCACAAACACTATTCTAGCTTTCTTCTCCTCCACAATGGTTGCTTTTGGTTTCAGCAAAACGCACTGTATGAGTAGGAACCATCCCCTGAATGTTGGCGGTACAAAGAAAAAGAAAGAAAAACTTTACGTCCATAAATACTATTCCAGATTTCTTCTCACCCATAATGTTTATATCTTGTTCCAGCACAATGTACCGCATGAGTAGGAGTCATCCCCTGAGTATTGCACAAATAAAAAAGGAAGAATTTAAGTCCAGAAAGACTATCCTAACTTTCTTCTCTCCCACAATGTTTAATTCTCGCTTCAGTACAACGCACCCCATGAGTAGCAACCATTCCCTAACTGCTGGTTGTACAAAAAAACAGGAAAAACTTTATGTCCTTAAACACTGCCCCACAACTTTTTTTTTTTTTTGCTAGTTTCAACACAATTCACTGCATAAGTAGCAGCCATTTCCTATCTGTTGGTTGTACAAAAAATGAAAAAGAAATGAAGAAAACGTCCATGAGCACTATATGAGCTTTCTTCTCCGTTTTTTGTTAGTTCCAAGGCAATGCACCACTGCCTAGTACAGGGATCCATCCCCTGATTGTTAGTTGTACAAAAAAAGGAAGGCAGAACTACTTCACTAGAGTGGAGATTGCTTTTTATCACAAGTAACGTACATTTACAATATTTTGAGTTTACCTACCCACGCTAAATACAGCAATTTTGTCGCCTCTTCTTCATTATAAAGTGTGTACCTGTTGTAATAAAAAAAAACTGTCATAGAAAAACATAAACATCAGTTTACCATCGATTTGTATTACAAAAACAGAAAGGAAGGAAAAAATAAAATTCAATTTTCAAGAAATAAAAATTCAGATTTAATTGCAAAAGTGTCATACGTTGTTAGCATGTATTTTCGCAATTTCTGGCCATTAAAAGCGGATGCTGCTACACCAGAAGAACAACCAACAGAAGCTACACCACCTGCAGCAGAAGAAAAGGAAGAGCCAGAATTAAAGGATCCCCAAGACGAATTAAAGGAATATTGCGGTAAGAAACGTTACATTTCCCGGCTGTTTCATACTTTACAAGAATGCAATGAACGTGTCAGTAGCCGGGAGAAAACCAGCGAAACCTGTGAACAGGAATTGTTCGATTATGTATACGCTGTGGATCATTGTGTGGCAAAGCGTTTGTTTCAAAGGTTGGCGTAGAAATTGTGAAATATTCTATTCAATCCAAATCCGATATGTTTTGTTAAAGGAATAAATTAGAAACACAGACAAAAAAAAAGCGATTTTCGTAATGGTTGTTAACACATTGATTAGTGGTTGGCTTGGAAAGGGTATGATTAAAATTATTTTTTATTTTTTATTTCTTTTGATTTTGGTGGGCTGACATGATTCTTGTCAGCTCATAAAAATGGTCATTATTAAAAACTATTTATTATTTATTAAAAACGGTAAAGCTTTTTGCGCAATTTCTGATTTCTTTTTCTTTGATTTTTTATAACATAAAGTAACAGCAAGCATTTGCTGTTGGTTATTAGCAGCACGTTATGTCTTTAGTTTCGTTTGGTATTTGGTTTGATTTGCTTTGGTTTGATATATTCTTTTAATATTTCACCATTTGGGTTGGTTAGTTATGATTATTTTTTATGGTATTTAATAACAATAATAATAATAACAAGAGAGAAAAAAATAAAAGAATTCAATGTTAATTTCATTATGACAACAACAATATATTTCCATATTGCTTACCATAAACTACTGGCGAACAGCAGCAAAACCTTGATACAGTTTATGCTGCTGGAGTTTCCATACTTTGCTCGCTTTAGTTTCTCTTAACTGCCTACATGCCGTTGAAAGAAAAAAAGGTTTCAAATGAAATATTGGCTTTAATTTATGAAACTTTGTTCTTTTTTTTCTACTACTCAGGTTATTAACAACCATAATAGAACTTTAAATATTGGGTTGTTGTTGGACAAATATTGTTGACAGTGTTATTATTATTATTGGGTAGCCAGGTTGTGAAAAACATTTGCCAAACACAAGTGTCTTCATATCAATTTTTCTTTTTTAAAACACTTAAATTATATCACACAGCATACATCTCTCTCCATATAATGGTAAAACAGTTTGCAACATGTTGCTAGCCAGCTATCAACATTTATTATGTTGCCATCTTGATCTCTTCAATATTTAAGGAATAAAAAAACTCTGTTCATAATTAATAATTTTGTAATATTGTTGGCAACCACATTGCCTGCTGCATGCAACGTGCCACATGCAATACACAACATAACGTATCGTATCGTATCGCATCTGTCTTACAGTTTTGTAAACATATTTCAAATGACAGTTTTCGTTATTTAATAGCCAAGTTCAAATGCATACAATTATTTTTAAAATTATTTTTCTTATTGCTGCTGCCGTAATAAACATTCATTATTTGATTTCTGTTATTTTCTCTGTCTGTCCCCATAGTCAGGTCGGTCTTTATTGAGCAATAAAATGATTTTTAGTTTATTAATCAACAGCTATAATGGTTGAAACAATAACAAAAAAACTTTGCATTGCTTGTACAATTAAAGAAAAACTTACGTACATACATACATACGAACGATACAATCAAACTCTGTTGAAATGATTTTGATCTCAAATTAAGTGTCCAGTGGTTGGTAATAAAATCATAAGTGGAGGCAGATATATTTAGAAATAGCTTTGTAGTGTATTGGTACAGTATTGCACGACTGTTAAATACTCTACATACATACATAATTGGTCATAACCATTATATGTGGCAGATACACACACACTTGGTCATTACAACCCTCCAGTCAGGATTACGACCTAGTTTCTCACACAACTTATGGTGTGTGTGCTAATTTTATACATGAGTGGTGGGACCTACAGTTTAAAGTCGACTCCGAACTACAGATTTTTGAGAAACTTTTCATGGCAATTTTATTTGCTATCAGAATATTTACCAGAAATTTGCTGAGAGGAAGTCGCCGAAGAAATACTTTTTGTATTTTGTTTTGATGTCTGGCCTGGGGCTCGAACACTGGCTTTACGTCTAATAAGCCAACACACTACCTACTAGACTACGGCGACTTCAGCATTCTACATGCTTAGGTTGAATGATTCTAACTGGGGCATGTCATTCTCTTTTGCAGCTGAATAGGTAAAGACAGAAGTTTTCTTCATATAGAGAATGACGACACTTACTTACTTACATACTTCCTTAATTGGTCATCACAATTCTTTAATCAGGATTACATTCCAGCTTCTCACACCACTTATTTATGTTGGGTGTGTTCACTTTATATGTATATGAGTAGTAGGACCTACAGTTTAAAATCAACTCCGAAGGACAGATTTTAGAGAAAATTTTTCATGGCAATATTACCTACTCTCGGAGAACATACATACATAACATAATTGGTCATTGCAACTCTTTAGTCAGGACTACGTCCCAGCTTCTCACACCACTCTCATGTTGTGTGTTGCTATTCATTTTATACATGAGTGCTGGGACCTACACGTTAAAGTCGTCTTGGAACGACAGATTTTTGAGAAATTTTTCATGGCAATTTTATTTCGCTCTCAGAGTTGTTGCCAGAAGTCAGTTGAGAAGTTGCGAAGAAATATTTTTTTAGATTTCGTTTTCTTGCAGATGTCTGACCTGGGGTTTAAAGTGTGGTCTCACGTCCAATAAGCCAACTCAGTACCTACTAGACTACGGCAAATTTGGCAGCATAATGATGTAACTAAAGATGCGGTGGATCTCAAATTGGCCCAACTGGAGGGCATCTCTTGAAGACTCTGGATGTAGTATTGGAAACAAGATAAGTAATGTTCGACCATATTTTCACAAACTGTTTTAGAGAACATGTAAGTGACAGGACAAATAAAGAGCTTAAAGGGTTCAAGTTGGTATTCAATTCAATTCAAATTAGAAATTAGTACATTCTGCTATCGTAGAATGGTAACCATAGTCTTGCAAGTAGCTTGTTGGCTTAGCAGACCCAAGTTCCAAACCTCACCACTAGCAGACCAACTTCTGTCCAACAAACCTTTTGCAAAAGCTATGAGTGTAACTAGTTGCCATTAAAACTTTCTCAAGTCTGTTGTTTGCAATCGATGTTAAAGCATCGCGTGTATGCTTTTATGCAGCAAGTGTTGGACTGACTCTACTACTTTCTTATGCAAAAGCTCTCTACAATTTTCGTAACGTGGGTAGACAATACCAACAAGAAGCCAAATTGAATTTTTACTAACAGGCAATATGGCATTGGTTCTTTCCCTTGTCAGGGTAATTTGGTCCACTCTGGATATTCTCTAAGCGGCGACATCAGTTCCTTGCAGGAACCCTAAATCGAAAAGTACAATTAACGTAGTCATCGAGAGCCAACCAGCCATCTGAATAGAATTGGTTCAATAAGTCAATGGCATATACTGGAGATAGTTAAGATTGTTGAGAAAATGTTCACCAAGGTTCCCATCGAACGGTGTATTCACACGAAAGGGCAGTATGAGAAGCTAGGCCGGAACAAGTTTAATGCATGTATTCTGTTAAAAATTTGGAAAATGTTGTTCGTTGTCGAAATGTATCTTTAATCTGGAATTGTTGCGAATATTTAATAACAATTTCTCGTTAATATTCCATATTTTCGGCAGGTCCTTATACCAGAACAATTGTTAAAGAACATTATTATACCGATGAAGGTGGGTGCATATGCTTTGAGGTTATCAGAAGACTAAATCATTGCGATTAAGCAGCATATAAGGCGAAATCCTGGTTATATGGTGTTAAGTTGAAGGACTTAAAATCAATCCAAATTTAAATTTTTTCCCCCTTGAATACTTTGTATGACCCGCACAGCCTAGACTAGGTTTCGTTGCCTCATTTTCCAAAATAAGTGTGGTAGTTAGTAAAAGTTTTTTGTTTGATATTCTCCAACCGTTGTAGACGTCTGTAAATACTCTTGTTTTGCAAAAAATAGTTGCAAATGATAAAGGTGAGATGAACAATTTTAAGACGTGTTACTTGTATGATGTAGTGTTTTATGTACGAACTCCTTTACCCAATCTAATCTATCATCCGCTCTCGTAGTTATATAGGGTACAACCCCAAATCGTAATACAGGCAATACACTCCAGGCCAAATGAAACATTCACTGTTTTTTTTTACAACATTTTTGTCTTTCCTAAAGAACCGCACCCGTTTAATGAACTTGAACTCTAAAAACAAATACCGCAGTTATCCAAGCGACTTAAAAACCACAGAAACAAACTGCTGACGTTTTTTGAAGTGATAGTTCACTTTGGATAAGTGTATTATGAATGACGAATATCAAAATTAAATCAAGACATTTTGATCAAGCCTTTACATTCTTAAACAGCAAATAAAATTTACAATCAATCCTTAAAAATTACGTTT
Source organism: Sarcophaga carnaria (assembly GCA_958299815.1). Classification (NCBI taxonomy): domain Eukaryota; kingdom Metazoa; phylum Arthropoda; class Insecta; order Diptera; family Sarcophagidae; genus Sarcophaga; species Sarcophaga carnaria. The sequence continues at coordinate 20,643,345 of OY283153.1, read as the reverse complement.
CAAACGATTAATTGCGTCCAGCACTATTTGATGAAATAATTATTGTATTTAACGTAACAATGGACAGAAATTGTTGGTAATTTTCTATCATTACGTGGCGAAGTGGTAAATCATTTCATTAAATTTTTTCAAATTTTTATAATTTAAGCAAAACAAAACTTCATTCATTTATTCATTCGCTTATACTGGCAGAGAGGGTGTGTAATTTGTACTTAAACTTGACCCAATTCAAATTGAATGAAACGGCAGAAAATTGATTTCCTTAGGCAATGAATGTACCACACAGTTATGAATACATATCTACAAGATAATGATTTAAATTTAGCCGTTACGTAGTAGGTGGTATGTTGGGTTACTAAGCGGGAACCTGAGAGTTCAAACATAAGCTGGCATCTTGAAGAAAGAAAAAATATTTCTTTAAGTGACCTTCCTTTAGCAATCCTCTTACAAATGTCTTGAGTGTAAATAATTAACATGAAAAAGAATGGCATGTTGTTCGGCACTCAGGTATAAATTTAATAAATAAGTGCTGGGAGACGTTGGTTGATTAAATGCGTGTAATGACCAGTTTCAAAGTATTTAGGACTTTGTATCTCTTCAAAAAAAGCCTCTCAGTTCCAAAAGTATGTTAAATTAACTTCTTTAATTTTCCCTCTAAGGCAGCTACTTCCCAAAGGTTCCATGCTATAACGATGATTTCAAAAACATCATTATCTCGGCATAATAAAGAGAAATTTCTAAACTGCTGAATACAAAATTCAAAAATTTATTGCTTTCCCCCTAAATTAAGTGCAACACCCCTAATATAATTTCCTGCAACATGGACTGCCTTGGTAGCCAACCACTAAGAGATTCTGCAGTTACACATTTCCATGAATGTCTTATTCCTCAAAACTATCTACAACGTAGTGCCTTAGTCTCGTTTCCCATAGAGTTAGACATTCACACAGCAAGTGCTCCACTGATTCTTCGCCTTTATTTTCCAAACGCTGCCTACAATTTTCTTAATGTCGATAGTCAGAAGCCTAATTGAATTCTTTTCTTGTCGCAATGGTTCTATCCCTTGTCGGTGTAGTTTAGTCCGCTCTGGATATGCTCCAAATGGCCATATCAGTCCACCTGAGTTCCCTTCTTCCCTCGCAGGAGCCCTAATACGAAAAATACATTTTACGTAGTTCTCAAGAGCGAACCAGCACCCATTGGTTCTATAAGAATTGGTTTGACAAGTTAATGGCATATATTGGAGACAGGCAAGATTATTGAGAAGACATTCATCAAGGTGTCCATGCGCAATATGAGAGAGAGAGAGACCTAAAAATAAAGTTTCATAGAATAAACATCCTATCCTGTGTACGCTTGCTTTTCGAACCATCTGTAAAGATAGAAATCGTACCATTATATCGAATAGATTTTTCTGTCCAATCTGCTCTAGAAGTACTCTCATCGCAGTTCAGAGTACGTATCACACAACACATTCGACTATGCAGCCGGAATTGATGAATGAGTGCCTTAGTTCACTAGACTACTTGAATTTCAGTGATAACTTGCAAGGAATTGGTTTTTTCAGTGCTACTCTCCTCCTTTACTCCTCTTTCCTTTTTATTTTTTGTCCCCCATCATCCACAAGAAACGTATTATTACCGCGTTGGACACATGCAATGCAGAATATATGATTCAAAAGTCTTCTTATAAAGGCAGAAGGAACATATCAGAGACCAAAATCACTTCCAACTGTTGAATATCCTTGGAAATTTCAGTGTAAGGCAATAGATTCTATAGAGTCTTCCAACAGAGAATGCCGAAATGTAGTTAATAACGGCCATCTTGTCATATTAGTTTTCATTTATGGAGTCTGTTTTGTCAAATCACCATGGACGGATAGATTGAATGAACTCTGAAGTAGGCAACTGACCGTAATTTTCATCCAAAAATCATTATCAGCGTTGACGCGTATTTCTGCATAAAAGTGAAGAAATAAAATTATAGAATTAAGGACTACCAATCCACATGAGATACATACATACATAATTCATCATTACAATCCTACAGTCAAAATTACTACCTAGCTTCTCACACTACTTATAATGTGTGTGTCAACTTTTTCCAGAAGTGGCGAGACCTACAGTTTAAAATCGACTCCGAACTGCAGATTTTTTGAGAAACTTTTCATGGCAATTTTATTTGCTCTCAGAGTTTTTGCCAAAAAACTGCTGAGAGGAAGTCGCCGAAGTAATATTTTTCAAATTTCGTTTTGTTGGACCTGGGGTTTGAACCGTGGCCTCACGTCTAATAACTCAACACACTACCTATTAGACTAAGGCGACTTCATTTATACAGTCTGTTTTGTCAAATCACCATGAACGGAAACATTGAATGAACTCTGAAGCAAGCAACTGACTCTAATTTTCACCCAAAAACTATGTTCAGCATTAAGGCCCATTTCTGGGAGAATGGACACGCGGAGACAAAAAATTAACGAATTTAGGACTACCAATCCACAAGGGACAAAAGAGCGTCTGATGCATTCAAGGGAATAAAACATTTAGTTTTTTTTACTTTTAATAATAGTGAGCGCTTAATAAAAGACCTGTTGCTTAACGATTTGAGTTTTATTTTGATGAAGGCTTTGGCAACTAACTAAACCAAACACAGTGGCATAGGCAGTGACGCATTTACGTTGAAGTGTAAACAAACAATGTCAAATGTAAACACCCGTAAATCTTCTGATAAATTATTTATAAAAACCTGTTTAAATATTCCGCAAAAAATACCACAAAATTTCCCCAATAAACAAAAAAAAACCAAAACTGTTTAGAACGTAATGAGATTTAAATTGATTTACAGAGAACACACTTAATAAATCACTTTGAAACCAATTGGGAAACGAGGGTTTTACAAATCGCATGTGATTAACAAAAACAAAACTAGAGTACTTTTGCGACTCTGACGGATACGAAAGTAAAAAAAAATTGAAATTTAAAATGATACAGATTGTTTTTAAATAAAAGCGCCTTTGGCTTGGTACGGGTTACGGATATTTCTTTAATTTGTTGTTGTTTTTTTTCAATAATAATTATCATCAATGTCAATGCAAAAGAGAAGGAAAACCTACATAAAAAAATACCATACCATACCATACCATACCATACCATTGCCATTGTGATACTTATTTAAGCATAAAGTTTTAAATGAATGCGATTTAATGTGTTTTTAATAATTTTTATTTAAAATCGATTCTACCATACTCGTATTAATACAAAACGCTACAACAATTAACAATTAAAAACGTGCTAATAAAACAAATAAAATGAAACGAAAAATTAAATTCAATTAAATGAGAATTATTTACTATGGTGGTGCTGCCAATATCCGCTTTTAACAGGTGGTGGTGTCAATGATACTAAATCACAGAAAAAAATATGCAAAAAAAAAACACACACACACGAAACGAATTCAAAAATAACACAACACAAGAAACAATTAGAAAATCAGTTTAAAAATAAACGAATTGAAAATGCAAGGGAGGAGGTTAATGGTTGATTTCTTTCAAATATTTGAAACCGAAACCGAAACCAAAACCAATACCACCAACACCTTCGCCATTGACCACCGCCTTTGTCACCATCATTATTGTCGCTGTTGCCTTCATTGGCCGCTACAAAATGATCTGAAAACGAAAAACAAAAACAACAACAACAAAAAAGAGGGGGGGAACAAATTTAAATCAACGTTTATTGTTTCAAATAATTGTTTCATATTTTTATTAAATTTTTTATGGTTTTTTTATTGGTTTTTTTTCATTATTTACTCGTATAATAGATGGAGAAGTGTACGACAGCATTCATACAAGATGATAAATTTGAGATATTGAACGACAATAATGAGCACACCAACAGTCAGCCAAAGCAACAAGCAGCAAGCAGCAGCAGTAGTACCAGTAGTAATGGTAGTGGCTTTAAAAATCCTAAAGCTCATGTAAAATCATTTTATACGAGGTGTGGTTTGGCATATTGCTGCTGTTTAAATTATATTGAAACTTCAAGATAAAGTTATATTAGTATTATGAAGTTAAGTAGTTGAAAGCACTTCACGATCAATGGAATTCAAAACAATACTCCCATAGAGGTATTAAAGGTGAATTGGAATGCAAACTGACCTGGTATTTCTGTGCATTGGGAGACAACGTGGTCTAGACGTTTACCATTATAAACATATAATACCTCAGGTAATTCCAATATAGTCTGACGCATAACTCAAATCTCCTTCTAATATGGGTTCCTAAAAATATACTCTTTATCTTCCCTTTCGATGTGTATACTCCATAGAAAATTTTAAACCTCTTCAGCGGCGTGATTCACTACACATTTGCGCGAATTTCCACAAGACTTTGAGACAGCCTTATTTCCCTTTTAGACTTCAATAAGTATCTGTCCATGAAATCACCGTTGTCTAGTAAGTAGTGTGTTGGCTTGTTAGACGTGAGGCCATGGTTCCTGCCCAACAAAACGTAATATGAATAAAATATTTCTCTGGCGACTTATCTTCAGCAGATTTCTGCTAAAAATTCTGGGAGTAAATTAAAAATAAAAATAAATTCCATGAAAAGTTTCTCTAAAAAACTCTGAAAACTATAGGTCCCGCCACTTATGTGGAAAATTAACACACAGAACATAAGAGGTGTGAGAAGCTAGGTTGTAATTCTGACTGAAGAGCTCTAATGATCAATTATGTATGTATGTATACGGGAGACTACATGAGTTTGTCAGAGCCTCAACACGATTTGAGCATGACTAGGTTATCTTATTAGGTCTGAACGATCTCCAGATGACTTATGGATATTGCGCATAAATTCTGGTCTGCTGGTTTAGTATAGTACTTCGGCGAACCGCAAGATCTGTTGAAAACATTGCCACTTGCCATGATAGTCTGCTGGAGAATCCGAGATAGTCGATTTCGTGTCCCTCACAAGAACTCATCCAATTTAACAGGCCACAACCTGACCGATTTTATGTCGAGAATTGGGCATGCATTCCTCCCTTCCTTCCTTCCTTCCTTAATTGGCCATTAATAACCCGATTACCGGATATCGGCCGTTCTTAACACATCCCCAGGCGCATCTGCTTCTTGCACGCCTCCGCCATTTAGTCACACCAATCGATGACAGGACTTCCAACGCAAACAAGGTCTTTCTCTTGGAAAACTTAATGTTTTTAACATCAGCGTATGGTGTACGTTTTTAGAATTATAATCTTTTTCAAAATAAATTATTCTAATTTATTAAAACAAATTTAATAAAACAAAAACAACTTATATTTCACTATTCATAAAAACTATGTACATATAAAAAAAGAAGCATTTTTCAAAAAAATTCTATAAAAAAGAAAAAATTTCGAAATTTATTAAAACAAAAAACAAATTTAGTAAAACAAAAATAACTTACATTTCACTATTCATAATAACTATTTACATATACAAAAGGAAAAATTGCTAAAATTTTGATTATAAAGAGGAATTATTTAAAAAAATTATATAAAAATATATAAAGTTATGTAACACATTCATACTGTATTGTTTATAACTTCATCAATATTAATAGAATATGGACAACATTTTATGCTAAGTAGATTTTCAATATTATTGTCACATAAACTGTTTCTAGTTTTGGTTTTTATTAATTTTAAAAAAGAAAATGAGGATTCGCAAATATAAATTGAGCCAAACATCGAATATAATTTCAAAATTTCATTTTTTGTTTTTGGGTAAATTTTTTCATCAACTTTTTTCCAAAATTCGATGCCATTTGTTAATGGTAATGATAAATCGTTTATCATTTGATCAAGTTCAACTTTAATTTCATTTAATTTAATTTACATTTTCCATGCCTGTATTGTAGTGAATGTGAGAGTATAAATTTTTCTCTTTTCTTATTTTTCGTTCTCGCAACAACTGACCAATAGCAAGTGTTGCCTGGCTCTGTTGTAGAGTATAAGATTTGAGGTACGAGAGAAAACTCTGCTACTCAATCGAGTATTGAGATCATAATAGCACCTCTTGGCAAGAGTGATTTTACGCTCGATCTCCAGACTGACATCGTTTTTAGATGTAACGGTGCAGAAAAGATAAATAAATTCATTGGCTGTATCGAAAGTATAGTTATCGGCCGTAATCTGTGATCCAATACGCGAAACTTGGGCATACCTCCATACAAAATTTAACTGACTTAGATAATAAAGATAAACTACCATAGATATTTATGTGCATTCCCTGAAAGGGCTCAGAAGCAGTTAGCAACTGATCTTAATTTTCATTAAAAAATTATGGTTAGTGACGGGATATTTATGGATGAATAGGTACGAGAAGAAACAAATGTAATCGAATGTTTAACGATACCAATCCACTTGATATCCAGCAACATGCAATGCATTTAAAAAAAAAATTTTGGTGTGGATTTAGTGCCAACGACGTCTTAAACCCACATTTCTTTTACAACGACGTTGGCCAGGTGTTTACTGTCAACGGCGAACACTGCAGGTCGATGTTGTTAATTATTTTTTGGCCTGAATACGGTGATCTTGACATCAACGACATGTAGTTGCAATGGTACACCACTCCGTATGAGAGATCAGCAATGAGTATTCAAAAAAATGAGTAGATTCGAATCATACTCATAATTTCTGATGCTTATACACATTCATACTTATCTTAATATAACGGAACCTCTACTCATATTCAAAGTTTGAAGTACTCATCGTACTCATACCTAACAATACACATGATGTTGTTGATTACGACTCTCCTTTACTCAACATTTACAAGAATCACCAAATAAGCATTATTCGCGCACGAACACTACAATACTTACTAGAAGGTTGTGTGTAGATTTGCTTGCTGTTCTTGTCTTTTTCTAACTAAGACTGTAAATTTTGATGAATGATTCGAATCACTAGAATCATTTATGAGTATTATAAGTATTTTTCTAAATTTTTGTGAATCTGAATGAGTAGGCGTATGAATCAAACATGAGTGTTATGAGTTTAATGTCAAGGTTGTACTCATACTCATTGCAACCTGTACTTTTAAATCAATGTTGTAGTGAGTACGAATGAATCAGAGTAGTTCAATTTCAATACTGACTGACTCACTCATACTCGAAATTTTATGAGTACTTATGAGTAGCGAAAAACGATTCATTGCTGATCTCTGCTCCGTGCCACACAGTCCATGCCACATCGGATAATAATCTGCATAAGCGATTTGAAGACATTGTCGCCTTATGTGCAGTTACAGTGAACTGGCTACCGAGATCGTGCTATTTGACTCCGTGAGACTTTTTCTTATGGGGGTTTCTTAAGTCGAAGGCGTATGCGAAACAGCAACAAAACCACAGCGGTCCTCAAAGCCAACATAACTTATGCCAATGTTCAAATTTATCCTCATCTATGCGGCAGAGTTATGGCAAATTGAACATGTCAGTAGACCTCTATTCAGAGAACCCGATGAGGACCCTTGAATGTCTTTCTATTACACATAAAATGGCATAAATAGATCTTTCAAACGAATAAAAAAATGTGTTTATAATGATTACATGATTATACAATGTGAATCCGAAACTTATTAGACAACCTACGTTTGTATTTTTGTTTTAAGATTTTTATAATAAATTAAGTAATCGAAAAATCGCCTTTTTGGGCAAATAGCAATGATTTCAATAATTTTTCTGTGGAAACATTTTTTATTTTAAGGTTTTTTTATTTCCCAGTGTTCTTGTCACAATGCCTAGAGCATTAAAAATTTATTCTGTCACTATTGTACCCTACACCAGGAAATTATGTTTCATTTGAGGTATTTTATTTAGAAGTAGTTACAGTTACGCTCCTTACAGTCTCCTGTTAACACAAAAGAAACTCTTTAGTAATCAAAACAAACAGTGACGTTGAATGAGCTTTAGTCAGTTAATCGCCGGCGTAAAGTATCATATATTCGGCCTTAACTGCCTAATATTTTTTTAGTAGTTTTTTCAATAACTTTTAATCCATGGAAATTGGCCATTTTAAAGGTATTAAAAATACTTTTTTTTTGTTAAGCATTTTAAACGTGCTTCTGGTAGATAATATTTTAAAGCAAAACTTATTTGCACATTTCGTTGGTTTTCCAAACAACAATAAAAAAACACAATCATTTCCTCTTGGTCCAAAGCCAAATTTACAAATATTTGTTTAAAATTAAGTTTTTTTGGTAGAGGATTTATAAAGCCTTACAGTAGACCACGACAGAAAAACGCCTGAATATTGTCGTTTTACAAGCATGACTCATTTTCCTTCATTCAATTCATTCATTCATAATAAGCCTCTGTTATGAGAACTTGGCAGAAATGATTGTGTGTACTTTTTGATTGTTTTTTTACGTTTTTTTGTTTCAGTTTTATTTGTTAAAAACCCTGAATAATTTGAATATTTCTTCGTTGCAATGTACATATACAGACAGACAGACAGCATGCATTGCAGTCTGCATTGTATTTTTGGGTGGGGTTTTTGCTTTAGTTTTTCTGATTTACTGTTGCCGTTGAAATGCATTAAATGTCGTTATATTATCGATAATATCATTGCATTTTATGAATATCATTGTAATTTGTTTTACAATTTAGTTCCTTCAATATTTTATTTATTTACTGCACTGATAACTTTGGTAAAAATTTTTCACAAAAAAAAATCGAAATAAATTTAAAGATTGTCTTGGATTATTAAATGCTGGCTATTAGAGGAAAGGTTTTCATTGTTTTTAAGGTCTATTTTTTCACCACTTTATCACATATCTCTTGGGTTATTTCATAATTGGCCATTACAACCCTTTAGTCAGGATTACGGCCTAGCTTCCCACACCACTCAGGTTGTGTGCGTAAATTTTATACATGAGTGGCGGGACCTACAGTTTAACGTCGACTCCGAACGACAGATTTTCGAGAAACTTTTCATGGCAGGTTTATTTACTCTCAGAGTTTATTTACTCAGAGTTTTTATCTTGTGTTATAAGTATAACGATTTTGGATAATAAATCTGGAACGACGTTAAATCGAATGATCATGGTTTCTAGTCAACATTGGCCGAATTGCACAACATACATACATAATTCGCCATTACAAACTTTCAATCAGGAGTTCTACCTTGTTTCTCACATCACCCATTTTGTGTGTGTTAATTTTATACACGAGTGGCACGACCTAAAGCTTAAAGTCGACTCCGAATGACAGAAACTGTTTGAGAAACTTTTTGAGAATCTTTTTGAGAAACTTTTTCCACTAGACTATGGTAGTCTACACTTTTACGAAGTGAAAAACCATGCGTAACATATTGACTAACGTTAACAGATACAGCTTGCTTGTGAGCAATGATTTCTTTACTTTTGCTCTGCCTAGCAGATCAGTATAATGCAGTTTATTTCTACCTATCAGCAATGAATCGTTTTTTCGATACTCATAGTATAAGTGAGTCAGTCAGTATTAATATCCAACTACTCTGATTCATTCGTACTCACTACAACATTGATTTATTACAGTACAGATTGGAATGAGTATGAGTACAACGTCGACATCAAACTCATAGCATTCGAAATATGTTTGATTCATACGCCTACTCATTCAGATTCATAAAGATTTAGAAAAATACTTATAATACTCATAAATGATTCTAGTGATTCGAATCATTCATCAAAATTTACAGTCTTAGTTAGAAAAAGACAAGAACAGCAAGCAAATCAACACACAACCTTCTAGTGAGTATTGTAGTAGTGTTCGTACGCGAAACATACTTATTTTGTGGTTCCTGTAAGTGCTGAGTAAAGGAGAGCCGAAGTCAACAATATCATGCGTATTGTTAAGTATGAGTACCATGAGTATTTCAAACTTTTAATATGAGTAGTATGAGTATGATATTAAAATAAGTATGAATGCGTATAAGTATCAGAAATAATGAATATGATTCGAATCTACTCACCTTTTTGAATAATCAATGATGATCTCTGGTGTGGTTGCCAACTGTTGCAAGAAAATCGCCAAAGTAATATTTTTCATATCTCACTTTGCTAAAGGTGTTTGAGCTACAATTTGAACCATGGCCTCACATTTAATAATCCAACATAACGAAACATAATCAATACATCATTACATAAAAAAAGATTGAAGTATTTTTAATTTTTGCATTTCAGTGGATATTATTTTATTATAGTTTATGTACCAGTAAAGCCCATGAATTGTCCGTCCGTCCACATGTAAAAATAAACAATTTTTTTATTTGACAATTGAATAACAAGCAATTAAAAGGAGTTTTTTTCTTTTTGTTGTGCGCATACTTGCCGACATGAAACTTATTTGCAGCCAATAAATAAACAAATTCCATTAACAATTATTTTATTTTTTAAATTTTTATTTTTATATACGTATTGTATAATAAAAAAAATCTACAAAAATAACTGAAAGCAATCACTCTGAGCTCACATAAGAAACGAAAATATCACTGGCATCTAATCACAGTAAGACACGAAGAAAACAAAGTTAGAAAATCAAAACGTGATTGAAATCATGCCCCCATTGCATGTGGTCGGATTATAGGACAAAAAGCAATCGAAATATTTAAAAACTTCAATAAATTGTATTGAATTTGAACAAAAAAAAAATATTAAAAATAAAAATGAATTTGAAAATTTTTAGTGACCCGAGCAAGTTGTATGAGCAATCCTCGACGTTAAGTATCATTATTGGCAAGTTGGCGAAAGAAAACCCTGAGCGTAGAATAAACATACATACATACATAATTGGATCTGGATTACGACCTAACTTCTCACACCACTTATGTTGTCTGTTTTAATTTTACACACGAGTGGAACAACATATTTTTGAGAAACTCTTCATGGCAATTTTATTTACTCCCCAGAGTTTTTGCCAGAAATCTGCTGAACTTTTACTTTTTAAGGATTACCGATAACCGCAACAGCCCCCTTCCTCACCCGTCTACATACAAAATGAAATATTCTAGCCAAAGAGTTCTGCAAATATCATTGTATTGCATAATGAAAACCTAACAATTCATTTCATATCGACCACAATAGATTCAAAAACATTTTCAAAAAAACCACAAAATATATACATGAGTAGGTGGATGTAACCATTACACTGAAGGTTAAATTTTAGGCACCCAATCGAAATTACAATCAAATCTTGTTTTGGCTGTTGAAAATACTAAAAAGAGAATATGTTTTTAGACCACAAATCTGTTGAAAATTTATTTCCATATTTTGTTGTTACGTTAAGGAATTCATTATTTAACCTTGATTGGTAGCATGTTCACTGTTTTCAAGGTATTAAACAATTTTATTTTATGCTCTATAACAACATACATATTTTATATTGAAATCGAAATTGTTTTTTTTCTCTCTCCATAACAGAACATATTGAACACGCTTAATTATTTACGCATTAAAATCTTAATAAAGGCGTTTATATTTCAAAAAAAAAATTAAATTAAATTATGATTATTGTTTAATTAAAAACCAATAAAATCCGAAGTAAACTTATTTCATTTTAAATTACACAAACAGTTTAAAATTCTTTGAAAAAAAAAGATATACTCGTACCATGAATTCTGAACTCTATTGGTATCAGAATTTATTTCAAAAAAATTTTTTTTCTTTGGCAGACGTTAAACAGAAGGTGTGAATAAATTTGAAATGCTCGTGGCAACGATTTAAATTTTTAGTGATGTTATGACCACTACATGCCGCCAACGTTATTCAAAGGATTGTATTGCAATCTTATTACAGCGATGTGGTGCTATGGAACAAAATATTTCTGAAAAAATTTTTAAGAAAACCTACAACACTTTGCAAGGAAATAATGAGTGCATAAGAGACAATTTGGCAACCAGGGACATGGGCTCAAGGACCGTCCTGGAATGTTGAAAGGTGGTTAACAATCACTCCATCTATTGAACGGTACGCATTGTATGGGTACCAAGTCATCACGGGGTGATTGAAAATGAGAAAGCGAATATTCTGGCCAATAGAGCTAGAGTACAGCTTGTATAAGTAGAAAAGAACGTCACATCGACTGCTGTAGAACAATGTACAAAAGGCGGTTAAAGATACTCCAGATACGGAACGGTATGATTTATAGGAATACATAATCATCTAGGAGTGATTGGAAATGATGAAACGTATATTTTGGCTAATATAGCCAGAGTACAGTACAGCACAAGCTTGGATAAGGAGACGGGAACGTCACAACGACTACTGTTGAACAATAATACAGTAGGAGGGAAGAATTGGACAGAAATTCTGTGTCCGTGTCGATAAGGAGAAGTATTTTAAGACGGAATAAGATCTACTTAAGTATACTAACTAACTAACCTGCTGAGAGAAACTAGTTCGTAACCCTGACTAAAGGGTTGTAATGACCAACTATGTATGTACAGTATTGTTCGAAACCTAAGCAACTTTTTCCCACTAAGTATTAATAGACTCATATCTTTTCTCTAAATAAATTTATAGAAAATATTTATTTTATTTACTATTAGCTGTAACCTGCGCGTGTTGCTGCGCCACCAACTCAAATAAATTTGAAAGAAAAACATTACACAAATATCAAATTAATTTTGAATCATTTTATTGATTTTATTTCCCGTTGTCCAGATGATTCAGACAAACAGGCCTGAGTAGTACACATTCGATCAGTTTCTAATCTCACTTCTCGTTGTTCAAGTGATTCATGCCAACGTGTCTCAGCGGAATGTACTCGAAGATTTTCCAGTCTCAATGCTAGTTGCCCGTCTGGTTCTGAGGCACGTAGTGATCTTTTCTTCCGTGCTCAAGGTGTAGGTCGACCGATTGCTTGCCGCTTTGTAGGCATGATTGCACGGGAAAGACGTGAAAAATGCATTTAAATTTATTAGAATCTCACAATGTACCCAATCCAATTGAACCCAACAGCATTTTTAAAAATTTACCAAAATTAAAATGTTTCAAATTTTACGGGAATGAGTTATACTAAATGTTATTAAAATCATAAATGATAAATGCTAAACTGTCTGGTATTTGTCCGATCAACACATGATCAAATGCATAGTTTGCGATGCAATTTATTTTGAAAAATTCTTAGTGGCGCCATCTATCGGAAATTAATTGCACCAACTTAGAAATCTCCGTCGACTTATGCGCAACAACTTGGCTAAAGTTCATAACATGATCAAATGTACAATTTACTATTTAAATAATTTTTAGTAATTTTCAGTGGCGCCACCTGTCGAAAATTGGTCATACCAACTTAGGAACCTTACCCGGCTCATATGCAACAACTTTGCTAAAGATCATAACATCATCAAATGCATAGTTTACGATTCTATTAATTACATACAAACAAACCTTCATTTATATATATATAGATTACACAATCTGGCTATAACCTAAAAATAACAACAAAAATTAAATTCCATTTCTTTGGAAGTTATAATAAAATAAAAATAAAATTAACTTAAAAATTCGCTGTTCAAAACCGAAGCAACTTTTAATGTTTGGTATGATATCCTTTGTTTCTTACGACCTCAGCGCATCTTTTAGGCATAGATTCAATAAGATTTGATAGAATAGATGTTGGTATAGCTTCCCACTCTGATTTTAGACAGTTCATCAACTCGTGTTTATTTTTAAAGCCTCGAGTTCCAACTCTCCGTTTTAAAATGCCGAAGTGGTTCTCTACGGGATTCAAGTCTGGCGATTGAGGTGGCCAATCCAAGACTTGAACCCATTAGCTGATAACCAATCCTTGACCAACTTCGATGAGTGTTTTGGGTCATTGTCATGTTGAAACACCCATCGAAGTGGCATTTCCCACTCTGCATAGTTAAGCATGTGAGTGGCTAAAATGTCTCTGTAAACAAAACGGTCCATTTTTGTTTGAATTTCTACAATTTCCACTGGCCGAAAAACAAGTCCAAACCATCACATTGCTTTTTCAATTTTATTCCACTCTTAGAGTTTTCCCAGAAATCTGCTGAGAGGAAGTCGCCGAAGAATTATTTTTTCATATTTTCATTTTGATATCTGACCTAGGGTTTGAACCGTGACCTTACGTCCAATAAGCCAACACACTATCTACTAGACTAGGCAACCTGTACTGACAACAATTAATTCGTATCAAATGAGCATCAATTGAAAAATATCCTGAATTTAAAGTCGACTCCGAAAGACGGATTCTTGAGAAATTTGTTCACGGCAATTTTATTTTATTCTCAAGGTTTTTGCCATAAATCTGCTGAGCGGAAGTCGTCAAAGAAATATGTTTTTATGGTTTCGTTCTGTTGGAAATGTCTAATAAACCTACCAACTATACTACGGCGAGTTTCGCATTCTCCTAATAAAAATGTCCTTTACAGCACAATATGCTTCTTTTTAATTAAGTAAAATATAATGCTTTTAATCACTTATTAACGCTTCAAAATGCATTACTTTAAAGCACTTAAAAACGACGCTTTCTGTAATAGATTGCCTTAAGTCGAGTATGTGTCTTAAGTCTTTCGTTTACATCGACACTCTTGTACGGCAATTAAGTTATTAAATGACTTGAAACATATTTTGTAATTAAATGCTAAATTAAAGCATTTAAAACTGAAATATAACTACAACTGTTGAGATTTGATATCATGCCGAGATATTCTTATGGAGATCAAACACATTTTTTTCAAATTCTATTTTTTGATTTCTTCTAGGCGGCAATATTTTATTTTGTAATGCTTTTCAATTGACTTCATAAATACTGGATATAAAAATAATTTCAAATATTAAATTGCTCTTGATTGACTACTGTTTTGACAAAGAACCAAACGTCATGCAAACATTACAGAACATTTGTACAAATGCCGGCAAATAAAGACACCAAAAGAAAAAAAACCAATTATAATATACGATTTTTTTTTTCGTTTTTGATTTCAAAAATAATTTAAAACCGAAAAGCTGAAAGGGAAAACAAATTTCGATTTCGATTTAGTTTCAGTTTATTCTGCAGCTCAAATTTAATCCCATTCTTTAGGCATGTAACAGAACACGCCTACAAAACATGCATTAACAACACACAATTGCTCTGCATGTTGTTACTTTGGCTGGCTTGTATTGACTTTAAATTACGGATTTAAAGCTTAAGACTCTGTGTTAAGCTGCAGTTTTTTTGTTTTTCTTCACGTCCATTTAACCATAATCAATAAATAAATGAATGAATGTTTGTATGTATAAATGAATGTGTTGTTATGGTTCGTTGAATTGATTGATTATATATGATTTTCATAGACACTCAAAAAACAACACAAAAATACCAAAAAAAAAATCTTAAGTAAAGCAACAACAGCAAACAAAATTGCAATTGAAATTGTAACACATTTTCGGTTTGTAGCTTTTAAGTACGTGTGTTTTTTTTCTTTATTTTTCAAAGTGTTTATGTACGTATCGTATCTCTTTTATTATAAAATTGAATTTTTGTCTGCTGTGTTGTTTGTAGGTCTCTATTCTTAAATAGAAAACTGTCTGTATGTATGTATGTGTTGGCAAAAATATTTCGCAGACAGCCTGTTAGCAATATGGCTAGCCAGTGATCAGTGCATAAAAGTGTTTTTCATTATGATTCTTTCAATTATTGCACACAAATTAAGTGAGAGAACAGAGGCGAAGCTATATTAGCGATTAGAATTTGGAAGTATTGATTGCAAATTAAATTGACATGCTGTAGGGTATTGTAAATTAATTCTTAAAATGAACCCTTAGTCTAGTACGTAGTGTGACAGGTTTTTAGACGTGAGGCCATAGTTCAAACTAAAATAAAACGAAAAATTTAAAAAGGCGACTGGCAACTGCATAGCGAATGAACTGGCCAGGCATGGCACGACCATCAAACCCTCCGACAAATCCTCGAATATTGGAGTTCTTTTGGGGACCTGAAAGCTCATGATTGACAGTGCCAACCGACACGCTCCCTCAACCGTAAATGGGCGACTTCGGCTACGGACTGAACAGCGCAGAAAATCTGGCTTAGACTGGATGGAAGGCACACTGCAAGGCTGCACCCCAAAAATGCATGTTCAGTGTAGTTATTGGAGTCGTGACCACGCAAATGATTTTTGCTCAAGCTGCAAGGAAGAGGAGGAAGATGAGACTGTTCTTCACCTACTGGGTGACATGCCCAGCACTATGTCAAACAAGAAAGAGACATCTTGTTGCCTACTACATTGATGATCTATGTGATTTATCGAACATTGACATCGGCATTTTGAGTCGTTTCATTGGAAGCTCTAAGTGGGTCCAGACTAGGCGATAATTGATGAAAATTGTGGTAATACATGGGGCCCATGCGGGGGTCAGCCCTCTCTATCTACCTTCTTCTGCTCAGCAGATTTCTGGCAATAACTCTCATAGTAAAATAAAATTGTCTTGAAAAGTTTCTCACAAACCTGTCGATCGGAGTCCACTTTAAACTGTTGGTCCCACCAAGCATGTATAAAATTAACCCGCACAACCTAAGTGGTGTGAGAAGATTGATTGTAATCATGACTGAAGGGTTGTAATGACCAATTACAATGTATGTATGCTTCTCTTTTCGCTCGACATAATGTCAACTTATAACTGTCCAAACTTTCATATCTAGAAACTCATTCCAACATAATGTGTCGAAAAATTCTAGACACTAATGTGATCACGTTCGATTGAAGGGCTTGCAGGACTTGAAGTACGGCATGAGTGAACACAAGTTTATAGATGTGGTTACCTCTCATTTCAATTACGGCGGCATTTGCGTGTTAATTTTATACATGAGTGAAGCAACCTACAGTTTAAAGTCCACTCCGAACAATAGGCTTTTAAGAAACTTTTCATGGCAACTTCATTTATTTTCAAAGTTTTTGCCAGAAATCTGCTGAGAGGCAATTGCCGAAAAAATATATTTTTTGTTGGAGGTTGTCTGACCTGGGGTTTGAACCGTCGTGGCCTCACGTCTAATAAGCCAACAAACTACCTACGGCGAGTGCTAGAAGCAAATTTTCTAATTTATTCTGAGTACATACAAAAAAATATTGAGAAACTGTGTGTGAAAAGAAAATTTACTGTATACTGGCAGAATTGTAACAGCTAGCGGTGCACTGTGGGGTTTTTGATACCAAAAATGGGAATGAGTTGAAAAATTAAATTTAGGAGAACCAAATAAATTTTTTTAGTCGGAAAAAGTACACAACATTCTACATCACTAGTGCAAATATTTTATTTTTGATAACTACCGTTATGTCACTATACAATTTTAAAGTTTGAGTTATTTGACGCTTTCCTCGCATACAATATAAATTTAAATTTTTGGTATCAAAAACCCCACTGTGTGTTGGGGCAAATGGTTTCTAATCTCCAACATGAAAATCTTGGATAAGCTGCGAAATACTAGACGGGCTACTTATCATGTTAAGGTAGCCATAGAAAGAAGTTTATGTCTCTTTTAAGACCAATCTTTATGACTCTCCTGCACTCATCAGACAGGCTTTTAAACACATTGGTGACATAGGTGTTCCTCCCACATAAGCTGTAGAATTAAAAAACATTCGAGAATGCTTAAATTCTTTAAAGATCTAAATTTTGGAGGTTAAGACATACACACATACATACATAATTGGTCATTACAATCCTTCAGGCAGGATTACGACCTAGTTTCTCAAGCCACTTATGTTGTTTGGGTTAATTTTATCCATTGAGTGGCGAGGCCCACAGTTTAAAGTCGTTTCAGAACGACACATTTTTTTGGAAAACTTTTCGTGGCAATTTTTATTTTTTCCCAGAGTTTTGCCAGAAATCTGCTGAGAGGACGACGCCGAAGAAATATTTTTTTTTTTTGGTTGGAGATGTCTGCCCTTGGATTTGAACCATTTGACCCCCTCAATTCGTAATAATACAGTACCACTCTGCTGCGGTTATGTTATTTTCATTGCAAATATTTTGCATTCATAAAGCAATTCCTTGGCTTGTTTTCTTAATGAAAAAAAAAAAAAACAACAATAAAAACATAAATGAAAATCATACACAAAATTTTTGAATGTAAAATTGACCTTAAACTACATACATACACTTGTGTTATAATTTTTGTTTTTTTTTTGTTGTTTTTGTTTTTTTGGTAAATGAAGTTTAAAAATTTATTGAAAATCATTTCATAAATTGGTTTCATTTTCAAATTCTGCTTAAATAAGCTCTTTAAGCGTTTCCAAAGAGTTATAAAGAGTGCAGTCGGTGCAGCATACACATGTATGTATGTACATATATACATTAAAAATGAAATTAAAGGCAATCAATTAATTTCATTTAATTTTTTTCAAATCAGTATTTCATTTCTCATACCCTCTAGAGAACACTGACAATGGCAACTTGATACATGAATATGACCGCAGAAATAAATTATTTAAGGAAATTATTAATGCGTCATTATAATTTATTAAATCGGGGTTCACCATGTTTATTATTTTCCAATGCATTTTCTCTACTCACATACATATTCGTTAACCCCTAATTACTTGTAATTATTGTGCATAATTAAATTAGAGTTTGTGTTTTTTCTGCTTGTCTTTTACACCTTTCGCATGACTGATTCGTATAATTGGTTGGGTTTTTTTTAATGATTTTTTAAAACGTTTCAATTGCACTTCTGATCTCTGCTGTTCGTTCAGCCGTTGTTGTTGCTGTGGCTTGCTTTTCTTTATAATTTAAGAACAACTTTATTTTGTAATCTCGTATCGATCAATTGAACGGTTTGAGCGACATTTTTTCTGAAACTGAACTAGTTTTGATTCGCATTTGAGAACAGGTGTTGACAGCTCCCCCCCTAAAGCAGCAAATTATTGTTATTTATGGGAAAATAACAAAATTTTGTTGTTGTACTTTTGTTTTTGCATATTTTCCAATCAATTGCTATTATCGTGAACTTTAATTAGAAACAATTTAATAATGTGCTCTAGAATCAGCAACAAATATTAGATTTTCCTATAAAAAAGAATGTGATTGTATTCTATAGATGGCGCCATAGTCTAGTAGGTAGTGTGTTGGCTTATTAGACGTTACTCCATGGTTTAAACTGTAGGTCGGAAGCATTTTTCACCTTTCGCATGCACTAATTGTGCTGTAAAGGATATTTTTATTAAGAGAATGGGAAGCTCGCCGCAGTCTAGTTGATAGGTAGGTAGGTAGACTTATTAGACGTGGGGCCCCAGGTCAGACATCTCGAACATATTGGGAAAAATGAAAAAATATTTTTTCGTCGACTTTAAACTGTAGGTCCCCTGGCCACTCATGTATAAAATTAACACATACAACATAAGTGGTAGGAGACACTAGGTTATAATCCTGACTAAAGCACTGTAATGACCGATTATTGTGATTCTATTTAAAAAATAATTGTTCGAAACTTTTACGGATATTTTTTCGTGAACTTTTATACAGCTCTGCCACCAGGTAGTCAAGATGGAAATATACAGTGGACAGCAAAGGTCTTAGTACTCCGATATATTTTGACAACAAAAAAGTCCCCCCCCCGGGCTTAATACTCTTGCACAAAGTCCCGATATGACCTCAAGACAGTATTTAGGAGATCATTTGAAAGAACGGTTAAGTAATCGGTAAACCTCAAAGAAAAGTCAACCGAAAAACTTGCTCATGGTGCCAACAGAAAACACTATACAAAACCTGTATATTCAATTTCAAATGGGTTAAATGGAGTGCTTGACCTTAAGGGATATTCTACTAATTACAAGGAATAACATTTTCATATATTAGGCCCTTGCATTTTAAATTTACTCAGGGTTCTCCTTGAGGGGTACCTATGGAGTCATCTGAAACTTTTCCTTATTTTTCTCTTGTTTTATGAAAAACATTAAAAAATTGTTTGTTTTATAATAAAACAGAAATAAATTAATAAAATAAATATCTAAACAAGAAATTTTTATACAAACTTTTGGCTAAAATTCATGAAATTGCTAAAATATATTGACTGTACTAAGACTTTTGCTGTCCACTGTATATACAGTATAATTTCGATATTCCGGACACCTCCAAATCCGGACAACGCGATAATCCGGACACTTATTTTATTACAACAGTAGACTCTGTAATCCGGACACCATCAATTTTTTCTACCTCTATAATTCGGACAGTACTTATTCCTATTGCTTTTGCACAAAAACTTCACTGTCTATTTTTAGTATTGTTTCTTAAGAATTTGTACATTGATGCAAATATCCTTAAAAAATCGTTTAATAAAATTTTGTATTATGAAGAATGGTACTCAGATAATGAAATACCTCTGTCAAGGCTAAGTCGCCGTGGTCTAGTAGGTAGTGTGTTGGCTTATTAAACGAAAAGCCAGGGTTCGTGTCCCAGGCCAGACATCAAAATAAAATACAAAAAGTATTTCTTCGGCGACTTCCTCTCAGCAGATTTCTGGCAAAAACTCTGAGAGTAAATAAAATTGCCATGAAAATTTTCACAAAAATCTGTCGTTCGGAGTCGACTTTAAACTGTAGGTCCTACCACTCATGTATAAAATTAACACACACAACATAAGTGGTGTGAGAAACTAGGTCGTA
The DNA here is from genome assembly GCA_958299815.1 of Sarcophaga carnaria. Classification (NCBI taxonomy): domain Eukaryota; kingdom Metazoa; phylum Arthropoda; class Insecta; order Diptera; family Sarcophagidae; genus Sarcophaga; species Sarcophaga carnaria. The sequence goes on along the minus strand of OY283153.1, from coordinate 20,622,712 downwards.
ATCCTGACTGAAGGGTTGTAATGGCCAATTATGTATGTATGTCTGTCAAGGCTAAGACGCTGCGATTCCGCCGAACTAGTTGATTTACTTGTCAACTTAGCACCTGATATTTATAATTCTAATGAGGTTACCGAATGGTTGAATGATGAAATTGAAACCACTGACGATGAGACTGATGAAAATGATGAGGTTGAATAATTTAATGAAGAATGTTGCAATAATGTTCCAAAAATACAGCATTCTCAAGCCATATCTGCCATTGATATTTGTATAAAATATTGCGAAGAACAGGAACTTCCTGCTGGGGATATTTTAAAACGTTTAAGCCTCAGAGATATTGCGTACAAAAAGCAAAATGAAACTAAACTTCGTCAGATGAAAATGTCTGACTATTTGTGCAATAAATAATGAAAATATTTTATAAAAATGATTTTAATCTATTGGTATATTAATTTCAATGTAAACATTTCATTTTAAAGTGAACATCTTGTAAATAAATATAAGTTCTAGCATGTATTTTCTAAGTTTTTTCTTTTGTTTCGGAAATTCGGATATTTCGATATTTCGGACACCATATGGCTTTTAATTGTCCGGATTATCGAGATTATAATGTATATGTACACAGGGTCAATTTTTAAGAGCATTCTATTTTTGAATTTAAATCCAACAAAGTGTGTGTAAAAGACGCTGTATTCCAATAGGTAGTGTTGTAGCTTATTAGACGCAAAGCCATTGTTCAAACTCTAGCTCAGACATCAACAAATCGAAAAAATAAAAAAATATTTCTCAGGCGACTTCCTCTCAGCAGTCGATAGTATCTCAGTTTGTAATGTCAATTGTATACTAAGATCTGGCAATTTAGTGTCAGTAGATCTTTTTTTATTGGGCCAAGTGAAAAACAGTATCTACATCGTCTAATCGGGCAGCATTTGAAAACAAATATTCGTCAAGTAATCGCAGGGATGCCGCCCAAAATATGCGAAAAACTATTTGAGAACTCCTTCAAAAGTATCAACAGCTTTAAATTAACCAGAGGCGGTCATTGAAATGAAGTTCTACTTCGTTTATAATATCATGGTCCAAGCATTAAAATGGAAAAATTTTTTTATCAAAATCGTAGATTTATGTGAGTTTTATTTAAGTTTGTGTTAGGTAAAGTTAGGTGACGGACCACATAGAAGGAAGAGGTTCCACTTGGGCCAGCATTTAAGTCCATTGTGATAATAGTCTAGTAGTTAGTATGTTGGCTTATTAGACGTAAGGCAGCGGTTCAAACCCCAGGTCAGACATCAAAACGAAAATATGAAAAAAATATTTCTTCGGCAACGTTCTCGCAGCAGATTTCTGACAAAAAACTCTGAGAGTTAATAAAATTGCCATGAAAATTTTCTCAAAAATCTGGCGTTTGGAGTCGACTTAAAACTGTAGGTCCCGCCACTCATATATAAAATTAACGCACACAACATAAGTAGGTCGTAATCCAGACTGAAGGGTTGTAATGACGAATTATGTATGTATGTATGTGTGATAACCAAATAATTTTTACCCGAGGGTCAACCATCCCGAGTACAAAATAAATCTTGCTATGGCGGCATAGTCGCCGTGGTGTAGTAAGTAGTGTGTTGGCTTACTATTCGTAAAGCCCGGGTTCGTATCCCAGGTCAGACATCAAAAATGAAATATGAAAAAAAAAAATATTTCTTCGGCGACTTCCTCTCAGCAGATTTCTGGCAAAAACTCTGAGAGTAAAATAAACTGCCATGAAAAAGTTTCTCAAAATTCTGTCGTTCGGAGTCGACGTTAAACTGTAGGTCCCGCCACTCACGTATAAAATTAACGCACACAACATGAGTGGTGTGAGAAGCTAGGCCGTAATCCTGACTGAAGGGTTGTAATGGCCAATTATGTATGTATGTATGGCGGCAACCTTTATATTAGAGAGCTTAGTCAACGATGTTAAAAAATTAGAGGTCAGAAATCTCTATCTCTTTATGACAATATCAGAGCGCTGGCACATAAGGTGAAAGACAGTATTTTTCTCAGATATACAGGTCCTGCAGAAGTCATTAGTTGGAATGCCGAGACTTTCGGCATACCTACCAAAAGAACAATGACCTGTAAGGATCCCCATTGTGCGATAGATGGCCATACGATTAAAGGACAGAAGTAAATCAGTCTTCTGCCCATCCATACGTGTCTAGCAGAGTCTGGTACTATTGCACGTACCTTTGGGCACTTACCCATGGGATTGAGAATTTTCGTAACACAAGTGGTCAATGGGGTCTAGTTTACTGAATATCTTCCAATTTCATAATCACCAAAAACACAAAAGAAAATACTTTCCACTCCATTACAAAAAATCATCAATCATAACCTGTTAGCAGGAAATTAAATGTTTTCAAAATGTTGCAATACTTTCGATTTCAATTAGAATGTGGCACTTTGTCTTTTTTCTGTTGTTGTTGTTACTTTTTCTTTTTCAACAGGCAATTTCATCATCATAATGGCATTTCCAAGAAATGCAACTTTTTAGTTGTATTCGCATTTGCTTAATGAAAAGTAAAAATTATATTTAAATCAGTTTCTTTTAAAGCTTTCAACACTTTGTGGCAAGAAGAAAAAAAAAAAAAAAGAGGAAAAATAAATAAAACTGAGACCTGAAATGTAATGCGTGTCATATGAAAAGTGAGCGTTATTGATAAGTCTCCACACAAAACTTATTTTCACAAGTCTCGTGGCAACTACATTTTAAATTACTCAATATATATACATACATATATATATATATATACATATAAGTATATATATCTATGTAAGTGTAAGTGTGTGTTGTGTTTGTGTATGTTTTTGCAACATGTGTTGTTACACTTAAATTCTACTCATATTTTCTGTATCTGTACTATAAATTTCCTTTACCAATTGCAGTATTTTTCTTGTTTTTATTGATATTATTGCTGTTGTTGTTGTTGTTGTTGTCGCTGTTGTTATTGTTGTTGTTGTGTCTTAACAAGCAATTAGTCAAATCAACCATAAAATACCAGCCAGAAAAATTATTAAAATACTACAGTTTTGCTGAAAGCATTAGGAGCAAAGCAAGAAAAAAAAAATGAAAAAAAAATTCAAGAAATTAGAAACATTTGAAATCGATCTTAAATATGTCGAATGTATAGGAAAATATCTACACATACATATATACAATTGAACGTAATGGTATGTATATGTATTTAAATAGTGTTTATTTTATTTACCCCAACATAGGCAAAAAAAAATATTCGGAATTATTTTTTTGGTTGTATTTCTAAGAGGAGAGCAAAAAAAATTGCATAATTCGGTCAATTACTTAAAGGCTTAACTCGGAAATCAAGTTTTTTTCTCTTATGCTGTGTATTTTAATTAGTTGGTTACCCTACGACGATAGAAGGTATCGCAAATACTAACCGAAAGCCAAGGATTCGCTTAGAATTTCATTAAATTCAACGATTACCCAATTTTCGATTTTTAAGATAAGACTATGATTGATTTGAAGCTGTTATTTCATTAAAATGTTGAAATCATGCCACCATAGACGAAATCCAATATCATTTAAATGACTGCATCTGAATCGGTTGCAGCAGGTGATCCGTTTTGAGTTATCTACTATAGTACGGCACTAATTTGACGAATGTTAAAGTCGCCATAGTCGGTTCAAACATCTCGAACATAACGAAATATGAAAAAAATATTTCTTCGGTCACTTCCTCTCAGCAGATTTCTGGCAAAATCTCTGAGAATAAAAAAAAATTCTCATGAAAGATTTCTAAAGAATCTGTCCTTCGGAGTCGACTTTAAACTGTAGGTCCCGCCGCTCATTTATAAAATTAACACACAACATAACATAAGTGGTGTGAGACACTAAGGCGTAACTCTGACTGAACGGTTGTAATGACCAATTATGTATGTTATGTATGTTGTATGTGGTTCTTACGTGGTCAAACGTTGGATATTCTCCGTAAGTCAAAGTTTTTGTGTCGTGTTTTCAAACAGGGACTTTCGAGTTTGTATAACAGACATCTTGTTGAAACTTCTAATGAAGAATAAGTCGTTATTTATTTTGACTGTTTTACCAAATTACCACGCTCGGACGGATGTAGCATTAGAAAACAAGTGTAACAATGTAACAATGGGTATTCTGTTCGGGTAATGTGCTGCTTCCCAAATAGTACTTGATATACACTAAGGACTCATTCTCCTCTTCAGAAAATTTTCAGATTGGGCTTTAGGTCTTATCTATTCCGAATAACTGTTCTTTGAGCGTTCAGTGCCGGGTCAAAACAGTCCTCCTGGATAGTCTGATGCATGACTTAAATATCTTTACATTGCAAGTACATACATACATACATAATTAGTCATGACAACCCTTCAGTCAGGACTACGACGTAGTTTCTCACACCACTTACTCTGTGTGTGTTAATTTTTCATACATGATTGGCGGAACATACAATTTAAAGTCGACTCCGAACGACAGATTTTTGAGAAACTTTTCCATGGCAATTTTATTTTATTCTCAGAGTTTTATAGCAGAAATCTGTTCAGAGGCAGTCGCCGAAGAACTTTTTTTTCATATTTCATTTTGTTGGAGATGTGTGAACTGGGTCTCACGTCTATTAAGTCATCACATTAGCTACTACACTACGGTGACTTCAACATGACGCTTGCTTCGCCTATTTTACGACCGCCAAAATCGTCCTACCGAGAGGACTATTCGCAATGCCATGAATAAATTTGAGTCTATTTGGTTCGGTAAATGATAAGGAAACACTCGTACGTAAATGTAGGATAATCCAAGGCAAACAATTTCGCGTTGCTCACGAGAACTCGTCATTTCAAAGATCACAACGAATTTGCATTGTGAATTGAGCCTACACCCGTACAATTTTAAACTGAGTCAGGAAATTAATGTAAATGACCATAGATAAAGACGTGTGTTCGTTGAACGGGCTCTAGAGTAGTTGGTAAATGACCATAATCATCGTCAAAAAACCATCTTCAGCACTGAAGCCCATTTCTGGATGAATGGCTATATGAACAAACAAAATTGTCGAATTTGGCACGAAACCTGTCCACATAAGATACAAGAGCGTTCAATGCAACCCAAAAAAATCTCCGTTTGGTGTGGATTTTGGGTTGGAGGCATCATTAGTTCATATTTTCGACCATAATTGTCAAGCTCGAGTACTATAGGTCTTTGAATACCAATTTTTTTGGTCTTATTTGAATAATTTGCACACCAATGACTTGTGGTTTCAACAGGACGGCAGTAAGTGCCACACAGCCTATGCCATATAAGATATCCTGCACGAGGAATTTAAGGGTATAATTATCTCACGTGGAGATGATGTAAAGTTTGACTAAAGTCGTGCGACTTTACCCCCATTAGATTTTTTCTTATGAGGTTTTCTTAAACGCATGTACATGCGAATAAGGCTTAGTTATTAAAGCAATATCATTTGATAAGAGTCTTGCATTTTATGTATAAAAAATTATTGAAAGCGTGCCTTAAAGATCACTACAACCGAACATAATTTTATTACCTATCGCCCAACCTACCTGCCTGCCTATGAATATATAATTAAAGCCTTATAGTAACGATCAATATGTAACAAAACTAACTTCAAATGCTGTACCAAAAACTAAATTAAAAAATCAATTATTTTTTTTTTTTTTTTTGTTTTTAATGTTTTTGTTTTTGTCGATTTTGTTTTTTAACCAAAAAAAAAAATTGTATCAATGATAGACAGCCAGAAGAAATAAATGGTAACAAGTGTTATGAAAATTATATCTTAACTGATATACAAGCAAAACCAAAGAAAAAAACGAAGAAAAAAAATTTGGCATGTGGAGTAAAAAAACAAAAATTTTTTTTTTTTTTTAATAAAAAATAAAAATATAATTAATGAGTATGCAGTTATAAACAAAAAAAAACAAGGAAAGAGTATGTGTGTGTATGTGTTTAACAATTTTCTTACCTTTTACTTTGAATACAAAACTTCATTTCAAATCAAATGCTTTGTGGAAGAAAAAAATGGAAAGAAAAAAATTTAAATAAAATCGAAATAATCCCTTTGAACATTAATAAATAATTAAAAGTGAAAGTGTATACTTACAGATATGCTTTGAAATTTGATTTTCAAGATTTAAAAACTTTATGTAAACAAATGCTGCGTTTATAAAATCGAAATTTTTAAAATTCGTCTAGGAAACGAGCAAACAAATGATTGCTAATGTTAAGCGAAATTCCAAGTGAATTAATTTAAATTTGCATTGATTTTGAATGTTGCGGTTGTTTTTTTTTCATTCAGGCAACAATGAATGCTTTTAATATGTAAAAATCTAGAGCAATTAGTTCATTGTATGCCAGCTTATGAGCCAATGCATTGGAATGTCTTTGGCTGAAATTAAATTTGAAAAAACAGGTGTTTTTTTTCTTTTCTGTGTTTTGTTAATGTCTTACCGGAATTAACAAAATGGTTGTTGTTGTTGTTGTTTTTTTTTTTCATACAAATAAAATAATGTTAAGGTACTAAATTATAACAAATTTATTGTTCACAAAATAATATAATATTGCGTTCAGTGCGATTTGTCGATTCGAAAGAGAAAAAAAAAGAAAAAAAAAACAAAAGACTTAAGACATGAACTTGAAATTTTTGTTTAAATCATTGTTTTTTGTTCCTTAAACTTTTGTTTAAATCATATTAAAATCTATTCTATAAGAAATAAAAGCAGTTTTTTTATGTTCGTATTTTATTATACAATAAAAAAAAGAAACATTTTTTTATTAAATAAATAATAATTAAAACCGTAGCAATGCACAAAAGTTCACACTTCAAGACAACGTGTGTGTGAATAAATTTAAAATTAGGTTGTTGTTAAAAATTTTTATAAAATCCTTCAATGACTAAACATACAAAGATACTGAAATAAACACTTGAAAACTGCCAGCAAGGTCTCTTATATTTATTAATTACTAGAATAGCTACCAATAGCTTTCTTTTCATCCTTAGCCAGGACAATTGCGTAGTTTCACACACCACCCTTGTTGAGTGCATTAATTTTATTGATAGATGCCGTGCTCTACATATTAATTACACTGTGCGTTATCAATTTCAAATGACAGATTCCAGATGCTTTTAATTGAAATATTAATTAATTTCAAAGTGGCTTACCAGACGAAATATTTTGCTTTCCGTCTTTCTTTATTTTTCGAGATATCAGAACAGAGGTTGGAACTCTCGAGCTTTCTACTAGTAAAAGAACATTCAGCAGGCTTCTCTAGACCCCCAAATTTAATAAAATTGCTTACTTACTTACTTAATAGGTCAATATAACCCTTAACCCTTCTCACGCCATGCATGTTGCTGAGAACGGTAACGGAAGTCGCCGTAGTCTAGTAGGTAGTATGTTGGCTTATTAGACGTAAAGCCAGGTTTCGAGCCCCAGGCCAGACATCAAAACAAAATACGAAATATGATTTCTTCGGCGACTTACTCTCAGCAGGTTTCTGGCAAAAACTCTGAGAGTAAATAAAATTGCTATGAACAGTTTCACAAAAATCTGTCGTTCGTAGTGGCAGCGTTCAAATGGCCGCCACAGCTTCTCTGGGTGGAGCGTATTTGAAATGTTCAATATATGTTCCTGTGGGGCATTAATAGAACTGAATTTGAAAGATGGCATGAGTTATGCTGCGTTTGAAGACTTTTGCTGTTTGTGGCTTATTCCCATATATACGTAACGTAACGTGTCGTGATTACAAATCGTTGGTATCCAAATTATCCAATTCAGGTCAAAAGAAATTGGTAATCAGCGACCTATTGCACTTCCCGTTGACAAGGTTTTGCAGGCCACCGTTGTACTCAAAGACGACGAAAATCCATATCAAACAGCCACCTTTTTTGGAATACATTGAATGCTCTTGGATCTCATGTGAATTAGTATCGTTCCAAAATCAATAATTTTGTTTGTTTAGGTATCCTTTCCTTCAGAAATGAGTCTCACCGCTGCGAGTTACGTTGGCTACAAACAAAACATCCATTTTGATTGAAAAATTTTATTATATTGTACGTATGCCTTCATGATGATTTTGCAAAAGAGACTAAATTGACAAATGCAGCTTCTACAGGAATTTTGGAAGTCCATGTTAGAAGATTCGATGGAAGTATCCTCTAACAGATGCCTTCATACATTTATTTGAGTATGTTGCTCAAATACTGTATCAAATTTTGGAAGTCCCTTTTAGAAAACCCTGTAGAAGTATCCTTTAACAGATGCCTTCATATATTTATTTGGTCAAATACAGTATCAAACAATTAATTACTTGACAAAAAAAAAACTCAAAAAACAATTTTGTTTTGGTATACCTGCTAATCTATATGATGTTTGTAAAAAAGTTTTAAATTTTAACGCATAAGAATCTGAAAAAAATATCCTTTAACAGATGCATTCATATATTTATTTGACTATTTTGGTCGAATACAGTATCATGACATGACTAAAGTTTAGGAAGGAAAAAAAAAACAAGAAATTCAAGAAGAAATGTTTCTTGTGTGGGTACACCCTGCACAGCTAATGGATATGACATTCGCATACGATTTTCAAATTAAACACCACAAGAATCTAGAAGAAGAGCAAAAAGCATGATTAGAAATATATTTTGCATTGAATTGATGGAGTACAGATAGACGTTCTAGATGAAAAATTATTATTGAGAGCCTACTATGCTCACCATGAGTTAAATTGAAAGTTATTTATTAAATATGGGGCCTATTTTTATTATTATTACATCAAGTACTTAGACAAATATTGATTTATCAGCCGTTAATATGTCTTACAGTTTAGCAATCATTAGTTACTTGCGGTTTATGGGGCATTTTTATATTGGCTTTTACAAATTTATTAGGCCGCTTAACATTCTATGTAGGAAGTATAAACATTTGTTAGCACTTCAAAATCAAAATCAAAATGTTTTTAATCAAATATTAACAAATAAATTGAAATGATTAATTACTTTATTTACTTAACGTCCTTGATTAAATTTTTTTTTTTTTTTTTTGTTCGAACAGTGAAGTGAAGTCTTTGTTAAGCATTAGATTATGAATTGGATTATTTTGTTGGTACGTCGTACTATGTAGTATAAATTGTTAACAGAAAAAAAAACAATAATTTTTTGCTGTTGTTCTCTTGATTTTGTTTTATAGGATTTAAATACATTACAATGTGTTAACATTATTAACAATTCAGTCATTTATTTAACAACCAAAAAATTGTCAATAAAAAATAAAAAAAAAATAATTTTTGGAACGAAAATGGTTTGTTTAATGATTAGTATTGAATTGAATGCATTCAAAAGGCCCAAAACCAACAGTGCGACCAGTTGAAAACAAAGCACCAGAATCGAATTGAATTGAATCGAATTGAATGGCATGCCATGGGTATATGGTATGAAATGGCATACAATTCGATATCATAACTTCAAACTTTCAAAAATTATGTTTCAATATTTTTTTTTTTAAGAAGCAACAAATTCATACACTAAGCCCCTCTAATCATACATAATTTTTTAATAATTTTTTTTCCTATAATTTTAGTTTCTTTTTTTTTCAAGAAATATTGTTTTAAAAATTGTTGTTGTTGTGTTTTGCTTGTTTTCTTTAACAAAATAATTTTTGGCAAGACAACAATCGCCTTGATTTTATAGACAACTAGAGCATTTCACTACATGACAATTGTTGTTGTTTTGTTAACAAATTTTTTTTTAATTTTTTTAAATTTTTTTTTTAAATTTTACAAAAAAAATGTTTTTTAATTTTTTTTATTAAATAATACTCATACAATAATATGTACATTAAATAACTTTTAAGCCGAATGACATCTATTTTAATTAAAGAAAAACATTGCCCATAACAAGACAAAAACAAAGACAAATAAAAATAAAAAGAATTTAAATTTCTTACAATAAAAGAAATCTGAAACTCATGTGAGAAAGAAAAATAAAAACAAATTCGCAGTTTATGTAAAATTATTATTATTTTAACCTCTTTTATAATTTAATAAAAAAAACCGCGTTTATTACAAACATGTGGCAAAAATAATTTGAAAGGTTATAGTCATTAGAGCTGTAAGTGAATTAAAAATACAAACAATTTCCGGTTATAAATTGTCCATAAATTATGTACATACATACCGGAATCCCATAATACAAATGGCGCATTTGCAAGCTATAGATATAGATAGGCTAGCTGCCATAGTCTAGTAGGTAGTGTGGTGGCTTATTACGCGTAAGGCCACGGTTCAAACGCTAGGTCAGACATCGAAATGAAAATATGAAAAAAATATTTCTTCGGCGACTTCCTCTCAGCAGATTTCTGCCCAAAACTCTCAGAGTAAATGAAATTGCCATGAAAGGTTTCTCAAAAATCTGTCGTTCGAAATCGACTTTAAACTGTAGGTCCCGCCAATCATGTATAAAATTAACACACACAACATCAGTGGTGTGAGAAGCTAGGTCGTGATCCTGACTTAAGGGTTGTAATGACCAATTATGTATGTATGTATGTATAGACAGAATAGGTTGGGTTAGGTTAGGTAAGGTTTCCAAAAGCTCACTTGGGCACGCGTAGCGGCCTGTTGTGATGCCACAGGTGAACGCAGTCTCTATACTGACCAAGTTCTCCAAATCAGGGGAGAAGAAATTGGTCAGATCAAGAGCTACAAAGTCTAAATGTATAGACAGGAAATATTGATAGAATCTCCGAACAGAAATCTTAAAGGTTATTGCGATTAAAGCCTCAGTTTCTAACAAATTGCTTCATAAAGTCTCAGAGCTAATCCGATGGCATTAGAATAACTATTGTTACTGCACATTAGTTATCAATTTTTATTGGATATCATGCCCAAGAAAAAAATTACCCTACCGGCTACAAAAACTGGAAAGGTATCGAGAATCTCAAGTGCTGTAATTCCTGATCTTTTTTATTGTGGTGAAGTTGTATCTTAGTATTGCAATCGTATGGTCTATTATACGCCCCTTATACTTTTTACGGTATCCACACAATATCTCCTTCAAACTTATTTCTCTAATAAACCTCAGGATGGTGCTCAGTTTCAACAATGCCAATGCCCTCCCCAGTACCTACTAGGATGCAGTAGTGCTTTATAAGTGCCAAGAATTCATTACATATTGAGCTCGAGATAACCGCCACTCTGGATAAATTTACTCGGAGTCTAAAGTACTCTGTCAAAAAACCGATTACCCACCTAAGATTATAAATAATTAACCTATGAATGACCATCGAGCTGACCATAGAATGGCAATCGATTGAAACGAACATATGCCCTTGAAAGTGTTAACTACTATTCAACCTTTGAACAGACACGCCAAACGTCAAGTCAATTATGACGATACACTGGGCAATAGTACCTATGCATATAATTTGCTTTGTTATTCAATATATTATTCAAGTGCGTGAGATATCATCGACATTTTTTATTCATTTTAAAAATCTATTGACGCTATAATGTATGGAATATAACATCGTGGGTGAAGGGCATCCGAAATATCAAATTTTCCATGACTCTGGTGCATAAATCAGGTTGAATTTGATCAACGTGGCATGGGTTATATTTACTTTGGTTTGTGGCTTATTCGAATACATACATAATTGGTCATTACAACCCTTTAGTCAGGATTACGACCTAGTTTCTCACACCACTTGTCTTGTGTGCGTTAATTTTTATACATGAGTGGTGGGACCTACAGTTTAAAGTTGACTCCGAACGACAGATTTTTGAGAAACTTTTCATGGCAATTTTATTTACTCTCAGAGCTTTTGCCAGAAATCTGCTGAGAGGAAGTCGCCGAAGAAATATTTGTTCATATTTCGTTCAGTTGGAGATCATCGTCGCCCTACTTGAGATGACTATGCCCACTCATCACTAGTTCAGAATATCCAATGTGGCATGATCTATGTGGCACGCAGCACCATTCTGTTAAAACATCACATATCGTTCAATTTCAGATCATCCAATTCAGGTTAAAAAAATTGATAATCATCGACCTATAGAACTTGCCGATTTAAGTGATGGCCGGTACTCCAAATAATGACTTATTCAATCCTCTTGGATCTAATGTAGATTGACATTGTCTCGTACCCAATCATCTAAAAATGTGCCTCATCGCTGAAGGGTAATAAGAATTGAAAAGCAACAATTAAACAATATAAGAAGGGTGTTGAAACTGGAAAAGCGATCAGGAGAACACTTCAACACAAGGGAGTTTTTGATGAACTAGTCGGAATTTAACAAGCTAAGCATGCCTCCCCTAGAAATCACATCAGTTTAAACAATGGAGAAATGCAGTGATCTATATCATCAGCATGAGGTATGAATAATCAATCCTCTATAGAGGATCTGACTATGGCGATGATATTTGGCCATCAGGCCTTTATATTTCCGATAAATTCATCGAATTAAATAAAATACACCAGAAAATAATCGTTGCTGACCTGCGTATTAAACTCAGCGCAAACAAGGTTCTACCATTCAACACGACATTTCATAATTCTAACATAACAGTCGTCGAAGGTAAATGTGTGCATCATACCGACTGTCGGAAGCTCAACTGAGAGTATAACGAACCAAACAAAAAAGGCAAACACTACAAACGCGTTCCAATGGAGGCCTTTCGCATTAATGTTTCGCCAATTTACAAATCACAAGGAAATTGTAAAAGAGAGCTGGGTTATGTTTTGATTTGTATAAAAACAAGATAGCAGAACGCACAGAAAATCTGAATAATTTTATTAGAATTTAAGATTGGCAAATGGATGGATTAAACTCATACAATTGCTGCGGTCAATGTAAAAGACGTATGTCGGGATATCCTCAGTATTTTTCCATTGTGCTCTTAGGGTCGTTAGCGAATATTGCGCATTGTTCCACTTCCGAACTGAAAAATGAGAAGATAATAAGTCATGACACACATCTATTCTTTAACAAGACAAAATATACACAACTGGTCACCATGGAAGTAACCTGAAGTCATCTATAAACCACTGGAAAGTATTACATATTCCTGCCTCTCTTTTTGTATGAACATTTTTGTCCACCCAAGTCCATCTAGTCTATCTGATAAAATATAAAAAATTGAAATTTAAAAATTCCATTGAGGCCTTTATCAAGAATATAACTTATCTTGATTGTTTGTTGTCAAACCTAATTAAAACTGGAAACACATTCCAATTTCAATCAATAGAGCGACAATCGGACACCACATAACATTTTGGGCATTGCAAATGCGCATATTCCCATGAGTAAACATGTAAAGCACGTTGTCTCTACACAAAATACGCCAAATGCGAATATTTTTAAAGTGAAAATGCCGAAATGCCAAGAGACCACGCACTACATTGTGACGATTTTGGACTTTAACACTTGAATGCAATTAATTTGTTGCATTTAAAACCAATAAAAAAACAATAATTAAATAATTTTACAAATCTATTATTGTTATTGTTATTGTCATTTTTGTTGGGGGTTTGCTTTTTGCTTTTGCTTTTAACAATCATGCCAACTGTCTCATACAATATCTAATCAATTAATTGTTAATTTTTGGACCATACCTGAGCAGTGCAGAATACCGCATACCAAAGAGTGCATTTTCGTTGTCTAATTTAGTTTTTTTTTTGGCAAAAAAAATTGAAACAATTTCGTTGACTGTTGTACAAAAATGGAAAGTAAAGCCTACTTCATCGTATTAATAAGAGCTCGAAATGCCAATATTTCTAATGATTTGAACAGTTTTTTTACATTTTCTTAATTTGAAATAATTTGAACACTTTGAAAAGACACACACACACACGAAAACCAAAATTGTTCACAAAAATTTTTTTGTAACACATTAATGGGTGGGGAGTTGTCGTCGTGTTAATTTATGTGACATTTTAGGAAATGCGGAAAAAATCGTTCAATTGACATTTTTTTTCGTTTGTTTTTTGTGGATTACAATTAAATTAAGTGCAGTTTTTGATTTTATAATTGAAAAGAAATTAAGTCAAGAAATTCGTAAATGTATACACATACAATACATACAAACGTATTGTATTGCTTGGGTTTGGGAACGCCATGTGTACATTTAAACTTTAGGCTGCTTCAAGTCAACTAGAGTATATGCACGGAAATAACTTTCACAATCAGTACTAAAAAGTAGCTTGTAGTGTAGAATATCAGATCATCTCGCAAGACTATATATGCAATGATTACAGCCAATAGTTATAGCTGGGGATGTTCTTAGAGCGAGTGGTCATGATGCCTGAATACACTCAGTATGAAGTGCATTATGTGTTCCCTATGGTGGCACACAAGTTCTTTTGTTGTGAAAGTTATTATTCTTAACAAATAAAATACTTAGATTATATTTATTTGATGACTAATGAAATAGAAAAAATAATATCGGGCAATGAAGTCGCCGTAGTCTAGCAGGTAGTGTGTTGGCTTATTAGACGTGAGGCCACGGTTCAAACCCCAGGTCATACATCAAAACGAAAATATTAAAATATTTCTTTGGCGGCTTCCTCTCAGCAGATTTCTGGCAAAAGGTCTGAGAGTAAATAAAATTGCCATGAAAAGTTTCTCAAAAATCTGTCGTTCGGAATCGGCTTTAAAACCGTACGTCCTGCCACTCATGTATAAAATTAACACACACAACATAAGTGGGGTGAGAAGCAAGGTCGTAATCCTGGCTGAAGGGTTGTACTGACCAATTACGTATGCCAAAACTTACACTCTATCGTCTATTCCGAAAGACAACCAATTGAGAAAATTTCCATGACATTTACTCTCAGTGTTTTTGACAGAAGACTGAGATTAAGTCGCCGAAAGAAATGTTTTTTTTTATATTTTATTCTATTCAAGATGTCTGAGCTGAAATTTAAACAACGACTTTTCGTCGAATAAGCCAACACACTGCCTACTAGACTACCGCGTTTATGGTTGACTTTGCTGGCCAGAGCAAATCACAATAGCGAGGGATAAAGCGACGCAATATTGTTGCAAACCGAATTTCGGTTTCAAGTCAAGGAGAATTCGTCGTTGATCCATCGAGTTGAAATCAAGTGCACTCCAGATGCAACTCGATCAGTTGAGGCAACAGACACTCTGTGCTGTTCGCCATTTGCTTTTATGGTTTGGCTCGAGGCGTTTTCGAATGGAAAGCAACTGAAAAAATTTATATATTACATGCGGATTTTCAGTGCCTAAAAGGCATTTAAGCTACTTAAGCTGCATACTCACCAACTTAACCATGGGCCTTGTCGTTCCAGATGAGTTTTAATGAAAAGTTTTCTTTTTCGTGGTCGAAATATAGAATGTCTTCAGCATCCATGAGGTTGCACACGCGTCTACACATTGTAAGAAACTATCTAATCATCGCTTACTACCCAGTTGCGAGGCACTTTGTCTGGTTGATTGTCTCGGATTATCTCAGATTGTCTTCTAAATTTAGGCTATCCCGGGGCTGTTTAAGTCTGACAATATTTCGTGTAGCTATCTTCTAAGCGAGTCGCCGTGTAGGTAGTGTGTCGGCTTATTAGATGTAAAGCCAGGGTTCGTTCCCATTGCATTGCATTGTCTATGAAAGTAAATTAATTAACTGCAAAGTCGGTAAAAATTTATTCGTGCACACACTTTAAGAAGTACAATAAAATATGTTACCGTCTTATAACATTTCTTTACTTGATTTAAAGCTTAACAACTTTAATACCATGTTAGAAATTATTTTGTCTTTCTTTTTTTTGCTTTTCAAAAGCCGCGTAATGCTGTTATAAGTCTTTCTTATGTCACATATGTACCATACTGGCATGCCATACTTATATATTTTTATTATTGTATTTTTATTAAATATGGTGGGGATATCTTTCGATGATGGAACAACTCTAATTCTGCAATGAGAACAGAGGAGTCTAAAAGCCATGGTAAGAGTTGCAGCGAATGAAAATATATGACTTTTACAGATGGGCTTGTGTTCATACATACCTACATACATAATTGGCCATTACACCCCTTCAGTCAGGATTACGGCCTAGCTTCTCACACCACTCATGTTGTGTCTGTTAATTTTATGCGTGAGTGGCAGGACCTACAGTTTAACGTCGACTCCGAATGACAGATTTTTGAGAAACATTTTAATGGAAATTTTATTTCACTTTCAGAGTTTTTGCCAGAAATCTGCTGATAGGAAATCGTCGAAGAAATATTTTTTTTCATATTTCGTTTTGATGCCTGACCCGGGATACGAACCCGGGCTTTACGTCTAATAAGCCAACACATTAACACGACTTCAAAAATATAAATATATGACTTGTACAGATGGGCTTGTTTTCCTGCGCAATATAAGTGACAGTTATGTGCTCTTCAAGATGTCATTGCAGTTAGCAAAGACACAAACCATAGGTTATAAATGGACATCTATCGTGAAACTCGTATTTTGCAATATTCAGAGTACAAACATTGCAAAAATTTTAATTTCAAAATTTCAACAACGAGTTTTGTCGTGCTTTATTGATATTTTTTTATTTAAAATGTTAATACCGCCATATGGAGGCCTATTATTAAAAAAGTTTTGTAATTTTCTTTCAGTGAGGCATGTAAACTATTTTTAATTACAAGTCGAGCAGCTCTTGTATTTGTCATGTAATTTTAATTTTTTGGTTTTAAAGGGTTTCTCCATCCAGCTCGCATGCAAGCATTAAACACGCATTTTAAATTAGTTTTTATACACAAAAATATTTCTTTTTTTTTTGTTTTTTTTTTAATACTAATGTACTGTTTGTTGTTCATCTTCATTAGTTTAATTGTTTACCTGGTTATAAAAAGTGCGCGTAAATTATAATGATGATACGCATTATTTTTGTATTGTATTGTTTTAACGATGATGTTTGATGTTTGAAGTTTTAACGTATTGCCACTTTAGGCCATATGCCCGGTTACATTCATTTAATTTCATGTTTTTAAAGTTCACTGTCAAGGTTTTGGGAACTGAAATACATATGAGTAGATTGTGTGTAACCAACCGTATATGAAAAGATAGACGTTGGTGTGCAAGCTGCGTATTACTGTGACCTTTTGCTTTCGATAAATGATTACCGATCAAATTATTAGATTTTTATTCAAATTTATTTTATGTTTAGAAAGCATATGAATTTCAATGATGTTTGATTTTAATTAATTTGAAATTAATAAAAAAAAATATGTTCACATTAATATTGGCGAAGTTTTTAAATTTTTTGATATATTTTTTCGCTTGTGTTTTAAGTCTTTTGTTTTCTATTTTAGAGGGAAAAAATTATTGTGTAATTAAACAAAAAATGAAATTTAATGTATACCATACTATACATCACAGTTAAATTTTTGAATAATCAACTATAATTAAGCAATACCTAGAGAATATTAAGCAACATTGTACCCTTATTCCTTACATGCCGCTGATCAAACCAACAATTTTCTGGGGAGTGGGAAGTGATGTTTCCAAGGCTACAAACAAAAAAGGAATAATAGTCTGAGGGTTACACTCTATTCAAACTAAGCGAATAATTATTGTAAAAGGAGATTTGAGTCATGCGTTTAGAATATCCAATAGTAACCCGGCGTTAGTGACGTAATATTGGACGACGTCAACGTATACTTGTTAAAAACCCAATATAGAGACTTTGGGATGATGAAAATGCATCACTAAACACATACATGGAAGCTGTTCGGCTTTATGTATGCCATGCCGACAATTATCGACATGCAATCGCTAGTGGCTTAGGCTTAATGTATACCTTGCCTTCAATTAGCCACATGCACTAGCACTAGCAATCGCAATCAGGCAATCATAGCTGTTCTGTTACAAATTGTGTTTCAATCGTAAAGACAAAATATGTAAAGAATTTTTCTTGATTTGTGGTGTTGTTTGATACAATCTACCATCTACCATTACTTAGAAACAATAGAATCTGAGTCCTACTCCTAGTTTTAAAAGTTAACAACGCCATGATGAAGTCCATTGTTTATGATATTCTCTTTGGGAAGAGCACAGAGCAGTGGGCTTCGTAGATGGATATTTGGGAAGGCATTAAAACCTATTTATTTTATTTTATTTAATTTCGCTGGCATACCTAATAGACTTTTTTGTTAATTCTTTAAGCATCCTTATCGGGATTATGCAAGTAATACTTCTTAGTGACATGCTCTTCGAGCAACAAAAATTGAAAAGGGTTTGAACAAGAACTTTTTGGGTTATTCTTCTCATCTAATTCAAGATTATTATATGCTGAATCCCAATTCATACGGAAAGTCTAGGCAATGAGCATTCAGGCAATGAGCATCCAGACACCGTTGATATGGCCAGAACCCTTCAGCGGAGCGAGACCAGAAGTTTAGAAAGGTATATTACAGTGAAAGGGCAGACAGAGAGAGGCAAACACTCTTTTCAAACCAAATGGGTTCGAGGTAATCAAATTTTTGTTGGGAGATTACAATAAAAAGATATGAGATGAGTCATGAATTAAACTATTCAGAAATAACCTGCAGTTGGTAACCGGTCATTGGGCAGGATGTTGTAAACTGAGGATACACTTATTCAGGATGGAGTTATTTTGAGGCCAGCATGCAGATTGTATGACGTTGGGAATGAATCATCGGTGTATTAATGCATCCAACGAGGGAACATTGGGTGCATATTAGGGAATAGTCATTATTCGGGCAGAGCAGCATTTTGAACATTGTCAAGGCAATAGGAGAAATCGCCATAGTCTAGTAGGTAGTGTGTTGGCTTATTAGACGTAAGGTCTCGGTTCAAATCCCAGTTCAAACATTTCCAAAAAAGCGAAAGCTGAAGAAATATTTCTTCGGCGACTGCATTTTAGCATATTTCTGGAAAATTTCTGAGAATAATTAAAATTGCTATGAAAAAGTTTCTCAGGAAGCTGTCGTTCAGAATTAAATTTAAACTGTAGGTCCTAACAATCATGTATAAAAAAATTAACACATACAATGTAAGTGTATGTTGTGTCCAATAGATCCTGCAGTCACAGTAGTAAGGCACCTTTTCACGGCAATAATGTGTCGTTAGTTAACATTTGAATGAATTGCAAAATTCGAAAGCTCTGGCTTACTTTAGGAAAATAAAAATCTTTTTTTGTTTCTTAGTATTAAGGCACACAAATGTCTCTACTGATTTCGAAGTTTTTTTTTGTTCAGATGTAGGAGGTTTTGTGGAGGTCGCCAAGGAGTCACCGTAGTCCAATAGCTAGTGTGTTGGCTTATTAGACGAGAGCTCATCGTTCAATTTCCGGCGCAGACATCTCAAACAAAAAGAAATAACAAAACATATATTTCTTTCGGCAACTTTCACTCAGCAGTCTTCTGGCATAGAAAATAGAAATAAAATTGTCTGGAATAGTTGCTCAAAAATCTGTAATTAGGAGTCGATTTTAAACTATAGGTTGTGCCACTCATAGATGAAATTAATTCACACAACAAAGGTAGCGTGGGAAGCTAGGTTGTAATCCTAACTAATGGGTTATAACGACTCATTAGGTAAGTAGGTAAGTAATATGCAAAGGCATAATGGCATGGATTTGATGATGGGATGATGTTGAATTGGCAAGCTTAATGGTTTTTATTTCAAAATAGTTTGACAATAAAATTTTTGTCAATTTGAGCTGAATCACAAACTTGTTAAAGCTTAACTAAAGCATATAAACAGATTCACATGATCTTGTTTTTTTTTTAGTTTTTTTTTCATTAAGTATGTGACTTTATAAAACTGTTGCTGAAATACTGTAGCAGTTTTAAATATTTTTTTCTTTCGATTTCTGTTTTCATCAGCTGTAATTAAGCGATATTTAATACATTTTTAATCGATTTCATTCCCACAGTGAGCACACAAAATGTGTCTCAAAAGTTTGCAAAATGATTTCTTTTCTTTCTTTTTGCAAATTCATGCAAATATTTTGGCGAATTGTAATGCAAATTCAAGATTTTACTTTTAAATTAGTTAAGTTTGGACGTGGCCAATGTCTTTCTATTCGAAATCAATTTTTGGATTTCTTATTAAAGCACATCAGAAATAAAACTTTGCCATAAATTACGTTGGAAGTGTTTAAACATGTTTAAATAAAAAATAAAAAAAATTTCAAAAATGGAAATATTTTTGCAAACGCAGCAGCAGAGAGAAAAAACACGAATTCAAATGAAAAATGCAAAAGCGACATCATTTCTTAATTTGCGAAATTTTTTTTCTCTGGTTTCTTCAGTTTTTATATGCAAAGCTCTTTTGATAAAGACAAGGTAATTGTGTTAAACCGTGTTTAATAACTGAAGCCATAAATAATCTACAATGTATTGGGCACAAAGATATTTAAAAGAGGGAACAACAATGTTTAATTCACTTGCAATAAAAGGAATTCCATTTCAAGCAATGACCTGATGTAAACTGCGGCTTCCATTGCATTCGAATTTGAAAAGCAATTGAGTGATGAATTTTTTTTTTATTTTTTTTTTGTTTATTATTTGAAGCATGTTTGAAGATCTAAACTTACCAAAAAAATCAAAAAAATATTTTTAAATTGAAATTAACAGAACGTGTGTTATACTCTACTATTTAACCAGTGCTCTACATTTCATTTCTATCGCTTGTCTTGCACAATATTTGATCATTTTTTTGCATTTAAAAATTTTGTCTTTTCGTTCGGTTTTTCATAAATTTTGCAATATTTTTTGTTTGCATAAAAACAATTTTTAAATAAATTTAAACTGGTCTAAAATTAAAACTTAAGCAAAAAAAAAATATGCAGGAAAAAAATTTTAAAAATATATAAAATAGCTGCTCTAAGTCGTTAGAGCCACTGTGGAGACAAGTTTATGTTGAAAATTGTTACTGATTAAATTTGTCTCTTTTTCCAACGTGTGTGTATGAGTGTGTGTATCTGTGTTTGTACACTACTTTCATATTCAAAATATTTTAAAAAGGAAGTTTACATTTAGCTCTTGTTATTTATGGTTCATAAAGACAGGATGCAAAACAAAATTAACAACATTTGCAATGCTTAAGCATCACTTGAGAGCATTAACCCAGTTTCATCAATAAATTTGTTTCATATTCATCAATTTCTTTATAGCAGATGGGCTCTATTTGGTTGCAATTCAGTGTTCTTACTTACGTACTTAATTGGTCATTACAACGGTTTTAGTCAGGCTTACAACCTAGCTTCTTACATCACTCGTGATAATAATTTTATCTATGAGTGGCAGGGCTTACAATTTAAAGTCGCCTCCGAACGAAAGATTTTGAGATACTTTTCATGGCAAGTTTATTTAGAGTTTTTGCGGGAAGAGTTCTGGGAGAAAGTCACCTAGGAAATGTTTTTTTTTCATATTTTGTTTCGTTCGTGATGTCTGAGCCACGGGTTGAACTACAGCCACTCATTTAATATGCCAACACAGTACCTACTAGACTACGGCGACTTCAATTCATTGTTTAACAATTTTATATTTAAATAGACTTCAGAAGTGTCATGGTTGGCATCTTATTACACTTCTCCCCTAACTTCCAATATACTTTCTCACACTTTAATAAGACCTCTGTAATCTACACTGCGATTGCTAGTGCTAGTGCATGTGGCTAATTGCAGGCAAGGTACACATTAAGCCTAAGCCACTAGCAATTGCATGTGGCTAATTGCTGGCATGGCATACATTAAGCCTAACAGCTTCCAAGTATGTGTTCTAATGATGCATTTTCACCATCCCAAAGTCTCTATATTGAGTTTTTAACAAGTATACGTTGACGTCGTCCAATGTCACGTCACTAACGCCGGGTTACTATTGGATATTCTAAACGCATGACTCAAATCTCCTCTTACAATAATTATTCGCATAGTTTGAATAGAGTGTATTCCTTTAGACTATTATTCCCTTTTTCTGTTTATAGCCTCGGAAACATCACTTCCCACTCCCCAGAAAATTTGCTGGTTTGATCAGCGGCATGTAAGCTTCCCTTCACATAAGCTTATGCGCCTACTGATTGCCATGAATTTTCTAATGACTTGAAGGTACTGCCATCTATCCTAGCTTCCATTAACATTGAAATTAGTCAGGCTGTCATGCTTGTATTGTTACGATTTGAATAAACAGCTAAAAAGCATCTTCAAGACAAAGGAAGGCCGAGTGTACCATATGCTATACTATGCGCGGTGTGTTATATGGCGCAGAAGTATGAAAATTCCGCCAGCAATTGCTGCTGTCGTTAGTGTTTTAAAGAGAATGATACTTCGAAGAGTAAATAGCCCCATTTGCATTAGGATTAATAAATACATACGTAATTGGCCATTACAACCCTTCAGTCAGGATTACGGCCTAGCTTCTCATATCATTCATGTTGTATTTGTTAATTTTATACATGAGTGGCGGGAACTACCCTTCAAAGTTGACTCCGAATGACAGATTTTTGAGAAGCCTTTCATGGCAATTTTATTTCACTTTCAGAGTTTTTGCCAAAAAATCTGCTGGGAGGAAGTCGCCTAAGAAATATTTTTTTATATTTCGTTCAGTTGGAGATGTCTGACCTGGGCTTTGAACCGTGGCCTCATGTCTAATAAGCCAACACACTACCTTAAACATGGTCATGATAAGTAACTGCCTTGACCATGCTTTGCCAATACTTTGCATATGAGCGAGACGGCTATGACGAAAAGATGTTTGAATAGAAGAGGGCAATCGAAACTCTGATGAAGATAATTTGCGAGAAAAGAAGAAAAGAGCGTATGCATTCGAATCGCTTATTTAACCGAAAAGGTGTTCAGTTTTCATTGTCCTTATACTGTTAATTACGTTTCGATTGCCAATAGAATCATAAAAATTAAAGAGTCCAACCACTACTTGTCATTGTCATTAACGAAATTCCAAACGTTCAAGTTTTCCGCGAATATCACAATAAGATATTGCAGCTGTAGGACACTCATATCTTATAGGAGTACGGGGACTAGAGGCATTCTACGTAAGTGTAGAGTGAATAAGCTGAGCAGATTTGATACAACAATCGAACAATCAGGTGATTGCTCGACATAGGGAACGCCTGATCGGCTTCAGATATGGGCAGAGTAGCCCGTTGTTGAAGTCATTACTGAATACAGCATGATGGACACTCAAGCGAGAAACATTGGTCTTGGACTTTAGGCAACAATTTTGTGCAGAAACAGTAGAGGCATAGAAGTGCTTCCTCCACTGGGTACATGCTCAGCGTTATCTGAAGGAAATAGAAAGCACCCTGATGTGTACTGTGTAGACAATTTAAATAGTAATCGGCATCTACGGAAAGTTTCAGGACTACTGGAAATGAATGGCCTTGGTATCACAATGAGCCATGTATGGGTCTTTTAAATAATAGTTTCTGTTCTAGTCATACAATGAAACGACTCTTAAGAAAACTTCCTCATGTTTGTGGTATTTTTAACAACGAAAAGGAGAATATGACAAATAAATAATGGTGACATGTTTTCTATCGTAAGCCCTAGCAGTCGCGTTGGCAGTGCGCTAATCTACTAGCGTGACAGTCCTATGTTCGATTCCTATCTAGCACTCATCCTTTACGATTGAGTAGCATGTATACTAGTATAATGAAAGCGTATCAAATAGCGAATCTATTAAAGTCGTTGCAAATACAAGTGTTTGTTCTTCTCCAATTTCTGGTGCCATGTTTAGTTTACTTTATGCGCGTGGGTCATTTTGGCCAGGTTTTAAATTTTTCCTTTTTCTTTAGTGCTTTGCTAGTTTTTGACTAAAGTTTTTGTCTTTCTTGTTGCCACATAATATTGATTTAAAATGTATACAAATAAAACATAACTGGGCCATTATTGTTGCCACCAAAATTCGATTGAACTGAAAACACCAAAACTATACATTGAAGCCATTGGCTGTATTCGTAACTGCCTCAATATGCTGTATGCAACGTATGCCGTGAATGTGGCTTTTTTTGCTGGCATTAATATTCAGGCAAAAGAAGAATGTTGTTTAATGGTGTTGTTACCATGGTTAAGTTTTGTTATTTGAAAAAAATAAAAAATAAAAATAAAATCAATGAAGATCAACAACAACCGCTTTAGATTTATGGTTTGTTAAGATTTTTATTTACTTTTTATAGATTACGATACGAAAAAGAAAAAAATAAAATGAAAATGTAGTAAAGTCCCCAAAGCCATGAGGATTATTATTTATAGAGGAGACCATTTTATGCCAATTTACACGGGAGGCAGAATAATTGTAATAATTATAGCTTTACAGTGATTTTAAATTGTTTACACAGTGGTAGGGTTAATTTAAGGTTTAAATTATAGGCACAGAATTTTCATTGAAAATAATTTTCGTATTTTAAACCCACTTCCTGATAAATTTACTTCTTCAGCGACGAAACATGTGAATAAAGTTGATAAGATTATTAGGCATGAGGCCACGGCTCAAACACCAGATCAGACATCTCCAACAAGACGAAATATGAAAAAAATTACTTCGGCGACTTCCTCTCAGCAGTTTTTAGGCAAAAACTCTGAGAGTAAATAAAAATTGCCATGAAAAGTCTGACAAAAATCTGTCGTTTGGAGTCGACTTTAAACAGTAGATGCCGCCACTCATGTATAAAATTAACACACACAACATAAGTGGTGTGAGAAACTAGGACGTTGTACAATAGGTCAATTCGACCTCCGGGTATTGTACTTATCTTAATTGATAAGTACACGACCTCTAACCTAACCTAATATAACCTAAGTGGTTGTAATACTGACAGAAGAGTAGAAATAACTAATTACGTATGTGTACGTATGTATTTGCTATCCTATTAGCATTACGACTCATGAGGGCTCATCAAGTGATTAACAGATTTCAGCCTGCCTGAACACATCCTGCATGGCTTCTTCCTTGCCTTAGACAGCTGGTCACATCAATTGATGACAAGGCTTCCTCGATTTGGTCCTTCCCACATAAACAAGGTTCTCCTCTTCACCGACTTACGCAAATCTCCGCATCAAACAAACGTCTCCCCTTGGAATCTTCTGCCATTCAAAAGACATCACCGAGCCAACGCAGCCGCTGGATGTTAATACGCTGCACAAAGTCCTTGTCGTTGAGGAGCTCATACAGCTCATTGTTGGATCATACGTAACCTTTCAACCAGGATTACAGCCTAGATTCTCACACCACTTATGCTGTAAGTGTTAATTTTATACATAAGTGGCGGTACCTACAGTTTAAAATCGACTCCGAACGACAGATTTTCGTGAAACTTTTCAAGGCAATTTTTTTCTATTTTACGCTTAAAATTTTTGCCAGACATCTACTGAGGAGAAGTTGCCGAAGAAATATTTTTTTAAATTTCTTTTTGTTGCAGATTTCTGGCAAAAAATCTGAGAGTAAATAAACCTGCCATGTAAAAGTTTATCAGAAATCTGTCGCTCGGAGTCGACGTTAAACTGTAGGTCCGCCACTCACATATAAAATTAAAGCACACAACATGAGTGGTGTGAGAAGCCAGGCCGTAATCCTAACTGAATGGTTGTAATGGCCAATTATGTATGTATGTATGTATGTAGATGTCTGACCTGAATTTTAAACCGTGGCCTGACGTCTAATAGGCCCATACACTACCTACTAGACTATGGCGACTTTGTTGAATCGAATGCAGAAATCATAGGCAACTAGTATTGAACTGAAGGTCTCATGTAGGACATTTCTCTCGACTACTCTCAAGGTAAGATGCATCAATGCCTAATAGTGTCCATGATTTTGAGTTATAAAGAAGCACGGTGAAGATGAGTTTCTTTGCGACTCAATTGCTTTTGAGACCATAGCAGCAACTTTTGGCAAGAGTGATCCTATGTTTTATCTCCGGACATCATTTGTGGTGGTAATGGCGGAGCCAAGATAAAGAAGTTCGTTGATCATATGGAAATTATAATTACATACATAATACATACATAATTGGTCATGACAACCATTTAGTCAGGATTACGACCTAGTTTCTCACACCACTTATGTTGCGAATGTTAATTTTATACATGAGTGACGAGACCTCCAGTTTAAAGTCGACTCCGAACGACAGATTTTTGAGGAACTTTTCACGGCAATTTTAATTACTCTCAGAGTTTTTGCCAGAAAGCTGCTGAGAGTAAGTCGCCGAAGAAATATTTTTTCATATTTTGTTTTGATGTCTGGCCTGGGGCTCGAATCCTGGCTTTACGTCTAATAAGCCAACACACTACCTACTAGACTACGGCGACTTTATTGATCATATCGAAATTATAGTTATCGGCCATAATTTAGGATCCAATAACTCGCATGTCCATACCTGTTGTCAACATAAACTTCGTTATACTTCGTTACTAAACAGATTAAATGAAAATTTTCCATACTTTTTGAGATATTCGTTTATTACACTTGTTTAGTACACTTTAAAGGCATTCAAAATCAAAAGACTTAAGACACAAGCACATTGAAATAAATAAAACTTGAAATAGATTTCAAAACACACTCTAATTTATAATTAAGTTTTAATGTATACGAATAATATCAAAATACCAATAAAAAATGTTTTTCTTGTTGTAACCCCATTTCATTAGACGATTATTTGCTACTAAATAAACAACTCAATTCCGTAAATTGTTTATTTAACCAAAATAATGGTATTCAAATACCTGCTAAAAATTGTTTGCAAATTATACTTTACAGATGCAAAAGTGCATAAATTTAACGGCATTTTAGCACAAACAACCAACTAAATCGAACGACCACATCAGAAAAACAAACAAAAAAAAAAAACGAAAACGTAGCAAAGAGAGGCAAAAATGTTATGGTCCGGTGATCTAAAAGGTGTGTTTAAAGATACCCTACAAACTATAACGTACATATAAACGGCACGAGAAGGGTTTAAAATGTCATCATCAGGCAAAATATGGAAATGCTAGACCCTGGTAAGACACTTTCAAATATTTACGAATTCATAATTTTCCAATAATTTCTCGTATGTAATCGTTTCTTCTTTTTTTCACTTCATCCTGTTAATATTTCCCATAAAAAAAAATTTCTTTTATAGGTTATGGTTGTAGCTATCAGTTGGCCTTAGGGAGCCTAACAATATTTTCTATTTTTTGTTTACTTTTTGTTTGTTTTCCTTAATTTCCATACTTTAAGCTTTTATTTTATTTTCCATTTTAAATTGGTGTTATTTTCCAATTTATTCGCTTCAAGTAACATGCTTTCAGGGCACCATATGGTATGAAAAAATATACCAAAATAAAGAGATTGACTGCATAAGTAGCAATGAAAATAAATTTTATTTACTTGCATTGCAGTGTTAAAGTATTTTTTTTTATCGCATCATCCTAAAGGTAAAACCGTAAAATTTGAAAGTTATATAGGAGGCATAACTATCACATAAAATGGGTGATTTTTTTAAACATGATTTTCCAAACAAAAAAAATATTTGTTTGAAGCAATATTTCAGTGCCTTCCAGGCAATTACATTTTTAAGGTTATTTCATGTAAATGTTGTATGCGAGCAGGATTTTTGGCAAACTCTTTAATGCAATGGCAACTAAAATCTTATCCTCTTGGTTTTGAAATTTAAGTGGCTTCACTTGCATACATACAGACATAATTGGTCATTAAAACTCCTCAGTCGGGATTACGACCCAGCTTTCCACACTACTTATGTTTCTCAAAAATCTGTTCGTCCCGCCATTCATGTATAAAATTAACACACACAAAATAAGTGGTTTGAGGAACTAGGTCGTAATCCTGACTGAAGGGTTGTAGTGACCAATTATGTATGTATGTATGTAGCGGGACCTGCTGTCGACTCCGAGCGACAGATTTTTGAGAAACTCTTCACGGCAATCTTATTTACTCTCAGAGTTTTTGCCAGAAATCTGCTGAGAGACAGTCGCCGAAGAAATATTCTTTTCATATTTTCGTTTTGATGTCTGTCGTGGAATTTGAACCGTGGCCTTACTTCTAATAAGCCCATACACTACCTACTAGACTACGGTGACTACCACTGGCTTTACTTATTCCTACGAAAATTATTCTAATGCTACGGCATTCCTTAAACTTGAAGACCAATGAAGTGTTCGAAAACATAAAATAAATTTCACACCAAACTCGTCTCTGTAATAGGTTCTTCTATCGAGTAACGTGTGGCGTGCGGCACCACATGTCAGTCCAGCCTAATGTTTCCATTCTGCTGGTAATCATCTCAAGATTGTCAAACACTGCGTTATTGCTGAGGCATTATGTGGCAAACAAAATCGTGAGACAAAATCGTTGATGCTTCGTTGATGATGTGGAAAACTTTTTCTGGCTGTCAGCTGAAATCAAACTCTGTTGCTGAATGTATGGCAGGAGTATTGGCATTAGTAACACACAATCACAGATCTGACTATTTTGTTCGAGGGACTCAAAACAAAGAATTTCACATTAATGTGGGTTAATGTCTTAATTGGTGGTTTACATGAAGTATTTCTAGGATAGATAAGTGGAGAGATGCCAGGATTTTAAGGGATATTTGGACTATAGTTCCGGGTTAACTATGATCTGGATAAGTTCTTTTTGATGGTACTTCTGCGAAGAGAACAAAGACAAAGACAAAGACTTGGCCATGCCATCTTCACAAATGGGTCGACTAACACCGACACGCCAATCTTTTTTTTATCTACTCACGGATAAGTGCAGTATTTTTCACAAGGAGGTATTTGTGATCACTAAGGCAATTGAACTTATTTGTGAATAAATCTCACTTGGCAGTGGAGTAGTCATTTATCAAGAAAATCAGGTTGCTCTGCTGATAACGAGTATACTTCTGGCAGAAGGGTTAATTGGCGAGAAACAATAAGACATACCTCTTCTTTGGATCGACCAAGGGATCAGACGAAGACTGTGCCCAGTAATAAATTCAACAACGATGCTTAAACTGGTCTTTTTGCAATTAAACAGTTTTCCGTGGGCTTTCAAAGTAATCTTGTTAAATTTTACTGTGCTATTTTAACTACGACTAAATTCGCCTGAGTGGTGTAATGGAAATACAACAGTTTCTTAATGAAATTTTTGACGCATAAAATTTTAAGAAAACTTCTGTATTCGTACCATATCTAGCATATTCATCAGTTCTGCAGAAATAACTCCAATTTCCAGAAATACCACTTTGTCCCGGAACCCTGTGAGAGATGACAAATCGCTTAGCAGGATGAAACCACTGTATAGGTTAGGTTAGGTTAGCTCGAAGTGGTAGCTCTGATATCAAAGAGCTTACTTGAGCACGCATAGCGGCCCGTTGTGATGCCCCGAGTGAACTCAGTTTCTGTACTGAACAAGTTCCACCAAAATCAGGGAAGAAAAGGATGTTGGTCAGCGCAGGGGCTGCACATCAAAGCACGACTACTCCGCACTGGAAAACCAGCCAGAAAGATTAGGTTATTAAGTAAGAATTCAATGCCCTGCAAACCGTGGCAGTATTTGTATCATATGTATAATAAGTCACATCCCCCTAAATGACAAAAATTGCTCTAGAGGTCATTGCATGAGAAGAAAGTGTTCAGACGAAAACCCTTCTAGAGATCATTATAAGCTTTGACAGCCAGGATAATACTTCTGCTAGAAGTATTGTCCTCCTTAATAAACATCTCAGAAGCCGATATATCCTATTCTCCGGCCTGGAAAATGTTCATATGCTCAGATAGATTGTAGTCGCCGTAGGCTAGTAGGTAGTGCGTCGGCTTATTAGACGTTAGGCCACGGTTCACGGTTCTCAACAAAACAAAATATGAAAAACTAATTCTTCGACGACTTCCGCTCAGCAGAACTCTGGCAAAAACTCTGAAAGTAAATAAAATTGTCATGAAAAGTTTCTCAAAACCATGTTATTCGGA
This sequence comes from Sarcophaga carnaria, assembly GCA_958299815.1. Lineage (NCBI taxonomy): Eukaryota > Metazoa > Arthropoda > Insecta > Diptera > Sarcophagidae > Sarcophaga > Sarcophaga carnaria. The sequence goes on along the minus strand of OY283153.1, from coordinate 20,592,728 downwards.
ATCGGCTTTGAACTCACGCATGGCTTTGTAGGTCTCATGTCCACTCATGTATACAATAAACACACACAGCATAAGCGGCGGTCGTAATCCTGACAAACGTGGTGTAATGATCAATTATGTATGTGGTCAGATAACCTTACCATTCCAATCTATTCACAGCTCCACTAAGTTTCGAGCAATCTGTGGGCATCTATAGGAAGTCATTGAAAACGTGTGTTACATTATTTTCCTCTTGCCATATATCTGAAATGGACAATGATGACCACCAATATCGAAGCCGCCGTGGTCTAAAAGGTAGTGTGTTGAGGCCTCGGTTCAAACCCCAGGTCAGGCATCTCCAACTGAACGAAATATAAAAAAATATTTCTTCGGCGAATTCCTCTCAGCAGATTTCTGGCAAAAACTCTAAGAGAAAATAAAATAAAATGCCGTGGAAATTATCTCAAAAATCTGTCGTTCGGAGTCGACTTTAAACTGTAGGTCCCGCCACTCATGTATAAAAATTAACGCACACAACATAAGTGGTGTGAGAAACTAGGTCGCAATCTTGACTAAAGGGCTGTAATGACCAATTATGTATGTATGACCACCAATATCTTTAAATAAATTCATATTTCATTGGTATTTTACAATAAACGCCTAAAAATTTAGCAATAAACTTGCTTTTATAAGCTATTCATCCAATATTTTAATATTTTAATGATTTTTTTTTTTAATTAATTGTTTATGCATTTTAAAAATCACATGTTAAAATGTAATTACAGTATCGAAAGTAAAACCGTACAGTAAGGGCATTATACGACTGCCAAAAAAAAACAAAAGACTTAAGCTACAAGCGTTGCTTTTCATATATGAGAACAGACGTAGTTTTTTTCCTCTAAGCAAACGATTTATTAAAGCGCTTAAGCTACTTAAATAAACAATTTGAATAATAATTAACAAAATGTAACGGATATTTATAAGCTACGATATATAAAATGCGGCCTAAGATTTTATAAGCCACTTACAAAGGCAACACCCTTTTTGTGATTACAACGGTTTAAGAGGTTTTAGGGGAGGCGTATTATATTTTTTCTCTTTTGATCTCAGTTCATATAATAATTATGTGGTTGAAAGAAGAAAAATGATACACAGCAAGGTTACATATTTTCGTTTTTTTTTTTGGTTTTCTGTCTACTGCTTTAACTGACCGTCAAAATCAATGTAAAAAAATGTTTGGCATGTAAAAATTAAAAGGCATTTATGACTTCCGTTGAAATATTTAAAAAAAAAAAATTTTTTGGATAAACTGTAGTAAATAGTTTAGCTAACGGTTTAGTAAGCAATTGCTTTGGTTTAATTTGACCAAATTGTATCACGTTAACGGTTAATAGTTCAAATGTACTTGAAGAGTTCATTGTAAATTGAAATTATATTGGAAATATACTCAAGGTTTATTTTTGGGTTAAAGATTAAAGCATTTTTGAAATGCCTTTCGCCTCGAGTGTCATGTACCCAAAATAACCATTCAATCATCATCTCATATTAAAAGTTTTTCATTTCATTTTAACAATACCGTTCATATTTTTTTTTTTTTGTTCCTCTTGTAATTAGAAACGGAAGCATTTTTCCATAATTAATCATGTGTGCAAAATTTATTATTCTTCTAAAAAGAAAAAATTCAAAATTAACTTGAGATTGATTTATTTCTTGTTTAAAAGCCTTAAAAAATTTCATGTATTTTTTTCTTTTCAGGTGCCAGCCCACTATTTTTGATGTGTTTAATATTTGATTTGTTTAAAATTAAATAAAAACAAAAAGAAACCAAAAAAAACTTTAATTTATTTAAAGTTCACTTTTAATTTGAAATTTTAATTAAACTTTTAATATTGTTTGCAATTTTTTTTTGTTTTTTTTTCGTAATGATGACTAACAATTAAAATTGAACTCCGCCTTAAATGGGTTTTTTTTCTTCACTCAATGGTTTCATTGTATAACTCTATTTTTAGTGTGCCTTTCAATAAGTTTTACACAATAAATCATGTTTTGGCGTGCTCTGTTTTAGGTAATAGAAAAATAAAACAAAAAACCAAAAAAAAACCGAAAAAAAATAGAATGTCTTTATGGTATGCTTTTGGCCAAGTAAAGGTCCTCATATACAAAAACTCCAAACAAGGTCTCCAAGTGTATTAGATTTCTTATATGGTCGTTTGTTTCTTTTTAACCATTAAATAAACTCACACTCTTTATTTATTGGATAAGAAAGTGTGAAAATATAATGCAAATGTTATAATTTAAATAAAATGTTTATACAACAATCGTAGTCATTTTAATTAAAAAAATGCTTTAAAAACTAAACAGCTGTTATACAATATGGTATCTTAGGAAACTATTAAGTAATCTGAACGTTTTTCAATTTAGAACTGTATAAGGCAGTTACTATAATAGTTACCGTGGTAAGCTAATTGCTCATCAAGGCTAGAAACAGTAGTTTTTAAAAATGTCCTGTGATCAATACACTTAAAGAGCATCCCTTTTGGATTTTTTTTTTTAGTTACATGCCTACATAGCCGGTCTTTACAATCCTTCAGTCCGAATTACGACCTAGCTTCTCACACCACTTATGATGTGTATGTTAAATTTGTACATTAGTAGCAAACGATTCCGAGCGACATATTTTTAAGAAACTTTTCGTGACAAATTTTATTTACTCCCAGAGTTTTTGCCAGAAATCTTCTGAGAGAAGTCACCGAAGAAATTTCATTTTCATTTTGTTGGAGATGTCTGCCCTGGGGTTTGACACGCGACCTCTGACCCCTGCTTCTCTGACCTGAGCTGTAATTCGTCTCAAATCGTGTGATTATTATCTTAAACAGGAAACATGTTGCACTGTAAGTCAGCCAATAAGTTACTAAATTCCTCTTAATTTTTTGCATGTCCATGCAACAAGACAGTTGTGTATCTAAAGTCTTCATACTAGTCGAACTATAACACTATGCGACAAAATAAATAAAAAATTTTAATTAAAGTTTGCTACTATGAGCGCACAGACTTGAAGAAATATGAAAAAAATTCGCATTTGTCAAGTTTACCTCATCAAAACTCATAGCATATTAAGTCAAATAATACATATATGTATATCGTTTTAAAGGTCCATCCCTCTCCTTTCTAATAAGATTTAAATTTTGGACATCGTTTCAGAAATGTTTATGTAACCAAAAAATTTGTGCATAAAGTCCAAAAAAAACAGTTTTTGTCAAATAAAACAAGTTTGGAGGGTTCGGGAAATATAAAAAAAATATTTTTGAGTTCTATTCAACAAAACTCATAACCTACACTATGTTATTATCTGGGTGTATTTTAACTATTGCACCGTGTTATAAGGATTCTCATATTCCTGCATTTATAGACCATTCTGTTTTATGAAGTGACAAATTTTTATCGAACGTGGCATTAATTACACACTTTATTGGCCATTAGAACGCTATAGTCAGGATTATTGCCTAGCTTCTAACACCATCCAAATTGTATGTGTTATTTTCGAAAATTACTTTTTTTTAAGGCGTCAATCATTCGAAGAATGGATGGACAGGTCGGTCGGCTACTTGCATACATTGCTGCAAGAGAGTTTCGAAAATGTCAATACAGCATCGTCCTCAACACTTTAAAATATAATGAAGCTATAGGCAGCGAATTGTACAAAAGACTTTATGCGTACAATCTTCCTTTGACTTAGAAGCTGAAACCAGCAGACCATGGCAAACGCCAGCAATTTGTTACATACATACATACATACATACATACATAATTGGTCATTACAACAATCACAAGTTTACCTTCTTATTCTGCCAGACTAGCATTAATTAAACTTCCGACACTTAAAAGCCGCAGAACTATGTTAAATATCTCGTTCATATTCAATGTAATTACTGGTGATATAGGCCCCAGTTTTTTAATCCATAATATCACGTTTAATGTTCCTCAACGTCCGTCACGTCATTTTTCCCCATTATCAATACAATTTTTTAGATCCAACTACGCTGGTGCTGATCCAATAAGGAGAATATGTAAAGAATTTAATAAATTGTATATGCTAATAGATTTTTCTTCATCAAATAATGTTATAAAAAATAATGTAATTATATATTTAAATTCATAGTTTTTTAAAATGATATTTTGTAACTTTACTAAATTGCCTGCAAGGAATATTTCCATAGGCAAATAAAATAAAATAAATAAATAAATAAAAAAATAAAAAAAAACCCTTCAGTCAGGATTACGACCTAGTTTCTCACACCACTTATGTTGTGTGTGTTAATTTTATACATGAACGAACGACATATTTTGGTGAAACTTTTCATGGCAATTTTATTTTACTCTCAGAGTTTTTGCCAGAAATCTGCTGAGAGAAAGTCGCCGAAGAAATACTTTTTATATTTTGTTTTGATGTCTGGCCTGGGGCTCGAACCCTGGCTTTACGTCTAATAAGCCAACACACTACCTGCTAAACTACGGCGACTTCAACATACAACAACTTACATACATAGGCAACAACAAAAAGAGAAGAAAAAATTCAAATTTTTCGGAAATATCTGTTTTCTGACAGACACAAAATTGTCGAATTTAGAGCTCGAAAATTCTCATGTAATCTACGGAAACAAATGCACCCACAATTATTACTTTCCCTTTCTTTACAGAAACATAATAACGGAGTTCTTGTGGCCTCAACTGGACGTCATTGATCTGGACGAAATATGGTTTCAGCATGACGATTCCTCTTGCTACTTACTTACTTAATTGGCCATAGCAGCCCATTTAACGGATTTCGGCCTGCCGCAACACATCTTTCCAGACGCCTTTGCTTCTTGCGCGCCTACGCCAGTTGGTCACACCAATCGATGACAGGGCTTCCTCGATTTGGTCCTTCCAAAGGATACAAGGTCGTCCTCTTCGCCGACTTCCGCAGATCCGCGCATCAAATACCTGTCTCGCCGGAGCATCCTCCTCAATTCGAATGATATGGCCGAGCCAGCGCAGCCGCTGGATGTTAATACGCTGCACAACATCTATGTCGTTGAGGAGCTCGTACAGCTTACTCGGATTCGGTTATAATCGCCAACTCCTACTGGATCGAAGATCATACGTAGGACTATTTTCACAAACACTCTCAAGGCTACTGCATCAGTGCTTAATAGGGTCCATGCCTCTGCGCCATAAAGAAGCACGGGTAGGATGTATGATGTGTTTTCTGTGTGTTGTTGAGTATTAGTTTTGTCCTCTTGCTACACCGCACCGATTTATTGCATCAATTCTGATGTCGGCCAGCTCAAGCAATTCTGATGTCAACTGGCAACCAAGATTGTGCGATTTAATATCGTGTGATTATTTTCTTTGTCGCCTTGCAAAATCTAGAGTTTAAGCAAATCGACTAGAAACAATTCCCGGAAGAAAAAAGTGTAATGTCCCTGGTGGTCATTTGAAGAATGTTTCTTTCCCATATAATGAGAACATGTCTCACAACTATAGAGGCTATCTTATGAAGAAATAAAGTTTGTGTCTCAAGTCTTTTGTTTTCAAAGAAACGAAACCAGTGTTATTATTTACACAATACCTTTGCTCCGGAGTTTTCGCTTTTTTTATATAAAATTTCTTACGAACAAATTTAAAATTATTGTAGAAAGTGTCCTGATGACATTCATATTTGACTGAGGATTTTTAGATTAAAGATTTTTAATACGCACCTGATTAGTGTAGAAATAATCTCTTTTATATTCAAATAATATAAAAATTTCGAATATAATTTCAGTTTCAACTTGCTTTTCATCATCAAACGGTTTGTTATGCTTCATTTACTGACATTGATAAATTGTTTTCATAATTTATGATGAATTTAAATTAAATCCGTTAAACATATTAATTTGCAATTGAATCGAATTGATGGTCCAATAAACTGGTTGGTATGCCACATACCGAAAACATACAGCATAATTGTGTGTATAATGACAGGCCACACAACTTAATAAATCACATTAGAAAAGATGTCTTAATTTCATACATAATTTTTCATTTTCATGGCAGATACCAAAATAATGTCCTCCTATCTCGCTCTCCCTCTTTCGTTCTCTGTGCAAAATATTTTTTAATCAAGATTCGTTAGACTTTCATTTCTTTTATTGTCTTCAAAACACCAAAGCAAAGTCAGATAATAATTTCGAATGCAAATAAATGGATTGTAATTCATAAAATTCATAATCACAATCAAAAAGAACAAGAGGTGTCTTGACAAACACCCAGCCAGGAGAACGTCTGCAATTTTCTTAAGCAATATTTATGTTTGTCGCCGTAGTCTAGTACATATAGTGTGCTGGATTATTAGATATTGGGCAACGGTTCAAACCCCAGGTCAGACAACTCCAACATCTGTCTCTCAGCAGATTTCTGGCAAAAACTCTGAGAATAAATAAAATTGTAATGAAAAGTTTCTCAAAAATCAGTCGTTCGAAAGCGATTTTAAAGTCTAGGTTGCGCACTCATATATAAAATTAACACACACAACATGAACAGGATGAGAACCTAGGTTGTAATCCTTACTAGAGGGTTGTAATGACCAATTAATTAAGCAATAGCGTGGATTTGTGAAGTCGCTGTAGTCTAGTAGGTAGTGTGTTGGCTTATTAGACGTAAAGCCAGGGTTCAAACCCCAGGCTAGACATCAAAACAAAATACAAAAAGTATTTCTTCGGCGACTTCCTCTCAGCAGATATCTGGTAAAAAAACTCAGAGAATAAATAAAATTGCCATGAAAAGTTTCTCTAAAATCAGTCGTTCGAAAGCGAGTTGCGCCAATCATATATAAAATTAACAAACACAACATGAACAGGATGAGAACCTAGGTTGTAATCCTTACTAAAGGGTTGTAATGACCAATTATCTTATGTATGTATAGCGTGGATTTGTAAGCCTTTTAACCAATGAACTTATTCCAGTCATTCTCTAGAAGTGCAAACAGATACTTGTTGATTGCTTTGCCATTAAAAGGTTTGTTGCTTAAGTCTTTTGTTTCGTTACGGGTTGGCAAGATTGTAATGACCAAATTAACACTGCGGCAAGACGAGTATTTGATGAGCGGATCTGCGGAAGTCGGCAAAGACGACGACCTTGTTTGTGTTGGTAGGACCAAATCGGGGAAGCCATCGATTGGTGTGACCAACGGGCGTAGGCGCACAAGAAGCATAGGCGCCTGGAAGGACGTATTAGGGCAGGCCGAAATTCGTTGTTCGGGTTGTTAATGGCCAATTAAGTAAGTAAGCAAGTTCAACTTCGCCAGTAGAAAATATACTTTCTAAACTGGTAATTAGGGATTCATGAGGTATAAAAGGAAATTTACCACAATCCAGGAAATTTTCATTTTAAAGTGGCAACAGATACGTTCTAAGCAGTCTCTGGAAGGTAATTAAGTTCATCTATACTATCATTAAACATTTTAAAACAGAAATATTCGAAAATATAGCTGTTTGACATGGTTTTTGTACCCGTCGTGTCATCGGTCCATATTTCTTTAAGAACGATGTTTAATTGTCGAGGGCGAGCATTATAATGGGTCCGCTAAATAACTTTTTTTTGAAAATGCTTTAAAAAAAAACTACTGAATATTTTCTCAAATTTCTTTTTTTATTTGAAAGTACAATCTTTCCGGTTAATAATGGAAAATAATTTCACTCAAATGGCTGCCTCAGCTAGCCATGCAGTAGCCTACACTATCGGTCCAATTTTTAAGCACATTATCGATTGTGTGCAGCTTGGCTTCATGAATATTGTCCTTTAAAGCATCAATTGTCTCTGGCTTGTCGGCGTAACACTTATCTTTGACGGCACCCTACAAATAATAGTCCAACGGTGTCAAATCGCAGCTCCGAGATGGCCAAACGACATCAGCTCTGCGGCTGATAACGCAATCTTCAAAAATAGGGCGCAAAACACCGAGCGTAGCTTTGGCTGTGGCACGTAGCGCCGTCCTGTTCAAATCAAATGTTGCCAATATCCTCCTCTTCAATTTTTGTGAACAAAAATTAGTTCAACATGACCCGATAATGATCGCCAATGACTGTAACGGCCACTCCTTGCTCATTTTCGAAGAAAAATGGCCCATTTATGCCTCTGGACCAAAATCCGCACCAAACAGTGACTCGTTTTGGATGCGTCGGCTTTTCAATGTATGCGTCCGGGTTTTCTGTGACCCAAATGCGACAAATTTGCTTGTTTACATACCCGCCAAGATCAAAATGAGCTTCATCTGAAAAGATGATTTTTTTTTTGCCAAAATCGGCATCTCCTGTAAGTCGATCGCTGGCGCACTTAGCGAAGCGAAAACGCATTGGATGATCAATTGGCTTTAAATCCTGAACCAATTGGACTTTGTATGGTGTCATACAAAGGTCTTTATGCAAAATTCGTCTCAATGATGTCCTCGAAATGTTCAATTGCTGAGAACGACGGTTAATTGATGTTGATGGCGCTTCACGCACACTTTCTGCCACAGCAGCAATATTCTCGGGTGTACGCACTGTTTTTGGCTTTTCACGCTTTGGTTTATCGATGAGGATGCCAGTTTCTTTCACTTTATTCACAAGATAACGAACATAATACAGAGCTGACGGTGCTTCTCTTCTCCAAAATCCGTACGCAATTTTCGCACACATTCTACAACATTACCATGATTTTCAATAATACGCAACGCAATATTTCCCAGCGTTGTTCAGGCGTATACACGAATGGCAGATTAGATGGGATACTGTGACGAAAGGGCGATGGGCACATAGGCTTATCAGTTATGTACAAAGTTGGCTTGAAAGGAGACACGGTCATGTTGAATTGTATATGACACAGTTTTTGACATGACATGGCTGCTTTAGAGAATATCTCTGTAAATATGGCCACGACAATGAGGTATCTTGCTCCTTCTGCAATAATGGAATTGAAACTGCTGAACACATTTTCTTTTATTGCGATAGATTTAGATTGGAACGTGAGTTGTTAGAGACGATGATAAATGAAATAGTGGCACCAGGCAATATAGTTCCGCATATGCTGCGGTCTGTTGAAGTTTGGCAATATGTCAAAATGCTGTCTGCAAATGTGATGCAGAAATTGAGAAGGATAGAGAGAATTCGTAGGATTGAAAGAAATGGAAATCAATAGTAGTAACCAATAGGCTAGAACTCGTCCTGTGATGAAATACTTAACGGTAGTACCACAGGACAAATAGGTTCCAGTCGTAGAGCTGGTTTTTAGTGTGGATTAAAGTCTCACACTACTGTTGCAGTGGCAACAGTGTCTTTCGATGATTTTTTTTTTCAACTCGAAAAAAAAACATTCCACACATGATGTCATCAGCAGCAGCTTCAAACGAATATTTTGTTTTATTTAAATCTAAAGATTGGAATCACTTTAAAAAAGACCCTGTAATATAGTTTTATTATACTCCGCAATAAAAGTTCCCGAGAAAGAAGGCGACAAAATCAAAATTAATTTTGATTGGCTGTAACAGTTTTTGACTTTCGAATTTCTAGCTTCCATCTAGCAACGCTTTATACAAGACTTCATGCCAATTGCCAATTATTCGATAAAAAACTTTATTAAAGCATTTCTTTTTCTTTTTTTTTTCTCTTTCAGTATATTTTTGTAATTTGTTTATATTGTCTTCTCTTTTATTATTGTTGACCATTGTTAAAGAAATACAAAGAAAAAATAAAAGAAAATCATTAACCTGTTGCTGTTGTTAAGGAGTGTCTGTATTTAAACCAATTCTGTTTGCTGACTTTGATTTGAAGCATTTCAATTTTATTAATTTTTTAATTTTTTTTTAACTTTAATCATATTTAAACATTATGCATAACAAATTTTTAACACTCTTACTCGATTAACTCAGTTTTATATAAAAAAAAATATGAAAAGAAAACAAAATTATTGGCAGCCAAAAGAAGCTACACCCTCACTTTCCATTGAATTGTTTAAGTAAAGCGTTGGTGTTCATATTAGATTTTGGCTTTTACTCTGTTAGTATAACAAATTCATTAACGACCATAAAAATTCAATTTAAATTTTTTTCTTTATTTTAAACATTAATTTCCATTTAACATAAATATCAGATAAAATTTTATTTATTTTTCTTTCTTTTCTTCTGCACGGGTCTTATGTCCACCTTTTTTTATTAAATTGTGCTGCTTTCGTTACCCAAAGAAACAGAATTTTTCAATGAAAGTTTTTAAAACCTGATTTGATTTTTATTTGCAATTTTTTTGCGAATTTTTTTTGCAAATTTTTATCATTTGACGATCATAATAATGATGATCTGAATTTAGTGCATTTAATTATTATACAACGATTTTGGGTTTTTGATTTAAAAAGTTTTTTAAAATATTTTGCATATCAAAAATCAATTTTTTTTTGTTTTCTTCTCCTTTATGTGATGCATAATTTATTTGTTTGCTGTCTTGCAGTCATGAAAGCAACCCACTTAAATTTATTTATGTTTAGATAACGTGTTATATAAAATCTTATTGAAATTTATCAAAAAAAAATTTTACAATCCTTGACATTTGAAGAGAATGTATGTGGCTATAATTGTCAAAAAAAGAAGAGGAGAAAGAAGGAGAAGCAAAGATTATATGATCATCTTTCCTTAAACTAGTCTTATAGGAGTGTATATGATTCATAATAATCGTCACTAATTCTAAAATATATAAGCTTTCATAAGTGTATGGTACCCTACTGTCCCACTATCCGTTTTTCTAGAAGACAAGAAGAGAAGAGAGAATGCTTTGAATTAGAATAAAAAGCTTCTCTCTAAGTTGTTCAGTTTTAATTCACTGTTACCTTAATTCTCCGTTCTAAATACATTACCAACATAATTTTAAGGCAATGATATGTACAATCACAGATTGTGCGAGTTAATTCAAAGCGATTATAATACTTTAAATAACAATCAAATGGCAGCAGCATACAGGCACACAATGCCTAGAACTGTTCTCAGCTCTAAACAAAAGATAAACGATTTCTGCATTTCACATAGGATGCGTATTATTTGGATAACCAGACACCAAGCGGACAGGGACGAGAATTGAAGGAGGTAAACATAGAAAACCCAGAAAATCCACCTACAACAGTGGGCCAAAATATAAATACATATATATGTACATAATCGATCATTACAACACCTCAGTCAGGATTACGACCAAGCTGCTCATACTACTTATAGATGTTGATTCCGAACGACAGCTTTTTTTGAGAAACTTTTCATGGCAATTTTTTATTTACTCTCAGAGTTTTTGTCAGAAATCTGCTGAGAGGAAGTCGCCGTAGAAATATATTTTCATATTTCGATTTGATCGAGATGTCTGACCTGGGGTCGTCGTGGTCTAGTAGGTAGTGTGTTAGCTTATTAGACATGAGGCATCGGTTCAAACCCTAGGTTAGGCATCTCCAACTGAACGAAATATGAAAAAAAATGTCATCGTCGACTTCCTCTCAGCAGATTTCTGACAAAAACTCTGAGAGTAAAAGAAATCTTTCATTCGGAGTCGACTTTAAATTGTAGGTCCCACCATTCGTGGATAAAATTAACACACACACAACATAAGTGGTGTGAGAAGGTAGGTTGTAATCCTTACTAAATAATTGTAATGACCAATTATGTATGTATGTATGTAATAGGGCAAGAACTATAGATTAATAACCCCTGGAAGCGGGGCATTATTCGAAATGACAGAATAAACTTACGGAAAAAATGTGTATAATAAAATATTGCATCTTGCATCCGTAAAACAAACCTCTTTCTGTTCAGCTAGTTATTAAAGAACCTCCATTACGTATACACAAAACATTCTTAACATATTTTAATAGTGAAATAATTCTTAAAAAAGAATATTTCATTTCAATTAAAAATTTTATTGCATTTAATTAAAAAACAACAGATAGCACTAATAAACTGGTCCAGCATGATTTTAATATTTTAACATTTAATTCTTTCGTTTGTACTAAAAAGTATTTGATATTTGTTTTATTATTTTTGTTTTTTATTTTTTGCTTTTATTTTGAATATATTTCAGGCGTTTCTCATATTTCAAAATTATTGTTTAACTAATCAAGTTTGTGTTCTAAGTCTTTTTCTTTTTATATATCTGCACGCAATAAATTTAGAATTTATGTGACAATTAAACAATTCTTTGACACATTTAATTGCAATGCTATGGATGGGAATTTCTGGTTTTGGTTTTCGGTTTTTTATTTTCGGAATTTTTTATACACGTGCATATTATTGTTTAAATAATACAGTGACGTTAAGGTTTATTTTATAATTCCTTAAAAATTATAACATTTTTAATCATTTATAATTTTTAATTAATAGAAGTAAGGTTTGTAGAAAAAAAATGATTTTAAAAATTGAATCCATTATGTCACCAGCTCTGTTTTTGCTAGCAGGCTATACTAAGAATGTATGAATTTTGGAGGTAATAAGAGAATTTAAATTTTATAGAAAGCAAATAAACGAGAAATTAATGACGAATGCCATACCTAGAATGTATGGATTTTGGAGGTAAAGAGAGAATTTAAATTTTATAGAAAGCAAATAAACGAGAAATTAATGACGAATGCCATGCCTCCACTGTTATACTATTTAAATAATAACTACAATAATTTTTATCCGATTTGATCAAATGAACGGTCAATCTCTTCACAAGATAACGCACTTTCAGAATGTTATCACTTCTTTAATATTTTTTAATTAAAATTTTGCAATTAAGAATAATAATAGAATAACAATAGAATAGAATAATCAAACTTGAAAAAATGAGAAAAAAAATCATTTTTTGCAAGTTTACCCGATCAAAACCCATAACATATAGGTTTGAACGATATGTTGATGTATACAATTTTAAAGGCTCATCTCTCCTCTTTTGAAAAAACTTTGGATTTGGAAAATAGTTTAAAAAATATTTGGGTAATCAATAATTTTGTGTGAAAAGATCAAGAAAAAAACAGTTCTGTCAAATAAAACAAGTTTGGAATCAGAGATCAGCAATGAATTGTTTTTTCGCTACTCATAAGTACTCATGAAATTTCGAGTATGAGTGAGTCAACAGTATTGAAATCCATACTACACTGCAACAACACTACAACGTTGATTTATAAGTACGAGTTGCAATGAGTATGAGTACAACGTTAACATCAAACTCATAACATTCGAAATACGTTTGATTCATACGCCTACTCATTGAGATTCATAAAGATTTAGAAAAATACTTATAATACTCATAAAAGATTCGAGTGATTCGAATCATTCGTCAACATTCAAATCTTAATTGTTGTTGCATTTACAAAGAAAGAAGAAAGACACATAAACAAAAAAGACAAAGTCAGCACGCAGAGCAAAAACACAACCTTCTGGTGAGTATTGTAGTGTTCGTGCGCGAATCATACTTATTTTGTGATTCTTGTAAATGTTGAGTAAAAGAGAGCCGAAATCAGCAACATGTTGTGTATTGTTAAGTATGAGTACGATGAGTACTTCAAACTTTGAATATGAGTAGTATGAGTATGACATTAAAATAAGTATGAATGCGTATAAGTATCAGAAATTTTAACTATGATTCGAATATACTCATCGTTTTGAATACTCATTGCTGACCTCTATTTGGAATATACGAGAAATATAAAAAAAAATATTTTTGAGTTCTACTCAACAAAACCCACAACCTACGTTATGTCATTAGCAGGGTGTATTTTGACTGTCGCACCGTTTTATTATAAAATAACAATGACACCAGGTGGGGAAAGTAGCCATTAGGCTAACATTTTTTAAAACTATTTTTTCGAATTGTATTGCCAACATCAAATCAGTTATAAAGGTTTCCTAAAATAGAAACAAAAATCATTTGTTTAAAGCAAGTTTGTCACTTAAGTCCTTTGTTTTATAGGCTGTTTTATATTACATTTCGTTTCTTGAATGTTTTCTAAACCTATTATTTTTTAAGACTATAATTTATGATAAACCTTCTTTTTCTTTCTTCTTTTCTTTACAATTTTCTATGAAATTGAAAGTTATTAAAATAGAAAAACAGAATGAAAAAACAAAAACTTGTTCAAATTAACTGCTTATGTTTTGTGGTTTCTGTTTTAAACATTTTCGTTTGTGTAGTGGCATCAATAACATTCGTTCTAGTCACGTTCTTTACAAGCCAAACAACAGCCAGTCAGCCAGCCAGCCAGCCAGCCAATATGTTCTGGGTCAAGTTTCGCTTAATCGGTTATAAATCTTGTTTTCAAACGTAGTGATGCTTAGAGAGTGTGCCACTCATTAAGAGTTGAAATTTGTTTTCTGATTAAATGTAACGTTATGTAGAGGAATATAGAAAAATATTTAAGCTATGTAAAGTAAAATATAAAAATATTTATGAATTATTTTTTTTTTTTGTTTTTTTCAAATATTTTCTTTACAATTTATATTCATAAGAAAAAGAAAAAAAAAGACAGGAATTTCTATTGCTAATTTGATTTATAATTCTTTCTTTCTTTTTATTGTATTTCTAGCTTTTTTGTTTGATTTGTTGGGTTTGATTGTTATTGTCTATGCGGACATTATAAAATTTTAATTTTAAAACCAAGACCCAATAGATTGTCTCAAAACGTTAAAAATGCTTGCAATGTGCGAAATACGCATTCACCTAAAAAAAATGTTAAAAAAAGGCAAAAAATCGCAAAAAAGAATTGAAAAACAAAAAAAGAATAAATTGAGTGTGGCAGACAAAAGACTGAAGCTTAGCAATAATAATGAACACAATAATAAAACTGGCACGCATGTTGCAACTTTCTTGTTGTCGGTTGATGTCTTTCTACATAAAAGTGCAACCGTAATACCAGTAGCAACAGTACTAGCAATAACAATAACAATAAATACAACAACGTTTACGCGCACTCACATATAAAATAAAATAAAAAATTTAAAAAGTTTATTGAAACATACCAAGTTATTGCACTTGTAATATAAATTTTTTTAAATTAATTTTTCTTTTTTTATAATTTTAACGTTTATTAGTTTTTTTCGTATTTTTTTTTAATTTTCTGTAAGAAAACATAAAACAAAATTGTTTAATTTTATTATTATTATTATTATACGTATACAGTGGACAGCAAAAGTCTAACAACGGCAATATATTTTATTTATTTATTTATTTATTTATTTATTTAAGTCAATGGACAAATTCCTTACTGACTAATAACACAAATCGAATAAAATTAAATAGGATTACAATTTATTTCTTCAAAAATATAAGTAATAGTTACAATAAAAATAAGAAAAGTTACGAATTCAGAAAAATAATAATGTTCCGTTTTATAACGCAAGAATTTAAAGAAAAATCAATAAAGTCTGACAAATAATCAAATTGACGGCAAATTCTAGTTAGAGGATCAGCAACAGCATAATTAGTTCTGCAGAATTGAATATAAATAAGATTATAACAGCGGAAGTTACGACGAGGAACATTGAATTTAACAGATCTTAACAGAAATTCACAGCAAATTTTACCATTGATCAGGTTAACCATGAAGGATATATTTAACATAGTTCGACGACTCGTATGCAGTTTTATTAACGCCAGTCTGCTAGTATATGAAGGCATAGAAATTGTTTCTGAACAGATTCGATGTGTTCGCTGTAAACATTATAGTGAGGATCCCATACGATGGATCCATACTCCAAAAACGGTTTGACAAGCGATACGTATATCTGTTTAGTAATAAATGGATCAGTAAATTCCTTTGCCCAACGTTTTATGAAGCCAAGAGTGCTGCTTGCCTTATTTACAGTTAAAGTGATATAATAATTAAAGTTTAATTTTGTGTCGAATAGGATCCCAAGATCAATAAAAGAGTCCACTATTTCCAGTTGATGACCTCCAAGCAAGTAATTAACCGCAATAAATTTATTTCTTGAGAACCGCATACATTTGCATTTTTTAATATTCATCTCCATCATGTTATACTCGCACCACAAAAAGAAATTATTGAGATCACTTTGAAGATAAATATGCTCGATGAAATTATTAAAGGAGAGAATAACTTTTACATTATCAGCATACAAGATATTGGCAAAATTAATCATGTTGGGAAGATCATTTATAAACAGCGAAAAAAGATGGCTGCCTTGAGGAACACCAGATAGCACTTAAATATACTTAGATAAGCTATTGTTCACACATACAGTCTGCTTTCTACCAGTCAAATACAACTCTAGCCATCTTAAACTCCTATGATTTACACCCATTAAATCCAATTTAGTTAACAGGAGTTTGTGGTTCACTTTATCGAACGCCTTACTAAAATCCGTATAATTTTAGCAATTTCATGACTTTTAAACAAAAGTTTGTATAATAATTTATAGTTTATATATTTATTTTATTAATTTATTTCTGTTTTGTTATAAAACAAACATATTTTTAATGTTTTTCATAAAACAAAAGAAAAATAAGGAAAAGTTTCAGATGACAGCATAGGTACCCCCAAGGAGAACTCTGTGTAAAATTTAAAATTTAAAGGCCTAATATATGAAAATGTTATCTTTTGTATTTAGTAGAATATCCCTTAAGGTTAAGCACTCCATTTAACCTATTTGTAATTGAATATACAAGTTTTGTTTACTGTTTTCTGGTGGCACCATGAGCAAGTTTTTCGGTTGAATTTTTTGTTTAAGGTTTAGCGATTACGTAACCGTTCTTTCAAATGATCTCCAAAATACTCTCTTTAAGTCATATCTGCACCTTGTGCAAGAGTATTATGCCCGCGGGGACTTTTTTTGTCAAAATATATTGCCTTTATAAGACTTTTGCTGTCTACTGTATATAGCGCATATAAAAATTTTTGTTACATATTATTCTTTTTGTAGCAAGTTTACCAGTTTACCAGTAAATTGCAAATTGCAATATCACCATCATAAAGCCTTAGAAAATCTAAAAAAATAAAAGAAAAAAAATTAAGAAAAAAAAATCGTATTTTGTAAAGCATAAAAATATTTTTAATAAGTTTTCTATGTTATTATTGGTGTTAATTGCTTTTGTTAATGCAAACAATTTTTAGTTAAACACCAATTTTAATGAGAAATTATTGTCATCAGACACTCATAACCATGAAAGATGTTTTTGTGGCACAATTAGATAATTAGCAGAGACATTTTTCTGATACAAAAAAAAATGCAATTTGAAATCTATTTCTAAAAATTTCAGAAAATTCGTAAGAAAAATATAAACAAAGCACGGCTTACACACACACATACATAATTGGTCATTATAACCCTTCAGTCAGGATTACGACCTAGTTTCTCACACCACTTACATATGTTGTCTGTGTGTTAATTTCATACATAAGTGGTGGGACTCACAGTTTAAAGTCGTCTCCGAACGACAGATTTTTGAGAAACTTCACATTTTCACTCTCAGAGTTTTTGCCAGAAATCTGCTGAGTGGAAGTCGCCGAAGAAATACTTTTTGTATTTTGTTTTGATGTCTGGCCTTCGGCTCGAACCCTGGCTTTACGTCACTACCTACTAGACTACAGCGACTTCGAGCACGACCTATTTGCATAAATTAGAACTTAACCAACGCATGGTATAAAGGTAGATTGCCACTGATCTGCATAACTAATACCCGATTCGACTACAAATCATCTTCTATTCGAACGACAAAGTCATGCTAGAAGTTAATAATCTAAATTACATGCATCTCGTAAGAAGCTTAACCATCTTATTGCTGTTTCGTATACAACTCGCATTGGATAGAATAAAGACAGTGTAACAGCGCCATGCTTCCATACCATTGGGGGATGAGCTACTTTTACAGCATTAGTTTAATCATATAAGAGAGGTCTTTACTGTTCAATTAAGATCACATTGCCACCTGGTGATATTGGTTTAGGTTTAGGTCTGAGTGGTAGCTGTGATATCACAAAGCTCACATAGCGGCCCGTTGTGATGCAACGGGTGAACACAGTCCCTATACTGAACAAGTTTCTCCAAAGTTTGGGAAGAGTAAGAAGTTGCTCAGCGCAAGGGCTGCACTTCAAAAGCTCGACTACCCTAAACTGGAAAACCAGCCAGAAAGTTTGATGAACGAAGCTATATCCTTGATATCGATAGATGATAGCTCCGTCAAGCAGGCAAGAAATGGGGAGCCAAGTAAACTACAGTGATGTGAAAAATAATAAGGACAGTACCCACCCAAACTTACATTATATTTAAAATCGAACAAAAACTCGAAAATTCTTTCTTGTTTAAACGACTTATTTTTTCTTAAACGGTAGAAGAAATATTAAAAACAAAATTTTTGCTATTCCTATAATATATTTTGATTTTTTTGTGATTTTGTATGAATGTATGAAAAATAATAAGGACACTTCATGAACTCTTAAAGCTATAACTAACCTAAGTAAAACTAAATGGATATTTATAGTGAATATTGTTGAATGAAGCCTTAGTGCCACATTAGTACTTTGTTGTGGATCCTTTGTTATCTAGAACAGCAGTACAGCTTCTAGGCATTGAGTCGATCAAATTTTGACAAACATGCAGGGGTATTGAGTTCCAAGCATCCAGTATAACATTCCAAAGCTCATCGCAATTTGTTGGACACTTTCCCCTGATTGCTCTTTTAACTTCGTTCCACAAATTTTCTATTGGGTTCAAATCAGGGGACTGTGCTGGCCATTCTAAAACATTAATTTTTTTGTCCTGGAACCACTACTTTGTGTACTTTGCCGTATGCTTTGGGTCATTGTCCTGCTGGAAGGCCCATTTAAGTGGCATATTATATATATATATAATTTCGGTGTATTCAGCCGATTTCATTACATTCTGGATACAATATAGAGGACCCACACCATAATAAGAGAAAGACACCCATACCATGATGCTACCACCACCCTGTTTTACCGTCTTTAAATTTTATTTTGGATTGAACTCTTGATGGATAGGTCTTCTTACATGGTAGGACGTAAGAATTCAATCCCATGACCCACACCAGTGAGACACTGGTCAAGCGCCCAGAAAGAAGGTCAAGACAGCGGCGACATTCTCTAACCATCCTAGAGGTATTCACGAAACCCGATAGATATCTTATCACGGCCTGACTATCAGAAAAGACCGAGACGCGAGTGAAAGAAGCACCGTTGACGAGGAAATTGGTAGTGCGTTAGTTTACATAAATAAATTCGATGACAATGTGGCATGTAAATGTAAAGTTATGCACAAAGCTATTTCAATTTTTGCAAGAGCTTAATATACCATTGCTTCCTTCGGCACAGATTTCAGAGCTCCACAGAATTTCCTAAAGTACAAGCCTAGTTTTATATTTCGTGCCAAAAATAGTTAAGTCTCCCATAGACTGTCAAAATTCTTCAGATGGCTTTGCTGTAGCTTTCTTATTAATTAGAAAATTATCGTATAAGCAATCTAAAAAGTAAGCTTTGTTGTTCTTGTTACCATTTAATTCCATAAGTTTACTTTCAATAAAAAAAAATTCATCTTTCGTTTCATTTCCTTATTTTATTTAAATTAGTTTTATTTTTACCGAATCTTTCTAATCAAATATAAATAATATTCAGTGTTTTATTTTTATGTCAACATAAAATTCGTTCATGAGCTTTTAATAACAATTAAATCTTATAACTTAATGAGAATCTTTAGTTCGTTAAGATAAACAACATTCAAGATGAATTAGAATTTTTAACACCAGACCCGTTAAACAATTAAAAAAGATACACTCGTTTAAAGCACCAAAAAAAAACCAACCAACCATTGTCATGCATAATATAACGACAGCATAAAAAGCAGACAATCGAACAAAAACCCACACGAGTCTAAAGCGGCTAAGGCATCTGTGAAAACCAAATAAGAAAAAAAAACTATCGTATCGTATAATAATTCATTTGAATGGTTGTTGTCTAGCAAATCTAACTGTGATCATATTTTTACAATGATGCTGATGCTGTTTGTTCTTTAATAAACTGGAAAAACTGAATGAAAAATCTTTAACATCTTGAACAGATAACACCCTGCAAGCCTCTCATCGTCTCTACTAAGTTACTGCACAGCTACTCTTGCAGACGTACAATAATCAAACAGGCATTGACTTGTTGTCGGCTTTTAAAAATTTTTATTTACATTTTATAATATTTACAAATGTAGACACACACATACAATTATGCTATAGATGTATGGAGGTATGTCTCGGTTTAAATGCGATTTTTTTTTAAATATGCACTTACCAAGCGTTGTCATTACAGCTTAAACATTGTAAAACAAACAAAAAAAAATGCATAAAAGCTCTTTGCTTCGTGTCTTAAACATTTCATTATAAAAGCTTTAAACAAAAACGAACAAATTCGTTCTGAAAAAGCCAAACTCTTTTCGTTTTCTTTCGCTCTTTTAATGCAATTTCTTGTTACCACTCTTAACATTAAGGAAAATGAATTCTTAAAACGGTACTTTGGCTTAAAAACACAAAAGGAAAGAGCTAGATACGGCTAGAAAGAGAGAGCGGGAAAGAGTAAGAAAGAGAACTGGAAAATTAAATTATTTCCATTATTCAGAAAGAAGAAAGAAAAACTACTAACGGACACTCATTTCTCATATTCAAACAAAAGACTTAAGAAACAAACCCCATACGCTTTATAATGCAACAAACAAATACAAACAAATTAATGAAAATGCAAAGAAAACAAAAACAACAACAACAAAATATGAATGATAACAGATAAATCGTCAATGAATGACAATAGTATGACAGCTTTTGTAAATATTTGTAAGAAAAAAAACTTTTATTTGTAAATCATTGGGTTTTTGTTGTTGGTTTTTTTCTTATTGATTAATGGCTAGAAATTGCATGAGAAAATCATATACTTCGGGAAAAACTAGATTTTATTTCTTTTGTAATAAAAGCAATAAATTTACGAGAGAGACTAGGCAAAAAAAAACAAAATAAAAAATTGTGTGAATAATTAAGCACGATTTCGAAAAATTATGCCAGTATTTATTATTAAATTACTTGATTTACAGTCATAAAGATGCTCTATGCATGGCAATTTGTTTAATTAAAACATTTTTAAAAGCTGGAAATATATTTTCTTTGCATAATACGAACATATTTACAGTAAAGTAGCACAATTTGAAAATGAACAATCAAACTCGTATGTTTGTAATTAACAAAATGCTTCTCATAGATTCTACTCACCTTAACTTCAATTTGTTTAGACTATGGAAGTGTATTAAAACGTAATTCTTAAATTAGAAACGGAAATAACAAGCTCAATACTATTGCTACTGCTACTGCTCTAGTATTCTACCAGTTCGATTAAGTTATTTAAAGTTAACATTGAAAAGCCCTTCGTCAGCACATCCGTTTGAATTTTGCTGAAGATTGGAATGGCAGGAAAACCCTTATTATTGTTGGTGTTCAACAACGTTAAGCTAAAAATTTGTACAGAAGTCAAATACTTTTTCCTCATATTTAAAATGAGCTAAAATTAAACTAAACATTTGCTGTTTTGCTGGCAATTTTTGAAGTAAGGAAATTTTGCCATCAGTGTAGAACTTCAAGGTTTTCTATTTGAAAAACCTTTTCACTTGCATGTCCTTATACCATTACTGCTGCTGTCAATCATTAAAATTTTGGTATCTTGTGTACTTCTTGATGTCATAAGCTTGTTGTCATATATACAGTGGACAGCAAAAGTCTTAGTACGGCAATATATTTTTAGCAATTTCATGAACTTTAAACAAAAGTATAAAAATTTACAGTTTATTTATAGTATTTTATTAATTTATTTTTGTTTTATTATAAAACAAATAATTTTTTAAAGTTTCTCATAAAACAAGAGAAAAATAAGGAAAAGTTTCAGATGACAGCATAGGTACCCCCAAGGAGAACTCTGTGTAAAATTTAAAATTCAAAGGCCTAATATATGAAAATGTTATCCCTTGTATTTAGTAGAATATCCCTTAAGGTCAAGCACTCCATTTAATCCATTTTGTATTGAATATATAAGTTTTGTTTGGTGTTTTCTGGTGGCACCATGAGCAAGTTTTTCAGTTGATTTTTGTTTGAGGTTTAGCGATTACGTAACCGTTCTTTCAAATGATCCCCTAAATACTCTGTTGAAGTCATATTGGGACTTTGTGCAAGAGTATTTAGCCTGTGTGGACTTTTTTTTGTCAAAATATGTTGCCGTACTAAGACTTTTGCTGTCCACTGCATATACGGAATTCAACTGCCTTAGGAGCACTAACCAATAGGCCATGGAAAGCGTCAACAGTTTATTCAATAGGTAATGGAACTAAGTGATGAAAGCGCCAATTTTATGAAAAAATCGTCTCCTCTTAATGAATTCATTTCCATCTAAATGGCGTAGTGAATATACACCCAGAATTGTTAAATTTGGAGTTTGAAAATCCTCATGAGAAAATTTATGGGAAACAAATGCACGCACAATGAGCAAATTTCTGCTCCGAATTTTGGTTTTTTAAAGCAGAGACCGAAATATCGGTGGCTGTGAATGGGTATTCGTTACAATAACAGTATAACGGAGTTTTTGTATATCTTCAAAGGGATCTGGAGGACATGTGGACGTAACCCCAAGACGCCGGAGCCTAGTAAGTGGTGTGTTGGCTTATTAGACGTAATGCCATGGTACAAACCCCAGGTCAGACATCAGAACGAAAATATAAAAATAAATATTTCTTTGGCAACTTCTTCTCAGCAAATTTCTGGCAAAAACTCCGAAAGTAAATCAAATTCCCATGGAAAGTTTCTCAAAAATCTTAAACGCCTTTAAACTGCAGGTAGTGAAAATAGAACGCAAACAGATATGTCCCGTAAAACATTTTTGATTATTTTAATCAATTTCTCTGATTGCTTGAATGTAATGGATTGCTTGCTAGTTTCCCTCCTTGTCGTAACTTATCAGACGTGAGACCACAGTTTAAACCCTAGATTAAACTTCGATTGACTTTCTCTCAGCAGATTTCTGGCAAAAACTCTGAGTGTAAATAAAAATTGCCATGAAAAGTTTCTCAAAAAAAATCTATATTTCGGAAACGATTTTGAACTGTTGGTTCCGCTGCTCATGTATAAAATAAACACACACAACTTAAGTGGTGTGGGAAGCTAGGTCGTAATCCTAATTGAAGGTTTGTAATGATCAATTATGTATGCGTATGTACGAATATTCACCAGTCTTAATATTTGCTGACATTTCTTGATGATTAATTGTTTTTCATGTAAACAATGGAATTCAAATATCAAAACAAACCTTATTTCCAGAATTAAACAATCAAACGAAAATATTTTAAATTTTTCATTCTCAATTCCTTTACAAACTCTTAACATTTCCTAAGAGAACTTGAAATACTCGTATAAAAACGGCTCTTCTCCTAGATTTCTCTTTGTGTTCATTTAAAAACGATTCAATTTTCCAGAAATAAATATTCTCCGTATTGCAGAATTTTTTTGGTGTTCATTGAAAACAACTCTCAGAGTAGTTTGACGCTGGCAGCAATGCTTAGATTTTCTTTTTCTGTCCATGCCACTAACATAACGTTATTCATTTATAGGCTGGTCTTTGGTTTTGGTGGTAAAGAGCTTAAGCAACACATAGCAGAGGCGTTTGCTGCAAATGCTATGAATTAAAAAAAAATATTTCTCAGATGAAAAAGCATAAGAAAGAAAAAACAAGAGCTTTTTCTGTTTGTGTTTTCAAATGCTCAAATTAAGGCGAGTAGTAGTATGAATGCAACTTACTAAGCGCTGGCAAATGTTAAACATGAATGAGTGAATGTCTGCTGGTCTCTATCTCTGGTAGAGCACGGTGGTGGTGGTGGGGTTAGGTGGTTTATCAAACGCACAGCTCTTAATAGGGATTTTGTTTTTTGGTTTTCTGTTCATTTAGCTTAGTATTTTGCTTTCATTTCATTTATTGTTATTATTGTTGTTGTTTTATTAAACAATGAAATGAATTGAAAAAAACACACTCTAAAATAACAAAAACAAAACAAAATAAAACAAAAACAAAAGCAAAAACAGAGCAATAAGCTTAACAATGTTAACAATATCAGTTAATTTAGCGTTTAGCCTGTTTAAATAACAACTTTTTCTCTGGCTTGGCTTAAATAAAACAGCAACAATAACAATAACAACAATAACAACAACAAAATATGTTAAAATAACAACGTTTCTTTCTTATTTGTTATTGTGATTCATTTTTCTTTCATAGTCTTAAAGTCTTTGAGAGTTGCTGTATCCGAGACTAAGACCGTAGATATGTGTGTGTTTGATTTTTTTTGTTTTGTTGTATTGTGTTGTGTTTTATTTAATTCAAAGGCCTTATTGTATCCGTTACTGTTACTTTGATTTTGTTTTGTTTTTTGTTTTGTTTTTTTTTCGGTTTTAATGTTTGTTGTTGCCGCTGCTGCCTAGTCGGCTACTGATGTTGCGCCAGCATGCTGACTGCTGCTAATGCTGCCAATGTTACTGCTGCATTTGTGAGCTTAGACCGTTAGCAGCTCTAATATTTAACTTGGCTGGTTTGTATTTCATTATTTGGCGGTTCATTCAGAAGGTTTTATATATCCGTTCATTCAACGTTTCGAATTCAGTTTGGTGCTTAAACGCGGGGCGCGAATTTCGTTCTCTCTGGCTAAGCTTATAAAAAAGAACCGTAATTTGGCCGCTACCTTTCTATCATTGGATTATTATTAACATCATTTTGGAATTCAACGAAGAACAAACAAACAAAATCAATTAAACCAAACAAAATCACCAAAAAAAAAATTTTTAAAATTTTGAAATTTAAAAATTTTCAACCTGAATGGTGCAAAACGAAAATTATTATCATTTACAGTTCGTCGCTTGGTCTAAACATTAGGCTAAAGAAGAAGAAAAAAACTATATTGCAGTTTCACAATTAAACTGCAATATATTAACGAAATTGTAACGTAAACCATAAAATACAAACGAAATTAAAAAAGCAAAGAAAAAAATCTTTATGAGCTTCATGTGCTTAAGTGTTTAAACGAAATTATAAGCATTAAAGGTTGCAACAAAAAGAAAAATAAAAACAAACAGTTATTAAGCAAACACAAGAAAAAATAATAATAATAATAAAATAATAATTTACAGGCCTTAATATGTCCGTGAAGTGGAAATTTAATCTACTGTTAGCAGTATCCTTTTTATTTGTGGATTTACAATTAACAACAGCTGTACGTGTGGCTGGTCAGCAACCGCTACGTTTAAAAGGTAACAAAAAAAATAAATAAAAATTAACAAATGTTCAGCTAAAAGGATAATAAACTTAATGAAAATTGCCAATGGCCACATAAAAACAATTGAAGAAGCTAAAAAAAAGTAACAAAAGACTTAAGCAACAAACGTGTTAAAATGAAAACAAATTGAAATATTAATTCGTTTTTTTTTCTACGGAAAAAAAATTTCATAAGTTTTTAACAGGATGTCTAAAGCAAATGAACCAAAAAATTTCATCATATGAAAATTAAAAAAAATATTTTTTTTAATAAAAGACAAGAAAAAAACTTGAAAAAAAATTGAAATGAAATTAAAAATAATTTCCATAAAATATATGCCAACAAACACTTGTTTCAACTCCTATCTATAAAAGACTTAAGAAACAAACTTGCTACCATAGCCACAATGACATAAACTGATGAAGTGTATGATTTTAACGATGATTTAAAATAAAAAAAATAGCAATTAAATGTTTATCAAATGATTATTATAAAAATTTTTATTGAATTCATATTTAGCAGACAATAAAAAAAATAATGGCAAATCGATGTATAAAAAATTTTGTGAAAGCAAAAAAATTCTTAATTAAACACCCATAAACATATTTATGCAATAAGTAGACAAGTGTTGTTAAGTAAATGCATTAAAAGCATCGAGTAATAAAATAAATTGCTAAAGATTTTATTAATTAATACATAAGGAAATCAAAATAACTTTAAAGGAAGTTCAATTGCTTTTTTACAAAACAAATGTTTAATAAGGCCAATAATCCCTAATTCATATGAAATTGCAAATTGGAGTTGCATTATACCCCTTGTCGGTGATACAAAAATTAAAAGCTTATCCAATATCATACTTAAATCAGTATCATTGTGTTTGCAAATCTATTGTTTAAAACAATGTTTATTGAATGCTTAAAATAAATCAAGAAAATTTGCTTAAATGGAAAGAAACGTTTTTTTAAAATCTCCTGAAGCACAAGCATAGCTTCACATATTCTTGGTCTCGTGCAGAGTTTTCTATCGCTGCTGAATAGTGCGTTCTTCATGCAAACGAAAGCATTCATTTCCTTGAAACTACAAAGTCCCTCTATTTTTTAAAGCCAACGAATAATTTATGAGTATGCCCTTGATGGCTTTTAGGACAGCTCTGAGTGTATGTATTACAGTGATAAGGAACTACAAAACCTATAACATTACAACCCTTCAGTCAGGATTACTACCCAGCTTCTTACGCCACTTATGTTGTGTGTTTTAATTTTGTATACATGAGTGGCAGGACCTAGCAGCCCTTCAGTCAGGATTACGACCTAGCATCTTACGCCACTTATGTTGTGTGTGTCAATTTTTTATACATGAGTGGCAGAATCTACAATTTAAAGCCGCTTCCGAACGGCAGATTTTTGAGCAAATTTTTCATGGCCAGTTTATTTTTCTCTCAGAGTTTTTGCCAGAAATCTGCTGAGAGGATGTAGCCGAAGAAATACTTTATGTATTTTATTTTGATGTCTGGCCTCTGGTTTGAATCGAGGCCTCATGTTTAATAAGCCTACACACTACCTACTAGACTACGGCGACTTCAAGAAACAAAAACTAAAAATAAAACATATGGCTACAGTTACAATTATAAAGTGATAGATCTAGACTTTGTTCTCAGATTTGCAGGTGTTTGTTTGCCTTCTATCTCCTTGAAGAAAACAATTTTTTCGCATGCCACTGTAGCGCTCAAAGTAAAAGGAGAGTAAACTGCAGAAACAAATATCACGGACAAATATCTATCGAACAGAGTCCCTCTACCTTTTTTCCAATTAATTTCTCTATACAAGTGTATACCTGGTCACACTTACATCGCGGTTAATTGTGTTCGTGGCAATAAACTCACTTCACAGATACACTTCTATCGAATGTTAGAGAGGAACAGTATTTCTTTTGCTTATGTTAGGACAGCCTAACCTAACCTAACCTAACCCTAATCAGTTAAATCTTGAACCGAAAAAGAATCAAATATCATAGATAAACTCATATGGCTTAAATTGTACAGAAAACTTATGTAGCTACCAACTATGCAATATGAATCCTGACTACCTCTGTCACTGCAACTATTCTCTTCTGTCATTGCGTGTAATGAATAGGCATTCAAAAAGACTTAGTTTGCCTGCTTATTTCATTTGACAATGTTCTCATCTTCTAGCTTAAGGAATTCCATAATTTAGTTCATCCTTTACTTGATAGTCTAACAGATCTAACGTTAACAGATCGATCGATAATCGTTCACTGTAGTTATTGCACTTTAAGCTGTGTTTCCAGTTTAGATCGTTGCGGGTTTTTGGCGCGGATTTTTCAACATGTTTGTAGGTTAAATTAGAGGACGTGTACATGTCATTTAAGACAAGTACATTACCCAGAGGTCGAATTGCACCATTGCTTCCTTAAAAAGGAAGGATAATGGAGGGAATAGGAAAAAGGGGAGGAAGTAGGAAAGGGGAGAACATGTCTGTAAGCCGAGTGGCAAACTACGCAAGTAAGCTTCTATTCTAGCTTATTCTATCCTATGTAACTCATCAAAGTAAGGAGTGTGCACAAAATAATTTGGCTATACATTTAGACTTATAACTTTAACAGCACGATTGAATTACTTTTTGATTTTGTATGTCTTACTTTCCTAATTAATTGGTTATTGCAACCCTTTAGTCGGGATTGCCACCTAACTTTTCACATCGCAATTACTTTGATTTTGTATGACTCACTTACCTAATTAGTTATTGCAACAGTTTAGTCAGGATTGCAACATAGCACACCACTCATGTTGTGCATTAATTGTGAAGTTCGATGAAGCTATGAGTTCTCGTCTAATAAGTCAATACACTACTAAGCTACGACGACTTAATGCGTTTCCCATGGATTACATGAGGATTTTCTAAGCCCAAAATCGA
Organism: Sarcophaga carnaria; assembly: GCA_958299815.1. Lineage (NCBI taxonomy): Eukaryota > Metazoa > Arthropoda > Insecta > Diptera > Sarcophagidae > Sarcophaga > Sarcophaga carnaria. The sequence continues at coordinate 20,564,471 of OY283153.1, read as the reverse complement.
AAATTTTGAGTATTCACTCACCTATTCAGACAAAACGGCACTTTATTGGAGAAAATTACTTTTTTTCGAAAAACTTGCGCTGACTTTACCTCAGTTTTGAACGAATCACTCTTTCCCCTGAATAATATGAGTTTTGTACGTACGAACATGGGGCTCTTCTCTGCGTAGAGCTTCGCAAAAGTTGTTGGGAACGATAATTAATTGACGTTTTCGGGCTTCCGACTGTCGCTTACAGCAGCATTGTTTCCAAGAGATTGACCGGCAAATAGGAAAACAAAACTGGCGTATTTCACATGAGTATGGAGCCAGAATTTGCAAATAAAACATGAGTTAATAATTGAAGAATTTCACTTTCTGTTGAACTAAATACTGCTAAGCCTACAGATGTTTTTTACTTATGTACGTGTGACTCTCAGTTTATGCTGAACAAACTATCAAGAAAAAAAAACTACGATGTAAATTTAAATATTCTCACATTAAAGCAAATTTTTTTTATTTTGTTTTCTTACATATCCAATGGTTTTCTTTTTTCTTTTGTTTTTTTTGTTGTTGTTTTTGTTGTCTGTTTTGCAAAGAAAACCTATTAATGCCATGCACGATAAGTTTAAAGTAATTGTGTTGTCTGATTACAAAGAAACACGAACGAAAGAAAGATAATGAAAGTTTTTTTAAATTTTATTTTCCATTTTATTTTCTTTCTTCAATTGAATTGTTTAAAAGAAAATATAAACAAAAAGAGAACAAGAAAAAGTTAAAGAAAAATGAACAGAAATAGAAATAAAAGGAATGAAAAGAAAAGAAATATTATTTACATGTGATGTGAAAATTTATGGTTGAAAGAAAAGAAAAAAAACGATTTTCTTTGCAGTTTTTATGGCAATTTTATTGCGTTTTAAACTGTGGCTGTCTGTAAAGGTTTAAATACAAATCAGTTAATATAAGTACCAATCGATTTGTACTATGACTCAATAAAAGTCAATCATTGATTGCTTAAGTCCCGCATATTGCATAAATGTTATAACGATGACTAATTATTTTCTCACGTGCCATTATGACAGAAACCATTCTAATCTTTCGCTGAAATATTTTGAATTTTACTCACCTAAGTGGCTTATATGAGAAGTGCATTGTTTTTTATTATTGAACTGTATAGCAGGTGTTTCTTTGAGAAGGTATTCGTTTAGAAGGTACACATTTTATCACAACACAACCGCACCTTATTGCAATACAATGAAATCATAACCCACATTTAGATTTTCGATGCACAAAGTCAAGTTTAAGGATGTCAAATGAGACTAATCAACTATTCAAAACGAATTGTGCTTATCTCTGCCTCTGTATATATTCTCTTGAGCTACTGGATAATGAATAGGAATACAAAATAACTTATTTTGCCTGCTCATTTCATTTGAAAATGTTCTCCTGTTCTGGCTTGAGGAATTCCATAATTTAGTTCATCCTTTACTTTGTAGTCTACCAGATCTATCGCTGCCCAATATCAAATCGATCAGTGTGGTTATTGCACTTTAAGCTGTGTATTCAGCTGGTTGTTGGCAAGGATTAATTAGAACCTATCAGTTGGTTGTGTGGCATTGCTTCAAACTACACACACAAGCTTTTATTTTTACAAAGCTGCCACTCCCTCTTAGCAACATGTATGCTTGTTAATTTGTTTTACAGTTTTCACTGTGTACCTGGGATCAAAGGCTTTATTTGGAGGACGTCTTACATACGTTTTTTCATCAGATTGGAACAAAATAAACTTAGATTCGTCACTCCAGAGAACTTTGTTCCAGAAACATCGTTTCTAATTATAAATCCACCACTGTATGTACATCCAGACTTATATCTTTAACAGCGATTGAATAACTTTTGATTTTCTATGTCTTACTTACTTAATTAGTTCTTAAAACCGCTTAGTCAGGATTGCAACCTAGCTTTTCATACCACCTATGTTGTATGTATTAATTTTTTACATGAGTGGCGTAACGGGATCTACAGTTTAAAGCCAACTGCGAACGACAGATTTTTTGAGAAACTTTACATGGCAATTTTAATTTACTCTCAGAGATTTTGCCAGAAGACTACTGAGAGGAAGTTGCCGAATGATATATTTTTTTGCGTGAGCTAAGGTTTGAACCATAAGCTCTCATCTAATAAGCCAACACCAGACCATGGCGAGTTCAGCACCTTATGCTGATATAAGTGACATACAACTTCGAAGATTTACAACCACTGATCGTCAAGAACAGTTGCTAAGATAAGAGATTTCTTACGAAAAGCTGGTCAACAATAAAAAAAAAAGAAGAGAAATGATGTACAAATCAGGAGAGTCATTTCTCGAATCCTGCTGAATCTACAAAGACAGCAGCATCATAGTAGAGCCAGTTGGCGTCACTTGTTGTTGAAGTTCGTTAAAAATTCTTATTTACCACTACATACATAACATATATACGTAGTTAGTCATTACACCCCTTTTGTCAGGATTCTTCTCACACCACTTATGTTGTGGATGTTAATTTAATACATGAGTGGCGGTACCTGCGGTTGCAAGTCGTCTTCGAACGACAGATTTTTTTTACATAATTGGTCACTATAACTCTACAGTCGGGATTGCAACCTAGCTTCTCATACCACTTATGTTGTGTGTATTAATTTTATAAATGAGTGTTGGGACCTACAGTTTAAAGTCGACTCCGAATGCAGATTTTTTGAAAAACTTTTCATGGCAATTTTATTTATTCTCAGAGGTTTTGTCAGAAATCTGCTGAGAAGAGGTCGCCGAAGAAATATTTTTTTTTATATTTCTATTCTGTTGGAGATGTCTGACCTGGTGTTTGAATAGTGACCTCATGTCTAATAAGCCACTGCCTACTAGACTACGACGACCAGATCTATAATAAAAACAAGAAGAGGAATGGTGTAAAAATTAAGAGAGTTATTTCTAAAATCCCTCTGAATGGACAAAACATCAGCAATAAAGGCCTTAGAAGGGCTAGACAGCGCCACCTGTTGTGGACGTATGGCATTCACTGATAAGCGTTTCTTACCAACTAACGCAATACAAAAGCCCGACATACAATAGCAACACATGGCAACCCTGATAATTGATAAACTTGACTAATAAAATCTGAAAAGATGGAAAAACATTGAAACAGCAGCAGAATTTGAGTCAATCGCTGTAATTAAAAGTGGATGTTCGCATGTCAATTGTAGGCTTATTTGTCATCGCGGATTATTGTATGTTATTAACGCCTTCATCTATTGATTTGCAGTATTGTTCACATCGATTACCGATTACGATTTGATTTTATTTTGCATAGTTTTTGCTTTTCTGTCGCACTTCCGACAATGTATGCTTGCAGCTCAACAAAAATACTGGTTTTTTTGATTGAATTTGCGAAAACAACATTTTATTGATTTACGCAACTTTTAATTCGCTTCGATGTGAACCAATAATGAATAAATTCCGCTACGCAATATTGTTGTAAAACATATTCTGTATGTGAAAAACAAAATAACTTGTTTCCTTTATAAGTTTTTTTCTGTTTTTTTCTGTATTACTTTTCATTAATGCCATGCAATCACATTTTTTTTGTTGTTCTGGTTTTAATAAATAAAACTTTGCAAAGCAAATCGAAAACTTTTAAGAATTTTAATGTAAATGCTTTGTAATTTTTTATGTTCCGTAACATAAATTCGCCTTTTTACCGGCCACTCAAATGAAAACAAATCAAAAACTCTGTTTTTTAATTAACAAATCCACATAGAATTGTATGAATTGTAAATTATAGTTAATGAAACAATTTAATTGAATTAAACAAATTAAATTTTAAAATATGCTACTGCTGCTACATAGCTGCCACATTGCTGCTACCATTTTAGCTAGTTTTAGAGAACCGCATAGCTAACGGCATAGCATATTTAAATTTAATCTTAAAGAAAGCAAAAAAACCAAAAACAAAAAAACTTGTTTTTACAAAAAATCCAAAGCAATCATAATTAAAACATTGGCAAATATGAAATGAAAAAATAATTAAATTTTCCATTCAATCCACTTGAATTAAACATTTGACTGAAACTGTCCGAATGTGCATATGTTCGTAACAGTTCGTAACATTGGAATGCGGTGTGGTACGGCAAAGAGCTGTAAAAAATGTAAGCAAAGTGATCTGCTTAAATACAGTTTTTTTAATCATGTTGTTTAAAGATTTCTAATCACAATAAGAATTCTAATTTAATTCTTTTTCCCATACACATATTTTATCTGCAATGAATAATGAAAAAAAAGGTTTTTTTTTATTCAAACCAAGCTTCCTAAGAATCGATCAATTTTTAGAAACTTTTTCATGCACGATATGTTTGCATAGAAAATATTTTAAATTATGTATGTACCGATAGCTAAGTACCTGCCTGGCTTCAATGTTAAGCAAAGTTAAAATAGGCACCTTATAGGCATTGTCACCTCATATGCAACTGAATTGAAATGGCTACCGCGATTGTACTATTTGACCTCGTTAGAGTTTTCCTTTTAAGAGCTTTCATAAGTCACAATTGAGTGCGAATAAGCAATAAACCACAGTACTTCTCAAAGCCAACAAAACCCATGCCATCGGTAAAATTCAGCTTGATTTATAACCCAGAATCATGGACAATTGAACATTCGGATGTTCTCCATTCAGAGAAGCCGTGGCGCATATTTCAATGAATTTCCCAAATAATGGCCTCAATAAGTTTTTAAAATGAATACAAAATTTCTATGATATCTCGCACACACAGGGTGCCTTCCAAAATGTATCAATACGAAGTTTGTATGCAATTCTACTACTGTATATAAACTATGTAGATATGCAAAGTAACCAAACAATGCATCAACTATAAATCCGATGCCTGATTGCTTTATGACTGCGTTAAAAATACACATTGACGACGTTTTGAAACAGAATACATTGTATATATTTTGTACAGCGGCATTATGAAACACGATACTTTGTTCAAACACAAAGCAACTTACATTTTCGAAGGCAGCCACATTTTCTTGTTTAAATGTAAATATAAAGTAAAGTCGCCATAGTTGTACAGCGGTAGTGTGTTAGCTCATTAGACGTGAAATCACGGTTCAAACCCCAGATCAGACATCGCCAACAAAACGAAATATAAAAAAAATATTTCTCCGGCGCCTGCTTCTCAGCAGATTTCAGGCAAAAACCGCTGAGACTAATTAAAAATGCCATGAAAAAAATTTCTCAAAAATCTGCCGATCGGAATCGACGTTAAACTGTAGGTTCCACTACTCATGGATAAAATTAACACATCCAACATAAGTGATAGGAGAAATTAGGTTGTAGTGACCAATTAAGTAGAAACGATTTGATTTCAATGTTTAGTTTCTGGAATGAGGAAATCAAATCATCACAACATGCCTACCTAACAGCTAGACCGATATCTGTTTATTTAGCTCTAATGAGTTGAGATCAAATGGGACTATGTTCAAGCCCAGTATATTTGGAAATTCAGGACAATAAGAACACTAGGCTTGATATGAAAGTAGTTTCCACACTGCTGATGGGGTCAAAAACCCATCAGTGAAATGGAAAGTGCAGTTTGGAAGAATACAATTGGCGAAATGGTAAAGGAAAATTGTAGGAGACTCTTTTATTTTCCAATTTTGTTTGTTGCAATACAGGAATAGCTTTTTGACCGCCTATTGCAGATGTAAATAATACCGAATAAAGATCTCCCAAGCTGAATACTTACATATATTCTGTGATTAGAGGAATTACGTGAAAATGATTCTGTCCGGCGTTAAAGCAGTTCGAAGGGATATACCACGTGCTTATCAAACAAAAGACAGGGAGTCAGTATAAGAGGAGATAAAAGCCAATGCATTGGAGGGTATATTATAGGGATAGCTTATATAGGCTGAAGCAGTACAATAGTTCTTCTTTTTGCAGTATTTAAGCGCCTCAACAAAACAACACAATCAAACCCGTTCCATTCTCAAAATTTCATGGAATTATTTTCTATTCAAACGAAATTTCCACAGACTGATAGACGTATTACTAGGCTATGAAAGTAAACTAACATGACTCGTATATGGGATTAGTACAGAATCTCAAACAGATCAAACAGCTCCAACAAAATGAAATAAAAAAACATATTTTTTCGGCAATTTCCTCTCAGCAGATTTCTGGCGAAAACTATGTAAGTAAATAGAAAAATTGCAATGAGAATTTTCTCAAAAATCGGTCGTTCGGAGTCATCCTAAAACCGTAGGTCTTGCCACTCATGTATAAAATTAACATACGCAACATAAGTAGTGTGAGAAGCTACTTAGGTTGTAATCTTTGCTGAAGAATTCTAATGACTATGAATTATGTATATATGTATGTACGAGTATATATGTGATAGTAAATTTATTTCCTTATTAGATTTAGGGACACAGCTGTGATGCAATCTTATTAAAAAATTTTAAAATTTTGGGTGTGGTTTTTCACTCTGTTTTTGTTTTATACTTTTGCAAACAAAACTTAATTGCTTTTAATTAAAGTTACTAGACCTACAAATTATTTTAAGATTCGATCTTAAAACAATATTTCACACTTAAAGTATTCAAATGAAAATGAAAACAAATTTTCAACATACTGCAACTAAACAGCCTTGACAAATTCTTGTTCTTTTTTCCTTTTTTTGTCATCGTTATGCTACCAATATTTTAATTTTATTTACTAAAATACCTTTTCAACAGCTGTTCCAAAACTAGAACATAGACTAACAGCAAATAAATTATTCAGTTACACTTGTTTTAAAGATAAGAACCGCATAAAATATGCGTATTTAAATGGAAAATAGTCTGAAAGACTTAGAACACAAACCTGTTTTGCGTAAATGTTCCACAATAACTTATGTTTTCTGGCTGTTGTTCATATCAGCAAAAGCTATTAGCCATTACACTTTAAAGCCATAATTTGCAAGAATGTTGTTAAACTGCATTAAATAAATTACAATGGAAGTGGTGGAGAATATATATGGAAACGCCTTCTATTTAAAAGCAATTGAATATTTATTGAATAAAAATGAAAATGAAAACTAAAAAGAAATTTAAAAAATAAAATGAAACATTGTTGTTGAAACATTTTATGCAGCCATCTTGACAAGATCTCTTGATAAAGCTTAAAATATTTTTTTTTATTAAAAAAAAATAAAAAAATCATGATTAAGTGGCTCTATTGTATTTTTAGTTTTTAAAATTAAAGAAAAAGAAAAAACTCTAAAGATTAATGATTTATTTTATTTAAGAAATCAAACAACAGATTAAAAACCTAATGTTTTAAGGTGTTATAATTGGTTTATTATTAAATCAATCAAAACTCTCTAATTTATACGAAGAAAAGAGCTTTTAACGCCAAGTCAAACGCTTGAACAAATGACAGGCAAATGAAATGATGACTTTATCTAGATTTCTTATTAACGTTTTAAAAGCGTGTTTATTGTTATCACATGTCAAAAGAAATGTTTTCATTTATTTTATAAATCTATTGTTGGTCTACAACGTATTAAACTGTATGAATTTCATTGAATTTATAAAAAGAAACACACGAGCTTTATTCAACCAAATACGTACGACACATTGATGGACAATATTTTGCCATTTTTAGGGTGAAGCTATTACTCCATGAGTATAAAATTCCGGGTTTTTTTCTCAGGCCTTTACGAAATTTAAACATGGACATGGACTTTATTTCATCCAAGAATAACCGTACATTGCCTGTAATAACCGTACATTGCCTGTAATAACTTTTTCTTTTATTTTTCAATTAAATATTTAAATTATCAACCCATGTCAGTCATGTGGCCTGATAAAGGCTTAAGGGATTACAAGAAATTATTCCAACCATACCTGTCATCAGTTTTATATGCATTTCATAAGCATTTTATTAAGAAAAATGGGGAATTTTTTTTAATTAATTTAATAAGCTTAACTAATGATTTCAGACATGTTTTTAGATATGCTACCGGCACCAAGAGTGAAATTATAAATAATTGCACATCATGACAAATAAAATATTACATGGGAGTGTCATCATCGGATAATGAGAATCCCTCCTCTGTTGTTGATGAGTTGAACGAAATTATTTCAAATCTTAATTGATTTTAATGAAATTAAAAATAAATAAACTGGAATTATAGCATAACTTACAGCACAATAAACCATTTAGGATAACAAACAAACAATTAAAATGATGATTACGAAGATTCACATTATAAACCATTTACTGGAACCTTTAAGTGGAAAAATTTCATAAGCCATGGTAATCCATGTAGTCAACAAAATATTCATCAAATGGCTGTCACTGCTTTGATGTCAGGTCATTTAACTTTTCCGGAAATTTTCGATTGCTTTTTCACATTAATGTACAGCCACATTTATATGTATAACCTGTGTGATCTGTGAAATTGGTTCTGTCTTATACACATCAAAGAGAGATTTAAGAAAACTCCAAAGAAAATTGAAAAGATAGCGTTGCAGCCAGGAATCGTTTATTGCACACGCTAAGTGGCGGGTTTCGTACATAATACATACATACATAATTGGTCATTATAACTCTACAGTCGGGATTGCAACCTAGCTTCAAACACCACTTATACAGTGTGTGTTAATTTCATACATGAGTCGCAAGGACCTGCAGTTTAAAGACGTTTTAGATTTTTGAGAAACTTTTCATGGCAATTTTTATTTACACTCAGAGTTTTTGCCAGAAATCTGCTGAGAAAAAGTCAATCGAACTTTGATCTAGGATTTGAACCGTGGTCTCACGTTTGATAAGCCACGGCAAGGAAGGAAACTAGCCAGCAATCCATTACATTGAGGCAATAAGAGAAATTGATTAAAGTAATCAGAAATGTAAAGTCGCCGTGGTCTAATAGGTAGTGTGTTGGCTTATTAGACGTAAAGCCCTGGTTCGTATCCCAGGTCAGGCATCAATACGAAATATGAAAAAAGATATTTCTTCGGTGATTCCCTCTCAGCCGATTTCTGGCAAAAAATCTGAGAGTAAATAAACCTGCCATGAAAAAGTTTCTCAAAAGTCTGTCGGTCGGTGTCGACGTTAAACTATAGGTCCCGCCACTTACGTATAAAATTAACGCACACAACATGAGTGGTGTGCGAAGCTAGGCCGTAATCCTGACTGAAGGGTTGTAATGACCAATTATGTATGTATGTATGTGTGTAATCAGAAATGTTTTACGGAACATATCTTTTGGCGTTCTAGTGAAAATATGCTTAAAGACGTTTCAGATTTTTGAAAAACTTTTCATGGGAATTTTATTTACTCTTAGAATTTTTGTCTGCTGAGAAGAAGGCGACAAAGATATATTTTTTTTTTTCATATTTTCGTTTTGATGTCTAACGTGGGGTTTGTACCATGTCCTTACGTCTAATATGCCAACACACCAGCTACTAGACTACGGCGACTACAGATTACGTCTACATGTCCTCCAGATCCCGTTGAAGAAACACAAAAACTCCGTTATACTGTTCTTGTAATGAATACCGTTCACAGCCACTGATATTTCGGCATCTGCTTTAAAAAACCAAAATCCAGAGCAGAGATTTGCTCATTGTAAGTGCATTTGTTTCTCATAAATTTTCTCATGAAGATTTTCAAAGTCCAAATTGAACAATTCTGGGTGTATATTCACTATGCCACTTAGATGGAAATGAACACATTAAGAGAAAATGATTTTTTCATAAATTTGGCTCTTTCTTCACTTAGTTTCATTACCCATTGAACAAACTGTTGACGCTTTTCATGGCCTATTGGCTAGTGCTCCTAAGTCAGTTGAATTCCGCAAAAGTCTTAGTACTCCAATATATTTTGACAAATAAAGTCCCCACAGGCTTAATACTCTTGCACAAAGTTCCGATATGACTTCAAGAAATTATTTAGGAGATCATTTGAAAGAACGGTTACAGAATCGCTAAACCTCAAACAAAAGTCAACCGAAAAACTTGCTCATGGTGCCACCAAAATACACTAAACAAAATTTGTATATTCAATTTTAAATGGATTAAATGTAGTGCTTGACCTTAAGGGATATTCTATATATATATATATACTAAACACAAGGAATAACATTTTCATATATTAGGCCTTTGAATTTTAAATTTACTCTGGGTTCCCCTTGGGGGTACCTATGTAGTCATCTGAAACATTTCTCCTTATTTTTCTCTTGTTTTATGAAAAACATTAAAAAATTGTTTGTTTTTTTATAAAACAGAAATAAATTAATAAAATAAATGTATAAACTATAAATCGATGGTCTCATGTAAAAACGCCCTAACTACACTTTTTTCGAAATTGATTTTTTCTGTGATTTCCATGTGTATTTGTGTTAAATGCATTAGGGCCTTTTTAAATGGGACCAACGAAATGTTTACACAAACTTTTGGCTAAAATTCATGAAATTGCTAAAATATATTGACTGTACTAAGACTTTTGCTGTCCACTGTATGTAGGAGGAATTTTTTCTGTCAAAATTCACTGCACAGTACTGCATGAAATTTAAAGTTGTTGAGCATGATACCTGCTGGTTAGAGCTATATGATGCTCAATGAAATTTGAAGTTGCTGAGAATGATGCCGCAGAAATGTTATATTCGGCAACACTCTTGTTTACAGCAGCAAGATTTCAAGATACCGTTCCTGTGCGTCGTACTGTCTTATTTAATGTCAATGTTTCTTAAAAATATTCATTTAAAACCATTAAAAAATGTAGAGAAATTAAATCTTGTAAACATTTCCCACAAGTTTATTGTAACAAAAAAAATTTTTAAAGAAATCATGTTCATTTAAAAATAAATGAAGAAAATAACCGGTAGTCCACATTTAATACCATTTTTGTAAGAAGTTTGTATACAAGAAAGAAATTAAACACGGTTAAAACGTGACAATTTGACACAAAATATTCGCTTGAATTTATTGACATTTATTTATAAACTTGTCTTGTGTTGTTTTAAGCCTCATGTACAACACATAACAACACATTCAATGCAGAGACAAGGATCAGCGGTTTGTTTTTTTTTACTTTTAATGCAAAACCAGTTCGTTTAGAAATTGAGAACATCACTGATCGCTGATCTTAAAATGTCTATTGGCTTCATTCTTAAGCTTAATATTGTAAAACAACAAACAAACACAGGCTTTTTGTTGTCATTTTAAGAAAAAAAAATTGAGAAAAAACAGAACATTAAAGTGTGTTAGTCAAGCCAGTTTCAAAGACATTTAACGGCAGAAAGCAAAAACAAACGTTAACTTTCTTATAAACAAAAATTGAAAAAAAAACATACAAATTGCATTTAAACAATTAAACTTGTTTTCTAAAATGACATTTAAAATATTAACGAAGTTTTGTTTTCTGTACAGATTAAAATCTTTCAAAAAAATATGAGTTTTTTTCTCAAAATGTTCAAAATAATGAGAAAAAATCTACAATATTTGTTAATACGTGTATATTTTTTTTGTGTGTTAATTAATGAATTAAATTGTAATAAACGAGTACGAAAAGAAAAAAGAAAAATTGTAAATTTGTTAACATTGTTGCTGGCTCTTGTAAAAAATACGCAAAGAAAGAGAAATTATGATCACTCAATGAGGAAGGAGAGAGTAGAGTAATGTAGAAAGATCTACTTGCTGTAAAAATCATTAAAAAAACAACAATAATTAATTAAACAAAGAAATAATGTTTAATTAACGCCATTAAATCTTAAGCTATGACGTAGTAACAGTGGCACGTGTGCCAATAAAACTGCAATTGATTCAATTTAAGTCGCCGTAGTCTAGTAGACGTAAAGTCAGGGTTCGAGCCCCAGGCCAGATATCACAACAAAATACAAAAAGTATTTCTTCGGCGACTTCCTCTCAGCAGATTTCTGATAAAAACTCTGAGAGTAAATAAATCTGTCGTTCGGAGTCGACTTTAGGTCCCACCGCTCATGTGTAAAATTAACACACACAACATAAGTGGCGTGAGAAACTAGGTCGTAATCCTGACTGAAGGGTTGTAATGACCAATTATGTATGTATGTATGATTCAATTTGATTTTTATTAATAATAGAAACACAGAAATTAAAAAAAAATTAAATTAAAAAAAAACTTCAACGTTAAACGAAAAACATATGGAAAAAATTCGATTTTCTGGCTAATGACTATAATTTTAACACAATTTCACATTAGGTTCGTTGCTTAAGTCTATTGTTTTATAGGTCATTAGGTTTGGTTCTTAAATCTTCAGCAATTAAGCAAAGAGTCAAAAAGTTAACAAAAGATAAACGATCATAGACAACAACATACGTTCGTTGAATTGACTCCTGATCAGTTGGCAATTGTCGCTAAAGTTCATCAAAAAAAAAAAAAACATGTTCTGTCATGAGTATCATTTCTATATGAATGAGTGCTTGAGCAAATAAAACCGTCGCGCTTGAGGTGATACTAATCCATATGAGATCCAAAAGCAACCAATACATCACAAAAAAGGATCGGTTTGGTATGGATTTTGGTTGTTATTCCTTTGAGAACATGTTGACCAGGATATCATTGTCAACGGCGAGCACTATAGTTCAATGATTAGATTACTTCTGAAGATACTTCTGATTAGATATTCCTTGTAGTCGCCGTAGTCTAGTAGGTAGCGTGTTGGCTTATTATACATAAAGCCAGGGTTCGAGCCCCAGGCCAGACATCAAAACAAAAAAGTATTTCTTCGGCTACTTCCTCTCAGCAGATTTCTGGCAAAAACTCTGAGACTAAATAAAATTGCCATGAAAAAGTTTCTCATAAATCTGTCGTTCGAAGTCGACTTTAAACTGTAGCTCCCGCCACTCATGTCTAAAAATTAACGCACACAACATAAGTGGTGTGAGAAACTAGGTCGTAATCGTGGCTGAAGAGTTGTAATGACCAATTATGTATGTATGTATGATTAGATTGCTTCTTTAAGCTGAATTGTATGACCCGGACATAAACGATATGTTGTTTCAATAGGACAGCTCATGCCATACTGGATATTCTGCACAAACGATTTGAGGGCATAATTATCTCACGCGTAGGGTAGAACTGTTTGCCAAGATTAAGTGATTTGACTTTCTCACAGGTGGATGCGAGGAAAAACGCAAATCACAGCTAATGTCAAAACCAACATAACCAATATCTTGGGTTAAACTCAGCTACATATCAAGCTGAGCCAGAGTCATGGAACACTAAGCACTTCGTATGAGCTTCACACAGAGAAGCCGTGGCGTACAGTTGAACGATATTATATTCCACACATATTATATTATATTCCTATTAGACTTTCGAAAGCAATAAAAATTTCGATAATATATCGCATACATACATACATACGTAATTGGTCATTACAATCCTTCAGTAAGGACTGCGATCTGGCTTCTCATACCACTTATGTTGTGTGCGTTAATTTTATACGTGAGTGGCGGAATCGACAGTTTAAAGCCGACTCCGAACTTCATTGAAATTTTTTATTTACTCTCGGAAGTAAGGAAGTCGCCGAAGAAATATTCTTTCAAATTTTGTTTTATTGGAGTTGTTTGACTTTGCGTTCGAACCGTGGCCTCACGTCTAATAAACCGTTCCGCTAAACCGTTCTGCAACAGCTGTAAACCATCCTGGTGTTTGCTGGGTTTAAGGGCTTTGATAACCGACTGAAATTAATCAGAAAGATTTATTGAAGTCGTCGTAGTTTTGTAGGTAGTGTGTTGGCTTATTAGACGTGAGGCCGCGGTTCAAGCTCCAGGCCAGACATCTCCAACGAAGTGAAATACAAAAAAGTATTTCTTTAGGCGACTCCCTGTCAGCAGATTTCTGGCAAAAGTTCGAAGAGTATTTAAAAAATTGCAATGAAAAGTTTCTCAAAAGAAATCTATTCTATGGAGTCTGAGTTAGACAGCAGGTTTCGGCACTCATGTTTAAAATCAACACATCCAACATAAATGGTAGGAGAAACTAGCTTGTAATTCTAGCTCAAGGGTTGTAATGACCAATTATGTATGTATGTAAATCGGCAATATGTCATTGGGAGATTAGTTTGTGAAACACAATTTAAAATTTACAACAACACTGAAATTTTTTTAGTTATGTTTTATGAAATAATTTTGAATAATTTTTCTTACATAAAATTTTAATAAATTTTTTTTTTGTTTTTTTTAGGTATGTTTCAAGAATTTTATTTTAATTTCTATATACAGAGTAAGTTAAAGCTTTATTAACCTTTAAGAAATCTTAAGAAAAATGTCTGCAGAAATTTTAAATATAATTCTACTTTATAAGGTGTTCAGGTATAAACGCCATTATTGAGCTCAATATTTCATATAAAGTTTCAATTAAGAATTGCGCAATAAATACGCAAATTATTACAATATTAAGTAAAACTTAAAATGCAGCACTGTTATAAATGTGTTTAGAAGGCATATTACAATTAGTCGAACACTTTTTATTGATATCTGACAACTCAAATGTCAACAACGACAAAAAAAATTGGTGAAACAACCAGCTGTTTTGTTTACCAGCTGTCAAATGAATATTGAATTAGCAGCTGAACTGCGTAAGCCTGAACACTTAAAATATTGCACCCAATTAACCGAATATTAACTCAATAAATGTGCACATCTGAACATATTATATTAGGTTGTGCTAGAATTTATGAACCTAAAAAGTGTATATGATAACTGAACCCCATTGTAGAACATTAACATTAAAGCTTATGTTAATGCCTCATAAACAACCTCTATTACCTGTAATGGTGGTGTGGCTAATAGTTTACAACACTTTTTATAGACAATAATTGTTTATATCCACTATTAATTGAACACTTTAAATACGTTAACATTTGCACCTACTGTGCATTTCCATGTGTCTTTCCATGTCTATTGCATTAATTGTGGAATTATTAACAGTGCAATGGTAGTAACCAGTTAGCAAGTATTATTAATAAATAATCCATTATCTGTGAAACAAGATCTCATGAGAGATTTATTTTTATAAAATACGTTGTATAAGCCATATAAAAGTTACCTTGAAGTTTAAACGTCCTTGCGTAGCAATTAAATTTAATTGTTAAATGCAGTTTAAAGTGACTAATCATAACACAATGATAAGTTAAGTTAAGCCGGTTTTCATAATAACATTTGAATAAAAGTTTTCTTTGACAAGATTTCTTCATAAGAAAAAAATTATTAAATGTCCTGCAATAATCTCTACAAACATGACAACTTTCTCCCTTGTAATGAAAGTAAATTGAAAAATGAAATTAAAAATAAAAACGATTATATTTCCTCCATTATACCATCCATTTAAAGTCATTGACATTTTGTTTTATAATTAGAAAAAATCTACAACAACAACAACAACAACAACTAGAAAGCAAAGAAAATGTAATGAAGTTTTCCTCTTCTCTTCCTTTTATTTAAATTTCCATCATCTAACATTTAACAACAAAACATTGAAGCGTGAAAATAGTTGTCAGTAGCAGTCGATTATAAACACAATAAAAAAATTACATTTTGACGAAACGTTCGAAACAAAAAAGCCACGTAACTTTTACGTATATATGTTGACTGAACTCCAGGTTATGCTTTTTAAAGTGCAGATTAGGCATTAAACTTAATACCATATGAGTGGCTGTCATATTTTCTTTTCCTTTTCCACATGATAAATAACTTTTAACAGCTTTAAGCCAGGCTGGTTGCTTAACAAACAAAAATCAAAATAAATTACTTTTGAATAAATGGTGTTACGGTCAAGTGTAAATTGGAAAACTATTCGTAATCGTTGTGTAATTTTTCTACTTTTTTAAGGATTGGTTTGGCTTTTTAAGCGATTTTGTGAAGGTAGTTTTGAAAGGTTTTCCCATTAATTTGATTTAAATAGGGCGTATACGTAATAACGAAAATGTATATAAAGTTGCAGGTTATACACTTACTATTATACTTACACATTGAAATTAACGAAGGAGAAAATATACATATGTAGTTATCATCTAGTTCGACTGCATTGAAAATGTTTTTCGATTATCAAAAATCAAAAGGTGGCTGGGTGACTTATTTCAATGTAAGCCAGAAGGATTGAATCCGAATCGTGGCTTATCTTGTATTAGCATTCAGTAACGATTTACTAAGAGATTTGTGGTATTCTCAGGTATTTAAATCCTACGAGCTGCTCTAACACTGCCAAACTCTAAGATCTGACCAATTTTCACAACAGGACTTTATGCAGGAACAGTCTACCAATGAACAAGACCAGGCTATTCATCTCGTTTGATTCTCCTACGTTTGTCTTTTGTCTTTATCTTATAGTCGTGTCCTCTGTATCAAGTAAAAAATAACAAGGAATATTCTTTTAAAATCGTGAAAGATTGCTGAAAATCAGGGAACGATGTATTAAGGCATTCAACAGTTAACTTCTGGAGGGTTTCTGGTTACAACAAAATAGAAAGATGCATTTGAGAACACTGGTTTACCAATCATTACTACGACATAGACATTTTTTTGTTTTTAAAAATCGATTTGTCTCGGCATTTGCCAGTAGAAACAAGAATTTAATTTAAAAAAAATCACAACGAAATTGTCGAATATGATGGCTCACGTCTCATATTCATATTTATTTATTAAGTCTTATGTCTGCAAATATTAGACAATATCTTAAGAGAATGTAGGACTCAATTAGCAAAAGTTCCTAACTATTATTATACGGAACACATGTACAGCGAAGTAACTACAGAAAACTTTTTATCCCACAACATAACAAAGACTTGATTCATGATACTTAGGCAAAGCAAAAGTAGAGGAGATGCTCTTTTACAACCTTGTGTTAAGGAATTTTAAAAAGCAGCCACTAGAACCCTAGGAAGAATGTATGCAACAACGATAATGGTTCCATATTATGCTGGATGTCTTTGAAGGACATATAAAAACAGTCAACAGTTGCTCTCAAGGGTGGCTTATGGACACAGAGAAATAGAAAGTATCAGCATATATAAGTGAGGCACTTAAAAAGCTAACACTCCTACTTCTTAGAAAGAAAACGAGCGTGAGAATTTTTTGAAATTAAAAAAGGAACAGAGAGGCACAAAACAGTTTTTACTAAAAATGAAATTCCTTTTAAATACAACGCTTATGCCAGCTATATATACGCTGTAGCTTTTCAACTTCTTCTATGGTTGCAACATAACACAAATCTAATTGCGTGTTTATGGCTGTATGCCCCAAAATCTTTTTCACATTCTAAACTGTCAATAAAAAAAAAACCAAACTAAACTTGTTTATGTTAGAGTGACAGTTTAACTCCTTTTTTAGAATGTAATTACACCCTTAATATGACGACTACAAATACACGAATTTCAAGCACGTTAGCCAAGCATACACACACAAATACCTGAGGCTCTTTGGGCAAAATCATAAATTAGAGGACGTTTGTAAAACTATTGTGTATGACAGGTTGGCATGCACGACCAATAAGAATGGCATGAATATGTGTCTTTAAAGTACATGTTTTATGTCATTCTTATTGTAATGCTCTATATATTTTAACAATATATGTAAGTAAGACATTATTATTGCAACTGTTAACGAAATACTTGCAACAAAACAAGCAGAAAAAAAAAACAAAAAAAATTCGTTATTTTTTTTTTTTTCTAAAACACAAAAATAATGAAACATTCAGTCTAACAAATGTAATACATGTACTTTGACACAACAATAGCATTAGAAGAATGTGTTAATATTGCAACAACAGTAACAAAAACAAAAACAACAACAACAACAACATAAAAAAAATTGGAAATTGAAAAAAAGACAAAACAAAACACCAACTGATGGTGAATTGCCAACATGTTGACAACTGCAACACAACAAACAAAGCAAAAGTAAATTTAGCAACAAGACTCCCGTATGTGTATTAAGCATACAGCAGCAGCCACAAACATAAAAGCTGCAAACGACATGTGTTCATAGGCACCAAACAAATCAGCCGCACAGTATATAGTTCAATAAAATTGTATGAAAACAAGAAAAAACAAAAAAAAAACAATTTTTTGTTGTCTTTTTTTCTTTTCTTCTAAAAAAAAAATATGAACAAAAGTAGAGCAAATATTTGTGTAAATCATAAGTATTGTTGTTGTAGAAGAAATTACATTGTTTATGAATTAGACTTGCGCATACGGAGGAAATTAGTGTTAAGCTTAGCCAACCTAAGGGTAACAGCAATTGTATTGTGTTTACTTTATTAACCAGACAAACCAGCAGCCATCATTTGAGGCAAGTACTAGTTGTAGTAGTAGTAGCAGTCGTAGTAGTAGCCGGTAAACAATCTAAACTACAAACCAACTACAGCTTCATTTTCAAAAAAAAGGTGGGGTTTACAGATTTTATAAAAATAAAAACAAAACAAAAAAATCAAATCACAAGAAATATAATAATAATACAAGTGCATATATACATACATACATACATGCATACATATGTACATAAATACCAAATGAGGAATTTATTAACTGACTATTACAAATACAGTTTCCTGTAGTCAACGCCTTTTTTTCTTTTCTTTTTTGCCAACATGTTTCTGCTTATAGCCGCTGTATTACTTACTACTCTCTGTGTCTCAATAACCACTGAGAAATTGTTGTTCAATTGTTGTACGTATGTATGTGTGTGTGTGTGTTTGTATAACCATTTATTTCTTCTTTATGAAGAAAGTGTTTATGCCATGGATTTCCTTGTTAGTGCATCATTATGTAAGTAGGTTTATAGTCAAAAGAAGACCAAACATTTCCACCAAAACCAGCCATTCAACCGAAAGTGGTTATATTAGTTGATATTTTCTAGTTGATTTATTTATTTGTGTCTATTGTGTGCAATTATTATGCCAATTATTTAAATTGCTTTACCCGTAACAATTGATCTTTTGTCTGTAATGCCTTACCATCAATTAATGTTCAATATTTGTTCATTTAAAGTTTTAAATTTTTTAGAGAATTTAAATCCTTAGCGAAATTAAAATGACATAATTACAGCTGTTCCCATGAAAATGTTGCAACTAAAAGTCTTATGACTTTTATGACATTAAAACTCATTTAGAAATGCTATCATCCACCTAAAGTAAGGTATGCCGTATTCAGTCAACAATACTTCTGATTTAAATTAAATAAATCGGAACAAAGTAAACTAAGTTCTTAGTAAATTGCTACTTTCCCTCTTAAAGCACCTTGTGCAATGGGTCAATTCGACCTCCGGGTACTGTACTTGTCTTATTTGACAAGTACACGTCCTCTAACCTAACATAACCTAACCTAAATTGCTACTTACTTAATACTAGACTACGGTCTTAATTAAAATGTTTTAAAAGGATTTTTTTTGGCTATTATAACAGCAAAATCTGTCAAAATTATCTGCAATCGATTCAGGGCAAATTTTTCTTTCTCAAAAAAAAACAAACTGAGCCAACAATTTTTGCTTTAACTGTACTTTTGTTTCTACATGCTTGCTACTAAAGTATTCTATGACACTGAGCCCCTAAAATCTCCATAATCCTGTAGGTAGTATGTTCGCTCCCCGACTCAGACATATTGAACAAAATTAAAAAAATTTTCTTTTGGAGACTTCCTATCAGAAGCCTACTGGCAAAAACTCTGATAGTTAAGCTTTCGGTCTTGCCATTCATAGATAGAATTAACACTCAGAACATGGGTGGTATGCAAAGCTAGGTTGTAATACAGTGTAAAGAGTGTTTACGACATATTAAGTAAGTAAGGCTATCCCCTATTACAAGCAAATCCATCTCTGCTCTGTCCACCTCTTCTCTGTCCACCTCTTCTCTGTCCATTTCTTCTCTGTTCATCTCTTCTCTGTTCATTCCTTCTCTGTCCATCTCTTCTCAGTCCACCTCTTCTCTGTCCCTCTCTTCTCTGTCCATCTTTTCTCTGTCCACCTCTTCTCTGTCAATATCTTCTATGTCGGCCTCTTCTCTGTCCATCTCTTCTCTGTCCTTCACTTCTCTGTCTTTCACTTCTCTGTCCACCTCAGCTCTGTTTATCTCTTCTCTGTCCATCTCTTCTTAGTCAATGTCTTCTGTGTCGATCTCTTCTCTGTCCATCTCTTCTCTGTCCATCTCTTCTCTGTCCATCTCTTCTCTGTCGATCTGTTCTCTGTCCATCTCTTCTCTGTCCATCTCTTCTCTGTTCATCTCTTCTCTGTCCATCTCATCTCCATCCATCTCATCTCTGTTCATCTCGTCTCTGTCAATCTCTTCTCTGTCAATATCTTCTCTGTCCGTCTCTTCTCTGTCAATCTCTTCTCTGTCCATCACTTCTTTATCCCCCTCGTTTCTGTCCATCTCTTCTCAGTCCCATTTTGATGCATAATTGTGTATCCCAGATCAGCTGCACCCCTCTAGGTAAAGCTTAAGCAGTCATTTAACTATTCATCAAGTTATTTATTGCATGCTAATGAATCCTGCCTTAAGGAAAAATATCGATTCACATTCTCATGGGTCATTTCGTAAAAGGTGGGCATACGGAAAGACTTCACTCACTTGCTAATGACTTCAATTGAAGTGATTGATATTTTGTGAAGGATGAGGTTATTGCTCTCGTCATATGCCAATATATTCCTCCTCCTCGATACAGACTTTACTCATTTGATGCATCCCTTTTCAATGATTAAATCAGCAAACCATACTTCACAATGCCTATTTTAAACTTACACGCTGGTTTATAGATTGATTCTAAGGGAGCCATTAACGATGTCTCACTTGGCACACTGCTTCTATCGTTACTTAACATTAAAACGTCCTTAGAGTTTTTTAACTTGAAGGCTGGTTCCCAACTTAAGCATAAGGAAGTTATGTTTTAAAGCGAACTCCTAATACTGTTTACGAATTTAGTTCATAAGGACCTGTCAGTACACTCTTGGGCATAGTTTCGTGTGGCTTGTATCACAACTTTCACATTGTAAAAGTCAAACACACTAAACAAAATTATTAAATGCTTTCGATCGATTGTTTAAGTCAAGTGAAATTAATTAAATTTTGCATTTCTCGAAAACTAGTTTTCAATATTTATCACCCAATGCAATCGTTATATAATCATTAAATATCATTCGTGTGTTATATAATAATAATTTATTTTATTTTTAATAATTCTTTTTTAATCTTTTATTATAAGAAAGCAAATGCCAAACATATCATCCAGATTTTTTTAAGACTTCTTTTTAAAAATAAATGTCACTTAATGTTAATGAGCAAAACGGGTCCATTTAAGAATTATTAAACATTGTCCATCAATAAATTTAAACAACAAACAAAAAAAGAAGAAGAATTAAAGCAAATAATGATTTAAAAAAGAATATTTTTGCTAAAGAAATTCGTATAATTATTGCATAAAAAAAACAAGTAGAACTAATAGGAATAGCAATAAATTTCGATAATCTGTGATACAATAAGAATGAAAAATATCTCTATAATAATAGACGTGTTATCACTGTCCACATAAAATTCGGTCACATTAAAGACAGCATTTGAGAAAATCTGAAGTGAATCTTAAGCGGAGATGGTCCAAACAGACATAATCGAATGATTATCACAGAACCTGGAGAATTCATAATAAAGTCGCTGTGATTTCCAAAAATTCTTTTCCCAATAGATCAGTACACTCAATAGTGTGGTAGATCCTCAAGTGCTACTTTCTTCTGTGACATAAAGTTGTGTATATACCAGAGATCAGCAATGAGTATTCAAAAAGATGAGTAGAGCTGAATCATAATCATAATTTCTGATACTTATACGCATACATACTCATTTTAATATCATAGTCATACTACTCATATTCAAAGTTTGAAATACTAATCGTACTCATACCTAACAATACGCATGATGTTGTTGATTTCGGCTCTCCTTTACTCAACATTTACAAGAATCACGAAATAAGTATGATTCGCGGACGAACACTACAATACTCACTAGAAGATTGTGTGTTTGCTTTGCTTGCTGTCTTGACTAAGACTGTAAATTTTGATGGATGATTCAAATCACTCGAATCCTTTATGAGTATTATAAGTATTTTTCTAAATTTATGAATCTGAATGAGTAGGCGTATGAATCAAACATAGTTCGAGTGTTATGAGTTTGATGTCTACGTTGTACTCATATTCATTGCAACCTGTACTTATAAACAATATTGTAGTGAGTACGAATGAATCAGAGTAGTTAAAATTCAATACTGTTACTCACTCATACTCAACATTTCATGAGTACTTATGAGTAGCGAAAAAACGAATCATTGCTGGTCTCTGGTATATACCCTGTATGTTTTTCTCTCTTCTTTACTCTGCAACTCTTGCAATAGTTACTGATCAGATAACCAAATCCAATGACCTAATCCAATAACACCATGATCAGTAAAAACTACATCAACAACGACGAGTGTATTATTTAAAAGTATGGACAGGCTTTCTGTGTCAGAATTATTTATTTTTCACTACTCCCAAGCTAGAAGCTTTTCAAAGCTATTTCCAATATAGAAAATTCGACTGTCAACCGGAATTTCCAGGCATATCGCTGAGATATCTAATGCAGTATGAAATATCGTGATCGGCCTGTATGGTCGACAATTCCTTTTTTTAACTAAAACTCATAATCAGAACTAACACTGTGTACTGTGTTGGAATACCATAAAGTAAGTTACAAGAAGAGGTATGTAGTGTATTGGCTTATTAGGCATGAGGTCACAGTTCAAACCCCAGGTTAGATGTCTCCAACAAAACAAAATATGAGAAAAGATTTCTTCGGCAACTGCTTCTCAGCAGATTTCTAGCAAAAACTCTGAGAGTAAATAAAATTGCCATGAAAAGTTTCACAAAAATATGCCATTCGGAGTCTACTTTAAACTCTATGGCGTGCCACCCATGTATAAAATTAACACTCACAACATAAGTGGTGTGAGAAGCTAGGTCGTTATCCAGACTAAAAGTGACCAATCATGTTATGTATTTAGGTACATAGGTTGATGCAACTCAATCATCATGCAGGCTTGTTGTGCATTTACCATTAGGAATACCGCCTAACTTTCTATATGCAGTCTGTATCTTGTACAGACTTCCTTAACTTCTTTCAGTCCACTCCAATCCCCAAAATATTAAGATCTCGAGTTTACAAAAGCTGGGCAATGACACAAACCATGCTTTGTCATTTTGATGCCCAGTATATATCATTTTCCATTATGTTAATACGAATCGGTTGTACATGTAAGGCTCAAACTTCTCCTAGAGGTTATTAGAAACAATTTTGGAATCTATCTTATAACAGATGCCGTATAAGAAAACATATCCAAAGCATTGCTATGAACCCAGCTGTTTTTTATAAAAAGAACATCAAAATGGGTGTATTGTTCGTAAGTAAGCACGACAATTAAAAAATAATTTGAATTTTATTAAAAAAAATCGAGTTTATGTTTAATAAAAACAGAAAATCGGTTTTTACTTCCTGCATTTGACGCAACCGACAGACAGTTGGCAAAATAGTTTCATGCATTTTTTAAATGCAAAAAGAAAAAAGAGGAATTTAAGAAAAAAAAATTCTAAAAGTTCTCATAATTATTATTGACGTTAGAATACCATATTCACAGTTCAATAAGCTTAAAAAGAAAAACAAGCTCAAAAAGCTTTTAAAGTATGAAACCATTATTCACACATTATTTCTGTATGCGACTGTATATGTAATTTAAAGATTTATTAAGTAGATCGAGATAAAACTTGAGACATTAAAATTGAATAAAAATCAATTTTCATTTAATTACTCATGACTCTTTATACACTACACTACAGTGGTGCAATGCTATAAAGTGGCTGAGAGAAAAAAAATAACACAAAAAAAAACCATGTAATTAAGAGTGTTGAAAATGTGTGTGTCTTTAAAACATTGTTTTTGTGGAATTAATTTGTTTTTGCAAATGGCAAATAAAAATAAAAAAACTTCATGATTAAAATATGCATGCATAGGAAATTAATTGCGCTGAGATAACGCACATACATATGAATATTCGTAGCATGTATGTATATTGCAAAGAGGTGTTGTGATGTTAAAATTCAAAATCATCACTGCAATATATCGGTTGTTGCACTCACATCAGTATGGAAATATTCAGTACTTTAGTACTTTTTTCAGTACTTTTCTATTTCAAAAATACCGCAGTACCTCCTCGACACTTTCAGTACTTTTTTATTATTACATATTTTATGTTTTGCGCTTTTCTACTACTAATGCGTTAGCAACATATTCAACGTAATGCGAAAGCAGCCCCGGTTAGCCAAACGGGCATTAAATGTGCTGTTACGTTTTTACCTTTTAAAAAGTTTAAAATATGAGCTCGTAGATTGCAAATAAACTAAAAATAAATTTGTGTTTTGTTTTCTTTATTATTCGCCGAATTCTGTGTGCCACTGTTCACAACTTTATGAAAACAACAACAATTGCTCTTCTTTGTTATTCCTCTTTGCACTCTTTTGGATAAACAATAACAATTACTAGTGAATTGTTCGACAGATCTTTGTAACGGAGATCTTCAAACCACGATTACTGTCTTCAAACACACCGCGTCTTCACGTAAGACTGACTCAACTTCACTACTCCAGTCGCCTGTTTTGCCTTGCCTTTTATATGGCAACGTAAACAGTCTAATGAATGTTCTTGAAAGTGAATGTGCTTGTCTTTGCCTTTTCGAAATCTCTATAAACATCGTTGTTTACATTTATTCTTGTAGTGCTGTTGCTAAGCAGTTGGTGGTTGTGGGTTCATTTGTTTCTCATGAACTGCATAAGGATTTTCGGAGATTCAAATTCCAAAATTGTGTGTATTCGCTAAGCGATTCAGATAGAAATACGTTTCTTAGGAGAAGATGATTTTTATCAAAAAACAAGCATTGACTTTACTTTGCTGCATTGCCCACTGAACAAATAGTCAGCGCTCTCCATGATTTCTACTGGTTTGAGCAACTGAATAAGCCAAATATCATACGCTTGAAGGTGAAGTTCTTTTGCCAAAAGTTCACTGGGGAGTTGTACATAAAATTGTGAGTTCTGAAAAGCGATGCTGATTTATTATTTCAGAAAATTTCGGCCACACTCTCACTTACAACAGCAATGTTTTAAAGATACCGATGGGTGCCTGCATAACCGTTCCATTTTTAATAAATTCCTTGACCAGTCTTTCTTAACCGAGGTCGGAGTGGTAGCTCTGATATCAAAAAGCTCACTTGAGCACGCACAGCGGTCGGTTGTGATGCCAAGAGGTGAACGCAGTCCCTGTACTGACAAAGTTCCACCAAAAAAAATCAAGGAAGAAGAAGATGTTGATCAGCGCAAGGGCTGCACATCACAAGCACGACTACCCTACACTGGAAACCAGCCAGAAAAATTGATAAAAGTAGCTACATACTTGACATCAATAGATGATAGCTCCGTCAAGCTGATAAGAAATGGAGAGCCAAATAACGTATATCTGCACCTCGCAAAAGATGGGCACTGACAAAGAAAGTGGATAACAGTCTCCTCTTCCTCAGCGGATCTGTATCCACGCCAGAAGTCGTTAAATGGAAGCCGCATCCTTTCCGCGTGTCTTCTTAACCGAAAATTCATTGAAATTTGCTGGAGATATCAATATTACTTGGCAAGTTGCTGTAATAAGTTTCTTATCCTTAATAACTGAAGTAAACATATGGAACAGCTGCTTATTTCAGAGTTGCGATTTGCATAAAAGAAATGGCAGTAAATTCAAAAAGTACCCTCTTACGGAGACACAGCTTATATTAAGTGTTTCTCGAAATCCCAGATCTCTGGTGCTGTTATTTCAGCTGTTGTTAGCCAAGCTGAGTGCTATTGCTTAATCCCCCAATCTTTTCCTAAATCTCTATGTGAAGAATATTGGAATCTTTTGTACAAAAAAAGTCTAGTTGGACATATTCTATGGTATCTTCAAATCATATCTCTTTCTCTCTGTTGTTTCAGCTGTCGTTGGCCACTCAAGATAGTTTTATCAAGCAAAGCTATGTCTTTTCAGTGTTATTATTCACTCTGCAATCTCTTCCTAAGTCTCTCTCTATTTGGGGAATATTGGAATCATGCTTCTGTAGAATAAAATCTAGTTTGTTAGGTTCTAGGGTGTCTTCAAAGCCGAAGTTGTGCCTACGGTCTTAAATCAAGCCTGAAGAACGTTGCTATATGTAATAAAGGGTCCGCCAAATAACTTTTTTTTAAATGCTTTAAAAAAAACTACTGAATATTTTCTCAAATTTCTTTTTTTCATTTGAAAGTACAATCCTTCCGGTTAATAATAAAAAATAATTTCATTCAAATGGCTGCCTCGGCTGGCCATGCAGTAGCCTACACCAGAAGATGCCGCTTTGGGAATAAAAAATAATTTTTTCAGATGAAACTCATTTTGACCTTGGCGGGTATGTAAACAAGCAAAATTGTCGCATTTAGGGTACAGAAAACCCGCACGCATACATTGAAAAGCCGACGCACCCAAAACGAGTCACTGTTTGGTGCGGATTTTGGTCCAGAGGCATAATTGCGCAATTTTTTTCGAAAATGAGCAAGGAGTGGCCGTTACAGTCAATGGCGATCGTTATCGGGCCATGTTGAACGAATTTTTGTTCACAAAAATTGAAGAGGAAGATATTGGCAACATTTGGTTTCAACAGGACGGCGCTACGTGTCACACAGCCGAAGCTACAATCGATGTTTTGCGCCCTGTTTTTGAAGATCGCATTATAAGCCGCAGAGTTGATGTCGTTTGGCCACCTCGAAGCTGCGATTTGACACCGTTGGACTATTATTTGTGGGGTGCCGTCAAAGATAAGTGTTACGCCGACAAGCCAGAGACAATTGACGCTTTAAAGGACAATATTCGTGAAGCCATTGGTGAAATACAGCTGCACACAATCGATAATGTGTTTAAAAATTGAACCGATCATGTAGGCTACTGCATGGCCAGCCAAGGCAGCCATTTGAATGAAATTATTTTCCATTATTAACCGGAAGGATTGTACTTTCAAATAAAAAAAGAAATTTAAGAAAATATTCAGTAGGTTTTTTTTAAAGCATTTTCAAAAAAAAAGTTATTTGGCGGACCCTTTATGTGAAGCATTTGTAAAATAATAAAGGAATGTCCTTTAGGCCTTTGTTTGTCTTTCAGTAACAAACTGACAAGTTGATCATGGAAAGTTGGAATGTGGCCATTACATAAACCAGTTTAGATTTCTAAGCTTGTCAATTATTGATCAAAAAATAGAGAAAATGTTAATGACATGTTGCCCATTGCCCAGATGAGAAATCATTGATAAAGATTGCAACAAAACAATAACAATTATTAATAATGAGTCCAAGGGTATATAAGTTTGAATTGTTTAATAAAAGAGTACTTTTTTCTTTGGTTTACATACCCATTATTAAGTACTAAGTTTTAACTCTCAATTATATGAATCACCTGTGAAAGGCTCATAAAATGAATGAACCATGAGATGAAGCAGCACCATAAGTTAAAAAATCTAAAGTGTTTTAAAAACTTTACGAGCATTAAAGAAGATCCCGATAAGGATTAATTTATTTTAAACCTTTTAAACCAATTTGATCTACATAAATATAACAAAATTTAGCTTTTATTTCATGTGATACCTTATGGCATAGCATTATTTGCCTGAAGATGATTAAATTAGTTGAAAACATCTTTATTTAAATAATATTTTGCAATTGCAATAACAATACTTTTATTTACGTGAATAATTTTCAATAAATAAAAATTAACGGTAAATTCAGTTGAAGATTTTCTAACAAATAAAGTTCGTTGCCTAAGTCTTTTGTTTTGTATTTTCAATTTTTCCAAAGAAACAAGCAAAAGCACGTATAAATTAATTTTTATTGAAAAAGAAAAACAAAAAAAGAAAAAAAGAAAAATAATTTTAATGTCATTGACAATCGTTGCATATTTACGACATTTCGTGATTGGTGTTGAGTTTTTTTTTTTTTTTTTTGTTTTGGCACGTTTATTTGTCTGCTGCATCAACGCGTGCATGACACGCTTATGGTTAAAGGCAAAAGTTGACATTTAAAGAAAACAAAAAAACAAACAAAAAACAGGCAGGCAAACTTAAAATAATGAAGATTTTTGAAGATGAAGATTTTTTTTGGGATTTAAAACGTGAGCAAAAACAATGATAATGCCTAGACAATGTTATCTCTGCTTTGGCTTGATATTGATTCAATCAATGATCTTTGTTTTCGTGGTATTTTTCTTGGTTGAGCTTTTCCAAACATTAAAAAATCAAACAATTTATTTTGGTTGTTAATTTTTCTTATTTTTTTCTGTTTTTGTTGTTTTGTTTTGTTTTTTGAAAACAAAATTGTTCATAATATGTTTTGGTTTTTTGATCATTATCTACACATTACTTATGCACTTGTTACAACAATATGGTAATTTTTATAATTTTTATTTTTAAATGCTTTTTTGTTTTTGTTTTTCTCAATGTATATGTTTTTTGTGTTTATTTCATTTTTATCCGTTTCTTTGTAATATTATCCCCCCATAAAGTATGGCTTATAATTTGTAAATTGAGATAATAATACAGCCAATAAAATAAGGATTTTAGCTTAAGCTAAGCTTAGCTTAGCGTTTAACTTTTAATATACATAGTTTTCTTAGCTTTAGCTTTGGAACATTATTATGATTGCGATTATATTGCAAATATATTTCGTAGAAAATTATTATTTATGCTTTAGACTTGAAAGTATGTTTCGTAATATAAAATTAACACTTAATTTAGGCAGCAGCAGCACCGCAAAAAAAATATAAAAAAAATACAAGTTATGGCAAGTAATAAATCTTTTTTCTTGTACCAAACTAAATAATAAATTGATTACATTGCTCTAAGAGGTTAACATTCAGGAAAATTAAATTAAATGCCCATATGAGGTGATTTCTTCTTAAAGATGAATCTTAAACGCTTTCAGCTTTAAGCGATTGTTGCGCTAGTGAAAATATACAGGCAAACATACAGTCTCTAAAAAAAATGTTGAATACTTGAATCTGCTTCCCTTATTGTCTGAAGTCGCCGTAGTCTAGTAGATAGTGTATTGGCTTGAGGCCTCGAGTCAAACCACAGATCAGATATCTTCAACAAGAACAAAATATATAGAAAATATATTTTCCTCTGTCTTCCTCTCTCAGCAGTTTTCTGGCAAAAACTATGAAAGTAAATAAAAATTGCCATGAAAAGTTTCTCAAAAAAAAATCTGTCATTTAACACAAACAACATGAGTGATGGGAGAAACTGGGGATGTAATAACCAATTATGTATGTGTGTATGTTCACCAGCTATGGCTGTTGTTGCCAAATACACGAGTGTCCTGCAAAAGGATTAAAAGATTTCCAAGTACTTGGAAATTAAATGTCATACGAGCTACTACCGATAGGACATTGAAAAAACATTGTGTGCCTCTGGAATACGGCTGTAAAGCGATGAAAATAATTAATTTCTGTATCGAAAACAAGTTTTCGATTAAAATTTATTGAAAGCAGCAGATTTGAAGTTGCCCTAGTCTAGTAGGCAGTGTGTTGACTTATTAGACGTAAAGCCAGGGATCGAGCCCCAGGCCAGACATCAAAACAAAATACAAAAAAGTATTTCTTCGGCGACTTCCTCTCAGAAGATTTCTGGCAAAAACTCTGAGAGTAAATAAAAATTGCCATGAAAAGTTTCTCAAAAATCTGTCGTTCGGAGTCGACATCAAAACAAAATACAAAAAAAAATTTTCGGCGACTTCCTCTCAGCAGATTTCTGGCAAAAACTCTGCAAGTAAATAAAATTGCCATGAAAAGTTTCTCAAAAATCTATCATTTGGAGTCGAATTTAAACTGTAGGTCCCACGACTTATGTATAAAATTAACACACTCAACATAAGTGGTGTGAGAAACTAGGTTGTAATACTGACTGAAGGGTTGTAATGACCAATTATGTATGAAAGCAGCAGATCTCATCTAAAACGAAAGGAAATTGTGTATCATACCTGTTGCAACCGAGAGGAAATTTTGCATGTCCGAAATGCTATCATTACAATAAAAAATAAATCGAACACTTAACGAATTTTATGTAAAGCTTAGTTAACCAATTACTTCAACATCAAGGCTGAATTGCCCTGATATTAAGATAATTCTGTGCTTTAAGGGAGCACAGATATATATCATCTGCATATATAAATGCTTTTTTATACTGAAATTAGGCTGTGATATGTAATTAGACATGATGTCTTAATACTTGATTACGACCAACTTAAAGCTTGCCTATGGCTAGGTAGTATATTGCCCATATCCTGTGGTTCAAAACTAAAACTTTGAGTCGGCAATTTCCTCTCAGCAGTCTTCTAGCAAAAACTCTGAGCGTAAAATAAAATTGACATGAAAAATTTCTCAGAAATCTGTCGCTCGAAAACGTCCTTAAAGTATAAGTACCGCCAAGTTGGTATAAAATTAATAGGCACACCATGGGTGGTGTAAGAAGCTAGGTCGCAAAATATCACAAGTACAGAGCAAATTATGCGCAAAATTTTATTTATTTTTTAACCAAATTGGCTCAATTATTATTTCAAATTGTATTACTAGTGTGTAGCAAATACAATACATCTCCATACATGCCCATATACACTAGTGTAGGGTATAATATGTCTCAATCGTAGCTTACCATGCAATTATTATTGGCAAATTAATATGCTTAAATCATATTGTATAGTGTACGTATGGAAATGATAAATAAAAACAAAAGACTTAAGAAACAAACTCTAAAGCAAAACTATATAAATTGCTTTGCAGTCTAAGCCTATGTCTGCGTATTTTTTTTTTTTTTTTGTTTTTCAAAGTATTTCTTTCGCTACGCTTTTCACTTTTTTTCCAGGCACCATTATTATACACTAACTTGACCACTTTTTACCTCTTTGGTGGTGGTACATGATTTAATCATTTTTAAATTAATTTTTTCCTTCTTTTTTCTTTTTCTTTTGTTTCTTTTTTATTCATACAATATTGTTTATTAAATAATAATATTTATTGTATTATTGCATTTACTCTTTATCACTAATTCTTTTTTTTTGCTTTGCTTTTCTACATTGTAATTATTAGGCATTTATGGAGTTATTGTCGCTATTACACGTACATAATGTACGAGAAAATTAGAAAAAGTTATGAAATTAATATGCGACACAAAACGAAAACAAAAACAGAAACAAAATACATGATTTTAATAGAAAATTATGTATGTTTGAGGAAAACATAATAATTACATACACAAATGTAGTTTATTACATTACGTTGTATGGAGTGACATGTTAATTAGAAAATGAAAATAAATTGCATTTTAATTCCGAAATGAAAATGCAGAGTAATTGTTGAAAACATTGGGAATATCTTTTAATATTTTCAATACAACACTTAATGCAATATTCAAATAATCAGCATCAGTTACTAAATCTCACCTATATACATACATACATACATAATTTCCATTACAACCCTTCAGCCAGGATTGCGGCCTAGCTTCTCACACCACTCATGTTGTGTGTGTTAATTTTATACCTGAGTGGCGGGACCTACAGTTTAACGTCGACTCCGAACGACAGATTTTTTTTGAGAAACTTTTTTATGGCAGGGTTATTTACTCTCAGAGTTTTTGCCAGAAATCTATGGAACTATTTCCACCGCGTGTTTTTCATCGAAAAATTATTTTCAGCCACGATATTAATTCACATGAGATCTAAGAGGGTTCAATGTATTCCAAAAAAATTCACTGTTTGATGTGGATTTTGGAATGGTGGCATTATTGGTTCATATTTCGTTGAAAACGCCTTTAGACAGGCTATCACGGGCAGCGGTAGGCACTATAGGCCGATGATTATCAATGTCTTTTCGCCTGAATTAAATGACCTGCACACCAATATGGTGTGGTTTCAACAAAACAGCGCTAAGTGCTATACAGCTCAAAAGAAATTTTCTGCAACCTCGACGATAAAAGCATTAGCCTTTCTCTGCTTACATACATACATACATAATTGGTCATTAACTTCAAACCATAGCAATAAGGTTTACTTTGATACAAACAAATGTTAGAAAATGGCTGCCTTCCAAAATGTATCAATACAAAGTTTGTATGCAGTTCTATTACTGTATATAAACTAGTAACCAAACAATGCATCAAATATAAATCCGATGCCTGATTGTTTTTGACTACGTTAAAAATACACATTGACGACGTTTTGAAAAAGAATACATTGTATATTATTTTGTACAGCGGCATTATGAAACCCGATACTTTGTTCAAACACAAAGCAACTAACATTTTGGAAGGCAGCCAATATAAAGACTGGTGTGCACATACATACATAATTTAGCAATACAACCCTTTAGTCTGGATAGCAACCTAGCTTCTCACACCACTTATGTTGTGTGTATTCATTTTATACATGACTGGCGAAAACAACAGTTTAAAGCCGACTCCGAACGCTAGACTCCGCAACTTTTCATGGCAACTTTATTTTAATTTCAGAGTTTTTGCCAGAAATCTGCTGACAGAAGTCAGCGAAGAAATATTTTTGCATATTTCGTCTGAACAATACATTACCTACTAGACTACGATGACTTCAACTGCATTTGCTAGCCTATATTGTACTTGAAAAGGAATTAAGGTTTTTTTTTTAATACAAAACAAACAAGTTGTGGCCCTTAAATATTATTTATAATTTATAATTTATTTCGGGTGTAGAGTAGAGTGGACTTTTAGCTTGATTGGCTATAAACCGTCTTAATTAAATTTTATCAGTTAAGTTCTATTATTTTTTAAAAGCATCAAATAAATCTCTACTTCCGTGTGGGCGTTCATGATGCATATCTTTTAAATGCCAATTTTTGTTTTATTTTTTTATTCATTTCAAAAAACTGCAATAAATTTAAAGCAAAAAATTAATTAAAATTCTTTTATTTTTCTGATCTCTTTGCAGGTAATAAAATTTGAATAAAGCATGGGTTATCTATCGTATGTTATGTCAGTAAGTGTGAATGTATAAAATATTTAATTTAATTAAAATAAGATAAAAATGAAATAAAAAATGTTGCAGTTTCCTTTCATAGTTAGTGGATGATATAATAAATGAATGAAATTATTTTCATTTTAGATAATAAACACAGGTTTGAGCACAAACCTTGAAATCTTAAATGGTGTGTTAATTAAAAACACAAGCCTTGCAAATGCAAATTTTAAAATTTAAGCACAAAATATTTTTGCGCAAAACAAACCACAAAATTTTGCAAAGTAATGCAAAAACAAAAACTAAATTTGACAACTTCTAGTTTATTTATGACATGGCAAAACAGAAAAACAGTGCAAATCCAGCAAGGTTATCATAACACATCATTTGGCGGGCATATCTTTATGACACTGCACTGCACTCATATGAATCTAAGCTGAGATCTGAAATCAAATGCTGATACAAACAATTTTAGTTAGTTTTTGCTTACCCCACCTATTTTCAATAATGAAATGAAATCATTTTTTTAAAGCATTTTTAAATGAAAAAAAAAGAAAAAAAATTTGCAAAAATTTTTTCTTTCTTATATGGTTGTCGGCAGGTTTTTTGATTTTTTTTTTTTGCAAATTTTTTAAGTTTTGCAAATTTTTGAAAACAAAAATCAGCAAACTTGTCTTGTTTTGTGTCACACTTGACCCAAATTTTTTTGCATCGATTTTTGGTCAAAAATTATTTTTTTTTATTTTGCAACAATATTTCACAAACTTAATATATTCCATGCTTATAAAAATTATAATTTAAATATAAAAACAACAACTCTTACACTTTTAATTTTCTGCAACACGCTCAGAGAAATATTAAACTTTGATTAAATTATTTATGCATTAAAAATAAAATAAAAAAATTAGTTTTAGAATCCTCATCTAAAAGCAGTTCTATAAATCAAATTGAATTTGAAGTTAATAAAATATTAACGACCAGATTTTATACTTCTTCAAATAAAAATTTTTAAACATGAAAAGACCAGCTTTATTAACTGTTTTAAATTTCTTTGTTTCTTTTTGAAGCCATTAAGCCGAAATATCGACAAAAAAACACGAAAAATAACCAGTAGCAGTTAAAAATCACATGCTGTTACAATCTTATGGAACAATTTATTGGAAGATAAAAATTTATTCATCAAAAACATGAAAAATGTATTTTATTGCCTTAATTCCTTATGATAATAGGATATTGTGAAAGTACATATATCATAAATTTTTTGTATTTTAAAAACCGAAAGCAAAAGTGTTGAAATATTCGCATAAAAGTTTGTTTCTTAAGTCTTTTGTTTATTTTTACTAAAACTGTTAGTTTGAATATTTTTTTTATTTATTATTTATTCATTTAAATTAATTAAAGAGAAGATAAACGAATACTTATTAACGAATACTCTATTAAGGAATTTGGTTTGGTCTATATTTTCTAAAGCAAAATAATTAAACCTTACGTTACATAACTGGCTCTAAGGGACACTGATGCATTTAGCCTTTCATACAATGCACTCGGGAGTATCTTGTATGCAATAGTACATCCTAATTATGCTCACAGAAATACTGGACATAAATATTGTGACATGTTTCGTGTATAAACTATCATTATACTGGTCATAAATCATCCATAAATTGTCTCCATCTTCCTAATTTTTCTCGCCAGACTAGATAGGCTGCATATCTGTGGACAATAACTTAAGTCCGCAATAATTTTGCCCGCGATAATTTTGCTCATGTTGTGTAGTCTTCCTTTCAATTAAATTCTCATCTTGCATGAATCTTACACACCCTGACCCTTTGGTCAGGCATAAGACCTAGCTTCTCCCACAACTTATGCTGTGTGTGTTAATTTTATACATACATGAGTGAAGGGATCTACAGTTTAAAGTTGAAAAAAACTTTTTCATGGCAATTTTATTTACTCTCAGAATTTTTGCCAGAAATCTAATGAAAGGAAGTCACTGAAGAAATATTTTATTTTTTTCATATTTTGTTTTTGTTGGAGATGTCTGAACCTTTGCTTCACGTCTAATAAGCCAACTAGACTAGCCTAGATGAAGTCATTGTGATAGCTGGTGTGTTGGCTTTTTAAACAACCACTGGCTCAGACATTTCGAACAAAACTGAATTTAAACTGAATTTATAAATAAAATTTGGTAAGCTCCTCTCAGAGCCACTGTTGAAAAGTTCAGTACTTTAGTACTTTTTTCAGTACTTTTTCATTTCAAAAATACCCCAGTACCCCCCAGTAAAGCCAGGGTTCGAAAATACAAAATACAAAAAGTATTTCTACGGCGACTTCCTCTCAGCAGATTTCTGAGAGTAAACAAAAGTTGCCATGAAAAGTTTCTCAAAAAATCTGTCGTTCGGAGTCGACTTTAAATTGTAGGTCCCACCTCTCATGATAAAAAAATTAACACACACAACATAAGTGGTGTGAGAAACTAGATCGTAATCCTGACTGAAGGGTTGTAATGACCAATTATGTATGTATGTATGTATGTAATGCATTAGCAATATGCTCAACGTAATGCTTAAGGTAGAATTAGGCTTTAGCCCTGATTAGCCAAACGTCCACGGAACGTACGTTCGTTTTTGGAATACAAAAATCAATGAAATCCGTCAGCGTTTGACTAAACGGAGCTTTTATGTTTTGTTACGTTCCGAAGCTGTGTTTGTTTTGTACTATGTGAGGAACATGTCTAAATCGTTAGTTTTTCTGTTCCGTTCCGTACTTGTATTAAATATAAATAAATAAGTAGTCTAGTAGGTAATGGGCTGGCTTAATAGACGTGAATCCACGGTTCAAAGTCTATGTTAGACATCTCCAACAAAACGAAATGTGAAAAACAAATTCTTTGGCGACCTCCTTCTGGAATTAATAAAGTTTCTCTGTCGTTCGGAGTCAACTTTAAACTGTAGGTCCCGCCACTCATGTTTAACACCTACAAAATAAGTGGTGTGAGAAGCTAGGCCATAATCCTGACTAAAGGGTTAAAATGACTAATTATGTATGTATGTATTTTTTTACAAAAGTACCATTTGATGCAAAAAAGTACTTTTTCAGTACCATTTAAAAATTTTATATTTTGCAACACTGAGAGGCACAGCTGACTTCTGGCAAAATCTCTGACAGTAAAATAAAATTGCCATGAAAACATTAAACAGTAGATTCCGCCACTGATTAATAAAATTAACACACTTAATATCAGCAGGGTGAGTAGCTAGGTTGAAAAGGTAAACTTTTAACAAATAAAGATGCCCTTTAGAAGACCCAACAAAGACTTGTTTATTGCTTGATCATTTAAAAAGGTTTGTTTTATTTTCGAATTTAACAAATAATTATACGATTCAAATAATTTTAAAGGTGTGGCTTAATTAATGAAATTTTAATTAATTAATTTTTTATTTTTTCTTAATTTTGGCAGTACATACTTTCAAATAACCTGCCATTTTAAATATTTGGTATGCAATTACCAAATTTCGCAACAATTTGTTTGATAAAGAAATCAAAATTTTTTTTATAGATTTGTTATTGTATTTTAAACGTAATTAATTAATTAAAGTGTGCTTGCAATAAATTTTAATTAAATATTTGCACATACTAATGGCAGCATATTTACATATATTTTGGGGTGTTTTACTAAAAAAAATTTTTCTAATATTTTTCGCTGCCTATAATTTATAATTTAAGTGGAAGAATATTTTTGCATACAGAAAAGAGAAAAAAAAAATGAGAAGGAAAAAAACAAAATCATTTGGTAATTTCAATTATTTAATTCAACAAACTGGTACAACTTGTATTACCTCTACGTATGTACATATGTATGTATGTACATGTGCATCAAATGATATGAAACGATATGAAACTGGCTTAAAACAAAAAAACAAGTACAAAAATAATTTTGCTTTTGGCTAAATTATTAGCAGCAGAAAGAAATAATAACGGCGCTCTAAGCTAGAAATATTCTAAATTTTATTTCAATTTTTTTTTATAATTTTCTTAATTTTTTTATTTTTTTTTATTTTTTTTTTTTATTTTTTTATTTTTTTTACTGGCTTTATATGATATTTGTTTTTAATTTATAAGTTTTGCATATTTCGAGAAATTCGTGTTGACATTTAATATGCATAAATTTATTAGTTGACTGGTGGTAGTAAAAAAAAAAAACAAAAAAAAATTTATTTCAAAGCAAAACTTGAATTTCATAACACCTCTCTAGCAATGCTCGATTTTTCTGTTATAGTTTGGCCCCAAAAAAAAGAATTCAGAACGACCACCTTAGACGAACTGTTTGCATTTAGTAACGGTTTTGATGTTTTCCAGCTATTTTTGGCAACACAAATAAAAACTATTTTAATACCAATTTAAACATCTCAAAAAAACCATTTCAAATACAATTTTATTTATATTTTTATTTATATTTTTATTTGTATTTTTATTACTTCGTAAGCATAAGTATAATTTTTATTTCCAGTTTTCTTGTTACATATTTTTCTATACACTTCACCATACATAAACCTGCAAACAGTCATACAAACGTACATAATTATTGGTCAAAACATGACAACCACAATTTGGGTCATTCTAAAAAGCAAGAAAAATATAGTTTTTTTTGTTTTTTTTCTCTTTTTATTTATTATTTTTATTCTCTTTACTTCAGTTAACCAAAACCAATGTAAACAAAATAAAAAAAATTAAAAAAAAAAATTGCCAGCATCGACATTAAGAACAACATGGTGGTGTCTGCTGTATGCTGTCTGCTGCACAAGAAAAAAATCTTAAATCTTAAGTATTATTGTTAGAAAACAAATAAATGAAACACACAAAGACAACAAAAACTTTAATCGAGTTTTAAGATACCAGACACTCTTATGTAGTGACTGTTTACCACTCGCTAGTTCAATACCCTACAAACAGTTCAGTCTCTTGATTTTTGCGTTTTATTTCCACTACTAATGTAGTCGCATTAGTCTGGTAGGTAGTGTGTTGGCTTATTAGACGTAAGGCCACGGTTCAAACCCCAGGTCAGACATCAAAACAAAATTTGAAAAAATATTTCTTCGGCAACTTCCTCTCAGCAGATTCCTGTCAAAAACTCTGAGAGCAAATAAAATTGCCATGAAAAAGTTTCTCAAAAATCTGTCGTTCTTAGTTGACTTAAAACTGTAATTAACACACACAAATTGAGTGGTGTAAGAAGAGAGGCCGTAATCCTGACTGGAGGGTTGTAATGGCCAATTATTTTATGTATGTTCCACTACTAATCACTCATGGAAGCATTTGGCGTTCACAAAGCGTCGCCATGTTCACAGTTTGCTTCTTCCTTTTTTCATGTTTGTTGCACTACCCTAGTGTTTTTTGCTAATTCACGGCCTTAAGGATTCCCATCTTATCTTATTTTGCCTTAAAGGAATAGAAATTTTATCTTTTGCCAAATGCTAGTCAGTTACAGATGTAAAGAAGCATTTCTCCCTCCTTACCAAAAAATACACATAAAGGGAGCCTTCTCCATTAAAGAACAAGAAAAATGTCAGGAAAAAAAAGGATCAACAACAAAGGCAAAAATAAACAAAAAGAAAGAAGAAGGACAAGAGGAAAATAAAAATAAAACCAAACAACTGATGTCAAAATTGAAATTCTCAACACTCCAAGGGCATTTAAGAAACCCCAACTAAAAAATCTCTACTATATGCCTCTCAACACCAGGACAGATGTGCGAAATGTGTTGCTGTTAAAACTCTGCTGTGTCTATCTGCCACAAACTGCTGCTTGCCTCTCAAACGCAATGCCACCATAAGAAACTTCTCAGGATACTTATAAGTCACCTTACCAGATGCAATACATAGTCTATATAGAACACTTAAGCCTGCAACCACTTTATACCGCCAGAAAGCGTCCAGTTATGTTTTCAGCATCTGATCGATTAAACCAAAAAGTGACTCAAGGGACAGCAACTCAAACGCTTTTTTCAATTCCACACACTATCTATTTCCGCCTCTTGGCAGCTGCAATCTGCAATCTTATGGCCACTTACGCCGTAACTTTGCATCGTACTACCCTATATTTTTTCAAAAGTATTGTAAGGGCCTCTCTGCAGGCCGAAACCAATCTCGAGCATACATTAAACCCATGAAGTACCTTTAAAGCAGCCTGTCTATTCACTTAGTGATCCAAAAGACAGCTACTCGACTGCTTTTTCAAATCCATACACATTCTCGCTCCGCCTTTTGGCAGCTGATCAGCAATCTTATGGCCACATACGCCGCAATGCACCGGAACCTAGACAAAGTACCACCCTATATCTTTTCCAAAGCATTGTAAGGGCATCTCTGCAGGACGAAATCAATTTCAAGCAGAATCATCAAGCCCAACAATTGCATTTAAAGCTGCCTGTCTATTCACTTAATGACCCAAGGGATAGCTACTCGACTGCTTCTACAAATGCATACACTGCCACGCTCGGCCTCTTGGCTGCGCAATCTATACAATCTTGTTGAAACATACACTACAATGCCCGGAACCTACGCACATTGTAAAAGCCTATCTGCAGAGCGAATTCAAACTCGAGTTGACATTAAGTCCAGCCAGTATATTTAAAGTAGCTTGTCTATGGATACCCATTACTCGGTGCAATAAGTACCCAAAACAGTTGCACTATGTTGTTGGTTGCCAACATCTCAGCCTACAGTACACACTTCCACATCAGAGAACCTTTATCACTATTTTACACTGTGCAACACTATTCACAACATCTTATTTTCAATGGTAGACATCTGTACAGATTGCAAAATTGCCCAGTAAACCAGTTACAACTATTCAAAATATTAACAACAACAAATATATCAAAGTTTGTGTTTTAAGTCTTTTGTTGCTGAAACTTTAATTTTTTTCAACACAAAACATTTGTAAGACATTGATTTATGTTTCGGAAAAAGCATGGAAATATACTTTTTTGTTCATTTAGTTGTTATTCGGCAACATTGCATGGAAATGTTAATGATTTTCATTTTCCCTTTTTATAAACAAATTCTACTGGATTCTACTATTTGAGAATAAAAAAATATATACGAATTCTTTGTAAATAAAGAAATATTGTCAAGCATGACATTGTCAAGCATGACATTTGCAGACATTCATCAAAACTATCATTCAAGACAACCATTGACTACAAGGTTAAAGATTTTATTTCCAATTTTACTTCTCTCTGTGCAATCAAAAGCGCCATTTAATGATGCTTAATTTGTTGTTAAATTAAAATAAATAAAACTTAATTACATACGATGATTGATAAGCTTAAATATAATAAAAATTTAACTCTTCAATCCTTGACATTTCAGTTGACATTTACCTTTAAAGTGAAGATTAGGCCTTTAAAAACAATTTTTATTGTGCAACATCCACTAAGTCTTATTAATAGGTATCTGAACTTCGTAAAACTATTTTAAAAATCTATGATTCAAGATATGGTATTCGGCGTAGTAAGTATTCTTTTTGTTCAAACCTGAAGAAAGGATGCGGCAGAAAGAGATTTAACCCCACCGATGTAATTAACTCACTTTGCATACATGCATAATTGGTCCTTACAACCCTTCAGTCAGGATTACAACCAAGCTTCTCACACCACTTATGTTGTGTGTATAATTTTATACATGAGTGACGCGATCTACAGTTTAATAGTCGACTCCGAATGACAAATTTTTGAGAAGCTTTTCATGGCAATTTTATTTCACTCTCAGAAATGAATGAATGAAGAAATATTTTTCGTATTTCGTTTTGTTGGAGATGTCTGACTTGAGATTCGAACCGAGGCCTCATGTCAAATAAGCTAACACTCTACCTGCAAGACTACGGCGATTTCTAGGATGATCCCACAAATGTTTTTAAATAAGAATTTCAGATCATTACAGCATTCACCACATATTCTTGCCATCAAGGGCTGTAAAGGACTAAACGGTCTTGTGGAAGTTGTGGGTATGCCCTTGGTCACACTACCTATTAGAGTAGGGTTCTTGCTTTTAAGAAAGATGATTACTCCAGGGGTAATTCACCACTTCACCTATACGACAATCCAATATATTTTCATGGACGTCATTGTTTCTTAGCTATGACATATGGCAACCCCATCATTACAGAACTTGTTATTGCAGATTAATCAGCTGCTTAGCTGGAGAGACCCTTTTTTTGGTGAAGTATATCTAAGAGTCGCCTAAGTCATATGCAGAACTTATATTTTCTTATACCAATAAAAAAATATAAGAAAAAAGCATTTTTTGTAATAACAATAGCCATTAAGTATTGTCAACAATAAATTATTCGCAACACTATAGGAAACTCGAATACAAATACAGAAAAAGTAAATGCCATTTAAACATATGGTGTGCCAAAGAACATTTAAAAAATTAAAATAAAATCAAAGTGCTTTATGGCTTATACTGTACAGAGAATAGATTTTGTTCAACTGACTTCATAAGTTATTTGTAAAAAATATTTATGAGCCAACCAAACATTATTTTTAGCACAAAGCATTGATAGAAAGTGAAATGTCAGTAGAAATACCCGGCATCATAAAACTTTTATTTTAACCACGGTCCATACAAGACATTGAGGCAAAATAAATGAATAAAAAAAATTATTTTTTAATTCTCCATATTAAGTTGCCCTGTTTAACTGTTTCACTGTCAAAATGTAAGCCTCTAACTGGCTGCTGTGGTTGCCTACATCTCTATAATGGGCATTAAATACTGATTAATTAAACGAAATCAAAATCAAAAATCTTTAATTAAATCTCATTAATTCCATACACAATTACCAGAAATATTTTTCGTAAATCATACCAATTATGAGTAAAAATAAGTAACACAGTAGAAAAACGTATATAAAATGCCAATTTAAAAGCAGGTTTAAAGCAAAAAAAAAGATTAAAAGAAAAACACAAACATGGTTTATTACATTTTAAACATTGACGCAGCGTCGTATTGTCTGTCTGTCACACAAAAGTTTTGTATTCTTTGTTGTTTTTTTTTTTTAATGAAATTGTAAACTTAGAGGCGGGCAAAGTTAAAACACATGGGGAGTAAAAATATTTTTCGTATGCCTCGCTCTGTTTATAATTTTAAAAGCAGGAGTGTACTCATGATAGTCATGGCTACTGCACATTGATCTACAGAGCCTTTAAAAGGAGTTCACAATCTATAGGATTTCAACTCTGAATTACTGTTTCAATAATATTTTGGTGTTCAGACATTCTTCCCCAATTTTATTTAATTTTTTTTCCTTTCACGTAGAAAGGCTACAATTTACTAAAACGAGTTTTAAAACCCAAAAAGCATATGAAAGAAATTATCTTTGCGTTGAGGGAAGTTCTGACCAAAACGATGGATTAGCTTGCTTAGTACTTTTAGTAGTACTTTTGGCCATAAAAAGTCATTTCAATACAACACAATAT
This sequence comes from Sarcophaga carnaria, assembly GCA_958299815.1. NCBI lineage: Eukaryota > Metazoa > Arthropoda > Insecta > Diptera > Sarcophagidae > Sarcophaga > Sarcophaga carnaria. The sequence continues at coordinate 20,521,860 of OY283153.1, read as the reverse complement.
TTCTACTTCTTGCAAAGAAATTTCAAAAAGAAATTTAAGTTTATTTCTATTGAATTAAAGCCCAGCTTTAACTTAACTCTCTGAAACTAACGTGATTTAATTTTCACTATTCTTTTGCATGTTTTTTGGAGTCTGGTGGACTATCATGACAGTTGCAGAGGCATAGACAATACTTAGATTATCCACTATTGCCCGATGTATAGCTACATCCATTTCTGTTGAGATCAGCTCCAAGCTCCAAAGGCCATTGTATGTCTTCTTATTATCTCTATATTTTGCTTCAGTTGCATTAGTCAAGTTCCTTTAGATAAGCAGCTGATTAATTTACAATAACAAGTTCTGCAATGATAGGGTTGCCATTTGTCGTTGCCAAGAAACAATGACGTCCGTGAAAATATATTGGATTGTTGTATAGGTGAAGTGGTGAATTACTTTACTTATGGAATAATATTCTTTCCTGAAAGCAGGAGCTGTAGTCTAGTAGGTAGTGTGGCCACGGGCAAACCCACAACTTCCACAAGGCCGTTTAGCCCTTTACAGCCCTTGATAGCAAGAATATGTGGTAAATGCTGTAATTATCTGAAATCCTTATTGAAAAACATTTGCGGGATCATTGTTGAAATCGACGTAGTCTAGTCGGTAGAGTGTTAGCTTATTAGACATGAGGCCTTGGTTTAAACCCCAGGTCAGATATTTCCAACAAAATAAAATCTGAAAAAAATATTTCATTGGCGACTTCCTTTCAGCAGATTTCTAGCATAAACTCGTCGACTTTATACTGTAGGTCCCGCCACTTATATCCCATCTCGAAATTATGAACAAATATTTCTTGGGCGACTTCCTCTCAGCAGATTTCTGGAGAGTGAAATAAAATTGCCATGAAAAGTTTCTCAAAAATCTGTCGATCGGAATCAATTTTAAACTGTAGGTCCCGCCATTTTTGAATAAAATTAACACACCCAACGTACATAAGTGGTATGAGAAGGTAGGGCGTAATCCTGATTGAAAGGTTGTAATGACCAATTATGATTGTAACTGACCTTCGTGAAGACTGCGGATGCCAGTAGCTCTCCTGAATCAATTGTTTGTAGGGGAATTAAGGCATCTTATTTTTTTTTTTTAATACGAAATCAATTCTAACCACTGCCATCGGGTTTTAAAATGCGAAAATTTCCAAATGAAAAGCTTCTGTTAATTTCGTTTTTTTTTTTTCAATTTTGCCGACATAGACTCTGATACTTTAAATTCCATAAAGTTTATATACAATTAAGAGGCCTTTTCTTCATAATTATGTTCTTCCCACACATTTTATTTTATTTGCAACAATTTTTCATACACTTATATAAATAGGCCTTAAGCCTATAAATGCATAGAAATGCCAATTAAAAATTTGTCTCTCCTTCAATTATTTTCCATCTGGTTTAGGAGGTTACCAGTGCCATATAAAAAAAATTTATGTTAAACGTTCATTGTCTTTGAGTAGCGGAAATCAAAAGCAAAAATATTTGAAAACAAAATAAAAGAAAAGAAATAATGAATGCTGGAAAACAAACAACAACAATAAATAAAAAAAATCAAATGATTTAATGTCTCCATGGAAGTAATGCCAACGACAATTGAAATTTATGTTGCAAATCTCAAGAGTTTGCAAACATTTGGGAATTTTTTATTTTATAATGGCTTAAAAAATATGGGAATTTTTTTAGTTCTTATTTTTGTTTTAAAACTAACCTAACAAGGCTAAAAAAATATGAAATTTATGATTTTGATTACAATTTTTTTAATTCTGTTTTTAATTTCTTATCTTTGCAGGTATTTTTGCAATAATTTTGATTAGTATCGCGTAAGTTGTTTGTGGCATAATAATTTAATTACTTTAATTCTTATTTGTGTTCTAATTTAAGTATTTAGTTTTGTATCTCCGTTCATTCCATTCAATTTAATTTTTGCATAATAAAATCTCATGGCAATTTTATTTAATTTTTTCTTGTATCCCATGCTCATTGTTAAATTGTTATTTTGTTTAGAGATGCAATGCAGTCAACATTTTTTTCCGTCTTTTTTTTGTTTGTTTTCTTTGCACAACATTCATGAAATGCAGATTTTTTTCTTCTTTTGTATTACACAACTAACATTGGCTGGTTTTTGTTTTATGCTAAGGCTGCTTTTGGAAAATAACTATAAAATTTGTTAAAAACAATCAACAGATTTGGTGTAAAGGTTATTAAAATTATTTTAGTTTTTAAAATCTAGTTTTTGAATTTTCTTCAACACAAACTTCACACTGATTTCATTTAAAACAGCAGCTGGCTAGCTAGTGTGGTGGTTTCAACAATTCCTTGTTTTGTTTTTCTCTTTTTTTTTTCTTTTTTTGTTTGATAAGGTCATTTGTATGGCTGTCACCTTTGTTTTAAATAAATTTTAACAAAAAATAAAAAAAATAAAATTCTTCTGGGAAATTGCAAATAAAAACCAGTATGACCATTAAGTAAAGCATTTGGTTAACCAAACTATGTGAGTCACGGTTTTTCTTCATCTATGAACATATATTGGGGTTTTGCAGGTCTAATAGTTTTCCAGGTTTGAGTTCTTAAATAGAATTTGACTCATTTGTCCATTCAAAATTTATTTCCAACAAAATATTTAGCTATGCCAACTAGAGGCTAGTTTTAGTGTGAATGAGGCAATATAAAGGCTCTTGTACAGATACTTAATGGTACAGTGCAGGGATCCGAAGATTGTAATGTTAAAAGCTATATTAGTGCAGATAATCTCACTAAAAATTATGTACTGAGGACAATCGCCAGCTTCCATAGGCTTACATTCTTTCTAGAGACATCAATTTCACTGGAATACTAGGCCGTTTGGAAACCGGCCTCAATGCTCAGAATGTTTTTCTTGATCACCCAGTCTTTTAACCGTAAAAGTTTAATATTTTTGGTATCTTACTATGCCGAGGGTTAAAGATATTGCAAAGCTCTCTGTAGTAGGACATTTGAATACTAAACAGTTTGGAAAGCGGCCTTAATGCTCAGAATGTCTTTTTTGATCACCCGGTCTTTAGACGGCAAAAGTTTAATATTTCTGGTATCTTACTATGCCGAGTGTTAAAGATATTACAATGCTCCCGGTAGTAGGACATTTGAATACTAAGCAGTTTAGAAAACGACCGATGAATGTTAAAAATACTACATGTTGTAGGTAGGAATGTAACCCGTACATATATTAAAAATTCATACAACTGTTGTCCAGAATGTTTGTGTTCAAATGAGTTCAACTTCCTGAATCTTAGCATCTACATGAACAGACATGTTGAGCTGGGCCATCAAGTCCGTACTTGCTGCATAAATAAATTCTTAAGAAATTAAGTCTTTCTCTTGCTCAGAGGCGAATAACATGAAGTTTTAAATCATCATTAGATAGCCAATGCGTACTAAAAGATCTGGTATTCCAGTTTTTTTTTTTTAAATTTGTTTATCTTGTCAAAATACCACTGTATCCTGGTACCTATACGATGTCAATGTGAAAGTTGTACCTTTGTTCAATATCGTTAGAGAGTTCCAGCTGCATTCTACAGGTCCTTATGTGAGAATCTCGTGGTCTGAAAGCCACAACGCTATCTAAAAGTATGCTAATATCTCTCCCAATGACATATTCCTTATTAGTAGTCACCACAACAACTTCTACGGTCCATACTTCCTTTAATAGGCGATACAATAGGCCGATTTCCTCTTCGAATAAGATATACAATACCGACTTCGCAATGTGGCTCCACCCACAGGTTCTTTTAGCCATAAAGCATCCATTAAAGCATCCATATGAACTGTGATAAGAATTGTTTGAATCATGAAAACAATTTTCCTGAAGGTTCATGACTTTTTCCGGATCTTTCAGAGATCAATGCTGTATGCATGTAACTATACAGGGTGTGCTGTCTAGTATTAGTTGCTAAGCCTTTACAAGTGGAAAGAGATGTTAAATTTTCACTAAAGCCGGCATAGTTATAATATACGAAACGTTAATGAGTTGAATTTTGTCGTTTTGTTGCATTGAACTCAGTTTACAAAACATCTAAAGGCCAGGATTGGCCTGTAATTTGCTGTGTAGATAAAAGGAGTCCTCTTGAGCCTATTTTCTATTTTCTTTCTAAGCAATTGAAATCATTTTCATACTGTTGAGGCCATTCAGGTTTCAGGATAATTTCCTTCGAAATGAGTATAAGGAAGTACATGTCATCACACGTGCAAAAAGGGAGTATGAAATTACGACCTCCATCATTCCATAATTTGGGCAAAGGATACCAGTATACATACATAATTGATCATTACAACCCAGAACTACGACCTAGATTTTCACACGACTTGTGTTGTGTGAATTAATTGTATACATGAGTGGCGGGAGCGACAGTTAAAAGTCGACTCCGAAAGACAGATTTTTGAGAAACTTTTCAGAATTTTTGTAAGAAATCTGCTGAGAGAAAGTTGCCAAAGAAATAGTTTTTCATACTTCAGTTTGTTGTAGATGTATGATCTGAGGTTTGAACCGTGATCGCATTATTCACCACATTTCTAAACAGATTTTTTTGCCTTAATTTCAACAAAAATTTTTTCTTCTCTGTTTTACTACCAACTATTCCGCAGAGTCTATATGCTGTAGGGTATTATAAAATCGGTTTTGTATTCACTTTCCATTGTATTCTGCATATCTTCTTAGAATTTTCATTTTCCAACTGATTTAATGGCAATTTTTTTCAAAAAAAAGTTTCTTTCTTAAGTCTTTCGTTTTTTTCTTTCTTCATTCTGCACAAATAATTGTCATCAAATATTTTTCATGTTTACATGATATGTTATGACATAATTATGTGAACTAAAAATTAAATCATCATTTGCATTACAACACAACAATTTTAACACACTTTCAAGCCATGTGTTTGTCGGTTCAGTGCAGTACAGTGTATGTGTGTATTTGTGTGTGCTAAAGCTTAATGTGCGTGTATGGCTTTAATGTAAACGGAAAACAAATTAATAGACAAGCAACATACATACATTTGGTGTAATTTATGTGGCCATTAAGATCATACAGTTCGACTGGCCCCCAGAGTAAAAAACTGTTAAATGTGTTGTCATTTCATGTGTAACATTTTCATTTTCTTCAAATGTAATGAATTTTATGGCAAATTTTTGCTGTTTTAGTTTATTTTTTTTTTTTTTGTTTAGATGGGTATTTAAAAGAACTTGAGGCGCTTATTTTGCATGATGGTGGGATTTTTTTAATTTTTGTTTACGTTTTACATGGGAGTAATTACTTGGTTAATGTATTATTTTATGAGTTGAAACAAAATTAAGTAATTGCCTTGGAAAATGCTTAAATGGCGTGTGGAAAAATTGTAAAAATCTTACAATGCAAGTAAAGTGTGATATTTAACTGTGAAGATTATATTGCAAAAGCAAAAATGATTTAAAAAACAAAAATAAACTTAAAGCATGAAATATAAATTGCTTTGCTTAGAAAATATGCCAAGTGTTCTAAGTGTTGTTCCTTTTTATTAATTATTTTGAAAATAAAATTCATGATTGGCAAACAATTGCAAAACATGTCGTATGTTTGTTAACATTTTGAAGGTTTTATTCAGATGTGGAGCACCAGATAACTTCACCTCGAGTATGCTTAACAAAAAGCGAAATAGAATTACGCCACATTGTCAAGACAGCATACGACTCCGTGACAATTTCCAACTTCAACTGGACAAAGTTTTTCTTTTTATTTTATTTTTCTACGATAACCAAAAATTTGAAAAATTCTATAATAAGCTCAATCAACAAGACTCTTTAAGGAATTTTTCTTTTTTCAACTTTAAAGCTCCAAATAAATAAATGATAACGAAGCCAAAGAAAATGAAATAAATAAGCATTGAACTGAAAGTATATATTTTATGTAATGAAAATGACATGTCATGTAAAGCTACATTATGGCATAACATTATACGAGTATGTATGTTTTAGTCATAATACTGACTGCCTTGAAACTGTCAAACAGTAAGTTTAAAACATTTGAAAAAAAATTTTTTTGTTTTATTTTTCTGGTTTTTTTCTTTTGTTTCGTTACAAAAAAAAAACAAGCCACAGAAAATAAGAATTTTTGTTTGACACCGCCAAAAACCATAAAACAAACAGTAGCTTGAATTTTTTTTTATAAAACTAAAGCAAAAATAATAAAAAAAAAGAAAAACATGAAAAACAAACGATACGAAAAAAAAATGGAATTAAAAAATCTTAAAATTCAAGGTTTTATCAATTGTTATGAGCAAATTGTTATGAATGAATGAAAAAAAAATACCAAATCGTTGTATATTTTTTTCTAAGAAAAAAAAACAACTCAATTATACACAATGTATGTGAGAAAAATGATTTTAAAAAAATTGTAATTTTCGTTAGATTTTATTTCTTTAAATAGATTTTAAATAGAAAACTGAAATTTTAAAAATCAAAAATCTTTTATTAAAATGAGAGCTTTTAAAAACAAAAGACTTAAGCAACAAACTTTTAAATTAAACTTACAATACATTTTCATTTTTTAGTGAAATACCGGCTAGTATTATGGAAAAAAAGTTGTCTAATAAGGGTGTATATAACATGAAATAATGTTCAATTCATTGTCACCCCTCACTCATAAGCAATTATTATTTACCACATTCATTCAGCTGCCGAAATAAACGTTACTAGTAAGCCCTATACAAAGATTTGTTACAACTACAACAACAACTTTTTTGTCGTGCTGTCTAAAGTACAATAATTTTATTACAAGTCCTTATGTATTCTACCAATCTCCTTCGTTCCGATTCTTATTAGATACTATCTTGATTCTCTCAATGATTTTAGGTCGCATCTGGTCCAGTAGTGCAAAACGCTACTAAGCATTCATATGGCATATTATCGACATAGATTATGCTGGGTATCTGGCCATTGTGACGTTACTGGCAATGAATTTCCAGAAGAACTAGCAAGATCAGTAACAAATTTGCAGGTTATGACAGAAGAAAAATCGGAATTTTTGAAGAAAGGTTCGATACGATCATGTATCGTGCATTATGAGCCTGAGCTTCAATTATTCAACAACGAAACTGATCTTAAGCATGAGTAGAAGGGAGTTGAAAGTTGTTTTAGGGGTATGGCTCCTTCAGATACAAGATCAACGGATGGAACAGGGATTTCTCAGATTTCTGTAAATTATGTAAAGAGGCAGTAGAAATCACAGAGAATATGACACATATCACAGAATTTCAATTACCAGTGTCATTAATGAAGCGAGATCACTCAAAACTGTCCTCAAAGTACATCGGAATACATCGTAAGAAGAGTAGATATGAAGTCGCCGTAGTCTAGTAGGCAGTGAGTTGGCATAAGGCCACGGTTCAAACATCTCCACCAAAACGAAATATGAAAACCCTTCACTCAGGATTATGGACCTAGTTTCTCACACCACTTATATTGCGTGGTTTATTTTATACATGAGAGGCGGGATCAACAGTTTAAAGTCAACTTTTTGAGAAACTTTTCATGGCAATTTTATTTATTCTCAGAGTTTTTGCCAGAAATTTGCTGAGAGGAACTCATATAAGAAATATTTTTTTAATATTTTCGTTTTGATGTCTGACCCTGAGTTTGAACCCTGTCCTTAAGTCTAATAAGCTAAGACACTACCTACTAGACTACGGCGACTTCACTTTCGATTGTTCCATATTTAAAATCCTCTAAAAAATGATGCATCGTTCGCACGACTCCATTCGGAGATTAACAATTATTATGCTTAACAGGTCCTTATGTCTTCAGACTTAATATGTTTGACTCAAATCTTTAATTTCGTATTAATTTAAGAGCCTCAATGCATTGTTATCTTCCCTTTAAGTTAAGTGTGGAAAGATTACAGCAGTAGCTACTTGATCCTAGGGATGGAATGGAAAGAAGCAATGTGCAAGTGGTTTTTAAACACCATTTTCCGTTAAATGATAGATTTTAGATTAGAGGTTTTAGACAACACATTTAAAGGTAATCAATACTGTTTCTTGCCAAACACTATTGTGTATGATATGTTCCATAATTTTTTATTTATTTATTGCCTTACTTGCTGGTTTAAATATTTTGAATTAAAAGTTTGTTACCAACTTGCATTGCAAACGTTTATTTATTTCACTACCTTTAAAAAATTTGATTTTCAAGCATTTTTTCATTTTACATTGTTTAAACAAAATTTCAAAATATCATGTAAGTTTTATTTTGTGTTTTGAAAAACTTTTTAAATTTAATTATAAATGTCTCACGCGATTTTTATGTTTAATTTTATATTTATTTTTTTTTTTTTGCTGTTAAATTTAGTGCATATTTTCTCGTTGGCTGTTATTTGTTTTGAAAATTCTTGATAAAAATAAATTAAAAAGGCATGAAAAATATAACAAATTTACGTAATTAATTTTTTTAATTAAAATTTTGCAATTAAATTGCATTTAAAAGAGGCATTTAGTGATTGATTAGTCTAGATTTAGAAGGAGTTTTACTGGTAGTCAGTGAGGTAAATGGAAAACTCCATTGAGAGGTTCTTAAAGCCACTAATGCACATGCATAATTGGTCATTACAACCCTTTCGTCTGGATTATGACGTAGTTTCTTACATCACTTATGTAGTGTGTTTTAATTTTATCTCACATCACTTATGTAGTGTGTTTTAATTTTATCCACAAGTAGCGAGACTTAGAGTTTAAAGTAGTCTACGAACTATAGGTTTTAGAGACTTTTCCATTGCAATTTTATTTACTCTCTTGGTTTTTGCCAGAGGAATGATGAGAGGAAATCCTAAAGAAAGGAATACGCCGAAGAAATATTTGTCACATTTCTTTTTGATATCTGAACTGAGGTTTCAGCCTTACGTCTAATAAGCCAACACACCACCTACTCGACTTCTGGCTGTTAAAAGTTTTTCAAATTCTTCTTTATTTAGACAACAAACTTGAGGGATTAACGCCCACAACATAAGTGGTGTGACCCTTCAGCAGACTGAAGGGTTCTAATGATCAATTATGTATGAATGATCCTTTGTTTGCTTTGTGAATTCAAAAAATTCTTGTTTACCACACTGTTGCCTTCGGTAATAAAGGAAGGTTTACAGATGTTTGTCCTCCTCTATATTTTAATTCATTTTACAAACATTTCTTAAAAACATAAAAAAATTCTTGTCTTTTAATTGTAAAACATTAAACCAAGGACTTAAGAAAGCAGCGTTATATGACAAGCGCCAAGCCTTAGTTGCGAGGAAGAATTTAAAAATTTGTTTCCCATGTTTCGGAATTTTTTTAAATCAATTAAAACAAAACCACTGTAAATTTAATTCTTGATTTTCTTTATTTATTTCTTGTTTTATTATCACAATTTAACACAATTTTTCACAAAATATTTCTTCTTCAAAATTTCATATTTAACACACGACTTTAACACTCTGATGGTGTAACACATTCATTTCTGTTATTCAGCACATAGCCTGGCTTACACTGGCAACCGATAATGCACTGTAAAGTGCAAGGCCTTGAAGGATCATCATTACATTTGGGTGGACATGCCGTGCCACAGTTGGTAAACTCTTGATTTTTACCGCATTGTCCTAAAGTTACGTGTAATTGTTTTAATTTTTATTGAAATTTCTTTTTGAAATTTTATTTACTAAGTATACCCACCTTGAGCTTGTATAGCTACAACGAAGAAAACCAGGGCAAATAATACAACAGATTGCTTGAAAACTTTATGCATTTTGTTCACGATAATTCAAATGCTCGATGACAACTAATACGTTGCAAAATCATTTCAATAGTTTTTATACGAACAAATAATTATTTTTTTAATCTTTCTTTCTCTCTCTCTCTCTAATTAATAGAAAAACAATAATAATTTATTTTTAATGCATTTTTTTGTTTGTTTGTTTGTTAGTATTTGAAAAAACACTTAAAACTCAGTAGACTGTAGATGAAAGCATAAGAGGATGTAATAGGTCGGGTACTTTTTTTTTCAAAAGTGCAAAAAAAAAAAATTAATAATTATTCTTAGTAAATAAACTAAAAAATGATAGACAAATAGATAATGCAACACCCTAAGGGAAAAATAATGTAAAAGGAAATATATGTACTTTAAATCACAAAATACATACGTATGCTTCTGTATACGACTCCCTCCACTGGCATTCTAACAAATTATTTTTAATTTTTATAAGTCAGCTACATATACTAGGGTATATTTATAGTGTCATATTACAAGCATTAATAACTGTCTATAGGTTTATATTATTAGCAGCTGGTGATCACATTTTGATTTATTATTTGAAAACTTAATAAATGAGAATTTTAATTGCATACACCATTTCCTTTGAATTTGAAAATTAAAATTCAAAAAATTTCAAATAGTTTTTGTAATTGAAATAAAAAACATTCAGTTTTTCTAAGAACAAATGCTTTTTTTGCTTTAATTATTAGACTTACAACAGACCAAATTTGTTTTTTGCAAATTAAATTAAAAATCAAGAGAACATTTAAATCGTTCAATATTTGCGATCTAGTTTCGGTTTCAAATCAAATTTTAAGATTCTTAGCCAAGTTTTTCATGGCCTTCTAGGTTTTTTTTATACATACATACATACATAATTGGTCATTACAACTCTTCAGTCAGGATTACGACGTAACTTCTCAGACCACTTACCTCGGGTGTATTAATTTTATAAATGAGGGTTGGGACCTACAGTTTAAACTCGACTCCGAATGACAGACTTTTTGAGAAACTTTTCATGGCAATTTTATTTACCCTCAGAGTTCTTGCCAGAAATCTGCTGAGAGGAAGTCGCCGAGGAAATATTTTTTAATTTTTCGCTTTGTTGAAGATGTCTGATCATATTAAGCCAACCCACAACCTACTAGACTGCGGTGACAGGGTTTTCTTTCAATGCATGTCTCGCAGTTCTTGTGATGATTTTTTTTTGGAAACCAACATTTAGTGCATTACAGGAAAGATAGTTTATAAGAAAAGGGAAGTGGAAAGGGGCAGTATGCGACATTTTTTAATGGCCTTGCCTTCGCCTAGCTTTTTCGAGACTTACTTTTTGGTAATAATTCTTACTTCCTTTTTTCTATTGTGAGTAATCACACATATTATGTCAGACAAGCAATCAAACGATACACAAACACCCAAAGTCTCTAATGGAAATTGAACCCATGGCCTTGGCACTTGAAGTTTAGCACACTATCAACTAGGTAATCGGGACATCTGAAGGTTTTGCCGATGCAAGTTCACTTCCACTGCACAGCTAGCCATCATAAGTAAGTTTTCGTCAGTTGCCTAATTCGTCCAGAACAGTAGAAGACTTTTTTTGAAACACCTATTGCAGAAGGATTATAGTTTCTTGCAGCCAAAAGTGAGTTGTGCTCTGAGTGATAGATCTGTACATAGAGGCACAAATTAGACGCTCCATTCAGTTCTTCCTCAGCTTTATGCAGGCGTTTGTCGGGTTCGTTCACCAGGCCTCGTTGATTCTATTACTGATAACAGCAATAGAGTCTCCACTTCTGCCCATTGTGTTGCTAAAGTATGAAAACAAACGACCTTCCGCAATTTTGTGCTACTCGAAAAGAGATTAAAATTAGCAAAGTAAAGTACGGACATTACAAAATAATGGCGTTTTTACATTTTGTTTCTAGCCCTCAGCGGTCAACGCACGATAAGCAATTCAAAAAAAAAAAACTTATGAATTTTAAAAGTGAATGCCTGTCATAAATTAATAATGATTAATACACGATTAATTGTACTAATAAATAAACCAGTAATTAAACTAATAAATTCCCTTTCGATATAATTAAGGGCCTATATGAACATATGAACATTGTATTAAAGCCCTACCATTACTTCCTTCATTTGCTTAGAAAATGAAAAATAATGCTGTAGGCTATCACGTAAGAACTTGTTGAAAACAAAGATAAAATAAATGTTTTTACATGATTTTTCAGTTAGTGTGGCAATTCAAGGAAATAGTACATGATAACGCTTCAGTTTGTCAGATTCAATAGAAAGCTAACCCTGAGGCAGATTGTGTTCTTAAAACTTACTTAGAACTTAAATTCTTCACAGAGTAAGAATTATTTAAAACATTTCAGAAATCGCTTTAGTATTATTGTGAAGTTCACATAAATTTTGGACAAAAAGTTTCATTGAATTAAAGCTTGGCGCGACCAACCACAAAGCTCCCTAAATTATCCCTTTTTTTACGCCTCCTTCTGCCCTTCTTTTCTCTTTATCAGTAATTGTTTGCGCTACTTCTTTCGCCTTTATTTCTTCCCTGTCTTTCATTTCATTCTGATTAACTGCACAACAGAAACCTTAGTAGTCTAGCCTAACCCTGAGAACTACTGCCATATGTACCCATAAATTGCATTCTAAAGCTAATAATCACGTTGCACAGCCTTAAATTTTTGTTCGCCTCAAGCTATTAAAAAAAATCGTGTGTTTAAAAGATAAGCAAAATAATTGTTTTTCTAATCAATTTAAATTCGTTTTAGAACAAATTGCTTCTATAAAAGGCCAAAAGAAATTTAATTAAACAAATTCGTTTTCAAACAGTCTAAGGGAATGGCAATGGCATATATTCTGAAACAAAATATTTTTATATTCGTAATACTTTTGGCCATTACGGCTAGAATATCAGCACAATATCGTAAGTTATTGAGAATACTTTTTTATTTAATTTCTTAAACGTTTTCTGTAAACCTTTTTTAATTGTTTTAAAACATTATAGCTTGTCCTCCTAACCAGGAATATGTAACATGTGGCACAGCCTGTCCAGAAAGGTGTAATGAGCCAGGGTCTATTGCTTGCCCTGCCGTATGTGTACAAGGCTGTCAATGTTCTCAAGGTTACATACTAAATAATGAAGGTAGATGTGTTCCACCAAGTGAATGCTAAACGAATACAGGAGAGAAATAAATTAAATTTTATTATACGTTCTTTTAATAACAAAACGTTTGATTTTTCATACCTGTGATGACTAGTTTTATCGTACTTTTTATAATTAAAAAAAAAATTCTAGTTTGCTCTAGACTTCGGTCTGTCAACTTCTAGAACCGCACTATTGATTTGTCCTTGTAATTTTGTTCTTTTCTTTTATATTCCAAAGAGTATTAAAATAGTATCAACAGCTCTACTCATGATGTGTTTTGTGTTTGAATAGGGAAAGTATTGGCACAAGAGGGAGCAAAGAGGTAGAAGTATTTATAGGCATCTGTTTATATTACAAGTGATAGAAAAAACTTCTAGAGGAAAAAGACTTCCACATACGGATATTGCTAATTCCCTCCGTAATGATATGGCCAACCGAACACATACGATGGTGTTCTGTGTGACAAATATATGCTGCGCAAAAATACATAATTTTCGACAACAAAACTCTTTCTTTTCCTCGAGCACATCCCGCCACAGTGCAACGTACTCTACACAATAGTGGTGTACTGAGCAAAAATATACAATTTTCGGGGAACATATCTCTTTGCTTTACAACAGAACGTATTGTATATCAGAGATCAGCAATGAGTATTCAAACAGATGAGCAGATTCGAATTATACTCATAAGTTTTGGTACCTATACGCATTCATACTTATTTTAATATCATACTCATACTACTCATACTACCTACTCATATTAAAAGTTTGAAATGCTCATCATACTCATACCTAACAATACGCATAATGTTGTTGATTTCGACTCTCCTTTACTCAACATTTACAAGAATCACAAAATAAGTACGATTCGCGCACGATCATTAAAATACTCACTAGAAGGTTGTGTGTTTGCGTTGCTTGCAGTCTTTGTCTGTTTCTTTCTTCTTTTTTTGTAAATGCAACAACAACTAAGACTGTAAATTTTGATGAATAATTCTAATCACTCGAATCATTTATGAGTATTATAAGTATTTTTCTAAATTTCTGAATCTAAATCAGTAGGCGTATGAATCAAACATATTTCTAATGTTGTGAGTTTGATGTCAACGTTGTACTCATACTCATTACAACCTGTACTTATAAATCTATGTTGTAGTGAGTACGAATGAATCAGACTCACTCATGCTCAATATTTCATGAGTTCTTATGAGTATCGAAAAACCGATTCATTGCTAATCTCTGTTGGATAACCCACTGTTAATTATAAACATTTGAAGCTTCTCATGTACACTGTTGAGAACTCTCAACAAAGGACTTAGAGAAACCAACCTAAACATACTAATTGTATTCCGTTTCCTCATAAAATATTAAGGAGATATGTTGGAGTAAAGTATTTCATACACTTAAGAAACCTATACACTTGAAGCGATCCCATAGACACTCGAAACCGACTGTTGCAGCAAACAACACATTGATTTTTTTTGGTGTTTCTAGCATTAAAATCGACTCTATTTACATGATACCATTCCGGGACTGTAGGATGCTAGAGAGTCATTGATATTAAGCCTCAATGTCCAAAGGGCTTCTGTATCTTCGTTATAAGCAATATGAATGACAAATACAACTGTCAGCTGAATAGCTGAGTGCCGCAGAACATTTACTAGCTTATTTTCCTAATGCCGTAGGAAGTATCTGTACAAGGTTATTCAGAGATTATTTGACAAAATTTCTTCAGAACTGCTGACCTTTGTTGAAAAAGATAAGCGTTTTTGAATTTTTGATTTATTTTCTTATTTTTTTATTTTTTAATTCATTGCTTATTTTATTTGTATTTTCTTAAACAATATTCTTCAAGCCTTTCTTTAAATAACTTCCAAATCGTCATTCGATTAACAATCTCTTGCTAATACACAATCGCCCTTAGAGGTGAGCGAATAGCCGGGTTTACATTGACAGCCGATAATGCATTGATAAGTGCAGAATTTAGCTTGTGGTTCACCACATTTATTGGGGCAAGCTGTGCCACAGGTACTCCATTCTTGATTAGGGGGACATGGCTTAGGCTGAGGAAAACCTGATAATTTTGAAACAAAATTAATTAAAATAAGTTAGGACACTAAAATATTAAATCTTACCTTGTTGAGGATGAGCTTGTGTGGCTACAACAATTGCCAAGATGACAGCGAATACTAAGAAGATTTGTTGAAATAATTTTGCCATTTTTAAATAGTTTCTTTCGGTATGTGTTTTAAATATAAACGTTTCTAAACAACTAATTTATAAACTTTTGTTTCTCATGCTTTTATAACACAATATCTTCTCTACTACTTTAATCTGCTCATCTCCGCAGTCTTAAAATATTCATATTCTACGTTAAATCATATTAAATTCATATTTATTTTCTATTTCTATTAGAAACCTGCTCTATTGTTTCTATTTGTGAGAACAACAGAATTTATTATTTCGCCGAAATATCATGTTTCATATTGGAATTAATAAAAAAAAATTATTTTTTATTTTTCTATTTCTATTCAATAATTATATGGCTTTTAAACAACAGTGTAACAAAGAATATTTACCACAAACTAGTTCTAAGAAATCTGGTTTCTTTTCATATAAAAAAACATGAAAAACAAAATATTTTAATTGAAGAATTTCAATTCATATTGGTTATGCTGTGTTCTTTCATGAAAACAAAAAAAAGAAAAAAAAAAACAAATAAAAAATAATTAAATTGTATGCGCAATTAGCGATAAGATTTTGTAGAATTTTGTTTTCTTAAAGGTTATACACTCAGTGCAGACAGTATTAAACAAACAGATTATGTTTCAAATGGGGTAAATATAATCAAAGTTTGATTGCACGGTGGGCCTTAATTGAATTAAAAGATATGAAAATTTCAGTTTAATTGTAATAAAAAAATATTTCAAATTCAAGCTTAAATAAAACACACATGCAGCTTAAATTTCAG
Source organism: Sarcophaga carnaria (assembly GCA_958299815.1). Lineage (NCBI taxonomy): Eukaryota > Metazoa > Arthropoda > Insecta > Diptera > Sarcophagidae > Sarcophaga > Sarcophaga carnaria. Next base: position 20,505,933 of record OY283153.1, on the reverse strand, counting down.
TGTCAGTTGTATTTATTTATAATGCTTGTTCTTTAACATTATGTACACAGTCCAAGGTCATTTAAATGATAACTTTTGTATTGGTTACTGCAGTCAATCATACATAACATAATTCGTCATTACAACCCTTTAGTCAGGATTATGGACTTAGTTTCTCACACCACTTATGTTGTGTGTGTTAATTTTATACATGAGTGGCGAGGCCTGCAGTGCAACGACAGATTTTTTAGAAACTTTTCATGGCAATTTTATTTTGCTCTCAGAGTTTTTGCCAGAAATCTGCTGAGAGGAAGTCGCCGAAGAAATATTTTTTCAGATTTTCGTTTTGATGTCTGACCTGCGGTTTGAACCGTGGCTACTACCCTACTAGACTATGGCGACTTCAATCCCTAGTCAATCCCTATGAGAAAATCTTTCTCTGAGAAAACTTGTATAAATAATGTTTGGATTTTCTGCGCACGTCTTTGACAAAAAAGTCTTATTCACTTCTTCATCACTAAAATTATTTTTTCTTACGCAGTAAGGACATATCTTGTTGTCGAATTTCAAAACTACTACGTTCATCAGTGTTCAGCGGCAGAACCACCGATCTACTTGAGCTCGACAAGAAAACTGTAACTGCGATGCGAAGCTCGTTTTGGCCCACCAGGATTACTACAAAAGCTGAAATGATGTGGAGGAAATGGAATCGGTACAATGCCTTTTATGCGAGTGCCCGGTTTTTGGGTAACAGAACAGTTGAAGATCTGGACATGGTCGAATACATTCCACTAAGGCGAATGGCCGGTTTTATCCAGAGCTCGGGCTGATTCCAAAGGGCTTTACCTCACACTGGGTGACACAACAAGCCATATGGGACATCGAGTGAATTTTCCAGTAAACGGCAAGCTACCCGCTAACCTAACCTAACCTAAACTCAAAATCGATCATATTGTGTGGCTCGTGGCAACGTCTTGCACTCTGCATTGAGGGTAACGATTATTTCAGGGTCATTTTCGAAAAATACCGAAGAATGAAGACCCCTGCAGCCACTTTTCGGCTTGCAATAGTTTTCCACAATTATTTTAGAGTCACTTCTTTGATCCCTATATGCGTGTAAAATAAACTTTGCTCGGAAAGTGTTCATTGAAAGCCTTTTGTTTCGCTGTAAATGCTCAGCCGGATTTGTTGCTACGTGAATATATCTTGAATGTATACATGGATGGTGTAAATCCCATTGCAAAATACGCCAGAATGAGCTGTAAAACAGGCGAATTATTATGAAAGCCGTGAAATCGACAAAGTCGGATTAAATGCTACACTTTCTGTAACAGAAACAATATTTCCGGCAGTGCATACATTGTGATGGTGCACAGGCTTGACAACCTCTAGGCCGTAATCCTAGCTCAAGGGTTATAATGACCAATTAGGTATGTATGCATGTATAACCCTTCCATCCTTTACAAATTTCTTTAAATTCCTTTAAATTCGGTAAATTTCGAAAAATGGTGTCTCAAGTCATATGCGTTAATTGGTTGTTAAACGGTGCCTATTCATTTGTAAATTTCAAACCTTTCGCTAAATAAATGACACTTCGGTTGAGCCAACAATATTGCAGACTAACACTCTTGTAGTTACTAAATGGATGACTTGAAATTATAAAATGATGATGAATAATCATACGATTTGACCCACGGGACCACTTGTATCACAATTCCAGACTACAGTACAGCTGCCATCTTTGAGATACCAATCGAAATGCTGGAAAAAGTATACCAAATCTGTAACTCACAAACCGATCACCCGCTGTGGACAACTTTTACTTGGAATAATCTTTTAAAAATTAAATGTCAAGCATTTATATACGGCTTCAAATTTTCTTGGTTTTGTTTTTTTTAGTTTTCTTAAACAATTAAACAAATACCTGGTAATTGATTAGCAAAAATTTTAGAAAGTAAGAAGGCATTCGACAAAATAATAGGAATTTATTTCCCTAAAAAAATTTTAAATTTCTTCAAAAAAAAATTTTACTTTCATTCTTACATACTTTAAGAAATGTATGAATGTATATTCAATCATTTAACAAAATGTATTTCGTTTTAATCATATTTTATGTGGCATTAAAATTAATTATTTTTTATTGCAAAAGTTATTTGATTTTAATTAAACTCTTCTTATAAAAACCAGTATTTTAGTGGGTAAATTGAGTTGAAGACTTTCCAAAATATTTAAATTTCAAAAACTAAAATATTTTATAAGTTTAGTAGTTAACCTAAAATCTGTTAATAAAACATTAACGGTAATTAATTATTTAAATAATGATTTCTAAATTCATTTCAATTTTAATCAATGAATATTAATATAAGACTCTCACTTTTTAACTCAATTAAGTTTTAAATTCTTTAAAATTTTATATTCCATAACTTCTTCAATAAAAAAGAGCGATGAATCATGATGCCTTGAATTGTCTTTTCCACAATCGGTTTGGAGAACACAGCATGACTTCATATTTAAGTTTCATTTGTAATCCATATTCACTTCTAATATTTCCAAGAGCTTTGATTGCTTAACTAAGCAAGACCCTGTGAACTTTTCAAGATTTCTGTAAGAAATTTGATGCAATCGAATGATATGTTTAATACTTATGCTTAGAAATAAAGCCTTTAACTATGAGATTAACTCAAAATTAGTATGGAACTGCTAGGGTAAGCCGAAACAATAAGGCTGTAGAAAAAAGGTCACAATTAATTGAATGCCATGTCATGTGAGAATTAAAAGCAATTATTGAGTGGACAGGAGGGAAGCATTTTTGTTTGAACGAAAAGTTGTAGAGAGAGGCAATCGCTAGGCCATTTGAAGATAGTAACAAACCTGCTGAACGGTTATTTTAGACTAAAAAAATCTGTGCAGAATTTCATTTGATTTAAGACAAGTATGAAGATTCCAAAGGAAATATTTGGGCGTTGAGAGTTCTCCTTATGGATACTGAACAGCATTCTGGTCACGAAAAATAGATAAGTTAGTCGTTGTACTTTATGTATATACATACATACATTACATACATACATAATTGGTCATTACAACCCTTTAGTCAGGATTAAGGACCTAGTTTCTCACACCACTTATGTTGTGTGTGTTAATTTTATACATGAGTGGTGGGACCTACAGTTTAAAGTCGACTTTGAAGGACAGATTTTTTTAGAAACTTTTCATGGCAATTTTATTTCGCTCTCAGACTTTTTGCTAGAAATCTGCTAAGTCGCCGAAGAAATATTTTTTCATATTTCGTTTAATTGGAGATGCCTGACCTGGAGTTTGAATAAGCCAACACACTACCTACTAGACCACGGCGACTTCAACTGTGTACTTTTAGGTACTTTATGTACACAATAATAAAAATGTTCCCTAGTTTTATATTTCAGTGTTTTTGCACCAAATTTAGTGCCTAATTTTTCGAAGCTAAAACTCTGAATACATATGTATAGAGAACGAATGTTCAAACGTAAGCTCAAATTGTTATCTTTGTTCGTATTGTGAGTCTCAAGAATTTTAATTTAATTTAAGCATGCGTACTAGGTGGTAGTGTGTTGGCTTATTAGACGTAAGGCCACGGTTCAAACCCCAGGTCAGACATCAAAACGAAATATGCAAAAATATTTCTCCGGCGATTTCCTCTCAGCAGATTTCCGGCAAAAACTCTAAGAGTAAATAAAAATTGCCATGAAAAATTTCTTAATAATCTGTCTTTCGAAGTCGACTTTAAACTGTAGGTCCCGCCACTCATGCATAAAATTAACACATACAAAATGAGTGGGTGTGAGTAGCTAGGCCGTAATCCTGGCTGAAGGGTTGTAATGGCCAATTATGTATGTTATGTATGCGTACTAGGTGTATACCATATAGAAAGCAAACAAACAATAACAAAACAACAGTAAGATTCTAGAAGTTTTCAAATCGAAAACAAATTACGTATAAGGATAAAGAGAAAGCTAAAGTTAGCAGCGAATAAAAGTAAAAAGTATGACATAAAAATACTATTGTAGTGTACATTGTAAGGTTTGATTCCTATAACTTATAATATTTTTTATACTGCTGACCTTAACTCATAAATGATTGCCATATACTAGGATCACTTTATTTTATGTTGATTATTGTAATATTATAGGACTTTGTCCAAAGTTAAATAAAGGGTCCCATAGAATAACTTAACTAATAGTTCTGTTTGGCCTATTGAATGCCTCTTTTTTAATGAATTTCCATTAGCAACTATATTCACTAGGATTGCTCCGCGTTAGGCAATTTTTCTAAGGCATCAGTTGTACAAAGTTTCAAGGTGCTTGGAGATTGTAGAGGTAAATTTGCAGGATATTATTTAAAAATCCGCAACTGAGTATGAAGACTAATTGTTTTTCATTGCCACATTGGAGCCATGATCTTGATTTTCTTTTTACTCTACCAGCTACATTTATCGATCTCTCAGATATATAATGCAAGTTATTATGTAAAGCAGAAATGTCACCACATTTTTCTTCCTGTTTATGGGTGTTATTACGAAATACAACAACAAATGATAATGAACTTAACACATTTTCACTTTACATTGGGAAACAGTGCCGTTCATCATAATAAATATTGTGAGAATTCCCTGAACTTTGTAAACTCAGTGATATTTGTTAATTAATCTTAATTTGTTTATATTTTGTATTCTATTTTTCACTTTCATAAACATTTAGTTTATTTAGTTTATTTGTGTGGTACTTTTTATTTATTTAATTACAAACAAAAAATCACACCAACACACCTCTAAATGCAAGGGAAATCTACATGTTTTTTGCCAGTATTTTTAAATTTTTTTGTTTTCATCGCATCCAGTATTATTTTTGTTAAATAATGACAAGTTAAACAAGTCTTTCTTTTTTTAATTAATTTTTTATTTAAATTTGCATTATTATGTGAAAACAACAAAAATACATTGTGAAAAAAAAAACAAAAAAAAAGGAAAGAAATAAAAATTATAGCAGCAACCGAAATATGTACGTAATGTTAAGCAAAATGTTAAATTAAATCGAAATTAAATGAAAATAAAAACACAAAGAAATATAAAAAAATACAATAATTAGATAATTAAATTAAAAACCAAACCAAAAAAAATAATGTATTTTCGGTAATTCCCTTTCTTGACTAGCCATTACTAGGACCAGTTGTACTATTCCCGTAATAACAGTATGTGTGTATGTGCGATTTATACGATTTTCGAGGGTAATTACTTCAAATATTTATTGTTAAACATACTAATTAAATGCAAATTTTGTTTGCTATTAAAGACAGATGTTTTGTTTTACAAAAAAAAAATAAATAAAAAATTAATTTGTTTTCTTATCTTTAAAAAAAAATACACGTCAATGTATTGATGAAATTGGGTTAGATTAGGTATTTTTATTTTTTCAATTGAATGTCAAATTATTTGAAATTAATTAAATGCTTTAAAGTGCTAAATTAGAAATAAAAAATTTATTTAAAGATTTCCAAAAACAGATGTGCTTTTAGCCAAAATAACGGATATTTAATTGCATTGCATTGCAAATAATCCTAAAAAATTAGTGTATGCCTTGCCAATCCTTTCTTTATATTTTTTAGCGCTTCTCTGGGTGCAAGGCCTTCCAAATGTTCAATGAATCGGATGCAAAAATCGGGTTGAATTTGTTCCTCGACATGCGTAATATTGGCTTTAAGGGCCTTAGTGGCTGTGGTTTATTCGCAACTTAAGAAAAACCCCACAAGAAAAAGTCTAACAGGATCAGAATACATGATCTCGATGGCCAATTCATATCACCTTTATATGGGTTGCCCATGCCCTTAAATCGCTCGTGCAGAATATATAATGTGGCATGGGCTACGTGGTCCTGTTGATATCACATGTCGTCAGTGTTCAGTTTAGCCAATTCAAACCAAAAGAATTTGTTAATCATCGATCTCAAGTGCTAGTCGTTGGCATTTATAGCCTGGTCTACATACATGACATAATTGGTCATTACAACCCTTCAGTCAGGATTACGACCTAGTTTCTCTTTCCTACATCCTTCTCAAAAAAATAACGACATACGTACATAATTGGTCATTACAACCCATTAGTCAGGATTACTGCCCAGTTTCTCACGCCACTTATGTTGTGTGCGTTAATTTTTATACACGAGTGGCGGGACCTACAGTTTAAAGATGACTCCGAACGACAGATTATTGTGAAACTTTTCATGGCAATTTGTATTTACTCTCAGAGTTTTTGCCAGAAATTTGCTGAGAGGAATTCAACAAAGAAATATTTTTTCATATTTCGTTCAGTTGGAGATGCCTGACCTGGGGTTTGAACCGAGGCCTCACGTTTAATAAGCCAACACACTACCTACTAGACCACGGCGACTTCTGGGTTCAATACACACCATCCATCACAAAAACCACACCAAACAGTGATTTTTTGGAATGCATTAGATGCTCCTTGGTCTCATGTGGATTGCAATCGTCTCAAATTCTATATTTTTGTACACGTTTGTTCATGTGCTGAATACGATGTTTTGTTGAAAATTTAACCTGAAATAGCCTTTGACATCTCTAAGGGAACTGAAAGTAAAATATTGGGGCTTAGACCTGCCATCACATAGTGATTTTATTGAAAGCCAGTGAATCCGCTTTGTTCTATCACACTAAAGCCTTATTATATATACTATACTCAATTACTTTCCCTCTAACTAACCATTAAAGCATCACGAAGAAAGGCATTCAACTCCTGTCCAAGTCAAGACAATGGACATGCTGTTATACTGTGAACCCATAAAAACATTCAGGTTCACTATATGGTGTGTCTTACAACTTTCTCCAGAAGAGGCTTTGTTTCAAGTTATTGGTCTGAAAATTCTCAGATTCTCAAGAAGGTACCTTAAAGTATATATCGTTACCCTGAAAAAGCTGGGCAAAATGCTTTTTGGAATATATTCAAGGGTGCTGACATTAGACTGCCTGACGACAGCAGTGTTTCCAAATTTAAAACGAAGCAATCTCTCGATTTGAGGGCAACGAAAGCAAACCTAATTTTTGATGTGTTTATGCATCCCCGAAAGTCTGCACAAGCGTTGGATTCGCTGCTTTTGGACGTTGTACAATGGGACAATTCGACCTCCGGGTACTGTACTTATTTTAATTGACAAGTACACGTCCTCTAACCTAACCTAATCTTTTAATTTACTCGTACAGCTAGGCTGACATTAAGTTTTACAGAAATATCACTTTCACATCGGCACTCATACATGCATGTCTAAAATGTCTCAAGAAATAAGATAAGCACTAACACAACAGCAATACATATGTACATACATAATTGGTCATTACAGCCCTTCAGTCATGATTACGACTTAGCTTCTCACACCACTTACATGAGTGGCGGGACCTCCAGTTTAAAGTTGAGGTCAAATGACACGGTTTTTTACAAACTTCTTCATGGCAAGAGAGTAAAATGATACGAAGTCTTCTAATTTGGAAATGTTTATAAAAGTTACTACAACTCAAAATAGTTTCGGATCTTAAATGACTAGATGATGTATGAGTAAATTTCAAAACGAATGTTAAAACTCTAAATTTGGGGTCATAAAATATTTTTTTTACTACATCGTTTAAAGCTGATTAAATAAATTGAAAAATTCTTAACTGCCATTCGCTCAATACCAATACCGTTCTCAATAGAGAACGCCAACGATTAAAACTGATAATTGACAGATTTTTATTAAACCATCGTACAATAACATTGTTGCACGTACAACATTTAAAATTCAGGCTAAGTAAAGAGTTTGAAAACAACTTTTCAATAATTCATAATGAAAACACCTATTGTTTGGAAAAGAAATCGAATATGTTTTGTTAAAATATTTCTTTTTATTTTTTTTTTTTATAAATTTTATAAAATAAAATGCTTTTGCACAGCGAAAGGAATCATATCTGAAAATCTACAATTTTTGAAAGCAAAAATTGTAAGTTAAACTGAGATCTTAATCACTGAAACTGTTTAAAATGCTTTACTTATGAACACTTTAGTAAATTGAATACAAAGATTTTTCAATTTTCTAGACGTTATAAATAAATAAATTACAAACTTAAATAATGTATTTATTCTTAAGGTGGCACTTAACATGAACGGTAACATGTTTAAAAATTAAAAAAAAAAACAACAAAAAACTGGTAACAAATAATGTGTTTATGGCATATTTATTGATTTTTAACGTGGGAAACATCAAAAATATTTGTTTAGAATCAAAGCATTTATAAAACATTTATTTCATATAGGGAAGTTAGTATAAAAGGCTTAACTATGCATTCTAAATTGAAAAATAAGCGTGTAAAGCAAATTATTACCATCAAAATCAACACAACTAAACATTTTATATTCATATCAAATTTTAATTAATTTATGGTCACTTTACCAATTCATTTTAATTTATTTTCTTCTGTTTCTCTTTTTTATTTGCAGGTAAATTTAATGAAGAAAAAATCAGACCACCCGGCTTGAGGCATACACCTTAAATAGCTTCAAACAAAGACCACCGCAACTTGATAAAATGTTGCAAACATGTTTAACCAACAGAATAAATTGTTAATTGATGAAAACGTCCAAAAAATTGATAACAAAGCGACAAAAGCTTACAATTGTCACATAAGTAAACAATTGACAAGTCAAGTGAAATACTAACCAATTAAGGCACTTGAAATGTATCTCAACATTTATGTATATAAACATTGTTTAGCTACTTTACCTACCACTTAAGCACTTGAAATGTATATCAACATTTATGTATATAAACATTATTTAGCTACTTTACCTACCAAAGTCTTACTGAAACGTAAATTCGCTTAAAATTAACACAATTTGACAGCGTATGATTTCAAATTAAAGGGTTTGTTTAATTAATTACAATTCTTAGTTGTTAAATGCTGACACTCCGTGGGAGGTATACAGTTTAGCGAAAGTTTATATTTCGCAAATACGATATGCCATATATTTTTAATAAAATTAATTCAAATTAATTTAAATGTAATAAAATAATGACAGACTTAATGACAACAAGCCTTTGCAGGTGCAGTAATATTATTAAATATCGTTTAAACGCTTAATCAACATAAATGTTCAGAAGGTGTCTTTAGTAATAAGCTGCCTAATAAACTATATTTATGCACATGTAAAGCACATTCTATTAACAATTTATTTCATTTAAATGCATACCAAATCATAGTCGCCGTAGTCTAGTGTGTTGGCTTATTAGACATAAGGCCCCAGGTCAGACATCAAAACGAAAATATGAAAAATTATTTCTTCGGCGACTTCCTCTAAGCAGATTTCTGGCAAAAACTCTGAGAGTAAATAAAATTACCATGAAAAGTTTCTCAAAAATCTGTCGTTCGCAATAGTCTTTAAACTGTAGGTCGTCACGTATAAAATTAACACACACAACATAAGTGTTGTGAGAAGCTAGGTCGTAATCCTGACTGAAGGATTGTAATGACCAATTATGTATGTATGCATACCAAATCTAAACCCAAATAAGAAATAAATCGCGGTCATGTAAAGGGTCTAAGAAAACCGGCTTCGTGCGGCTATAAAACGAAATATAGGGGGCTATGAAATATATATTGCGGTATAAAATCTCCTAGTCAAAGTTCTGCATGAAATAGAAGGCGACTGTCCGGTATAACTTAACAAGCAGAACTAACCTATTATAAAGAGTGTAATTGAACATTACAGCACTCTAAAAAGAGACCTTTTAATACAAATTTACTATAGAGTCTAACAAACTAAAACGCCTCGTAAAAGCATAAAGCCTTCTGTCTCCTTTGAAAGGATAACAATGATACAATAAACATCATTGAATGAAAGTAGGATTTAATGAACAACGTTCCCATGCGTCCAACACATTTCCAGAGCGACGTAGTTTCAAGGTAATAATAGATGGCAATCCACTAGTAGTACCTACTGCACTAAGCCTATCAAGCTGCGAAAAAAAACAATAAGAAGAACTGGCTTAATTATCAGAAAATCATTCGATTCAGAGGACGAATACTCTTAAATATACCTCTATATAATGGTCCCATACCCATTATAAATAAGTTACGTCGATAAGATAGCAACATGTTGCTAAGCAACATAAGCAACATTTTTATAATGAGTACCTACAGTTGAGAGCAAATGTCTTAGTACGGCAATATATTTTTAGCAATTTCATGAATTTTAGTTAAAAGTTTGTTATAAAAATTTATAGTTTATATATTTATTTTATTAATTTATTTGTGTTTTATTATAAAACAAACAAATTTTTAAAGTCTATCATAAAACAAGAGAAAAATAAGGAAAAGTTTCAGATACTCCCAAAGAGGACCCTGAGTAAATTTAAAATACAAAGGCCTAATATATGAAAATGTTATTCCTTGTATTTAGTAGAATATCCCTTAATGTCAAGCACTCCATTTAAATCATTTGGAATTGAATATACAAGTTTTGTTTACTGTTTTCTGGTGGCACCATGAGCAAGTTTTTCGATTGACTTTTGTTTGAGGTTTAGTGATTACATAACCGTTCTTTGAAATGGTCTCCTAAATACTCTCTTGAAGTCATATTGGGACTTTGGGCAAGAGTATTAAGCCTGTGGGTACTTTATTTTGTTAAAATATATTGCCGTACTAAGACTTTTGCTATCCACTGTACATATCGTTAATGAATTATGTTTAATATTATTAATTAACAAGTCTTTATTTCGTAATTTCCAATTAATTTTTTGTAATTTGTTATACACAATTGAACCCTTTACTAATATATGGGCTTAAGTGATTAATACTTTCATTTTGATTTCATAATCACCCTTGAAAGGGTGTGCTGCAATTGTTAAATAAGGTCATAAAGTACTTTCGTTTAACTGTTGCAATACCTTTGCATATGATTTTGTTTCTTATTTGGAGCAAAAAAAACAATTTTTTTTTTAATTTAAATTTCAACACATTACAATCACTTTAAAACAATTGAACGTTTTCTAGCAACATGTTGCTTAGTTTTTCTTTACTTCCAAAAAGCCATGATTAATCATTGAAATAGCTGTGAAGAGAAATCATTTAATTATCGCAGTAGGAAATAACTTCAAAGCTTACGCTTAATATTATAGTATGATACGCTTCAATTAAAAGATACCGACAAACCCTTTTGTTTAATCATTTATTAAGCAACATGTGACCAGCCACTAACTTAAAGTTGTCTAAAGCTGGCTTTTGTTAATAACTTAATATTATTAATGACATATTCAATGAACTGTTTTTGTTTTTCTTCTTCTTTTTTTGCTATTTCTCTCTTTAGTTTTAGGTGTGCCTTAGTAATTTGGAGTCCTACACCATTTCAAAGACATTCTCTTCTTTATAATTAACTGTGAAATAATAATGGACAGAACACATTTAATTTAAAATTTTCAAATTGTCTGTTATTAATTATTATTATAATACAATATTAAAAATTGTATCGCCTTATAATTATGAATACACCATGAACAAATGACCACAGCAGCAGCACCATTAAACAAATGTACGAGTATTTCGATTATTTTGCTTTTAACATTGAATTGTTTGTGAAATAATTTTATTTAAAACCCGGAGTATTTAATGTATTATCTTGTATTTTATTGTATTGTCTTGTATGACAAATCGTAAATTATATGTATTGAATTGATATTCTCTTCCACACTGGGTGTGTTCTGTTCTAAATCTCCTTTAAAGATTTGCAAATATTTATACAAAAATATGATTTAATTTTTCTATTTTTTTCTATTCTTTTTTGTTAATAAATTATAATCTTTCAAATTAAATCATAATAATATTTCTACTAATATACATAGGTAGCCCCGCTTGTCTATTCTATTGAGAATGATTGCCTTTTAAAATGATGCTTAAGGCAGTTTGTCAGTGTTTCTATATCTGTTTCTGTTTTTCTTTTTCTAATCTGATTTGAAACAATTAAAATTATTAAGAATTGTTGCATACAATATGTATCCACCACCATCAGCATTTGTTATGGTTTCATATGCAAGAGGAGATTTTTTCTATAAGATATGAAATCTAGTGCACAGTTGTCATGCTCTGTTGCAGTATCAGTTGTTTGTATTTAAAAATAAATTATAAATCAAAATAAAATTTTTCAAGGTTTTCACCATGGTTTGATAAACCTTATAAATAAGGATCACATGCATTTAGTTGCGAACATAAGATTTTTTTTGGAAATTTATTTACCAGAGGCAAACATACATACATAATTAATCATTACAATCCAAGATTATGGAACTAGTTTCTCACACCACTTATGTTATGTGTGTTAATTTTTTATACATGAATGGCGGGACTTGCAGTTTAAAGTCGACTCCGAACGACAGATTTTTTTTATTTCACTTTCAATGTTTTTGCCAAAAATCTGCTGAGAGAAAGTCACCGACGAAATATTTTTTCATACTTTCATTGTCTGATGTCTGACCTGGGGTTTGAACCGTGGCCTTACTTCTAATAAGCCAACAAACTACCTACTAGACTACGCCGACTTCATTACAAAAGAATAAGAAGAACTTTTTAATGTCATTTCCATGTGAGAAGCCTATTAGTCAGGACCAACCTAACTTCGCACATTATCCATGTTGTATGTGTTAATTTTGTATACAGGAGTGGCGCCATTTACAGTTAAAAGCCGATTTCAAACGACAGATTTATTTGATAAACTTTTAATAGCAATTTTATTTACTCCCAGAGTTTTTAAGACGAAGATGCCAAAGCAATAATTTTATATATTTTCTGTTGTTGGAGTCGTCTGAACTGGGATTTGAACCGTGGCCTCACGTGTTATAAATCAGCACACTACCTACTAGACTACGGCGACTTCAGACTAACTAGTCTGAGATTTTATTAATTTCACAAGAGACTTTATTAATCGATTGCTTCACTCCGTCATTTATAAAAACTCCTCTGACGCTCTAGTCTTAGTGTTCTCACACTGAAGCTCCAAATCTATGCCCCAATATTTTTTTTTTTTAGATAACTTCCTTAGGGGCTCTATAGTTTTCTTAGAGCATTTCCTACTCGTAAGGTTTGCTGCTGGTATTTTTAGGCTTATGTACAGTCCAACTTTTGAAAGTATCATATTCTCCAGAGGTTCTTAAGACGATCTAGGTTTTTAAATTTTATGGATTCCACTGTAGCGACATCTTTGTTGCATTTCTCGGCTTTATCTTGCTAGTACAGCTGTTTCCAACTGAGGGCTACGCAGTTGCCCGTTCGCTTAGTTCGAGTGCAACATGTTGCTAATGATATTGGACCAGTTTGCCATGCATATTACACTGAGGGGATTATTGATGATTTTGCATGAATGTATTGAAAAATCTATACAATAAATTAGACTCCACGCATGCTTTGCATACTACTTCCCTAGAAACATCTGCCTAGTGATCATCAGTCTGAAGAATACTCTTGCCTTGTTGAGCCTGTTCTTTGTGTAATTTTCTACGCATCCACTTGCAGCGTCTATACTGTCTAGATGAACAACTTCGCCACGAACAAGTTTCTCAAAAAATCCGTCATTCGGAGTCGACTTTAAACTGTAGGTCCTTCCACTCATGTATAAAATTAATATACACAACATAAGTGGTGCGAGATGGTAGTCTTGACGGAAGGGTTGAAATGAACAATTATATATGTATGTATTTATGTATGTATACTATCTAGACAAGAGAATCTATTTACATATTGGCCCCGCACAATGAGGTCTCTGCATCAAAATCAATACAATTTCTCAAAGCGTTAACCTTAAACCAGAAACTTTAAGAAACAAAAAATCAAAAATAATTAAAAACTTTTTAAATAACAATCAATATAATCAATTGAATTTTCTCCTTAAATGTTAATAATCAAACCCTTTTAAATTTTCAGCAACATTAAGTTGCACGGTTCTGCTTCAATACACCAAAAAAAAAGAAAAGAAAAACTTGCAACAAAAACGTTTAGCATTACCACACTACAACAACGGCAAACAACAGCAAGAAAAAATATAATTTTCCCAAGAAACTGTTTGTTTTAAAGGCAAATATTGGTAAAACAAGAGAGAGAGAGAGAGAGAAAACAAAAAATTAATGGTTTTAACGTCTTCTTGCCACAATTGGCTAGAAGCCAATAATAAGTGACTGCCATGAAAAATCTTGAATGAACGAAACGAAACGACTGTATAAATATTCACAATAATTATTTAGTTTAAGAGAAACAAAAAACAACAAAAAAATAACATTTTAAACAACAACAATGATGATAATTTTCTTTAATAATGAAAATCAAAGAAACAAAATAATTTTGCACAAACTTGATTTTGCTGGCCATAACTATGTTTTTGGTACGTTAAAATATTTTCATTTTTTGGCTATGACAATGTGATTTTTTGATTAATAAATTATTTTTCCAAAGACCATGAAATTGTGCACAAAATTGTTTTGTTTTTTTTCGGTCTTTTTTTTTTTTTTTTTGTTTTAAGTTTTGGCGCCAAATGTTTACAAAAGGAAATTTGATTGACACTATCTTATCGATGTATTGGTTTTTAATTATGAATTAAAAACATTTTTTAAATGAAAAAAATTAAGAAAATTAATTGAAAGAAATTTCCTACAGGCTGGACTTTAACTACTTTGAGTTGCACAAAAGACTTAAGCAACAAACTTTTTTTTATAAAACAAAATTTCTTCATTTCCTTGCTTGCGAACAAGTCTTCTAATGTTATTATGCTACTAACTCACTTTCTTGTTACAATTCGACATTAGAGGACTCAAGCAAACTATGCACATTAGTTGGCTGGCAAAAACGCTGAGAATAAATAAAAATTGCCATGAAAAGTTTCTCAAAAATCTGTCAGCTTTAAAACTGTGGGTCCCGCCACTCATACATAAAATTGATACACACAACGTAAGTGGTGTGAGAAGGTAGTAGTCCTAAGTGAAGGGTTGTAATGACCAATTACGAATGAAAGAATTGGATATCTAAGGAAATTCTAGAGAAGCTATGAGAACAATGAAACTAATGAGAGATCTATCTGCGGCTTATGCATGAAATAATCTTTAAAAAAAACTACAGGAATTTTTTATCGCTCCAAATAAAAATTTCAACGACTTTTAAAAGTTCTTGAGCTCTTAATAATTCAGTTAAAATGTATCACAATTTATTTACTGTGACATATCTTTCAGTTTCAGAAGTCGCCGTGGTCTAGTAAGTAGTGTGTTGGCTTATTAGACGTGAGGCCTCAGTTCAAACCCCCAGGTCAGGCATCTCCAACTGAACGATATATGAAAAAATATATCTTCGGCGACTTCCTCTCAGAAGGTTTCTTGCAAAAACGCGGAGAGTAAATAAAAATTGCCATGAAAAGTTTTTTACAAATCTATCGTTTGGAGTCGAGGTTAAACTGTAGGTCCAGGCACTCATGTATAAAAATTAACACACACAATATGAGTGGTGTGAGAAGTTAGATCGTAATCCTAACTAAAGGGTTGTAATGACCCATTATGTGTTATGTATCTTTCAGTCTCATCTTAAAAGATTTTATTTAAAACATGCATTCATCATATCTTGCTTCTACTGTATAAATAGCATGGCATTAATAGATTTCAGATTTACTTTTCAAATGTTAATTCCGAATGTACGAACTTCAAGCAAAAATATAAAAAATTTGAATTTTGTGCTCATTTCATGATTTCCCTTTAGGAAACAAAATCTCCATAAATCTTTAAGCACTTGTCGTGAAATTTAAAACCTCTACGGATTTCTTGTCATTGTAATGTGAAACGTGACCTATTTTAAGCAACAATGTTTAGACACATGAAGACTAGCATCATGGCATCATGAACATCAATATTAACAGACTTTGCATTGGCAATTCACATACATATGTATGTATGTATATCCTTAGGATAAATTTTAGTTAATAAATCTTGTAAACAACAACAACAAAGCATTTGTTTAAATGCCAATTAAAAACTTTTTTGTTTGGTTTGCCAAAATGTTTGAAGCAAGTTCTAATTGCATAGCCGGCGTTTATGCAACAATATACGGGTACATGTTAATAAACAATATTTTTTTATAAATTTTAAATAATATTTATTTAATATAACAAATAAATAAAACAATTTATCAAATTCACACCTTGGCTAGTTGAAAACTTTTTATAATTAATGACTCTTGTAAGATTCTGGACAAAAAAAAACACAAAAATCTGTTGAAAATATGTGTTTAAGGATCACACAGACTAACATTAGATTAGTTTTTGCAGTTTAAAAATAGTTTTTCTTTAAAAAAAAACTTTTATTTGTTATAACATGCATGTGTTATTTACTTACTTTACAAGCCAATATTTAAACAAAAACAAAAGGAGGGAAAAAATAGTTTTTGTTTAACCCTGCTTATAACATACAGCTCATGCTTATACTTGTACTTATACTTGTACTATATATTGTTTGTTAAGCAGTAATTCCATTTTGTTTACTTTGAATGTTTTTCCACACATTTTTGTTTTAAGGTTGGGCTCTACGTTTTAACTACTTTATCTCTAGACCTTGGCTAAAAATATTTATTAAATGTTTGTATTGCATTGGCTTGGGTTTTATTCTTTTTCTGTTGTTTTGTTGTATTGTTGAATTTTTCTTTAAAATCAGGAACAATTTCGTAATAAATTATTATCGGGTATGTTTAATGACCTTTGCAAAAATGTTTTAAACAAACGACTGAAAATAGGTCACATGTCTGTGAATAAAAACTTTAACCATTTGAGGGTTGCAAAGTTCATAAACTATTGAAAGAGGCATTATGGAATTTTGTTATTTTATTTGGAAGTATCTTTCTTGCAAATTGTGATATTTATGGAAAAAACATCACTGTAGCCTAGTAGGTAGTGTATTGGCTTATTAGACGTAAGACCACGGTTCTCCAACAAAAATAAAAAAATATTTCTCAGCAGATTTCTGGCAAAAACTCTGAGAGTAAAATAAAATTGCCAAAGCAATAATTTTTTATATTTCCTATTGTTGGAGATGTCTGATCTGGCATTTGAGCTGTGGCCTCACGTGTAATAAGTCAACACACCTCCTACGGCAACTTCAGTCTAACTAGTCTGAGATTTTATTAATTTTCCAGGAGACTTTATTAATCGATTGCTTCAGCACCAGTTTTGATACTCCGTCATTAATGTAAACTCCTCTGACGATCTAGTCTTAGTAATCTCACACTGAATCTCCAAATCTATGCCACAATATTTTTTTTAAGATAATTTCCTTAGAGGCTCTATAGTTTACTTAGAGCATTTCCAACACGTACGGTTGGTTGCTGGTATTTTTGCGGTTATACACAGTCCAACTTCAGTATCATATTCTCCAGAGGTTCTTAAGATAATCTAGGTTTTCAAACTTTATATTCCACTGTAGCGACATCTTTGTTGCATTTCTCGGCTTTCTCTTGCTAGTACAGCTGTTTACAACTGAGGGCTACTCAGTTACTCGTCCGTTAAGTTCTAGTGCTCCATGTTGCTAATGATATTGGACCAGTATACCGTGCATTATTATTCTGAGGGATTTATTGATGATATTTCGTGGTTGCATTCGAAAATCTATACAATAAATTAGACTCCACGCATGCGCGGCATACTCTAAGCTTGGTTCGCCTAGATACATCTGTCTAGTGATTGTCAGGCTTGCCTTGTTGAGCCTGTTCTTTGTGTCTTTTTCTACGCATCCATTTGCAGCCTCTATTCTGTCTAGATGAACAAGTTTGCCACGAACAAGTTTCTCAAAAATCTGTTATTCGGAGTTGACTATAAACTGTAGGTCCCGCCAATCATTTATATAATATTGTGGTGTGAGAAGCTAAGTCATAATCCTGACTGTGAGATTTTAATGACCAATTCTATTATGTTGTATGCCAAACAAGTTCAATTCTTTTATTTTGGTCAACAAAAGAAAATCCAGCAATTCGCGCCCTGTAGTTTGCCGCATTAACTGCCATGTTGCGATTTTAATCGTTTTAAAGATGAACGATTTAATATTTCCACTGGCCCATGAACAGAACTAAAAAGTGCCTGTTTTAGAGTTCATTCTGTTTGTTAACATACCCCCTATGAACCATAAACGAGGTTTTATAGGTTTAAACATAAAGCGAGAACAATTTAGTGTACTTGTCTAATCATAGAGTAGTCAGGTAATTTATTTGGACCTTACATGCATCTTTCTGCGCTTACGCTTCAACCTACGCCTACACTTCTTACGCCACTTTGTTCTCATTTTTTTTTCTGTTGTCGAAGACGGTTATGGTTCATAGCGGCTTATGTTATATATTTTATAATAAAATCCAGTAACTTTCAAGCATCGTTCTTGTCTATTTGAGGCGAATTAGTAAACCTTGCAGAACATTTTTTGGTATTGCTGCATGTCACGAAGCTCTATATATACTGGAAAAATATACATTCACAAATTAAATAAGAAACAATTCAGCCTGTATAGCTCGCAATATCAATAGCAAAACGCTAGGATCTCAAGGGAACCACGCCTAAAATCCAAGAGTGGCAAAGCGTATTAAATTATAAAATTAAAACTAAAGGCTAAGTTAAATAATACATGCCAAGTTTAATCGAACATATCTAAGCATTACCAACAGTTTCCTTTGAAATAACACTTTAGGACGCATCTTGCCGCAAACCTTTACATTCAATAGGCACGACAACTCTGAAGAAACTTGAAAACTGCTCAAAACTGCTAAAGCCAATCCATGACAATTATGAACCTGCCTTACATATCATGTCTGGCTATCATGACTCAGCCAACATACGTTTGGTGTGCAAAGCAATCATAATTTAAGTAGGTGTACGATGCAGATTATATTTTAATAACTTTCATTATATGTATGTATGTATGCCCTCTAATTGCATTAATATCCTACTCTCAGCTTAGTTTTCTGTAACTTTAAGACTAGACAAGTCTTTAAAAAAAAAAGAAAAAAACATATATTTTAACACAAACTTTACGCACTTCAGCTTGTCACAAAAACAGTAGAAAATAAAAATGAATCGAAACGAAACGATGACATTAAAATAAAAATAAAATCTTGAACTTGACACAACTTTCGAAAATATAAAAAACCAACAACAACAATAAAATGAAATAGGAAAGAAGTACAAAAGAAAGATGAAATAAACAACATGAACAGAACTTTAAAAGTATGCAAACTATGTAATGTAAATGATTTTTATTTACACCACTACAGTTAATTGTAGTCTAGTATAGTAGGTAGTGTGTTGACTTATTAGACGTAAGGCCACGGTTCAAACCCCAGATCAGACATCTCATACAAAACGAAATATGAAATATTATATTTCTTTGGCTACTGCCTCTTAGTAGATTTCTGGCAAAAACTCGGAGAGTAAATAAAATTGTCATGAAAAGTTTTTCAAAAATCTGTCTTTGGGAGTCGACTTTAAACTGTGGGTCATGCCTCTCATGTATAAAATTAACACACACAATATAAGTGGTGTGAGAAGCTAGGTTGTAATCCTGGCTGAAGGGTTGTAATAGCCAATTATGTATGAAGGTATGTACTACTACTGTTAGCCGGCCATGGCTCATATTGATCATATTCGATTCGATTTAAGCTACTTTGAGGATACTGTTTTCGTGGCCATAATATACACCAAGTTTAATTCAATCTGCCTAGGTTATGTTAGGTTAGGTTAGAGGACGTGTACTTGTGAATTAAGACAAGTACAGTACCCGGAGGTCGAATTGACCCACTGTACAACGTCCTAGTTTCTAACACCACTTAAGTTGTGTGTGTTAATTTTATACATGAGTGATGGGACCTACAGTTTAAAGTCGACTCCGAACGACAGATTTTTGAGAAACTTTTTCATGGCAATTTTATTTACTCTCAGAGTTTTTGCCAGAATTCTGCTGAGAGGAAGTCGCAGAAGAAATACTTTTTGTATTTTGTCTTGATGTCTGGCCTGGAGCTCGAACCCTGACTTTACGTCTAATAAGCCAACACACTACCTACCATATTACGGCGACTTTATTACTCCCCAAAAATATTTTGACTACAATTCCTATATTTTCCTATTGCAACGAGAACTCAACAAAATTTTTAAACAGGCTTGGACGTGGATTCCTCAACAAAAATTTTTAAACAGGCTTGGACGTCGATATAACGTTTGCAAGGGATTTTATGGCAGCCTGGCTAACAATAAATTATTGTTGGGTGCCTAATTGAATTTAAAAAAAAACTAATCAAATAATACCTTTAAGTGTCTGCTTTGTTTGAGATTTATACAACTTAAAACAAACAAGTTCATCAACAATAAAAATCGATACAAAGCAAGAAGCAACGGCAACCACTTGTAAGAGCCACAAATAACATCTACAAACAGTAGCAGCAGCAGCAATAATACAATCTCATCCGTAAACAAAAATAAAAACTTCACATCAACTGAAACAACAAAAATTAAAAGAAAAAAAAAATGAATGAATAAATGTGCGCAGATGATCAATTTTGTGTGTTTTTTTTTCTTTCTTGAAATTTTATTTTCAAGTTTAAACACAATGTTAAACACGTTGTAAAAGCCAATGAACTCTGATACAAAAGAAAAAATTTAAATTTTTTTAAATTTTTTTTGCCAAGTTGAACTAATGAAAAGCTTGACTATGGCTGTCCATCTTGTAGGAAAACTGTTTATTACCATCTGCCAACGACTGTCAGTTAACTCTGGTCTAAATGAAGGTGTTAAAGTTGGTGTTTTTACTTTTGTTTTCTCTCTCTTTCTCTGCTTATACACGTTCACTAAAATTAATGGCAAATTTTCAGTGCGTAAATCTTTGTTTCTTAGACCAACTGCTACTGTCTTAGTACTTGTAAGTCAACTGTTTAGTTGAGAAAAGTAAATTATTTAGGCGTTCCTTAACAACAATAAAATTAACATTAATTTTCTTTTCAATCTCAAAGATAGGAAAACAACAAGGCTGCCTGTATTTAATAACAGGCTTATTTGCATTATTTTGATTTCTTTCTTTTTTAAGACTTCAAATGTTAAGTTTAAGATGCCTCTTAACACATTTAAGTCTTTAAGATAAAAATCATTATTAATGTTTCATTTAAAATCTCATATCAAATGCATTTATTTAATTTTAATTATTTTCATATGGTAGGGGGGTTTTTTAAATAAAAAATAAATTGTCTTCATAAAGATTTATTTAATGTCATAATCTTTAAGATATAAAAGGCTTTTAAAAAATCTAATTAAAATGAAATTTATTTTATTCTTCTTTTTGTATTTGTGTTAATCTTATTATTATTCATAAATAATTTTTGCTTAAATGGAATTTTTAAAATATGATTAAGAAAAATTCCATTAATTGTTTGGGATTTATGGAATTAACCCAAAAAGCAAATTGTTTATATTTTATTTACATAAATTTGTAATTCAATATTCTTGTTAACATCTAAACCAAAAAGGTTATAAACAAATAATTCCTGCCCCCACCCCCCCTCCCCTCTTTTTCATGATAATATTCCCGGTAAATTTTTTTATACAGTGAATCACTACAGACTTCCATGATTGTAAAGCAAAATAAGCATTTTAAGCTTTTAAATATTCGCTGTAGTCTAGTAGGTAGTGTGTTGGCTTATTAGATGTGAGGCCACGGTTCAAACCCCAGGTCAAACATCTCCACCAAAACGAAATATGGTACAAATATCTCTTCGGCCACCTCCTCTCAGCAGATTTCTGGCAAAAACTCTGAGCGTGAAATAAAATTACCATGAAAAAGTTTCTCAAAAAAAAAACTGTCGTTCAGAATCGACTTCAAACTATAGGTCCCGCCACTCATGTATAAAATTAACACACACAACATAAGTGTATGTAGGGCTGAGATAGTATTGCTCTGACCTGCTTTTTATACCTTATATCCATGCTGTTTGAGCAAAGACTTTCGCTTGGAAGATGCCCGCGACTTTCTTTCTTATGCTCGAAATATTTAATTTTGGGTTCAAAAACTTCTGCTCCTGTTCCAAGATCAGTTCTTGCTCCATCTGTATATCAGCCTACTAATTCTATCGAGGTAACAGTTAAGAAGGGAGTTGTCCTATCTATTCCTTAAGTATCAAATTCCTGTAATGAATTTTATGTTAGGCTTGGCTCCTCCCATTAACATTATCATAGACCCCAATGCATTATGTGCAGCGGAATTAAATCTAATGGTCTCCAGCGCCACTGTAGGACAGGTAATCTCCGTATCTTGTCTAATTTTATACGAAGTGTTTTCAAATTTATTCTATCTGCAGAATAATTGCTCTATAGATCGCTATTGGTCTGACCATCATGGTATATATCCAGTACCTGATTTCTTAGTTACACTTCCAGGATTTCCAGCAAGCATTTTGCATTCCATTATGGCATGTCGCACTATTTCAATATCAATTTCCTATCCAGTGTTATTCCTAGAAATTTGACGTCCATTACCAGTGATATATTATCGAGGAGTCGAATCTTTTTCTGGATAAGATTCGTATTAAAAGAACAATAAATGCGCTGATATAAGGGCATAAGTAGGGAATCTTTGAAATGATAGAAAACTGATGTTCTTTTCACATGTATTTGGTCATTACAACCTTTCAGTCAGGATTACGGCCTAGCTTCTTACACCACTTATGTTGTGTGCGTTAATTTTTACACACGAGTGGCGGAACCTACAGTTTAAAGTCGACTCCGAACGACAAATTTTTGAGAAACTTTTCATTACAATTTTATTTACGCTCAGAGTTTTTGCCAGAAATCTGCTGAGAGGAGGTGGCCGAAGAAATATTTTTTCCATATTTCGTTTTGGTGGAGATGTTTGACCTGGGGTTTGAACCATGGCCAAAGAAATATATTCATATTTTCGATTTGATGTCTGACCCGTGGTTTGAACCGTGGCCTTACGTCTAATAAGTCAACACACTACCTACTAGACTACGGCGATCTTCTTTTTCGTTTATATTATTAGAAAGACTAATGAAATCTTTTGCTACTAAAGGCATAATAACCCTCATTAAAGGCCTTATTAAAGGCCTTATTATAATATAAATTTAGATTTTGAAAAAGATATTGTGTTGATATTTTCATATTTTACTTCATATATCACACTGCAACCAAACTTAACACATTTAACCATATTAGGGAAATGCACACAGTATAATGACAAACAATTTCTTACAAACACAAAACAAATATCAATTCAATTGGCATTTATTTTTACCATTTGATTTACAAACTTTGCATTAAAGAACTCCATAATACAACCTAATATGCCTTGGTGGTGTATTTATAGATTGAAAGAAAATCAAACCAGTTTGTTGCTTAAGTCTTTTGTTTGTTTCCTAGAAAACTAGATTACAAAAATTATGTTAACTTAATGATTTCATTTTCATACTCTCTAATACGCTTGTATAAAGGATTGTAATTCATATACCACATGAGTCTGAGAGCCAGACTGTATTATTTTTCTTTTTTTTTTGTGTGCTTTCCTATGTGTACCCATAAATTTTCTGTCTGAAACCAAGACCCCAAGGGACATGTGTAGCATAAAGTGCTGCATAATATTATGTAAGCAGTTAAAAGTTTTTTTGTTTTTCAAAAAGAAACCAAATTATTGTAGAACTGAAATACCAAAGTTTCATACAAACATACATTATGTTTGCAATGGCCATAAAGATAACTGGAGCAAATCGCTGGTATACACTGTAACCGAGTTGTTTGTAGAGTATTGTGTGAAAATACAATACTTTAGGGATTAGTTGTAATAGAATTAATATTTTTGTTAGAAAAGGTGTTGATAATAAATAATAATTTTTCCTACGTTTTTCTTCATGTTTTTCTCATTTTTTTTATTTTTTTATTCTCTGCTATTGCATTCGATTACTTTAGTAAGTGATTAAGTTGTCTGTCTCCATGTAATAAATGATTATTTATTGCATTAGAAAAAATATATCAAATTAATGATTATTAGTAATTAAATAATTGCTTGATGGCAATTAGTTCTTTAACTTGTTTTTTTGTTTATATTTTCTTATAAAAAAATAAAAGAAATTATTAAATTAATTGTAACGATATGATAAAGTAAAGCAAAAAAAATTTTACTGGCGTTGTATTGCATTACAAAATATTTATGGATTCATTGCATGAATTTAATAAAAATTAAAGAAACAAACAAAATAATTACATGGTAATGCATGGTTAAAATATGGTTAAAATATAATGTTCATACGGAATTAAAGAAATACACTTTAAAAGAATTTTTTGATAAAACTTTGGCCAAAAATGTAAACTAAATGAAGTCACCCTAAAGAAATTTAAAGTTTGAGAACCTATGGACCATATATATATGCCGGAAAATTTGCAGAAGCTTTTCATTTGGAAAGTGTTTCATTTTAAAACCCTATGGCAGTGGTTAGTATTGTGGAACACAAGCCCAAGCTTAAAGTTTTCATCAGTGGCTCGCCGTACTTTAGTAGGTAGTGTGTTGGCTTATCAGATGTAAGGCCACTGTTCAAACTCCAGGTCAGACATCACCAAGAAAACGACGAGTTTAGAAGTTTGAGCAGATTTTCTGTGCCAGGATTATTTATTTTTGACTACGATTTGTTGCATTATATTGCCTTTAACAGATTGTTACCTTGTGATAACATTGCCAGTCCTAAGCTAGAACATTTTTAAAGCGATGACCAAAGTAGAAAATTTGACTGTAAAATTGATTATCCTGGCATATTGTTGAGATATACAGTGGACAGCAAAATATTTTAGCAATTTTATGAATTTTAGCTAAAAGTTTGTATAAAAATTTCTGTTTATATATTTATTTTATTAATTTATTTCTGTTTTATTATCAAACAAACAATTTTTTAATGTTTTTCATAAAACAAGAGAAAAATAAGGAAAAAAGTTTCAGATGACTCCATAGGTACCCTCAAGTAGAACTCTGAGTAAATTTAAAATGCAAAGGCCTAATATATGAAAATGTTATCACTTGTATTTAGTAGAATATCCCTTAAGATCAAGCACTGCATTTAACCCATTTGTAATTGAATATACAAGTTTTGTTTACTGTTTTCTGGTGGCATCATGAGCAAGTTTTCGGTTGACTTTTGTTTGAGGTTCAGCGATTACGTAAATGTTCTTTCAAATGATCACCTCTCTCTTGAAGTCATATTGGGAATTTCTGCAAGAATATTAAGCTTGTAGGGAGTATTTTTTTTTTGTCAAAATATATTGCCGTACTAAAAATTTTGCTGTCCACTGTATATAAAATCGTAGTAGTCTAGTCGTGTGTTAGCTTAAGAGATGCGAGGCCACGGTTCAAACAACAGGCCAAACATCTCCAGCAAATTTAGTATGCAAAAATATTTCTTTGACAGATTTCTGGCAAAAATTCTGAGAGTAAATAAAAAATTGCCATGAAAACTTTCTCAAGAAAATCCATCGTTCGGAGTTGACTGTAAACTGTAGGCCCCGGAGCTCTTGTATAAAATTAACACACACAACCTAAGTGGTGTGAAAAGCTAGGTTGTAATCCTGAATGAAAGGTTGTACTGACCAATTAAGTAAGAAAGCTGTGTCTATTAAGGCGGCTGCCAGTTGAACCTTTCTCAGCCTTATATTATATTGTAGCAATCACTACAAATCCTTTCAGTTCCATACTCTCTTCGATTTAACATCATTAGAGTCGAGTGTTCGAATGGAGGCTTATCTGTCAGATTGTATTGCTATGAACTGCCTTTTGTACCTCTTATTGAAGTTGAATTGAGCACATCTTTCAATGACACAGTTTTCTTCTTGAAAAATGCCCGCGACTTTCGCTCTTGGGCTCGAAATAATTCATTCTGCAACCTAAAACTTCTCTCCTGTTCCAAGATCAGTTCCTGTCACATCTATATATCAGTCTACTGATTCTATTGAAAATGTCAGTTTTTACTTTGAAATGCACGAGTATTACTTGATAAATATTGCTTAGATGAGTCCTTATAGATTTAAATTTCATTCCTTTGCTGTAATTTATAAAATATTAACACAAATCGCTAACAAAATGCATAATACCCTCACCTTAATGTAGCTCATGAAAAAAAATTAAAACGAAACAACAACAAATAAAAATAGCGAATAATTAAAGTGAGAGAGAGAGAGAGAGAGGGGGGAGAGAAAAAGTAGTTTGTGCAATTAAATAAAATTAACAAAGCGTTGAAGCATAAAAATCTTTGTAACTTTCAATTAAAATTTTATTTTAATTACAACAACAACAATAAAATATCCAAACAAACCTTTAAAATAAAATAAAATGAATTATAAAAATAAGAAAAAATACTTTAAATAAGAAACTAAAAACCACTGAAAATAAATTTTTTTTTAAATAAATCAGCCCACAAGACACCCAGCTCTTGCATAAAATATTTGGCCATTATTGGGTATTGATTGTAAAATAAAATGAAACTTATTTAATAGGCTTTTAAAATACGATATCATAAATAATGTTGAAAAGTATTGTTTTAAACATTTTTTTTTAATTATTATTATTATGTCTTGTTAATTAATCATGTGTGAAAAACAACATTTTTTTGCAAGAAATATTTTTTGAAAAATAAAGATTCTTCAACGGACCGAAGGGGTTGGTGGATGAAGGCAAAGAATTGAATTCTTCTTTACTTTAAATTGTTTTTTCATAATAAACATTAAAGTTATTAAATGGTTATTAATCTTAGAGTCATTATTTCCTATTTAATTTCGAATGAGCACTACTTTAAGCAGGCAATCAGTAAAACAT
Source organism: Sarcophaga carnaria (assembly GCA_958299815.1). Taxonomy (NCBI): domain Eukaryota; kingdom Metazoa; phylum Arthropoda; class Insecta; order Diptera; family Sarcophagidae; genus Sarcophaga; species Sarcophaga carnaria. Next base: position 20,479,045 of record OY283153.1, on the reverse strand, counting down.
GCTGTTACTCTGTACATACAGCATACAGTGGACAGCAAAAGTCTTAGTACGGCAATATATTTTGGCAAAAAAAAGTCCCCACAGGCTTAATACTCTTGCACAAGGTCCAGATATGACTTCAAGAGAGTATTTAGGAGATCATTTGAAAGAACGGTTACGTAATCACTAAACCTCAAACAAAAGTCAACCGGAAAACTTGCCCATGGTGCCACCAGAAAACACTAAACAAAATTTGTATATTCAATTACAAATGGGTTAAATGGAGTTTTTGACCTTAAAGGATATTCTACTAAATACAACGGATAACATTTTCGTATATTAGGCCTCTGCATTTTAAATTTACTCAGGGTTCTCCTTGGAGGTACGTATGCTGTCATCTGAAACTTTTTCCCATTTTTCTCTTGTTTTATGAAAAACATTAAAAAATTGTTTGTTTTATAATAAAACAGAAATAAATTAATAAAATATATTATATGAACTATAAATTTGTATACAGACTTTTGGCTAAAATTCATGAAATTGTTGAAATATATTTGCTGTCCACTGTATATAAGCCAACGACATTGCCTTTTAATTATATAGAAAGATGTTTTCACAACACCTCTTGTTATGGTTTTATTAATTATTCTTTTACAATTCTTTTGTTCCTTGTCTAGAAACATAGACTTTTTTAAAAGTGTGAAATATTAAATTGATTTCAAGGCCTATTTCATAATGTATACAACAGATAATAAAATAATTTCAAAATAAAATAAAATTTTATAATAAATCTTAAATTAAATTATAAATATTAATAAAGCCTTTGAAATTAAAACTCAATAACTTTTCCATTTTAAAAGTTTGTTTATCCACCATTCCCAATAATGGTTTTCCATAAGAAAATTATATATTATAGTATGCTTGGTAACATTATATAGAGATGACTGGGCCTTGATTGGAATGTGATTGCCACGTGCTAAATACAACAAAAATGCTTGGAGTTGTATTAACAGCAGAAGAGTACCTAAAAATTTATTGTAAAAACAGTGGAATGCTTCAGATAAACTTAACATTACATTACAATTTTAAGAGGCTCTAAAGCAAGTTTTACTAGGAACTCCATTATCAATAAACAAAACTACACTAAGGTACATTTTATCGCCTTTTGTATAGCCAAGTTGATTAAGTGTTACTAAATATATGCATGTATTTATGAAGTCGCTGTAGTTTTAGTGGAAAGGGGTTTTTAGCCGTTAAATCAGGGTTCAACCCCTGTCTCAGACCGCTCTCAACATTCTTTTTGGCAAATATTTGAAGAGTAAATAAAATTGCCAAGGAAAAGTTTCTCAAATATCTGTCGTTCGGAATCGACTTTAAACTGTAAGTCCCGCCACTCATGTAAAAAATAAACACACAACATAACATAAGTGGTGTGAGAAGTTAGGTGGTAATTTTGACTGAAAAATTGTTATGACAATTATGCCATGAAAACAGTTCGTATGGAGTTGACCCACAGTGCCACTGGTGGCTTTACTAAAATTAATTTCGCTACACATGTTAGTGGACATCAAAGCTTTGAAGTCTGTGATTAATGGAAGGAGACAAATATAACATAACCTAAGGCATCGATAGAGGTCGCCGTAGTCTAGTAGGTAGTGTACTGGCTTATTAGACGTAAAGCCAGGGTTCGAAACCCGAGGCCAGATATCAAAACAAAAAGTATTTCTTCGGCGACTTCCTCTCAGCAGATTTCTTGCGAACACTCTGAGAGTAAATAAAATTGCCATGAAAAAGTTTCTCAAATATCTGTCGTTCGGAATCGACTTTAAACTGTAGGTCCCACCACTCATGTATAAAAATTAACACACACAACATAAGTGGTGTGAGGAACTAGGACGTTGTACAATGGGTCAATTCGACATACGGGTACTGTACTTGTCTTGATTGACAAGTACACGTCCTCTAACCTAACCTAACCAAACCTAAGGCATTGATAGGCTGACAACTCCCTCCTTAAGTGACGCCTAAATGGAATCCGTAAACTGGTATACAGACGTGTCAAGAACCAATTAGGTATGTATATACGACTATATTGGAAACGAGAGCTCCATATTCAAACCTCAACTTTATTATTTTTAAATAAAAAAATCTATAACTTCCTGGTAAAATCTTTAGCATTCACTGATTGCCACTCATCAGTTTAATTTGTTGAAAGTGAAATATACAAATGCTACTAGGAACTCAGTTTATAGGGTCAAATCTGACAAGATTCCAAATTGTCTTAGTAAACCATTTCTTGAAATTAAAAATCAAACATATGAAAATCATTTACAAATAAAATGCAAATATTTGAGCAACAAATGTCAATAAAATGTTCCCACACTTAAATTAAAATTAAAAATTCTAATCAAACGATAAATGACGATGTAATTATACAAAAGAAAAAACAAAAGACTTAGGCAACAAACGTGACAACAAAATATCCTTAAGCTGCTGTTTGTTGCTCAACTGAATTTTAATTTCTGCACAGTTTTTTGCATACAAAACAGTTTTTCGAAAATGTTTAATGGCTTGCCACATAGATTTTGACCTTTATTGGTTGAAACTTTTTATTTATTGATTTAAATTATTATTATAAATATTATTTATATACATACATATGTATATAAAAAGAATCTTAAGGCATTCATATTTTATTAAGCAAAAGTTTCAAAGAAAAAAAAAAGACTTAAGCAAAGAACCTGCTACAAGCATCTCTAGACGATATATAAGTTTTTCCAATTTTCCCAAGTAATTATTAGAAAATAATAATTAAGCATCGTTTAGCATTAAAAACAAAAGACTTAAGCAGCATACTTGATTGTATTTGTGTTCTTTTCCGTTGTTTTTCACACTTTTAATGAAAACTAAAGCAATTGTTTTAGGGATTTATAATAAATAAATAAATTTTTATAAACAAGTCTACTGTTTAGCTTAGTTTCTGCAGTATAGGCTGACGTTCATGTCTGTCTGTGCTTTTTGTGTATTTTGAACAGTTTTTCTACTGTTTAGCTTAAGTTTGTTTGTTTTCTACAATTTTGGTTACGGTCTCATTGTTATTGGATCGTGCTGTTGTTATTGTTTTTTTCGCTTTTTTCAAATAAGTTATGCAGTTATTGTTGTTGTTATTATTGCTTATTATTGTTATTTTTATATATTTTTAACATTTAATTTAAAGAAAAATGCTTTACACACCGAAAAAAAAATAATAATTTCATCGTATTTTTTTTTTTTTGGTTTCTTTTGTTTAAAACGTTTTTATTTTATAAATGAAATAATTTTATCGTTTGTTTTATTATTATTATTATAGATTTTTTTTAATAATTTCCTTTTATTTATTTTTCTTTTTCTTACAATTCGTCTGCCTATGACCAGTAGCAGTAGCTGTTGAAAATAAAATCAAAAAAATATATATTAACGTGAAGATTTCACAATTTCGTTGAAATTTCTTGCTTTGTTTGATTAATTACAATAAATTATGCCAGTTTTTAATTCCTTTTGCGATAACATTAAACTCTTTTGATTTGGTTATCGAATTTAAAAAAAAAAATTATGAACATAATCATCCAACTTCCTTGTTAATGAACGCAAGTGTGACAACAAATTTTAATTGCCTGACAGCCATTACAAACATAACGAAAGCATGTGTAAAATAACTCTTTCTGCAATTACCTCACATAAGAAAAAAAAACAAAACAAACTCTTCTAATTGCTTCGAACTTGTTTAACTTTTTCTGAACAAAAAAAATTTGAAACAAAAACTCAACTCATTGACCATTTCTAGTCATTAGAAACGTCAATTGCATTGTTAATTTAAAAAAGAAAAAAAAATAACAGCAACAACAAAGCAACAGCATATTGTTTTAACACATTGAAGACATAACCAAGCCATCAATTCACCAGTTGCCATTATTAACCTACTTATTGTTTTTTTTTTTTTTGCAATACCAATACGTTGTGACACATTTGTCTACTTCTGTTTCATTCAAAGTGACGTTCTTACTTTTAAATGAAGCCTGGTTTTATTTTTTTTCTTCTTCTTCTGTATATACAATCAACTGTATTGGCAACTTTTATTGCAAATTTTTTATGTTGCAAAAGGCCGTAGTAAAAGAAGGAAAGCAAAAGGAGACTAAAAAAAATTTAAAAATAAAATGAAAATACTTGCAACAAGTTGCATGTTAAAGAAAATCAATACGGAATACTTTAAAACTAGTAAAAGTTGTTAGCAATGTTACCCTATAGAAGAAGGAAATATTTTGAATTTTTTTTTCTTATTTCATGTGTATTAAGGCCAACATGTTGTAACGAAATACATACATTGATACATAATTGATCATAACAACCCTTCAGTCAGGATTACGATCTAGTTTCTCATACCACTTGTGTTGTGTGCATTATTTTTTATGAGTGGCGGGACCTACAGCATAAAGTCGACTTCGAACGACAGATTTTTGAGAAACATTTCATGGCAATTTTATTTCACTCTCAGAGTTTTTGGCAGAAATCTGCTGAGAGGAAGTCGCCAAAGAAATATTTTTTCATATTTCGTTCGGTTGGAGATGCCTGACCTGGGGTTTGAACCGAGGCCTCACGTCTAATAAGCCAACACACTACCTACTAGACCACGGCGACTTCATATCATATCCTCAAACAATATATTGCTCTATACTGCCCGTAACAGATTGTTATCTTGTGGTCACATTGCCAAACCGAAGCTAAAAGCTTTTTAAAGCAATTACAAAAGTAGAAAATTCGACTGTAAAATTTTTTCCTGGCATATCGTTGAGATATACAACGGACAGCAAAAGTCTTAGTACGGCAATATATTTTAGCAATTTCATGAATTTTAGCCAAAAGTTTGTATAAAAATTTATAGTTTTTATATTTATTTTATTAATTTATTTCTGTTTTATTATACAAAAAAAACAATAGAAAAATAAGGAAACATTTCAGATGCCTCCATGGGCACCCCCAAGGAGAACCTTGAGTAAATTTAAAATTCAAAGTCCTAATATACGAAAATATTATCCCTTGCATATAGTAGAATATACCTTAAGGTCAAGCACTCCATTTAACCCATTTGGAATTGAATGTACAAGTTTTGTTCAATCTTTTCTAGTGGCACCATGAAAAAGTTTTTCGGTTGACTTTTGTTTGAGGTTTAGCGATTATGTAACCATTCTTTCAAATGATCTTTTAAATACTCTGTGGAAGTCATATCGGGACTTTGTGCAAGAGTATTAACCCTGTGGGGACTTTATATTTTGTCAAAATATATTGCCGTACTAAGACTTTTGCTATCCACTGTATGTTGTGTATAAATTTTATACATGAGTGGCGGAACCTGCAGTTTTAATTCGACTCCGAGCGACAGATTTTTTGAGAAACTTTTCATGGCAATTTTTTGTTACTCTCAGAGTTTTTACCAAAAATCTGCTGCGAAGAAGTCACCAAAAAAGATAAAGTTTTTGAGATGTCTGACCTGAGGTTTAAACCGTGGTCTCACGTCTAATTAGCCAACACACTACCTACTAGACTACGGCGACGGCCAGACATCAAGACAAAATACAAAAAAAAAGTATTTCTTCGGCGAATTCTTCTCAGCAGATTTCTATCAAAAACTCTGAAAGTAAATAAAATTGCCATGAAAAGTTTTTAAAGAATCTGTCGTTCGGAGTCGACTTTAAACTGTAGGTCCCACCACTCATGTATAAAATTAACACACATAACATAAGTGGTGTGAGAAACTAGGACGTTGTACAATGGGTCAATTCGACCTTCGGGTACTGTACTTGTCTGAATTGACAAGTACACGTCCTCTAACCTAACCTAACCTACTTAATTACTTAATTGGTCATTACAACCCTTTAGTTAGGATTACAACCTAGCTTCTCACACCACCCATATTGTGTGTGTTAATTTTATTTTATAACAAAATACCTATTGTACCGTACAAACGCTAAACATAGTACAAAAACTAAAAGCCTAACTAGGTTATGGTAAAAAATAGCCAAGAGTTTTAAGCAAAATCCATAACATTTTTTAGACACGTAATAGCGAAATTATTGCTGTTTTTTATTTTATTTTACTTTTTTCTCTATTCGCCAACAGATGCTACTACAATCCAGAGTTAAAGCATACCAAAACTATTAGAAATAGAACGTGTAGTAAAACTAAAAAAAACCTAATAAAACTGGAAAGCAAATTCACAATGTTTGGCTGTTTAAGTCAGTGCAACAAATGCTGATCGTTAAAAGAAAAGCATATAAAATGCAATGTATTTTTGGTATAAGCGGGTTTATTGCATATCTTTCTTTAGTTATCGCAAGCTTAAGTTTTGCATTGACATCAATTGCAAAACGAAACTTGTAAATGGTATTCAAACATACAAACAAAACCCGCGAAATAAAAAAATGAAATAAAAATGAAATTAAAAAACAAAAACAAAAGGAGTAAAAAATAACGTCTGTAATGACTTCAACAATCAAGAAGAGAGCAAAAACATCGTGGTTTTTCCACTATTTGTATCAATTTTATTTACTATTGCTAATCAATACAATTAAATTTAACGTTTTATGTTAATTTGCAAGATTTTAAACACATTGCAACACTTGTAACACGTGTTTTGCTCAACACTACATAAATTATTAAAAAAAAAAAAAAAACAAACAAAAATCACTGGCGTTTAAAATCTTTTTCTGTTTTTTTTCCTTCGATTCAAAAGACCTGCTTAAAATGTTTTTCTCATGCTTTAACTTTACATATTTAAATATCTTCCTCAAAACCGTAAGCATAATAACAAACATCGCATTGAAAACCCCGAAAACGATTTATGGCTTGTTAAACATGACAGTTGTTATGGCATAAATAAAATTAATGACAGAATGATGACCAAAATTTTTAATGAAAACATTATTATTTTGGGGGTGATGATTATAACACACAAAAAAAGAAAAAACAACATGTTTAATTCATTTCAAGTTGATCTAATTTTTTTGTTAGTCGTAAATTCAATGTGACAAAATTATAAAACAATTAAACACCGAATGTGTGGGAAAACTTATTTTGTACGCACACAAATTAAATTGAATTGAGAAATTACAATTTATTTAAGAAATAAATTTTTTTAATTTAATTATCATTTCCCCTTTTAATTATGAAAACGTAGTCTTTGCAGTAAAACAAGTCACATAAATAATTCCCTAACAAAAGACTTAAGCAACAAACGTGTATTATGGTGATGAATTATTATTAAAAATTTTAATTTTAATTCTTGAGTTTGTCACATTTGGCAAATTTTAATGGCAATATTTGAATTACCGGACATCCGTATCTTGAAATCTTGCTCTTATAATTTGCGGTGAAAGTGAAATAAAGTAATTGGCTTCATAGTATATGCCAAATAAATCTGATTAAGCTAAACAACTTCAAGAGATATGTACGTCATAATTATAAGATTTTCTTTTGCCAATTATGGAACAGTAATTTTAATCGATAAATCGATTACAAAGGTACACAAATACCTAGAAATGTCGACTGGCTCCTCGTTAACACATACATACATACATAATTGGCCATTACAACCCTTCAGTCAGGATTACGGCCTAGCTTCTAACACCACTCATGTTGTGTCCGTTAATTTTATACTTGAGTGGTGGGACCTACAGTTTAACGTCGACTCCGAACGACAGATTTTTGAGAAACTTTTTCATGGCAGGTTTATTTACTCTGAGAGTTTTTGCCAGAAATCTGCTGATAGGAGGTCGCCGAAGAAATATTTTATTTTTTATATTTCGTAACCTGACCTGGGATACAAACCCGGGCTTTACGTCTAATAAGCCAACACACTACCTAATGGACTACGGCGACTTCGTTAACACATACGCTTAGACAATATTCTGAAGCAAACTGCAGAAACATTAGAATATTACGAGCATGACTCAACTATTAGCATACTCCTGTGTAAGACTGCCGTTTACATACACAATTGCTCATTATAACTCCTGAGTCATGATTACTACCTAGCTTTTCACATCTCTTTTGTTGTGTGTGTCAATTTTATACATAAGTGGCGGTGCCTACAGTTTAAAATCGACTCTGAACGATAGATTTTTGAGCATCTTTTCCATGGCAATGTTTATTTACTCTCCTATCAACATATTTTTCACACAACTTCACACCACACCTTAGCATATTTTCATAAGTTGACAGTTCCCACAACAACCATCCCAATAAACTTTCAACAACCAGCGAAAAATTATATTGTTTTTGCGTAAACTTCCCAACATTTATAAAATATTGTCCACTTAAAAAAGATGATTTGTTTATAAACAAATTACATATTGTTACTTCTTTTTTCTTTTTGTTATTGTTGTTGTTATTGTAACAACAATTTCATGGCAGATAATAAATAGATTTTCTTTTTTTTTTGCTTTTTCTTTTCTTTTTGGTCAGTCATGCTAACAAGGCATGCAACTTAATCTTCTTTTTTATATTTTGGTTTATAGGCCTCGTAGTTGTTAAGAGAAAAAGAATTGTAAAAGAGGAAACTAAAATAGAAAAAAAATAAAGAAATATATTGTAGATCAAGCTTGACTGAGCGACACTCTATAAGTACTGTGATGTTCTATTGGGTGTCAAACAGCACATCAATCATTAGTTAGCCAGCATTACGAGTAATATAAAACGGTAAAAATTTAAACAGTGGTCGGTTAAGGCCTTAACGGTGCCCTGGTAGTCTAGTGGTTAGTGTGCTAGACTATTAGAATGAGGGTCGTGGGTTCGAATCCCACCAGAGACTCTGGACTGTGACACTACAAGTTACTCCGCTGGTATATAATTAGAATATAATTTGTAATTGTATTGTAATTAATAAATAAATAAATAAATAAATAAATAATGCCTTAAGACAGCTGGATACCAAAATCGAATCTATTGCCAACCATTTCCAGAGGAATTTTTATTTTTGTCAGAGCCAAGTCCCTAGCCATATACAAGGAGTCATTAGTTTTAACTCCCATGCAGTTGGGTCTTTAGCCCAGTAAGTATTTTTAAAATTACGATTATATCTGGTGGCTATGGTGCAAATTCCTTACCATAGCAAAACAGCAAAAGCTGCATTCGGCGTACTTCGATCTATTTGTAGAGCTGGTAAAACATCAACAACTACGAGGTTACACATGTGTAATATGAATGTCGAGAATATTTTGGAAATTGAAGTCACCGTAGTCTAGTTGGCAATATGAGACGCGAGGCCAAGCTGTAAATCCCAGCTCAGGGTCCACCAATCATACATAAAATTAACACACGCAACATAAGTAGTGTGAGACGATAGGTTGTATCTTCACTGAAGGGTTGTCTACTAGATTACAACTACAAAATTAGGCGTATATAATTCGAGTGTTATGTTCTATTTTGTTTACCAAACTTGGAAACGCACAAGTTCTTCAGGTTCCCATCTACAATCGTTTGTAAACGAATGATTGCTGCAAATTCTTATGCATTTGATGGCCGTTGTGTACTAGGTAGTATGTTGGATTATTAAACTTGAGGCCACGGTTCAAGCCCCAAGTCAGACATCTCCAGCAAAATGTAATCTTCTGGCAAAAATTTTGAGAGTAAATAACATAAAATTTTCTCAAAAAATCTGTCGCTCGGAGTCGACTTTAAACTGTAGGTCCCCCGCCACTCATGTAAAAAATTAATACACACAACATAAGTGTGTGAGAAGTTAGGTGGTAATTCTGACTGGGGGGTTGTAATGACCAATTAGGAATGAATGAATTGGATATCAGACGAAATACTAGAGAAGTTGAGAGAAAAATTAAACTAATGGGCGATTCATCTGCGACTTATGCGTGAAATAATCTTTAAGAAAACTACAGAAATTATTTATCGTTCCAAATAAATACTTTAACGACTTTTAAAAGTTCTTCAATTTGATACGTAACAGTAGAGTTTTGTCACCACAAATGGCTGTGGATAGGGTACGCTCATTTCACGAAGTCGACAACGAAAAACATAGCAGAATGAAGCGTATTCTAGAAAAGGGAGAACTAGGTTATTTCATATGGAAGCAAAAGCATTAAACTACTTTGAAATGCCGTTAGCTAAGCAACTCGCCATAGAGTCTGGTAGAAAAGTATGGCAAAGACGCCATTATTCTGTAATGGTGGTTATGAATAAAAATTATCTGCCTTCAACACTATGACCTACACTTCAGCAAATTCTAAAAGCATTTCATTGCCATCATTATGATGCTACTTTCTTTTAAGTGTAGGGTATATGTATATAGTAAACATATTAAAACATATTAAAGAATACCATACAATAGCGTACAGAAATAATTTATAGGAGTGAAAGTATAGCAAATGAAATTTAATAATTTTTTTTATGTAAAACTTTTTATTCCCATAATAATAATCATAATAATATTGCAAAACAATTTCGTTTGCCAGTTAGTTGTAGTTGTACTAGACGTATAATAATAATAATAATAATTTTTAAAAAGTTTGAAAACAAGTTAAATTAAAAGCAAAATAAAAATATTAAAAAAATTACATGAAAAATTTAACATCTTTTTAAAGAAAAAAAAAATAAGTGAGTGCTGTGAGTTTATGGTACAGTTTTATGAGCCATAATTTATCATTTAAATGCGATAATAATCAAGGTTAAATTTAAAGTTAAAGAGTATGTCTTTATATTTTGTATTTCTTTCTTTCTTTCTTTGCAAAACTAAAAATTTGTCTTGCCTTTCTTTAGATAAAACGAAAGTGAAAATGAAAAATGTTACCATTTCGTTGCAGATTCCTTTTTTTAGTTTAGTTTTCTTAAATAAAATGTTATTAAACTGTAATCAATGGTAATAAACTAAAAGGTTTTCATGTTTTAGCTCGGGTGCCAAAGGAAATTAAAAAAAAAAATATCGTAATGCCAGGATATAAAAACAAGTTTATTTTTGCTCGTCAATAGCTTGTTTTATGAAAACTTAGATTAAAAAAAAATTACTATTCAAAGGTTAAGGTTAATATTTTGGAGAAATTTTGGTACAAAAACAAAAATTATAAAAATATCATGTAATTTAAATTGCAATTAAATAACATGGACAAGGTTTAAATGCATTATTAAGGAAAATAATTTCAAAGAAAAATATAAAAATCTACATGAGTATGCATTTCGGTTATTGCTTTGATGGTACACATACCCTACAACACACTGTTCATTTATTTCCGCCGTAGTCTAGTAGGTAGTGTGTTGGCTTATTAGACGTTAAGCCACAGTTCAAGCCCCAGGTCAGACATATCCAACAAAACAAAATATGAAAATATATTTCTACAGCAGATTTCTGGCAATAACTCTGAGAGTAAATAAAAATGGAAGTCGCCGTAGTCTAGTAGGTAGTGTGTTGGCTTGTTAGACGTAAAACCAGGGTTCGAGCCCCAGGCCAGACATCAAAATAAAATACAAAAAGTATTTCTTCGGCGACTTGCTCTCAGCAGATTTCTGGCAGAAACTCTGAGAGTAAATAAAATTGTTTCTCAAAAATCTGTCGTTCGGAGTCGACTTTAAACGGTCCCATCACTCATGTATAAAATTAACACACAAAACATGAGTGGTGTGAGAAGCTAGGCCGTAATCCTGACTGAAGGGTTGTAATGGTCCATTATGTATGTATGTTATGTATGTAAATAAAATTATCATGAAAAGTTTCTCAAAAATCTATCGACTTTAAACTGTAGATCCCGCTACTCATGTATAAAATTAACACATACAATATAAGTTGCATATACCCCCCGGCGACTACAGGACTAACGAATATAATATTGCCTCTGACTGTCTGTTATAGTCTCAATGGCATTGTAAGCCTCCGTAGTCTAGATGGTAGTGTATTGATTTATTAGACATGGGCCGGGGTTTAAACCCCAGTATATTTTTCTAACCCGAACTAGAGTAATCACATTGCTATTAAATATGTAGCACAACTTATAGGATACTTAAGTCATTTTAATATTAACCAAAATAATTTCTTTTTGCTTTGCATAACGTAAAATTATTTTTTTCAAAATATTAAGAATTTTAATATCATACCCTGCATCATAACAAAAACTGATAATATACTAGACTTTACTGCACCTAATAGTAAAACAACAATCATGCTTCACTAAATCACTTGTAAAATAGTAATTCCTTCCTTTGAAATTGGATCTTGTCCTACCACACCGTCCGTTTGCCTGCTATTTTAAGTGTTTAAAGCAAACCAACAAAAATTTTAAATCCAACTGTGTTTTGTTTTCCGAACTTCATGAATTCTAAAATTCTGTACAGTTTAATGGCCTTTTGTATTGTTCTCTTTCTAAAAAAAAAAACATTTAAATCTTGTATGAAAACTTTCAATCAAACAAGACATGCCCACATTTCAAAACACATTTTAGATCGGCAAGCAAAACCCAAAAACAAAACTCAGCAAAAAAAAAAAAAACAGCAGCCTTAATGCAAAACAACAAGAAACACCCAACATTTGAGAGATACAGGCAGCAACATGACACCACAACTATTTAGTCATCGTTATAATGAAAACAAACAAAAACAATGAGAAGAAAAAAAATCAAAAATTAGATCAAATGTTTTGCACACAAAGTGTAAAACAAGTAAAAAAAAATATAAACAAAATAAAATTGCAAATAATGAAGTTAAAAACAACAGAGAAACAAAACAAAACAGAACAAAATAAAACAACAACAAAAAAAGTGAAAATAACCAACAATTCCAGTTAACCTTGCCTGAGGCCAGTTAAAAAACAAAATAATGGTTAAGCACATGCAGTATATCTCAGAGAGAGAGAGTGTAAGAGGGAGACTAAGACGGAGACTAACTGACTGATATCTGTATGGTTGATATGGAAAATAAAAGCAGAAAACGAGAGTTGGCATGTTCAGAGAAACAAAAACAAATAAAAATTGTTTCAATATATTGTCATGACTCTGAATAAAAATAGATTCCAACAAACAATTGTAAAATAATTAAAAATTTTATTTGGCACTACAACACCAAGCCTACTACAAGATACCCTATAATACAACGAAACAATTTGAAATAAACAATCATTTGTTTTAAAAGAAATTTTCCCTAGAAATAATACTCCTAATACAGCTTGTTATACTTCATGATAACATCCATGCACAGCAAGTAGCATGAAATAATTCATTTCGATTGTTAATGAAAATTTTTACAAAGAAAAAAGTGTTCATGACTTTAGCTTATTAGATGGTGACTTAGACATTCGTAATTGCAGCAATTAAATAATTGTCATGAATTGAATTTTTCTTTTAATTACGGGTGGATTGAACTGTAACAATAATGTATTGAAAATTAAATGTATACAAAAGACTTAGACAACAAACTTGATTTTGCATGTAAAAGACATCATCATCATCCTCATTTACAATGCAATGCACTTTGTGTTTCACTATTTTATTGACACGACAATGGAATGTTTTCCAAGTTACTGGTTGCTGATCATTTCTTATTTTTTCTTCGTAGTTCTAGTAGACTACATCCGGACTAAAGGGTTGTAATGACCAATTAAGTAAGTAAGTAATTAGAGAAGGTTAATTTAGTTAATAAAGTAGTTAAGTTAGTAAAGTTGTAAGTAGGATAGTAGAGCTACCATCGCATAAGCAACGCCGACTTTCTAAATGTGTTGACACTGCCTATTCCACGCTGTACGCTAATAATACTATCCCTTGTGTCAAGGCGGAAAGTCATTGAGCTCCCTGGCTTTAAATTATTTAAATTTCAGCCTGATACAAACGATGATTTCTCGGGTTTAACTTCAATCATTTCATTTAGTAAAATCCATCTTACTGCTGAAATTCGCTCTGTATCACACGTGATGCATTCTTCTTGAAGTATTATGTTCAGACATTGTAAACAGTTGCCGGTTTAAAATTCTCAAACAGTACTGCGTCCTACAGCTTATGTTTTTAGTTCCTACATAATGCACAGAAACTATATTGCGGCCTTTATCCTAGACTAGATGGATGACAAATTAGATCAAAAGTCTTATACTCTAAGTTTTTTGAAATTTCTTGACTCACAGATCACCAAATGCCAAGCAACTATACAGAAGGCTCTCTGTCATTCATACATACATACATAATTGGTCATTACATCCCTTCAGTGAGGATTACGACCTAGTTTCTCACATCACTCATGTTGTGTGTGGCAATTTTATTTACTCTCAGAGTTTTTGCTAGAAATCTGCTGAGAGGAAATCACAGAAGAAATACTTTTTGTATTTTGTTTTGATGTCTGGCCTGGGGCTCGAACCTTGGCTTTACGTCTAATAAGACAACAAACTACCTACTAGACTACGGCTTCTTTTTTAGAAATACGAACACATATGTTCATGCATGCTAACGAGGCATTTTTGTCCACTAGATTCCTTATAAGGGGCTACCAGAAAACATTAAATTCTGCAGCTTAAGAAAGTCCAGCAAGAAAAAGACTTACGGGATTAAGTCACATAATATCGATGGTCAGTTCACATCACTTGAAAATGAGATGACCATTTTCTTAAATCGTACAATTTGACATGAGCTGCGTGACACGTAGTGCCACTCTGTTGGAACCACATGTCGTTGTTGTCCAGTTTAACCAATTCAGGCTAAAAGTACTTGGTAATCATCGATTTATAGTGCTAGTCGTTGGCAGTGACGGCCTGCTCAACGTGTTTTTTAAGTAAATATGGACCGATAATACCATCAGCCTAAATTCCACATTAAACAATGAGTTTCACGGGTTGCATTGAAAGCTCTTTGATCTCAGTGGATTGGTATCGTATCTAATTCGATAATTTGATTTGTTCACGTACCCATTCAATCAGAAATGGACCTTCATTGCTGGAAAGGATTTTTCCAATCCACTCTTAAGGAAATATGGGTCAATGACACCATCAGCCTAAAATCCACACCAAACAATGACTTTTTCGGATTGCATTGAATGCTCTTGAATCTCAAGTGGATTAGTACCGTACCCACCCATTCATTCAGACATGGACCTTCATTGCTGGAAATGATTTTTCGATGAAACTTACGATCACTATACCAGAATACACGTTGTTGTCTATGGTCGTCCATAGTGATTTGTTTGTTTTGCAACTGCCAAAGTTCGGAAGCTCTTGATAGAAGACCCTATTAAAGTGATTGGCATAAAAATAAATCTGTAAACAGGTATACTACTCTACAGTTTACGTTTAGTCTCGTGCATTGAACTTTTACTTTTTTTATGGGTTCTTTTGTTCTCCTTTCTTTTATTCAAAATCACTGGCAACTGCAATTAATTAACAGTCTAATGTTAACCTTGGGCGATTTAATGTTTATTGAAATTTTGAACATTCCATCACACAGTTAACAGAAGCTAAAACTGATTTCAAACACTAATAAATCACTTTCTCTATCTGTATACAAAATAAAACAATGGCATGACATGAAATGTTAAAAGTTGATGAAAAAAAGAAAGAAAAAATCATATTGGAACTGGTCCAATTAAAATTGCAAACAACACTAATTGTTTAAAAGAAATTATGAAAACAAATTAATGAAAAAAAATGGAATGAAAAAAAATTCAGAGACAAAGGAATTGCCATTTCCATGAATTGTTTACAAAATATGTTTTCGAAAGGAATTAGAAAAAGGATATAAATTTCCGTTGGGAATTGGTAAATACCAACACAGTTAAACGTAAGAAAAAGTTAAAAAAAAAAATACTTTTTAATGTTTTTTTTAATTAAATTTCGTTTTTATTATCTTACAAACGATTGTAAAACATACATATTTTGAACGATTTGCATAAACTTGACTTTGTAACATGATTTCGCACTTGAGTGCAAAGCAATGCAAATTGCAGTTTGAAGCACAAGAAAAAAAACGCATTTTGTTGTTGAGCTTGGCTTGTTGCTTGCAAATGAGTGTTGGATTTACACAAACAATGGAAAAAACTAAATAAAGACTTACCTTTCGTTTTTGTTTTTGTTTTTTTTTTTAATGTTTTTCTTTTAGTTTTTGCCTTTAAAGCAAAATCTTAACAAAACAACAGGTGCAAATCGTTTATTTTGTAAACAAATACAAAAACTTTAACAACAAAACGGTTAAAATTTTCAAACAAATTTTGTTGATTTTAAAATTAGAAAAACTATTAGTCACTGTCAGACGTTAATGCTTATTTGCATAGACACCTCTTAAGCAACACATCACATATGTATGTAAATGTGTTAGTAATATAACATACAACAGTAACAGTTTGAACCAAACCGACTTTATAATGCCTTATTTGGTTTAGCTTAACATAGGCTTCAGACCATTGCCAGATCTGTTCATAATAACAAAGGAATTTTATTAATTGCTTTGAGCATAACCGTATGGACTACTGAACAAACAGTGCCAACTGCTTGAGTAAATCTTAAACTGTTTATTGGCTTTTTACTATAAGCCTAACTATGTATATAAACAACTGAGCAAAGAAGTTTAGGCGCTTAAATAAATTTTAAGTGTTATATTTACAGCACATTAATCATTTGACCAACGAACTTAAATTAAACGGCTTGTATTGAGAAAAATCTGTTTTTACTGAAGTGGGTCTCAGTAAAGTGCTTCATTTTATTTCCTTATTTAATTGTGATTTTTTTATTGGGTGATAAAGAAGACATATTACAGTGGCGCCAATGCGCTATTATCACGCAATTAATTTTGTCATTAAATTTTACACGCTATTTGCACAGAAATATGGCTGTTGTATCTCATCGAAAACGCATTGAATCTCGATTTTTTGGCTCAAGAATTGCTTCTGCTTTATTAAGAGATTTCTCTAAACAACAAAGAAAATTAAAGATAGCACAACGTGAAACTGGATCGTAATCCTGACTGAAGGGCTGTAATGACCAATTATGTATGTATGTACAACGTGAAATTGCAGAAATTTCTGCAGATTTTTTTTCTGGAAGTAATTGCTGCAATAAATCGATTCTTATACTCGCATTGTGTCTTGCTTCAGGCCACAAAAACTCCATTATCATGTTCCTATAATGAATGGCTTTCCTAAGCACTGCAATTTCGAACTCACTTCGAAAATCATACCACCTGACCTGAATTCACATCAGAGAATTGCTTGTTGTACGAGCATTTGTTTCTCATGGATTGCATAAGGATTTTCTACCGTCTAAATTCAACAAATTTTTTGCATTCACTGATGCACGCTTGAAAGTAGAGTGCTTTGTGAAATTTAAAGTTATTGAGAACGATATAGAATTGATGTTTTCGGGTTTTCAGCAGCACTCTCGTTTACAGCAGCAATGTTTGAAGCAATATCTTCAAATGTTTTAATCACTCTTTGAATAGTTAACACATTGAAAATCTTTCAAGCAATCTCAATATCTACATGCATACATAATTGGTTACTACAACTCTTTAGTCAGGATAACAACGTAGCTTCGCACACCATCCAAGTTGTATGTGTTAATATCATAAGCCATGAGTGATGGGACTTCAATCGGCAGTCATTGCAAATTTTATTCTCCCTCAGACTTTTTACCAGAGGCCCGCTAAGGGCAATTTGCCAAAAGAAACACTTTCTCGCATCTGTTGGAGGTTGCAAGGACACTTTAAAGACTTTAACTACGCAGATGATTAATGTTTCCTTTCCTAACAACAGTCTGACATCCAGGGAAATTTCAATAAGAATAAGACTTAAAATAAAATCAAACACCACACAGATATTGTTATTCCAACACCATTTTGAGGAAGATATAACCTTGTAGCAGTTCATTTCGAGATATAAGAGTAGGCTAGAAGTTAGGTATGCAGACAGCAGAAGAGTATGAATAGATTGTTATCTGATACATACACACATATATAATTAGTCCTTACAACTTTTCAGGCTGGATTACGACCTACATACGTTGTGTGTGTTAATTCCATGCATGAGTGGCGGGAGCTACAGTTTAAAATCGACTCCGAACGACAGATTTTTTAGAAAATTTTCGTGGCAATTTTATTTCATTCTCAAAGCTTTTGCCAGAAATCTGCTGAGAATAAGACAACGAAGAAATGTTTCGTTTCGTTGGAGATGTCTGTGCTGGGGCCGTGGCCTCACGTTTAATAAGTGAACACACTACCTACTAAACTAAGGCTACTTTTAAGATTGTGTACAAATAAATAATAAATACTGTTAATATGTATGTGTCTTAAGTCTTTTGTTGTTGTGGAAAAACTAAGTAATTCTTAGCACATTAGTTTGCTTCTATCTTTACCCAAATTTCACTAATCTTGTAACAATTTTTTATCACAACGATTTAAGCTTTATTATGACTGGAAACAAATCATAATTGAATGTCTCTTACCTTTCATACAGTTGAGTAAGCCAGTGTACAAGTAGGTGCTTTAAGTCTTTTGTTGTGATATTTAAAACAAGGCTCCTGTAAAGAAAGAACAAATAAAGGAAAATATAAGCAAAAATTTAATTACAAAACTAAAGAATTATTGTATAAAAGACGTATAATAAGTTTTTAACATATTAAATTAAATTCTGATATGGTTTTTATTTTTTAGTTTAAATACCGGATAGAATGCACTTAAAACATAAAGGAATTTCTATTTTCTGCATAACAAAACAAAACAAAACATAACATAATCTAATAAATAATCGATTACGGAATGTTTATTTTTAAAATAGATCTTAGAAGAAACCCAACCCAACCCAAAATAAAATCCAAAAAAAAAAAAAAAAAAACATACACACCAAAAATATAACAACCACAGCCACAATGCTTTAATTAGCAAACAATTTAAAATAAAAAACTCAATAGAATAGAATCAAAACACTAAGACTACTACTAAGACTTAAGGTTTAAGAAAAAGTTTTTAATAAAAAAACTTGTTAACAATAAACCAAAAAGCAACAACAATACTTATAATTATTCAAGGTAATGAATAACAATTTTCGACACTTAATTTTCTGCTCTAAATCATAATATTGTTGCATAATATTTAATGTAAAACTATATTGAACTTTATTTTATAAAAAGCGTAAAAAAATAAATCAAATTAACCTTCTATTGTTTTCTATTTTTTCTTGTTTTTGTTTTTTTTTTGCAGATAAACTAACCGATCAAACGCCAGCGAGTTCATTTTGGCAATCTCATGTAGTCACACCCTCCTCTAGTACACCTTTTGACTCACCCTTCTTTTCCGCCACTCATGGCATTGTTCAAACACATCCCGCCCTAAATGGCAATATACCACGACCAGTGCCTTTGAATAGCAATAGCTTGGGTGCTGGCGCTAAACCACCATCAACTTTAACGGCTGGCAGTGGATATTTGAATTCACGCGGTAATTTTCCATCGTCGGCTCGTTATCCCAATGTGCCATCACCTTCGATAGCGGGTACAGTGGTTAATCCCAATCCTAAGTCACCATTTAGACATTTAGATTTCTCAACAAGTGCCACCGCTGAACTGAGACGTAATCCAGCACTCTCTGCGCCCGATGAGTGTGCCAGAGCCTGTCGTGAAGGCGAACCACCAAGAATTTGTTATTATCATTTCACATTGGAATATTATACCGTATTGGGAGCGTAAGTATTATTAAAATTAATTTTCTTTTTTATATAAGCATTCATAACTCCATTTCATTCGAGCGAATAAGGGTATAAGGAACAATAGTTGTTTTATATATCGTCCGGCGTACCCTTGTGTCAACAAAACAACTAGGTTGGGTTTTAGGTTGGACGCGTACTCCATAGTAAACGTAAATCAATAATCAACCTGAACAGAGAAAAATATCCCCAGGATATTCAAGCAAGGCCTTGACTTGCTGCACGTCTAGGACAGTTGGACGTTGGAGACACCCGTAAGCGGGTCAAAATCATATGCTTGATCAGGTTGTAGCAACTCTCATCCACACAACACTATCTTTCTTAGTGTCAATACTGCATCTGCGAAGTCTATTCGTGTTTGTCTTTTGCTTACA
Organism: Sarcophaga carnaria; assembly: GCA_958299815.1. NCBI lineage: Eukaryota > Metazoa > Arthropoda > Insecta > Diptera > Sarcophagidae > Sarcophaga > Sarcophaga carnaria. Next base: position 20,459,000 of record OY283153.1, on the reverse strand, counting down.
TTATAGTGCCTTCAGAAATGTAAATTTTACGCATTAAATTCATTCCTGTTAATTCGTGTACCAACCAAACATCAGTCAGGATTACAACCTAGCTTCCCACACCACTCCTACTGTGAGTATTAATTTAGAAATTAGTGGCAAGACCTACAGTTTAAAATCGACACCGAACGATAGACCTGAGAAATTTTTTATGGCAATTTTATTTTACGATCAGAATTTTTGCCATTTTTGCTGAGCGAAAGTCGCCAAAAAATATTTTTTTTTCAAATTTCGAACCGTGGTCTCATGTCAAGTAAGCCAACACACTGCCAACTAAACTATGGTGACTTCGATGCGCCGCTTTTTATAGTTTCTATAATAGAATGGCAAAACATGACGTTACTTACTTACTCTCTTAGCCATTACGACACTTTAGTCAGGATTACGACCTAGCTACACACACCACCCATTTTGGGATTGTAAATTGTATCCATGTGTGGTGCAAGTTATAGTTTAACCACAGACTTTTGAAGTATTTTTATGGCAATTATTAGTTCTCAGAGGTTTATCCAGAAGACTGATGAGAGCAGGATGCCAAAATCAATATTCTGGTCATATGACCTTTCTTGAGATCTCAAACCTATGTTCTGAATTCACGGGCTTTCGTCTAGTAAGCAGACATAACATTTCGAATTTTCGTTCACTTTTAAACGATGATAACTTTCAACAGAATAATGTTTGTGTAATAATGTTTTTGCCGTAGTCTAATAGGTAGTGTGTTGGCTTATTAGACGTGAGGCCATGATTTAAGCCGCAGGTCAGATATCTCGATCAAAATGAAATTCAAAAAAATATTTCTTCGGCAACTTTTCCTCAGAAGATTTCTAGCAAAAACTCTGAGAGTAAATAAAATTGCCATGAAAAGGTTCTCAAAAAAAAATCTGTCGTTTGGAGTAGACTTTGAACTGTAATTTCCGGCACTCATGTAAAAAAAATTAACACACTCAATATAAGTGGTGTGAGAAGCTAGGTTGTAATCCTGACTGAAGGGTATGTATGTGGCTGTACTAGTGAAAGTAAAGCCCATTAAAATAAAAAGAAAGTTTTGTTAAAACTTTACTGAAAGGTCTACATAACGAATCTTATACAATAAATCTGAATATAAATATTAATCTGATTTCTGAACAACCAATTGATAACTCATTAAATCTGATAACAGGCCATAAATATGTCGAACCATAAACATCAATACTTTCAAAATTGATTATGATTTTTTTTATTGAAATTCAGGCTATTATTTCAAATCATAAAAACATTATGATTAGCATAACAATGCATAATAAAAGTTATAAAAATTTTAAGGCCAATAATGTTGAAATAGGTTGACAAATAAACTTTTATTCTTACATTCAGTTGTGTGATGGTAAAAGACCCATTGTTAAGGGATTATTTTTTTATTTGTATTTAAATTGCTTGATTTTATTATACAACAAATAATCGTATTGACTAAATAAAGAATCATTTTTAATGGCAAATTATTGTAACACAATAATTTTTCATACAACAATGAAAAGCCCACAACAATAATCGAAAAATAATAGAAAAGAAAACCTCCAAGTAAGAGAAAGATGCCTTAGCAAAAGAGTGGTCAGTTATAAGAAAAACAAAATGAATCTGTTTACAAAAAAAAAAACAATGAATAAAATTTATTACAATTTATAAACAATATGGCAGCCTTAACAAAAATTGTATTTAACTCGGGCTTTGTATTTGCTCATTGGCATTGTATTACGAATAACGTTTAACAGTGTCTAGCTTGGAACAGGTGTATTAAATAAAATCATATTGTTTAGATACATATATATTTCCAAGAAAAATAGAAACAACAAGAACGACAACAACAACAACAAAACAATGTAATTTTTCATTTTATATCGTATACATACATATGTACATATTTAAGTTGCTGTCAATAATAAATGTTCATTTCAATTATAATTAACATAATGATAATGATTATGATCAATTGAATAACGATGTGAGAGATTTGTAAATAAATTATGAAATTTATTTTTAAATATGAATGCAGCCTTTACAAAATAAAAATGAATTAAAAATGAATGCCAATTGGTAAAGATTTTTTTATTTGGGAATTTGTACCATAATATGAAAGTTTAAATCCATATTAAATTCATTTATTGTATTACATATTTATTTATTTATTGGCTACCATGTTGTTAAAATTTTAAAGCACCATGAATTATAAATTAGTGTCACCTTTTACTAATATCTTGACAATCCCCTCAAAAGATGAGCGTAAAAACATTCAACTTCCTTGTCACAGTCATATACTATGTATGTATGTTTTTCAACTTTCCAAGTTGATGGAAATAATTACAGTTTAACAAATTCGCAAAGGGGAAATGAATTATCCTATTATCTCATACATTCAATGTTGTATCCTTTTTTACCATGAATAGTAGTAAAAATATTGCAGAGTCATAAACATAATACAGTGGACAGCAAAAGTCTTAGTACGTTAATATATTTTGACAAAAAAAAGTCCCCACTGGCTTAATACTCTTGCACAAAGTCCCGATATGACTTCAAGAGAGTATTTAGGAGATCATTTGAAAGAACGGTTACATAATCGCCAAATCTCAAACAAAAGTCAACCGAAAAATTTGCTCATGATGCCACCAGAAAACAGTAAACAAAACTTGTATATTCAATTCCAAATGGAGTGCTTTGCCTTAAGGGATATTCTACTAAATACAAGGAATAACATTTTCATATATTAGGCCTTTGTATTTTAAATTTACTCAGAGTTCTCCTTGGGGGTACCTATGAGGAGTCATCTGAAACTTTTACTTATTTTTCTCTTGTTTTAAGAAAAACATTAAAAAATTGTTTGTTTTATAATAAAATAGAAATAAATTAATAAAATAAATATATAAACTAGAAATTTTTATACAAACTTTTGGCTAAAATTTATGAAATTGTCAAAATGTATATCGGAGCACTAAGACTTTTGCTGTCGACTGTACATACTTAATTAATTATTACAATCCTTTAGTCCTTTAGTTTCTTACAACACCCATGTTGTATGTGTATTAATTTTATCCATGAGTGACAGGACCTACAGTTTAAGAAACTTTTAATTGGAATTTCATTTACTCTCAGAGTACTGAAGTATTTACACAAAGGAACTGCAGAGTGATAGTAGCCAAAGGAAATATTTTTTTATATTTAATTTTGCTGTACAACAAGTCAGACCACTACCACGACGACTTTCAAGGTTTTGTATAAAATATGAAATACTTTACATATGTATGTACATAATTGATCAATACAACCTATCAGCCAGAAATACAACTTATTATCGCACACCACTTCTGTTGTGTGTGTTAATTTTATACATGAGTGCTGGGACCTACAGAATAAAGTCGACTCCGAACAACAGATTTTTAAGAAACTTTTTATGGCAATTTTATTTACTCTCAGAGTTTTTGCCAGAAATCTGCTGAGAGGAAGTCGCCGAAGAAATACTTTTTGTATTTTGTTTGAAGTCTGGCCTAGGTTTTGAGCTCTGGTTTTACGTCTAATAAGCCAACACACTACCTTAGACTACGGCGACTTCAAACTAGATATTCTGAGATTTTATTAATTTTACAGGAGACTTTATTAATCGATTGCTTTAGCACCAGTTTTGATACTCCGTCATTAATGTAAACTCCTCTGACGATCTAGTCTTAGTAATCTCACACTGAAACTTCCTTAGAAGCTCTATAGTTTTCTTACAGCATTTCCAACTCGTATGGTTTGCTGCTGGTATTTTTACGTTTATGTACACTCCAACTTCTTAAAGTATCATATTCTCCAGAGGTTCTTAAGACGATCTAGGTTTTTAAACTTTGTGGATTCCACTGTAGCGACATCTTTGTTATATTAACCGGCTTTCTCTGGATAGTACAGCCGGTAACAATTCAGTGTTACTCAGTTACCCGTTCGCCAAGTTCTAGTGTTCCATGTTGCTAATGGTATTGGACCAGTATATCATGCATTATTATACTGAGGGGATTATTGATGATTTTGTATGAATGTATTCAAAATTCTAGTACTTTAGTTTTTCAAAACTTCTCAACAACTATTGTCCATATTATTTGTGACTTTGAAATCCTATTGAAAATAAAATACAGCTCTCATGCCGTAGTTAGTAGCTGGAAAGGCCAAAGTGCTCTTTAATAATAATAAAACATCATACTTTATAAATTCTTTACAGCATCAAGACGAAGAGGTTTATGTTTCGTTGTGCTTTACAATAGGTTTTGAGCTCTTGGCTCTACCTTCAGCTGCTACATCTTAAAACCAGGAAACAAGTTGAAGAAAATATTTTCTTCCAACAACCTCCTATTAGCAGCCTTCTGGCAAACGTTTTGAGTGTAAATAAATGCCATGAAAAAAGCTTCTTTTTCGAAGACGATGCTCAACTGAAGATCTCATCTCATATGGATGTGTCTAATACTGTCAATAAGACTCATTTGAGAAACAAGGTCGTAATCCGGAATAAGAGGTTAAATAGAGTGTTTTATAAGGTCTTCCTTTCATTAAATTTAAATAAAATACAGTATGGGTGGCATTAAACTGTAGGTCCCGCCACTCATGTCTAAAATTAACACACTCAGCATAAGTGGTGTGAGAAGCTAAGTCGTAATCCTGACTGAAGGTTTGTAATGACTAAATATGTACGTCTGTATGTATGTGTGACATATCATCACAATTTTTTTATTCATCTAGATAGATCTATTGATCTATTATGTGTAGAATGTAGCATCGTTCAACTATCTGCCGCGGTTTCTTTGGATGGAGAACATCCGAAATGTTCAACTTTTCATGAGTAATGTTGGCTTTAATTACCGCTGTAGCTTATGACTTATTCCCACACACCTGCGACTTAAGGTAACCCCACAAGAAAAAGTCTAATAAATTCAAATCGTACGATTTCTGTTACCATTTCATGTCACCTCCATGTGAGGTAATCCATGCTCTAAAATCATATATGCGGAATATCCAGTGGGGAAAGAGCTGAATGGCAAGTAAAGCTGTCCTGTTTAAATCCCATATTGTTAGTGTTCAGACCATCTAATACAGGCCAAAAGAAATTGATAAACTTCAACGTTTTGTTCTCGCCGTTAACAATGATCTCTTGGGCAATGTACTTCTTAAATGAGATGATTCTGGCAACCCAAAATCCACACCAAACAGTGACTATTTGGAGTTGCACGGGAGGCTGTTCTCATGTGGATTGGGGCTAACCATTTTTCAATTAAAATTAAAGACGAAACAGAAAATAAGTTTTGAATTTTATTACTTCCATTTATTATTGACCGTTATCAACTGTCAATGTTCGAAAGTACCTAATGGAAGACCTGCTACATCCCTGACTGTATTGCAGTATTACTATGCAAAAAAAGAAAAATAAAACAAACCGGAATAGACGCCGGCCAAGCGATAAATCAACGGATGTCAAATATGGAAACAAATTTAAATCTTTACCTACAATACCTACATACTTATTTTATAGCATAATTGAAGTACTTACTTTCTACCTTTTTGTTTGAATTTTATATACAAACCGAACAGCATAAAAAATGTGCAAAAAAAACTGAAACTAAAAATCCATCACAAAGCATCTCAGTTGCAAGCATTTCCAGTCAGCCTGGTGACTGGTGGAAAATAAACCGCATAATTACCACCTGTTACCGGTGATACATCAATAAAAATAAAAACAATTTTTTTACAGTCAACGACAAAAAAATTGCTTTTATTTAAAAGTACTCGTGCCAAAGCAATATTCACACAGCGTGTATAATAATAACACAAAGAAAAAAGTGTCTGTCTTCTATGGCAAAATGCTTATGTCATATTTAATTATTGTAATGCAACCACAAGCAACCAAAAAAAGCAACAGCATCTTCAGCTCTTCTTTCAGTAAGATGTTATAAGCAAAAGTAAGTTAGCCAAGCTAAGATATGCTACTTAAACTGCACATATCCCAAGGTGTGTGAGATAGCCTATCTAAATCTCTGTGTGTTTTTGCAAAAGTACTTCAACAATTTTTATTTTTATGATGATGCAGCAGCAACAGCTAATTTGTATGCGGCTTGTTAAACTAAATTTATTGCATATTTTTTTTTTTGTTTCGTTGCAAGCATACTTATGTTGCATTCACACATTATGCTGCGGCAAATTTATGGCATGTAATGTAAGTAAAAATGAATGAATAATTTTTAATATCCATGTTTTCTTTTTAAAATCATTAAATAAATTGACAAAATCAAAACGAAAACGACGAGAAGAGAAGAGAAATGAAATGAAATCATATGGCTTCCGCAGTGTTACAGGCATCATCAAAATATATTCAGTCCAACAAAACTTCCATGAATTTTTTTCTTTACAGAAATTATTTTTTTATAGTGCAAATGAAAGTCTTGATTTGCTTGCTTGTTTTTTCCATAAAAGTTTATTGTTATTAAATAATAAAAACCATAAAATTAAATGGAGAAATAAAAATATTAAACAAAAAATTGTTTTGCAAAACATCTTCACTTCCTAAAATAGAAACGAAAACAAAAAGAAACAAAAACGCTTTATGTTGCAAAGTTTTATTCGATTACTCATAGCTAAAGAAGTCTTCATTATGAACAGTTACGAAATAAAATTTATTTATGAAGCTTTCTGGGTTAAAAGTCAAAGGGCTTTCAAATCGAATTTCTTTCAATCAGCCTTTCTCAAACGACACTAGATACAAAGGCATCAACTTTCGTTACCCAGATTTTTTAAGGGCTTGGGCAGCAGAAACTTTGAATAGAATAATGAAAGACAAGTTAAAAAATTACTGTCCCTTTGAGAAAATTAGAAAACTTTACAACCTTGCGACGAAATTATGTAATGAGAATGTCTATGTCTACGGCTGGGTAAAAGATCGTTCAGGAGGAGGAATGTGTGGGCATATAATCTTATATCCTCATACATACATAATTGGTCATTACAACCCTTTAGCCAGGATTACGACTTAGTTTCTCACATCACTTGTATTGGGTGTGTTAATTTTTATACATGAGTGGCGGGACCTACAGTCTAAAGTCGACTCCGAACAACAGATTTTTGAGAAACTTTTCATAGCAATTTTATTTACTCTCAGAGTTTTTGCCAGAAATCCGCTGAGAGGAAGTCGCGGAAGAAATATTCTTTTCATATTTCGTTCGGTTGGAGATGCCTTAGACTTACGTATAATAAGCCAACACACTACTTACTAGACCACAGCGACTTCATATCATATCCTCAACCGAAGAGAAAACTCTCAGGCATTTGTTTAATTCAAATTGATTAGAAGGCACAGAGGATCACTGTCTGAAAGTTAATATTCCTTTGGCGATTTTTTGGCAAAAACTCTGCCTCCTCGCAAGGTGATCTTGCATGATCTAACTACGAAGTAATTTGGTATCATTGTGGGCTTAAGGAATATAGAAATCTCCTCAAGTCGTATATACAAATTCTGTGATGATGAAACCGAATCTTCATACATTTCAAAAGGAATTAGACATGCTGTTATGCATTCTGAATATCCTATTGGCTATGATAAGCAGCCTTATTAAAAAAAAATTACCCAAACAGTAGTTCTTTTCAAGTTTAATGGTCAATATAGTATCATTACAAGATTTTCTAAATTTTTTCCATAAGAATATGACTTAATTCAGGGATCTCTTTGTAGCTTGTTGCCTCTGGAAAGCAGTTTTAATTTGTTGATTAAGTTTTTAAGATTAACAGAATCAACAATCTCAGACACTCACAGATTGATTATAATTTTAGTTTAAGATTTGATTTTATAAAGACAATTTTTTAAAGAAAATGTAAAGAATTAACAACAAAAGACTTAAGACACATGCGCAAAAATTTTTAAATGTATTTATTTTAATTGAAATTATCTAATAACTACACTGATCATCACCACAAATTAAAAACAACAGCTGCAATGTTTCCTATACAAAGTAAAATGCAAAAAAAAATACAAAAAGTTTTCCTTTATCTTGTAACCCTTATATGTGGACTATTAAAAGCGTGTAAATATTGTATATTTGTGAAAAGCAACATTATAATTTAGTTGCTAAGAAATTCAAACATTATATTATTATTGGTACTCGTAATTCACTTTCACGCATTTAAAGTTTTGGTTTACTTAAGCAAAACTATACTCAACAGCAGTGTGTTATTAAGTTATAGACGCTAGTCAAAGTAACCGCAGACTATGATGAACATGCAGACATGTAGACAGACGTCAGACCATCAAATCATGTGATGCTATTTGGTGGTTAAGCCAACAAGGGTATAAAGTTTTACAAAGAAAACTTAAATAAAAAAATTAAAGTTTTTTTTTTGCACAAACAAAAAAAAAACAAAGTAAAAAAACCAAACATTTCACTTAACAGTGTTAAGCAATAAATTAAGTTGTATTGTTTTTATTTCGCTACAACTGATATTATTTACTTAAATCATTAAATAAAGAAAGAAAAAAGTTTAGAAATTTTCAATATTCTTAAATATTATTATGTATGCTTCATTAAGGCTAACTTCCCTATTCATTACTTCTGCTTAAATACTTCAATATTGCATAATGCCATCGAATACCACCAAAACTGTCTAATAAGTTTACTAATCTTGAGCTAAGTCATGTTCAAAAAAAAAACTTAAATTAAAACAAAAGACTTAGACAACAAATGTCATTAACTTTCAAATCAATAAGTCTGTAGTTTAATTGAATAACATGATTATTTTTATATCTTACATCAGCAAAGTATGTATGCATGTATATCTGAATATACAGAGATAAACAAAAGACTTAAGCAACAAACAGCATTTTTTATACTCTTAAACTATAGAAGAGTTTCGTATTTAAAACAAAACGAATAACATTGCCTTTCAATTCGAAAAAAAAACAAATAACTTCTCTAGGTTTACAACCCTAAACCTTAACCACTGTTGATGGTGCTCCATGTCTGAAACAAATTACTCTAACGGCCAATTAGAGTCGGTGTTAATTGATTTTCAAATATAAACAAAAAAAATCTCCCCATAAAATACAGCAAATACAACATACAGTCTGTAATTTAAAAGAAAAAGTTTACGACCTTCGTTGCCAAACGATGGCATCCGGAACGCAAATAAGGAACAACATTGGCAAACTTGTAGCATCTAGGTAAGCCCTTCTAAAACTACAGGTTGCCTATTATACAAGAGTACTCTCTATAGTACTGCTTCAAACCCCCTGTTAGAGAGCTATTAAGAGTCAATCGACTATTGATTTCTATAATCGTAGTTCCTATGTTAAGTCGGCGTTGTCTAATATGTAGTGTATTGACTTATTTGACATGAGGCCTCGATTCAAACCCCAGGTCAACGAAACGAAATGAAAAAAGATTTCTTTGGCGACTTTCTCTCAGCACAATCCTTGCAAAAATTTTAAAAAAATGTTTATCAAAAATCTGTCGTTCGCAATCTACATTAAACTGTAGGACCCGCCACTCATAAATTGTGTGTGTATAAAATTAACACACACAAAACAAGTGGACAGAAGTCGCCGTAGTCTAGTAGGTAGTGTGTTGGCTTATTAGACGTAAAGCTAGGTTTCGAGTCCCAGGCCAGACATCAAGACAAAATACAAAAAATATTTCTTTGGCGACTTCCTCTCAGCAGATTTCTGGCAAAAACTCTGAGAGTAAATAAAATTGCCATGAAAAAGTTTCTCAAAAATCTGTCGTTCGGAGTCGACTTTAAACTGTAGGTCCCACCACTCATGTATAAAATTAACGCACACAACATAAGTGGTGTGTGAAACTAGGACGTTGTACAATGGGTCAATTCGACCTCCGGGTACTGTACTTGTCTTAATTGACAAGTACACGTCCTCTAACCTAACCTAACATAAACAAGTGGTGTGAGATGCCAGGTTGTGGTCCTGACTGATGAGTTGTAATGACCAATTATGTTATGTATGTACATATGTATGTAATTCCTATGTTAAGAGATATATGGACTAATAAGGATCCTGCAAAGGAGCTTAAAGAGATCATTTTATCATTAAGCTGTTGAAGAAAGTACTAGAAGAAAGCACTAATTACAGGCATATAACATAGCTAAGAAGCACCATTAACAAGAATTGCTTACATAATCTTAACACAAATATTGGACAAACACTACCGTAAGAGCACAAAAAATAACTTTTCGGAAATCATTCACTCACAGATCACGCAAACAGCCTAAGAATGATAAAACAGTAGTCTGCAGAATATTTAAATTCCCTCCATTCCTAGAAAGAGGATAAGGCCGCACATTATTTGAGGTTTTATTTTAATCGCTTAACTTCTGCTAAGTAGGATGATTAGCCTCCTGTTTCCTATTCTGACAATGGGACTGTCAACTAAGCCTATAGACTGGCTGGGTATGCATAACACTTATGTGGCGAATCGCATTCGTAGCCGCTCTAATTAGAAGAACAGGCGTTGCAATCGGCATTCACAACTTAATGCGTTAACCCATTAGTGCCCAGTGGCAACTTAAGTTGCCAGCAGAAGTTGTATTAGTTTTTATGCTCTGAGAGGAAATTGAGTGTAAAAAAGAAAACGGTAACCGTTAGAAAAAAAGTAATTCGGGCATTAATGGGTTAATAGAGGCTTTAGAATATTCAGTCACATAAAGTAAATAGATAAGGATCACCCGATCAGAAGCGTTACCTTCTCTTTACACTCCCTGACTCCCAATTTGTGTAATAAAGACGTAAATGGAACTAGCTTGGATACGCGATAGCAAACCCCTATAAAGGCATAATGGGAATTGCAATGGATTGAAATGCAAACATTAGTTGCCGAAAATGAAGGCCTATGTATAGATAAGAGACAGATAAGACAGATAAAGAAATTACCGCAACGGGGAAAGCTGTGGTGAAATTAAGAGTATAGCAATCGATGTATCAAACTGGAGATAATTTCTCTGCTTAAATCATACTTAAACCAAATTAGCCCCTCCGCGCTGTACACAACTGCTGAATAGAGTTGTTTGCCTATACATATAGGGGCTCCTATACACTTTCTACGTATCATTACAAGACTTTAGTTAGGATTACATTCTAGTTTCTAACACCAACCATGTTGTATGCCGAATGCCAAATTCTAGAATCATTTCATGGCATTTTATTTACTTTCAGAGTTTTTGCCAGAAGATTGATGAGAGGAATTCGTTTTTTGTTTTGTTTGAAATGTCTAAGCTGGGAATTAAACCAACACACTCATAAATGGCTGACAATATTTCTAGTTTAAAAATATTTCCCAAAACCTTATTGTTTGAAGAGTTATTCATCAAGCGTTTTAATTTCATTGTTTCATTGTTAATATTTTCTTTTCTATTTTCTACAAAATAAAATAATAAAAAAAATTATTTTTTTTTTACTTACAGAGCGTGTCAAGTTTGCACACCCAATGCCACCAACACTGTTTGGTCTCATTGTCAATGCGTTTTAGCTGATGGTGTTGAACGTGGTATCTTAACAGCCAATCGTATGATACCCGGTCCCAGTATACAAGTGTGTGAAAACGATAAGGTTGTCATCGATGTTGAAAATCATATGGAAGGTATGGAGGTAACAATACATTGGCATGGTATTTGGCAGAGAGGTTCACAATATTACGATGGTGTACCATTTGTAACACAATGTCCCATACAGCAAGGCAATACATTCCGGTAAGTAGAGAAGAAAGAAGCTTTTTTTGTATTTCTTTTCTATATGATGTGATATCATATATTATTTACAGTTATCAATGGACTGGCAATGCTGGTACACATTTCTGGCATGCCCATACCGGTTTACAAAAATTAGATGGTCTTTATGGCAGTGTTGTTGTAAGACAGCCACCTTCCCGTGATCCCAATTCACATTTGTATGATTTTGATTTGACCACACATATTATGTTGATCAGTGATTGGTTGCATGAAGATGCTGCCGAACGTTATCCTGGCCGCTTGGCTGTTAACACTGGTCAAGATCCCGAATCCTTGTTGATCAACGGTAAAGGTCAATTCCGTGATCCTAATACTGGTTTCATGACAAATACTCCACTGGAAATATTTACAATTACACCTGGTCGCCGTTATCGTTTCCGTATGATCAATGCTTTTGCCTCCGTATGCCCGGCACAAGTAACAATTGAAGGTCATGGCTTGACAGTCATTGCCACAGATGGTGAACCAGTACATCCGGTTGATGTGAATACGATTATATCGTTCTCAGGTATGTGCTCTACTATTACAATTGTTCGGGTTTTTTATTGCTTTTCTTTTTTTTTTGTTTTTGTTTTAAACAAACTTAACATAAATCCGTAATTGTCGTTTAGCATTTAGCGAGACAATGACATGGCATTATATTTGCATAAATAAATAAACAAACGTTACAATTTCATTTACTTTACTCATTCAAATGGTTTTCAATTTTAAAATTATTTTAACGCCCTCTTGTTTTCACCGCACATTAAATGCTTAAATCAATGAAAATAATCATGTTTTAAAAGAAATATTTTTGAAAAAAATATGTTTTTATTTTCAAAATATTCGTTTTTAAAACATGCATATGAGGTAAAATAACAAACGGTTTCCTTTAAATAAAAGCGAAACTTTTTTTCAAGATTATTTTGTTTATTTCGTGTGCTGTTTATCGTTTTCATGTAAATAAAGTTTCTTAAGAAAAATTTTGTGAAAATACCCTACAATTTGCCTAAAAGTGTATGAAAACAAAAGACTTAAGCAACAAACTTTAAAATACACTGCTTTGGGAGATTTTGTTTCTAGCAACATGTACAACAACGTCAGATAGTCTCAAAAGATAACTTCCAATGAATCGGCAAAATTTGGCTAAAAAACGAATCCACAGTTGGATGAGCTTCCTATAGAATAGGTGGAGCTTTAAATAGAAAAGTTTCTAAATGTTTGCTTAACATTTGTTACACTCAAAAATGATTCAAATTCCATCTCAGACAACTCAATTAAAAGGAAAAAATAAAAAAAATATTTCTTCGTCAGCTTACTCTCAGCAGAAGTATTCTGGCGAATATTCTGTGACTAGATAAAATTGCCATGAAAAGTTTCTTGCACCCATCTTCGCGAGGCATTTACTGGTTTCCAGATTGGTTATATAATTATAGCCTTCACGCATAAAAATGCTTTCAAATTTTACAATGTCTTCTTTGCCTTAAAGTGGATTCAGTTCTCATGACTTCTAGCGGTTGTACTGTTTATCCTTCACTCCTGCTTCGTTGAAAGTAACGAAAAAGACTGATGCGACACTAAAATTTCAATCCACTATAATTGTCTAGCAAAGATTGCTTGATTGACTCAACCTCAAATGAATTGAGAACAATCTCCGCTTCTCGCCTCTCTCTAAAGAGCTGTTCTGGCCCTAACAGTGGTATGTAAGCGCCTTACTCCCCTGAAAGCTATTTCAACTTTCCTAAACAGTCGAATTTTAATTTCGATTCAACCTCATATGAGCTAAGTACTCGACAAGAGATCTGAACATTAACTGTAGGCAGAATTGGTACATCCCGTCCCTATTTTCTGTCCGAAATGAATTTTCCCTTGGGTTTCGAAATGCCCCATTTTAGCGCCGAACTTCGTTGATTCTGTAGTATTCCTAGACCCATCCACAGAATACTTAAGAGATCAAGAAATTTACAGATAACCCCAGTCACTCTTATTATTTAGTCTCCTTGCAAAGCTTCTTTCACAGTCATAGAGTCTCCTGATTCTGTCTAAGCGATCCAATTAAGATTGTAGATCTATTTCTCGTCTCTAATCATTTTGATTATATTGTCCATGGCTTTGGTTTTCACTATCAGACACAACTACAATAAATCCAACGCCTTAGAGCTTATCCTAATTGCCCTGGCTATGCCGACACATAAGTTGGATAAGATGCAGATGTGAGTTGAAATTCATTCTACCCTCCCATTCATCAAGACTATTTGTCCCAATAGGCCTAATCAGCGAGGCATGCAACTTTCAAGTTTTCTTAATATCATCGAGACCTGCTTATTTCTCCTTAAAATTCTCCCTTCATGTCAGTCCCTCGGCAGATTTCTGGCAAAAACTCTGAGAGTTTAATAAAATTGCCATGAAAAGTTTTCTCAAAAATCTATCGTTCGGAGTCGACGTTAAACAGTAGGTCCCGCCACTCATGTATAAACTAAACACACACAACATAAGTGATGTATGAGAAACTAGGACGTAATCCCGACTGAAAGGTTGTACTGACCACTGATGTATGTATGTCAATCCAGTTTACTGGCCAAAAGTATTCTCTCACAAGTGCAAGAAGTACCTTGTTCTAGAAAACGATACTATTGGGCCTTTGCTCGAATCTGTCTTGAATTCCACGAACACTGCTTATGGATTTACAATTTCAAGTAGGCTTTGAGTGATGATACCAAGCTTTCGCTTGGTATTACAACAATGCTGTCCTTAGCTATGTTAGCGACCAATATCTGCCTCAGACTTTTTCTACAAGAATCTATTCACAATCAGATCTCAGGTTAATAGTGAAATAAACTCCGTTTGAGGACACTACATTTAGTATGCCCTTGCATCTGTTTCCGATCGAGGGTAGGGGCACAATTCATACATGCATATATATGTACATAATTGGCCATTACAACCCTTCAGTCAGGATTAAGGCCTAGCTTCTCACTCCACTCATGTTGTGTGCGTTTATTTTATACGTGAGTGGCGGGACATACAATTTAACGTCGACTCCGAACGATAGATTTTTAAGAAACTTTTTCATGGCATGTTTATGCCAGAAATCTGCTGCTTTTTTATATTTCGTTTTGATGCCTGACCTGGGATACGGGCTACCTATTAGACTACGGCGACTTCAATTCTCTTCAACGTAATTTGGTTCTAAAACCAGTGCCACAAAAAACCGCGTAGGAGATAACTTGGCCTGGTAGAAACAACGTTTCTCTTCCGTGCTACCAGAAACAAGTCTTCAAACAGATTTTGCAGTGTGCTCCAAAGTTTTTGGTACCCATCCAATATACAGACAATCGTCAGCCTTAGTAATTCGAATTACGCTCTTTCGAATTTGATGAAAATCCAGCTGCTCTAGAAATTCTAATCCAAGTGGAGATTAAGGTAGCTGTGGTGTAGGATGCCGCATAGTCGTTTTTGGCCAAGAGTATCTCTTTTATTTTAAATTATTTTTGAATTTTTCTACGATTTTAATTATGCACATAATTATTGTTGGTGTTGATGTTACATACAGACAACATTCTCATTCAAATACACACTTCTATTGATTGTACCAGATATTATGCACCAATTGCTTTTCATTTTTTTTTTGTTGGTTTTCTTGTGTTTCGTTTCTTTTTTTTTCAAATTAATTTTAATCAAATGCATGATTTCTTTAAAATGTACAATAACAACAACAACAACAAAAATCTACAACATTATTTAAGAAAAAGTGAATAACAAAACTGAAAATTGAAAACGAAAATGAAAATGAAAACTTTTAAAAGAAAAACTCAATAGTAACACTAAGGCAGTGGTGGTGGTAGACCAACGGCAGTAGCGGCTGTGGCATGGCAGCAAAAAAGTAAGAGTAAGAGTTTGCAATTAACAATGGCTGTGGAATGTTACTGGGTATAGTTTTACCATTTTAAAGATGATCAAACAAAGGATTGCAGTTAATTAGTTACAAAGTAACTGCCTTTTTCAATTCATAAAACTTATAATTTGTCTTAGGCGTTACGCCCTTTTCTAGTGGAATAAGATTCATTGTATTGTAATAAATTTTTTGTAATAAAATCCATAGCGATTAACAAAAAGAAAAATATTTTAAACTTCCTAATGCTGAACGAAGTAAAATGAAAAGTCGAATCAAGATAAACCCATAATATCTACGAAAATATATAAAAAAAATTGGGATAATTGTAGCGATTGTTAAATGGCATCATTTAAAGCAAATAAAAAGAAAAACAATTGTTTTATTATCAATAATTATTATTAATATTTTTTAATATAACAGAGGATAAACCTTGTAGCCACTTTCCAGCATTGGCATTACAATGGAAGATTCAAGACACCGTATCATTGTACATACATACATACATAATTGGTCATTACATTACATTTCATTCAGGATTACAACCTAGCTACCCATCGCCGTAGTCTAGTAAGTAGTGTATTGGCTTATTAGACATAAAGCCAGGGTTCAAACCCTAGGCCAGACACTGCTCATGCATAAACTTAACACTTAAATAAGTGATATGATGAATCCTAATTGAAGGATTGTAATGACTAATTGTGTATGCATGCACAGTGGACAGCAAAAGTCTTAGTACGGCAATATATTTTGACAAAAAAAAGTCCCCACAGGCTTAATACTCTTGCGCAAAGTCCCGATATAACCTCAAGAGAGTATTTAGGACGTCATTTGAAAGAATGGTTACGTAGTCGCTATACCTTAAACAAAAGTCAACCGGAAAACTCTGAACAAAACTTGTACATTCAATTAAAATTGGGTTAAGAGATATCCTACTAAATACAAAGGATAACATTTTCATATATTAGGCCTTTGAATTTTAAATATTACGCAGGGTACTCCTTAGCGGTACCTATGGAGTCATGAGTCTGAAACTTTTCCTTATTTTTCTCTTGTGTTATGAAAAAACATTAAAAAATTGTTTTATAATAAAACAGAAATAAATTAATAAAATAAATATATAAACTAGAAATTTTTATAACAAACTTTTGGCTAAAACTTTTTCTGTCCACTGTATGTATGAATTAGAAAATATTTCTTCGTGGACTTCCTCTCACAGTAAATTAGAAAAGTTATTGATTCCTTTACCCTTTTTCGATTAGACGCCTTTTATCTCCATTTATTTCTACAATGTTGAAATCAAAATTAGTTAAAACAAATTTAAGTAAAAGCATTTAACGGTACAATTTTAATATCCTACAGCCCTGCAGGCCTTGACATTTAAAAGCAATTAAATTTTTGGCGGCTTAACGACTTTGAAAATTTAACAGCAACTGCAAGTAACCTAAAATACTTGACCATGACTTTAAAAACTTACTAATATTTTAGTCACTTTGCTGCAAATAATTAATGGCTCATAAACAACAACAAAGTCACCCCCAGCTAAAGCCTAAAGTTACTAACTTGGGCTGCAAGACTTCATTGCAAGTGCTAAAAATAATAATGAAATATCGTTCGTTACCAATGCAGTGCAAGCCTTTATTTGTCATAATAATGACACGGTAATAAAGTCGGGCAATATTTTTTTTTGTTTTTTGTTTTTGTTTTGCAATTCTCTACGCCCTATAATGAATAGCCTGATGGAAATAAAACAAAAAAATATTGTTTTTTTTTGTAAATGATAATTAACGTTAGTAAAACTGTTTAAATTACTTGTATTTGTTATAATAAATTGAACACAATTTGTTGAATTTGTTTCAAACAAATTAAGCAAGCAAGTGTTTGTGTTAATTTATTTAAATCAAATAAAATAAAAATAAAACAGAAAACATAAGTATTTATTTTTATTTATTTACAATAATTTGTATTTTATTATTATTGTTATTATTTTTATTATTATTTGTGTAAATACTAATTTTTAGTTTACAAGACCTCTATTAATTATACAAGTTTCTTATTGAATTTTACTATACAGCGAGGGTTTGTTTGTTGAATACTGTATGTATGTGAAGTTATTAAAATTGTTTTGTGGAATATTTTTATTTTTGTTTTATAATTAAATTAAACTTGACCCCATGTAAGTTAAAGCTTACAAATGTCTGAATGTAAAGAGATATTAATTATACAGCTTACCAGTGAAAGACTCTTCACACAATGTATTGAACAATTTATTAGAAGTGAAAGGTGGTTCTTATAACTGCCAACAGCAATTAAATGCCCAGTAGGAAAAATTATAAAAATGTTTCTCTGAGTACAGCTCATTTAAATGGCCAATTTTCCAGACTGAATTTGATCAATGACATGACTTATGTTGCATTTGAGGACAACTGAGGTTTTTGGCTCTTATGCATACACCTACGACTTAAGAGAATCCTACAAGAAAAATCCAGTTCACATTACTTCAACGTGAGATGACAATGGCCTTAAACCACTCATGCAGAATTAACAATGTGGCATTAGCTATGTGGCACGTAGTGCCGTACAGTGGAAACCACATGTAGAATTCGGACCAAAAGAAGTTGGTAATCATTGAACGATATTGCTCGCCATTGACAGTGATAGACTGGCCAACATCGTTTTTAAAGATAAAATCCACACCAAACACAGAATGTTTAGCCTTGCAATGAACGCAATGGGATCTCATGTAGATTGGTATCGTCACAAATTCTACGATTTTACGTGTTTACGTACCCACTCATTCAAAAGAAGGCCTAAGCATTGAAGAAGATTTTTCGATAAATATACATTCAAAAAACACACGACATTGCCTAAAGTTGTTTACCTCCACTTCACGGTGAATTGGCAAAACAGATTGAATAAATGGCAACCAATTTGGCACATGTAGCTTCAACAAAATAGCCTTTATTAACTGTCAAAATTGGGAAGTTTGTGTCAGAAAACGCGATATATGTAATGTATTGGCATATTCTATTAGGTGTAGTAGTAAGGAACTCACTGCATACTACACTTTCTCGCATACTTTCTTTCTTTTGGAAGGTGAGGGAAGCCTCATAATTTTAAAAGTAAAAAAATGCCGGATGCGATCAGAATCGTAGTGAATCACTTTTATCGCTATACCTTGCACAAGTATACTTTGCTTGCTGGCTTAATTGGCCATTAGCAACCCGTTTAATAGATATCGGGCTGTCCAAGTATACAGTGAGTGTAATTACCAGAGTTGTCGCCGTAGTATCGTAGGTAGTGTGTTGGCTTATTAGACGTAAAAGCCAAAAAGTATTCTTGGGCGACTTCCTCTCAGTAGATTTCTGCCAAAAACTCTGAGAGTAAATAAAATTGCCATTAAAAGTTTCTCAAAAAATTTGTCGTTCTGAGTCGACTTTAAACTGTAGGTCCCGCCACTCATGTATAAAAATTAACGCACACAACATAAGTGGTGTTAGAAACTAGGTCGTAATCCTGACTGAAGGATTGTAATTACCAATTATGTATGTATGTATGTATGTACGTATGTATGTATGTATGTATGTGAGCCAAAAAAAAACGCTGATTTCACAATTTTAGGTGAACCCGTAAGTTTTCCATTGAAATTTTGAGAAGATATGCTTTATATAGCTCCTAAAGGCCAGTACGTTTGTCCAGAATATTGTAAATGATTGTCAATGTTACTGTCCCATCCTCCTACTTGTGGTTAAAGTGCTCCCTTCAATTTAGTCTGCGTCAATTACAAAAACAAAATAATGGTACGTTGCATCCTATCATTCAATTTTTGATTCGAAATTTTTAAGCTTTTATTTAATGATTAATTTTATTTAGGCTGTGGTAACACTGGTATTATATACCGTTATTTATTATCAAGTTTGTTTGTTAAAGATATAAAAGAAAAAAGTCTTCGAATATCTTTACTCAATACTGTTGCCCACGTTATGTTTCGTAGATTCGATTCGCTACATGCAATGAAGGTTGATATTCAGAGCATAACATATTCCGTAATCAATTTAGGGCAACATAGTATCCCTGTATTGCTGTGTGCCAATTGCTATAATAAATCACTACCATTTGAATTGAATCATTTCCAACTGACATTTCTAATTACTTATCCATCAACACTCTAATTGATTTTGTTTTGCTAGTGACAAGCCTGTTTAACATTCAATCACACTCCTAGTCTATAGAATAGCTTGACTTTAATTGTAGAAAAATGTAACGAAAAATATTTAAAATTCAAATGTGACAAGTTAATAATGGAAACAAATAATTTTTATTTAATTTTAAATTGTATTTATTGCAGTTATTTTTGTATAAATAGGATCTATAAATAAAAAAACCCCTAATTAAATAAATGTATCTAATAACTGGCCTACATTGTATGCCATAAATTATTTAATATTTCCCTTCAAAGCCAAATGTGGCAATCAGGGCGGCAATTCTTTTTGATTTATTATTGACAACGAAACTTTCATTTTTGTTTTTAATTCCTTTAAACAATTTTTTATTAATACAACTATATTTGCATCATTTTTTTTTATTATGTTTTTTTCTTTTTTCTGAAGATAAAACAGAAATATTGTTAATGTGGTTGAAATTTCCCAATTATTGTGTAGATGCCGTGACAATTAAAAGCTTCAACAAACAAAAGACAAAAATTTTAAAATGCATAACAAATTTCCTGGAAACTAAATAAATTAATTTAACAAAGCAACAATAACAACAACAACAAAAAACCATGAAATGAATAAATGAATCACTTTGCAAAAGTAATTAAATCAGAGAGATAAGCTGTTGATTTGCATACGGTTTGCATTCAAGAAATTTATTTCAAAAGATTCACGTACAGATACATATGAAGCGATACTACATACTTAACGACAATGATACGATCTAAGTAATACACAGTTTTGTTAAAAGAAATCTGTTTGTCAACTTTTTCAGATAAATATTCTAAAAACATACATAATTACCAATCTTTAGGAAAACTTTAATATATTTTCCCTTTGTCGATAGCCTATGTAATGAAAAAACAAAAACTTCCTTATTCTCTTGGGAAATTTATGCAAAACTCGAATAACAGACAAAATGTTGAAACTTTTTTAAATAAAAATATTTTCAGTGGAAACCTCTTCTTCAGGCAATTAATTTTCTGGATAGACAGAACGAATGTGAAAAAAAATCAAAATTAAGTTGAACAAGTTACAGAGACCCGTAGTCTGTTAGTGGCCATGCGAACTTGTGTGTAGCTGCGCTGGAAAGACTGTTGGATTTAAGTCCGCTGCATATGGCAATAAAGACTAATACTTTGGAGACCATAGTTATGTTGTTAGCCAACAAATCTAATGTGAAATTCCTTCGAGCATTTTGTTGCCTAAGAAATTGATTGCAAAACAGTTCCTTCCTCTTTCGTCCTTCCTAAAAATACTAGCAGACTCTAAGATTTCGAAACTAATTCGGCACGAACCTTAGTGGCAGAAATTAATAGAGTCATCTAGAAGCTTTAACAGTCTATTAGGTAGTGGTAGAAGGTACAAAAGACAGGAGATAGCAATACTATCTCACAGTTAGGTCTCCCTTCGGGCACTTCGACTCTTATCAGGTTAAATCAAAGATAGTGTGAAACGACCTGGGGACATAAAATCAGCTAAATAAGGAAAACAAGGTTACCCTCTGTCCCAGGTCGTTGGTAATGAACTATCAGGGGAATGAAGTTAAATCGAAGATAATATGAGACTGCCTGGGGAAGCAAAATCAGCTAAATAAGGAAACTAAGGTTATCCTCTGTCCCAGCAATGAGCAAGCAATTGAACTTGCCACGCCGTTGATAGGACAAAAACCCATTCTGTGGAGAGGTAGCGGGTTTTTGGAAAGGCACAAATGCTTAACGAAAGGGATGATAACGAGAGGCAAAGGCTTTTCCCAAACCAAGTGGGAAGTTGAAACTTCACAAGTTACTATCGGAGTCATGCATCAGACTATCCGGTAGAAAACTGATATCGATAACCAGTCTTTTGATAGGACCGTATGGCTTTTGATAGGATCGTATGGGGTTGTCTCGAGCCGAACATGTATAAGAAGTGAGTTCACAAATAAGATAGCCCAGAGCCTGCATAAAGTCGTAGAACATAAAACACTCTTGTTGTGCGCTCTACAATTGTCATTTTTGTATGAATTTTTTGCTTTAGTAAGGCCTAACCATAGCTATCGATTTAAGTCTTTTGAGTAGCCTAGAAGTCTAAGGAGTGAGTTTAAATATTCCAAAGTCTAATATCCTAGTTACATACAGGAATAATGGGAAGTAGATTTCAAATATGAACATAAAGACTTGGTGTAGGCCACTTGATTCTGTCACCTTTATTTAACAGTTAGAGGCATAACAGACCTTATATATATTTTGTTCGAACGAGTTTTTGCCATTTTTTTAATATTTTTTCGATTCAACAAAACAGAATTCTTTATACTACAAAAATGCCATGTCAAATGCTCATTTATTATAAAAATAATACGAAAAAGCCCTCAAGTATAACTCATAAAACTCAGCATAGATTAGCATGATACACGTTGTCATTTATTGTCGCCGGTTAAATGAATTTTAAGATTGAATTTTCTCACCCATTCACATTTAATTTACTGTGTAGAATAATTAATAATTTTTTCTGTTTTTTTCTGATTTTCTTGTTTACAGGTGAACGTTATGATTTTGTTATAACAGCCGATCAACCAGTTGGTGCTTATTGGATACAATTAAGAGGTCTCGGTGAATGCGGTATAAGACGTGCACAACAATTGGCCATATTGCGTTATGCTCGCGGTCCCTATCAGCCAGCATCAGCGCCACCAACTTATGATGTTGGTATACCACAGGGTGTGGTAAGTACAAAAACAAAAAAAACATTAACAACAACAATAACAACAGCAATAACAACAATGTTTTATAATAAAATTACAAAAGAGTGATTGAGATAGATAGATAGAGAAGAGAAGAAAGGAAAGAAATCGACAACATAAAACAACATATTTAAAGCAATCAACAATAGTGAAGCACACACACATATACACTTATTATATGAAAGTATAAGAATCAATAAATAGCTGTTGACAGCTAATTAGAAATGTTGGAGATATTTCAAGGCATTTGAGAATGATAACAGGGCAGATGCTTCGTTCTTATGAGATGTAATGTTAGACATGTACTCTGTAGTTGTAGGATTGTTTCTATCTCTTTTTCTTTGGCAGTCAATTGGTAGATTGGCCAGACCCTAGTCATCTTGAATGACTCCACCAACAATTCTGTGTACTTTGCTTTGGAGTTTGTGAAAGTTTTAAGTGCCTCCACTATACAGCTGTAGCTCAAGCGCACATTAGAGAAATGTATCACTACATAGACAATCCTAAACCTGCAGTTTCTTACTAAGGTTTGCAGTGCTAAAAATTTTTCCATTTCTTCCTGTTCGGAATAATTGTTGTGAACTTATTTACAAAGCAATAGTGCAGCATTGTGCAGTCAATGTTTCATACATACATAATTGGCCATTACAACCCTTCAGTCAGGATTCCGGCCTAGCTTCTCATACCACTCATGTTGTGTGTGTAAATTTTATACATGAGTGGCGAGACATACAGTTTAAAGCCGACTCAGAACGACAGATTTTTGAAAAACTTTTCATGGCAATTTTATTCACTCTCAGAGTTCTTGCCAGAAATCTACTGAGAGGAGGTTGCCGAAGGAATATTTTATCATATTTCGTTTTAATGTCTGACCTGGGGTCATTCAATGATTCAATAGCGAAAATTACAATCAAGCTTCTCACACCACCCAGGTTGTGTGTGATAAATTTTTCAATGACCTGATGTCATGATTTAAACCGCAGGTCAGACATCTTCAACAAAAGGAAGTATGAAAAAATATTTCTTCAGCGACTTCCTTTCAGCAGATTTCTGGGAGTAAAATTAAATAAAATAAACTGTCGTTCGAAAACGAGTTTAAACTATAGCTACCGACACTCATGTCGAAAAGCTAGATCGTCATCCTGACTGAAGGATTGTTCTGGCCAATTATGTATGTTTGTATGTAGTCCAACCTTACTAATTAGCCACTAACAGCTGTATTGCTACCTTTCCTAAGTGTATATGTGTGTGTGTTTTTTTTTTCATATAAGAATTATGAGTAGTTTTAAAGGTCTAAAGCTCATTGCAAATCATTTAAGAAAAAAATGGCAGAGAATTATAAACAAAAACATTTAATCGTTAAAAGGTATATAATAACTTAATTGTTAAGCTTTAAGTTAAACAGTAAACTGGAGTAGGAATGATAAAAAAAATTTTATTACAAAATCAAGCCAGACTTTTAAGGCTCTTTTTTAGTTTTTTGCCGAAAAAGAATTTTTATAGACAAAGTTAAGTGTGGGCTTAAATTGAAAATAATTTTTGAAAACAATTTTTGTTAGTAAATTGAGAGGCATTTAGCATTTAGCATAGTAAATAGCAATTGATTAGATCAGTTAGTGAATGATGATAAATAAACCTTAAAGCAGCCTAAACAAATTAGACACCCACATAGGAATATTATTGTAAATCATGGTTTATTATTGTTTGAATTTTTTTAAATTAAATTATGAAAGAGTAACTAAAAAAACAAAGGTAAGTACAGATTTTGTTTGTTTGTTATTCTATTAAGGAAAAAAGGCTTTAAATAAAGCAAAAAATCCAAAAAATAATTCTAAATTTCTGTACAAAGTTTTTAAAATTTATTTGTAAATATATTTGTAGGGAAAAACAACTTATTAAAGTAACAATAATTGTAAAATATATTTATTTAAGCTAAATTACAACAAAAAAAAACAATTTTTTTTAAATAATTTTTTTTCTTTTTTAATTCCATGTAAAATAAAAATCCACTACAACCACTACCACCTTTACCACAACCACCAATAAAACAAAACAAAACAAAAAAAACCCTTAAAATACCCCTTTTGTACTATAAAACTCCCCCAACTTTTTACCAACTATCCACAAAAAAAATATTTAAAACAAAAACCACAACACCTGCATAACGGTGCTTGAAAAAAAATGTATAAAAAAATACCTTGTAAATATGCACTTTTGCTTTTTAAATGGTCCTGAAAATATGTATAAAAAACGCCCTTTAACTGGCTGCAAATTGCACTTCATGTCAAATATACCTCTCTATGTGCTTTAAATGAAAAAAACGAAAAAAAATCGTAAAAATAAAGGTCATGAACCCCTTGGATGCCCAATGTAATCGTCAACGTAATGATGCCATTTGTGTCAGTCAATTGAAGAGCGCTTTAGAAATCGATCGTGGCATTTTGGCTGAAAAGCCTGATGTGAAAATTTTCTTGCCTTTCCGTTTCTATTTGTATAGACCCGAAGAATTGTTCCAGCCTAACACGTACAACAGATTTTTGGGTAAGTCAGTGGATGCCTTGATTCAAGAAAAAAGTTTAAAAATGTTACATTTTCTTTGATTATTTTTTTTTTAGTGGCTCCTACTGGTGATCATGTCATTTCATTAATTGATGAAATTTCTTATCTTTCTGCGCCTGCACCACTTATATCGCAATATAATGAAATTAATCCCGAACAGTTCTGTAATGGTGACAATAGACCAGCCGATTGTGGTCCAAATTGCATGTGTACACATAAAATCGATATTCCTTTGAATGCCGTTGTTGAAGTTGTACTGGTAGATGAAGGTAAGTCAAGCACATTAATTTAAAGAACTTTAAATTTGGAATTTAATATTTTAAGAAATATAAATACACACATACCTACATAATTGGTTATTGCAAATGTATTTTACTCTCAGCGCTTTTGCCAGAAATCTGCTGAGGGAAAGTCGCCGAAGAAATATTTTTCATATTTCGGTTTGGTGGAGATGTCGACCTGTGGTTTGAGCCGTGACCTTACGTCTTATAACTTAATACTTTACAAAATAGACTACAGCGATTTCATAGGAAATATGAGTACAGCTCGATAATTACCCATTTCGATCGAAATGTTGGGGAAGGTATGCCAAAACTGTAGGTCACGGATGGTTTATAATAAAAATACAATATGTTTCCATCAACCATATTAAAATATGGTAGAACATAATGAAAGTAAAGTCTCAGTTGTCTAGTAGGTAATGTGTTGGCTTATTAGATGTGAGACCACGATCCAAACCCCATGTCAGACATCTCAAAACAAACAAAATTTAAATATTTCTTTGGATACTTTCTCTCAGCAAATTTCTGTTAATAACTCTGAGAGTAAAATAAATTTGCCATGAAAAAGTTTCTCAAAAATCTGTAGACTTTACGACGACTTTAAAGAGTAGGTCAGCAGTAGTAAAACGATATAAAATGCTGTGTAGAAAAATTACCCAAAATATTAAAATCTCATATATAGGGTCTTTTTTAAATGCTTCCTATCTTTGAGTTTAAATAAAACATTTATTTTTTTGCTATTGAATTGATGATTACAAAAGATCTCAAAAATATGTCGTTCGTAATCGACTTTAAACTGTAGCTCCCGCCACTCATGTATGATATTAACACACACAACATAAGTGGTGTGAGAAGCTAGGTCGTAATCCTGACTGAAGGTTTATAATGACCAATTATGTATGTCTGCATTTATAATACAAAGCTTAAATTAAAGCTTTTATTCATATTATCTTGTGGATAAATTTTAAAATTTGTTTTGTACATCAAGCATCGCTCTAAAGAACAAACATAATTTAACATCAAATGCTTTTCAACCTCCACCTTCAACTCCTAAACTCTTTGTTGTATTCTTTTTAAAAACAACTTTAAAAAAAACTTTACTTAAATTCTCACCCTACCCAATAATAATAAATGTTTGTATTGTTTTTCTCTTTTCCAAGTAAGTATGTCCATAAAACTGGGTTTGGCTTTTTACGACAAACAATAGACAGACGCTCGCTCTAGTATCGCAATTCGAAAACAACATAAACAAAATACAATAAAAAACGTTGAAAAGTTCTTTTTGAAAATTATTTTCCATTTTTACAATGACGCTGTCTGGTCAAACTAGAGTAAATGGAGTTGAGCCTCCCTCAAATTGTATATTTTTATGACTTGAAATTATAGTTTGAACCATAAGATAAACAATAAAACTTTTTAGTGTATAAAACTAAATGCTGGACTTAAAATAATCATATAAATTATGAAAAATATTATCAAATCAAATCTACAATCAAAATTCAATTTCCTCTTTTAAGTCATTGCCATTCAGTTTCTTATGTACGAGTATGCAAGCAAGTGTTAAAAAAACAACAATTTTTTTAATTTTTCCCGCGAAAATTGTTTCATTGTGGCAATAAAAGAAGAAAAAAAATATTACCATGCGTTGGCGTGAATTGTTTTATTTTATTTTATTTTAATGTCTGTTTTTGATTTTGATTTTCTATCAGCGGAAACGTTTAAGATTTTACTTTTTTTCTCTTTATTCTCTTTTTTCTGTTATTTTGTTTCAATGATACAAAAAAACAAAATTTCCATGTGGGTGTAATTATGTGCAATTGTTTTCTTATTTATATTCACTCGCATATTAAATTATTTTTTTTTTATTTTCATTTCATTGTTTAACGTCGTCTTTTGTAAAAGGTACGTACGTACGTACGTTCGTTAAGTAGGTGATGAAACGAACTACAGTGGGCAAAAAGTGTAGAAATTTATAAGGTTATAAAAATAATATGAGCCTAGTTCGTGGGTTTGATTCCTACCAGTGGCTCTGGGTGATGATACGCACTACAGTGGGCAAAAAGTATAGAAATTTATTTCATATATTATTTCATAATAAAGTTTTAAAAAGAATATGAGTCTAGCTCGTGGTTTCGATTCCTACCAGTTGCTCTGGGTGCTTGTAATTGTCTGATTGTGTGACTGACATTATATGTGATTAATCACAATAGAAAAAAGAATGTGAGAATTATTACCAAAAACAATTCTCGAAAAAAAATTGTCCTTAAAAAAATTTTCACATACTACCCCCTCTTTTCTGTCCCCTATAAACTATCTTTCCTGCTTTTCATCATAATGTACTACTTGAATTAGGGTCAACTCCTAAGTATTGGTTTCAAAAAAAAGTAAAGTACCAGAAATGTTTGTAAAAAGGTACTTTATAAAAGTATCTCAAGTCAAAAAGACCTAATTCAACGTAACAAAATAATTGAGATAACAGAAATTCGACATCGTTCTTAACTACTTTACATTTTGCAAAGCATTACGCATTCATGGGTTTTAAATTCCGCTCACTTAAGACCTCAAACCAGCAGACATACATGGAAAGCATTGGCAATTCGTTTAATGGGCAATGGAGCAAAGTGATAGCAAATTCAATTTTTCCAAAATAATCTGAATGGTTTATTGAATACACAGTGAATTCGAATGCACCCTCTACAAGCAACAAGTCCGGTGAAAATTTTATAGAAAATGAACGAGCAATTTCTTTACAGGAACACAATAACAAAGTTCTTGTGGCCACAGCTAGATGGCATGAATCTACACGACATGTGGTTTCAAAAATACGGCGCCACCTGCTCCACCGCGCGTTCCATACATACATACATACATACATACATACATAATTGGTCATTACAACCCTTCAGTCAGGATTACGACCTAGTTTCTCACACCACTTATGTTGTGTGTGTTAATTTTATACATGAGTGGCGGGTCCTACAGTTTAAAGTCGACTCCGAACGACAGATTTTTGAGAAACTTTACATAGCAATTATATTTAATCTCAGAGTTTTTGCCAGAAATCTGCTGAGAGGAAGTCACCGAATAAATACGTTTTGTATTTTAATTTTATGCCTGGCCTGGGGCTCGAACCGTGGCTTTTCGTCTAATAAACCAACACACTACCTACTAGACCACGGCGACTTCTAACACCCCACCGCGTGTTCCACTAACGGTTTATTGTAGCAACAATTTCCATAACAAATTATCTCAAGAAATTTTAATGTCTACTGGCCACCAAGATCATGAGATTTAACGACGAGTGTTCTTTCATTTGGAGGCGATTTGCTAAATCTCGGTTTTACTCGAATAAACGAGAAACAATTCATAAGCTTAATTTCAAGATCTAACGTGCCCACATCTCTATAAAAAAAGTAATGAATAATACATGTAAAGTTTAATGGCCTATCTATGATGGCAGGCGGCTATTTGAAGAAATTTTATTTCACACTTAATTAAAACATGGTTTCTATACAATCCAATCAAAAAATATATGATTTCCTCAGAATATTTTTACTGAGATACACTTTACAACAACGTACTAAATTTCTAAACAGTCTTGAAATGTTTGATTTCATAGAATTTATTATTGGCTAACGAATCTGAGCCATACTCGTTCATTTCTTATGCATAATAAACTCAAATTTTAAAATAGTTTTCAACATTACTTTACTTTCAATTTTAATTAAAAATTTTAACAAAAAAAACCTTTTCCTTTTTCTTTCTCATTAAAGTTCAACAACCTAACTTGTCACATCCCTTCCATTTGCACGGTTATGGCTTTAGTGTTGTGGGTATTGGACGTTCGCCCGACACCAATGTGAAGAAGATTAATTTGAAACATGCTTTGGATTTGGATAGACGCGGTCTCTTGCACAGACAATACAATTTGCCGCCAACCAAAGATACCATTGCTGTGCCAAACAATGGTTATGTGGTATTGAGATTTAGAGCTGATAATCCTGGTAAGTAAGACCATATAATTAAAACCTCTAAACAATGTTAACAAAAGCCTTTTTTTTCTTCAATTATTTATAGGTTTCTGGCTATTCCATTGTCATTTCTTGTTCCATATTGTTATTGGTATGAATTTAATTTTACAAGTGGGTACAACTGCCGATTTGCCACCAGTGCCACCAGGTTTTCCAACATGTGGTGATCATACGCCTCCCATACCAATTAATTAAATAATTTTAATTGCAAATAAAAACCTTAAACTATTAAACTATTAAACAAATAACAAAAGTAATAACGAAACAACAAACCAGAAAAACTAAATCAACAACAACAACAATGAGAACTAATACTGATGGTGATGATGTTGATAGAAAATGATAAATGTTTTTAAAGAGATTTTCCTTACAACGAAAATTCAATTGTAAATTTAAAAAAAAACGTGATCATTTTCCATTCAAATAACATACACACACTTATGTACAAAGTTTTGCTAAAAGACATTAAAAAAAAAACTTTTAATTGAAAGTGTATTATAAAAAGAAGCTTTAAAGCTTGCAAAAGCTTAAAGCTTATTTCTCTTGAACTTGAAAGCACTATTAAAGCTATTGGCAAAATGAATTAAACATTTAATTCAATTGATTACAATTATTATCGATTATTATTATTTGCGCTTAAAACGCTTTCAAAATGGTAGGCCTTACAACTAAAGCTTAAATTTTACAAAAAAAAATTCCTTTTATAATTCGAAAGCAAGCCATATAATGTATGAGACCTAGAAAAAGGATTTTTTAATTTAAACTTTAAATTGCTAAACAAACTATTTTGTATTTCATAAACAACAACAAAAAAGCGTTTTTTATTTTTTCTTGGAAACAGGCTTGGTTTTCCCAGCGCAATAGTCATAAAACCCTCTGATTTATTATTTTAAAAATTTTTTACTTTGCAACAAAAGCATTTTAGTTAATTTCTTCTTTTATAATAATAAACAAAAAACAATTTAAACTTTTCTATGTTTTGTTTGTAAATTAAGAAAATTTTTTCCTAAATTTTATTTTTCCTTATTTTTCCTGAACTTGAACTTTATCGCTCTCAAATCGTATCAGTATAGTTAACAAACTTGTATAGAATTGTTAAGTAATTTGTATTTGTATTTGTATTTTCTTTTTAGTGTGTAATTTTTTTTTATTATTATTTTTTTGTTTTTTTATCTTTTTATTTAAAATACACAAACACACAGAACTGCAATCAAAATAGTTTATTATTATTTTTTAATTTCATTTTTAAATGCAATAATTCTGTTGCTTGTTTTTATATTTTGTAAAAAGAACATATAACCGGCTACCATACCTTGTCCTAAACCCCGCCTACCCTCCTACACTTTATATAATTTTTAATACTTGCACAGTTTTATTTAAATGTTCAATTTTTGTTTTTATAATAAAAAAAAATTTTTAGTTTTTTTTTTAAATTTTTTACACAAAAAAATGGTAAAAAATAAAAAAAAATTATTGCTAAAGTTGAGATAATTGTGTAAAAAGACATGTAAAATATTAGTTATTTTTATTATTATTTTTATACGAATATAAACTGCCGTTAATATTAAATTTAATTATTTTTTAAATAAAATAAAAAATAAAATAAATTATAAATAAATAAATAAATAAATAAGTAAATACAAAATTTATTAAAAAAACAAAACCAAAACCCTTTAAATAGTTTTAAGGTCCTCAAAAACCTAACCTCCTCCCCCCAAACTAATACATAAAATTTTTAAAAATTGAATTAATTTTAAAAGTATCCATAATTTTTAAAATCAAACTTCTTAAATGAAATTTAATTTTAAAAAAATATATTAGATATTGTACGAAGTGCCTTCACTATTAAGCTAGAGGCTTTAGTTTACATTGCACATAAAGTGAGCGGCAAAAGACACCGTACACTAAGAATAAAATTCTAACAATCACGAAGCCCAACTTTTATCACTTAAGGAGAGGGCCCGAAAAAATTTAACAATATTTCGATTTTTTTTTGTAATTTTTTTTTTGTTTTGTTTCAATTTTTAAAACAATGAAATTCTAAAATAAAATTAACGGTAATTTATTAATGTATATTTTTTTAATGTACAATTTCTTTTGACGCTCACTATATTATCGAACTTCCCACTCATAGTTTCAAATTATTCTTTTCGAACTTACCTTTCCTTCGGACCGCTACTTTCTTGTTGGAGTAATTTGGCTCATGTGCTAGCCAATACAGCCTTTGCTGATTAATGCGTTTTACTATATCAATATCGTCATACAATTCATACAGCTCACGGTTCTTGCAATATCAATATCCTCCAAAATAGCTTTATTGGGCCGTGCAAAAACCCATGTTGCAGTGCCAATAAAATCGCGAGCCATAGGAGGAGTGTTTTTTGAAGAGCTAAAATTATAATACAAGAGAGAAATATTGTTTAAATGATGCTCTTGTTGCTGTAATAAAAGTTACAGTAAAAGGAAAAAGTCTACATACACTACAGTATGTAAACCTTTTTCCTGGTGATTTTATCAAATTGAAAAAGATGTTAAAGCGTTTTTAAGAATGTTTGAAGAAAAAGCGACTTTGAAAAAAATATAACGTAGAAATTTTTGTGAACACAACATAAAAATGTACACCATTGTATGAAGACTTTTTTCTTTGGCTGTACATACATGATATCTTCAATCATTCAAATTTTCACATTTAGTAGGGGCGAATTGCCTTTCAAAAGCTGCCAATGCATCCTGGTAGACGCGCCGGTTTAATGAGGTTTATGCGACGGCAGCTTCATTTGATCATTCACAAATGCAATGACTTACATGACAAATGCAATGACTTACATGACATAATTCGGAAAATTAAATGACAGGCGTCCGTAAAATAATCAATTGTTACTAGATTGCATTAAATAAGTTGTCATTTGATTTCCACAGCAGATTATAAAGCCTAATAAGTTTAAAGCATACAATCAAAGAAAAAAGTCCACATACACCACTAAATGAAGACTTTTCTCTCATTTACATTTAAGAATGTTTGAAGAAAAACAGAATTTGAAAAAAATATAACGTAAAAGTTATTGGGCAAAAAGTCTACATACAGTGGTGTATGTAAACTTTTTTCTTTGACTGTATTTTGTAACATAAACAATTTTTAAATTAAATCATTAATTAAATTATACTTTCCTCACCTAAAAATTCAACTTCAAATAACAAACAAAAAAATTAAATAAAAATGTACAAAAAAATTGTTCAATTTCTTGGTAACACTTGGCATTGTTAGGGTTAATAAATATAAAAATCTTTATTAAAAAAAGGAAACTTGAAAAATATTGAAATTGTAAATAAATACGAGCCCCTTCCAATGTATATAAAACTGCACCTGATTGTAAAAACGCTCAATGGAGTCACCATTTAAATAAATTAAAAGTAAACCCAAGAGTAAGTAGATTTGTTTACTCAATTTGCCATAAAGAATCTTCATTTTTAATGATTATCAGAAAACTTTTAATCTATATTCCCTTTTGTGTATTTTTATACCCTCTTTAGGTACTTAATCCCTTGGATGCTATATGCGATCGTAAACGTACCGATGCCATATGTGTATCGAATTTGAAAAATGCCAAAACAGTCGATAAGAGCGTGCTGGTGGAACGTCCCGATGTGAAAATCTTTTTGCCTTTCCGTTTTTATGTTTACGAACCGAAAAATCTTTTCATACCCAATACCTATAACAAATACTTGGGTAAGTTTTTCTCTAAAAACAAAAAATTTTTTTTTACTTTTTATTTTTAGTTGTTGTTTGCTTTTAAATGTTTAATTGTGTTCTATGTGTTGTTTTTATTTGTGTTGTTAAAAAACAAAAAAAAAATTTGTATAAATTTGTGTGTGTTTTTGTTGTTTAAAATTGCCAAGTAACTTAAAAACCAAACTTAAAACGTTAAAGTTTCTTGGCAAAAGCATAGCTTTTATTATGTTCTCTCTCTCTCTTTTTATTATTATTATTATTATTATAAATTTGTTTTTATTTATCTTTATTTTGTATATCATAAAAAAATCAATCATAAATCATACCATACTTTTTTCATATGATTAGTGGCTCCTAGTGGTGATCATTTGACCTCTTTAGTTGATGAGATATCGTATGTGTCACCACCATCGCCAATGCTCTCGCAAATACAAGACATACCGCCAGAGCTATTCTGTAATGGTGATAATCGTCCACCAGATTGTGGACCGAATTGTGAGTGTGTTCATAAGGTGGATATACCATTAGGGGCCGTGGTGGAAGTGGTATTAGTCGATGAGGTACAACAGACCAACCTTAGTCATCCATTTCATTTACATGGTACTGCGTTTTATTTGGTGGGTTTGGGTCGTTCGCCGGACAAATCGATTAAGAAAATCAATTTAAAACATACATTGGAATTGGATCGCATGGGCATGATTGAAAGAGATTTTAAGCATCCGCCATTAAAGGATACCATCGCTGTGCCCAATAACGGCTATGCTGTAATGAGATTTCGTGCCGATAATCCCGGCTACTGGATGTTTCATTGTCATTTTCTATTTCATATTGTCATTGGCATGAATCTTGTATTTCATATCGGTACACAAGCTGACCTACCACCCGTACCGGATAAGTTTCCTACATGTGGCGATCATAAACCTCCCGTATCACTATTCTAAGACTATGTTATTATTTTATTTTTTTTTATAATTTAATACGAAAAAAAAATGGGAGGTTTATGTTAATAATGTTTTTAAATTTAATTATTTAAATTATACGATAAATTAATTGTTTATTTAGTTTTAAAATGCTGCTAAAAAAAAATTTCAAAAGAAAGAAAATCACAGTGCAAGTGAGGCATGCAAGCGAACATGATTAGAAAAAGACCTGTAGAGCGTGCCAAGTCATGTTCAGGCGTTTGCAACAAGAAAGAGTGTAAATACTATACATATGTATGTATATCCGTATGTCATTATGAAAGCTTAAATAAATTTTTATGGTATAATTCGAGAAACAAAAAAGAAAATAAAAAAAACAAGCAGGCTCATACCAAAATTTTTATTTTGTTTTGTTTTTTTTTTTAATTAAATTTTTTATTTTTTAATAAATTGTTTACTAATCAAATTTTCATTTATACTAAACTAAAAACTGTACTAAACATATGTATATTAACCCTTAACGTACGTAAAAAAATTTACGAAATATTATTAAAGAGGTATTCTGGTCTAGGAATCTAAATTTTTAATTTCCAAAGTATATAAATATATAAAGATGGCGTCAAATGGAAGCTAAAAGAATAAAGTGAGACCTGGATGACTTGATAATCTTTTAACCCTTGTATCGATTTATAACAAAAATAAAAATTTCAAAGAATTTGAAGAAAAGAAACGTATTTTTTTACACTTTGTTTTTAATGAATTGTAAAAAGCATTTAAAATAAAGCAGGATCTCAGGTCACCCACTTTGTGTCATGTAAATTGGGCGAGAGAAACAGTTAATCTGGCAATAAAAGGAGATCTAACAGTTTAGTACCGCTGACTATGATTAATAAGACATTAACAACAACAACATCTTCGGAACAAAAAAATCGGTATTGGTCAGGTTCAGAACAATATAATCTCCAGTATAATTAGTCTTGGTCACAATCTACTACCATTTCATGGAAGGAACCAACAAAATTAATCCGCTTAATATCAATAAAATATCTGTTAAAACTAAGCTTGGCTTTTACACCTCAAATGCTCAAAGGTTTGAGAAGCCTTATCCAAATCATTTAGGAGACTTTGTGGTCTCTAAGTAATTTGCTTGCCATTGCGAAAGCCTCTGCTGGATTTCAGGTTATGTGGCAGTTCTCTGCAATGAGCAAGCGAACGAGATTGTGAGGAGACGAGCTTCCATGCCATTGAAAAGGCCAGAACTGTTTTATAAAGTTGCCCAACGAAAGGGAAGATTAATAGAGGCGAAAACTCCTTTAAAATTAAGTGGATTTGTAACAATCACTAGTTTTCTTGGTAAATTACAATAAGAGGAGATATGAGTCATGCCTCAGACTATCAAGAAATAACCTGAGGTTGGTAAACGATCTTTTAACAGGGCGCTGTAGACACAGAGTACACTTATTTAGAATGAGGATTGCGTTGAGCCCAACATGTAGATTATGTGATGATGAGAATGAAACATTGAAACACATTCTTAGAATCTGTAAGGCATTAATGCTTTCCATGAGAAAGGTCTTGGGTACATACCAGATACTTTTTCGAAATTAATGATTCAAATATAAAGGCTGCCTTCCAAAATTTATCAATACAAAGTTTGTATGCAGTTCTACAACGATATATAAACAATGTAGATATGCAAAGTAACCAAACAATGCATCAACTATAAATCCGATGCCTGATTGCTTTTTGATTGCGTTAAAAATACACATTGACGACGTTTTGAAATAGAATACATTGTATATATTTTGTACAGCGGCGTTATGTTCAAACACAAAGCAACTAACATTTTGGAAGGCAGCCAAGCTATTACAAAGATTGTTCTACATTTAACCGAAAGCTATTAATGCAGTTGATACTGAATTGCTAGGTTCTGAGTCACTTTTCTAAATCCCATTTCTTTTGATTTTCTAGACCAGAATATTATTTTTTTCAAATCTGTTTTATTGAAGTCATTAGCCTATAGAAACACAAATATTGAAGCTTTAGGATTCATGTTCCTATTTGCAATTAGGATGAGTTAGTTTAGCTAACACTTCTAGTGATATTACATATCAATTCTCGATTTTTATAAAAAGATTGGCTAGACAACAGTTCTCTAAAGATATTATTAAAAGACCCCTAGTATCTCCGAATATTTTTTTATAATACCATGTCTTTACAACGTACGCCAAGGGTTAATAATTTTAATGTGAAAACGTAACTAACATTTGTCTTTTGTGTTAACTTTTAGATTTTTAGAGTTTTAAATGTCTTTTTTTAATAACTTTTCATTAATTTGTAATGCTTTTAAATAGAAATTCATTTAAATTTGACTTTATTTTCTTCTTTTTATTTAATTTTGTGTATCTAAATTATTTTTATTATTATTATTGTGTAGTGATATTTCTATTGTCAATAACATTTAAGTTCATATCATTTGTTGTATTTTATGTTTTTATTTTATTTTGTTTTGTTTTAATTTTATTATTTTGTGTGTTTTTAATTTAACTAAAATCAATAATAAATTCTTCATATACATTAAAAACAAAAAAAAACAAAAAAAACCAAGAAACGTAATTCATAATGCTTTGTATAAACAAAACTTTCATAAAAATGAATCAAAAAAAAACAAAAAAAAACTCATTAAACCCCTATACGCATCGAAGGGTAAGTTCATTCTGTGTTCAAAATTTTATTTTTTTATTTAATCTAATCCCTGGCAAAATCCCTACAAAACAGGATATCATAAATGATAAGGCAGTACTATAAACTGTTTTTCCCCTCCATCAATGCTAAAAACCATACAAACAAACAAGAAAAAATTGCAATATTTTTAACATATTTATACTATGGCCTACTACATGACCAAATAGGCTAAAAACAAAATACCTCAACGACAAGAAGGACATTGATTGTTTCTAAAAGCATGACAATTTCACCAACGAAAAACAAATCCTTTGCCTAATAGGGACATAAACATTGTTACACACATTTTAAGCTATAAAATTAGGGTCTTCCAGCAAGGACTTCCGAACTTTGATAGTTGATAACGGTCATCTTGTTGAAGATACATCTGTCAAAACAGTTGACATTTATTTGGACGAACATTGCATTCAACAACCCATTCAAATAAAGAATTGTTTTATCAAAATGGGCCTCTTGTTTGGATAACGTACCGCGCTCTTCACCTATTTACCGAGAGGACTATTCACAATCTGATGGATGAATTCAAATCCACTATACAATCAAACATTGTCGTTGAGTGTGTCGGAGTGGTAGCTTTAATTACGAAAGCACACTTGAGTATGCAATGTGTACAGGAAGATCTTACGGAGAATGTTGCCCTTTCGCACACCAAAACTAGGCGAATGTTGCTTCGTGACTTTTGACCTACACCCGTACAAAAATCAACAATGAGTGTTTTCTGAATGGACACTGGAATAGTTAGCAGTTGTCCCTAATTTCATCGAAAAACCATCTTCACCGATGAGGCTCATTTCTGGATCATAGGGCACTTGAACTAACGAATTTG
This sequence comes from Sarcophaga carnaria, assembly GCA_958299815.1. NCBI lineage: Eukaryota > Metazoa > Arthropoda > Insecta > Diptera > Sarcophagidae > Sarcophaga > Sarcophaga carnaria. Next base: position 20,421,290 of record OY283153.1, on the reverse strand, counting down.
TCGAAAGTAGGATGATACTAATACACCGCAATCCCAAGAGCCTCCAATGCATACCGAAAAAGTCATCATTTAGTGAGGACTCGATGATTACCAACTTCTTTAGCCGTAAATTGAATGATTTGAACACCAACAACATAAGATTTAAACAGGATGGCGCTATGCGACACACGTCTCATTCAGCGAATTTCGCTGAATTGCTTATTTGACTGACAGATTTAATGACTCGCGGTGTATGAACTGCGCTCGGAAGTTTCAACCGAAGATGGCCTTTAACATCTCCAGGCTCCTAAATAGTTTTATCCACCGTAGGGGCACGCGACTATCGCTTTATATCTATACGGTTATCGTTATCTGATCAATTCATGGTGGAAACCAAAAAAATTTCGAAATGCTTTACAAACTATAATGTTTCAAATCCCATGTAGTAATCACCTGGTATATTCAATACTTATGTTAGAATAAGTGTGTTCATCGTTGTAACAATATTTATGTCCCTACTACATACAAAGCACTTAATTGACCTCAGGAACAGACTTTTACACACAAAAACAGTTTAACTGCATCCCATATACTATTTTAACAAACAATAAATTATAATGCCTTGTCCATAACTTTTACTTTCGTACAGTTGCTTCGGATGCCGATCACTTGACATCACTGATCGATGAAGTATCTTATATCTCAGCACCATCGCCGGTACTCTCACAATACGATGACATACCAAAAAGTTATTTCTGTAATGGTGATAATCGTCCTGCTGACTGTGGTGAAAATTGTGAATGTGTACACAAAATCGATTTACCTTTAAATGCCATCGTTGAAGTGGTCTTAATCGACGAAGTGCAACAAATCAATATCAGTCATCCGTTTCATTTACATGGCATACCATTTTATGTTATTGGCATGGGTCGTTCACCCGATGAGGAAACACAAAGAATGAGTCTGAAATTGGCTTTGGATTTGGATAGACGTGGCATATTGAATCGTAAATTTCTAATGCCTTCCCTAAGGGATACTGTTGCCGTACCCAATAACGGTTATACTGTCTTGAGATTTCGTGCTGATAATCCTGGTGTTTGGATGTTCCATTGTCACTTTCAATATCATATAGTGATTGGCATGAATCTATTATTTCAGGTGGGCACAAAAAAGGATTGGCCACCAGTGCCACCAAATTTTCCAAAATGTGGCAATTTTGTACCGCCCATAACGTTAATTTAATAGAAAGAATGTATGTTTGTAATGATGATTATTCGAAAAGTTGTAGATTTGAGTATTTAAATTTTGTTGTATGTTATTGTTTTTATTTTTTAAATAAATTTATTAAATTTAAAAATCTTAAAAAGAAAGTAATTAACTTAATAAAATGATATAAAATTTATCAAACAAAAGAAAAAAAATGGTACTAGCAGGAGGAAATAATTTAAATTTTAAAAGAACATTTTTCTCAGTGTATTCTATATATTAAGTATAGTAAAATAAATATCTGATTCTATATTAAATAAAAAAAATATATTTATAAATATAAAAAACAATACACGGGTTTTATATTTAAAGACGATTGGAAACGTAAGTATTAACTTAAAATTAAAACAGAAATCTTTCTAATGAGTATAGTAAATCGCACGATCCGAGAATTCATTACGTCGGAGGATACAGAGTCTATCTAAGTGGATAATCAAGCTTCCTTATAATTATAACTATCACGTAGAGGCTACATAGTACTGTGACCATACAATATAATGTGTTATTGCTAATGTCTATTGCTTTGACAAACTTCAGGATGCTACCTGCCCAGTAATTGATATGCGCCCTGGTGTTTCTTTCTCGAATGCATTAATACTTTACAGTTTCAAGAATTTTGTTCAGAACCGGAGGTGAATCTTCTAAAGACACTTGTATGTCATAATCGTACACGATTCATCATCGCCTATGTACTAAACCTTCTATATCCTTCAACCACTCTCCTTCCTCAGGTCTGTCGTTAGGTATTACTTCACAAAGCCTTCGGAGTTCCAGCATAACTTCAGCGTTCGCAGACTGAACTCGTTCCATAGAATTTCAGAATTCTTCAGCCCTCAGACAAGCCATCTTGTCCTGGAATCCATTTCCTTAGGCCATATCTTCATCCTTGTCCATAAAGGTGATCCAGATGAATAATTTTGTTTCTGATTCTTCTATAAAGAGACCCATCTCGTCCTGTCTCCATTTGAAAGTCATTCGAGTAGTAAAAAGTCCCCACGGAAATCTGAGTCATGATTTCGTTTTATCAAGAATGTCCATCTAGTATTAAAGTGAAGCATTCGGTCGCAATTGATTAGACATCCTGTCGGATAATGCTGCATTAATTATACTCTGGTTATATGATGCTGTTTGAATCAAATTTTTCACAAGCTTTAAGGCCTAATAAGGAGTGAACCAGATTACCAGATTAAATTGTTTGGTTTTAACAATCCTTTAACAAATTCAGCCCATTGTATAGTATGGTGACCATAGCAACGGCAAATGAAAATGAAAAACAAGTTAAAAAACTTTTGTAAGAAGCAATCGCTTTAAAACATTAAAAATGACTGAAGAATTGCAAAAAGCTGGTCTATTTATTGATGATATTTATCGTTTAAGGGTGCAAGATCCTCGTATAGCTAATGAAACGAATGAGTTAAGAGAAGAGTGTTTGGAATATGCCAATAAATTGGATGAATTTAAAAAGTTGGCCATCGAATTTCATAAAATCGTCAGCAATTATGGCAAAGATGTCGAAAAGGAAAAATTAAGAGCCATAGGCACACAAAATATGTTAAAAACAATGGCCAAGCAAAGGCAAGCCGAACAGCAGTTGTATCAGGTAAATTTTTATAAATCATTTGTTATTTAAAAAACAAATAAGAAAAACTCTTTTTTACAGAGTAAAATCCATGAAAAGAATTTAGAATTGGATCGTTTAAAAAGTGAATATCAATATTTACAACGCATTGAATCGGAACAACAGGAACTTATCAATAACTTTTTAATGAATCAATAAATAGAATAGAAAAAAAACTCGTTTTTAATGTTTAAAACTAACTTAACATATTATTTCTTTAAGGGATTGTACATTTTTGCGATAACAGGCAAAACTGCATAAAGGTAAATTTGTTTTGGAACAATTATACACTTTCGGATTGTTACAACCAGCTATGCCACATAGTTGTTGTTTGGGTGGTTCCTTTGCTGTTTGCGGCTGTAATGGAAATTCCACACCTGCTGGCAGTTGTATAAAGGCTCCCTCTGTAGTGTTTTTATAACTAATCATGGGTATAGTTCCTTTAATAGCTTTCGGCCTGTTGCCAGATCTGTGTTTACTCTCCTGTTTCTTTAGTAAACGATCCATTGTTTTCTTTTTGTCCTTTTCCCGTTTTTCGTCTGCCTGTTGTTTACGTTTCAGTATCTTCAAAGCTGCCTTTTGTAGCTCTTCAGCTGTTTGTGGTTTCTCCTTTTCCTTATAGCCTGTGGGTAGAGCCATTAAGGTTTCCGAAAAACCTGGTGCTGATTCCGTATCATTATTTCGATCATACATCGCTCTTTGGCGGGCCGTCATTAACTTTGGATCCTTCATTTTGCGTAATTCTACATCTTCTATTTCTTCCAGTTTACCCGATTCCACCGCATTTAGCCAACGTTCTTCTTCGCTGGATGTGCCACTATCCCTACGTTTTTTCGTTTTCTTTTGAATGTTACTGGTACTGGGTGTTGCAGCATTTTTGCTGCTGTTTAAGTCTACACTTTCTGATTTTTTCAATGTTTTTTTACCTGACAATGGCTTCTCCACTTTAATAATGTTTTTCACATCGGTTTGATCTTCCATTTCCGCTTCATTTCCTTCCATTGCCTCCGCTATAGGCTCGTCTTCAACATCAATTTCGATATTTTCCTCTTCAGTAATAAAGGAATCTTTACTGCGATTAATACTTGTGGGCGTATCATTACGTTCATCATCAACATCGATATCTTCACTATCCTGCTGTGAGTTCAATGAAACATCTTTAGATGCACCTGCATTGGCCATTTTATTTTTGGTTGCTTTGTGGTGCTTGTGTTTTTTCTTGTGTTTAGCTTTAATGTGCTCTGTAAGTAATAGTCCTTTTTATTTTTTAAAGTCTATTTTAAATAAAAACATACCTTCTTTATCCTTTTTACCCATATTTTTTATGAAAAATAAAATGAAAATTAAAATTATTAAAATTTGTTTAGAAGCCTGCCGGTTTAATGTGTGTGTTAAGAAATTAAAAACATATCCCAGCTGATTGACTGTTGTTTACAACATGCACTGCTAACTGACAGCATACAAACGGCATTGCCAAATGCAAAATATTAATAAAATTGGACTGGATTGCTTTATAAGGTTGCTAACAGTGTTGCAAAATTCAAATTTTGAAATAGTTCAGAAAAGTTGAAAACCGCAAACCATAAAATCTGTAATAATAAAAAATACTGAAATGTTTTGAAATTGAAATGTTGCCAGGAAACTAAAAATCTGTAAACCCAACTTCTGAAAAAGAGGAGAAAAATTAATGAATTCTTTAATAGTTTTTCCTGATGTTAAATTTAGATCCGATATGCCTTTAAATATCTTAATTTAAATTTAATTATTTTTGGTATGCAGTTTTCAAATTCTAATTTTTAGAATTTTAAATAAAATGACACAATGGCAACATTGTTAATGCAGTGTATAATGGTAACCGACATAGCGGTGAATGCCTCCACTAACAGATGTGAAAATTACTTATTCTAGACACACACGCCGTCCAAATCACGATGTACAACACACGTATCTATGATAATACAGTATCGTTTCGTATGACGGCACTTTGGTGAGTTTCGCTTTTATTCATCACACCGGATAAATTCACCACATTTTGTAAAAACTCACCACAACTACAAAATTCACCACACCAAAAAAATTTAAATTTTTTTCCCATTATGTTTTTGTTTTCGTTTGTCTGAACCTAGGGTTGAACCGTGGCCTTTGGGCGTCTAATAAGGCTACTAACAAACAAACATTAAACAAACGAGGCTTAATTTTTACTCAATAAACCCGGAAACGGAAAAAGAATGTGCGAATTATGTATTAAAATATATATTTATTTTTTTGAACGATCAAAAACGAATTTGATGAAAAAACGTGGTTTGAATTTCAACAAAAGACCCCACCTTCTTCATCCGTTCAATATTCGGTTTACTCAGGAGTAAAGTGCGTACCGGCAAAGTGTCAACAATTAATTCATTCAGTGGATATTTAAAAACCAAAACTATTTAACGAACATTGTTTTTGTTTTTATTAATAAAATATTACGTATTGTTGTTTAAGGACAGGTATATTGGAGTAACATTTTTAGTAGAATTTGTTAATTGCTTAAGTTTTATTTTGCATTCTTGCTCAAATATTTAGAAAAATCTTTAAACATTTAACAATTTTATTTTTAAGTATGTGTGTGTACGTACATATACATGTAGATCCATTAACAGAATATTATTCAGCATGTTTATTTATTTTTTTTTTAAGAATAATTTTTATATAAAAAAGAAAAAAATAAAGATAATACCATAATACTCTTCATATCGAACGAAATATATAAAAAAAATATTCAAAATTATAAGCTCCTTCATTTAAGGGTGAACCTATAAATTCGTTTGGTGGTGGTTGTTGTTGTTGAGAATGTTTTCTTGTTTCTTGTTCCCTTTCTGCACGGTAGTCTCTCTGCATATTTTCAAATGTGAGGAATTTTATTATTCAGGAAATGAAAACATTGAATAGCTTTTGCTTTGTAAAGCGTTTTAATGTACGATTTGTAAAAAAAAATTTATTTAGAATATTGTTTGTATGAATTTTGTTTGTATATTGGCTGTTTGGTTTTATCATAAACTGAAACCCCGTTTAGAAAAATTTCGAATACAATTGCTTTTTTATTTTAAGCGCTATCACTACCACTGGTACGCCATAGTTAGGGAAGTATGGGTCGTGGTCGTACCACATAATGAGTTACAAATCAGGTAGGATTGTTGCGTTTATTTGAACGCAGGCGTGCTAAACCAGTACGTTCTTCCTCCTCGTCGCTGGTATATTGATGCATGCCACTAGAACCAGCGCCAGATGCTCCAGATGAGGAGCCACCACCTGAGGGATTGCGTACCGATGAGGTGGCCTGTAAAAGTTCCTGATCAGGTGCATTACGATTTTCATATAGCAATACTTGTAAAGTCTCCTCATATATACGAGCTTCTGGAAATTCCACTTTTGTGTGCTTACGATCTGTAGCATACACTATGGAAGTGCAGCAAACTTCTGCTACCTTTTTACCATGACCATAGAACGACCAGCAACATATTTCACTGGGCCCAATAACATCTTTTATAAAAAGTATACGCTCGTTGAAACGCAGCGATAATTTATCAAATAGTTCAATATTTTTTAATAGATTGTCATCTGAACTGCTGGTATATGAATATTTATTGTTCTGTCGTTGCACAACCAATATTACGGCTGGCTTGGATGAGGAACTTATCAGCATTTGTTCTTCTTTCTGTGATGTTATTAGCGGAATGCGGCAAATGGGTTTGGGTTCTTGATGTGCCAATAGAGCACGTTCGCACGACATAGCCAACTCAGTAATACAATAATATTTAGCTTCGGCCAGTAATTCAGCAATTTCTCGGTGAGATTCGGGCAGGGGTACAGATCCATCGCGTAAATAATTCAGGAGGGTTCCAAAATGTTGGCCACAGCGATCAATAAGTATCCAACCTGAAAGATATAACAATTAGAGTCTATGGATACCTATTTTGAAAGAAATTTAAAAAGAAATGTTAAGACCTTCTAATGGCAAAAAGGTAAAATTAATTGTTAGTTAGGCATCCGTGAAGCGATTTTTTACCCATGCCAGTGGTAATATAAGCTTCAAGTACTGGAATTTTGGCTGACTTGTTTCCGTACAAGAGAGACTTCACGTGGGTCACAGATAATAATGGAGTGCTAATATGAACTCACAAAGACTATAATGCGATAAAGATCTTTTCGTATGGCCTTTTCCATATAGAACAGAAGATTTGTTTTTATATCTTCTCTGCTGACACATATTTTTTATGGAATTTATCGAAATTGAAACTCATTTCTTACTCAAAAATAATTTAAAAATTACCTTCCGAATCAGTTAACACTTCCATGCGGCCACTGAACATTGCACTCAACATGGTATCATTGTGTTTCGTCAATGTCCCTATTGTCGTATAATACAAACGGCCACCCACATTCAGCTTAACATATTGAGAGCTGTGACCCTTAATTAAAGTCTTTTGATCTCCGGACATTTTTGAAGTGGTCACCAAGACCAGATCGTCACGAGGACTGGCAGTCAATTGTAGTTTTCCCTCGATGGCGCGGGTAACAGCCACCAAACAGTTGCTGTTACTGCTATTGCTGCCACTGGGATAGACAGCCAATGGTAATGATTGTTCTGTCTTTACCAATGGAGATGTGCAATTACTGTTACTAATCGTTCCTTCTACTAACTTCACTGGCTTTATGGTACTACTGCTGGAGCCTTTGCAAACGCTGTCTGTGGCGTTGCGTATGCTCGCTACTGGTGGTGTTAAAGTAGCAATTTTGACGATTTATTTGAAGCAATTTGTAACTAAATTTACTGCAATATTTACAACACCTGCAACTTAATATTTTATTTCTAACAAATTTTTATTGATAACTTATTGAAGATTTCAATGTTTTAAACTTTTGTTTCTGCAGACGCCCTTTTTTATGATAAAGCGTTTAGTTTTAATGAATTATTACTGGTGTTTTAAACATTTTATGAATCATCACATTTTCACCATTTAGGTTTCTTTTTGGGAAACTCTTTGTATTGTTTTGTTTTAATCGCTATTAATTTAATTTTTTTCTTCGAATATATTTTATCTTAGATAATTAAGTTTTTGTGTATGTTTTTTTTCTTTTATTAATTACTTTAGGGTCTTCTAAATATGCAGTCAATGCTTCTTCTTTATGTAAAAGTATTTTTGGCATTCAGTGTAAAATGATACTTCATTCTGAAATCAGGGTAAGGCAATGAGTGGTTATTTTGTTTCTTTTCTTTGTGTGTACAGTTTAGTGATTTTGAAACCGAATAAACTGTAAAAATTTTAAAATTATTGTTAATTTTATATTATTATTAATTATTTTTAATAACTTTAAAAAATATAGTTAAAAAATTGAATAGAATTTATTAAAAATAAAAAATAGTTCTGCACTCGTCCAGTAGAACAGCCATTTTCCTATACTTAGGACTTCATAGGCTCAGAAATAAAATAAAGCGTAACGACACTAGGCTATACTTACAGAAATTTACGGAAATAAGGAAGGATCAATGTGATAGCTTAAAAGATTACTCTGAGGGCAGAGAAACTACACCGGAGGTAGCAAGAGTATATATAAAGCTCTTGCGAAAAATGGATTAGGCAAGATGATGTCATTAAGAAGAGAGGGCTAAAAAATAAAGAGGACTGAACTACAATTGCCAGAAAGCGTTTAGGATAATAATGGGAATCTATATAGCAGGCCTGTTAATTCTGGTAATAGAGACAGACCGTATACGGTGTAATTATGTACTGGACAGAGTGTAAAATAGTGTTTGAGCTCTGTTTTTACTGTATAAGATTCCGGGAACGGATGAAATTTTTACTGGCCTATTACACAGTGCCATAGGGAAACTATTGCCATACCTAACATACCGAACAAATATACTGTAGGAGGTCTAGCTCTTTGGTATAAATAAAAGCCTGACGAAGGGCAAGAGTAATGTTCATACCAAAAGTGGGAAAGAGGATACTACACACCTAAAATCCTTCAGATCTATTAGACTCACCTCGTTCATGTAGGAAACACTAGAGAAACACTTGCGGAAACATTCGCATTGGAATAAGATAATAATTGTGGGCACAACCAGTCAATAAGCTCAGAGTGTGGTCCTTTATCCGCAAACGTGAAGCTTGTTTAGGGATAAGCCTAGGGTATGCAGCTGATGTGAGAAACTAGGTCGTAATCCTGACTGAAGGGTTGTAATGACCAATTATGTATGTATGTATGTATGTATGCAGCTGATATAATTTTGATGGCTAAAGGAAAAAGTGAAGAATCTTTTTACAACATCATTTGCAGAGCTCTTGATATTGTAACTTGATAGGGTAAGACCACAATGGTACCATTTACAAGAAGAAGAAAACTTCATAAATTGAAGAATATTAATCCGCTGAAAATTTTAAAAGAGGGGACGATATGCATGGCAAAATAAAAGTAGCAACAACAACAAAAAACAACAACTACTTTATCGTACTACAGTACATTTTGGAATAATATTGCGTGCGTCTTCTGATTAGAAGTAATAACTTACAATTTGTAAATTTTACAATAAATTAAAACAGCAGCAGGCAGACAAATGAGATTTGTCATGATTAAGAAAGTATCGGGTGATACAAGTCGTTTCTGTGGTACCCTATTTGTGTAGGGTATCACAGATAGGGGACCTATTTGAAGTAATGTGAAGCTAAGTCTATTACTCTCACTCTCTATTGTTAAAAAATTGAACAGTTTTTGTACATCAATTTCTAAAATTTTAATAAATTTTTGTTTAAATAATTAATACCAACAAATATTTGTTCTGAATACCAAATTTTTTTCAGATGGCTTAAGAAAGTGAATGCACTGGCATTTAGGTACATACTTAAGTTATAACTGACTTCATGTGTTACTTTAAATTCAACTTTTTCAAATACATATAATTTTTGTTTATTTACAAATAGGGAAATACTTATAATTTCTATTTAATTTAAACATTTAAATAAAAAAAGTTATTTTCTTATTGTGGCATTTGTAAAGTGTATGGGAGAGTTAGTACAACAAGTTCGTTGGTGACTTTTAAAATAATATTAAAAGAAAAAAATGTTTATTTTAATATGTTGGCTACTGACAATATTAACTTTAATGTTTACAGAAGAAATAAAGGCTGAAATCAACAGTAAGTATTGATAAAATTTAAATATTAAAATAATTAGGTAAGACGACAATGAGAGAAATAAGAAAAGATTTACAAATCCAATTTGGTTTCCATGTTAATACTGATACCATATGGAACGTTGTAAAAACTAACCTTGCCTACTCAAAATCTGTACATGTTAAGTACAGAGACTACTTAAGCTTTTGCTTCTGAAATCAGAATTTATTGCTTATAGAATCCATTGCTTCCTTGTGTGTGACAGTTCCTTTAATATTTACTACACCTGTATTACAATAGTTACAAGACTAATTTTTTAATCCTTTCAGTGACAGAATATAAGCTTATGCCTCCATTATATGTTTTCGATGAATATGCTGAATGCTTTAGTAAAGCAAATATTACCTTTGTTCCTACATATTGCCTAGCTTATGCCGAAATAATACCCGATAATTCATCAAAACTCTGGCATCAAATACAAAATTTTTCAGCGGCTTATAAATTTCATTATCGTCATGATCATTTATTTCGTGGCATATGTTTAAATGCTTATAATGCTTCTAATGGAAGAGGATATGGAAGTTATACAGTAGCTATGAGTAAAGTATGTTCAGATGTTTAAAGAAAAAATTAAATGCTAAAGATAACAAATATTTTTTCAGATAACAAACATTTTGAAAAAAATTTTTAACGTAACTGATGGAGGACCATATCAGCATGAAATTTATGAATCTCTAAATGAACAGTTTTTTACGGCATATAATTTAAGTTTGGACACTGTAACCCTATATTGTGATAGTTTTAGGGAACCCAAAGCGAAGGGTAAGTAGAGGACTAAAAAAAAGTGAATTAAAAAAAATCCAAAAATTCAAACCACCTGTTATCGAAAATTAATTTCACCAGAATTTCCGATTAAATAACCATATTTGTCTGAAAAAAAATAAATTTATAATTAGGGGCCTATATAGATAGAAAATCGATTAAATTTCTAGCCTATTTAATAAGCTCTGAATGGTTTTCTTTTAGATTTTGGTTTCAAATTAACCTCATTTATCTGCTTTCTGTTAATTATACTAAATATTGTATCAACGTTATATGACAGACATTTAAAATCGCGCATAAGTACGAGCATAAATCACAAATTGTATTATAAAATGAAACACACAAACAACGGTAAGTTACTTTTAAATATTTTAAAAAATTTCCTATTTTCTTACAAGCAATACTTTTCTACTTTCTAGTCAATCGCTATTTAACTTTATTTTCAATGAAACGCAATTTCCAACGCTTGCTTAGTAAGAACCAGAGCAATATTGGTAAGGACTTGAGTTTCTTGGATGGCATACGTTCCATACTTTCATTGCTTATTGTCTATGAGCATTTATTTTACTTCCAATGTGTTCATTTAAAAAATCCTGAATTTTTTGAAAGTTTATACCACGAATTCCATATGAAATTCTTTTTACACGGCATGGTAGTGGTGGAATTATTTTTCGTATTGAGTGGTTTAATGTTGTATTTGAAGGTGAAAAGGGGTGAGTTTGTAACAGAGGCCACAAGTAGCAAACAATGTATGAAAATTTATGGTAAATTCCTACTGGCAAGATATATGAGGTAATGTTAGAGGGTCAATAGAAAATTTTGGTTTATTTATATGAATTCTTTCTGCCTTTAAAGATATTTACCTTCTTTGGGGTTTTTAATTTTATTCAATACCAATTTGACGTTACATCAACAGCGTGGTCCATTTTGGCGTTTTATGATGGAATCAAATGCATATCTCTGTCGAAAATACTGGTGGAAAAATGTGTTGATGTTTAATAATTTCGATATAAGCAATTCGGTAAGGAAGATTCTTAATTTTATGAAAAGATAAAATTTTTATTTTATTTTTTTAAAACACAGTGTTTAAGCCATACTTGGTATATAGCAGCTGATTTTCAATTGTATGCACTTTATCTGCTACTATTGATCTTTGTTGCAAGGTAAGCTTTCTCTTATGTATTAAAAAAAATTTCGAAATTAGAAGTAATTAAATTCAATATGTTGGTGGGCAGGTAATTTGAAGGGAGTAGACCATCATCCAAAAGGCAGATCTCAGTTCTATCAGTCTTATGTCCAGGTCATATTCCGTTTACTTGCCTAATTAGTTTCCCTCATGTCGTCCATATAGTAAACAGGCCATTTATACATGTAACTCAGAAGAGAGACGTTTTTCTATTCCATAACTAAGCTGGAAGAAAAAAATCAAAAGACTTAAGACACCTACTCTATAAAGTAACTTTAGAAAACGAAATAAAAGAGTAGTAACCAAAAGACTTAAGAAGCGAACATTTTTTTGAAAGGACAAAGAATTGAAAAATAAAAATGGAGTGAGTAACGGTACTTTTTCTTTAATTTCGGAAAGAGATTTGCAAGAAAATTAATTCAATATTTACAGATTAGAATTACGATATCAGAATTTTTCAATTAGAATAACAAATTTCTACCAAAAACGTGTTGCTACAGCTTTATGAAAAGCATTTCCGATTAAGTATTCCGTAAATTATTAATAAAGAATTATTTAAAAAATTTTATAAAGCAATGAATAGACTTCTAAATGTAGAAACATATACTAGCCTTGTAGCGTTCTTAAGAAAATAAATAAAAGTTATTTTTAAATGAATCGCATAGAAATAATATTTATTTGATGGAGGCCTATTTACAAATTATTGGTACAAAAAAAAATATTTTTTATAATAACAATACTTTGTTTATTTGTCAGACATCCCAAGTTTAAATTAAAAACATGGATTTGTATGGCTGTGTTATCGGCCGCCATACCAGTTCTTATTAATTATTTTCTAAAATTGGACTCAATTGCCTATATGACCTTAGAGTAAGTATAACATTACCATACTTGAGCAAATAATTTTTTTATATTTTTTTTATTTTCTTATTGTAGAAGTTTTCGTTATTTTTATTTAATTGATATTGAAACTGGTGTCCAGTTATACATACCATCCTATACAAACCTGCATGGTTTCTTAACAGGCATAGTTTGTGGTGTATATTATACGAGGTTTATAAGGAAGGACTATAAAATACAAAGTTCTTTGAGGAAAATCATAAATTCTTTACCTTTTATTGGTTGGCTTTGTATTGCAGCCATATTTTATGTGGGCACTTTAATACTAGGGCAGGAACCTTCTTTTTTGACAGCCTTGTATGGTCTGTTGCAACGCCATGTCGCTGGTATAATTTTAAGCAGCATAACAATTGTCTATTTAATGGCTCATAAAGGAAGTTAGTTTTAATTGTTAATGGGAATATGGGCTTGAAAATAATTTATTCATTTTTTGTTTGTTTTTTATACACAGCCATTTTTAAAATTTTATCTTCCTCACTGTTTCGCATAATGGCCCGCATTTCATTTCAAGTTTATTTGTGGCATTTCATAATAGTACTGGTGTTTATAAATTATTTCCAACAACCAATTAATGTGACATTTTATTTATTGGTAAGTAATGGCGGCTTATTTGTTATTATTTGCTTATATGAAAATAATTTAAATTTTTTATTTTGAATTACAGTTCTTGGCTTTTATTGTGATTTATTTACTGGCAAACGTAATTGCATTGATTTTGGCCGTAATGATTGAATTACCCATAACGGAGTTATTAAATTTATGGCATATTAAATAATTGTAAATTAATTAAGAATAAGTAAATAAAATTTAAAGTCACCATAGTCTAGTAGTCACCAAGTAGTGTTGGCTTATTAGACGTAAGACCACAATTCAAACCCCAGGTCTGAAAATATGAAAAAAATATTTCTTCGGCAACCTCCTCTCAGCAAATTTCTTGCAAAAATTCTGGAAGTAAATAAAATCGCCATGAAAAGTTTCTCAAAAATCTGTAGTTCGGTATTGGCTTCAAACTGTAGGTCCCGCCACTCATGTATAAAATTAACACGCTCAACATAAGCGGTGTGAGAAGTTAGTTCGTAGTCCAGACTGAAGGGTTGTAATGACCAATTATGTATGTATGTATGTGTATTACTGGTATTATCTATTCCGTTATTCAACTATAACTCCTGACTGGCATTTCTTAGCTATACACAAGAGCTTAATGACGATGTATTTTTGTTCTTATGGTGTTGAGAGAATTTTCTCGAATATCAGCTTTCGAATAACAAATAATATTGACAACTTCTAAGCACACTTTTTCGAAGAGCTGGTATTACCTGGTATTACCTCACAGAACAGAATACAGCACAAGTTTTGGAAACTTCGATGAGAAAGATAGCCGAGAAACTCAAAACAAAAATATGCTTATGTACGGAGTATTGAAATTTAATGATTTTTAGATAAATGTGTATATAATAATAACTTAGCTTTAATTCCTGTATCAAATTATATAAATTATAATATTTGATCAGTCTTTTTATGACGCATACATAGGCCGTATTTTTTCTGAAACAAAATTTTTATTAATGAATGAAAAAACATACACAAACGTTAACTCACTTTCTATATCACAAATACTGATAACTTCAGCAAAAGGATATTCAACAACCAAAGCCACTATAAATCCCACTACAATACAGCTGATAAACAAATACGCAAATATCCAGAACTAGAGAAATATTAATTTTTACAATTTTTTAGAACTTTTTAAACACAATTAAGAATTCATTTACTTACCAATAGAAAAATACTCAGATATATACGATCATTAAAAAAGTTAAATGTATATATCAGCATAGGCAATTGCCATAAATAGACTTGAAATGATAGCCTTGCTAAGATGCGAAAAGGCGTACTTGTTAGAAAACCTAAAACAAAAATAAATTCAATAATTGTGCTGTTGTAAATCACAAAAAAATTGTACCTATACTTAAGCTCATGCCTCTTAGCAGGACTATAATTGCCACTAATGTTAGAGCCACATGACGTTGCAGTAAACCATACATAGACGACCATACACTGGTTTCTTCGCATAACATTATAGTTGTGCCCAAATATATAATTGCCATAATCATTGGCCAACCTATATAGGGTGTTACTTTCAATATTTTACCCAGCTTTGTTTTATTTTCTGGATTCTTACGCAAATACCTCATGTACACGAAACCGCAAATAATGCCTAATAGAAATGAATACAAATCGAATAGGCACTGAAATATAAATATTTGCCAAATTCTACTTTTTGCATAAAAAAATAACGATAGGATCTGTAAAGTAAAAAAATTATAAAGAAAAACAGCAACAATAAAAATTAATCATCAAAACAGAAGAATTCAAATACGTACTCTGGTAATAGAAAGAGCATGGGAGCTAATTTTAAATAATAATTCACACAGACATTAATGGCAGCTGACCAAATCGCTGTGGCTATAAACAAATATTTTGTACTTCGAGGGTATCTATCGAGGTAAGAAATAATTTAATTGCATATACATATATACATGAATGAATTCACTTACTTGGCTGTGATAATTAGTAGGATTAGATAAAACGCATATAATTGTATGTCTGCGCACAAATACCAAGTGTGTAACAAACACTAGAATGAAAACGCAGATCCAAATCGAAAATTTAATTTCAATTTCTTAAACTCCAAATCTACCAAAAATCAATTTTCATCATACAACTAAAAGCAGTATGTCAATCTGCTGGGATTTACAATCTAAAATATGCAACCAATATTTCATAATTGGTTTCTCGAGAAAGTACGATAACAAATTGTCGGTACATGGTTTCAAAGTGTAAAGTGTATTTCGCCATAGTCTAGTAGGGTAGTGCGTTGGCTAATTACACGTAAGGCCACGATTCAAACCACAGGTCAGACGTTTGATCAAAATGTTATATGAAGAAAAAAATTTCTTCGTCAGATTTCTGGCAAAAACTATAATTGCCATGAAAATCTTCTCAAAAATCTGTCGTAGTATATTTGACGCTAAGAAATGGGTTAAAACTCCAGGCCAGACTTCTCCAACAAACCGAAATGTGTGCATAAAATAAAATTGCCATGAGAAGTTTCTTAAAAATCTGTCGTTAGGAGACGACTTTAAACTGTAGCTTCCATCCAGTGTTACAAAATTTAAATTTGGAAATGGTACTGAGCTATAATTGAAAGAGTACTTTTTTGCATTAAATGGTACTTTTATAAATAATTATTAATATACGTACGGAATGGTATGGAAAACTATCGACTTATACATGTTTCTCATATGCAAAACAAAAACAGCTGAGTCGGAACGTAACAGAACGTAAAAGCCACGTTTAGTCAAACGTCGAAGGAACGTACGTTCGTTTTTAGCATACTAAATTACATTACGGTTCGGCAAGCGTTCTCAATGCTTTTTGTATTATAAAAACGAACGTACGTTCCGTAGACGTTGAGGTAACAGGAGCTAAAAAACTAATTCTGCCTTTAGCATTACGTTAAACATGTTGCTAATCCATTAGTAGTTAGTGTAGCGGGGGTACTGTGGTATTTTTGAAATGGAAAAGTACTGACAAAAGTACTAAAGTACTGAAGTACACATAAGTGGTTAGAGAAGCTATATCGTAATCCTGACTGACCAATTATATATGTAAGTGAGTAAAGAAGTTAAAGAACCTGAGGGAATAACGTATATGTAGTATAGCTTTCGAAACTACAACATAGTACGGTTCGGTTCGGTTCAAAAGCAAGCATTTGTCAAAAACTTACCGAAGTCTTAACATAGTAATTATTGATCATGAATATATTTTGCCACCAATTTTCACGACATGTCACACAACTGGCGTCCACCGAAAGTCTGGTAAATGCACCATCTTCCGAATAATAGATAACATTTGAAGTAAACAAAATTAGGAAAACCAAAGAAGGTAAAAATCTATTTAAAAATAAAGGAAATTTAATTAATTACGATATTGAATGTAGAGAAACTATTGATATAACAATTCACCTTAAATATCTCGAAACGATTAGCCTTACAAAAACATCAACACAATCTCGAAATGTTGATTTTATTGTGATATATTGATTCTTATCAAATTTAACGTATAACATTAAGCCGCTTAAAAGAAAAAATAATTCCAACCAAACCATGCTCGTTTGAAATAATTTACCCCATATGCTGTTGAATAGTGTTTGAACAAAATCAGGATTTACGATTGGACAAAATAAAATGTAACTCGTATGTTCGGCTAAAATTAAAATGCACAGTACACTGCGAAAGCCGTCGAGAAAGCTTAAATCAATGCCAATGTCCGATTTATTAGCTGCCATTAAGCGTTTATAGTTACGATATAAAGAGAATGCCATTAAATACCTTTGAACTTTTGTAGTATAGTGGAAATGAAATTTTGAAGAAAGAAAGAGAGAGAGAGAGAGTGATAAAGAGAGAAATACATTTTAAATTTATGAATTACCTTTGATCGTGTGTTTAATTTCATAAAATGTTTCGCGCATTTCCGGTTTTGTTTGTTGGGATTTAAGCTTGGCATCATATAATGATGAGAGTAGGCATAGCAGTAGGAGTGTAACAATCACCAGTATAGTGATGTAGAAAAGGATGTCTGTTAAGATAAAAGAAATAAAAAAGGATTAAATGATTAAACCTAGTAGGGCTTGTCTAATGGTAATATTCAATAACATTCCAGTTTTGTTATTACGAAGCCAAGCGAACAAGCGAATAATTTTTTTTTATTTATGTTCGGTCGTTCCACGGGTCGTAACCATGGCTAATTAGCTCAATTTTATTATTTGTTTAATATATAAAAATTTTCACTTTTGACCTTTACTTTAATTACGTTTTAAACTCTATACGGTGCTAAACCTTTTAAGCATTAAACTTGATTTCTATACTATTTTCAAATGATTTTCACTTACTTTTTTCCTTAGGTTGATCTGGACTGATACAGTATGTTATAAAAGTTTTCGTATTTAAACCATAATTTTCCAGATACTCCTGTCTGACACACTCATGTATTGCCGCATGATATTTTTCACGCATCAGACGATCTAAGGACGTATTATAAGTATGTAAAAACATTTCCGTTTCCTATATAATACAGTAGAGAAGAATTAAAACTGTTCCAATTGAGAGAAATCAACCATATTTACCCCATTGCTTAATAAGCCATTATCCATATTTGTGCGGGAGTTTTCTGCATTGCTTTTAAAATTTACACAATTTTCCATACACAAGCCACGAAACAAATTCGCATGGCGAAAATAAAATTTACTTCGATTGGAAATTTCTACGATCTGATGCCAGAGTGTTGAGTTATGATCCGATTGTATTTGTGCCAATATCATGCAATATTTCGCAGGATAATTATTTTCAGTGTCTAGCGATCGGTTCATACACTCCAGATAATTGTCAAATTTATATAAATCCGGCAGAGACTCATATGCAGCAGCTGTGGTAATGAAATGAAATGCAATAATTTTTAATTTAATAACAAACAAATTCTAATAATAAAAATCTATAAAGAACTTACTGTTAGCATAGCCATAACACAGACCGCTGCATACCATTAGAAGCAGTATTTGCACAGCTTTAAACTGCTGGACGACCATGACTTTTTTTTAAACTAAATCTAAATCTATCTGCAGGAAGTAACCTAGTTAAAGCATAATCCTTTATTATTGCTTAAAAAAATATACAGTAGAGTCTCGAAAATCTGAATAGTCGTAAGCATGGCCTACCATTAATGTCCTAGCTAAGACGACTTGTTTGCGCTTGCTAAGCCCGCTTCAGTCAATTGAAAAATATTGGTCCACTTGTCAAAGAAAATTTAAGGAAAAGCGGTTGTAGATGTTGTGGACAATAAAGAAAATCTGCACAATTCAATTTTCACCATGTTTTACGAATTTTAAAAATGAAAAGGGCTAAATGTCCTTTAAATAATCCATACAATAAGCACCCTAATCTCTTACAGAGGTTAAGGCAAACAACGTATATTAAAAAAAATCCAGCAGCGCCACATTTTGAGAAATAATGGGTCTTTATGAATAAAATTTCTCGCCTCTAAATTCAATATCCAATAAATAAATCCTATAGCGAGTATTGTTCCTAGGCAATGACTGATGACAACTCTATTATCCTAGAAACTCCTAAAACTGTAAAAATTTGTTTAATGTAATTGAGTGTATGAAAAAAATACAACTACAGGTTTGAAGGAAAAAAAATTGTCAAAATATCGCCATTGTTTACATAACTGTCAAATATTTTCAATATTTTTTCTTTTGACCCGTCAAAAAATGCTTTAAATTTTATTGAATTGTTAACATATTCAAGTAAGAAAGGTGTTGGCTTACCAGACAGCAACTCTGATCTACGCTGATAATTTGAAAAAAAGGTTACATATTAAAAAAAATTTGTGAGGACGACTCCCGACAACTTCTGCAATCTGAAAAAGTTCTAAGTTTTTCTAATCAGTCGTTTGAAGTTGACGTGCAGATGTATGTCCTGCCACTCATGAAGTAAACTAACGGCCAAATCGATGTATTTTCATGAATGAAATTAACAACAAATGTAAAATTACGAACAATTTTTTAAAAAAATTTTTAATTGAAACTAATCACTTGATCCTGTTTTATAATTTATGGAGGCTTTAAATAAAAATATTTTTGTTCTCAAACTTACGTTGTGCAACTGTGAACCGATTACACAAAACTAAACTAATATTATTAGAAACTGATGTTCATGTTTAATGAAAAATATTAATTATGGTTCATAGTTTTTTTTTCATAAAACAAAATAAAAGCTTATGGCATTAATAGAAACAGTTTATTACCTTAAAACATAAACAAATTTGCATCTGTATGGCATATGCACATGCAATATTCTCCATCAATTCCTGGTGAAGCGCTAGACAACAAACAAAAAACTCATAGTCAGGTCTATTTTTGGATGGTTTCTTTCAATTCATTCAATTATTTATTCATCTCTAGTTTGTTTCATTGATCGATCTGGAACTCCTTAAGGATTCCACTAGAATGCTACGCAACAGCTTTTTTACGTATTTTTTTAAGGTCATGACTCATCTAATAAATTTTATTCGATTGGTATTTCATTTTTGATCGCAAATAGTTATTGGTTTGCCATTTTAGTCCGTTTATTGAGTTCACGGTTTCCTCCACAGTGGGACAAGCAGAAGGAAAGTATGGTAGGTGTAGACAATTCAATTAAACAATGCGGCTTTTGTGCTCGAACCAAACCCCTACCCATTCCATTCCACAGTTGCAGAGATTTTGTTTGGGAAGTGCAGTTCAATTACACGCCACGTCTCATCGAAAATAAGCTTTTTTCTCACGATTTGCCTTTAGCAGGAAAATTGGACAGCATCTTGCAAAAACCTAGGCTTCATTCTTTACTAAAACATTAGATCGCGTGCTTGCCAAAATCTAAGACCATTTGCTAATTATGTGGAGTAAGCAGAATCTTGAAGTGAGTCTTTTTTTTAAGTTAAAAGAAAATCCATTGTGACTACGTTTCCTTTGCTAAATGCATGATTAGAGGATGATAGATGAGATCGGTCTGAGTTCTTAATTATCCTAAACAGTTTAGTTTAATTATAGTAAATTCAAATTCTGTTACAACATGTATTCTAATATGAATACATAATACAAACAGTATTTAAATTCATGCCACAAGATATTGTTAACTTAATTTATTACCCCAATGCATTTCTGGATTAAAACGGGGAAAAACAAACACGAACAAATGAATCAAAAAATTTTTTTAACAAATTAAACGCTTAAACGGCTTTTTGTTTAATAGTTGAATAAAAATAAATTGTATTTTTATTTAATAACATAATCATTAAAGAATATAAACAATACGAACCGGTTCTTTAAATTGTTGTCTTCTTCGGCACATTTAACCCTAAAACGTTAAAACAGAAATAAAATTTAACATATTCATGGAATTCAATTTAGAAAGAGGTCTCTTTTTTCTGTTTTGTTTTTTGGTTCCTGCTACATTTGAAGGTTTAATAATTGTAATTAAGAAGTAACAAACGGTTCATTTAATGGGATAATAAAAAATTTACACTGGTAAACAATTTGTCAATCTGTATTATTCAATTTACTCCATATGATTTGAAGAACCTTCAATCCCAGTAATTTCTTTCTGAATTTGATAACATTCGCTTGTAATAGCCTATGATCTTTTCTGTTCTGTCAACTATTATATCTATTATATAGAACAGTGTATAGGCACTCATGTAAAACTCATTGGTTATTGAACACTTGGCAAATGACTTCTGTCTGGAGAAGGTGTAGAGATGATGAAAGAGAGGAAACCTCGGTGTCTGCAACACAGATGATTTAAAGTGTTCAGTGTTCAAGTCGCTTCATCAAATGCTTTAAATGGTTCAGAAATTATTGGAAAATTTAAAATTGTGGTATCATACTGGCCTTAGTGTTTCCAACTGACTTCTTAGCGGCTAACAGCTTATTTCAACCAGCAGTTTTATTTTTGTGGAACATTTTCAAATATTAAAAAAAAATGTTTTATGAAGCTTACCATCATTAGCAGTAGCATACTCGCCATGAGCAGTACACTGTGCTCTTCACCACAGCTTACTACCATTAGCAGTAGCATACTCGCCATGAGCAGTACACTGTGCTCTTCACTACAGCTTACTACCATTAGCAGTAGCATACTCGCCATGAGCAGTACACTGTGCTCTTCATTACAGCTTACTACCATTAGCAATACACTGTGCTCCCCATTACAGCTTACTGCAATTAGCAGTAGGATACTCGCCATTAGCAGTACACTGTGCTCTTCATTACAACTTACTACCATTAGCAGTAGCATACTCGCCATTAGCAGTACACTGTGCTCTTCACTAGAGCGGGTTTCATTCTAGAGGCTCAAATATTGATGACAAAAAACATGTTTTTTTGTCATTAGTTGTACCACACACTGTCTATTCCTCTGCTGCATCACCGATATGGGGTATGGAAGCCACCAAGTTACCAATCATCCGTGAACTACGAATTCCTAACACACTTTAATTAGCACCTTTAAGTACAGTCTGCTATGAAATCTCCGACTTCTGTGATTCCTTCCGGAGACATGTAACTTCCCCGAAGATATGTTACACATGCGCGCAAATGTAAACAAATGTAATACGTGAGTTTAATGCAATTTAATGCCACTAAGCATATTACAGTTGACCTACATATTTGGTCTTGACTGCCTGTAAAAGTTCAACATTGCTTTCTACAAATTACAACATAAAAGTGCAACATTTTTATTATTAATAATTAAAATTGTTATTAAAAATTAACACCCTTGTTTTCAAGTGCAAATTATTGAATTAAAAAAAAATTAAAATTATTTCATTGCAGTCCAGTGTAATACAAGTTATTAATCTCAATTAAATCAATTAAATTTTTGTAACATAACAATGTGAATTGAATCCAAATTTATTTGAGATGAAACAAAACCGTTTTTAAAATTAGTAACAATTTATAATTCTAATGAAGCAGTTGCAACTTTCTTTGAATTTAAATTTAGAAATAAAATTTATTAAGAAATGAAATGTTTAATATTCATTGTTTTAATATCGTTAAAAATAGTTCACTTAATTGGTGTTAAAGGTATCAAATATTTATTAACAATTAAATTATTATTTAATTTATAATTTGAATTATGTTTGCCTTTTTATTTATTTTCATATCAAACAAAAAAGTTATAAAAATAAAAGAAAAAATTATTGAAATTTCTTATTGGTAGGGCTTCTGTTGCTTTTTAAAAGGAAATGTATTTTAATCTAATTTTCAATTGTGCTACTTTTAGATGATTACTCTCAAGAATTTCCGCCACTTTACACTTTCGACGATTTCGATAACTGTTTCGATCATAAAACATTGTCATCATTTGAGAGAACCTATTGCATGGTTTATGCTGAAATACAACCACAAAACTCATCGGAATTATGGAGAAAAATTTCGCAACATTTAAAATTTCAATTTCATTTTAGACGTGATCGTTTATTTTTTGGTGTTTGTCTGCAACGTTGTAAACATTTTTCGAAATTGCCGGTAAATGTTGAACATAACCAAACGAGAATTGATAATAAGGTATGTTTGTTAAAATTTTTTTTAATTCAAAAATATCT
This sequence comes from Sarcophaga carnaria, assembly GCA_958299815.1. Lineage (NCBI taxonomy): Eukaryota > Metazoa > Arthropoda > Insecta > Diptera > Sarcophagidae > Sarcophaga > Sarcophaga carnaria. The sequence goes on along the minus strand of OY283153.1, from coordinate 20,398,160 downwards.
TTTTAGTTGATTGCAAAAAGTTTAAAATTAAACATAAAGGAACATAGAAAAACGAATTTAATTTTCTAATGTTTACTGTGTAATGCAAAAAAGTTTGTTTCTTAAGTCTTTTGTTTTTTATTGAACTTAAAACACAATTTCTTAAGTTATCGTATAATGCTTAATATTTTGTTTAGTGTGCGACAAACATGTTAAGTATGGATCTTCCTCAATCAGTACATTATAATGGAACTGGGAAAATAGAATGTGGGCGGGCAAAATGGATATAAGAATCGAAAATTTATGTATATTGTAATAGAAAGGAAAAACTGCAGAAGGAAGAACGTAACAATTTTTATAGAACAATAAAGTATGTTCATATGCCGTATAAACCGATAATTTGATGTAGAAAGTCTTTTGTGAAATTGATTTCTTCTTAAATTTCGATTTTCTGCGTACTTTAGCAAACATATTCCTGAATAATATTTTGCAGTACGAAGTCGCCGTAGTCCAGTAGGTACTGTGTTGGCTTAGTAGACTACTTAGTGAGGCCACAGTTCAAACTCCAGGTCCGACATCTCCAACAAAACAAAACATGAAAAAATATTTCTTTGACGACTTCCTCTCAGCCAATTTCTGGCAAAAAATCTTAGAGTTAATAAAGTTGCCATGACAAGTTTCTCAAAAATCTGTCGTTCGGAGTCGACTTTAAACTGTGTTAAACTCACGTGTAAAATAAACACACACAACATAAGTGGTGTGAGAAGCTAGATCGTAAACCTGACTAAATGCCAAAAAATAAAATGTTTTCATAGTAATTATATGAGAGGACTTATTCATTTGAGTTAGTATGCTTTCTTTCGCTATATTACGACAGACCTTTAGGTCTTTTATGGCCCGTGTGTGTATTTTATTAAAAGCAACCCTAAGGACTTCATTGGAAATCTGAACGACAAAGTCATTAAACATTGATTTCGTCAGAGTATCAGCTGAAACATTTATTATAATGAAGTGGACACGTGGCCAATGATTACAGTAAACAAGAGAAATGATAATGTACAATCAAAGATCGCAATAGTCCACTACGTATGACTTAAATAGAATGCCTGCTTAAAACTCAATAAATAATTAAGGTTTTATGAAGTTTTGTAAAGGCACAGAAATCCATTTAATTATTCTTTATTGGGTTCAGTCGGCAGCAAACACATTTGGTCTCTATATCTTCACTTTTGTTGAGTATACCTTTTCAAATATTCATTCCTACTCCTCAGAAAGGTGTCATTGACGATGTGCAAACTATCTATATTGCAAATTCATATGCCTGTACATTGCCGAGAATACCCATATAACCTAGGACCAATCAGATGGTAACTCTATTTTCTCCACGTAGATGATACTGTCTGTCATCGACATAACGTCAGGAGAGTTGACTGCCACATAGTATTACTATGTAGCTCCTATTCAAGTTGAGTTGAATTGAATACACCCTTTGATAACTTAGACTTCTGCTCAGGGATATACATCGATAACTCCAGAATATTATTTTCATTGAGTTTGGCTATGGGATTTTGACGGAATAGTAAAATACGTTGTAGTCGCTGTAGTCTAGTAGGTAGTGTGTTGGTTTATTAGACCCAGGCCAGACATCAAGACAAAATACAAAAAAAAGTATTTCTTGGGCGACTTCCTCTCAGCAGATTTCTGGCAAAAACTCTGAGAGTAAATAAAATTGCCATGAAAAGTTTCTCAAAAATCTGTCGTTCGGAGTCGACTTTAAACTGTAGGTCCCACCACTAATGTATAAAATTAAGACACACAACATAAGTGGTGCGAGAAACTAGGTCTTAATCCTGACTGAAGGGTTGTAATGACCAATTATGTATGTTATGTATGTAGTAAAATACGTCGCTAATCAAATATTAAAAAAACAAGCGAATGATTTAATGTCTGCTGATGTAACCGTTTTAAAATTGGTCGCTTTTTGTACTCCCAAGTTCGTACGATCCATATTTCGCAATAAGCCAAAATGAGAAGCTTATACTTTAAACTTGAATATACGAAATTTCGAGAGTACATTAAATTATTTTAAATTCAATGTATTCAATTGTTGTATAATAATTTAATAATTTAAAATCTTTTTTTATATTTAAAATAAAAATATATAAATACACCGTCATTAAGTTATTAAGTATTTAATAAGTTAGTAAACTTGTTTTAGCATAAAAAATAATTTCATAATTTTATGACAATCATTATTATTATTATTATACTTAATAGTGTTGTTTTTTATTGTTTTAATTATAATTTATAATTTTTTTTTCTAATTTTATCTTGTTGTTTTCTATTCAAGATTACTAATTATTTTAATGAGGTACATAAACGTCCTCTCGACTTGCAAATACGTTCGGAATACCATGACTTAGTGTACAACTGCTTAAGTTTTGAATTTCAGAAACTGTATGATTTAGAGTTGAAAACTTATGTTGAATACTGTGAACAAAAGGAAGATAATGTTGAGAAAGGCAAACCAATATTTTTTAATCAAAAAATAATTTCTATTTTAATAATTTCCTTCATTTCTAGATTCAGCAGATAAAATTGTTTTTAAAATGCTGGAGATTATTTTGATTTTAAATATACTCTCCACTCTTTATGATTACTGCTTGAAGAGACAACAGCCCACGGAGTTACAAAATGATAATTTTTATAAAATTAATCCGCACCAGCCAGTTTGCAGTACGAAGTCGCCGTAGTCCAGTAGGTACTGTGTTGGCTTAGTAGACTACTTAGTGAGGCCACAGTTCAAACTCCAGGTCCGACATCTCCAACAAAACAAAACATGAAAAAATATTTCTTTGACGACTTCCTCTCATCCAATTTCTGGCAAAAAATCTTAGAGTTAATAAAGTTGCCATGACAAGTTTCTCAAAAATCTGTCGTTCGGAGTCGACTTTAAACTGTGTTAAACTCACGTGTAAAATAAACACACACAACATAAGTGGTGTGAGAAGCTAGATCGTAAACCTGACTAAATGCCAAAAAATAAAATGTTTTCATAGTAATTATATGAGAGGACTTATTCATTTGAGTTAGTATGCTTTCTTTCGCTATATTACGACAGACCTTTAGGTCTTTTATGGCCCGTGTGTGTATTTTATTAAAAGCAACCCTAAGGACTTCATTGGAAATCTGAACGACAAAGTCATTAAACATTGATTTCGTCAGAGTATCAGCTGAAACATTTATTATAATGAAGTGGACACGTGGCCAATGATTACAGTAAACAAGAGAAATGATAATGTACAATCAAAGATCGCAATAGTCCACTACGTATGACTTAAATAGAATGCCTGCTTAAAACTCAATAAATAATTAAGGTTTTATGAAGTTTTGTAAAGGCACAGAAATCCATTTAATTATTCTTTATTGGGTTCAGTCGGCAGCAAACACATTTGGTCTCTATATCTTCACTTTTGTTGAGTATACCTTTTCAAATATTCATTCCTACTCCTCAGAAAGGTGTCATTGACGATGTGCAAACTATCTATATTGCAAATTCATATGCCTGTACATTGCCGAGAATACCCATATAACCTAGGACCAATCAGATGGTAACTCTATTTTCTCCACGTAGATGATACTGTCTGTCATCGACATAACGTCAGGAGAGTTGACTGCCACATAGTATTACTATGTAGCTCCTATTCAAGTTGAGTTGAATTGAATACACCCTTTGATAACTTAGACTTCTGCTCAGGGATATACATCGATAACTCCAGAATATTATTTTCATTGAGTTTGGCTATGGGATTTTGACGGAATAGTAAAATACGTTGTAGTCGCTGTAGTCTAGTAGGTAGTGTGTTGGTTTATTAGACCCAGGCCAGACATCAAGACAAAATACAAAAAAAAGTATTTCTTGGGCGACTTCCTCTCAGCAGATTTCTGGCAAAAACTCTGAGAGTAAATAAAATTGCCATGAAAAGTTTCTCAAAAATCTGTCGTTCGGAGTCGACTTTAAACTGTAGGTCCCACCACTAATGTATAAAATTAAGACACACAACATAAGTGGTGCGAGAAACTAGGTCTTAATCCTGACTGAAGGGTTGTAATGACCAATTATGTATGTTATGTATGTAGTAAAATACGTCGCTAATCAAATATTAAAAAAACAAGCGAATGATTTAATGTCTGCTGATGTAACCGTTTTAAAATTGGTCGCTTTTTGTACTCCCAAGTTCGTACGATCCATATTTCGCAATAAGCCAAAATGAGAAGCTTATACTTTAAACTTGAATATACGAAATTTCGAGAGTACATTAAATTATTTTAAATTCAATGTATTCAATTGTTGTATAATAATTTAATAATTTAAAATCTTTTTTTATATTTAAAATAAAAATATATAAATACACCGTCATTAAGTTATTAAGTATTTAATAAGTTAGTAAACTTGTTTTAGCATAAAAAATAATTTCATAATTTTATGACAATCATTATTATTATTATTATACTTAATAGTGTTGTTTTTTATTGTTTTAATTATAATTTATAATTTTTTTTTCTAATTTTATCTTGTTGTTTTCTATTCAAGATTACTAATTATTTTAATGAGGTACATAAACGTCCTCTCGACTTGCAAATACGTTCGGAATACCATGACTTAGTGTACAACTGCTTAAGTTTTGAATTTCAGAAACTGTATGATTTAGAGTTGAAAACTTATGTTGAATACTGTGAACAAAAGGAAGATAATGTTGAGAAAGGCAAACCAATATTTTTTAATCAAAAAATAATTTCTATTTTAATAATTTCCTTCATTTCTAGATTCAGCAGATAAAATTGTTTTTAAAATGCTGGAGATTATTTTGATTTTAAATATACTCTCCACTCTTTATGATTACTGCTTGAAGAGACAACAGCCCACGGAGTTACAAAATGATAATTTTTATAAAATTAATCCGCACCAGCCAGTTTCTAGTCTTTTAACAGCCTTTTCCATACCACGCAATTATTATCGCTTAACTGAACAGTTTAGCACGGCTATGGGCAAAGATCTGAATTATTTGGATGGTATACGATCTATAGCCACGTTAATAGTTATTATTGGTCATGTTTATTTTGTACAGTATCAGCATGTCAAAAATCCTCATGATTTTGAACAATTTGCCAAAAGTTCTACACATTTATGGTTCACCAATGGTACTCTTGTATTGGAAATTTTTCATGTTATGAGTGGCATGCTTTTGTACATTAAATTTAAAGAATTTGCCACCATAACACCTTCATCGTCTATCAAGGATTGCTTTAAGATCTTTACTAAAGCCATGGTAATGCGTTTTGTAAGGTATTAACGATATTTGTTGGACTATTATTCTCTTTATTTATAAATTAAATATTTTTTCTAAGATTTTTACCCTCTTTGGTATTATTCATACTGGTCCAAGCGACTTTCTTTACTCGTCTGCAAGATGGCCCATATTGGCGTCATATTACTGAACCTGGTCGTGTTATTAGTCGTGAAAAATGGTGGAATATTTTATTTATGCTCGATAATACATCGGAAGGTGTATGTATAAATAGTTTTTAACCCGTGAAATGTTATTTAAAATTGTTTTTTTCTTTGCACTCTTAAAGGGATATCCTCATACGTGGTATATGACTACAGATTGGCAGTTATTCGCCTTTTATTTTGCCGTACTTATAATATCGGAGAAGTAAGTTAAAACACCTCGTATCTATTTATACTCCACCACCCGTATTTACACAATTATTCTTTTTTGATTTCAGATACCCCCAATATAAAAAGCGTATATTGGCAACATTGGCTATTTTATCCTTTGCAATACCATTTACTCTTTCATATGTTCTCAAAATCGAACCCTGCTTTTTAATATCACCAGAGTAAGTTTTTGTTGTTTGTTTTTTAATAAAACTTTTACTTTTTTTAATTATATTCCATAGAAGCTACCGTTTTACAGTGGTTAAGCCTGAAGATCGTGCCTACTACAGCCTATACATACCATTCTATACAAATTTGGGCGGCTATTTGTGTGGCATTGTTTTGGGTGCAATATACGAGCGTTTCAATCACAATGAAGAAATTCATAAACAGATATCGCGCATATCCAAATCATTATGTGAATTTGTATTTTGGTCATGTATTGCCCTAGGCTTGTGGATATGTTTTCTGGGTACAGTTGTTATATTTCAAGAGCCTTCCATATGGACCGCATTGTATGCTGGTCTAAATCGTAATTTATGGGCGAGTGTTGTAATTGGCATACCAGCCCTTATGTGTACATTTTGCAAAACATGTCAGTTTCTTTATTATTTAGTATTTATTTCCAAAATATTTAATTAAAATATTATTTTCCTTTTAAACAGTGTCGATTATGAATCTCTTATGCTGTTCTACGTTTCGCATTTTAGCCCGTTTATCATTCCAAGTTTATATATGGCATTTTCCTATAATTTATTTATTAAATGGCTATAAACGTGAGCCTGTGTTTACCAATCATTTGCATCATGTATGTTTAAAAATATTTTTTTTTGAAAAGGAAATATTTTTTTTGTGCTTTTTGAATTACAGGCCACTCTTATCATTGGTATGCTTGCTTTAACAATTGGTTTGGCTTTTGTTATTGCCATATTCTACGAATATCCTTGTCACAAAGTTGTTAATTATTATTATAAAAAAGTAGGTTTATTTTTAATTTATTTTTAAAAATTGTTTTTTAATTTTTATATTCAATTTTGCAGCCAAACTTAGCAAAAAAGGCCTCACTTAAGGAGTTAAAATGTCGTTAAAAATGTTGCATATTTTTTTATGACCAATAAAAATAATATCATTAAAGTTTTTCAATACTTTGTTATAAGAATTTTAATTTCAGTTTTTTCTTTAATCAAATGAAAGGAAATTCAATATAATATTCCATTTAATATTCGCCGTAGCCTGGTAGGTAGTGTGTTGGCTTATTAGACGTGAGGAAACGGTTCAAACACCGCCAGACATGTCCAACAATACGAAATTTTTCTTCGCGACTTTCGCTCAGCATATTTCTTTCAAGAACTCTGAGAGTAAATAGAAATTGTCACGAAAAGTTTCTCAAGAATCTGTCGTTCGGAATCGACTTTAAAGTTTAAAGTTTAAACTGTAGGTCCCGCCGCTTATGGATAAATTTGAAACACACAACATATGTGGTGTGAGAAACTAAGTCGTAATCCTGGCTGAAGGGTTGTAATGACCAATCATGTATGTATGTATGTATGTATGTCTATAGAAAGAATACATGGGATATCACTTGATAGATGTATAACAGAATTATTGTATCTGTTAGAACACAACTAGTCTCCTATTTGCTAGTACGTGAACAATTATTTTAAGCAGAGGGTGCAATTATTGGCAACACATGTCCTATTTATGGTTTTTGGTTATAGTGTGACAGCATCTCAAAAGAGCTGATTTACTACCACAACTATGGGAAATTCCAATATGACAAGTTTAAAGTCATGAATCAGTCTGGATACTGGAAAATCCTAAGCTATCCTTTTGGCATTGTATTATGTAGATAACTACATCAATCTGTCGGTGTTTAACAGTGCCAGACTAAATGACTTCACCAGGAGCTACTGTCGGTTTCAGAACTAGGGGTGGAGAATAGCGACTTTGCTGTATAGTGTACGGAGACGTAATACGTATGTAGACATCTTAAATTGTTAATTTATTTTTGCTTTTAAATTAACAGAATATACAACAACATATCTTAATTTATGCCTAAAGGTATTCCCATATTCTTATTTCATTCACATACAATATTTACAACACAATTTCAGTTTTTATTTGAGCTTATATTTCTTTAATTACTCATGCTAAGTTGAGTGCTTTCAAAAAACAATTAAATTGGAATTCTTAAACAGAAATATTTTCTAAACTATTACACCTAACCAGACATTAATTAAGCTTCACAATTATTAACAGTTAAAAACATTTACAATCGTTAGTAAATCGACTTTGTAACACTCTATTGATCAATTTCAGTTGATTTTTTTTTATAAAATTTTGCACGCATATAGAATCTCTATTCAAACAATTGTCAGATCTTAGTCCAAAAGTATATAATGCCTCAAGAATATGTTCTGATTCCAAGAATATGTTCTGCTGGTTTCCAGGAGGTGGTATTTCCCATCGACTTAATCTCATAAAAGCTAAGTGCTTGAATGACGGCTAGACTGTCTCATAGTATTGCATATCTTCCGTCCTTTCTTCTTTTCAAGTAGAGTTGAGCACATTTTTCAATGGATTAGATATCCGCTTGGAAGATACCCGCATGTTTTCCCGTGAGCTCGAAGTTTTTCATTCTAGGACCAAAAACTACCCCTTCCTGTCCAAAGTGTCATCAAAAAGAACTCTTTGGGGTCACAAAAAGTCAGTTTAAATTTACCTTTGATCATCAAGACAATATCATCTGCTTATCTTTAGCAGTCTATGCCCGCCTCAAATTGTTTTGTTAAGGGTTCTTTAACAACTAAGCTTTACATTAGTGATGAAGAAATCCCCATTTGTTTCATAAATCCTTATTTTGGGGGGGTCGTATTATTTGAAGCTTTTTAATTCATTTTTTAACTCGAAAGCTATAATGTCATGTACGTTGTTCCTGTAGTAGCAAAAAAAAGCATTTTAATATTCGAATTTCATTCGTAAATTTTATTAGCAGCTGCTCCATAGTAGGATAGATTCCATTGTGGACATTTTTAAAATATAAGTTGCAGAAATCACTAAGATCCACAACAATGACTATATTTTATAAAAACCTGTGTGTATTTTAACTTCCTTAAAAATAAAAAAAAAAAAATTAAAATAAATGCAAAAAAAAATAATGTTAAAAACTAAAGCAAAATTTAACGAACCAGTCTTTTTAATTAATGACAATAAAACAAACCAGTTTAATTTACCAAAAAAGAAAAAGTATATCAATGGCCCATGTAAACTATACCAATGACCTTTTCATGGTTCATCGATATTAATCAAGTTCCCATAAAAGGATTGTTAATGAAATCATTAAAATTGAAGTGCATTTACAACTTGTGGTGGCATTGTTGTCAATAAAATTACTTGAGACTATTGTTGTAAAAAAAATACGTCATGATGTTAAAAAATTCCATGCCAATTCTTGTTTTTATCGCCAAACCGCATCGATCAATTCTTATGAACTCTGTAAAAACGTAAGTTATTTATAGCATTTCCCATTCAATTAAAAATTAAACGAATCAATATAATTTCAATACTTTACACGAGTATATAGTAATTCCTTTAATTTATTTGTCGCATAAATCTTATTACTGACAACAAAAACAACAATAATATTTACAGGTTACCCGAGAGAAAATCTTAACAAAGATCGCAGAGGTAGATCCAGTAACACATATCCATTAGAGGAACACAGTAATCAGAATCAGATGAATGTCTGTGACATTATGATATTTGCACACCATACGCCAAACATGAGAATTGTAAATCAATGTAGAGTCCACCTCGTCCCAATAATCAGAACCTTTCTGTAGAGTGGGAATAAATGTTTGGGAAGCTTTACTCAACGAAAGACAAGATAAGGGAAGCAAAGCCTCTTCTCAAAGCAAATGATTTGGAGGCAATCAAAACTTTTGTTGGGAAATCATCATCAGATTACCAAATGAGTTTTAGGCAATCAAAACAATAAGAAAAGATTTGAGTCATGCATCAGAATATCCAGGAATAAATAAAGTTTAGTAAACGATCATTTGACTTTGACTTTTATGGTTCTGTGATGATAAGAGAGAATCATCAGCACACATGTTTGTAACCTGGGATTCCAGAAGGAAACACTCTTCACTTTGTCATAGAATAGTAATATAATAGACATTATAGGGATGTCCTACATACATAGATGGATTACTGCATCGTATGGTGGTAATACTATTGCATAATGCATCGTATGGACGTAATACTATTTCAACTATCGTAACAATATGTAAAATGTTTATAACAGTATGCATTTGTTTATTGTTTTATTTTTATAGCATAGTTATCTTTCTGGTATGTTCTTTACAACATACAGACACTTATAAAATCAGTCGTAAAACGTTGCTTTCAGTTTCTAAATTACTTTTCTGCAGTTAACCTTTTTAGCCTTAACATTTTTAAACAATTATTAACTTAAAACTTCCGTCTGGGAAGCATCAATAATTAGGTTTTAAAAATGATTATAAACAAATTATAAAAAAATACATGATGATTAGTTGTACGAAAAATGTTTTTATATGCAATTATTTCTAACATTAATCCTTTTCATCCCTTATATCATATTTTTTTATTCTAACGTCAATTCTAATTTCCAGCATTATTACAGTTTTTTATATCCAAATTATAACGATTAAACGTCAAGAACATAGGAAAAATTATTAAAAAACAAGTTTACACATGTATTTAATATTAAATGACCACACTTTGTTATGGAATATATTCACAATATTTTCCATTCATTCATTAAAATTAAAATTACGTTTAAGTGCTCGTATTACTACGATCAATTAATCAATTAACGATTAACGCAATATTAGGAAGCAGTTGGTTTGTATGAGTAAATTCGATAAATACGTAAGTATATGTACGAGTATGCACATGAAACTCTCAACATTTATCTTAAAACCTACCATTGTTAACCTATCCTTATTAACCTCGTCTTGTTTATACGATTAGACTCGCGTTAGTGCCTCAACAAATAATGTATGAGTCATTTAACACGTTCATGCCGGCGCGTACCACCAGTGGCCTTTACTAAACTGCAAATTGGTCATGCTATTAGACGATACGTAATACCAAATATTTAGATCTTTAAAACTTCGGCTGTCGAAAAAAAAAATACCTGAGAGTCACGTTTTCTTAAAAGCATTTATTTTTAATAACAATAATTATAATTAATAACGTCTTATAAATATAACAGCCGCCAGTATGCTACAAGCATGAATGAAAGCGCCGGCATGAAAGTGTTAAGTTTGTATCAAAATGTTTGCAGCGGAATATTTGCAATCAAAGTGCAGAACGTAGGAAAAATCCTATAGAAATTTATATAATTTTTAAATAGAAAATGAAAACAAGTTTTCAAATAAAATACAAATAAAACGACAGGGCATTAAACTTAATTTATATACGTTTACTTTATATCATAATCGTTTATACAATTACTAGTTATAGGTTAATTATTACGGGCTAAATGACTACGACAACATGCTCGCTGTGGTGTAACACAGTATGTGGTTTGATTCGAATCCCCAACCCTTACACTAATGGAGTAGCAGACTACCTACTAGACTAGCCAGACATAAATGTCATGATCAATTTAGTAAAAGTTTCTTTAATACAAATTAATGTGATGTCTTTCTTTAAGAGCTTTCTAGATTTAAAAATTAATAAAACAATATGTGTCTCACACACATCAAAATTGTACATTTATTTGAAAGGCCTTACTATGCCATTATGTGTGAAATGTAACATCACGCATATGGCCACCACGTCTTTTCTGGAAAGAGACGCATGATACTCGACGGAATAGAGTCCATAATTCCGTAAATAGGCCTGCAATTCACCACAATGTGTGTAGAAATTATGAAAAAATGTGTTGCTTATTACTTTTAATCGTCTAATGGAATTATTGGTTCAAGTGTACCATTAGCTCGAAACCTACATTTGTTATATTTTTCTCCAACTTGTTGTGTTAAACTTAATGATTTCATTATCAATTCATGGTTAAGGAAATGATCCAGCTTATAAAGGTCAGTGTCAAACATTTTATTTCCACGTAAAATAAACCTGTTCAAACCAATACTTCGCCTCACTTTTTTAATGGAACATTTTTATTTTATTTTCTCTTGCACTGCATGCATAATAAATGGTTGCAAATGTGTGATTACATTACGCTACACTTCTAAAGGAAGTGCCGACATAACGAACCTTAACCTAGTTATAGTACTTTTAAAGTGTTTATAGGACTATTTTATTCAATAATTTTATTTTTTTTATATTTTATGAATTGTGTAAAATTCTGTATATATTCCTGTTATCATAAGAAAAAATTTCTTGAACAAAATCGATGTGCAAGGTCCGAATATAATATTGAAATATAAGAAGTAATCGAAAACTAGAAAGAGAACATGAGACCATTAATTCCAAAGAAACGATAGGTTAAGCGATATTTAGTCTTGTGGTAAACAATATCCTATTCAAACTTTACGATCAAAGTATGAATTTGTTAAGCACGCGGATTGGGTTGTGTTCCTAACAAAGGGGGATTCCGCATTCAAGAACTTCTAAAGTAGGCCAGGAGAAACCGATGTAAATAAATGAAACTTGGGACTTATTTAATCAAGGCTTGATAGCGTCACCCTGGCATTTTCAAAGAAACCTGCATTTCTAGGTATTATTCAGGAATAAAACCTAACATTGAAGGGAAATGTTCAAAATAGAATGAAAAAAGAATCTTTGCTTCAATGAAGTTACAAATGATGGCGTCACCCTGGCATTTTCAAAGAAATCTGCATTTCTAGGTATTATTCAGGAATAAAAGCTAACATTGAAGGGAAATGTTCAAAATAGAATCTTTGTATCAATGAAGTTACAAATGAGTTTAGGTGGCGGACACCTTCGATGCAAGAGGTCCCATTTAAGCCAGCATTTAGGCAAATTGTGATAAAGTCGCCGTAATGTAGTAGGTAGTGTGTTGCCTTATTAGACGTAAAGCCAGGGTTTGAGCCCCAGGCCAGACATCAAAACAAAAATATGAAAAAATATTTCTTCGGCGACTTCCTCTCAGCAGATTTCTGGCAATAACTCTGAAATTAAATAAAAATTACCATGAAAAGTTTCTCAAAAATCTTGCGTTCGGAGTTGATTTTAAGCTGTAGCTCCCACCACTCATGTATAATATTTACAAACACAACATAACTGGTGTGAGAAACTATGTCGTAATCCTGACTGAAGGGCTGTAATGACTAATTATGTATGTATGTATGTATGTATGTGATAAAGTCATAAATGAAGTTATAAACTCAATGTATAATAAGGTTGTTAGAAGAATACTGTTGTATGGGATAATGTTTTGGTGTAAGACGGCGGGTAAAATTCCATTTATCTTTAAAACGATTAAAAACCTAACTTGTCTTCCCATAACGGAAACAAACAAAACCTAAACTCCAACCTGTGACAACATATAATCAATCGAACACTTGATTATGACGAGATCTTTAAGAAGTTTATTAATTATAGCGTCACTCGCATAAAACTGTACAAATGGAAATTTTAATTATTTTTCAAACTGTGATAAAACCAATTAGTAATTGAACATATTATTGCATATTATTGCATATTATCGGATTAAATCATTTAAAATTATAAAATAAAATTCTAAACATGCCAAAGGTGTCAGAAAAACTAGCTGTAGACGTAAAATCTTCATTTATGCAATAAATATAATAACAACAACAACAACAACAAATAAAAAGTATCCGCTTTAATGGTGGAAGTCTAGTTGAAATAAAATAAAGAATATTTACAATCAAGTTTTTAATTCACTTTTACAATTTTACATTCTTATATTCTTACAAGTATTTATTTCGTTCCCGGCTTGTAGTTGTTTTAATATAAATTATAAAAGCAAAAAAAGCAAAATAAGCACTTTTTAGTTTTAGTTAAATCTACTTGAGTTATATTAAATATTTATAGACGATATCAGTATCGTAAACTAACACGCAACGAAAGGTGGCCATCATATATACACGGAAGATTGTAAAGGATCTAAAAGTGTTGTAAAAAAATAGAAGAAAAATATTTATAAACAATATATTATTTTAAAAATTAATTAATTTAAAAACACAAAAATAAAAATGAATTGTTCGTTTTATGTTCCTATAAAAAATTTGACCGTGATATTGATATTATTATCGGGAAGTGTATATGGTTTACAGAAAAGTTAGTATATCAACTGGTTTAAATGTTAAAATAAAACAGAATCCATTAAATAAAAAAATATTTAAATAATAAGCCGGTAATAAGGAAAAAAATGAAGACATTGTTTAATGTTAATAAAATGTTAAAAGTTTTTTATGATCCTTTTGGGGTTCTACTTTACAAAGTGACTGAAACCTTGAAAAAAAATTTATTGGTTATTGCTAATAGTCATGCAAATTAAAATATTAATTAATTTTACTTTATTTGAATAATACAATGTGAATTGTGTTATAAGAATAGCAAAGGAATAATATTAAAACTTAACATGTGTCAAAGGCTTATGTAATTGAAGTGTTTTGTTTCTATTTAATTTAAATAATAAATTACTAACTTACTTAAAACAATAAATACTAAATAATTATAAAAATTTAATAAATTTCAAATATTTGTTTCAAATTTTCTTGAAACTAATTTCATGTAAATAAAGTTTTAATTGGGGAAAGTTCCTGTCATCAAAATGTTTTTTAATTTTTTCATAAAAAATCCTAAATCAAATCCTACAGTTTAAAATGTCCTTGATTGATAAATCTTTCAATATCGCTTTTAAGAACTCAGACTAGAATGAGTTTGAAGATAACATGTTCAGTTTGTTTTCTTTTATGAAGGACCTACAGAATGTGATTTCGTTCGTTTCGTTTCGTGTTGAAGCAATAAATTTTTTTTTATTTATTTATTAAAGCGTCCTACATTCTGAGGTATTGAAGAAATGATTGAAGTTTTATGTTGAAGAAATATTGTGTTGAAAAATAAAGTGATTTTTATTTATTTAATGAAGTATCCTGAAAGGAAGCAGTACATATGTATGCCTTTAATAACTTTCAAAAACTCCAGTTCCTATTACACTAGTTTTAATTTTTCTTTGAGCTTTCCATGTCTTTAAAATCCTTTTTTTTTAAATGTCACATACTTTGGGTGACATTTCAAGAATTTGGTGGATGGTACCATGCATGGGTACAGAAACAACATTATTCATAGGGCACCAATCGAATCCTTTTTTCTATGGTGCCAAGTGGCCAGATCTAGCTAATAAAATAAGGACACTTTGTATTTACTTAAAAATGGTAACAGTTTCCTTTTTCAGACACTCTTTATGAACATGAACATGGGTGTTAATGTAGGAATTTGTTTGAATTGTTATTCAAAATTTCCCAGCTTATTTTCAAGTGACAAACTATTTATTTTTTTTACTAGTATTGCTTAAGTGAAACTTGCAAAAGCTCTTAATATTTTTTTTTATAAACAATGGATCAGTTTTTCGGTTAATGCCTTGTTATTGATTTTTGTGGATGAAGCGAATTTTTATTGAAAATAATAATTTTGTAATCAAAATGAAATTTTACACGTGCTTACAGAAGCAAAGTAATTGGTTAAATATTTTAGCGAACAAAATCAAGAAAGCCTATACGAAATCAAAAAAAAAATATTTTTTTGCTGAATGTGTCATGAATACAGACCACAAAAGAATTCCTGTGCAAAGAACTAACTCTATTAGCTAAAGTTTGACATTATTTTTCCAACTGGAAATTCGAAAAAACCGATAATTTTTCAAAAGTGTGTGAAGTATTTCTGTGTGGCTTTAAATTAATGACTGCCACTTACATACATATGTAATTAGACATTACAACCCTTCGGTCAGGATTACGACCTAGCTTCACACACTACTTATGTTGTGTGTGTTAATTTTATACATGAGTGGCGGGACCTACAGTTTTACGTCGACTCCGCACGACGGATTACATAATTGGTAATTACAACGCTTCAGTCAGGATTATGGACCTAGTTTCTCACACCACTTATATTGTGTGTGTTAATTTTATACATGAGTGTCGGGACCTACAGTTTAAAGTCGACTCCGAACGACAGATTTTTGAGAAACTTTTCATGGCAATTTTATTTACTCTCAGAGTTTTTGCCAGAAATCTGCTGAGAGAAAGTCGCCGAAGAAATACTTTTTGTATTTTGTTTTGATGTCTGGCCTGGGGTTTGAACCTTGGCTTTGCGTCTAATAAGCCAACACCAACACTACCTACTAGACTACGGCGCTCTTTTCATGGCAATTATCTATTCTTCCAAGCTGTCAGAGCTCATGTTTGAACATACGGTGTTCTCGTCTAGCAAGTTACGCACTACCTACTAGACTATAGCGACTGCTTACTTTAATTAATTGTATTTATAAACTTCCTTTATTCTAACGCCATTTAAAAAAATATATTGCTTTGGCACTTTTTATATCATAACCTTACTTTAAGTCGTACTTTTTATGAAACAAATATTATTTATATCTTGTACTATGTAACGATATTATAAAATTTATTTAAAAAATGTAAAACATTAAAAATAATATCCTGATTACAGCATATTCTCATCATGATTTCCCGCCTTTGTACAATTTCGACAATTACGATGCGTGTCTTACGTCTACACAAAACAGTTTTCCATCAACCTATTGTATGGTTTATGCTGAAGTAACACCCAATAACTCATCCTTATTGTGGCAAGAAATGATCGCACGCTTTAACGAATTCCCACTTCGTTATAGACGTGATAGTATATTTTTTGGCGTTTGCGTGGAACGATGTAAAAACTTTGCCAATACAACGGCAATAAGTTTAAAGGATGAAAATGTTGAGTTACGGAATGAGGTAATGGAATAGAGATTGTGATGGTTTCTGTAGAAAAAATAATTTCGTTTCGTTGAATAGATAACCGATTACTTTGGAACAGTGCATAAACGGCCTTTGGATTTGCAATTACGAAAGGAATATCACTCTTTAATACACGCTTGCTTGAATTATGAATTTCAAAGGAAATACGATTTGAATTTAAAAACGTTTATCGAATACTGTGAACGACCAACAGAAGCATCTGGAGATGTGGAAAAAGGAGGTATGTATCTGGTAGAAGAGAAAAGTCCCATGCATTTAAAATTAATATATTTTTTATATTTATTTACAGATTCTTTAGAAAAATTATTTTTTACAATAATTGTAGTATTAATCATATTAAATATACTTTCAAGCCTGTATGATTTGTTCCTAAAATTGCAACAGCCGGAAGACAATCAAGCCAATGATTTCTATAAAATAAATCCAACAAGTAAAGGTAATTTAATCTATTTATGAAACAGAATACTAACACACTAGTTATTCAGTTCAAATAATTTGGCAAACGGAATGTTTGCATTAGGAATTGAAAGAAGGTCAAATTTCGAAGAAGGAGTATATATTCGAGTGTGGAAACTGAAGGCGAGATAATCTTCTAAACATTGTGTATAAAGTTGTTGCACCCATATTGACTGACCGCCTTGCGAGTGCATAGGAGCCTGAGCTCAAGTCACAACTGGCGACTTTCGACAACGAAGATCATAGGTCGACCACGCCGCAGCCTGAGAATCATGGTCGTACAGGGAGATGTCTTCTCTATTTGCTATTTACAGTCTTTGTGAAGGCTTTTAGTATCCAGAAACAGAAAACTATTTGGAACACCCTGGCTTCTACTATATTGGCAGTATTGTGACAACGTATGTCGACACAGAAACAGATGTAAACGATAGACTCAGTAGAGCAGAGATAGAAAAGAAATAGAATTGTAATCATAGTGTCTTCAAAGGAAGTTTTTCAAAGTATTCCTTGTACTGAATGTAGCTAAACAAAAAGTCTCTATTTTTTGGGGAAGCATTAGACAAATCACTAAGACAGTACCGTGTAACCAACTCTAAGAATATAGTACTTAACTCATAAGAATATAATTCTTATTAGTTTTCTCTTATTTAACTGAGTTGTTTGTTTTTCTATTATTTTTCTAACAGTTTCCCAACTACTGACATCATTCTCTGTGTGTCGTAACTATTATCGTTTAATACAACCGAGTAACAGCGATGTTGGCAAAGATTTCCAATTTCTTGATGCATTTCGTTCTGTAGCCATGCTGTTTTGCCTGTATGGTCATACATTTTTAGCAAAATATCAACACATTGCAAATCCTGAATATTTTGAAATCACGATGGAGGATAAACCTCAATTATGGCTTTTAAATACAACAGCAGTTATTGAAATATTTTTTGTTATGACTGGTCTATTTTTGTTTATAAAACTTACACAGGCCAATCTGATTGGACCACAAACAAGCTGGAGAAAATTATTATTAACCTTTATACAGTTATTGGTTATTCGTTATGTAAGGTAAAGGAAAATTGAAAAAAAAATTATCATAAATAGATATCTTGACCTATCATATTTGGAATCTACTATAACACGATTTTATTTCTGAACTTAATAGGTTTTTACCTTCAGTTGCGTTACTAGTGCTTTTCAATGCAACCGTTTTAACCCGTATGCAGGATGGTCCATTTTGGAGACATGTCACCGAACCAGTTCGCACATTTAGTCGTGATAGTGGCTGGCGTAATTTGTTAATGATTAATAATATCTCGCACAAAGAAAGTGTAAGTTTTTCAATTTCAACCACCACCAACATCAATTAAGTTTAGTTTCTTAATTCTAGGCAGCTCATCATACTTGGTATATAGCGGCGGATTGGCAATTATTTATTTTCTATTTACTTGTTATAATGGTTGTAGCAAAGTAAGTATAACTCAGTAGTGCACGATGAAAATGTACAGGACATTTTTGTTAAATATTTTTTATGAATAAATTTCAAATAAATCATGCCGTATCCCAATTTATTTTTATAACAGATACCCGAAATTGAAGAAACGCATCTATGCATCATTGGCTATTCTATCCTTTGCCATACCATTTGGTATTACTTATTGGTTCAAACTACGCCAAACTTTTTTTATAAGACCAGAGTAAGTGATTCATTACAACGACAAAAAAACTAGGCTATAAAGAAAATTCTCTTGAATATTTACAGATCTTATCGTTATACATTCTTTAAAGATATGGACTTTTATGACAAAGTTTATTTACCGTTTTATACAAATCTATCCGGTTACTTGGTGGGTATTTTTTGTGGAGAATTATATCTGAAGTATACACGCACCGAGGAGGTACGCAAAATTATACGTCAACCCAAATACATAATAGGAGCGCATTTTGTTTTTCCAATAGCTATTGCTATTGTATGGTTCGGTTCTTTACTTGAATTGACGGAATGGTCTATTTGGACGGCTTTATATGCGGGACTATATCGCATTGCATGGAATATTTTTGTATGTGCTATTCCCATTTTGGGTATGAGTTGTAAATGTGGTTGTAAGTAATTATTGATTGTATACTTATATAAAAAATTAACACATAAATGCTTTACCTTTTTATTTTCTTATAGGGGTGGCCTATGAATTCTGTTGTCTTCCAATATTCCGACTGTTGGCCAGATTAACATTTCAAGTATATATTTGGCATATGACTATATTATATATGATACATGGTTATCAACGTCAACCCTACTATGTGAATTCATTGTACTTTGTAAGTGAAAAACAATTTTTTAACCAAGCATCAGTCAAATAATCATGATCAGTAAATAATAATGAATCTGGTCTTCGTAAACATACACGTATCTCTCACTTGATCGGCAAAAAATTAAAGCTTCCTGAGCATGAATGTATATCTAAGCATTGTTGGATTTAAATTAACCTCTGTCAAGTCTTTAATTTTCCTTTGCCATTGCAGTGTATGATATATGTATGTATATATGTATATCACATACATGTTCTACTCAAAATTAGGCAACAGTCAACAATTTCTAGAATAAATCTGTTTTAAATAATGTTAGCACATCTGTTTGAACTTAAAATTGAGGAAATTTGACTGTTGCTCCTCCAACAGACTAGCGTCAGGTCTAAACTGGTTGGCATCGCATAAGTTTAGTTTCAATATAACATTACCATAGGCCTTTAGGTTAAATTGGATAGGAAACGTATCAATTAACTATTTAAACTGGATAATCACTGTATCTAATAGTCTCTCGGCTCATTATGTAATGGACACAAGAAAAATTAAATTGAGGTTATGTTTATTTGAGGGTTAAAGAAAAATTGAGCATTTAGCTAACTAACGAGTTGACACATTTTAGCTAAAATAAGAGTAAATTAATTTGCAATTGTTTTCTAATCGTAATATTTCTTTACAGTTTACGCAATTTGTTATTTTATACACAGTCTCGAATCTTGTGGCATTTATAGCTGCACTGTTTATGGAATATCCCATGGCTCATTGTACACAAATTTTACTTACTAAAGGTGAGAAAACGAATATTAAATATAAATATGTAGATTGATTTAATAAATTTTATTTTTATATTTTATAGCAAATTCTAAACACAAGAAAAAGGTCTCATAAATTGGAATACAGTTAAAATGTATTGTTATTTTTCATAATTGTTATAAAAAGATAAATAATAAAAAGTTTTTATTCATTTTTAAATATAAATCAAAAGCACCTAATTGCTTTTTATTTAATCCAGATATATCACTGTAAAAGTAATTAGAAGTTATTTTTTTATATTTTGTTAGCATTTAAATTATAAAGCGTCCGTTCATTTTATAATTTTGATCTGGCAGCACTATTGCAAGATAAAAACAACTCTGCAATGAATGACTGCAGTTATCTAAAAATATGTCCAATTGTCACATCTCCAGCACAAAGTGACAAGTCAACGAGGAAAAAAATCTGAAGACAATAAAACGAGACGAACAATCAACAAGAAAATACGATTTTTTATTTAAATGTAATACAATAACTTAAACAAAAGCGATAAAAAACAAAAGTTACGAATACAAGTTGTAAAAATAATCAACAAAATTTATGTAAATATAACAATTGGAGATTTAAAATCATATTACAAAATTCGACACTGTTACGTGTAAGTGAAATAGATAAAAATATTCAAGAGGAAAAATATTAAAAAAGAGAATCAAGAAGAGATGGACAAAAACCGTTGACCGTGGGGGCAAACGTAGAAACAACGGAACAGACCAGCAAAATATTGAGAAAAAATACAAAGAGTAAGGCGACGTGATGATATGTGTTGTGTTAAAACAAAAGTAAAAACTAAATAAAGCGCCATAAAAAATAAAGGTTTCGTAAAAAAAATTCACAACTAAGACAAAAATATATAAATTTAATAAGATTTAGTAAGAATTCTTTTCATTTGACTCCTTTTAAGGGTGCTATGTTGTGTTGTTTTTGTTTTTAACCAATTTAACCGCGTGGAAATGTATGGAGAAAAATAAAAACAAATTCTATGGCTAATCGGAATTACATTTTCTTAATGAATTTTATGTGGTGGGGCCCCCAATAGAATTCCATAGAGCTGCCACATATCTTAAAGGTTTATGAAGATCTTAAGAAACAAAAGAAACAAATAAAAATTTAACAAAACGAAAAAAATAAAAAAAAATTTACTCCCCAAAAAAGAGGTCATTAATTGCGTCTTAAAAAATTATGTCAACAATTTCACAATATAAGAAAGATAAGTTAAAGTACATTAAAAGAAACAAAAGGCCAACACATAACAATAAAATAAACGAAAATAAAAGTGCAACTAAAACAGAAACGAAATAAAATAATACAAAATAACCTTCCAAAATAAAAAGCTTGTACGGCCGAAAATAACAAAGAAAAATTATTCAATATTTTTATTGCTCAAAAGTTTAAACAACTTCTGCTTCGCTATAAAGAGAAGAAATGTTTATTTTTTTGTTTTTTGTTTTCATTTAATTCATTTTACTTTATTTTTGTTGGTTTATTATTGTACGTGCTGTGCCTGGCCTGCAGCTGCTGCTATAGTTGTCTGTTATGTGCATACGTGTGTGCTTGATCTTGTCCATATAATTTTTTCGAAGGTTCCTTGCTTATGACAGTTGGTATCCAACGAAAAAATTATCCCGGGAACGGTATTATAACAAGAAACGTATGCTGCTTAAAAAATCGCCGTCCAAATTAATTAAATGGAAGAGCTATGAACCTAGACCATCTGAAATTGACGCTGACGCAGATTGGTAATTTGGTCAAACAAATAAATAAGAAAAATTTTGCAGAAACTACAGTAAGCCTAAATCAGGTAAGTTAGTAACTTTTTTCTTAATTTTATATCATATTTTGTATTTCATTCATCTGCAATAGTTTACCAAATAGTAACATCAGCTGTTATTAAAAGTTTCATAGGCAGGGAAGTATTAAAATGTAGTAGGAATTAGAAAATATGACAAAAAAAATTGAACAGCGATTAATTTATTTAAACCAAGGCACACAATATATTTGAAGGACCTTAACCCTGTAATTCGCAATACTTCTTTTTAGATACCTTTTGATTTATTACGATTTACACTATTCTAATTTGAAAGAACCTTTTTCACAAAACTTAAAATGATAGCTTGTACATCGTACAGTTCTGTGGCTATGGCTTAAAGCTCTCAGAAAATTGCCTAGCCTAGGTATATTAACAATTGATATTAAAACCAACATCATTTTCAATTGATATCTCTTATTACTTTGTTAAATAATTGAGTTATTTACTGTGCTGTCATTGTACTTATCGTACTTTAAAATTCTTTTTTTTTTTTCTCAGAATTGGTATGAAATCATTTCTGCTTATATTTCGTTTTCATAGATAAAGTAAATCAGACAGACATTTTGAATCAAATTTTTATTTTGAACGTAAGAAATTGGATCTTTAAATAAAAAGAAACAATCATGAGAATATTAATTAAGCGAAGACGACCGATTCAAAACTTTAGAACAATTTAAAAATCTTGTCTAATTTTTCAATAGGCTTTGAACTTTTTTAATAAGCCTTGTTTTTCTTATGCGTTGGAGTTAGTTGTACAGTTTGACTAATTTTAACATTTGAGGACTGGTTAACAGTCGGTTGATTGATAATGGAAAAAATAATAATTGGTTTTCATTCAACTGATGACTACTTGATCAACCAAGTTACGCGGAGGCTGTTTCCAATTTTGATAGCACAAGTGAATATAAACATGATAATAAGACAACAAACTTCTTCATTTAACTTCGTTATACAACCAATCGCAACGTTCATGAGTTGCATTAAACATAAAATTTCAAAGAAGTGATCTGAAATTATCCTGATATATGTGGATAACATTTTCCTTTCGAATTCATTTTTGTATTAAATTGTATGTTATTCTAGGTTAGATATCTAGATTATATATTAGATTCTTCCATTTCTAATGTTCAAATTTCCGTGATCAGAATTTATTATAAACAGAATATAAAGAAACTGCGATATGCACAATAAGTCTCTAATTTGAAAAAATAAACAAAAAAATCTGCGGAAACCTATTAATTTCTAGTATATGAATATTTTTGTTATATTCTACAACGCAAAAAGTGTTTCAGTGCATTTCATAACCCAGCATAACGTAAGTTTCTTTGCAGATATTAACACCAGAAAAGTGAAATAATATATATCAGACAAGAATTATAGATTATATATTATTCTTAGCAGACATTTCCGCTTACGTATTAGTATACCGATAGTATAATGTATATAATGTCTATAATGTCCAATTATAGACAATTTTCCAAATTTTCTAACAGGATAAAAAAATGGTTGTACTCCATGACAGTGTCGAACATCGTTTCCAATTCGATAGCCACAATAAAACAATATCATTTATCGTTTATAATAAGAAAAATTTCGATCATTATCACTGTGCTACTTTTGAACTGGCAACACTTTTTGCCATACTTATGAAACACAGCGCATCATACCTGCTTCGTCATTTATGCCAACTGAACATAGTTATTTGTTACTTCACAACGTTGATAAAATCGTTCTTAAAAATTAAATGAATAACGAAGTCTGTGAATAAATTGTTTCGATAGTAAACACATTTTAACATTATATTCAAAACAGTTTATATCGTCAAAAGAATATTAAAAAAAATATATTGACATATACGTTTAACTTCGAGCGTAAATTCGTTTAGTACGGAATTTATGCAACTGAGAAAGTTCAACCAACCATTTTTGCCGACGCCATTACAGTTTGCAAAGAAGAAAAATTTCTCTGCTTGTGGTTTGTGTCGTCTTGTGAAAAAAAAGAAAAAGCATTTAAAACATACAAAAATCATTAAAAAACTAATAAAATTCAATTAAAAGGTTTGCAATACTTCAAGTTTATGTGATATTTTACAAAAATATGTAGAAATGTAGTGAAATTTTGAAAAAATACAAGAAAAAAATTTCCTTTATGTTTTAAGCCACAAACGAAGTAAAAACCAAATGCATACGTTTTCCTCGATGGCGTATATTTTTAATCTTGATTTTTTCTCTGGTTTAACTAAATATTGGTATAATGTTGAGATCAACAATAAAAAATTGTGTTAAAACATTTTTAATAAAAAAAAGGAAACATCAGCAAACGCTAAAAAAGAAAGTGAAGAAAGTGTTACAAACGGGAAAAAAAATTTCTACGAAATTGCCGTCTTATTTTTAACGATTTCCATATATTTGTGGAAAAAATTGCCATTCCTTTTGTAGTGTTTCATTATCCTTGTTACTTCCATTGGTAAAAATTTTGTATAACATTCCATAGACTTCTTTTTCGCATATGATTAAAGTGGAGCAGGGCAAATTTTATTTACGACACTATAGTTGTCTCTGTCTTACTGTGTTTGTTGATACGTATAAGTGTATGTGTGCATATGTGTTTTGTTGTTTTCTTATATTTGTGTTTCCGTTTCGTTGAATGTGTAAGGGGGGCACTTTATCGAAGTATATGTGTAGAGTTGCCAGATTTTGGATATAACTGACAAATGAATCTTTAAGCGGGAAGTAAATGAGATATTATTATTTTTAATTTTTTAACGGTAAAGTAGTAGTAAAACTCGGTTGGATACGATGTATTTTTGGTTTTTTGTGTTTGTATGCCAATTCCATAACTATTACGAACATATATAATTTATCTGCTGACAATATACTTACCAAGACGAATTGATAAGGAGGTAGTAGTATTTAACAATACTTTTTTGTTTAACAAAAGCACGTATTTTTGATTTTTTTATGCCTACCTTATGTCAAATGTAATGACATTAAATTATTTTTTCTTTTGCGTTAAATGGAAAAATAAATACTAAATTAGGGAGACGTTTTAAAAGTATAAAATAGAGTTGTACATTCCTGTTTAAGATAAAAAAAAATTATTCAAAAACAAAACGTTTGACATTCGATCGTAAAACAATATATTAATCAGCTGTATAGATAATTATACAAAATCTCTGTGAATTTGCCTTGATATTTGTCGGTTTAGGTGAGTGAAAATCTTTCTGCCTATTGGAGTACGTTGGTAGCGGTGGCTGCTTATCCAAAGAAGTTTCGTAGATGCACTTAAGCTATACATGGTCTATTGTGATTCTACAATTTTCCATTTTCGAAACCATTTGCGGAGTGTGATATATTCACCGGTAATGTCAGTGGCCATTACTGACAGTTCGTTCAGATAATGCCTGAGCAAGTAGTCGTCATTACATTTGATTTTAATTAATACGTTGCCAGCTTAGGAACAACGTCTCCCTAAAAAAAAAAACCGAGTTTAGTTTTATTCAACAACATTTAGTGCGAATTTGAAACCATATTGTCTAGATTGATTAAAATCTTTTAATAATTCGCCTTTCGTTATTTACTTTTGAACTTATTTTCGTGTCTTTAAGTTTTCTCTGCATTTATTGTTTGTTTTTATTGTATTTTTGCTATTGTGTATGTGGTATTAATTATAATTAACCATATTTCCTTTTAGGGTATTAATCATTTCTATGAATAGTTTTACGTTGTTCTCTATACAACCTACAAAAGCATTTCAAAGTAGTTGTTTTCTTTAATTCTTCTTTCACTTCGCCTTTTTAATAATCAGAACTTATTAGAAACTGTGTATAGTAAGCCATTTAATAATTAAATTTTCATTTTACGTTTTTTTTTTTATTCTTGTAGTTAATTGAAGAATTTGGCTTAGAAGCGGATCGTCATTGTCTGCGTTGTCTATTTTCGAGCATTAACTTTAATGACCCAACATTAACGTCAACGTCACCAACGTCAACTATACAACAGCAGCAGCAACAATTACAAGCGAAACTACTACAACAACAATTGGAAAAACAACAAAATAGACCTTCGCATATATCAAATATTTGTTTTGCTATTGACAACTGTTGGCCGCAACAAAAGGTAAACTAATAAAGAAAACAAAATGCTATTGAAATGAATTAAAACAATAAAGAAACAAAAAAAAAACTCATGATTAATGTAATGCTAAAAACTCTCTCTTTTTTTAGAGCCTAAAACCTACAAACCAGCTTATCAATCAAATAGTACGGATAACTGGCATTAATAAATTGTGCGAGTGTATTTTGAGTGTATCGTTAACGTACTCACAACAGCCGGAGTTACGTACGTATGCAGGCGAACAATTGTGCAAAGCATTACCGGAGCTAATCGATTCATATTTGGGTAAAAATCTACAATCGGCTGGAGTGATCAGCAGCTTGCATGACGTTTCATTGGATGTGCTACAATTGTTATTGGCCTGTTTAGATACATATGTTAAACAGGACAATTTACGACTACAGTTTATAGAGAAATTAAGAGAAGAATTTCCCCGAGATCGAGTCCCTCTTATTTTGGCACCATATTTGTACAGTTCACTGTTTCAGAGAAGTTTGCCAACGGCAACTACAGCTACAACTGAAGCAGACAAACAGCAAGGGCAGCAGCAGCATCAGCATTTCCAAACAAATCTCAACACTGATGGCAATGTTTATGCTGAAATACCCATAGAAGATATCTATGATAATATATGTGAGACCATATTTTCACAACACGATCACAATAATATTATGGACACATCTTGGATTAATTTAATCCTAGAAATTGGTTATGAATTTACATCAAGTGTTGAAGAATGTAAGAATCATTTACGTAGCGGTTTAGGCGGAAATGCGGGAGCAGCAGGCAGTGGTACAGGTAATACGGGAGGTGGCGTTGGTTCAACAGCTGCAGCACGCGATTTGCAACCCCAAGATGTTGCGAAAATCATTGGTCTTATGTGTCGAAGGCACACGTCTTTGCTTGATTGTAACGTAAATTTACCCACACCAGCCAATTTTTGGCCTCAACAACAAACCGCACAGAATTCCAGTCAACAGCAGCAACAGCAAAATGCCAATAACAATAATGATAACTCATCTGGCAATGCCGACAAATCCAATAACGGCAATGATAAAAAGGACAAAACACCGGGTGGCAATTCAGCCAGTGGAAATGGCAGTGCTGATACCACTCAAGCCTGGAAACCCAATGTATTTGTTCAAGCTTTAAAGGAAGTTCAACCTCAACTAAATTGGAAAGAAGTATGTTCGGAACTAGATCATCCCGAGTTTATTTTAAAAGATCGCATTGGCTTAGATCTATTGATGACCATATTCCGTTTGGCTACACAGTCAACTTTGTTTCCATATCCAGAATACATTTATCGTCATTGGCAAAATGTCGAAGGGCAGTTTTCGCTTATTGCTGTTATGTTAAAAAATCCCGATCTCTTTTCGTTTTCCGACTATATATTTACCTCACCACCAGTGGAAATTTTGAAGACCCCGCCCGATGCC
This sequence comes from Sarcophaga carnaria, assembly GCA_958299815.1. Classification (NCBI taxonomy): domain Eukaryota; kingdom Metazoa; phylum Arthropoda; class Insecta; order Diptera; family Sarcophagidae; genus Sarcophaga; species Sarcophaga carnaria. The sequence goes on along the minus strand of OY283153.1, from coordinate 20,370,549 downwards.
GAAAACAAGGAAATATGTTCATGGAAATCTTTACATTTGGTGGAGGTCCTACTATATGTAGCAGAACATGGCTTCTACTCTCAGGTTCATGAACTCTTTAAATTTCCAGCCCAACATTGTCCAGATGTGCTTTTTCTTTCTCTGCTGCATATCAGTCCACCACTTACAGCTTTAAGGCAAGAATTGTTTAATCAACTGATACCCACCTTTTTAGCAAATCATCCAAACTCTGGTGTAATATTGGCCAGCGCCTGGAATTCAACGCATTACAGTATGACCTTAAGACCTTTCATAATGCACGCCATGTCCGAATGGTACTTAAGGGGAGGAGAATATGATCAAGGAAAGCTGTCGCGTATCTTGGATGTAGCCCAGGATTTAAAAGCGCTCTCTACACTGTTAAACATTCGATCGTTTGTCTTCGTTATAGATTTGGCTTGTCTGGCGTCTAGGCGTGAGTACTTGAAACTGGAGAAGTGGTTGAGTGATAAAATACGTGATCATGGTGATACATTCATTCAAGCTATGCTTAAATGTTTGCAAAGACGTTGCCCTCAAGTAACAAATGCTAAAATACCAGATGAACAATTGCCACCGAAACAGGCTCAATTGCCGCCAGAAACTGTGAATACTATGCTCTCCTGTCTGCAGGCTTGCATAGGCAATGTGCCCCATGATATTGCAGAGCTAATAATGCAAATGACAGCAAATTGTTCAATAATGGCGAATAAGGCTAGAGCTGCTGCTGCAGCGGCTGCACAACAAGGTTCTTTGGTGCCTCCTCAAAACGCCATGCGTGGTCATCGCGGTATGGATATGACTGCAGCTGTAGGAGGAGTACCGGGCGGTGTTCCTCCTCCCTTTTCAGCCAATCTTAATGCCCAGCAAATGTTTGGGCCCACGATGGATACCTTGTCGAATTTGACTACCAATATAGCAGGTCTTAATTTAGGTGGTCCCAATGGTGCGTTTAACTTTGGTAATGTTCTCAATACTCTTGCCTCAACACCAGCATCACCGTCACGACTTATGAATCCCGCTGCTGCCAGTCCATATCCTTTAAATCCAATGCAAATTCCAGCTCCGCCGCCTACAGTTGGCGGATTAGGTCGTATGCCGCCATCAGCTCAACAACCGACACCAACACCACCTAATCCCAATAATCCCATAATAGCCGATTTCCAAGGACCTGTTTCGAAAGAAATTGAAGATGAAGCCAATTCTTACTTCCAACGCATCTATAATCATCCTCCTCATCCCACTCTTTCAATAGACGAAGTCTTAGACATATTGCAGCGTTTTAAAGAATCCAACATCCGACGCGAGCAAGAAGTCTACCAATGCATGTTGCGTAATCTATTCGAGGAATATCGTTTCTTTGCTCACTATCCTGAAAAAGAATTACAAATAACAGCTCAACTGTTTGGTGGCATCATAGAACGTAATCTTGTGCCGACTTTTGTCGCTTTGGGCTTAGCTTTACGCTGTGTCCTGGATGCTCTGCGTAAACCTGAAGGTTCGAAACTTTATTACTTTGGCATTACAGCGCTAGATCGTTTTAAAACACGCTTGCATACTTATAATAAGTACTGCGAATACATACGTTCAATACCACACTTTAAAGATTTTCCTCCACATCTCATTCAATATGTGGAATATGGATTTTTGGGTCAAGAACCACCAGCTGCCAAATTACAGATGTTAATGGGTGCCGGCGGCGGAGGCGGTGGTGGAGGACAACCGCCACCTGAATCCATATATCGTAGTAACTCAGTAACAGGTAAGTACCATAATATACATACATAAGTTGATGAAATATAAAAATAACATCATAATAATTTTCTATTGCCAGGAAACCTTGTTACTACACCTACCCAACAGAAACCAATGGCAGTGGTTCAATCTATACATCCGGCGCGCATGAAATCGATTGTTACCGCTACCAATATTGATACTCTGCTGGTGGCCAATCAAGAGGAAAAGATCACGGTGCCACCGGAAGCCGTACAAGATAAGACTGCGTTTATATTCAATAATCTAAGTCAGTTAAATATACCCCAAAAGGTAGAAGAAATTAAGGATATTATGACCAAAGAGTATTGGCCTTGGCTATCGCAATATTTGGTATTAAAAAGGGCCTCAATGGAATTTAATTTTCATTCGTTATACTCAAACTTTTTGGATGCTCTCAAAAATCCCGAAATCAATAAGTATGTGACCAAAGAGACCATACGCAATATTAAGGTTTTATTACGTTCCGACAAAGGTGTGGTCAATTTCTCTGATCGCAGTCTGCTTAAAAATCTTGGTCACTGGCTGGGTATAATGACACTGGCACGCAATCGACCCATTCTACAAATAGATTTGGATTTGAAATCTCTATTGGCAGAAGCGTATCACAAAGGTCAGCATGAGTTGCTATTCGTGGTACCTTTTGTTGCCAAAATTTTAGAATCGTCAAATAAATCAAAAGTTTTCAAAACTCCAAACCCCTGGACAATGGCGATAATGAACGTCTTGGGGGAACTGCACCAGGAACCCGATCTAAAATTGAATTTGAAATTTGAAATCGAGGTTTTGTGTAAAACACTCAATATCGATCTGAACAAATTGAAACCCATTATATATCTCAAGGATCCTTCACGGTACGGAACAATAGAGCATCAAATGTCACAACCGAAACAAAAAGCTATTGAGGCTGGACCATCACAACAACATCCATCACAACAACAGCAACCACCTCCACCACAAGCTCAACAACCTACACCTACACCACATCAACAAATGATGAGCGAAGCAGATGCACAAGCTATGATGATGGCAGCTAATGCTGGATCAGGGGGTGTAGTTGTACCTGGCACTTCTATACCATCTCCTAGCATACCCAACGAGCAGACAGGACAAATGATGATGCCAGCTCCGGAACCTCGATACTCATATGTGGATATCAATGTTACCAATTTCCAGTTAATAGCACAACATGTTGTATTGTCACCACAAGTTGCATTCTTACATGTGAATCCAAATATCAAGCATTTGGTATTGAATGCTATCGAGAGAACAATTACAGAGTGGTTGCAACCGGTTGTCGATCGTTGTGTACGCATTGCTGCCTCAACCACCGAGCAAATCGTACGGAAAGACTTTGCTCTTGATCCCGACGAGCACCGAGTGCGTACTGCTGCCCATCAAATGGTACGCAATTTAGCTGCTGGTATGGCTATGATTACATGCAAAGATCAAATCAGTCAGACTTTAAATAACAACTTAAGAAAAGCCTTTATGACCACTTTGCCGGGACCACCGACTTTCCAAGACATAGACGGCGCCTCTATGCAACTTACAAACGATAATGTTGAATTGGCCTGTGCCTTTATACAGAAAACTGCAGCAGAAAAGGCCACACCTGAAGTCGATAGACGCTTGGTTGCTGATTTCGAGACACGTAAAATGGCTCGAGAGGAAAATACTCGCTATTTCGATGCACAAACGTTAGCTTACCAGACAGAACGTTTGCCAGAGCAAGTACGCTTAAAAATGGGTGGAGTACCACCGAACCAATTTGCTGTGTATGCTGAATTTGCTCGCAACATACCTGGTTTCCAGGCAATGAGTGATCGTGATATAGCTTTATTCCTACCCAAACCACAGGATTTGAATCCCACATTTGCCCAAGACGAAATGGGCCTTATGTACACTGAGTTAGCCAGCAAAATGGAAACTTTCCTCAACAGTTGCGTCAACAATTCACATCTACAGTTGCAGGCTAGTAAGATGCATGCTCTTCTTAATGCTCTTATGGTTACACGACGCATTCGAGATAACGACTCTGCCCTCAATCTTCTCACCCGTTGTGTAGAAGGTTTTGTAGAGGGACTTATTAACATACCAGAGCATGTCGAACAAATGAAACTTTACCGTGATATACATTTGCGTATACTAACACTCTTGCAGAACACCTTTAGTGCACCAGCTACCGAAAGAGCCATCACAAAATGTATTTTCGATATACGTGAAGAGGCCCGCTATAATGTGGAGGCCATTAAACTATTGATTACATCGCAGTTCATAAATCTACACCAATTCGATTTGGCACTAAGGGACTGCATGGATAACGGCAACAATTTTTTAGCAGTCACATTTTCGATTACCCTTATGGAACGCCTCTTGGTAGATGATCGCTCTACTTCAATCATTGCTGAAACAGAATTTAACTGCACCATGGACCTGTTGAGTCGTCTAACCCAACACCGTCATCGCTATCCAGAAGCATTATCAAATTACATTGACATGCATTTTGGCAGCAGTAACACAATGGATGCCGGCACATTTGGCACCATGACAGATCGCTATTTGGCTGGCGCAACACAATACATACACTCGGGAATGCAACATGTAAGGGTAAGTACAATTTGTACGATTTATATTTAAAAACTTGCATTTGCTATAATTTTTTATGTACGTTTTTCCATAGTCCAACGATTGTGACGATCCACCCGGTTTGCAGGAGAAGACTGAATTCTTGCTCAAGGATTGGGTCTCAATTTACTCACAGTCCCATAATCTGTCGAGGGAAACGAAAAATTTTGGATCCTTTGTACAAAAGATGAATCTGTATGGTATACTGAAGACGGATGATTTGATTACACGCTTCTTCCGTCAGGCTACACAGTTCTGTATTGATTTGGTGTATCGCATCTTTAACGATCCTTCACATACACAAGTGCAGGCTAAGACAAAAATTTTCCACTGGATAGATGCCTTTGTGCATTTAATAGCTTTACTTGTTAGACATTCTGGAGAATCTGGTAACCCAACGACAAAAATCAATCTTCTCAACAAAGTGTTGGGCATCGTATTGGGCATTCTGTTGCAGGACCAAGAAGTCCATGGAGTTGCCTTCCAACAATTGGGTTACCATCGTTTCTTTGTTATGCTATTCCTTGAACTGAGTTCACCTGATGCCGTTTTAGAGTCTCTTATGCATAGCATTGTTACCGCATTCTCCCACACTTATCATCTCTTGAATCCATCGCTGGCTCCAGGATTTTGTTATGCGTGGCTAGAGTTGATCTCACATCGTATTTTTATCGGACGTATACTGGCCCAAATCCCTCAACAAAAGGGTTGGCCTCTTTATGCCCAGTTACTTTTGGACTTGTTCAAGTATCTGGCGCCCTTCCTGCGGAACGCGGAATTAGCGAAGCCAGTACAGATGCTGTATAAAGGAACGCTGCGTGTTCTGCTAGTACTCTTGCACGATTTCCCAGAATTTTTATGCGATTATCACTTTGGCTTCTGCGATGCCATACCACCCAACTGTATACAGATGCGTAATATAATATTGGCGGCATTTCCACGCAACATGCGTTTACCCGATCCATTTACACCACACCTTAAGGTCGATATGTTGGCAGAAACAGCTACAGCACCAAAAATTTGCTCCAACTATGTAGTAAACATACAACCAGCCAACTTTAAAAAGGATCTTGATTCATACTTAAAAGCTAGAGCTCCAGTAACTTTCCTCTCAGAGTTACGTAGTCACTTGCAAATATCAAATGAACCAGGATCACGTTACAACATCCCATTAATGAATGCCTTGGTGTTGTATGTGGGTACACAAGCAATTGCACATATTAGGTAAGTGCCATTAATTTACATTTAATCGACAATAATTTCTGTATGAACTTTTATTTTTTATGTTCTCTATATTCTTTATAGAAATAAAAACTTTGTACCCAACACTTCAAACATTGCCCACAGTGCTCATATGGATATATTCCAGAATTTAGCTGTCGATTTAGATACCGAAGGTCGTTATCTATTCCTAAATGCTATTGCCAATCAATTGCGTTATCCAAACAGTCACACGCATTACTTTAGTTGTGCTGTTTTACATCTCTTCGCTGAGGCCAATTCAGAAGCCATACAGGAACAAATTACTAGAGTTTTACTTGAGCGCGTCATTGTTAGTCGACCACATCCATGGGGTCTACTTATAACCTTTATCGAACTCATAAAGAATCCGATCTACAAGTTTTGGCAACATGACTTTGTACATTGCGCTCCCGAGATTTCAAAGTAAGTATTAATTGAATTACATACGATTTATTATGTATATTATGTGCGAAGATAAATTCGAATTTAACTAGCCAAGACAAAAAACATTTTAACAGAGTCAATGTTAAAATTAACAAAGCACAGTTATGTATTTAACAGAAGTTAAAAGTGATCGTGGAAGAAATCATCTAAATATTCAATATCCATTTCTTAAAAATTTTACGCCACACGTTTCTAAGTGGAACAGCTTCTCTGGTAATTCGCAAATTTTTTGAGAATTGGAAAAAATGACCGAAATTGTGCAAAAATGAGATTTGTTGCAGGTATACACCACTATATACAAATTATAGCCCAAGGTGTCCCTAATAAAACCCAATTAGTGCTACATCTCAAATAATAAATTTGAGAAATCGGGCTTGAATAATTCACTCTTAACAACTTCTGGGCAGGATGATCGATATTGTAGATAAATGGGACTTGCTGTAGGTATCCCAATATACATCCACAGTATCAACGATTCCAAAACAGGTTTCCTCACTGTTAAGCATTACTTGGGAACAGAGATATAGGAGTCGAAGGTAATAGTTTTCTTAAAAAGAGTATAAAAGTGCTCTGTATAAATGGGTTAAATCGGTTAAAAATGGACTTGTGAGAGAAATGGACATAGTGGACTGGATAGCCGTAGTATCAAGGATTCCAAAACAGGTTTCCTCACGGTCAAGCGTTACCTGGGACGAGATATAGGCGAAAAAGCTTTTTTTTTTTGTTTTTTATTATTAAAAAAGTGGTCTGTGTAAATAGGCAAAATCGGCGAGCTAGATAACCATGCCATCAAGGATTCCAAAATAGTTTTCATTACGGTCGGACGTTACTTGGAACCGGAGATATAGGCGTCGAAACTAATACAAGCTACGTAGCAAATACCTTTCTCATCCACCAAAAAAATTCAAGCCATCTTCCAAAAAATGCAACGCATCGGTATAAAAAATGGATGCCATCCACAAAAAAGCAAGTAATCGACAAAAAGCCTGCAATGCCGCAATTTTGTCTTATTTATATAGAAAACGTTTTGTTACTCATTTGAAGAAAACAATTAGCATCGTCACCTATATCTCTAGTCCCAAGAAACGCTCAACCATAAGGCAACCTGTTTTGGAATCTAAAAGAATTGTAATGAATGGCCAATGAAATAAGTATGTTCATTCAGCATGCCGCAGAATCCCGAGATCGTTCTCGTCAGTCCAGAACGTTGTTTTCCACATTGCACGATCTAGATCCAATAAATGATGTTGATAGCGCTTTCCACGGCAAATTGCTGCTGTGCTTGCTGGCAATTGGCAATTGCCGCAGCATCCAAGGATGTACCTACAAGACGTAGGTACAGTAAGAATTGCTTGGTGATATTACTGGCAAGAGCCACTGGTTATCTTCACACGTCTAGTCGCAGTCCTCAATGTATTCTGCTCTCTATTGAGTGTCACTGAGAAAGGACGTCCATATAGGGGTGACATAATTCAATATCTTTTGTCGTTTATATCTTGTTATTGGCTTTGACTTTCTCCCGGACTTAGGTGAAGTGTTTCGGGAGTTCTTTTTGTTGTTGTATTTGAAAGATTTTTCACTTTATAATAAACAAGTGTGGAGGTTGATTGCTTGCAACCACAAATGCACAAAGCAATGGTATTGAAAAAAAGTCGCCGTAGTCTAGTAGGTAGTGTGTTGACTTATTAGACGTAAAGTCAGGGTTCGAGTCCCAGGCCAGACATCAAAACAAAATACAAAAAGTATTTCTTCCGCAGATTTCTGGCAAAAACTCAAAAATCTGTCGTTCGGAGTCGATTTTAAACTGTAGGTCCCACCACTCGTATAGTAAGTCAGGATTACGACACCACTTATGTTGTGTTAAATTTTTTTTTTTTTTATTTTATTTTATAGCATATAAAAAACACACAACATAAGTGGTATGAGAAATTAGGTCATAATCCTGACTGAAGGGTTGTAATGGCTAATTATGTATGTAATGGTCCTGACAGGACTGTTGAACAGGTGTCGTGAGTGCTTTACAGATGGTACCGGGAATTCTCCTCTCTTGCCAATATGGAGCATGTCCGCCTGTGCAGTTTTCTTTCAATTTTCAAACAGAGTGTTCCTTTAGTATTTTTGTTTCTATAGCTAGTGTCTTCCGATTGATGCAGGGTTAGCTTTGCATTTGATATTTGCAGCCTGTTGACAATGTCGGCCTTGGATGTCCACATTAAAGAGACAAAAGTCTTGCCGAATGTTGTGACGGAAGGAGTGAGTAGACAGATGGCATGCCAACAAGAATTGCCTGCTGTGATACGGTTCTGAAATAGAAAGTTGTAATGTGTTATCTAACTTTGCACCTCCTGATTTATAATGTTTTTCATGTAGTTATTATTATACACATATTTTTTTTCAACTTTATTCTTCTTTATTCTTCTATAATACAAATGATTTTTTTTGCTTGTTTTTGCAGACTCTTTGAGACCGTAGCCCGTTCTTGCATGGTAAAATCGAATCATCCGCAACAAATGAACAATATGGATGGGGAAATCCAAGAGATTAATTGAATTTCATTATGAAATTATTGTCAATAGATAATCTTAAAATGAAGGAATGAATTCTCATTTAAGATTTTGAAAACAACATAAAAACAAAAACGAAAAATAATAATAATTAACACATACAAACAAACAAAAACAAACAACACATATGATAAAGGAAGAAAGTAATTGTTTCTTTTTTAAGCTAAAGATATATAAAGAAAAAGATAAAAAAATATAACCCACAATATATAAATAATTTATGGTTTAAGAGATTTGCAACCCATTTCTAATTTTATATTTATGTGTTTTTAATTTTATTTTTTAGTTTCATTATATTTTATAGAGAAAAGAAAATTGAAAAAATCCAAAAAAAAAGAAAGCAAATAAATTTTTTTTAATTATTAATTATAATTCTGTAAGTAGTTTAATATATATATAATTTTTGTGAAAAGAAATCTTATATATAAAATGCATAAAAAATAATAATAATCAATAATATGAAAAAATAAACACAATTTTAAAACTTTTTGATGTATTATATTAATAAACAAAAAAAAAACAAAAACAAAATAACAAATGAAAATTATTGAAAATAAAACGAAAATTTATTTTTATTTTAAATTTTCAATTTTTCCTTTTCTTTACAAAGTAACAAAAAAAAAAAAACAAAAAACCACAAAAAAAATCGTAAAACATGTGTAAAAAAAATCTTAAAAAAAATACTAAAAAAGAAACCACTTTACATAATTAAAAAAATAAAATAAAAAGAGAATTCAAAATGTAGAAAGTTTATAATTAAAAAAGAAAAGAAAAAAAGATCAATAAAAAAAATGAAATTCATGTAAATATTTACATTAAACCACTTTGTTTAGCAACAACCATAATAATAATAATGGCGGCCACGCTACAACTCCCTTGAACATAATATAAATGGGTGATACGTATTTTAAAAAATTTTCTTCTTTTAGCTAAAATATCCAACAAAAGAAACAAATGTAAACGTAAATGTTTATTATTTCCTTTTTACAAAACCATATGGCTTTAAAATTGATTAATTTTTAGCCTCTATCGAATAGAATTGATTGATTTTAAGATTTTTAAACATTAATTTTATAAAAGTATGTGTGAATGTGTTCTTATTTTCTTTTTTAAGCTGTTTTCTGTTTTCTTTATATTAAACAAAATGTTAGCAAACGCTGAAATCAAATGTTATTTATGCGAAATGAAAAAAAAATCTCCATAACAGAACAACAAGAACAAAGGCAACAACTCAATAAACATAATGAAAACAAAAAGAAATTTTTAATTGTATAAAAACAAGAAAAAAAGAAATGAAAGAAATTTAACTCGTAAATAAAATGTATGTAAAATTATAACAAAAAGAAAAGAGAAAAATATATTAACCCCCTCTCTTCCTTCCTTTATACCTTATCAAAAATATAAAAAAAATTATAATAAATGAACTAATGTTATAAATGGAAAACAAATCTATAAATAATAATAATAATAACAAATGCATTAAAATGAATATAAAACAATAATAAATAAAATAAAACACATTTATGTTAAGCCACATTAATTATAAAAAAACAAACAAACAAAACAAAAATAAATCATATGTATAAATAATTGCAAAAAAAAATGGCATTTAAAGTTTTATTTAATCTTTAAATAATTTCTTAATTATAGCTAATCAAGTCAAGGTTGTAAAGAGCTATCTTATAGAGATCTTTGTGCAAGACTTTCGTCCGACTTACATACATAGTTGGTCCCTACAATCCTTCAATTAGAATTACGACCCAATTTCTTACACCACTATGTTGTGTGTGTTAATTTTATCCATAAGTGTCGGAACCTACAGATTAAAGTCGATTCCGAATGACAGATTTTTGAGGAAGTTTTCGTGGAAATTTTATTTACTCTCAGAGTTCTTGTCAGAAATCGCAGGTAGAAATATTTGTTCATATCTCGTTGTGTGGGTTTGAACCGTAGCCTCACGTCTAATAAGCCAACATACTACCTACCAGACTACGGCGAATCAGACTTAATATGTACACACTACGTTGCAAAATGTCTTCCAAAGTTGTGTTAGTTTTACGTTGTAAAAATAAGCTCAGTGCCAGGCAAATGTGTATCAGGCTGTTTTAAAAAGCAAACCATGGGGATCTACTGTGAAGCACTAATGTCCCTCTAATAGAGCCTTGCTGATAGAGTTAAAATGATACGTGCTTTGCTACAAGTGGAAGTGCACATGATTTTGCTTCGTCGTACAATTTCAAAATCATTGTAATCTGCACAGCGTAAGTTGAAAGTAACTAGTGTAAGTGCAGGAAGTACAATTTGACTAGCTTTTGGAAGTGGATCTGATTCTCAACCTGAATCTGAACACTCAAACTGGACATTTCAGGAAAGATAATATATATATAGTGTTTCATAAAGCCGCTATACAAGAAGTTTACAATGTACAATACTACTTCAAAACTTCGTCAATGTACATTTTTAACGCAGTCAAAAAGCAATCAGGCATCGGATATATAGTTGATGCATTGTTTGGTAACTTTGCATATCTACATAATTTATAATATGCATATCGTCACCTGAAATGCAAAACAACGGATCATCAAAAAAATGAAAATTTGATTGATTATGATTCATTAGATAAAAATACACGTCTCCAAAAAAAAATTATGCATCTGCGTCAAAAAATAACGATTTTATAAAGAAAATTCAAAATAACGTATCATCAAGTACACAATATTCATATACCAAAACAACGTATCATCACATTTGTAACAAGTATAAACAAAATTTAAAATTTTGTTTTGCTTCTCCTGTAAAATTGTGAAAAGTGATGATACGTTATTTTGCATTTTAGGTGACGATATATAGGGTGCCCTGGTAGTCTAGTGGGTAGTGTGCTAGACTATTAGCGCGAGGGTCGTGGGTTCGATTCCCACCAGACCGTCTGTGACACTACACCGAGCATATGTTCAAGTTACTCCGCTCGTATATAATTAGAATATAATTTGTAATTGTATTGTAATTAATAAATAAATAAATAATTAAAATATGCATATATAATTTCTAGAACTGCATACAAACTTTGTATTGATACATTTTGAAATTCAGCCAAGATCAGCAGATAAGCAGAAGGCTTGTAGTAAAATTCTGGAATTGTAATCCAATAAATTATTCACTGAGTGTATGTATATCAGATGGTGAAATTATTGGGTGTATCTTCCAATCAGAAGTCTATACCGATGAAAAATGTACCCAATTCAACTTGCAATACTATCTGACAGTCAGGCCGCCATTCGATCACACAGCTCTTGTGAAATTAAACCGAAGACAAAATATAACTGTTTGGGGAAGCTTAATCATCAAGGACAGTCAAAATAAAATTACTTTTTACTGGGCACCAGATCATGTGGGAATTCTAGGCAATGAGCAGGTAGATGACTTTGCTAGGAGGGGAGTTTCTAAGCTGCTGATGGGGTCAGAACCTTCCTAACGAGAGTGAAAATGTATACTCAACGAAAGGGAAGACAAGGAGAGACAAATGCTCTTCTCAAACCAAATTGTTTTAAGGCAATCAGAACTTTTGTTGGAAAATTACAAGCAAAAATAATTTAAGGTTGGCCTTTTTGATATGAGGACACTTTAGATTCAAATCTACTTAGCCAAAATGGGTATCGTATCGAATTCAATACATAGATTCTGTGATGATGAGAATTAAGCATCAGGCTACATTCTTGGAACCCTTGCCTTAAGGCAATAACACATTCTAGAAGGAATCAGTCGCATGATAGTCTATCGGTGCATAACAGTGTTTGAAAAGATTGACGATGTTTGGAAGCCACAAGTCATCAAAAAATTAGGAAGAATTCAGTGAAATACTTTTATAAACAAAACAAAATCTCGCAAAAGTCCATGAGTCGAATTTTCAAATGCTGTACAGGATAAAAAATATGATGGAATAATACAGACTTTTAGTGAAGCACGCTGATAACTTGTTAAGAAAATTTTCTTCACTCATGAAGAAAATTTCACAATGAAAATGATGAGGTGTATGTAGGCATCCAAGGACTGCATCTGAACTGATTCCTTGAATCGAATGTGGTCATCACCGAGCTTTAGTCATAATTTGGTGGGGTACGATTGAGTCACTGACTTCCATTTTTGTGAACAAGGCGTGTAAACTGCAACTAAACTTTATAAACGGAATGAGTCAGACAAAGATTACCTCAGCATCAGCTGTTTCAGAAGAAGAAACCGTTTTGAAAGACTTTGTAAAACCACTTAACCGTTGTAATATCCTAAATCTACTAGTGGACTTTCCAACGTTTTGCGCCAGCTTATAAAGATGAGACGATCCAAGGCTGACTATGAAATAATTTACTAATCTCTTTTAATGGTCCTCTGGCAGTTCTGATTTCAATCTGTTTCAGAGGACATGATTTGCCACAAAAGATACTCCAAAATTAATTATCTTACGACAGCCTTGATTCCTGCTGTAGCCAATTTTCTAATTGATGAGATGCGTGCGTATTGATTATTGGGAACTTAAAATGTGCATCAAGACCAAAGGCGAACATTTGGAATAAAAATTTGTTTTTTGTTTTAAATATACGATCAATAAATAAATGGCTTCAAAAACATTTATTGCATACAATTTTAAGGATAAAATCCAAGGTATTTATGTAGAAGTTCTAAAACAATAACAGTAAATTTTTTTTGGAATGGACACAATTTTTTTCCCTTAATTTTCTACAATAAAATTCAATAATAACAATAATTTATTTTAAAATTAAACAATTCAATAATATTATAAAATAAAATTCTATAAATCTTTATAACAATTTCAGTTCAAAAAAAATTTTTCTAAAATAAATATTCTATTCAAAATAGAAAACAAATATCATCAATTCACTTAAACTAAATTCAATAAATATTTCCATAACATAATAACGATTTGATTTTGATACACAAAATTATAAAATAAAATTAGTTTTTTGTATTAAAAAACGATTTCAAATGTACACGTTGATGATGAAGTCGAACATTTTGAACAGAAGCAAATTCTCTATCGCAAATCATACATCTAAAATAAAAGGTTTTGTTTTTCCTGATAAATAAATTGATTTTAATTTCAATACTTTAATCAAAAAATCATTAAAGCTGTTCTTTTTTTCGAACAACAAAATGGAAATAATATCTAGCGAGTTAGTACAGTTTTCTGACGAGACACTGCTAACTGAAAGAAAGCATGTTCACGAATACCTGGGCATCTGAAAAATCACTACATGACCTCGCAAGCGACTTTAAGCTGCCGTGGAACTTTCAAGGAGATTGCTTGGCGGTACATTATCCATACTATGTGGATACCACATCATGGATGAATAGGAATGATATGGTGTAACTATCGAACTTACGGGCGAAATTTCTAGTTGTGGAATCCCACCAAGAACCTACAAGCTTACGATTGATAGTGTGGTAATAAATTATGTTAAGGCCACATAAGCAATTGCATAAACGGACAAACGAGTACAACAAAAGCTAGGCACTCAGTAAGTCTGCTGGAACTAGAATTAGATTAGGTTGCGATTGTTTTCAATCGGTATTAACAAAATTCGAGAGAAATCAGATATGTTCATATCGGAAATTTACTCAACTTCATTCGAATTCGAACGTATACTTAGAACGTTTTTAATGCGCTTGCTTTTTTAAATTCTACGTTCTCTAACTTAAATACAGTCAAAATTTGGTTAAGATGCGCTGATACGTTCCGTGGTTATAGGGAAAAATCTACTTAGAATACACATATAGTCGTACATCGCGTGGAAACTTTGAGAGCTCATAACTCAAAACACACTTTTTCGACTTAGAATATTATAGAACGGAGGCGTCGATATGAAGCATCGTTTGTGAATTAAGTGCGACGCAAAATGTCGTTAAGCCTGCCGTTAAGCAACCTAAAGAAAAAGTGTAATAGTAACACTGGTCTGAGATTCCTAAGCTAAATATCAGATACACCTGAGGATATTTCTTTCCATTTTTTTTTTCTTTTGAATTGAGGGGAGTTTTTATCGACAATATTTTTCGCCTTAGACGGCAACAGGTGGTAAGCGCTAGGCTTCCTGTTAGTCATAAGCCAGCCGTTTCTGTTTAACTGTTTTCTTCAAATGATCCAATTGTTGACAGCTCATAGTAATTTGCTAATTGACACACACAGAAGAGTGTTGGACTTTTGTGCTACTAAGGAAACTGGCTAATGCTCTACACGACGCTCCTTCTTCCCGTGCTTCTTTGTGGCGCTGAGGCACGGACACTATTAAGCACTGATGCAGCAGCCTTGAGAGTATGCGAGAGAAAAGTCCTACGTAAGATCTTCGGTCCAGTACGAGTCCAGGGCTTCGCTGGCTCAGCCATGTCGTTCGAAAGCAGGAGGACCCTCCGGCGAGGTGGATATTTGATGCAGGGATTTGCGGAAGTCGGTGAAGAGGAGGAGCTTGTTTGCGTTTTAAGGACCAAATCGAGGAAGCCCTGTTATCGATTGGTGTGACCAACGTACAAGAAGCAGAGTCGCCTGAAAGGATGTGTTAAATCAGGCCGAAAAATCGGATTGTTAATGGTCAATTAAGTAAGTAAGGAGACTGACCGGTTTCATCCAGAGCTCGGGATGGTTCAAATCCACCGCTAATGGATCATGACAGAGGGGCATGCCTTACACTGTGTGACACAATGAGTGAACTTGCCTGTGAACTGCGAGCTACCTATTTTCAATAGTTGGGATTTAGTTGTATGTTCGTGATTGCTGTCTCGTTTTAATTTGACATATTTGGTGAAAAAAAAACTACTTATACAAGGCGAGATATAAAAAACTAAAACCATCCAATTGGAAGCTATTAAGATGTCGTGGAGGTTATGTGCAGTTGTGGAACACTTTAACAAAATATTACGAAAGGAAAATAACAAGGACGAACTTATTAGGTATAGATGCCTTACTTCGGCACACGAAATACAGAACTGAATATATTTATTTGCTCAACGAACTGATGCAGCTCTGATCCTCTCAAAACTAAAGGGATTTTTCTATTTATATTGTAATGTTATGGAGTAATATGGCTGAATACTTAAATACTTTTTACAAAACAGTTAATATTTCTATTAAAACGATATTGGTAAGCCTTTTAAATTAGCACTACATTAAAATTTAGACTAATATATTTATTCCGCTTAGAGTCATAGTTTTAGCTTCGTTAAGTGTATTTATAAGTTAATTTTTAAGCACTTTTTATTATAAAATCTATGATTAATACTTACCTTATTGGTTTATGCGAGCGTTCATGTTTATTTAACAACGTTTGAAAGCGAAACACTTTACTACATTTCGTACATTTAAACTTCTTTTGAATATGAAGAGTCCTGTAAAGAGTTTTGTACTTAATTAAACTATTTTATAAAATAGACTGAAAATGTTGTATTACCTACCTTTCATGACAATTACGATTTGATATGTCCGCAAAGGATTTAAAACAGATTCGGCAGTAAAAAGGTTTGATACCAGCATGTTTATTTGCATGACTTAAAAGTGCATGGCTTTGACTAAATTTCCTTTGGCAAATGCTAAACAAATAAAAAAAGAATTCATTGCAACAATTAAATTATTAGTTTGAATGAACTGAATTAACCTACTTGCAGTGATGTGGTTTGATATGCGTATACATATGATGTTGTAAATCTTTAAAAGTTTTACACTTCTTCTTACACTTTTTGCAATGCAATTTACAATCATTCCTTTTCGCTTCATTACTGCTGCTTGATTCAGACCTTTTGTTAGAACTTAAATCTGTCTTTATATTTACATTCATATTGATTTCATTTGATTCTTTAGTGGCTGCAATTTGGTTTATAGTCTCATTGTTATTGTTGGCTTTCATCGAATCATATTCCATTGCAGGATTATTTTCATTGGATTCCTTATTTTTTACTTTCAATCGTAATACAATGGCTTCTTCTATATTTTTCTGTTCATGCCTTTCAGTCTGCTCGTCTACATCCTTTTTTGTTACCACACAATACTGCTTCATGATGGGATTGCGGATTTCTTCTTCTGCTTTTGGAATCTTGGTTTCATCATTATTTGTAAATTCTTTAAATTCATTATTAGTTTCATTCAAATTTAATGATTTATTACTAATTGCCACTTTCTTGTTGCTAATTGAAGATGTTTGTGAATTTATTGACTCATCATTCGATGTTATTGATTGCTTTAACGTTAAAGCATCAGAACTTTCACTTGTAGTAGAAGAGGAACTTGAATTATCGTCTCTACTAGACAGGGAGACTTTTGTACTATCGGAAACCTGTAAAGAAAAAATAATATTTTAAGGACGTATAAAAATATCTCTTCTGCATTGAATTTTAATTACTTGTGGTAAAAAAAGGCAGACAGGAGAACATGTATAAGAAATAATGCGATAAATTGAAAATCTTTCTATATTCAGCGGATTTCAGCGTCCCCAAATGGTGTACAGTAAGGTATTAATGACAGGCAAGAGACAAGAGACTCTCATTGATCATGGAAGCAAGGATAATGTAGACCTAACATAAAGTCAAGGTGGTTAAAAACAATTCCAAGGCTGAATGGCTAGTTGGTGTTTAAATACGCCAGTGGATCTGCGCTAACACCCGAGCAGGTGATGGTTGTATTAAGTAAAAAAGAAAAGGTTTGAAGCTGAAGGTAGGACGTTAGGAAGTGTGAAAGATTGACTACGGGGTGTGGACGTAGGTCAAATGAATCTCACACACACCTCTAGGGACAACAAGCTACATAGAGGCATACTCCACCAGCAAGGACAGCCACTAACGTAATGCGAGGACGTGCTTATAGATCTGTCAGAAGATTCATTCGTCATAACAGTAGCCGTAGAGTATAGGAGCGATATATTGCTGGATTCTAAGGAGGAACATGTTATCATGAACGGGTTAGTGGATCTGTTATTGCTTCTGTGGTTTCTGGACAAAGGAAACACTTTATAAGCATTTAGTCAGGATTACAACCTGGCTTCTAATACCACCCATGTTGTGTGTGTTAATTTTATGTATGAGTTGAAGAACAGTTTAACATCGGAGTTTTTTAAAACTTTTCATGAAAATTTTATTTTACTCTGAGAGTTTTTACGAGAAGACTGCTGAAAGAAAATCGCCTAAAGAAATATCTTATCAAGAAGCATGTTGTAGAATCCGAAGGAATATTCTCACATAATGTTCTCTTAAGATCGACTATGGAATAACCACTATTGTCTGTTGAAGCGACGGTATGTACTACTAGTCAGAGTAGAGTTACAGCATCTACAGAAAGCTGGAAATCAAAAAATTTACGGTCACTGATGATTGGTAGTTTATTCGAATCTACTCGTGTATGAAATCTAAAATTATTTAAACCTGGCTCTAGTAATTATCACACACACATAATAATAAACAATTTTACTCTAAAAACTTTAAAATACGGGAATGCCTTGTTACAGTTATAGGATAGAACAGATAGGGCTACCGGTAGGTAAATAGAAAACAGAAAATATAATTCGTACCACTGGTGATACATCCACACCGGGCCCTATGCCGCAGTCTAATGTGAGTCACGGCGGTATGCGCCGGCGTGAATGTGGTAAATGAACGCAAAGGAAAATAAATTTAACAATTCAATCTACTTAGTTTAACTGGTAAATAAATCTTGCAATTACCTTACTAAATTCCGTGCAATTTTCTATATCATTTTTCAATTCCAACTCATAGATATTGACAAGCCAATTCAATTGCTTTTGCACCATATCACGATGCGCCCGTTGGCAATCGATGCGAAACTCGTAGACTTCCCATAATCTTTTCAGGCATCTTTCACAAATTTTATCGGGAAAATTATCATTTCGACGAACCTTTCGAAAATGAAAACAATCATTTACAAATCTTGAATGCACATGCAACACGTATGTATGCAACACGCATATTCTTACCGGCACTCCACCACAATCCCGTAAGACGCACCACATATTTATTAAAAAGCTATTTTCGAAAATATTATACAATTTTTCCTGTTGTTTTAAACAAACACGGCAAATAATCCAGATTTTCGGCGGTAACATGTATAATTAATTTATATAAATTATTTGTTAAAAATAATATAAAAGAAAATATAAACAGTGATCACGTGTTTTGCGTAAAAAAATAATTTGCACTATTACTGTTATTCTTTCTCTCCTCGTCTCACTAGACATATTTTCTTATAAGCACAGTTGCATTTCTCCAATTTGATTACATACGCCTTCAAAATAATAGGTCTGTTACATTACACTTTCATGTACATAAAAAGGGGCCTAATAAAACGTACTGATTTACGAAAATTCCCGAATTTATTTGACTTATAATATGTACTCTTGGAAGTTAAGCGTTAATTTAGAACCGTTTACTACAATTTCAAGAGGACGCAACATGCAAAACAAGAGTCCAACGCTCTATCAAAACTTCCGAGCAATCAGCCTATCGTCTTTTTATGGAAGACATTGAAGAGAAGGATTAACTTTAATTTTAGATGCATGGTTGATATACAATTCATAAGTGAATCTCAACAGGTTTACCTTAAGGCACGATTCAAGAATATATGCTGGCATGTTCCTTAGATATTGAACAAGCTTTTAATAAGATAGAGGCTATAATACCCCTTACAAGTTTAATCCCCTTTAGTCGAGAGAATAAATCTAATGCTCAGCAGTAGATTTATCGAATCTAAGTGGTAGAAAACTGTTTAGATTAGGTTCCCAGAAAGGCAAGTACCTTATCCGGCGACCGTTTGAGCCATTGTATTCATCCAGAGAAGTAAAGAAAAATGAGAAGAAAGAGAAAGAGTAAGATAGAAGTCGGAGAAGAAATAAGGAAAGAAATGAACAAAACCATACATGAGAGCGCCCTTACAAATTGCAGGAGAGCACGAATATCTGCACTTGCTAGAGAAATCAACCTCTCCTTAACCTCATCGTACTAAGGGCAGGACAGTTACAGAGAAAGTGTTAAGCTCTCCTCCTATTTCGGCTGGTATCTATTCCAGATCATTGTCAGTGACTTAATCTAGCAATGTCTCGGAAGAAATCTAGCAATCGGTCTTACCCTAAATCCAGCAGAAAGCCTGTTGTTCTGTTTATAGAAGACTAATAGCAAATAGCAACCCGATCCATCTTTCTAGCGTTTCTGCTCCTTCTGCCTAACCCATTCTCTGAGATAGAGGCCGTTTATGCAACAAATTGAAGGATTTAAACCAGCTACCAATATGCCCTTAGAAGGGGAAACTTACCGCCAGCCAGCATTGAGAGATCTCTTCTTATGAACTTGAATTAAGGGTCTGGGGATTAACACGGATAAGCCGAAGATATAAGGTGCGCTAGTTCACACACACCGCACGTACAGGGTTATTGCTGTCAATAAACGACCACAGACTTTTCAAATCTTTCGACCACTCTTCGAATGGTTCACATATTAGGCGCACTTCTTCAACTGAAAATTCTACGAAGTAGTCGAGCAATCTCAGAATGACTTTGCAAATTACTGTAATCAGTTTTCACAATTACCACGCGTTGTTCTTTCGTAAGGCACTGCATTTTTAATAATCAAAATTAACATACACAGTTGCTGTAAAATTTTAGAACTGCTTTTTACACAAAAAATGACACTAAATTACTGAGACACCCTTTATTACCTGACACATAGCATTTCAAAGCCATGTACAAACAATTTGTAACCGAACTTAATAGAGTTTGACCCAATTCTATCTGCATTTTATTCATTCGTACTATGCTTTAATCGTTTAATGGAAGGGTTTTCTAAGAAAAATTAAATAAATTGTGCCAATAACTTTGTACAGTGTATGTGTACATAACCTAGTTTAGTTTGGGTGCATTATGGCACTTAATAGCCACCATTATTCCTATTTTTTTTCGCCGTTAGTTAAGTAATATTTCTACACGGTTTAGTATGTTATGTTTGTATGTGGCTTTGTAGAAAATTTAAAACGTTAGCGAGGACACTCAATACATATACAGAAAGAGAGGGAGAAGGATATAAAAAGAGAAATAAACATTTTAAGAGAATAATACAACACAAACATATGAAGAAATCAGAATTTGTTGTATTATGTTCATAGTATTAACCAGCCAAGCAAAAAGAAAGACAAAAACACGGAGAAAAATTTTATTTTAAGCTCATGCCACTTTGGATGTTCTGAACTGTCATTTGAAGGACATGGTCATGTCATGTGGAGGTGATATGAACCGGCCCGCTATATCAGGCGATATAACCACGTTACACTTTTTGTTGTGGGGTTTTCTTAAGTCGAAAATTGTATGCGATGCACGGCATCTCTTAAACTTAATGAAAATTGAATATTTCGAATGCGCTCCACACTGAGAAGCCATAACAGACATTTGAACGGTATTATATGACATACATAATGGCATCACTAGGTCTGTCAAATGAACAAAAAATTAGTATGAAGCTCTTAATGAAAGATCCAATGGAAAAAAGTATATAGCAATTTCTCTCAGTGTATGTAACAAATAAAATACAGTAAATCTAATTTAGGTCAACTATACATCTACATTCAAGCAGTCATACATACATACTTATATTCATATACTCTTACAAACATAATACCAAGGATATCTTTTATACGGATATTACCATACACACACAGACGTACATACATATTGTCATTATGGTTTAGTATACAGTATATTGAATATGCAAAATATGTATTTATATATGTATGGATGTGTGTGTGGGTATAATTTGTTTAGTGACTGTATACAGTGCATTACGTTATAATCTGATGATTATTGCGAATAAAGAAGACACACCTTGGCGGTTGGCGGTATTATTACATTAAAATTGATTAAAAGAAAAGAAAAAAAAAAAGAAAATGAAAAACAAAACCAACAAAGGAAAGAAAAATAGTTTTTTTCATTATTTTTTACACTGTATTTTATAGCATGTATGTATGTATGTATGTATATTGGGAGCGTAAAATAAATATTTTTTTACTGAAACAAAAATTGTTTTATAAATAGTCAAGTAATGAATGTCAGAATGCGTAGAATGGTTGGATAGATGGTTGCGGATACATTAAACTTCGTTTACATAATCATATTAGTAGCAGCGGTCTAATGGCAAACCATATTAGAATCAAAACATGTTGTTGCAATTGAGAAAATTTATAACAACAATTTTTAAACTAAAATATTTTCTATAAACACTATAAATGCTTTAAATTTTGCACAAAAGTCATTATATTTCTACAGTTTTGATAATTTGCAATTGTTTTTACCATTTGGAGGCTATTTATCGGATTTCGAAAACATTGTGATAAAGCATTGGGTTGTTGAATTGGGTATAATGGTGAGGAACATTGCTCATTGAGTCCAATTTTCACCCTTTAGACAAGATTACGACCTAGTTTCTCACACCACCTATGTAATGTGAGTTATTTTTATAAATGATTGGCGGGACCTACAGTTTAAAGTCGACTCCGAACGATAAATTTTGAGAAACTTTCCATGGCAATTATTCAGAAATCTGCTGAGAGGAAGTCTCCGAAGAAATATTTTTTCATATTTCGTTTTGTTGGAGATGTCTGATCTGGGGTTTGAACCGTGGCCTCACGTCTAATAACCCAACACACTACTTACAAGAGTACAGCTACTACTACAACCATGTGCACTTTATTCCTACCTGGGATGCTGGGGTATATAGTCATGTACTTTACCACTAAACTACTTCTCCTTTGTTCCTTTATGGAACATAGCTGTGTCACAAAATATCGCCCCTATCTTCATATTATTTCTGTATCTGCTTTCAAAATCATGTCATCACTGTAGAAGGTCCAAGTATGATACGTTTGTCACCTGATGTTCTTCGAAACGACAGCCTGCTTTAACATTTATTGGATATATTAGTGGAGATGAACTTTGCTGACTATTACTATACTATTTATATACTATTTTTTAGGCTGTCCTTTTTGCGGACTTCCAGGATTTATGGATTTATTTATGAAGATTTTTTATTTACGATTTTACCCCGCATCCATTAAGCAGTGAAAGTTTCTGAACTAACTGCCAAGGAATTATATCAGCAGTTAATATTGCGAGTCTCTTAAGCACTTCTGCAGTGATATTGTCAATACATGCCGCCTTGCTACCGTTCCCATATCTTAGGATACGGGTGTTAAAAAACCGGTGTTTTTCCGATAGATCGATTAAATACATATATTTATCGATTTTATTTAATGGTTTTATTAATGGTTTTTATTTAATGTTTTTAAACTATACTTTTAACATTTTTGTTTAAAATTTCCCATAAATTGTGTTACAAATAGTTACGAAACATCAAAATTTATTCACCCACATTGGCATATGGACCAATGTTAGCGGCCTTAGCCATCATGGCTGGTATATTGCTCTGTTCATAATTGCCGCTGAAATATTGAGCAAAGGGACCGGATGCAAAAACGCCCACATCATCGCCGCCATGCGTCTCTGAGTCCAAAGGCACAGTGGCTAAATATTCAAATTTAGCATCGGAAGTATCCTTAGTGGTGATGTGTTTACGACCATTGGGACCATAAGTTGAATAATAGCCAGGACCATTGGCATACGACAAAATAGTGTAGGGCAAATTGTCATCGGCGTGGCCATTCGCTAAACCGGTAATGTCTTGATCGCGGTACTGAAAAAGAGCACATGATTAAAAAATAGATTTCTTTATGGGTTTTGAAAATAAGCCTACCGGATAACCATTAATTGTCATGGTATGCGAATGATCCGATGTCACCACAATTAGGGTATCTTCCTCCGAGAACATTTCACGTGCTACTTGCACGGCCTTGGCAAATTCTTCAGTATCTTCTAGAGATTTACGTGCTCTCGTATCGTGATGGGCCATATCAATGCGGGCACCCTCAACGAACAAGAAGAAACCATTATCGTTCTTCTTTAATACCTTTAGGGCAGCCTCTGTCATTTCACTTAGCGGAGGGTTGGCTTGGTCAATGTGACTACGTTTCAAGTCACCATGGTAGGGACAATGGGACGATGAAAAAAGACCCAATAAATAGTCCGTATTATTCAAATCCAACGATTCCAGTCCTTTACGAGACCAAACGTAATTGGCATTGACATTTTGTTGACGTTTATCCTCTAACCATTCCTTAATCAAATTACGACCATCAGCACGTTCACCGCGTATACCCTCTTCATCTCTTATACTTCTATCCAGGAAATTACGGCGACCGCCACCCATTATGACCTTTAGTTTACGTCCAACCTCCCATTCCACCAATTGGCGGGCAATATCAACATTATCTTTGGGACTACAGTTGGCACTCATAATCTGAGCATCATTTTCCCAACCACGTTGGGCAATATGGGCATAAACACCAGCCGGAGAGGCATGTGTTACACGACCTGTTGTCACTAAGCCAGCATCTTTACCAGCATCCTGAGCCCATTTAGCAATACTATCAACCCAGTTTTCAGGATTTTGACCATCAAAGCAATTGTAACGTTTTACTTTGGAGTTGACACCAATGGTACCATAGTTACCCTTAACACCACCCAAATAAGCTGTAGCTGAGCAGGCAGAATCGGCTACTTGACGGTCTACACAGTAGGTTTTCGATAAACCCAAATAGGGAAACTTCTCAAAGTACAGCTGTTTGGAGCTATCGCCCATAAGATTTCTGGTAGCCGTAACAGTATGTACCGACATGCCATCACCCAAAAACATAATGATATTTTTGGCCTTATTAGTGGTAACGGTTTCAGTTTGTCTTAACCTTTCGGCCAATATATCTTGGGCCTTATTAATCCAATATTCCGTTTTACGTTCAACTTCATATTTCACTGGATGCGGTTCTGCAGAACGTGGTAGAGGGTGATCTAAAAATAAAATAAAAAAAAATTTCAGATTTGATTAAACTTTGATTCCTTGGGAATAGCGGCAGGGTAATGACAATTGGCGTGAAGTGTTTGTCTGACTATTAACTGTTAAAGTGTTATCGATTAGAAATCGTTTGTTATCACAAAAATAGATTAAGAAAATTATAAATCGAATAAATTAATAAATCAAAATAAAAACAGTTGAAATTAAAAAAGGAAATGGTAAGACATGGAATTAATATTAATGCGCATCCATAATTACCCCTCGGTACAGCAGATTAATGTCTTATTTCGGTGAAAGTTCTACATTTGATCTCTCGAGAAAGCACTTCGAGATCTCTCACCAGAATGGTTTATGGTTTTAAGAAGGTCATTAGAGGGAGTAGGCCACATAGTTTAGTAGGTAGTATGTTGGCTTATTAGACGAGAGACTGTGGTTCAAACACCAGCTCAGACAACTCGAACAAAACGGGAAAAACATTCTATGAAAAGTTCCTTAAATCTGTAGTTCGGAGCCGACGTTAAACTGTGGGGTTGTAATGCCTGAATAAGTAATTAACTAAGTAATTAACTAAATTAATTAACTGAGTAAGTTAGAGTAAGTGCAGGTGTCTATTCAGCATTTAGGCGTTTGCAGTATGTTTCCAGCAAAAATTTCTTCCATACAGAGAGTAAAAATAATCCTAAACGTGGATCGTTTAAATGGTGACCAATTCCTGGTCCGAAAATTTGTGTAATAAACGCTTCATCGCCGAAAATATCGCTACTGTTACTAGAAATGTGACAGATAATCTAAATTTGTCAATTCCACGGCATTCACAGACGAAGTTTGCCTCCATTCTAACTTCATTTTAATAACACAGCGTCGGACAGCTTTTAAGCTGGCTTTTCGAACAAAATTTTCTTCAGCTTTGAAAAGCATTTCTTACACGTTGTTTACGTCAGCAAGTAAAATTGCGCATAAGGGTCTCCGAGAATCCAGAAGTGATTGTGGGAAAACCATTGCGTCCGGAAAAAGTTATGCTTAGGGTCTCATTATAGTCTAAAAATATCACTGGACCGGAATTTTCTATCAATGCTGCTATCAATTCAAAGCACTATGACTGTATGACTTGATCGATGTATGGTTTCACCAAGACGGTGCCTTGAGACATAGAACACAAACAATTTTGTCTCTACTTCATGAGAATTTTTCAGACAAAGTAAGATCATATGATCCCAATATTTTCTTAATAGATACACTTTTTCTTAAACACTCACCATGTTCTCTAGACCACGCTGTGCCCACTAAAAGAGCCACTAAGGCGAAGCAAAAGAATCGAAGAAACATTTCTTCAGTTTAATTACCAACGAGTTACTAAATGGTCAACAAACCAATTCGCACTAAAGACTGATCTAGAGACAAGAAGTACAATCGATAGCTATTTGATAGCTGTCGCTAATCTTATCGAGCAATTTTAAGCCAATATTTTGGCAAAAAAAATACTCATAATCGCAATTTCTAATCGGATATTGTAAATTATCACTTGAGAAAGGCATGGCCAAAAAGAAAAAGGCATTGTTTGATTAGGAGACTGCTGGCAGCAGTAATAAAAGTAAAAATAAAAATTTTTAAGATAAATTTTTTACGTCTTGTTTTCTTTTATTATTGATTACAGTTGATTTAATATTCATTGAAAAAAAAAGAAAACCGTTGTATTGATACTAAAATTTTAATAAAATTTTTTATATCCTCTGTTTGATTTTCTTTTCTTTTTTTTTTTGTTTTGGTTTGTTTTTCATTCACTCCCTCATGCAATGATGTCAATCGAAATCACTCATGAAATCTGTTCATTTTCCTTTCGGGATGTACAACGTGGTTTAATATACACGTACAAAAACACACACACACATACACACTCACATGTCATCAAACTGTCAGCCATTAAAATCGATTTTTACGTGCAACATGAAATTTACTGGACATTTAACAGTTACACTTGACGCCATTACAACGTGGTTTAATTTAAAGGACATTCAGGAATGTACATCAACGGAAAGACATTTATGTTTGGACCAGTAGGGTAGCTTAATTATCTTTGAAAATAATGCTTTCCTTTTCAAGAGCGTAAGTGATTTTCAGTCACCTCCTGTAAAAGTGTTTCTGAGAGTTTTAGACTGGCTACCTAAAATCACGTATGTGAGACTGGGTTGGTTAGCAGATCCTATTGCTAGCCTCTAAACCGGCAGGCAGAAAATATTTCCCGGTAAGTTGTATTACTGCCTCCCTTAAAACAGGGTCACCAGTAAAGAACTATTTTCGATACAGCTGCAAGCAATGGCTTCAAGCTTTATTTCGAAATATGGTCAACGATTTACGTGCGCCAAGAGATCCAAAAACATTGTTTCTGTTCGGCTATAAATAGGCCTCTTGGATTGCTATTTAGTGGTTGTATTCTATACTTCAGGTTCTAGGAGGGCGTGAGATTATTTTGAGTTTACATACTTAACCCGGAAAATTAAGATAGTATCCGACCTCTAACCAAGACTGAAGTGATTTGGAAATACATGGCTTCTGTGCAGCACGTGATAGGCATGTGATAAGTTTATCATGTAATCATCACGCATCACGCGTTTGGGTCCTTGGTTTTTCTTTTTTTTAATTTATTTTCATTTGTTTTAGGGACATGTGTCTCCCCCTACTGCATTTCCTATAAGTCATTAATCAAGTTTTTACTGCTAAACAGGCGCCAAAGGGATTGTCATCTTTCGCTGGCTAGAAGCAACGTCCTCTTTGAAAATATATTGGATGTAGGGTTGAAGCTTTTTATTCACTAAGCGACTGAAACCAATTAATTTTGTAAATTCGTAACCTACGACTAGCACACTAACCACTAGACTACTAGGGCACGTATACATACATTCATAATTGGTTATTACAACCCTTCAATCAGGATTGCGACCTAGCTTTTCACCCCACCCATGCTGTGTGTGTTAATTTGATAATTGAGTGGCGGTACCTACAGTTTAAAGTCGACTCCGAATGACAGACTTTTGAGAAACTTTTCATGGCAATTTTCTATTTACACTTTTGCCAGAAATCTGCTGAAAGGAAGTCGCAGAAAAATATTTTTTTCATAGTCCGTTTTGAGGGGATGTCTGACCTGGGGTTTGAACCGTGACCTCATGTGTATTAAGCGAACACACTACCTACTAGACTAAGACGACTACAAAGCCTCTTATTTTCGGATCAGGTAGCGCTAACTCTTGAAACAAGTTAGGACTAGCTTTTCTACTAATAGTTTTCAAAAACGTATGGTAACCCTATTATTCTAGAACCTGCTACAGTAAAGAAATAAAAGCGCTTAAAAAAGAAAAGCAATAAAACAAGTTTGATAACGTTCTACGAATGATACGCTATAATTTGTTTTATAGTTCATCTCAATTGCTTTAAGCACTCACTGTTCCTCTATATTCGGCACTTTTAATTTATTTTATAATCCATTTCCATATTTATGCGTTATAAAAACATTCTATAGATTAATAAAATTGTTTTTTTAAGGTGTGATTGATTGTATATATGTAAGTGAAAAGAACATTTTCATTTATTCCAATTCTGTGTGTGTGTGTGTGTATGAGCATATGTATTGTATGTATTGTATGTGGAGCGGATATTTGCCAACTATCAAATGAACAATTTCCGCCTCAATGATTTTTAATTATAGATGCCAAATTGCCATTAACAACAACAACAATAAAACATATTGTAAAAAATATGTCCTATGGTGACATAAAATCAATAATTAAAGGCAACTTTTTAGTTCAGAACCATAATTATTGTTATTTTTTCTACTTTTTAATTGAAATTAATTTTAAATGTTGTAAATGACTCTGAGACTGTTGGAAATGCTAAAGTAGTAGAAGTGTTAATAACAGTTGTTTGCACGGCTTGACTTTTTTTAATCACAATGATCAACAATGAGATTAATGTGTTACCTGCAGCTTTTTAATACGAGATTATAAATTAAAAACAGGTTGTGCTACTTCTAAGCACATGGAGTATCCTACGTATGGTAGGTATGGTCCTCTAGAGGCTAGGGGTGTTCTGTATTGATAATTGGGAGGAATATTATTATGGTAGTGTAGAGATGGCTTAATCTAGAGGTCCTCAATCGATATCTATAATGTGACTTCCAAAATCTATTGCCTGAACAAACATCAGATGTTGTTCAGTGTCATTAAAGATTACTTCCCAAATAGTACTCGATATACACGAAGGAAGCTGTGTTGTGATGACTCATTCTCGTCTGCAGAAAATGTTCAGATTGGGCTTGAGGAGTTATCTATTCTGAATAAGTGTTCTTTGAGCCTTCACTGCCGGGTCAAAAGAGTCCTCCTGGATAGTCTGATGCATGACATAAATATCTTCACATTGCAAGTACATACATATATACATAATTGGTCATTACAACCCTTTAGTCAGGATTACGACATAGTTTCTCACACCACTTATGGTGTGTGCGTTAATTTTTATACATGAGTGGCGAGACCTACAGTTTAAAGTCGACTCTGAACGACAGATTTTTGAGAAACTTTTCATGACAATTTTTATTTACTCTCAGAGTTTTTGCAAGAAATCTGCTGAGGGGAAGACGCCGAGGGAATATTTTTTCATATTTCGTTCAGTTGGAGGTGCCTGACCTGGGGTTTGAACCGAGGCCTCACGCCTAATAAGCCAACACACTACCTACTAGACCACGGCGACTTCAACATTGGTACTCAATAAAAGTTAAGATTATCTCAAACTTATTTAGCTTGAGAAGAGTCTTCGACTTTTTCCATCTATCAATTCGACGAGTATACCCTTCAAGTCGCCGTGGTCTAGTAGGAAGTGTGTTGGCTTATTAGACGGTTCAAGCCCCAGGTCAGATGTCAAATCGAAAATATGAAAATATTCCCTCGGCGACTTCCCCTCAGAAGATTTCTGGCAAAAACTCTGAGAATAAATAAAATTCCCATGAAAAGTTTCTCAAAAATCTGTCGTTCAGAGTCGACTTTAAACTGTAGGCCCCACCACTCATGCATAAAATTAACACACACAACATAAGTGGTGTAAGAAACTAGGTCGTAATCCTGACTGAAGGGTTGTAATCACCAATTATGTATGTATGTCTACACTTCAATCATTTCTTCCATACTGCATTAAAAGTTTTTGATTTAATATCACCAAATAAAGACCACCCAAGTAAAAATAGAACAAAACAGAACAAAATTAATCCAAATGAATGTAAAGCTTTTCTAATGTTTTTAATCATAATTGTCATCTGACATGTGCGTTCATTCATTCATTTGTTCATTCATGTGCTAAAATGGCCATTAGCTAAATGAGAAGTTTAGCAAAACGAAAACAAACAAAAAAACAAATCATATATCCTTGCATTATCCCTTTTCCATGTAAACACGAACATGTTGTAGCACAGTTTTATGGTTACATTTTGCTCAACGCCACAGGAGCGTCAAATGTCAAACGCAAATAAATGAAAATAAAAATGGTATGTGCTTTAGTGTGTGTGTACGATAGCTGTAGATAATAACTACAAATCGATGGGTCGAAAATAATGCATTAATTGTAATATTGTGGAAGGCCTTCATCAGTTGGGTCCCCGGGTAACTGTGTTGCGGAAGTATTGCTGTGAACGGTTGCCAAACTAGACTATCCTCTATAGATGTCTGCTTCGCCACTATAAGAAAATCCAATTCTTACTTAACACATCCTAAGTAAAGAGACTGATCAGTCGCTAAACTGAGCTGACTGAACCTTAATCCAAGGCGAACAAAACAGATTATCAATAACCTAGTCACGTGATCTATATCCTAACGGATTACAGCCTATTGGGGAGCAACGTTTGCTGTCTAGGCCACTTTTAGAGGCTATAATCTACTTACTATGCAAGGGCGCCGTAGTATAGTAGGTGGTGTGTTGGCTTATTAGACGTGAGGCCATGGTTCAAACCCCAGCTCAGACATATTTAACAAAACGAAATATGAAAAAATATTTCATCGGCTACTTTCTTACAGCAGTTTTCTGGCAAAAACTCTAAGATTAATTAAAATTGCCATAAAAAGCTTCTCAAAAATCTGTCCGAAGTTGACTTTAAACTCTAGGTCACGCCACTCATGTATAAAATTAACACACACAATATAGGTGGTGTGAGAAGCTAGGTCGCGATCCTGACTGAATGGTTGTAATGACCAATTAGGAAAGTATGAAGCTTCAACAAAATGGCCGTTATCAGTTCTCAACGTACGGAAGTCCACATTGGAAGACTCAATATAAGACAGACGTTGCAATAGGCATAATGATATTACAACAGGAGCTCCAATAAGGCTTAAGAGACTTTTGTTTGGAATTTTACCTGACCATAATGGTACTACAAGAGGACATACAATAAGATTTAAGAGACTTTTGCTTAGAATTTCACCTGACCTAGCTTAAGGGTCTTGCAGGATTATTGAATTAAAATTACTTGATTTCAGCATTAAATCTTAACTTTTAGTTGCATTAATGCATTCATCTTGTATGCTGCAGTATCCTTGCCGATGCGATACATTTGCACACATACACATACACAGTATTTGTAAGATTGTATTGTATTATCTAGGGTAGAAAAATCTGTTGTTATGTAAGCTATTTCATTTATAGGGCACCAAAAAAAAAAATGAAATAAAAAGAAATGAAAAAACAACGAATGAAAAACTAAAAGCACGATGAAATACTATAAAACATTTATTATATGTTTGTTGGCCTAGATTTCCATTGCCATATCTCATCGCATATAATATATATCTCTCTCAAATCCAAAAATGCATACCCACATACACACACATACATACATACGTGCATTTGTATTTGTAACTGTATTTATTATACAGTATTAAGTACTTTAGAATCATTGAAAGCCATCTCTAAAGTAAAAACAGAAACAGAAAAACTGAAAAACAAAAAAACGAATTCGAATTCGAAAAGAGTAGCAACAACTGCTATTGCCAGCCACATTGTAAGAGTATTGAAGAGACTTCATAGTCAGAGAGAGAGAGAGAGATAGAAATTTCAATATTATCACCGAGTGATACAAAAACTAGAACATGAATTGTCACACCCTTTTTTTCTTTTTTTGCATTCTTCTTCGTTCTTTCTTAATATAAATCATTGTTAAAATGTTTGCGCCATCAAGGGAATACTTCTGATGACTGAATTTTCCTCACTAGGGGCGTAGAGCGGTTTAAGAAGGGGTTTGTCAAACATTTTTCATTAAGGAATGCGTTTAATCATCACTCAAATACATGCAAGCATAGCTCATTAGAGTGCAGCAGCAACAAAGGTCAAACGAGGATTAATCACAATATTAAGCAAGGAAAATTGTTAATTCGTATTAGGCTTACTTACTTTCGCTATACATAGGTGACCTACTTAGCGAATTATAAGAAAAAAATTATCAAATATTTTCAAATGTAAGATGGTTTTTAAATTTGAACATTGTTGCATTAATTTTATATTTTTTACAGACACTAAACAACGGCACATGGCAAGCCTATCTAATTAGAATCTACTACAGTGAATCATATACTGTATGGATGGAGGTAAAATCAGGTTAATTCGCACTAAAATCGGTTCTATAAATATATGGCGCTTATGACCTCTGAAAATCTCATAAGTTACCTCAGAATTTTCAATCGGTTCTTTGGAATAAATATAATGGAAATAGATTACTATGGGTTTATTTTCAGTATTCTTTCAAGCAATGTTGCTATCAATCAACAGATGTTAAATCAATCTAGCAATGTTACTATCAATCAAATGTTCATATCAATCAAATGTTACTGCTCAATTTTATCCTCTGAACAGAACTTAAAAACTCATTTGAAAACACTTTGCAAGCCTGAGCAATAAAATTGAATGAAGAAATAGCAGAGTGACCATCAGAGCAAATAGAGCAAAAGCCATGCATGGAATAAAATATTCAAAGCCGATGGGAAAATTTAAGGGACTTTTCCAAACAATAGTTTACGTTCTCGAAAGTTATACATACATACATACATAATTGGTCATTACAACCCTTCAGTAAGGATTACAGCCTAGCTTCTCACACCACTTATGCTGTGTGTGTTAATTTTATACATGAGTGATGGGACCCACAGTGTAAAGTCGACTCCGAACGACAGATTTTTGAGAAACTTTTCATGGCAATTTTATTTACTCTCAGAGTTTTTGCCAGAAATCTGCTGAGAGGAAGTCGCCGAAGAAATACTTTTTGTATTTTATTTTGATGTCTGACCTGGGGCTCGAACTCTGGCTTTACGTCTAATAAGCCAACACACTACCTACTAGACTACGGCGACTCGACTCGAAAGATATGCTCAATTCAATTTGGACACGGAAGAGACTAGGTCATCAGCATACCGCTTACTTCCTATGAGGCTGGCTTGAGATTACTTACTTAATGGGGCACTACAATCCTTTAGTCAGAATTAGGATCTAGCTTCTCATATCACCCATGTTGTATGTGTTAATTTTATCCACGAATGGCGTGACCTACAGTTTAACGTCCACTTCGGACGACAGATTTGGGATGTTTTTCATGGCAATTTTATTTACTCTCAGAGTTTTTACCAGAATATTGCTAAATCAGCAAGACAGGAAAAATAGGGTGAATGTCTGCTGTCCGGCAGGACTATGAATAGGCATAGGAAATTGCTAAGAAGGAAGCTTACTGTACAATGGAAAAACTGTACAATGGAAAAAGGAGTTTGAATGGATGGACTTGGCAAAAATTAAAATAAAAATATTAAAAAAATTCGAAAATACGTCTCAAGCAAGAAGTTTGTGGCTGTCCATACTTGTGTTAGGCATTTACAATGGAAAGATATTGCAGGTCTTGCATTAGAAATAGCCTTAGAATAGGACATTCATACAGAATATTTATGGAATCAAGTTCACCATGCATATTCTGTATATGTATTCAAATAAATAACCAGAAGACAATGGCATTTCAGAAGGAAATATCTATATGCACATGCAGTGCCAATGAAGTAGTTATCGCTACTGATTTCGAACTGCATACTAAGGCAGACATTATCGAAAAACCCAGCATTGATCGGAAGCTGTACAAAAAAATTGTTTGGTCAATAATAACAAGACAGTAAATACGTCGAATCCATACTTGTATAACCCATATGGAAATTGAAATTCTCGTAATTCAAAGATATTCTAATATTATACCTTCAAACTTTTTTATTCTTTTTAAGGTTAGGAATTTTTCGCTAATTCCACCGCTGTTGTAATGCCAACAGCTTGCAAATACGCAAACCGATGGCAGGCATTTACTCTTCTATTGAAGGTTGACAGTTGAACAGTTGCAGAGTTGTTCCGATTGCAATACCGCACGGAGGAACTTAGTTAGATTGAGTTTTAGATTACATTTTCCTAAGGAGTATCCTACATGACAAACCGTTGGATATATTCTTGCTGTCTTAAGTTAGGTTAGGTTGAATTGGCTGTCGCCTCAATAAGGATAGCTTACTTGAATGCTATAAGGTCCCATTGTAACACCGGTGGCATCTATTCTGGCATATAACTGCTGACTGGCAACATTCAGAAGTCTCGCAAGACAGAAGTCTTTATGTGCATAACGCAACGTGAAGCGGATACCTAAGAGCTGTCAAATAAAAAGGAAGATAATGTCCTCTTCTTCCTTGTTATTATAGTTTCTGCAGGAGTCGTTATAAGGTACTGTCAACCTGCAGTTGTGTATGATTAGAGAGCAATATCCCTTTATATTCGTTTTGAGGTCCCTTCGAAGACTTAAATAAAATCTTGTCATCCGTATATCCATAAAGATTCAGAATTTTCTGATTTTTCATTTTCGAAAAAGTGCAATCAGAGGAGATAAATACGAATTTCATTCCGAATTCGTTAGAATTAGTTGTTGTGCCTGGCTAGAAATAATTCCACAACAGACCTTATCGAGTTATCTTGGTCCACAAGTGAAGACTTAAATGATGGTCTCTGGGAGGTGTAGGAGACTGTCATAATCAATAATTAATTCCTCTTCTTTCCAGATAAGGACAGTGAAGAGTACCTAAATGGGAAACCAACCGTATATCCGTAAAATTCTGCGTTCATCAAAGACCAATGGTTCCCCAACGACCCAATTTCCTCAATATAACACAATATCGTTTTCCATGAGTCCTTCTGTGTTATAAAGCCTTTGTCAAGTCACTTAAAACCCAAACTATTTTCTGATACTTGAACCATATTGATATCCCCACACACACACTCAAAAGCACTGCAAAATAAATTAAAGACCCATGAGTCTTGCCCATCATATAATTGATGTTGACCAAACGTATTTATTTCACTTGTTTTTGTTTTTATCCCTCCCGAGAATAGGTATGCATGTTTTGCCTCAAAGTGACTATAACTTGTGTGAATATTCCGAACAGAACGTGCTTGTGTGTATCCATGATCATAAAAACGCAAAATTATTACTGCCTTCATATGGCGTTATTTTGCTTAAACTCGTCGTATAATGATGATGATGATGACGATATGATGCAATCGGTTTTGCAATGTACATACGTACAAATACATATGTAAGTATATTACATAACAAAAACAACAATAACAATAGCAACTATTAGTTGATACAACAACAAATTCATGTACGGGGGCATTTTAGAACTGCATTCATTCAAATTACAGTCGTACATATCGATGCAACAACGAAAAAAGTATCATTGCATTGCACCAGTGACAAACGAACGGATGGATAGATAGTTGGATGGATGAATGCATGGATTGCATTAGTGGTGGACAGAAGGACGGCAGAAGTGTTCGCTGTATGGGATTTCAAATTTCATGCTGTTGCTGCTGATATTCTATTAGAGAATGACAAAATTTATGGGTGTATGTACAATGTGACCAATGATATATTTTATGTGTGATGTTATCTGCTGTTTTGAAATTATTTGATGTTGTCTTCAAGCTCGCTTCGTCTAATGCAAATTCTTATGGGATTTTCATTGGCAGTCCTGCAGCCCAAGGATGAAAAGATACGAGTAGTTCGTGACTTGAGGTATGGAAGCTTTTGCACCAGATCGAGTCAGTTAAAGTCAGTTGGGTTGTGAGGAATAATGGTATTCCTGGCAGCGTATTGGTAAAATCGGGTTCTCACTCATCTGTTGATATGGTTGTTACTTCTAATCCTTTAATACATTACCCCCTTCGAAATGGATTCGGGACATGGAACTATGACACTGGTTCATCTAGAACTGTGGAACCGATAACGTGGTTTTAGTGACATCAGTTTACTGACGGGAATGGGTGACAGATCTTAATTGAATTTCTGCAGTGTATATAGGGATAGGATACAGAAGGAATTCAACACGACAAAGTGTCTCTTCTATGACTTGTAGAAGAAAAGGTTTCTTTGAAGGTTTAAATTCTCTGGTGGTCGATATGCAGACTAATGACTAAGCGTTATAATGAGATTACGCTGGTTGAGGAGAGTGCATTCATTCTTGTGTTGGCGATTTCAAGGCATAAGCGTTTCATATTTTTAAATTTACAGACATAAAGAGATTTTTTATTCATTTGAAAGAACTGCTGATGCCATTATGTATGGAATAAAACATCGTTCAAATGTCCGTCATGGCCTCTCTGGGTGGACCATCAAATTTAAAATGACTGGCTCATAAATCAGCTTGAATTTGACCGATCTCCTGGGTTGTGATGGCTTTAAGGGGTGCTGTAGCTTGTGGTTTATTCACATACCCCTTCAACTTAAGGAAATCTAGCTGTGTGGCAAGAAGCGCAGTTCTGTTGAAAAAACTTATCGGTGCTCTCCCGATCATCCATTTCTGGCCAAAAAAGTTGATAATCATTGACCTATAGTGCTCGCGGTTGGTAGTAGTAATGGACTGAGCGACATCATTATTATTATCAAAGAAATATGGACCGATGACGCCAACAGTTCAAAAGCCAAGCCAAACAGTGTACTTTTCGGTATGCATTGGACGCTCTTGGAACCCATCGCTGGGTATGTTTAGGTTTAGGTCGGAGTGGTAGCTCTGATATCACAAAGCTCACTTGAGCACGCATAGCGGCCCATTGTGATGCCACGGGTGAACTCAGTCCCTGTTCTGACCAAGTTCCACCAAAATCAAAGAGGAAGAAGTTGGTCAGCGCAAGGGCTGCACATCGCTGAGTATGATTTTCCAATAAAAATCGCTGAGTATGATCTTCCAATAAAAATTAGGATCATTTACCCACTACTCCGGAGCCCATTCGGCGAATATTCGTCGTTGTTCATGGTCGTCGATGGTGATTTGGTAAAACAGTCTGAATAAGTAACAAATAATTTGACAGTCGTTTTTTCAGTTATCAATGAAAGTCCCTGTTGGTCGAATACGATGAAGGAGAAAGTACGTAATCCTATATATTGCCTTGATAACTGATTGATAATGACCACTGGCCTGATCTTCACAGCATCTATTTGTATGGTAACCTGTATATTCATCTGGCATGATTTTCCCTACTTTACTTTCTTTAAAATCTTTCGAATTCCTTTTCTTCCTAACCGGCCACGTTAAGCACTAGCCATGTGTGTAATTGGAAATGTATCCAGTCACACATTTACATATGCCTACATAGGAGTACATGTGCATGCAGTCATGTATGAGTATTTAATGGTAAATAGTTTCACTTTGTAGTTGTAATGGGCGTAAGTTGGTGAAATTCATTTAATAATACGGTGTGTGCATGTATAAGTAAGTAATACATATTGTATCTGCATCTGTATCTGTATCTGTAGTATAGATTTTATGTATCCATCCAATAATTGTATCTATTCTAGTATAGTTTTTGGTCTTTATTATGGACACAATTTTCGATGCTTGTTGCAGTGTCAGCAAATTAACATTCATTTACGAGTACATTTTAGTTTTTTTCTTTTTTTTTTTTTTGTTGTATTTTACAACATCATTCATTTTGCTTTAGGAACAATAAACATTAGACGAGAGGCTAAAAATAAAATAAAATAAATAAAAGATAATAAAGAAAATAAACCATGTAGATACAGAACAAAAACTGTGTGTCTTTTCATTTTTTTTTTGCATGTGCAAATATTTTGTATCTATTGGCACTGGAATGTTAAATATTTGGCACTCATAATCAATTCGAGGGAAAATTACTTTTTAAATATGTTCCTTTGTAAGCTGAAATTATGCGCCTGTATATTTTTAGAACACTTTACTAGTCATCTTGAATTGTTTTCAAGGATTTCAGGCAAAATATTAGTAAAGAAAACCAGTGAAAGCCAAGATTAGTTAAGAGGACAAATCGATACATTCAATGGCGCAATAGCAAGTGGACCTAAATATTTAAATGCCATGCAACATGTAACTATTATGATACAAGTCATTTGTATGTTCTCTTACTCTCACACATGTGGTTAATAACATTCTTGTTCCCTGCACTGGGTGCCTTTGTATTCTCATCTCTGTTAATTGTTATCGAAAACACTTGCGTTAGAATTTTAGTTTTCCTCCAATACAATACTTATGATTGTAATTTTATTAGTTGGAATTCATTATTTTTAAACATATTGACATAATCATACAAGTTTTAATTAAATTCGAATACTTATACACACAGTTTAGATAACATTATATAATGGAAACACAAGAAAAAAATTAAAGGGAGAGAGAAAAACAAAGAAATGACAAGGTATACCCAATTATTTTGCAAATACATTGTATAGTAATCAAGCAGTTTAAACAGTGGGGGCTTTTGTTAGCTTATATCAACAGAATCTCTCATAAAAGAAAGTGATTTTTCTTTAAAGAAAATCTCTCAGGTAAAATAAAATACTAAAATCCTAAAATACATACCAACAGAACATAGTTATACTATTTTCCCTCTTAAGAGCTTCAATTATCATTCTTCCCTAAGGAATAAATACCATCCAGACAGGCAGATATGTTTTTCATTAAAGGTTCATTTCTCTACTTAAGCTCTTTTTTGACCCGTTGTTATTAGGATTATCATAATGAAACCACATAACCTCTGAAAGGGCAGAATAAATTTCAATTTACACAGCAGTAAACATTGGTTGTTGACCTAAAAGCACTTTATTAGATTAGTATCTGTGATCTGTAGATATGATAGGAGTAGGAGTGGCTGTCAACCCATTGTAATCGCAATATAGTTTATGACCCTAGCTCTGGAACAATTCAGAGCCTGTTATGAAGTCTTTTACACTCCGCGTATCCATTCTAGACAAATTAGCAGTCAAAGTGCTTTCTCCTTCTCCGACATAGGACTGGACAGTTCTTGCAGAAACAATATACCATATCGACGCCTCTATTCTACAAGTGTACTTAGAAAGTTTTTAATGTTCTTCCATTTTTAAATTCTACGTTCTCTAACTTAAATACTGTCAAAATTTGGTTAAGATGCGCCGATCCGTTCCGAAGTTATAGGGAAAAATCTTCCTAGAATACACATATAGTCGTATGTCGCGTGAAAACTTTGAGAGCTCATAACTCAAAACACACTTTTTCGACTTAGAATGTTATAGAACGGAGGTGTCGATATGTCAAATACTAATGTATCTCTCATGAGTGCCTATAATGAAATAACCTGTAATGAAAGAACAAATTTTCCATGCGCCTTCCGTACATCTTTGGCAAGATTGGCTATCTTGTGCGTATCTGAAGGAATCCATTAAATATATACATACATACATAATTGGTCATTACAACCCTTCAGTCAGGATCACGACCTAGCTTCTCATACCACTTGTATTACGTGTGTGTTAATTTTATACCTGAGCGCCCACGAATACAGTTTAAAGTCGACTCTGACCGACAGATTTTTGAGAAACTTTTCATGGCAATTTTTTTTATTTACTCCCAGAGTTGAAGTCGCTGTAGTCTAGTAGGTAGTGTGTTGGCTTATTAGACGCAAAAGCCTGGGTTCGAGCCCCAGGCCAGGCATCAAAGACAAAATACAAAAAGTATTTTTTTTCGGCGACTTCCTCTCATTAGATTTCTGGCAAAAACTCTGAGAGTAAATAAAAATTGCCATGAAAAGTTTCTCAATAAATAAAAATCTGTCGTTCGGAGTCGACTTTAAACTGTAGGTCCCACCACTCATGTATAAAATTAACACACACAACATAAGTGGTGTGAGAAACTAGGACGTTGTACAATGGGTCAATTCGACCTCCGGGTACTGTACTTGTCTTAATTGACAAGTACACGTCCTCTAACCTAACCTAGCCTACTCCCAGAGTTTTTGCCAGAAATCTGCTGAGAGAAAATTACCAAAGGAATAGTTGTTGGAGATGTCTGACCTGGAGCTTTGAACCGTGTCCTTACAT
Organism: Sarcophaga carnaria; assembly: GCA_958299815.1. Lineage (NCBI taxonomy): Eukaryota > Metazoa > Arthropoda > Insecta > Diptera > Sarcophagidae > Sarcophaga > Sarcophaga carnaria. Next base: position 20,330,517 of record OY283153.1, on the reverse strand, counting down.
CTAATAAGCCAACACACTATCTACTAGACTACAGCGTATGATTGCTGTAATAGAAAGATGTATTCTGGACTCAAGTTGATTTCCTCAGGGGAATATTTGCTATCTGTTGTATGTTTTTTTATTCAATATTACTAACCCAAACGGTTAAAAAATCACCCGTTATTATTAAGTATTGGTCTTGATAAGATTGTGATAGAAATTTTAATTAATAGTGGTTGGCAATACCATATGACCCCATTTTTGCGGAAATGTACTGATAAAAGTTTATTTCAAATGCTTAATCGTCGATATACATAAATATGTTTGAATGCTTTATGCATAGAAGGACACGCATCAAGTGTAGTTTAAATTGCTTCAACTCTAGTTAAACTTTTGTCTCCATATGCAAAAGTGTATACATGAGCGTACATATGCTATTTTTCATGCATAATTTTTATTTTTTTTTTAGATTTCAGTTTCTATTTAAAATTTTATAAAATAAACTTAAAAAAAATAAATCTGAAGGTTAAAATCTAACAATCATTCCATATAACCATATGCAGTCAGCAGTCAGCCAGCAAGTTGATTCGAAAGATATTTTTTCACATGTTGTAGCCGCTGTCCGTATGCATTGTAAAGGCATATGCACAGTAACAACAACAAGCTATAAAAATAATAATTTAAAAATAAATAATAAAAATGATATGAAATAATATAAAAAAATAGCTTTCATTCCCTTCTCTAATAGTTAAACAACCAGCCAGCCAGCCAACCAACCAAACAGCCAAGCAGCAGCTACAAATTGAAGTCAGTTCTAGTCAACCAGCCAACATTGATCTCTAATGATAGTCGTTATGTGCAATTTGAAGCAATTAATTTTAATGACTGATCACTCTTAAAATCATGAACAACAACAACTAAATTTATAAAGTTCTTGAGGAAAAAAAAATGAACAAAAAAGTTTCTAAAAATTAAAAATAGTCTTACGAATCATAGCTTCATACTGTATTTGTAGTCAAGTCATTAGAAAATTGAAAAAGTGTGTAGCAAGAGAAAGACAAGGGGGCTGCTGATCATTAATTAAATAAAATTAATTAAACAAGGCTAAGAGTTTTAAGTTAAAGTTAAAATGATGGTTTAATCATTGTTTCCAACACGATGGGTCTAAAGATCAATTTTCATTTATCAATTGGAGAATAAAAATTCCATTCAATTGTATATGAAAGGTCAACATTAACTTTGATTTTGTAGGATTTGCATTAGCAACTCCAAACTAGTCAGTAATTTGCACAGTTGCTTAGTAAGGGAATGTTTTTTTTTTTTGCAGGAGAGAAAATGCTTTATGCATTCATGATGGTAGTCACCAGACATGATATGTCGGACTCTCCCACTGGGTATACCGACTAAAAACCCACACTTGCAGCTCGGGAATCAGTTTATATGTCCACCTTCCATGCTGTTCATTTTCCCAGCGAAATTGCCATTTTAGGAAGACTTCGTGCTTTGTCGTTTCTATGCTCTGTGGTTGAGTCGTACTTTGCCTGACGTTGAAGATCATCCGGCGCTCATATGCTTGTAGGTCTATGGGAACCATTTCGGCTATAACTAGGACAGCTTGTGTCGATACCGTGCGAAACGAGGACAGTGGTTTTCTAGCCCTGATCCAGGTTTCCAAACTAGTAAGGGAATAGAAATATTCCATTTTATCTATGATCGAGTGGTTACCCTCAGCAGAATCTCAGATCATATGGAAATTCATGGCAATGAGCAGGCAGATAAGCTTGCCAGAAGGGAAGCTTGCACGCACGGAACCTGTCTGTGGGTTCTCAATGTTCCAAGAGGTAAAGGAGAAGATAAAAAGACGAAAAAAACTCTTATCAAATCAAATGGGCATGAGGCAATCAAAACTTCTGCTGTTCGAGTCATCTATCAGACAGACTACATGGTTCAGAGTCTAGTAGTAAAGACTTCTGATAGGGCATTGTAAACTACAAGTACACTTATTCAGAATAGGGCTTACCTTGACTCAAAACGAGTCACTATTTGGTGCGGATTTTGGTCCTGAGGCATAATTGGGCCATTTTTCTTCGAAAATGAGCAAGGAGTGGCCGTTACTGTCAATGGCGATCGTTATCGGGCCATGTTGAACGAATTTTTGTTCACAAAAATTGAAGAAGAGGATATTGGCAACATTTGGTTTCAACAGGACGGCGCCACGTGCCACACAGCCGAAGCTACACTCGATGTTTTGCGTCTTGTTTTTGAAGATAGCATTATCAGCCGCAGACCTAATGTCGTTTGGCCACCTCGGAGCTGCGATTTGACACCGTTGGACTATTCTTTGTGGGGTGCCGTCAAACATAAGTATCACGCCGACAAGCCAGAGACAATTGACGCTTTAAAGAATAATATTCGTTTGGAAGGAAATAACCCTGATCTTGCTTGATTCTGATAGCTATTATCAACAATTATCGAAACTGAGGGAATTAAATGAAGTCGCCGTAGTCTAGTAGGTAGTGTGTCGGCTTATTAGACGTGAGAAATATGAAAAATATTTCTTTGAAAACTTTCCCTCAGCAGATTTCTGGCAAAAACTATGAGAGTAAATAAAAAATTGTCATGAAAAGTTTCTCAAAAATCTCTCGGATTGGACATTAAACTGTAGGACCCACCACTCATGGATAAAATTAATACACACAACATAGGTTGCGTAAGAAGCTAGGTCGTAATCCGGAGTGAAGGGTTGTAATGACCAATTTTGTATGTAAGTATGTATGAGCTTATTGCAAGCATATCAGTCCTCTACTTCAGGTCATAGGGTAGCCAACTGAGCAACTAATGCCTTGATTGGAATGAAACAGAGTGAGTGTACTGATGATCAAGACAGCTGACTGTATGCGTTACCAGTTTCAAATAATCGCTATTCTACTGTTTAGTTCTCAATTCATAAGCTTTACTTAGAGTCTATTGCTAAATTATAAATACATATACATACATATGGGTATATATTGTATCTAAACTGGTATTTGCACTTAAAGAAACATTGAAAATCATTCATCAACAACAACTACAAGAGCGTTTTTAAGTTTTTTTTATGACAATTATTGATGACGCCATTCTGTTCTATGGGATTAAGAACAGAATTTTATTTTTTAAACCAGAATTTTAAGTTTTTTTTTCTTCGCCTTCCAAAAAGATTATAAATCTTAAACAAAATTTGAATAAATGTTGTTGCATCTTAATTAAAAAAAATTGGAATGTTTTTTTTTTAGGTATTTAACGGATTTGTTAGCTAAATGTGAATGGCGTTTAAATTATGGGCAATTTGAAATTTTTTCAAAAATTTTATTTTCTAACGTCTTCTGCTGACGTCTAACTAACGACTCTTGATATTTTGTTAATACTTTATGAAGTTTGTTTTTTTATGAAAGAAACGGAGACTGTGTTAATAAGACAAGAAGACAACAAAAATAAGTTCAAGAAACTAGTTTTTCTCAATGTCAGAATTCTTAATTATAATTCAAGTAGACCAATATAGAGGTTTTAGTAAATCCTTTAAGATATGCGTATACATTTACGTCAAAGATTTTGACGTTATACACAAAATATGCAAAATTCATTTAAAAAAATAGTCAATCGTAGTATATTCATTCAAAATTTATTGATTGATTGAAACGTCAATTTCAATTACATTATTAAAGTGACAGCATAGGCGCGAATTAAGATTTTGGCAGTAAGCAAGCGAAGCACTAAGCAAAACTTCTTCTTTTTTTGTGTTTAAATTCGTACTTCAATTGGTAACAAACAAGGGAAAACTTTTTTGACCGTACTGACCCCGAGTATGTTCCTTCTCAGAACAATTCGAACAAGTCCCCTTGCGCTTAAATTTATCTTAATTGGCACAGGGGATCCTGTGGGATCCCTTACTCGTAAGCCTTTGGTAACCAAAATATTTTCATTCTTATTTCGATGTTTTCCATGGAATCTACAAAACAATCGGGTCTTCCATTCATTTCTGGATGAATAGGTACATGAACAAACAAAATTTTCGAATTTGAAACAATACCAATCAACACATGAGATCCAAGAGCGTCCTATGCACCCCGTAAAATTCAGTTTTTACGCTGGTCGACTCAAGACCGTTCTATGCACCCCGAAAAAGTGCATAGAAAAGTACGTTTAATCGACCCGTATATGTTAGTTAACGACGTTGGCCAGGCCATCACTATCAAAGGCGAGCGCTACAGTTCAATGATTACCAACTTCTTTGGACCTAAGTTAGGTTATCTGGACACCAAAAACATGTGTTTTAAACAGGATATTCTGCATGAGCAATTTGAAGGCATGGTCATCTGACGTGGAGGTGATGTGAACTGGCCACCAAAATAATGCGATTTGATCCTGTTAGACTTTTTAATGTGGGAATTTCATAACTCGAACGTGTATGCCAAAAAGCCACAAACTACAGCGATTCTCAAAGACAAACTAACCAGTGCCATCAGGAAAATTTAACATTTTGGATTCGCTCCACTTCGAGAAGCGGAACGACATTATATTCCATACATAATGGCATTATGGATTACGATCTAGCTTTTCACACCACTTACGATTTCTGTATTAATTTTATAAATGAGTGGCAGCCAAGTTTTCAAATATTTGCCAAGCATTTATAAGCAGTATTTATAAAAAAATTTCAGGTGAAAGGCAGTAATGTCGAGGTTTTTAAGCGTCCGGTGCCTTTTGGGTGACGGTATTTTCTCTAAAAATCTCTTGATTACTCGGACAGTCGGGGTGTTCTTAAGTCCTTAAAGAACGTATTTTCGACGTCCCTCTTTGTTCATGAATGCCTAGGATTTCTCAAGGAAATTTCGAATCATTAAAAATGTTCTGGAGCATAGGAATATCATTGGAAATTGCATTGCTGATAAGCTGGCCAGAGCCGGTATGAAGCTTGAAATTTCCATCCTGTTACAGGGCATATGTGTACGCGATTGCCTCAGTTAAATTTTTCAATCTCAATCTTGCAGGCAGTAGAAGGTTCATGCAATATTGCTTAACACTGCTGGACTGACACATTACATACATAACATACATAATTAGCCATTGCAACCCTTTAGCCAGGATTACGGCCTAGCTTCTCACACCATTCATGTTGTCTGTGTTAATTTTACACATGAGTGGCGGGACCTACAGTTTAAATTCGCCTCCGAACGACAGATTTTTGAAAAATGGCAATTTTATTTACTCTCAGGCAATTTTATTTACTCTCAGAGCATTGCCAAAAATCTGCTGCGAAGAAGAAATATTTTTTCATATTTCGTTCTGTTGAACTGTCGTTCGGAGTCGACTTTAAACTGTAGGTCCCACCACTCATATATAAAAATTAACACACACAACATAAGTGGTGTGAAAAACTAGGACGTTGTACAATGGGCCAATTCCACCCCCGGGTACTGTACTTGTCCTAATTGACAACCTAACCTAACCTTCTGTTGAAAGTGTCTGACCTAAGGTTTGAACCGTGGCCTTACATCTAATAAGCCAACACAGTACCTACAAGACTACGGCGACTAATTCGCCATCATTAGGTCTTTCAAATGAATAAAGAATTTGAATGAAATCTTGCACACACATTGTTTCATTTCAATTCAAAGATAGGAAACGTTTGAGATATGAGAGAGAAATAAAAAGTTGATCAGTCTTGTTTGATTAGTAAACAAACTTTCTTTACCGTATAAAAAAATCATAATTGAAACTGTAGGGTGTACTACGTGTTCGAACGTTAATAGCCATATTTGTTACGGTTTTTTTTTTCGAGGGCCAATCATAGTCCAAAATGATTTGGTTGTAGTGTGTTTTACAGCAGAGATGGCAATCCGCAATTTATCTTTTCAAAACTTTTCAGTCTCATATGGAACTTAAAAAAAAATTTAACGATTCGTCTTTATAAAAAAGACTTCTTAATGAGAGATACTATTTCTTTGTTGTATAATATTTTAGCATAAATTATGATTATGAATCTGTGTTTGAAATGTTTTCAATGGAAATAAAAAAAGAAGATAAACTTACCTAAACGTGCATCCACACAGTGTACGATTACGAACGTACTGTAGATACGTTGAACATTCACTTTAAAAACTTTATTGGTGGGCGTTAAATATTCATTATGTTGAAGTTGAATTTAAATTAACGTTTAATATAATATATATTTTTATGTATGTGTGTATGCATGTATCTCTGAAAGTGTTGTTTGTATCTCTATGTATAGGCACTTTCAAGTTTAAAGTTTATTTTTTAAATGCACATGAAATGAAACCTTTTCATTGAAAAGGTTGAGTTTATTTTATTTACAGTTTAATAACAGTACAGTTACATATTATATTTTGATTATAGCCAAGCCGAGTGGCTAAGATCTTATGCGCCGGATAGTGTAATAGTCTCTAGGGTATCTAGTCTAGTCTCTATTAAAACCAAAAGTCTCACGTTGTCAGACTAGCACATCAAATATTATTTTGACATCTTTTTTTTTTTGTATGCTCAATACTTTGGGGATGGCCCCTACTTATACAGACCATTATCTGGGAACTATGAAAATAGTACGACGAGTTTGACAAAGGGTTCGACACTCAGAACAATTATGTTTCATAGAATGCACTTTGCTACAGTGGAATGACTAAGCAACTCTTATCACTAATTGCATTCCTGTAAAACAACACAACCTGCCGCATTGACCAGAAGGATTTAACAAATGGCTCCATAATATTGGAGTTCGTCAAGGCTGCCCAATATCACCTGTGGTCTTCAACGTGGTTGTTGTCATCGTCACAACAGAAGTTCCATTATGGCCCCGAGGTATAATATGGCCTTTATAAGTCTCCTATCGCATAACTTCAATGCAGTCGAAAGTGAGTGAAAGAGACAGACTAAAGCAGCGATATATGGTCTGGAGATCAATACATCTAAAACCAGCGCCAAGGGAAATACCAAAAACTTCATATTGCAAGAGCAACCGATTGAAAACGTCTGCTCAAATTGCTGTGTGGCAAGCATTATTACATCCAAGGGTGACCAAACGGATAGGGCGTTAAGAAGCAGCATTAACAGGGCCCATCTACTCTACGGACCATACAACCAGTATGGAATCCCATACATTTCGTATTTCTTATAGTCGTGTGACGGCTAGGTATGGAGACAAGTCATGGAATGCAGCTCGTTGTGGCCTGAAAACAATCTAAATCTTTGTCAACCGATGCCTGAGACCAATCCATCTGATTTTCTGACCAAAGCTTATTAACAGCACTCGACTCTGTTCGTAAATTGAGCATAAAGCAAATGAGATCGAGATTTGAAAACGAAAGTGGAGATGATTCATGCATATTTTGCGTAAAACTCTCTCCCCCACTACCCGGCCTGCTATTGACTGCAATTCCCAAAGCAGCCGTCGAAGAGGACAACCACTACACAACTGCCATCAACAGATGGAAATAAAGACAGCGAAGGGAAATAAATCGTGAAATGAGTTGAAACCATTGCAATCTTCTAATCAGGATTACAACCTAGATTTTCACATCGTCAACGTTGTGTTAATTTTATTCACGAGTAGCAGGACCTACAGTCGACTCCGAACGACAGATTTGAGAAACTTTAAGTAGCAATTTACTCTCAGACCCTTTGCCAGAAGACTATTGTAAGGAAGTTGCCGAAAGAAATATCTCTTACGTATTTCCGGCTCTCATCTACAGGGCAACGGCGACTTCATGGTTATGACAAGGCAGAAAATGGGAGTGTAATTAATGAATATTACTAGTAAATCACGTTTCAGGCGAGTGCTACGTAAAAATGTTGAATATTTCTTTATTTCCCTGGAGAACATTCAGTCGTAGTATCGTTGAAAATGTGAAGCATATGTCACAAGCCAGGTTTCTCTAAAAAATCTACAGATTGGTCTATGTGAGCCTCTTCTAGGCACCGGCTTGGAATATTGTATTCCAGTTTTAGTCGGATATAGGTGAAGTAAATTTTAAGGCGACAGATGCACCATCTTAAGAAGCCAAAACGTTTGATTACTTCTATCGGCACTAGAGTAATGTGATGGTTCCAGCGATCAATTTATTAGATTTTCAGGTCCAGAATGCAAGGACACTCTGTCTTCCCACTATTTCTTAAAACCATGTGTACCATGTATAAAAGTCTTACAAAAAAAAATTAAAAAAACGCGTCTAAAAAAAAAACTCCAACTTGAAAGATATCATAAATGCACAATGCAATCATTAGATGATAATTTTAAGATCTTTTCGTTAGATGTGGTGCTTAAAAAAACTTTAGCCTTTTAATAATTAACAAAGAAGTGGACTTTGTTGTTGTTGTTGTTGCTGTTTTTTCTGTTCAAGTTTGCTTTTCTATACAATTCTAATTAATTGTTATTGTTGTTGTAGCTAAGTTGTTTTTGTTTTAAGATTTCATGTGCAACACGTTTGAGGGAATGAATAAAAAGCTCTCGTATACAATACAAGCTTTGAACAAAAATAAAAAAAACACACAGAACTTCAAGGTTAACTAGTGCTAAGTTTTTATTCATTATAGCCTACACCCTACATAGAGTATATGTTAATTAGTATTGTAATGGTACACTTACATTGTAAAGCCAGTTAAACAATCTCTGAGTCAATCAAATTTTTTATAAAAAAAATTTGCATTTTTCATATAAAAAATATGAACTGAATCTCTGATCTCCGAACGATAACTCTACTTTCGATGTTGTTAGGAAATGTATTTATCTTGGCTCCGCCGGCACTAGTAAAAGTGATGACAAGCCTGGGGCTATTTTTGCCAACAGCTGCTAATGTGAATCGACAAAGAGTAATTGTGTGGCAGAAGCTTTTCTCATGCCACGACTCTGTTATTCTGCACTTTGCTTATCCTCATTGTGCTCCTCTATGTTGAGGAAGCATAGATGCTGTTATACACATATCCAACTGCCACGAGCGTATTCGAGGCAATTGTTTTTTTCAAAATCTTCAGTCCACTGGGAAGTGTTGATAATTTTCCCATACGAACCACACGAATAGTAAACTTATGACCTCCGTAGTTGCCGTAATCTAGTAGATAGTGTGTTGGCTTATTAGACGTAAGGGCACGGTTTAAACCCCGGGTCACACAACTCCAACAAAAGCGAAGTATTTCTTCGGCGACAGCAGATTTCTAGCAAAAACTCTGAGAGTAAATACAAAATTGCCATGAAAAGTTGCCGAAAAGAGTCGTTCGGAGTCGATTTTAAACTGTAGGTTCCGCCACTCATGTATAAAATTAACACTCACAACATAAGTGGTGTGAGAAACTAGGTTGTAATCCTGACTGGAGGGTTGTAATGACGAGTTATGTCTATATGTGAGCGTGAGCTCCTCAACGAAATGGCATATTAAAATCCAGCAAATATACTGGCTCGGTCATTGCATTCGGATGAAAGAAGATGTTCCGGTTAGACGAGTATATGATGAGAGGATTAGAGGACGTCGCCTTACTTGAAAAAGGCACGTGGCGAATGGATGGAAGTGTTAAGGGAGGCTGAAATTTGACAGACGAATTGATAAGGCCAATTACATAATCAACTAAAGCGCCATAGTTTAGCAAATAGTGTGTTGGTTCAAACCCCAAATCGGACACACAGGAAAGAATATTTCTTTCGGCGACTTTCTCTCAGAAGTTTTCTGGCAAAAACTCTAAAATTGCCACGAAAAGTTTTTCGTAATTGTTGTTCGGAGTGCAAATTTCAAACACAAAATATAGGCGGTGTAAGAAACTAGATTGTAACTTCGACTAAAGGGCTGTAATGATCAATTTAGTAAGTAAGTAACCAAGACTATATGATTCGAGTACTCTGAACTCTATTACTCAAGCAGAGTCTGACAATGTGGCAGAAAGTTTGTGCAAATTTCACACACAAAAAAAAATTTAGTAAGTAAGTAACCAAGACTACCTAGTTGTCAGAAACTATTACTCAAACAGAATTTGACAACACGGCATACATTATTAAGACAGGAGTTTCTTAGAGCTCAGGTCTCGGACTGCTATTATAGACAATGATGATGATGTATGGAGTTGTGTTTGGTTTGAAATTTCCTGAAGAGACCATCATTATCATTGACCTCGATTTTCTGCTAGACACAGACTGTACATACTGAAGCTAACCTAACTTTATCGGGTTCCTTAGCACATGTAAGTAGTTCGTGTAATTTTAACAATTTCAGTGTGATTTTTTTTTATTAGAGTTTAAAATTCTAAAGTTGCCCAATATTTTTTTCCATTTTAATTAAATTCTTCGTAACCTTGTACTAATTAAGAGCGCAACAAAAGAATTTCTTTATTTCTAAACAAATATTGTGTTTAAAAAAATATTTCATTTTTCGAGGTCGATTTCGAAATACCACGTATGTATGTACGTATTTGATTGCTCATTTCGTTTATCAATTCATTATGTAACCATCTGTCTACACATTCTTTTTTATTTTTTTGTTCTTTCCGCTCTACCAACACCTTTTTCGTAAAAGAAAACAAAAAATTGAAACGCGTTATCTGAGAAATGTTTATCAGAAGGAAACCAAACCAAACCAAAGAAAAACAAGAAGCTTTTATTTTACAAACAATTTTCTTTGGCTGTATGCGAAGTAGGCACGTGTTTTCAACTGTGGGCCACACAATTAATGTTAAAAATTCTTTCCCGAATTTTTATCTACAATAGTAGCGTAGCTATCGTATATTAGCGAAGGGCTATTCAGAAAATATTTTTTCTCTTAAAAAACTTTTAAAACAAACACGCAAGCGCTTAGAATGTATTACAATAGAAATGAAAAAAAAAAATAATTGCTCTTCATGTATGTACATATGTATGCGTTCATATAAGGAAAATAAATATTGAAATTAATTATTTCATGATGTGTTATTTTTTTTATTGTTATTGTTGTTAGTACACTTAATATAACACTGGCACTCGACGAAATTACTACTGCATGTTGCTGTCATTTAAAGTTTTTGCCATGCCACCTAAAAAAAAACACAAAATTTACTCCTCCCTCCCCACTATTGATTATGCTATTGTGTCATGCCATAATAGTCCACAAAACCATACCCCTCCACCTCGCTCCAGTAAGCCAGTTTCAAAAATGGTACAACGAGTACATTTTTAGCACTTTAATTAGTAGAATTAAATACAAACACGAATAGAAAGTGAACACTCCTCGAAAACACGCATGTCGTGTGAAATTTATACGATTTTCACTAGGTTCATAACGAACTATCGATAAAAACATATTTCCAAGACCAAAATTACTTTTTAAAGCTTCTCTTTCGTTGAATTATATGCGAATACTTTTTAAGAGGCAATTTTTTTATCGCTTTCTAAAGGTTTCCAATGCCCTCGGTCCACAAAGGTTGTGAAATCTATTTCTTTCCTTTTTTGTTGTTATTTTTGTGTATAAAGCCCTACTCGAAAGCCATATTCTAACGTTCTTGTAAACCACTCTAGGCAATGTTACTTCATTTAACAAATATGTATTAGAGTCTTCAAACAGCAACTTTCGAACTTTGACAGTTGATAACCGCCATCTTATAGTACAGGAGTATACATCTGTCAAATTAGTTGTTATTTATTCAGCACTGAAGATAAACGCTGAGCAGTTGGCAACCGCCCCTAATTTTCATTGAAAAATGACGTTCCACGATGGGATCGATTTCTGAATGGATGGGTACGTGAACACACAAAATTATCAATTATGGGGCGATAATACATACCGAAAGTCACTAGGTTAGGTTAGGTTAGAGTGGCAGCCTTGATGTCAAAAGCTCACTTGATCATGCGTAGCGGCCCGTTGTGACGCCACAGGCGACCGCAGCCTCTGTACTGACCAAGTTCTCTAGATCAGGGGAGAAGAAATTAGTCAGCGCTAGGGCTGCACATTCTAAGGCGCGACTACCCTACGCTGGAAAACCAGCCCGAAGATTTGATAAATGAAGCTTTATCCTTGACATCAATGGACGATAGCTCCGTCAAGCTGACAAGGATTGGGGAGCAAAATAACCTATACCTGCACATTGCAAGAGATGGGCGTTGACAAAGAAAGTGGACAACAGTCTCCTCTTCCTCAGCGGATCTGCACCCATGGCAGAAGTCGTTAGATGGAAGCTGCATTCTCTCCGCGTGTCTTCTCATAACACAATGACCCGTAAGCTCGGCCACAGTAATCGAGATAATGTCACGACCAAGTCCAAGTAACTGGTTGGTGCGCCTTCTATCCATCGAGGGCCATGTAAGCCTAGCGGTGGAGCAGGACTCCTCATTGACCCAGGATTGGTTGGCGTCTCGAAAAAATTTCCGCGCTATAGCCAGCTTGACCGAGTTAAGTGGCATCTCCAAGTGGACAGAAGAGGATTCCGGAAGTAGTGCACCAGTCCTGGCGAGCTCATCGGCTTTGCAGTTTTCCGGAATATTGCTGTGACCGGGGAAAAAGTCACTGTTTGGTGTGAATTTTGGAAAGACGGCATAAGCGGTCCATTTCCATGCATGCTAGCCAGGCCATAGCTGCCAACTAATGTTTCAAATTGTTCAAGACATTGTAATGGAAGCTGTGACTAACAAGGCAAAAAGAATAACATGCGAGTTATTGTTGAAATTCGGCGACCTAAAGTATTCTGACGACATCCGTTTACTATGGCATGGACACTGCGACATATCAACGAATACCAATTAAATTGTCGAAACAGCGTTGAATTCGAGCCCTAAACAATAACAAAAAACGACGGTACTAGAAATGATATCGTACATCGTATAAATATCGCCAAGAACACATTTGAAACATTCAGTTCCGTCCCAAAATTTTTAGCTCCAATATGAATTCATACAAACACACGTTCCACAGATATGAATGCACTTCATGTCTTCATCTACGATCATTATCTATGGTAGCTTATAGAACAATACTCTGTAGCTTTAAAAATCTCCACACGTAAGTCAAATTGGATTAGGCATACATTCCGAAAGTTCCGAGAACACCTCTTGATTGGATTTAATAAGGCAGCCGACATCGAAATTATGAGGACAACTACAACGTGGAATGAAATTAAACTTTTAGCACTTAATAGAAATTTTTTCAATTATCCATACCGGAACATCTTACACTGAAGTCCATGTCTCTCTAATCTTTTCGTATCATTTTGTTGATTACAAAAAAATCAATGAAAATAATTAATAAAACATTTCTATTGAAAATTAATTGCATTTTCTCAAATGAAAATCTCCCCATGAGCAATCTCAGCTGATAATTAGTCATGCGAAGCTGATTACAGAAAACTTGGAATGTATATGTATTTCAATCAATTTCAAATGAAATTTATTCATAATTGTAATTAATTTTTCATAGAATTTCAAATTGAAACATTTCCAATTTAATAATTACTATTTCTGTAAAATATTGTATAAATAACTTAACAATGTTATAATGTTTTATAATTATTAACTGCATTCATTAGAGAACTCGTTTTATTACTCACCCAAAGAGTTTTATACAGCATCAGTTCGATAAGACAGTTTACCTCTACACTTTTTGGTAACCCCTGCCCTACAGTACGTAACGTGCCAAACCCACAAGCCTGTTGAGTATGGCTTCTATCCACAGGCATAGTGCATCAGATTAGGCAATTTGGAACGTCCGTATAACCCCATAGACACTAAAACGTCTTGAAGGAGTGACGGCGTCTTCTGTGAGTGGATTATTAAAAATTGTGTCCGATTATTATAGCGATAAACTGTCAATTCCGGAAACTTAAACACCCTGATGATATGGCAAGACATTAGCTGTTGACGATATTAATCCGGAACAGCTTAATTCCGATGTATCGCCTCTTACAACAGGGACTTCTGAACTTTAACAGCTGATAACGGGCATCTTGTTGAAGCTACATCTGCCAAATTAACTGTCACTTATTGACTCTCTTTTGCCAAATCACCATTGACGGATAAAGTATTCAGCAACATGTGGAAATAATAAAACATCGCCTCTCTTCGTCGCTACCAAGAACTAGATCTTTCCCTGACCACAACTTGGCGAATTTTACATAGTAACTTGGGTCTATACCCGTACAAAATTCAAATAACTTCGGAACTGAACCATATGCAAAGGCGTGTATTCGCTAAATGGGCACTGAAGCAGTTGGCAACTAACTGATCATTCTCAAAGCCGTAGATATAGTTATCAGGTATTAAGGAATCTCTCTGTCTGCTGGGAGGATATCACTTGGCTCTCGATTCCGATGCAACGATATGGAATAAGAATGGAGCGTTATTGTGGGCAAGGAATTGTGATTTCAGGGCAAAGACCTGAGTTCGCTGTACTATAGAAGAACCTGTTGAGCGCATTCAGAGTCTCCCCTCTAGTATACAGCGTAGAACAAGATTCAAGATTCTAGATCGGGATTTCTGATGGTAAGAGGTCCATCTCTTGCATCATCTTATTTTTCTTCTCTATTTTTTCTTTTACTTTCGTCTTCCTTGACTCGTATTAATCTATTCTTCAACTTTTTTCTGCCCTTTGTTACTTCTCTCTTGAGTAACCGGTGTAATTGAAGTCTCCTGTAATGGACCTTTTCCGGTCCCTGGGTCCCTTCCGACCTAACCTAACTTTAATCGAAATCATAGCCTTCTGCATGTGTTATTTTAACTTTAGGTTTCAAGCAGAAAATGCATAACCCCATATATAATTGATTGATTTGATAGGCCCACTTTTTAAATACTATTGTCGACTGCCGAATACATACTTACTAGAGGGTTAGCTTTTCTACATCCTATACTGATGGTGTAGAGTAATCGGTAATCGAAACCGAGTGGGGGAGTGTGGTCATATGGTCTTTGAATGTTAAAACCTGAGAAAGTTTTATTTTACTTTGCAAGCCTATTTCCCAAAAATATAAAATTAAAACCACAATTTCTTTGTGTAAAAAAATTTTCTGTATTTGTTTTATTTATTTATGCTTTATTTTTAATTTTATTTGTTAAAAAAGGAAAGAAAAAACAGATTTAAAAAAACAGCATAAAATCTCCATAAATATTCCATGCCAGTATTGCTGCTGGTTACGTTTTATGTGTACGTTGTACGATGTGTTTTGTATGCTTAAAATCTGGGTTAATAGTACCAGATACATAAACAGAGATACCAACAAACAATCAACCAACCAACACTACTACCAACCACACAGCGTATTTTCAATTTGTCTTTTTTGTATTGCAGTAATGTTTCCACAGCGTTTGTGTGTATGCGTGTGTGTTTGATGTGTAATACAATTTTTGTTTTCTCCAATATGTACATAGTTGATGATGATGTAGTCTTTATAAAACGAGTACTTTTTGTTATTACAACAACAAAACGAAAAAGGAAAACCTTTTACTTTTTGACTTGCAAACATATTCTTACTCTCTTTCGTTCGCTTCTCTTTTGGAGATTCATGAAAAAGTTTCGGTGATTTTGTTTGTCTGCACACATTTGACACAAAACAACAAAGAACATACAAAACAAAAAATACAACAAAAATGTATACAAGAAAACTTTCACCCGAAAATCTTAATAAAACAACAATAACAAAACATAAAAAAATAAACTAAATTTGACTATAATAGTAAAGTATTAACTGTACATGCAAAGTAGTCACAAATGAAAAAAGGAAAAAATATAAACTTACAATAACAACACATGCCAACAAATATACATACATACATACTTAAAAGATTGTGAGAAGAGATAAAAAAATATACAGCAAAAATGCCTATAAGAAACATATATACACTGACATACCGACATATTCACTCATATAAAAACGATACATAAAAAGCTTATTAGAATATGTTTAGGTTATGTACATACGCAAACACACACACGAATGCATATATATAATACACACCACTTCAGCATTAGCAGTAAATTCTAAGAGAACATTCGTAACTTAAAA
The DNA here is from genome assembly GCA_958299815.1 of Sarcophaga carnaria. Lineage (NCBI taxonomy): Eukaryota > Metazoa > Arthropoda > Insecta > Diptera > Sarcophagidae > Sarcophaga > Sarcophaga carnaria. The sequence goes on along the minus strand of OY283153.1, from coordinate 20,314,548 downwards.
AGAGAGTGTGACAGAGAAAAAGATTTGTATTAAGTAAACAGTGATGTCAACCTTAAAATATAATAATAAAGACTTAAATTAGAAATCCAAGTTAAGAATGTTATTAATGGAAGTTAATTAATTATTTTTTAAAACAAATTGTAATAATTTATTTATATTTAAACACTGGGTTATATTTTGCAATAATTTACGCGTCTTTTATAAATAATTTTTTTTAATTAAATTGTGAGAGTTGTATAGAAAATGGACGTATGTTTACTTCGCGAGTTTTTAACAATGGAATTTCTTGGTTATTTTTATAAATGAGACACTAGGTAAAATTAGAACGACTTATTAATGGATGATTGGTATTCCTACTGTGTTGTATAAAGTAGAAATAATGAATTCACGTCGTGCTGGAAATTTTTTTAATAATGTACGGTGAAGCGAGAAAGTACGTACTTTTCGTCATTAAAGTCATGACGTCATCCCATTTGACGTCGACGGAATTCTTGATATTAAATGCAAAGAGCCTTGCATCGGCGGTTACTGAAGCCACTAAGTGTTATAAATGTAACAGTTGAACTCTTTCCCACTGTATTTTGGCCCATCTGCCTTGTCCAGCATTTGAATCTATTACCAGCACCAATAGCCATTGCCTTGACTGCCTTCAAAGTCCTCAAAATCTCCTGTTAGGCTCACTGCTTTACCGATTGAGTTTGCTTAAGTCCTCCATCTAATATCATCTCGGTATACAAAGTTTTTTTTGTTGTGTACTAAAGAGAAGAACATTCTGATACAGCACAGCTGGTAAAATGAGTCATACATATGTATATAATCTACTACGTCATCTTAGTTAAGTCATCATCCCTTACTTAATTTGGTACTATCAAAGTTAGTTATCAAAGTTCGTTTTTGCTATGCACTATCTACTCAAAACATTTTTAAAAAATTAAACTCTTCCTAGGTATGTACACCTTTAATTTACATGTATTGAGCATTTGAATAAAGAAAATAATATCCTTCAAGTTAAAGGACAGTTATAATGGCCCGGATAAATCAACTTATCGGTTACATGAATGTTTATTAACACGCCAAAGTAATGAGCAATGATATGAGGACTCTTGTTTCCAGTTAAGACGTTATAAACATACCAGCTAATATTATAATAATGACTTTAGTATTCATGTTGACCCTGGTCTTAATACCTGACAACGAAGGAATCGCGGTTAATCAGACAAAAACCAGTATCTATTAACAGCTTCATATTAGTCTGGAGCAGACGTACTTTAGACTTTAGCTTTACAAATGAATATTGCTTAATGATCAGATCATTATGGCGTCTTGTAAGGTTATAGGACGCAACAGTGCTTAGAATGTATTTGGTGTCCGTTTTACTGTTAGTTACAAGTCAGCAAAAACATTTACGTAGATCCATAGGCTCAATGTGTATTCTGTAACGATTTTTAGAGCTCTTTTACTAAGATTTCTCGTGAACAGGTTTAAAAGTGAGTTTTTGCAATTGGCAAATTAGTTACACTTCTACCATTGAGAAGTCGTGTAATTTTTGACAGTTATTGCCAAAATGAAAAATAATGTCAATACAAAAATAAATAAAAATTAAACAATTCCCCAGCTAGACCGTGTAAGTTTACCGTCTATTTGATAACACTTTTTCTTATAAAACAAAAAAATCACTGTTTTGGCAATACTGGCCAGCAACTGAGCACGTCGTACATATTTTAACACTAAAAAAATTGTGGTTAAAAAAAACAAGCACAAAAGTTTTTCAATTTACTTTTTTTTGTTGTTACACCCGCAATTTTTTATAGGAGAGAGAAAAAGACTGACTTGTTCAAACTTTTTTCGTTGTTTTATCAACGAAAGAAAGAGATTTGAATTAATCACACAGTAAGTCCCTATCTCGCTCCCACATAGGTTGCAGGCGGTTGATGTTATTGCTGTATTGATTTTAATAAAAATAATATTTCACAAAGTAAATAACACTTTTTCACTAATTTATTTTTCTTAGTTTAACGTATATAAACATACATACATACATATACACACATACACTTTTATATATTTTTTATATAACACTTTCCAGGGCCAGCTGCAAAAAAAACTTTTGATTTAATTTATGTATAGAAAAAATAAAATAAAGTTTTTTTAAATAGGAAATAGAGAAAACGCAACGACACAACGTGATCTTTTTTAATCGAGAGCTCTGACTAAACTCAACGCAACAAAGTTGTTTAACGTATTAAAAACGCGACAAAACGGCCAACTACTATTTTTTTTCTTACTCTACTGCTCTATGCCTGTGATGATGATGATGATGAATACTATTTGTGTGTGCTTTCAAACACGCCAATGTTATCGTTGTTGTTATGGGCTTTATACAATAAGAAAAATACACACACATTTATACTATAGAATTGAGGACAGTCATTTTCAACATTAGAATAAGTTAAGAGAAAAAAAAAAATAGCAAAAGTGGTGGATTTTGTTGTTATTAGATGTGATGTTTCATACACATTCTTTCACTGTTTTTGTTCCATTTTTCTTCTTCTTATTTTGTCAGTGTAGCTGCTACGCGCTTGAGAAAAAGTAAAATAAATTGAAAAAAAGAGGGAAAAATATGAAAGAGCGCAAGTAATATCAACACAATAAAGCGTATACAATTATAAGGATCCTAAAAAGCGCGCGCGTTAGCGTTAATAGAACTTTTAGAATTCTTACTTTTTCCTCTCCCATTCTCTTTCTCTCTTTTTAAACCATGTAAAGAATACAGATAACAAGTAAAAAGGGGGGAAAATAAATACATTGTTTTTTGTTTGTATAAAATGTATTACGAAAAAAAAGCTTTTACTGTTTTTTTTTTTCAATTTATGGAAACTGAAAAAGCTCTGTTGTTTGATGATTTCATAACTTTGTTGTTGCTGCTTTATGGCTGTGTTTAAAGAAAAAAAACGAGGCCATTTGAAAGCTTTCGTAGAAACAGCTTTTTCAAACGGCAACAACAAAATTAGGTAAATGTGTACATATTTGTTGCTGTATGGCAATTTTTTCCGTTTTCATTTCTGTATAATTATTTAGAAAAAAAAAAAAAAAACGCCATGGTAAGCCAAAAAAAATTTTTTTTTATAGCGCGATTGTTGTTATTGCTGCTGTTGGAAATATGAAGTCATCATAAACGAGTGAGAGAGATAGAGATGAATAAAATTTGGAAACTACGAAATGAATTTTTGGAGGGAAAAAACGCGTTAAGTTTGTTGCACCTTCTTGCGTCGTGTCGTGAGTGAAAAGAAAAATTAATAATTTAAAGCGTAAAAAATTAAATAATTAATATAAAAATAAAAGAAAATAGTTTGAAAGTGGTAAAAAGTAAAAAGAAATTTGAAAAGAATCGAGTTTTTTCGAGGAAAACCGCATTTAAGATTGGTGCTCCTTCTTCCGTGGCGTGTCGCGAGTGGAAAGAAAAAAAGTCATAATTTAAAGTGTAAAAAGTTAAATATTTCATATAAAATAAAAGAAAATAGTGTAAAAGTGTAAAAAGAAAGTGAAAAAAGTATATAAAATTTAAAAAATAATTGAAGAAAAGCAAGATCATCATCGGCAAATATAACAAGGTAAGGCGACAATGTTTCTTACAATTAGAAAATGTTATGGGAATATGGGCGGCAGCCAGGTAGATTCGCCATGTTTTTTCTTTTAATTGCAAAACAATGACCATGAAATACTATTTATTGTTACAATTGTAAAATTATTAAACAATTGAGTGTTGAGGTACATTCAATGTAAAAGTTTTTGAAAAAGTCTCCTTTTTCTACTTGTTTTCCAAATTATTCATGCTGCTTTTTCTCTACACTATAGCAATACGTGGATGTGTGTGTGTGGCCAACTAAAAAAAGCATAAAAATGCAAAAAAAAAACATATTGCGTTTAAATGATGGATTATATGATATTCAATAGTATTCGAGCATTTCAATGACTGGGAACCAGCTTCATTATTTTACTACACAAAACTCTGGTGCATTAAAAAATAAAAAGAAGTATTAAAATTTTATCAAAATTTGTGCAAGTCATTAAACTGTCTCGAAATAAAGGAAATGTCTGTCTCTTCATATAAAATATTCTTAAGGCAGTTAAATATCGTAATACGGTTTTTCGGTTATGCTAGCTCCAATCCTCTGGCCACCATTTAAAACACACACACACACACACGTTAGATGTTTATACATACCGAAGTAATAATATTGAAGCTAATCTTAGCAAATTTTTTGTGAGAGCAATCTTTTTGTAGGTTAAAATAATACTGCCGTTTGTTGCCTTATGGCATTTGCTTTCCATGTTACATTATTTTCTTATTGGAGTTGCCGTCCTAAACCTAATTTTCGATTTAAAATCAATTTTTTCCTGTTATTTGCTATTATATTGAGATTCAATAAGAAATTATAATTTTAGAAATATACTCCTCGTTTTGAAGACGTAAGCAATTTTTTTTTTTTTTTTTTTGTTGTTAAAATTTTGTACTAAATTTTACCTTTCTCCATTTCTCCATCAAATCCTAGCTTCCCCATATGTAATACAAATTGATATCTGTAATCAATTTTTTTTATACGATTTAGAAAATAGCTGTTGTAGAAGCGAATTACATTCTATAAATTTATTTGCAAGAGCTAAGCAAGCATTAAATAAATATGACCTAAAATTGTGTGATAATTGTACTTAAAACGACTTTGGTCGACTTCATTCGTTTTTGTGACGAAATTGATATGCCGGAATTTTATTATTGCTAGTAACATTTAAAATGTATATACGTCTTTCTGTAATTGAATTGTATGGAAAGAAAATTTAACGATTTTAACAGAACTACTTTTTGCATATTTTTCGAGATTTAATTAAAAATTAATATTAATTAATTAAAAATTTATATAATTATTTTTTGAAAATCATGGAATTTGGCATTGAATTTTGCTTTAATATCGCAATAGAAGTGCGAAAAATTATTAAGTTATATTGCCCACTAGAAGTGTTTACAAAACCAATCTTTCGAACCAGAATGTATTTATTTTAATTAAAATTTCATGAAACTCACTAAAACTTTGCTGAATTAATTCAAATACAGTAATTTCTATAAACTCTGTATTACGAGAATTAAAATTAAATAAATTGTTTAATAAAAAAAAAAATAGGAAACCATCAAAATTTAAGGAAAATTTTTAATATCGCACCGATTTCCTTAAAAATTTCAGTTTAGATAGAAAATTCTTAATAAAATGGTATTCCATTCTAGAAAGTATTATAATTCCAATTTGAAATATTTTCTAATTGGATATTTACATTTTTGTTTCTCTTTATTCTTCAAATAAGATATTTTTTCTTTTCACAATTGTTTTCTTTTTATTCTATTTTTTTTTTTATTAAAAAAATAAACTACACTCCTTATTTATCCACAAAGAATTTTCGATTTAATCATACCAGGAAATCATTTTTATTGAATAGAACGAAAAAAAACTATGTGCTGCTGCTATGGAAAAAGAATGATTGCGTAACAACGCTGGTTAATGAAAAAAGAACACACAAAAAAAAATGTGCTTTTCGCTCTTTTCTTCTCCTTTTCTCATAGGCTCTCCTCATGTCAACAACACAAAAATTAACACAAGAGCATACGAAAAATATGTGTCATTCGCATTTACAAGAAACGAAGAGAAAAACAAGGAATTAAAAAGAAAAAAGTTTTTTCTGTTAATACAATATAATATGACGCATCGGTATATTAATCCTTCAATTAAAATTTTTACAAAATTCACCAACAATTATTATATAAAAATTTTTTCATTTTTAATAAAATTTACCACAGATGTACATATTTTACGGTTTCTAAAAACGACGAACACATCAGGATCGTTTTCTTATTTTATTTTCTTGTTGCCATATTGTTGTTTTTTGCGTTTATGGTTCTTACTTTTTTTGTCATTGTTTTTGTTGGTTTTCTGTTTTATTTGAAAAAATCGTCAATGGTACATTGAAAAAGTGCTTAGCTTAGCAACAAAGTTAAATATTTTCGTTTAAAAAAAGCTTGATTTTTTCTTTCTATTATTGTTGGTTTTTAAATCTTTGTTTTTGCTTTTTTGTTGGTCTCTTTAAGTCTAATTCATGTTTTTTTTTTAATATTTCAAAGCTTTTTTTATTGGAAAGGGTCACATTTTCAAAGTTTTTTATATTTTAATAAAAAAAAATATTTTTAATTCCACTTTAATTTTCTTGTGTTACTATTTTTAATTCTTCTATTTATGGGTTGGTTTTTTGTAATTTTATTTTAAAATATATTTTCTTGACTTTTGTTTTTATATGTACAACAGTTCTAGTGAAGCGTAGAAATTCCCAGAATGAACCGTACGCGACCACGAATGTTAAACGAATGATTTGTAGAATAGAAAAACGCGTGTAAAACTGCTGCTGCTTTTGTTTCCAAAATGCCACAACACAATTGCTAAACAACAACTACACTGACAATAACTACAATAACACAACGACTACACTCTTTATATTACCAATACATTCACATTCAATTTAAATAAATATAAAATACCCCAACTTTGCTTTAATATTGTATATAAATAACCCATATTTTAACTTTGCTTTTCTATATAAAAAATATTTCAAGAAAAAAAAAGAAACTTTGGATTTGTGTATATAATAACGACAACGGGAAAGAGAGTGAAAGAGAGCGTGCGTGTGTAAAAAGCTTTTTTCCCCTTTAGAAACAACAAACAACCACTTGAATTATTTACCCCTTTTTATACGTTTTTTTTTGTTATATATAAATTCCCTTCTCTATCTCCTGTTCGCTCTCTCTCTCAATGACTGGTTTTCATAAGAGCACGCGTAAATTATTTTTTATAACTGTCTTCACATTTGCTAAACTACAATGTAGTTGCTACTACTTGTACTAATAGCTGCCACATTTGGCGTTTTATTGCTATTTTGACGATTTTTTTACGCAATTTAATCAAATTGAACGATTTTTGCGCAGAAAATTAGTAGTGGCGTTTTTTCTTCCTACATTTCATTTGGCAGCCATAAACAAGCAACAAAACAGTACATGATATTCTGTTCGTAATATTTCGTACTAAAAAAGTTTTTTCTTGTTGCCTTCTCTGTTTTTGTTTTCTCGTTTACTTAATAGACGCTCTGTGCTCGATTTTACTTATTTTTTTATTTTGCCATGTAAGTTGAATACAAATCTAATTACACATACAAACATAATGATATAAATAAAAAAATTTGTATACCAAGTTGTTGTTGGCTCGTTAAGTACCACAAACTGCAAGCTTTTGAATCTATCAAGAGAAACTACAGCAAGATTTAGAATTAAAATCAAAGGATTCTAAAAAAGTTTTAATTTGTTTCGTTTTTTTTTTTTTTCTTTTTTGGCAATGCTTTCGTATTAGTTAAGCATACTTGTAACTTTGTTGCCAAATGGACGAAATCATATGTAATAAAGTCGCGGTGTAGTTTCAAGAGATTGGGAACAAGCGACAAATTCAGTCCTAAAAAATGTGCCCCAAGTGGCATGAAATTGAAGCCTTGATTTGGCACATTTTAATAATTTTAATAATATTTTGGTGTGTTACTTTCGAAAATTATGGCCCGACATTATTCTCTTGGAATGCTATTTCTCACCTATTGACCGAAACTATTCTTAGAATGTCAGCAATCGCTTCTTTCAGGCTATGTCGAGATTAGATGTTCGGTTTACTAGTTAACAATGTCATTTTAACCCCATACACACACACCCAAACGTACACACCCACACGTTTTAAGTGTTTACACCACAAAGCAATTGTTTGTTATATTGACTGAAATAAAATTTACACTCTTTTGTTTTGGTCTTTGATTTGTTATACAAGTTCTTTGTTTTCTCATAAATATTGCTCTTCCTATGCAAATATGCATGCCATAATTGCACAAATAATAAGAGGAGAGTATAGGGGGATGTGAAAAGTTGGTATAGATTCCAGCATAGCAATGATTAAAATTTCAATTACAATATTTATGCAAGGGTATGCATGTATGTATATGTCGCGTATGTTTCTCTCACCACTCACTCTCTCTCTCTCTCTGAGTACTTCAAATGCAAAGTGCATTTTATGTGAGTGCACCCATACATACATACATATATACATATGTATGAATATTTACATTATTTTTGTTAACGCTTTGCTTTATTGTTCTCATATATTCGCTAGCTTTTGTATAGCTGCCCGGCAACACATCAAATTAACGGATCAAACTCACCTTTTACTGATTGTATTGGTAAAAATAACCTATAGGCCGAGGTGAAGTTGATGAATATGTACTTGTGATGAAAATATGTTCTTTTTTTTTCTTCACAACAACTATACAATGAAGTTTGAAGATACAATTTTAATGTGTGGCTGTGCCAAGCAAAATAAATGTTACCAATACATTTGTATATTTGATGTGTCGCCATGCAGCTTAATGTGCAAGTATTTCGCATTTTGTGTTTTTCTATTCAGCTTTGTGCATTAGTTTCTCCATTCGGGTTGTTTTTTTCTATTTCTATTTTGTTTTGCCATTAGTGTGACTGTTGCTGCAGTTTGTGTTTTGCTTATACTAGTCGTTGCTTTTGTACATTTTTTGTTGTTGTTATTTGCCAAAGGAAATCACATGATTTAATAATTGAATGTTTTTTTTTTCTATTTTACTTTTGGAAATCATCATCATTTATTTATATTAAATACCTGTTACATACATAAATATTGTAGATTTTTCGGAATTATATGCTGTCCGATATTATTAATAATTTTGCAATATTAATACGATGGTGACAGTATGCCGTGCGTTCTCCAAAATGAAATGAATGAACTCCAAGTGTTCAAAGGAACTTGAACCGATTACACTGCTAACACAGAATCCACACCAAGAAGTTACTATTTGGAATGAATTAGATGCTCATTGCTGATGCACCAACTTTCATAAATTTTATTATTTGCCCGTGTTGTTGAATTCTATAACCATCCATAGTAATTTGTCAAATGAGACTGAATAGATGACAATTCATTGGCCAAATGTAGCTTTAATAATATAACTTTTATCAACAGGGCCTTTTTTTGGAAGGTCCTGTTGATATACCCATTAGTAGTAAGGATTCATAATCAACCAATCGAACAATTCAATTACTTTGTTAAACTGCATGGCGGTACATCAAATTCACTGCTCATGCAACATTTTTAAGATTGTAGGCCCAGACCCTTATGGATAAAATTATCACATACAACATGGGTGGTGTGAGGTTGTAATCCTAACTAAAGGTTTGTAAGTAAGTAGTGCTTGTCCACGTATTGCTAGAGAGCTTTCTGCGTCCGTTTTCAGTGTTTTTTTCTATCAAAACAGAATGCTCTTAGTAATACATACATATATGCTTCACTTCAGGATCGTAGTCTAGTAGGCAGTAGACGCGAACCCGATTTTCAACCCCCCAGCACAGACAACGTGAACAAAACGAAATATTTCTTTCGACGACTTCCGCTCACAAATCTTCTGGTAAAATCTCAGAGAGTAGATAAAATTGTCATGAGAAGTTGCTCAAATCTGTTGTTCGGAGTTGACATTAAACAGTAGGTTCAGTTTCTCAAGGATAAAATTAAAACAAACAACATAGGTTGTGTGAAAAGCTAGGTTGTAATCCTCACTAAATGACCATTTAAGTAAGTAATATTGTTTTGTTAACAATACAATAACAATACAAATTGTAGAATATCCATTGAGATAGGTTTTCTCGCCAAATGATTTTCTTTTTTAACTGAGTGTAACAAAGAATAGAACAAGGCATGCCCAGTTTGTTCGGTTAGAGATTATGGAATTTATCTTGTTTTTGTTTTAATACGCAAACAAAATTGTTTACAATAACATGCAGAAAAAATTGAATTTTAGTAAATAGTATTGTTCTTATTTTAATACTATACGGAACAGTCGTTTTATATTTATTTAGCCACACACTGTAAGTATAGAAATCATTATCAATGACAAGCACATACATACATAATGGCAAAGCTAAAGCTTAAAATGTCAAATAAATTTCAAATTCTAAAACTTGGCAGTCAGTTATTAATTAAAATACAAATGTATGTATAAACATATCATATTACATATTAATTACTAAATAAAAAGCAAAAACACACTTCCCTTCTATTTGCCTTGAAAAAAAGGCCTGTTGTTGCTGGCTCTCAAACACTCAATTCACTCAATCGCCTTCGATGAGTTTCAATTGTAAATTTGACTCTTCAATTTGTTGGTTATTGCGACGTTTTGTTTTGTTTTCTGTTTATTTTGTTTTTTTTTTTTTGTGTAATAAGTGCAGCTGTTCGTTGTTGTTTTTTTTTACTCTTTTAATATGTGTTTGTTTTGGCATGTGGAAAATTCCTAAACAACTTACGAAAACAATAAAAGAGCTAGAGAGTGAGAGAGAGGGAGAATAAACAATTAAAGTTTGCCTGACAATGGCATGTATTATAAATAAGGAAGAAGCAGATAAGAGAGAGAGAGAGAGAGAAAAAATAGTTGAAATGATAAAAACTTAAAACAAAACAATAAATTTAAGAAATTAAACAAAAAAGTAACGGACATTGTAAGGAGCAAAAAACGCGAATTTAATTAACAAACATCATAAACAGTAAGAGAGAGAGAAAGAGAGAGTCAAGTCTCGTAACTGCAAACGACTTGTGAATACAATAAAATAAATTAAAGAAATTAATAAAAGAGAGGAAGAGTGTGTGGTAGTCGTCTGTAAGGACAGAAGAAAACTTGTTTCACAAAAACTGGTTTGTGAACAGAACAAAGTAACACAAAAAAAAAAACTAGAAAACTTTTCTAATGTTAAACATTTCATAATAAAAAAAAAAAAAACAAAACAACACAAAACATGTTGCTTATAATGAAAAAATACAATACAAACAGCAATGAAATGAAAACTTATTATAATAATAACGTCATCATTAACATTGTTATTAACACCAATATTTGCAGACTTGGCTACAAATGTTTATGTAGTATAAGCATATATACATACTACCTATATAAATAAGTACTCTCTTTAGCTTAAAGATCCGTTTATCTTGTTTTGTTTTGTTCTCATATTATAATCATGAGAAAAGTTCACATTTTTTTTGCTCTTTTGTTTGTTAAAATTTGATTTTCTCTGTGTTTTCTACTTATTTACAAAAACTACATACACTCCCCTTTTTGATTGTTGCTTACATGCATGTAAATGCTTATACATACATAAGTATGTCGTTTGTAGTTGTGTAGTCAGTCATTCAATCACTCACTCACAAACTTACTCACCCAACCAGTTGTTTGTGTTCATTTAGTCACAAACTATTGCATGTGACCACCATATTTACAAAACAAAAACTTCGCTTACAAACCTTCTTTTCTCAACACCAACACCCCCCTCTCAACCTCCCTCCACCCATCTAACGCCAACAACTACTTCTTTACTACAGAAACAATCATAAAAACTTTATATAAAATAAAATAAAAAATATTTACAATACCTCTGTTTGTATACTTTGTGTGTATATCACAGTTTAGAAACAGAAAACAAGAAATTAAAGATAGAGAGAGAGAGAGAGAGAGAGAGAAAAAACAGGCTACAACAAAATTGGAAAACTAGGTTATTGGCGCACATCAACATTTTCTGTGTGCTTTTTTCTACTCATTGTTGCCGTTTTGTTATTGCCATTGCTGTTGTTGTCGTTGTTTTTGTTTCATTTTTTTTGTTTTTCCATTTTATGGTAAATCTATGCAAGTGCTTAAGTGTATATGCATTTTGTTGTTTTTTATTTTTTCAAAATTTTTTTCCTTCTTTTTTATTTATCTCATGCATGCATGTCCATGCATTAAATAGTCGTAAATACAATACGTATGCATGTTTTACACACCACTAGTTGAGAAATATTGTTGTTTTATCATTGTGTTGTTATTGTTATGGTTTTTTATTTTGTTATACTTTTTACTATGATTTTAGTTGTTATTCGATTTGTTACGATTTATAATTATTGAGAAACAAAGAAATAGGAAAACCAAATAAACTGAAATACAAAATGCTACTGGAATTATTTAATTGAGAGGCGTTTGTTTGAAACTCCTTTTGTTTTAACATTTCGGCCATTTAAGAGAGCTCAAACGAAAGCACTTTTTTACATTTTAAATTCGAATTGTTCTCTACTTGATAGGCAAGCTACCCGCTAATCTAATCTAATGACACAGCGAAAGTTTAGCTTGAGAAAAGTCTGCACCGTCGTCTGACTGTCGGAAAGTGTTGCTATGGCCCCGTATGGACTTCAACGGGGCAACTAAAGAATGAATTCTCTCTGTAATGCATTATGCGAGAAACGTTAGGGTGTATTTTATGAGACCGAAGAGTACTACGTAATAAAACATGATTATCGTGAACAAATCCTTTTATTTCCCCACGTGCACATTGCGTTGAAGTAACGATAAAACAGGGAACTACAAAGCCACATTGCTGTGGTGATTTAATGAAGCGATAGAGTTACATACGCTCAGCAGGAGCCTCAAATAGTCTTCTCAATACCAACCCATACACCGAAATGGTCGTGCTGTGTGGCTCGTGGTGCCATCTTGTTGAAACCACATGTCGTCCAATTTATAATCTTTAATTGAAAGTTAGAAAATGTCGTTTATCAAGTGGTAATGGTTCTTCCAGAAACTTTTTTCGGAAAAACGCAGCCCGGATGCAATGGGTAATCATTTCTGAATTCTTCTGGATTTTCTTGTAAACATAATGTGAGAAATACACTTCAAAGCTGAAAAAAATTGTGTTCTAGCACCCAATCAGTAAATCAAAGGCGTCATGGCAAAATATGCCATAATGTGTCGTATGGTAGGTAGATCAGAGATATCTACCTTTTGTGGCTTATCCACGGCACTGTCTCTTACAGAAACAACATTTTCGACAGTGCAAACATGCATTGCATTGCTGCACAGGCTTAAGAACATCTTAAATGCTTCTAATCCTTGTAAATTTTTTATAACCTTGTCAACTACGTGCAGAATAGGTCCACTAAAGGTCCGCCACAGTCTAGTAGGTAGTGTGTTGGAATCTTAGATGAGAGACCATGGTTCAAACCCCAGGTCAGACATCTACAACAAAACGAAGTATGAAAAATATACTTCTACGACTTCCTCTTCCCAGATTTGTGGCAAAAATAACTCTGAGAGTAAATAAAAATTGCCATGAAAAAGTTTCTTAAAATTTGTCGTTCGGAGTTGACTTTAAACTGTAGGTCCCACATGTCATGTATAAAATTAACACACACAACATAAGTGGTGTGAGAAGCTAGGTCGTAATCCTGACTGAAGGGTTGTAATGCCAAATTATGGATGTATGGGTGGGTTATTTCGTAAGTGGTTATGGTTATTTTCAGATATATCTGCACACAGTTGGTCACCATGGATTCCTTGCATGATCAAACTTTGTGGATCAAACTGGTTATTAGCACGTACTTCAATTGCAACACAAAGCCATAAATCTTACTTTTACAACGCAAAAAATTACGGATTTTCAAAGCAATTTGTAAAAATCATAATTGATTTCTTTTTATTACACCCTCTTATATTGAAAACCAAATTAATTTTTTGTTTCTTTTTTTAATCACGTTTTACTGTGTTTTTTTTTCTCGCATTGATAAGGTAATATAACCCCAAGAAATTAGATGTTTTTTTTTCTTATTCCGTCTCTTATACACTTCATTATCATGACTTTTGTTTGACAGCAAGAAAATCGGCATACATTTCAAAAGCACGTTCAAAACCAAAAAAAAACTGACTTTAACGCAACGCACTTTAACGCAGTACTTACATATGTAAGTAAGTACGTAAATAAGTACAAGAATTCCATGCGATGTAGATGAAGAGAATGTAAAAACGTGAAAACTAACTACGACATCGTAAAATAATGGTTAATACACGTACAATACAAGGAGTACAGGAAATAAATTTTAGGGTACCCAAATGGTTAAAAGAGCAATTAATTTCTAAGCGACAGAGTTTTGGTCGAACTCCTCTATTTAAGGACTTTATTTGCACCAATAAATACAACCCTAAACCTAATACTGGCCTACATGGCCTGCCTGGTTTATGGTTTTCCACGTATAATCTATTGCATGCCCTAACTTGTACTCATTAATGTAGGCCTTATGAGATGTCAATGCGTGTGTTCGTTTGAGAGTGTATTGTTGTCGTACATAGAAAGAATATGCATGTATGTACGTGTATAATAAACTCAGAAAGTTGGGCCATAAATGCTTGCGTATTCCCAGCTTTGGTTAACCCAAATACTCCAACTCCAGGTCATTTTCTTTAATAAAAATAAAAAGATACGCTTGGCGCATTACGCTTCTTTTCTTTTTTTAATTTTTCTGCCTCTTTTCTGTTGATTTGCTTTCAGACGTGGTGTTCCCATAAAACGTATTGTGGGGCTTATATTCATACATAAGGTACCCTACATTACATGAAAAATAATATGAAAACGTGGGAATATTTCAATGTATTGTATGCCACAAAGACTCCATAGAAAAAGAAATAAAATGCCACATAAATCTTCGTTTGTCTACGAATACTTAGGCTTTTGTAATTCGCAAGAGTGACAATTCTGCCACTGTATTCCTTGTTGCTTAACCTTGGTTGTCTATTCTAACTGCTGAAGCTTCCTCGTCACTTAGGTGACTCAAAATCTTCTAAAAGAGTACGGTTCGTTGCTTAACCTTGGTTGTCTATTCTAACTGCTGAAGCTTCCTCGTCAGTTAGGTGACTCAAAATTTCTCAAATCAAAATTTATTTCAATTGTTAGCCAAACTTAGTCCAACATATCTGGTCTCCAAATTTCAAAACAGCTATGTCCAGCAGTGGACAGAAGGAAAACCAGAGCTCTACTTGAGTTTGACAAGAGAACTGTTCGCGCTCTAAGATGAACACTAATGGCACACTGCATCGTTGACAATTTCGTGACAAGCTTGGTCTGCCCCACCTGGATTACTTCAGAAGCTGCCATGATGTAAAGGAAACACAATCGGTGTAACACCTTTTATGTGAGTGCCCTGTACTTCAGAACAGACGTCATCGGTTTTTGGGTGACAGAACGTTTGAAGATCTGGGCATAGTGGCGAACGAACCACTAAGGGGACTGGCCTGTTTCACCCGAGGCTCACGGTGATTTAAACCCAGCACTAACGGATGATGACAAGGGGGTTTACCTCGCACTGGGTAACATAATGGGCCACATGTTGTTTAACAAACTTTTTCACGATGATTTTTAATCTGTGTCCAATTTATTTCTCATATCCATCGTATAACAAGCTTCTTCGCCTTAATTTCTGTAAAACTCTGCGTATGAAATCTATTTTAGAGGCCTCCACATACAGAGAATGCGTACGGTTGATGAAAGCTTTAAGTCTGTTCGTTGCTGCTATAAAACAGCGAATATTCATGTTGCGAATGATAGCTGTCGCAGCCATTATATATTACGAAGACTTACAAAAGCTTCTCTTGCCTTTGTAGGCCGAGAGTTTCGATAACTGTTCTAGCACTATCGTCTGATATGATTTGTTAAAATACGGTAGGATGTGAGGAAGTGGCAGCTTTGGTAAATCAAAGCTCACTTGAGCACACATTGCTGCGACCCGTTGTGATACCGAAGAACTAACTGAGAGTCAGGGCTTTGCAATTAAAATATGGCACCCCCAGAATGAAACGGAAAGTCTGCTTGAAATGATCGGTCGGTTATCATTAGACTATCGCCCAAGGGTGAAATAAATGGGAGAAGTCTGTTTTTAGATGGAAAGTGGACTATACTCGCTTCCTCGTAAATCGATTTACAATGCCTGTGGGTATAATTCGTTTACATTCAAGCGAAGTCCAGAAGATGCCGAAGTGGCAGAGATGTACCTACTGTCCAATTTAAGCACTTGATTGGTATACAGATTATCGAATTCAGGTCTGGTGAGTTTGGTTATAAAAACAGATTCTTAGTTCACGATTTCCCAGAGGCCAATACATATCTTTCTTTGTCTAACAGTCAGTGATTTGTTTGAGAAAATGAGTACATTTTTGATGTTCTTCGCATTTGAGGGCATTGGCTGGCTGTCTATTTTCTATTGGCCTTACTTTTTATTTATTTTAATTGTTTTTTATATTTATCACTCTATTTGAGCGCAATGGATCGTTCGAGTCACTAGACGAAGAGTTATTTTCACCTACCATAGCTGTAGTCAAACTGTCCGCAGCTAGACATAGTAGAGGTTTGATCAGACATTACATACAAGAAATAGTTTCACGTTTCCATGAATGATTGCCGGTCTACTGGCTATATATTGCTGTGCTTATCTAGAGTCCAGGAAGTCTGTTTATTTTCAGAGCAGGGGCAATAAATGCGATTCCGCAATTGTAATTTTCATTTATGTTACAATCTATGTTAAAATTATCCTCTTCCCTGTTGCTAAATTGCGTGCCCGCAACCAACCTTCCGAAAGTCTTTTTTTTGTGGATTCTCATTATCCATTTAAAATTACACCGTACTCAAAAAAAATCCAAGAGTCTTCTTTGTGGGTTCTCATTATCCATTTAACACTGATTATACCAGGCGTTAAGAATGTCCAATAAATCAGTTTATGACGCTTCTACAGCGCTGATGAGGCCAGAATTTTTTCTTTGAAGAAGGGTACTAACTAGGGAAGTCAATCGGGAAATATCCCGAAAAATCCCCGGATTTCGGGATCACGGTTTCTAAAACCCAAATCCCGGGATTTTTAAAAATCAATCGTGTTTGGAATCCTTACTCCTAACCTTACTTTCTAAATAATTTTGGAAAAATAGAAAAACTTTTCATATGTATGTTCAGTTTGTAAGTACCAACGTAGGGTATAACAAACGGATACAAGCTTAAGTAAAACTAGAACGAAAATTGAAAAAAAAAATACAAAAAAATGGGGGAAACAAGAAAAAGAAACTTAGTAATCTGGGCACACACAACCAGCACACCTTGTAAACTTTAAGATACGAAACAAAACGTACGCAATATGTACGCATATGCATACATACATACATGCCTTGTACGCAATTCACACAACGTTTACACATGTATGATGTGCGTAAGATAGACTGTTTGCTGGTTCTTTGTGTGCCGGAGTATGTGGTTTGTTTTTAATGGCAAGAGTAAGAGAGTACTACTTGAATGCTATTCGAAATTATTTTTAATGTCAAACATTTATACACAACTTTTCAATTGTTTAGCAGCTGGTTACTCTGTTCTGTGCTGTTTTCAGGTTCTTACTTCGTTTCTTCAGTTTCATCTTGCCATTGCCATTAAATACTCGTATTGTATGTGGTATGTTTAGCTTCTAACGTTTGAAGAATCAAACAGAGATACTCGTTTGTTATGGAACATACACAGTTGTATGCCCACATGCTTACATACAATATATTGTGTTGATATTATTGATATACACTGTTGATATGGAAGAAAAAGAAGACAAGCAAATATAATCAAGTTGAACGAAAGAAAAAATGGAAAAACAACAGTTCTTGGGGTAAAAGTTGTTTGTATTCCATACATTTGATCCATATGATCTGTTTCTTAAACAGTGTAAGGATTTCTAAAGTAAAGTTATCACTTCCAAATGCCATTTCAAAGACCGCCAGGAGTGATTTCAGTGTTCGCTTCTATCGTAGTGGTTTTCGAACAAATTTTCTTCGACTTCAGAAGATATCACGACTATAAATTGACGTATGTTGGCCTTTAAATGCTCCAATGGTATCAAATCGAATGATCTTTATGGCCGATCGAACCGCATTACGCTTATAATTCGACTGATGTTGGGTTTTAAATGCTCCAATGGTGTCAAATCGAATGATGTTGATGGCCAATTGACGTTCTGACCGTATAACGATTATAACTTGAAGTACGCCGGTTTTTAAACGCTCCAATAGTGTCAAATCGCACGATCTTGTTGGCTAATTGACGTAGCCTGTACGTAAAATTACTCTTTCTGGAACCTTCTCATGCAATAAAGCCAAAATCGGTACGTGTTGTGTGACATGTAGCACCGTTTTGTTGAAATCGTCCACAAAAATTCGGTCATCATATGATCACAGCGCTCTGATTTGTTGGTAACGCTTCTTCCAGGGTTACTATCGAAACAATACGGTGAAAAAACGACTCCTTCAATCACTTTCTCTAACGAAATGGCTTCTCCAGCTAATGGTCCTTTAGTAGTTCTTTTTAGCTAGAAACCTGAAAGCAAAAATTTGTGCTCGTTGGCTTTATACGAAAAGAAGCTGGAGTGATTACAAGCTACATAGCTGAAGAAAAGTTTATTCAAAAAATTTGCATTGAAAGCCTGTTGCTTTTACACTCAGGCACCATATCTACGGCAAGTGGTGTGAGTTGAACAGTTGTGCGGATGGAAAGGCAAAATACGCTGTAATGAGCCGCAAGCCTAGGCCCTACTGCTGAGAATGCCATGAGATCAACAAATTTTGTTTAATTGTGCCAATTTTATTAACAGAAGCGATAATCTCGGCGCTGGCCGAGTCTCTTCAAACCTTTTTAATCTTGTCAAGCCTTGCATAGTAAGTAGCTTTTAGCGTTGAAAAGTGGCCTAGACGACAGGCAAGCCTCCCCAATAGGCTGTAGTTCATTAGGATAGAGATCACGTGTATAGGTGATGGAAAAACTGTTTTGTTTTCTCAACTTAATGACCGATCAGGCTGTAATTGGTCATTACAACCCTTTTGTCAGGATTACGACTTAGTTTATCACATTACTTATGTTGTGTGTGTTAATTTTATACATAAATGGCGAGACCTACAGTTCCGAACGATTTTATTTCCTCTCAGAGTTTTTGTCAGAAATCTGATGAGAGAAAGTCGCCGAAGAAATATTTCTTCACATTTCGTTTAGTTGGAGATGTTTGACCTGAGGTTTGAACCGAGCTTTACGTCTTGTAAGCCAACACACTTCCTACTAGATTACGGCGACTTAAGTTCTCTACTTAGGACATGATAACTAAGACAACGGCGAATTAAGTTCTCTACTTAGGATATGATAACTAAGAAGTCGAGTTTTTATAGAGGCGAAGAGGTTATCTATAGAGGATAGTCTAGTTTGGCACCCGATCACACCAACACAGTTATTCTGGGACACGACTGATAGAGACCTTCCGCAAATCCGTAATTTCTCAGCAAATACAAGACACTCATGAAGAAGTTCGGACGTCTATACAAAGGTGTTCGATGTGATCATTATGTTCACAGGAAATATTCTGACTCTTCCGGTCTTTATTTGTTTTAGAAACATATACGATTAAATAGATTAACTTATCCGCCCTCGTACGAAATGTCATGATTCATATTTTTGCACAATTTAACGGCGTAACTCAACTACAGTTTAAAAAAATGAAAATATTTTATAATCGTGATATCATTTTCAATCTGGTCACCCTGTAAGGTACTGTTACAGATCTTTGCTTCATATGTGTGTATATCTATGGGCGTGTGTGTGTATTTTAGATGTATTTAACTGTCAAGCGTAGTTCTTCCAAATCAAATAAAATCAAGCTTGTTTAAAAGGCTGTTTTTTCTTCTTCTATGGATGATGTTCAGACGTTTGTTTGTTCTGACTTGTTTTTGTGGCCTGCTGACACAATCCCACTTTTATTACCAATTTTTTTTCCTGTTTTCTGTATTTTTTTTTGTTACTTTTTGCTTTTTAGCTTTCAATTGTTGTTTTACTTGTTGTATTTCTACGAAATGTGAAATCTGTTTGAACAAAAATACAACACAACACAACACAACAAAAAAATAAAGAAGAGAAGAGAAAAAACTTAAATCGTATCGTTAAGACTTAAGGCGTGGTATTTGTTGTTGTTTAGCCAGTATTTAATCTGTTTGGTAGTATAACACACATCACCACCACCGCTACAACCACCACTACTACCGCAACCACCACTCACGTCACTATATCAGAACCAGTATCATGACTAGTTCCAGAGACATTGATGTGATGTGTTGTGTTGTTCTGTTCTGTTCTGGTTTGATCTGATGTTGGTGGTGTTGATGGTAGTTGTGTTATTGAATGTATGTAAGTCTCTCTATCTGTAGTATGCCTTACGAATAAATATGACTTAAGCCCTCAACAGTCACTCAAATCAGTCAGTCAGTTAGTTCGTCCATCAGTCAGTCCTATAGTCAGATTCTAATTTTTAAAATGTATTTTACGTGGTTATTTACGACGTACCATTAAAGGAATATCTTCTGTAATAGCAGGGATGGGTCACATTTATTTTTAATTTTAATGGCTAGTCAGTGATAATAACACAATGACTAGCTAATTTAAAATTTCATATACTTACGAGGGCAGGGTATAAACTTTTACGTTGTTTACATGTTGTAAACGTATTTGGTTTAGATACATTTCATTTCTTTTTCAGGTAAAAGCAACAAATCAAAATGTAAATAAAAAATAATAAAAGATCGTGATTTTTGTTTACTAAAATATAGAACAAACTCCATCTTCAATTCAGTTTCAAAGATGTTTCTTTCATGTTACGAGTTCACAGAGAATATTACTGATCTAACCTACAAACTTTCAAACATTTTGTCCTCTGTAACTCAAACAGTGTAATTTCGTCTATAGCTATCAATGGCAATCTTTTCCCACTGAGGCACATACTTCACTGTCCGGTTTCGCACTTTCAAAATTGCTAACAGCTTAAGAATTTTTTTTGGGGGGCAATATAAGCATTCGAACGCAAGACCAATGTCCCAGCAGATCTTCCTCTAAACACATTTAAACTTTTGTTGGCTATTCCAACAGGAAGCTCCGAAATTTGTACAGTTGATAACTGTTATCTATTTTGCCAAATCACCATGGACGACCATAGATAACGACGTGTACCTGCTAGTTGAATAGATTCTGCAGCAGTTGACAGCTGACCTTAATTTTCATTTTCAGCGATGAGGATCATTTCTGGATGAATAAGTACGTAAACAAACAAAGTTGTCGAATTTGGAACGATACCAATCCACATAAGATCCAAGAGCGTCCAATATATCCCGAAAAAGTCACTGTGTGTTGATTTTGGACTGGTGGCGTCAGCAGTCCATATTTATTTGAAAAAAAAAAACATTGCCCCGGCCATCATTGTCGATGCTTAACAACTTATTTTGTCCTGAATTGGATGGTCTGAACATCAGCGACATGTGATTTCAATATGTCGGCACTATAAGCCGCACAGCTCATACTGGGTATTCTGAAAGAGCGATTTGACGGCATAGTTATCTCATGTAAAGGAGATGTGAACTGGCCAACGAGATCGTGCGATTTGTTTCCGTTAGCCTTTTTTTTTGTGGAGTTTTATTAAGTCGCAGACGTATAAACTAGAAATCGTTCAAATTCAGCCAGATTCATGGGTCAGAGTTATTATGTTGCGAATGCGCGAAACCCAAAATGTTATATTCCACACATAATGGCATCAATATGTCTTTCAAACGAATAAAAATTTCGTTGATATCTCACATACACTTCGGTTTATTAAAATTTAAAGTTTGGGAGCCCTTAAAAAGACCCTTTGTAGACACCGAGGTGTCATCTTCTCCTCAAACATATTGCTGAGCATGTACCCAGGACAATATGTGAAGAACAGTGTCTGCAGAAGTCGTTTTCTCTGTGTCCAAAACTAAAGCTCCTCAGCCGAGTGCTCACAAAACAATGTTTAGAAATGATTCCTACAAACATACTAAGCGTACGTCTTTAGAGTTTCAGCAAACTTTTCATGCGTCCTCTATCCAGCTTTGGCCAGAATGCACAACTGCATTGTCTATTATAGGTTCACAGGTTTTTAAAGTAGAGAACTTATCAGAGAGTTTGATGGTTTTACCGCGCTTAACGAATGTATTCGCTCTACAACTTGCCATGGTTCGTTACTTAAATAATATGAATATCATACCGTTCCGCTAACTCATTGTGAGAACTGCGAAAGTTATATACCATCCTGGAGGTCGTAATGTTAAAACCCAGGGCTTTGATAGTCTGGCTTCTAAAAAGTATGGTTAGATTCCTTTCGGAGATATTTTTGCCCCTAAAAATACTTACTTGAAGTCGCCATAGCTTAGTAGGTAATGTGTTGTCCTATTAGAAGCGAGCCCATGGTTCAAATCTCAGCTGCAATTTCCTCTCAGCAGTCGTCTCTCTCTCTCCAAGAGTAAATAAAATTCCCTTGAAAAATTTCTCAAAACAATCTGTCGTTCGGAGTCGGCTTAAAACTGTAGATCACGACGCTCATGGATAATATTAACACACACACAACATGGGTGGTGTGAGAAGCTGGGTTGTAATCTTGACTAAGGGGTTGTAATGACCAATTAAGTAAGTTATAGCCCTCATCGCAGTCTGCATTGGCCTCACTTACGCCTAGAAAACGCTGCTAGTGATCCAGTTGCTTTATGGACCGAACTATGCCAATCGATACTGAAAAATACTAAGTGTTTCCACTTAGCCTGGAAACACAGTGCAAATCGGAACAGAGTCGTTGACTCCGGATTTCTTTTTACTACACCTGATATTAACATAAATTGTTTTCCTTATTAAATCTTCAATGGCAATACACCCATCAACAAACAAATCCGACTTAAATCCTTGAATAATTTCAGTGGCGCTCTCTGGTTGGCACATTTTTTTTTGGTTTTCTAATGATTTTTTTTTTTAAAGTTCTACTCTAAAATGGCCTGAATTGATGCGGTGCATATATATGTATGGATGTATGTTTGTTTATAACTGTACGTATGTGGTGTGTGTGTGTAGGTTGCCTTTACCAACTTGCCTATTCCAAGTTGACATTTGTTACTCTACAGCTTTATTTTTTATGATTTTATGTCAAGATATAACGATGGCACTGGGCCAGTATTGCGTAGTTGTTTTACGTTCTTGTTTTGCCTGTTGACGATGTCGTATCATTTAATAACACTTGGTGTTTGTGTGTGTGTGTGTAATGAGTGTTGGTGAGTGTTTGTAATGAATAATTCAAGAAATGGCGCGCATAATGATTTTTTGTGGGCAATTTTCACATACACTAACACTTAATCAACTAATGGCATACATTCACACACACACATACACAGAGATATTGTGTGTAAGAGATAGATACTACACTCCCATAATAGGCTGACAAGTAATTTGGGTCATTTTAACGGTTTTAAAATTTTGTGTGTAAATATTTAATAAAAATTTGAACAGAAGACCACTGAACAGAAAACAGAGCGCATCTCTTTAAAAATTTAAAAAACAAAAATTAAAGTCAAAGTGTCAAAATGTCTAAATTTTCATCGGTCTATTAAAATTTGTAAATTTTGCCACCACCTTCTGCTCCTCTTTCTACTCCTAGTCTTGTGTGAAATGTTTTTCAAAAAAAAAAAAAAAAACAAGAAAAACAGAAGAATTAGTATAACAAAGCGTTGGCTTTGTTCACTTAAATATCGATTGTTGTTGCTTGTTTGTTTTTTTTTTCTTCTGTTTTTCTCTGTTTTTTTATTCGATTTCTATATTTTCAAGACTTGTTAATTTTTACCCACAGCTTTAGTTATAGTAGTTAGTTACACGTTCGTTTGCTGCTATCAACAGCGATACTTTTAGTCAAGTCACACATGCTTTTAGAAGGCTCTCTCGCCCCCTCACACACACACTCCATGTGCATGTGGACGGACTTGCAATGCAAACCGACAAAAAAACTTTCAATATTTTCAAATGTTCAAAGTTTAAATTGTAAACAACAACAGCTACAACAAAAACAAACAACAACTACAACAGCAAAAAAGACAAGGCAGAGGAGAAAAAAAACTGGAAAACCTTGAAATGCAAACGTTTGACTAATTGTTTAGAATTTAAAAAAAAATGAATTTTTTTCACATTCGTTCATTCGTTAGTTCGTTGTGGCAGCACAGCAATTGTTGTTAAAAAGCTTTGTTTAGTTGCTCCGTTCAATTGGTTGTTGTTTTTTTTTAATTTTTCAAAAGCATTGAAAACATTCACATTTATTTTAATGTCAGGTTGCCAGATGTTGGAGCTTTTCTTTATTAATTTTTTTTGTTGGGAAACTTTATTAAATTATAATCAAATTCTACTCAACACTGTGGATAACCTAGCATGGACAACCATGAAAATGGAATCACAAGGTAGCAGTAGAAAACGAGGGCTTCTGCTCACTCACGAACTGGACAAACTCTATTCAAAACTATAGATGGCCTAGCATGGACAGCCATGGAAGTGTAATTCCAAGATAGCAGAAGAAATCTAAGGCCCCTGCTCACACATGAAGAAGACAACGGGATTGCAAAGTGGCAATGGCGACCAGGAATGAAATAAAACTAATGCTTGACGTTTGATGTGAAACGCATACTTTTAAAATGCGCGCATGCTATTTGGTATACTATTTGGAGCAATACAGATGGGTCAAGAACGCATCTTAGAACAAAAGCAAGAATTCATGGTCCCAGAATAAATTAGGTCGAGCCCATGGGAAATCTCGTGGGTATCTTTCAAATCGATGCCTATGCCATCAAAAGATGTGCTCAATTCAACTTCTATAGGACGCCAAATGATAAGACATAGCAATACTATCTCATAGCCAGGCTGCCATTCGAGCATTTGCCTCTTATCGAGTTAAATAGAAGGCTATATCGGCTAGATAGCGAAAATAAGATTATCGTTTGTTGGGTGCGATCATGTAGCAATTCTCAGCAATAATAAGTTCCTGAGGAGGGGAAAGACTAGAAAGCAAAGCAATACTATTCCACAGTCAGGCCGCCTTTCGAAAATTTCCCTCTTATAGAGTTAAATCGAAGATAGTATGAGGCTGTCTGAAGAAAGGCTATATCGGCTAGATAGGGAAAGTAAGGAATTCTCGATAAGTATGTTGACGAGCTTGCGGAGGAGAGAATTTCCAATCTTCTATGGAGTAACAGCGAATGTTTGGAAAGGCATACTCAACGCAAGGGAGGATAGAAAGAGGCCAAATGGGTTTTGAGGCAAGCGAAACTTTTGTTAAGAAACTAAAATAAGAGGAGATCTGAGTGATGTGTCAGGCTATGTAACCGAAACAAAGACTCTTCTCAAACCAAGTGAGTTTTCAGGCAAGCTACAAACTACAACTATGTGTGAGATTTTACGTGGGTACCTATCCGTGTGGACCTAATCCCACGGTGCTCTTCGCACTGGGTGAAAAATAATGCGTCTACCAACGCCCCCACATACCGCAAACACTCGCTGCAACCCTGGATGTGGGTAGCAATTTGAAGTCATGGTGTGTTGGACATGACTTCCCTGTTGTTTTGGGGTCGGAGACCATCTAAACTCCTTCAATGCGTTAAGAGTGTAACGCCACACCGTACTGACACACTTCCCGCGATTTTGGTCTAAACCACAGCCACCACGTCGCTCCCACAAGGGGGCCTCACCATTTCCGGGCAGGGACAAGTCCCTGGGGCTCCCGGCACCCGTGGCACCAGATTAAGACCTCTGGTCAGGCTTCGCAATCAAATAAACCAGACTGCTGCCAGTTGAACCCCAACTAGTTCCTGACTGGTAGCAGCACCCTTAGTCGCCTTGTACGACAAGTATGGTGATCACTGTGGTAGTATTCTATTCCCGCTACCACAAACTACAGTAAGAGGAAATCTCAGTCATGTATCATACTATTCACGAACAACCAGTGTTTTGACAGGGCACTGTAGACTCAGAAGTCGAAGTCGCCGTAGTCTAATAGGTAGTGTATTGGCTTATTAGGCCTTGGTTCAAACCCCAGGTCAGACATCTCCAATCAAACAAAATATAAAAAAATATTTCTTCGACGACTTCCTCTCAGCAGATTTCTGTCAAGAATTCTGAGAGTAAAATAAAATTGCCATGAAAAGGTTTCTCAAAAAATCTGTCGTTCGGTATCAACTTTAAACTGTAGGTCACGCCACTCATGTGTGAAATTAACTCACACAACTTAAGTGGTGTGAGAAGCTAGAGAAGCTAGGTTGTAATCCTGACTTAAGGGTTGTATTTACCAGCCAAAGAAAAAAGTCTACATGCACTGGTGTATGTAGACTTTTTCCCATCAGAGTCAAAGACTCTTCTCAAATTAAGTGGGTTTTCAGGCAATCGAAACTATTGTTGGCTAACTACAGTAAGAGGAGATCTCAGTCATGTATCCGCCCAGTCTTTTGACAGAGCACTGTCGACTCCGGGTACACTTATCCAGAATGGGGGATATTTCGAGACCAACATGTAGCTTCTGTGATGATGAGAATAAATTATTCGAACACATTATTGAAACCAGCGGAGCATTAATGTATCCCAGGAAAAAAAACCTGGGTGCAAGTGCTAGGTAGGAAATTGTCATTATTGACACCAGATGGCATTCTGAATTTTTCTCATAGCGATATCCTATAAAGCTTGAGGGGAGTACAAGAGGTCGTATAGACGCAAACCAGCAATAATGGTCGTATGTTCGATATTGGAACGACAGGATTAAATATGTATACGCAATTTACTGAGGATTAAAGACCTTTAAAATCTGGGGCAGTTAATCGACGATAACTTGCCCCGTGTTGGTTTTTAACTGCCCCACCACTAGTAGAATCAAAGGAGAATGGTAGCAATAGAGAGACTAACAATAACCCAATGATATTTTATTTCTCCATAAAGCTTTGAATGTTCAAACTGAATGGGCGCCATAGTAAACTAGTAACGTGCGTTAGAAAGGTCAAACAACATCATAAAAGCCTGCTTTTATCGGTCTTCTTGCAAAGGCTAAAAGAGTATCTGAGTGTTTTGAAGTCGCCGTAGTCTAGTAGGTAGTGTGTTGGCTTATTAGACGCAAAAGTCTGGATTCGAGCCCCAGGCCAGGCATCAAAGACAAAATACAAAAAGTATTTTTTCGGCGACTTCCTCTCAGTAGATCTCTGGCAAAAACTCTGAGAATAAATAAAAATTGCCATGAAAAGTTTCTCAATAAATAAAAATCTGTCGTTCGGAGTCGACTTTAAACTTTAGGTCCCACCACTCATGTGTAAAATTAACACACACAACATAAGTGGTGTGACAAACTAGGACGTCGTACAATGGGTCAATTCGACCTCCGGGTACTGTACTTGTCTTAATTGACAAGTACACATCCTCTAACCTAACCTAGCCTATCTGAGTGTCATGAAAAAATATTCTCAAACCTATTGTTTGAATCGACATTAAAGTGTAGGTGCTACCACTGAAGGATAAAACTAAGACACACAACATAACATGAGTGGTGAGAGTAGCTAGGTTTTGATGCTGACTAAAGCTTTTTTAATGGCCAACAACAATGTATGTATGTTAGTCTTATCATCTCGTTTGATCTCCCAAAATATTTGATCGACAATAATTAATAAAATTCTCCGGCATCTCTGCCTGTACGTTGAGTAGATCAAAGTAAAAGCGTCCGTCTGTCATCACCATCAACGTCCGTCTCTATACACTACTCTCGTACTTGTTCGTTCGATAGAAGAATATTATGAGCATGAGCGAAGTGAGGTTTTCTGAAAACGACGCTGCTGCTGCTGTTTGTTTTAATAGCTTTCGCGATCGAAGAGGTAGGTGAAGAGTCTTATTTTTTTTCATACAATAATTATATTCATTAAACAGACATGTTTGCGTTTTGTCTTGTATTGTTTTTGTTTTTATTCTCTGATTTTTTTTCGCCACATTTTTTTTAAATGTTCTAAAGTAACTGATAGAATAATTCTTTGTTTGAGGTTTTTGTGTTGCAGTTTTGTTAGTTCCACGCTACACTATTCGAAATGTCATGTTTTCTAATCATTGTATAGAGGATGTGTATCAGTGTGTGTTTGTACATATATACTAAATAATAAATGTACATATGTATGTACATTTGTTTTATATTTTTAATAAATATATTTACACAATATATACTACAAACCATATGTAGTAAATGTGGGGAGAAAACAACTTTTATGAACGAGTGCTTTACACTAAAAGCTATTGATTGTGAGTAAAAATTCTATTCAAAAATATATGGGGGAAATGAATTTTGTGTAAATATTTCGTATGAAAATTATCAATTTTTTTTTTAAATACGTACGAAAGTATGTACATAAGTGTTTCAAAATCAAATCATTGTTCAAATAGAGGAGAGGAGATAATATTTTCTGAAAATTTACACACTGACTGATATGATTTCAGATGTCATGTTCGAAATTATTATTCGTTAGAAAATTTGCCAAGTTTTTCGCACATATTGCAAATGGTTTGCTTAAATTGAAACAGGCTGTGGGGAGCTGTATTCAAATTGCAAATGTTTGATTTTGAAGACCTTACTGAAGGCCCTTTTAAACTAGTTGTGCTTAGTAGGGATATAAATATTGTTACATACATTCTATGCTATTGGCTCTTCAAGCAGGGCCTTTTAAACTATGACAGTTGATAGCGGTCATCTGTCAAATTAGTTGTCATTTATGCAGTCTATTTTGCAACATCACTATGGACGCATATAACATTTAATAACACATACAAATAACAATCTTTTATTTTTTAAAAGGGTTTTCTGTTCGAGTAACATACCGCGTACTTCACCCATTTTACAGGCACCACAATTGCTCCTAACATCGCCGTAGTCTAGTAGGTAGTGTGTTGGTTTATTAGACGTGAGGCCACGGCTCAAAACCCAGGTCAGATATCTATCTATCAACAAATCGAAACGTGAAAAATATTCCTTCGGCGTCTTCCTCTTAGCAGATTTATGGCAAAAACTCTGGGAGTCAATAAAATTGCCTTCCAAACTTTAACAGTTAATTACGGTCATCTTGTTGAACCTACATCTCTATTTTGCAACATCGCCATGAACGGATATAACATTCAACAACACGTGCAAGTATTTTTTGTTTTATAAAAATGGATGTTCCATTCGCGTAATGTACCGCGTACATCGCATATTCTAGAGAAGACTATTCGCAATGTAGTGGTTCAGTCAACGATCGACCAACACCCGCACACCGATGACACCCATCGAAAACATCGCCGTTGCCCGTGAAAGTGTGCAGAAGATTTCAAGGCAGTCCCTTAGCAAATTTCGCTTTCTGACTTCGACCTGCACTCGTATAAAATTCATCTGAAGCAGTGATTGAAGGTAAACTACCATATACAATGATGTGTGTTCGCTTAATAGGCTCTGCGGCAATTAAAAACTGACCCTAATTTACTTTGAAAAACCCATGATGAGACCCATTTCTGGATGATAGCAATCCACATAAGATCCAAGAGCCCTCAATGTAGTCCGAATATGTCACTATTTGATGTGGATTTTAGGCTGGCGGCGACATTGATGTATATTTCTTAAAAAACGATGTTGATCGGGCTATCATTGTTATCGGCGAGCATTATAGGTCGGCGATTATCATCTCCTTTTAGCCTGAATTAAATGATCTGGACACCAACGACTTAAGGATTCAACAGGACATCGCATCGTGCCACTTAGCTTGTGCCACATTGGATACTCTGCACGAACGATTTAGCAATATGGTCAGCTCACATGGAGGTGATGTGAACTGGCCTCTGAGATTGTGCAATTATGGTCATTGCGTCCGTATTTATATATATTTATTTATATTCTATGACGGATGACATTAAAGAAAATGGAGCTCATATGACGAAAAAAGAGTTGTAGTTTCATCAGGACAATGCAAAAATTTAAGCAATTTCTATTGCGTTGGTTAAAACCAATAAAATTCCAGTTTCTTCATCTCATTAATATTTTTTCCCCTACTAAGGGGGGTGATTTAGCTATTGCAACAGGTTCTGGAATAATATGGTTGCCATATGTTATTGCCATCTGTAGAAAATGTATTGAATTGTTGTTTTGAGTGTACTGTTGAGGAACTTCGATAATTGAGTTGTACTCTTTCACAAGAGATGATGCCCTGACATTCCCTTGATCTTTTTATTGAGGCTGTGCTTTCGGGAGGATGACGAATTACTTTTACTACTTAACTGTGCCATTGTTGGGACGTAAAAAAAATT
The DNA here is from genome assembly GCA_958299815.1 of Sarcophaga carnaria. Classification (NCBI taxonomy): domain Eukaryota; kingdom Metazoa; phylum Arthropoda; class Insecta; order Diptera; family Sarcophagidae; genus Sarcophaga; species Sarcophaga carnaria. The sequence continues at coordinate 20,284,406 of OY283153.1, read as the reverse complement.
GCTTGCTAATCTGTTTGAATTTTGAATGTTTGATCGCCTTCATAAGTATGCACTTTTGAAGTGTTTCAATTCAGTAAATAGTACCACAATCTAGAAAAGTACCGAATTTTAATTGCTTTAAGCTTGTTTTTATTATTTTTTTTTAACTACAATTTTTCTTTTCATGTCAATAACTTTTTTCCACGTTCTATAGTTGTTTATAAGAAAAAAAATTTTGGTTTTTTTAATAATAAATAACACGAGCGCAAACATTAGAATGAACAAATAACCGCTTATATACAGAAATTTTAATTTGTTTCTATAACAATTCAATTATTGTTAATAAAAATTAAAACAATGTAATGAATTTCAATTAATAATTAAAAATAATAATGATAATATAATATAATAACAATAACAAGTTAATAATAATTAGAAAGCGAACTACCTTCCCTGCAGTAAAGGGAATCATTAATTATTTCAATAAATTTTTTTGATTGATTTTTTAGTATAAAAAAAATATTTCGAATATAAATTGTTAATGAAAGTTTTAATTATTTTTTTATAAATGTTTAAATGCAACCAAATTATGATTGAATGCCTAAACTTAATCATCTGGATTGAAAGCAACTGAGGAAATATGTACAGTATTCTCCGGATATAATGATTTTCAAAAATGCTCGCAAGACAGTGCTTATATCCGGGGAACACTGTACTCACTAATGAGCGTAGAACCTAACCACCTACCGTAACTTTTTTGTTATATTTTATTAGGTATAGTAAACAGAAAACTAGATAATTTTTTTTTTTAGGAAATTTATGACTTCATTTAGCGTATTTGATATGACTCCATAAGGGCCGAATGTATATCGTCTTGTTCGATAATTTTTTCGTTATGCTTCTCTTGTGGAAATTTATTTGCTGTCGGCAGTTCCAATTGCGGGCATAGTGATTTTTAATTAACACATATAACATAGGTTAGGTTAGTACAGTACCCGGAGGTCGAATTGACCCATTGTGGCGTGAGAAGCTAGGTTGAAAACCTGACTGAATGGTTGTAGTGACCAATTATGTATGTATGTATGCATACCATGATCCTGGCCTTTTGAATGCGGCGCAATGCTTGTTTTGTGGCGAGATTTTCCCGCAAAACTTCTTGATTTACTTGGACATGTGGACTGCAATTAAGTCCCGTACAAAAGTCTCTTCGACATCCGCGTATTTCTCGCTAAAATTTCGTATTATTCGTAGGTCATTTTTATATGGAACTCTTATATTGTCGGTAGTTGCATTGCTGATGAACTGGTCAAAAAGGGTATGGAGCTCACAATCTCCAACACCTTACAGAGCTTAGGTTTCCGATTGCCTAGGTATTATTGAGTTCTCTAAGTATTCTCCGCTTGTTTTATAGGAAGGCTAAAATTCGTTGACAGCAAGAGTGTCCCATAATTGCCGTTCCCACGGACCACTATTTTATTCAAAGGCATCGCGATTGACTTGGCATTCCACCAAAAAACCTTATGAGGCATTACCCTGTTTTTGCATGATTTATTTTGTAATCAATATGGTGTCGCTTAAGTAATGTTTGATACCCGAGGGGGGGTTCGCCATCTAATCTAATCTAAACGAAGTAGTGCCTGGTGCAGACTATAATTGTAGTGGTTAAGGACCTCTGAATCGAACTCTCAAATACTCACACTACTTTGAAGGCAGGTTCGTTTCTTTTATAGAACGTTTGATCCTCGGGAGGGGTTTGTCACCTAATCTAATTTGAACTAAGCAATTAGAACAGGATAATAAAGTGCAAGACAAGCAATATGATTAAGAATCTCCTAAACAAACTCTCAGAGCAGCACACTACTCTCGCTATTGATGTGTGTAGCTTTAAAGTTGTGCTGGGAAAACACAATCCTTACTTCAGTTATAGGTTGCATTGATGCCCGTTATGAGTATGACTGTAGAGGAATCACTGCATTGTCACTGTGACCGTTTTTGACTGAGTACATACATATATATAATGCAGACCACTCCATATCTCGCTATTGATGTGTGTAGATTTGAAGTTGTGCTGGGGAAACACAATTCTTGCGTCATATATAGCTCAGTTATGGGTTGCATAGATGCCCGTTATGAGTATGGCTGTAGAGGAGTGACCGTTTTTGACTGGGTACGTATATAATGCAGACCACTCCATATCTGGAATAATTGCATTCCTATATAGTTCTTGATGGCGTATAACTGGATATTCTAGCATTTAATTCTCAATTGACTATCAGTAAGGATATTAAAGTCTCTGTATGTGAAGTGTATCAAATTATCACTGGTCCAGATCATACATTCTCTATTCATACGTACCAACGCTTGAAAGATCGTATTATGGTTGGGTAGTTGGAGGCTACCGGGTAGTTGGAGGCTACAGTCGCCGTGGTCTAATAGGTAGTGTGTTGGCTTATTAGACGAAAAGCCAGGGTTCGAGCCCCGGGCCAGACATCAAGACAAAATACAAAAATTATTTCTTGGCGGCTTTCTCTCAGCAGATTTCTGGCAAAAACTCTGAGAGTAAATAAAATTGCCATGAAAAAGTTTCTCAAAAAATCTGTCGTTCGGAGTCGACTTTAAACTGTAGGTCCCGCCATTCATGTATAAAATTAACACACACAACTTAAGTGGTGTGAGAAACTAGGTCGTAATCCTGACTGAAGGGTTGTAATGACCAATTATGTATGTATGTATGTAGTTGGAGGCATGTTTGGTGTCTGATCATAAGAGAACAGATTTTTTGACGTGCTTTACCACGATTTAATACTCGTTGTCAATAAGTTCCCTATCTATCTGGAACATAGAAAACTCAAAGCACAACGACCTCTGCAGTCATTTGCAAAATTTAAAACTCATTCCTATTTAAGATACTAGTTTTCGATTACCGATTAGATAAAAAGCTTCATATGTATAATGCATATGAATTCTTTTTATATACAAGTAAAGCATACATACATACGTACATATATGTGTACATATATGATTATATACATATAGTTTATTTAAATATTGATAATAACAATTAACCAGAAAATGAAATCGAAACAAAATTAACAAAATTTTGTCTAGACAAACATACACATCCATAGGCAGGCATCGTTAGATAGTCAGTTTTCTATTTTTACGTTACGTTATGTTACGTTAACATTTGTTCACTTAATTGTGCTTATTATTATTAAAATGGGGAGGGAGTTAAGCGATAAGAATTAAATTTATTTAAAAAATCATATACTATCATATACAGAACCTATCACTACATACCCCATGTGTTTTATATAAATTGGTTCATATTTAAATGGCTATTAATGGAATCCAAAGCAAATTGTTGAGCGCATCAGCTTAATGGCACAAGACAGCGTGGCAAATTAAATAATGTGTTACGTTTTTTACAATTTTTAAAAACGAGTATTTCCTGTGGTTGCCAGTTTCCAGTGAGTGGGAGATCAATACAACACTTTCTCGCCACCACAGAATGCCAATGCCTTCGGTTTTAATCGTTCTAGCAAACCGGAGTTCAGTAAGGAAATAGAAAGCATTTTGAAATTGTGATGGCAATTGTGAGCACATGATTTACTCAGCAAATAGGAGAAAACGAAGTATATCAGCAAAATAAGAAAGTGAAGGAGAGGATCGATACGGAAAGTGCCTTCCGACTAAAGCCGTCCTTTTGCTTACTTGCTTAATGGATCATTACATTCCTTTAGTCAGGATTACAACCTAGCTTCGACCATCACCCATGTGTCGTAATCTCAAAACGACAGGCCAAATGCTTTTCATGGTAATTTTATTTGTTTTCAGGGTTTTTGCCAGGAGACTGCTAAGGGGAAGTCGCCTTTTTTTCAAAATGTCAAAGCTGAGGTTTAAACTAGGAAGCCAAGACACTGCCTACCTAGACTACGTCGACTTCATGGTGTAATATGAGAAAAAGTGATATAAACACTTCGTCCCTTATTCCTGTACTGGTGCCTAAAACCATTTGAGCGGCCCTGAGCCAGCAGTCGGCTTGACCACGTACTGTTTATACGCTAAAAGCCATCAGAGCTGTTAAATCCCTTGGGAAATTCGCTGTGTAAACAAAAAATAATGGCTTTAGAGATGAATGCCTTGCAAAAGACCATGAGAAGAACTATTAAGAAAGACTTGGATGCTTTCAAATGCAATCGCTGATAACATGCAAAGAAAAATTTTGTCTAACGATGGAAAAATATTTCCCTTCATTGCAGGGAGTGCAAGTACGATCATCTAAGGATGCATCTAAAGTGTTTCTTTGGGTTGAAAAGGGTCTTCACCCTTGCATTAGTTGTGCTTTGGTGGGGGTGTCTTATACGATAAGGTCATTGACTTGCAATTCTGTGTTCCAAAATCAGCCATGGACTCTCAAGGAAGATTCTGCGCCAGCTTATAAAACTACAACGAACCAAACCTGATCACTAACTTGCACTACTGGGAGCATCACCGGCTGTTTGCTAAGAAACCATTTTGTATGCTGTTGTATAACCAATTAACCGTTCTATGTCCCAAAATCAGCCGTGGACTTTTAAGCAAGATCCTGCGCCACTTCACTACAACTACAACAATAGGGTCAATGACTTTCACTTCTGTGAACATCAGCCAAGATTTACCAAGAGATCGTTTTGGAAACTTTTGTAAAATCTCTAAACGGTTCTATGTTCGAAAATCAAACGTGGACTTTAAAACAAGATTGTGCGCCAGCTTATAAAGCTACAATCAGCCAAACCTGGTTCCGAAAGAATTTATCAATCTTCATTTCCTATGAAGAGGGTAACTACAAACTGGGTGCAGTTTTAGAGCAAAGAGTTTGCCACAACAGATAACCAACGTAGATTTTTTTCAACACAGCCTTGATTCTTGATGTGGCCAAATTTCCAATGAATGTGGTGCGTGCGATTATTGACAATTGGCCAGTCCGGCTTAAGACGTACTTCAAGGCGAAAAATATGAGCCTAATAAGTTGTAATAAGTTTGGCTATTTCCGTTTAAACGAGAAAATTCTTTAACTTCCTAGAAAGCATTGTTAATTTTTTGTTTTCTAAACTTATTTTCAATGAATTTACACGATGTTATGACAGTTTAGTATAGGAATATCGAATCGAGACCCTTTTAGATAATTTTCAATTTCATTCACATACTCGTTTACATTTTATTTAATTGAATTAAATTTTACTTTTTTGTTTTTGTTATTTTTGTGTTTTTTTTTTCTTCTAAATTTATAGTTTATGTGAACAAATTTTAACAGAATGACGCCATTCACACACGATTCGTGTTTATTTTTCTATTTTTTTTTTTTGCCATTTTTGTTGTATCTCTTGCCATTATTGATGTCATCTTTTTTTCAAATGACTTTGAAATTTACCGTGTTTTTGTTAATAAAATAAGAAATTGAAATTGTTGTAGTCTTGCATGGTTTTTTTTTATTTGTAAGATCATGACGGAAACTTAGTCATTACAGTGAATTTTTTTTTTCAGTCATATATATATGTAGTATATATCCTAGATATATGTATGTATAAATATGTGTGTACATATGTATGCATGCACATACAATATATAACATATTTTTGTTGCAATTAAGTTGAGAATATTTTGTATCTAGAAATAAATGAATCTAATGGAATAATAATTACAGATCGACACTATCAGTGTTGCCATAGCCAATAAATTGTTTTTACTAAAAAAAATCCAAAATTTGTTTGTTTGAGATTTTTGGAAGGAACTTCGTAATCAATCCTATTACCAGCCCTATGATTTCAACACAGTTACATACTGGTTTCTTCAACTGCTTTCTTATTTTTTTTCCGTAATCTAGTAGGCAATCGAAAGTCCGTGTTTTAAACCCCAGCTTAGGCATTTCGTACTAAACGAAAGCATAAAAAATTTCCTCGGCAACTTCCTATCATCAGTCTCTTGGCAGAAACTCTGAAAGTAAATTAAAATTGCCATGTAAAATTTCTTACAAATCTGTCGTTCGGAGTCGATGTTAAACTCTAGATCCCGCTTCTCATGGACTGGGTGGTGTGCAAAGCTAGGTTCTAATCTTCACTAAAGGGTCGTAGTCATCACATAAATAAGTAAACTTTCTCCATGTGTGTACCTTCAAATCTATTCTATCCTATCGTCTAATCTTCTTCAGCTGCTTTATTTCTGTGTGTTCAACTCTTCTAAGACGTCCTTGACGTGGAAGGCTGATGGTTTGCTTCAATTACTTCCAATGCTGCATATTTCCGTTTTCAAAACAGGCGTAAAGCAGTTGTAGTCGCCGTAGTCTAGTAGGTAATGTGTTGGCTCAAACCCCAAGTCAGACATCTCCAACAAAACGAAAGAAAAAGAAAAAATATTTTTTCGGCGACTTCCTCTCAGCAGATTACATACATACATACATAATTGATCATTACAACCCTTCAGTCAGGATTACGACCTAGTTCCTCACACCACTTATGTTACATGTGTTAATTCTATACATGAGTGGCGGGACCTACAGTTTAAAGTCGACTCCGAACGACAGATTTTTGAGAAACTTTTCATGGCAATTTTTATTTACTCTCAGAGTTTTTGCCAGAAATCTACTGAGAGGAAGTCGCCGAAAAAATACTTTTTGTATTTTGTCTTTGATGCCTGGCCTGGGGCTCAAACCCAGGCTTTTGCGTCTAATAAGCCAACACACTACCTACTAGACTACGGCGACTTCTAATTTCAACACAGTTACATATAATTTTTTTTCAACTGCGTCTAATAAGCCAACACACTACCTACTAGACTACGGCGACTTCTAATTTCAACACAGTTACATATAATTTTTTTTCAACTGCTTTCTTACTTTTTTCCGTAATAAATGAAAGCATAAAAAAATTTCTTCGGCAACTTCCTATCATCAGTCATCAGGCAGAAACTCTGAAAGTAAAATAAAATTGCCATGTAAAATTTCTTACAAATCTGTCGTTCGGAGTCGATGTTAAACTCTAGATCCCGCTTCTCTTGGACTGGGTGGTGTGAAAAGCTATGTTCTAATCTTCACTAAAGGGTCGTAATCATCATATAATTAAATAAACTTTCTTCATATGTGTACCTTCAAATCTATTCTATCCTATCGTCTAACTCACTCCTCTAACACGTCCTTGACGTGGAAGTTGCCAATCTAATACGTCCTGATAATTTTTTTCAGCTGCTTATAGTTCATATTTCCATTTTCAAAGGAGTTTTTTTTGTATTCAAATGAGGTGTAAACCAGTTGTAGTCGCCGTAATCTAGTAGGTAGTGTTTTGGTTTATTAGACGTGATTCCACGGTTCAAATCCCAGGTCAAATATCACGAACAAAACGAAATTTGAAAAATATTTCTTCGGATTTCTGGCAAAAACTCTGAGAGTAAATAAAATTACCATGAAAAAGTTTTTCAAAAAATCGACCTTAAAAAATCGACATTAACACACACAATATAAGTGGTGTGAGAAATTTGGTCGTAATTCTGACTGAAGAAATCTCCCAGAACTACATATGAAGCATCAAGCCCCGAAGCCGTCCAGAGTTCTGTGCTCTTTACAATTCCCTTGTCTCTGTTCTCAGTGTCTTCCTGAAACATTCGCCTGACCAGCTTTCAATGTCGTTGTAGCTCCAGTTGTGGCAGCGATTTTTGTTCTCTCTCGGTTATGTTGAATCTGGCAAACCGTTAACCGGCTCTCCACTATTACTTGGCACAACTTGGTAATTTGAATTTCAACAGTTGCTATGCAGTCTGAAACCTGCACGACATTCTTTGGCAAATCTATTTCACTCGCAAATTATGAGTTCCGCGGTTCATCGATTCGGTTCGCCACGCGGTTTTTTAATTCATATTTCCCTAGAGGATGTAAGAGCACATGTCCATTCGCCATTGTTATCGATAAGGCGTACATTGCGAACTGAGTGAGAGAACAGAACAAGTCTTACGAAGAAAGGTTGATAAAAACAATTTTGAAACCGCGAGCAAACTTACAGGTTTAAACGTTTAAATTCAACAGCAAGTCTGATGGTTTGTATGGTAGTCCTCTTATCTCTGTTAGGCTGTCTACTAGTCCACTAGGCAAACGTAGTTATTGGCAGCTGATAACTTCTGGTATCAGAATCGGAATTTTCAAAAGATCGAATTTCCAGAATCAGAGAAAAAAACACAAAATTTGTTTAATTTTAATACAAAAAAAAAAGATTTGTTTTAATTTAATTATTCGATCACTACTAAGTTATTAAAATCGAAAGCAATTTGTTTACAATTCAATACCAGTATTGCTGCTGATCCATGGCAAGTAGCTGGTAAGACGAGTAAAGGATTGTGGATTACCAGCGGTACAACTGACAGTAGTGAAAGACATCAGTCCTATTTGAGTGTTGGTGTCTGCCAAAACCAACGGACCGCCAGAATCACCATCGCAAGCGGAAACACTGTCTTCACCAGAAACACAGATCTGACTGGAGGGAAAATTTGTTTCATAGGTTTCGACACATTCAGAATTATCGATGACTTTCACGGAGGCCCATTGCAAATCCGGGGTATTACCGCTGTCATCAGAAGTATAACCCCAACCGGTAGCAATGGCATCATCGTCAATGTAAGATGGGTAAGAGTCTGAGATGGCAGGCAATGTCACGGGTTGAATATTATCAGCATAGGCAATGGCTGGGACCTTGATTAAGCCGATGTCGTTCAACAAAGTTTCGGTGTCATATTCATCGTGGATAATAAAATCCTCCTTCTCAACAGTGACTTCTAGTTCAATCGCCGTAAAACTGGTAGTACCAAAGTAAACGCTAACTCTTTCTGAGCCTTCGATACAGTGGGCAGCAGTCAATACATATTCCTCGCTAATTATTGAACCACCACAGACGTGTGAAGAGCCATCCTCCATTTCAAAATCCAAACCAACTTGATAGGGGAATTGGCCATTTTCAGCATTTTGACCATTAGTGATGCGTCCCTCTTTCTCATGCTTCAGTGCAGCATTGCGTAGATCGAAGGCAGACGCGGTGGCCAAAGCTAAAGCGAATATAACTAAGAATTTCATGTTGCTTCCAGAATGTGTACCCTAAACAACTGATACTTTTCCTTACCAAAGCGATCCGTTTATATAGTGTGCAATCATATCACTTTATTATAGTCGCTAACAGGGATAACAAAATTTTCTGTTTCAAAACAACACGATAAGATATGCACGGGTCCAGAAATAAACAAATGGTTTTAGGTGACCCACTACCCCTTATCTCAATTGTTTGTTATCGAAGACAATTTTATTATGTTTCTAATTAATTTTGCTCCGCGCGTTTTGTATTAATTTATTGGATAGGTTTCTAAGTGGAAGAATAAACCTTTAGTAGCGGTTTTAGGCAAGCAAAAATGTGCACTCGTTTACAGTGCACCACGATAGTAGAGGAGCTTTATATGAAAAGCTTGTGTTTGTAATGATTACTGGTTACTGTTCCTGGTTTCATTTGCTGATGAAAATCAGCATATCTAGGGCGTTGTGCATGGTCAGGCAGCTTTAATTGTTACGTTAATTTAATTGTTATCTTAATTATTTGTGCAAATGCTGGGTACATCATAATGTGCAGTAAGATAGGCGAAACTTGGCAGAACTTTGTGAAATCGATCCGATAGCAGAAACAATATTTATGGCAGAGCGTACAATGCTATGCTACACAGACTAAACCACATTTGTAACGTTTCCAATCATTTCAAATTTCTTCCTTTTTGTGCAGTAAGTCGATCTCCACAATCACCCCATAATGCTCAAAAAGTTGGACATGTATTGAAACATCACTTTTGTAGCGTATTTCTAACTATTTTTACACGTTCTTCTCTTGTTAAATAAACTATATTCGTAAATGGCAAACGTTTCTCCAAATATACAGTGGTGGCCACGAATGTAAGACAAGACATATGACTGACTTAGTTGTGATAATATTTACAATCCTGTAATATCAAAATTGATATTCTTTATTCTTCTATGTACTCTGTAATATTAAGAAAAAGTACCATTATTTTAGTTTGTTTCTTTTTACATTTTGTTGCTTTTTGATCATATTATTGTAAAAACGTTTGTTTGAAATTGGCCACGAATTTAAGACATTTCAGAAATATCTGGTTTTTAAGCGATTTTTTGCTGTTTTTTGAAGTTAAACGTTGAGCAACGAATGTTTTTTTATTTTATGTTGGAATACATAGAAATATTTAATTATAAATGGTCAGAGGTACCTGGTATACCGATGCCGAGCCAAAACTGATCCAACAACTAAAATTTGATGGAAAAATAATAATGGAGATATCCAAGCTGCTTAAATGTTCTAGATGCAAGATTTACAACGCGCTGGAATACATCAAGCAACATGGTACCAACAAAAATGTCAAACAGCAACCTAGAGCCCGAAAAACCACACACTAAAGTAGCTGCTAATAATCCTTTCACGAGCTCAAGTAAAATAAAAAATAAAATTGTATTGGATTTTGGTATTGATATTTCGTCTAGGGCACTAAGAATGAAAAAATGAAAAAAAAAAAAACTTGCGTGGGTGTATTGCACAACGTAAACCACTTGTGTCAAAAAATATCAAATTCCGACTAGCATTTTGCCTCGATCTATATAATATGTAAATAAAAATTCTTAACCAAATATAGGTAGCAAAATATTATTAATTTTTCTTCCTAATATTACTACAATCTTAAGAAAAATATCATGGACCTAAAATATTTTTGATAAGATGTAAAAATTATCACAAATGTAGATGTAAAATGTCGTGTCTTAAATTCGTGGCCACCACTGTATGTCTGATACTTTGGTGCCCTTGTAGTCTGTTAGCGTGAGAGTTGTTGGTTCGATTCCCACCAGAGATTCTGGTTGTTGCATATGGTCTATGTTAGCTCAGCTCATAATAATTAAATTTAATTTGTAATTGTATTCTAATTAGTGAACACTTCAGTGAAAGACATATAACATCTGATAGCCTTGCCAGATCGGCGGTCTTGAAACCACTAAATGAGGAACTCGATATTTCCAACATTTGTGCGATAACGTTTGAATAGAGAATCGAGTATCAGTGTAAAGTTGCCACACATCAAGTAATGGATCAAACTCAACTTTTTTGTGATTGTGTTGGTAAAAAAAAAATTCCACATATAGGCTGAGGTGAGTTTGAAGAATATCAAAATACTTATGATTTTCACTACCTACATATATACATACATAAATAATTGGTCATTAAAACTCTTCAGCCAGGATTACGACCTAGCTTCATACACCACCTATGTTGTGTGTGTTAATTTTATCCATAAATGGAGGGACCTACAGTGGTGGCCTTATAATTAGAAACGATGTTTCTGGAACAGAGTTCTCTGGAGTGACGAATCTAAGTTTAATTTGTCCCAATCTCATGGAAAAACGTATGTAAGACGTCCTCCAAACAAAGCCTTTGATTGCAGGTACACAGTGAAAACTGTGAAACAAATTAACAAACATACACGTTGCTAAGTCGTTTCTAATTATAAGGCCACCACTGTATAATCTAAATTCGAATCCGAAGAAATATTTTTCGTATTTCATTTTGTTGGAGATGTCTGACCTGGGGGTTTGAAACGTGGCCTCTCGTCTAATAAGCCAACACACTACCTTGTAGACTACGGCGACTTTTCTTCCTCTTCACAACAACTATTCAATGAAATATGAGGAGACAATTTTGAGGTACAAATATTACCAACACATATGCAAATTTCATCAGTTAAATTTGATGTGTGGCCAAGTGTCATAAAAAAATGTTAACAATTTTAATGAACAAATTTAAACATATCGGCATACAGTAGAACAATGAATTTTAAATACTGAAAACGGCAACACTGACCACAAACAACACATTAAATTGAATTAAACCACTGCAACACATATGGTACGATTAAACAGTGGCTTCTCTTAATATTCAATTTTAAATCGATTACAAATATGATTGTTTGAATTTTGTGGTGTTTCTTTTTTTTTACATTGAATTCCACTGTAATTATTGTAAATAAATTTCCCATAAATAAATTGCGCAATTATATATTCAAACGAAAGATTATCTGAAATGAATGCAATATGTACAACAGAATACAGACTCACATACTCGTTCGCATTCACATTCACATCTATAGAGAGATTTTTTGAAACGCAATTATTTATTTATTCGAATTGTAATGCTGGAACTTAGAATAAAAAATTGTTTTTATTTTTATTTTTTGAAATGATTTTTATTTGTAATTATTGCGTACAGGAGTCATAATTTCCTAAAGTTTTCAAATATTTGCCAAGCATCGTATTTCTATAATTTTTCCGGGTGAAAGACAGTAATTTCGAGATTTTTTTAGCGGTGCTCATGGCCATTTTGTAAGCCGAGCATTGCTTGTTGGTTGACGGTATATTCTCTAAAAATCTCTTGATTTACTCGGACAGTCAGACTGTTCCCTAAAGAACGCATTTTCGGCGTCCCTCTTTGTTCATGGATGCCGAAGATTTCTCTGGGAAATTTCGAATCCTTGAAAATGTTCTGGAGCATAGGAATATCATTGGAAATTGCATTGCTAATAAGCTGGCCAGAGCCGGTATGTTGGCTTACTAGACGTAACCCCAGGTCAGACATCAAAACGAAAAATGAAAAAATACTTCTTCGGCGACTTCCTCTCAACAGGTTTCTGGCAAAAACTCAGAGAGTAAATAAAATTGCAATGAAAAGTTTCTCAAAAATCTGTCGTTTGGAGTCGACTTTAAACTGTAGATGGTGCCACCACTCATGAATAAAACTGATACACACAACATGGGTGATGGGAAAATCTAGGTCATTATACTGATTAAAGCATTGTAATGATTAAAATATGGAAGTAAGATTCGTCCTAGATCCCAAACCCCATCTTTTGTCCAGCATTTCGTTACAAGCATAACCTAACCTTACGCAAAATCCAAACGGTTTCAAACAGCTGTAAACGGTAGTGCCTATGTGAGAGAATAAGACTGAAATTGTTTTCTTTTTTAGGCAACAAGTTATACAATAAAATGGAGTCTATTTGAGCTAAAAAAGGACTGATTATTCCACCAATTTTATGTTCAAATAATGGATTTTCTTGTAATTTGAACTGTTCTTGTCACAAACTATAAACTTATGGCGGAATTGTGTTGCTCTTCTGACATACATATTTACGAATTATAATGTTCGAGCATTTCATAGGATTTTTACTAAAATTCGTTCGTATCGTTTTCGGATTTTTTTTTGGGGATTTTGTTTTATTGCCATTCAAATGCATACTTCAACATATTTTAGATGTAATATGTAGTATAGGAAGAGAAAATAAAGAAAAACAAAAAATAAAAAAAACTTTTTTCGTTTTTTTTTTTTTCGTTTTTGTATATAAATTTTCAGTTTTTAGGTCAAAAACTACCCTCTTACTTACAATGTATAGCATAAATACTATTTAAGGTAATGTGTGTGTGTAAAAAATGTAAATGTATATGTGAGCGCACTTCGGTATGTGTCTGTGCAAAAGTGTCTGAATTGGAATTTATGTAATCAACAGTGAACAGCAGCAAGCAACAGCCACAAATATTTTAAAACTACAGATTTCCCATATAAAAATACAAAATTACAATTTTATAAACACGCACACATGTACGTGCAGGCGTACACATATACATATTATAGAAAAATAACAAGGGGATCTTTTCAATAATAAAAACTACCAAAAAGAAAAGAGGAGGGATGCACGGAACTTATAAAAAGAAAACAAGCATAAAAATCTTAATGGTGATTAGAAAATATTTCACACACACTTGCATACATACACACATACTTAATAACAAATACCCCCAAACGAAATAACCTTAAGTACATGAATGCCAATAGGCATTAATACAGCTAAAGAATATGATTTCTGTGATTGCATGAGTGTGTGTGTGTGTGTTGAAGAATTTGATGATAAAAGCCAAACCAGGAAAATCTATTGTTTGTTAGCCTGGGTAAAAATGTTATGCCTTTCGGAAAAGCAAAGGAAAACGACAGTGTAAGAAATGACCTCCCAAAACAGGAACTCAAAAGGGATTCAAAAAAAATGTTTTTTTTTTCATTTTTCGATTCAGTTTGAATGTGTATCTCCTTAGCACACACATATATATCGTTATACTGTTTACATATTTTATAACTGTAAGCACAAGTATTTTTGTTTTGTTTGTTTGATAAAGTCGGCAACGTAAAATCATGCGCAATAATCTCTACCAAAATGAAAAACGAAAGAAGAAAAAGAAAACAATTTTTTCTTACAGTTTTTTCTTTTTAACTTTTGTAATCCATCCTTATAGGAGTACAACATGTTAGAATGGAAGTGTGTAAGCATTTGTTAGTTGTGGTGGTTATTTTTAGGGAGGGGTTGCTTAAAGAATTTTTCCTTCCGTTTTCCTGGAATTGATTTCACAAAAAAAACCAGAAAAGATATGGAAAAAGAAAACAAGAAAATAATATTAACAACTACACCACCAAAGAAGCCAGTTTTAAGGAAATACTTTCATGTTTGCGGTCTGTTTCGTCTCTTCTAAAAAAAAAGAATAAAATTTACAAGGTCAAAAGGTGGTTTGTAAAATGTAAGAAATTTCAATTGAGTTTTTGTGTTTTAAAGTAAACCCCCAAAACAAACTGAATTAATAAACAAAAAAAACCAAATTTTATAAAAATGTCATCATAATGTACTCCATTCACGTTCTATGAATTTTATAAAAGAACCCATGTGTTACATCAGACATATTTCCAGCACTTTACTCTATAGAAACATAGGCTCTTTAGGTCTCGTAGTCACTGGTTTATTGGCATACGCGGTGTCTTTTTAATATTTTCCTACAAAAAAATTCTGGTGCACATAATCATAGTGAACGCAGTGAAATCTGAATGTTGTGAAATAAAAGATAGATGGATAGGTAGGTAGTCATAGAACACCAGATCATGGGACCCCTTTGAATGGAAGCAAAAGAAGCGAAACGAGCGCTAAAAATATCATACAGATGCTCTAGCCATTTAAACATAACCTCCTAAGATACTCCTATTTTCTCTAATTGCATGTCTCTTCATTATAGCCAATACAATATCAAATAGAACACATAGCCTTTACCCAGCGTAATCGTATTATAAAACTCTGTAGGGCAAGAATATCGGCTACCGACATACGGGTTTAAACTTTAAAGAAAAACCCACTCCCAGGATAATAGTTCTTCTACAAAGAGGCGGGCAGTTTCTAACTTCTCCACTACATACATATTTATATTTACTTAATCGATCATTACAACCCTTTAGTCATGATTACAACTTAGCTTCTTACACCAACCATGTTGTGCGTATTAATATCTGAGTAAGACAACTCACAGAAATGGTAAAAAGCTAGTGGTTAGAAGATTACATACATACATAATTTGGTCATTACAACAATTCAGTCGGGATTACAACCTAGCTTCTCACACCACTTATGTTGTTTGTGTTAATTTTTATACATAAGTTTCGGGACCTATAGTATAAATCGACTCTGAACGACAGAATTTTGAGAAACTTTTATTCGCTTTTTTAATTACTCTCAGAGCTTTTGCCAGAAGCCTGCTGAGAGGAAATTGCCGAAGAAATATTTTTTCATTTTTGATTTTGTTGGAGATGACTGACCTGGGGTTTGAACAGGGCTTTGGCGTCTAATAAGCCAACACACTGCCTACTATACTCCGGCGACTTTCCTTTACATACATACTTACTTAAATACTCATTACAACCTTTTAGATCACAAACTAGCTTCTTCCAAAAAAATTACACAACATGGATGTGTAGATAATTTTTTCCATGAGTAACAGGACCTACAGCTTAACGTCGACTCTGAGCGACAGGTTTGAGAAACTTTTCATGACAATTTTTCAGAATTTTTACCAGAAGACTGTCAGCAGTCGGCCAAAGGATTTCATACTGCGTTGTCGTCTCGAAGCTAGGTCGTAATCCTGACTAAAGGGTTGTAATGACCAATTATGTATGTATGTATGTACATATGTATGTTGCCGTTTCGTTTCATTTGCCTGTGGTGAGTTTCAATCACGGTTTTTTGTCTAATAAGCAAACACGCTACCTATTAGACTACGGTGAACTCGGGGTTAGTCTATCGTTCCCAAATTCCCCTCATTTCTATATATCGTGCAGATCAACAAGTTTATTATGGCTGTTAACGCAGTACTGTCAATTTTAAAAAAACCTAGAAAGATAGGATATAATAAAAAACTAGTCAGGAGGACTGATCCCCCTCAAAATAATACCGCATATCAGGCATTTACCTTCACCAAGTATGGTGTTAAGTATGGTTGTGGTTTTAAGGGGATAAGAACATCATGGACCCCAGCAAGCTCTTACAATACTTACACCAAAGCATAAACTAAAGTGTTTATGTATGCATTTGGTATGTACATATGTATGCCTGTGCATGTAGGTACTGACGTATGGTCTGTTATGATTGTTTTTTTAATTGTTTTTGAATTTCCTTTAAGTAACTGTGTATTGAACTTTCTTTTCCTGCCCTCTATGAAATAGAAATCAAACAAATTGGCTTTCTTTTTTTGCTTCTATGGTTTTATATTCACACAATCATAGATTCATTCATGAATTCATTTGTTTGTTGCTTTTTTTTTGTTGTTATTCTTAAAAAAAACGTTCATTGAACTCTAACTGACTGACTGACTTGCTGACTAAATAAAATTAAAGAGGAAGATGAAAACAAATCTTCCAATTGATTTAATAAATTCCAATTTTCTTCAAGTTTTTTTTTTCCTTCTCTTTTTGTGTTTCCAACCACTTTTTTCTTTTTTATTTTTGTTGAAGGGGAAGTGATTTCTTTATTTGATTTGATTAAAGAAATTGCCAACATTTCAATTTATTTCGTGATGAACATGAAAGCAATACGAGTTTATTGGATTGTTTATGTTCAATTTTTGTAGATGATAGTTTATTTTTACATACTGGACTCTAATAGAATGAATCTATTTTTAAAATAATATTGATTGCTAAGAGTGTTATTATTAGAATGCCTTTCAATAGATCCTGTTTGATGTTTAATGAACGGCGAATAGTTGATCAAAAGCATTTTTACTGCGAAACCTATTCTCCTATCTTCTTCATTACATTCTAGTTCCTCACATAAAACAACATTTGTTCTACTGCAACGCTCTACTGTATTAGTAACGATAACAATCTAATCGATATCAGATTCTATTGCGATTTGATATTCTTCTAATATGAGCACTTGAAAACAAGAACTCTGGTTTGTACGCATCACGACTTTTGTAGCTATCACTGTCACTAAGGGTCAGGAGGGAATAATCTAGTAATACTGTTTACTGGGTCCCTCCTGTAAAGTGGACCTACTTTCCATCCACAGTTCCTTATAACGATTGAAAGCTTTTGAAATTATCACTTCATGTGGTGGCACAATAGGCCGCAATTTGTTCTCAACTAAGCTTTGATTTCAACAAAGTTGTCAGTTCCTCCTAGCGTTATATAGATTACTAAGGGTATGTATCTCGCCTTAGTCCAGTAGGAAGTGTGTTGGATTTCCATACGTGAGTCCACAGTGCAAACCCCAGGTCAGACATCACAAACAAAATAAATATTTCTTCGACTAATTCCTCTCAGCAGATTTCTTGCAAAAACTCTAAGAGTAAATAAAATTGTCACGAAAAGTTGCTCAAAAATCTGTCGTTCGGAGGCGACTTTAAGCTAACTTTAAGGTGCCGCCACTAATGTATGAAATTAACATACACAACATATGTAATGTGAGAAACTAGGTTGTAATCCTGGATTGTAATGCCAAATTACGTATGTATGTATGTATGTATGTATGCGTTTGAAAAGACTTTAATACGACCTATTTGATCGTATAATACTAGTTTAGATATTTGCTGGTATTGTAATGACTTTGAATATTTCGGTTGCAGGAGATGGTATCATAACTTCATGAGAAGTCAGCGAAGAAATATTTTTTTATATTTCGTTGCGTTGAAGATGCCTGACCTGGCCACTTCAATGTCTACTCAAACAGTGTCTGCAATTATTGACCTTGCGATCCATAAAGCCACAGGTCGGGCATTCTGAGTGACCACAATCAATTGGTTGAAAACCTTGCTAAAGTTCAATTCAGTCTTAATTTGTTAAGTACTAGTATAGACGTTACGTCTCTCTCTGTCGTTTTTCATAAGCATTTCTTACCCTTGCAATCAATAAAACTTAAACTATATAACGTCGTAATAAATGTTATTCGATCTGTACATCAAGGCACAGGTCGGGCATTCTGAGTGACTACAATCAGTTGGTTGAAAACCTTGCTAAAGTTTTGATTCAGTCTTAATTTGTTAAGCCTTGGTATTGGCGTTACGACTGTGTCGTTAATCGTGAGCATTTCCTACCCATGCATTTACTAAAACTTAAACAAACAACGCCGTAATTAATGTTATTCGATCTGTTCATCAAGCCACAGGGCGGGCATTCTAAGTCACCACAATCAATTGGTTGAAAACCTTGCTAAAATGTAATTCAGTCTTAATTTGTTAAGTCTTAGAATTGGCGTTACGACTTTGTCGTTAATCGTAGCCTTGCAATCACTAAAATTTAAACTAAATAACGACGAAATAAGCTGCAATTAGCACAGCACAAACAATTGAGTAAAACACCCGTATTTGAGGAAATCTAGACGATCTGTGAGCTTGACCAGCTGTATGCTTCCTCGTGCTTTCTGGGCCTCTGTGGCAATCGATTTTGCAGCTTAAAATGTATTCAAAGCATTCTTGGGAAATAACAAATACTAACAACAAATACATATAACATAACCCATGTCATTGCACATCAACATTACATACATATTACATACCATATTCATATATTGGATGTATATACGGATACATATTCATATTGCTGACATTATTGATTTATTATTGGTTTTTTCGCAAGGGTGGTGTTACTCGTAAGTGCAATGGTAAACTAACGTGAAATTTGTCTTGATTTTCTTTCAGTTTTTCTTTATATGAGGGCCAGCCCAACCACGCCATGGAATCGCTTAATACCGATTGTTTGATAGAAATTCTTAAATTTCTTCCTTTGAATGATCAAATAAAGTTACATCAACTCAATAGCGGTCTCCAGACGGCAACAGCTACACTATGGCTTATAAAATACAAACATGTTCACATAAATTTCCTAGAAACAAACATGGCTAGCGAGGATTTTGGAATATTTTTGAATTGCATTAAAGACACCGTGGAAATGATGCAATTGAGATTTTTAAATCACCGCAATTATGAGGTAATGAAGCGTTTTTGCTTTCAAAGATTAAAAACTTTTCGCTTTACACTGGAGAAGCCTTATTTTTTGGAGGACAACGATTTGAAAGACCTCAAGGCTATGATGCCAAACTTGCAGGCCTTTAGTCCACATGGCAATTTATCAGGGCTCTATATGTGTGAGTGGCCTATGCTGAAAGAACTGAATTTAAGTTTTTGTTTTAAAGTGGAAATGCAACATTTTCAGACTATCTTAAGCCAATTGAAATTGGAAAAACTGAAATTGAATATCTTTCCCAACAACAATCAATTTGAACAGCTGAATTTGCAAGAGGCTCAAGTGGAAAATCTTAAGTATTTAGAATTGAATACCTATGAGTTCTATTACTTTTTGGCCAAGCCTTTGAAAGCCCTTAAACAGCTGATCATTACCAATCACTATAATCCCCGCCAGTTATTCGATGTTTTGCTGTCCATATGGCAGGCAAAGGATATACGCCGCATAGAAACCGCCAATGTGAATAATATTTTAATGAATTGCTTGGAAATGCACATGAATATTGAACAACTGTCCATTGTTAATGATGAAAATTCACTTCCCGGTCATGCCATACCATCTTTACATCAACTAACTGAACTGCGTACACTGCGCTTTAAGAGCTGTAATATAAACGCCAAGGACTTTATAAATCTCCTTAAAATTGCAACACAATTAGTGGACATAAGTTGTGAAAATTGCCAATTTGATAATAGCAATCTGAAAATAGAAGTATTGGAGTTAATTTGTAATCGTACGAAAAAATTAAGACTGAATATGTATGAGAATAGACTGATGGACAATGGTGATCTGCCGGTATGGCTAAGGGGTCAAGAGGTTTGTGTGGCATATTAATTTACTCGCTCGTCTAATAATCATTAATGATGCTTTAAATTTTTTTTTATGCTGCAGACTATCGATGTGACAGTGTTTCTAATCGGAAGTCACAATTTATTTGAATTGACGCAAACTAAGGGTGAAGATCTGTGCTATGAACCTTTGTATGTCGTATATCGTTAAACTTTTTCTATGTTACATACAACATATGTATGTATAAAAATATATCCAGGGGTTTTTATATTCATTTGCATTTGCATTAAACAATAAAACGTATATTTTTTTCTAAAGCAACCAAACAACATTGTCCTTAATTTGCTTTAAGCCATAAAAAATATCAATCCACTGCAATAATAATTATTACGACAACGTAGAAGCATTAGGACAACAATGAAATTGGCATCAGTATTGTCAAAAGCCACTAATTGAACATTAGTATTCAATTAAATACTGATCCTTACTTAATTGGTTATTACAACCCTTCAGTCAGGATTACAACCTTGCTGTTCACATCATTCGTGTTGTGTGTGTGTCTTAATTTTATCCATTAGTGGGGCGGTAACTACAGTTTATTGTCATCACTGAACGATAAAACTTTTGAGGAATTTTTCAAGGCAATTTTATTTTACCACAGTTTTTGCCAAAAACCTCCTGAGTAGAAGGCGCCGAAAATATTTTTTTTTTAATTTTTCGTTTTGTTCGAGCCTAGTAGGTAGTGTGTTTGCTCATCAGACGTGAGCCGCGGTTCAAACCCCAGGTCACCAATTTCAAACAAAAAACGATAATATTTCTTCAGCGACTTCCTCTCAGCTGATCTCTGGCAAAAAAAATCGGAGGGTAAATGAGGCCATGAAAATTTTCTCAAAAATCTGTCGTTCGGAATCGATTTTAGGTCCCACCACTCATGTATCAAATTAACACACGCAACATAAGTAATGCGAGAATCTAGGTCGTAATTCTGAACGAATGGTTGCAATGACCAATTATCCATGCATGTTTGAGCTCGCTTTTGAATCACTACTTACTAAAATGCGGGGTTATCGTTGCGAGTGTTACGATACCGATAAAGGGAGACTGTTGTTTATCTACCCTAACACTAAAGCTTTTATCCACAAACAGTGGAAATCGTTCTCAGAAAAGGCGAGATAGGATTCAGGCCAGCAATATCTTATGCGGATTACATAAGTACTGTGGTAATTATTATTGAATGGTAGGTTCATTGTATACAACAGTAGCAGGTTATACTTCGGGTTTGTCAATTTGAAAAGTTTGTCCAATATCGTATGCCGACCGCCTGTTTTTTTCATCCAAAAAACAATCCAAGAAGCATGGCATTCGCAGGAACAAGGGGTACTTCTATAGGACATAGAAATGATATTTGGCTTTACCCTGATCGTTCACAAAGGAAGCTTCATGCTCTCTGCAAAAATACTCGAAAAGTTAGCTTAAGGATTAATGTGGGGAAAATCAAATTAAATGACTGTTAAGGTGCCAATGCCACTGCAATACTATATACCCTTGCATAAGCAATACCAACTGTAAATACGGTGGTTCTTTTGAGATTAATACTACATTTCTTACGAAGCAACATTGAAGATTTGTGATATTAGCATAAGACCTGTACATAAAACTCCCGAAAAAGACCACAAACCATTACACAACAAACAAATTCTACATATCTTCCAGCCAAATGGGCTTACATTTGAGCAATTCTTTGCGATGGGAAACCGCAAATAGGAAGAGTATCATAGATATCCTGAGAGGTCTCGATATATATGAATTCCAATGTTAAAGAATGAACGCTCACTTCGTAATATTACCAGAAGTAAACCAGATAACGATCTTAAAAAATGTCCGCGTGAGTTGCAGTGTAATTCCACTTTTCTGACAGTTAGTTTCTTAAAACATTTCATTTCACCATCTCCTCTGCAACTGCAACTGTCCAGGCCTTAGTAGGTTGAATTTAAGCATCCTGGACAAGGGCTTCTTTGAAGGTTTGTATTCTTTGTTAGGGGAAGACATTAGGGCTCTATATGGATTCATAAATCGGTTGAGCTGGGTGAGGTGCAGGGCAAAAAGGTTGTAGTCGCGCTCTCTTTTGTGTGTGTATCCTCCATTTCCTATCTCTTCTTCTTTTACAATTTCCCTATCTCTTCACTATCATCTCTCTCTCTCTCTCTTCTAGGATGAATTTACAATGGATCTTTTTAACCTCTGGGTATTGTATTTGTCCCACTGATAAGTGTACTCAAACCTAACCTAACATTTTTGGTTCTGAAAGGATTAATTGTCTTTTGTCATGGGCATGGATTTTAACTCTTATTACTAAAAGTATTTCACTTTAGATTTTAAAATTTAATTATTTGTTTAGTCACAGTATAAAAATATTAAAAATAAAAATTTAATTTTTTTTTTTTTGAAAATGTTTCAACTTTTTTAGGTCATATACAAATCGTTTATAAAACTTTGAACATTTGGCTGTATGCAGCCCTGTATTTCAATTTGAAATATTGCCAATTGTACAAATTGCCAGATATGCAGGCACATTTTTGGATATTCAATGTCTAAAGCCATAATATAATGGAAAATCGCATTTAATGCTTCCAAAAGATTCACACTTTTGAATAGGTGGCCACAGAAATTAAATTCAGCGTAGATAATTTTGCCTTTCGCATGAACAAAACGTATTTGTAAGTCATTACAGGGCGCATCCGATATTAAATCGTCCATAGTCTAAGGAAAATTAAAAGAAAAATAATTGTTAAGTAAAGTCTATGCGACAGTTGAACAGGAACTTACATGGAAATCTTTAATAAAACGTTTTTGTATTTCAGATTTGGTAGCTTTTTCGCCATTGGCATCATTACGTCTGGCATTATAGGGTAATATATAGGGCACAAGTAGTAGAGCTAAACTAGCAGAGTATTCTGTAAATAGAGTTTAAAGATAAGATAAGGTTTCAATGGTATACTTTATTGGTGTACAATAATTACTTTCATTAGATGATGCTTCAATCGCTTGTAAGATTTCTGTTATCTTATCCATTTTACGTCTTTTACGTGCCATTTCGATAACTTTTCCGTATAAAGATAACCAATTGCTAACATTAGCCACTGTTGGATATAAAGTATTTACATCGAGTTCTATTAGTTCAATGCCGCGATTCGTTTTTAAGATTCCATACTTTTGCAGATACTGATATGGTGTTAATTTGTGTTTCAGCAACTCATTGCGCCGAACTCTATGGCAATTTGACCATTTTTCTTTTAAAGTTTCGATATTTTGTGTTGTATGCCATGCAAAGTCTTTACTCTCACGTATCTCTGTAGCAGCACATGCATTATCGTTTGTCTTTTCGCTCTCCTCCTCTTGTTCATTGTCCGATTGACGTTTACGTTTCAGTTGCCTAGGACGTCTCTGCACAATACCCGAACTGCCTAGGAAACTGCGTTTGTTATTATAGGCATTCCAAAGCTTACCACGAGCTGCCTGCTGCATTTGTGAGGGTATAAAGTAAGTTGAAGCCGCTTCATTTGGAAATGCTTTCAATATGTTATGGGTTAGTGTTAGGAAATCTCGACGTTTAAGCCTAGAATCGTAAAAAATATTTGTTTTTTTATGTAAAATTTAATGCCATTTGTGTATAGGCTTACTTACACTCTGTCCGGTTGATAACTTAAACATTCATCGATTATAGCCTTAGCAATAACCGTTCGATGTTTATTTTCCAAAGGCTTACCCTCATCGGAGATTTTAACAATGGGCAACAGTGATGGCATATTCCGTATATCATTGGCATCTGGCAGATTGCTTTGAACACTTTCTGACGTCGTATTTTCCAAATACGTTGTATTTTCCAAATACGTTGTATTTTCCAAATACGTTGTATTTTCCATACTCGTCGTTGTATTTTCCAAATATGAATAATTTGAATTGTCTTCAAAATGTTCTATTTTCGTTATGGGAGTATCTGAAAGCATTTAAATTACGAAATTTGAATAAAAAAAAAGAAATACATCTCAGAACAATCAAATATTTTTGAAGAAAACGTTTCGGCCAGTCCGTAGATCTAAAGAAAAAACACTAACGACTTCCTCAATACTCTCAATGCCTCTCATTCTTTACCCTTATCAACTCTGTAAGGATGAAAGTCTAGTAGATGCAGGGTACTAGTCAGTGGTTTTCAGTACATTTTTACGAAATGTGCAGATTTTTTAAGTTCATCTTCAGTGTTTCACGCACATAAATCCTTCTTTAGCTGCATTATCTGTTTGACAAAAGCTTTTCCTACAGCGGCATGTGTTGTCTTTAAAAACTATTTTCGATTTTCTAAATCCCACAGTCTTTTTTCCCATCTGTGTAGCCAACTATCAGCTCATTGAACCACAAATGGTGCAAAGTCTACGCTTTTAATTATTCCGACACGATATCCTAGAAGTTGTTCTAGTGATTATATTCTGCAATAATGGTATAAAGACTTGAGAAAAAAAAGTAACAAAAACCAGGATGCAATATTTATTCAATTTCACTTGCCTGTCTCCTTGAAGGGACAGCCACTTCTACCTGTAGATTGCACCTTAGCCTGCTGTATGTTGCAAAAACACTGAAGCCTATTAGACATGTTGAGTCAAAAGTTATCTCAATTTTGTAAACAGCGTAGCGTAGTGTTGTGCTTATAGAATGACACTCTTGTCGTTGATATGAATGCAGAACTTAGCGTAAGGAAAGTAATTTATTTTAATTATTCGTTGGCAATATCACTAAACATACAGCAAAACTATCAATTTCTTTGCTACTTGGCATAACATAATATTTTCTGTAGGTAAAGTATGTCTTTAGACAGTCCAGTAAGGAAGTAGCCGTAAGGCAGCAATTCAGAGTTGATGATTGCCTGTCAATTTCAATAAGGAAACAGCAAAGCAATCGATTATTGCTTTTCCAGGGTTCGTACCGACTCACTGCATTGAAATCATGAAGGTTTTTGTTAAACCGTTTCCCAAGCCTTTCCACAAATGTGTCGTACATTACACATCATGTTTTTTTGTGGTCTAGTGGTTCTAGTCGAAGCAAAGCTTACATGGCAGTTGAACTCGACACATTTCTTTGTTTTTATGGGTATATTCGTCAATTAATTTTTCAAAAACCGCGGGTACATTTTCGTGGTCAAAATTAACGGAACGGCATTAACGCAATCAAGTTGGAATCTGAGTTGGATGTTTGCATTCATTGATTATAAATACTAAGTCAAGCACATTTCAGTGCAATATTTTATTTTTCTAACGCCATTTAGATAAAATGCCATCCCATGAAAATTTCTAAATGCTCATAATGACCATCAGGAAACAGTTTGTTGGAGAATCGTTCTCATTTTCTATTTCGAATATAAACATTGAATCACAGAATTAATTTGCTCTTACCTGTATCCTTTATTTCTATAACAAATGACGATAACTTATAATACTGTAGGATTACGTTTTGAAAATCATTTTCAGCGATTTCACATTCATTAACAGCTACAAAGACTTCATTGTTCATGATATTAAATACAGTGGAGGCTGAAAGCATACATATATGAAATATATTTAAATTATTGTAAATATGAAATTAAAAATATGCATTCCTTGTTCTGTCTTTCGAAATTGTGTTGGAACGAATATCGTGTGCTGTTAACATTTTGTGTATGCAGTAAACAAGTTGGATTTTGACTTAATCAGCCATATCTGAACAACATTGGAGGGCATTCAGGACAAGATAAATAAGGTATATGAAAATACTGTTAATATTGGTTTAAAAAGGGAAGGCATCACTCTCCCTAACCTACTAACACCAGACATGTTACTGAAATACCCATCTGCGAAGAGAGCATGCGAGCACAGCAGTAAAACTCATACCACTGTCTATACTACAGCAAATATTATCTGTTATCTCTGAAGGAGATAATGAGACATTCAATGGTTATCCTTATAGGGACCCCTGGATAGAGGAACACACAAGGTAAGAGCTTATCTGGCGCAGTTTTAAGTGATCATACAAGAACTAATTGAAACGAGTTCAATCCCTTCTTGAGGCTTAAAACAAACGATCTCTAACATATTTCACTCATTCGCAAAGGAAAGATGGAATAATTAAAATATTTGTGTAGCAAAGGGGCAATTGGGGCTCATCACTAGTACATGCAGTTCACGATTTGCGTTCAGTTTACTCATAATAGATCTTAGGGATCTCAATGCGGTTGTCACTGGCTTTTATATATTACGTTAAGCAGGCTACTAAGCATAGTCCAGAACTTGACAAGCAACCAGAATTTATTGATAGAACTTGCCTAGATGGAGTTGATACGATGCAACGACTTAATAAAATTGTCAGGATTGCAGAGATATTTCAACAATTTCTGTAGGCATCTAGTAGAAAAGGAGTAATAGTATTACAAAGAGATCTGATATGATAGAATAATCAGCTAAAGCTCCACTAGATTATGGGAATCTTTCCAAATATATTAACAAAAGAAAACGGTAAATCCTGGGCACTCGATACAAGTTGAAAGTGATTATTGTTATATAGAAGTTAAGCCTAGAAGGCAAAGGACTCAAAGCATAAGACATTGGCGGATATTAATAATGTATTGCCCGTTGCGTATATGTAAACAAAACCCACTGCAAAGAGTGGAATCCGTAGGGAAACAGTAATCATGGATCATATTCAAATATAATCTAGACAAGATGATGTTTCATATTCACATGATGCCATAAGGTTGTTCAAGTAGAAACTGGTGAAGGTCAGTACACATGACTAGATGATACAACAAGAAGGGAGTGCCACACTTTTTAATAAATAAAATCAAAAAGAAATTCATTCCATTCGAAAAATAGAACAGGAACGTTTATAAATTTTTCTTTACCATTTTGCAGGAAATTTTCTAACAGAAATGGTTTTAACAGTTTAACAAAACGTTTGACGCCTTTGTACACGGTTTGTAGTATAATTCTAAAACAAAACAAAAAACAGAATTTCATTAAAATTGCATTTAAGAAACAAAGAAGATAAACTTACTCGTTGGGTATCACAGCACCATCTGTGTTGGCATTACTATTATTTCTTAAATCCTCCTCGGTGTCGTGATTGCTTAGATTCTGATCGCCGTTGCAATTCTCTGCTACATTATCATTACTTTGCTCTGCCTTATTGTCAATAGCACCCTCAATAAACGTTTGCAGATGTACTCCATTACTTGATAAATATTTCGTATATATTTTGCCCACTACACCCGTCCTATACAAGTCCAAACGTTCATTGGGAAACATAGCCAAGATAGCATTTTCTAGATTATAGCTTGTGTACAAATTAAGCGATAATTTATGATCCAAATAATAATTGACAATAATATTAATTAAATGACTACGTTCGGGCATGGAAAATGTTTGATTTTTTCGATAAATATCGATAAGTTGTAAACCATCGGGTTTGCATTGCATTAATATTTGTTTCAAATCAATTGTGTCCTTTGTGTTGGTGTGTAGTTCACTTCCGGTATTGTTTTCTATAGTGTTCTTTGCATGAATATGGCCTGCGTCATCGTTTGAGTTAAGTTTTAAAGGTTTTCCAACTTTGCAACGCCACTGTTCCAAATTATATTCGAAACGTATCCGTATGCCCAAGGGATACTTTGACAGTAGAGTTTGTATGTGTGATGCTTTCATCATTTCCAAAGTGTCAACATCAATTGCTTCAGCTAGAATTTAAGAAAAAATTTAATTGAAACCACTTAAGGGTTAATTTCAAATTCCTGCACATTTACCAAAACACTATGGCAACACCATAAATGTACATTGTTTGCCGCAATTAAACAAATTTCTTTAATACAAAACAATTATAATACAACGAGCATATGCAGCCAACATTATAATGTATGGTATACAGAAACATATTATAAAAAACAACAACAACAATACTAAGAAAAGATAAACTTACCAATCAAATGCGGTAAAATACTTTCTAATTTCCATTCGGCCAATAATTTTCTTAAATCTGTGGACATTTTAACTAAAAAAGAAAAACATTCTTTTAAAAACTAAATCATTCCAGTGTTTTAATAAGTTTCTTACCATAAAAAAACAAAATTTGATTTTTAATTTGTTACAGACAATCAAATAACACAACAACTCTTAATTAATATTTATGAATAGCGTTCAGCATTTATACGTATGCAGTGTACAGTGTAGAAATGAAGACCAGAAAATTATAATTCCGACAAACAAATGTATACAGAAAATTATATTTCATGGCTTTTGTTTGCAGAAAAATCATGTTTGGGAGAAACAATATTGCTGCACATAATATTCGTTGAATTCTCTGTGGTATTTACATTCTCTTCCTCTCTATCTCTCTCTTTTATTCTCTTAGTGAGTTGCTCTTAAATTTGTTTTGTAACAAAGACAGTGAATGCAGGTATTTTCTTTTGTATTATTTAACAGGGTTGGAGAATTTAAATTAGTTATGATTATATCAATACAGTATGCGTAAATATAAACTTTGTATGATAATTGATAAGTATAAATAAATAATCTTTAGTTTTCTTCTTTTTTTCTAGCTCTAAAATTATTAACAAAAAACAAATGGAGTTTCGGCTAGCAAAATGGAACATTTTTGCATGCCAACGATAAGTCAGGATATGTTCAAAGCTGTTTCCCAGGTAAACTTAAACCCCTTGAAACTAAGACTGCAAAAAAAGCTGGTCTTAAATTAAATAATCTAGCGCTCTTAAAATACCATGTGTTTGATAGAGATTTTACAATCATTTTGTTATTCCTGCTTTAGTGTAGTGTATCATAAAGGCTATGTTTTCCATTGCTCTTAAAATACACTGTGTTGGTCTGATAGATGTTAAAATCATTTTGATATCCTTGGTAGCACAATCGAAGTCATCGTAGTCTAGTAGGTAGCGTATCGCGCTTCAAATCTCTGTTCAAACATTTTGAACAAAACGAAATATAAAAAAATCTGTCGTTCGCAGTCGACTTTAAACTGTAGGTGCCACCACTACTTATGGATAAAATTCACATTCGCAACATTGGTGATGTGTGAAGCTAGGTTGTAATCCTGACTAAAATATTATAATGAGCAATTAAGTAAATAAATAACTATCTGGATAGCATAATGACACCATACCGTTGGTCAACACTCAACAAAGCATGGTCTTGATACTACGAAAATAGGTTAAGGGAGAGAGGGTGCAGTAGGTGTGTTTTGTTTGAAAGGAAAAACATTTCAAACAAAGTAGCTTTACATAGTACATATACTGCGACAGAAGAACTAATTCACTTTGTAACGCAGACGTAATACTTTACGAAAAATGTACAAATTTCGAGAACAAATCCCTTTATTATTCATAAGCCACATTGTGATGAAGGTCTAATGAATTCATGGAGTTAAATACCCTACTAGCATTAATAACCACTTTCGGCCCTTCTGAAGGCAATTGAAAATGCTCAAAAAAGATTTCAAGGCCACGGCCCATGCATAACAGTCGTTTATACCATGCCATTTGCAGTATCGAGAAGTCGCCATAGTCTAGTAGTTAGTGTGTTGGCTTATAAGACGTGAGGCCAAGGTTCAAAATCCCTGGTTATTTTGGTCGCCATCAAAATGAATTTTTTTTTAGTTTATTTTATTTGCAATCTATTTTACAAATTTAAAATAAAGAGCAAATTTCATAACTTAAATATACTAACATATATTGAGTTCCTATTATTAACTCAAAAAATGAAATTTGAAAGAATATTTCCACGGCGACTTTCTCTCAACAGATTTCTGGCAATAACTCTGAGAGTAAACTAAAAACTGCCATGAAAAGTTCCTCTTAAAAATCTGCCTTTCGGAATCGACTTTAAACTGTAGGTATCGCCACTCATGTATAAACTTAACACGCACAACATAAATGGCGGGAGAAGTTAGGTCGTAATTCTGATTGAGTTGTTGTAATGTTTGTATGCATGCAATAGTAACGAGATAATATTTTTATTTATTTATTTATTTCAAGTCTATGGAAAATCCTTACAGACTATTACATTTTATATTTCAATACAGAGTTATTATTATTATGACTTCAATTCAAAATATAAGTTAAAAAGAGACAACATTGAAATTATTAATTAAATGAGTTTAATTGTAAAATTATATCCTTTTTGATGGATTCCATACTTTTATTAAAATCTATATGAAGATAAAGATTATTAAAATCATTACATATTCTACGAAATGGATCGAAGTTCGCGTAGTTAACTGTGTAATATTTTATACTTAAGAAATTAAGGTATCTTGTTGGACGAACAGGTACTTTTACGGAAAGTTTATCTAGAAGAAATTGAGAGTTGATAACACCATTAATCAGCTTCAGAAGAAAGACAGCATTTAGCATTTTACGACGGCTTTTTAAAGTTGGTAATTTAATGAGTGCTAGTCGTTTTTCATAAGATGGTAAGCATTCATAAGGATCCCATACATTCCCTAAACCAGGAAGACAAAATAATAAGAACTGTTTTTGAACTGATTCAATTTTGTCACAGTGTACAGCGTATTGAGGGTCCCATATTACAGATCCATATTCAAGAATTGGGCGAACCAGTGTGGTAAACAATTGCTTAGTAAATAAGGATCAGAAAACTCTTTAGCCCATCGTTTGATAAATCCCAGGGTACATGTAGCTTTGCTAACAGTTGATGTAATATGATTTCTGAACTCCAATTTACAATCGAAAACTATCTCTAAATCGTTAAAGGTATTGACTAGTTCAAGAGCGGCACCATTTATTGTGTAAACTCCATTGGTTGGAGATGATCTAGTGAAGCACATATATTTACATTTTTTAACATTCAGCTCCATTAAATTAATACTACACCAAGAGGTTAAGTAAAAGTACTTGGTCTTCAATGTTATTAAATGATAAAAATATTTTAACATCGTCTGCATACATTAATGTGTTTGAATTTTTGATAACAGAAGGGAGATCATTTATAAAAAGAGTAAATAGCAGCGGCCCAAGATGACTACCCTGTGGTATGCCTGACAGTACATCAATAAAGTTAGATTGCGTATTCCTGAATTTAACGCACTGTTTTCTGTCTACTAAATACGAATTAATCCAATTCAATAAAGATGAACTAAAACCAAGTTGATTAAGCTTATGAACGAGTACGTTATGATTTACTTTATCAAATGCCTTACTGAAATCGATATAAATGACGTCAGTTTGTTTGCCTACAATAAATCCATCATTTACCAAAGTTGTAAATTCAAGAAGATTTGTGATTGTTGATCGGGACTTACAAAATCCATGCCGGGAAGCAGATAAAATAGACGATGCTTGAAATGACAGTGTATCACATAAGAGTTTTTCAAATAATTGCGGTATAATATTAAAAGCTTCTTGGTAGGAAGCGAAAGGACTATCATGCTTTATTCGACTCAAAAGGACAGCTTTTATTACCATGGAATTAGTAAAAAGTGAAACTAGAGCTCTTGGGAATTTGTCTTCTTTTTTATATAAAAAACATTCTTTTCCTTTTTATTCTATTCTATAATAAAAATGTTTATAATTTACATGTAAGGAATTCCCTGTGAGATCACTTTTTATGTGGCATTTAAAATTTTTAATAAAAACTTTTCGAAAACGATTTCAAACATTTTCGTCTGCAACCATACATTTAAGCATTTACTCTGTATTTTTTAAATATGTTCGATATTTTCTTTTTTCACTTCGATTTCTGCCTCATCGTTATTAATGTCTGGTGGTATGGTATTTTCTTCGGTAACAAAGCCATCCAAATGATGATTACGATTTAGAGTACGACGTGGTCGAGAATTTATTATATCGACTTCGCTTCTTATTTTATTACTGCGTTCACGCTTATAACGTTTCATATTGGAAAATTTCACATAAATTTTGCCTCTTTTCTCGGTGCGATAGTATTCCAATTTTTCGTTGGGAAACATTTTCAAGATTTCCCACTCCAAGTTATGACTCATATTCAGCGACAAGTGATAGTCGTTTTCGTCAAAGAATTCCACAATCAGCTGTATCAGTTGACAACGTTTGCCAGGCGTCAGATGGTTTTTCTCATTGTAGTAATGCACTATGGCCATGCCACGCGTCCCTGATAATTCCAAGATTTGTTTTAAACTAACCGGGCATTTGTCCGATGTCGCTTTGGAGGGAAACTTTGGCGGTGTCGATTCTTCCTCTAATGTTGTACTTAGAAAATCTCTTAAAGCATTCAGCGTACAATTGTCATTTTCCAACTCCTCATCGGCATGATGATTCACCGTTTCTGCGGGTATTTCTAACACGGTCATTGGTGTCAAAGGGGAGGCATCATCGAAGGTGGCTACTTTCTTTAAGCGATTTTCTTCTGATTTTGTGGATTGCGGTGATGATGGTAAAGGCTGGACATCGTCGATTTCAATGGTTTCGTTCGCTATGGTCAAATTATTGTTATTAGTTTTACGCCTTTTTGCTATTGGCTCAGGCGTATCAGCGTGATTATACAATTCTTGAGAGTCATTTTCCTCGATCGGTTTAAGAGTTTGGCAGTTATGACAGTTGTTTGGACGATACGTTTCAATTTCCTTTAAAGGTATACCAATTCGATTGCGCCAATTATTAAAATGATGTTCAAACCGTATTCTAACGCCCATTTTATAATTTTTTAAGAGACTGTTCATGTGGCTAAATTGCATCATTTTTAGTTCTTCCATTGCAATGTCCTCTTCTGTAATTATTTCAAGAAGACCAAGTAAATTAGAATTCGTAAATAAAGAATAGCAATGAATAAATATTCTGAGATTAATTAGAAAGAGGAAACGCCATACTATATGTACGTAGCCCAGGCGATTCCAGATATACAGTAACGAACAAAAAAATAAACTCCAAAACTTATTTAGGATTACTGTCCAGCCTCCCACACCACTGCATTACTGCAGTGTTTTTTAGGCAAATGCCATGGCTCTATTTATGGTGATTAAATGGCTGTTTGTCTATAAATGTCGTCCGTGGGCGTAAGGGCATACCCAAAATTGTATATATGATCCACGTATAGGGAATTTTTTGTATAATTTTGTTGGAAATTAGTAAAAAAATTCATGCCTTACGCTTCCTGATCAGGAGAGAGTACCTGTTCTATCACTAGGTTGAGCTGTTCGTATCTTGACTCAGAAAGTACGAACGGCTCAATGACTGCCAATGTGGTCTCTGTCTTCACGATTATGGCTTAATAGGAAGGAATGCTTGTCGGCGTGATTTCTACAGAAGTTACTGCGCAGCACTCTCTGGGATCTACGTTTTCCACATCTCTGACGGAATTGTCAAAATATAGATTCTTTGATTTATAAATGAATATGGAGTGCTTAAATGTTTATAGAGTGCTATTTTCTCTAAAGACATCCGTCCTTTTTGCACAATCTTAGTTGTGGTGATTCAAAGTAACTGATTGTGGCTTATCTGTTCACCTTCAAACATAATGTATATGTATACCTTTATGTACGTACATATGTACAAACATACAAGCATATAAGTAAACAGAGGAATATGATTGGGAAAATAAACTAAAATATGAATTGTATGATGGAGATGGTCCAGAAACATATGACATACGCATTACTCCTCCAGAGGTTCTGTAGAATGCACATCTATGTATAGAGGCCACTTAGACCAACGACGGGAAAACCTGGAGCTGGTGGATGGTGGTGCTTCAGCATCACCATCAGCACCAAAATCTTCAGCCTTGATATTGACACTGTATTTAACGATTTTTGCTTGTGGACATAAGGCACCTGATATTCTTAAAATTTCTAGGCAATCAAGACCAAGAAATTATAAAAATATGGTGCACATGCGTTTCCTAACCAATTATATTAAATTATAGAATAAATATGAAAACTCGAATTAATAAAATCTGCATATATTTTTAAATTAAGAATACAAAGTATCCTCTAAAAGGAAAAAAGCATTATGGCAACACTGAATTTAACTTTAGTTTGTAAATAAAACCGATCAATTCGTTTTCATATGCTCACTGAACACTGAATTACAACTACAATAACAATAATATGGTTTTTTGTTCTCTTACCTTTAAATAAATCATAGAGTATATCAACATGCCAAGAGATTAATAACTGTTTCATTTCTGCAAAGTCCTGGCTATTGTTATACGCTTGGTTATCGTTCATTTTCAACTGTGTATGGATGTTCGTAGGGTAGACAAAGAACATAACAAAACAAAATCATGGTTGAAAACTAATAATTCAAGGAAATATATGTATATGTATGCGTACCTTTTCTTTATACAATGCACTCTTTTCTTAGTTAAAATATGTATTGAAATTAATTATTCATTAAAATAACAACAAACAGCAGCTGATGGCAATAACAGTTGCTTTTTTATAATGTACAGACGTACGAAAAACCATAAAAAAGTTCATCTATTCCAAATGAAAGCAGAACATCAACTAAAGCAAAGCAACAGCTTTATGTATTTAACGATAAGAAATTTTGTACATTTTATTCGTCATTCTGTACATTTACTTATACATACAATCGACATTATTCATACAATTCATGCATAATGTACGTATGTATACATATACATTGAAATTTTTATGGTTCTCTTTGTTGGTTTCATTCGTTGGTGTTGTTTAACAAAAACAAACACCGAATCACGTAAAATGAATTCATTATTTTCATGAAAACAATATGTACTTCTCGCAGTCATATAGTATGTATTTATATACTCTCTCTCTTCATTTCACTCGAGAGTAGTTACAGTGTTAAAGAGAAATATTTATCGGTATAATTTTGTTTTTGTTGTATTTGCAGATGTAAAGCGCGGTTAGAGTGTGGTGTTTATTATTTTGCCGCAAAATTTTTTTTTCTGTTTTTCTTTTATTTTCTTTCATGCTGGCAACATATACTTTGTTTACATTGATGCATGAAGTTACCAGATGTGCTATAATAATAAAATTGTAGTGGCTTCTTTATTTTAACCCTTAGTTTAGCAAAGTAAACCGGGAAATTAATTTAAATTGAATATGAAATGTCTCGTAAACTTAAAATCGTAGGCCACTAATGGATAAAATTTACACATATAAATCGTATTCCTGGCTAAAGGGTTGTAATGACCAAATAACAAAGTTAATTTGGCAATTGCGTTCAATTTGAGGTGCGGTCTTACATCGCATTGTCTATGGTCGGATGAATCAACTAGAGCTACAAGTCGTGTCACCAGCCTCTAATTGGTATACTGCATGGATACTCGTTTGATGCGGCGTAATCTGACACGATGCCATTCTGATATCAGACTTTCTTGATTAAACGGATCAATGGTATAGATGCTCGTGAAGCCTTCTTACTGATAGAGATTTCGACAAGATGTGCCCTCTATATAGAAGAACTAGAAATCAAATTATGCCTCTGACCACCGGACCATAATACGGTTCTTCAAGCGGAGAAATGTATGATCTGACACACTTAAAATAATTCAAATATATTTGACTACCAGTCACTGATAGACATCGAGCGTTGCAAGGGTCGTAAGAAGGTGATTAGCAATTACTCCAGGCATGGCACGATACACATTATATGGATACCTATTCATCAAGGAGCAATCGTCCTGGCTCTCTTTATGGTGATTAAATGGCTGCTCATTTCGACGTCCAAGTTTGTGCATTAATGTCGGCTATTTCTGTTCAAAATGGTGGATTACACTATGATCTACCTTATTTACGTCCGTGGGCGTAGAGGCATACCCAAAATTCTATATATAAACCACGTACTAGGGATCTCTTGGATGAATTTTGTTGGAGATTAGCTATCGCTTCCTGGGCTGAAGAGAGTACTTGTTAGATTTCTGTGTCAAGATACGAACAGCTCAATGTGGTATCTGTCTTAACGATCAATGCTTAATAGTTAGGAATGCTTGTCGGCGTGACTTCTACAGAAGTTACTGCGCAGCACTTTCTGGGATGTACGTTTTCCACATCTCTGACGGAATTGTCAAAATATAGATTAAGAAACATTCTTTGATTTAAATGTTTATGGAGTGCTATCTTCTCCAAAGACATCCGTTATTTTTGCACAATCTTAGTGTAGTGATCCAGAGTAACTGATTGTGGCTTATCAGTTCACCTTCAAACATAAAAAATACTCGTCAATGCATACCTATATGTACGAACATATGTACATACATATAAGTAAACATTGTTGATTTTGTTTGTGTCATCGTAGGTATATCGAATCATTCATTTGTTGGATATTTTCTGTTTTCATTTCTGAAAGAAGGAAAAAAATTTCTCGACTCTTACAGAAAGAGGGAGAGAGCCAGGGATCTTATCGATGGAATACAAGCAAATTTTTCTTAGAATTTGCCAGACAATCCTGTTTGTGATATGCTTAGCAGATGAAGAAATTTTTACCGATTATTGCATGCCGGGTTTGTGTAAATTTAACGGAGGCGATGGCCAACATACTGGTTGTAAAGATAACGTACGTCATTCCGGTGTAAGATAAACTTTTACTAGGTTTCATCGAAAGTATAATTAATTTAAGTGATATTTGTCATAGGGTTTTCAATATCCTCCATGTAAGCAGGGTGGTACTCAATTACTAAATTTAACTGAACAACAAAAGCAGGACATT
Source organism: Sarcophaga carnaria (assembly GCA_958299815.1). Taxonomy (NCBI): domain Eukaryota; kingdom Metazoa; phylum Arthropoda; class Insecta; order Diptera; family Sarcophagidae; genus Sarcophaga; species Sarcophaga carnaria. Next base: position 20,247,497 of record OY283153.1, on the reverse strand, counting down.
GTGGATTATCACAACTATCAACGAAATTATCTAGCTGGCGGTGGCCTTAAGCACTATTGGGGTTTTAAAGCAGCCTGTCGCATGGGTACCGTGTTATGGGATAAAGAACTGGAGCAAACGGCATGGCTTCATCTTTCGTATTGTACCATGGCTCACGATAAATGTCGTAACACCCTTAAATATAAATTTACTGGTCAAAACTTATCCTTGTTGATTGGCAAGCAGGTGGCTAATACTTCCAGATATTTGAATGAGAACACAATAATGTGGTATCTGGAGTATCAGGATGCTTGGCCCGATATAATTGACAATTATCAACATATACCAGATGATCAACCGTAAGTAAAAGTGTTTTGAAATAAATTTCTAACTTTGCATTGTACTCGATAGGATTGGAATCGTTGCATTAGAAACTACGAAAGCATGTTTAAGAAAAGTACCTGGCTAGTCAACCTATTGAAAGCTGTTGGCAAAAATAATTCTACGCATCCTCTCTAGATTGATATTGTTGTAGGCCGCAATCTGTTATCTAATATGCGGCACTTGTTGTCGAAGAAATATACTTCGCAACGGTAACATGTCGTTAGGTACGTGCCGTTGACGCATGCAAAAAATAGAACATGCAACGCCATTGCGATGAAATCACGTCCTGATGGAGCTGCAAGAGTACTTCAACATCATTGTGCATAGTTTTATTGGCACAAGCTTAGATTTTCCTGCAAAAATACGATACGTTATCTGACTATCAAATTCTTTCTTATAGAACGTTACCTCCGATTTTAAACTACATCAGAAGGAGCCAATAGTCTTTTCGTTTCTGACTCACTGAATCGCGACTTTAACTTCGCCACGGCGGAACCTCAACGTCTTCAACCATAAATAGGGTCGCTTAAATATTTTCGCTAATGTTGTCCTTTAAACTCAGGAATTGCTTTGGTTTATTCGCATAAACCCGAGATCTTTCAAAATCGAAGGAAACAATCGTATAATCTTTGTGGCAAGTTGAAGTTAAAGAATTTCTGTCGATAATTATGTTTTGAAATCATTGTAGCCATAAATCGATTATTGCATGCGCGATAATTAAATTATTTTCCATATGGCAAGTTCTAGAACTTACTTATTGTTAATTTGTTATGGTTTGTTATTGTAATACGATTAGTGTGTCTATGTAGCAAGCACTATGCACTTCAAAGGAGTTCAAGTTAGAAGAAGAGAATTCTTGAGCTGAATATAAAAAATATTAGACTGAGATATTTTGCATTACGCCCGCCATATTTATATATTTTTCTTCTATCCAGCATGATTGGCCATTTTCTGGTTGTTGCCAATGAAAAATCTACACGCATCGGATGCGTTCTCGGTTATATAGTCGAGGCAACTAAAAATAAAAATGCTGCAATGATGAGTTGTAATTATGCTATGACCAACATAAAACGAACTCCAGTATATAATACTTGCAAGGTGCCAGGATCTAAATGTTTAACGGGAACAAATCCAAAATATCCGTATTTATGTTCAGAAAAGGAGGAATATGATTGGGGAAAGAAACTAAAATTTGAACCGTATGATGGTGATGGTTCAGAAACATATAACCTAAACATTAAAGCTCCAGAAGTTGTGCAGAATGCACATCTATATAAGCCACTTAGAACAACGACGGGAAAACCTGGAGGTGGAAAACCTGCACCCGCACCAGCACCAGCACCAACACCTCCAGGTTCAGCACCAGCGCCAGCACCAAAACCTGCAGCACCACCACCAAAACCTTCAGCACCAGCACCAAAACCGACACCATCACATTGCTCCCCATCTAAACTTTTATCGCAAAGTTACTATCAGAACATGTTGCTCATCATGCTAGCAATGAAAATAATTTTAATTTAAACGTTGATTTTATCGAATTTAGTTATCGCTTTCAATATTTATTTGTTATGTTATGATCTGTTGAAATATTCTCAAAATATATCGTCGCCTAAAATCGTAATAAAACTTTTATAAAATTTATGAGCGCAAATATAGGTGACAGTGTTGCACACAGTTCGTTAAAAAATATTTTTTTTTTCTTTATCGTGTTCCAAGGAATGTGTTTTCAATTTTTCTTCTGAACTTGAGATTTTCTTTAATAAGGTTTCATCCAGGAGGAGCCTCTACCATATATTCTTTAACTAAACTTTATATTCTTTCTTAATAATCCATACAGAAGCTGCCTTACCTAATCACCATTGACGACATTAACAGCGAATACATGGAAGGTCAGGAGACGGTACATCTTGCAAAAAAGTTTGTCTTTAATAAGCGAAGTTCCTTACCTTATTCCTTACAATACATTGTTCTTTCAACTATCACTCTAGTACATGCTAGTACATGCCACAGTAAACCAATTATTTGCTTAGAATAGCAAAAAAAAAAATAAAAAATAGAAATCAAATAAGAAATTGTAAATGTTTCGTGACATACTAATGCTCCTTAAAGATAGTACAGGATTTCTGCACTACCTTTATAAGTTCTTCTGTAGGCAATAGACATCTCTTTGTTGTTGTGTTGAGGTACTGGTCTCAATCTAAATGGAATTTCCCCATAATGTCTTAACCAACCTTGTAACCTTCTCGGTGTCATAAGGATATTCCCTTGTTTGTTGTATTATTGTGTAGAGACAGAAAATTACTGGTACATAGTTTCTCTCACAAATCTCAGTATACCTTCCGCTGTCAGTAATGATAACCTCCTGTCTAGTACTGCACAGATTTCAGATATGTGTTCTGTTAGTTTGTTCTTTCCCTAACACAGAATCTACATACAAGGCTTGAAGCAATTCCTGTTCTGTGCAAATGTTCTTGGAGTCTAAAATATTCCATCAGAAGACCAAGACTATTCCTGGATAGTCTGATATCAGACTTATAGCTCTTCCCGCTATACATACGTACCATACATACGTCCTAGCTTTTCACACCACTTATGTTGTCCAGGTTGATTTTATCCACGAATGGTGGAACCTACAATTTTTTGTCGACTCCGAACGACAGATTTTTGGAGAATCTTGAAAATTTTTTGCTAGAAATCTGCTGCAGCCACTATATAATCTTGTGCCTACTATAAGGAGCATAGAGCCTCAATAAGCGGCTTTCCTTGATTTTTATAAAATCTGCATACAAAACAAATGTTCTTTAAGTCAAACATGCTTGATGAGACTGGATAGTGTGTTATAAGACTCTACTCCCGTGGTTTCTAACATATAAGGAGCATAGAGTGTCAAGAAATTTTATGTACAAATCTCTACACTGTGCCCACGCTTGATCAGACTGTATAGTGTGTTGTAAGATTCTACTCCCGTGGTTTCTACCATATAAGGATCATAGAGTCTCAAGAAATTTTCTGTACACTTCAACCCAACTGTTTCCATTGCTCTGTACTTCAGCTTTAAGTGTAGACAGGGTGTCCATCTTGTTCTTTAGTCCCCATGCGGATTCTATTCTGTAACAATTCTGGTGGTATCGTTCGAGTGTCTTGTTAGGATATGGCCAACTAAATGTCACTTACGCTTCTTTAATTCGATGACAGCTATTACCTGTAACTGGTTATAGTTCTCGGCCAAAAAGAAGGCGGTTCATCAACACTTGTATCTTTCGCATATGACGAGTAACATCGTTGAATTTTTCGTGACCAAATGTGTGACGATTACCAATATTCATACCTTCGAACCTTGGTGCGTGGATATAATGGTCCCACGATAATAAAACTGTGTGATATCCTCTATTTCGTTTGGTTGGTATAAGTCGCTCCTGGTAAATCGTTTTAATATGGCAGGTTTTCGTCTCTGCCATTTTCATTTTTAAATCTGTTGCTTTCCCTGCCAACGCTCAATTTTGTAAATTTCTTTTCTTGTACCAAGTTGTCTGGATCCTGAAGAGTTCCCAATCCTCTTACTATCCTCTCTTTATACTCAAGTATAACCTTTCAAATTTAAACGAAAAGAAAACATTCCTAGCTTGGATAAATTGATTAACTAGCGTATGCACTCGAACATATTGTTCAAAATATGTATGATGATGATGTATGAGTATGATGTTGATGATGTATGTGTATGATGATATTGTATGAGTATGATAACGATGTATGATGATGTTTTATGATTTTAGAATTTAGAATTTATAAATTATATCTAGTTTACTAAGCCCATCGCATCAACTAAGAAAATAAGTTATCATATATGCTTGTATAAGTGTATAAAACAATTATAAAATAAAATATTTATTATTTAATAACACTGCGGATATTTTGTTGTTTTAAATTTCGAAAATATTAATCATGAAAAGTATTGCCAAAATCAATGCCTTGCTGAATGTGTTTTGAAAGAAGCATGCTTTTAATGTTGGTGGCGAACTGTTATAGGGTGGATCGTATTCCGGTTCTACATAATCATATAGTATTGAGTCACTCGGTTTCTCAGGGGGCCCTGGCCATTGTTTTATTGGACGTGGTTTTTTGGTTGGTTCACATTCCTCTGGGTCGACAGTTGCTGGTGGTTTGGTATCCGGTTCGCCATCAGTAACCGGTTCGTCATCAGTATCCGATTCGTCATCAGTTTCTGGCGGTTCGCCGCCAGTTTCTGGCGGTTCGCCAGAATCGCCATCATCCGATTCATCAATGGGTGGCATGTTAGCATCGCCTGCGCCAACGTTATGCGGGTTAACTTTATATACATCTTCCGGTGCAGGACCACAGTCATCATATGTTTCGGTGTCATCACCATCGAAAGGCTTCGATTTTGCTGGTTTAGTATATGAGTATTCTTCATCTTCAGAACACAAATATTTATATTGGGAATCAGTGCCTGTTTTACATTCCGATGCTGGCACTTTACAAGGCGTATACGTGGTGAATTTCTTTATATTCGTCGTCGGATAGTTGCATGTCAACATGGTTGCATGTTGTTGTTTGGTTACCTCAAATATATTGCCCAGAACACAACCGATACGATTATTATACTGGTTGCTTAAGGTCAAAAAATGGCCAATCATTCTGAAAAATAAAAACATAAAAAACAAACAAACAAACAATCGATTTAACGTTGTTTTTTGAAATCATGTTGGAAATAAAGGTTGTTGTCCTAACCAGCCAGTGATGGTTGAGAACTTAACTTACGGATTATCTGGTTTGCTGAAATAATCATAAACAACTTCCGGCCATGTTAGCTTATATTCCATATACCATTCATACATATGGAGGACTGTATATACTGAATGGTTCCTCAACCTCCTGCCACTAAGATAGCCAAGATTCTGTCCGGAGAGGGGATACTTGAGTGTACCACGACATTTATCGTGTTCCATGGTACAATATGTGACATGGAGATATGCTGTTGCCTCCAGTTCCTTATCCCATCTTACTACACCCATACGACAAGCCGGTTTCAAGTTAACAGACTTCTTTAGGCCACCACAGGCTACATAATTCCGTTGATAGTTGTGCATGTCGAGTATTTCCTGTTTCATTGCATCCGTCAAATTCATTATACTGTTAGCGCCCTCTTTGCAGGGAGGAACTTGAAATTTCTTTAATATATATATGTAAATAAGAAAGGAGGCCAACATTAATGGTAATGCCAGGTAATAAATGCCTCCATATTAGACAACTTACACCATCATGCCGTATGCCATCTTTGCAGCCAGTATGGGTAGCATTCTTGGCAAATTTACAGACATCTTTATGACAATAATCGGTAAAGATTTTTTCATCACCGTCTGCCCAACATGTCATAAAATATGAAATGACTATAGCCAGGCAAATTATAAGAAAAATTTGTTTATTTTTCATGGATCCGTAGAAAACAAATTTTTTTTTTTATTTCTCTTCAAACAAATTAAAAAATATATGTAGAAAACGCGTCTCAGAAATACAAAAAGGAATGAACGACAATTAGAAAATTTCTATTTTGGAAAGTATCGGCCTATTATGGTTAGGTTAGAGACGTTATCGAAATATTTGTAAGAGAATAAAAGCATACACCTGTTGACAAGAGGTTACCTCGTAAAGTTTAACCAATTAAGGCTACATTTGAAGCAGGTTTTTACTCTCTAACCACAACAAACAATGTCGTAGAACTGCGGTTTAGTAAAGCCAGCCTTATCGTTGGCATTTCATGTAAGCACCCGAATTTGATAAAATCAATAACGAAATAATTATGAAACTGTCTGCTGTTGCCGAGAAAATTAATTCTCTTAATACAATCTGCAATGAAAATATCTTCATTTTTACCGATTTCCAAACCGGGAAAGGTTTACCCATAAATGGAGTCATATAGGCAGATGTTATTATTATTGTGAAGTGTCTCCTCTATGCCTCTATGTCCTGACAAGTTGCAGAATGATGTTCGCTGTCAACAAGAACTATTCTTTGCCTAGCACGTGATATAGAGGCTTTACAGTTTCCAAGTCTTTGAGACTACAGTGCCTTTTCGAGAAATCAGTTACTAACCTTAGCTTTTTCCTGCTTAAACTAATGAATGATTCAAGTCTTCTTTTATTGTAATTTCCACACAAAAATTTTGATGATGACATCTTTAAACACATTTCGTTTAAGAAACGCCTTGCCACTTTTTTGCCTATTGCTTAAACACCAAGCACCTAGTCAGTACATACATATGTATACTTACATACATATTGGCCATTACAACCTTTAAGTCAGGATTACGGCCTAGCTTCTCACACCACATGGAGTGCAAATTCAAATGTCAGAATGAGTCATAAGATGAGCCCAATTATAGAGACCATCAAATGGGAAATTATCCGCTACAAAATCCTTAACTTACTTACTTAATTAACCATTAACAACTCGATTAACGCATTTCAGCCTGCCTTAACACATCATTTCAGGCGCCTTTGGTTCTTGCGAACCTTCGCCAATCGATGACAGAGCTTCCTCAATCTGAACCTTTGCCGACTTCCGCAAACCCCCACATCAAACGACATGGCAAACGACGAGCCAACGCAGCCGCGAAATCCTTAACAGAAACGAAATTTTCGGGTGTGCATATATTGCAACAGATGCACAGAAATTCATTTAAAATGCTTTCTTTATAATCTTGCAAATTCCTTACACTGTAGGTGAAATTTGATGACCCCAAAACCATTCCGTGACGCTCGAAAGGTGGCTACGTTTAAATCACCACTTTTGTTATACGTTTTTGAAAAGTTAAGCGATCCATATTCATGAATGGATCACAGTAAATGATATTTTAGATGACAGATATTTAACAGAACCGTTCCCAGTCGCTGAAGTCTAGTAGGTAGGTGTATTGTCTTATTAGATGCGCGGTCGTGGTTCAAATCCCAGCTCAGACACCTTGAACAACATGAAATATGAAAAAAATATTTCTGTAGCGACTTCCTCTCAGCAGATTACTGGCAAAAATCTTAGTAAATCTCTGTCGTTGAGAGTCGACTTTAAACTGTAGGTCTCACCATTCGTGGATAAAATTAATATGATTCAATATTTTATTTTGTTGCTGAGGACGAGGTAGAAAAGGAAATGTAATGCCCTTTGCCCTATTTCCTTTTCTGATGTCATTCACAATTTTTGTATTCGAAAAAACAACGCCAAGAGTTTCTAAACAAAAATTGTCAAGTGTGAACGTTGTTGAGAAAAATCCAAATCCATACTTAATAAATAGGCCTCTGCTAGAGAAAACACATGTTCTACTATGCAAACAAACGAAGAAAAAAAAACGGATTGAACTTCCTGAGAAACCAATAAAAAAAAGCTTTTCTTGGAAATAAATTTAAAATAGAGGCGATAAAAAAGTGCCAATAGTTGTGGTGAAGTCATGTCAAGTTATGTTTTTTAATTGATTGCTAATGTAAGCAAGCAACAATAAAAACAAAAATAATGTTGAAGAAAACAAAATCGATTACAATTCCTTCACATTGGTGTGTGTTAAAGCACATGTAAGAAACGACGACAGTAATTCAGTCAGTCGGTCAAATTCCCAGAAGCTCTTGTGCTCTTGCAAATCAAACGATGTACATGCATACATACGTAAAGATGCATGTGTATATAATTATTAAATGCTTAGAAACTTGTTTATAAAATGCGAGTGTATAAAAACATATTAAAACAACAACATTTTTGTTGCAAATGTATTGCATGTAGTTGTTGTTAGAATTATTATTTTGTAATGTTGTTTTATATTTTTTTTAATTGTTGTTGTTGTTATTTATTATTATTATTATTTGTTGTGTTTTGTAGTTGGGTTGCTAAAGAAAATTTTGTAGTTTTGTTTTCTCGCATTGGCGACTTCTGTGAGAAATATTCTTCTCATGTAGTTTTGTTGTGTATGAATAGCGAGAGAGCAAGAGTACTAAAGCTATATTTTTAAAAAACTAAAAGAAGAATATACTCTCGTATTATAATAGACTCTCTGCTAGGAAAAAAACGCCATGACAACAACGGTCAACAAATGAAATACACAATAGAAGAATAAGAAAAAAAGCTTTTCCAATACAAACAAATACAAAAATTTATACCATAATAAATAGGTCGCTGAATATTTACAAAACTTGTACTTTTTATTACCACACACACACACATGAGAAAACTGAGAAAATATTGCACAACTACCACAATACTAAGGGGAAATAACATAAATTGTTGTAAATATGAAAAGAAGAGGAGCGAAGTAGCATTTATACAAGAGAGATAAACTTAAACAGCAAATAGGAGAATAAAGCTGTTTAGAATTCAAATCAAAGAGTTCATAAAAATCAAATAAAATACAGAAAAAATGAGCTTTTAATGATAATCACTCTTCATAAAAATTGTTGTTTCTTTAATCATAGAAGTTCTATACAAATAATGTAAATAATTGTAAATTACTTAAAATTTTATTATGTTTTCTATAAAGAATTGTAAATTTAATCTTTTAAAAAAAAATATTTCAGCCTTCAAAAAAGCTGAAATTAAGAAAATAAAAAATCCGAAAACGATAGAATGCAAAAGAAAAAAATAAGCTTTTGCAGCCATTTTAGCGAAACTAAATTTTACAAAAAAACCCATGTAGAATGTCATCTACAGTGCATGGTAAAAATTAAAGCACACTTGTAATTTGTTTTGCCATGGTAATGCCAGAATAAAACATTTTAGAGTTTTAATTTTAAGAATAGCTGAGGCCGCAAAGGATAGTCAATTGACAAGTGGCCGTAGTCTAGTAGGTAGTGTTTGGGTTCAAACCCCAACAAAAAAAGAAATATGAAATAATATCACTTCGGCGATGAAAAGTTTCGCAAATATCTGTCGTTCGCTAACGATATTAAACTGTAGCTTCCACTATTGTTGGATAACTTGTTTGACCAATTAAGTCGGGGTCGGGTAGTCAATTGACAATTAGAACAGTCAGGAGTAAGCACGAAAAAATTTGGCCATATAGTTTTCTTTTCATAATGCGGTTTTCCGAACATATTTAGAAACGTGCGATAAGGGAATGTATAATCTTAAAAGTAATAATTTGGTAAACAATGATACAGAAATGAAAAGACTATAACATCCAGGGATATGGGATTAAGAACTGTCGTGGAAAGTGTAATCTGGACATCAATGACAGGTGGTTTCAACAGGACTGCACTACGTCCCACAAAGCTCATGCCGCATTGAATATTCTGTGCGAGAAATTTGAGGGCATGGTCATATCACATGGAGGTAATGTTAACCGGCCACCGAGATCGATTTGTATTTATTCTTAAATGTAGGCTTTTATTCGTTTTTGTATTATTTTGTTAAAACATTTTAAAAACATAGATTTTTAAATATAAAACGCATGTCGCCGTAGTCTAATAGGTAGTGTGGTGGCTTATTATTCGATATGAGGCCTCGGTACAAACTCCAGGTCAGAAATCTCCAACAATAAACGAAATATGTAAAAATATTTCTTCGACGACTTCCTCTCAGTAGATTTCTGGCAAAAACTCTAAGAATAAAAAAATTGCCTTGAAAGAATCGCAAAAATATGTCGCTTGGAATCGATTTTAAGCTACAGGCCCCGCCGCTCATGTTTAAAATTACCACACACAACTTAAATGGTGTGAGAAGCGAGATTGTAATCGTAACTGAAGGGTTATAATGATCAATTATGTATATGTGTATGTAATTTATTTAAATTTTAAATGAAATAATTTAAAAGAAAAGTAACTAAAATATAAAGCAACATTTTTAATTTTTGTACAACATGTTTGTGCTTTAATTTTTTGCGGTACTGTAGTTGTCACCGCCTTACGTGAATACGTAAATGATTGTTGTCATAATTCCTTTTTCCAGCACTGTATGTCCTATTGTTTTGGCTGTAACTGTTATAACTTTGTTTAAACATGAAACATTTTTATGAATTATGCGGTAATTTTAAAGAATTTTCAAACATTTATTTACAATTTTTTTTTGTTTTTTAATAAAAAAAATTCATATTTACTTGAGGAATATTAAAAAAGTTTTCTTTAAAAGCTGTTTTTTGTATAGCTTTTGTTGCCGTATAACAGTTTACTTGCTAAGTTATTATGTTTTTTATTTTTTTGTATATTTTAAAATTGTTTACTATTAAGCCTTAATTTTTACTAAATTCGTTTTAATTCAATGTGTATTAATTAAATAAATACAAAAAATATTTAAAATTCAAAGAATTTTTCTTTATTTTTTCTTTTCTTTTTATTGCCCCTGCATCGTTAGTTTTGTATATAAAAATCTAATAATTAAGCTTTTTTCTTATATACGGCGTTTAAATATGAATATAGAAAGCTTATTTATTTTTATTTACTCCCCCTTTTTTTCTGATAATATCCCCTTGTACTGTATATACTACATATCAATATGTTTGGCTAATGGCAATAGAAAATTTTCCTTATTTCTTTAGTGCTTTAGTTTGTATTACTTTGTTGCTCTCTCTTGCTCATAAGAGCTAGTGGTGGCTCTTAATAAATTCTCTGCTTGTTTTAGTTAAACTCGCTATTCTACTCTACTACTACTACTAACACAATTTAGATTTGCTGTTTTGTATGTATCCATAGTTTAGTTTTGTTGTTGTTGTTGCTAATGTTGTGTTTTATTTTTCGTTTTTATTTCTTGTGTTTCGTTGTATTTCGTTCCAAAGAGAAAGTAGGTCAATTGCACGTGTCATTGTTTTAAATTCTAAATTTTTGTTTCTTTTATTTCTTCTGCTTTTTCGTTTTTTTCCTTTCTTTTCTTATGTTTTTTATTCTGTTATTTTTATAACGAAAATTTGTATTTTCATTTTATATGCATGTGCGGGTGTGTGTTTGTGTGTACATTTTGGAATTTTCTTGTTTTTTTTTCTCGTTTACAACCCACCAAACGACTATCCCATGGTTTTGTGTTGTAATAAAACAAAATTAAAAAAAAAAAATAAGAAAATTGTGGTTTAGTTGTTGTTGCTGTTTTCTTTTGCTATTATTTAATTACAAAATATTATCGACAGAAAAGTTCTTAGAAAATGAAATCATTTTCCTGGTATTGCAGGTGTTTTAGTTTCTTTCTATTTTTTTTGGTCTATTTTCCTTGTTTCTCTCGTATACCTCTTCTTCTCTACAAAGTAATTTGCAGTACATGGTTATTAAATAATTTAAAACAAAACAATGCAAATCTCTAAAGAATATTTTTTTGTTAAATTTTTTTAACAAAAAGCCAAGCAACGGAATTAAAAACTTTTTATTTGAATTACCCTGTAATTACAAAAAAAAAACGAAAACATTTGTTTTTGAACATGTATGGGCGTGGTTCTGGTTTTGGTTTTGAATAGTTTTTGAAATCAGTAAAGAATTCTTTTCCACAGGCTTGTGTAGCCAGATACCAGTGTCACAGTACAACTGCTATGAGGTTTCTAGAATGGACTCCGATTGTACATACATACATACATAATTAGAGATTACAATCCAAATACAGGATTACGCCCTAGTTCCACTCAGTACTAATGTTGTGTGTGTTAATTTTATACATGTGTGGCGGAACCTGCAGTTTAAAGTCGACTCCGAACAACAGATTTTATGGGAAACTTTTTATTTACTTTCAGATTTTCCATTTACTTTCAGAGTTTTTGCAGGAAATCTGCTGAGAGACAGTCGCCGAAGAAATAATTTTTCATATTTCGTATAGTTGGAGATGTCTGACCTGGGTCTTGAAGCGAGGCCTTACGTCTAATAAGGCAATACACTACCTGTTAGACTACGGCGACTACCACTCTGATTATCTTCACCGTAAATATTGTGTGTTATTAAACGCGAGCCCGTGGTTTAAACTCTGGTTCAGACATCTCCAACAAAAACGTAATATGCAAGAAATACTTCTTTAAGCGACGTTGTCTCCAGTCTTCTGGCCGTGAGAGTAAAATAAAATGTTCATGAAAAGATATCAAAAAAAAAAAATGTCGTTCGGAGTTGACATTAAACTGTAGGTCCCGCCACTCATGGAAAAAATTAACTCACTCATCTTGAGGGCCATGAAAAACTAGATTGTAATACTGACTAAAGGCTTGAGTGGTATGTCCATAGTGGGTTAAATTTGTCTGGCCTCGAGCAAGTAAAATCATTCCATTTCATGTTTCTTTTGAAAAAAAAAAACAGCAAAATTTTGTGTCCCCTCTGTAGAGAAATGAAAATCTCACGCATCTTACTTCCGTACTTTCGAATATTCTGTTGTACCAACCTTTACAAGTGCTTCAGCTTACAATGCTTTCACGTCCAGTAACATATCTGTGGCTGAACGTCATCTAATGTTTCGCTATCTCTTCCTGCATTCTTAGGCATTCTCTAGGAATACCTAATGACAGCTTGACGCTAAGTATGCATACATATGTACATATATGCGTCTCTATACCTCTATTTAATATACTTTTATTTCCGATTTGCAACGAATAATTGGAGAAGTTATTCAAAATATTTTTACCAATTGTGGAGGATCCAACAGGATCTTCCCAACTTCGTTTAAAGCAACATCTGTGAAATTAGTTGTTATTTATTCAGTATGTTTTGCAAAGCACGGCTATTTTATTGAACAACACGTTCTAATAACAAAAATTGTTTCACCAAAGTCGAATGTGGGACCACAACCAATCTACACAAGATCAAAGAGCATCCAATGCCTTCCGAAAAAGTCACTGCTTGATGTGGATTTTCGGTTGGCGTCGTCAACGTTTCATATTTCTTTGAAAATGACAGGGATCAGGTCTGCACCAGAGATCAGCAATGAATCGTTTTTTCGCTACTCATAAGCACTCATGCAATTTTTAATAAAAGTGAGTCAACAATATTGAAATTTAACTACTTCTGATTCATTCGTACTTATTACAACGTTAATTTATGAGTACAGGTTGCAATGAGTATGCTTACAACGTTGACATCAAACTCATACCATTCGAAATATGTATGACACATCAGCTAAAAAGACAGAGCAGCAAGCAAGGCAAATACACAACCTTCTAGTGACTATTATAGTGTTCGTATGCGATTCATATTTATTTTGTGCTTCGGGTATTTGTTGAGTAATGGAGAGTCGAAATCAACAACATCATACGTGCTGTTAAGTATGAATATGATGAGTACTTCAAACTTTGAATATGAGTACAGGTTCCATGACATTAAAATAAGTATGAATGCGTATAAGTAACAGAAATTATGAGTATGATTCGATTCTACTCATCTTTTTGAATACTCATTGCTGATCTCTGGTCAGCACTGGCACTATGACGAGCACTATTGGTCGCTGATTATCAACTCCTTTTCACCTAAATTGGGTGAACTGGACATCAACCGGTATGTGGTTGGCATACGCAATTCTATATTCTGCAGGAACGATTTGAGGGCATGGTTATCTTATGCAGATGTAATGTGAACTGGCTACCCAGATCCTGCTTGTTGAAAACATTGGACTCATTCTTATCAGGTTTTCTTAAGTCGCTGGTGTATGCGAATAAGCCACAACTTACAAGGGTTCAAAATTCAGCCTGATTTCATGATGTCAGTCATGGAAAATTAAACATTTCGGATGCGCTTTACTCATGAAAGCCATGAAGGAAATTTGAACGATATTATGTTCTACAGATAATGGCGTCAATAGGTCTTTCAAACGAATAAAAAATATTTTATTTACACTTAAAGATAGGAAGCGCTTAATGAAAATTGGTTAACCTCTGCATAATTTCCGTTAATCTAACTTCTAATAACAGAGATTAGCTTGCAGCTACACCAACCGTTAGAATTTATTTTTTTCAGTTAACCTCTGCCTAATTTCCGTTAATCTAACTTCTAATAACGGGGATTAGCTTGCAGTTACACCAACCGTTAGAAGCTATTTTTCCATTTCCGTTCACACATTTAATGGACTCAGAGAAGCTTATATTTTGTTGTGATATGAATACCATGGCTATGATACCATGCTAGATTGCCTATGAGAGGGTTGTGAGTTCGATTCCTATCTGAGCAATTAGTCCATACGCTTGCAATTATTAGAATATAATTTTGAATTGCGATTATAATTCAAAAGAATACATACATAAATAAATATGGTATGACTGCATAGTTTTTGTAAAAAGAAAACAAAAAAAAAACAACAAAAAAGCAGAAAAAATATTTATAAGCTTGGAACTTAAAAAAACTAGGCCAGTATTTTTGTAAAAGTTTTTCTTTTATTTTTTTTAACTGTAAAAGTATGCATATAATGATTACAGTTATTATATGTATGTGCCAATGTATGAGTATGCTGTGTATGAATGTGGTGTAAGGCAGATAGGAAACTAACTATACACACAGGATATTTATCTGTATACCAAATGCGAATAAATGGTTATAGTGGTGGTGGTTGTGATTGTGTTAGTGTGATAGAAAAACATGGAAGGTAATGTTGGAAAAAAAAAACTTATGCCCACACACATATTCATACAGACAAATATGAAGAAAAAAAAATATTTTCAACAGCGCATGATGTTGTCAATGACGATGGGTGGAAAGGACATTTGATAGGAGCGCATGTACATATACTCGTGCTGTAACAAAAGTAGGTCAATCGATAAAATTGTGCCTTTTGTATATGACTACACATACATACATGCTTATATACATACATACATATATGTATGTATATGCGTTATAGAGAAAAAGTAATGCGAAAAACACTGGCATATGAAAACTGGCAAAAGCTTAAATAAAAATCCACCCTCTTAAAGGAAATTGGAACAATTCGTTGGCTGGCTCGTTTGTTATCGTTTATTATCGTTTGTTATTACGGCAGTTATGTTGGGGCTGAATACAAGTAACTAAAGCAAAGGCAAAGAAAAGAAAAAAGAAGAGGAAAAAAGCCCTTTTAGGAGTAACCAAGGAGTATACAACTAAATCAACCATTACTCTGTGATGCCAAGCTTTTTTTCTTTTTTTTTTGATGTTAGCAGCTACAACATGCGGCAGTTATGCGTTCAAATGTCTATGACGTTAGGTTAGAATGTTTGTCTCCATGCTACTAAGCCACTAGGGTGGAGTTGCTTCTTGAAAGCTTTACCATAAAATTTCCTTAAAGCTTTTTTCATCGTTTTATTGTTGTTTTTTGTTTTTTCATAAGCATTTTCTAGATTTACATTGTGCTCAAGTCTTGTAAACTTTATTTACTTTGTATCTCATGGATTCTATAGCATATATGTACATACGTACCTAGCAGGAAGGGTGGGAAGAAGAGGGATGGGAACTATTGGCTAAGGCAGGTATAACTATATACTGTGTATTAAATGTTTGCGCATGTAATACAATATTTTGTTTCGTTTATTTTTTTGCTTTTTCTTATACATACATATGCTTACCTATACATATACAACAATTTAATGTAATTTTATATAAAATGCTATAATAATATTTATATACATTGTTGTTGTTGTATTTTTTATATAATATATAATTTACATACGTACTTATTATATAATATAATTGTATGTATACTTAGGTATGTATATACAATATAAAAACCATTTTTATTGCCTTTAGTATAACAATAATACCTAAGTATTGGTTTGGCTTGCTTTGGTATTTGTAGGGGATGTATGTATATACTGCTTATATCCCTACACAGGGGCTTATATACAGCTTAGGCATACACAAGTACATATTTAAGTTTGTATGTGTTACACATTAATCGATCAAAGAGGCCATATTATGGCCAATATGACGTTTTTAAGGAAAAAACAAAAAAAACAAAAAATTTTTTGAAAAAAAAGGAAATAAAATTCGTATCGTTCGTAGATTTTTATAATTAAACCAACTCGACCCCCTTTGTAAAACAACAACAACAATAACACCAAGAAAAAAAGAAAAAAACAAATACAACCTACTACTGCATGGAAAAAGAAAAGAAGGTCAGTCAGAAATTTTGTTTATAAGGAAACGATTTATGGCAGAGAGAATTTGAAAGTTTCCGTTCTTATAATTTGCTTATATTGTATTACTTTATTAGCTCCGTTGTAGATTAAAATAAGCATTTTGTAAATGTCAATGTACATACATACATACACTTGCATACATACATATGTACATATTTGTTAGATTTAATTAAACTTATTTGGGAAGGTCAAAAAAAATATTTTAAAAATGATCTCAGGACCCCTAACCACAGCTGTAATTGATAAAACAATTGTTTACGTTCCACAGCATTTTTTTCCTATCCTTTCTCTCCCTTATTAAAGCCTTGCTTACTTATGTTTCTTTTTGGGTTTCAAAACACATCACCTGAAGCCATAATTCCATTATAATGTTGCCATGATATTCGAAGCTTAATATCATGCCTCTGCAAAGCAAAGTAAGGTAACCATTGTTTTTCGCACTTATTGGGCGATATTTTGGCAATAACTTGATGAAAAAATGCTTCCATGTCTGGGGACTATTTACCTAGACACGGTCTTTTGCATAGCCCCACAAAAAAAGGTCTATTGGCCTTGAATTGCATGTTATTTACTTGCTTAATAGGTCAGGATTACAACCCTTTAGTCAGTATTACAATCTAGCTTCTCCTTTTTATATATGAATGGCGGAAGCTACAGAGCTTTAGTGTCGACTTTGAGCCACAGATTTTTGGGAAAATTTTCAGAAGAATTTTATTTACTTTCATTGTTTTTTCCAGAATAAGGCTGCTGGAGAGGAAGTCTCCCTATGAAATATTTCTTGCTTATTTCGTATTCGAAGTCGCCGTAGTCTAGTAGGTAGTGTGTTGGCTTATTAGATCTAAAGCCAGGGTTCGATCCCCAAGCCAGACATCAAGACAAAATACAAAAAGTATTTCTTCGGTGACTTCCTCTCAGCGGATTTCTAGCAAAAAATCTGCGAGAAAATAAAATTGACATGAAAAAGTCAAATTAAAAAAAGTCAAATGAAATTAACACACACAACATGAATGGTGTGAGAAACTTGGACGTTGTACAATGGGTCAATTCGATCTCCGGGTACTGTACTTGTCTTAATTGACAAGTACACGTCCTCTAACCTAACCCAACCTAACCATTTCGTATTTGTTGGACATATGTGAGCTGTGGTTTGAACCACGGGCTCACGTCATATAAGCTAACACACTACGTACTAGATAACGACGACTTCCTTAAAACGTTGCTAGCTTGAAAGTACCCTTCCTGGAAAAAACTCAAGAAAAATGTCGAAATTTTTATATAACTCTTGGCACCAGTTTATTATTTTATATTGAAATCCTTCGAAATAAAGGATTTGGTCATATTCCAAGGTCAATACGATCCAAGGGCAGACACCTCTAGTTATTTTTTCCAGATCGTTATATCCACAATCATTTCTGTGTACTTCGAGGCACATACGATACAATTTTGGTTGTTCAGGCAGCCGCGTAATGAGAAACAAGCCTCAAAACTTAACTTTGTTTTTAATATACAGCAAATTGAAGTCGCCGTAGTCTAGTAGGTAGTGTGTTGGCTTATTAGATGTAAAGTTGGGTTCAAGCTAGGTCGTAATCCTGACTGAAGGGTTGTAATGACCAATTATGTATGTATGTCATACAGCAAAGTGTATGTACAAAATTTTTCGTGCGCACTCCTTAGTTCATTCGACATTGCATTAGTATTTCTATCGGCTCTATAACACAACGGCCCGCTATGCATGCTCAATTGAGTTTTGGTAATTAGAACTATCACTTCGACCTTCCGATCCTATAGTTGCACTACCTGCGTTATATGTTTGTAAGTTTTGCAGGGAATTCGGAAAATGATTACATAACACCGTGAAAAGTTTTTTAAATTGTGTAAAACTCTTGAAATTATAATGAGAATTGATTGTTATAACATGTGATGCAATGTTACCAGATGTTAAACTCTATAAAAAATATGACTGTTGTTAGTTAAGACAATAACCTTACAGTTACAGTTGGCAATACTATACTCAATGCGATTTTCTTAATAAAAAGTGTGGTTATACACCCCGAATATAAAATAAGCTGTCAATAAATATGGCAATCTGTCAGCACAAGTACAGTAAATGATATATTAATGATAAAAAAAACAATAACAACAAATATATGAATTAAAAAATTTTCCATATCGGAGCAAGTCCTTGACTCTATACTTCAAAGTAATTTTTTTTTTTAATACAGTCCTCATGGAGATTTTTCTTCATAATTCTTTTAATTATTTTTAAAATCTTTATCTTAAAAACAGTAAATAAATGAATTCGTAGAACCTCTTAATAAAAAATAAATAGCAAGTCGTAACGATGTCAATACTTTACTTAGACCACTACGCTATTGTTAAACTGTCAAGTCATTTAATCAATATTTTCTTAGCATATCACACGTGTTTCCTGAGAAAATTAATTTCGCAGACTTGCCAAAAACACTTGTTCAAATATAAAGTGTATCACTAGCCGTTGCTCTAATCTCAAGATTGTATGAAATATTGATAATTGAAAAGAAAGTTTCGTATGACTTGCAAAATAAACTCATAATAAAGCATAACAAGTAGCAGAAACGTTTTTAAAGCTATTTTCACATGACTCATTAGAATTCATTTGCGAGTTTTCTGTTTAAATCACCTGTTTTCTTTAAAAATTATCTCAAAAGATGTTATCTTTCTATATTGCAGACATAAACCGAAAATATAGAGCGGCCGTGGAAAAAATAGGCGGTCGTAAAACCATAGAAATAGAACAGATAAGCAAATTATTCCATTCATAAGTGTTTTTGTTCATTAAAGGGGATTTTGTTTTGAATAGGCCGATAATATTTGGTAGCAAAAAATATTAAATGGATTACACGCTGAATGTTATCATGCCGCGGTATTAGGGTATTTAGTTTCACTAGCGTGAAAGTACAGCCACATTTAAAATGTAATAGCGATCAGCAGAATAGCAATCTTCTTTATATATATTTGCAGCGCCATCTATGTTAAGTAAGAAAATAGGCCTGTCACAACATATATTCCTCATCTTCTTATTGAGATGCCGTCTACTTCAGTTCGAATTTTCTAACTCAGCAGATGTTTGATCTCTTTTGATGAAAGTTTTAGATTGGTAGGATTGCCATTTGTCTGTGCTTAGAAACACAAGCCCTCTGTACAAATGCATTGGGTTGTCGTGCTGGCTGGAAATTAACCAGATGCCGGAATAAATCTAGGCATTGTAGGCATAGTCGAAGTCGCCGTAGTCTAGTAGGTAGTGTGTTGGCTTATTAAACGTAAGGCGTCGGTTCATATCCCAGGTCAGACATCAAAATGGAAAGCATATACTTCGGCGACTTCCTCTCAGCAGATTTCTGGCAAAAACTCTGAGAGTAAATAAAATTGCCATGAAAAGTTTCTCAAAAATCTGTCGTTCGGAGTCGACGTTAAACTGTAGATCCCGCCACACATTACAACCCTTCAGTCAGGATTACGACCTAGCTTCTCACACCACTAATATTGTGTGTGTTAATTTTTCTGAAAGATAGATTTTTTTGACAAACTTCTCATGGCAATTTTAAACTCTGAGAGCAGTTTTAGCGAAAAAACTGCTGAGAGCAAGACGCCGAAGAAATATTTTTTCATGTTTCGTTTTGTTGGGAATGTCCGACCTGGGGTTTCAACCGTGATCTCACATTTAATAAGCCAACACACTACTTAAGGGTATACCTTACAATAACACAGTTGGCTTTGAGAATCGGAAATATGCGATGGATCGCTTAGAGACAGAAGTGAATACAAGTCCAGCAAAGTCTAGCAATACCTTCCTGCCGTTACTAAATTTGATCTTCTGAATAAACGAGCACAAGCACAGAATATGTCCTTTAAAATATCGGAACTTTCGAGTTCTTTAACGGCTCTAGCCAGTTCATTAGGAATTCCCTGGAACCCGTAAATTTGAATTTGGAACCCAAATTTCCTTAAGAAACCCTCGGTATTCATGGTTAAAAACAAACGGACGTCAAAGGAACTTTCGTCAGGGACTTAATGCCAGTCTAGTTGTCCGAAATAATAAAGAGATTTTCAGAGAAAATCATGAAACCCAACAAGTAATGAGACACTGTAGCCAAGTCCTTGGACTTAGAAATTTTGCAGTGGTCAGTCCGTCTATTCGAATGTTTAATATCAGAATAGCTTTGATAAATATACTGTCCAGCCTTTGGTATAAGCCTCAAGGGTCCCGCAGGGAAGCTTGGGATCTGTAGACCAGAAATTTCAGATTGCCATCGAACGTTCGTTTGCTTAAATACAATTTTTAAGGACAATCCCCATGAGAAAAAAAAATAAGTAAAAAATTTTTTTTAAAATTTTTAATAACGAGTATATCCACATGATGGAACATTTCAATAACAATACTTTTATATTAGAAAACTTAATAAATACAACAGCATATACTATATTTAATTAAAAATCTAAACTAATATCAATTAACACTTGACAATAAATAAAAATAAAATTAAAAAATTTACAAACGTACAGCAAACGAAGTCAAACCGACATGTGGTGGTGTTGGCTTGAAGATGGGTTCGTTATTTTCATCCACATAATCCTTGTAGGCAACAAAATTGACACGATCCCAACCCAAACGCTCACATACACGTGCTGAATAGAAACTGGTGCAATCAGCGGTCAATACTTTATAGCCCAAACGACGTCCCAACTCCATAAGTTCCTCCTTTAGGCGCACACCCAAATTCTTACCGCGTATGGTGGGCTTAACACAGGTCATGAACGAATAGAATATCTTATCGGCACCATAACGATTGAAGACATCAGCACTACGACTGGCCACACCCAATAGTTTCATAATTTGGCCATACTTTGTGTTGCCTTCCTTTTCGGCCGTTTGGAAATATTTCTCAATGCAGGAGGGATCCTTGGGTACGGCTGTATTAACTGCAACCAAATCTTCTTCACCGTTTTCCTTGACCTGCACGGCCAAAATGCTAGTGCCACCTTTAAGGCAGGCTAAGATATCAGCACGATCAGTTTCATTTGGTACTACTTTCGGTTCCAAGCAACTCAAAGGCTCATCACGATAGAAATGTTCGATAATGAAATCCACTACTTGTTCGTAGTCCTGCGGTTGTACAACCCGAAATTTAATATCATCCGACATTCTTGAATGTTTAAAGTATTACGAAGGCTTGTCAAACAGCAACTAAATTCTACGGGGCAACTGCTGAACTTCTTTCTATTTTATATTAAAAATTTATAAGCTAAAGATTTGGTTTTTATTGGTATTTTCCGTATTGCGGAAGATAAGATCCCACGATTATTTTGTATACAATGCTACTTAAAAATACTCCATCGTTTATAATATACTCTCGCAGAGGGGAGTAATGAACATAACTGTTGTTATAAATAAATTCATTCACGTGATTTGCACTTATCGGAGGCTATTGATACGAAAAAAGAAAAATTGTCTCTAGGTGTGGGAGCTATGAAGACAGTTCAAAAAGTTCCGGTTGTGAAGTGCCTTTTAAATAGAATTTCATTTTATGTGTACGCTTTTTGATCATATAATAAATTAAAATTTGACCTTTGACCTCTTGTATCTAACAATTAAACTATTTATCTGGACATACATACGTAAACCTTTGTTAAAATGTTATCAAGAGGTGAGAAGATCAAATATGTATGAGAAGAATGGCATTATTTTTACGCCATGTAGATTAATCATTTGTAGGGTGTAATCCGGTTTATTTGGATCGCGTAAAGTTCTCAAGTGTGTGGCAATAAGTGCTTTTAAGTCGCAATATTCAGACGAAAAACAGCATCACCTCCTTCTTGAAAGATGTCATCAGTTTTGCTTAGCATCTCCTGGTCGTATTTAATTTTAGGAACGTACGCATGATTAAAGTCACGTTAAACAAGCTCCCGGGAAAGTGTTGGTATGTTAGCTTATATGGATTACTAGCGAACTAGTTTAACGAGTTTACCCGCAGGCTCTATGACCCGTTCTGATACCCTGATAACTTCTCACGTTAGAGAGAAGATTCCTTGCTACAGATTTGATAAGCTGATTGCCGACAGAAGTTTTTTATTTGGTACTATCGGGTCTTTCATTAAGCGATTTCTATCTAATACAAAGCGTGTGTGACGTATTATCGCAATTTTAATTCTTTTAAAAGACCTGTCGAAGCCATTACAAGTGGAATATAACATCGTTTACATTTTCTCTAAGTGGAGTGCATACGATATTTAAAACTTTTTATAATTAGGACGCATACATCAGATTGAATTTGATCGATGGCATGGCTTATGCTATCTTTAAGGACCACTGTGGTTTGTGGCTATAGTCGCCATACTCTGGTTCGTAGTGTGTTTGCTTATTTGACGTAAGGCCACGGTTCAAACCCCCAGATGAAACATCTTCATAATAATAAATATGAAAAAATTGTTCTTCGGTGACTTCCTCTCAGCAGATTTCTGACCAAAAACTCCTGAGAATAAATAAAAATTACCATGAAAGGTTTCTCAAAAAAATCTGTTGTTCGGAGTCGACTTTAAACTATGTAAGTCCCGCCACTCATGTATACGATTAACACACACAGCATAGGTAGTGTCAGAAGCTAGGATCACTATATTTTATAACTTATTAGCATGCACCTGCCACTTAATAATGGGTGATTTTTTAAAAGCTATAGGAAAATTTTTCAAAAAAAGACATAAAATTCAGAAAAATGCATGAAATCTTTATTTGAATCAATAGTACGGTCCATATAATTTAATGTTTGAAGATTATTTCATGCAAATGTTGACCGCGACTGCGCCTCAAAGGGTCCATCCGCTTAGTCCAATTTTGGCATACTCTTTCCAACATTTCGGCCGGTATCTCACGAATAAATGCTTCAATGTTGTCTTCCAATGCGTCAATTGAAGCGGGCTTGTCTGTATAGGCATGCGCTTTAACATAGTCCCACAAAAAATAGTCTAAAGGCGTTAAATCGCACGATCTAGGCGGCCAATTCACCGGTCTCGAACGTGAAATAAAATGTTCACCGAACTCGCCTCTCAATAAGTCCATTGTTACGCCTGCTGTGTGGCATGTGGCACCGTCTTGTTGAAACCACATGTCATGCAAGTCAAGCTCTAGCATTTTGGGGAAAAAAAGTTGGATATCAACTCACGGTAGCGCTCATCATTCACAGTTACGTTACGATTCGCAGCATCTTTGAAGGAGTGCTGTCCAATGATGCCACCAGCCCATAAACCGCACCAAACTGTGACTTTTTCTGGATGCATTGGTAGCTTTTGCAATGCTTCTGGCTGATCTTCACTCCAAAATCGACAATTCTGTTTATTTACGTATCCATTGAGCCAAAAATGAGCTTCGTCGCTGAACACAAATTTTCGATAAAGAAGTTTCTTAACAGAGCACGCATTTTGATAATAAAATTCAATGATTTGCAAGCGTTCTTCGTTTGTAAGACGATTCATGGTTAAATTATAGACCAAACTGAAGATGTTTCACAGTGAAACGAAACACGAAACGTGCGTGAGCTGTTTAAACCAGAGTTGCCAAAAAGATAATAGCTAAAAAATCACCCGTTAGAACCCTGGAAGAACTGCTATTGCCGTTCAGAATTCAAATGAATCGACAACTACAACAAATACATAAGCGGTCATTGAAATACCATTGTATTTCAAACATAACGTCAAGATCCAAGCCGTTTTAGTGGCATAAAAGTTTAATTGTAATCATCCTAGCATTATAATGTGAATCGAGGTAACACGGTTAATCGGTTTTTGTCCGAAATAAAATCGATAAATTTTTTTATAAAAAAAAAGAAAAATGTCATCGCAAATATGAACGTTATATGGATAAGGTTTTTAAAAATAGCTGCTGCTGCTACTAATTATTTGAATTTGCAGCGCTGAATTTTGGTACTTTTTTTTAATAAACAATGACTTTTAATTGTTTTCATTTATTTTTTGTAAAAATAAACAATCTTAACATTTATTAGTAATAAAATCGAAAACAAACTTATTCATGACTTGCAATTCTAATTCGACTTTGTCTAGGCCAGTGTGTAGCCTAGAAGGAGAAGAAATTATTATTTAATAAGAGATAAGAAGGTACTCCTGATAAGGTAAAGGGTGTTTTTTATAGAGGTATAGAACTTTAAGTTGCAATAAAACAACGATGGATTATTCGATTGACATGAATTTTATTTTTCCGAAAGATAATCTTGTGGCATTACATTTTAAATATGATTTCTGGCATATGACCGCCACGGCTGGCGCGGATGTAGTCCAATCTGGACGTCCAATTTTCGATGACTTTTTCCAACATTTGTGACCGTATATCGGCAATAATACGGCGAATGTTGTCTTCCAAATGGTCAAGCGTTTGTGGCTTTACCGCATAGACCAATGACTTTACATAGCCCCACAGAAAGTAGTCTAGCGGTGTTAAATCACAAGTTCTTGGAGGCCAATTCACAGGTCCAAAACGTGAAATTAGGCGGTCACCAAACGTGTCTTTCAATAAATCTATTGTGGCACGAGCTGTGTGACATGTTGCGCTGTCTTGTTGAAACCACATCTCCTGGACATCATGGTTATTCAATTCAGGAATGAAAAAGTTAGTAATCATGGCTCTATACCGATCACCATTGACTGTAACGTTCTGGCCACCATCGTTTTTGAAAAAGTACGGACCAATGATTCCACCAGCCCATAAAGCGCACCAAATAGTCAGTTTTTCTGGATGTAACGGTGTTTCCACACACACTTGAGGATTACCTTCACTTCAAATGCGGCAGTTTTGTTTGTTGACGTAGCCATTCAACCAGAAGTGCGCTTCATCGCTAAACAAAATTCGCTTATGAAAATCGGGAACAACGGTAATCTCGTTTTGGGCCCATTCGACGAATCTACGCCTAACTTGATGATCATTTAGCTTCAATTCTTGCACGAGTTGGATTTTGTAAGCACGCAAACCAAGATCCTTCCGCAAAATCTTCCATAAAGTGGATGGACGCAGATCCAATTCCTGTGCTCGATGGCGGATGGACTCATTCGGGTCTTCCTCAATGCTACGCTCTACAGCAGCAATAGCTTCTTCTGTACGCACCGTACAGCGTCTCTGGGGATGCGAGTTATCAATAAGAGTAAACGTGGTGCGAAAACGTTCCATGGTTAATCGAATTAACTGCTCTGACGGACGATTTTGTCGACGATAAAATGGACGTAGTGCGCGATACGTTTTCCGCACAGAACCATTATTCATGATGAATTGCCAAACCAAACTGAGAATAAATCACTTGACAGCTGTTAAATCGGTCGCCATCTTGAAAGGTAATGCCAACTTAAAGTTCTATACCTCTATAAAAAACACCCTTTACTTTCCATTGGGGTTGTTTGGCGAGCGTAATATATTGTATTTGATAAGATTTACTTAATAATTTGCGATGAGAGGTATTAAAAAACTACTTGAGAAACGTGCATGACGAGAGAGATAATAATTCGCAAACGGAAAAATTAATAAAAATAAATAATTAAAAATAAATCGTAAAAAATTAATTTTTATCATAGCAATTGCGATAAACAGTCGATAACAAAATTAAATTGTTAAAGCAGTTGTTAGTTTTTTTTTAAATTTTTATTTTTATAATTATTAATAAAAAAAAAAACAGTAACAAAAATATAACATAATAATTTTACTCTCTATTTGTAATATATACAACTAAATAATATTCTTTAATTTATTTGATTTTATTTTCCTTTTGTTGCTTTTTTTTGTTACAAACGCACTGCCAGTGTGGTCATGCCTTCATGCGGTGCCGGGGGATTAAAGATGGGCTTTTTGTTTTCATCGACATAATCTTTGTAGGGCATAAAGCTTACAACATCCCAGCCCATGCGTTTACACAAACGGGCAGAATAGAAACTGGTGCAATCCACTGAGACCAGCTTATAGCCCAAACGTTTGCCCAATGCCATTAGCTCGACCTTGAGGCGGGTACCCAAATTTTTACCTCTTATGGTAGGCTTAACACAGGACATGAAAGAATAGAAGAGCTTATCAACACCATAACGATTAAAGAGATCTGCCTTCTCAGTGCTAATAGCCAATAATTTCATAATTTGACCGTATTTAGTGTCGCCTTCTTTTTCGGCCGCTTTGTAATACTTTTCAACGCATGAGGGATCTTTGGGTACACCGATATTAACGCCCACCAATTCTTCTTCACCGTTTTCCTTAACCTGTACGGCCAGAATACTGGTGCCACCCATAAGGCATTGCATTATATCAGCACGATCGGTTTCGCCGGGTACCACTTTGGGTTCGGTACTGCACAAAGGTTCATCGCGATAGAAATATTCGATAATAAATTGCACCACTTGCTCATATTCATGGGGCTCTACAACGCGTATAACAATATCGTCAGTGGACATTTTTAATTCCGTTTAAGTTTTAAGTGTGTTGCCTTGGCAAGCGTTTGCTAAACTAAATTCTAAATAAATGCCTAGCAAAACTAATAGACTCTCTTGGGCTAATTTTTTTCTATTTTATCAGTATGAGATTTGCTTGGCAAATTCAATTTTTTTTATATTTTGTTTATGATAACAGACGCTGCTGTTTATTGTTTCTTTATTTTTTATAATTTTTGATTTCAAAGCATTACCACGACTGAACTTTAAAGCCAAGAGAAGAATTATTTTTAAAAATTTGTTATTTTTAATAAAATTTATAACTTGTCTGAAGTACTTCTCAAGTAGCCTATTCTTACTTTTGGACCGATTAGATGAAATCATAGAAAAATAGAAGATGATATTAATTTATTAAACACTTGTTGCTTGCTTGAATTGATAACAGCTTTTACAAGAGTGCAAAAGTTCTTAAGATGGGTGTGGTAATTCATTTCTTTTGTATGAATCCACAAAAGAGGGCGTGGTCTTATAGTAATAATTTATTAAATACAAGAATAAACAAACTATCTTCTAAATTTTCTAATTTTTTAATTCAATTCGTATAAAATTTAAATTCTTTTTAAACAATTTAATTTTTAAAATATTTTCTATTTCAAATATCTTAAAAACTTGGCAATCCTCTTTAGAAAAGCTAAACAAAAATTCACTTCTAATGATTAACAATGACAAGCACTATTGCGTTATTGGCAAACAAGTTTAGTAAAGACAACAACCTATGAAGCTTACATATGAGTATAATCAAAGAAAATAAAGTATAAAGAATGCGGAATATTTTTCAAAAATGTTTCATGACGCGGGGGGGAAAGATAGAAGGGAAGGTTACAGAAACCAAGAGCGTAACAATGCGTTGCTCTCATCGTGCGTTTTTGTTGTTTGACCATTTTTTATTTATTTTTCTAGTGTTAAAAACCAATGTCCCTCAGGGGAAGAACATCTTCGGCTTTTTACACACATAGTACACGAACATCAAGAATGTTCGTTAAAAAGAGCGTAAAAATCTTGCCAGCTTTTAAAGAAGAAGGTTCATGTCGCTTTTTTCAGACTTCAATTATACGCCCAAAGAAATATCACAGTAGTATTCACTAATATCAATGAGAAATGATTTCGATTTTTGGAAGAATACTTGCCAAGTTAAATACGGTGTCTTTAGGGACCTAGCGCAGTACAATTTTTCTATATTTTCCGATCACATATACATATCATTTGGTTAATAAGTAGACTTGAAATTATTACTTACAATTTTCCTCTAGGTTAACACATGCCTTTGGTTATGGATTTGTGAGTAAGAGAGAGAAAATAAGTTCAGAGAATTTATTTATTTACAGCCATATAAAAGTGTTAGTAATATACGCTATTTTTATTTTTAATTCATCAACATACTTATGTAAGGCTGTCTATCTTTCGCTTAATAATTTTAGATAAATAAATATAAAATAAAAAATCAATTTTATTATTAAAAGAACACAAAGCTATCCATCTTTGGCTTAAAAATTAGGCCATATTTTTTAAAAAAAATAAAAAGAATAAAAAAACCATTTTTTATTAAAAGAAAAAAAAACGAGCATTTCAAAGCATTTAAAAAAAA
This sequence comes from Sarcophaga carnaria, assembly GCA_958299815.1. NCBI lineage: Eukaryota > Metazoa > Arthropoda > Insecta > Diptera > Sarcophagidae > Sarcophaga > Sarcophaga carnaria. The sequence goes on along the minus strand of OY283153.1, from coordinate 20,218,998 downwards.
TTATACTATGAGACAAAATAAAAAATAAAATACGCCCAGCTAATGACATAGATCATTTTTAACACAAAATATTCTTCGAGTGTTATTCTGAAATAAAATGATAAAGCATCCGCAGCACATGTATTCTTGTCGCAGTCTGATCGACAACTAAATCAAAAAACACAAGAATACATACACATGTACATACGTACGATGAGAGCAACACATTGTTACGCTCTTTGTTTGTGTTCATTTTCCTTCTGTCTTCCTCTCCCCTCACCCAGAAATGATTTTTAAAAAAAATTGGTGAGAGCGGGTCGTGATGTTACGACCCGCCATAAGAAATGTTACTTCTACATGATGCGCATTCTTTATATCCATATTCTTTGGTATAATATAAAAGTATTGGGTTGCTGCAAAAGTAATATCAGGAGACTACTCCAATATCGTATAGCTTATCATTGCCACTTGACACGAGCAGCATGTTCAGAAGTTTGCTTATTCGACTTAGAAACAACAGGAATCTATTCCTGAAAGAAATCCATTTCGTTCTGGAAATTTTGTTTGATTTAAGTCTGATTTAAGCTGCACATGGTAATGAAAGCCAGACCTTTGAAGGCTTTGCTTAAGATGATGGGCGACAACTCGAACATAAAATTCATTTCGAGATTTTGTGACTTAATGCATCGAGTGGAAGACAGTTTCATTCTTAGCTCTTCCCTGTACAGAACCGGTACACGCTATGGCTTTGCAAAATTATATACAATTTAATAAGAAAACAAAATGCAGTAATCTGGCAGCTGTATACTTTTTAGAAGAGAAACCATTTTGTGGTATACGTATGGGTAAGGAACGAATCTCGAGATAGAAGCGGCAGTTTTTGATTCCAGAATAAAATATTCCGAGTTCATGGGAATCATGCGGTTATCCTCCATGCGGAAGTCTATGCCATTGAAAGATGTGCTCAATTCAATTTGAATAGGAAGTACAAAGAATGGAAATTGCAATGTTCGAGCCCCAGGCCAGGCATCAAAGACAAAATACAAAAAGTATTTCTTCGGCGACTTCCTCTCAGTGATTTCTGGCAAAAACTCTGAGAGTAAATAAAAATTGCCATGAAAAGTTTCTCAATAAATAAAAATCTGTCGTTCGGAGTCGACTTTAAACTGTAGGTCCCACCACTCATGTATAAAATTAACACACACAACATAACTGGTGTGAGAAACTAGGACGTTGTACAATGGGTCAATTCGACCTCCGGGGTACTGTATTTGTCTTAATTGACAAGTACACGTCCTCTAACCTAACCTAACCTACATACATACTTAATTGGTCATTACAACCCTCCAGTCAGGATTACGAACTAGCTTCTCATACCACTTGTTTTGTGTATGTTAATTACATACATGAGTGTCGCGGCCTACAGCTTAAAGTCGACTCCAAACGACAGATTTTTTTGAGATGCTTTTCATGGTAATTTCATTTGCTCTCAGAGTTTTTGCCAGGAATCTGCTGAGAGGAAGTCGTCTAAGGAAATTTTTCTTGCATATTTCCTTTTGCAGGAGATGTCTGACCTGGGGTTTGAACCGTGACTTCTCGTCTATCAAGCCTACACGCTACTTACTAGACTACGGTGACTTCGCTTGCCTCGAATGAGACTAAATCGAAGAATGAGATTAGATCGAAGACTTTCGTATGATGTTTGTTGTTCATATCAACCTTCGTGAGGGGTGGTCGTGACCTACCTTGATGGATTGCACAGCCCTGCATGGGTTTTGCAAATAAGATGGCTCCAGGTGTTTCCGAAGGCGTTTTGCGTGCTAAACACGAAAACTTTCCATCACGTCAGGTTTTCGAGAAACCCCTAAAAATAGCGTTTTTGGCCATTTTTGTAAATTTATAGAGCTAAACACTATTGTCAGAAATTGACAATTGATCTTTGCTCTTTAAAATGAGCCCGAAGCCAAATTGTTTGCATGCACCCTTAAAGTAGGGGGTGGGTTTATGTCAAGGGGTGCAAGAGAAAACGAAACAGATTACGGAGGTCCTTAAAAATTAATCAGATTTACTTGAAAATTGTTTCAAAATGGCGAATCCAATATGGTTTGATTAATTTTTATAAACCTCGACCGCCTTATTGGATCCGCCATTTTGAATTTTTTAAATTTGAATGAAGATCTGTATCAGCGATCTGACGTGATGGAAACTCCTGGAGCCATCTTATTTGCACAAAAGTCCAAATTTGCAGGGCTGTGTTATTTGACGGGGGATTGAAGGCTTTTAAATATCAGTGACAATATCGTCAGTGTTTTCTTTATTGACCGAATTTTAATTTAGGTCGCCTTAGTTGTTGGATGCTGGTGCCGAAATCACGTCTTTTTTTAAATATTTGTTGGGGAATGTCCACTTTTGCAACTACACATTCATTACGTTGTTAGATCCATAAACAGAACCACGTGATTTGGAATTAAGCTTTTAATTTCCTGGTCAAAGATCCTGACCCTGATGAAAAAATTTTTAATATCTTTTCACGTGCTTTGGTTCTTGTGATTCGGTAAAAGGTTGTGCGTAAGATAATTAGTTACTCATATAGCCATAAGACATTGTGTAGACTTTTACACAACCTTTAGTCAGGATTACCACCGAGCCTCTCACACCACCCATGACCTACAGTATTAATGTCGCCTCCTAAGGACAGATGTTGGAGAAACTTTTGATGGTAATTTTATTTACTCTCAGAGTTTTTGCTGGTAAACTGCTGAATGAAAGTTGCCGAAAGAAATATTTCGTTTGGTTTGAGATGTCTTAGCTTGGGTTTGAATCATGGGCTCACATCCAATAAGCGAACACTTTTACTTGTTATTTAATATTTTTTTTGATTTTTTTAAAAACATTTAAACAAATTTTATTGAAAAAAACCAAACAAACAAACAAAAAATCTGTGTTAGTATCACCCACTCTCATAGTGACACATCCAATTATGGTTTAATAAACAAGAAGCTTCCGCCAACTAATTGCAGATTTTATGAGAGACTCATAATAAAAGAAAGATGGTTTTTGAAAATCATATTTCGTATCGTGCGAGAACAATGAAGCAACTTCAAACTGGTACCAGTTTTTTTTTTCTTTAATATTTCGAGTTTTTGTTTTTATTGTTATTGTTGTTAATGTTATATTTCTAGTATTTCTTTAACAAAAAAAAAAATAAAAAAAAAGAATACAAAACAAAATTCTTAAAAAAATGTTTTATAACTAAAGTATACCAACATATTCGCATTTGTCATTAGGTAAAGTCTCGTTGATAAATAAAAAAAAAATACCACACACATGGTTTTGAAAACCCTTTCAACACAGTCTGCATTAATAAATTTCTTCAGTTGTCTTCGCCTCGTCTTCTATGACGTCGATGTGGTCTTAGAAGAGGCCTTGGATACGATTTCGAATTTGGACTCGAATTATAAGTGCCCAGAAAGGCATTACATTGTGAACAATAATGGTTACCAGCACGGCAGCTATCCATGCAATAGGGCACAATGCAAGCACAACAGCACCATCTACGGTTAGAAATTAATACAGTTTTGTTTGATTGAAATTTCTGATGACAGTTTTTAAAAAGATTACTTACCCCACTAAGCATAAGATTAGAGCAGATAAATGTGTTCGAGTATTCGGTGTGAAAACCATGCGTGTTGTTCTAAAGGCTCCACAAGAGGGGCAAGTGACAGTTGACGGATTTGGTCCCAGTTTTGTTGCAAGGTCAGAGGTTGCTTGGGCTGTTGAAAGAAATTAAGGCGAAAATAAATGGTTATCCTTATGAAGAGATTTGGTTTCAAAGAAATTAGTAAATAAAATTTAAAAAAATTAACTTCTATATGCTTCCATCGAAGCGACCGTAGTTTAGTAGCTACGTGGTTCAAATCCCAGCTTAGAAATCTAGAATAAAACAAAATATTTCTTTCAACGACTTCCTCTCAGCAGTCGTCTGGCAAAGCTCTGAGAGTAGGTAAAATTGTCATGAAAAGTTTCTCTAAATCTATCTTTCAGAGTCGACATTAAACTGTAGGTCCCGTATTATTTTAGAACTTTTTTCAATCTGCTGAGATTAACAGCCTTCTTAAGAGTTGACTACTGTCCCACGCAGATAGCATTAGAAGCCTTATTTATATATATAGGCTCCACGTTTGTTTTGAAACCAAAACTATACCTAAATAGTTGAATATAACGAGCATAGGGGTCTCATCTCAACTGTTTTAATATAAGGGTATTAGAAATTCATGGTAAGAGCATAACTTTACTTAACGCCCCCCTACATTAATTTAAATTCACTGGTAAAGTAGTTTTTAATTTTTTGGTTGCATCACTTGGCTTAACATTATTTTAGTACTTGAATTGAAACTTTCTATTGTAATGTATTATTAATAATTTGGTTTTTATTTAATTTTTTTTATTTCTTTTTTCTGATTTGTTAAATTAAAAGCCCAAATTTTGAAATCCAAAAACAAAAACAACTGCTTTAACGCTCACACACGCTCTTCTATAAAGTAAACAAAAAGAAATAAAGACTTTATAATCGTTTAAAAATACTTTTTTATAAGCAACAAGTGTTGCCAGAATTTTGTGTTGTTTCAAGTCGATTATATGATTATATGAGGTTTATTGGAAAAGGGACTTTGCATTGTGGAATTATCGTTGCTTGGCAATAAAGCTTACCATTGTCAATGTATTGAGTATTGTGGTGAGAAACCTTGCTTGTTAAGTACTATTCTCTTTCCCAAAAGGTGGAGGGGGAGTTGCCCGACAAACAACGACGATCGTTATTAATGTTATCCTTGCTAGGGAATCAATGGTTTTTTTTGTTTGGATTCAGATCAGAACTGTTCAAAAGCTGCAATTGACAAGAAGAAATTGTAAAAACTTTGTTCAAGTTTCTCACCGAAGGTCCTAGAGATTAAGTAGGTCATTGCTCTCGTCAAATAATCTGAAGATCCTAGAGTTTTAGACGAGTCATTATTAAATCTGACTAGTAGATGATTGCTGCTGTCAGACGTTCCAATTGCTGACAATATAAGTGCAAATAAAGTAACAGCACATCGAGCCTTTGGTGTACATGTCCAAAAACTGGAAATATCTCACAACCACTCCTTTAGAAGCTGAAATGACGAGGGGAAAGAGTAGACAACAGCATATCTTCTCTATATAGTCCGACACGAAGAATTCTCAAGCACTCAGATTTCTTTGACAGAACATATCTAGATGATTGCGATAAAATCCAAACCTTCATAAAACTATCAGGTTTTATGGGTAAATGAAGAAGTGGTTGCAATTGGTATTACAGCGGGACCTTATAAGACCCAAGTGTGCTATACTTTGTAGGACGGTTCTTAATTTAACTTAATCTTCATTTCATGCTACTGTTTGTAATGGTTACAGTACAGTTATATACATACATACATATATAATTGGACTTTACAATCCTTTAGTCAGGATTACAACCTAGCTTCTCTCACCACTTATGTTGTGTGTGTTAATTTTATAAATGAATGGCGGGACCTACAATTTAAAGTCGACTCCGAATGACAGTTTTTTGAAAAACTTATCATGGCTGATCTTATTTACTCTTAGAATTTTTGCCAAAAGACTGCTAAGAGGAAGTCGCCGACAAAATATTTCGTCTTGTTCGAGATGTCTGAGTTGGGGTTTGAACAGCAGGCTCTTGTCTAATAACATACATATATGGATCGTCCAGATCTATGTCATCTACTTGAGGCACAATAACTCTGTTATTATGTTTCTGTAATGAATATCGTTCACACATCCATAATTAATCATTACAATCCTTTAGTCAGGATTACAATCCAGTTTCTCTCACCACTTATATTGTGTGAATGGCGGGACTTACAGTTTAAAGTCGACTCCGAATGACAGATTTTTGAGAAACTTTTTCATGGCTGATCTTTATTTACTCTCAGAGTTTTTGCCAGAAATTTGCTGAGAGAATGTCGTCTAGGAAATATTTTCTTCATATTTCGATTTGTTGGAGATGTCCGATCTGGGGTTTGAACCGAGGTTTCACGTCTAATAAGTCAGCACACTACCTAATAGACAGCGGCGACTTCAAACGATACAATTACGGGCCATTTAAAAATGATTGTCACTTTGTTATGATTATTTGTTGTACTCAACCATTACCAGTCAGACTCCCATGGGATCCAAATGACAGTTTCTTTTTACTACACCTTATTTAAAGCTATTAAAAAAGCATAAGCCGGTCTAAACAGCGATTGAGAATGACTAAGACATGGTTTTATTTGTTTATTGAAAGGAATTTCTGGAAATTTTCTTTGATACAGAATTTGATCTGGCAACCCTATTTGAAACTAAGTTTATTCAGTGTAAAAACATTAAATCTTACACAATTTGTTTTTATTACTATTGTTGTTGTTGTTTAAAAATATTAAATAATAAACAAAAATAACCAAAAAAATTTTTCGTTTTCATTCACTAGTACTCACTAGTAATTGGCACACCATCACTCTGCTGTGGCAGAGGCTGAGGTTGTTGATTTACTGGCAATGGAAAGTTTGGCTGTTCAACTATAACCGGTAAATGTTGATGATTAAGCTGTGGACTATAATGGCTACTCGTTGGATAATTTGTATCTGTTGCACTAGGACACCAACCCATTGGTGCGGTGGCAACATCATAGGTAGGAGGTGGTTCCAATGGCAAGCCGATTGCAGCAGCAGCCGAACTGCGTTGATCAGTCGGTATTGTAGTGGTATCAGGATAAAGCATTGCATGTTTTTGTTCCATTTTGGAATGATCAGCGTCTACGTAAAGCTTTGTTTTCTCTTTTCAATTTTTCACTTGCAAAGCGTTTTTATTTTTATTTTCGCTTAAAAATATTCGTTTTTCTTTCGTTTTTTATTTTGTTTTATTTGCTTTCGATTTTCAATCTCAACTTCAATCCAAACACTGTCACTGTGTAATCGCTACTGAGGTAACAAAGTTCGAATTTTTGCTTTCAAAGCTGGTAATTTGCTGTTTGTTTTTGTTGCTTTTGCTTTTTATTCAATTTTTTTTCTTTTTTTTCTGTAGCAAATATTTTGCTGTTGTTGTTGTGATTTTTATAGTTTCTATTTGCTGTTGTTGTTGCAATAATATGACGTAGAGAACGTGTTTGAGCATTGCTTGAATAGCAAACAAAACTCTGGTTTTTTATGTTTATTATCGCTGATGTTTTCGTGGCTCTCCGGTATTTGCGTTTTGAATCTGTTTTCATTTTCATTCGTATCTGCCTGTGGCTGTATCTGTGCCAGTGTACATGTATCTGCAATGTAGCGTGATTTTTGATTGCCAACTTGTTATAAAATTTTCAATCCCCAAACATTTCTTATAAAATATAAAAATTTTACTCACAGCGAAGTGTGTGCATCTGACGAATAGTTCTTTAGGCTGTTTGACCAAAGGATCGGCTTCAAACGGTGACTGGTAAGATTGTAAAATCTCGAAACTACTTCGACCTGTATAGGAAGTTTATTAGAACCTTTAATTTCAGACTGGGTATTGCTCTCCGAGGGTGAGAGGTAGATATCACTGTTTTCATGAGATTAGGCAAACACTTCTTGCGATTGTCGACAATTCAGACTTTGTAGTCGTTTGCGAAAGGTCATAGGTCATGATAGAAAGATTAGGCGATAATAAGGGAGATGCTGAAACATTCAAACACATCTTGTGTAGTCTTTTGCGAAAGGTAAAAGGTCATGATGGAAAGCGTAATTATTTCCAAAACTCCCATATTTGAAAATCAATATAACTTTTAACACGAGTTCGGGTGCAAACTTGTGTATGTAGTGTTAGTTTAATGGCCGCTGTATGATAAGTTGCGGAGCATTGGAAAAAATTTACTGACCACCAGTGCCTTTTGGAGAACGATCAGGCACTAACAATACTCTTAGACTGGCTACATTTTGATCTGATAGCCAAAAAAAAGTTATGATGGGTTCGTTCCAAAACAAAAGTGATTGGATTTCGATTTTCATTAATGGCTCTCAATCGGTTTTGAAAATTCGTCGTGGGCTTTATAACAGAACTATGTACAAGCGGCTTAGCTTCCTTCTATTGCAGGGTCTTTAAATGTAACTTTCTGTAATCTACAGGGCTGTTAACTCGATAAGGTATTAACGGCAGAGGTAGTCAGTTCATTATGTATTACCAAGTAGCTCTAAAGGCCGACGATGGTGCTTACATTATATTTATTCTGATTAGAAGATGCCGAGATTTCCAATGTTACCTTTGTTTTGAAACAAATCTATTTGATTTGAGGATGCCGAAGCATTCCAATGTTACCCTTTTTTGAACCTTTATGCTGATAATGGGGGAAATCTAGCTCATCTGGCTCTAGAAGAAGCCGAAGCATTCTAATGTTAATTGGTAGGGTAGCTGCTAATTGCGGTTATTAATCACTTGATTTCTCTTCACTGAAAATTGTAGTAGATTTAAGGCTACAAAATTTGGCATAAACTCGGTGGAGCAGTGACCTATCTATACTATAATGAGACAGATCTGATCGCTTTATGATCATAAGGAATCTAGAGAAATAGTTTGGGTCTGCGTAAGATGATTGACGTGGCTACTGGTCACTATCGCATAGATGCTCATACCATTATAAATTTTATGTAAACAAAAGACAGTTCATAGCTAAACATTCTCGACAAAGCTTAGCTAACCCTGGCGCCTATGTATATATGTTGGCAGACGACACGATTTCCTAGAAATCTTAAAAATAGTGTAGTCATGACTAAGATTGTTCATTTTTAGTATATAAGGGCTTAAGTCTGAGTCTGTTGTATTGTAATTGATTGCTGTTGTAAGTCGCCGTAGTCTAGTAGGTAGTGTGTTACACATGAGGCCACGGATCACACCTCAGGACAGACGTATCTATCAAATCGGAATATAAAAAATATTTCTTCGGCAGATTTCTGCCAAAAATTCTGAGGGTAAATAAAAAATTACCATGAAAAAGTTTCTCAGGAAAATCTGTCGTTTGAAGATCACTTTTTTAATAAAAGTTGTGGAAAGAAAGTTTCGTTCTTCGAGTGAATAGGTTGTATCCTTTTAACGCTTAGCTTTAAAACTTAAATTTTAGCCCCTCACAGTCAAAACAGTGGATAGCACGTCTAAAAGCCTATTAACATTTCCGGACAGTTTTTGATGCCGATCAATAAAAAATATACTAGGACATGATAGTAATATCAACTCGATCACACTGGTCATGCTTACAGGTCATTGCGTTATGGGAAGATACGCAGAAAGATTGCAGCTACCATCTAACGACTTCTGCCGTGGATGTCCTTTGTAGATCTGCTGAAGAAGAGCAAACGGTTATCCACTTTCTTTGTCAATGCCCATCTTTTACGAGGTATTGGTTAAGGTTATTTGGTTTTCCATCCTTTGCCTGCTTAACGGGGTTATCATCCATTGATGTCAAGGTTATACATACGTAATTGGTCATTACAACCCTTCAGGCAGGATTACGACCTAGTTTCTCACACCACTTATACATGATTGGCGGGACCTACAGTTTAAAGTCGATTTCGAACGACAGATTTTTGAGAAGCTTTTCATGGCAATTTTATTTACTCTCAGAGTTTTTGCCAGAAATCTGCTGAGAGGAAGTCGCCGAAGTAATACTTTTTATATTTTGTTTGATGTCTGGCCTGGGGTTTGAACCCTGGCTTTACGTCTAATAAGCCAACACACTACCTACTAGACTACGGCGACTTCATGTCAAGGTTATAGCTTCGTTTATTAAACTTTCTGGTTTTTAAGCGTAGGGCAGTTGTGCTTTTATGTGCAGCCCATGTTCCTTCCCTAGTGTGCTGGAATTCGATCAGCACAGGGACTGTACTTACCTGTGGCGTTACAACGGCCTGCTGTGAGTGCTCAAGTGAGCTTTGATAAACAAAGCTAACACTTCGACCTAACCTAACCCTTCGTCCAGAATCAATATCATACTCTGGTGATACGCTTTATGGCTCTGGTTGATCTATACCCTATGGCCTAAAGACGATATGTAGCAAATGTCAAGTGCTATAGAACCTGTATATCAAACGGCTGGATGAGAAGTATTGTTTGCAATACCCTTGTATGTCTAAGCAATACAGTGTCTTTGAGCTCTCAGAAGTATTTTCAAGCAGCACTTTCATGACTTTCAAAACGAAAATATCTTGAAAATCTTTTCTTTTTTTTTGTTATTTTCTTAGTTGGGATTTATTAAAAATATTTAAAAATGTTTGGTTTTGTTATTGTATATGCGAAGGGAATTTGAATCTAACTTTTATAAGTTCCTAAATATTTGTCACACATGCCACAATAATGATTTGTACTCATGCAACTTGCAATGCAATACGGCAAACAAACGCAGCAATACAGTCTGCAAGAAAAAAAAAAAGAAAAAAATGATTAAATGGCGGCCATTTAGTAAATATTTTAAAATAAAATACGTGTGATTAATAAAACAAACAAAAGTACGCAACATACTGGAACAAACACAACAGCAAGGCAATTAAATGGGTACGAGAGGTGGGCGTCGAACGTATACGAGTCCTACAAAAATTATGACAATAGGGACATTGTACATCCACCGGATTGGGCCCATAAGCAGTAACAGGTTCTAAAGCAATTGAAGAACGGGTTTTTATGTTTATGTTTCGAAAAAGTTTATTGAATTTTATTTTTCAACTTGCCTGTTACTATTACAACATTAGGCCCTGCTGTTAAAGCGGGCGTGGTTTCTCCAATAGCCTGTTCATATGTAGGCGGCTCTGGTGGGCGTGTAGCATCCGCTGTGGAAGCTATAAGAGGTTGTTGTTGCTGCTGCTGTTGCGCAGGATCTATTTTAACCTCCAGCGGTACTGAGGGATAAACACGTTGCTGGCCATCTCCACTCATTATTTTCTTTTAATTCTTATACGTTTATTTTTTTTTATAAAAGCACCAACAAAACTTAAATTTATTTATGTACTCCCGTTAGAACAGGTGTAAAAATACTAAAAAACAATTTCTTAAAAAAATTTATTTCAATTCTTTTTTCTACCCGAACAGTAAAAACAAAAGAAAAAAAGCCTTATCAACGCCACCAACAAATCCATTTTTAAAGCTGTTTATCGATTGAGATAAAAGAAGGTGTTGAAATTGATTCAAGAAATAAAAATAAAAACAAGTGTGTCATCATCATTATTGCACTATGGCACGAAGGGGGGATTTACCCCTTTTTTTTGAACTTAAATTTAGAACAAAAAAATACTACGTAGCACTTCAGGGCCTTTACATTAAACCAATAACATTTGAAATTCCATGGGAAAATTAGAACATAGTGAACTCCCATACAAAGATAGTTTCTGTCCAACAACTAGAGGGGTTTCTTATATGAATCATATCCTGTTTTACTGAAACTTATAGCCTTCTTTACTCCGCGTTGAAATGCATTGTAGCAGTTCAGTTGCCTATGGCTTAGAGGCTATTAACGTCATCACAAAGGTGCTATTGGCAATTTATGTATGAACACGGGGCCTATAGGTAAAACCCATAGAGATTATCACTAGCCTATCCTACCTATCAAACTGTGTGCAGCCAAACAATTCTTTTTCACCTGCAGGTTTGAATTGAGAAGCGGCAGTCCTTAACTAATCCAATTGGTCATTTCAATCCGCTTACGTTGTGTATATTAATTTTATACATTAGTGGCGGGACCTATCGTTTAAAGTAGGCACTGAACAACAGATTTGAAAACCTTTTCATGGCAATATTTTAACCCTGAGGTTTTGCCAGAAGACTGCTGAGAGATAGTCGCCGAAAGAAATATTTTTTCAGATTTCGTTTTGCTTGATATGTGTGGGCTGAGGTTTGAATCACGGGCTCTTGTTATATAAGACAACATACATAATTGGTCATTACAACCCTTCTAGACAACCTACTAGACCACGGCCACTGATCAATAAGGCAACACATTACCTATTATACGACAGCGACTTTGGCTAGACACGTTTCGTTAAAAATTTCTGAGTATTCAAGAGTTTTTTTTATTTACGCCTCCAAACGCAAGACAATGACAAATAATATGTTTTGGCGGCTTCTCTCCTTTCTTGTCGATACAGCTTCTGCAGCAGTCGATATAAGGTATTTCCAATCGCCGACCATGTACAACTAGAGGTCAGTGTCTCGTTATAACCGATATGAGGTTCTTGGATTAAATTTAGTCTCCCAAAAATAGAATGCATGGGTGTATGTATTGTAGTTGCAAAATTGCTGTGTTTACTGCGTTGCGCTTATTGTGTTTATAGCATAATTTCCTAGATGGTCAAATAGCTCAAGTCCAATTGTTAACCCTCCCGTCCGGGTTACTGAATTGGTGTCCTATTAAGTGAAACTGGTTTGAAATTTGGTGACAACAGCTTGAGTAACTTATTTTGTACGTGGATTACTGCGTCAGACAACAAAAATTCAGAGATATGCAATCGCTGTTCGTTTGTTTGTCTATTCATGGTGAAATGTCAAACATTACTGAACCTTTTTTGCATTTGGAAATATGTCATGAATTTGTTTTCATATCAAAAAAATTTAAACTGAAAAACCAAACAGGAAATGTGAAGACATTTCATGTTGTAATGTAAAGACAATGTTTCCTTAACCAATGCTATAAACCTAGACTCTTAAGCCCCGGTAAGCCAAACGTCCATGGAACGTACGTTCGTCTATAGAACACGAAAAGCAATGCGAGCGATTACCGAACCGTAACGTAGCCTCTTTATATGCTAAAAACAAACATACGCTCCGTTACATTACATGGACGTTTGGCTAACCAGGGCTTTAAGCTTGAACTTTAAATCAATTGATTAAAATGTCTTGTTTTATTTAACAATACTTAAATATATTTTTGTTGTTGTAGTTTTTTTTATTTTTTCCAAATACATAAAAATTTTTGCTCTTTGGTGTTGTTTATTTAATACAATACTTTTGGTTAAAATAACAATTTTTTGTTTAATTAAACATTCCTAGTGTTTATAAATTAATTTAAAAGATTTACAAGCTATTTACACAAAAATAATACACGCTGTTTAATGTATAGCACAGGCAATGAGATGGGGCATAAGGCCTTAAACGCAATTTTTTTCAAAACTTGAAAATTTCAACAAATATAAATGCGTCTTGAGATTTAACAACATAATAATAAAAGAAACAATAAACAAAAAATGCTTTTAAGTCCTTTTTCCTTTACAGGCTTGCAACCAAATTTATTTGTATATACACGGAGGATATTTATTTTTAGCTTTTCATTCTTATAAAGCATTGCCATAAGTACCCAAAAATTTGCCACAATTTCCACAATAATGATGGGTGTTCATGCAACTACCGGCACAATATGGCAAACAGACACAACACCAAAGTCTAAGAAAAAAGAAAAGAAAATAAAAAATATAAACAATAAAAAATTAAAAATAATTTAAAACAACTAAAAAAGAAAACAAAAATATGAGACAAATATTATAAAAATTGTACAGATAACTGGATTTTTTTTGGGGGGGGGGTAATAGCGGTAAATAAATATTTTAATTGCACTACTTTTACGACAACAATAATCGAAATCTTATCTGCAATGAAATTTTGTTATCGTTATCAGAAAACAAACTTTTCATTTGACTTTGATATAGTTTGATTGTTGTTGTTGTTGTTGCTCTTCTTTTCATAACGGAAATCTTTAAAATGCGTTGCTGGTTGGGGGCTAGAAATAAAAGTAAATAAATAATCCCTCATTTCTTCGAATTTTTCGTCTCTTATTGTCTTGGCATGATGCATTTCGATTTTCCTAGGATTTTAAGCCTCGTCTATGAAGGCATTAGGACTCTGGATCTGGGTTTTACGAATAACATGGCCAGGATATGTAATTTTAATAAGTTGTCCTCTATTGTATGTTAGGGCAGGGCATTGCATTGTTCAACTGCGCGGACTTGCGATTTTTATAGATGGCTCGAGATTGGATGCTGGCTCTGGAGCAGGAATATTAAGAGACGGTGTCCAACAGTCTCACAGGCTTCTCGATGAGCATATCGTATTCTACATAGGTTGAACTGTTTGCTATCACTAAGACAGCAGAGTTGGCCTGGAAACGAATTGCACCGGCTAATACATGTATGCATACGTGGATAGTGAGGCTGCTTAAATACACGGACTTAAAATGGTAGTTCGATAATGAGATCAAGTTATGGAGTCTCGTTTGGACATCTTTTTGGGCTGATCGATCAATTGAGGCGTGTGAAGTGTTACATAATTGGTCATTACAACCCGTCAGCTAGGATTACGACCTAGCTTCTCATACCACTTATGTTGTGTGTAGTAATTTTGTACATGAGTGGCGGAACCTATAGTTTAAAGTGGACTCCGAACGACAGATTTGTGAGAAACAATTTTATTTACTCTCAAAGGTTTTTCCAGAAATATGCGGAGAGGAAGTCGCCGAAGAAATATTTGTTCGTATTTCGATTTGTTGGAAAAGCCTGTCCTGGGGTTTGAACCGTTGTCTCACGTCTAATAAGTCAACGCACTACCTACCACGTGAAGTATTAGATTACATTACTAGAGAAGATTTTAGAATCTCCAGGGTGTTATGATTCTGATAGGTTTTTTAGATGAGTCTGTTTCCGTTATCGCTTTCCGTTCTTCTCTGACTCTGATGCGAACCTATTATTCTACTTCTTCCCGCAATTCTTTCTCTCTTTTATCATTTTGGATTACCTGCGTAATTTCAAAGCTCCTACAATTTTCTGGCCTCTGCGTGAAGGTGTGTTGACATCTTCATAACCTAACCTAACTTATCTCTGTGCAACATGCATGAATATGTTGCCCTCGTTCCTATAAGCACATATGAGCTTAGAATGCTAAGAAGATCATATGACATGGTAGATAAGTAGTACTTCAGGTATTCTTTGGGCGAACGTTGTGGATATAAAAACATTGAATGAAAGACTGCCTCTGCAAACAATAGGGAGCCATTTAGTGGTTACACTTATTGTGGTTCTCTCGATACGGGGTCACAGCTAGTAACCACGCACTTACTAAGATCTAATTCCAACGAATTTTGATCTGAAATTGACAATTGACGAAGGAAAGATTGACCTTTATAGGTAAAGAGGGATACTAATGACTACAAAAACTCGGAACTGCGTGCGTGATTAATAATAATAAAAAAAAAGTGCCATTACTTACCCTACTAAACATAATAAGGCAGCCATTAAGTGTGTTCTTGAGCTTGGCTCGTATTCAATTCTTGTTAGCTTTTGAACATGACAAGCGGGACATGTCAAATAAACTGGTTCAGGACCCAAGGGCAGTACCGGTTCTGGAAGAAAATTTTTGATTAATTAAATGTTTAAAATGAAATTTAAGAATGAAAATTGAAACACTAAGTGTGAATCTAAAAAGCTTCTTTAGCTATGTTAAGTATTAATAAAATTTCATTACTTGCTTGGAATCTAAAGTTGTCTGTGAATGAATAAAATTTTTTTCTCTGTAGTTTTAATGAAATTTGCGTAAGAAGCGTAAAAAATTTCGATGTGAATAAATTGTCGTTGTATTTTATTCAAATTTCGATGTGAATAAATTGTCGTCGTATTTTATTGAAATTTTATTTTCTTTATTAAAAATTGTAAAGGGTTTTCATAACCGAAAGGTTTTTTTAAAACAATAACTCCATTGTATTCGCATAGCGTAGTTACTTTATTTACTTCGCCGTAAATGAGCATGCAATGGCTGACGTATTTGAGCATTTGTTTTCTCCTTTTTTTATTTTTTATATTATATACTGGCATTAATATTTATTATAAATAATCTATTTTGATAAGAACTGCTAGCAGTATGAATCACAATTTTAATCGTTTTAAACTCATAACGCGCCATAAACATTAAAACCGACACTAAGTTTGTGAAGGCCATAAAAAAACATACAGAAACTGCTTACGCTTTAGCAATCAGAAAAAAATTATATTACGTTGTCTACAATTACGTTATCATAGACAGATAGTACATGATTTAGAAAGCATCTCCATTTTTATAGAGTTTATTGCTGTTATTTTTGAGTCATATTACGTAAAGTTGCACTGTTCTAGTTTTATGGGTATTAACTTTCACGAAACACTTATCGGGCTTCTTTCTGGTAGTATGGCCTCCCTGCCTGCATTTTCTAAGACAGTACGTATCAGTTACACAAAATAAATTTAATATAACGTAGCGTATATGCAAGTTAACGAAATACGTAAAAAAAAGGTTACATTAACAAGGTTATGTTGGGTTAACGAATTAATGTTATTTTAATGAAGTTACGTTACGTTAACATAGTTATTTTATGTTAAGGAAGTTGCGTTACGGTAACGAAGTTGCTATACGTTAAGGAAGTTGCGTTACGGTCACGAAGTTACATTCCGTTAAGGAAGTTGCGTTACGTTAAGGAAGTTATATTATTTTACGTCAAGGAAGTTACGTTACGTCAAGGAAGTTACGTTACGTTAAGGAAGTTGGGTTACGTTAATGAAGTTACGTTACGTTAATGAAGTTACGTTACGTAATATTAGTTAAGGTTATTTTATGTTAAGGTAGTTGCGTAACGGTAACGAACTTGCTATACGTTAAGAAAGTTGCGTTACGTTGAAGAAGTTACATTATTTTACGTCAAGGAAGTTACGTTACGTTAATGAAGTTACGTTACGTAAACGAAGTTACGTTACGTAATATTAATTAAGGCTATTAAAACTAAATAAAATAAATGTACGTTAACTGACGTTCAGTTATCATTCACAATCATTACGAGTTAAATAAGTTGTACGAAATATATGCAACTTTGATTTGGTGAACTTTCGTATTCCTTGTATAAGCTACTCGGCTAGTGCACAAACACACACACAGGCATTTTTGAAATTTAGGGAACTTTCTATAGCAATTAAAAAAAATATCTTTGTACGTATGGAGGCCTGGCGCAAGTGACGTCGTTAAAACTCAATAACTTACGTTGCAC
Organism: Sarcophaga carnaria; assembly: GCA_958299815.1. Lineage (NCBI taxonomy): Eukaryota > Metazoa > Arthropoda > Insecta > Diptera > Sarcophagidae > Sarcophaga > Sarcophaga carnaria. The sequence goes on along the minus strand of OY283153.1, from coordinate 20,201,954 downwards.
TATAACCACTGGCGGTTGTATAAAACTTGGCTGTTGATAATTTCTTGGCGGTTGTTGCTGTTGCACTGATGGTCCGTATGCGGTGAATGTAGTTGTTGTTGTTTGTGTTGCCCCCATGCCACCACCCCATCCGCCAGCGGGATTGTAAGTACGTGCCGTTTGTGGCGTAGGTGCTGCATTACCCATAGCCTGGTCATATGAAGGTGGTGCGGGTGTATTGCTACTATTTGGTAAAGATGGATCGAAAACTGTAACACCGCTTGAGGTGCTAGTGCCAGCACCTAAAGGTGGTACATTTTGGCTGTTACTATAATTTGCAGCTGATTGTTTTTGCATTGTTTGTGGATTTTTTATTTGTTTCTTTTTTTAATTAAAATTGATTTTAATATTAAAAATTTTTCTCTTTTAATTTTCGTTTGTTTATTTAATTGATTTGTATTGCTATTGTGATTGTTGTTGTTGCTGTTGCAGTTGTATTAATTTTTATTTGATTTATTTATTAGTTTTTGTTTTTTTTTTATTAAATATTAAATTATTAACATGTAATTATCGTCACTAATTTTGTTGTTGTTATTGAATGTTAAATTTGTTTTTTTTGTTCTTTCGTTCGTAATTATTTTTTCACCGTTGAGAGTTTCGCTTTAGACTGTTCAAGTTCGCTGCTTGAAAATTAACTTTTACTCCCCATTCGATAAATGAGCATCAGCAGCAATGAAAATAAATATAAACAACCGCATTCAAATGGTATTTATTTTTGTTACTTACTTACTTAAGTATTGTATTGAATAAATGGACTTTTCATACACATACACATGTAAATACTCATACATACTTACCACATACATACATACATACATACATTGACAGTTTACGTAGTATATTATCAGAACTTTTATTTTTATTTTTATCAGTTAATGAAATATAAAAAAAAGCTTTCGTAAGTCAATAAAAACTCTGAAACTTTTTTACTGTTACTGTCTGTCTCTGTTTCTGTTTTTTTATTTTTGCCAAATTGGAGCAAAACTATGTTTTTTTGTTTTCTATAAATTTCAGGGGATTCCTATGGTTAGTGGTTCTCAATCAATCAAGTTTTTTCCAATCTAATATAATTGAGTGTAATTTGTATAAACAGTGGTTCTTAAATTGTCAATTTGTGATACACAACACTATGAATCATTAATCGTCTTATATAAAGAGCAGCAAATACTCTTTTCAATGCAACTTTACCTAGAAAATCCTAATAAGAGAAGACCTGCATCACACTATCAAGAAATAACCTGAGGTCGATAACCAGTCTTTTCACAGCGCACTGTAGACTAAGAGGAGAATACCCCCCTTTTCCAACATGTAGATTCTGTGACGATGGAAATGAATCACCAAAACACATTCTTGGAACCTGCATTACATCTCCAAGAAAAGGAAAACCTGTGTGCCTGCCAAATGCTGGGCAGGTAATTAATATTGCTGACACTGAGCAACAACCTGAAGTTAGTCAGAGTAATAGGCTTGGAGGAGACATTGTAAGAATACCCTATAAAGTTTGAGAGGAATACAGAAGATCGTGTGGTTCCAAAACTTTGTTACCTTCACTGCAATAATAAAAATGAGAAATTGTATTCTAATAATTAAATGAAAACTCCCTTCCGTTGTCCTGAAATTGTTCATTTTTGTTAAGAAATTCGGTAAATCTTTAATTTTTACTATGTATGCCTTTAGTAATCTGTTTTACCAACTTGATCATGCTTATTTGACTTTTTAATTCTGAATTTGAAAAATTCTGTTGAAAGAAAGAAAATTCCTATAAGCGTTTAACGTTGAAGTCGCCTTAGTCTTAGTAGTACGTTGCCTTATTAGAAGACAGTCTGACGTTTGAAAAAATATTTCCTTCGGCGATTTCTTTTTAACAGTCTTCCGGTAAAAACGCTGAAAGTAATAAAATTGCCATGAAAAATTTCTCAATAATCTGTCGTTTGGAGTCGACTTTAAACAGTAGGACCCGCCACTCATGTATAAAATTAACACACACTACATAAGTGGTGTGACAAACTACAGCGTAAACCTGACTGAAGTGTTGTAATGACCAATTATGTATGTACGTATGTCACGAGCTTAACATATAGATTATGTGACAATGATCATGAATCATCGGAAAACATTCTTGCAACCTGTGAGGCAGTCAATTCATCCCAGAAGGAAACTCCTGGTTGCATACGAGATACTAAGCAGGGTATTGGCATTGTTGACGCCAAGCAGCGTTTAGATGTTTGTCAGGATAGTTGGCTTGGATAAGACATTACAGGGATATCCTATAAAGTGTAGTTGCAGTACTAAGGCATCTTTTCACAACAATAATAATAACAAGAGGAGTTATCTTCTAATAATTAAAAGGCGATTCTCTTTCGCTGGCCTGAAATTGTGTATTTTTGTTTACGAATACAGTTGGCTCCTGAGACCAACAGACCTCTATTATTTTTTCTATAGACGCCTTTAGTAATTGCACCCGAATTGGATGACTTCTGGTGGCACAAGTTTTGAAAGATTTTTTAACACTGAATTTGATCAACTTCTGTCAAAAGAAAAGCTTTTGGATTCATGAGATCCCCATATTTTATGGATGACACTTTGCCATGCCTTACGCATTTAAGAGAAACGGATTTGAAGAACAAATTTTGAATAGAACATTAGGTTTTAGAATTCCAACAATGAGCTGCTAGTCTAAAGATTATGAGATTACCAATGGGGCCCTTGACGTTTGTACTGATGGCTCAGAGTGGGCTGTAGCACATTTTTATAGTCTGGCTGGCCATAGCAGTCTTTTCCAAGCAGAGGTCATATTACAGTGCAGTGGGATACGTGAAAACCTTTTGATTTACTAGGACCGTAAACTGCGATTAAATTCCTAACGAATGTAATTTCAACGTCCATTCTTGTCCAAGAATGCCTAGGATTTCTTGTGGAATCACTAAATGAATGCCGGGCCATAGGAATATCGCTGGCAATGGCATGGCCGATGAACTGGTCAGGGTCCGTACGGGTATTCCGATTGCTTCAGTTAATTCGTTCCTTTGGAATATGTACCGACATTAAATGGAAAACGGTTTGTGGAATGTGTATCATGAATATGGACATTAAAAAAACTCGTAAAAATTCCCAGATTTTTGCACTGTTTTGCGCAGTAGCATACATGTATCCTTAGAATTAACAGCTCTGCTCTGGCAGCTAAGCTACCATAAGATCCTCTGCGATGGTCATGTCATCATCTGAGTTTGTCCATAAATGTGGCGTATTCCTTCAGAAAATAATACATTTTTTTGAACGGTTGCTGCTGTAGAAACACGTCTGGAAACTGTGTTGCAGATGATTTTGTCAAAAAGCGGTTTCAAATCTAACCAGCGCCTAAGGATTTATTGCATAGACTAGTGAAGAATGTATTCATGTATTTTCTCATTCAGTTGTTCGTTCTTTACGAGATTTCTATCATTGAATAATTTCTATCATTGAATAATTGGGAGAGGTGCCAGTCCTCTAGAGGCCTCCTAGGATGATTTCTATAGAACTTGCACGTCGTAGGAAAAGAAGAGACTGTCACTTACTATGTTAACGCCCAGCACATGCGCTGAAAAGAGTTCTCTTATGGAACTGAACTTGTGTTAAAAGGAGACGACAAACCTAAATGCAGACCTCGGTGCCCCACCCAAATGCTTTTAGTGTGAATTGTTTTATCTGATGACGATCTTTTAAAATTTAACATTTCCTGTTAAAAGCAATAATAATATGGAACTTATATGTGTTTGGCTATTAACATTGAACCACAATAATGACACAAAAATCTCGTTTAATAATACAATATCGTTTGAATTATCTTTAAAACCCATTAATTAATGCATATGTATGTCCCGTGAGGGTATTTCACGCGATATTTTTTTCTATAATTTCTCTTTAAATCTGCAATATATAAAAGTGAAATGATAAAAAAGAAGAAGCGGAAGAGAAACTAAAAAAATGATACAAGAAAATCGCATGTAAAGCGTACATTACGAGTATCATTTAATATTCCTTTCAGTCTAATTAAGTGCTTGCGGTTGCAATGACATTCAACACAAGTTTTTAACGTTAAACGAGTAAATAATTCGAATAAAATTGCTTTAAAAAAAAAACACCACAACAATGGCCACTAAACAGGAACTAATGAACATTATGGAGAATCGTTTGCCAGGCGAAGCAGTGCCCGTTAGAGATCCAAATGCAAAACCACCGGTTTATCCGGATTTGGATCGAGTGAATTATGCCGCACAACAGCATATGGAACAACAAAATGGACCAGGACCAGGACCAGGGAATAGACAAATATTCTCAATACAACCACAGGCAATAGGTAGTTTTGTTTCAAATTTATTATAAAAAAAGAATTAATTTTTTAATAAATTTAATCACAACAAAAGACCTTAAAATAGAAAAATTTATAATGCAGAGAGCTGTGGTATTTCTTATGAATAAAAAAAACACACACACAAATGGAACGGAATTTGTCATAGAAAGCGCTTTTCAAGGCTTATTGGCTTTGTTAAGCTTTTTTTAATTTATTTTTATTTCAATTTAATTACTCAGAATTTTTCTGTTTCAGCGATACAACCACCCCAGTTTGGTTCACGTTCCCATTTCGCCTACTGCCCCTCATGCAATGCTAGTCAGATGACTAGATGTGAATATGAAAGCAGTATGATGACCCATATCGTGGCAGCCATACTATGTTTTACCACGTTAGTCCTAGCTTGTTGTTCTTAAGCAACTTTTTCTGATTTAAAAAAAATCTTTATTTTACAGCTGCTGCTGCTGTCTGCCATATTGCTTCGATAATTGCAAAAGCGCCCGCCATTATTGCCAGAATTGTGGCAGTTATTTGGGTGCCCATGCAAAATAAGTGTTATTTTGATGAAATAAAGCAACAATTTGATGATTTTTCTTAATGGTTGTTAATTTATTTGGAACATGAATTTGGTAAAGATAGTCTGCCCGGATATTGGACGAATATTTCCAATAAATGATCTTTCGAGCAACCTATTAAATAAATCAAATTATTTTCTATAACCAGGATGCACTGTTTTTAAAATGGGTTTTCTATTGATACTATGCCAGTGTAAATTGAGAAATATCGATCGGCAAAATAAGATAAAAAAATTTTTAGGAAGTATTAAAACCCATGGAACCTGGCTCTCGGTCATCTGGTATTCTAAAGTCAAATGGCTTTCGAAACCTTTGTTAGGTAATTACAGTGAGAAGACTATCCAGGAGTTGCCTGAGGATTGCAGCTGGCCTTTTGACTGGTCACTGTAGACTTAGTCTTAGAAGACTTAAAGACTTAGAATTATAGTCGTTTCAAATCCAACGTTTAAATATTGTAATTGGGAGAAGAAACCCCTGGAAAACTTACTTGGAACTTGTTTAGCGGTTATGCTCCTCAGAAAGAAACACTTGGTTAGTTATCCTAGTTATATACGAATACCAAACAGCATCCTGAAGTTTGTTAATGCAACAGGATAGGAGGAGCGAAATCCCCTATATAGATAGAGGACAGGACAATAGATATTCTGGTTGCACTCTCCATCACCTTTACTTTAAATAAAGGCCATTCAGCTACCTATGACCTGTTAAATTCTCCTTGTTTTGTTGCGGGCGCTCAGGGATATACAGGAGAAAGGATCCACAGACTAGATTTAGAGAGGGGAGTTTGTCCAGTTGGGGCTCTTACGGACCAGGTTATTCAAGAGGTGCAGAATTGAAGCGACAGTCATACTTACATAACCTAATATTCCATGAAGACCGAACGATGTTGTCGCACAGAGTGCTATGAAATACTACTAAAGATGTTACAAATGGCATCGTGCTATTTTTAGTGTGCGGTTTTTTCCAGATGCTTCAAGCAGAGGAATTTATTTCGAAGTACTTTGAGAATCGCTCAAGAGATGTTCTATGCTATCAATGACGAACGCTATTACATATTATGGGGATATTGTTAAAAAGAAGTTGTCAAATTTACATACATACATACATGTACATAATTTGGTCATTACAACCATTTAGTCGAGATTACAACCTAGTTTCTCACAACATCCATGTTTTATATATGAGTGGCAGGATCCTTAGTATAAAGTCGATTCCGAACGACAGATTTTTGAGATACTTTTCATTACAATTTTATTTACTCTCAAAGTTGTTGCCAGAAATCTGATGAGAGGAAGTAATCGAAACAAATATTTTTTTCACATTTCAACTTTGTTGGATAAGTCTGACGGGGAGTTTGAACCGTGGCCTTACGTCTAATAAGCCAACACACTACCTAATAGGCTACAGCGATTTTCATCGTCAAATTTATTAAATTAAAGACGGTGTTGTGTCAACATCCTTTTTCTCATCAGGTGGTGCTGGCAATAGTATGTTGTTATACATGATTTGCGAGAAAATGCTTCATAATTTACACCATTTTACTTGAGGACATATATATGTACACGAAACAGATTTCCGAACTAGGTTATCATTGTGGCGGGACCTATAGTTTAAAGTCGATTCCGAACAACAGATTTTCGAGAAACTTTTCATGGCAATTTAATTTACTCTCAGAGTTGTTGCCAGAAATCTGAGGAGAGGGTGTCATCGAAGCAAATATTTTTTCATATTTCAACTTTCTTGGAGTTATCTGATGGGGAGTTTGAACCGTGGCCTTACGTCTATGATTTGCGAGAAAATGCTTTATAATTTACACCATTTTACTGGAGGAAATATATGTATGTACACAAAATGGATTTTCTAAGTTGGTTACCATTGCTGAACGTATAGCAAACTGACGTGATAGTTTGTTAGTAAGTCATGGGATAGTCCACCTAGATGATGGTTTTCTACCATCCACCTTGATTGATTGATTGGTTGGTTGCGCAAAAAACAGCAGTAGCACACTATCAATCTTCAGTCAAAATATTCATTGTATTTGGCTCCTTTCGACCATTTCCTGTTGACCAAACAGAACTGTTCCCCGATGCTTTTGGATAAAAAGGCATTAACAAAATCTTTGGAAATTAGTTTATTACACCAGAGCTGGATAACCTTGATTATTGAAAGAATTCATAAATATTTTTGAAAACAATAAAAAAATTTGCATTTTATTTTAATTTCTTTTTAAAGAAACCTCGTATGTATTTCACCATATTCGATAGGATCTTGAACAAATTTAACCAAACAATACTAAGTGTTGAGAGATAATTACTTATTTAATAAAAAATACTTTTTTTAGTAAAAAACATTTAAAATACGTAATTAAAGTCATTAACAATTGAATTAATTTCATTATTATTGTAAAGCAAAGCCACGTTTAAATAAAAAAAGAGAAAAAAAATCACTTCAACGCTCATAAACTCCTAAAAATGAATTGCATGTGGGACAGTAGTGTTCCACATTACGGGCACATTCCGTGCAATACAGGCAGCCAGCACAAGGACAGCATCTATGGAATATAAATACATACACACACAAACACACAGGATATTAAAATTTAATGTTTCAGTTTCCACAAAATATTTGTTTAAAATTTTTTACCCGAATACACACAAAAGCAAGGCCAAGAGATGAGTCTTATTCGAAGCCTTAAATTCGGTATTTGTTGTCACTGTTGTCTGACAAGTCGAACAATAGGTTGGTTGAGATTTCGGACCCAATTGTGTCGCCATTATGATGTCTAAACACAAACTAAATATACGAAATCATTTCCTGTACTCTTTAACTCTCATAGAAGAATATGAAATTGAGTTTTCATTTCATTTCATTCAATTAGCAATACGTAAATTAATTGTATAATGACACGCAAATTGGGTTAGAAAATATTGTTAGTAAAGGGAGAGGGGGAGGTTATCCACCTACTGCTCAAATCACATGTGACACACCTGAATGTTAAGGTTAATGTCAACAATATTTACAGAATTTATCTCTTCGAAAAAATCATAAATTTTAAGCTTTTACTACCGTAACTAACACAACAACACCATTAAAATGTGTTTTGTATGTTGTGTGCTGTCCATCGATGGTCATGGTTATCATTTATGGACACCAAAGTGTATAATTTATCGAACGAAAACTATGTTTTTTTTTATTTTCCTAGAAAATGTTATGAGGGAAAACAAAGAAATTTTGTTTTCACACAATCATATTAGATACGAGGAAAGGTCATGAAAAGTGAGGGTTTTTGATTTATATTAGGCTTCAGAGATGCAATTTTATTGCCGATCCTGGAGACCTTTTCTGGTTAAATTCTGGTTTCTGTAGACAATCATGAAATCGCCATCGTCTAGTAGGTAGTGCGTTTGGCTTATTAGACGTGAGGCCTAGGTTCAAACCCCAGGTCAGACATCAAAACGAAAATATGGAAAAATATTTCTTCGGCGACTTCCTCTCAGCAGATTTCAAGCAAAAACTCTGAGAGTAAATAAAATTGCCATGAAAAGTTTCTCAAAAATCTGTCGTTCGGGATCGATTTTAAACTGTAGGTCCCGCCACTCATGTATAAAATTAACACACGCAACATCAGTGGTGTGAGAAGCTAGGTCGTAATCCTGACTAAAGGTTGTAATGACCAATTATGTATGTATGTGGCTGTAGGCAATTCAAATAACGCATCTCCATACTTTTTTGGGTGCAGGAGAGATTTGCTGGATGTGAAGCTATAGTTGCGGATTTGTTTTAAGACCAAAAATTCCACCACAAATGGATGGGGCAACAGGAACCAAGAATTTTTGTTACGTCCATGAGCTGAGACGTAATGGTGCTCTACACCACAACTAAAAAAGACTTCTGTAGAGATCAGAGTGGATTGAACCGCTAGTTGTCTCCACCAAACCATCAGTATGACATTGTTTGTTGTTAATACAGACTTAAACACTGATTGTGGAGGTTCATTGGAGTTTAATATGATTTTTTCCATTATGGAATTCGGTCGACCAAATTTATTTAATTGTAGGCAGCCTTTTTTGTTCAATGATTCCAAATTGTCATTGCATATGCTGTTTAGTGCCTCTGTTATCATCTCCATTTTAAAAATTCCATTTACTTTTTAATTCCTGCTGGTTCTTATCTTCAATCTGCCACCCTTATGGCCCCATTAGGAAATGGATATGGGCATGGAACCACATTGACGATGTTAGAAATGATACGTTAGAATGGAATTAGCTTCCTTGCGGAATATTGCGGCTTAAGGTCGTTAACCAAGTTTTGGGCTATATTTCAGGCGAGTTTCTGTAAGGAGATGTGGTTTTCCGGCTCTTGGTAGGAGAAGATTGTATAGCATGGAGGGTTTTTAGCAGGTTTCAACTGTTTGTTCTAGTAGGTCCTTTTGATTTTTTGTTTTACTCACATTCATTTCGCTCTCTTTCTCTATAATTTTCCCTTCTTTTCTGCGATTTTTACTCTTTCTAGAGCGAATAATGGCTCTCATAACTTCAGGGTTTTTTTTTTGGCATAAATAGGCGATAATGGCTATACACGTCCATAACCCAACTTACCTTTTCAAAGACATTAAAATATGTGAAATGTTTCGATTACATCCTTCTTGAATGTAAACACTACTTATCGACTTCCTGAAATGTCCAAAGCAAATATATTAAAAATATATTAAACTCCTTTAAGGCCTTTTTTAGCTGCAGAAAATCGTCTCTTGATTGGACGCATACCTATCAACATCAATTAGAACTCTGAAAGCACTCCTATATTATTTGCAGTGTATCAACTGTATAAAGTTCTGATACTTCTCTAACATATCTCGTATAATATTATAAACGCAAATAATTCAAAAGTTTTTCAAGCTTTCTAAAGCTTTGATTCTAGCATACTTAGTAGCCCAACTTAACTTATGTTCAGTGAATTAAATTATAGCATACCTAAAGGCGAAAAAATTCTTTATATTTCTCTCAGGATGATACTGAATACTACTGATAACCTGTCACAAACAGCGAACCACATGTGGGTGCGTTGACCATTTATAAATATCCCATTAGAAAGCAATGTTTCTGTTGGGTTAATTAAAATATTGCTCTGATTCGTGATTACACGGATTTTTAACATACTTTAAGGAATAAAAATTTTTTTTTCTTAATTTAATACACCTTTGTTTTGATCGTCAGTTCACTGGCATAGTGTGAAAAACCCATAAAAGTAAACAATTTTACTTTTGATACCCTACGCTATCATAAGTGGTGTTGGGTGTGTGATAATGTTTGTAACGCCTAAAAGAATGTTATAGGGAAAATAATCCTTAAGTTATGTTAATAGTTTTAAATTCATAAATTGAAAGGAGTAGGACTTGTATCATCACGTACACATTTTAAGTTTTTGGATAATTTTCTGAGCATTTTGGAGCGAAGTTTTTGGCGGCTTCTTATGGATAACTTGAGTAAATGTTACCCGATTATATGCGTAGTCATGGTCGGGATGTCATTATATCGTGAATTTTTTAATTCCAGAAACTTCTTTTGAAAACAAAATCGAGTCTGTTGTGTGACTCGTTGCATAGTCGTATTGAAACCATTCTCCTCTGAAGAAAATTGGAAGCTTGTTGCATTAGCTGCCATAGGCATCTCTACGGCATTGTGTATGGTTAATTGGCTTTAATTGTAGCGTGAGTTGAGCCATAATAACCCGTCAAATAGTTTCAGCCGCTCAGAAGTCCTTGGAAACGACTTCTTCGGATGATAACCCATACGATACTAAATTTGTCTTGTGGCATCTGTCTGTCAATTATTTTGTTTACCTGTGAATAACAACCGATAAAAGGAAAGTTCTTGTAGGGCAGTAAATGTTCGCGATCGCTTGAATTTAGCCCGACTTGATCCAGGAAATTTAACAGGAATTTAAAAAATTTTTCAGTCATTACACTTCATTGTTGCATTAAAAAATGATTCGTTAATTGATGTCAAAGATCATCAAAAACTCTCATATAAAAAGTATTCTTTTCCTGTGTTTTCATTCAGTCAGCCGAAAAATGTTGCCAGTTTTAGTAAATTTTGCAAGTGCTTTACTTATTGCCATCATTTCATACATAATTTATGAGATTTTTAATAAAAATTTCAAATTCCGGCATATAACACATCATATGCCAGCTGTTTATGGTTTGCCAATCAGTGGTATTTTGCATAAATTTGTGCCAATACAGAGTAAGTCTTAAAATCATTACAGAGTTGAGGCAGTTTTCAGCCCAGTGGAATTGAATTTTTCATGAAGAATTTTCAATTTTTTTTAGAATTTCTTTATGTTGTTGGTTCATATTTTAACAAATTAAACTCATGGTCCTACTTAACTTGGTTTGCCAATGTGCCTTTGATAATAACAATTGACACTGAAATTATCAAACATATGCTGAATACAGATGAATTTCTTAATAAGGCTGGTGTCATCTATAAAGTAATGGATGAAGCCTTACCAAATGGTATTATAACTAGCAAATGTAAGACTTTTTCCATCCACCCATTACAGTAGCACTATAATTCAGTAACATTCTTTTTTCTTTTCTTTCTTTTCAGATTTCAAATGGAAACATAATCGCAAATTTATGAATCCTTCGTTTAGTCCTCATATTCTGCAACAATTCATTGCGAATTTTTCGAAATGTTCTGAAAATATTTCAAAATATTTTGAGGCTGTAAGCAATGATGGTAAAGAACATTCCATCTTTGTCCAGTTAAAACATGAAACATTACAAATGGCTGTGGGTAAGTGGAAAATTTAAAAATTTTGATTCATTTATTGTCGACAATTTTGTGGAGTTGCATTTGCCTTTTCTTTAGAAGGATATCTGCAAAGTGATGCTAGGAAAATTAGGGTTAAACTGTTAATTTTTTCTTTACAACAAAATTAACACACTCTTGTAAGCAAATGAAAATTTTAAAAATTCGACAGAGGCATAGGTTGATGAAATTTTGTATTGTCCTTAGGTCGCAGCAATTTGAGCTTGATTTTACGTAATTATCTGCGATTAATTAAATTTTCAATTCCTTACTTACGTATTTAATTGATCATCACAACTCTCTAGTCAGGATTACAAACTAGCCTCTCACACCACCCATGTTGAGTGTGCTAATTTTATACGTATACGGCTAGAGAACCACAGTTTAAAGTCGACTCTGAACGACTGATTTTTGAGAAACTTTTTCATGGCTCATGCAAAACCTCAATTGCGAACAACAGATTTGAGAAACTTTTCATGGCTATTTTAATTACTCTCAGAGCTTTTGCCAGAACTTCTGACCAAAAACTGCAAATCTACGACCAAAAAAAAATGCAACTCATCGACCACAATGTGCTAGTTATCGTCCAAAAAATGCTAGTCATCGACCAAAAAAATTCAAGTCATCGGCCAAAAAATGCTAGCTATCGGCCAACAAATGCTAGTCATCGTCAAAAACAATGCAAGTCAGCGACCACAAAAAATGCAAGATATCGGCCAAATGGAGCAAGTCATCAAAAAAAAAAAAAAAAAAAAAAAAAAAAAAAAAAAAAATTCAAGTCATCTTCCAAAAAATGCAAACCACCAATACAAGAAATGGAAGCCATCTATTATAAAGCAAATCATCGACATAAAGACAGCAATGCGACAATTTTGCCCCATTCACATAGAAAACTGTTTTGTTGCTCATTTGAAGAAGAGAATTAGTTTAGTCGCCTATATCTCTGGTCTCAAGTAGCGCTCGACCGTAGGGAGTCCTGTTGTCGAATCCTTGATACCATGGCTATCCAGCCCACTAGGTCCTTTTCCCCCACAAGTCCATATTTGATCCGATTTGGCCCCATTACTACAAAGCACTTTTTTTTTGCCCATTTGAAGAAAACAAATATTTTCGTCGCCTATATCTCTGATCCTGTGTAACACTAGACAGTAAATAAACCTGTTTTGGAATCCTTGATACCTGGGTATATATAGGGGGATACCTGTAGATCTTCACACCTATCTATTTAATCCAAACGAACCCAATCTTAATGGGCCTAAATATATTATAAAATATTTCGCAATTTTTTTTAGAAACTACAATGGGTCCTGTATTGAATGAGGGTGAAAACTTGGCAGAAAATATGGCCAATAATTTCAATAAGTAAGTTCCCGCCCTTCTCCGAAACTAAACGATAGACTTTCATGTTTTTTTAAACTTTACAGGCTGCTGGCAAAGTTAGTAAATGGCATACGTTTATCCTTTGCTCATCTAACGTTTCTAATGCGTACACCCGAGTATTATAAAATTTTAAAGGAATTAAAAAATTACATGAAAAATGTAAGTAAAAATTGATAATTAGTAATAGGTTCACTTGCCATCCATAATCAGGTCATAATAATGGCATAAGCTTGCCATTTTACAAGGCATATTAATGTTAACATTTTCACATCGCATCTCACTAAACATCTGGTTGGTGGCACGAAATCATGTTACCAAATCCGAACCCTGCCTTTGGTGAATTTCATGGCATCCATTATTTCTGTTTAAAAAAATATTTCAATTGCAGCTAATTCAACGCAAAATGGCCACCGAAAACCTAGCAGAGGATGTACATTTCCTGAATCGTGCTATTAAATATCAACAGCAGGGTATATTCGATATGGATGATGCTATTACAGAGACCTATACCATGATTATAGGGGTAAGAAAGTCGGGCATTACCACGATGAAATAACAATTTTTCAATTTCTATTTCCTAAAGTCCTTCGAGACTGTGTCCACCACTTTATATTCCATAATTACTATGTTGGCCATGCATCCGGATGTACAAGAGAAACTTTACCAGGAGATTATCGAAGAGATTTCGGACACTGCCGCTGTAGGGTATAAGCAATTGGAACATTTAAGCTATTTGAATAGGGTGATCGATGAAACATTACGTCTTATGCCTCCCATACCCATTATAGGACGTGAAACTTTGGAAAGCTGCCGTCTAAACGATAAAATTATTTTGCCACGTGATTTCCCTGTAATAATTTCCATATTTCATCTACATAGGCGCCCAGATTTTTGGGGTCCGGATGCGGAATTCTTCAATCCCGATAACTTTCTACCCGAAAACATAGAAAACAGGCATCCCTATGCCTATATACCATTCTCGAAAGGTGTACGCAACTGTATAGGTAAGATAACTTGACAGCAAAAGGTCGTCTTGTTAGCTAAGAAAGAGGATTTTCTTTAATTCCAGGCTGGCGTTATGCTCACAACGCCTTAAAGGTTTTGGTGGTGAATCTTTTAAGAAATTTCCAATTTTCTACTTCATTTCCTTACAAGGATTTGATTTTTATTAATCAACTAAGCATACGTTTCCTTAAAGAACCGAAAATTCAAATAACCAAGAGACATAATTGACTCTCCTCAATGCAGTAGTTACAAACGTGTAAATAAATAATGAAAGTCACACAAATTTATACTTATTTTAGGTACAAAGCGTATCTATGTACGAGCCACAATAGGGACAATAAAGTTCAGTTTTTTGCAAATCATCGATGTAGTAGGGCAGCATTGCACAGGGAAAAAATCTAAAAATAATAAGAATTTCTCAGACTTTAAACGAAAATAGTTTTCACAATCACACTTACAAACAAAATAGAACCGTTGCCAATAGATGAGTTTTACAACTTGGTCGTATTCTGTGTATAGGCACTACTTCCCTGCGACAATTACAACATCGTATTACTATGGGCTTGTAACCCTGATCCGTCATAATTTTTATTATTTCTTGATTAAATTTGTTTACTTTTTAAAATTTTTATAGGATCATCACTTAAAATTTTTGGTTTTAAAAATTTTTTTAATTTTTTCCTTCTTTCTTTTTGAAATTCCGTAATGGCATTCAAAAAACGAATTTTTGATTTGAAATCAATTTGTTCATAGGGTTGCCATTTAGTCTGTTTACTGCGTTAGGGTTTTCACTGTTAGGATAGGTTATTTTATAAGTCCATGTATAGGGATTTCTTCCATAGTTGGTGGTATAGCGTAGTAGTTCAAGTATTTGACAACGAATCTGAACAATTGAAACCCAAATCAAGAAGTTTTCTATTTTTAAAAGAATTAAGAGGCTTCAATTTGCAAACATACCTAATTTGTCTTTACAACCCTTCAGTCAGGATTACAACCTCGCTTCTCATACCACCCATGTTGTGTGTGTTAGTTTTATCCATGAGTGGCGTCACCTACTGTTTAAAGTCGACTCCGAACAACAGGTTTTTGAGCGACTTTTCATGGCAATTTTATTTACTCTCAGAAATCTGCTGAGAGGAAGTCGCCGTAGAAAATTTTTTTCAGGTTTCGTTTTGTTGGAGATGTTTGACCTGGAGTTTGAACCGTGGCCTCACGTCTACTAAACCAATACACTACTTTATAGACCACGACGACTTCAATTACCTCGAAGTAATCCATCTGAGCCGACAGTGGAGGAAACACCAAGGAGTAAAGTTCGACACCACTATACCCAATGCAACAACCCAATACATTTTATCACTGTTCGTACATAATGGTAATTGGCAACCCTATCATTCTAGGACTTGTCTGCTAAGCTGGAAAAACTTGATTAATAAAATTAAAATGAAGCAGAGAATTAATTAAGGTTTCTGGTGGTTCTTAACGGAGAGAAGAATCTTTTTTACAATATTCTTGTCACTAGTTGGGAGCAAAGAGCAGTCGGATGTTACAGCAATCGTTTCTATCATTCCAATGATGGTCCAAAGGTCCGTATAACCAATCCACGGAATATATCTATTTTACTAAGGTATGAAGGAAGCTCTAAAAGGTAGATAGGAAAAATATTATTACCCTTTGAAGAATCCCACGTTCTATGGGAATTCGCGGCAACAAGCAAGCAGATGAGCATACGAGGAGGAAAGTGAAGGCAGATATTTGGAAAGGAGAGGAAACCAAAATGATTTGATGTAATCATAATTTTTGTTGGGAAATTACAATTACAAGAAGAAATTCGGGCCATGCGTTAGACTATAAAGAAATAAGAATCAGCTTTTCGGAAGAGCCATGTAGACTCAAAGTACTCCTGTTAAGAATGGAGAACAATCATCTCGAACTTAACATGTAGATTCGATGATGATGAGAAAAATCACGTGTGTGATGTACCCAATGTCTATTTTATTAGAACCTGTGAGGCACTAATGCATTCCAAAAGGAAACATATCAGCTGTTAAGCAAGGAAAAAATTTGTTAAGGCAATATGTTGGGATGAGACATTATCAGGATATCCAGAAAGCTTAAGGTGATACAGATCGTATTATAAAAAACTGAACTGTAGCTATATCATGTTGTCATTATGGCTGCCTTCCAAAATGTGAGTTGCTTTGTGTTTAAACAAAGTATCGTCTTTCATAATGCCGCTGTACAAAATATATACCATGTATTCTATTTCAAAACGTCGTCAATGTGTATTTTTAACGCAGTCAGAATGCAATCAGGCATTTATAGGTGCTGCATTGTTTGGTTACTTTGCATATCTACATAGTTTATATACCGTAGTAGAACTGCATACAAACTTTGTATTGATACATTTTGGAAGGCAGCCTATGTTACTTTTAAAGACTTGCAATATTTTGTATCGAAATGTGGTTAACATTTAATGTATCAAACCAAACATCAAACAGTTTTCAAAGTCAATTATTAACTGAATGAGAATTGAATTAAAAATAAATAAATTATTAGGCCTACGTTTTTAAGCAAATAATTGAATAGATACTCAAAGATGAAAAGCTTAATTAACCATAGTGGCCAGTGATTTAAATAGAAAAGAAACAATAACGAACATTAGGGTGGTACATACTATTTATGAATGACGTATAGTGTGAACACAATTAAGGCCGAAAATCCTCGTAAAAGAAGGCTGGCGAAGCCTTTAAAAGACTTAACATTTTACGGCGTTTGAAATGTAATTGTTCGAGGCTTATTAAGTGCAAATGGAGCACCGAACTTTGCCAAACAAACTGAAATGCTTGCTTCCCGGATCCAATGAAATATGATTGCTTTTGAAAAATTTCAAAAAAGCGAAGAAAGCCATATGACTGCCATATTTACATCCGTATTTTCTTCCAATATAGTAAGCCCTCATTAGACATTGAGTTTACATGATGTTATCCGCTATCTTCTACAAAAAAAAAACTTGACATTGCATACAACTTGTTATCAATTCAATTATCAACTGAATCAGATTTGAATTAAAAATAAATAGATTATTAGGCCTAAGTTTTTAAGCAAATAACTGAATAGATACTCAGTGATGAAAAACTTAATTAACCATAGCGGCCAGTGATTTAAATGAAAAAAATTGCAAACACTAGGGTCATACACACCATTCGTGAATGACGTGTAATGTGAACACAATTAAGGCCGAAAATCTGCGTAAAAGAAGGCTGGCGAAACCTTTAAAAACCTTAACATTTTACGGTGTTTGAAATGTAATTGTTTGGGACTCCTTCCTTATGGAAGGAAATATACATAAAACCGATAGTGAAATGTCAAAACAAACTGAAATAATTGCATTCCTGATCACATGAAATGTGATGGCTTTTATAAAAAAATTTAAAAAAACGAAAAAAGTTATATGACTGCCAAATTTACATCCGTATTTTCTCGCCATATCGTAAGTCCTCATTAGATATTGAATTTACAAGATATTATCCGCAGTCTTCTACACAAAAAAACTTGATATGGCGCACAACTTTTTAGATCGGCTAAATCCTCCTTAATTGGTACATTTCTTAACTGTTTGTCTGGCACGACCATCGAACCCTCCGATGAGTTCTCGAATCTGGACATACCTATGGGGACCTGCAAGCTCATAATTGATAATGCGATCGTCGATTCGATCAGCGACAGGTGGGCGGCCTCTGACATGGGTAGAACGGCTCGCAAAATCTGGCCAAGGCTCGATGAGGGGCGTACAATGAGTCTACTTAAAATCCAAAGAGGCGCGCTCAGTGTAGTTGTCGGTGTCATTACGGGGCATTGCATTATGGGTACGCATGCGAGGCGCATTGGTCTTGGACACCTTGCTAACGACTTCTGCAAAAACTGCAGAGATGAGGAAGAAGAGGAGACGGCCCCTCATCTGCTGGGTACATGCCCGGTTCTTTGCCAAAGGAGAATGAAGTACTTTGGTACTTACTACATGGATGATCTGGAGGAACTGTCAGGGATTGACATTGGCAGCCTGAATCGCTTCATCAGGAGCTCCGAATGGTTTCGAATCTAGAGGATAATGGATGACTGTGGTAGCACAATGGGCCCCATGCGGCCTAAGTGAGTCCATCCAAAAATTTTTCTTGGATGGGCAGCCACCTCTATCTACCTACCTACCTACCTACCTACCTACCTAACTGTTTGTCTAGGAATATTGGTGTTCGTTAGTTTGGCGATATTTTTCGCGATACATAGGCCCAAAGGAAAATGTTTTAATTCATAACAGAAATAAATTTTAAAGTTTAAAATAAGTGTACATGCTTTTTTTTTGCTCACTGTATAAAGCTTTTAGTCTGTTGTACAAGCACAATAAGAAATAATAACTCTGACGCATTTCTCTGTATTTTATTTATCGTTCGAGTGTTATAAATTTATTATTTATTTAAACACCATGTTTAAGTCTCAAGCGATTAACATTTAATATGACTTTAAAACTTATTTTTATAAAAATACATTAAAAAAATACTTAAAAATGTTTTTTTCGTTAACAATTATTGGTACTTTTTTTCTTTCCCTTTTTGGTTATTTAGTTTTTAAAATTTTACATTTAAAATATTATGGAACTTTATTACAAGCATTAATACATTAAAAAAGAATCAAAAAGAAAAAACAATACATTTGGAATCACAAACAGGCATTCAGGACGAATTCAGTTATCGACGGTGCCGATATAGGCATTGCAGTTGGGACAATAATGATTGGCACTTTGGCAGGAATCCATGCAATAAGGTATGCAAACACAGGGCCAGCAACTGTAATGAGAAAAAGAATAAAAAATAGAAATTTAGTATTTGAAATTAAAAAAATAAACAAATAATTTTGTTTACAAAGCCAAGGTTCATGAAGTTGCCATGCAAAACACTTCTTTGTCTTTATGTTTTACACAGCATTATCATTTAATTTAAATGCTACAACTTTTACTAACTACTAATTAACTAAATACATTAAGGGCCATTATTACAACTTGCTGTTAAAGTTGGGTTTAGTTAAAGCTAGCTTAAGCTAAAGTGAACTTTGAAGTCACCTTTAACTTCATTTCATTATTACAACCTACAGCTAAAATAAAGTTAACTTTTTCAAAAATATGGCAACGACGGAGCAATGTCGATAACACTGCTTAATTAAAAAAGTTTTTTCTTTAACGCAGTGCAACGACGGGCTTCTTTTTTGTTTATATTTGAAGTTGCCATATTGAAAATAATATATAATATGGCAAGTTCAAACATAAACTTAACTTTAAAAGTTAAAGATAGGATGATCCTCCCTTTAGCTTAACGCTCACTTCTACCTTATTGTCCACTTACAATAATGAAAAACAATTTATCTGCCCGTTAAAATCCTCCCTTTAGTTAACGACAAGTTGTAATAATGGCCCTAAATCATAAAATATTTATTAAGTCACTGCATTATCATTTAGCTTAACTGCCTTATTGAATCTTCTGTTCATTACGCTTTGAAGTTTTCTCCATCTTATGATCATCAATATTCTATCCATGGTGTTAAGAACAGTAATTTCTCTTCAGTTATTGCATTCTTTCAAGCCACTTCATTTGGGTAACTTTACAATGACCACCTTTTTTGACATTGATTGCAAACTTTCGATGCTAGTTCGTATAATTTTACTTGACATTCCAGCCATCCTTTCTCGATTTCTCTATCGATAATTTACATTATACTACAGATCTTATCGATCTAATCATCTTCTTTGGCTGCCTTTTCCTACTGTTTAAAGGACTTTGAACATTCTTTCGATCTAAAATGTACCAAAATAGGGACCAATCTCGCCCTGAAGAAGCTTTCTACGTGTCCTAGACTATTTTCGCACTAATTTCGTATATTTAACGTGTCCGACAAATCAAGAGCGCCTCATTAAAAATACCCACAGGCCAAAAGATTATCAGAATTATGCGATGAATACCGTTACTAAATACGGGATCATGCCCCGACTGCTTTTAGTTCGACATTCCACGTCTGCCTTCCATCTGGAAAGTTGCAGGGCAACTTGAATTCTCTTCTTCTTTCTTTGTTATTAATTATGTAACGATTTTCGAACTAAAATCTCTACGTTTTCAAGGGAACCATCTGACTTCCATCTGGAGAGTTGCAAGACATTCTATATGTTAGGTATTCTATATGAATACTCTTCCTCTTCCATTCTGTTATTGATTATGTAACCATTTGCGAACTAAAATCTCTACGTTTTCAAGGGAACCATTGGAGAGCATAACCATTTGGGTATTCATTTATCTTCATTTGTTTCTCTTTTAGGTTAAGTTAGACTCTTGGTAGCATTAGATTTGCATACTACAAACCAATATCCAACCTGGAAATTGTTTTAGCCTAATATGGATATATGCAGAATAAAATTTGCCTCAAACCTGACCAGATTCCATCTAAGGAACCTAATAGCAGGACATCGGCCTCTGGGTGCTTACGCCCCGAGGCCTTAAATACGTACCAACAACTTTTGCAGAAGCTTTAGCGATGAGGAAAAAGAGAAAAAGGCCACAAAACGTCTTCTCTGTCATTGACCGGGAATTGGAAGTTAAACCTGAACTGATGCCATCTAAGGAACCTAATAGCAGTTATAAAGGGGCACCTGCCTCTGGGTGCTTACTCTCCGAGGCTTAAATATGTACCGACAACTTTTGCAGAAGCTTTAGCGGTGAAAAAAAGAGAAAAAGACCACAAAACCTCTTCTCTGTCATAGGCCGGGAATTGGAAGTTAAACCTGAACAGATGCCATCTAAGGAACCTAATAGCAGTTATAACAGGGGACATCGGCCTCTGAGTGCTTACGCCCCGAGGCCTAAAATACGTACCAATAACTTTTGCAGAAGCTTTAGCGATGAGGAAAAGAGAAAGAGACCACAAAACGCCTTCTCTGTCATTCGCTGGGAATTGGGAGTCCCAGAAAAAGAAATTCTGAGTACTCAAAATTTATTGGCACGATGTGTCCATTCAAAGATGATTTAAATACAATTCACACCTTCATAAAACTCTAGGGATGTTTGAGTGATGAGTGTTACATTTGTGATACTGCCTAGAGATTAGCACAAGTTGTTGTACATTCCAGATTAAAAATTAAACAAAAAAGTATTCTCAGTTCTCTGTAATTGTTTTTATTTTTTAATTTTTTTCTATATGAGTTGCCTAAAGAACATGCATTTGGGGGAGAGTTCAAGTTCAAAATAAATTTCTAAAATTAAAAAATTTTATTGTTTAAAGACATAAACAAGAGCATGTGTTTTTAAGCAAGCACTCGTATTTTTGCAATGCACTCTTATAGGCATACAAGTATTTAAATTTTTTAATTCCATATTCAAACATTTCATCTCAAGACGAGCAATTCATTGCGATTCTAATTAAGTTTTGTATTTTCCATTAAATTAATTTTAATTTAATTGAATCATTTCTTCTTATTGTATTTTTAACCCAGTTTGTTGGCATTTTAAAATGTATTACACTCGTTCAAAAGTGCAATACAATGCAGTGATGTCATATATTCATTGTTGCCGGGTGCCAAGATTGATAATAAATTTCTATTGTTTATTAATACTTTCATTATTATTTAAAATTTTTTGAATTTAAAAAATATTTTTTTTTTCAAAAATGTCATTTAAGTACATAAGATTGGCTTGCTCTGTGAACTAAAGTCTGATAATCATTTACTAAGTATTGTCTGCAAGCATACGGGCGTTTTGTTTTTCTTCATTGAATGATTCAACAAGTGTTTGTTTTTCTTTTTTAATCGTTGTTGTGAAATATTTGTACAATAACAACTTGTTGTTGAAATAACAATAATGACGTTAAATACAACAAAAAAACATACTTCAATATACATATAAACATACAAACATAGATAAATATTTTCATTTTTCATTATGACAAACGAGCCTAATTACCATCACACTTAGCAAGGCATTTAATCGAAATTATTCTCAACTGACTGGAAGATACGTCATCGCGTTAATGGAATTAAATTTATTGCCCTAAAGTGTCATTAAATACAAGCTACTTAGTTACGTAGGAAACAATTGCTCTCGGTTGCATAAGTTTAAAGTACAGCTTCAAATTATATTGTGATTCATGCATATTATCGGTTTGAAAATGTTCCACTTTAAACCATACACTTGAAATGCTATTTTTCTCTGAGAAATACCTGCATGTTTATGAGACATTGCGGTTAGTATATAGAAATCTTTGCAGTTTATTTGCAACAGCTTTAAAACCTGATTTCTTATGAAAAACAAAAAAAAACCAGATGATAAAAATACTTCACAAAGAAAATGTGGTCTACTGAGTATTGATATCATTTCTTAAAAACAAACCATATAACAGAGTTCTCTATGAATAAATCGATAATAATAACACCTATGTATTATCGGTTGCAAAAATTTGATAAGAGCATTATCCTAATACCATATTTTATGATTCATTCAGTCATTGTTCCTATTGGCTATTTTTAAACTTTTTTTCAGCCTCTAATAAATCAATTAAGGCTTCAAAATATTAGACGATTTTATAACTCTTTGCTGGCGATAAACTTTAATATTCTATTTTAAAAAAATTAAAAGCGTTTTCCCCGCCAAAGCAATTGGTTAAAATGACTTCAAAAAGTCAATCACTTCTACTGCGAATACCTCTAAAGACAAACAGTTTTCATTTTGGTTTTGAACGTTTTGTAAAAATTAAAAAAAAAATGGGTAACCCTAGAACTATACATATTGGCTGACTTTCAAAATGTTAGTTGCTTTGTGTTTGAACGAAGTATAGTGTTTCATAAAGTCGCTGTACAAAATGTTTACAATGTATACTATTTCAAAACGTCGTCAATGTGTACACAGTCAAAAAGCAATCAGGTATCGGATTTATAGTTGTTTGGTAAATTTGCATATCTACATAGTTTATATACCGTAGTAGAACTGCATACAAACTTTGTATTGATACATTTTGGTAGTCAGCCATTGTAATGGAACTTTTGCCTTGTGGCATTTTAGTCCACACACCTATAAATCGGTTTCTAATGGCTTGAGAGTTCTTGGAGCAAAGCAGCTTCTAATCTCTACGAAATCTTGCTAAATATTTATGGCCGTCAATTCTGTCTTGGTCAAGCCCATTTTTTGATTACACAGGCCGAAAAATTTTTTAAACCAGAAGCTTGACTATATTTTTCTAAAGGATTTTGATGCGCTGAATCCAAATATAGCCAAAAACCTTTTTTTGCACTTTTAGGTGCGAATATCGGAATAATTCTGAAATTCAGAGTCAGCAGATCAGATTCAGGTTGTCGCCGTTGTCTAGTTGGTAGTGTGTTGGTTTATTAGGCCACTGTTCAAACCCCAGATCAGACATCACCAGCTAAACGAAATATGAAAAGTTTCTTAAAAATCTGTCGTTCGTAGTTGGCTTTAAACTGTAGGTACCGCCACTCATGTATAAAATTAACATACACAACATAAGTGTTGGAAAAGTTCTCACACGTTTGTCGTTGGGAGCCGACTTTAAACTATAGATCCTACCAGTCGTGTATAAAATTAACACAAACAACATGAGTGGTGTGAGAAACTAGGTCGTAGTCCTAGCTAATGACCAATTATTTATTTATGCGGAAATATTTAAATTATTTCAGTATGTAATGCTTAGAATAGGAAAAATATTGTAAATAGCGGTTTACTATCAAGAAAGTGCAAGTTCATGCAGGATTTGAACTTAGGTTCTATAATAAGTTTGAAAATATATTTTAATACTACTACCTTGAGAAATATTCTATAATCTTGACATAATTTGTTGAAAAAGATCGTAAAATTTTTTTTTGTAGATATTTCAAGCCTTTTGCTCCACTGTACTTAAACAGAAATGGCTGTTCAAATATAGTGTTTGCCGTTGTTTTTTTCTTTTTTTTGTTTTCATTGTTTATCTTTTAGCTTAAAATATATATGCGTTATTCTTCTAAAAAATAAAGAAGTGGAGTGTTAGAGTCGAGGAAGGGAAGGAGACTATGTGGAAATAATATTTTTTTTTACAAAATTTTTTTTATCTTTCTATTGCCACACTGCTGCTACCTTTTCACTGTTTCTTATCATTATTTTTTATAATTCAATTTATATACCGTGAATATTTTTTTAAATATTTAAAAACACTAATTTATAACGCCATGTTAAATTCCAAGAACTATTGCTTGCTGTACTCTCCGATAATGATTTATTATTTATTTTTCCAAGTACTTACATGAATAGGCACAGCACTAAAGCCCAACAGTGGGTCCTTGAATTGGCGGTATGCTTAACGCTGGTCAAAATGTCAGCATGACACGAGGGGCAAGTAACACGCGTCGGTTCATTGCCTATGGGCACCAAATTGGGCCGTGTCGTTGTCTGTATAATAACTGTTGATTGTTGTGGTGGTGGTGGATAAGGCTGCTGTTGTCCCGGCTGATATGTTTGAGCCGGTGTAAAACCAGGCTGTGGTTGGCCATTGTAGTATGGTGGTGGTTGTGACTTATCCATTTTTATTAAAAAAAAAATTTGTTTGTTTTTTTTTTTAATTAAAAAAATAATTCTCTTCTAAAATTTTATTTTTTTTTTTGGTTTTTTCACACGCGTTCCGCCTATGCGATCTTTACTTTTCCAGTAATAATTTAAGACTAAATACTGCGTTAACTTAACGCTTCAGTGTTATTTCAAAAGCAAAGAAAAAAAATTATTTCTCAATGTATACGTATGTACATAAAGTACGTATGCATGTAAATAAATTAAATAAAAAAAAATTAAGTACTGTCGTATAAAAATAAGTTCGAATGCGATTGTGAATGCACGAGTCGCTCATTCAGTTAGTTTTTACTCACTTGAAATTGTGTCAGTATTCGTGTGATGTTCTTAATAATAAAATCTATGAACACGTATAAGGAATAGAGTTGCCATAGGTTTTGTTATATAATATACATTGTGATCACGTTATTATTTTCGTACTTTCAGGAATATTTGGCATTACTTAGTTTTCTCTCCAGGTTCTAGAATAATTGGGTGTAGTTGCCTAGAAACAAAATTGTATTGCTCTCTCTCGAAAATAATTTATTTATTACGCCATACTCTTTCTGGCACTGCCTGCTTTACATAGGGTGTTCATTTCTTGACCTTCTTGGAAATTTGTTTGTACAGCATTCTCACTTTCGAAAGACATTCATGTAGTGAATGAAGCATTGGTGACTGCGGCATTATTGTGGTCCTACATTTTGCCAAATGATCACCAGCAATTATGAAATCAGTTTTTCTTTAAAGTTTGTTTGGAGCTGAATATGATGCTTTAATAAATAATATCAGTCCGTTCTCGTAATTTTGATGTCAAAAATGTATTTCTCGTTCAAAGTCCAATTGAGGAAAATACCGATAACAATCACTGTACTAGGATCGGCCAGTTTGCTAAAAATCTCATGGAAAATGAAGACATTTTTTAAGTTGATTGTGTGATGTCATGAAAATACATACGTCTGGAACGGACAGAGGATGGACAGCTTAGATGCCGAGCAAGTTATGATTAAGGCCTGTGTTTGGTGAGAAAGCATAATGAAGCTAAGAAATATGATCTCCTTACAGATGATAGCCAATAGAAGAAGACTTGTGCTCTAACTAGACAGGATAAAATCAACAATGAAAATCTTAAAAGGGAGCAAACAGGATGCCCCAACTCTTGAGGAAAAGTAGGAGCTATTAATTAATTTGAATTTGTTTTTCACCACTTTAGTGCTATTGAACGGTAGTCTACTAAGATGGCTCTGGCAGTAAATGAGGGCAAAACAAAGCATGTATATGTTATCGACAAGTAGAGACGTGCGGCGTATTGGATCTCAGATCCCGGCCGATAGCTCTACTTTCGAGACAGTCAAAGAATTTATTTATCTTAGCTCCGCCGTTACCACCAAAAATTATGTCAGTCTGGAGCAGGATAACTCTTGCCAACAGGTACTACTATGGTCTCAATAGGCAATAGAGTAGCAGAGACCTCTCTCGTACGACAAAACTAATACTCTACAGGATGCTCATCCTCCTCGTGCTTCTTTATGGCGCAGAGGTATGGACCTTATTAAGAACTGATGCAGCAGCCTTGAGAGTGTTCGAGAGAAAATTCCTACGTAAGATCTTCGGTCCAGTGCGAGTTGGCGATGATTTCCGCATCCTACCCAACAGTGAGCTGTTAGAGCTCCTCAACGACAGGGACGTTGTGCAGCGTATTAACATCCAGCGGCTGCGCTGGCTCGGCCATGTCGTTCGGATGCAGGAGGATGCTCCGGCGAGACGTGTATTTGATGCGGAGATCTGCGGAAATCGGCGAAGGGGATGAGCTTGTCTGCGCTGGAAGGACCAAATCGCGGAAGCCCTGTCATCGATTGGTTTGACCAACTGGCGTAGGCGCTCAAAAAGCAGAGGCGCCTGGAAGGATGTATTGCGGCAGGCCGAAATCCGTTAATCGAGTTGTTAATGGCCAATTAAGTAAGTAAGTAAGCTTTTCACCACTGGAAACTGAAGTAAATTATAGGAGTGTAGTGGCATTTGCCTTATGGCAGCCCTATGTTCTTTAGGGGAACGATATAGAAAGACTAGAGGAGAATGTTAGTCTACAAATATCGATAACGACTCATCTTAAGCTCCAACGGTGTCTTTAATGCTTTTTAGCGTGAACCCATCATAAACAGATCAGTATTGGTTTCTGTCCATGGAACATTTTTTTTTTACATTTTGTGTGGCAGCAGAAAAGTCTGTGTTGAGCCCGAGATGGAAAGTGCCTTACTCCTCAACCTATTTATAACTTTTATTTCCGGGTAAATGAAGTACCCCCTCATTTCTAACCATTATGCAATGACCTATGAGTATAGATACAGTGGCAGAAATGTCTCACGATCTTAATTTTTGAAGTCGCCGTAGTCTAGTAGGTAGTGTGTTGGTTTATTAGACGCAAAAGCCTGGGTTCGAGCCCCAGGCCAGGCATCAAAGACAAAATACAAAAAGTATTTTTTTCGGCGACTTCCTCTCAGTAGATTTCTGGCAAAAACTCTGAGAGTAAATACAAATTGCCATGAAAAGTTTCTCAATAAATAAAAATCTGTCGTTCGGAGTCGACTTTAAACTGTAGGTCCCACCACTCATGTATAAAATTAACACACACAACATAAGTGGTGTGAGAAACTAGGACGTTGTACAATGGGTCAATTCGACTTCCGGGTACTGTACTTGTCTTAATTGACAAGTACACGTCCTCTAACCTAACCTAACCTAACCTAATTTATGTAGGCGATTGAAGGTAGTATTTAATTTAGGCCAGGCGTGTCTATTAATAAATTAAAAATTTGTCAGCGATCAATAAATGCATTTGCCTAATAGAAGGCTTAACATAGGTAAGATATATCTCTGTATACATGTGTGTGAATTCGTATTCGGTAGTACTGTGGCTGCTGTAGCATAGCAAGTTCATTAGCTGTGTAATTACCGGAGAAGTTCTTGTGATCAGGAACCAAAAAAAGACAGAAACAAAACTATTGCGAGAGTCGATTAAAGCAATCGCGGTATAGTATATCAAACAGTTTAGACTTGAGTGTTGCACTCGAAAGAGTCTGATTAACGTGTGGCTGTCAAAGGGGACAGAGTTGAAGTCGCCATAGTAGTGTATTGGATTATTACACATGAGTCCACGGCTCAAACCCCAACTAACACATCTCCAACGAAATGAAATTTGAAAAAATATTTCTTCCGCGACTTCTCGCTCAGCAGATTTCTGGCAAAAAGTCTGAAAGTAAAATAGAAATACCATGAAAAGTTTCTCAAAAAAAAAATCAGTTGTTTGGAGTAGACTTTAAACTGTAGATTCTGCCACTCATGTATAAAAT
This sequence comes from Sarcophaga carnaria, assembly GCA_958299815.1. Lineage (NCBI taxonomy): Eukaryota > Metazoa > Arthropoda > Insecta > Diptera > Sarcophagidae > Sarcophaga > Sarcophaga carnaria. Next base: position 20,173,838 of record OY283153.1, on the reverse strand, counting down.
TAACACGTACAACATACAGGGTGGCTGATATATAATGCAAAAAAGTAAAGCGCAATATTTTTTTAATTTAATTTTTTTTTGTAATGTTGGAAATAACATCAAATTTTAGAATCAGTTTAGATTTGTTCGAATTGCCCACCTTTGGTACGAATTATGGCCTTCAAACGGCCGACAAAGCAATTACAGGCTGAACGAAAGTGGCTCTGCGGTATTTTGGCCCATTCCCAGCGAAGCGCCCTCTTGAGATGATCGACACTTTGGTATTTTTTAGTGAGAACCTTACTCTCCAAAATGCCCCAGGCGCAAAAGTCCAACGGATTGAGATCCGGAGATTTTGGTGGCCATTGTGCGGTAAAAATGAAGCGAGGAACCTCCTTTTTAAGCCATTCTTGGTTGACGCGTGCTGAGTGCGGTGGTGCTGAGTCCTGTTGGAATGTCCATGGTCTGCGGCCGAAATGTCTGTCTGCCCAGGGCCTCAATACTGCCTTTAAGACATTTTCCCGATAATATTCGGCATTTATTTTGAACCCACGGTCGATGAATACGAGCGGGGAGCGACCATCGGCCGTTACGGCGGCCCACACCATTGAGTTCTGGTGGCCAATGGCAGGTGTAAATTTTCAGCTGACTTCTTTGGCAAGTAAACCCGATCATTTTGTTTGTTCACTAACTGCTCAATTTGGAATGGCTTCTCATCGGAGAAAACCAAATTCGTTAACTGGCCACTTTCGTGCAAGCGAAGTAACTCCTTGGCTCTTTCCAGTCTACCTTTTTTTGTCCACCGGTGAGCTCTTGCACTTTTTGGAACTTCAATGGCTTTAGTCCAAGCTCATTTTTCAATATGTGTTGCATCCGTTCTCGCGATATGTTCAGCTCACAAGCAATTTTTCTACCACTGCGACATGGATTTCGATCAAATCTGGCCTTCACTTTTCGGATCATTTCTGGTGTTGTTACCGTTTTTTTTCGTCCACTTTTTGGACGCGATGCAACACTGCCAGTATCACGGTAACGAGCAATGGTACGAGAAACAAAAGATTTATTCACAAACCGCCTGTGGTTTTCCAGTCAAATATAAAGCAATCACACTATCACGCTTGAATTCCACCACGAATAACTTTTTTTCTGAATGTGAATAGATCAAAATGCTTTTGTAAGCTTGTAAATAATAAAATGAACTGTTACTGGAATAAATCTGTCAGCTGTCAGACGAGCGGTTTACAAATGATAACAACCTGAAATTGGTTGCAATACATATCAGCCACCCAGTGGCTATTAGAAACTACGTCGTAATCCTGACTGAGGGATTGTGATGACCAATTAGAGTTGAAGATCTCTTGCTGAGAATGAGTTTTGCAGCGTGAGTAATGGTGTAGAGGGAGCTTAGTGATTTCCTAAGGTTAAGATCTTCTGCGCAAAGTCACAGCTTAACTTATTCTCAAACTTTGAACTGTTTATGTAGATTTTTGGAGCAGACAGAAGAGCATTATCGATAACATAGATTTTATGAAATTTATTTAACTCTGGTAACCATATTTCCTATTTATTTTGTTTATTTGTATGTGGGTGTGTGTAACTCTTTCAATTCTATTCCTTTTTTTTTTGAAAATTTAACACAGATAACTGATAACTTTTTATCTTATCATTGATTATGCTATTATTAACACATATTAAATTAAAAACTAGAAAAAAAAAAGAAAAACAAAAAATTCGAAGAAATATAATGTCTACGAACATGCCAAAAATAAATGTGGGATTATTTTTTCAAATTAAATTGTCAAAAAAAAAAAAAAACTAAAAAGTGATCGTAAATGATCGATATTTATGGTGATAGTTTTTTGAATTATTGTTTTCGATAAAAAAAATTTGTTACATATTATTAATGGAGTTCTGTTTTAATGTTAACATAATGAAATATGATGAGTTTTTAATTCACTTTTAAACTGCTAATCTAAACAAATACTCGCTAAACTAGAATTATGTGTGAAGTGCTTTTGAAGCCATAAAACCCTGTTAAAGATGACACCTAACTTGAAATGAATGCCTGTAATTATGGGCTTAAAAATTACTTGTTACGCACATGGAAATATATTTTTAAGCGGATATTTGTTTAATAAACTTTCTTAATTAATTTCAAACTGTATATTATTATTTTAAGTAGATTAGCCAAATAACTTCAATTTCGTAAAGAAAAAAATCCCCCTTGATAGGCCCCTTAAAATTCAATGAGTCATAGGAAAAACACATTGTTTTTAGGTTCAAGTGTCTCAAGTGAGTATTGTTTTATATTCATTCAACAAAATAGAACAATTTTTAATAACAATATTAACAACAAAAAAGAAAAGTATTTATTGTATTGTTTTATAATTCTTATCAGTATTCCACATACGTATGTACATACGTACTGTACAGACATTACACTCATCCCCCAGGAAAATGAAAGGTTCGTATTAGTCATTATTTTGATGTTAAGTTTATAATGATAAGCTGATAAGGCCATCAACGTTATGAAAATATTCTGTTTTTAATATTATTTGGAAAATGTACGAAAATTTGTTGATTTCACAATTAATGGGTGACTAATCCAATATGCAAGTTGTTGTAGAATTTTTTTTTACTTTTTTTTTTATTGTTGAGCTCTCTAAAATCAAGGTTGCTGCAATAGCAAGGTTTATTTTGGACTCAGGATGGTGTTCTCTAGAATTAATAGTGGTATCACAATGGGCTTAAGTGGGAGTTCTTCTTTCACGGGGGTCCTCCACCTAACCTAACCTATTGTTGACCTAAAAATCTATGCATGTTTTCATTTCCGTAATTCAAACTTGGGTGCAACATAGAATATGTTACAGTGCACGCTCGCTAATGTGAACTAATTAAAACTGGCGTTGTTCACTTTTGCGAATTGTTCACATTTCCGAATACCGAAAATTTTAAAACAGAATTATACCATCTTTTAAACAAAAATCATTATTTATGAATTTTTTACTTTTTTTAGAATTTTTTTAGAACACATTTTATAATTTATTCTTTACAAACTTTCTTCACAGTATTTAAATAGCAAATGAAGAATAAATAAGCAAGAAGATGTACTAACATATACATATACAGTCACACAGATAATTATACGTACCCCCCCTAAAAACCATTTTTTTTTAAAGTAATGAACTTCTAATCTAAAATTTCTTTACATCAGCGTCTGTAACGACACATTTACTTAAATAAAAAAAAAAATTCCCGAAATCTATGAATTTGTGACTGCAGTTTGCTTAAAACCAATATGGCACCACAGACAATTATACGTACGACGTATATTTTGCATAAAATTTCTCCAAGGGTAGCCCGGTATATAAAACGTATTGTGGATAAAAATCCTAGGAAAGTGATCACAATGTTATTGTGCATTCCGAAACAGTTCGAAGTATTTTGAGAAAGAACGGTTTCCGCAGCCAGGTGCCGAGAAAAAAGTCACGACTGGAATTTGCCCAATAATATATGGACAAGTCAACTGATTTTTGGGCGAATGTAATATAATTTGTTCGGCTGTGACGGAAAACAAAAAATTTGGGCAAAAATCAGTTGACTTGTCCATATACTATCATTAAAAAAAAAATGATTTTAAGGGATATGTACCCCCTTTATCTGTGTGACTGTATATATGTACGCCTAAAACGGGGATTCGCGAAACTAATAAACACAGAATTTTAACGTTCAAATTAAAAAAAAATCTCTTCAAATTATAGGGCTTTTTACATTTGTTCATCTTTTAGAGTAGTCACTGAAGCAAAAAACATGTTCACATTAAGCGTTGTTCATATAATGCGGTGTTCACATTAGCGCGCGTGTACTGTACGTAGTTTTATTCACATTGTTGGATATTACACAGTCTCCTTTGATCGTCCAAAACAATTTTGTTAGCTCCTTTTTTATTTTATTGAGTAATTCAGTAATTTCATGTACCAATTGCACCAATTTATTAAGAATTAAGATCTTCTGACATTTATACATGAGATTAGATTAGAAGCTATCACTTGTCCCAGAAAAATTACTTTGGTTGCAATGAAACTAAAATTCTGAAAGTCTAAAGCAAGATAGAAAAAAATTCGAAGAGATAACTAGGTAGAGATAACTGTATTTGGTTTTTAAGTGTAAATATTTTTTCAGCTTTATTAAAGATTTGTAGCATGTGGCAATGCTAAAAATGCTCAGAAAGAATTGCTATTTTAGCACGACTAAAATAACAAATGAACAGTGCATGCAAATCAGTGAATATTGTGACAAGAATCCATAAATTCGCTATGAAGAGCAGTCACAAGTAGTTCCAAATGTGCCAATGCACCCTGAAATATACGCTATTTGACTTTACTTCAAAAACAACAAGGCAATGTGCTTTAATTGCGAGCAATTGTCGTAGTCTAGTAGGTAGTTGATGACTTACTAGACGCAAGGCCACGGTTCAATAGTATCCCTCTTTACCTATTAAGGTCCATCTTTCCTTCGTCAATTGCCAATTTCACGTCAAAATTCATTGGAATTAGATCTTGTATAAGTGAGTACGAAGTTACTTGCTGTGCCCCTGTATCGAGAGAACCACAATAAGTGTAACCATTGAATGGCTCGCTTTTGTTTCCAGAGGCAGTCTTTCACTCAATGTTTTTACACCGACAACGTTCGCCCAAAGAATACCTGAAGTACTACTTATCTACTATGTCATATGATTTTCTTAGCATTCTGTGCTCTCATATGCTTATAGGAACGAGGGGAACATATTCATGCCTGTTACACAGAGAAAAGTTAGGTTATGTTATGAAGATTTCATCACAACTTCACGCAGAGGCCAGAAAATTGTAGGCGCTTTAAAATTACGCTGGCAATCCAGGAGAAATCAAAAAAAATTTAAAACAAGATAAAAGAGAGAAAGAATTGCAGGGAGAAATAGACAAGAAGAATAGGTTCGCATCAGCGTCAGAGAAGAAGATAGGGAGAGAAAAACGGAAAGTGATAACTCATGGGAAACAGACTCTTTTAAAAAACCTATCAGAATCATAACACACTGGAGATTCTAAAATCTCCGCTAGTAATCTAATCTAATACTTCACGTAGTGTGTGTGTAGTGTGTTCAAACCCCAGGACAGGCTTCTCCAACAAAACTAAATACGAACAAATATTTCTTCGGCGAATTCCTCTCAGCAGTTTTCTGGCAAAAACCCTGAGAGTAAATAAAAATTGCCATGAAAAATTTCTTAAAAATATCTGTCGCTCGGAGTCGACTTTTAACTGTAGGTCCCCCGCCACTCATGTATAAAATTAACACCCACAGCATAAGTGTTGTGAGAAGCTAGGTCGCAATGCTGACCGAAGGATTGTAATGACTAGTTGTGCATGTAAAGGGTGTTTTTTATAGAGGTAATGAACTTTAAGTTGCAATAAAACAACGATGGATTATTCGATTGACATGAATTTTATTTATCCGAAAGATAATCTTGTGGCATTACATTTTAAATATGATTTCTGGCATATGACCGCCACGGCTGGCGCGGATGTAGTCCAATCTGGACGTCCAATTTTCGATGACTTTTTCCAACATTTGTGGCCGTATATCGGCAATAATACGGCGAATGTTGTCTTCCAAATGGTCAAGCGTTTGTGGCTTTACCGCATAGACCAATGACTTTACATAGCCCCACAGAAAGTAGTCTAGCGGTGTTAAATCACAAGATCTTGGAGGCCAATTCACAGGTCCAAAACCTGAAATTAGGCGGTCACCAAACGTGTCTTTCAATAAATCTATTGTGGCACGAGCTGTGTGACATGTTGCGCCGTCTTGTTGAAACCACATCTCTTGGACATCATGGTTATTCAATTCAGGAATGAAAAAGTTAGTAATCATGGCTCTATACCGATCACCATTGGCTGTAACGTTCTGGCCACCATCGTTTTTGAAAAAGTACGGACCAATGATTCCACCAGCCCATAAAGCGCACTAAACAGTCAATTTTTCTGGATGTAACGGTGTTTCCACACACACTTGAGGATTACCTTCACTCTAAATGCGGCAGTTTTGTTTGTTGACGTAGCCATTCAACCAGAAGTGCGCTTCATCGCTAAACAAAATTCGCTTATGAAAATCGGGAACAACGGTAATCTCGTTTTGGGCCCATTCGACGAATCTACGCCTTACTTGATGATCGTTTGGCTTCAAATCTTGCACGAGTTGGATTTTGTAAGCACGCAAACCAAGATCCTTCCGCAAAATCTTCCATAAAGTGGATGGACACAGATCCAATTCCTGTGCTTGATGGCGGATGGACTCATTCGGGTCTTCCTCAATGCTACGCTCTACAGCAGCAATAGCTTCTTCTGTACGCAGCGTCTCTGGGGATGCGAGTTATCAATAAGAGTAAACGTGGTGCGAAAACGTTCCATGGTTAATCGAATTAACTGCTCTGATGGACGATTTTGTCGACGATAAAATAGACGTAGTGCGCGATACGTTTTCCGCACAGAACCATTATTTTCGAAATAAAATTGCACCATTTGCAAGCGTTGTTCAGGCGTGAGTCTATTCATGATGAATTGCCAAACCAAACTGAGAATAAATCACTTGACAGCTGTTAAATCGGTCGCCATCTTGAAAAGTAATGCTAACTTAAAGTTCTATACCTCTATACCGCTCTACAGCAGCAATAGCTTCTTCTGTACTCACCGTACAGCGTCTCTGGGGATGCGAGTTATCAATAAGAGTAAACGTGGTGCGAAAACGTTCCATGGTCAATCGAATTAACTGCTCTGATGGACGATTTTGTCGACGATAAAATGGACGTAGTGCGCGATACGTTTTCCGCACAGAACCATTATTTTCGAAATAAAATTTCACTATTTGCAAGAGTTGTTGAGGCGTGAGTCTATTCATGATGAATTGCCAAATCAAACTGAGAATAAATCAATTGACAGCTGTTAAATCGGTCGCCATCTTGAAAAGTAATGCCAACTTAAAGTTCTATACCTCTATAAAAAACACCATTTATTTATGTTTACCAAAAATTAAAGTATTGTAGTTGAGCTTAAACCTATTGAAAGGCAAGTTTTTTAGTAATTATTTTCATTTTTTGGAACAGGCCATTGAACGCCAAGATCCTTCGATTTGACCCAACTAGACTATGTTTGTGGGGATATGTCGAGTGTAGTGTACAGGGACAAGCCGCTCACAATTCCACCCTTGGAAAACTACTTTACCATTGGCATACTGGACAAAAAATTAGTGAAGAGCTCGATTGTAATCTTGATTAGAGCGTTGTAATGATCAATTACGTAAGTAAGTCTAATTAGATAAACACGAATAGACCGTTTGCGGCGTAGCTGTACTTGAAAGAATCTTAAAATTTTTTTCATTTCCTGCCCCTTAATAAATATTTGATTCCCTTTTTCAAATCTTCTGTGTCTTGTGTCTCAAAGCAAAGGATAATATTGAAACAGCCTCAGACGGCAAGACTGCTATATTATGGGAAATATACGAAGATCGCGATCTGTCTCACATTTCCTTTGCGTGAGGTGATCGTGCCGCTCAATATGCAATGTGACATAAAATGGGTGGTGCTTAGCGCCATCCTATTGAAAACACATATCGTTGGTGTACTACAGGTCATCCACTGCAGGCCGAAAGAAGTGGGTAATCAGTGACCTATAGTGCTCGCTGCTGACAGTGATGGCCTGACCAACCTTAGGACCTATTACAGTATACCATATGGAGTAATAAAATTAAGAAATAATAAGAAGTTCCTTTAAGCAACGGTTAAAGCTGTATGTATATGCAAAAGAGTCGTAATTTTCTAATTAAAAATTTTAAGGTTAACAATTCGATTAATAATCGAATAATCGATATTTATCGAATATTTAATTGTTCTATAAACTTCACGATAACACTTGCTTTTTCGATTTATCTTTTTTATTTAATGATTTTTGCATAGGTGTTCTTTTGATTGTAAGTGTGAGGTCATAACCCTTGGAAGTGGTCCAGTGAATACTTATGGCTGTCCAACACTATATTTTTGCTCAAAAACCCTAACTTTTCGTTTATAATCAAAACACCAAAAATTAGCTTCCAAAATATGTTTAAAATTTTACAAAAAAAAAAAAACAATCTTTTTAACCGTTAACTAAAGTACAGTTTTAACGAATCTGGCAACTTTATTATTAAAATACAAAAGCTTTTAACTTTTAAAAGCTTTGCATATACAAAACGACTGTTAAATTCAACAGAGAAATACATATGTAAACAAAAGAGCGGTTGTTTTTCGATGGTTGTTGTTGTTCTTCATTAAAATTTCAACACACGTTGCACTGCTACAAACACCAGTTGCAGGTTAGAGTGTGTCATTAACTAAATTTTTGTAAATATTTTGAAAAAAAAACAAGAAAAACAATAACAGTAACAACAATATAATAAACAATAAAACAAAGTTAACGAATTGTTTAAACAAAATATATATCATAGGGTCTTTAAAGTTTGAGATTTTCTTCCATGGTGGCTTATTTTATTTTAGCGTACTTAGTAGTCTAATCAATTTACGAAAATTGTTTCCAATCGCTTGTCAATTGTAAAAAAGTATTTGAAATAATGCATCAAAAAAGTGAAAACTGTTTTGAAAAACTGTGAATATTTTTAATCATTATAATCCTTCAATGGAAGTTGCCGTGGTCTAGTAGGTAGTGTGTTGGCTTATTGGGCGAAAAGCCAGGGTTCGAGCCCCAGGCCAGACATCAAAATAAAACACAAAAAATATTTCTTCGGCGACTTCCTCTCAGCAGATTTCTGGCAAAAACTCTGAGAGTAAATAGAAATTGGCATGAAAAGTTTCTCAAAAAATCTGTCGTTAAAGTCGACTTAAAACTGTAGGTCCCATCACTCATGTATAAAATTAACACACATAACATAAGTGGTGTGAGGAACTAGGTTGTAATCTGACGGAAGGGTTGTAATGACCAATTATGTATGTATGTAATCCTTCAATGGAAGCTGACATCAGACGACTGTCTTAGGGCATAGCAAACCAGCAGATTGAATTCATCGCAGTCGTTTTATCGCAAAGTGCAACACTATAGAGGAAAGAATCACGGTTTAGGGATAATGTAGACGCTTAACTTTGAAGTCTTTATGCGCTTGAAATTCTTTTGAAGCTTGCTTACTCTTTTCTGTCGCATGAATTTTAGGATTTTCAATTCAATCCTACTGTGAAACCAGACCTATTCTACGATATATCTAGGAGTTTTAATCGGTTCTCAGAAAAAAGCTTGTCCTCTAGCCGAATTTAAAACCGAATACAGTAAGACCCTGTTTAACGCGGGGGATACGTTCCAATAAGTTCCAGTGCTAAACGAAACAGCGTTAAACGAGGCAACTTAACACGTACATATATAACGTTGATGACAACTATTAGGTTAGGTTAGGTTAGAGGACGTGCACTTGTCAATTAAGACGAGTACAATACCCAGAGGTCGAATTGACCCGTTGTACAACGTCCTAGTTTCTCACGCCACTTATGTTGTGTGTGTTAATTTTATACTTGAGTGGTGGGACCTACAGTTTAAAGTCGACTCAGAATGACAGATTTTTGAGAAACTTTTTTTCATGGCAATTTTATTTACTTAGAGTTTTTGCCAGAAATCTGCTGCGAGGAAGTCGCCGAAGAAATACTTTTTGTATTTTGTTTAGATGCCTGGTCTGGGGCTCGAACCCCGGCTTCTCGTCCAATAAGCCAACACACTACCTACTAGACTACGGCGGCTTCAAAAAACTGACAACTAATAAATTAACTGTGACGCAGGAAAGATGCGTTTGTACAGCGATTGCGACTTCGGAAAATACAGTTGGAATCTTTATTCTGGACAGACTAACAAAAGAGCGTTGAAAAAGATACATAGTATACACCGTCGCTATATAGTGCATTGATTTTGGTTAGTGCATGGCAGTTTCATTTGCATACATATACAACAAGTATCAATATAGTGTGCGATTTAGGGGAATCCCAATACTATCGCGTAATACATAAACAGCGTTAAGCGGGGCCTTACTGTAACAGCTTATGGACTCCAACAAGATAACTGACATAAGGAGACATAAGTCGAAATGAAAACGGACTGTGTGCCATCACATAAACTACGAAACAATTACTTACGTACTTAAAAACTAGCTTCTCACACCACCCACATTGTCTGTGTTAATATTTTCCATAAGTGGATAGACCTACGGTTAAACATCGACTTCGAACGACAGTATTGGAAAATTTTTTTCATGACAATTTATTTACTCAGAGTTATTCAGTAGCATTCCGAGCGGAATATTTCGTTTTATTTGAGATGTCTGAGCTGGGCTTTGAAGCATGCTTGGGCTCTTGTATTATTAGTCAACACACTAGCCACTAGACTACAGATAAAATTGTTTATTCATAAACTATGCAGGTTTTATTGCCCGTTTGGCATGTATTTTAAAACGTAACCTGCACTTGTAAGATATTGTGCGAACAATTCAAATAAAAACGCAACAGTTTTATACAATTGTGCGCCTCTTTTTTATTACCGGTTAAAACAGAAATAGACTTAAAAAAAAATTGAAAAAAATTAAAAATGAAATTTTAAAAAACAATTGTTTAAACAACAAAATAACAGCAAGTAAAAGTAATTTTATTTGATGAAGTTTAAGTGCAATAAACAAGCCGTCAACAACGAATCGAAAGGTGCTACTATCTTTAATCTGCTTTTAGGAATTCGGTGTTTTAATCAGAAAACAAAGTGGGACCTACGTGGTAAAACATAGTATGGCTGCCACAATATGTGTCATCATACTGCTTTCATATTCACATCTAGTCATCTAGCTAGCATTGCATGAGGGACAGTAGGCGAAATGGGAACGTGAACCAAACTGGGGAGGTTGTATAGCTGAAAAAGAAAAACTCTGAGTGATTAAATTGCAATTAAAAAATGCTTAATGCAGCCAATAGGCCTTGAGAAGCGCTTTTTATGACAAATTGCATTCTATTTGGGTTTTTTTATTCAAACGAAATACCGGAACTCTGCATTAAAATTTTTTATATTTTAAGTTTTCTGGTTGTGATTAAATTTATTACAAAATTATTTTTTTTATAATAAATTTGAAACAAAACAACCTATTGCCTGTGACTGGCCCCTGGTCCCGGTCCATTTTTTTGTTCCATATGCTGCTGTACGACATAATTCACTTGATCCAAGTTCGGATAAATCGGTGGTTTGCAAGTTGAATCTCTAACGGGCACTGCTTCGCCTGGTAAACGATTCTCCATCATGTTTATTAGTTCCTGTTTAGTGGCCATTGTTGTGGTGTTTTTTTTAAAGCAATTTTATTCGAATTATTTACCCGTTTAACGCCAAAGTCGCCGTAGTCTAGTAGTAGTGTGTAGGCTTATTAGACGAAAAGCCCGGGTTCGTATCCCAGGTCAGACATCATAACGTAATATGAAAAAGAATATTTCTTCACCGACTTCCTCTCAACAGGTTTCTGGCAAAATCTCTGAGAGTAAATAAACCTGCCATAAAAAAGTTTCTCAAAAAATCTGTCGTTCGTAGTCGACGTTAAATTGTAGGTCCCGCCACTCACGTATAAAATTAACGCACACAACATGAGTGGTGTGAGAAGTAATCCGTAATCCTGACTGAAGGGTTGTAATGGCCAATTATGTATGTATGTTAACGCCGAAGAAATATTCAAATTTCGTTATTTTTGGAGATGCCTGGTCTGGGCTTTAAACAGTGGCTTCTCGTCTAATAAGCCAGCTCACTAGCCATTAGACTACGGTGACTCTGTAAGTCTATATAAGGCTTACCTTATTCTTTGATGGTCTACTTTGTATTGTCAAATAGTCTCATGTCTTGTAGCTTGTATGCTTCTTGCCACAATATATCGGCAAGAAGATCTAAGAACTCTTGGAGCCCAAATACGATCTTATATCACAAAACTTTTTTATTTTAAAGCCCACCATCACTATTTAATTTGCTTCGTTATAAATTGCAAGTTTTAAAAATATTATCTGCAGTAGGTGTCTCCACTGAGCTAACGAAACAACATTACCCAGTTGAACATTGTGTAGCGCACTTATTATGTTAAACAAAGTGACAGACAACCTAAAAACAGTATTTTTTTTTTAATTCTATTTTATAATCGAAAGACAAATCACCACACACAACCGCTAAACTGCAAACGTAATCGTAATCGAACGTACAATCAATTGTTGGCGATTTAATTTCAGTTTGTCCGTTAAGCCAAACGGTTGTTTTTAAAATTAAAAAAAAAAAACAAATCAAAAATCAAAAAATCTTTATTTTTTATCTAAAAACTCAAAATAATTAAAAACAAAAAATGATTGAAGAGAAAGACATGATTGAGGTGAATTTAAACTCAAAACTTATGCTTGTACACGATGATATCATGGATATACGCCTGCGCGAAGCTTCACATTGTATAACGAAATCCTACAGCATAAATGATTTGAAAGAACGTGAATTGGCGGAGACTAAAATCGATAATCATCAGAAGTATGCAACAATAGCGGGTAGTAAGAAAAGCTCTCATAAGGTATTGGATAATCCCGATATCAGTTGCCTGAGACAAATGTATTGCCCCGATTGCCAACAGCGTTTAGATGCTGAAAGTGTACGCTTTGAAACGCTATTGTCGTGGTAAGTTGGTTGGCGAAAGTTTTCAGGCAAGAGAATTAGTCGTAGTTCCTAAATCTTGTGCAAAAGACCAATTTTTTATTTTCGAAGACCTATTAGTAGGGTCTGCTGAAGCTCTAAACTCTTTGATAGTGGAAATCTTTTATCTTGAAGTCTAGCAAAACATAACATAGAAAAAATCTTCATGCATTGAATGGTTGTAGAAAAGACTGCGTATTGGATCGAACATCATTCAAGGCTCAGTTATTTTGATGTTCGGTGTTGGGGTTCGTCAAGACACAAACCATTCGTCATAATGTTTAGTTATAATCAAGCCACAGCAATAAAGCTTATGACGTGTTCGTACGTCTTACGACCGAAAAATTTGCTGCTCGCTAATGCTGAAGTCTCTTATGTTTCTCAAAGCCTTCTTCACCGTCTGTACCACTCTTGTCAAAACTCATTGGCTATATGACTATGAACAATATATCGCACATGAGCGCCTAGAATACAATATCTAGCAGGGACATCAACCAGGACGTTAAGCGCATTCCAGTAAAGTTTGAGCAGCAACAAAGTTTGTGACGTTTATGTACGTCTTATTACCGAAAAATACGAAAAATTTCCTGCTCGCTAATGCTAAGGGATCTTATGTCTCTCAATGCTTGCCCTTAATAAATCTGGAAGATTAGCTGTATAGTATAGGCGAATCCCATCTCTACCATTCTTTCAGAACCTATTGGCTATACGACTGAGACCAATACAACCGACATGAGTGCCCAGAATGCAATATCTAGTAGGGACATCAACAAAAATGTTAAACGTATTCTCGTAAGGTTTGAGCAGCCTTTCCGAGTGTAGCCAGACAATCTTAATCGTATCGGAAATCTATTCACAGATTATCAATCCTAAGCTTGCAAGTTCCCAAATGGATTTCCAACGTAGATAATTTGACTGAAAGTTCAGAGAAATGTTTGTTACTGGCGTCTTGAAACAGATTATTAGCTACAGTATGAGTCCATAAAACCTTTGAACATTTGCTATGAGGCTTTGCGTAAATGTGAAGGACCTTTATGGCCTTCAAGGAGACCAGAATAATAACTTGGTCTCCAACATAAATATGGTATAAAAAGCAACAAAAAGGTGCCATGTTTTCTGATACTCAAGGCGGTGGAAAGGGTTTAAATTCCGATTTTAAAGTTTAAGCCGTATAAAAAAGTTTAGAAAGTTCACTTTTAAGGTTTAAAATTTAATACTGAAAACCATGTGCATTTCTTTATAACCCAGTTAAGTTTTAATAACATGACACGAGCGGCTAGACATCAAAGAAATGTTTTTTTATTTAATTTATTGTTTATGAAATTTAATTATTTTTTTTTTCTTTAATTTCTGCGCTTTCTTTCAGTTGCTTGCCATTGTTCCCCTTTAGTCGTGTTTACCAATGTTGCCTAAAGCGTTCCATAGGTCGTAAGGTTATCTGCAATAAATGTGGCAGTAATTTGGGTTACTGGAAACGTTCCTAATTAAAATAGTTTTATAAATTAGTTTTAAAATTAGTTTATAAAAGTTACAAAAAAATAAAAATTAAAAGAAATTAAAAAAAAGTTAAAAAAAAAAATAAAAATTAAAAGAAATTAAAAAATAAAAAACGACTCCCCTCAATTACTTTAAAGCAGAAAATCAATTGAAAGTGAAGCTACTGGAGGTGCAGTTAAGGTCGCCCTGATGGTAACTTTATGTTGAGACGTTCAATTTATGACTTTTGACCGTGACTGTGTTTTTTAACACACTACAAAGAAAAAAACACCGTTATGTGTTGAATGTTTTGAATGTTTTAACAGTGCATTAAGATGGTACGCTTAAAGTGGTTATTTAAGCCAAAACTATATAAGCTTTTAACTGTAAACACGTGCTTAACATAAGTGTTATGTCTGTTTATATAAAATGTATTGTCATTGTTTTTCAATTAAGTGCGTATAGTTTTTGATGTTGTTTAAGGCGATTTATTAAATCATTTCCTTCCGCATTTAAAGAAATGTGTTGTGTATGCCAATGTATAATGATTCCAAGTGTCTTTTTAAGTGGGTCATGTTATGTGTGTGAAGATAAATTCGAATTTAAAAACCAAAGACGCAACCCCACACTCTTAGCAGCGTCACTTCTTGCCTGTAACAGAGTAAACCTTGCTCTTAACAGAGCACTGTTACTTGTTTAACATTGGCAATAAGAAGATTATTCCACTACTTTGCAATTATTGCAGACTATTGACATCTTCTTCTTCTTATATATAAAAATGAATGTGTGTTTATTTGTTTGTGGGTTTGTTTGTTTGTTTGAAGTCTATGTATAGGTGGCTAAATGGCTAGACCTTTTTTTTTGAAATTTTAACAGTACCTTTCTGTATGTCTGGAAGGAACTATAGGCTACTTTTTATTTTAAAATTTAAAGTAGGCTAGGTGCCACGCTCACATACCCAATAAGTATCTCATAAACTGCAACAGCTAGAGTCCTTAAATTTTGTATAGACGACTTTGACGTATATATAAACATAATGGGTGGATTGGCTATAGTGGGCGTGTCACCTCCCATAGTCTACATATATAAAAATGAATGTTTGTTTGTATGTACCTTATAGAATCATAAACTTTGTATTTGATCATGTTATCATCTTTAGCAAAGTTGCTGCGCATGAGCCGTGGAACGTTTCTAAGTTTGTATGACCAATATCCGATAGGTGGCGCCACTGAAAATTTCTTAAAATGAATTAAATCGTAAACTGTGCATTCTTTAACAACGTTGTTGCGCATGAGTCGACGGAAAATGGATGGCGTCACTGAAAATTATTCAAAATGAATGACAAGCAATTGGTCGACCTACACCTCAAGCACGGAAGAAAAGAGCATTACGAGCCTCAGAATCAGACGAGCATTGAGACTGGAAAATCTTCGAGTATACGCCACTGAGTTCGTTCGTCGCTTGAACGACGAGAAGTGAGATTAGAAACTGATCGAATGCGTACTACTCAGGCCCGTTCATTTGATTCATCAGGATAACGGAAAACAAAATAAATAAAATGATTCAAAATTAATTACACATTTGTGTAATGTCTTTTCTTTAAATTTCTTTTAGTTGGTGGCGCAGCAACACGCGCAGGGTACAGCTAGTAAAATATAATTCTCATTATGATCATTATTATTTGTGAACAAAAGTGTTGCAATGTAAAGGGCGGTTGGTGGGGATGGAGAACGGAATAAGTACAGCTATCCCATTACCACGGTTGGAAAGAGCACCCTTTGGACTAACATTTGCATATAGTCAGTGCGGTGCACTAGTTCTTATATCTTTCCAAATGGCCAATGATCTTCTAGAAAATTTTCATATATTTTTGGCCAAAAATCGATTTTTTTTTAAATTGAAAATCTCGACTCACAAAATTGGTTCAGCTATCCCACTACCACGGTTGGAAAGAGCACCCTCTGGACTACCATATATACAGTGAGCGCCATAAGTGAGTTAACACTTTTGTCCTTAAGTATAAAAAAGTTCCTTTATCATAAATTGTTGTTCTTGTTTTAACATTTTATAAGTTTTTTTTCGACTATTCTCATTTACTTTTCTCGCTATCCTAAGAAAATTAATTATTTCAGTGGTGTTTACTCATTTTTGGCGCTCAGTGTATATATACATATATATGGCATATAGCCAGTATGGTGTACTATTTCTTATATGTTCCATACACTAGAAAAAGTGCATGAAAATTGATCCCATTAAATGAGGTACTGTGAGGTCAGCCGCCACCCCATGAATGAAATAATATTCCATTTCAACAAAAAAAAAATTAATTTCCGAAAATTGCAAACCGCTTTCGTTTTATTGCATTTTTAAATTTAAACTTCTAAATGACCCACCCTATATTTTTTGCGATAGTAAAAAGTTCACTTGAAACTCGGTTCAAAATTATTTGTTCTGAATCGATTTAAGTTTGCATGAGTTCTTACTGACATCTTGTAAAAGTGGATGCAGGTCGGTATATACGAGTATTTGGTTCTGTCATCTATACGAGAAAGTAGTAAACATTTAAATTCATTCTGAGACTGTTTTCTATCAATTTGACTTTGGTTTCCCTTAAACAAAAAAAGGCTGAAAAAGAAATATTCTGTTTAACTCAGTATATTTGCGTTGTTTTATATCGAATGTGTTGAATATATTTTACATTTGAAAGAATCTTTAAAGATAAGTCAAAAATTGTCTCTTAAAATACGACAAATTGAACGCTCTTAAGAACACTGTTGTCTCTTTAGGAAACATGTATTAAAAGAATTCAAAAATAATTCATAAAAAAAGAACGCGTCGCCAAAAAAAAGTATCGAAAATTTCTTTGTTGCTTTCCGTCCAACGAAATTCATCAACAATTTTTAGTTCTTCAGCTAAACGCGCTGTGATCATAAACACGCACACTTTCACTTACTATTCTCAAATCGTTCTGAAACAATTCATTTAAAAAAATAACAAATAGAATAAAAAAAGAAAACATCGCTAAATTTCGAAATGCCACAAATTGAGGAAATGATTGATGTGAATTTGGATTCACCCCGCACGCCGGATGATGATCATAAGAACCCAAAAAAATGCATCACTTTCAATAAAAACGTCGACAATATTGAATACGAGGGCGAGGATTCAGTTGATTTTTTATCGACACCAACACATAAGTTACGTTCCTGGTCCACGCTGAGCGGTAAAGAAGATGATGGCACACCACAATTGCGTTATTATGCAGTTGGTCCCAGTACGCATCAGTTGCGTTGCCCACTGTGTAAACAAAGAGCCGATGCCGAAACGGTACAGATGAGTGGTGTTTTAGGACAGTTGAGTTGTCTGCTGTCAACTCTATCGTGGTAAGTTCAGTTATTGAGTCAGTCGTTCGATAGTATTAAAGCAGCTCTTCAGGCAATTCAGAAAATCCAGTTTGATTGGGAAATTTAAAAACGAACTTAGGGGATGATTGCTCGTTGGAGGCAGTCTGGGTCTTATAATAGCAGTCGCTACTTAACTCAAGTACTGCACCACTGTACGTACGTACGTAATGGGTCATTACAACCCTTCAGTCCGGATTACGACCTAGATTCTCACACCACTTATGTTGTGTGTGTTAATTTTATACATGAGTGGCGGGGCCTACAGTTTAAAGTCGACTCCGTACGACAGATTTTTGAGAAACTTTTCATGGCAATTTTATTTACTCCCACAGTTTTTGCCAGAAATCTGTTGAAAGGAAGTCGGCGAAGAAATACTTTTTGTATTTTATTTTGATGTCTGGCCTGGGGCTTGAACCTGGCTTTTCGTCTAATAAGCCAACACACTACCTACTAGACCACGGCGACTTCACTGCACCACTGTAGAGAATTTTAACGCTACAACACCTTGTTATTGGCTCCTTGTATCTTCCAAGATCACTGCGAAGTCTAGTCAATTTTGTAACAAGGTACCGAGGACCACGTAGACTTCAATTTTCAGAAGGTGGTTTTCCTCGAGGAATACAATGTGTATGTTATGACCTACTCCAACGTGAAATGAAAGAACCAGAACTTTTTTAGGTCTTGCCAGGAACTCAGTTAGCTTCCTACCGGTTGTTATTGGACTTTGTTTACATATGTACATACATAATTGGTCATTAAAACCCTTCAGTCAGGATTACGACCTAGTTTCTCACACCACTTATGTTGTGTGTGTTCATTTTATATATGAGTGGCGGGACCTACAGTTTAAAGTCTTGGACTTTGTTTGATCACATGTTTTTATCCACATCACGATCTTTGTAGGGATTGTATGAATAACGAAGAAAAAGAATCTTGGCAAACCATTTTCCATGTGAACGTCTGTCGCAATCGCAAGCTAGTTTCAGATAGTTTTAATGAACCTGCATGGCTCGGATATGAGTTGTTGTCGAGTGAAGAGGAATGTATATCGGGCTAGGTTAGGAAAGCTGAAATTCAATTTATCAAGCTAAGTTGGTTGGTGTACTATAGTGATTCATAGCGTGATAGGGTTGCCACTTGTATTGCATATTGTGGTATTGCGTGTAGTGCAAAGGACAGGGACCTTCCTGAATATATAATTTTATTTGGCGGGGAATTGAAAATGAAATTCTTTAAAATTGTCGTTCTAGTTCGATTGTGTGGTGTTGTACCACAATACGTTGCCAAAGGTCTCTACTGAAAATTATGCTTGGCCCTGAAGATTTTTAATATTTTGTCGCCATATGCAACTTACGGAAGTTTAGATAATTCCTTGCAGAAGAAAAACCTGAACTTAGGCTTCAAAAAGTTTTTGAATTGATTTCCAAACCTTCTGTAATTCCTCAAAAGCATGATGCGTTCCTTTTTGTGGACTATTTATACCAGAAATGGTGCTCCCCAGAAGACTGAAGTTAATAATAAACTTAAAAGGCTTGCCACCACGAAACCTTTGTTTCGCTGATGCAGTTCGACATCAATACCTATCTAATGAATTGAATCTACGTTCACAGTAATAAAGGTATTGAGAATTGGACCTCCTTTGCTTGTTTAAAGGAGTATTAGTAGTTTGGATTATGTTACCAAGACTTTTACAACCTAGCTTCTCACATCACTAATATTGTGTGTGCTAATTTTCTACATGAGTGATGGGGGCCTACAGTTTAAAGCTGACTCCGAACGACAAATTTTTTGTGAAAACTTTTCATGGCAATTTTATTTACTCTCATATTGTTTGTCAGAAATCTGCGGAGAGGAATTCGCCCCCTGAAATATTTGTTCATAATTTCTAGATGTCTGACCTGGGGTTTGAACTGAGGCCACACGTCTAATAAGCCAACATACTACCTACTAGACTTTGGTCTTGTATTTCTTTATTTCCGGGTTTTCTGTTCATATTTGAAACAAACTGGATAGACTTTTCTGTTTGAATTTCGTATTTATTACGAAGATTATATCGGTTCTTTGAACGATTGCCAGTAGTCTGGATTATATTGCTTTCCCAAGGCAATGGACTTATCTCAGAATATGGAATGGTATCCTAAATGTAATGGCACTTTGCAATATAAAATGTCGCCTGTTATTATTTTAATCTTATGGTAGTATATTCCTGTTATATAGGCATGATAGAGAAGATAAACGAGTATCAGCTGCGGGAGGGCGTAGTGGGATATTAATGGCCTTTAACGTCAACAGATTATTTTATTAAAACAATTAAAAGCTGCTTAAAACAGTCCATAACATTAGGGGGTGGTAGAATACGATTCATGATTAACCATTCAATATGTACATACATATATATACATATTTATTTATATTTTGGATATAATTTAATAATAAAAAAAAAATTAAAAAGATTTAAAAAATTTTTTTTAATTTATTTTCTTTGAATATATTTTCAGTTGTTTTCCCATATTTTCGCTCTCATTTGTGTATATGTGTTTACAGAGTCGTTTGAAGAGCAAAAGATTGTTTTGCAATAAATGTGGAGGCCATTTGGGTTTCTATTGGAGGCCCACATAAACACATAGCTTGTGATGAAAGAATGAAATGATTTTTAATATAAATTTTTTATAATTTTTTGTTGTTTTTTTTTGTGTATGAAATTGAGCAAAAATATAGAATGTAAATAAATACAATATTTGTAAAATAAAAACAAAAATAATCTGAAAATTCAAGTTCAAATTGAGGAAAATCTCATTTAGAATTTTCAATAATATTTACAAGACGGTTAGTGTCTCTATGCAAGTGATCGCTAGTGAGTGTTTATTGCTCTTAAAAATAAGCTGTGATGACGTTGGTTTTCTTCTTTTTTCTCGTGTGTTTTTGTTGAAAATGTTTCGTGTATCAAAATAAATAAAAGAAAAGAAAGAAAGGAAAAACAAAATTCAGTTTTTTTTGTTTTATTTTCAAAGATGAAAAACAATTTCTCAGTAAAAAAATTGTGTCACAGACAATCAGTCACTACGCATTCGCAATTTAGTTGATGATTGGCTGTTTAACGTTTTCTGGTTTCGAACGAAAAAATACCCGCAAGTAAGCGAAAACATGACAAATACTTCTGCCCCGCACAGTGACAAACAGTCAACGAAAGCTTTAGAAGATATTTTGCCGGTGCTACCGAAGAATGTGGGCCACTTACAAAAGGAACCCGTCGAAATTGTTTGTCCCTCCTGCCAGCAAACAGCCGTAACACGAGTTGACAGACAAGCTGTCACTATAGTGCAACAAATAGTGGCTGTCATTAATATCGCCTTATGCTGGTAATTAAATGAAATTCTTACTTCAAGATTGCAAATATTTTCATTCCTCATCCCTTTTAACCCATTTAGCACACCCATACGTTGGCGCGGTCGCCATGATATCAATCACTATTGCAGCAAGTGTGGCTGTTTTATTGGGCGCAACATCACGTTGAGTTGGTATAAACGCCAACTGTTTCGCATACAGCGCTCCGATGTGGAAGAGGAGAACAGGTGGCAACGTTTCCGTAAAATCGAAAAGGAACAATTGGATCGAAGTAAACAAAAGCACATGAAAATGGAATTAAAACTTTCATCGTCTGCCTTGGAAGACACAACTGTTACGAATGCAAAATAAATAAATTTTTTTAAATAAAATTTTTAATTCAAATGCGATTATTTTCTTAATTTTTTTCAAGAATGTTTTTCTTTGTTGTTTTTCAATTTGTTTTTCTATTTGTTTTCTTTTATAAATTTTATGATTTGTTTTTAAGAACTTGTGCACTTGTTTGATTTTCTATTTTTTCTTTTTTTTCCTTTATGTTAAAAAAAAAAAATTTGTAACCAACTGATGCGTATCATGGCATGACATCATAATGAAAATGGAATTTTAAAATTAGAATAGAACGTTAAGGCAGATCAAAAACAAAATAAATTAAAACAGGGTTGCAAAGAAAATTTACTTCAGAATGGTATGTATGTACATACATGCATACATAATTGGTCTTAATAACCCTTCAGTAAGGATTACGAACTAGTTTTTAACACCGTTTATGTTGTGAGTTTGTTAATTTTATACATGAGCTGTGGGAACTTTTCACAGACTGCCCTTTTCTGTTGAAGCCAAGTACAGAGCATTACCTTGAAGGCATGAATATATTGCTTGTTGGTCAGGCTTTGCTTACAATTCCTTAAATTTTGTATTGTGTCGCACGGGATTCATTTTCTGTAGCCAGTAATGATTCGAAATCGTTCTTTCTAAATCTTCTTTCAACATGTCGGCCCTTAAATTTTTGTGTAGCGTATTTCCTTAGATGAATTGTGTTGCTGGGCTGTGGGTTTTTGTCTTCACTGGCAAAATTGTCTGAACTGCACAAGTTACGTTACGTTAGAGTCTTACTTGGACCCGTTGTAATACCGATAGTATTATTTTGTCATTCAGTCATTCAACGTAAGTTTCGCAAGTTAATACATTTCTTACTTACTTAATTGGTCCTTACAGCCCATTAGTTTCGTTTACAACCCGTTGTATGTTTTCATTTTATCCATGAGAGGCGAGACCTACTGTTTACTGCCGATTCCGGTTGATAGATTGAAGAAATTTTTTATGACAATTTTTTTATTACTGAGAGGAAGTCGCCTAATGAAATCTTTTCTTACTTACTTACTTAATTGGCCATTATCACCCTATTAACGGATTTCGGCCTGCCGCAACACATCCTTCCAGCCGCCTCTGCTTCTTGCGCGCCTACGCCACTTGGTCACACCAATCGATGACAGGGCTTCCTCGATTTGGTCCTTCTAACGGAAAGGAACTCTTTTCACATTTCGTTTTGTCCTAAATGTCTGAGCAAAGGTATGAAAGGTACAAAAAGTCAACATACTATCTACTAGACTACGGCGACTTTTAAGAAACAGGGTAATATTTTCTGAGTAATGGCTTAACTTTAGCTGTGTTTTTCATATCTGAAGCCCTAAACTAAACAATGTATTCGTAGAGATACTGTTTGACTAAAAACACGGTCAATCCAGAGCAGTGTTGCAAAATAGAAATTTTTAAATGGTACTGAACTATAGCTGAAAGAGTACTTCTTTGCATCAAATGGTACTTTTATAAAAAAATATTTATTTATACTTAATACACGTACAGAATGGAATAGAAAAACTAACGAGATATACATGTTTCTCATATACAAAACAAAAACAGTTGATTCGAAAAATAAAAGTCCCGTTTAGTCAAACGTCGACGGAACGTAACAAAATGAACGTTTATTTTAGCATATGTAGATCAAATTAAATACTTTCCGAAATTATATTACGGTTCGGCAGCGTTCTTATTGCTTTTTGTATTTTAAAAACGAACGTACTTTGCATGGACGTTGGGCTAACTGGGGCTAATGGCTAATTCTATCTTTAGCATTATGTTGAACATGTTGCCAATGCATTAATAGTTGAAAAGCGCTAACCATAAAATATGTAATAATAAAAAAGTACTGAAAGAGTCGTGGGGGTACTGTAATATTTTTGAAATGGAAAAGTACTAAAGTACTGAATTTTTCAACACTGATCCAGAGGTAAAGCACTAATAGAGAGTAGGGCTCAGTGACTTTTTTCAACCACTTACATAGAAAAACTTGATTAATGAAAGCTAAAACAAAGCAATGAATAATAAAAAGATGGGGCAATGCTTGCTTATGTTCCGTAAAGTAACGAAGAGGAATAAAGAAAACGGCAAAAAACATTATCAACTGCCAGTGCTGGTCCACAGTTGATGGAGAGGAACAGGGAGTGAATCATTATGAGCTTTGTTAAAGGCTTTCGAACGCAGAAGGATTAAAAAATGTGTAAGAATGTGCTATATGAGTGCTTTTAATTCGTACACAATATATTTTAATTTTCTATCAATACTTGTCGCATTAAAGGATTAGAAATGATTTCTAAAAATAGAATTCTTAGGCCCGTAAATATAAAATTCTGAAATAAATTTTTTTTGCAACTTTTTCTTCCCAATGGGAGTATTTTTGTTTACCTTCTTTCTTTGGAATTAGAAAACCAGGCTTCCTAGGTAGGTAGGTAGGTAGGTAGGTAGAAGTGGCTGTCCCTCGATGGAGTCATGAGCGGACACACTTAGGCCGCACGCAGAGCCCATTGTGATACCACAGTTTCACATTCTATTCTATTCCAGGAACCACTCTGAGCTTCCGATGAAGCGACTCAGACTACCAATATCCATGCATGACAGTTCATCTAGGTCCTCCATGCAGTAGGCACCTAGGTGTCTCTTTCTCCTCTGAACAAGTGCCGGGTATGTGCACAGTAGGTGAAGAATAGTTTCATCCTCCTCCTCATCTCCACAGCTTCTGCAGAAATAATTCATTCATTCATTCATCATTCATAATACAATGCCCCGTAATAACCCCGATAACAGCGCTGAGCCTGCTTCTTTGGGGTTTAAGCAGAGTCGCCGTGCACCTCCTATCCAGCCTTGGCCAGATTTTTTGCGCCGTTCTGCCCTTATCCGAAGCTACCCACCTACTGTTGACAAGGTCCACGATTGCATTGTAAATTATAAGCCTGCAGGTGTCCAAAGGGATCCCAATGTAGAGAATTCATCAGAGAGTCGTGCCTTATCTGACCAAATCATTCGTTCTGCAGTTGCCGGGAATATCTCTATGTCTCGGTACCCATGTGATACAAACATCATATCGGTTCGTCATCTCATTGGAAACCTAGAAACCTAGCTTTTATTTCCATTTGATTTTCAGATTTCAAAAAGTTGACAATTCTTTTTTCTTTATTCGCATCTAATATACTAAGCCACATATGTATAATGATCTGTGGCAATCGGTTTGCTAAATAGAGCAGGTTATGCTCAGCTTTTTAAAAGAGATGAAATTGAAAAAATTTTCTCTTTAGAAAATGGAAAATTCGTTGAGATTCTCTTTGTCAACAGATGAAATGATGCTTTAGGCATAAAATAACTGAAAGATTTCTTTTGAAAAAAATTCAATTAATTTTAGTATAAATTTGCTATTTGTAGGGAATATAAGCGAAAGCATTTAAAAGAAAAATCAAGTGATTAAAACGATTAAAAATAACATAAAAAGGAAAGAAAAATTAAGAAAAAACGAAATTAATAGAAAAGTGAGTCAATTACGAAAGAAAATAAAAGTTTAAAAAAAGAAAAGAAAAAAATTTATAAAAATTTAAAAAGTAATTAAAAAGTGTTTGAATTGAAATTAAAAGTAATCACCAGCCATGACCAATACTAACGAACAGAAACCAGCCAATGTTGAAGTGGTCATTGATAAAAAGGCACAAAAAGCGGGTGAAAAAATGTTGCTTGCCCAGAGGGAGCAGGAAATCTACAACAATTTTGCAACACCCTTAGTGGGCACCTACTTGAATCTGACCGATCAGCCAGCCTTGATTAAATGTCCCAGTTGTGGCATGCAAGACATGAGTGAAGTGTTGCATGAATTGAAATGGTGGGCAACGGAAATTAATCGTTTTCTAGGCTGTTTATTTGTGTAAGTTGCAGAGAGCGTATGAGCGTTATGTGATGGGAAAATCTTTTTTTTTTTTTTTTTTTGTAGAACTTTATGCTGTTGTTGTTGCATGGACTATACACTGCCATGTAATTCCAGTGATTGTAATCATTATTGTAAAAATTGTGGCTGTTATTTTGGTCGTTCGATGAGAGTGCCTCCTTTGAAGAAAGTGAAAAAGACATAAACAGATGGCTGTTAGGGTGGCAAGCCGTACGGGGAGAGTGTTCAATGAAAGTTTTTTGTTTTTGTAAATTTTTCTAAACTTTTATAAGCTGCTTAAAATAAGGCATTTACTGAAACACGCTAAAGGAATATTCTTTTTGATTTCATCTTTTTCTATGAATTTTATTCATTATTTTCTTCTTTTTGTATTTTATTTATGGTATTTTAAAGAGCATAGCTATTCGTTTATATCTATTTAAAAATATTTACTTTCTATAAATTATAATACAAACATATTTAAGCACCTTCACTAATACAATATAAACAAATAAATCCATTGAAATACAAAAAAGAAAAACACAAAACTCTCTTAAATCTTAAAATATACTCTTAAATTCATCATATGTTTTTCACCAATTTTCCTTTAAAAAAACTCATACGAAATATGCCTCTTCTCTATACACCATCAGTACCGAAACGAACGTTTTACAAACAACAATAAACGCCTGTGTTGAAATATTTTTCGTGTGAAAAAAGTAAGTAGAATTTGTATTGATATGTTCTGTTAAATAATAATTTAATTAATAAAAATTTCTTAAAATTCTAATTAATTTCAAGGTTATTTTAATTACTTTGTTTACCGATTTGCTTCGTTTTGTTATTTTCTATTTGCCATACCAGCCATTATTATGTCGGATTCTATACCAGCACCTGTATATTTTGCTGTCGGTCCTCAACCCCATGAAGTTTCTTGTCCATTCTGTAAACAATATGGTAAGACTATAATGAAACGCTGTTTCTTTCGTTGCTGCTTAAGGCGCCACTATTGTTCGGAATGTGGTGAATATTTAGGCTCTTACAGACGTCCTCAGTTGTAGTAGTTTATAATGATTAATGTACGAGTATATGTATTCTTCTCTCTTGTATTTAAAATTTTGTTTGTAAATAAATGTTAAAAATAAAAAGGAATTTTAATAATGAAAGAAATAAAACAAAAATGTTTTTTCCTCTACTTAACTTGACTAAACCGGTTGGTCCGAAATGATTTGAGTAATGGCGCATGGCGACACTCAAAAAAATGTAACTGATCAAATTTGCATCTGTGTTGATAATCAGGGATGTCATAAAATCCAAGTCGGGTTTGCCTTTTGTCGTTTTTGAAAACCAATGTTGGATTCATTTGGTGTCACAAAACCAAGTCGGTTTTGTTATTTTCGAATTAAAAGAAATCCGATGTTCGAAACAGCTGTTGTTTACATTTGTGTATTTATTTACAATTTTAATTAAATGTCTTTTTGGCAAAATATAAAGCATTTTCAATAAAAAAATAAATCGTTTTGAATAAATAAATAACAAAATAAGATTTTGTTGCTAGAGGAAGAGCGTTCAGAAAAGGTGAAAAGATAAATACTGGGAGATTGTAGCAACCCACTATAGTTGCCGGAGGCAGCATACCACATCAACTGAAACCTAGAGACTTGAAAGACAATTTTGCATATCTGGAATGCTGTTTGTTCCAAGCCTAAAAAATCATGTGTGAGAACCGAGTACATCAAGCAAAATCTGCGGCCAATAAGAGTATTCATTGGATGGAATCAGAAGTGTGTGATCCGCTATGAACTACTAAAACCGGGTCAGACTACGGGAAACCTGTACAAGCAACAATTAATTCATTTGAAAAGAGCATTGACTCAATCAAAAACTATTTGAGAAACAATGGATGAGAAGTTTTACCTCAACTACCATTGATTTCAGTTTCGGTCACTAGAAGATTTTATCAGAAGCTGATATTTTCCTTTAAAGGCAACTACGAGGTTTTAGTCTGAGCTTAACAGTGCACATATGCTATGTTTCCGGATTTGTAATAAAGTGTGTGTCTTATGTATTTCGCGCATTCTTCTGCGCTACACAATCTTACTTCTTCGAGTATTCTTCCGGTAAATTCCTACCACTTGATGTAGCCAACTAACCACAGTCAGGCCATCTGGTCACGCCAAGTCCAATGCATAGTAGGATTAGCAAATGCGATATAGAAACACATGGGTGTTTCATGTTTTCCTCAAGTTAAGGATCTTATCTTATCACTTGGTACTTGTCTATACTTATATACATACTATTATACTTTTTATACATGAGCGGCGGGACGTACAGTTTAAAGTTGATTACGAACGACAGATTTTTCAGAAACTTTTCATGGCAGTTTCATTTACTCTCAGCGTCTTAGCCAGAAATCTGCTAAGAGAAAGTTGCCGAAGAAATATTTTTTCATATTTTCGTTTTGATGTCTGACCTGGGGTTTGAAAACGGGCCTTACGTCGTATAAGCCAACACACTACCTACTCCTGTCCAACCGATGGCATGAGTCTTGTTGACTTTGTAGAGCGCTGTGATTTGTGTCTTATTGGCATACAAATAGGATTTAAGAAAACCCTACAAGAAGATGTCCAACATGACCAAATTGCAAGATTTCGGTATCCAGTTCCCATATGCTCCACGTGAGATAATCATCCGCTCAAAAGCTCTCGTGCGAAATATCTATTGTGGCATGATTTGTGTGACACATAGAGCCATCCCGTTGATACCACTTATTATTGGTATCCAAATTATCTATTCAATCCTATCAAACAAAAATGCTTGCCGTAGTCTAGTAGGCAGTTTGTCGGCTTATTAGACATGAGGTCTTGGTTCAAACCCCAGGTCAGACATCTCCAACAAAAACGAAATATGAAAAACTAATTCCTCAGTGACTTTCTCTCAGCAAGTTTCCGTGAAAAACTCTGAGAGTAAAATAAATTTGCCATGAAAAAGTTTCTCAAGAAAATAAAGAAAAATAAATCCGCACCAAACAGTGACTTTTTCGGACTGCTGCTGAATCTAATATAGACTGGTATCGTTGCAAATTCGGAAGTTTTGTTTGTTAACATACCGTTTCATACAGAACTGGGGCTCATCGTTAAATTGTGGTCTGCGAAAGACTTAATTCTTGTGTTCGACACAAAATCGATTCGAATTTATCCACCACATTACGTACTATTTACCATTAGTACTATCGGTTGGACCATTATTCATTCCAATTAGGTAGAGAAGCTTTCAATTGTTACAAATTACGGTCAGGTGTTTATTAATTTAAATCAGTAGGACTTGCTATACGTCCTACCAGACCAGACTTATCACCATAAAACTTGCAAGTTAATGGGAGCATAATGACCGATAATTACACTGCAGCTGGACCTTTTGATCGCTGTTTTGAATTTAGAAAGAAAGAAAATAAGTTTTATAGTGTTTCGTTATCCTGTAACTTTTCACTAAAGTTATATGGCTACTGTTGCATCAGCATTCATGTGGACCTTCTAAGTAAAAACATCTTTAGAACGAGAAGGAAAAAGACGGACAAAGATGAGCTGAACTAATTTTAATGCATGACTACAAACTTGACCAAAAGATTCGAATACAGAAGCAGGCGATAAAACTTCTATCATAGTTTTCGAGATCCATAAATTAAACCTTCTCCGAGGGAATCAAACATCATAGAAAGATCAGCTGGAGCATTGCATTTTCAAAAAAAAAGTAAGAATCAATGAGCAAAGTTCTTAGCTACTTAGGGCGTTATTGTCAGACAACCTTAGCTGCGTAGAAACTGCTAAGTTTGGACACTCAACTGCTTAGCTGGAAAAGCTTGTGTATTGCAATTGAAGTAAAAGCAATGTATGCAAAGTGAAAGAGAAGTTTTGTGGCTCTAAGTTCCTTAGAGGAACGTAAAGGAATAAGAAAGGCTGCCTAAAAACAATTATCCTTGCTGCAGCGGTCTTAGCAGTTCATTTATAACAATTTAAAAACATTTTATATTTGCCCTCGTTTTATCAAAACCCAAATGAGTAAATTTTCCTTTAAATTTCAATTTATATTCAACAGTTATGGAAAGTCCCATACGTTTATTCATTTTATCGTTATTTTATTCTATTCTTTTTAATACTTGTTAGCTCTTCTTTAATAATATCTGGCTCCAATCTACAAACTCTTCTAATTTCTTATTACAAACTAAAAACAATTTCAAATCCATTCATTGAAAACTATTTTGGTTTTCTTTGAATGCCCAATTTGCCGCCACATTGACTGCAATAGAGGCCCTTGGTAGTCCATTCACGATTGCAGCCACACCAGGTACAAATGCAACAAATCCAAAATATAGGAAAAACACTAGAAAAGGAATAAAGAGAAGCAAATAACAGAGACACCGAAATGCAAACACACACTTACCACGACAGCATTGATAGGCAACAAGTGGCATCTTTAAAGCCAGCTGCGCGTACCACAGCTGCATCTCCACGCTGACGACACAGAGGGCATTTAATGCGATATGTTGATGGTCCGACGGCATAATAACGTAAGCGTGGTTTCTCATGTTTAGCCTGAGTATTCTGTAATTGGGTCACACTACTGGCCGTTACCGTTTCATCAATATAGGGCACCAAAGGGGCATCACCATTATCCTCATCCTCGATCACGACGATGTTGGCGATAATATTCTGTTTACGTTCTTCGGCTGTTTGGACGGGTATCAATTTGATTTTGATTTTATCCCGTACGGTTGTTGACTCCATTTGTTGCTGCATATCGACAGAGTTGATTAGAGGTACTAACTGTGCTTTTAATGAGGCATCACTCAAATGAGGCAGTAAATGATTTGAAAAAAAAACAGAAATTTAAGAGAAAAATATTTCTGATTTGCGAAAAGCCGTATTAAGAGTATAAAAATGAGAAGAGAGCCATTAGCGAGTGATCATAAGAAGAAAATTTGTTAAAATATTTTTGTATGCAGAGCGAAATATTACTGTGAGAAATTAAACAATAGAAATTCTTTGTTATAGACAGGGTTGCCTAGAGAAAATTTTGAAATTTTAAATGAAAATAGAAAAGAAGAGCCACTATTCCGTAATCTTTATTACGGGAACTGAAGTCGCCGTAGTCTAGTAGGCAGTGTGTTGGCTTATTAGACGTAAGGCCACGGCTCAAACCCCATGTCAAATCAAAAATATGAAAATATTTCTTCGGCGACGTCCTCAGCAGATTTCTGGCAAAAACTCTGAGAGCAAATAAAATTACCATGACAAGTTTCTCAAAAATCTGTCGTTCGGAGTCGACTTTAAAACTGTAGGTCCCGCCACTCATGTATAAAATTAACATGGGTTAATAACAAATTAATACGAATATTTATTGGCAAAAATTATGACGCAATTTAAGTTTTCCGAACTTAAAATTTTGGCTGGCATTCGGGGTTTGTCTCTTTAGGCCTTAGGCCTATTGTCTACCACAATCAACGCATTTAAAAGCCTACTCTGTACACAAATTGGAAGAGTTTTTTAGTCCAAACTGTATTAATACACATATTTACCTGAATTTAGGACAGAAACCTCATAATAAATGTCACATTTCGTCCTCCCTTGGAGGATTGGATTACTTCAGCATTACGGTCAAACAGGTACTCTCTTCCACACAAGAAGAGTTAGTCAAGGAGTGGAATTTTAAAATCTAATTGCCAATCTAATCTTGATAAAGCAGCCCTAAATGTGCATTGGGCGTTGATAAAATATTCAAAGGAACTTTCTGATAAACCTACTATTCGAGTATTTCAGTACTTGTTCAGAGAATATTCTGCTATTGAGCAGCCATTAAGTAGCAAGACTAGCACTAGATTTTGACACTTACTTTTCCAAATAAAACTGCTAGTTTTCTCTGGAATAAATCTTAAAACTGACACACTAATCCTACAGCATATAAAGTAGGCATATAAGGCGAATCATTTTATCTTTCGCATGTCTTTCTTAGCAACCATCGCCAGATAGGAAAATAGAAATTTCCAGAGATTAGTAATCAAGGAAACAAACTAAATGGCGTTACACTGTGTAATTGCGGCATACATGCATAACATAATTGGTCCTTACAACAATTCAGTCAGGATTACGACCTCACACCACTTATGTTGTGTGTGTTAATTTTATACATGGGTGGCGGTACCTACAGTTTAAAGTCGACTCCGAACGACAGATTTTTGAGAAACTTTTTAATGGCAATTGTATTTTCTCTCGGAGTTTTTGCTAGAAATCTGCTGAGAGGAAGTCGCCGAAGAAATACTTTTTGTATTTTGTTTTGATGTCTGGCCTGGGCTTTGAACCCTAGACAACGGCGACTTGCGGCATAACGTTGTCAAATAAATAAGTTTGCAACATATATACAGAATTACTATTACACCAGAAGGAGACTGACTTCACAGTCGTGCTCTACAAAATTCTTAATTTTTCATGTTCGTCAGCATTCCTGCTCATGCTTCCGAATTTTTAATTTGTATATTCAGTGGAACTAGAGCTAATATGTTGACCTTAATTTTAAAGGAGATTTTTATTAGCTTTCCAACTCTTGCTTCCTTATTAAAATCATGCGAACTTAGAGAATTTCAGAAATAGTGACTAGATGTTCATTCAAGTGAAACGGAAGTTGATAGTCTAGAAGACCAGGAATATTTTTTTATGGCTTAGAGTTTTCTAAGCTAGGATTGTAGAAAGTTATCGATAAATGGAGTACATTTCTCTTAAGATGACACCTGATACGTTTTAAAGCATTCTCTTAGTCCAACGCGGACTAGGAATAGCGCTCAGAGGTGCAGCGGCGACAAACAGGCTTGAGGTACAGCTTCTGAAAAATTATCGGCTACATTCTGGGTAAAGCTTCGGAATCCCTCAGGTAAATAAGGTTTTTCGAACTGAATCTGAATATATGCAGGCTTAGAAGTGTGGAGAGTTATGAATCCGGTACGTAATGATTGATTGTGATTGTGTAAAAGAACGATGTTCGCCATTACCTTCTACTTACGTAGATTCGAGATATTTCTGGCCTCTGAGTGATATGATATGCGAAAGCTATGGAAGCAGCCGGTAGGCTGAGGGAGAGTGAACAGTTTTTTTTTGTGATTCACTGCTTTCAGAACGCGAAAACATATCATTTCGTTATCTTCTCATTCTACATTAATTTTTTCCGAATTCCACCAAACCATCATTGAAAAACCATTTAATTAATTTCCATATAAATTTTGAAATTTATTAAAACAATTCATAATTATCTTCATTCCATGGAAAATGAATTTCCCAGAAACTCTTTCTCGACAGCTGTGGACTGACACTTCATTTTGCAAATGGACAAATAAATTTCTTGTGCAAATGAATGCTTTTTGCTTCCATCTTCTGCCACCATATTGATTTATAGTTTCACTATCTGAAAATCTACTTCAACTGGCTGACATGTGAATTACAAACAATGAAATGAACATACAAATCGTTTGGATGGATGGATGGATGCGAAACGTAAGAACAGCAAATAAAGCAGAAACAAAATTTCAATTTGAATTTCTTAAGTTTTATAGGCAAACAACATACACAAGCATATCTGCATATCGTTTTGAGATGTCAGCTAAAAAAATTTGATATCAAATGAATATTCGAAATATTTGTATACGAAACAGACACAAATTAAACAATAAATAAATGGCATCTCGTTGTTGTTGTTGTTGTGAAAAACCGAGAGAAAAATAATAAAAAATTTCATTAACAATTGCGGGTGGGTGAGGTCACTCAACAGCATCACCATTTTATCGTGCAAATTACGCACAATAAAAAAATATTTTCACTTGAAAAAAATAAAAAAAACTGAACTGAACTGAAGTACTAGAGTGCTCAGAGTACTCTTTACTGTGTGTGCCAGTTACGAACAATTAAATAATTTGTTTAAACTTTTGAATAGATTTTCTTATTTTGTATTTTGTTTATTTAGAAATAGAAATTCTTAAAAGCTAACACACTGCCAGAGGTGGGAAATATTAATTCGTGCGTTGCAAAAATACTCAACATTTACTTGTTACTTGTGATTGCAAAGCTATCACAGCAGACATGTTACAAGAGAACGATCAGTCTGATAACAATCAGATCGCCGTAGTCTAGCAGGTAGTGTGTTGGCTTATTAGACGTAAAGCCAGTGTTCGAGCCCCAGGCCAGACATCAAAACAAAATACAAAAAGTATTTCTTCGGCGACTTCCTCTCAGCAGATTTCTGGCAAAAACTGTGGGAGTAA
The DNA here is from genome assembly GCA_958299815.1 of Sarcophaga carnaria. Lineage (NCBI taxonomy): Eukaryota > Metazoa > Arthropoda > Insecta > Diptera > Sarcophagidae > Sarcophaga > Sarcophaga carnaria. Next base: position 20,140,348 of record OY283153.1, on the reverse strand, counting down.
ATAGAAATTGGCATGAAAAGTTTCTCAAAAAATCTGTCGTACGGAGTCGACTTTAAACTGTAGGTCCCGCCACTCTTGTATAAAATTAACACACACAACGTGTGAGAAACTAGGTCGTAATCCTGACTAAAGGGTTGTAATGACCAATTATGTACGTATTACGTTAGTGAAGAGAACAACAATTTATTGGCCAGAATATTCAGACATTATCTGGAGCCCTCAGATAAGCACAAGCGTGCCAAAAATGTATAAATGCCGGTCAAAATTTATGGATATAAATGAGGTAACATGTAGTCGCCGTAGCCTAATAGGAGGTGCGTTGGCTTATTAGATGTGAGGCCAGGTCAGACATCTAGAACAAAACGAAATATGAACAAATACTTCTGCGGCGACTTCCTCTCATTAGATTTCTGGCAAAAACTCAGAGAGTAAATAAAAAATTGTCATGAAAAAGTTTCCCAAAAATCTGTCGTTCGGAGTTGACTTTAAACTTGTGGTCCCGTCACGCATGTATAAAATTGAAACAAACAACATAAACGGTGTGCGAAGCTAGAACGTAATCCTGACTGAAGGGTTGGCACATGAAATCGAAATTGTCGAACACCTACAGTAAACTGACATGTTATGTTCAAGTCCGACATACCCCAAGAAGACGAGGTACACCAATATTGTGCAGAAAACTTACGATGAAATGACAGCCGCCTCAAAGAGCATAGTTTACTTGGGAGCTATTAAGTACCGTGGAAATATTGATTGTACCTCTTTCATTACAACTCCTAGCTTTCGTCTCTCATTTTCTCTCGATAGTTTTATGAAAGTGTGGATTCTCTCCATATCAGATTTGGTTAGACACGTTAGCAATAAATTCTGGCTGTCTTAGAATGCTACGCAGCAGCCTCAACGAGCATAACTTACTTGTTAGCTTTATAGTACCATGTAAATATTGATTCTACTTCTTCCATCACTACTGCTGGCTTTCATTTCCCATTTTCTCCCGATAGTTTTACGAAAGTGTGGTTTCTCTCATTATCAGCTTTGGCTAGATACGTTCTTTCAGTAAATTCTGGGTGCCCAAGAATACTTCATCAAAGGTTTCCTCGTCATTACATCGTCAGAACAGAAATTGTTGAGAGGTATTTCCATCCTTCTGGCATTCCTGTGAGTAATAACTGCTATAAGACGGGTATGTTGGGTCATAATTGCTATGCAGTTTCTTAAATGGTCAGGTTTAACGTAAATTCTGTTCTGTCTCATCTCTCTACTAGTGGGTTCACAATTCTCAATTTTCTGTTGTACCAGCCTTTACGAATATGCTAGCTTTGTTGCTACTTTCACTGTCTCTTTGTTCAGGAACTAATTCACAATCTCCTCAAGCCTAAGTAGTATGCATTACAGTACATGCAGTGGTCCAAGGGACAATCTAAGATTTAACTGTCCAGAGAAGATTTAACATCCGATTTTGCGACGTAATCTGCATCAGTGAGAAGTCGTTGTAGTCTAGTAGGTAGTGTGTTAGCCTCCGGATCAGACTTGTAAAGGGTCCGCCAAATAACTTTTTTTAAAAATGCTTTAAAAAAACTACTGAATATATTCTCAAATTTCTTTTTTTATTTGAAAGTACAATCCTTCCGGTTAATAATGGAAAATAATTTCATTCAAATAGCTGCCTCGGCTGGCCATGCAATAGCCTACACGATCGGTCCAATTTTTAAGCACATTATCGATTGTATGCAGCTGTATTTGACCAATGGCTTCACGAATATTGTCCTTTAAAGCGTTAATTGTCTCTGGCTTGTCGGCGTAACACTTATCTTTGACGGCACCCCACAAATAATAGTCCAACGGTGTCAAATCGCAGCTCCGAGGTGGCCAAACGACATCAGCTCTACGGCTGATAATGCGATCTTCAAAAACAGGGCGAAAAACATCGACTGAAGCTTCGGCTGTGTGGCACGTAGCTCCATCCTGTTAAAACCAAATGTTGCCAACGTCCTCCTCTTCAATTTTTGTGAACAAAAATTCGTTCAACATGGCCCGACAACGAGCGTCATTGACTGCAACGGCCACTCCTTGCTCATTTTCGAAGAAAAATGGCCCAATTATGCCTCTGGCCAAAATCCGCACCAAACAGTGACGTTTTGGGTGCGTCGGCTTTTCAATGTATGCGTGCGGGTTTTCTGTGCCCAAAATGCGACAATTTTGCTTGTTTACATACCCGCCAAGATCAAAATGAGCTTCATCTGAAAAGATGATTTTTTTTGCCAAAATCGGCATCTTCTGGTGTAGGCTACTGCATGGCCAGCCGAGGCAGCCATTTGAATGAAATTATTTTCCATTATTAACCGGAAGGATTGTACTTTCAAATAAAAAAAGAAATTTGAGAAAATATTCAATAGTTTTTTTAAAGCATCTTCAAAAAAAAAAGTTATTTGGCGGACCCTTTAGAACAGACCGGCAACTTTCTCTCAGCAGATTTCTGGCTAAAACTCTGAAAGCATGACTGACTAATTACCGATTCTATCACTGATACTACACAGTGCGTGTCTATGGTTTCTCTGTAATGTTATTAAATTTTTTTTATTTTTGTTGTACTTAAATTAATTATAAATACGTACTAATACTTAATAAATCAAACAAGAAACAAAAAAAAAAAACTCAGAAAAATACATAAATTTTCAGCAAGAGAAAGAAATTCTAAAAAAATTCTCTTCACTGGTAGTTAAGAGTAAGCTCTACAGCATGGCATTTAAGAGCATAAGTTCTCTTTATGCATCTCTTCTAATATTTTTTTCAAATCAAATGGCTTGTACTAGTTATCTTCGAATAGATGATCATCAGTATCATTTGAAAAATCAAACAAATTTAAACAATTTCTGCTGCCATCATGGTCGCTGTCGACGAGGAAAAGTGTATACAAGTTATTTTGCCAGAACCACCTCGACCCCTGATTAAACCTATCGAATTGAAAAATATTGGATTTTTACAAAAACATCCCACATACATTAACTGTCCAGCATGTCTGGCCGAATCTTTAAGCGTTGTACGCTTGGAAGTGGTAACGTGTTGGCAGAGATTTTTAAAACTCACCAATATGTGGTAAGTTGAGTTGAGAGAGTTTCATTGGAATCTGCTTTAAATTCGAAAAAAAAATCTTTAAAATTCTAGTAAAACTTCCGAAGGCCGTTATGATATCAATCATTACTGCAGTATTTGTGGTTGTTTTATTGGCCGCTACGTTGCCATTGGCTGTACGGAACGTTGCATATCAAAACAGGCGCGTAAAAAGGCTGCTCACGATGCCATGACTTTAAAAACGAAACCGAAAGATTGTGCCGAACACATGCAAAAAGCTAGGGAGAGAGTTAAAGAGAATCGTGCCAAGGAAAAGGCAAAGAAAATATCACAAGTCAATAAAGAAACCGAAGAAACTGTGAAGAATGAAACGAAATAAAAGAATTTTAAAGAGTTTTGCAATAAAAAAACGAGAGTTTTTAATGGAATTATTAAGGATGAGCATTTCAACCATTCAGTCAGGATTACAGGCTTAATTTTAGCGCTGGATTTTAACTTTGATTTCGAATGATAGATTTGAAAAGCTTTTCAGTAGCAATAAATATTTTTGCCAAGACATCAGACCTTAGGTTTCAACTTGGAGCACTTGTCGAACCCCTTTATAAAGAGGTTTTAAACGCTTCTAAGAGCTGGACCCTTCTGTGGTATGTGAACGATCGAGAACATATAATGCGGCAGAGTGAAATATTCCGTGCCAAAGGGAAAAATCGCGGTTATCAATCCCAAAGATGTGCTCACTTCAACTTGAGCTGAAAGTTCTAAAACGGGACATAACAATTATGTCTGACTCTTCTAGAACTCGGCTCTTATGAGAGTTACATCGAAAATAGTATGAGACAGTCTAGAGAAACTGAATCAGTTACATACATACATACATACATACATAATTGGTCATTACAACCCTTCAGTCAGGAGTACGAACTAGTTTCTCACACCACTTATGTTGTGTGTGTTAATTTTATACATGAGTGGCGGGACCTACAGTTTAAAGTCGACTTCGAACTACAGATTTTTGAGAAACTTTTCATGAAAATTTTTATTTACTCTCAGAGTTTTTGCCAGAAATCTGCTGAGGGGAAGTTACCGAAGAAATATTTTTGTATTTTGTTTTGATGTCTGGCCTGGGGCTCGAACCCTGGCTTTACGTCTAATAAGCCAACACACTACCTACTAGACTACGGCGACTTCACTGAACTGAATCAGTTAGGTATGGGAAATAAAATTATCCTCCTGTAGATCCTATGTTATGAGGGAATTTACAGCAATGAGCAGGCAATTGAGTTTGCGAAGAGGAAAAATGCTGACGGGGACAGAATCTTTCTGTAGAAGAAATGTTTGGAAGGGAGACTAGAGAGAGACAGAGACTCTTCGGAAATTTAAGAAGCTTGAGGTAAACCAAACTTTTGTTGGGTAATTACAAAAGGCGGGAGTCATGGCTATAATTCAAATGCCAAGTCATACATCGCCTACGGCTTACTGGGAGGTCAGGAGTCTTTTGTAGCAGTCTTTCTGTATCCAGTAAATTTATTAGCAAAGACAGGACAGACATATTGGAGGCATATGTACATCGTTAATGAGTTACTTGGAGATCAGGAGTCTTTTGTGGCAATCTTTCTCTATCGAGAACAGCACATACTGGAATTGCCTTAAAAATGGAAACATATTGCAGCAAAACGTTCTATTCTTGCTGCATATTCGTTTTGATGAAAAATAGGTGAAAATGAGAGATTTCTTTTTACTACACCTTATATTTCGATTTTCCTATTTCCAGAAAACTGCTTAATTATTATGGAATTATCTACTTGGCCCTAAATGTTCAACTATTTTGGACAAGTCTTACAAGAAATCGCCGTAGTCTAGTAGGTAGTGTGTTGGCTTATTAGACCTTAGTCCACGGTTCAAACCCCATAACAGACATCTCCAACAAAACGAAATATATTGTAAAATATTTCTTCGGCGACTTCCTCTCAGCAGATTTCCGGAAAAAACTCTGAGAGTAAATAAAATTGCCGCGAAATGTTTCAGAGCTAAGGACAAAGCTCGCATACACCACTTTACAGATGCTTCGGAATACTTTGATTGAAATTTGCTATTTTGGGTACAGAGGATTTATTCCATTGAGTGTTGTTGTCTTATCACCAATCATAAATACAATCACAATTACAATTACAACATAACTTAATGCCACATTAATACGATAGAAAAGTTTTTATAAAAAAAAAAGAGTTTTTGGGCTTCAAAAAAAGCTTAAATATGCTCGAAAGCGTTTATTTAACAACAACCACGTTTCTTCTTTTTAGTTTTTTTGTCTTTTTTAGTATTATCTTTCCCTTTGGTCTCCTCAGGCTCTTTATCGCCTTTATCGGTTGGACTTTCTTTATCGGTTAAATCGTCCAAATCTATACCCAGTATGGAGCCATAACGTTTATATTTCTTTATACGGGCCACCGTTTCTTTTGGCAATTTTTTGCCATCCACTGTTATAATGGGTAAACGAGGTGAACTAGCTACACTGACATCGCTTCGATTTGTCGCAAGTTCCATTTGACCATCTCTATCCGGCTCGTGACCTTCATGCATGTTCTCACAGCTATTCTTGTATCTTATAATGCAGTTGTCATCCTTCACCGTGGGTACGTATAAATGATTAGGTTTTATACAGTTCGTGGTGGGATTGTATATGCCCAGAAAGGTTTTACAATGGGCACAGTGTAGAAATTCGACATTTTTGCCGGGTATAAGCCAGGGTATAAAGCAAAAGGGCCAGCAGCTTAACAGGCAACAGGCACTACATTCGTTATTTGTTAAGCGTTCGGCTCTGCTCTTGATTAACGGCTTTTTACTCATGCCACACTTGGGACAATAAATGTTGCCGGTACCGGGACGCCATCTTTCAATAGATGTGCGATACCTATTACGTCTAACAGGGGAACGCAATAACTCCATGGAAGCAATGGCAGAGGGTGTGTAAACTTTATAACGGCGTGTATACATTACTTGGGCATTGCTGTTATGCGGACAAAATTCACTTTCTTTGATTTCCGGATATTTTTGCACTGCAAATAAAAATCAAAATGAAAACTGTGTATGTTCCTTTTCCAAATATTTTCACAAAACTTACAAAGCTCCGATGTTACCGAGTAATGACTCAAATCAACATCTTTAACACACTGTGGCTTTGCCGGCCAATCATGATCATTATACTCGTACTCATTGTGAGCACTGTGATCTTTGTACTGCGAAAGACAATCCTCATCCGTATGACGATATTCCCTTATCTCATCATTTCTTGCGGTATTATCTTTCGTACTATGTAAAGAGGGGCTACAGGATTTTCGATGTGGTGGCGGTGAACGCTTATGCTTGGTGTCCGTATCAATGATATCAATTTCAGGATGATCGGTGCGTATATGTTCCAATAGAGCTAAAGTATCATAACGAGAACACGATAATATTTTCATGCACTTGAGACAACGCACCAGAGTTATTTCCTTTGAGTCTGGTGAACTCATTCTGGAACATTTTCTACAGGATCCTAGTTTCTTTTGAATTATTTTTATATTTTTTTATTTTATTTGAATAACACTAAACAAAAATAGAATAAATTTTGAAAAGTAAGAAAATAAGTGTCTTCAAACAAAATAAAAATTTCCTGAAGTCAAACAACAACAGACGTCAGATTAAGGGTAAACCATTCAAAATTATTTTCCTTTTGTTTCTATTTAAGAAAATAACCGGTACAGGAATAATTCTTATTGTTGGAATCAAAAATATTTCGAATGCTCTTGTTAAAGATTTGTTGATGGTACATACATATAGAAAAATATTTTAAAATGTAAAACTAGTCTGGATCAATCTCAGGATATACAGTTTGAAACAACCTTTCTTTTGTGGATTTTCTGGATCGACTTAATTTTTTTTCATGGCTGCTAAGGGATACTATAAATTGGCGTTTGTATTACAGCGGGAACTTCGATAGAACCCAAGTAAGTTTGGTCTTAAGCACCATAGTCGGCAACATTACATTTTGATCTATTTATACTACAGTAATCACTCGATTTACGTCGCAGTTGGTTCTAAAAAAGGCGACGTAAATCGAAACGACGTAAATCGAATTTCATATTGCTCATACGACAAAATAGTATGTTTTTAACAAGGAACTTAAAAAAGTTCCGGTAATCCCTCGATTTACGTCGCAGTTGGTTCCAAAAAAGTAATTCGACGTAATTCGAATGACGACGCAAATTTAAGTTACAGGGAACAAAAAATTTGACGACGTAAATCGGAACACGTTAAACGAGGCGACGTAAATCGAAGGATTACTTTACATTCGTTTTCGGTCTGTCAACTTCTAGAATCGCACTATTGAATCCTTTTGTTGTTGTAATTTCATGATTGTTTGCCTCTTTTCTCCTTATTTTGTTACTTTTCAGTTATTGTTTGTTTTTCTTTCTTAAAAATCGCTGGTATACATTACAAGGACAAGTTCTCTAGCCACCCAATCTCTCTTACATAGAGTGGTTATTGCCCTAACTCCAGACAGTTCCGATCGAATGTCAAGAATGGGGCTCCGAGTTTTCGCTCACCTAATCGCGCCAGAAGTCGCCGTAGCCTAGTAGGTAGTGTATTCGCTTATTAGACTTGAGGCAACGGTTCAAACCCCATCTCGGACATCAGAACGAAATATGAAAACATATTTCTTCGGGGACTTCCTCTCAGCAGATTTCTGGCAAAAACTCTGAGAGTAAAATAAAATTGCCATGAAACGTTTCTCAATAATCTATCGTTCGGAATCGACTTTAAACTGTAGGTCCAGCCACTCATGTATAAAATTAACACACACAACATGAGTGGTGTGAGAAGCTAGTCCGTAATCCTGACTGAAGGGTTGTAATGGCCAATTATGTATGTATTATGCAATCGTCAAAGCGATTGACGATTTTTGTCCACCTCTTCCGAATCGCAACTTGAACAAAAATTACGCGAAGATGCGTTTATTCAATGGACTTCTTTTCCTATGAGGCAAGGTCGCTTAAGAGCGGATACCGAATGCCCAAAGTTGATCAAAAAAAAAAGCGGAAGATGTTTCGTCCTCATTGGGTTAAGGTTCGCCTGGTTTGACTTAACGAACGATGAAATCCCCTCTTTTACCTTGAAGTGTTCGCCATTAGTGGAACTCCCAATATTCAGCATAATCCAAGGCGAATAGGTTGCCTATGTAAACTCTATGTTAAGGGACTCCAATGATACGCTTCGAATTGAACGTTGATATGACGTTTGATAGGGAATCTATGATGGTCTGCCTTAGAGGGTATATTAGCATATCATATGAGCCCTTGAGGTAACTCACGCTTATCTTCCAAGCGAAAGTCAATGCCATCTATTGATGTACTCAATTCAATTGGGATAGAAGGTATAAAGAACGGAGCATAACTACTACTACTGTCTGTTGCTCACCATAGTTACCCTCAGCTGGAACCTAGAGCATGTGGGAATTTACTGGAATGCGACCAGAACTCTACTGTGAAGTGGGGATTAATGTTCGGAAAGGAGAACTCAATGCAAGGGCATATAACGAGTGACAAAGGCTATGCTCACGCCACAAGGGTTTGAGACAATTAAATTTCTTTCTTGCGAAATTGGAATAAGAGGGGATTGGAGCCGAGTATGAGATTTTTGCAGGAATAACACAACGTTGGTGACAGGTCCTTTCAGAGGACACTGCAGACTTAAGGTACACATGTTCACAATAGAAATTGTCTCGAAACCAACATGTAGATTATATCAAGAGAAGTATGGATCATCAGAATACATATGTGAAACCTGTGGGGCCATACTACATCCCCTACAGAAGGAGACATTTAGGTGCAGATCTGACACTGACAGGAAAATTGTCTTTACAGACATCGAACAGCATCCTGAGGTTTTTAAGGATAATAAAGTTGGAAGAGACATTATTGGGATACCTTATATAGTTTGAGGCCTGCGCAATAGATCACATGACAATAATTATTCTTAGGAAATAAACTGCTACTGAGCAGCCATTTAATTGCCATTATGATAGTAAGAATTTCTGTCCTGAAAGACGCTGCAGTTATGTGAGAGTCTGTCTTAGTTTCTGATATCCATATCCTTAATATATAAACCACAGCCCATTTTCCTATCTGTGTCTGAAAGACTTTGCAGTAATCTGGGAGTCTGTATTAGTTTCTGATATCCAAGTCCTTAGTATATAAACCACAGCCCGTTTTCTCATCAAATGCTAGCCATAGGAGTATATTTTCAGAGAATTTTGAGAAATAACGCTAAGCAGCTATTCAGATAGTAATAGCAGACCATATAATCAACCGGTAATGCGGAATAAGATTCTATGCCAAGGCCAGCACTTCAGCTAGTTCTAACTGTTTCCAGATGGCAGAAATGCCTGTTGTTTTAGGAGAAGGGGGATTAGAAATCAATTTAATTTATGTCCTTAGGGCAGAGTGCCTTCTCATGCATATGACAGAGTGCTTTCTGTCTCCTTAATTAAATCAACCAAATTTTTTTATAATTTTTTTTCAATATTTTATTATCAGAAAATATGTTAATTTTCTAAAATAGTTTTTGTTTATTTCTTTTAAATTTAAGGATTTATTTTAAATACCTATTATGGGTACATATTCAGCATATACTCTCATATATTTTGTTTAGTTTATATGTATGTTTTTAGGAATCAATCAAAACAAATTCAGATATTTAGGATACTCACAGTATTAATAGAAACTTAAAAAGATTTAAAAAAAAAAAAATTAAAATTATTTTAAGCACTATGGCCTGGCAACTATAATTTACAATTAAATTTGTTTTTAATTCTTCGTTTTTTTTTTTTTGTAATTTTATTAGAATATTTGAATGTAAAAATAATACTTTACTTAGATAGTTTTATAGATTTAGTTTTTAAATTTATTTAAAACTAATACAATTTAATTTAATTCTAATTAATCGTATGGTAAACAACTTATAAAATATGTTTTTTTTTATTTCTTTTTTATTCTCTTCTCTTATTTTTTATTTTATTTTTTATTTAAAATAAAAATAATCCATTTTATTTAATATTTTTAATGTTTAAATAACTTGAGGCACATTTACTTTTGTTTTTATTTCATTTAATCACTTAATTTGCTTAGTAACTGTTATTATTATTATTATTATTACAGTTATTATTTTGTTATAGTAAACTTATTAATCTTAAAACTATTTCTTTAATTTTAATGTTAACATTCAAATCGTTTAATTAATCAATCAATCCATCAATCAATCCCATCAATCATTTATAAATGAAATCTTTTAAATTTAAATTTTATATTTTTTACAAATTACTTTAAATTATTTTCCTTTGTTTATATTTTGTATAAATTTTGTTGTAGTTCTTGATATTGTAATAATTTTGTTGTTTTTTTGTTGTTGGTTAATATAAACAAATATTATAAAGCTAATCGGAAAGGTCCTTTGTCGTTATATTATGTTAAAAATATTATAAATTCAGGGGAAACACATCGAACTATGGGTATAAGTTAGAGCCTAGACATGGCAATTTACAACCTAGCTTGTCACACCACTTATACTGTGTCCTTTCACTGTGTGTTAATTTTATACATGAGCGGCTTTTGATTCCGAACGAACGACTTTTGAGAAATTTTTTCATGGAATTTTTTTTATTTACTTTCAGAGTTGTTGCCAGAAATCTGCTGAGGGAAAGTCGCCGAAAAAATATTTGTTCAAATTTTGTGTGGTTCCAGATGTCTGACCTGGGTTTTGAATTGTGGCCTCACGTCTAATAGGCCAACACACCACCTACAAGATTACGGCGACTTCATTAACCCATACAAAGGAAACGAATGAAAAGGAATTTCATGTGTTAAAAAAAGAATTGTTTTCTGGTGAAAGAAAATACTGTTGAAGCCAAGGCTTGACCTGATTTGTCGATGTTATTTAGACTTGGCACCAAGCACACCAACAGTTTAGAATGGGTTTGCAAAGTTGAAACAAAGTGCAATGAGCATCGGGGACGATGCACGTAGTAGACATTGCTTAATTTTTTTCCAACGAAAATAGTAATGGAGTACAAGGAATAATTTTGAATGACCTCAAAGTAAAGTTGAAGGAGATAGCTGAGACTCTAATGATATCAAATGAGCGTGTTGGACCTATCATGCATGAATATGAGTGTGAGAAAGCACTGTTCAAACGCAAGCTCACGATCGACAAAAAACAACCGTGAATAGATAATTCTGAGTAGTGCTTCTCCCATAAGAAAAGCTCGAACTCATGCAGCCATCCATTATCACATGAATGAAACATGGCTCCATCATTTTACACCAGAATAAAATCAGTCACGTGGTCAAGCGACTCAAAGGAGAGAATGCTCATGGTATTCATCTTCATTACCTATCTCGAAAGGGCAGAAACCATTAACAAAGCACTATAGGTAAGTGAAACATACATAGCTGTCATGTATAGACCGGTTTCGGTCAATTCCGAGACTTCTTAAGATGTTCCTTGTTAACAAAATGGTATAGAATTTTAATTGGCAAAATTGATGTAAAGGGTGGGCCATTTAAAAGTTTAGATTTAAAAATACAATAAAACAAAAACAGTTTGAAATTTTGGCAATTTTTTTTTGTGCTGTGAAGTACAATTGTTCCGGTCAGAAATGGAATATTATTCATAAGGCTGACGCGGCTGGCGTCATAGTACATCATTCGATCGAACCAATTTTCGTGCACTTTTTCCAGTGTATGGGTTTGTATGTCGGCAGTGGCATCACGAATGTTGGTTTTCAAATGCTCAATTGTCTCTGGATTGTTGGCATAACACTTTTCTTTAATGGCGCCCCATAGACATTATCATTTCGGCTAATTAAACGGCCATCAAACGTTTGACGCAATAAATTGATTGTGGCATGAGATGTGTGTACGACATTTCCTGCGATTTCCAATTGCCTTTATTTTGGAAATAAATTTCCAATAAATCCCAAAGTTGCTTAAGAGTAAATCGATTCATTACGTTCAGTGGAATTTTGACAAAATACAGTAAGACCCCGCTTAACGCGGGGGATACGTTTCAATAAGTTCCAGCGCTAAACGAAACAGCATTTGTACTGTGATTGCGACTTCGGAAAATACAGTTGGAATCTTTATTTTGGACAGACTAACAAAAGGGAGTTGAAAAAGATACATAATATACACCGTCGCTATATAGTGCACCGCTTTTAGTTGGTGCATGGTAGTTTCATTTGCACGCATATACAACAAGTATCAATATAGTGTTCGATTTAGGAGAATCCCAATACATACATAACATACATAATTGGTCATTACAACCCTTCAGCCGGGATTACGACCTAGTTTCCGGGACGTACAGTTTAAAGTCGACTTCGAACGACAGATTTTTGAGAAACTTTTCATGGCAATTTTATTTACTCTCAGAGTTTTTGCGAGAAATCTGCTGACTTTACTTGGCTTTACGTCTAATAAGCCAACACACTACCTACTAGACTACGGCGACTTCAAGGGGAATCCCAATACTACCGCGTAGTACTGAAACAGCGTTAAGCGGGGTCTTACTGTAGAACGACATAAGTATTGTCAGATTCAAAATAACCGAAGGTTCAAATTTAAACCGATAGATGGCCCACCCATTATATGGAAAGAGGATTTAAAAAAAGATGTCAATTTTGAATAGAAAACATTAGAAAACTCACTCGCGAGTTAAATGAAAATGTGCATTGGAACGAATGACTTGGACTATAAAAAAAAATAACTCGGAAGTTGTTAAGCTTTCATTAACCCTGACTTATAATATTTGTTGTAACAGACTCTTATTATTTTTCTTTAAATTTTTGTAAATATTTTTAAAGTGTAAATATTTCTGAGGTTGTTTTCCAAACCCTGATACAAATTTTGGAACTTTTGCAATATTTCATTTTGTTACTTTACTTTTATCACTGACTGTTGTATTATTAAGTGTAATTGTTTTAAATATTTAAACATTTTTTATATACAAATTCTTAATATGTTATAAGGTTTGAGGGGACCAATTAGTTTCAATAGACATCTTACAGTGAAACCTCGAATTGTTTTTTTAATGTTTTTTTAACTTAAATTATTATTAACTTGGCTTACTTATGTATATTGTTGTAGAATATGTATGTTTTTGCAATTAAGCAATTGTAGTAAGAATTCTTACAACGTATTCTGTTTGTTATTGTTGTCGATAGATTTTGAAGCGGTCACTGGTCTTGGCCTTGGACGTTTTTTCGGCTGTAATGAATACAATCGACCACTACGTGGTGGCCTCGCATGCTGTTCTGTCAGGGAATTATTCTGTGTTAATTGGTAACTGAAAAGCAAAAAGAAAAAGAAGACAAATTTGTGTGTCATTAAAAGTAAGAAATAGAAAGAAAGAAATTGTCTACAAAACAACAACAAAAATACGAACAATTAGTTTATGATTGTAATGTAATTAAAAGAAAAATTATACGAAATTGTCTTTGGGTCAGCCTGTTTAAGCGTGCGTGTCTGCGGCACAATGACAAATTAAAGACAATAATGTGCTCTGCTCGTAATGCTGAAAAGTTATTTCTTTTTCGTTTTTACTTACTTCAGTTCAAGTTTTGCAAGACGTTGTTTCATTTTGGCCTGACTTGCGTTGTATTCAGCCAGTAGACGTGCCAGTCTCATGTTAAGGTTTTCCACAGAAACTTCTAACTTCTCAATGCCACTCTCTATGCTGTCATGCACACGTTGGGAATCTAGAAAAAAATTAAAAGAAATTTTAATTTAGAATTTTTCTGTCTTCCTTTCTTTTCACTTCATTTACCCGCAAAAACTTGCTCATCCAATAGACCATCTTTACGCAACAATTGACAGCCCCGTTCGGTTAGGGTGGCACGTGCTTCCGGATAGTCGGCCAGTGTTTCCCACAAATCACGTTTTGCTAAACAGAATAAATCCGAGTAGCCCAGTGAACGTACATTAGCGGTTCTCCTGTTACCCGTACGATTGCCGGCAATTTCCAATACCGATACCTCACCAAATACCGAACCAGCCCCCAAGGTGGCAAATACCGTAACGCCATCATCAGCCACCACCGACAATTTGCCTCTTTTCACAATGTACATCTCTTTGCCGACATCACCTTTGCGACAAATGTAATCGCCCGGACTGAATACTTGCAGTTTTAATTTCAATACCAAAGCCTCCAAAAGGCCAGGTTCGCAGTCATGAAATATACGCACTTGTTTTAAAGTGTCCATGTGTACTTGTATGGCAATTTCCGCTTTAAGCTTATCTGGCAGTGCGGCTAAGACACGTTCTTCGTCTAAGGCGCCACTTTGTGACCAGGTGTAGGCAAACCATCTTATAACACGTGCCTCAAGTTCATGGCCCACTCTGCGAAAGGCCATATACTGTTTGACACCATCCATGCGATTTTGAAACTCGACACGCGCCACATTCATGTTGGAGATCATTGAGCCAATGTTACCTGGCATACAAGAAGAGAAAGAGGAAAAGCAAAAGAAATTGTTAAAGAAAATATTTAAAAATAAAAGATTTTCATCTGTTCTACATCTATAAGTACCAGTGAACTGATTGGAAAGGTCAAACATGTTTATAAATAAAAAATTTAATTCAACGGGAAATGTAAAGCAAAGCCATGAAAGAAGAGAAATAAGAAAACTTCCTTTTTAGCTTGAATTAAAAAAGTACTTCTTCTATTAAACATTTAAAACAAGCACAAAAGTACCATTGGATGGTACTTAATTGAAATTATTAAAGACCTAAAAAGTTAACAAGGAAAATGTACTCTTAAACCGTGTTAATGAGTTATAATGGAGTGTAAAGAACTTTTTCTTTGGAAATTTTAAATCTTATGTACCAATAGAATAACGAAATACTCGATAATATAAACTGAAAATATTAACATATAAAAGTAGCAAATAGTACTTATTGATCGATGAAAAGGTACTTTTCCTAACATGTAGCGGCTTAAATCGCCTTAAGGTAATAAAAGAGGAGCTTTTGACAAAAAAGTACCAAAAGGTACTTTTTATAAAATTGAGAAAACGTACCACAAGCTGCTGATAGTTTCAAATGTACTTAAATGAGAATACTAGTGGGCCCATATAGAGTTAACAGTACAGAATGTCCCCTAATTTCTTCAATAGCTTCTGCTAAGTGGCTTAGCCTTAAACCAACCGAGCCAATCCTTTCTCAAGGATGTATAAAGTGTAGAATATTGTGTCACCTCGACTGGAAAGATTTAAGCTGAGCCTTGATTAAGGAAAAGAGTATACTTAGGAAAATATTTATAATTCGCACTCAGGCTCATTGGCTATATCGGGACCACTC
The DNA here is from genome assembly GCA_958299815.1 of Sarcophaga carnaria. Taxonomy (NCBI): domain Eukaryota; kingdom Metazoa; phylum Arthropoda; class Insecta; order Diptera; family Sarcophagidae; genus Sarcophaga; species Sarcophaga carnaria. Next base: position 20,124,884 of record OY283153.1, on the reverse strand, counting down.
TTTAGATTTTGCAAGAAACCATTTTAAGGGGAATCTTGTTAGGATAGGTAGTTAAAGAGAATCTTGTTAGGATAGGTAGTAGGATATACGAATTCTGAGTTCTGAAATTAAAGGCCATATTGCCTTATTTTTTCAGACAGTGAGCAATGGCATGAAATAGGTCGCCGTCTACTTAACGGTCATGCAGTTTAAAGTTTGACTTTTAAGACTCGATAAGGCTGGTATTGTGGCGGGAATATCTTTCTTATGGACGAGTGTGGTATAAGACAGGTTGATGTGACTGCGATCACCAATTTAAGCTGGTCCGGTAAAAAATTGTGCTGAGAGATATATTTTTCATTTGTGTGGACTGTCAAGCTAATATAAATACACCGAATACGCACTATGTTAACTCCGGATTAATTTTTGCTCTGCAGAAAGATTCCTGCTATGCTTTTAGACATTGACAGGGTGGCACTCTATTGTTTTTCGGAACATTATGTTGTTTGTGGTTATAAGGCTGCAAATGAGTTCCCAAGAGAAGAAGCGGCGAAGAAGGACGCGATTCGATCAGGTTAATAAGCCCACAGTGTATGTTTTATGGTGGAACAGGAAAGATTGCAGAATTTCTAGCTAGGCGTATATAGCTCATGTTGAGATGTTCTAAAACTGAGTGAGCCCTGAAACTGGGACGTGTGCTTTTAAAAGCATTGTGCCTTTGAGCAGTATAGCAGGGGTAACACTGTTGTGCATTGTATTGTGTATAGCAATGAGGCTGCAAATGAGTTGACAAAAAAAAAGCGGTAAAGGGCACGAACCTGATTGATTGATCGGTTGATCGATCAGGTTATAAACAGAAAGTGAATGCTTTATGGCGGAACAGGGAAGATTGCAGAATTTCTAGGCGTATATAGCTCAAGTTGAGCTGTTATAAAACGGAATGGGTCCTGAAACTGGGGCATGTTTTTCCACAAAGCATTATGCCTTCTGGACAATCATGTGAAGCAGTAGCAGGTTTCTTTCCGCAGAATTTCTAGTAACGTGGAAGAGCAGGAGTCTGGTGAGCATATTCTGTGTCTCTGGAGGTTCAATATTATTTCTGAGGATGTCTTGAATGCCTTTGACGAGTTGGCTTTTGCTAGGATTTCTGCTATTAAGAGTTTCATCTCTGATATTAGCTGGCTAGTGTTGATGACTCTGTTGCATGTTCTGGCTTCCTTCCTTTTTCTTTCCTTTGTTCTTTATTTTTGGATAACTACATTCCCCTTAAAAGTTTATTACGTTGTTTATAATAATAATTGTGAGTGCTTTACTTGAATTTAAAATTAAGAAATTTCTTTTCATTTTTTTGCTCTTCTATATTTTTTTCTATATTTTATAGACATTTCCACATACAATATAGCCTTTAAGCACAAAGTAATTAGATTCAGTAAATTTAATTGACTCAATAAATTTGCTATTGGATTAGTACACGGGTCATTAAACTCAAGTAACATTGACTTGGCTTTGCCAAATAACAATCGATTCCAAAAAGAACTTGGGCAGTAGAAAAACAAAGGCAAAAGAAACATAAAATGTTCAAAGAAAATGAGAAAAGACTCTGCTCTAAACAAATACATACAAATTGTTTTATGTATCAAAGGTTCTAACACCAACACTTTACCAGTATTTATGTCCTTGCCACGTGTTGATAATTAATCCTTCCGGCATTGCAACATCTTAAAATAATGACACACTCTAATAGACTTTCTACCACCACAAAAACCAAATATTACCAGCAACAACAACTACAAGAACATAATTTGCGGACAACAACAACAACAACAACATTATTATTAATCGCAAATAAAACGAACGTTTATCATTCATTGGCTTAAAAATACACTTGACAACAGTGGTAATAAAAAAAAACAAGAAGCAATTCATCAAAGGACGAAAGAGAATGTGATGTGATGAGGACAATGAAAGACAAACATTGTGTGTTGCACGCACACACTTTTAAAATAATATTCGCTATGAAAAGTTCAACACCAACAAACTTTTCAACAAGAACTTTGTTGCGTCAAAGTTAAGCAATTACAGGAGGAACGTATGCGGTTATCCCAAAACAAATACACATGCCCCTGAACTAAGCACGAGTTGTACTCATAATTTGAATGGGGGAAATAAATTTTAATTAAAAAAATTGAATTTGCATGTGTAAGACAGCAAAAATCAGTTGCCGTCACGAAGAAAACCTAACTCGGGCCCTATAAGGTCCCGTTGTAATACCAATAATGCTTGTTCTTGCGTCATTCAGTTATAACTCCTGGCTAGCAATTTACAATCATTCTGGAGCGTGGAGTTCTAGCCAAACCTCCTTTGCCGAGAAATATTGTGTCAATAAATTCTGGATGCCCCAACATCTTTCGTCCCAAGTGCCAGACAATAACAGAGAAAATTTTATGTACTCTCCCCTTATTCTTATTTCATTACAGCTTCTGTGGAAGTCGTTGCAAGAAAATCCCAGTGACCATGCGTGTAGACCAACGAGATACTGGCCTAAGGTAGACTTCCGTTGGGGTTTTTCTGATCCCTATGCAATTGAACCAATTGGTGTGAGAACATATGACTTCCGCTTCAGCTAGATATTACCTTCAGGAGACCATATGAAGGGAACTGTATATTGTCTCACTATGTCCTCCAGAGAGTCCCTACATTATTATATTATCTATTGAGGTGAACACATTCTCTAGAAATATAATGGTGGCTTTACTGTCAGTATGTATGCCTGTAGTTGCCGGAATCTAGTAGGTAGTGTGTTTGGTGTATTAAACGTGAACCCATCTCCTACAAAACGAAATACGAAAAAATATTTCTGCGGCGACTTCCTCTTAGCAGATTTCTGGCAAAAACTGGCTGTAGTCTAGTAGGTAGTGTATTGGCTTATTAGACATGGGGCTACGGCTCAAACCCCAGGTCAGGCATCTCTTACAAAACCAAATACGAAAAAATATTTCTGCGGTGACTTCCCCTCAGCAGATTTCTGACAAAAACTTTGAGAATAAAAATCTGAGTCAAAAATCTGTCGTTCGGAGTCGACTGTAAACTGCAGGTCCGCCACTCATGTATAAAATTAACACACACAACATAAGTGTTGTGAGAAGCTAGGTCGTAATCCTGACTGAAATGTTGTAAAGACCAATAAATAGACCCTTTGTAGCAAATATTGCTCCTGAATAGTACAAGGGAAATGAAATTCGTATTCTAGTACTTTTTCAGTTGTTTTTAGTAATAGTAGTAGTAGTAGTACTAGCAGCAATGTTTCGTTCTGGAAAGTACATATAAAAGGTAGAAAGGGCCACATTGATTGGTACTTTTCATACGTATTGGCAGCAGCAAGGGATATTCACAAATACAAATATTTCTTAAACACATAAATTTAATTCCGAGTCTTACTTAAACCAACTCACCGACAATTGTGGCAAATATCAGTACGCCAGCCAAAAAGTCCGCCACTACAAATAAGTATTCGGCATCATTTTCCGGGGTCGGTGTCTCACCGATCGTTGTCAGCGTTAGCGTGGACCAATAAAAACTATAGATATACTGACGTTGTAATGTACCATTACGTTCGCCCGCTAAATTGTACACCCAGTTGTCGGTACCGAAACCAAGGGCATAACTTATCGCAAAATACATACAGGCATTCCAGTGTATCAACACGAGTATGGCCAACACAACTTTGCATATACGGAAGGCATTTGGATAACCTGTAGCGGTTTCTGTACGATCGAACCATTCCCACATGCGTGGCAGACGCAGTAAACGGTTCAGGCGTACGATGACAGGACAAGGTAGAAAGTGAGGACCGCAAATACTTGGCGGCCACCACCAGTAGGAGAGATCGGTAGGCAGCATGGATAAGACATCGAGATACCAGCCTTTGTTCGTAAAATAATGGCGTCTTAACTTGTAGGCATCGCGCACAAGAAGGCCCTGATCCAAGTAGCCTGAAAGTAAAGAAAGAAAATGAATCTTTAAATATTGTTTTTAAATTTCTTGTGTTTTTTCAAAATGTCCAATGAAGCGGACAAATACTTCCATTAGTTAGATGATAATGTACAATAAATATGTATAAAAAATATAAAAATAACAACAACTAAAAAGCAATGAATAGAGTAATAAGCGGTTTACGTGCCATAAAAATTAATGATTCCAGTGAATGACAAATTGCTAGAAACCGTAGAAATTTTTAAAATCCTTTTGGCTGCTTGGGTCCATTGATGAATGGAATAAAAAAATTCAAGGTGCAGCCAAATACTGCAAAGCGAATATGTAGATAAAGTTTGTTAAGACGGAAGGGGCAGATAAATTGAGTTTCCCTACTAGAGTACAAATACAGTGCAAGTTCGATTATCGTAACCTCTGATTACTACAACACCCCGATTATCCCAGGAGGCAAATTTTTTACCTTAAAATAGTTATACGTGCCTATCTTAAAAACGAGTTTTAATAAGTGCAACATAATTTTTTTTTTTCAAACATAGATTAAACAGTGTGTACCTGGTCACACTAACGAGTTGCACACTATTTTTTACTTCAATCTGATCAAGAGAGATCTTGTATGCTGATCTTACTAAGTATATTGGTTGTTGTCCCTGCTAAACAGTGTGTTGCTATTTAATGTGACTCGTCAGACTGTTGCTAATTGGTGCGGCAAGACAGGGTGTGTATAGTCTTGTATACATACTGATCTTCCTAAGCATATTAAAAGTTGTCGCTGTTAAACAGTGTCTTGTTAGTTAGTGGGACAAGTCAGTGTGTTGCTATTTCTTGTGAATAGTTAGTGTACGTATAATCCTGTATACTGATCTTCCTAAACATGTTGGTTTCAGTCCCTATTAAACAGTGTGTTGCTATTTAATGTGACTCGTCGGTATGTTGCTAGTTGATGTGATTAGTCGGGGTGTGCATAGTCCTGTATATTGATCTTTCAGAGTATATTGGTTGTTGTCTTTGCTAAACAGAGAGTTGCTAGTTAGTGGGACAAGTCAGTGTGTTGCTATTTCGTGTGCATAGTTAGTGTGCGTATAGTCTTGTATACTGATCTTCCTAAACATGTTGGTTACAGTCCCTGTTAAACAGTGTGTTGCTATTTAATGTGACTCGTCGGTATGTTGCTAGTTGATGTGATTAGTCGGGGTGTGTATAGTCCTGTGTATTGATCTTTCAAAGCATATTGGTTGTTGTCTCTGCTAATAAGAGAGTTGCTAGTTAGTGGGACAATTCAGTGTGTTGCTATTTCGTGTGAATAGTCAGTGTGCGTATAGTCTTGTATACTGATCTTCCTAAACATGTTGGTTACAGTCCCTGTTAAGGAATGTGTTGCTATTTAATGCTAGTTGGTGTGATTAGTCGGGGTGTGTATAGTCCTGTATATTGATCTTACAAAGCATATTGCTTGCTGTCCCTGCTAAACAGAGAGTTACTGTGACTCTTCAGTATGTTGCTAGTTGGTGTGGCTAGTCAGGATTAGCAACCTGTATGGTTAGGTAGATCAGTAAAGAAGATCTGTTTTGATCTTACAAAACAAACTTGTGAAAAACGTCATTTGGTTATAACGCTTCCAGTGTTGCTAAATTGGCGATTCGAGGTGTTTTTTATTCTCACATTGGTTATGGTACCTAAGTCCTAAGGCTTAGGCTAAAACCAACCCTTCAGTCAGGATTACGACCTAGCTTCTAACGCCACCTATGTTGTACGTGTTAATTTTATACATGAGCCGCGAGGGCTACAGTTTAAAGTCGACTAAACTACAGATTTTTGAGACTCTTTTTCATGCCGATATTCTATTTACTCTCATAGTAAATCAGCCAGAAATCTGCTGAGAGAGGAAGTCGCCGAAGAAATATTTTTTCATTATTCTTTTTGCTGGAGATGTCTGACCTAAGGTTTGAACCGTAGCCTCACGTCTAATAAGCCAACACACTACGTACGAGACTACGGTGACTACGAGAAAATGAATTTGGAAAATTCTAGAACCTCTGTAGCGGTAAATGTCACAAATTGTCACAGAACAACTTCAAGGAATTTTCTTTCATATTTTACTATTAAATCTAATGCTTTTCATTATATGTACTGTATCATTATATGTACTGTACTGTATTACAAATTATTTACGAATAACAACATAACATTCATACATACCTTCATGCATGTGAACCAGTGTATCCATTAGGTATATAAAATCACATAAATAATCTAAAAAATACCAAACCGGCGTGGCTCGTTGATTTATTTCCCAAAATACCGAACGACCCACCACAAATATGATATTGTATAACACAGCTAAGGAGACAATTGCCAGCCACTGAAACAAAATGTAAAAATAGAACATTCAATAGAATAAGGAATATGTTACAGAGTTTTTTTTATTTATCGATTACCTACCCGATAATGTGACTGTAGCGAGGGATTTACGGATAAACGATTACACAGACGACTTGAGCCACGTATCTCGCAAGCGGGTCCTGAATCGGCAGGATTTATTGTATTGTTGCCATCACCATTATTGTTGTTGGCATTTGTTGCTGGAGGTGTTTTGCCAATTTTATCATTGTTTGTGGTGTTGGAGAAACGTTCCAGAAACCAATCGGGCGGTTTCGAACGGCTACGTTTCGTTAAACGTTGACGCAGGGCATTCAGTGTGCGGCGCAGAGTTGAGGGTTTTGTGCGTTTTGTGGGATCCTATGGAAAATAAATAAAAAAATTAACACAATCTTTTTTTTTTTTTTTGTCAAGTCATTCATTACATCAAGAGTTTTAGGTGAAGAATAATAAAAAGAGTTTACTTAACACAAATATGAGTTTATTTTTCCTGTGTGTTCTCTCACACTTGTGTGGAACATATTAAACCTTGAGGTATAAAAAAAAACAATTTGTTTGCACTTCGTATCAATATCGGAATTAATATTTTATTTTTATTTTTGTTGTTATTTTTTTTTTTTTTTTGTATGATAGGATATATACTCCCCATATTTTCTTTTTACCACACATACAATATTGTCAAAATAAACACACCCTTTAGTGTTAAGGGAGTACATTTAGTCAATGAAATATATGAATTGTTTACCCAACAAACCATTTCACTTGTTTTATAGCAACCGCATATACACATCGTGTTATAAATTCAACATACCGTAAGAAATATATTTTCCTAACTGACCCATGATCATAAGGCCCCCTAGTTAAGTGGCATCTGTGTGCGACATGACGTATGCAGGCAACGAAACAATATCGCAGCTAGGGGATGTTCACAAAGCGGTGTTCCTTCACCACTAATGTGGGGCACAGTCGTAGGTGAACTACTGTCAAAATTATCTGAAGCGGGCATTCATTGCCAAGTATATGCCGATGATACAGTCTTGATGGCTAAAGGAAAATTTGAAAAGATGCTATGCGATATCATTCAAATAGGTCTTGAGATTATAAGTCGTTGGTGTGTGACAGTGGGCTTGAACATAAACGCGTACAAGATCCCAGAAGAAGAAAATTTTCTAAACGGAAGGATGTACGGCCTCTCGGCGAGATAATATCGCAGAAAATCGAGTTAAAATCTCTAGGAATAACGCTGAATAGCAAAATCACATGGTGACTTCTGGGTGAGATAATATCAGTGTAAATAGCGGTCATACAAACCAGGCTCATATAGAAATCAGCTCAGACCAGACATGCCATAATGGAAAGGAGAAGACTTGCAGGGAAAGCAACCCAAGAATTATGCATTGGATGTGTACCATGAGGGCCAGACTAATACCGATCTATGAGGCAATTGTCTAGGCAGATAGAACAAATCAGAAAACAGCTCAAATAGAGTTGGAAATGAGTCAGAAACTAGCATGTAGTGGTATAACAAGGGCAATGAGAACTTGTTCTACAGTCGTTCTGGAGGCTTTTTTGGATTTAAGTCCGTTGCACATGGTAGTGAAGATCAAAGCTTTGGGGCATATGATTACGTTGATGGAAAGTAAGTCTAACCTGATCTTCTTTAGGGGATTTCGGCTCTAAGAAATCAATTGGCTTACAACTCCTTACCTCCTTATCTAGACAGAACCAGTACAGGCTTTTATTTTGGGAAATGACTTTAAACAAGACAAGAATTAATGGAGTAATCTTGAAGTGTATAGAGATGGGTCAAGAAAGTGTCTTGGAACAGGAGAAGGAGTTTTTGGCCCCAGAATGAAATATTCCAAGCACATGGGGAAGGTCGCAATTGTCCTACAAACTGAAGTCTATGCCATCGAAAGATGTGCTCAAAGCAATATCAATCTGACAGTCATGCCATTATGCGAGCACTCAAGTCTTATGAGTTTACAATGTAAACTTTACATGGATGATGGATAAGCTGAATCAAGCACTCGTGTCTTATGAGTTTACATGGATGATGGATAAGCTGAATCAAGCACTCGGGTCTTATGAGTTTACATGGACAATAGTATTGGACTGCCTAAAGAAGCTGAATCGGCCAGGTAATGAAAATATGGAGTGAGCCGATGGCTTCAGAAACTTTCTCTGCAGTGGGAGAGTATATTTGGGATGGTATGCTCAACAAAAGGAAAGAAAAAGGCTCCTCTCAAACCATGTGGACATGAGGCAATCGAAAATTGTGTTCAAAACCTACAGTTAAAGAAGATCTGAGTCATGCATTGGACTATCCAAGAATAATTTGAGATTAGTAAGCGATCTGTGACAGGGGCTCACTGTACACTTATTCAGACTGGGGGATTGTCTCGGGTGTAACATGTTGATTCTGTGAGGAGTAGGCCTACGTAAAATATTCTTGTAACCTAAGGGGTATTAATGGATTTTTCCTAAACATATTTTTTTTCGGCTCGTCGTGCCTTACTTAACCATGACAACATTTTTATACCGAGAACAAGTTTGTCATTTTATTATTTCTTTTTTTTTGGAGAAATACTCACTGGTTTTCTCTTCTGAATACTACTTAAATGTGTATTAGTGTGTGGATCTCCACTTACTTTTTAATCCAACGCATTCATACATAAGTGAGTGAGTGTGTGTACATTGTTAATAAACGTGTCATTGACATATTATACCATCTTACCATTATTGTTGTCGCTCTACTATTATCGTATTATTATTTCTTTATATATATATTGTTGTTGTTGTTGTTGTTGTTTTATTTTCTTTATATTTTTCTTTTTTTTATTATGACACCAGCAGGCAGGCAGGCATTAATCCATTAATAATTTCTGCATGTCATTTTCTACATTTTCTCTACAAAAGAAAACAAAAACAAAAAGACTTGCCTGACTGCCTGCCTGTCTTGTATCGACTTAATGTTTTTGATGTGAAATTTAATTTCAAGAAGAGAAATCTTGAGTCTCATAGACAAACTTGATAATTTTATTTATTTTAACTTGTGTTTTCTGTTTTCCTTGAATACTTTTTGGGCTTCTTTTAAAATGTTTTTCTTTTCTAAAAAGTTATGATGACTTTAACTTGTTGCAATTAATTAAGTTCTCATGATAATCATTTTTATATCATAATAAAACAGCTGGTATTGGGAAAACATACTTATATTTAAAAAATATATTTTGTTGTATAGAAAAAGAATCCAAATCTTTCTGTCGCTTGATCCTACAAACCTACTTATCGAATTCTAACACAGTTCTTTGCATAAGTAGGGACCATCAGTTGAGTGTTGGTCTTAGTTAAAAAATATAATAGTAGTCCTATCAGATTCTCATATATACATCCGTACATAATTAGTCATTACAATCCTTTAGTCAGGATTACAACCTAGCTTCTCACGCCACATATGCTGCGTGTGTTAATTTTATATATGAGTGGCGGTATCTACAGTTTAAAGTCAACTCCAAACGTAGATTTTTTTGAGCAACTTTTTCATTTGAATTTTTATTTTGTTCTCAGAGTTTTTGCCAGAAATCTGCTGAGAGGTAGTCGCCAAAGAAATATTTTTTTTTTTTCATACAGGTCGTAGTCCAGGCTGAAGTGTTGTAATGACCAATTATGTTATGTATGTATGTAAATATCTGTTATAATCGTCTGGACCGATTTCAGTTGCACTCTGGCCATTCGAAACTAAAGTATTGCCTTGGTGTCATGCATTTTGGGTTTGGGAGTTTAGTCGGCTGTTTGGCCAGTCAATTTCTTGAATTAATTTTTTAATCTTCAGTAGTCATGACAAGCAAAACTGCTTCTTTTAATGGCGATCATCTAAACAGGATACAAGAAAAAAATAAAGAGAACTCAAGAATAAATTGCAGATTTTTACACTCCAAAATCACAAGGAAGCTATTGAAGATGCGTGTTGTTGTTTATCCTGGCTTTTTAAAGCGTACTTGGCACTGCATTAAACCTATTAAAACCAAACGTCTTGCAACCTATAGAATAACTAAGTGTGAAACTTATTCAAAGGATTGTAAGACAGCGGAAATAAACATATATACATACATACATACATACATACATACATACATTCATACATACATACATACATACATACATACATACATACATACATACATACATATATACATACATACATACATGCATACATGCATACATACATACATACATACATACATACATACATACATAGATGAGAAGGATATACCTTCGCCGTCTCGAGTACCCGGGACAAATAGCGGCTATAAAAGCGGAGGAACGAAGGACTTCCATGCACAAATGGCAGTCACGAGGGGAGAGCAGTTTAAAGGGAAGATGGACATTTCGTCTTGTCCCTGATGTAACCCTTTGGATGAAGAACGGACATTGCGATTTGAACTACTACGTGACCCAGTTTCTAACTGGTCATGGGTGCTTCAGAAAGTACCTGCACAGATTTGGTCATGACACTTCCCCTATATGCCCAAACTGTGTAGATGAGGAGGAAGATGCGGAGCACATTCTAACATGCTGTCCCAGATTTAGATGGCCGGGAGAAACGAATTTAGGACCAAACCGGCTAATGGAAGAACTGTTGAACTGTAGGATTCTATGGAGTCAATATAGTCAGAGAATGGCTGAAGTACTGATAGTACTCCGAGGACTGGAGGAACGGAGGCGAAATTTGACTTAATGTGATAAAGCTTTCAAGCTAACCAGCCCTCCGCGAAGTAATACCTTACGGCAGTCCCGCGGGGGGAGAGTGGTTGAAGTGTGTAGGGGGTGGGTTTAGTACGTAGGCACAAGTGATGGTGAATCGTGCACTCTTTTGTTGGAACAAAAGTGTCTTTCGAAGATTCCCACCTCCGGCTCAAGACAAAAAAAAATATACATACATACAAACATACATACATACATACATACATACATACATAATTGGTCATTACAACCCTTCAGTCAGGATTCGTACCTAGCTTCTCAGACCACTTATGTTGTGTGTTAATTTTATACATGAGAGGCGAGACCTTTACATGACAATTTTTTATTTACTCTCAGAGCTTTTGCTGGGGATGTTTGACCTGGGGTTTTAACCTCACGTCTAATAAGCCAACACATTCTTACTACGACGACTATGCATCATAAATAAGCACGATAAAGTCAGGTCGATTGCCCTTTTTTGGCCGCCCTCAGTAAAATAGTGCACGAAGAAAAAATTTGTTCTAGTGAAAGTTGAACAGTCTAAAGACACAGACGCTTGATGAATATTTTATTTATTGTTCCCATTTTACATTGTCTATAAACATAGACAAATTTGAAGTATTATATCTAGATTTTCTGACGACTCTCGATATTTATCAATTATTCTAAAAAAGACGATGCAGGGAAGGATCATAAACCCACATTTCTATATCATACTTATTGTCTTTCAATTAAATTCTTCAATTATTATATATTTCTATTAAAAAACACACACACATACACACCCACTCCATCCTTTAAATTATAATTAACCTTGACTTCTATATTCTCAACACTTTTTTTGTTTTGTGCCATTGTCTGATGAAAACTGCTGTTGTTGAGATAAAAAAGTATGTCTGATGATGATTATGAAACGTGTTTGACACTTTTGCCAGGATATGACAGACATAAACACTTAAAATTTATGTGTTTGGGTGTGTGTGTGTTGCAACACACACATATTCTTGGAATATAAATTCCGAATACACATTAAAGATGACTTGTGTTATAATATCATATTGTGCTTTGTTGTTGTTGTTGTTGTTATTGTTATTATTATTGTATAAATATTATCATTATACGCACACACACACAAGCGTACTAATATTTATAAGAGAAAATAGTGATGAATTCCCATAAATTTCAGTTTATTAAACACCAACACACAAGTGCACACACGCACACGGTTCCTAATGCGTATATATTATATTGCAATTTAATTTATCATTACATATGTATGGGTTGGTAGACAGCAGTGGATAACTAATTAAAAATAAATATATTTTTTTTTAAATTTATTTGTTTATTGTAGCTTCCAAAGCATTTCCAAACAATCCGTATTGAAAACTTAACTACCATTACAATGCCTTGAAGAAATTCTCTATAATCAAGTGAGGGCAGACTTATAAAATTATATCCTTTGATAGTAGAATTTATTTTCTTTGACTTCTACTAATTTTTTTCTAATCAAAGCTTTTAGACCTGAAGTTGCATTCATGACTTCGTGATTACAATATATTTCAGAATCAAGTTCTCGAAAACGTTTTGATGTTGTTTTCTAAAGCATTCTTATCATAAAAGTCTACCGTAACAGCCTCCATAATTGGCGCTGAAATACTTTTTTTTTCTTAGTCACTTCTCTGTAATACTAAATAGTTGCCTTCTACTGTACTTACACCGTTCTTCTATTCGTGTTGGTTATAATGTTCAGTGATGCAGGTGTATTCAATAACGATAAAATTCTTACGTTCAGAATCTTAAGCAGAAATAGGCTTCAATATACAGTGTGGAAAAAAATGCCTGAATGTAGTCTACATGTTTACAATTTTTCAGAAATTGAGGATGTTAAAACAATATTTTTTAGATCAATTCCCGTGGAAGTGAAGCCTGAAGTTGGCGGGACAGGTAGCTGTACTGATTTTCCTGTAAAATTAGAAACTACTTTTAGGATTGAAACTAGAATTCCCATAAAAATACCATCGTATCTTTTAGTCAGCCTCCTATCTTTAAGGGCCATTTTTTGAATGCAAGTTTAAACTCGAGATTAAGTTAATCTCCAGTTAAAGTTAATCTTCAGTTAACTGAGTTTTCATTTTTTGAATGGGAATTTAACTGGAGATTAACTTGTAGAGCTGCCGTACTTATAAGCAAAAATGGCAACATTTTTTTCGTTTACTTTGTTGTGTTTACTACTTTTTGCAAAGTGTTTCACAACAATTTGCTTTTGTATATAACAAAAACAAACAAACAAAAGCTGAATACTGTTGATCTTTATGTAAAAAAATTATTTTCTTAAAATAATAAATAAATTAAGACTGTCTGTTGTCAATTTGTGTTTTATATAGTTCATAGTCACTTAAATATTTGTCTTATTCGGCTTCCCCTCACTTAAAACCTTTTTTTTAAATAAAATTTGTCAACTACTTTTCATAGTTAATCTCCAACGTTGGTGGTTTAAACTCGAGATTAACTGCTTAACCGTAAGGTTAAACTCAAGATTAAGTAAATTCAAAAACTGAAAACGGAGTTTAACTGGAGATTAACTTAATCTCGAGTTTAAACTTGCATTCAAAAAATGGCCCTAAATGTGTGAACTTAAAAAAAAAAAAAAATTTTTTGTTCCTTTGAAAGACCTATAGCATAGCATTATGTAAGGAACATAACATCGTTAAAATGTCCACCACAGCTTCTCCGGGAGTAGTGATTCCTAAATGCCCAATTTCCATAACTCTAGCCCATAAATCAAACTAAACTTGGCCAACGACGTGACTATCTCCGTTTTTAAGAACCTCTGTGGTTTGTGAGATATTTGCATACACCTTCGACTTAAGAAAATTCCATAAGAAAAAGTCTAACGGATCTCAGCGGCGAGTTCTTATCAGTTCTACAACAGATGACCATGCCCTCAAATCGTTCTTGCAGAATATCCATTGTGGCATGAGTTATGTGGCACCTATGCACTGCCCTATTAAAACCACATGTCGTTGGAGTCCAATTAATCCAATTCAGGCGAACAGAAGTTCTTAATCATCATCTTAATCATATTGTGCTTAAAGGTTCTCATAGGGATGCCTAGAATTGAAAATTCACCGGAGAGTTCGATTGTTGTTCCCCGCCTGCTCTCATCAGCTCTACAGTTACTCGAAATACCACTGTGCCCCGGTACCCATATGATCGTTCCGCTGGCTCATTGCTATACCGTCTTGGAGTTCATTACGATGAAATTTACAGCCCTGATAGCCGCTTGGCTATCAAAAAATATGGTTATGTTCCGCTTGGCGATGTTTCCGCCTATAATAATTCTCGAAGAAGCCTGTATTGTCAACACCTTCGCCATGAAAGACGCTACAGTGGCCTAGCAGCCTTATAGACTGGGTTATTCCGAACGATTCCGAAAAAATTCCACTCCCAACAGTTTCATTCAACATCGGTGTAAATTTGAATGGAGTCCCCTACGAGATGGGTCACACCACTTTTCCAGAAATTGATCGCTGTCCGAAATTGATGTTCTGAGTCTCCTCGTGAAGTGGTACCGCGTTGTCATGTAGTCATTGCTCCCGGCAGCCTCAACTTCTCTCAGGATATTTGCGTGGCCAATATCCAAATCATGCCACTGTCCAGTCGCCCAGAGACGCCCCTCCAGAAAAGATCAGGCTGAAAGAGATTCAAAATTATCTCTAGTGCCAACGTAGGTGTAGTGCGCAGGGCACCATTGATGATAATACAGGCAGATCTCTGCAGTCGCCGTATTATGTTTTCCTATCCCATAAAACTTTTTTATTTGTTTGACATGTTGTTGAAGTCCTATATCATGCCATTAATCGTGACGTTTAATTTGAAAGTAGTGGCCATTGTCGGAAGTATCCGATTATTATAGCGTATCTGCGTAAACTTCATAGATTTACTCAGTAGCTTCTAGGCATAAAAAAGCAAAATATGACGATAATGTTGCAAATTTGTTCTCATTTTTAAACTCAAATAACTAGTGATGAATGAAGAATGTATTTTTAATAATGTTTCCCAACAAAGTAAAGCTTATAATGCTAAGTTTCAAACAGGCTATAGTATTCCCTGATGTAATTAATATTACCAGAGAGAAATTACATGTTACAGTCAACTACTGGCAATTTGTGATTGAATTTCTTCGTACACCAGATATTTTTTGCCTTTAAAAACTTGTTCCTTTAAACGAAAAGTGTTAAAATAATTAAAAAAGAATATTAACAATACAATAATAAATTAAACTAAAATGTTTCTAAAGAATATTTACCATTTCATTGTGACCGGCAATTGCTGCAATATCAATGGCTTGCACCATGTTGGTTAGGAGAAAGACGTTTTGAAGTTATTTTTTTTTTTAATATTGAAATTTTTTTTTGGATATTGAAATTAATTTGTATTTATTTTTTCAGTCTGTTAATCTATTGAACATGAAATTTATTAAAAAAAATAATTTTAAAAAAATATTTCAATTTCACTCATAAAACTGAAGCTGGCATATGCTTTAAGCCAGGCAGTACACTTTACTGAATAACTTTTGAAAACTAATTTTTAAATTTATTTTTCAACTCAATTGCATTTTAGGTTTAAGAATTAAAGAAATTTAAATTGCACTCTTCTTTTAATATTTTCTTTTTATTTGTTTTCTCTTTCTCGTGTTGACTCTTATCTAAAGAGGTGACCAACTGAATAATGAAAAAAAAAATCAAGAATCTCAAGAAAAATGTTTGGCTTGTAAAAATTTCATTTAAATTCCGTTTATGTTTTTATCGATTGTTCGGTCAGTTGTTTTTGTTGTTGTAATAAAGCTGTCTTTTGTTGTATTTGTTGTTTTCATATTTATTTATTTTTATTATTTTTTTTATATTTTTTTTGTTTGTAAAATTTAATCATCATTTACAACGCATTGACATTAAACCATGTTTGTTGTTTTTATTCATATTTTATTGCCATTCTATCGATTTATTTATATTTTTTTATTTTTATTTTTTATTTTTTTTTATTCACAATTTAATTTCACCAAATACAATGACTTTAAAGTAAAAAAAAAATTTATTTATTTTTCCTGATTTTACTGCCGCTTACTAAAAAGTCTTTTATTTACACACGTTCTCATACTCTCACACATTTATCGGTTTGCTGTTTAAGTGTCTGAAGTTTTTTTGGCTGCATAAATAAATGTATGGCACGTCTCGTTTTTGGCACAGATTTTTATTTTTTGAAAAAATTTATTTGTTTGTGTCGTAGTGTTGTTTGTTCGAAATTTATCTGTTGACCCATATCTTACCAAAAATACAAATAATACGGCTTATTTACCTTAAAACCGATTGGCTAACAATTTGTAAAGCTAAGGGAATGTCAGCCTTATATTGAACTTGGCTAAGAACATAAAATTGTGTCAATTAAAACGGATATCAATGCTCAAAACGAATAAAAATGTTGGTATGGTGCATAAACTCTAGTATTCTAGGTTTGAATATGAAAGAAGTCTACCATGGTTCTCCATTTTTTTTTTAATTAAGGAGCTTTAATTGCTTTCAACTAGTCAATCCAGAATACACTGACTCCTGACCTCAGAGAACATAACATCAAGATTGATTATTACAGTAAAGCCAGGCTACACTAATTATTGAGAAAGAGCAATGCTATGTTTAATACATTTTCACAGACTGTGTAATTTCTAGACAACATTAGCTGACAACCCTACCTATATTATTCTTGAATCTGTTGCGGTAAATCAATCACCTGCTTAGTCGGAGAGCCTTTATTAATAAAATTAAAAAGAAAGCATAAGAAATAATTCCTTAAAGAAACGAAAAGGAATAAAAAACCTGGTATTACTGAGTTTTCCCAACACAAAGTTTATCTTTATAACTTAATTGGCTTATGATGTGGCCAATGCACATTTCACACTGTTGCTGCATATAAATATACCTTTCCGTTGGACGTCTGAGATCACGCTCAATCCTTAAAAAACACAAAAACTACGAATAGGAGCCCACTCTATTCGAAGTAAATTGAAGATCATAATCGTTAGAAAAGCAACCTGTTCGAAACAGATCTCTGGAATTATGGATTTTGTAAGCTAAACTTGGAAGAAATTGTTCGTCAATAGCTATTATCGGATATAAAACAAAGTTGCTGTATACTCCTTAAGGACGTGAAATAATTCTAGACCAGTCTGGCTGGAAATGAAGTTATTTCATCCATCTACAGAATATATTATGAAACAGTATTTTTAAACCGGACGATATGCGATGTCAACAAGACAGTGCTAGAGGCCACGCAATACAGCAGATTTTGGCTTTAAAGTATGAGAAATTTTCAGAAAGAACAATTTTACGTTTTAGCAACAGCAATTGGCCAATAAGATCATGCGAATTGACTACGTTAGACTGTTTTGAAGCTACTTCAAAGAAGTGCTTACTTATATGTATATGTACTAACATAATTGCTCATTAAAAGCCTTCAGCCTGGATTAGCCTGCGCTAATCTCAAACATGGGTGACAGGACCTACAGTTTAAAGTCGTTTCCGAACGACAGATTTTTGAGAAACTTTTTCATGCAATTTTATTTTATTTACTCTCAGAGTTTTTGCCAGAAATCTGCTGACAGGAAGTCGCCAACAAAATATTTTTTAATTTTTCGTTTTGTTTGTGTTGTCTGAACTGGATTTCGAATTGTGGTCTCACGTCTAATAAGCCAACACACTACTTAATAGACAAAATTTAACGTCTGAGTATTTGGAAACCAACATTAATTAAGTTATCAACGAGACTCGATCCGAAATATTCTCTTTTGTCTGCTACGAGCAATTCAGAGGCAATTTTGTACATAAAGGCAAGGTTTACGATTGCAATGGAACAAAAACTTCATTGAAATCATAGCATAATATGTATAAATTTAACTTTACTAATGAAACCGAAGCACGGATACCTCTTTAGTAAACGGGGATGTCACTAGGTTCCATGTTAACAAGCATTCATTGACCAAGGAACACCTTAATCTTACTATGAAAGGCGTGCAAATGACAGTAGCAAATTGAATTAGATGGAGATGCTATTGGAAGCCATATGGTACCAGCAGAGTAGATGGATCATAAAAAAAACAATTAAAAATTATATGCGCTGGTACGACGTTACACTGATAACTCTGTCTTGTCTTTTAGTTGTTTACAATTTAAAATATGTACATAAATTGAGAAAAAAAACATGATGAATTGAATAAAAAATATTTTTATGGTTTTTTTAATAGTCGGATTATTTTTACACACTTCCACCACTACATATCGTTTACATGCATGTTTAGATGTTCAATTTCAATTAAATTTTTAATTAATTTCACTGTCATCAATTATTTCCACACAACTGCTTACACTACATGCGGCGAGGCAATGCTAGAAAAAATTCCAAATCAACAAAAAAAAAATCACCAATTCAGTCACCATGGTAAGGAGGCAGGCATTTAATATCATGAATTTGCGCATGCGTATGAAAACATCCGTATTTTTTTTAAATATTGTTTTTTAATTGTTAAAGCTGTTTTAAAGTGTATTTTTTATATTGAAATTGTTATTAAAATTTTCTTTTAATTAATTGCGACAATTTAATTTATTTTGTTTAAATTTTTACGTACAGGCCATGTAATTTTTTTTTACAAATTTTTATAAACACTAATTTCAATTTTTATTTAATTTTTTTTTTTATTTTTATTAATTATTTTAATCATATTATATTTGTTATAACTACAAAAATAAATATTTTATTGTTTATTCTTTTATTACGTTTATTGTGTTACGCGTTTATTTTCATACTAAACTGTTATCAACTGTCATTTATGGTTTGTCAGCCAATTGAACAGTTTTTTTCGAAACGTTTCTACAAAAATTATAAAATTTAAACGCGTTTGGCTTAATGTTACCCGACTGACCAATACAATACTGGCTTATACGCACATATTTTAACAAACAATTCAATGTGTGTTTACCGTTTGATAAAAATTTTGTTTAAATTATTTTAATTAAAATTAATTAAAATTGTCCCAAAGGCGTTATACATACAGTCTGAGATTAATTTAATAATTAACGGGGAAGGCAGTATATAGTTGCACATGAAGTCATCTTTTTTTTGTATGCACCAGACTTTTAATTAATCAATAATAATTACATGGCGTTAATAAATATTTTTTGTGTACAACGCTTGTTTAATATAAAGAGTGGCCCCCTATCTCACTATCACTATAGACATTATACAAGTGTAGTTAGAATATAAAATACAAAAAAAAATGTTAATAAGTTTTTAACGTTGCATCTAAATTTTTTTGTGTGTCCAGGCTACGCACACAGGATCCCAATTTGAATATAGCAAAGGACAAAGAAATTGTCGTCAATGCAACTGCAAAAAGCAAACTTGTCTGATATTAATTCTAAGTTTCTAAGTTAAAAGAGCACAAAGCTTTGAATCTTCTGCCATTTAGATAAATTCTCTAAACTGCACTACCACAGTGCCACATCCATCTTCAAACTATCTCTGTTACAGATAACATGCTGTGTGTTGGCACATCTCTAGATCTTTACTATCGCGTATTACAGTCACGCGTTCAGATCGCTTGTGCCAATTAACAACTTCGCGTCTTTATTTAGCAGAGCTGATTCTACAGTGTTAGAATAAGCATCATCTCTAGAAAATATCTTATTCCTCTACTATCTTCAGTAACACATTTCAGAGATAGTTTTGAATGTGAATCAAGAACAAAGATTTTTCCTTTTTAGCTTGATGGCCATGAATTCCCAAAAAGTCTGTAGACTTTTTGACGAACCTTCAGGAGATCGCCCCTATTCATACAGAGCATTGTGTTGGAATACAGGAAAGATACATAGTTTATATTAGAAAGAAAAAGGAGGACAGTATATACTCTTGTCACTTTTTTTCCGAAAATTGCTTTTCAATAATAATTCTCATTTTCTTTTTTCTATCGTGCGTAATCACATGTAATATCAGAGAAACAATCAGACAATCAGAAATACTTAGAGTCTCTTGTTGGAATCAAATCAGCGGCCCCGGTACTCGAAATTTAACACACTACCAACTAGGCCATCGAGGCACTCGAATTTGACACTGTTTTAGCAAAGCAAGTTCTGTCTCTTAGTGGCCAGGTCGTCTAATATTTTATTCACCAGGTATACAATACGCATATAGTTCGTCACAATATTTAGTACAGCCCGCTAATGATTAGTGGGGAGCATAATGTGCGAGGATTACAACCCTTTAGGTAGGATTGATGTTTATCTCGTAAAACAATCCATATTGCATGTGTTAATTTCAAACATGAGTGGCAAGTTCAACATCGTCTTCGAATGATAAATTTCTAAACATCTTTACTGACAATTTTAGTAGTACCCTATGAGTTTTTAACTGAAAACTACTTTAAGAGGTTGTCGAAAGGAAGATGTTATATTTTAAGTTTTTTCTTGTATTTTTGTTATATCAGAATTCGATCGTCTAGAAAGCCAACAAACTACCCACAGGACTACAACGATCACCAGCATATAACTAAATCGGATGTGTTTTAAACGAAAACTTTGTGAGAATCGAAACAGTAAAATCACGTTGTGGTCATGATATACACTGAGCGCCAAAAGTGAGTAAACACCACTGAAATAATTCATTTTCTTAGGATAGCGAAAAAAGTAAAAGAGAATATTCGAATAAATTTTCGAAAATAAAAACGTTTATTTATTACTTATAAAATGTTAAAACAAAAACAACAATTCATGATAAAGGAACTTTTTTTATACTTAAGAACAAAACTGTTTTATACTTAAGAACAAAAGTGTTGACTCACTTATGGCGCTCAGTGTATGTTATTTCGATTGTAAAGTAATCGAAAAGTTAAATAAAAATCGATCTTAAAATTTCTTTAGCAATCAGTTGAACTTTTTAAATTTGTGGCTCTGGTTTAAAAGCAACTCCTCTGACTCTTCTTGGAAAAGATTGAAAGATATTGATTAGTATCGATGCGAGTGTGAGAAACTAGGTCGTAATCCTGACTGTAGGGTTGTAGTGACCAATTATGTATGTATGTATGTATGTATCGATGCTTACGATTATAAAATATTGTACCTTTTGAAAAAATAATATATGTATGGAACGCATGTATCGGAATATGCTGCAAATATATTTTAAAGCCTATTCTACTTGAACGTAAAATGTATTCATAAAATTTACAAACCCAAGTTCAGTCATTCATTTTTTTTTGTAGAAAGAAATTCCCTTCCCTGCATAAAATATGCAGGTGTCTTCTGGTTTAGAAGATTATTATACAGAAATTTTAATGAATATATAGTTTGAAGGAATCAAATCTTTTCATATCTTGTAACCGTCTTGATTATGTCTGGTTCACACTGTACATTGTTTTTAATTTCAAATTATTAGCATTAAAAATTGTGTTAAAAATGTAAAATTTTATAATAAAATTCTATTTTATTACAGCGTCTAATAATAGAAACTATAATTACGTACAAACGTAATAAATCTTGAACATAATTTGTTCATATATTTTATGTCTACAAAAATATATTTTTTATTGGAGTCATAAAAGTGTGTGATTAACGCGGAATGTGTAAAAAAAATTCTGTACAATAATGCCGAATGACAAACAATCAATTAATATTGATATACAGTCAGGCTTAAATAACTTGAATCACGATTTGTTTGCTTATTTCATTACATTTAAAACGATAGATCTCTTGCATGAGTTTATATTTCCAAACTGCAATGAAGCAATTTTAAGAACCTGGGTAGTTTTTATTAGAAACAGGGTACTGAAGCTATAAATAATCCCTGGGAGAAGTGTATCGAGCTAAACTTACATAGATACATACATAATTAGTCATTACAACCCTAGCTTCTCACACTCCTTATGTTGTGTATGTTAATTTGATACATGAGTGGCGGGATCTACAGTTTAAAGTCGTTTCCGAACGACAAATTTTTTTAGAAACTTTTCATGGCAGTTTTATTTTACACTCACAGTTTTTCACAGAATATTGCAGAGGGAAAGTTGCCGAAAACATATTTTTCGTATTTAATTTTATTGGAGATTTCTGGGGTTTTAACCGTGGACTCACTTCTAATAAGCCAACATACTACCAACTAGATTACGGCGTCAATTATAATTTAATTGAGCTTCTAATGAAACTTTTCCCATACTTTCTTGAGTTTTCTCCATTAGACCTGTTAACTATAGGCCTGTCCTCATAGAAATTGTTTATTTTAAGCATTAAAATGTTTCAAAGCAAATTCAGCAGCAACTCATGTCCACAAGATTTTTCTTCTTTTGCTAATAACAACAACATTAAAACTGTTTTTATCCGTTTACCACACTCTACTAACTAAGTGGCCATAATTCTTAAAGCTCTTGCCACCAGCTAGAAACAACAAAAAAGAAATTTTTCCAACTAATTCTCAACCATAAAAACTGAAGACCGTTGCTAAAGCAACAGCGTTTTGAGAAAAATTTTAGAGTTAAAGCCACTTAAAGTGTTTCAACAACATTTTTTTAATGTTTTTTTAAGGAGTCCGTCCAATCAGCGAACATGAACTTAAAACAGTCTGCACATAAATGTTTTATTTTGTCACACACTACCCCCAAACCATGATGCCACATACACATTCACGTTGGTGAAAGAAATTTATTATTATTGCTGCCAATTTGTTAAGATTGATGGTCAAAAATGATGTTTTTTAAAAAAAAAAAGATGTGCACATAAAGATTATATATACGGATTACATCTGTGCCTGTGACTATGTTGTATTTCGCAATAAAATAAAATAGAAATAAAAAAAATATGTAATGAAACGATACTTCTTCTTCGTTATGATAGAAAACATGATTTTCAAAAGAAAATATTAACAATTCAATCGATAGATGATATCAAAAAAAAAATTCCATGTTTGAGCATTGAGCATCAATGTATTACACCATTTCCAAGGAAGTCAAAATGAAAAAGTATCCGTAATAAGAAGCAACTCTCAGAGAATAACATGTTCTTATGCATGCTGTGAGGTCGCCGTAGTGTAGTAGGTAGTGTGTTGGCTTATTAGATGTAAAGCCAGGCCAGACATCAAGACAAAATACAAAAAGTATTTCTTCGGCGACTTCCTCTCAGCAGATTTCTGACAAAAACTCTGAGAGTAAATAAAATTGCCATGAAAAAGTTTCACAAAAATCTGTCGTTCGGAGTCGACTTTAAAAAACTCATGTATAAAATTAACACATACAACATAAGTGGTGTGAGAAACTAGGACGTTGTACAATGGGACAATTCGACCTCCGTAGACTGTACTTGTCTTAATTGACAAGTACACGTCCTCTAACCTAACCTAACCTATGCATGCTGTGGGAAAACAGTAAAGTTTTTCATTGCAATAAAAAGCAAAATGACCACAGAACCAAGATATAAAGTCGAATAAGAAGTTTTCCCCTGTCAAATAAAATTAATCTAGGGAGCCCTCTGACCTTTCAGCGCCTTAATTTCATAAGCAAATAGCTTAGGAAGGTCAGGCACTGCCACATCTTGCGAAAAAAAAAATAGAGTTTAATCAACAAAATTTGCTATCACTACAGCTAATATTATAGCCCAGAGGTGGTAAATAGTTGTAGCTCCTCAAGATAAATTGCTTTTTTAGCTGAATAAACTTCCAATGAATGTGAAATAAAACAGCAGAATAATAAGGAAATAATCGACGTGTTTTGTAGCACTCACTGTTTCTTTAGGAACGAAAAATTATAACATGAATGTGAGGTTAAAAACGATTTCTGCCTATAATGGTTTGTGCAAAGCACTAACTAATTGAGCGAGAAGCGATGGGCTCTACTAGAAAGACAATTGACTGATATTGTCCGTAAAAAAACTTACTTCATTCCGTTGTGGCATCGATAGATATACCCAATATCCAATTCATGTAGGATATGCAAATCAAATGCAATATTTGCTGGTATTTAAAATTGCATTCTACTTCATCTGGCCATTGTACTACTTAAACGATCTGCATCCGATAAACAGGGGATGCAGCTCTCATGTATGGTCGACTATTCATACTTTAAGCCATCCAACCATAGTGAAGCAACATGTGTGTTTTACGTTGCCAAATGATCCAAAGTACCTGTTGGTGCAATATCCGTCTGATTTCGTACCCTTCAATTACAAGCACCACCTGAGCAGATTATGTTGTTCGCTTTGTAACAGACGTACAAAGTCATGCACGTAATAACTCCCTAACAGAAGCGATTCATTTTTTTGTAGATTTTATTTGTAGATTTTAAAGGAAGTTGTCAGCGTCTAGTAGGCAGACATCTCGAACAAAACAAAGTATGAAAAATAATACTTTCTCTCAGCAGTTTTTCTTTTCTTGAATTCGCCGTAGTCTAGTAGGTAGTGTGTTGCCTTATTACACGTAAAGCCAGGGTTCGAGCCCCAGGTCAGACATAAAAACGAAATACAAAAAGTATTTCTTCGGCGACTTCCTCTCAGTATATTTCTGGCAAAAACTCTGAGGGTAAATAAAGAATTGCCATGAAAAATATCTCAAAAATCTGTCGTTCGGAGTCGACTTTAAACTGTAAGTCCCGCCACGCATGTAAGAAACTAGGTCGTAATACTGACTGAAGAGTTGTAATGACAAATTATTATGTATACCAATTCTGCTTGGAATATGTCTGCATTGCTCTCAAATTCATCATTATACTCTCACTAGGTACATAGGTAGGTAGGGGTGGCTGCCCAAGCAATTAATTCGATCATATGTGATACCCATGTGATACCACAGTTTTTATCAATTATCCCCTAGTCCTGGAACCATTCGGAGCTTTTAATGTAGTAACTAGGACTGAAAAGAAACCTAAAACCTCAACACCATAACGCCATCTTTAAAATTCTATTTAAAAAAGAAACCTGTTTTTATAAGTTCCTGTATTTTAAAAATACACTGTGTTACATGGTTTTATACATGCAAACAAAAAATAATTGTCATAAAATATAAATTTACACAATAATATCTGCATTATCATGTTACTGTCAAAATCACAGAATGTTTTAAAATCCATGTTGTTGGCAGTGAAAGTTGACCATTTTCAAGTTTTTTTTCTGTGTTTTTATTTATTTTTGTAATGAATTCATATGAATGACCCGCATTCCCATTCCTTTATGCAAATTGTATCAGTTTATATATTATTTTTATTCATTTAAAATACATCTGCATGCATTTATTTATTGTTCAAATCCCATAAATGTCAGATGTCATAAGCCAGGAATGGAATTCTACAAGAAACTGCAGGAGTGATTAAACAATGCATACGAAGGAAATACAAAGAAATGATGGAATTTGATTCTGTTTATAGAAAAATAAAAATAAGCTGATATTTTTTTGTTTAAAAAAAATTCCAAAGACTTTACTAAGATTAGGAGGTTTGATTAGGAAACAAAGACGCAAAAGAAAAATCGGAAATGTTTGAAAAAAAAAAAACATTGAAAGAAATTAGACAGCAAAGTTATTGCTCTTGCTTTGAAATCGTCCAAGCAATCATCATTTGCACTTCTTCTTCAGAATTCTTCAGAGAACCATATTCTTAATAAGTTCCAACGATTTCAATATACGAGAAATGTTTGTGCATAATCGTGACAAGAAAGTCAAAGTTAGGCAGTTCAACCAAAAAGAAATTCAAGATGATACATAGAAGGCATTGGTTCATGCAGGTTGTTGTCTAAACTAACGAGAACTGAACTGATATTAGAGTCAAGCAATTGTAAAATTTTTACAAGAAAAGTCGGACGACAGATTTTTGAGAAAGTTTTCATGGCAATTTTTTTATTTTCTCTCTCAGAGTTTTTGCCAGAAATCCGCTGAGAGGAAGTCACCGAAGAAATACTTTTGTATTTTGTTTTGATGTCTGACCTGGGGTTTGGACCCTAGCTTTACGTCTAATAAGCCAGCACACAACCTACTAGACTACGGCGACTTAAAGAAGAATTTAGGAACAGAAGCCGGAATTATGAAGTTGTGTATAGTATTTATCGTTGAAGTCTTGTAGCTGGTGTATTAGCTTATTAGATGTGAGTTCGCGGTTCAAATCCAAGGTCAGACTTTTCCTATAAAACCGAAATATGAAACAAATATTTCTTCGTACCTAGTGAGAGTATAGTGATGAATTTGAGAGCATTGCTGACATATTCCAAGCAGCATTTGTATTCAAAATATTATCCGTATAAAAATTCATCATAATCATGTTTGGCAAAAAAAATGTGTCTGATGGATCCGATTAACTCACCAAAGTCAGAACAACAGAACCTTAGATTGTCCCTTAACCTATGCCTTTACTGTATTACTATTCAGGCTAAAAAAAAACTTCTTCGTTAACTGCCCCTCAGTAGATTTCTGGCAATAACTCTGAGAAGAAAATAAAACTACCATGAAAAGTTTCTCAAAAAAGTCTCTCGTTCGTTGTCGACTTTAAAATGTAGGTCCAGCCGCTCATGTATAAAAAATTAACCCACACAACATAAGTGGTGTGAGAGGCTAGGTTTTAATCCTGACTAAAGGGTTGTAATGAACAATTATGTATGTTTTTATGTATGTAGTATTTCCATGTAAAATTTGATGAAAATTGATTTTCAATAAAAAGGGGAATTTTAATGTCTTTTTAAAAAAGTATGGCCTGTTATGTTGTGTGTTATATAAATACGTTGTTTAGATTTCCGAATTTTTATTTCTCATCATAGAACAACGTATTATGATTTTCCATTACACACATTCATTAGATTTCTATTCATAAAATTTAATTATTCTTAACAAACCAAACAAACACACAAAAAAGTACCCACGATAATAAAAGTTCATATTTTTTTTTGTCAAAATTTCCATATTCGCTATGATTTGTTTTTATTGTATTTTTACAACTTTTATTGGAAAGAATTTAATTTCTGGTAATAAAAATCAAAAATGTATTTCTCCTCCATACAAACAACTTGTATTCTCTCATACTCTGGCTAAACAGCTGGTATAACAGACCGCGTTCAATGTCATTTGGTGACAAATTATTTCGCTGTTTCAGTCAAAAGCTGGTTTTGGCCAATACTCAACAATTATTGGTAATGAATAATAATTAGTTTTTTTATTTTATTTTGTTTGTTTTTTTGTTGTTTTCTACTCATTTTAGTTGCTATTGGTTAAAATATGCGTAAAACATTAAATATTTGGTGGCAATAACAAACGAAACAGAAGCAAAAAAAAAGTATATTTACAGCCCATTAAGCTAGGTCTATCAAGTATAAGTTTCTTTTTAAATAGTGTTCTATTTATTGTAGAATTTATACAAATTACGGGCAAGATGCTTGCAGGAGAACTCTTGAAATATTTCAAAATTTCAACACGATTTAATACAGCGAACGCATTGAGCTTGGCTCAGTAACGATGTAAAGATCTCGACAAGGAAGTTGACAACTAAAGAAGATGCTGGATTTTGTTCTAATTTAATATTATTTGTGGAGGCCCTATGCTCCATGTAATCCTCTCATACAATTACTTAAAATTCCAAATTCTTATAGAGAAAGAATATCTTCAGAAGTGATCATGGAAAGCTTATGAGGCTTATTTAATCTGTAATCCAGTAACTGGTTAGAGATGGGAGTTCAAACTTTTTGTTAGATCCGGGCTATACAGTGCAAGTGATGGCTGTGAAACTATGCAGGCAACTCCAAGTACAAAGATCCTTATTTCTTCTTAAACCTTTTCAAATCTCAAATTTCCAACTGGTAAACAATAACCTTCAAAATGTCCCATGGTCTACTCTTGTCTCTCATAATTACAGCTTCTGTGAAGAGTATTCCCAACCTTCACACGGCTTATAAGCCGTCTAATAAGCCAACACACTACCTAAAACTGAAATTTTGAAATGGTACTGTACTGTAACTGAAAGAGTACTTTTTGAATGAATGGTACTTTTGTAAAAAAAATACATACATACAGCAAATACAGACCTACTGTTTAAAGTCGACTCCGAACAACAGATGTTTGAGAATGGTGGCAATTTTATTTACTCTCTCACCGGAGATTTATTTTTTTATATTTCACGTCTAGTAAGCCAGCACCCTACCTACTAGACTACACACGGAACAGAAAAACTAACGACTTATTTGTATTCCTCACATACAAGACAAAAACACCTGATTCGGAATGTAACAAAACGTAAAAGCCCCGATTAGTCAAACGTCAATGGAACGTAATGTAATAAACGTTCGTTTTTAACATATGAAGAGCAATGCAAATGCTTACCGAAATTACATTACGGTTCGGCAAGCGTTTTCATTGCTTTTCGTATTCTAAAAGCAAATGTATGTTCCGTGGACGTTTGGCTAACCGGGACTAAAGCCTAATTCTACCTTTAGCATTACGTTGAACATGTTGCTTAATAGTTCAAAAGCGAAAGACATAAAATATGCAATAATAAAAAAGTACTGAAAGAGTCGCGGGGGATACTGTGGTATTTTTGAAATGAAAAAGTACTGAAAAAAGTACTAAAGTACTGAATTTTTATTTACTAGACGACGTTGTATACCAAATCATTCTAGGGAAACAGAAGAATAATTTCTCTTTTTCTTTTGTGTACATTGTGTTGCAACGCATATAAAATTATTGGGAAATTTTTAATGACCTAAAATTTGCTTCTAGACTTGTTGACGTTCCAATAATATTTCGTTTAGAAATGAGGAACAACAATCGAACAATAAAATAGGCCCAGTCACAATCAAATGCCAAATGAAATAAACGTGATTTGCTTTATTAAATCACGTTTATAACCTACACACACACTCTCTCTCTCTCTCTCCCCCACACTTAGTGGGCCACTGCACATGCTTATGATAAAATTAACCCACATCGTGCATATGCCAGAAGATATTTTTTAAAATTGTCACATAAAAACGGTCAGTAAGAAAAATTCTAAAGAATTTTGGAAATTTACAATTGAGTTCAACCACACACATACACACACTCAAGAGAAACTGAAACAAATTGCTTGATTGGTTTGTTTCTTAGTTATGCCAACCAGGTGGTAATTTTGTTATTTATTACGTACTTTTTTTTATTTTTAATTTTTATTCAGTTTTTTTTTCTGTAAGGTTTTTGTTTTTTTTTTTTGCCAATTTTTGTGTTTGCAATTTTTTGTGTTTTTTTTTTCGTTAATGAATTTTTATGTTCCATTAATCCAATTTGAAGGGCATTGTGGCTCATTGACTTTGACAATCGTACAAGGGTGTCCATAATTTGTGTGTATAAATAAATTTGCGTTTTTATTGGGGTCTCGTTTCTTTTCATTTCGTTTTTTTTTTAATTATTTTGCAAACTATCAATACCGTGGATCAATATTTGTTTGATGGTTTACACTGAAGAAAAATTTTTATTGAATAAACAAATAAAATAAGAAAAGGGAGGGAACAATTCAATTCAAGGAGGAATTCTAAGCATTTAATATAAAATAATATAAGCTAGGATGCGTGTTAAGTAAAGCAATCACTCGCACCTAGTATACCAACTTATTGGGTTAATTTAATGGGTATTTGAAAAGGTAAAAATGATGACATTTACTTGCACAATTGGCCCATTCGTCAGTATTACCCCCTAGTTCCTCTCACCACCTATGTAACGAGTTTTAATTTTATTCATCAGCGGCGCATCTTAGAGTATAACCTCTAATTCTAACGACATATTTCAGAAGCTTCTCTTGGCAATTTTATCACTCTCAATGTTGACAGGCCTGTGTCTGTTTGTGACAAGGAATTCCAATTTGTCGATTCTATGGTTATTAAGTTCAAATCCCAGGCCAAAACGAAAATATAGAAAATTTTTCCTCGGTGACTTCCTCTCAGCAGATTTCTGGCAATAACTCTGAGTGTTCATAAAATCGCCATGAAAAAGTTGCTCAAAAATCTGAAATCTGAATTCGACTTTAAACTGCATAAACCACAACAGCAGTGGTGTGAGAAGCTAGGCCGTAATCCTGACTAAAGGGTTGTAATGACCAATTATGTATGTATGTATGGCTATGTATGTATGGCCCAACCACCGTCTAATTACAAAGTTTTGCATTTCGGTTCGCAAGTCAATTAAATAAGTTTAGCTGATTATTCACAATGTCGTATATGTTCTGATTTAGGCTCAATCTCACTCGGTGGTCACTATAGGAAATTATAGAATATGGTGCTTAGGGGATTGAGAAGTGATAACTCGCATAAGGTAATTGTTTGGCGCATATTATGGTGCCATTGAAACATATTTTTTTTTTCTTAAATGACCCTGGAAGTACGATTACCGTCAATTCAAAGCACTGTGGCCGTATATTCATCGACCATTTTCTTGGTTTCTATGAATCGGAGTCGCCGTAGTTTTGGTAGTGTGTTGGCTGATTAGACATGAGGCCACGGTTCAAACCCCAGGTCGGACATCTCCAGTAAAACAAATCCCACAAATGGTTGCCATCTGTCATTGCCTAGCAATAGCTCTATCCGGGCAATAGTATTCGGTGAATAATTTTGCCAAAAGATCATCATTTCTGGAGATCAGTAGGATTTATTGAAGTCGCGATGAAAAATTTACGTGCGGCCACGTTTCAAACCCCAGGTTAGACATCTCCAGCGAAACAAAATCCAAAAACCAAATCTTCGGCGACTTCCGCCCAGCAGATGTCTGGAAAAAACTCTGAGGGAGTAAATAAAATTGTCATGAAAAAGTTTCTCAAAAACCTGTCGTTCGAAGTCGACCGTAAAACTGTAGGTCCCGCTACTCATGTATAAAATTAACACAAGCAACGTCAGTGGTGTGAGAAGCTAGGTCGTAATCCTGACTGAAGGGTTCTGACGACCCACTAAGTATGCACGTATGTATGAATCCTACAACTCGCCCGATTTTGGCTGGAAAAGTTTCCGGAAAGTTATACCTATTCACACGAGATCCAAGAGCGTCCAATGCACGTCGAAAAAGTCACATCATATTCTTAGGGCATTATGTTGGCCAGGCCATCACTACAGGCGGCGAGCACTTTGTCGAATATTACCAAATTCTTTTAGTTTAAATTTGCTGACCTACATACCAACGACATGTGGTTTGAACAGGACAACACTAAGTGCAACACAGCGCATGCCATATTGGATATTCTTTACGAATGATTTGTGGAAATGGTGTTCTCACATGAAAGTGATTTGAACTGGCTTTCGTTTGACTTTTTCTTGCGGGCTTTTCTTAAGTGGCAGGCATACGCGAGTAAGTCATAAACCACAACGGTTCATAAAGCCTATACAACCCATGCCACCGATAAAATTCACTCTGACAAGCTGTGACAGACATTTGCTTCCACACATAATGACATCAAGAAGGTCTTTCAAAAGAATAAAATATTTCGATGATATCTCACGTTTTGTTTTATTTAAATTTAAAGATAGGAAGTGCTATATTTAGTACAATTTTTCTTCAAGTGTTTTTGAAAAATGTTTTGAAATTGAACACATGTTTCGTATGAATTTGTTTTGTTAGTGTTTCTGTTAATTGTCAAACAATGTCAAATAGTTGAAGTTTATTATTGTGTTCATATTTCAGCATTTGGATATGTACTGTTATAACTCACACACACATACATACATACATTTGGTCATATCCACTAATACATGGGTATATGTACACTTCTTTGCCAATGATTTATGCGTTTTCCTACAAACATTTGACTTAATCGCTCGATTTATTTGACACTTTAATACACAACAACAACAAAGACAACAACAATAAAGTTTACATTTTTTAAATTCCATAGTGGTGTGTATCTATTTATTTAAAAACAAAAACAAAATAGCAACAACAGCAACAAAGCAAACGGCATTTGCGTAGCGCTATTGAAATTGATTTAAAATCTCATTAAACCATTGTCATGCGATTATCTAACGGTTTGATTCAAATAAAACTTTATTTGCATTTGTTGTATTTGTTTTTACTGTAAAGATGTTGTTTTTTCTTCTTTAACTTGTGATTTATAAATTGTGATTTCATAAAAATGCGTTCAGAATACGAAATTGATTTTTTTTTTCGTATTTTTCTTGATGATTTGTGCGTGAGTACGTGTGAGTTTTGCATATGAAATGGCAAATATTTGCCAGTAAAATGTGACAAAATAAAAAATAAAATTCCCTCATATAAATATTGCGACTCAATAGGCACATAAATAACATGGAATTGAACTTTAGTTTTAAACGAATGCCATCAATCCACCAAGAATTCCTCTTCAGCTGTTTTTTTTTCTTTTGAAAACTTTTATTCCAGTTTGCAATGGATTTAAATAAATTCTTTGAATATGAAAAGAAAGTCGAAGCAGTCTAGTAGGTATGTCGTTGGTTTTCTGACTTCCTACCAGCATTCTCCTGGCAAAAACTTTAAACGGTAGGACGTGGCACTCATGTATAATAATTAATACACACGACCTGGGTGGTGTGAGAAGGTAGGTGGCAATATTGACTAAAGCGTCTGGGTCCCTTACATCACCGCAGATCCTTCAGAAAAATGTCCCACATACTAGTCCTTACCCTCAAGACACAATTAAAAAACCCAACAAGATACAAAAAGCTTTCCTACTAAGTTTCAAGATACATTCTGTTGCCATCGAACATGAGTAATATTGTTAGCCCTGAAATTCTACATTCTCCGACTGATCATCTGATCCATCAGTCCTAAGCAGTGCCCCAGGAGAAGTTCAACAGAACCCACCATTCCATTCAGGAATTACTCCTCGCCTTCCCTTCAGCCTTCCCTTGCCAGATCATCTGCAATTTCATTTCATTTTTCCACACATAAGATTGCCACGGAACTCAAGATAGTACCACCCTTTGCCTGTTTAGAAACCTTGGAAGAACCCAATTTCAAGTTAAAACAATTCTCAGACTTGAAGACAACTTGATTATCTACATGGATAATCATCCCACCTCCATTTGCAATCCGTTTCCATATTAGCTCTGCCGTCCAAGTGACCGCAAACTGGATGTCCTGAAATACACTGAGCTTATCTGATAAGACAATACATAGGACAAGGTCCATATCATCTACGAAATAGAATCACGATTTAGTGTCAGCTTCTAACCATGTCAGCTAACCAACTAAGAAGACCACGCGACCTACGTCACGCTAATGATTCCTGTCGAGAGATATCACTGAGGACAGCTTGTTGAAGTCAAACTATATAGTCTGTGAAACCCGGACTCAGCTGCATAATCCTAAGGAACCTGGCATATCAACAACTTCTCTATCCTACCAAATCCTCCTTCAAAAAACCTCAAAGAATTTCTAATCCTGAAGCTACTACCTCCACCGAATATAATTCAAAAATCATCGTCAAATCATCTCCAAATTAAGTGTCCAAAGACACACATATTTGTACTCAAATCCACAATCTTCTTTCGACATGCGGTATCCACTGCCTCCCACCATACAATGCTACCATAGGACAGAAATGGTAGGACTAAAGAGTCGCATGAGTTTATACACGAGAATCTCTAAAAAGTTTAAAACGAAATTTAAAATAAAAATATTTAAGAAGACATCTTTGTAATGCAAATATTTTCATCAACATTTTTGTAATGTTTTCTCTTTAAAAGAGTTTTCTTTCATTTCTTTCTTCGTTTTATCTTTCCGCACAATTTTCGTTAAATTGAATTAAATTTTCCTTGGAAAAAGGAAAAAAGAAAAAAGAAATGAACAAACAATTATAATTCAACACGATTAAATATGCAGACACTGCTAAGCTTTAATTGTTCAAAATTACATCATAATTATTATGATGCTGCTGTTGCTGCTACTGCTATTGCTTTTATTTAATTCAGGTTTTATTTGCTTTAAAAAGAAATTTTCTCAGATTAAAATCTCAAAATCATTTGGGCCACAAAGCAAACCATGACAGGACAAAAGACACACACACACACACACACCTTCACAGTGTTGTAGTAAATGTGACTGGCCTTTAAATGCTTTCCATGATTGTATGTGTAACAGCCAATTGTAAATGGCAATAACAATAGCACCAGCATCAGCCGCAGTAACAGCAACACTGCGACCACTACCATCATAATTGGTGGCATAAAATGAAAGTGTATTAATGTAATCACTTGTAGAACATCATAATCCCCATTTGTTTGGTGGTGTTGAATGAAAATAAATTCTATGAAGATTATGATTGATCGGGGTCCACTTTTTCTATTTCTTTTTGGGTTTTTTTGCGAACGAAGTATTGAAGAAAAGAGTAATTCTCTTAAGCAGTAAAAGTTTTATTTCATAGAGTTGGCATTAAACGAAATCGTATATGTATTTTCAGGAATCTGTTGGGAGAATTGAAAAAAACGAAAGATTTTCAAAGTTAAACTGAAACTGATTTGCAGGAGCTTACGATAGACGGTAATAGTGGCTGTTATAATAGACTAACAAGCTATGTTATCACTGTACTTACTTGCTAACAGTACATAAGTCTTTTAGTATGGGACTTTCTAAGTCAATTTTTATAATCATATAAATCTCTGGTCAAATGAGCCCGATGTACCTCGTGGGGTCCTTGAATGTGTATACTAGTGGATCCAAAATGCGGAATATAGAGGATATAGTAGACTTTGGCTACTGAAATTTGACTTTCGAATAGGCTGCATTGTTTTCTATGCAGAGACATGACTATATTGAAAGCAATAATGTATGGGAGAACGGATTTTCCTTCTGAGAGGCAGTCGCCGGAGAAATATTTTTTCATATTTCGTTTTGAACGAGGTGTCTGAGCTGGGGTTTGAACTGTAGCCTCACGTCTGATGAGACAACACGCTACCATAGTTTGGTAGGTAGTATGTTGAGTTATCAGACCGACAGGCCACGATAAAAACGAAATATTAAGAAATATTTCTTCATCGACTTTCTCTCAGCAGATTTCTTGCAAAAACTCGGACAGTAAACTAAAATTGCCATGAAAAGTTTCTCAAAAATGATCTGCAGTTCGGAGCCGCCTTTAAACCTTAAACACAACATAACTGGTCTGAGAAGCTAGGTCGTACCCCTTACTGAAGGGCTGTAATGACCAATTACGTACGTATAAGAAATAAAAACCCAACGATTATTAGCGAACCGAATTTTGGCTAATGGGGTTTATTTTTATCAATGAATTGTGTTCGAAGGCAAAAATGACACATATGGAAAGGAGAAAATCCTCCAGCCATAAAAGAGACACCATTACATCCATAAAAATTGAGTCATGGTGACTCACTGGAAACAAAAATTCAGTCCCATAAAACTCAACGACAATTGTTTCTAGCAAAATGGCTTAACTTCACATACATAGTACATACATAGTAGTGAACAATTGTGTTATTGTTAGATAAATTTGATGACATTTGATGGCTATTAGAAGTGCTTGTGTTCGTTGGTAATTCAAAGCCTCTGGAATACTTTTTATGTGACTAAGTTATGCCACTGGTTTATGCCAAAAAAAACAGTTACTTTTGAAGCATCGGACGGCAATATGTATGCCACCATAGACACCATACGGTTAGATTTATTGGAAAAAAGAAAAAAATTGAATTCATCGAAGGGGCCATGTAGTAACTCGCAACCAAGGCGGACATACAGTCAAAGTAAAATACAATCAAAGTACAATACAATCAAAGTAGTATGTAGACTTTTTTCCCGGTTATTTATATCAAATTGAAAAAGGTGTTAAAGAGCTATTTTAGGCAGTTACCATTAAGTATTATTGAAGACAAAAACGAATATAAAAAAATGTAACCTAGAAATTTTTGAAAAAAAACAAGAAGCAGGAAAAAGTCTTCATACAGAGGAGTATGTAAATTTGGTTCTGTGACTGTATGCCGAACTACATTAAAAAAAAAATGCCATCTACCCGATTATGATAAAAAAAATGTATTCGAATAATATTTCTTAATCTCTTAAGAAACACCCGATATAAGAGCAATTTATTTGATCAAATTTCTCCGACAAATTTATAACCAAAATTTTTCGCATACGCATAATAATTTATGATTTATGCATAGAATTTCTGTACTTGAAATAGATTGATTGTTGATTTAATAATCGTAAATCTTTTTTTTTATTTATTTATTATCATAATTTGTTGTTTTTTCAAGAATAGTTTGAAAATATTCAGTATTTTTGTATTTTTTTATTTTCTTTTTTTATGTTATTTTATATTTATTAAATTTTTTCTATAAAATACGGACTATATTTGTTTATTATTGTTTATTATTTTTTGCAATTTTTGGTCGATTTAATTAACATTTTCGAAAACATTTTTTTATTTTACACTGCGTTGCCAAAAAAGTATATATTTGACATGATTTATAAGCATGGAATAATTTTTTTTATTATACACATAATTTTTTTTCAGTTAATTTTATTATATTTTAACAAAAATATTTTTAATATTTTTTAAGCAATTTTTTCCGGCTACCAAAACAATTTTTAATTAAAATTTTTAAGCACTTTTATGATCACATTTATAATAGTATTTTTCTTATAGGTTTTCAAAACTATTTTAACTTTTATTTTACATTTTTTCTTTATAAAAACATCTTCCGCCTTTGACAATACTAGCCACTGGTCATATACTAAGTTTGAAATGAAATTTGAGACTAGTCACACCAGTCAACAACACATTAACGTTTGTTTGCAATTATTTTCTTCAATATTTTCGCATTCATTGTTTAATAATGTTTTGTCGTCTTCTATCACAGACAAAAACAATATAAAAAAAGCAACACGCAAAATATATACAATTTAAAAAGGAAACAGGTGGAAAAATAAAAAAGAAAAAAAAATAATAACAACAAGCGAGCATAAATATAATAATAAAGTCAATAATAATATTTTTTTAAGACAATTTAGGGAATATCAGTTAAACGGCTAGCAACAATAATAGCAACAAACAGTGGCTAAAACGTTTTCAACACCAACAAGAAATTTTCAACGAAAATTGTTTTACATGGCATTTGCTTTTTTGCTCACGTACCAGGCATAGTAGTGACAACACAAAGATACAAACATGTCACAGGATGTTTGTTATTAAAACTGCCATGCCAAAAGGGTTTTCAAAGCGATTTAATTTTGTATCGGCAATGGAGAAAAAGTTTGTGAATCCCTTTTTTCTTGTCTTTTGTTTGTCCACCACCTGTACTGTTTGTTTATTTACCTTTAGGGAGAGGTTTCATTTGCTTAATGTTTATTACCAACCAGAAATATCGAATAACACAATTATACAACACGTTTAAAACCCTTGAAATTTTTTCAAATGTTAAGGAAAACCAAACAAGGCTTTATTTTATAGTTTAAAGAACTTTGAATATTTAAAAAAAAAGAAATAATTTTTTTTTAGAATTAATTGCTTAAGAATTAAAAAGAAAATGAAAAACATTTGGTCTGGCATTATAAAATTTCTTAAAATTCATTTACATTTTTCTTCTGCTTCTCTATGCAATTTTCAATTTTTATTATCAATATCCTGTTGTTTATTATGAGATTAACAAACCATGACAAATTTTCTTAGGAATTTCTATTGACTTTCCACAAATTGCTTAATAATTGCCAAGAGTTTTTGGTTGATTTTATGTACATACTTAAACACTCAATCACCACCATCACCACATGCTGTTTAACATTCAGTGGCTTATTAAAACAATCCCCCTGTGGCGTATAAGCAATCAGCCAAAATGTAATCATCATTATCATTAACACTCATACGCACCCATGTTCATGCAAAACATAAACAAACAATAAAATTCCAGCATCCTCTACTGACCGAACACTAACAGTTCAACATAGTTTTTGTTATTGTTTGGCTCTTTCACAACCATTTTCATTTGTTTTGCAATGACCTTCAATTTATTTATTTGGTGTGTGTTACTCTAAAGGCGTTACTCACTACCTCATTCGATTCTCTCTCTCTCACACACTTTTTTCCATGCTTGGGCTCTTTTATTTACAGTGCATAAGTAATTATAACAGCTTAAGCAACTCATTTCGCACGCACACATATAAATATTTTGTTAATGTTAATGTTTAGTTGTAGTAGAGATTGTTATAAGTGCTTTGCACTTACCCAATTACCCAGCAGGCACTCAAGTATATCTTGGTTGATAAGCAGATATAAATTTATGAAATATTTTGACTGCCAACATGATTTATGAAAGACTTGTAGTTTGAATTGGAATTGGGAGAAATTGATGATTAAAGTCCCAATTGTTTTAGCTTATTGTGTGTGAAATTAAACAAAAGAAATCAATTTCCTGAAAAAGTAAACATTGAAACGATGGAACTCTTTCTACATCATTGTCCAGTTTTGGATGCATGAGCTGACAATATTGTCTGAATTTAACAACATTATTTACCTCAGAGGAGTAGATTAGAAGATGTCGAATTCAGGGATCACATACATGTTACAATGAGCGCACAAAATACCGGCTAAGTTACATGGCGAAAAGGCATGAGACAGTCCATAATGAGATAATTATTCTTGTATTGAAGTCGCCTTAGTCTGGTAGGTAGTGTGCTGTCTTATTAGACATGAGGCTACGGTGCAAACTCAAACAAAAACGAAATACGAAAAAAATTTTCTGAAGTGACTTCCTCTCAGCAGATTTCTGGCAAAAACCCTGAGAAGAAATAGAATTGTCATGAAAAGTTTCTCAAAAATCAGAGTCGTTCGCAGTCGATTTTAAACTGTAGGACTCGCCATTCATGTATAAAATTAGGTTAGGTTAGGTTAGGTTAGAGGACGTATACTTGTCAATTAAGACAAGTACAATACCTGGAGGTCGAATTGACCCATTGTACGGAACGTCCTTAAAAAGGAAGGAAAAAAGAGGGGATAGGAAAAAGTGGAGAACGTATACAATTAATACGCACTTGTAATAAGTGGTGAGAGAAGCTAGGTCGTAATTCTGAATGACATAGAATAGGCATTTTCGCTACAAAAACCTGTTGATTCTGCTGTGAAGAAAAGTATTCATTAAAGCACTTGATCACTCTGTTGTCATTTGCTGACACTTTCATTGAAGATACCAGTCCACTTCCTTGATGCAATAAGTCTTGCTTTACGAAGAGATGTGCAGTAGATCAGCGGTGGTCAAAGTGCAAAAGACCCTGTTTATTAAAAACCCAACTTCAAAACATAAATTCAAGAGTATCCGCTTTCGAACCTTTGCGTGATAAGCTCCAGGATATTATCGGTCATTTATTTGCTATTAGTTTTACTTTGTATTCTAAGCTGAAGGATATTTTTGAAAGGATTCCACATATTTGCAGAAGTTGGTGAGACAATAACTACCGGATTAACTAAATCACATTTTTTGTTGTTTAAATTTATTTACATGGAGCCTTTAAATAACATTTTTTTAACATTTTTTAAAACACAGAAGTAATGGTCGAATGCTTTTTTGTTTAAGTTACTCCCTTAAAAATGCTTTCTTTGTTCCAATGTCTTCCACTGATAATCTCTGGGTGTTCTTAAAATATGATGAGGGTTTATTGTTCTGTTCGTTGTGATACTTTCCTTTGTTTAAAAATAATTTCGTTTTACAATTTAAAATGTTTTTAAATGCTTTTTATTAAAAAGAAAAAAATATATGCTTTAAATACGAAAACACAAGCAGAAAGAACTTCATTTAGAAGGTACAGCATAAAATATTTTCTTGCTTTCAAGAGGTTTGCTTGACTTGAACTTTTAAGAAAGGGTTTTTCCTTCAGTTTTATTTTATTTTTTGTTGTTTGTGTGTTTTTCTTGCTGTTTATATAATACAAAATGGTTTTAACGCACAAACGCTTTAACATTTTCAATTGCCTGTGACTGTCTTTAACCAGACGTGAAGATTTAAAAATGTCATGCTAAACACCAAAAAAAAGATGTGCGCTCATACCTAAATTTTACGTTTCCTTTGTTAATCCATTGGAAATTTTAAATCCATATTTACCCCGTAAAAATTTTCTTAAAGAAGACATATAATCCAGGCAGCTTGAAATTACAATAAAAAAGGGCAAAAAAAGAGTTCATAATAAAAGCAAAAATATGTTGAAATATATGTATGTATGTTTTAAAAGAGCACATTCTTTAATTATTTTTCTTCTCTCTAATTTAACATTTCTGTATAGAATTCATTCTATTAAATCTGCTTTTATTTTTATATTTAAAACATTGAGAAATTCCTTGAAAATTTTTGATGTATTATTTTACTGCGGTTGAGAGATTCATATTATTTTATAAGCATTATATGATTGTGTGTGTATTAGTGTAAATAAATATTCCACTTTTTTGAAAGTAACATTTAAATATTTACTTGAATTTTATTATGTGTGGTTTAAACAGAAAAGCCTCAAGTATATGTGTTTGAGTTACAAAATGTACTCGTTTTGTGGCTTGAAGGCATATTTTTTAAGCCAATCTAATGATTTAAAATGTTTAAAAATATTCTTTTAAATCAACATTTTTATTTAGTTTAGAATTGTACAATTTTTTAAACCACTGCATACATACATACATACATATGTACATAATTGGTCGTTACAACCCTTCAGTCAGAATTACGACCTAGCTTCTCACACCACTTCATACCCTATTCTAGGAAATCTTGAGTTTGCCGTTTGTTTACTTAGTCTTTTCGCACCCTAATCTATATGATGATACTTTTATTTTCTTATCATGCTTAGACCATGTCATTATGTACCAAATGCAATGTATTTTAAATGATCGGCTCTCGCACTTTTTGCAAATACTCCAATATTAGGGGATTAACGTAACTCCTTATAAAGAAACTAACGACGTCAAATCCCACCATCTTTGCGGCAAAATGAAATCACTCCGAAAGCCAAACATAAAATTACTTCTGCTAGAAATAGAGAAATATAGTCATAATCGATCGTGATGTATGGCCCATGATAATAACTCGTTGGAATCACATACCGTCCCCGCATCGTCCCCTCTTGTCACTCCTCTATTTTAGAGATTGATCCTGTGGCCCCACTGGATATCAATTATCTCCCTATGGAATACTGTTTTGACAGGGATTTCAACTTTCTGATCCTGAGCAGGAGCGATTGGACCCCTGACACGACCGTCCCCCCGGAACTCCTGGATGTATGTATATACCGACGGCTCCAAACTCGATGGCGGAGTGGGTAGCGGAGTCTACTCTGGGAAATTGGACTTGGACATTTCACTCCGGCTGCCGGACAATTGCAGCATGTTACAGGCGGAAACAATGTCCATCTACCGAGCCGCACAGTGGATCCTCGCATACGGTGTTCCTTTCACCCGCATCTCTGCCATAATTTCTCTGTCGAACGTTGCGAAAAATTCCAGGATCGTTAGGGAATGCCGCCGCTCCCTCAACCTTCTTTCTGGGCGCTTCAGTGTCACACTTGTCTGGGTCCCTGGACATTGTGACAATCTGGGAAACTGCAGAGCCGACAAGCTAGCCAGAGCTGGCGCACTACTTCCCGGAATCCTCTTCAATCAACGTGGGAATGCCACTTATCTCGTTCAAGCTGGCCATTGCGCGGAAATTCCTCCGAGACGCCAACCTATTCTGGATCAATGAGGAGTCCTGACCCACCGCTAGGCTCACTTGGCCCTCAATGGATAGAAGGCGCATCAACCAGTTACTTGGACTTGGTCGTAACATCATCTTGATCACAGTGGCCATGCTTACAGGTCGCTGTGTTATGGGTATACACGCAGAAAGAATGCGGCTCCTATTTAACGACTTCTGCCGTGGGTGCAGATCCGCTGAGGAAGAGGAGACTGTTATCCACTTTTGTTGTCAATGCTCATCTCTTGCGGGGTGCAGATATAGGTTATTTGGCTCTCCAACCCTTGTCAGCTTGACGGAGCTATCGTCCATTGATGTCAAAGATAAAGCCTCGTTTATCAAGCTTTCTGGCTGGTTCTCCAGCGTGGGGTAGTCGTGCTTTGAAATGTGTAGCCCTTGCGCTGACCAATTTCTCCCTCTTTGGTTCGGAGGAACTTGATCAGTACAGGGATTGCGTTCACTTGTTTCGTCACAACGGGCCGCTATGCATGCTCAAGTAAGCTTTTGGTGTGAAAGCTACCACACTAACCTAACATAACATACCGTCCATTATATGTATATTCTTTAATTGTAGGCTAGGCTAGGTTGGCTGAAATACGAGTACAGTGGCAAAATGACAGCACAGAGGCCATAATGCGTACCAAACAGCCACTTTTTCCATATGCAATGGTGTTTCTACAACCAATACTGTGTCCTCCACCCTCTTTTTTTTTTTTTTTTGAGGAAACATAATTTGCATTCAAAATAATTTCCTAGTAAAACTTGTTTTCATTATCCACATACGTTCTTATTATTTTTAGAATAAAATTTTTTTGTTTTATTATTATTCATGAACTTTAATGGAAATATGCAAAGCATAGCACAGCATATCTCTCACACCCCATACATACTTAATATGTATGTATATTCCTGTGTGTTTAGAACATTTTATTGAAGGCCATAGTTTTGTGTGTTTGAATTCTGCATAAAACATTAAACATTATGCCAACATATTGACACATAAAAACCAAAAACAAAAGCATGTTTGAACTGTAAAAGTTTATCCGACAAAGTTTTGCACAGTGGGTCGTAAAAATGCTGCTCAGTTCTAATAAATTTTCTACAGAATATTTATAAAATATTGAATTGCTTTGACAGTCTGCATTTAAATAACTTTTTATGTTCTTCCGCTCTAGTAGTTATGGCTGCAATCGTATACTGATTGTCTGCTGAAATAGATTTCTAAACACTGTCTGCTTGTGTCATTGTCCAACTGGTAGGGTGAGTTTTGTTGCCAACTGTTTTACTTAAAAAAAATTTAAGTGTGTTTGAATGAATGAATGAATGAATAAATAAACACAAAAAATGATGCTGAGTTAATTTGATATTCAAATGATTTCAAATGATTTATTATCAACAGTAATCAGTTTTAATTTAAAAAATATTGTATCAGGTTTAAAACCATGAAAATCAAATATTTAAATTGGATTATTATTAGCTTACAGAAAAAGAAAATTCAAATTCAACTCTGACTATTTTTGATTCACATTTGTGCTTTACTTCGTCTCTATGTTGCTTTCTATGAAATTATTTTGTAATACCATGCCAGCTACTGCCTTTTTCAAGGACTTCATTACCTTTCCTTGTGAAAAATCATCTCGAATGTATAACTTTTCTAGACGATAAGAATGCCTGAGTAATACATACATACA
This sequence comes from Sarcophaga carnaria, assembly GCA_958299815.1. Classification (NCBI taxonomy): domain Eukaryota; kingdom Metazoa; phylum Arthropoda; class Insecta; order Diptera; family Sarcophagidae; genus Sarcophaga; species Sarcophaga carnaria. Next base: position 20,081,410 of record OY283153.1, on the reverse strand, counting down.
TAATTGCTCATTACAACCCTTCAGTCAGAATTACGAACTAGCTTCTCACACCGCTTATGTTACGGAACCTACAGTTTAAAGTCAACTCTGGAAGACAGATTTTTAGAAAACTTTTCATGGAAATTTTATTTATTTTCAAATTATTTGCCAGAAATCTGCTGAGAGAAAGTTGCCGAAAAAATATTGTTTTTATTTTGTTTTGGTGGAGATGTCTGACCTGGGATTATAACTGCGGGTTCACGTTTAATAAGCCAACACAATACCTACTAGACTAGGGCGACTTCTATATGTAAGTATGAGTGAAAAATGCATTTCTTTCCATTTCCATTTAAATATGCTTGTATTGCTTAATTTTTGTGAGTGTATTTCTTTATTTATTAACACTTCAAAATACAGTACAAGATTTACAAGATGTTGTTTCCGAATGAATTGTCATAAAAAAATTGTTGATTTTCTTCTTAAAATGTAATTTCAAATGGAATTAAATATTTAATATTGTTGTTATTATTATTGTCGTTGTCGTTGCCATCTTTGAATGTATACACATTCAAACGTTCAAATGTAAAATTATTTCCAATTCTGTATTCATCAAGAAAATGTAGGAGACTTTGTCAAACTTTTCATAAATCTCTCATCTTACAAATTTCAATTTTAGATACAAAATTAAAGCAGAATAAATTTTTAATTTTTTAAAATTTCAATAACGACAACATATCCTGTATATGTACCCAACGTACTATTCATTACCTTATCCCCTGAGAATTATTCTACAAACATTTCAGGAAGCCGGTAATTTATTTTATATAAGAGACGGATAAGGTATTGAAAACAAAATCAACTGAGGTATGTTCGTAGAGCTCTCTAGTTATTGGACTATTAATCCCAGTAAGTTATCATAGAATACATATGTAAATACATAATTGGTCATTACAATCCTTCAGTCAGGATTCCAATCTAGCTTCTCACACCTCGTACGTTGTGTGTATTAATTTTCTACAGGAGTGGCTGGATATACAGTTTAAAGTCGACCGCGAACGACAGATTTTTGAGAAAAGTTTTCATGGTAATTTTATTTCACTCTCAGAGGTTTTGCCAGAAATCTGCTGAGAGGCAGATGCCGAAGAAATATTTTTTCATATTTTGTTTTGTTGGAGATGTCAGACCTGGGGTTTGAACCGTGGCCTCATGTCTAATAAGCTAAGGCACTGTCTACTAGATAACGGCGGCTTCACAGTATATGGCAACTAGTCTTCATCAAATCCACGCAGCCTTTACGGACCCAATTACTTCATTCTTAATTCTGAGCATGCGCTTTCTTAATGGGGTTCCTCATGTAGAGAACTCATCCGAATGCTCGTTGGTTGTACAATATCTGACTAATTCATGTGGTCTGAACCGTATAACCTTATGTATACAACTGACTATTAGTTGAGACTACGCCATTCCAAAATAATACACAATCGAACGGTTTCTGGCAATCTGTTGATCTCCTTCGCATTTTCTGCTCTACCCATTATTTTCTTTTTCCTTTCTAGAAATTTCATTCTCATGTCTAATAAGCCAACACACTGTCGATTAGACCACGGCGACCACTTAAACACGGCACTTCTAAAAACTTATTGGCCTTATACTGTAGAGCTCATTGCCATTGCAATAGTTTTAATTGTTAATTTTTTTTAAGCTTTTTCTCTTATGTGTAACTTTATACCACATTTCCAATTAATTTCAAGAATTAAGTACACTGTACGTCTGTTGAACGCGAGTTCATTAGCAATAATGAAAATATTACTCATACGCCAAAGTGCACAACAATATTTCTTAAATGCTTCAGCAAGTATTTTTAAACAAACTTAACTCTTCCAATAAGTATTTAAAGCAATTTGAGTTTTTTTCTTTGAATAAAAAAGGAAAAAAAATGATTTTTAAAAATAACACCGTGGAAAAATAAATCCCAATGCCAATGTAAATAAACTTCAGAGTCAAACTGTAAGTTTACCAGCAAAGTCGAAAAGGAAATTCAAAAAAAAACGTGAAAAATTACTACGAAATGATGTTCATTCTTTTGTTTTTGCTTTTCTTTAATAGCTTGTTTTGGATACTTTTGTCAGAAGCAAAGTCTTACAAGAAATTGAAAGCAAGTGGAAGGTAAAGCACGAATAAAGGGCTGCTGCTGCATGATTATAATACTTTTTGCCAATATTATTACAAAGACAAAAACAAACACAAAACTTAAGTTAGTTCTAACAAAACGTATCAAATGCAAAAGTTTAACCAAAATAAAGTAAAAACAGAGAGAAAAAAGTCGCAAAAAAAATGTTAAAAATTGCTTGCCATACTGTTTGTGTTGAGGTCAAAAACTTTTCAGAAAAACTTGTAATACAATAACGATAATAGGAATTTGATGAAGGAATAAAAAACTAAAAAAAACAAGAACAACAACAGCAAGACGAAGACATTAAGTTTTAAAGCAGCATAAAAAAAAAACTAAAACTGTATTAAGATGCTTGTCACAGCATATAGTAAACGCAGTCCAATGACACTATCTCTACACAAAGCAAAAACAAATGCAGTAAACCAAGAGGGTTGTAAGTTAAATTTACAGCAAAAAGGAAAAAAGAAAATTATAAAACATTATGCTAACTATACCAAGAACTTCTCACACTACTTACGTAATGGTGTAGAAATCGAAAACTTGCATATCTAACGCAAATGAATAACTTATCGAATTTAAGAAGAATTGTTATAAAAAAGAAAACACACCCAATTTCCCCTGTCTTTTTCTAATGCCTCCATACGCAAGTATCATAAGGGTTTGAAATTTTAGTGCAGCCATGCCATGATAACTCACAAAACAGTGTGGAAAACTTTATAGAAATTCCCTGGCATGCACATTGCATTATCAATATGGTTTTAAAAGCATTTTTTATATAACATGAGCTGCTCACATCGTGCTGTAGTAAAATTTATAGTTTTTCTTGTCTGTTTAAGTCATTAGAGAATGTAATTAAAGACGTTGCAAAACAATTTGAGACAATTGGGTTTTAACTTGATTTACAGTAAAAACGAGATGGCAAAGATGAATGAAATTTTGTTGCAACATATTCTGAGAATGAAATTTCTAGAAAGGACAAAGAAAATAATGGGTAGAGCAGGGAAATGCGAATGAGATTAAGAGATTACCAGAAACCATTTGATTGTGTATTATTTTGGAATGGCAAACTCTCTTAACCTAATAACAACTAATAGTCAGTTGTATACATAAGGTTATACGGTTCAGACCACATGAATTAGTCAGATATTGTATAACCATCGAGCATTCGGATGAGTTCTCTACATGAGGAACCCCATTAAGAAAGCCCTTGCTCAGAATTAAGAATGAAGTAATTGGGTCCGTAAAGGCTGCGTGGATTTAATGAAGACTAGTTGCCATATACTGTAAAGCCGCCGTTGTCTAGTAGACAGTGCCTTAGCTTATTAGACATGAGGCCACGGCTCAAACCCCAGGTTAGACATCTCTACCAAAACGCAATACGAAGAAATATTTCTTCGACGACTACCTCTCAGCAGATTTCTGGCAACAATTCTGAGAGTAAATCGGGTTCCCTACACGAGGAACCCCATTAAAAAAGCGCAAGCTCAGAATTAAGAACGAAGTAATTGGGTCCGTAAAAGCTGCGTGGTTTTAATGAAGACTAGTTGCCATATACTGTGAAGCCGCCGTTGTCTGGAAGACAGTGCGTTAGCTTATTAGACATGAGGTCACGGTTCAAACCCCAGGTCAGATCAGACATCTCCACCAAAACACAATACGAACAAAAATATTTCTTCGACGACTTCCTCTCAGCAGATTTCTGGCAACAATTCTGGGAGTAAAGAAATTACCAAAAAAAGTTTCTTAAAAATTCTGTAGGTCTCGCCACTCATGTAAAAAAATTAACACACACACGACATGAGTGCTATGCGGAGCTAGGTTCTAATCCTAACTGAATGGTTGTATGTACGTATGGACCCCTTCCTATCTTATTCGTTTACAATTTTTGCTTTGCTTTTTTTTAATTAAGCTTTTTCCGGCTAAGAAGGCGATAGGCTGTCGATTTGCTTCGATCATTGTTATCCAAACTTGACAACCTCACGATCTTCTGCATATCAGTTGTCCCAGATTACCTTAGTAATTTTATGTGGCTTTCAACACTGAACTGTAATAGAAGAAATGAATTATTGTAACACCCCAATGCACATCACTGCAGACCCTATAAGATTCATAATGCGGAAGGTCTAGTCTTCGCGTTTGAGCACCCATGGTTCATTTCAACAACCATACACAAGCCACACATACAGTGGTGGCCTTATAATTAGAAACGACTTAGCAACGTGTATGTTTGTTAATTTGTTTTACAGTTTTCACTGTGTGCCTGGTATCAAAGGCTTTGTTTGGAACACGTCTTACATACGTTTCTCCATCAGATTGGGACAAATTCAACTTAGATTCGTCACTCCAGAGAACTCAGTTCCAGAAACATCGTTTCTAATTATAAGGCCACCACTGTATATGAGTTCTAGTAACAACATTTGATCTCTTGTGATCATAAAGCTGCAATACATACCGTTTCCTAGATCCATCTAGCCTGCATCAAAATCAAGAATTTTAAGCCGTTGCAAAATATGAACTAAAACATCTAAGTTTACTGACTACCATGAAGTCAGCAAACATTTGTAGTGGAATATTCGTAATTTAAAAGGACTTAAACCTTCTGTTATCCAATCAGCAGTACTTAATGGCTACAACAATATTTAGAAAAAATCCGTTCTTAACATATGCTCAGGTTTCCTGCTTTATTTACTGGCTTTATTGACTACAGGCTTGTCTAAATAAAGTCTTTAAAACCGCTTGATACCCTTAAAACTCAATAAAATTTTGAAAATATTTTTTCAAGGACATGTTTTATAATGTCAATCAATCTACACATACGCAGTTTTATAACAAATATTGAAATCTGTGCAAACGTTTCACATGAACTTCATATTCTTCTTTCCTCTTTTTCTTGCTTTTATTTTTGTTTTAATGTGAAATGCTTAGATGTATGTGTATAGGCACTACAATGTTTGAATAAAACTTGATGTATGATTTAAAAGATTTTAGCATAACAACCTTGACTTTATCAAGCGTCAAGACAATCTCAAATAATATTCCAACAGCAATACCACACACAACCAAACATTTTCTTCACAGGGTAAGTGTGTGAGTGATTAAAATCATGTCGAAACACAAACAGCAGCAACAGTCAACATCTGTTTCCATCATCATCTCCGTCATATTTAACAGATTTATTGAGTTTTTCTTTAACGTTCTCAACATGCTACAGATTTTCTTCATTTCTAACCTGCTGCTACGTTTGTATCGGCTTGTCTTTTGTCTTTGTCAGCAGACAGACAGGCAAGTGGAGTCTATAAAATTGCACAGAAATTTTCTAAACCATTAAGCATTACAACTTGCTTCTGTTGCCGTATAGATTACTATTTAGTATTAAAGGTTGAATGGCAGATAGAGAGCAGGATGGATGACACGCATTAGGTAAGAAGGAAATTAATTTGTTGCAACATGAAAGCATTACTTACAGTTGAGCTTAGCAAGCAAATCATAATTCTTATAAATAAATAAATAAATAAAGAACTCTTACTCATTAAATTTAGTTGCAGAATTTTATTTTATTTTTTTATTATTATCCAGTGCAGTTTGGTTTTTCAACGATAAAAGAAAAATTATATGTGGTTCACTGACTGAAAATGTCTTTGAACTGTACACAGGCTACCAACGGGCAAACATTAAGGTGACTATTCTTTTCTAAAATTTCTTCTAAAAAAACGTTTTATTTTTCCTTCTATTTTTTTCAATTCTTACACTTCATAAACAAATATTTATTGAAACAATTTCTTCAAGTAAGGTTGGTTTTCAACAGTGTCCATGGGTCCATAGAACTTTGAACCATTATTTGCCGTTGCTGTTGAATTTAATTGAATACGATTTAGTAGAAGAATATAAAATTTTATTGCCATACTTTTCACAGTTAATAAATTGAAAATCGAATGTCAATTTTCTTTTCTTTTCACCTCACTCACTCACATTTATTGAAACGTACAGAATCTTTAACGGAGATAAGAAACAGAGAATGAAAATTTTTACAATCATTTTTAAATGTTTTTTGAACTTTCCACAAAGAAGTTTATAAAAAAGCAAACAAAATCAGCAAATACTAGAATTTGCTTTCAGCAACTAGGAGACCAAATGACTGCGACTTGTTGCAATGGATAGTTAGCAGAGCAAAAGTTTATTTTAATTTCGGTGACATTTTTTGTTAGGAGAACTATCTAGGGCTAGGTCATGTGTACTATTTGTAGGTAGTTTGGTAGGCTGGAGTGGTAGCTTTGATTATCAAGGCTCACTTGAGCACGCATAATGGGCCATTGTGATGCTACATGTAAACGCAGTCCCAGAACAGTTATATCTTCTAACCTCTACCGGTTACATTACATAACCATTCCCTAGACCCACCTAGCCTACGTCAATACACGTAGCAATTGATTTTAGTGTATCCGTACCAATTCTGTATCTAGCTTAGCAGCGACTAGGTTTCTGCCAACGCTCGTGTGATTAATCCTACGGCAAGGAATCTAACCTTCTTAATGTGCAATATTTTTATTGATTCCATCCGTACTGGTGTTATTTAAATACCCTCCGAAGCTGGTCAGTTGGACTATCCAAATATTTCTTTTTTATACCCTATCGACTGACTGACACTGCATTCACTCTTTTTCGCTATTAGCCTGATATAACAACCATCATTAGTTCCCGTAATTGGAACGTATTATAAAGATTTCAATGTAATCCCTACCATTCTGGAGCCAGTCCATCCAAGAGGTGTGATTAAAGATCTCTGCACAGACAATTTGTTACTTTTCCACCTACAGTTCATCAGAAAGTCAGTTAAAAAGTAGAGCCTATGCCAGAATTGTCAGAACCTCAACTGCAGAACTCTGTTTACTGCGATACAATTCTCCAGAATTGCCTGATAAACTAATGCTTCATACAAAAGCAAAATACTTTGTTACCCACAACGAAAATCTGGTTTTTAGAACACAAACAGATCCTATTGCTCGTCTAAATTTGTAGACTGGACTGTCCGCCTCAGGATACCTTGCCTAATTGCTTAGATACCATGTCACATTTAAGCTTTACTTCATTAAAATAAAGATGTTCCTTAAGGGAAAAGTTGGAGCTCAGTCCGTGCGCCGGTTTATTGCAAACTATTTGACAAACTCATATACGAACGCTTGCTAATAAAACAAAATTAATTAGGAAACGAAATACTTAACCTCAGCCATAAGGGACGCCGTTGCCCTAGATGCATCCTTCATTCATACATAATTAGTCATTACAACTATCTAGTCAGGATTACGGCCTAGTTTCTCACATCACTTATGTTGTGTGTGTTAATTCGAAGTAAGAGTTGTGTGGCCTACAGTTAAAAGTCGACGCCGAACGACAGATTTTTGAGAAACTTTTCGTGGCAATTAAATTTACTCCCAGCAGCAAATTTCCCAGAAAGCTGCTGAGAAGAAGTCGCCGAAGAAATATTTTTCCATATTTAGATTTTGATGTCTGACCTGGAGTTGAAACCGAGCTCTCACGTCTAATACTCAACTCACTACCTAATTGACTACGGCGACTTTTAGGGTATCCTATGGCTAATAAACTCCGCTCATCGAATTACTCACAAGTTCATGATTTGCTTTAAAAATTAAATACCCTAACTTGGGTATTTTCACTTTCCATTTTCAATCGAGCCGAATTAACATATGTTCACAGTGGCCTTACTGTATACAATTGATTCTGTTTAATAAACTTTTTATCATTAATTTATACCACCTAAGCGTATACGTAACATTTTAAATTATGCTTGTGGTTATTACTCATACGTTTAGGTTGTTGGTAGGGGTTTCTATTTCTATTACAGTAATCCCTCGATTTACGTCGCAGTTGGTCCCAAAAAAGGCAACGTAAATCGAAACGACGTAAATCGAATTTCATATTGCTCATACTACAAAGTAGTATGTTTTTAACAAGGAACTTAAAAAAGTTACAGTAATCCCTCCATTTACGTCTCGCAGTTGGTTCCAAAAAAAGCGACGTAAATCGAATGCCGACGCCAATTGAAGTTAGAGTGAACAAAAAATTTGACGATGTAAATCGAAACAACGTTTATCGAGGTGACGTAAATCGAAGGATTACTGTATTAACACGGCTTGTAATGGGAAAAAGTGTCATTTTCCTGTTGATATTTAAAAGAAAAATTGAAAATTTCTACATGTTGACATTGATTTGATGTGTTAAAGCATTAAACTATGGCACATGCAAACATTTGCAAAATTTAGTCGGTAGTTGGGTAAGAAATTATGCGAAAAAAGTTAATCTGTTTAATGATTATTTAAAGAGTGTTTTCATATCAGATTTGTGAAATTATGCTACTGAACGGCAACCTATAGTTGCTCTGTCTCAAGTTTCTAGAACTATTGCTCCACCCAAACCAAAGCTCCTGGCATTGATAAAAATCAGCTGCAATGCTAATGGCGATGACTTCTGTTTGCTTGAAAATAATTCTGCTCATTTTTAGTGCCATAATAAGTCCTCACTTAAGAGTCGTAATTCATTATTTTCATGAGAAATTTAATACGTGCAGTTGAAATCTTCGCGGAAGTAATTTTTCTTTAGTAATCAACCATTAGTATAAAATATTTCCTACTTAACACTGCTTAAATTGATCCAATTTTCCAGTGTTAGAAAGTTCATTTTTCAATTTAAATTATATTTTAAGCAAATTTGTTTTCAAATCTTTCAAAAAAAAATATATTTTATTTCGCAATTTGTCATAATCAGGGCAAGTCAATTAATTATCTGATCATTTCAAATTGCAACACGTACTTAACAACACGTACAAGTACATCCCTACAGGAAATCAAATATTAAAACAGAAGAGAAAGAAAGAAAAAAAAGATGGGAAACAACTTCACTTAACCACTTACCTGTGGTAACTTTTTGCCATTTTCCTTAATGTTTTCATTATAATTTTCCTCCTTAAGCACATTTATCACATCCTCATTGTCTTTCTCATCGTCCGCATCCTCTTCATCATAATCACTGCCATCAGAAACATTAAAGTCTTCATTAATGTCCTGTTGATGTTGATGTTGCTGATGCTGATGGCGTTGTGTTCTACGCCTCTCATGATCAATTACTAATTTTATAGGCTTCGTATGTCTAATGACTCCAGCAACACCACTATTATGACTACCATGACTACCATGACCATGACCATAATCATCCTCATCATCTTCATCACTTTCCTGATAGAAGACTGAAGATGTTGATGTTATGGTTGTACGACGTGATGGTAATCGCACCACTGCCGCTTGACTGCCAACAAAACAATTATGTTCGTCAGCATCTTCAGCATCATTAATGGCACCTCTTGATACGGGTGAATTGCCTGTATGATGGTGAGAAAGTAGATGTGCGTGGGGATGATGATGGTGGTCACCTTCTTGACTGGTTGTCAAATGTTTTCGTGCTATAAGAACAGCCGTATCGGCTGGCATTGTTGTACTGGTCGGTGTTAGGGGTGAAAAGAGACTGGTGCCATCTTCCATTTCATAAGATTCACTTGTAACTGGATTTGTATACACATCATCAATTCCAATGATATGATGACGTTGTTGTTGCTGATGCTGGTGTTGCTGTGCAGCTGTTGTTGTTCTTGATGGTGTTTGACTGCCAATGGCAGTGCCATAATGCTGATGCTGATGACTGGTTGAAGTGGTATAAGGATATGTGCTACCCAATGTTGAAGTTTTACAACTTTGTTGTGACGATGGTCCATTATTATGACGTATGGAGCGGTACATAGGACGGGAAAGGCTGAAAATGTGTAATCGTTAATGGAAAAAAGTTTAAAAAACAACAACAACAACAATTAATTGATATTAAAATGGAATGAAAGTTTTTATAAACAAGGAAATGATACATGCTTTGATTATATCTTCCAAGGAGAGATATCATACTTATGCATCTGCTGTCTTTGTCTTGTAAGGCAATTAAATCAACAATTACCTTTGAAATCTTTAGAGAAAGAATAAATTTCTTATGGGTACTTACTTATAACCATATTTGGGTGATTCAACTTCATTGCGACGTCTTGAAGACGACATCATAGAGTTGGCCCGATCTCCACGGGCAGCTGCCATCATATACGTCCACATGGCGACTCATGACACGAACACTTTAAACTATCAACAGCAGCTTTACGTTGTATACCTTTATATCGTAAACATAAGCACAGATATGTGGTCCAATCAGTAGGAGGACAAAGTCTAAACAAAATCGTTGTTTTTTTTTTTGTTTGTTATTTTCGTTAAATGTTGATAGGTTTTGTTAGTTAAATTAAATTATTTTTAAATATTTAAAATTTATTTGTATGAGTTTTGTTTTCCTTTTTCTTAACCTTTAACACGTTGTTTTATTAACACATCTGGGGTTTTAAATGTCTGAATTAAAGAAGAGAGAGAGAGAGAGTTTTAAATTATTATTAAAGTGTCTGCATATATTATTTGTTTGTATGTATTGGTATTTTTTACTACACTAACATCCGTTTTTCTCTTTAAATTTCTTTTCCGCCACTTCTCTACTTTGCTTTTAATGCATATTTATTTCGCTATACCAGGTTATCCAGTTAATGGTTTTAGCTGTCAGCTACTACACTTGAAGTCAACCCTATTTAGCTAAAGATTTGCCATTTCCGAATACGAATAACAACCGAAGAACACTCCCAAATAGTTAAAATTGACTACAAAAGCGGTAACTCAAACGTGGCCACATTTCAAACACTTGCAGGGTAATTATGGTTGTCATTATCGATCTCCTAGGCAATGAATTGACGAGTTGCCTTACTCCCACGCAAACTGGAAGAACAAACCTAAAAGGCTTCCTATTATAGCTGTGTAGAGACTGCCTAGTCTACTACTGTTTGATAAAATGAAGCGGGCAATTCATATATCAATTTTACTGGAATGTTTACTGCTATTAAGCCTACCTTACGCCTCATAATGGCGTAAACAAAATTGTTGAATATGAGAATCAAAGAAACCCGAAGTGATTTTGGCAAAGACATTTTAGTTGGAAAAACGTGACTGCTTTGTGCACTGTACAGTTCTGAAACGTATTTTTCGAAAATAATCACACGAGAAATATTACCGTCTATTCAGAGCATTGCATCAGTATGATAATCAACTAATATTGACCTTCAGTTGAAGATTATGAACAGAACGGTACAAATTAGTGATATGAGCCTAATATTCCGATAGATTTGGCTTCGATGCATGATAAGTGTTCTCAAAAAGTAATTTCACGTTACTATGACGTCAATTAGTCGACAACTGAATGGGATTTGGTCTTGTTGGATCTTTTTTGTGGGTTGCGTCAAACGAAAATCAACATTTGTTTGGTTATCGCTAGGATTCCAACCGAAATTTGCATAAAAGTGAACGAGACTAGTTCAAAAGTATTGCATTTTATACATGATGACAAAGGCGCAGAATTATTATGAAATAAAAGTTGATTAGAAATCAGTCCTTTATATGCCTGCTTTATTTAACCAAAAAAATGGACAGCCCTTTATACTCGTATACCCTTTCTACTTCGCTCTCTTTTATCTTTAAATTTTTATTTGTATTTTATTGTACGATATACCAACACACAAATGTTTGTACGAGTTTGTAACATTCGCTTACAGACTTGGAGTGTTTTTTGTTATTTTACAGAGACAAATACCATGACACTTACTCATATACTCGTATGTAATAATATTGTATATTGTGTACACCCACACAGTTTCTGTTTTTAAAATATTCTCTCTTATATTTATAATTTAGCTGGTCTCATTATCATTATCTTCATTATGATGCTTTTATTTATGTATTGAACTTTTGTTGTTTATTTATTCTTTACTTGACTTAAGCTGTTGATATTAAACAGCACACCGTTACCACATACGCATGCACTTAATTGATCATTGTTCATTAAGCTCTCTTCGTCTCTTTGTCGCTCTCTCCTTTAGTTAAACGTATTTAAAGAACTTATACGCAAGTGATTGTGTGTAAAATGTGTTTAAATTGTGATTTAAACGTTACAAACGGCCGCATTTTGTTGGTATCTTTAATACCTGTAATGGTAAATAAAATTAAAAAAATTAATTTAATTTTTTTTATAATCAGTTTGATTGACATGACATACATATGCGATAATAAATTACATAAAAAAGAGATGTAAAAAAATCACATACTCATATGCACAGACATTTACATGTGTATCATGCATAAATATTTAATCATTTACAATGTTTTTTTTAACGATGCACGATTTTCCATTTTTTTTTTTATTAAAATTGATTGATACGAACTTTATCTTGAATTTATAATTAAAACAGACCTCGTATCTCACCTACAGTGAGAGTTTTTTATTTTTTTTTTTTATTTCAAATACTGGTGTTATTAACCAAAAAACCCTAGGAGTATACCCGTAGCTTTAGGGTAAGTACATTAAGTCCTTGTCAAATAAACCATCTAGGAAGACACTAATTTCTATAGAGGATAACATCAACATACTCCTTACCGAGGTTCTCAATACATTTACTTCCAATCGGCTTATTTATACTGTCAAATGCCTCTACTATTCTCTGAAGTATAAAATTAAGTTGTCTTGCTAGGAGTCTTAAAAAAATAAATGTCCAGACATTATATTTTCTACAACCAACAATAGCTAATTCAAGATGAACATTCCATCAAAGGTAAAACGTTGAATACGGCGTTTTACTAGTCGAAGTCAACATGAATTATTATCCTCCAGTAACTTTCAGACAAATGTTTTTCGACATTTGATTCTGTATTGGTAGCCAAGTAGCTATTTTCGCCCTTCGATTGTTCATTACTATCTTCTCGTTAGTACGATGGTCTAGGAAAGAATTAAAGATCCGTAGTCCCTTTCCACGCGCGATGGTTACATAAATTCCAAGCCATCGAATATATGGAAATAAACTGGCTAACGAATTGGGCCTGCTAGGTCTGACTCATGCAAATGTTATATGCACTCAGTCTTTTAAAAGAGCTATTCTTACACACATACACACATAATTGGTCATAACAATCCCGCAGTCAGGACTACGTCTTAGTTTCTTACACCACTTATGTTGTGTATGTTAATTTTTATGCATGAGTGGCGGGACCTACAGTTTTAAAGTCGATTTCATATTACAGATTTTGAGAAACTTTTACTCACAGAGTTTTTGCCAGAAATCTGCTGAGAGGTAGTCTCCAAAGAAATTTTTGTTCATATTTCGTTTTGTTGGAGATATCTGACCTGGAGTTTCAATCGGGGCCTCATGTCTAATAAGCTAAGACACTACCCACCAGAATATGTGACTTCTTAAAGAGGTATTCTTGGAAAGAGTAATTTGCTGGTGGAAATCTATTGGATCTTTTTTGTAGGATCTTGGTACTTAATTCGATTCAATATTCTGAGAAGCGCTTTACTTCACTCATAGCTTATAACACAAAAGGCGTTTGTAGGCTGGCAGCTATTCTGATAGGATTTTTGACGATATCTCCGAGAGTTCATGATGATTTGACGCATGTGATCTTAATAAATGCCCAAAATCTGATGAAATGAAAGGCAGTTAATGGCAGTGTTCTGTGATTCGAGTAATTTGAACGTACAAAATAGTAACTCAAGATACAACTTTCCGGGCCGACGACCTACATCAACCAAGGTATCAAAATCAGATTCAATTGGGTATTAGGAGATTCAGAGGAGACATACATATATTAAGAAATATATACAATAAATGAGGTTCAATCCCTACATAAATCGGCAATAATTTCGAATATAAAAAATAAAAAAATCCTCCTTCATATAATACATCTAAAAGGTCTCCTGGCTTGCCACTAAAAATAATATCAAAAAACCCATACCATTGAGCAACAGTGGACTCAAAAATCGGTGAACAGAATGCTTGTAGTTCTAGACAATGACAGATGGCATCCACACAATTCTAGTATCTTGTAGAGTGGAACAATCGTCTATCTTGCTAGAAAGAACTGAATTCAAAAAAAAAAATAGTTGGAAAGTAGAGAAGATGCTGGCTATTGTCCCAAAGGAATAAAAATAAATAAATAAAACTCCTTTGGAAATTGGAAACAAAAGAAATAAAGGTGGAAAGAGGAAAAGTAAAACGGAATGTGCTGTAATGTGTACTTTTGTGTAGTACTTATCCTTCTGGTTGTACACATTCCTTTAAGCCAGTGGCCCATTCCTTAACTGAACTAATCATTTGTGCCACATTATTTTCCTTCCTCGACATATTCTTCGACTTTCAAGTTAAAGCTCTGTAGGTGCAAGGGAAATTCATAGATGCGTCTGGAAGGAAATACGATCCTTTTTAGCAATTTTGATAGCCAATCAATTCAATTTCTCATTTAATTAAAAAAAATACATTGACTTTTATTTTCAAACTGACATTTAACAATCCAATGATAATTTTATTTAAATTCTGACAATTTTAATTAAAATTTTTCCACAGTCAACAATAATATTTCTTTCAGTGTAAATAGCCTACAAACGATACGATTTAAATTTTCATATTTTAACCCTCACTCCCAACCACTTAAGCATACAACAATAATAGCTGAACAAACCAAACAAAACGACAGTTTAGACAAGTTAAATAAGCGCTTTTCGCAAATAAATTCGACTAAAAAATGGACTAAAGAGCAAGCTAAACTGGCAAATGACCAACAGCATAAATATTTCAAAAAGTCAACCAGAAAATATTCAAAAAACACTTTAGAAATTGAATAAAAACTAGAAACTAGAAACTAATAATTGAAAATCATGACAAAAAAACAAAATGAATCCTTGAAAAAGCTTTAAAACCATAAGCGATATGGAGGGGCTAAATGGGGGTGTAGGAGTCGTATGTAGACCCCAACGTTGGACAGCAAATTCTAATTTCATTTTCAATATTGTGTTTAACCACCGAACAAAATAGAAATTCAAAGAGAAGAGATTTTTTTATTTTCAAAAGTAAAGAAACATTAGCCAAGCAGTGGAATAAATGCGGTTGAAGAAACGACAAGAAAGGCAATGCAATGAGTTGTTAAGAAAACAAAATAATCAAGTAAAACAAATAAAAAAAATTGCTCTTCTCCCCGAAGCCACAATAATAACAAAGCAAAGTAGCAAGTTTGTGGCAAAACTTAAGCATTTTAAATCATCTTCTCCTTTTAAAGTCAAAATAAATAAAAGTAAAGAAAACTATACTCATACTTTTAAGTATGCAATCTCAAGAGTAAAATAATCATTATTTTAGACAAAGACATCGTCTGCTACTTTATTTTTTTTTTTTAACTTACATTCCCCCATCCTTTCCCTTTTTTGTAAGTTCAATTGGTTTTATATTCCACTTCAGTTTGAAAGGCATTGGCAGACAAAGGATGCAGGCAACAGAATAAAAAAAGAAAAAATAATGTGGCGTCAACCCAAAATAATTCAACTGCATTTCTGCAATCGAATAAATGAAGAAATTTAAAACATGTTTTCAATATTCTGCTCACACACACAGTGCATTATAAAATTTCTTATTGGACGTTGTTATATGGGTGACAGAAAATAAAAATAGGCAACCAACATTAATAACAGAATGAAAGAAATAAGAAATTTGTATGATTATTACAGCTTATGCATCTGGTTCTTGATATAATTCTTACGCCTGAGGAATATTACAATCCTGAAAGTACTTTTTGTGTATTTAAGTTTAAGTGAAGGGCCTTAGTAAACTTCCTGACATACGAGTACGAGTATATTCACTCCGGATTACGAACTACTTTTTCACACCACCTACGTTGCGTGTGTATGTTAATTTTATACATGAGTGGCGGAACCAACAGTTTAAAGACGACTCCGAACAAAAGATTTTTTATGAAACTTCATGGCAATTTTATTTACTCTCAGAGTTTTTTCCAGAAATCGTCTGAGAGGAATTCGCCGGAGAAATATTTTTTTTTATTTCATTTCATTTGGCCTCACGTCTAATAAGCCAACACACTACCTACTAGACTACGGCGACTACTTGTAAACAGTTATAAGTTCCCTTATTTCCTACAACAAGCATAGCGCCTCAGTATTCTTCCTGAACACTTCTACCCAATTCTTTCCACTGCATGTAGTCTTCAAGTATGTGCTGAGCAGAGAGTGTTATTCTAGTGTGTTGGCTTATTAGACGCGAAGCCAGGGTTCAAATCCCCGGTCAGACATCAAAACGGCAAAAACTCGGAGAGTAAATAAAATTGTCATGAAAAGTTTCTCAAAAATCTGTCGTTCAGAGTCGACTTTAAACTGTAGGTCCCGCCACTCATGTATAAAATTAACACACACAACATGAGTGGTCTTGAGAAGCTAGGCCATCATCCTGACTGAAGGGTTGTAATGGCCAATTATGTATGTATGTATGTTGGCTTGTCTTTTGCCAGAGAATCTGATTAGATACAGTTTTCGATAATATTGCAAAGACAGGGCTACACAACTCGTACATCTTTGGAATATTACAAGTTTTTGCATTAAATATTCCTAGTGAAATACGTAGGAATAGGGATTCAGTGCCAAAATATCTTGCGGCCATCTTATAAACGATTATCAATACCCATGCCCGATTCTCTGATTGTAGATATAATTCTCACCAGATAAAACAGTTCAGTGGCACTCTCTACTTCGTGTGTATGTATCCCATTCGTATCTACTTGTATTTTGATCCTCCCATTGAGGATACAATTCTCCCTGGTCAACATTGTCTATTTCGCTTGTTTCTATTACAAATCGCTTCCGGGGAGACGTATTAATTCGAAAAGTGTTGACTCCTGTTGATTTCGCTGCCAATGTAAAGCTTTTTAAATTCAATTTAAGATGCGAGAAACAATGTAGCAGAAGACATTCATATATTCGGTGCCACGATAGTCTAGTTGGTAGTGGGCTTGTTGTGTTCACGACACCTCTCGCTGTTTTTTTTTTATTGATTTGATACGTTTTTCTACAAATCAGTGTTGACTTTGTCGCAGAGTCTAACACATGCGCTTAAATTTTATTTTATTTTTTTTTCAATTTTTTTAAAATATTTATTCTATTAGTAGTCTGATATTTTTTAGGGTGTCCCATTTAATTCGTTTTTCAAAAACATCGGTTTATTAAAATGTTTCAAAACGAGACTTTAATTGTCTATAAGAGAACCTATGGCTTAAATGGTTACAAATTTCAAAATATTGCATCGCTTAAGGCTTAAGAGATCACTTATGTTATTATTATTAAACACGATACAAACACATTTTAAGGAACACCCTAAATTGCATACAACTGAAGCTGTAAATTCATGGAAATACTAAAGAAACTATGATAAAAATAGGAAAACTAATAAGTTTAACTGGAAAATGCACATTAAATTTGTCTGCAAAAGTTTTTTTTTCTTGCCAGCAATTTTATTAACAGACATACAAACCAATTGCAAACGAATGCAGTCGTCTGTTAAATAAAAACAAGAGAAGGAGGCAAGTTTTTTTCCATTGGAATACATTTATAGACTGACTGCATAATTTAAAATGGTTTTTTATTTAATTTTCTATTGATTATTCTATTCAACACACATAAGAAAAAGATGCCAGGATAATACATGAGAAACAAAAAAAAATATCCTTTTTACAACATCAGTGGAGAAGTTAATGGAAAAGTTAGAGGCGACGGTGGAAGTCCGCCTAAAAAATCATTTATTTTTTATTGTTATTGTTGTCTATTTCTGAATAGAATTTTTATGTTTTTTGTGAAACTATTGTCATTCTCATTTAAAATGCGGTTTCCACATTAAAAATCTGTTTTTCTGCCACAAGTATTCCTTTTCTTGCCTTCAGTATTTCTATTTATTTTTCTATTTAAAAATATTTCCTTAAAGCCCTTGTAAAGATCTTTTATTCCTTTAATTTACTTCCTTATAATTACATGTAAGACGTGCAAATGCCAAATGCCGCACAAGGTTTCTTGTCTTAGTTTCTTTTTGTTTTTTTTTTGTTTTCTTCCTGACATTTGAAATTACTTTCTACGAGTAAATATAAGCACAGGGCTACTACATTGTGGTCAATGTCGTTGGTGAATAAGAGAAATAGTTTTTAAAAGGAAAATAATTGTGAGAAATAGAAATTTAAACCGCTGATGTTATTTACGGCATTTTCTTTATGTTGCTTTTGTATTTTGCCTATAGTTTCTGGTACTTAGTCTATTCGAAATTTATAAAAAATGAAAGTAAGTAAAGTAAACGAAGTCGCCGTAGTCTAGTAGGCAGTGTGTTGGCTTATTAGACGAAAGGCCAAGGTTCAAACCCCAGGTCAAACATCAAAACGAAATATGAAAAAAAATATTTCTTCGGCGACTTTCAGATTTCTGGCAAAAATTCTAAGAGTAAATAAAATCGCCATGATCCAGTGAGCGCCATAAGTGAGTCATTTGTTCTTTAGTATAAAACAGTTTTGTTCTTAAGTATTAAAAAAGTTCCTTTATCATGAATTTTTGTTTTTGTTGTAACATTTTATAAGTAATAAATAAACGTTTTTATTTATTTATTCATTGATTACAATACAATTACAAATTATATTCTAATTATATACGAGCGGAGTAACTTAACTATATGCTCGATGTAGTCTCACAGAGCCGAGTCTCTCGTGGAAATCGAATCCACGACCCTCACGCTAACCACTAGACTACCAGGGCACCCAAATAAACGTTTTTGTTTTTGGAAATTTATTCGACTATTCTCATTTACTTTTCTCGCTACCCAAAGAAAATGAATTATTTCAGTGGTGTTTACTCACTTTTGGCGCTCAGTGTATGCATGTGAAAGTAAAAACTAAACTTTAAATCTGAAAAGAATGACAAACGTATGAATCTGTTTAATAAATAAAAATAAAAGAAAAATGTATACGGCACGTGTATTGTCCTGTTAACATTAACATGTCACCACATGTCTTTGGTTTGTTTGAAATAAAGTAAGGAATACGTGAATTAAATTTTTATTTGAAACACTATTTGAATTGGATTCAAATGAGCTGCCATTTCAGTACTCTATTTTTAATATATGTATGTATTGAAGTTGCCACAGTGTAGTAAGTATTGTGATGGCCTATTAGAAGTAAGGCCACGGTTCAAACACCAGGTCAGTCATGTCAAACAAAACAAAATATGAAAAAAAAATTTCTTTGGCAATTCCGTTCTCAGCAGATTTCTGACCAAAAACTCTGAAAATAAATAAAATTGCCATGAACAGGTGCTCAAAAATTTGTCGTTCAGAGTCGACTTTAAACTATAATGTCGACATTTATGGATAAAGTTAACTCACACAACATAAGTGGTGTGAGATGGTCAGTTGTAATCCTGACTGAAGGGTTGTAATGACCAATTAAGAATTAAGGAATTCGTATTGCAATAACTGGAGAGGAATATCACTGTGTTGTGTTGAAGTCGCCATAGTCAAGCAGGTAGTGTGTTGGCTTATTAGACGTAAAGCCCCAGGCCAGATATCAAGACAAAATACAAAAAGTATTTCTTCTGCGACTTCCTCTCAGCAGATTTCTGGCCAAAAACTCTGAAAATAAATAAAATTGCCATGAAAAGGTGCTCAAAAATTTGTCGTTCAGTGTCGACTTTAAACTGTAAGTCCCGCCACTTATGGATAAAATTAACACACACACTATAACTAATATATACTATATAACTGAAGGGTTGTAATGACCAATTGAGAATTAAGGAATTCGTATTGTAATAACTTGAGAGGGGTATTACTATGAATCACAGCAGTTTTATAAAGATCGTCTTCGAACGAATGCTTTGTAAACAAAGTAGCAAATATTGTGTGCTACTACAAGGAGCCATTTAAGGCAATTATAAATTATATCACAGGCTTACTGATATGCCAAACAAACTGAAAACCTTACTTAAGAATCCAATAGGCACAATCCTGAGACGACACTAACCAAAATTATCATGCTCGTCGGCATACACCAAGGTTACGAAATTGACTTGTTCTGAGCTCCCAACTATATCAACTATATTTTCCATAAGAAGCCTGTGTTTTGTAAGAACTTTTTTATGTTTTTCTAGTTCACTTCCTCTTATACTGGAGGTCTACTATGGTACACTGATAGCTCCTTACTCCTGCCATGTTGTGTGTGTTCATTTTATCATACAAGTGGCGGAATCTATATCTGAGCTCCCCAAATGTGTCAACTACATATATTTTCTAATAAGAAGCCTGTGTTTTGTGAGAACTTCTTTATGTTTTTAGAATCCACCTCCTCTTATACTAGAGGCCTACTATGGTACACTGATAGCTTCTTACACCTCCCATGTTGTGTGGGTCCATAGGCATCAAACGAAAGATTTGAAAAGGTTTGTCTAAGACTAAGAATTCTTTTTTCTTTTTTTTTTTTTTTGTTCAAGGTGTCTGAAGTGACATTTGAACTTGCGGGAGTTTCTCTACATATTCAACATAGTACCAGCTAGTGTACCTTGACCACCCAGAATGTAAACAAAATCTTGAGATCCCCTGTGTTTTTCAAGTAATCATTGGATGACAGCAAGATCCTCTAATAAGACTTGTATTCTTCTCATCCTCATTTTCGTGCTAAAATTAATAAAATACACACAATAAAATATCACAATATAAGATTTGTAAATTCCTTAAATACGTTCTCACTTTTTAAAACATTACGTGTGCTGAAATAAAACTTTCTTTCATTAAAAAAAGAAAAAAAATATAAAAATCTTGTAGATTTCCTCCAGGATATTTTGAATTCTTTTATGCCCACTAAAATGGAATTATTTTTGCTGTTGTTTCACTTCTTATTTTTCTTTCTGTGCATTGTTTCTTTAACACTTTATTTGAAATAAATCTCGCATTGAAATTTCAGTCTCCATCAACTCGTCTACGTGGAATACTTGATTCAGCATCCAACTACGTTTGCAGCTGACTGGTTGCAAATACACTTCCTGTGTGTGTAGAATTTTAAAGCCCCTGGCGGTTTAGAGGTGTTGCAACACACACATATACACATATATAGTGTAAGACAACACCTGAATGCCAAGGGCAGCATATCAGTAAAACTGTGTATGAAAGGATGCACTTAAACTATGTTTCATAAAACCACTATCAAGTATTGTAAAGCAGCAGTAGTGTAGTAGTGAGGAGAGAGGGAGAGAGGAAAAGAGAGAGAAAGTGTGTATTTGTTTCTGTGTTTGGAGGAATTAAACCAGCCATTCACAATTTAAATACAATCAGTAGTTTTCTGTGGTGGTTCTACTATTTTTTTTTTTTTTTTGTTGAAAAATTTATTTTTTTAGGATCAACTGCAGGTACAGGTATCAGTAGGTGAGGATATAGAAACGAATATCTGTGGACAGAAATAAAACCTGCTGTCTTTTATGGTGGCTGAGGTTTAGTTGTGTGAATACAAAATTAGTTTTTACAAACAAACCCGAAATAAAAGGAGGTAGAGAGAGAGGCGTTAAATAAGTAAGTACATGAACTAATACTTTCAAAATATTAAAATTTGTAAAGAGGTGCCCCCTATAACACTTTTTGTGACGTCAGTAAAAATATTAAATAAATATTAAATATTAAATATTTTTATTTCGATGCTACTATAGCCGGTTGTTGATATGTTTCCATTGAGCGTCTTGTACTGCCCTAGATACTATTTTGAGAGTTTACCGTATCACTTGTGTTGCAAAAGGGTACGTGGAACTTTAATCCATTTCAGCAGATTGAGGTAAATTGTAAGCGAATCTTTGGTTACCGTTCTACAGCATTAGTTTCTTTTAAAAGAAGTGATCAACTATCTTTTTTATTAACACAACGTCACAACTGCGTTCATCAAACGTAGTCGTCAATCGACCAATGCTTGATTGTCATAAATCTGTGAACATTCCCTATTGCCTGGTCCTACAGGCAAGTTCCAATATCCCATAGGATCCAATATCGAAGCTATTGATTCGAAAATCGAGAGCTTCAATCAAAATGGGATTTTTACCTCGAATCAAATATCGAAGTAACAGGAAAAGTCGTCCCTTGCCTGGATGACCGTACACTCTAGCATTCCACATTATAAAGACCAATAGTTTCATTGCATTAGAGCCTGCAACAAAGTCATTGATAGTAGCCTTAGCGGCATATCGAAAAAAAATCCGCTTATCCCAGTGAACCCAATATCGACAGACCTCTGCATTTTGCCAAACATGCTGATGTTCGTGGCTCTTTTCCCCGCTAGCCACTATATTTTCGCGCAGTGTTAGATCCAGCATAAATGCTTTGGCCTCTGTGCCCCGGCTACAATAGAATATTTCCATAGTCTTACCCAGAAAATTCTCAAAATTCTCTGAGAGGTTGATTATTAACACTCGGGTCTTTTTCTTCTTGGATTTGAGTTCAATATAAGACAAACGTCTATCGATCCAAATTAATCATCTTTGTCTTAATAGACCGATTTTTATTTTCTGTTTTTGTATATTATGTTGCCGTAGCAACTGGCGGAGGGTCCTTAGAGTGCACAGATTATTATATATAGGTCTGAGCAACAAAACCTGAAATGCAGAGCTCTAAGAGGCAGATATTACTAGTGTAGGTTGGATTATTTTCACTTCAACCTTTATTTTTAAATTTCATGGCTGCTCCTACATACATAATTGGCCGTTACATTGGCCTTCAGTCAGGATTACGACCTAGCTTCTAACACCACTTATGTTGTGTGCGTTAATTTTATACGTAAGATGGCGGGACCTACAGTTTAAAGCGATTCCGAATAACAAATTTTCGAGAAACTTTTTCATGGCAATTTTGTTCACTCTCAGCGTTTTTGTCAGAAATCTGCTGAGGAGAAGTCGCCGAAGAAATATTTGTTCGTATTTTGTTTTGTTCGAGATGTCTGACGTGTGATTTTTACCGTGTCCTTATGGTCTAATAAACCAACACACTACCTACTACACTACGACGACTTTTGCGTATTAAAGAGAGACATTTAGCTCGTCACAGTGAACCCAATGTTTACCGATTTCTGCATTACGCCAAGCATGCTGATGTTCGCAGCTCTTTTCACTGCTGTTCACTATATTTTTGCTCTCTGTTAAGTCCAGAATAAACGCTTTAGCCTCTAACCCCAGCGTCAATAGAATATTTCCAATATCTTGCCCAGAAAATTCTCAACATTCTCTAAAAGGTTGCACGTTTGAGTTGAATACGGCAACTGGCGGGGGGTTATAAGAACCCCCATATTATTATTTATAGGCCTGCTGCCACAATTGAGAAGCAAAATCTGCCTTTAGTTTTACATTTCATGGCTGTTCCTATTCTACTAAATTCCTCCAGTTATTTAATCAACAATAAATGATGAGTATCTCTAGACAACAGCTATAAAAAGATCAAGCCTATTACAATTAATTTTTCTCTGTCTGGCCAATAATTTCATCTTAACAAGAATGGCAAAACGAGCAACATCAATCACATCATTTAAGCTGCTCGTTGTTACTTAACAAGAACAATAGCCACCACTTTTTGCCTTTGTCTTCACATAATTTCATAAAACTTCTTAAAAAAAAAACAAAATAGAAACAGAGACGAAAACGATCATAAACCCATCTTTATAATACATATACTCATTCATACTCATGTCTGTAAGTCAATCATTTTGTCAATCATTTTTATTTACGCTTGCCATTATCCTTTATATCGAATAAATTGAGCTTTTTTTCCTAAGCTATGCTATGCTCTTTAGCAATAGCAACCATCAACAACAACAAAAACTATTATAGAGTTACAGCAATAGTAAGAGAATATAATTTTTAATAAAAAGCCACACTGTGTATACCATACATACATACATAAGTGTTAGATGATGCCTCGTTGGTTGGCTGGTTGGTTTGTTGGCTGATTGTTGGGCTAAAATACAACACAATGTAGTTTTATTTTTATTGTTATTGTAGAAGATTTTACCCACAGGACATGATTTTATGGTTACACATTCGCACTGCAATAAAAAAACAGTTTTTTTACGCCCTGACTGCGACGGGTAGGTAAAGGCAACAGAACACACTCTCGTATATTCTCACATCCTTAACCATGTATTTCAACAAGAAATTATGAAAACATTTACTCGCCACTAAAGCTCTAACAACTACAATAACAACAACCACAACAGGATCAAATAAAACGAAATAAAAAGTATGTTTTATACAAAAAAGAAAAAAAAATGAAATAAATTTGATAAAAAAAAGAGGGAAGTAAATTACATACTTATGCGAATACAAATACGATTACATATAGAAAAAACACTCACACACATATTAAGAAAAAAATACAGTGAATGCCAGGGAAAATGGTAAAGTAAAGACCAAGCAAATATACCACAATAAGAAATTCAATTTATTTGTACTCTATTAATGCCAGGAATAAATTCCACTTACGTTATCTCTATTTGGAAACATTGTATATCCTATTATGTTAATTGAAAATGCTAAGCATTTGTATGATATTTATTGCTGTGCACTGTATACAATTTATGAAAATTTATATAAATTTTGTAAACGTTATGAACTTATTCACACTCTTCACAATCAAACACTTATTTACAGACACCCACGCATGCATTTCTCTACATATGTACATATGTATATGTACATATGCATACATACATATGTATACTCATACTTTTGTATGAAAAAAAAACACAACAGAGCAATGAACGTACTCGTGTTCATACATGTCACCTCTCATTAAGCCTCATTCAGTTTGTTTTCAGGATTTGAATGCCGTGTCAACGCAGTGAGTGTAGAAAATGTGTTGAAGCACTTTAAATAATATGTTGTATTTGCAAAAGAAAACAAAAAAACATTTTTTTTTCTTTTTTTAATTCATTCTTACCCTACAGATGTAGTTAATACAAGTACAATACAATACTAAATATTCTTTAGAAAGTGCTCTTATTCCCAAAAACCATTAAAGATGGAAGTTTTTTAATCGAATTGTGAAAATTTATAAAAGAATTCCATGAAATTTTAATAAATTTTTGATCCTCTTTCTCTCTCAAGGACCAGTGTACTGTTACGATCGCTATGTGTTTCCTAGGATGAATTCAGCGTAGATTTAACAGAAATCTTGAACCCCGTGTTCCCTTAAAGATACACTTTTGTTTGGTTCTTTCCCATATTTTCTTAGTGAATGAGAAAAGTATGAGCGACAGAATTCGATCGAATCAGATTCAGCAGATGCGAAAAGGTTTTATATCCGACTTGATTGGGTGATGAGTGGAACACACGCAACATAAGTGGTGTGAGAAACTAGGACGTTGTACAATTGGTCAATTCGACCTCCGGGTACTGTACTTCTTCATTGATAAGTACACGTCCTCTAACCTAACCTAACCTAACCTTGTTGAGTGATCTTGGTTCTTCTTAGAGTGTAACACCTGAATCGAAAGCGACTTCTAGTATAGTGCAGTCAACGGGGGGAGAACAAAATCAACAGTAACTAAGGTTTTAACATAACCAAAGTTTCTGGACTTTCAAGACTTTGTAGCACTCTACTTACAAAGGAAATTAAAAATATCGAAATGATGGAATATTCTTTATGTCATATCCTAGCTTTCATGGGCTCGAGATATTAATATTTTAATAGCAAAAACATACCAAATAAAACTGTTTAACTGGCCATTTTGTTGAAGCTACAGTCTGTTTTGCCACATAACAATGGATGGATAGGCATTGCCCATAGACAACGACTTGTTTTCACTGAACAGGCTTTGGCCCCAAATTTTTATCGAAAAATCTTGTTTAACGATGAGGCCCATTTCTGATATGAATGGATACGTGAGCAAACTAATTCATATAAAATCTAAGAGCATCTCAAAAAAGTAACTGTTTGGTGAGGATTTTTGACTGGCGACGTCATCGATACATATTTTTTGTGTTGAGAACGAAGTGAACCAGGCCATCACTGTCAATGACAATGGATGATTATCAACTTACAACTTATTTGCCTACATCGGATAACCTGGACACTAACGGCATGTGATTTGAGAAAGACAGCCACAGTGGATATATTACACGAACAATTTGTGGGCATGCTCATCTCATGTAGAGGTAATGTGAACTGGCCATCGAGATCGTGCAATTTGACCCCGATAGACTTTTTCTTATGAGGTTTTCTTAAGTCGCAGTTGTATGCAAAGTAGCCACAAACTATAACTTTTCTCAAAGCCAATATATCGCAGGCTATCGATTAAATTCAACCTGAATTATGTGCCGTGGAAAATTCGACATTTCGCATACGCTGAAGCCAGAGAAGCCGGGGCAAACATTTCTTTCAAATTAATAAAAAATTTCACATACTTTTTTCATTTAAATTTAAAGATAGGAAGCGCTATTGCGACAATGCATGAATGCGTTTTAGGAGTTTAAAAACATACTCAATATTAGTTATGAGCTAACTTTTGTTCATGCAAGATGTCACAGTAGTCTAGCAGGTAGTGTGTTGGCTTATTAGACGTGAAGCCTCGGTTCCAACCGCAGGTCAAATATACCGAACAAAACAAAAGATGATAAATCTGAGAGTTAATAAAATTGCCATGAAAAGCTTCTCTAAAAATCAGTAGTTTGGAAAAGATTTTTAACTATAGATCCCGCCACTCATGTATAAAATTACCACACACAGCATAGTTAGTGTGAGAAGCTAGGTCGTAAGCCTGACTAAAGGGTTGTAATGACCAATTATGTATGGAATGCGATCACAGTGTCAAGTTTCGGCATTAAAAACTCATAAACATTTAAAGTAAAATATTTAAAATCGTTGAAAAAGCAAGCAAGCAATTCAATTCAGTTAACAAAACAAATCCAACTCTTGTTAACAAACGATTAAACAAAATTGTTTGAGACTTCCGTCAAAAACTTCCATAAAGAAAACACAGTTTGTTTATCTAAAAACGGAAAATTAAATAAAAAATAAATTTCCTTCTCAAGTTTCCGCCAAAACAAAAAAAAAATTTAAATGCAAGACAAACTTTTTTACGCGTTGCTGTATTCAAAGTGAAAAAGAGAAGGAAGGAAAACATTTTTTATTAAAGAAATCAGCAGCAGCAGTAGTTGTAAGCAGCAGTTTGCAAAATCCGAACCCAACAAAATTAAACAAATGATAACAATTATGCAATGCAATATAATTATTTATTAAAATATTTCGTAATCATTCCGTTGAGAATGATTTCCTTTTCTTTCCAAAAACAAAAAAAAGAGAAACATTTTCTGCAAATCATTCATTTGCATTAATTTATTTGCCAATGGCGTCTCTAAACAAATCAAAATTTTCTTTTCGTTTTATTATAATTATTCCTCCCTCCATTGTTTCATTTTCTTGCTGCTTTTCTCTTTTGTTATTCATTTTTCCTTTTCAATTGTTATTTATTTTGTATTATTTATGAGAAAATTTTGCAAATGAAATTGATTAATGGTTTATAGTTGTATTCCTACTTCCCCTTGGTTTTTGTATACACTTAAGAGTTTATGGTCTAATCTATTGGAAATAAAACAGACCGCATATGTCCCTTGCATACAGTATTTATTTTACAGGCTAATTTATGGCCTTACTTGATGGATTTATTTGGCTTTCAAGGAAATGAATTTAAAGATTTGCGTAACAAATTTCCTTTGTAAGATTTAAGTCTTTTTAGGCACTGGATTTCTTAAAAGAATACCATTTTTGTGAAGAGGATTTAAAAGGAAATCAAATTGTTTTAAAATCTTTTACAAATAAAAATATTCCAAGACTTCTTTGCCTCCATTACCGAGATTTGCTTTAAAAATTTCCAATAGTTTTCCTAATGGCCGGCCATTCATTATGGCATAATGTTCTGTCACATGCCCCACCATTGTGCTGAGTTGTTCTTTGTGGCAGAAACGTAATTATTTATTGAAAACGATTTCAAATGTTTTACGTGACATTTTCTTTACTTCTTTAAAGACACATAAATTCTCTTATGAATTTAAGAGAAAGAAAATATAAGAAAGAAGATACCAAGAAATAGACAAGATATTGTCTAGGTTAGGATGTCTGGCTCTACACAATTTATTATAATTTTGCACTTTCGATTTATTACAAGGGATTCTGTAATACCAAACAATATTATGAAAAGGGTTAAAATATGCAAATATTGGCAACACACAAAACGTGCTGTAATATTCTGTATTACAAAATAAGAAAAAGGTTTTCTTACATCATATGCATTTTGCTTGAATATTTTTATTAATTTTTCAAATCTTTATTAGGTCTTCAAATCTTTTTTAAATTTAAATAATTTATTTCAAATATTAAGATTATTTGCCGTGGTCTAGTAGGTAGTGTCAGGTCAGCAATCTCCAACAGAACGAAATATTAAAAAATATTTCTTTGGCGACTTGCTTTTAGCAAAAACTCTGAGAGTAAAAATAAAATTGCCATGAAAAACGAGTCGATTTTTAACTGTAGGTCTCACCACTCATGTATAAAATTAACACACACAACATAAGTGGTGTGAGAAGCTAGGTTGTAATCCTGACTGAAGAGTTGTAATGACCAATTATGTGTGTATGCGTGTATTAAGAAATTTTGAATTTTTCATACCAAAAACAACATATTTGGAAGCCTTTAATAGGAGTGTTTATAAACAGGCTTTTTGTAGACCACACTACATTATCTGCCATACACATCTTTTGAG
The DNA here is from genome assembly GCA_958299815.1 of Sarcophaga carnaria. Classification (NCBI taxonomy): domain Eukaryota; kingdom Metazoa; phylum Arthropoda; class Insecta; order Diptera; family Sarcophagidae; genus Sarcophaga; species Sarcophaga carnaria. The sequence goes on along the minus strand of OY283153.1, from coordinate 20,052,490 downwards.
GCAGCATATGGAAAGTGCAGCATCAAAGGAACGGACGTAGCAACTATAAAGCTTCGGGAAAATCGCTTCATTCAGAACCAAAAAAAAAATATTGCCTATTGAACTGCCCTAGGAAATAATGAAAGACGATTTTGTTGAAGAAGTCGCAGTGGTGTAGTAGGTAGTGTGTTGGCTTACTATTCGTAAAGCCCGGGTTCGTATCCCAGGTCAGACATCAAAAATGAAATATGAAAAAAAATATTTCTTCGGCGACTTCCTCTCAGCAGATTTCTGGCAAAAACTCTGAGAGTAAAATAAACCTGCCATGAAAAAGTTTCTCAAAATTCTGTCGTTCGGAGTCGACGTTAAACTGTAGGTCCCGCCACTCACGTATAAAATGAACGCACACAACATGAGTGAGAAGCTAGGCCGTAATCCTGACTGAAGGGTTGTAATGGCCAATTATGTATGTATGTATGATTTTGTTTCCTTAAATTACAGCTGCAGCTTCATAGAAAATATTATTTCAATAATGGGTATTTGCGTGCAGTGACAACTAAATACAATTAACAATTCAAAGCCCAAGCTAATCATCGATTATCGTAATCATCGACATGGTCCTAATCTCATTTCGATCACAGTGTCCATTGCGTTATAGGAAGACACGCAGGAAAACTGCAACTCCCATCAAACGACTTCTGTCGTGGGTGTAGATCTGCTGAAGAGGGGGAAACTGTCTTACACTTCCTTTGTCAATGCCCATCTCTTGCGAGTTTCAGATTTAAGTTATTTGACTTTCCAATCCTTGTCAGCTTAACCGAACTATCATCTATTGATTTCATGGATACAGTTTCGCTTATAAAACTTCCAAGCTGGTTTCCAGCTTAGAGGAGTCACGCTTTCAGTATGCAGCCCTTGCGCTTACTAACTTCTTCCCTAGTTTGGAGGAATTCGATCAGTACATGAACTGCGATTACCCGTGGCGTCACAACGGGCCACTATGCGTGCTCGAGAGAGCTTTGGTAATCAAAGCTACCACTTCCATCTAACCTAACCTAACATAATACTCCTACTACTTGGGCTTTTCATCATTACAACCCTTCCGCCAGGATTGCTATGTAGCTTCGCACACCGCTTATGTTGTGTGTGTTAATTAACTCCGAACAGCAGATTTTTTTGAGAAACCTTTCATGGCAATTTTATATTTACTCTCAGAGTTTTTGCTAGAAATCTCCTGATAGGAAGTCGCCAAAGGTATATTTTTTGTATTTCATTTTGAAGATGGCTTGACCTGGGGTTTGAACCGAAGCCTCCCGTCTAATAAGCCGACACATCGCCTGCTAGACTACGGCGATTTCATGGTGCTTGGAGCACTCATATAATTAAGCAAAAAATAAAAGCCGCCAATCAATCATGTGGCCACCTTAACTTTGTAAGGCAATACTCACACATCTCTGACAATACAAAAATAAAAATATTCAATGCCTGTGACGACATTCACACTTTTGTGGGGTTTTAAGCTTTAGGGTTTAGGGTTTAAAGGACCTAACTGGCACCATTATCTCCAACCACAGTCTCTGTTGAGGAGTAAAACAATATCCAATAAAACTAAAATCCTTAGAAAAAACGTGCAGTTGCGAAAGTAAGATGGTGAAATAAGAAAAAGAGAACAGAGCTTGCAGAAAGATAGAGAACAAGTTCAGCTAACACTCCTTTGGATACAATAACACTCACCTAGAGAAGTAGACTACAGCACACAACAAGAGTGGGAATTAGCACAAGGCACTAGAATAGGGCAGATATCGATAGAATCGATAGGATAATGGCCCTATTATCCTTACAATATCCTAAGAAAACAATAGAAGGTTATATATCATATCCTCTCCACAATGAAAGTGGAAATCGTTTGATTCAGAAGTGCTGTATGCACAGCAGTTTAGTAGGTATTGTGTTAGCTTATTAGATAAGAGCTTGTGAGCCTAAGCTGAGGACATCACGAAAAAAAATTTTAAGAAAATATTTCTTGCGGCAATCTCTTCTCAGCAGTCTTCTGGCATAAGCACTTAGATTTAATAATTACCATGAATAACCCTTCAAATTTTCTGTTTGGAGTCAAGTAAAATTAACACACACAACATGGGTGGTGGCAGAAGCTAGGTGGTAATCCTGACTAGAGAGTTGTAAACATCAATTAAACATCTAAAGCCCTGCCAGTGCACACACAACAGTCAATGCAAACAGATATACACCGAACAGTTTATCAAAGACCATAATTGGTAGGTGCAATACATTGACATAAGGTCCCCACAATAAACTGATACCCCTCATTTATTTGTGGGTATATGTAAGTAGCACACTCAACATAAGTGGTGTGAGAAGCTAGGTCGTAATCCTATCTGAAAGGTTGTAATGACCAATTATGTATGTACATATGTATGTGTGTATATAGTAGGTATTGACGTGCTATATTCTAAATGAAAAAAATGCGTCAAAAGAAGCGTAAATCCTTAACAGTTTTTACCAAGATGTGATGGCTTGTCACTGTGCTTTTCTAAAAAAAAAACAAAATAAAAAACGGAGTAAAAACGGAGTAAAACTTCTCCCAAATGGTTTTGCCTTGATATAAAAATGCAACATTGAAGCCTGCAAATACACTTTCTGTAACCAATCACATGCCCTGCAATGAGACGCCAGTGATTTTATTTAAAAATTTTTAAAATAATAATTGACCCTGTCTAGGAGAAAAATATTTTTCTTGCTTCTTTATTTCTTGGCCACTATAAAAAAAAGAAAAACTGTTTACAAGACAAAAGGATCCAAGCTAAAGTAGCTTGACCTGATTTCTTGACCTTTTATGTCATAAGCACCTTCATAAAGTCAATTAAACCAAATCTAGAAGAAGAAAAAAAATACCCTCTTTGTGTATTTGCCAAAATAGGAAAACAGAAGACAATTATACGCTTACATGTGGAGGGAGGGGGACCATTTATTATATTTTTGTTTTATTTTCTATATATGTGGACGTATGGCTACAAATGACAGATGTTTGTTTACTAATAAAATACGGAATGGCGTATGAACGACATACAATTTACTGCAAATAAAATCACAATTTTAAAAACACTTTCAAAAAATAACACTTAAAATGATGACATAAAGAATTTTTTGACAACCTCCTATACGTTACATATGATTGAAACAAATAAACTAAGCGAGGGTAGTAAGGCAAGTTTTAAGAAAGAGTATGAGTGCTTGTAAAGTATTCTTAAACAACTTAAGGAGGAGTCCTCGTATATAAATAATTATTGTTTGTACTTATAGTGACAGTATCTATGACATGACATTTAATTCAATTCCATTTTTTTGTTTGGTACCATATTTTCACTGTCTTTTTGTGTTCACTGTGTGCTATTCAGATACCAAAACTTAAAAATATTAACTCGGCCAAGGCCAATTAAACTGGCAAAAATGAACAGAGCACGGAATCGAAAACCAAAACCAAAAAAAAACACCCAGTAAATTGCAAAATCAACTGGATGCCATGACATGCCACCAACACCACCACCACCGCACTGTGCTTGTATGTTAAAAAAAACTATACAAACATTTTGGAACGCATTTTCCTTTTTTGCTTATCTGCTCGCTCTCTCTCTCTCTTTGTGTTTATAATATCAAGAGTATGGCGAATGAATGTTTATGACCGTTATTTGAAAGATTCTTAAAAAACAAAAACAAAAAAAGACGAGAATATTTTTTGTCATAATATTTATGACAATAGATATACGCACACATACTTACATACATATTTGCTTATTTACTCATACTTATACATACATACAGCCACCATTAATACAAAGAAATTTTCTCTCTCTCTTCCCGATACATTTTTTGCAGTGACTGTCTTCTTCTTGGTGAATAGTTAACAAAGTGTTTATGATTTCCTTCTCATTGTTGTTGTTGTTTTTCATTCATCTCTTGAAATTCTAAGAATTTATTTTGCTTTTTTTCTTTTCTAAACACATACACACACACATATATGTATATATATGTATACATAGTAGCTGAACTAGGGAGTGCCGACTGAAGCATAAAGTGGGCGTAAAGTGAAAACTGTTTTTGTTAAAATCTTTTAATCCATGGAAAATGACAAGAAATGTCAAGTAAACAATGCATCATTTACATAAAGAATTTTTGAAATGATAATATTTCAAGGATATTTTCTTTTATTTTTATTGTTTTTTGCCTTCTGTATTAATTCTGGAAAGAAAAAAGAGCACACTTAGTTTATCATGGTATTCTCGCTTGGGCTTACAAACCAAGTTGTTCACACAATTTTCTAAGATATGCAAAACATATGCACTTGAATAGGAAAACAATAATAGGAGACATTAAATTAAAAACCTTTTTATGTAGGACCAAAAATATAAGTGTGTGGTATAGTAGTTTAGGTACATGCCTAGAGACCTAAGCAGTCAAGATTCAAATCCGGAGAAATCGAAAAGAAATTCATCATGATTTTAAAAATTAAGAGGAATCAAATTGCTTCCATTAAATCCACTAGGAAAACCTTAAAACTTTTTCAATGGGACATTTGCTTTTTATATTTAGGATTTCTAATCCGTAATTCAAGGGTTAACCAGTGAGGCTCTTGAAATTTATACCAATGAATTCGAAGTTCTGGACAAAGTAGGTTTTTGTCCATTTATTAAGAGTTCTGATATGAATTTTGGTATAAGCAACAGTATTGTCTCCGTACTCTAGTAGGTATTAGACATGAGGCCTCGATACAATCACCAGGCCAGACATCTCCAACAAAACGAAATTTGAAAAAATATTTCTTCAGCGACTTCCTCTCAGCAGATTTCTGGCAAAAACCCTGAAAGTAAATGAAATTTACATGAAAAGTTTCTCAAAAATCTGTCGTTCGGAGTCCACTTTAAACTATAGGTTCCGATGCTCATCTACGAAATTAACCCGAAAGTGGTGTGAGAAACTAGGTCGTAATCCTAACAGTAATGACCAATTATGTATGTATGTAAGGGGATTGGGCCTTACTTTCCTCAAAATGAGACTGAAAAAGTAGTGACTATGAACGGTATTCATTGCAGAAACATAATAACGGAGTTCTTGAGGGGTTAATTGGGTGACATGAATCTGGACGACAATGGGTTTCCATCTGTCACAGCATATGTCCAATAAATAAATTATTTCACTCACGATTTTAAAAACAAATTATTTCAATTTCTTGCTAGATGAGAGCCTGTGGTTCAAACTCCAGATCAGACATCTCGAACATAACGAAATAAAAAAATATTTCTTCGCCGACTTCCTCTCAGCAGACAAAAACCCTGAGAGTAAATAAAATTGCCATGCAAAGGTCTCTCAAAAATCTGTCGTTCGGAATCCACTTTAAACTATAGGTCCGCCGCTCATGTATAAAATTAACACACACAACATAAGTGATGTGCGAAGCTAGGTTGAAATCCTAACTGAAGATCCACAGGTACTCTGAGAGACCCTTAAGGTTTATTCCGATTACTCCACATTTTTGAGCGTAGTAGGCTGTTGTATATTTTTAAGAGTTCTGATGTTAAATTTTTAAAACGGTGAGATTATCCCTGAGTTATATTGCTTTTGCCTTAATTTGCCTGGACAACCAGGCAAGGACAATCAACAATTTCCAAGAATTTTGAAGATTTCTCGAGAAAATCTTGCATCCTATATGGATGTAATGATATTGTCGACTGTAGCATTGCTGATAATCTGACCACTTCTCACTTGACTTCACTCATTTCTATCCTTAAATCTCTTGGCCATTCATCACAAAATAGTGGCTCTCAAGGGACTCAGGCTTTTTGGCAAATTCAGCTGTGTGTCTGAAAGAAGAGTTAGAGAATGTCTTAGAGAATGTCTTTCACCTCCTCTCTCATTGCGCTGCTGTTATCTTAAGAAGAAATAGGCTCTTGACCTCTTATTGTCTGACATCCTTGATCGAGCTCTCTAATGTAAGGATTGCTGCAAAGGCAAAATTTATTTTGAACTCGGGTTGGTTACATCCAGAGAATGTTCAATCCCCGGTTTGAATATTGATTGTAGTATCGCAATGGGCATAAATGCTAGCCTAAGTGGAAACTCTTCCTTTAAGGGAGGTCCGCCACCATAACTAAACTAACCTACAGGACATAGATATTGCCGTGGCCTCAGTTAAACTGGGTATTATCTGCTTGTTGTTCTGGGAGGCTAAATTTCGTATTGTCGTACTCTGTTGTAATTGTACGTATAAGAAGAGGACTGAACACTGCTGGGGCCATCCATCTCACAATTATGATTCTCAGAGATTACTGTCCTATCTAAAAGCATCGTGATAGACTTGGCATTCCGTAGAAGAAATTCTGCATCTGCGCCCTGCTCTTGCTTCAAAGAGGAGGAGGTCCTTACTCATTTCTTTTGTCATACTTAACTTAAATTGTAGGGCCATCCATCTCACAGTTATGATTTTCACAGGCCACTGTGCTATTGAAAGCCATCCTAATAGACATGGCATTCCGTAGAAAAACTTTTACAAGGACTATAGGCCTGAAGAGGAGGTTGTGTATATCTTTCACCTGTGCACTGCCCTTGCTTAAAAGAGGCGGGGGTCCTTACTCTCTTCTTAACTGAACTCTCTAATATAAAGTGTTGAATTGAGTTATTTTTATTAAACTACCAAAAATTTATACAATGTTCCAATAATGAAAACTATATAAAGAGTACTATGATTTAAAATAAATTAGAAAAGTCAAGTTCTAAAATACAAAGTAATTTTTAAATCTTTTCAGCAGTACATAATGTATGTATGAATAAATGAGTGTGTTATGTATTTTATATTTGCTTTTCTATTAATTTTTAGTATATCTACAATGGAGCTTCTATAAAGAAAACGCTTTTCTTAACACTCTCTCTCGTTTTCTTTGCATCTAATAAACTCCAAAACCTTTTAGTAATACATTGAATTGATGCTTTGGTAAAGATTTTGTTAAACAGTCCGCAATTTGATCTTTAGTAGGTATGTATTGAACATTGATTTCGCCTCGCCTATAGATATCGCACGTGTAAAAATACTGAGTGTCAATGTGCTTCGTTCTCTTAGAAGATTCTGAATTGCGCACTAACGTTATCGCTCTTTGATTGTCACACATAATCGCTGTTGGGCATTTTTGAAACTTGTGAAGATCCTCAAGCAATTTCCTAAGCCAAACTGTAGTTTTTGTAGCTGTACATAGAGCCACGAACTCCGCCTCTGTTGTTGATGTTGCCGTCACAGACTGCTTTTTGGAACCCCATGCTATTGCACCTTTATGCATAACCGCTACCCAACCTGTTGTACTTTTTCTCGTTTCTACATCACCAGCCCAATCTGAGTCACAGTATACTTGGAGTTGTGTTTCACCTGTTTCTTTAGAAAAATTAATTCCATATGTTAAAGTACCTTTTAAGTATTTAAAAATTCTTTTAACGCCATTCCAATGCTCATCACTTGGTTGCTCAACAAATCTACTTAAAACTCCAACAATGTATGCAATGTCAGGCCTAGTGCATACTGTCAAATACATGAGTGAACCAATTGCTTCTCTATAGGGAAAAGATTTTTGTTTGTTAGGATGAGTATCCTTTACAAATTTGGTGCCGGGTTCAGATGGTGTTGACGTCGGAGCGCAATTAAGATGGTTAAATTTTTGTAAAATTTTCTTTGTGTAAATGCTTTGAAATATTTTGAGATTTCCTTTTTCTCTCTCTCTCTTAATTTGCATTCCGACGTAAAATTCCGCTTCTTTATATGTAATTTCAAATTCTTTATGCAAATCATGTAATAGTGCTTTTATAAGTACTTTATCATTACCGCAGATTAAACCGTCATCAACATATAATGCCAGATACATTAAAGAATTATTTGCTTCATACAGAAAAACACATGCGTCGGCAGTTGACTGCATAAAACCATAATTAGTAAGAAATTCGACGATCCTTATATTCCATTGTCTGGATGCCTGCTTTAACCCATATAGACCCTTTTTTAGCAAGCATACTTTGTCACCTTTTTCGAAAACATATGGTTGCTCCATATAAATTACTTCGTCAATAAAACCGTGTAAAAATGCCGTTTTGACATCAAACTGGAAAATTTCAAAATCTTCTGCTGTTGCTATGGATAAAATCATACGTATGGAATCATATTTCACAACTGGAGAAAATACTTCACTATAATCAATACCAGGCTTTTGTGTGAAGCCTTTTGCTACAAGCCTTGCTTTGTATTTCTCTACATTACCTTTGACGTCATATTTTCGCTTGAAGACCCAACGATTTGCTATGACTGATTGGTTTTCTGGTCTCTCAACTAATGTCCAGGTTTCATTTTTTATTAGCGATGACAATTCCTCGTTGATGGCATCTAACCACATTTTTGACTCGTTGCATTTTAACACTTCTTCAAGGGTTAACGGTTCAATTTCAGCTACACAAATGTCTGCTACATCATCTTCTTTAATATTAACTTTTGCTCCACTTCTTGTAAAGTATGGGCTTCTCAATATTTTTTTAGGTTTCTCAGCTTCGTAGGCATCTTTCTCCTTATCTTCAATTTCTATATTTTTCTCATTAATTAAATCTATTGTTTCATGCACGGAACATTTCTCTTCATTGAAAATAACATCCCTACGTATATAAATTTTCTTTTCTGTTGGATTATATATTCTGTAGGCTTTGCTCTCGTCGTTATATCCAACCATTAAACATTTAACCGAATTTTTCTGCCATTTAGTTCTTTGCTCCTTGGGTATGTGCACATAGACCTCGCTTCCGAAGACTCTTAAATGGGATACTGACGGTTTCGCTTTATACCATTTTTCGTATGGTGTCACACCACCAATGACATCTGTAGCCGTTCGATTTTTCAAATAAACTGCCGTATTTGTTGCCTCCGCCCATAAATGCAGCGGCATTCCCTTGTCATGCAACATCGCTTTTGCACTGTCAATTATCGTTCTATTTTGCCGCTCTATGAAACCATTTTGTTCGGGTGCTCTTGGCGTTGAGATTTCTTGATGAATTCCTTTAGACAATAGAAAACGCTTGACGGAATTATTACAAAACTCAAGTCCGCCATCAGATCTCAATCTTTTAATTTTATGCCCATCTGCTTCTACCGCTGCACAGAATTTCATTAAATTTTCCAACACATCTGTCTTGTTTTTCAAAAAATACACAAAGCAATATCTAGAAAAATCATCTTTTAACAGCATAAAATAATTTGCACCTCCCAAAGAGGGAGTGCTCATTTTACCACACAAATCTACATGGAACGTCTCTCCTGCTTTTGATGCACGCCTTGCTCCAGTCTTAGGAAAACTCAAACGATGTTGCTTACCATAGACACAGCCTTCACAAAATGGGTTGCTTTCATTCAACTTATCTATGTTAAGATCATTTACTACATGATTTTTATTCATTTCTCTCAATGTATTAAAATTAACGTGACCCAAACGTTGGTGCCACAACTTAAGAGACGCAGACATATTTAATTCGACGGTTTTGACTGGTTTAATGTTCATTTTATATAGCCTGTCCTCACGCTCTCCATCAGCAATAATTTCTCCTTGTTTGACAAAAGTCACTCGTTCAGCACCAGCTTCGAAAATTACCTTCATACCTTTCTCTGTACATTTTGCAACTGATAAGAAATTTTTGTTGAGGTTTGGCACGTAGAGCACGTCTTTAATTGTGAAATTTGCCTTATTCCCTTTTGTAATTTGAACATCGATGTCACCAACGCCTTTTACTGAAAGCGTTCGCCCATCACCGACTCTAACATTACAAGCGCCGTCAGCAATTGATGTAAAATTTTGGAAAAACTCTCTCTGGAATGACATGTGGTCTGTTGCACCTGAATCTGCATACCATGAATCTTCACGTTTAATGAAATTTTTATTTTCCAAAGTAAATAAATCTGCAGTTCGAAATTCATCATCATCATTTCTCTGGGCAACGAAAGAGTGCCGATTGCCATTCTTTTGTCTTCCTTGTAGATCACGTTGCTTTTTGAAACAATCCCTTGCCCAATGACCGGGTTTATGACAATAATTGCATTTACCGATACGCTTCTTGTTGTTTTTCTTCGAACTAGCATTGTATGCAGCTGCATTAATTTCTTTATTGTTGTCGTTAACAGTTTGATCATTGTGCTGATTTAACAACGATTCTTCATTTACTAAATGGTCGGTTAGCCTTTCAATATTTTGTTCTGCACGCGGCACTGCATACCACGCAGTTCTAACATGATTATATTTCGTTGGTAGGCTACTTAAAATTTTTGCTATAATCATTTGCTCTTCCTGTTTACACTTCATATCTTTTAAACGCTGAGCGAGCGACACAATTTTGGCAATAAAATCTGCAATGCTTTCATCTTCTTCCATTTTACAATTGATGAATTTTTCAAGAAGAATTTGTATTGACTGATCACTTCTCTCGGAATGTATACTTTTTAATCTTGACCACATCTCTGCCGCAGTTGTGCAATCGGTTAAATAACGCAACTGATCCAACTCTAGACCCCTCATAATGAATGCCTGGGCTTCAGTATCTTTTTCATCCCATGTACCAGAATTTTGCGCCGGTCTTTCTATTTCACCAGTAATATAAGGCTTGAGTTTATTTTCTTTCATATAAATCTCCATTTGTCTCCTCCATAATTGATAGTTCTGCCCGTTGAATCGGTGAAGCGTGTAAACTTTTGACTCAGACATATTTCTTATCAAAAAAAAAATTTTTCGCTTCCAAATTACCAGAATCGTTTACAGAGTTTTCTACGCCGTCTAAGCTTATTTATTTCAATATACTTGAATTCGAGTGTTGCGATAGACCTGGGCCCATAACCTGTTGAATTGAGTTATTTTTATTAAACTACCAAAAATTTATACAATGTTCCAATAATGAAAACTATATAAAGAGTACTATGATTTAAAATAAATTAGAAAAGTCAAGTTCTAAAATACAAAGTAATTTTTAAATCTTTTCAGCAGTACATAATGTATGTATGAATAAATGAGTGTGTTATGTATTTTGTATTTGCTTTTCTATTAATTTTTAGTCTATCTACAATGGAGCTTCTATAAAGAAAACGCTTTTCTTAACATAAAGGTTTCTAGTTTTTTTTTTTGTTATATGCCACAAATCCTTGTCCTCTTAAGAGTCCGCATCACCTAACCTAACCTAAACTATCCTATGACCCACTCTAGTAGTCAAGGTACATGCTCCAATACACACCTTAAACAACCTTTTTCAATTTCAATAAATCAGAATTTTATTTTTCTAAGAAATTCAATAAGAAAACCTCTTCACAAAATTTTATTCTTATTTTTTCTACAAATTCCACTTCAATTCAATGATTTTCTAGCATTTCTTCTCTACATTTTCCCTTATACGTACATATACACGTATCAAATTTGATTAACAAGTAAACCCGGATGAAACGACTCAATGAATGATTAAAGAATGGTGTGTTTGACTAGCCACCATACATGCTCACTCTGTTAATTGTGGTGTTTATTACATATTTTTTCCCAATTGCCATCGTTAACAAGAACGGAAACGGAAATTTTAATGTATTTGGTCAATGGGAAATGGCCAGTGACCAGTCATACCCTTTGGATAGATGATATGGTTGCATGTGATACCCGTTAATTTTGTTATACTTTTACAATCAAACGTTTCCTGCTTCTTTCTGTCGTTGTCTATGGCTGAAGGATTTCCTGTTAGAAAATAAAAAAAATGAAATCCAGCACAGAAAAAATGAAGGAGAAAATGATAATAAAAATGAAAGTAAACGACACAAGTGACAGTAGAATGTCAAATAATGACATTCCAATGATTTATTTTATTTACGAGTGTATTTTTATTTAAAACTTAATTGTGACAACTCAAAGTAATGGCCAACAGCAAGTATGCGATAAAGGATAATTGAAATTTCCCTTTTTTCTTATTTAAAGAGTGATGGTATCTTTAGAAAGGCAGTAAATAAGGCAAATGATTATCCCAATTGCTAGGGAATTGACTACAGGTACACCGTTTAGTTCAGTTCTCTCACCCTTGCTGTGAAGTATTATTGCGAAAGAACCCTAGGAGAAGTTGTAACGCTGTGGTTTTAAAGTTTTTGATTGTGTGGACAATTTGAACGTTATGGTGAGGGGTGTTCATCTGTCCACCTTTACTTTGTAGTTCAATCAAGGCTTAAAGCTTAGAATGGTGTTCATATGGTAGTTTAGGAGTCAATTCTCAAAAAACACCCGACCATACAAGATGTCAACCTTTAATGTTCCAAATCCTAATGACTTTCATCTATCCTTATTCAGGATAATAAAGTATATGGGTGTTATCCTGGACCACAAACTGCCATTAAGGATAACATTTCTGAGATGTTAAAGGGACTAGCTACACCGCTTGTAGCCACAAAAAGGGCCGTGAACAAGATTTGGGAGCTTAAACGTACATTCACATATAGGCTCCATTGGGCCTTAGTGGAGTTAACCTTGCTTTACGGTAGCCACTTTTGGGGAACGGTGTGCCTATAACAATGTGACTGCAAACTGATAGAGTACGCAGGCAATTCCACTCCGTCTAAGTGGTTCCTCTCAATCCTTTTACTGAAACAGAGGACTGAGCCGGACACGCTATAATTCTGGGGAAACGTAGACACATCCGGATTTTCTATATGGGTCCTTAAAAATTTTTTGAATATGACATTTGGTTTTAGCATTCCAACTAGGGAGTTCTGGCCTGATGATCCTAAGTTTACCTGGTGAAACGCTTGAGATATGTATCGATGGCTCCAAAATACTGGACAGAGTAGGCTGAGGCATGTTAAGGATATTAAGGGTTCAGGTTTTCTGACAAAGGTCGTGGTCATATTGCAAGTGACTCAATACTGGGTGCTGGGAATTGACCCTGAAAACTTCATCATTTACTAGGATATTGTCTGAGACCATGTCCCTAGCGAAAGTCACCTCAACAACCGTCCTCGCCAATGAATATCGGAGATTTCTCAGGAAAATTTTGGACTATTCAAAGGCAACAGGACATAAGGATGTCATCGAAATTTGATTTACCAACGCCTGTACGGAGCTCTCAATCCCCGACATATTTCAGGGCGTAGATGTCGCCACAGTAAACTGCGTATTCTCCGGTTGTCTTATAGGAAGGCTATATTTCATTAGCAGTGGAAGAGTACGTGCAGATATGGATAAGAAGAGATTAAATTGTCTTCTGTTCTTAAACCGCATGGCCATCCATCACACAATTTTCATAGGTCACTGTACGGCAGATAGGTTTACCGATAGAATTGGCATTCCATCAAATGCCTTATGCAGAGACTGGAACAGACTACCCTTCACCTCATGTGTAAATCCCTAGCTTTCCAACGAAAAGGAGATGGTTCTTGACTTTTCTTTTTATATTAACTTTGATTGAATTCTCCAAAGTAAAGAGTACGCCAAGAGAAATCAAAACCTTGCAGACTTAAAGTATTTTTATTTGCCATGTAGGCCATGTTTATAAACTGCAACGATTGTGGAGGCCTGGTGGAAATAACGATCAGTTATAGGGAGAACTAACGAAAGACGTTCTTTTGTTATAAAAAACGAAATTTAAATAAAAAATATAAAAAAAAATAATTTTATTTAAATGAAACTTTACTACCATCATCATGTATATTTCACTGTGTGTTAAAATAAACTCGTCAACCTATTACTCCTTCATACAGGCAGTATGGCGTAGTAGTGTCAGTAGTAAGACATCTAAATGGCAAAATTATATGCCATCCAAAGCGTTTGCATGATTCTTTATTTATTTTCATGTTTTTTTTTTTGTTTTTTCGTTCATTCATTTTTCTTACGTTCCATTCCATTTTTTCAAATGCAACCTTGACAATGTTCCTTGAAAATACAGGTAAAGTTAAAGCGCATTGAAACAAGTGATTATACCCCGGTTGAGAATGTAAAGGAACAGCCAGCCATTTTATCATGTGGCGGCGTTGGCATATACTTACAATGGCTGTCGTTTATCTAAAATGCAACGTAAATATTTAATTTCAAGTTGAAAACGACGCAGTTTAGAGATGAAATTGAAAAATAGAAAATTTTAAATAGTTTTTCCATATAATTTGATACGATAACATCATTTGAGCAACTGCTTTGGTTTTCAATTTACCGTTAATTAACATGAGAAGCGGCGTAATAAGTTGGATTTTATTTAACGACTGCAAGGAGGTAATTAAAGCTTTAAGCTTAAAACTTATTAACTCAAGTTTTGCTGTGCGTTTTTTTACTAAAAGTTTTCTTTTTTGTTATAACAATGTAAACCAATAGAACTAAATTATTTTAATTATAAAGGGTGTTTCGATAAGAATGCCCATTTTTCGAAAAGGTTTTGATTTTTTTATTGAATTGTAAAGAAAACATATTTCGATTACATACTTAATAGGATTAAAATCTAGCTTTTCACACCACTCACGTTGTGTGTTTTAATTTTATCCATAACTAGCGAGAGCTTCAGTTTAAAGTCGACAGATTTTTGAGAAAATTTTCATGGCAATTTTATTGACTCTTAGAGTTTTTGCAAAAGACTGGTGAGAGGACGTCGCCAACGTAATATTTTTCATATTTTGTCTTGTTCGAGATTTATAAGCTGGGATTTGAACCACAGGCTCTTATCTAATAAGACACTGAGATAATTTGTTCCTGACATCGTGAGTGCAATAATTCGTTTACACACATATGGTGTGACAGATCGTGCAGCTATGCTGGAACCACACACCGTCCAATCACATTGCCTGCTTTAAATCTGCGCTAGACAGTTGCTCGTTGTAGGTGCATTTGTTGAATGTGAATTTTCTGAACCCAAAATTCGAGATATTTGTTCATTCACGAAACCATTGAGAAGAAGGAGCTTCATCGGAGAAGTTGACTTTTTGTGAAAAGTAGGCAATCGGTCCCATTGAACTAATTGCCGGCGTTTTATATGGTCTGCTAGATTAAGCTCCTAAGTAAACTCACTTTTGTTTGCATTAAGGTAGAGGAAGCATTTTGTCAAAATGCGCTGCGCATAGCTTCATGAAAAAATTGGAAGTGTGTGAGTACAATATCGATTTGATGTATTCGAGCTTTCGGCGGCAATGTTTTCACCAGTACGTAGTCGCCGTAGTCCAGTAGATAGTGTGTTGGCTTATTAGACGTAAGGCCACGGTTCTAACACCAGGTCAGATATCTTCGGCGACTTCCTTTCAGCAGATTTCTGGCAAAAACTCTGAGAGTGAATAAAATTGTAATGAAAAGTTTCTAAAAAAAATTTGTTGTTCGACTTTCCCGCCTCTCATGTATAAAATTAACACACACAATATAAGTGGTGTGAGAAACTAGGTCGAAATCCTGACTAAAGGGTTGTTATGACCAATTATGTATGTATGTAACCAGTACATTAGCGCACAGAAGTCCTACTGTTCGTAATCATAACCACTTTTCTTCGAATCGTTGACACCTCGACATTGACAAGTACACATCCTCAAACCTAACCTAACCTTACTAATAGTCTTAGAAAATTTTTTTTAAATTTTGTCAAATAAATTTTCACAGTTATAAGACGCATATACTCTTACAGAGACACCCTTTACTTGTTTTTATTATCACAGCTGTAGGTGTCCGTATTGAATCATTTAATAAATTAATCAATCCTATTATAACAGCTTAAAGATTTACAGTTAAAAGTATTGTTTTCATTTTATCATAAAAATTACAAAAAAAAAAAAAACAAAAGGCATGAAAAAATAACAATTACCACCAGTATTTAAGCCGCTTACCTTCAGGCAAATCTCATCAGCACTTCAGGGTTTGAGGCTCAGATTTAACGCTTCGCATTACTGGAAAGAGAAAACAAGAAAAAATGATTTACTGGCTGTGCAAAACAAGTGGACAGAAAAAGCAAAAAGACAAAGAAAAAAAACCTGGCAATACTTGTAATCGTAAATCACAGGAAAAAGAAATATTTTTTACGCTTTAATATGCAAGAATTTAAATCACGACCATCATTTACTTACTAATGCCACTCAGCAGACAAAAAAACAGAAACAAGAGCAAAAGAAGAAAACATTAAGAAGAGCAGACATGGACACGAACATTTAAAGCAAAAATTAAAAGGAACATGAGCAAAAAAAGGAAAGAATAGAAAAGATAGATGAGAATATAAACCACCTTATAATTCGATTTGTACGAGTATATGGTTTATACGATTATTACGATAATGACATCAGTATGCCTGAAACATGCTCTCTCTCTTTCACTCTCTCTTTTTCTTCTTCAGTTTTTACCATCGAAACAGCCTCTTTTATTCAAGAAAATCTCTTCAAAACGTGAAACGCGTTGAAGCCTTAGATAACGGTTGGTATCGTTAAGGGAAATAGCTATTAGGCTACAGAAGATAGACATCCTGGCCTGTTTAATGTTAAATATGATTGATGTAATCATAATACATACATATTATTGATGTTTATTGAGAAAATATTGCTTAAATTTTTTTTCTTGTTTTCATTCCTCAAGAGATTTATTTTCACTTCTGCTTGTACATTCAATTCAATATTTTAAATCAAATGAAAATAAATCATATTTTACGTTTGACGAAGACAGTGGTGTATGTAGATATAGCAGTTGTAAATATGGAACAAATTAAGATGTAAAGGGGTTATTAAAAGTGAGATATTTTTTTTATAAAACAGTAATAAATATAGGGGGTATGAAGTGTCCTTACAAAGATCATTGTGCTTGTCAGTCATATGTATTCTATTTTGTATTATAGTTATTCTAATATTTTAACCAACACTGTTGCAACTTGGCATATAGATTTTAGAAGGTTAAAAGTCTCCACATTGCACGAAACTCAAGCAAATTTCTTTTGAAATAAAGCAACTAATAAGCAAAATATGTCGTATCCTTTATTTGAAACGTAAGAACCTACCAGTCTCTGACACACCCACCATGAGGCATGTGAAACTTACATGTAATCTTAACTTGTAATGGATAGTAGAGTGTTCTTTCCCAAACGTTCTCTAAAGAGCATTCCATTGTACTTCAGTGAATAGCATCAATTAATCAATAGAGTTCAACAACTATAAAATAATTTTTCATTAAGAGACTTTATCCCCAGTAAATAATCCATCTGGAATCTTCTGATCCTCTAAATAGTATAACATCTACAATGAACATCATAAGAAAGTGAAACATCACCACTACTTGGGACAAACAATGGTTTTTTTGCATCAGCTCTACCATAAATAGGTGATTCAAAAAAATTTTACACAGTATGAGTTGCTGCTAAGCAATAAGAGCTGACAACCCTCTTGATTTAGAATCTGCTACAGTCAACTAATTACCAGCATACCTGGTAAAAACCTAATCAAGTGATTAGTCAACCTTAGCAGTTCCTAGGGTGATAGGGTTTGTTGTCCAAGACCATAATTGGTCACTAATTTCTCACACCACTTATGTTGTGTGTGTTAATTTTATATATGTATGAGGGGCGGGACATACAGTTTAAAGTCGACTCCAAGCTACAGATTTTTTAGAAATTTTCTCCTGGCATTTCTATTTACTCTCAGAGTTTTTCCCATAAATCTGCTGAGGGTAAGTCGCTAGAGAAACATTTTTACATATTTCGTTTTGTTTTAACTGTCTAGCCTGTGGTTTAAACCCTTGTCTCACGTCTAATAAGCGAACACACTGCCTACTAGGCTACAGCGACTACAAAGACCAATACCTTCTGTGAAAAAACTTATTGGGTTGTTGGGTTGATTGTAGTTTTCATGCGGTTCCTTTTTTTTGGAGCCTTATTTCGGTTTTATTGTTTTTATCAGCTGAGTAGGTCATTTGCCATTACTTAGAAAAACGTCTGCTGTGCAAGTGAATTGGGTTGAAGTGAGGAATTTTGTTCACTGAGTTCATTTCTTTTTCAAGAGTTAGCGTCATCTGTCCTTCAATTGATTTTCGTCACGGATGTTAACCTCTCTAGAGGGTTAAGTTAATGAAACCGCTAAGTCCTTTAAATTTCCAACAAGGAATTTAATCATTCACTGAATAGTCGAATGAATGGATTCAAGCTTACGAAGAGTAATGTTATCAAATTTTTAGAAATCAATTCGCTTGATAAGCTTAAGCTATTTAACAAAATTGTTGTTAACCATACGATTCACAAGCAGAGAACATGGATTCTCTTGTTTGCTAATGACAAAATGATTATTTTCCATTAAAAACACTTAAATTGCGTGTGTTTATGTGCTTTAAGTTTTAAGATTTGAATTGAAATCCGGAAGTAATTTCATAAATTTTACAAAAAAAAATTGGAAATTTTCGTGAGGAAATCCTAACATGACAACCACTTCTTGTCATTATTGCTGTCATCAGCACAACAACAGTTAAGAACATAATAACGCAATGAAATATTCAACGTACATACATATTTGTAAGCAGCATATACATATAATGGAAATAATTGTACGTGCGAACAAATTTAAAATGAAAATTTTCATGCGACGTAGTACTACATGCGGTAAGAACAGAGAAGCTAATGTTGATGGTCTTAGGAAAACAACATAAATTTGTTAAAATTTTAACTTAAAGATGAGAGAAATTGTTTTAAAGACAAGAATTTTTATTTAACATTTTCTACCATTGTGGGCCAATATTTATTAAAGTTCATATCATTTATCTACACAAAGTTTATGGTCACATCATCAACCCTTATTTGAAAGCAACAACAACAATTTTATTCTAATATTTACAATTCAATTTCATTGTCATGGAACCCTTTCAAAAACGTTCAAATGACGCATTTTCCATTGTTTATTGATGTGGTTGTTCACTTAAAAGCATCAAGACAAGTGACGTTTATAGTCTAATTAATTAAAACAGCAAATGTTTATTATTATGACCAACAAGAAAAAATTAAAATAAAATGAAAAAATAAATACCAAAACAGCTGGTAAATAATACTAAAAAAAGTAAAAAGAGGAAGAATTTAAAAAGATAACCAAAAAAGATGGCTGATATGTACTTCTATGAGCAGTGAGAGTGTGTAATTATTACTTTAAAACGAAATAAGTTATATTCTATGGCTCTAGCTAGGACTAAAGAATCATAACAAAATTTTTTCCTTGAATTTGCTTTGCTTTTTCAATTATTTCTTTCCCACCAAAGCATTTCATAGCAGCCAACATTAAATTCTACTAAATTTCTTTAAATTTAATCAGGTCTGTCCCCCACCTGTCTTATTGAAAGCCATTTTCTTTTTTCTGAATTCTAATACAGATTTGTAGTCGCCATAGTATAGTAGGTAGTGTGTTGGCTTATTAGACATGAGGCCTCAGTTCAAACCCCAATTTAGACATCTCCAACCAAACGAAATATGAAAAAATATTTCTCCGACGACTTACTCGCAGTAGAAATCTGGCAAAAACTCTGAGATTAAATCAAATTACCATGAAAAGTTTCTCAAAAAAAATCTCTCATACGGAATCGACTTTAGACTGTAGTCCCCCCTTCACTTGTGCATAAAATTAACACACACAACATAAGTGGCGTGAGAGGCTAGGTCGTAATCCTGACTACAGATTGGCAGTAAATAACACAATCCTAAGCCTCCTTCCGTTGAACCAATTTGACAATGGTGTAGCAGCTAATACTCGTGAACGTCTCTGGACGACTGCACTTTGGCGGAGATCGTAAACGGGTTACTCTAGGATCCTGATGAAATTATGAACTTTCAGAAATATTTATGGCCTGATAGAATACTAAAAATTCTCCAAAAAGTTCATGTCGCATAGAGAAGTACAAAAAATTATGCGAAGCGCCTCTTTAATGCCTTCCCACAGATCTTTACGAATGATTCAATACTGGGTGGAGAAAAAATTTATTTCACCCGTTTAAGCTCTCGGACTATTGCAACATCTTACAGCCGAAACTGTCATCATAATAGTTGCGAGAAGTAAGCCAATATCTCTACTATAGTCTGCCGACTGTAAGACTCTGTAAAACGGTTTTCTCTTGCCGCGAGCCTTTTTACGAGCTAACAGAGGAGAACACAGTGGTATTCCGGGAAAACTAAACAGCAAATGAATTGGCCAGATATGATACAACCATCAAACAACTTTCGTTTGATTTCTTTTGCATTATTAATCCCACACAGAGTTCGCGATCCTTGAACTGATAATTCAGTAATAGATTCCTTTAATGCCTTGTAAATAAATACGGGTGAAATAGCGTAGCTAATCTAGTTAAGATTAAACAAAAATCGCACAGAAAGTCTGCTCAACCTCCAAAGAAAAATAGGCATCGTTAATGAAGTCGTTAGGGAACATTGGATTGTGGGTACTCATGCAAGATGCATTATATCTTGGTTGTATAGCCTTTGACTTCTGCAGGAGTTGCATAGACCAGAAAGTGAAATAAACTATTCTACATCTATATTATCCATCCATTTATTTAAGCATGCCAAGAACTTTTGTCATTTATATTCCTCTAGCCACAGACCAAACCCTTTAGAAACCAATTTAGTATTGTAAACTAAATATGAATGACTCACTCACTCACATTTGAGCTACAGGCAAATGTTCAAATGAACAGGATGGATTTTAATGCACGCAAGAACTAATGAAGTCTATGGATTCATAAGTGCGTTATAATTTCGCAAACGTGCTTTAATAACAGGATGGACTTTTTTTATTTTTTCTATAAAATAAATCATTTCATTTATTTGGTTTCTATACAAAAAACGAAATTTGCAATCTATTCAGTCGCATTTTTTTTGAATTTCAGACGCTTTTACAAAGCAAAATAAAAATAGAATCATACCAGCTCTTTAATCATCATTTAACCCATCTTTTAGTGTCATTATCATCATCATTCATTATGATGATTGTGGAAATGATTTTTATGAGCAAAATAATTAAACGTTTTATTTAATGCCATTTGCAGATTAAGCCAAAGACACAAAATGACATCAAAAGTTGAATGAATACATGAATACATTATAATATAAACACTATTAGAGGCCCATACATAGGCTTTAATACACTCATCCTCATGCTTCTGCTAGACATACATATGTATGTATTCATATACATAGACATGCTTATATCCTTTACAATTATTCTCTATTCTCTTCGTTTATCTTCTTTTTTTCTTAACCTTCTTTAATATTCACTTGCTACCACCACATAGAAATACAGACGCGTTTAATTCACTGAATATACAGAAGTTGCTTAAGATTTATAAATTTACACAGCCAAACACGTATTTGCAAATACATACATAAATATCCACTCATACGAATTTAATTCGAACGCTTAAATGTCTGTGTCACACAATTATTGTCAGTATTCTGTACAATTTAAGACCAAAACCAAAAAATATTTCTTAAGTATCTATGCATGGCTTAAAGGACCTACCCCAGGGGAAAAAATAAGATAATTGAAGTGGTAAGCTTTTATAGAAAAATTTCATTGAAGTGTGGAAATCATAGACGCAATTATTTTCCATTTTTCCAAAAATCTTAATATAATGGATTTTCCAACAAATGTTTTTAACAAGTATTCTTTTAATATGTATTGCAAATGAGCATAACAGTAGGTGTAATAAATGAAAATCCTTTAATTGTTCAAATAGATCCCATTTGTCATTTATATCACGCTTTATATAAGAAAGATGCCATAGTTTTTGTACATTAAAGGTGAAAACTTAATCGAGGAGACATAAATTATGAGGCAGGTATTGAGATCCTTTTCATCAATTTGTTGTACAAAATACATACATACATAACTAGACATTATAACCCTTAAGTCAGGATTACGACCTAGTTTCACACACCACTCTTGTTGTATGTGTTAATTTTTATGCATGAGTGGCGGGACCAACAGTTTAAAGACGACTCCAAACGACAGATTTTTGACGATCTTTTTCTTGGCAATTTTTTTATCAACTCTGAGAGTTTTTGTTAGAAATTTGCTGAGAGGAAGTAGCCTCAGAATTATTTTTTTTATATTTCGTTCTTTGTTGGAGATGTCTGACCTGGGATTTTGAACCCTGGCCTCACGTCTAATAACCCTACACATTACCTACTAGACTACGACGACTAAAACTACTTCTTCTGAAAACTTCTTAGGAAGTAAAGCTGATATCGATCGTGTTATATGGCTTACATATCGCTCATTTCATCATATTGAATTCTAGGCTAAAAAAAGGTCTATTATTGGCGTTATTCCAAACTTATTTTCGAAAGAGTACAACCCTATGACACCACCAGACCAGAAAGCTTACCAAACAAAAACTTGTTCTTCATGCAATGGATTTTCTATAATCACTTCAAAGTTTTCTGAGCCCCCTATGCGATAATTTTACTTGTTGATCTAAGCACCGAATGAGAAATGAGTTTCATTGTTGAAGAAATATTTTTGCTTGCACTCAATCAGGATATCTTCGGTTTTAATTGTTGTGTTACTTGGGCTTTATATGAATGAATTTGGAAACTCGAATACAAAATGCACCATAAGGAGCTGTGGAATTGTCAAATTTGAATTATCCGCCACACTTTCACTAATAGGAATGATATTTTAAGCAGTGCGTAGATTGCAACAAGCTACCGGCCTAACCATATCTT
Source organism: Sarcophaga carnaria (assembly GCA_958299815.1). Taxonomy (NCBI): domain Eukaryota; kingdom Metazoa; phylum Arthropoda; class Insecta; order Diptera; family Sarcophagidae; genus Sarcophaga; species Sarcophaga carnaria. The sequence continues at coordinate 20,029,783 of OY283153.1, read as the reverse complement.
CCAGTTTCTTCAAATTTCTTTATAATCTTGCCAATTTGTACCAAAATAAGGCTGCTGTTTAAGAGAATCATCTTTTTCATTACCGAATAAATACTTTGAGAGTCTTCTCTGCATGAATTCCGTATCTAATGTTAATCAATTTAAAAATCATCCCATATCGCTCTACAACTTAATGTTGAATTACTTAGTACTGCGGGGAGTTTTCTATGTTATACACGAGTAGCACGCCTTTACTTGCCTTCTTAGGCTTTTATCTTCCTCCTACCAATCCCTCGTAGCCATACTAACTTAAGCCTTTAATTTAAAGCAACAATTAAGGATCACTTTTTTTGAACGCTTTATACATCCGAATTATTTAACATGACGTATACGTGATATTTATTGTATACAATTAATTAATACTCATACGTCACCCCATACATTCTGCTGCTGAATATCGTACATTAATTGCATAAATTCATGTGAACGAATTGAAACTTCTTTCTAATACGTATATATAAAAAATACTTTTTTGCTTTAAAATAAATTCGTTATATTCTTTCGAACAAATATAATTGAAAGTCATTGGAAGCAAAGCTTTTTTAATAAATATTTCCTCTTAATTAGTTTCATTCTACTCATCTTCTAAGTGTCTCAAAAATGCAAGTGTCTCATTGGAAGCAAAGCTTTTTTAATAAATATTTCCTCTTAATTAGTTTCATTCTACTCATCTTCTAAGTGTCTCAAAAATGCAAACCATTAAGCATGGTTTACCAATTAACTGGAAGCTGAAGAAAACATGTTTATTACTCTTATGAGCAGCCAAAAATCGTTAATATTTTAATGGCCTCCATAAAGTTGTTACCAATTTATTTAAACTTAAATTAAAGGAATTATTAAAACATTAAAACCGTTACGCATCTAATTGAGATTTTATTTTTGCAAGCATAGAATACACATATAAAATACTACACTGTGCTACAAAGTTTAAAAGAAAATTCGCAAGCCATATATAGAGGGATTTTTCAAACGCTATCTGTCTTTAAATTTAAATTAAATAAAGTGTGCGTGAACACATAATATTGTGCGTATAGGGAACATAATATTGTTAAAGTGTCCTTCATGGCTTCCATAGGTGAAGTGAATTTCAATTTTCATGGCTCTGTTGTATAACCGGGGCTGAATTTGACCATTTGGTTGGATTATGTTCGCTGTTGGCACTGTGGTTTGTGATTTAATTGTATGGATCTGGGACTAAAAGGAACTCCAAAAAAAGGGTAAACGAGGTAAAATCGCACGATTTCGGTTGTCAATTTACATAACCTCCACGCGTGATGACCATGCCCTCAAATTGCTTGTGCAAAATATCCAAAATGGCATGAACTGTGTGTCACATAGTGCCGTCTTGTTGAAACAACATGTCATTAGCGTCCATATAGTGCTGGTCGTTGACAGTGATAGTCTAGCTAAAGTTATTTTTAAACCAAATATGGACCAATGACGCCGTCAGCCCAAAATCCACACCAATCAGTGACTTTTCCGTAATTTTATTATTTGCACGTATTGTTGTATACTATGTGTGTGTATAGGGATTTGGCAAAATAAAATTAATAAATGACAAGTAATTTGACAGATGTAGCTTTAACAAGATGGCCGTTATCTACTACCCAAGTTCGGAAGTCTCTGGTAGAAGACACGGCAGAAGACAATTCCTTGTCCCTTTACACTGATTCTAGTTACGTGATTAAATATGATTGTCCTTCAACTAACTAGCCTCTATATTATATACTGAACCCTCTGCAAGCACAGCATGATATTACTTTTCCAAAAACATGTTTAAACAGCGTAATGCCACTGTTTAATAACCATAAACACTGTGCTCATAAACACTTTTCATAACTTTCTATGTGCGAGCATGTTATATACAATTACTGTCATCCTTATGTAAGTCTGAGTGTGAGAAGAAGACAATTTTTGTAATTTCTCCATTTCCTAGGCTTTCCTTTACTTCTCTACCATGGCGCAGAAATTATTAAAAAGATGCCGGAAATTTACAAAGTTTTTTATGTCCAATAATTTATAAGTTTTTATTAAAAAGATTGCCTATAAATTTGTCAAAATTTTCTTGTTCTTTTTCTTTTCTTTTCTTTTTGTTGGCATTTGTCTTGCTTTTTATTTTCATTAGTAAAGTTGCCATTTTATTAAAAGGAAGCAACAGTTTATTAGAAAACAAATTTTCGGTAATTCTAAAAACATTTAAAAACTTATAAAATAACAAATTGGAAGTGAGTAATGGATATGAAGTATCCTGAAGGGCTCTTTGTATTACTATGAAGAAAAAAGAAAGGAAATTGAAATAAATTTAATGCCTGACTTGTGACAATTTTCAAATTGTTGTGAAGAAAGCTTGTAGATTAGATGAGAAGTCTTTTATTTGTGTTAAGTTTTTTGTATTGATTTTTGTTTTGTTTCCTTGTTAATCTCCAGCACATCTTGGTTTAATGAATTAAATTTAAAAGTTTTTAATAAATGTGAAACGTATAAGATGTAGCAGCAAGAAACTTTTCATTTTTATAGGGTGATCGACATGGATCCTCTTGAACAACAGCTTTATTGTGGTAGGAAATTTGAAGAAACTGGAAGATATGGTTAGGCCGGCGCGGCACTGTAATCTACGCACTGCTTTAAATATCACTTCTGTTGGTGAATGTACGGCAGATAATTCAAATTTGACAATACCACAGCTCCTTATGGTGCATTGGGTATTCGAGTTTCCACATTCATTTATATTAAGCCCAACAAACACAGCAATTAAAAGCGTGTGGTCATTGTGAATGCCAAAGATATGCTGATTGGGTGCTAAAAAAAATTTCTTCATTTCGCAAGTAAAATTGTTGCATATGGGGCTCGGAAAACTCAAAAGAAATTGTAGAGAATCTATTGCACGCTGGAAAAGTTTTTGTTTGATGAGCATTCTGGGCACTTGGTGTCATTGAGTCGTAATTTTTCGAAAAAGAAAGCCTGGAAGAACGCCGACAATCGACTTTTTTAGCCTGGTATTCAATATTATGATCTGAACGATATGTGAATTCAACAAATCGGTGCCGGTGAAGTCGCTGTAGTCTAGTAGGTAGTGTGTTGTTAGACGTAAAGACAGGGTTCGAGCCCCAGGCCAGACATCAAAACAAAATACAAAAAGTATTTCTTCGGCGACTCAGCAGATTTCTGGCAAAAACTTTGGGAGTAAATAAAATTGCCATGAAAAATTTCTCAAAAATCTGTCGTTCGGAGTCGACTTTAAACTGTAGGTCCACACAACATAACTGGTATGAGAAAATAGGTCGTAATCCTGACTGAAGGGTTGTAATGACCAATTATGCATGTACAAATCAGTGCCATGTGTCATATAACACTACCGATATCACTTTTATTTCCTGAGAAGTTTTCAGAAGGAGTAGGTTTAGTCGCCGTAGCCTAGTAGGTAGTGTGTGGGCTTATTAAACGTGAGGCCACGATTCAAACCCCATGTCAGACATCTCCAACTAAACGAAATATGAAAAAAAAAATTTGGCGACTACCTTTCAGCAGATTTCTAGCAAAAACTCTGAGAGCAAGTGAAAAATTTCCATGAAAAGTTTCCAACGAAAATCTGTCGTTTACTTTGAAAAATTGTTGCTTCTGTAAAAAAAATGTTTTGTATTCAAATTAAAAACCACCTTTAAGATGTCCTTCAGAATCTTTTTCGTGCAGTCAATAGAAAAGAAAATAAGCCTACGCAATAAATAAAATTGATAAAAAAAAATATTTTTATTTCGGTTTTATTTCTGGCTAAAATCTTAATTGGTTTTTAAGTTAAGCCGTAGACAATATATTATATATTCGAATAAAATAACACTAAAAATATATACATACTCGACTATGAAAACATAACTAATAAATAAGGAACGAGAGGCGTCGTAAAAAGCCATCTGTCTTATCACCATTTGTTGTAAAGCAACTTATAAAACGACTGTCAGTTTCATTAGCCACTATCCACCAACACTTTGTGATGATACATTCTGTTGTAATAAATTATGTTAATTTATTTCTAAACCTAAACGAACTGAAATTAAGAAAAGTTCTACTAACACGTCCTCTATTAACCACCACAGTTCATTAATAACCCCCGTATATGGGTTACACATTAACCGTTAAGCCATTAAATAGTTCAGCAAATTTATTCAAGTTTTTTCGCCTAAAACTTGTGTGTGGTTTTATCAGAAGAGCGTAAATCAATCAAATTCTTCGAAATAGTTTAATTAAATTCTACGAATAAAATAAAAAATAATGAAAACGTTACTCATTTACACACATTTAGAGGCATTTCCTTATAAAAACAAAACTTTTCTGCGAATCATTCTCATTCATGTTGGGCGTTTTATAGATTCTTAATAAATTGTGTCGAGTAGAGTCAGTAACTTTGTTGGGGGAGAATGCCAGAGAATGCATAAATTTGATTACAATATCTTTTTGAATTAAATGTGGTAGAAAATCTATATGTAGGTCATGCCAAATGTTATTCAATTTATCATATGGCAGCGGCAGTATTAACATGTTTCTATGACAGTCTTTAATGGCTTGTGGATTTTGTTTTGTTTGTGGTCCTTTAAGTATGGAAGAGTGTGAGAAATTTTATCAAAGTTTTTTATTCGGTTGAAAGATCTATTGATGCCATTATGTGTGGAATATAAAATCGTTCAAATGTCCTCTACGTTTTCTCTGGGTAGAGCGCATTAAAATTTTTAATTTTCTCTGACTCAGGCGCACAAATTAGGCTGAATTGGGGGGGGTGGTATTTGTTATGTTGGCTTTGAGAACTGCTGTGGTTTGCTTGCGGCTTATTCGCAGCACCGGCGAATTAAAAAACTCTACAAAAAGGTTCCAACATGTTCTCGGTGGACTGTTCATATCGCCTCCACTTGAGATGAGCATGCCCTCAAATCGCTCGTGCATAATATTTAATGTGACATGAGTTGTATGGCACGTAGAGCCACTCTGTTGATCGCACAATTCAGGCTAAAAGAAGTAGTGGGTAATCATCGACATATAGTGCTCGCCGTCAACAATAATGGCCTAGTCAACGTCTTTCTGAAGGAAGCATTGACCGATGGTGCCAAAAATCCACAATAAATTGTGATTTTTTCCATATGCATTTTTGAGCACTTTTGAATCGCCTATCGATTGGTATTCAACCAGAAACAGTCCTCATTACTGAAAATGGGTCAGGGTATATTCCTTTTTGAAGTCGCCGTAGTCTAGTACGTAGTACGGCTTATTAGACATGAGGCCACGGTTCAAACCCCAGGTCAGACATAAAAACGAAATATGAAAAAATATTTCTTCGACGACTTCCTCTCGGTAGATTTCTGGCAAAAACTCTGGGGAGTAAATAAAATTGCCATGAAAAAGTTTGTCAAAAAAATCTGTCGTACGGAGTCGACTTTAAACTGTAAGTCCCCCCACTCATGTATAAAATTAACACACACAACATATCAGGTATGCGAAGCTAGGTCGTAATCCTGATTGTAATGACCAATTATGTATGTATGTATGTATTGAGCGCTCTCGGATCTCCTTAAATTTGTATTCATCCAGAAACGGGTCTCATCGCTGAAAACAAGCTTTTGATTGGAGTTAGAGTTACGTTATCTTCTTTTCTTGAAACGAATATATTTTTTATATATTTTATATCTTATTTATAAATCCATCATCGTATTGCAATCTACTGCCGTTGATCACAAAGGCCAAAAAAAATTTCATAAATTTTATAGGGACAGTACTACGCATTTCTAAATTGAATTGAATTGATGAATTGGCTTGCTTGGCTACATAAGCAACATTATGTGTACGGCACCACTCAATAGTTACGCTCACATACATTTGTCATCTCTGTTGCTATTGCAATTTTTAGAGTGAAGAAGAACTTAAGAAAGGCTAGGGCTATCGGAAGTATAACATAACGATTCCAAAAAACCTGTTCAAGTAACCCCGGACACCTCAAACAGAGTAACATCAATAACGAATATCAAAGGAATGTTACTTATAGTCTCTCTCCTCTTGAGAGCTCACTTCTACACTTTATATATTTTCTCGCAGAACATTGCTTCTGGGCTTCTGTGCAATGAAAGGTGGCAACCCTACTATTCTAGAATTTGCTACATTTGAGCAAATTCTATTACTTCAATGGAAAAACTTCACTTATGCGACTAAAACAAAACAAAGGATATAATAAAAAAAATAGGGAAGATGCTCTCTGATAGCCCTATGGTGCTTAAAGAAATGAAAAAGAGTACAATAACAGATTATACTGGGATTATATTCTAATGGGATTCTATTTCTATTTTGAAAGGCGTTTGTCTTGAAAACTATAAGAAATTAAAACTGAATATGTAAATTGAATTTATTTTTAAATGTTTTATTTAAATACGATTGTAATTACGGAAATAATCAAAATGCAAATGAATTTAAATTCATTATGTTAGGTAAGCATTCAAACCCATTCGCAATGCCTTAGATTACGAGTAAACAAATGAAATTCACGCCCTTGTTTCATTTAAATTTTTGTATAAATTTAGCAATGCCAGCCAGTAATTATATTCAAAATGAATTTAATGGTGTGTTAAATGTATATCATGAAAACCCATATTACAAACGAATTAAATATGATTTCATAGAAACAACAGGAAGACAACCTTGTTTCACGGAACTGTATGAATAGTAAACGTAAAACTCTGAATAAAAAATTAGAATTTTAAATGAACATCTTGCGTTTTGAGGGAGGGAAACAGAGCAATAGAAATTATGTATAAAATAAATTGACATGAAATAAAATGAAATAAAACAAATACCCCTCTTCTCACTTTAATAAAAAGGACCTGCAGGAGAGTAAAAGAAAAGCAGCTGCCAACAATCGACAAATTTCCGCATAAATAACCTGTTAATTGAGATAGAAATTAAACAAAAAAACAGAGCAAACACAACTATTACCACAACAACATCATTCAACAAAGACAAATGTAAAACAAATACAACAACAGCAACAACAATGCAATGCAATAACAAAATGTAAAAGAAGGAAATGTATACCGTACACTGGTTAAATTAAATTCAAGGTTATATGAGCAATAACTGTAAATTTAATTTCGAAATTGAAATTCAAATCACAGTCATACAGATACGCAGCAAGGAGTAAATGTATCCGTGTGTATGTGTGTGTGTGTGGTTTTGAGTATATATGTGTAAAGAGAGAAACAAAACCGTGGCCATGGTAACCATACAAATGTATTTTAAGTATGCAAACCATCTTTCTTTTTCTCTCTCTCTCTCTCTTACTCTCATGCTTTTACTGTTGCCGACATTTACAAGCTCATTTTATAAACGTGTTTGGTTAGTAGCATCGTCAGCATCATAAAAATTAAACACTATCAATTCGATGCTTTGCCATTCTTTGCCATTCTATTCCATTTTAAAATCATCGTTGATATCCGTTCCTTGGTTTTTTTTTTCTAAAAAATTTATGCAATTCCAGCTCAGTGTCTGTCTGTCGGTCTGTCTGTCTGAGAGATAGAGGAAGCGGCAAAACCAGCAGCATAAGGACAATAATAGCAACTGCAAAAATACCATTTTTCCTCTACAACAACAAAAGCCATCAACTGCCTTTTCCCATCGTGACATTATCATTAAACGAGTGCTTTATTGCGCTCTCTTCCTCTCCCATCCTCTCTCTCTCTCTCTTTCTCTCTCTCTCTCTAACTTTAGCCTCCTTTGATGTTATCATCGTTATGGTTGTTATTGTTTCATGGAAAGCGTATTTCTGGTTAATGAAAGCAAATGTTCTCCTCAATTAAATGGCTGCCGGTAAAAGCGACCATTAAACACCTGCCTTGTATGCATTGGCCATAAATACTCTCGCAACTGATAAAATGAAAATTTTAAAAATATTTTGTGTGCAAATAATGTGCCACCAACACAATTCTCAAAGAGCGAAAACGACTGGTATAGAGAGTAAAGTTGTTTGGACGTCATTTTGTAGAACTTTTAAAAATAATTTATCGTTTCGTTTTAAGGCATAAATCAACAAATTCTTATGCAGGTGCCTCTTGATTTCTTTTTTAATTATCCAAACAGATGAAACTAAACGGTGTTTTACTAAGGTTATCAAATTTTTATTTTTCTTATGGAAACAAGCTTTCTCTATAAACGGGAGATAGTGAACGTAGTACAAAAAACATTAAAAAAATTTATTGAAACCTCAGTTTAGAATAAAGCTAGTGACCTGGTTTAACTACAAGTTAAGTGCAGTCAAGAAGAAGATATATACGAACTTCAAGGTTTATTCACGCATTTTATAATATTTTCTGCAATAGAAATGAAAAGCATTCTGTAGGTCGGGAAGGAGCATTCTGTAGGTAGGGATATGCAGCATTTATGCTGCCTAAAATAATATCCGCCATGAGCCATGCACTCCACGGAACTGTGAGACGTTGTCATACGATATTACCTCACAGTGTTGTCAGCTTACTGACTGATCTTCCATTAGCAATTCATTGCTTTAATGAATACTTAATGGCCGAGTGTTGTCAGCCTCCTGACTGCTCTTCCATTAGCAATTCATTGCTTTAATGAATACTTAATGGCCGAAACGGTAGATGTGGTTTAATTAACCAGCAAGTTCTGTAATAACCTCGGATAAGTTTCAGCATCATAGGTTTCGGACTAAAATTCTTAATTCTCTGGTCCTTAAGAATCAGTGAACCAATTTGAGACCAGTCTCGATACAATGTTATCAATCTTATGTATTGAAATCGTCATAGTCTATTAGATAGTGTGTTGGCTTATTAGACGTAAGGCCACGACACCTGGTCAGACATCAAATCGAAAATATGAAAATATTTCTTCGGCGATTTCCTCTCAGCAGATTTCTGGCAAAAACTCTGAGAGTAAATAAAATTTCCATGAAAAGTTTCTCAAAAATCTGTCGTTCGGAGTCGACTTTCAAATGTAGATCTCGTCCCTCATGTATAAAATTAACACACACAACATAAGTGTTGTGAGAAGCTAGGTCGCAATCCTGATTGAAGGGTTGAAATGACCAATTATGTATGTATGTTATCAACCTTAGATACCCCGAAAGCATGTGAAATTTTTAGCTGGACCACGTAGGAGAAACATAATCAGCAGTTACCAGGATTACGTGATCTTTGTTAAATAAGATATGGTGACCATGTATTTCATCCGCTCCTTCTCCTCTTAACAGAATCTGCCAGTACTGGTATCGGATAGGCTCATCATCGAGGACCGCTTGTAGGAGGCATAGTGATCTGAAAGTGCCCCTAAAAGTTGTATTTCAAATACTTTCCTGCATGAATCGCGTTGAAGCTGATACATTTTTTGGATTGGCCGAACCCACTGAATCTTTTAAATATTTTTCCACTATGGACGTTGACCCTTTCTTCATTCCCTCTTTTAGGAGACTCCTGTTGAAGCCAAGAGATATAGTCGATTACTGGGAGTTTATCTTCTTAAAGACGTGTACCATTTCATTTCTTTCTTACCTCTCATAAGCTGGCACTCATATGATAGTAATTTGATTCTGAACAACCAGATTATTGAATGCCACGTGATACTCCAATAATTCTCTGGACGTATGCGGCCCTATGCTCCCTAGGAAAAGGAACATATACATATATATATATATATAATTCTATAGCTACTAACAGATGTGCTATTGTATGTTCTATAATGACTGAAACATTAATTCCATATGCAGAAACATCTGAACAAACTGTTTAGTCAAAGAGGAGCTGGGTAAATGCAATAAAAAGGTATAATATGATCCTTCCCTTAGAAAGTTCAAACGACATTCTCAGGAACGCTGGTTGGAATTTTAAGCTATAAATTACGTACCTGCCGTAGGCGATTGCTAAACTATATGTTCAGTTTTGAGGGTCGTGAATATTTAAGGAGTATCTCAGTAAAGGTCACCGTAGTCTAGTAGGTAGTGTGTTGGCTTATTAGACCTGAGACCACCGTTCAAACCCCCAGGTCAGACATCTCCAACAAAACGAAATGTGAAAAATCATTTCTTCTTCCTCTCAGCAGATTTCTGGCAGTCAAATAAAATTTGATAAAAATAAAATAAAATCTGAGTGTCAAATAAAATTGCCATGAAAAAGTTTCCCAAAAAAATCTGTCATTCGAAGCTATCTTTAAATTGTAGGTCTCGCTATTCATGTATAAAAATTGACACACACAACATAAGCGGTGTGACAAATTAGGTGGTAATCCTGACTGAAGGCTTGTAATGACCGATTATGTATATATGTATGCATCTCAGTAAGCCTAATGAAGTCCTAAGAAAACTTCTTAAGTTCGGCTAACCTTCTAATCTAATTTTTCTCTCTTCCAACTATTGAATAAATTTTTAAAGACTTTTCTTAGAAAAATCACTCAAGCATACACCCTACAGGTGTAAAATATTTATGACATCCAGACTGTCATTTTAAAACTTTCTATTTATACGCTTGACCTTAAATTTTTATCGCTCCACGTGCTTGGTAAAATAGAAAAGTGAAATTATACAATAAAAATTAGTCACCCTGTTTTGTATGTAAATTTTCTATTCCATAATAAAATAGTTTCCATGCATGTCATTTCAAAATCAGCATTTCATCTAAATTCCAATTTGTTGGCCATAAAACTTTTTATGTGGGTGACCCGAGTGGTGTAAAGGTTGGAAAAATATCGTAAACGCAACCCAAATTAACCTCAATGATACCCGAAATTATTTATTGGCCTTGTTAGCATGTATAACACCCAAAAGGTTGTTGGTTGGTTAGTTGGTTGGCTTAAAGTACAGCCTACATATTCATCAAATGAATGTAAAATATGCATAGAAATTCAAAATGTTTTTTTGTAGTTGTAGTTACTACTACATGATGGTATCTCGTCTAGGTTTAGAATACATACGGGTGTGGTATTCCCATGCATCACATTTGTATATGTTTTTAAAGACTGTTTTTGAGTTTTTTAGTTATTTTCACAAGGTATTGGAGCAAATAAAAGTGAATTTTTAAGTTCAATCTAGAAAAGGTAAGAAAGGACATTAAAAGGACAAAGAAAAATCTTCGTTCTTTTAAGTAATATAGAGGAAGTTAAAAACTACTAGAAACTAATTGGTCTGCTGTAGAAGGACACAACACGATCGCATTAATTCTGTCTTTAAAAATGTAATTTTATTGTCAATAAAACTAATCTTTTAAAGAATTTTACATTTAACCATTGAAACTTCTGTATAAAAAGATGAATGAGAGATTCTATCTTTCCAAATTTCACCACAGCCATTAATCCAATACCGATACAACTCTATTTACATTTCAAATAATTGCTGTATGTGTGCCTGTGTAAATGTATTCTATTTTTAAAAGAAAAAACAAAAACTAATACAAACAGAAATATTTAAGCACAACTGCACACACAAATAAAATTAATACACATGCCGTGCATGGCTTACTCTCCTGATTGTTTTATGGAACGACAAATAAAAGAACAGGGACGGAAGTTGAACAAGTTTTTGGGAGGAGATACTATTTTTTAAATGTTTATAAAGCGGTAAATAGGCCTTCAATCACAAAAATGTATTTTCCGCCTATTTTCCACATCTTTTTTCTTGTATTTATTCTTGTTATTTAATTGGAATATGTGGCTTTTATTGTACACACACTTTCCAGATGCCCTAAATAGATTATCGCACAATAAACTACTTTTCGAAAACTCGAAAACATCCATGAAAGCTCAGTCACAAACGTTGTATTTTGTTTGGCACAAACAAAAAACACCAAAAGAGTGTCTAGAAAATAATCCCTTTAAACAGAATAATGAAATCAGCCACTACAACTTAGTATTTACAAAAGATCTGACATCAGCATGACACGAACACCGATACGGTTTCCTCCGTTTATTCAACCATTTATGTATTGAAAGAGCATTGTTGTTGTTGCTTTATCTGATACCAACCGCTCTCCAATATCATATTTTCTATCATATTTTGTGTTTTCATCATTTATGTTTTCATGTTCTTGCGTTTCATTTACAGATGCTGTTGGGATAAAAAAATAAACTGAATTGAAATTGAAATTTATTCGATGCAATCATGTGTTAAATTCAGGTTGACTTTTCACTTTTACAAATTGTATCTGGAAGAGATTTGTATCTCTTACTCTATTTGCGTGTGACAACCACTAAATGTGCAAATTTGTATTCGTACAGTTGTACAGTGGTAAATAAAATTAAAACAATTGCAAAATTTTATCGTTTTAAAACACATTTGAGGAAGCAATGGGGGAGGGTAGTAATTCTAACTTACACTAAAAACAAAGCAATGCAACTTCTTAGCTCTGATTGGAATCAACGAACTTTAACAATCAACTTGACTGAACAATAAACAGAAACTGTGCCTATAAGACGGAAGCAGAAGAAACGCTGCAGATTCAAGTTTTAGAGAGCAATGTAAACTTAGAATTTATCGTATATGTAAGCGTAATGATTGATGATCATCATAAATTCTAGAGTTCCTTGATCTACACTTGTAGGAAAGCAACTAGAGTTTCAAATGTATTGTCCTGCAATGTACAAAAGTGTTACTGTTGAGAGTAACTAACTCAATGTTATTATATGCTGCACCTAGATGGGAAGGAATCTTGAAAAATACAAGAATATTTAAAAGTAAACGCTTAAGGGTGTGTAGTTAACATCTTACCATATATTTTGAAGCGGCTATTACTGTAGCAAAAAATATGCCCATACATATAAGGATAATGAAAATAACAGGGTTATATCACCTTCTACTGAGAGATCTGCTACGAGCTTTCTCAGTTCCAGACAGGATGTGATGGTTACATAAGTTACCTATATCGCTTACAGCAAGACATCTCACCAAAATGTTCTGAATGCCTAGGAGAACATGAAACTACCAAATGTTAAATGCCAGATATTTAGTGAACATCGAATGGAAGTGGAATCCATCAGATACTGTTGAACAAATTCATACTGAAGACAGACAGGAGATGGTGGTTATGGCAACTCATACCAGGAGATTCATGCATGAGATGGCAATACCTCTGCAAAGGAGCAAATAAATAAACTCACAGGGACACTTTCAAAGAAAAGATGAAACATTTATCCTCCTTGTATAGAACGAGATATGCGTCACACCTACCTAAAATCCATCTTAAGTACCTTATAGAAGTCACAACAGGACACTGACAATTAGGCGCACACGTCCAAAGGCTGAACACTTTTTTGTCATTGTCTGCTAAAGGTGATTTGGATAAAATGCACTCAGAATGATCTTATGGCACCCAAATGAGTTACGTTTTCTAAGGCAGCTGACAATTTAACCTCACCTAACCCATCGGCAAAAACGTTATGGAGATGATACTACTGTCTGAAGAAAGCCTCCTAACCAAAGGGGAAGTCATGTCCAAATACATGGCTTCGAATGGAAGAGTAGTCACAAATCTGACCACAAGACGAAATAATAGCCAAATGTATATATAAATCTGAAGAAGCAAGCACTAACTTCAACTGTATTTCGACAAGGCAATTTACCAAAACAGGTTATATGTAGGTGTATCCTTTTAAAGGCTTTATAACAAAGTTTACAACATCAATCGGTCCCTAGTTTCTTAGCTTAGTATGGCCATAATCAAGGACCATACTATAACTCTTACACGCAATCTAATTTTCAGATTCCCACACCATCTCTTTCAAGTCACCTAATAAAAGTGACGACTGCCTTTTATTGCAGTGTACCCCAATATAGCTTGGCTAAGAACTTTTGAGCTCCTCTTGCTCTATTCCAAATAATTGAGCATTAAGTCCTGTGTCTTTAAAATAACGGCAGGAAAAATTTTTATAGTTTACAGTGTAGGCTTTCTAACATTTCATATCTAAATGGACTAGCAAATGGCACACATTTATTTACAGACAAATTTGATGATCGAATGGTGATCCTTAGATCAACTTATAAACGAATGTATGAAGCCACTTCTGTACTGGCCACTATCTGGATACAAATCTCTGCTTTAATTATTTACTAAAAATTCATCTTCAGGTTTCACCATCTTCTATTTTCAATAAAGACATATCTGTGTATTTATTTTTAATTTAAAATTGAGAGAATCCGTAATAAAAAGAAAGTCCTTTATTATATGCTCTACAATACATTTCCAAATTTCTCTTTTTACCAACAAACATGAACACAAAAAATGTTTACAAATGTTGCAAATAAAAAATCCTTTAAAAAAAATAGATCTCATATACACATTGAAAAGGATAATCCCTCATTGAGTATGTTAACCAAATTCCCTAAAAGCATCTCTACTTACAGTTTCCATTTGAAAATCTATCAAAGGCAACCATTAATGCCTAAGCAAACAAGCAATCATGTACTACTCAACCTGTATGTTTCCATTAGCATAACTGTATACGGATTTATAGCGGCAGAATTTCAAGGTTAACAATTTTAAAAAGGATATCAACAGAAAGAAATTTAATGTCATTATAAAAAACGAATTTATTAGACTAATTTACAGATTATACAGAGTTTTTAAAGGATTATTCAATTTTATTTAATTTTTATTTTTTAAAAGGTCTTTTAAAAATTTCTTAATTAAATTATTTACAGTAATAAAGGCTCTTTGAAGTAGGAGATTATTTTTCTTAAGTCAATCATTTATTCTTTTTAAAAAGAAATTTATACTTTTGTACAGTATCTGCAGCATATGAATATCTGCACGCATAGAAGTTTTGGAGAAATATTCAGCATAATTACGGCTTTATGGAAGGCAGATTATAGGCTTAAGTAAAAAATTCTCCCTGACGACGTTGGATTTCCTTGACTGACACGCCACACGGTTCCAAAAGGTCCTTTCCTACTTTTACAAGCCTGTAGGATTGGATCAACGTCATTCTGCACAGCCTTATCAGCTTTGCGGGACTACTGAAGTCACAGATTGCGACAAAAACAATCACGACTTTTTATAGGGCTATCGAAGGCTGCCTTAAAGTCAACAAAAAGATGGAATGTGTCGTCAAGGTTTTTATAAGTCTTCTTCAGGATTTGACGTTAATAACTAGATTATGTTGAAATTACCAGGTCTCAAGCCGCACTGATATGAACTAATCAGTGCCTTGAGAAGTAGCTTCAATCGTTCACATAATATGCTGTTAATAAGCTTATATGCGGTAGGGAGAAGTCTACGCATTTCATAAGGTCTCCCTTTTTCAGGGCAGGGCAGAGGACACTGAGGCTCCAATCATTGGGTAGGCTTTATCTAATCATATCCTGTCAATAAGATGGAACATGCACCCTACCAGATCTTTACCTCTATAAATAGTACATCGGGAAGGCCATCAGCGCCTGCAATCTTATTGTCCTTAAGCGGAAATATGATGATCCATGCACTCTACGAGATCGTTACCTTTGGCATCAAGCAAATCAGTGGGATGGTCTGCAGCCTTATAGTTAAGTTCCACAATCAAGACTTTGATCTCTTCATGGCTAGGCGTAGGAATCTCCTCGTCGTTGTCATTGATTGGTACATCGTCTTCTATAATGGAAGAATTGGTGTAGTTATGGCCTCGTAGTAGAGTAGAGAAGTGTTGCTTTCACAACCTCAGAAATCAAGTTTCCGTTTTCATCCTTGCATCTTTAATGGACAGGTCGCCAGCAACAAATTTAGCCCATTATGCCTGCCATAAAATTGTTGTCAACATATTCCATTAGCGTCAACAGACTGGGTAAACTTGGTAGGAGATGGTGGGAGAAATATAACAATACCTGACTGGAAAAGAAAGGTTCAAAACCGAAATCTTGAAAAATAATTTTTGAGAATCAAAGGGAATCCATCTGCATGTTTAACGCTTCGACAGTAAAGTAAGGATTTTAATTCCAATTTAGAACGATAATTTAGTGAATTTGCACAGATCTTTTTTTCCCCGATTGAATTCGTTCAAAACCAAAGCCATTGGTCTACTTTTTACCATTCAAATGAAATTCTAAAAAAATAAACTTGAACTTAAAGCACCCTGTAAAAAAATTGTGTACTAAAAATACGATTTACACAGACATGAATATATTTTAAGACCTTGTCTAGAAGTTTGTTAGTCTGTACAATTTCATTGGAAAATTGTCTCATTATGTTTCATTATTGAAAAAACTCGTCTTAAAATTACATTTTAATGGTATTTTTAATAGCAATTTTAAGAACAAATTTTTTTTATTAAACAAGTGCTGTTTTAATTGCTACTTTTATGTTATGAGGGGAGTTGGGTAGTTGCCGCTATCTGTTTCAATCATAAAAAGAACTAAATATGAATTGTTTTAATTAAAGTTTCTTCTGTTTTTCTCTCTCTCTTTCTTTCTTTTGATTTAAATTCATATTCATTTTTGGGCTGTTGCTACATACAGTTTGTTACAGAACTTTAATTAAATTTAAAACTTTGAAAATTTTTTAAAACATTTTGAATATTTAAACAAATGGGAGTGGTATAGCCATGTAAATACGTTACACACTTTAGCTTGATGTTTGCCTATGTAAAACAGTTCAAAATGGTTGACATTCAGGGGCTGAGAAAGGATTTCCCTACAGGATTTCCTTATAACTTATAACCTTCCTTGTATATACGGTAGTGTGTATAATAATAGGACTGACGTGACCTGTTTCTTTCCGCAAATAATCTACAAACAATACAACAACTCAGTACATTGCCTCAGAGGTCGGTAACCTCCAGCAAAACTGGAAAAGTTTGTTTGAAAGAACTGAAATAAAGCAAGAAGTCGTCGTAGTCTAGTAGGTGGGGTAATGGCTTTTAAGACGCGAGCCCATGGTTCAAACTCCAGCTCTGACATCTTGAACAAAGCGAAATACGAACAAATATTACTTCGGCAACTTCTTTTCAGTAGATTTTTAGTAAAAACTCTTGTAGTAAATAAAATTGCCATGAAAAGTTGCTGAAAAATCTGTAGGTCTCGCCACTCATGTATAAAATTAACGCACTCAAAATGGGTGGTGCGGTTTGCTAGGTTGTAATCCTGACGAAAAGGTTGCAATCAAGCGTAAAACTGTTTTAAATCAAATCCTCCATCTTTCTATTCGGTTTCCATTCTGTTTGCTTTTTTCTTGTCTTGTTTAAATCGCATTAATCAAGTTTTTTTCAGTAAATGTAGCAGATTCTAGTATGACAGGGTTGCCAACTGATGATGACTATAAACAACGGCCTCCACTTAGTGCTTTCAAAACTTCTGGTCAGGCAAGACTGTCATTTGTAAATATTTTGCATCTAGTGATGGATTTTCTCTCTCCTAATAGCAATCGTTTAACAATTGAACAAGACATGGAAGTGTGAGAAATAGTATACATGGTATAGCCTTATTGACTGGTACTTTAGCTTTATTTTATAAAGCATATGGGACAAATCTATACTTTTCTTTAAACAACTTTGGCATAACGAACCGTTTGAAGGGATCATTTAATGCCCAGTCATTACAGAGATTGGTATTACTGACTAGTATTGTAGATAATGCTGTTGTTGTTGAGTAGGGTATGAAAACAAATTGGCTTTCCTAGAATATTCTAAATGTCAAAACATACATATTTAAATATTTATATTGAATTGGAATGTTTTCGAACTAAATAGGCACCCCAATACACTAAAAACATTTCACTTGATTTAATCAACAAATTTACAACGAAACTAACTAACCAATCATATATAATTGGAATCCTTATCATTTAATTAATGGCAGTTATATTCATTCACATTTTATTTGCTGTAGGTTGTTTATTTATTTGTTTTCTCTTTCAAATTTATTATCTAGAAGCAAAACTTAATCAAAAAAAAAAAAATACAAAAGAATGAAACTTTTATTATAAATTTAATTTATTTGCATTACTCAGGCGCACACGCATCCCTTGCACCCCATATTACACAGCTTGAAGTGTTCAATAATCGAAAAAACAATTCCACCATTACCACCATCACATATTGACGAAGAGATAACAAAGGTTAACCGCTTTGCCCGTCCGCCTACTGCAAAAAAAAACCTATCAGTCTAGAACTCATCAAAGTTGATTAACAAATCGTATGTTTTTAATGCAAATAATTTATCATTACATATACAGACGATACAGATGTATATACATTATATAAAAAAACAGCAACAACAACAAAAACAAATTCTAATTAATACAAATTCTTTTTTTTATACTTTAACTTATAGTATGTGAGTGTGTTAAAAAAAGGTACCCTCACGCATATGGAATACTAAAATACATACAGAAAAGTCAAACGAAATTATCTTTATTGCAGGAATATTTTGTTGTCGCTGTTGATTTTTACAATACAATTGACGATTTTCTCTTTTTTCTTTCATTTTTGGGGTTTATTTTAATATTCAAGGTCCTATACTTGATAATTTGTACCTGCCTGTCTCTTTTCATATGGAAATTTGTTAAAAAAAAATACTTACACATACATATGTATGTATTCAGGAAAATATGTGAAACTACACTCAAAAATTATTTAAGTAAAATCCATGAACTCTCTCTAATACACCGAAGGTTAGCGAAATGTGTAATGCGATAAAAACATAAAGTGTGGAAAAGTGCCTGCCAAAAATGGGCAGAAAATTTGTTGTGATTATTTTGCTACTTCAAGCATCACGCGTAAAACTGTTTTAAATCATATCGTCCATCTTTTTATTTGATTTCCTTTCGGTTTATTTTGCTTTGTCTTGTTTCAATCATATTAATCAAGTTTTTCCAGTTAATGTAGCAGATTCTAGTATGACAGGGTTACCATCTGCTGGTGTCTACAAACAACTAGCTCCATACCAAAGAATCGACTTATCCATTTATACACACATAATTGGTCATTACAACCCTTCAGTCAGTATTACTACCTAGCTTCTTACGCCACTTATGTTGTGTGTGTTAATTTTATGCCTGAGTGAAGGGATTTACAGTTTAAAGTCGATTCCGAACGACAGATTTTTTTGAGAAACTTTTCATGGCAATTTTTATTTACTCCCAGAGTTTTTGCCAGAAATCTGCTGAGAGGAAGTCGCTGAAGAAATATTTTTTCATATTTCGTCTTTGTTGGAGATGTCTAACGTCTAATAACCCAACACACTACCTACTAGAGTACGGCGACTACACTCAGTGGTAGTCTGACAAGGCTGTCAGTTGTAAATATTTTGCGTTTAGTGATGGATGGACTGAAGAAGGTGTAAACTTACTGCAAAGTGATGCTTTAAATTGTGATTGTGGTCATCATGATAACTCTGCGGTGCCAAGAATAAGCCAGACTTTAAAGAATTTTAAAGACACTGGAAGCTATGCATGCACAGCAGAAAATATCTCTTCTCTAAGAGCAAGTGTGGCGGGTAATCCGAATGTCAGGATTCCTCGGGTTTTCTCAAAATTTCCTCAGCAAAGAGGTCTATCTTAAACCTGATTGCAATGCATTTTGTGTTTGAATTGGGCTCCCCATCAGAATCCTACTCACACAACAAATAAAAACTAACTAACCATTCCCAAAGTCGTAAGCATACCGATTGGTAGCTAGAGCAATAGCTTTTCAATGCTGATTTTTCGAAAAAAAAATTTCTTAATCAATGAAGTTCATTTCGGTGATTAGGTCAACAAGCAAAATTAAACAATATAGGGATTGAAAATTGTTACTATTGCGTGCGCATTATAGTTCGGAGTGTCACTGAATGGTATTTTTTCGAAAATAACCCCGAAAGTAACGTAACGCTGTACGAAAATCGACTTTTTTGGATTGCAATCGAAGATTATGAAGTGGACGGTTGATGGCTTCACCAAAATAAATAAATATAGGTTTTATCGAAATCATAGCTTTATTTGTGTAAAGGTAATCAATCGTATTTTTTAGGCGACCTTTTTAGTTAATCGCCTTTTCCAAAGTTCCCTTTGTATACATTTTTAAAGCAAAAACATACACATGCGCTCAACTTAATTAAGTTTAATTTATTGCCATTTTTATTATTATTTGTTTGATGTTCAGTTTATATATTCAGTATTTAGATTTACGTCCACGTACTGATAAAAAGTAAAAAGATGTTTATTTTTTATCTTATCGGTACGTTTATTTTTCCAATTTTCCTTTAAACTCTACTCGACACACGTACGAGTATTTCATTTCATTATATTTACACAAAAAAGGAAAATAAATAACAAAAAATATCGTATAATTTATCCCAACATGTTGAAAAGAAAATAAGGTAGTTTTGTTGTGTGTTCAAAACAATAGAGTGTTCAAACAAAGCACTTTACAGACAGGGAATCGAATAACTTTTTTTTTTCTTTTTAGTTGCTAAGTAAACAAAGTTCATTAAGTCCTGCTTCGTATCGAAGCGGTAATCAGTCTCAATCTAAAATTTCAAACGTTAATTGTGTCTGAGGTAAGTTATCGTTTCGGTTCATTATATGGCAAAGAATCGATTAACCGGGTTTTTCAATTTAAAGCATATTTTCTTTGTCACCCTGAAGCGTGATATAAAGGTGATAATAGTATGCATTGTATAAATATTTCCATGTTTTTGCCACCCCCATATAGATTTTGTTTTGCTCAAAAGCCGATAAGAATTTCTCAAAAAAAAAAATTAATAAAAAGATGCCGATGCCAAAATCATGACTTTGTTACTTTTTTATAACAAAAGCAGCAGGAGGGAAATGTTAAAGAACTTTTTGAATAGTTCGTCAATTTTTGAATATCAAAAAAACCCATTTTTTTTTGCATAAATGTTTGTAGCCATGGGAGCGTATGTGAAATATGATGGCAGAAGAAAAAAAAGTTATTTTTCATCTTACGGCTGTACGGCTACAGATTGGAAGTTTGGTGTTTGAATAAAAATGTATGTATTTTATGTATTCAGTTTGTTCTTGTATGTACATATGTGTAGAAGTTATTACAAGTCACGAAACTGGAAACATATGGAACTACCGGCAATATGTGCGGGAGCATCCTTACTGATTGAACAGAGAAAACTACAATGTGTGTGAAGATAAATTCGAATTTGGAAATCCAAAACGCAATCCATAATTTATAGCAGCGCCAGATTTGGCTTTAACAGAGCAAACTTTACTCTTAACAGAACAAAATTTGTCCATAACAGAGCGCTGTTAGCTGTTGAACAGTATCCATCTAAACAAGCCTACTTGTTTAGAACCTAATTTTAGGGCAAATACTAGGCCTATGGGTAACATATCATACTGAAACGAAGGTTCCAAGGCCTCTTAGTATAATCAGCAAAAAAATTTCCCATTTTTGGAACATATAAGAAACAGTTCGCCATACAAACTATATGCAAATGGTAATCCAGAGGGTCCTCTTTCGAAACACTGGAATAATTCCGTCCTACATCCCCACCAACCATCTTTTACATTTCAACACTTTTGTTCACAAATAAAAATGATCATAATGATCATGTCAATAGTCTGCAATAATTGCAAAGTAGAGGAATAATCTACTATTGCCACTGCTAAATATTTGACAATGCTCTGTTAATAGCAAAGTTTACCCTGTTAGAGGCAAGTAGTGGGGCTAGTAAAAGAGTGGGTTTACGTCTTTGGTTTTTACATTCGAATTTATCTTCCCACACATAAAACTACAGTATTTTATGTGTATTTATCCGACACTGTGGTATATCACTTCTTTCAGTGCCTTGTGTGTATGGTCTTAACTCCTAAGAAAATGAGTTATTTAAGTGATTAGCGATGGATCTATCAAATGCAATGCTCATTTCAAATAATTTAACAAATCTTGCACAATGATGATGCATTGAAAACTGGTGGACAAGCAAGATTAATAGGACATCAAATCAAATAATAGATATTCGTAGCAGGCACACAAGGGGCCCGTCAGAGATTGGATTGCTCTCACTGTCTAGATGTCCATGAACCTTTGTGATGCTCAGTATATTCTAACTGGGATAGATAGTCGTCGTAGTCTAGTGAGTAGTGTGTTGGCCTATTAGACGTGAGGCTATGGTTGTATCCCCAGATCAGACATCTCTAACAAAAACGAAATACGAAAAACATATTTCTTCGGCGACTTTCTGTCAGCTTATTTCTGGCATAAACTCTGGTTAATAAACTCTGGTTAATAAGAGTTAATAAAAATTGCCATGAAAAGTTTCTCAAAAATCGGTCGTTCGGAGTCGACTTTAAACCGTAAATCCCGTCACTCATGTATGACATGTATGACAACATAAGTGGAGTGAGAAGCAAGGTTGTAATACTGACTGAAAAGTTGTAATGACCAATTATATTTGTATGTATATAAGTTTTATAACTGCGGTTATAAATTTTCAAAAATAATTTTGAAGAGAAAAAAATCTCCTGATTTTGTTATGATCTCCCTGGCAAATGATTGAAATATAAAAGGACTCGATACTAAAGAGTAAGTTTTTCTTTCTTTCTGCTACATTAAATAAATGTTTGTATTTTTGTTTAAACCAATACAAAGGGAACAACATTAACAACATATAAGTAAAATATTTATTTATTCTTTTTGTAATTTAAATTTATTTGCTCAAATATAAATCACTAGGCAAGATTCGGGTTTTCGTTTTCACTCTCTTTTCTTGATTTTTTTCAATTTAACCTAAAATAGTCAGTCATGCTGGTAACGTTTTGATTGTTTCTCTTAGCAACAAGTATTTATTTTGTTATGTTGTTCTGAAGTAGTGGGGGTTTGATTCTGATTCAATAGCATTCGAAAGATTTATTGAGTGGCTTACAGTGCGTATGTTGCGTTAATTAATTTATTTGCTGGTATACACAGTAACAACTGCAATCATACCCTCTGTTGTATTGTTATAAATACCAGGCAAAAGGTTAAAGACTTTTTAATGGGTAAAAATAAATTAAATTTTTGGAAATTTCTTAAGATTAATTGCCAATAAACTTCCAGAGTGTTGAAATTATTTAAGGAGTCCTCAGATGAATAAGGAATTTATGGTTTGTTTTAAATGAAAAAGCAAAGCTATTCAAACGTTAATTCTGTATTGAAATTAAAGATTTCTACAGAGAATAATAAAAGAAAATTGAAAGAACTCTGATGGAATTTAAAATACCTAATGGAAATACAAAAGAAGCTTGTTCGTGTTAAGTTGCTTAATCAGCTGATGGCAATAAGTTCAGACAGACTACCCATTACTATTAAGGCAGTTACACTGTAGAACCGTGCTAAATGTAGTTCTCTTGTGTTTGAACGTTTGAATTTCATTCGAAAATTGACTTCATACCCGATCGTAGAAGAAGGTATCGAATGTTTCCTGTGCTATCGAAACCTTAAGCCTAAACCCTTGCTGTTTTCAGTAGCTAGATTTTCAAATGAAGTTATAGTACAGCGGGCCTATTCCTGAGAAAATGGTAAGCCGATGGATTTTCTGACAAAATATTAAAACTACCTGCTCTTATGGTCATTTGTGCGCTTAGGATACTTACTGCACATAAATTCCAGATGATTTAATGGCGGCATATAGCTTAAAAAAATGCTTTCAAAACAGATTATTACAGATGTAGCATTTATAAAAGCAATGCTAACTATTGCTTCTCTGTTTCCTTTTTCCGTAATGATTTTTCTATTCATGTTTGTCTAGATCCTTTTCCGACAGTTTGCCGTGCAAATGTGATTAAAATTGAATAAAGATCTCTTAGCTGAATTTTAATCCAGAAAAGAATACAAGCTTCAGACTGCAAAATGATTGTAATGTCTCTCAAGCCATGTTTTTCATTTTATTGGACTGATGTTACCGGGATGTTATCTATCCTACATCTATTGATCATTACAACCCTTCAGCCAGGATTACAACTTAGCTTCTCACACCACTTATGTTGTCTGTGTTAATTTTATATATATGTACGTGGCGGCAGCTACAGTTTACAGTCAACTCCGAACGTTAAATTTTTTTGAGAAACCTCTCATGGCAATTTTTATTTACTCCCAGAGTTTTTGCCAGAAATCTGCTGAGAGGAAGTCACCGAAGAAATATTTTTTTCGTATTTTGTTTTATTGGAGATGTCTGACCTGGGCTTTGAACCGTGGCCTCACGTCTAATAAGCCAACACACCACCTATTAGACTACGCCAATTCATTGCTGATGTAAATTAGAGTGAATCTGTCCTAGGAGACGATTTACTGTACAATTTTAGCGCTGGTCACAATAAACTGTTTTTGGAGTTTTGCGTCACTTGAAAGTTCAGCTAAACTAAGCTTTCCATCGGATTGTCATGGGGTATCTCCCAAAGTAAGTAAAATCCGGCAATTAAAATTCTATATATTCGCGTTAAAAACTAACTAACAAGAGCTAAGTGGAGTTTCTAATTCAAATTTATTCTCTGATATATTTTATGGCAATACTTAGCAAGTTTACAGGCTCCCGGCGTGTACGGCGCATGTGGGCAAAAACTGATTGTGATTGTTATTTTAAGTTTTTCTTTTCTCACCCACTACAAAGCCTATAATAAATTATTATTTAATAGTCAAATAAACACTTACGCAAAACGAATGTTTATTGTAAATAATAACAATAACAACAATACCAAAAACATATTTAAAGTAAACAAAAAACACCCACCTGATAGTCTTCAAGGTTTTCCAATAATTTTCATTCAAATTTAAATAGGAAAATGATTCTATAGCGATATGTGATTGAATATGTGCTTGTGTAGAACCTATTATAAAATTTATCTATTAATTCTTCAATAAAAAAACAGAAAAAAAAGAAAAATGCTTTAACACCTGGGCAAACAACACTCAAGCACTTGACAATATTTCATAAAGAAATTCTCTATGAAATCATCATACAATGAAGCAATTATGAAAGCGATAAAAACAGAAAAGAGAGAATAAAATTTTCTAAAAGAAAAGCCGACAACACCACACACCATATACTATATACCCAGATTTAACAATTTCTCTCACTTGTATTCTTTGCTTCTGATATACTATGTATACTACGGGTGTATTGTGCAGGCATTTTACTCGTATTGTTTGCTGTTGACTTATTCAATTTAAAATAATCATTGAAAGTAAACACTTACGCTTGTATGCACATATACAAACGTAAACATCCTCCTTTTCTACTACACATTTACACTACAGACACACACAATGATGGATTGTGTGTGTTTTTATAACTGCACACAAACAAGCCACAATTTTAAACATTTTCAATTTATCTCTCTCTACCTTTCGGTCTCTCTGCCGCACTGTTTCTCTCACACATACATACATATATGGCTTGTTATTTTTCTGTACTTGATGTTATTCATACGCTAGAGTAATAGGAAAGCCAGTGTTCTTACATTTGTAATAGGTGTTGGTCTTCATTTCCCTATAATCCATCAATCTTTTTGGACATTTTCTATTAGAACATGCAATATCATATGATTTATTGACAATTTTGTGATACTCTTTAAAATATTTAAATATGTTTTTATATAAGCAAGGATATGTATGTAAACAAATGCGAAATGGCCAAAATTGGGTATCACGAAGATTTTTCTGGGTTTTTAATAGGATTGTAAAAGAATTCTCTGCTTCTATACTTACTCAATACATCTCTGTCGGAATTAAGCCAGCCTTAACGCTTTCTTCCCGGCACTCTTCTTCGTCAGTTGGTCAGACCAAGCGGTGAAAGTATTTGCAGTCATGGTCGCGCCAACGTAGCCGCCGAATGTTAATGTCCTGATCAACGTCCATATAATGGAGGAAATCGTCATAGTCTAGCTGGTAGTGTTCGATTTTTAAACGAAAGGCCACAGGTCAAATAAGAAAAAAATTTTCTTCGGCGACATTCTTTTAGCAGATTTCTGGCAAAATCTCTGAGAGTTAATAAAATTGCTCTGCAAAGTTTCTCAAAAATCTGTCGTTCGCAGTCGACTTTAAATTGTATGTCCCACCACTTATGGATAAAATAACACACACAACATATGTGGTATGAGAAACTAGAACGTAATCCTGTATGTTATCATGGGGTACGAAAACAATAGCCAATCCACACCTTACCGAAGATCTTGCGTAGAACTTTTCCCTCGCATACTTTTCTCTCGAATACCGCGCCATAGAGAAGCTCATAAAGGATAAGCGATTTGTGTACCATCAGCTTCGTCCCACGAAAAAGGTCTGTGCTACTCAATTGATATTCAGGACATAATAGCACATGTTGGCAAGAGTGCTTCGTCTTTTAAATTCCAGGCTGATATTATTTTCGCTGCTTATAACGGAGCCAACACAAATAAATTCATTAACAACGTCTAAGGTATAGTTATTAAACGTTATCTCCGATACGACGCACGCCTCTATTTGTCCATAGCATAATACTTCACTTGAGAAATGGGATAGCAAACATGCAACAAGGTAAAGTTTCTGATTTTAGTCACACAAGGCGACATCTAGAACGATCCTTGGTGGTGTAGTTGTCACAGACTTCTGGATGGCACACTTACGCCAGCTAAGTTGTTAATCAAGACGTGCAACACAGTCCAATCAGGACTATCCAGTAGGACTTGGAACAAAATACGTAAAAACTTTTATCCAATAGAAACAAAACAGACGCCTCTAACAAAAGATTTAGTCCTGCGATATCAACAATTCGAATCCCTTCAAGACCAGCTCTAACCAACAGCCATAAAATTGCTAAACCATAAACATTGATATACATTCACCTGTAGCTCTGAGAGTTTTTCTGGCAGGTTCTTTTTGGAATTTCTTTTCTTTACCAAAAACAAGGCTGCGACAAAGTATTTCAAATATTTTTTTTTTCGTTTCGGTCTCATTAATCAATTTTCAGAATTCCAGAAAAACAGGCGATAAGTCTACTACAACACATTCTAGAATGATAGGGTTGCCATCTGTCGTTACCTACGTCCAATACGAAATTGATGATGAAAATCGGATTGTTGTATTAGTATAGTTGCGAGGAAATTTGCTGATTTTGTCTGTGGATAAGGATGCAGTATTTCGATAGAAGTTGAAGCCCCTTCATTAGAAATAAAATGTGTTTCACTTCTTCCAAAAGGTCCTTTTGCAGCCACCTTATAGTGGTTTTGCGAACATAATTTTTTGTGCTAGTTATTATATAATATATGATACAGACACTGTTTAAGAAGCCCTGTTTAATTCTATGTGTTAAATAAATATGATATGTTTCTGCGTTATGTGTTATACGAGTAACATTTACGACTGCATATGTACACACGTGTCGGCTCATGTACGTTGTCAATAAATATCAACTCGTATCACATTTTACATCATTCAGCGTGAATGAGCAGAGTAAATAAAGATGAATAACTGTTCTCATATATGTATGTATGGATATTATAAACAATAAAATTTAATCTATAAAGCCAACCTTATGCCCGAAAGTAATTTTAACTAAAAAAATCGTTTAAGTTTCTTCAAGGCCAATGACATTTTTAAACAACTTTAAAGCCTCGCGTGCCTATAAAATCTTGGTTTTTTTCTTGTTATTTAATGCCATTGAACCCTAGAGAGTCTCACAAATTCCTTACAAAAACAAACCTGCTCTTAATATTCTAACTTTTCATTAAATATCATTACGAAATGGGACATAAATTAAAAATACGGAAAGTTTTTCTTTTTGTACTTCGTTCCGATAAATTTTTGTTTAAATACTGCATAAGGTGTGACAAAAAGCTGTAGGGTTATCATCTATTGCAGTCCTGTTGGCCATTACAACCCTTCAGTTAGGATTACGAACTAGTCTCTCACACCACTTATGTTGTGAGTATTAATTTTATACATGAATGGTGGGACCTAGTCGATTTCGAGCGACAGATTTTTAAGAAATTTTTCATGGCTATTTTATTTACTCTCAGAGTTTTTGCCAGAAGTTTGCTGAGAGTAAGTCGGTGGAGAAATATTTTTCCATATTTCGTTTAGTTCGAAATGTTTGAGCTGGGCTTTGAACCACGGGCTCGTATCTTCATAAATTTCTACAAAAAAATTAAAAAATTTACCCAAATTGAAATTAAGAATTGCCCAACCCGGTTATAATTCATCATCATTATAATTTGTTAACTTAAGTTAAGGCGTCATTAAGTCAAAACATCAAGTGTGTTAAAATTATGAATCACTTTATATATACAATGCATAAGTATATATGTATACTATATGTATAGTATATACATATGCATGCATATATATGTAATCTGTGTTCTCACCTGTATGTTTTCACAATAGAATAGCAATGCCAAAAATAATATTTGTATGTCGATTTTACTGTTATTGTTGATAATGAGTATAAGTATATTTGTATATACGATGGTAGATCAGTGAATTCGTAATTTTTTGAATTTCCCAGCTCTTATTGCAATACTGCTCCTGTTTTAGAGTTGACTTCTATTAAAATATGAACAAACTAAGCCACTTAGTTTGGGTTTGACAACCATTGACGGTACACTACCGCTTAGATATCAAATAACCATTAAGTAGGCTGCAAATCATCTGCCTAATTCTCCAGATTAAATTCTGAGTGAATATTTTTTGTTGCCAAACCTCAAGAAACAATTCAGAGGTAAGAGATTTTACTACAAATCTAATTTGTTTCAGGCAACAAAAACATTCGAACAATATGGGTTAAAGTGCGTAGAGCTCAAAGAATGAAAACGTAAAATACAAAAAACCATAAAACCTATGATTTATTCAAAAAGTCACTGACTTTATAACCCACTCTCGTATATGTACGTATGTATATATAATACAATATACCAATGTGTGTGATATGTATGTATAACTAAGTTAAACGTGTAAATGAACACTTGATGTTTAACCACAAATATATTTATTTTTATTCAACACTCACAAACACTCTCACTTAACATACGCACTTCCATTCATTTCATTTCATCCATAATCAAGCATTTAACCACATACACTATACACTCACAGTGTATGTGTGCTAATGTCAGAGTTGCTAAAACAACAATTGTTGAAAATTATAATGTTAGTTTAGAATTTATTGAGAAAATAAGGGGGTTAACGTATAATTGCAGCAAATAAGAGTCATATTTCTGGTATGAATCCTTTCTAATATGAAAAGTATTGCAAACATTTTGTCATTACATGGTGTTAATGCCCATACAGGGTTTAAGGTTAACTGAATGTATCAAAGGAGAAAGTATTGGCAGTTCGGACTTAGAAATCATTACAATTACTTGAATTTTTATTATATTCCTTGGAAAGAATTCAGAAAGAAACTCTTTCAAGTTTTTAATTGTTCTTTAACTTATATATAGGTTTACTGTACCAGTTTCTTGGATGATTGTGTGAGATTTTTCATTGCCTTATATGAGTAAAATTTGTTAAAGTACCATCCGTGATATTCCAATATATCTCATATGTACAAAAGCTAGGCTATGACATAGGAAGTGTTCAAAAATTTCGTTGCTTTCTTTACACACTTCGTATTCGCTATGTCGATGAACCTAAGAGATTCAAATGATTCAAATAAACAGGCTTATGGTCTTCCCCATACGTGTCTTAGTAATTTTTTTCATTGTGTCGTTGTTTCACAGAATACGTGGATTATCAAATTTATTCCCTATCCTGAGCTAGAGTTTATTTCATGGTAGCCGTACCATGTTTGAAAAAATTATCAATTGCTTCCTTACAATTTAAAGCAAGAGGTGAAGCTGCGTTACCTTCCTATGATATTCAATTCGATATTGTCTTTTCTACATAAATAAGATAAAAAATAAACCATTTTATTGTATATGAATGGGTCGAGAACAGATATTTGGAGAAGAGAGGAAGTTTTTGGTCTCTGAATGAAATATTCGAAGACAATGGGGAAACTTCCAGTTATCGAAATTAAAGTCTATGCAACCGAAAGATGTGCTCAATTTAAGTTACAGAGAAAGAACAAAAGACGAGGCATAGCAATACTATCTCGTAGTACGGGAATGCTGAGTCAGCTAGTTAGGGCATATAGAATTTTCCTCTATTTGATCCCATGTCATGGAATTCACAGAAATGAGCAGGCAGATGAGAAAAAAAGCTTTCTATGAAGTGGGTAGAGATGTTTGAAAGCAGTGGCTCTTCTCCAAACTAAATGAGTATGAGAAAATCTAAACTCTTTTTGAGTAATTACAATAGAAGGAGATTCAGATTCAGATCACACTATCCAAGAATAGTCTGAGGTTAGTAACCGTCCTTTTGACAGGGCACTGTAGACTTATAGACCACTAGTTTAAATAGGGATCGCCTCTAAACCAAAATGTAATTCTGTAATGAATTGTAATTTGTGGGGCTTTTTGCATCCGTGAGTCAGATGCAGGGCAGGGGATTTTTATTTGTTGACACTGAACAGCTGCCTGAAATTTGAAAGGGCAATAGGATTGTATATAATTATAGGAATTCCCAATGCCCTATAAAGATTGAGGGCAGTACAATATATCATATGGTTTCAGAGCTATGGTTGCTCTAAACGACGGCAATAAACGATAGGGTCTTTGTAAATAATTTGGAGGGGAAATGAAGCCTCTTTAATTTGTAAAAGTTTGAAACATTTTTTGTCTTCAACAGTTTAGAATTCCAACTACTCAGACTTATAGTCATACACTATAAAGTGATTTCTTATCGTTAAAAAAATGTTTGAAGTGGATTTCGAAAATGGTTAAATAAGACTGAATGGGTTATGCCAAGTTTTGTAACATAACTCGTATACAAATTCCTCAAAGCTTTCAGATTTTTTTTGTTAACAATATCTAGTGGTAATAACAGCATAATTTACCTCTGCACCATTTAAAATTCCAAATAATTTCATTAAAATATTTTTCTTTTTTAACCACAATTGGTAGAAAATGTTCAATTATTTGAAAGATGAATGAATAAATAATTCAATTTAAAATTCATTCCCCCTATGGTTTCCCTTTAAATGTACCGAAAACTTAAAAAGATTCTGTAGAGTGTAAATAATAACAACAACGATAATATAAAAAGGTATTGTTTTTAATAAGTTTATCAAATTATCAAGAATTTAGCCACACACCCACAAAAACATTTCGTTCTATTGTGGTCAGTTGTTTAGAAGTGTTGGTTTGTGTTTTAATGTGTCTTCTGGCACTTCCTTTTTAAATACAAAAACAAAAAATAATAATTTTTTTCACTCTGTTACTTTTCTTCCTTTATTCTATTGTTTTCGAGTTTTCTAGTTTTTTTTTTCTTTTCTATTAAACATCCTGTTTCTGTAAATTTAATTTATCATGGAAGACAATGAATGGATGGCATGACTACTAAATGGACAAGTTATCATTTTAAAATTGCAAAAACAAAAAAAGAAAACAAAAACAAAAATGAAAAAGTCATATATTTTATACAATGTAGGAAACAACGCCATAAATAGGGTTGCCAAGGTTTTTTAGAAGTAGAAAAACATATAACATGATAAAGATAGTTTAACGGAAGATCTTAATGAGAGAGAAATTGAAAGCTGGCAGACATACATACATACATACATAATTGGTCATTACAACCCTTTAGTCAGGATTACAACCTAGCTTCTCACAGCACTTACTTTGTGTGTGTTAATCTGTATACAAGAGTTGCGAGACCTACGGTTTAAAGACAACTCCGAACGACAGATTTTTTAGAAACTGTTCATGGCAATTTGATTTATTCTCAGAGTTTTTGCCACAAATCTGCTGAGAGGAAGTCGCCGAAGAAATATTTTTTTTTAATATTTCGTTTTATTGGAGATGTCTGACATACGGTTTGAACCTTGACCTCACGTCTAATTAGCCAACACGCTACTTACTAAACAGCGGCAGCTTCACTGACAATTCTTTCCTTAATCGTTCCCTAGACAGCACTAGTAAACTCTATAATTTTTAGATGAGGGAGTATTCCATGATACACGGATAGGCTTGAATATACTGAGTATGACAGAATCGGGGTATTCCCTTCTAGAGTGAATTTCTCAGAGCCCATGTAAAATGTTACCTAGCAAAAGTTAACGCCATCGAATGATATGTTCAGTTGAATTACAAATAACAGGACATACATAGTTATGCAATCTGACAGTCAGACCGCAATTCTAGCACTCTGGTTTTATAAGGTTGACTAGGGGCAGAGTATAATGCAAAGTTGAATCATCTAGGCAGATCTTGATCTCGAGTCATGTGAGAGATAAGATCTAGCGACTAGATCCAACTTCTACACCACCTATAAGACTAGAACCTTTCAGCGAACTAGAAATAGGGTATTGGAAGAGTATACTCAACGAAAAGAAAGATGACGAAAGAGTCACACTCTTCTTAAATCAATTGGGTTTGAGAGAATCTAAACTTTTTACACATCAAACTATCGAGAAGTAAACAGAGGATAGTAACCAGCATTTAACCGGGCATTGTACAAAGTACACTTGTTTTAGAATAGGAATCCATATAAGCTCAACATGTAGACTCCTTGATGAGAAGAACGAATCACCCGAAAACATACTTCAAACTAGTGCGGCGTTAATGCATCGCAGAAGGAATCTCTTGGATATTTATTAAGTTAAGCAGTTATCCTTATTGCAACCGAGCAGTAACAGGATTGTGAAAGATTTAACGGGGATTCCCTATATAAGTTGAGGACAGTACAATAAATCGTCTGGTAGCCTTACTTACGCCTTACTTATTTACTCATTGGCAATTGTAGTATCCGAGGTACTAAAATTTCAATGGAAATAAAATGATTAACGAATTTTACTTACTTGGTTGTTACAACCCCATAGTGAGGGTTACAACCTAGCTTCTCACACCACCATATTGTGTGTGTTAGTTTTATTGATGTGTGATTTTTGAGAAATCTTTCATGGCGATTTTATTTTACTCTGATCGTTTTTAGTTTTTGAAAGAAGTTCCTAATACTAGTCAGATAGGTTAAGTTAGCTAACACCTGCTTTATCAATTTCCTTGTTTCTTCTTGAGAAATTTTAAATATATTTTATTTAAAGAAATGGGCTAAATAACTTCTTTTTATATTATCCTGCGGATGTGATATATATTTTAACATAAAAATCTCTTTACATACATACCTTTTAAATGAGTTACAAATTCAATTGTCCTTATAAATATTATTCTACGATATCCACAATAAAGAATGTATGCCACAAACGGAGATTTAATGTTTTCTGATGTTCTAAAGAAAATCAATCACAAATACCGACACAAAGCATATCCTTTAAAAGAGGAAACTTGTCAACTTAGAGTGGCATGAGTTTTTTAACGATAAATAAAAATAAATCATAGACAAGGACTTTTAAGTAGATTAGGATTTAAAATTAATTTTTCTTATTTTATAGCACAGGATTTTATTTAAAGATTCTTTCAAAACACTGTTTTAATTTCCATTTTTAATTCCTATTTTTTCTTCTTTTTCTAGAATTTTTTAATTAAAATTTCTTTGTATTTTCTTTCTCACTGCTGCTTCAGATGCTGTTGAATAAATTCTTTATTTTTTTTTTAATTTTCATAGAAATTTTTTTACATTTAAATGCAAATGCTTTAAATAATGATGATATTATTCCTGTTTTTTTTTTCTTTACTTTTTTTTATAAAAAAAAAATCCGATATTTTCCTTTATTTGTTTTAATTTAATGAAATATTCATAATTACGCAAACGCCTCATAAAAATTCAAATTTTTTTCCAGCATTTTTTACGTTTCAAATGCCGTTTACAGCTGTTGTTGAATTTTGAGCGTTAAAAACGACAATCATAACTACACAACACAACTAAGGAAAATAAAGATGGCGCGTGGTAAGACATTTTGAATTTTCTTTTTTATTTTTTCATTCCTTTGTGTTTCATTCAAAACATATGCACAATTGAACATTTCGAATATTTTTATTTTTTATTTAAATTTCTGATTTTCTTTTTTTATTTCTTTTCTTTTTAATTTTTAATATTTTTTTTTTGATATTTTCCTTAAACAAAAACAACTTTTTTTTGTTTAGTTTTTAATCACTTTCTTTATTATCCTTTTAATTTCCTTTGTTTTGTTTTGTTTTTGTTATCATTCTTTAAATAACATCTTTATTGTTAACAAAGACAACGTCATTTAGAAAATTCATCATTTGTTGTTACTTTATTTTAATATTTATTTGTTTTTTATGAACGAAATATACCGTTAAATAGGTTCGTTATCATGCCCGGTTTGAAACATAATGATGGTGCTTCACATTACTCTGGTGATACTGGGGCATACAAAACAATGTTTGATGCCTGCAGTTATTTGGCTCAACATTGTTGTTGAGCATCCAACAACACGAGCCAAATTGACGAACGAAGGCAATTACAGTTGCTGTTAGCTAATTAGAAATGTTATTTTTATACTATTATTGTTAGTTAAATCAAACGCACATAAAACTATAATTTCGAAGGAACATTTGCTTCTGTATAATGCTTGGACCTTGCCATTATGTACGATTGTCATTTAAATGGTCGCATTTGGATTGATTGCATCAATCGATCCTTTTTCCGAGATTTCAGGCAGTATCTCAACGAAAATTGATTTCCAAATTATTCGTGTAGACACTTAGGAAAGTCTTGAGGAAACTTTTTAAGCAATACAGCTAAAATCGTTGTGGCTCGTGATGTAGCACCGCTTTGCTGTAACTACATATCGTCCATTTTAGAATCATCAATTGTAGGCAAATATAATTCGGTTATCAAAAAGCCATAGCTTTTGGCTAAACGATAATTTTTGAAAAAATACGACCATAATGTCCACCAAACACTCAATTTTTCTAGATGCAATCAATTCTGGGTTCTTCGAAACCAATTTTTAATTGTTGACGTAATCACTGAGTGAGAAATGAGCTTTCTTGCTGAAGAAAAGTTTTTTCTAAAAATTAGCGTTGAAGGCCCGTTGCTCTAGCACCCACTCATCATATCTACTTATGGCGTTGTGAATGGACAGCCGATTTCAACTGCAGCGTGATTTAAAATTTATATGGAAGAAGATACATAATGAGTCGTAAAATAATCCCAGATGAACTATCTGGGATCGACAAATTCGTATTATTGTCAGCCCAACTCAAGCAAATGTAACCCTTTGCATTTGAACGGTGCCTTTCAGGCACCAACCTCTCCATTACTTCAACTCAAACGGAGCCCAAGAGGCGCCATTATCTGTACGGTTGCATATGAATCAAAAATCCGAGTTAGAGGTAGACTTCACATCAGTTTAATGAACTAGAAATAATGTCTTAGACGGACAGATTGCTGAAATTCTCTTCAAATTGAAGGATTGTTTTTTATATAAGGTTGTAAATCGACTAAGGTATTACTTACCTGACAGAATACTTATCTTATGAACAATCAGGTCCACAACCCAGCCCACATCTGGTATGAGCTTAAATTAAAGAGAGATTTACACTGCCTGTAGAATCTTTTGGGTCATAGGAAATATGGAACATTTCTGTAGACCCTTCTTAAGAAATGCTTTTGAAACAATCAAAAATTTCAACAGGAGGAGATTGGAGTCATGCATTGGTCTAACCAGCAATAACATGAGGTTAGTAACCCTTTTGACAGGGAACTGTTGAGCCGTATTGTCACCCGAACTTTTCAGGCCTATTTGAGCTTTTGATACAACAACAATTTATGTGTTCCAAACTACTGATTGTTATCTAAAGAACCGTGGAAATCTGCCGCCACTATAAATCAGTTCCATATGACAAAGTGGGCATTAAATGCAATCCAGTATATTATAGATAAAAAAAGTCGTTATGGCGAGTATATATGGAGCGATGGGGATCCAATCGTAGACTTATAGTAAAAGAAAATTTTCACAACACTAGATTACTTCTCAAAT
This sequence comes from Sarcophaga carnaria, assembly GCA_958299815.1. Taxonomy (NCBI): domain Eukaryota; kingdom Metazoa; phylum Arthropoda; class Insecta; order Diptera; family Sarcophagidae; genus Sarcophaga; species Sarcophaga carnaria. Next base: position 19,993,848 of record OY283153.1, on the reverse strand, counting down.
GAAAATACATACATACATACATAATTGGTCGTTACAAGCCTTCAGTCAATATTACGATCTACTTTCTCACACCACTTATATTGTGTGTGTTAATTTTATACATGAGTGGCGGGACCTAAAGTTTAAAGTCGACTCCGAACGACTGATTTTTAAGCAACTTTTCATAGCAATTTTTATTTACTCTTAGAATTTTTTACAGAAATCTACTGAGAGGAAGTCGCCGAAAAAATACTTTTTGTATTTTGTTTTGATGTCTGGCCTGGGGCTCGAACCCTGGCTTTAGGTCTAATAAGCCAACACACTACCTACCAGACTACGGCGACTTCTAATGAATGAAAATGGCAAAATCTATTTATCAGTTTTGAAAATACCGCCGGAAATAAAGAATTTTTCATGTTCCTGGTCTCCAGCAGTGATAATCTTCTGGGAAAATTATTCACCTACAAAATACTCAGTACTACAACCAAATACTATTGCATAGATATCGTTTTTTTACGAAACGACAGTTGCCAACCCTATTATTCAAGAACCTGCTACAATACTTAACATGACCTGAATATTTATACTTATATTTATGCAATTAAAAAGTCCTTACTTTAAAATGGTATTACTAATTTACTTCCCACTGCTGTACATAAGCACATAGACTCTTAGCCAACTCTAACGAGCGATAAGTAATATTAACGTTCGTCTTTTTGTTCGTTGGTACATGTTTTTACGATAAAAATTGGGATGGTAAACGCATCTCTAGGGATAATTGTCGTTTCAACATACATGCATGCATTCATTCATTCATTCATACTTTCACTCATTCATGTCTCCATAAAAGCGAAGATGTCTTCTTATAATAGCCATTAAAATACACACACACATACACATACAATCAAAAGCTTTTCAATACTTTCACTCTCTTACGCACTGAAGGAGAGAGTGAAAGTTTTGCTAGGATTAAAAAAAAGCTTTTCCTTTACCATTTGCATCTAAACAATGTCCATGAACGTAGTTGTATGTGTAATACTCCATTAAAATATTTTTGTGTGCGTAAAAGCCGGAAATCGAAACCTGTTGCATGCAATACATTCCAACCACCATTCCTTTACAGTTACTCGCTCACCATCACTATCACACCACACCATTATATTGCATGAAGGTTATGGCCAATGTTACTACACAAATACTTCAACGCACGACATCAATGCAAAACAATAGAATCTTAAACGCTGTTAGAAAACATTGATAATAAAAAACTTGATATTTAAATTGTAAACGTACTCAAAAAACGAGAAATTTAATTAATTATTAAGGAACAAAAGTGACATCGCTTTCAATGAATTAAAAGCATTTTTTTTGTAATTAAGAGAAGTTAAAGAACACAGTAATTAAAGGCTTTTTATTGCACAATGTCATGAATAATAATTACCTTCAATTCCATACAGCAAATGATTGCAAGAAACCAAGGGGAATTAATTGCTGATGACTTGATAAATAGGCCTCTCATCAAGAATAGATTAGTAAATTACAATTTTGTGTTTATATTAAATAGGCCTCATAGCGATAAAATTAAAATTATTACAATTTTACGGCTTTGAGGATGCTTTTTTGTGTTTCTAACTACTACGAAGTCCAAGGCACTACCAAAGTGGGTTATTGTCCCCGCCAAGTAGAAGTGCCATAGAAACCAAAACTAACTTACTATTGCCGCATGTATCAATCATCTGGGAATTATACCTAAAGGTGTGAGAGGTGAACTAGGGAATATAGAAAATACAAGATTATTTATGGTCATCTGCATAGGGCAGGTTTTACAATTATAAATGACTTGAAGTGCGGATATCCACAAAAGAATGGACTTAATGATATCTGTTCCGTCAGAGAAGTAAAAATCATTAATCGGAGTATATAAAATTACTATAACAGGTTGTCTATTTTCTCGTTTCAAAGCCATTGATCTAGTAAGGCAAGGCTGCAGAATATCATTCACCTGAAGTGTACCGAAGAATACGTAAAAATAGTTAAAACTTGCTACAAAAGTGAATATTTAAACGTGACACTTTTCTAGAATTACAGGGGATTTGGGTCAATATAATCCACCTACTACGTAAGGAATCGGCAAGTCTACATAGAATTTGGAGATACTTGAGGTATCAAAACAATGTATACATATACACACCGCTTTTTGCAGAGAAAGTGTAGAGGATTGTCCGAATTTTTCCACTTCACAGCAACTGTTCTCAGCAACTGCGACTATCTTATGACTGATTATTGGATATTTTCCATTTAGATTTGCGCCTACATCCGTATTAATAAAGCCCAACTCACGCAAAAGTATCCCTTTACATCCGAACGGTGCCTCTCAGGCACCAACCTATAGAATACTTCAACCCGAACGACATCTAAGAGGCGCCATTATCTGTGCGGTTGTATATGAATCAAAAGCCTGCGTTAGGGGTAGATTTCACAACAGATGAATGAACTAGAAAGTATTCTTTAGAAGGACAGATTGCTAAAATACTCTTCATACTGAAGGATATTTTTCTATACAGGGTTCTGAACTGGATAAGGTATTAGTTACCTGAATGAATACTTATCTTATGAACAATCAGGCCGTCAATTGAGCCCGTTCACGCCTGGTATGAGCTTATATCGAAGAGATTGTCCTATTGTATGTAAAAACTGTTGGATCACAGGTCATGTGAAAATTTTCTATGGACTCTTCTTAAAATAAATGCTTTTGAAAAATCAAAACTTGTGTCGGATAACTACAACAGGAGGAGATTGAACATTGATTGATTCATTTGACTATCCAGCAATCATCTGAGGTTAGAAAAACTTTTTAAAGGGCACTGTAAAGTACACTTCTTCCAGGCGAGGGTTGCCTCGAATCCAACACGAAGGTTCTGCAATGAGGAGAATGTATCGTCAAAACACATTCTTAGAGCCTGTGTGGCATGAATACATTCCAGAGGAAAACATCTCGGCGCATATCGAAGGCTGGGTAGGGAATTGTCTTTATTGACCACCCTGAAGTTTGTTAGGGCAATAGACTTGAATGAGATATTATTGGGATAACCCAAATAAGTTAAGGGCAGTACAAGAGATAGAATTGAAACAGTACTAGAGCACCTTTGCACGTCTGCAATGATAATAACGCGGATAGAGTGGATTTACATCAGAGAAATTAGTAAAATAATGTGCCTTTAGACTATTGACACATTATACATACATACGTTAGTACATATATACATAAATACATACATACATACATACATACAAACATACATACATACATATATACATACATACATACATACATACATACATACATACATACATAAGGCTATAAAAGCGGAGGAACGAAAGACTTTCAGCACAAATGGCAGTCACGATGGGAGAGCAGTTTAAAGGGAAGATGGACATTTCGCCTTGTCCCTGATGTAACCCTTTGGATGAAGAACGAACATTGTGAGCTGAACTACTACGTGACCCAGTTCCTAACTGGTCATGGGTGCTTCAGGAAGTACCTGCACAGATTTGTTCATGACACTTCCCCTATATGCCCAAACTGTGTAGATGAGGAGGAAAATGCGGAGCATATTCTAACATGCTGCCCCAGATTTAGATGGCCCGAAAAAAAGCGTTTGGAACCAAACCAGCTAATGGAAGAGCTGTTGAATTGTAGGATACTATGGAGTCAATATAGTCAGAGAATGGCTGAAGTTATGCTAGAACTCCGAAGACTGGAGGAACGGAGGCGAAATTTAACTTAATGTGATAAAGCTTTCAAGCTAACCAGCCCTCCGCGAAGTAACACCTTACGGCAGTCCCGCGGGGGGAGAGTGGTTGAAGTGGGTAGGGGGTGGGTTTAGTACGTAGGCACCAGTGATGGTGAATCGTGCACCCTTTTGTTGGAACAAAAATGTCTTCCGTAGATTGCCACCTTCGGCTTACGACAAAAAAAAGCATACATACATACATACATACATACATACATACATGCATGCATACACACATACATACATACATACATATATGCATACATACATACATAATTCGTCATTACAACCATTCAGTCTGGAATACGACCAAGCTTCTCACACTAATTACTTTGTTTTATACATGAATGGCGATACCCACAATTTAACGACGATTCCGAACGACAGATTTTTGAGACATTTTTCATGGCAATTTTATTTATTCGCACAGTTTTTGTCAGAAATCTGCTGAGAGACGGTCGCCGAAGAAATATTTTTTCATATTTCAGTTCTGTTGGAGATGTAAAACCTGGGATTTGAACCGAGGCCTCACGTCTAATAAGCCAATACACTACGTACTAGACAACGACGACATTGGAACATTATGGAGAACATAATTCGGATGTTCGAATTTTGTATTGAATGCCGTCTGTTCAATATACAGACTAATTAAGTAATGTCGAACAGATTGTGTTGTAGGGCACAAAATAATTCCAATCACTCTTAAACAAATAATCAAGCATTTAAATATTTCTACGAAAATACTCGTAATTCAAAACAAGAGTAATTATGTTGATGATGTTCATGTTGATGTTCTAAGAAATAATTTTCTAATCCATTATCCCCTCTTCCACATTCACTTTTCCTATGAAATATCATTTTGTGACATGATGGTGGCAATTATCTTTTAATCAACCATTGTTCGGTGGTATATTAGAACAAAAGAAGACCAATCAAGCAAATCAAAAACCAAACTTAAATCACCTCTTTGAACTTTGTTTTTAATTAAACAAATCCAACCAACAAAAAAAAAACAAAAAAACGAAATTAATTTTTACTAAACATGCCAACAATTATACCTAATCAAGCGATTACAAGATGTTTTCTGGTCTAAAAAATGAAATAAAACTGATACTTTTTTGTTTTTGTTGGTTTTGCTTAAGTTTCTCTGAAGGCATGTTTTCTTGATTGCCAAGAAAAGAAAAACCAAAAAACGAAAGAAAGTAAAATATGGTCATGAAATTTGAGAGAAGCAAATTATTTTATTTTTTATGCTTTTTCTTTAATATTCTCCAACACTTTTTCAAAAGGAAAATTAATGAGGCAACCAAATGACAGTCGAAAAATACTCTTCGGAATTTTGTTTAAGAAAAATTGAAAAAGTAATAAATAATGTGGGCACAAATGAGTGCAATGAATCCTTAAATGATCCCCACAGAGTAAATTCATGACCACCAAAGAGAAAAGAAAAGGAAAAGGACATATTTATTATGATCTAAGAGGAATGTTGCAAGTATATGATGGATAAAGGTGTTAAAATCAACAAAAGGGGGGATTAATAAATACTAAATGGCATATTGAAGTGTTTTAATGTACTTTTCCAGATGCTGGGATGACAACAAAATTAATTCGAAATTAAAGATTAAAAAAAATAAGACACAGCAAATGTTCCAACAATCCCTAATCATTTTTTTTGGCGTTTTAAACAACTTGTAAGAAATCTAAGCAGTACATCAGAACGACCGTAGCAACACGCCAAAAATTAAGGACAAAACAAAACCCAACTATTATCAGTAAGACAAATTAAGACTTATTATGATCGTCATTTAGAAGTGTTATAGCACTGCGACCATATGATCTGTGGTACTGTCCTCAACCTTCATATATAGCATCAGCCCTCTAAACCTATTGCCCTGACAAACTTCAGAATGTTGCACTGTATCAACAAAGATATGCATTTAGATTTCCTTGTGGGACGTCCTTGTGGGACGAAGTCTAGTAGGTAGGCTTATTAGACGTGAGGCCGCGGTTCAAACCCTGGGTCTCCAACAAAACGAAATATGAGAACATTTTCTTCGCCGATTTCCTCTCAGCAGTTTTCTAGCAAAAACCGCCACAGTATAATAAAATTTGCATAAAAAAGTTTCTCAAAAATTTGTCGTTCGGAATCGACTTTAAATTGTAGGTTCAGTCACTCATGTATAAAATTAACACACAGAACGTAAATGGCATGAGAAGCTAGGTCGTTATCCTAACTGAAGGGCTGTAATTGACCAATTATAGCACTGCGACTATATAATTGATCGTACTGCCCTCAACCTTTGTACCGTCAGCCCTCTAGCCTATATCCCTGACAATTTTCTACCCAGCACCTGATATGCATCCAGGTTTTCATCTGGAATTTATTAACGCCACACAGGTTCCAAATATGTATTCAGATGGTTCATTCTCATATCACAGAGCCTACATCAAGGCATCGAAACAATCCTCACTTTAACGAAGTATTCTTTTACTCTGATTACCGATTGTTAACCTGTAATCATTCTTGAATATTCTGACGAATGACTCAAACCTGCCTCTATTGTAATTACCTAACAAAAGTTATTAAGTCCTGATGTGGAGCATATTAGAAAATCAGAAAGTCTACTGGCTCTGTCCAGGGAAGAGTTAAAGGAGGAGCTGTCAGTGGCTTGATTTATTAAGTCACGAAACACTCTAATGAGTCTTGTATTAGAATCCGCGTGAGAGTACGAAGCCTTCAGCGAAACTGTGGAATAGATTTTCACTGCTCCGAATATACCACAACACACACTAGTATCCTTATATTTTCTGTGTGTCATAATAAACTGGCAGATGAGATAGCGAGGTGAGGAGCTTCGACACTGCTGTTAGGAAAAGAATCTGTCTTGGAGTGAGAAGAGTTGTTGAAAAAAAAATACTCAACGAAAGAGAAGGTAAGCAAAAGAAAAAAGACGATTTGAGTCACGCAACAGACTGTTCAGGAATAATTGAAAATTAATAAACGATGTTTTGACACGGCTCTGTAGACCCATTGTACACTTGTTCAGAATGGGGATCATCTCCAATCCAATAAGTGAGTTCTATAATAGAAGGAATAAATCATCAAAATTAAGCGCTTGGGTACATGCTGAGCATCCTGTTGTCCTTTTTGTTTGTCAGGGTAGTAGGTTTATGGGAAACGAAGACATTATAAGAATATCCAATACAAATTAAGTGCAGTACAACCGATTATTACAGCACCTCTACGCTGCGCCTATAATTAATTCCTTTAATTTATAAAGGCTCTTTGACTTCTTGGGTTTTGAACTTATTTTTCAACTGCGAATTTGTTTTTAAATGGATTTGATATCAGAACACAATCCTGCCAGATTAGGTGAAATTGCTTTAGGATGACCAGCTTCATAACTCTCCGAAGACCGACAAGTAAGTTTTGAGACACGTATACATTGGTGAGATTTTAAATAAATTTTTTACTTCAGATTTTTCATCAACTTACAATCATAATCCTAACAATTTACAAACTTAGGCTCAACTAAGCCAGTCGACAAGTTCAAAAACCGTCACACTTCTAATCTGCCTTCATAGATTTTTAAATAAATTTTTTAAACACATTTTTTTTTATTAATTTTTCATGATAATTTTGGATTTATTGCATCGTATTTTCTAAATTCAAACAACAGTTTATTCCTCAATCTCTTTTTCCCATCCTCAATACCGTTGCATTAACAGCTTTTAACGTTTTTCGCCACTGGCTGGCTGTTTTTCTATGACTAGCTAATACCGCATATACCGCTATTATCCAGTCAAATGTACTCTTCATTGGCGACCATGCAAGCAAATGGTTCTGCTCATATTTATGTCTGTATTTTCAAGTGTATAAAGTGTATTAAATTGTCCGTCTGAGATGTTTGTCTATATTTCTAGGGATGATAAGTTTGTTTTTTTCACACACAACTGTCAATTAGAAATTATAACACCCTCCTCTCTGGTTGGCATAGCAACACAATCTAATAACAGCGGGTATTACACGTAATAATGATAGAAGAGCAACAGCAAGCAAGCAAGCTAACACCAGTGTACCCCTTACTACTGTACTACTGGCAATAATAAAATTATCGAAATTGTTGTGGTAAGAAGCAGATTCATAAATGAACGGATGGATGGTGGTTGTTTTTTGTTTTCGTTTTGTTGCTCTTTTTGGTAAAGGTTCAGTTTGTATGGGTTATTTAACGCGAAAATCCTGTACAAAAGAAATTTGGTAAAGTGTCGGAGGACAGAAGGACAGGAAATGTTATGGATTGGTTCTATATTTTGAGGGAGTTATTATAATATACGTGAACTCCATATCAAACTCAAGGTTATTGTTATCGCTGTTCTTGTATATCCCTGTTTAGATGTTCAAGACTCATGTAAGTCTCAAGCCCAGTGCCTAACGTAAATGCTTGACGATTATAATTGCACTTTATTGCGCATTATGAACCGCTAGTATGAGCCATACCATCCAGTTATAGTTCTAAGAGAAGCAAAAAAAAACCTATCAAAAGAATATTGAAAAATGAGATCTGTAATCATGCCGGTTCCCAAGCATATTCGAAAAATTTAGGAGCTGTAAGTCGCAGGAAGCCCCAAAAGTGTGTTTCTCTAAGCATGTCAGGTACGTCCTAAACTAGTACTCAAGCATCGTTGGAAATTATCTTGGCTTTGCTTTCTACAGAAGAGGAAGTGAAGACTCTATTGACGAAGAACTTTTTGAGAATCTCTAAAGGAGGGCTAGCTGCGATAAGTCAGTTTGGACGTCGCAGAATTTTGACACATGTCGAGTCCGCGTTCGGATTTAACGAACTACAAGATCAAAGTATGTGATTTCGATAAGTTGCTCTCTCTCTCTCTTCAATATATTTGAATAATTTATCAGACGGAAAGTGGGTGTGTTACGACGTAATAGGGGAGATTGTAGAATCTCCTTGGTACTTTGGTCCAGATTGGATTCTCTAGAACAGCATGGATCCTGCGCCTGAGTAGGAAGGAGGTTAGAATCGTAATAGGACTTCTGATAGAGGCATTGTGCTCTTACGTACAAGTACACTAACGTCGCCGTTTACACGCTTTCTACAGATTATGTGATGGGGATGCAGCCCAGACTGAAAAGTTCGAACAAAACTTGTGCTTCTGCCTGGGAATTCAGAAGTATCGATACAGGATTGGCTTAGTATTCTTTAATGGTGTTTGGCAGTTTATATCAACAAAGATTTTCGTTTTTTCCCTGTCTTATATATGTCTTCCTTTTGGGAATTCTTTTCTGGTCCCTCAGTGGACCTCGTAACCTATTCTAACCGCAAATGTACATCGCAATTTTGAATAGAATTGAAATAGAAGTTGAAAATGTATTGTGAAAAATCTTGTAAATTGAAAAAATAAAAAGTGAAATGCCCTCCACATACGAAAAACGAAACACCGAAGAAATTAAAAGTATTTTTTTTTTGTTTTATTTTTATCTGTCACCCTTTCCCTTTGCATAGCTCAATTGCTTTGGTGGTTATCCCATTACAATTGTTTGAGAAACATTAACTATTAATTAATTAAGTGCTTTTGGTCTTCTCTTTCTGTATGCTGTTCAAGCGCAACGTTTTCCAGTATTTACGATATAAATTTTCGTTTTTGTTTTAAAAAAATGGTTAAATAACGAACGAATGGTAGCTACTTTTCTATCAAATTTTTTTATGATTATATTCCTTAAGGTCAATAATATTGCAATTGACGTCTTTTTTATCTTGTACTAGAGTGTAGTCGTGTTCTTTAAATCCCTCTTCAGTAATTTGAATTGAAAAGTGTGCGTAAAATTGTTTAAATGGGTGAGTGAGTAGGTAAGTGTGTAATGTAGACAATATTTGTATTGTTTCTTAAGTATAATTAATGTTATTTGAATTTAATTGTAGTAATCATTTAATGGATTTTACAAAAATAAACATTTACAAAAGAAATTTCCAAATATTCCAACACGAAACTGCGAACATGCAACAATTTGTTGGAGTTGAAATATTCAAAAGGCATAAGGTGGCCTCACTATTGGATCCTCTAACCCCTAACTGTCAAGAATGCGAAACAAATATCAATTGAAGCGGATGTGTCTTGCAAAACAGCTAAATTGGTAGAGCAAACATTGCATAAACCTTGATATAATATTGACAGGCAAGCTTCAGACTAAAAGTCACAAGAAGATCCGTCTAGGATATGTCCTAGATGTTCAAAATCTTTCTGACCATCAATATTGCTTGAAAAATAAATTGTTCCAATTTGTCTGTTTGCGAAGCTATTATAAAGGCTCCCTGGTGGGTGCAGTATGTCCTACAGACTGCGGTGTTTGCAATCACTAAGGAAACGGAGTTGATCTGTAAACGAAAAACTGCATTCTGCAGACAATGAGGTCGCAAATGAAATGCCAAGGGAAGGCCCGTTGAAATATGGGTGTAACTGTGCGGTGAGAAATCAGGAGGGAGTAGTCATTTATATGTATGAACTATGTCTGCTCGAGGCTGCTACTGCATTCTGCAGGCAACGAGTTACAAATGAAATGCCAAGAGAGCGCCCATTGAAATGTGTGACGCTGACAGAAGGGTCTATCTGTATGGTTCCCCAAGAAATCCAACGGAGAGTGAACATATTATGGTAGGAAAGGGAAGATTTTTAGGCTAATATGGCTCAAACTGGACTATACTAAAATGAAATGGGCTTTAAACCTGAGCAGCAAATCCATCAGGAATCTAATTGTATATCCAATCGAACATTGTGCTTATAGGTCGCAGGCGCAACTTGTGGGACAAGGGGACATACATACCGCACAGTGTGCGGTAGTATAGGCGATACTGAGACTGTTGAATACATCCTATACTTATGCCCTGCTATTTAGGAGTTTTCACCTGGAGAGGATCATCCTCTTTTCCACTTTTTTTTCTTTAATTTCATTTCTTTGTGTTGCCTGCAACACTAGAGGCATCCACACTGCGCCGATCCTTGTCTCTGGGTGCTTCAGAATCTAACCTGTTTATTTTGCATTTGTTATTTCATACACATACATAATTGGTCATTACAATATCTCAATCAGGATTACGACCTAGCTCCACATACCATTTACATAGGTTAGGTTAGGTTAGGTTAGAGGACGTGTACTCATCAATTAAGACAAGTACAGTACCAGGAGGTCGAATTGACCCATTGCACAACGTCCTAGTTCCTCACATCACTTATGTTGTGTGTGTTAATTTTATACATGAGTGGTGGGACCTACAGTTTAAAGTCGACTCCGAACGACAGATTTTTGAGAAACTTTTTCATGGCAATTTTATTTACTCTCAGAATTTTCGCCAGAAATCTGCTGAGAGGAAGTCGCCGAAGAAATACTTTTTGTATTTTGTCTTGATGTCTGGCCTGGGTCTCGAACCATGGCTTTACGTTTAATAAGCCAACACATTACCTACTAGACTACGGCGACTTCAACCACTTACATATGTATGTTATGCATGTTAATTGTATACACGAGCGACGGGACCTACAGTTTAAAGTCAGCTTCGAATGACATATTTTTGAGAAACTTTTCATGGCAATTTTATTTAGTCTCAGAGTTTTTGCCAGAAGTGAAGTCGCCGAAGAAATATTTTTTCATATTTCGTTTTTTTGGAGATGTCCTTACGTCTAATAAGCCAACACACTACCTACTAGACTACAGCTATTGTTGTTTCAATTCCTTCAAATCAGAATGCATAGTAAAGCCCTTACTTAGTCACTATTTGTGCCGCGCACACAAGGCTTTTCGATCGATATCATCATATGTGACCTACTTTGCTTAACCAGGCACCATCTGTGTAAGTGATGTAGATTATCAAAACCGTCTATGACCCAATTTGCTGGCGTCAGCAAAGATTGAAGATTGATTCCAATCAAATTGTATTTCATTTTCTATTATCTAAAGAATTATGAATTTATTTTATACTTATAGAATAATTATAATAATTTTTTTTTATAATAATTATTAATTGTTTGTAATAAATATAAATTAATTTAATATAATATGTACTGGGCAATATTAATAAATTAATTATTTACTAATTAAATGACTAATAATTTCGTAATTAATAATAATAATAATAATTTATTAAATAAGAATTAAATCCTTTAATTATCTCTCTTTCATTTTGAATTTTATTGCTTGTTGTGTATGTGTTTGTGCATTATGTGTATTAATTAAAAGAAAATTATTAAAAATAATCTTTAATTTGATTTTTTTTGTTTTCATTTACGTGTGTCTACATACTTTTATGCTCTCTCAACCTGTTCTCTTACACATTTAAACTCAAAAAAAAATTTTCTATTCCTTTGACTTCTTACGTGTGGATTTTAAATGCTTTCGTATATGTGCACATCGTTGTTAATTGTTTAACAGCGGCCGCATACTGTCGCTGTAATTCTAATAGACCTTGTAATTCTTCATTAAGCATATCACGTCGCCGTTTCTCTTCGGTGTATTTAGTTTTAACTTTTTGCTCTGTCTGCTTGACCCCATTTACAATTTGTTCAAATTGTTGTATAAACTCCTCACGGCCATGTGTTGTCATCATGCCCTCATTATATGCTTCACATATGGAATTTAACAGCGATAATTCTTTTTCCATATAACGTTTTTGATCGTTGAGTGTATTATACAGGGTGTAATACTGTTTTGTTTCTAAATGTTTTGAACTCACTAAAGAAATTAAAAAAAAAACTTTTTTTAATTCAATTTTTTTTAACAAAATAACACAGACTTACTTTCGTTATACAGTTCATGGAATCTTCTTTGGTATTGTGCCAGTTCAGTACGATCTGGTGTATTGTCTAATTGTCGCTGTATGGCCATTATACCCCTATTACGTTTCGCTAACTGTAGCTTAAGTGTTTGTATGCGTTCCTTTTCTTTTGATACCGCTTGCTCTTGTTCCTCAGGATCTTGGGCATTGAATTTTTCAAGTTCCCTAAAGTATATTAAAAGACATAAAAGAGTTTTAATTAAGGTGTTATAGTACAATATGTATAAAGCTTACTCAATTTGCTGTTGTAAATCAGCCAAATCCTTACGACAATGCTCCTTAAATTCAGATTCTTCCTTTTTCAGTTCATCGTGCAGCTTAAGAAGACTTTGTACTTTTTGTAAGAGACTTAAATTTAAATAAAGATTATTTAATAAACGTGGGAAACAATCGTAAAATCGTATATCAAGTGAATTTGTTTTTTCATGCGTGTTAGATTAAGTAAAGTCATGTCTACATTCTCTACATTTTATTCCGCACTTACCTTGGATCCACACTTTGTTCTACTTGTTTATAGTCTTCAATTTCCTTTGTTAATTGCTCTAGTTGCAGTTTTTCCTTTTTAAATAATTCCTTTTGTTGTTGTAATAAATCGAATACCTCTTTGGTTTCATGTTCATTACGTTCCAATTTACGTTGCAAAGCTAATTTAGTGGTTTCTAATGATTTAATTTGATTTTGTTCGGTCAATTCTTTTGCATCCGTTTCCATTTCCTGTATAAATTCCTGATAATGTTGCTTCAATGCCAAACGTGTGGCATTGTCAAGTTTTTGTGGAGATGCTGCATCAGTTTCCTATCAATTATAATGTTTTTACATAATAAAAGCAAACTTTATTTAACTAGAAAAACATATTTAAAGTGCAGACAGAATATTACCTCATTGGTAAGAACAAGATTTTTAAGTAATTTTTCAACATCAAGCTGCAAACAAAACCGTGTTAAAAAAAAGTAGAAAAACAAAAGTAGGCACACACATGAAAAAGCATTTGGCAAAAATAAAGAGTAAGAAACACAAAAAACAATTACAAAAAAGTTTAATAATTTACCGAATTTTCTAAATCATCCTTAGATGCCGCCTCATCTGCGTGCTCAGAATATAGTGTTGTTTGTTGAGGCAACACGTCTCCGTATTCTAACAGAGTCAAATGAACTCTGGTCTTCTCATCTACCTCTGTTTGCTCTTTGCGTTGGTATTGGCGTATGGGATTGTAAAGATCCTATAAATTATCAATTTTATTTTAATATTGGTTAACCAAGTAACTGGATTCTAACCCTACCTGTATTCTCTTTATATAATTGGATGCGTTACGTATTTTCTCCAAATTTTGTTTGTCACTTTTATATTGATAGTGATTATGGAATTGACCAATGGCAAACCGTTTTAAACGTAAATTACGTTCAGCTCTATTTTCAACCTGTTTCAAAATGAACGATGAATTATCAAAAATCTTTTCTTTTACTTGTAAAATATTTACCGATTTCTTAACCAGCCACTGTATAACAGGGTGTATACTTAAAAATTCCAAACCTTGTATTTGATGTGGCTCAATGCGATGCGGGCACTTCATTTGTGGCAAAACAGCAACAATTTTTTCCACCAATGCTCTACAACGAATATATTGATAGAGGAAATTAAATTATTAAGAAATTAAAGCGTTAAATATTAAAATTACTGAGACGTCAAGGTAGACAAAATGTAATAAAAATGAACTGATGCAAAAGTGGTGGCAGATTTATTAAAAGAGTACACAATCTACCAAATAAAAGGATTGTACAAGAATATATTTGCGAGGTATTCACTTTCTTCTCTAAAAGCTATAGCTTTGTTTAAGTCCCAACTAGAACTCACAAACAGATTTTAGAAACTGATTAACTTATGCTCACTTTTCCAATTAGAAATTTACACCATAAATGGGGCAACAGACCTATCTAATTTTATATATAATGTCGTTTATTATGTCTGCGGAAAATAATATTGTTACCATTATGAAGTATAATTATACAAGCGACTCCTAAGAATATAACATGTTTGATTTTATTCCCAGCTTTTACAGAATGTGTCAATATGTTTCAAACAGTCGGTAAAATAACGACCACCTCTTTGTCTCACATTAATTGAAAAAGCCTCAGGCACCATACTCCGTGAAGCAATAGGGACTGCATTGTAGCGTGAGCTTATGACACGGAGTACATATAGCCAAAATTAGGCACCGTTAAGCTACTAAGAAGAGGAGGTTGTGAAAGATATCCAGAAATAAAAAGATTCTGTTCAACTCAAACGTGAAATCAACACTCCTCTGATACTGCGAATCGTGCGACCGTGCAACACGAGAAATCCAAAGAATAAAGGTATTCATAAACAGATATTTAAGCAAGATGGTTTACTCAACGAGATTTTCGAAAAAGCACTCTTATTGCAAAAGCTCTGAAAGTAACTTATTTCCATGCCTCTCATGGATAAATTTAACACACACAATATAAATAGTTTGATAAACGAGACCTAATTCTCACGAACGTAAAGTATGGTAATGCTTAGAAATACAGGTTTTAATAAACAGAAGATAAGATGATTTTCAACCACCAGTAATTACTCACATCTTTTGTCCAATAGTTAAGTTCTCATGAAATAACAAATCCACATCAACATCATAATCACAACATTCAATGCACCACGTCATGCCGCCAACCACTTTATCGAATGCCGACAAACCCTTAATGCAGGCTCGATAGTAGCCAGCCTTAATTAACAGATCAAATGTTTCCTGCTCTTTTGCGATGGCATCAACATCTTCGCGGCGTTCCACCTACAATGCCACCAAAAAAATTTATATTAAATCCTGTTTCAAGCAGGAAGAAAACATGATTCACACTCACTTGAACTTCACGCCCCTCGGCATCGTAACGTGTTGCCAGTTTTACATTCGACTTAATGTGTTTCGAAAAGATCTCCTTATTTGCCATGGTCTAAAATTAATTTAATTTTAATACGTTAAGATAAAATATTAAAAAATTTATTTTAATTGAATTTTACTAAGGAATTGCACTAAATTTCATTGAATCGCTTTTGTTTGAGTCTTATTAGTTTCGTTCATCAGCTGGTTTTTGTTGACATCGTTCTTATTGTTTATTTGTTGTTGTTTATGCCGGGTTGAAGGGTTGCCGAGCCGCTGTTTCTTTTTGTTATTTCTGAAGTTTACATTTTTACGATATTAAAAGTAAGAAATCTTTACAATGGTACTAGTTCTAAAATGCTATTTTATATATCGTAAGTTATAATTCAGGCCTGCTAGTTAGTACTTAAGTAACACTTGATGATGATGATTATTATAAGAGCAAAAAGAAAGCCTTCTGTCACATTATTCCAGATTTTTAAAATGCAATGCAATGGATGGCGAGCATATCTAAATTTTAATAAAACCATTATTTTTTCCCTCCTCTCATTCTGACCAGTCTAATTTCGGAAGATTCTACGATCCAGGCGAATAATAATTATTTACTTTTCCTTAATAATTTTGCAATATTTCTCTATGTATATTAATTTTTACCGTCTGGCATCACTATTCATCTGAACATTTTTTTCTTCATTGACTTTTCTTTCTATTTACCGGTACTGCTGTTCGTTGTTGTTATTGTTTTTGTTACTGTCACAAATTTTTAGCGTCTTTTCTGTGTAGTAGAACGAAAAACGTGCAAATTTTGAAACAAATTCATATTTAATAATTTAATAACAGCGTTAAAAGTAATATTAACAAAATGCCTTATATTTGTCTACTGCAAGAAGGCAAACCAAACTTGCCCAGCTTTATTGAAACGGCCAATCAAAATAATTTCACTGTGGTGGCCGCGCCAATTAATTGCACGGACATGCCGTTGGAGTTCGAACGCGAACCCATGAATGAAAAACAGTCACAATTTACTTACAGTGATCTAATTCTCACACCCGATCAATGGAATGGCAAAGTGATTGCAATGTTGACAGACACCATTGACTGTGATTCATCTGATGAGCAAGTGCGTAAAAAATCTGAGGAGATCTTGAAAAGAGATCTATCTTGGGCAGAACATTTATTATATGGTGGCTTTACCCTGATCAAATTAAAGGGTGGCAATAATTCTAATTTGGCTAAAATATTAAATAGTAGATCGAAGGGTAAGTAAATTAACCTCTTCAGAGAAAATGTTTTGAATATTAAAGCGTCATTGTAATTTTTCTCCAGGCACCGTACTCTTGCAAGTTCCTTTATATAATTCTTCAGTAGCCCAGGCAGCCTGGCGTCGTGATTTAAGCGAAGATGATGTTCTAGCCCTACAAAGTCAGGATAGCTGGCAGTGGTGGAATCGTTTTCGTTTGGCTGCTGGTTTCAGTACTAAAATGCGCGTTGTACTGGAGTTCAATGAAGCGGAGCTACCCGATACTAACATTGTTGCCCGCTGGTTGGGTGAACCGGTCGAAGCTATTATTTTACCTTCTACAATGTTCATAAGAAATAGACATAATTATCCCGTACTTCCGAAAGTCTGGCAAGAAATATTAAAACTTTTTATGCAAGCTCATATCAATATAATTGTCTCTACGGATACCAATGATGCTAGTTTACGTTTGTATTCTGATTACTTAAATAATTTCAGACAGGCTTTTGAGGATGCACATCCTTTCCAAAGGTATGACGATGTATGCAAGAAAACGGTTTTTTATTTTTATTTATTTAAATTTGTTATATTTTTTAGTTATGAAGATATTTTGGAAATACCCTTACAACCACTGAATGACAACTTGGATTGTTATACGTACGAAATATTTGAAAAAGATCCTGTAAAGTATAAGCTCTATCAAAATGCTATAGAAGCTGCCTTAAAAGATCGTGTTAAAGAAGAGGAAATTGCCGAGAAACTGGTAAGATTTAAAAAAATTATCTGAAAAAAGCTACAGTTTAGCAATCAAGATTCTTTAATTGAAAATACAATATTTTCCTTATTTCAGACTGTTATTATGGTATTAGGAGCTGGTCGCGGTCCCTTAGTTAGAGCTGCCCTTAATGCCTCAGCCAATACTGGACGTACAGTAAGAGTTTATATCATAGAAAAAAATCCCAATGCAATACGCACACTTACAGCGGTAGCTAAAAAGTTATGGTCTAATAAAGGTATGCAAACTGCATTTAAGATGATTTTTTTTTATTAATAACAACAACAATAAATTTTTTGTATTCATTCTTTTAGATGTTCATATTTTCTCCAAAGATATGCGTGAATTTTCACCGCCAGAACAAGCGGATATTTTAGTTTCAGAACTTTTGGGCTCCTTCGGTGATAATGAGCTTTCGCCTGAATGTTTAGATTGTGCTCAAAAATTGCTAAAGCCGGATGGCATTAGTATACCTTGCAAATCTGTCTCGTTTATAAATCCAATAATGTCTTCCAAGCTTCATAATGCCGTTCGCCAGGCTGTCCGTCATGAAGCATTCTCCACTGATAAACCAAATCCTAGCCATACTCACAGCGAATGTGGTTTTGTAGTACTACTTAAGAATATTTATAACATAGATAAGTCAAAAGCTCTGTTCGAATTTGTACATCCGAATCGTGAAAAGGTGATTGATAATAGCCGCTATAAAGTTATAAAATTTAAAACCGAATTGGATTGCGTTTTAACTGGCATAGGAGGATATTTTGAATGTATTCTGTATAATGATATATTAATGAGTATAAATCCACCCACCCACACACCGGGTATGCCTTCTTGGTTTCCAATGTATTTTCCATTTTCAGTAAGTTTAAATATTTCTTACTTGTTCTTATTTAATCGTATTTCTTTCAATTTTGTTTACTCTAGGAACCTATGGAAATTAGAGCCGGGCAAACTATTGAAATACATTTTTGGCGCTGTGTTTCTAAACAAAAGATTTGGTATGAATGGTGTTTATCCTCACCGTTTACCACCCACATACATAACTTAGGCGGTCGTTCTCACCCTATATACTGCTCCTAATCTACTAAATTGACAGATGTTCACAAAAGCTTTGTGACCTTGACGTTTTCATTCGCTACTGTTAAGTTTTGTTTAACATAAGGATTGACTGTTAATGCTGACACCATAGCTTATATATAGAATAAGCAATATTATATTATTAATAAACATACAAATTTTGTTAAACAATTACATATACATATATTATTTTGTATTATACATACAAACATTTTAAACATACTAACTATTATTGTATAAGCTTTATAGATTAACATTATTTCGCACATTGCATTTTGAATTGTGAAACATTAATATTTTATTTTTACAACCGCTTGAATGAAAAATATAATAAATTTTTAATTTAAAGTTTCGTAAAGACACTGTTGCGTAATCATTTTCGACAGGACAAAACAGATTGACTGAAAATGGGCTATGACCACTGTTTTCTATGACAACGAAGATTATAGAACTAAGTCTTTTTAAGATAACAAAAAATCACGATAAATAAGAATCCCATAAAATTCATAACCAACCAGAGAGAATAACATCAACACCTAATATTTTGAGTGAGTCAAAGCACTACTACAGTCTATGCAACAACTGATCATATTTGTACAGAGGGTATTTTTCTCAACAACGAGATATGGTAATCCTATTAGTCTAGGAGTTGCTACAACAAATCAATCAACTGTTTAGTAGCAAAAAATTATAGGAAGAAGTTACTAAAGTACTGCCTGGTGCCTTCACAAACTTCTGGTGTTTGGTGTCAGTTAGGATAACACCCTGCCTTGTACACAGGTGTTGTCTTCTGAAATTCATTATCTAGGCAAATGTACCAAATATATATGTATGTATTCTGGCCATTGGTTTTATTCATCACAGGACTTGAAACGATTCATTGATGCAAAACTCAAATCTCTTTCTTGAAAAGCGCTTACTGCTTGCTATGCTCCCTAGAGGAGTAAAAGGAACATATATATATATATATATATATATATATATATATATATATACTTGCCAGCGCAATCCTGGCATTCACTAAAGCCTGGGAGAAGGCTTTTACTTAAAATATGAGTAATATTCCAATATTTCCTAAACCACAAATAAAACATCATTTAATTTGTTCTTTCTTTTTCGTATATTTCTTAAATTTTAATTCAATTTCGATTTTATATTAATTTTCTTAGTTTCTCTGTTGTTATATCGTAATTAAAGGATTTATAATTATTAAATATTTATTTTCTTCGACATTTTTTTTATTACTTTTTTGTTTTTAGTGTAAAATAAGCATAATTTTTGGATAAGATTTTTATTTTATTTAATTTTGCATTGAAGTATTGTAGAATAGCTGAAATAGTACATATAATTTGATTTCAATAAATATAGTTTTATTTCATTCTCTTTTTTTATAATTATTTTTCATATTTTAATAATTTTATTTAAACATTAATTTGTTTTACTATTATTCACAAATAAAGCGCTCTGTGGTGTTTTCTTTACCTTTCACATGGTTTTGAATACCTAATGGTGTGCTGCCGTATATAGAATTTATTTTATTAATTAAATTTGCAACCAAAAATATTTTATTGTGTTTATCGTAAGTTATTCATTTTGAATTAATTAAATTCTTTGATATTTTATATATATTTTTTTTCTTTAAGTTGTAATAATTCTATTTATAATACACAATTAGTTTTTTTTTTGTTTTTTTTTCAAATATTTTTTTGTAAATTATTAAAAAAAAATACTGTGAAGAATTTAATTTATTGTAAATTGTTCTTCTTTTTTTTGTTGTTAAACTTGATATAATCTTGTTGTATTAAAAAAATTCAAGTTAAAATATTTATGGAAATATTTTAAATGTATTCAATGATATCGAAATATACCTTTTAAAAGGCCTTAACACAAGTTGTAATGCTCTTCATGCAACGAACCAATTCCTTAAATTAAATTTATATTGCAGTTTATTTAATAAGCATAAAGCCTTTTCTATTTAACAGCGTTCAAAGAAGTATAAGCTGGTTCTTTAAAGGCATAGTAAAGCGTAAAATGGTAGTTATTTGAAATATACAACGGAATAAACAAATAAGTTATGGTGATATGGATCAAGATTCTAGAGTTTCGAATCTAAAATCTTAAAAAACATATAATTTACTAAACATTTAGCAACGGAATGATATTTACTAAGGCTAAAACTAGCAAATACCTTTTAGACGAATGCAAGTCATATTTCATTTCAGTTTAAAGGCTATAAATCACTCATGTTCAGCAAATGTATTGTGAAATACCAAAAATTTGTTGCAGTAATGTTCACACTTTTCTTTTTCGTTAAAGGAAATGAATGTTCTCTTGGCATTTTTCTACTTTCAACTAAATTTTTCTACAAGAAATTCATCCTCCTTTGGACGAATTACATAATAACAGATTTTAAGGCCAGGATTCCTAAAGAGTGATTAGTATTAAAATTCCAATCACACTTTGTAATACATGGTCCTATGCTTCTTGCGAAATAGGAAATTTCTCCGTGCATCCTTTTTGGAGTTTATAGAACTCTATTTTAGGTAAAGCTTCATGCTTAATAATTAAAAAAATTTGGGAATCGTAAATGTTCTTAAAATTTTTTAGAACAGCGTAAGGATGAATTTATGTCAGCTACAACCCCCCACTTTCAACACGATACCACTTCAAAACAGTATAACAAAATGAGTTTTTTTTCTTTTATCGTAAATGTTTCGGTTTGTGCCTAATTTTAGACTGAAACTCGTGTTGATTTTTCTTTCGACTCATGCTACTGCAACTTAGACCACAGTTTACGATGTTCTCTTTAAGTCCTCTATAGCTGCGACCTTCGGTATATGGATAAAAAATTTCTTTTTTGAGGTCTGGACCACAACAGATCGAATAATTCAATTTTTGTTTCCATAATTCCACTAGAGTTGGAATCATATCAACCCTAGCTTATTTTCTTACTACACTTTGCATTCTGGATTTTTGTTTCTTGACTATAATATGGTCGATAAAATTAAATTCCTTTACTATTTGCTTTGGTTAGTTTTTCAAAACAATTATTAAAATTTTTAAAATTCCAAAGTTCTTCAAAATTTTTTGTTTATTGTTGAAGAATATTATTATTTCAAGAGTTTATATTTTTTTTTATAAATATAAAATTTATAAGTTTAATAAAGCATACTTTTATGCATAAAATAATTAAACGTTTTAATTATTTAAAAGCAATTTAAAACATATTTTCAAAAAATAATTTAATTTCGTGCCTATATAAACTACATTATTGGAAATGCTATACATATTAAATAAAATATTAGAGCTCTGTTTAATATATTATTTAAATAAAAAAATAAATAAATTCTAACATATTTTATTTACAAAACTTTATTTGTATTTTTTCTATAAATATAAACCATTTGAGCAGTTTATTTTTTTTTCCTTTAAAGATTTTAATAAATATTTTTTATATGTATTTTGTTTTTGTGAAAAAGGCACAGTACATGTATTTTTTTTAATCTAAAGTTTTGTAAATATTTTTTATTTTTTCATTTATATATATATGAAATTAAATATATATATACACTCATAAAGAGAGACAGAAAGAGAGAGAGAGAGATAGGGCGATAGATAAGTTGTATAAGATATACAAAAGACGCTTTATATTTTACACTTGATAAAATATAAGGTTTTTGTTAAAAAGAAAATAACTAAAGTTTTAATTAATAATGGCATACTTACTAAAGCATGACGCAAATTTTGCAGTGTATAACATTTGAAAGTAAAGTCAATGAACAGCAGTAAACACAAATTGCTTGTTGCAGTGTTGAGATTAACCTGGAATTTGTTTTTATGGGTTTGTTTTAGGTGTAGGGAACTTTCAACGTGTTGCGATTAGATTAAAAAAATTAAAAGGAAAAAAACGTAAAGAAAACAAATACAATTGAAATCATAAAATGACTTAACAAGCTTAAAGCAAAATAAGTACCATAGTTTAGTAGTTGAAGCACATGCTACTTAATTTCAATAAATCTAAAAACTGGATATCATGACATTGTTTGAATAAAGCCTTTTGTTTCTTAAACACTAAATACATTTATGTTTTTAACATGCATTCTAGTTATTCGAAATGAAGTAAAAACATGTGGAATTTTTAAATCATTGATATTGAAATACAAAACGAAATAAAAAATATATTCGAAATTTGTTATCTTCAAATTCGGAATTCGTAACAGGAAAACAATTTTTTATATTTTAGTATAATGGGCGCAATATTTACTTTCTCTTGAAGGCATATAAAATCCTGCGGTTTATATTTTAAAACAATTTTATATTTATAATCCTAGGGTTCTAAAAAATCGAAAATTTTAAACCTTACTTTACTTACAAATTCAAAAATTAATGTTAAACGAGCTTATTACAACTTGGTTGTTTGGTTTTTGTTTGTTTTTGGAAAAAAGTTTCTTACTCTCCTGTATATAAACGATCACTTTTATTCATAAGGGGAATTCGTACGTAATATTTAAAACACCATAACGTTTGAATACCTGGGTAACAATATTCTCAAGATGTGGGGGCTGTAGTGTACCTCTATCCAATCTGTCACCCAGATTGGGTCAAGATGCATGCCCTAATGTCATTAGTAGGTTTGTTTCCATCTGATGTCTAGTGTGATCTTTTCGACAGCCCAATATATAGTTTCCAAACCCCTAATCTGGGGTATTACGCGCGTCGTGCTCATCATGCAGCCAGGAGTCTAATCCGATTATATTATAACGATGACTAACCTATCATAATCTAGACAAAGGAGGCTCTGAATAGAACACTATTGTAGAGGGGCATGACATAAAAACAGCCTGCATATTTCTCATTTCGTTGAAGTATCTATAAAGCATTAATGCATATATTTAAATTACAGATGAATTCCATTTAATCAATAAAGTTGAATAACTGCTGCAGTCATTGAGTACTTTCGAGTTCTACTTTACGCTTTCGTGAATCCATAAAGACATTACGAGGAACTGGCCTACATATCGCAGTTGTATTCTATAGAATACAGGGGAAATAAATAAAAGAGTAACATCCATCTTAAAAAACCAAGATACTTGAAATCATTTTTCTGACACCAGCGAAAATAGAATTTGATTTTCATGATGAGAACATTAAAAGCTACTGACTCCCCAATATTTTCAGCCCTTCAAAAGCTAAGTATCAGTAGTATTGTCTCCGTCAAGACTATTAGAAACTATTAGAAACGAAATACTATAAATTTACAAGAGTTAAATGCACAATTAACTGCACACTAAATACTAACAAACACATTGTTAAAGATACTAAAACCACTACAAATCACTATCAATGTTATGAAGAAAATGAATATGAAAATATTTATCATGTTGAAATAACAATGCACACTCCTTTAAATTAATATAAAAACAAACCGAATTATTAAAAAGAAAAAAGAAAATTAAGTGATTACAAACACTTAAACAAACAGAGCCCTAAAATGCAAACATATGAAATTATTTAAAAAGTGTTGCGTTGTTGTTTTTTTTACTATTTTTTTTTATTGGTTTCTTTACTTAATTAAGCTTGAGTTTTTAAAGTTTTTGTTTTGTTTTTAATTTTCATAATATTTAAATATATAATTCTAATCATTTAGTTTTAATTTTTTGTTTTTGCAAAATTATATTAAAATTAAATTAATTTTTTTATAGTTTTTTTTTGTTGTTTAATATTTTTCAATTATTTTTTTTATGTTTTCTTTTTTTCTTTTGTAAATAAATAATTAAAATAAATTTAGTTTATATGTATGTATATAAAAAAAATCATCATCTGGATTTTCGCTTTGCTTAAGACCAGTTTTTACTAAATTGAGAGAAATAAGAAGCACTGACAAAAAAATATTTTAACTTAAAAAAATATCCTTGTCCTTAAAACGTATGAAAAGCTTAATTTGCAGGCATGCACAATTCTTAATGTCTTCTTCTACCATTTTATGTTGGCAAATTATATTTAAAAACAAATCATAATTTATCCATAAATATATGTATACTCTAACACATCTTCTTTAATATTTTTTCTTTCATTTTTTTCCCCATCATGCTTCATTCTTCATTATTAATGTTCTGTTCTTGTGTGTGTGTTCATAATATTTCAGAAATTAATGTGTAATAATAATAAAGAAAATATATGTATGTATGTATTAAATTAGAAGAGCAATCGAGAAGATCTCAATGCGGAAATAATGATGTAAATTAAGAAGGAAATCAAAAGAAAAAATTATAAAAATTATAATAATAATTGTAGTAAAAATTACAAATTAATCTTTTTACGAACTAACAACACTTGCTTGAGGCATTTGTGTGGGATTAGCGCCGGCACCACCTCGGATAGCAATTGCACCTTGACCAGCACGTATGGGTTTTGCAATTTGCGCTTGGGGACCGCGACGGCCAAGATGTTTTTGTCGCACGGCCTCCTTAATGCGATCAACCTCATATTGATAGCGTTTACGATCACGCATAGCGCCTTCTTTGGCTTCTTTTAGCGCCGTCTCCAATGCTTTGACGCGCTCCATGGTAGTACGTAAACGTTTTTCCAATTTCGGTAATTCGCAACGCAGGTCTGCATTGTCACGCACCAACTGTTTGTGTACCTTTGTAAGTTGATCGAGATTGTTCTCGAGGAAGGAGATTTTCTGTTTCTGGGCCAAAGAACCACCATCTTCTTCGCTATCTTCATTAATAACGGTTTTCTTGATACGAGCCTAAAATAATAACAGAACACAGAATTGAAATAACAAAAATGTTACGTTTTATTTAAGACCAAAAAAAGGAGGAAAAGAAATTTCATTCCCTTGGAAATGTGTTCAATGTTTACAAAAATTTAAATGTTTACTTTAACGCAACATAACCCCATGAAACTCACCTGCAAATCTTGTACAAATAATTTTCTTAAATTGTGCAAAGTCTGTAATTCCTTTGCCACTGTATCCTCCAAGCCTTTCAAATCTTTGCGAGCTTGTTCGCGTCGCTCGTTGGTGAGTATTATTTCCTGTAATTTGTTGGATTTTTCAGCCTCTTCTTGCTTGAGCTTCTCATAATCGGCGGTCATTTGTTGGTGTGCCAATATTAATTTCTGATGAATATCCTTCATCTCATCCATTTCATGTTGTTTGGCAATGATTTCGTCACGCAATTCCGATACTTGTTTGGTGTGGGCCTCACGCAGTTCATCCATTTGCAAATCGAACATGGAACGTAATTGTTCGGCTTTTTGTTTTTCTTCTGCATTGACCGCCGACACATGTTCGGCAGCTTTAAGTTTAGCACATTCTTCGCGCAATGAATCGATTTGCTCCTCAAGAGAACGTTTCTTATTTTCCGCTTCACGCATGGATTCCTGTAGGGATTTCATGCGTGCTTCGTGCTGGGAAATAAGCAAACGATACTCTCCAAGATCTTTCTCGTATTCGGATAGCTTCTTATTCGAATCCACTTGCTGGGTTTCCATGTTTGCGCAACGTTGAGCCATATTTTTAGCTTCTGTTTTCATTTTACTAATGTAAAGGCGTGCCATAGTGAAATCTTCTTCCACCTTGCCACTATCACCGGCACTGGGTATGCTATTCATTTTCATGTCCACGGTAGAGTCCGCGGAGGCCAAAGCCTGACCCACCTCGGCTAAATCACGCAACAAATTCGACAACATTTCGTTAATACGCTTCTTTTGATGAGAAGACATGTCGCGTAATTGTTGCAGTTCGGCGGTGGTAGTGTTTAGCAAGGTTTGCTTTTGCTGCAGTTCTTCATTTAAGTTATCGATATCCTTGTTCTTGGTGTCAATTTCTTGAGATTTTTGGTCATAGTTTACAGCCAATTCTTCCAAGGCTTGTAAAACTTCCTTAACTTCCTCCTTGGCCGATTCATTTTCTTGTTGAATGCGAGCCATTTCTGATTGCAAAGCCTCGTACTCACGACGGGCATTGGCAATAAGCTCTTCTTGTTCAAGGATTTGTTCCTTAAGATTTTCAACATATTGACTTTGTTGATTGATTTCTTCGTCCTTTTCATCCAATTGTTGGTAGAGACGTTCACGTTCAGCCTCTAAACGGGCACGCTCATCGCTACTAATTGAGCCCAACATTAAACCAGCAGCAGGAGTGGCTGGCACTGGTGCGGTAGGAGCAGCAGGAGCAACCGTTTCTACTTCAAGATTAGGAGTACTAGCCTCCATGAGATCATCAACATTGACCTGTTCCTCGGCATTGACGGTTTCACCCGCACGCCAACGAGCCAATTCCAATTCAAGTTTCTCCACTTTACCCTTGAGACGGGCGTTCTTTTCCTTCTCTTTTTCGTAACGACGCTTCCATTCCTCGGCCGTCAATTCTTCGTTGACACATACAACGTTCTTGACGGTCTTGGCACGACGACCAAATTCAAGAGTGGACTTGGTTTCGGCTTCGTTAAAACTGGCAGGAGAACAGCAAATAACAATAGTTGTGCGTGCATTACCACCCAATGATTCTTGCAGAATACGTGTCAGTTTCGAGTCACGATAGGGTATGTGCGTTTTATTGCCATCGGCCAAAGCAGAAATTACATTACCCAAGGCGGACAAAGATTTATTAATATTCTTTGCCTCATCCAAAACAGTACCTTCGGCACCAGTTTTCGATACCTTTTCCGAACCAGCCAAATCGACCAAATAAAGTTTACCCGATAATTTCTTTTGATTTTCCAAATTTTCTTGCTTAACATTAATCAAAAATACTGAATGCGAACGTGATGAATGCTCGTTCATGTCTGAAAAGTATTAAAGAATATTGGTTTTATGAAGAAACAATAAAACTGGTAAAGCTTTGTTAGGACTTACTTGTAACAGCAATATGACGATTGGATTTGCCTTCCTCAATAACCTCAAAGACATCTTCAGGCGAAGATACAAAACGTTCTGTGGCACCTTTAACATACGGCACACGATTCTTATCCTCATGCACACTCAAATTCACTTTTGAGACATCCAATAAATCACGAATCTTATCCATATAAATTTCATAATAGGAGACTTTAATATGAAATTCCAAATTCATTTCCATCGTATAAATGTGATTGAAAATATCGTTGACAATACGCGGTATAATACCCTGTTTCACCGAATCGCCAATAACACCTTCCATGGTATGTGTTTTACCCGAAGACGTTTGACCGTAGGCGAATATTGTGCCGTTATAACCGGCCAAGACATCGGTAACAATGGATTTAGCTGCTTCATTGTAAACTTTCTCTTGGGATGCATTTGGTTTAAAGACTTTGTCGAATAAGTAAACTTTACCCTGGAAAGTATGTAAACAGAAAGAACAAATTCGAATTAGAAAGAGAGAAAATACTAGGAAATGAAAATATTTTATATTAAAAATTATGACTTTAACTATGTAAAGCTAAAACTTAACAAATATAAGAACATATTACATACAACGGTCGCTTAAGTAAACAAATTTCTATAATAGTACTCGAGTTAGAAAACGGTTTCCAAAGCCTAATTCTGTAAACAATGATCCTTTTTTTTAGTTTACATGCTCTATATATGGCCTTAGAAAAAAACAATACTTAGCATCAACAGAGAATTTTTAAATAATCATGTGCACGTTTTCAAATGTGATATCTTCAAATTTTTTTTATTTTTTTACAAGTTTTCTTTACATTTCTTTCCAAGTATGCTTGTTTGTAATCATTTTATGCTTTTCTTTTAATTTTTCACAGGTTTTTGATTTTTGCTCTCGCTTCCATTAAGTATGAATTTCCTTTTGACTTGGTTTTCATTCTTTCTTTAACGGCTTTTCTTGTAAGTTTCTATTACTATTTAGTCTCTAGGTAGTTGGGTTAGTTATAATGGTATATTCTGTTCTGTTCTGTTATGTTCTTTTCTTTTCAATTTCTACATGGTTTAAGCATAAAATTGCTTTTGGCATTAAGCCAAAGTATAAAGCAGCTAGGAGAAGAAAAAGAAGAACAACAACGCACACATCACATCATTATTATTTTTTTAAGTTAATGTTTGACAATGATTGAAGGGAGATATAGAACAACAACAACAATGAAAAAATTAGAATAATAGAAACGAAAATAGAAAAAAACTAAACAAAACAAAACCTATGAAGACGTATTTAACCTAAATTACTTGGAACAGTGGGTTAATGTGTAAACAATTTGAAATGTTAGAACACAAATCCAAAACAGAAAATCGGACTTTAATTATAACATTGCACCCAGGTTCGTAAAATAATTATTTATCATTTATTATAAATTTACTTAGAAATTAATTATGGAAGAGGGTTTTATACTTTCGAACGTAAATAATATTTATAAAAAAAGACTTAAATCATTTGGCTGTCAAACTTCCACTTAATCAATGCAATTCGTGAAATGTAACTAACCTACTATAGCCAAGGGATGGTGTATGATTTTTGTAAAGCACAAAAAAGAATTACTGCATGACTCTAAATAAAGAAAACAAATAACGAGTTTACGAATGGTTCGTACAAACAACTCTCTTATCATTCACAAATAAATGATTTGAATTTTCTATTTGTCCCACTGTGTGAGGTCTGATTAGTTAATAAATAAAAGAAAAAAAAACTTTGTTGATATTGAATTGATTATTTGATTTTCCTACACGTTTTATTCTGCTTTAAAAGATAAAGAAATACTTGATATACAAACAAGCACTATAGAAGTGCTTAATAACTGCTTCGATTACAAATGCAATTTCTATAGGCAACTAATTGTTATTCAATTCCAATGCTATTGATTTATCATAAATTCAGCTCCACAGCGTCTGTTAGAAATTGCCTGTAGGAGGGAGATTATTTTTTTACCGCGATTGGTGCAATAAAAGCCCATAGAAACCTTTCTTCATATAAAATAATAAATTAATCGAAGATAGAAATTCGATTTAGAATAAGAAAAATTTTGATTTCCTTTAAATCAAAGAAAATTAAACAATCATTGGCAACATCAACTACGTATTTTGATTGACTATCATAAACCGGCCTGGATTTGCAAGATTTTCTGAACTCGTTTCCATATGAATAGGTGCCTAAATAAACAAAATTGGTTTACTTAACTATCTGACGTCACGTTGTTCCGCATTCCTGTCGTGTTACTACTTTGACAGTTTTATTATTTTATTTATTTTTTGCCTGTAATGTAGCGTTAAAAATCGGCGGATTAACAGTTACCACCTCTTTGCTTTGTAGCAGCTTCATAAGTAAAAATTGTTTTGTTCAAGTAAACATATGATATGATTGAACTACCGTAGAAGGTCTTAAGACAATAGATGTGCAATCTCTCAGTGCTTAGAAATAAGATCCATGATGAGCATGTAAACTTTTTTAAAATGGGGCACTACCTGGCCTTACTGTCATGTTCGATGTTAGCGTTATCTAGAGGTCAAAGGCTTTCCTACATGAAAGTTTAAAAACCATGATAAACATTATTTCGACTTCTCTGGTGTTTGAACTTGGTTGGGCTTGTAGTCGAGCATTTTAACCACTAAGTCATGCTATCTCTAACACATACCATGGTCAAAGAATTGATTGCACATACAAATTTAGAAAATAGCATTAGAGGATTCCACTTTAGCACGATTGTCATCATGCTATCGGACTTCTTTCTGATCTATTGGATTTTTCTCTGTTATATCTGGCTTCGCCCTAATAAAACCTGGCCATTGAATTGTTTGAAAATTTGCCTAAGTCTATGGATCATAACCATGGCATATCAAATTAGAGGAACTGTTGTTATAAAACAAAAACAAAAATTTAAAAATTCAGTTTATTTTCCATGTTTAAATTGCATTTAACAGCCAAACAATAAACAGATACATATCAAGAGCTGTATATTTACCACATAGTTTTTACGATCGATTTATTTGAACTGTAAGGCCAAAAGTTCAATGCATTATCTATCTAGCTTTAGAGGAAAGAGAGAGAGAGTATGGTATCATCTTTGTTTTTAGGCGATTAGTTTCAGAAAAATCTCTTATTAAGTTAAATTAAACTACAATATTTCATATACCAAAAGTTTAAATTTCTTAAAAAAAAACAACAGCTTTATACTTAAAAATAACGCTCTATATTTAAAATCTTTTAAATTTATTTATTAAGCCACGTCATTACTCATTTCAAAAATACTGTTGCAATAATAATTATAAATTTAAATAATTGAACGAGAGAACAAATTCAAAACCACTGAATCATACTACTTTAGACAATTTAAATACAAATTAGATCATATTTCTTTGATCATTTGAAAAAAAAAAATAACAATTCATTAACGCTAGGTAGCTAACTAACAAGTTTCATGGATGGTCGTGATGGTATCAATTTGATTTTCATATTGAAATCTTCAAACGGGAAAAGAAATGGTCATGTTCCTACACTACTATATACTATACTATAAAATGTGAAAATTCCTTTACTATCTCGTGTGTTTATTGAAAGCATGTTCTTAATTCAACGTTGCTTTCCAAATAAAAAAAAAATAATTTGTATACCTACTATATGTAGCAGATACATATACGTACGTATACACTTTCAATGTTTGGAAAAGAATATAAAAAAGGGAAAAAAACAATTATTCATGCATTCATATTTCAAAGTCAGAATGTGATGTTGGGTTTTGCTTGTTAGTGTAGGAATGAATGAGTTAAATATTCTCTTATATTTCTGTTGTAGTATTTCTTTTATTATAAAACTTTCGAAACTCGAATAATAACAAAAAAAAAAAAAAAAACGCAACACACAATAATAATAACCATAAGCATGAATAGTAAAACCAACAATGTTTCCAATATTTAAAGAATAGTTAGCAAATAATTAATGAGAAAATCGTCTGCGAATGGATGAATAACGGAGAATATTATCGACACTAGCACGAATTTAATAAATACGTTATAGAATGTAAGCATTTTAAGCGATGATGTTATATTTCTAGTGCTTTCATGCATATATGTACATACGTACATATGTGATTACGTTAAGATTTTCAAGATTCTTTTTTTTAGACGTGTGTTACAAGTTGGTAAGAGAAGTGTACTTAAGTATTGATTCTAAAGCATATTAAATGAGATGTTAGAAATTTTTTAAAACTAACAAGTTCATCAGAGTGTACGACTCAGTATATTGCGTGAGAAGAATAACTTGATAAAGGAAAAAAAATTCTTTGATACGTGGAACCGCTACAAAAACCCCTGACAAATTAAATAAAAAAGCAGAAGTCGCCGTAGTCTAACAGGTAGTGTGTTAGCTTATTAGATGTGAGGCCTCGGTTCAAACCCCAGGTCAGGCATCTCCAACAAACAAACGAAAAAATATTTCTTCGGTGACTTACTCTCACCAGATTTCTGGCAAAAGCTCTGAGAGTAAATAAAATTCTCATGAAAAATTTCGACTTCAAACTACAAGTATGTACTGTCAAATTTTTTCATACGCACTCCTTGTGTTTCTTAAAAGACGAGTATTCTCGACCTTAACAGAATGCAAGTTTTAATTTAAGCAATTATGTAAATTATGTAAATTTTATAAAATATATTATTTTCAATAGAAATACATATACATATTTGTATTCGTTGTTAGGAAATAAAATTATTTTAATTGATTTAAAAAGAACACACATCGTAAGCAGACAAAAAAGTTCGAAAATACATGTTTTTTAAAATACCTTCATCCGTCCGTCTATTCTTCAGAAAAAATTTACAGTAGATTCGTTAAATAACAAAACCGTATATAAGGAGAAGTGTGTGAGTATGAAATGTGTTTGACATAAAGGTAATGCTGACCTCAAATTAAAGAACCTGTTTAAATGTTTTGTGGCCCAATATCTACTGCAATACTATGTATGTAAACTTCAATCTAATAAACCGAATTAAAACACACCTATCGCTTTCGAACTTAATATATCGTGGAAAATATTTTTCATAAACATCAATTTCAACTACTATACAACTTACTAATAAAGTCACGTTTTTACTTATATTATCTCTCCCTATTTCTCTCATTTATTTGTAATTTTTTAGTAAAATATTGTTTTGACTACGCAAATTGTTTTACATCTCTCGCAGGCATAATTAAAATGTAAAACATACATACTTTAGCATGCAAAGAAAAGAAGAGTAAAACAATTCATAATGTAAACAAAGTTCAAAGTTGTCCTTGTATTATACGTTTTGAAACAAAAGGTATGAAAAAGTTTTAACATTTAAATCTTAAGGATTGTTTTTCAATTATTTACTAGATTTACTTCATAAAGGTTTTAAATAAATTTATTATAGAAAAAATGAAATTTAATTCAGCTGCTTCTAATTCAAATTTATTTGTTTATTTACAAACATATTTTATTATCCTCTCATATGTCATACATGCACCAATATTTTTGCTTATTATTGAAACACTTCTTGTAATCAGTCTATAAGTCTGTATAGTCTTGTAATCTTTGGGATATCTAACCTTTATTATCCAGTATTGAAAACAGGAGTTTAATGATTTAAAGCCCGTGTCTACATGTCCCTGATTCCGTTCAGACCTCTTAGGCATATGCAGATGCTTCTTGAGCCGAGTTCCTTGGCACTACTTGACGTTTCTTTTAATTAAGAATTAGTCACCTAGCCTAACACTTTTCTTATCAGAAATATCAGAATATATTCAATGATTATACACATCCATTTTACTATCAACACTCAACAATTTGCTACTATTGCTTTCTGTGCTTTGGTGTCGAAAGTACTGTATTTTTTTAATTCATCTTCATTCCTTTAAGGATCGAATAGCTGCCACAGATCATCTACCCTAATTTTTTTTTTATTATTTCTTTGGTTTGTTTCAGTTTTATTCAGAAATGTTTTTAGCTTAGCAGGCAATTGGTTTAATCTAGCGGGTTCAAAGATTATGGGATTGTCGTCCGACGTTTCATAGAATGTTCAATTGGGTGTAGTGAGCATAAAGTTTGCTTATTAAATAAGGATTGCCATTCTCATTTGGCTTCTTGCAAAAGTTTATGGCACTGGTTTTCTGCTTAGACTAGTCTTTCCTTATGCCACTTTAAGAGTGTTTAGGGGCTCACTATTGCATTTCTTAGACACAATTTTATACAAAACCATCTTTTAGCAGTTGAAAGTTACCGCTCCTATCACATTCGGTAGAAAACAAACAATCAACCCCATATAATTGCAACAATGACCATATGTTGAAGACGAGTAAAGCAACATGAGAAAACAAAATCGATTTTCATATTGTTCTGAACACATGTTGTGTATTTCGTATTTATTTTAATGTAATTTGAATGCGTTGAAACAGCGAAAAGCTACTTTCTACTTCAAATATTACTAAAATACAAAGAAAGCTAATATTTTAGGATTCAAAATGTTTATGAATTAGTATTTAAAGGATATTATATAAAGAACCTTCTTTAAAAACTCCTTTTTAAAAATAATCTTAAACTATAATACAAATTATTTTAATGTAGAAAGTTTTCAAAAACAATTTCTAAAATAATGCCTGCATTTATAAAGCAAAAAACAAACTACCTTTGAAATATGAAACACTCTTATGTATGTTTATAACTGAATTATTTAAAACACTTCAAGAAAAGAAGCAAGTCTGAAAAGATAATTCTATGTAGAAAACTAATTACCATAATAATTTATGGTAACAAAGTAACGTTGACGTCCACTTAAACTTGTTCATTTAAAACATTTTTTTCAACAACAACTTGAGCATAACCATCATCAAGCGAAATGAATAATAAAATAATGAATTTTTCGCAAATCCAAAGAAAAAGAATGATTGTGTTAAAATTATTTATGTATGAATGAATAATTTGTTCCCCCTTTAGTGTATCGCATGAAATTAAAAAAGTTGCAGTAGTATTGCTATGGCACACGCACGCTTATTTCGATGATAAAACAACAATGCCATACTGCAGGGCAAACTTTATAAGCGAAGTGGTATAGAAAAAGTATACCAATTTAAAAACCAAAATACACCCACACTCAAAATAACATCACAATGATATTTTACACATTGGCATTGTTAAGGCAAAATTTTTTATGGATTTTGTTTTTTGTTTGAACTTTTTTCTGTTTTGAACTCACAATACATTTAATATGTATTTCTGTTATAGACCGACTAAATTTTCCCCAGAAAAAAGAAGTGTTTCCAAATTCAAAGGGGGGAAAACTGTTGGATTATGAATGAGCTATGTATATACAATATTTTTAAACCATGAGTCCATAGTATGAGCAAACACGAAATTTTCTTATTATGCTTTTTCAATTCTCTGTGAAATGGTGTAGCAAAGACTTAATAAATGTGTATGAGTCATAATAAGTTTTCTTTAGTTTCTGGAGAAATATTTATATACAGTAAATTTCTGACAGTGATGTTTCTGTCTAGGCATGATTTTATTGCAAGCTAATTTTAGAATGTACATTTAATTTATTATTTTACAATACTTTATTTCATCAGAATTCGAGAAACATATTTTATTGCGCAAACAACAAAATTATTTCTATGATTGGTATAATATTTAATCACAGGCCTATTTATTTGTCCATTGATGATCGTTATTGATTTTTGCTACACACCTTTTTCTTATTATGTTAAAACAAACATATGTGCATGGCTGTTTCCTTAGAGGATTGGTTACTTGATAAGGAAAGTATTGAAGAATATGTATAACTTTCGCTAAACTGGCAAAAACTAATTACATTTCGATTAAAAAAATTATAAATAATATCTGTACTTAAACAACTTTTATAACAAAATTAAACTATGAATAGATAGTTTATGAAATTAATTTTCGGGTTTCATTGCCATATTATGGATGCAATCCAGTTTTCACTTTCTAGTTTTACTATAAATATTTAAGAATGCTAATCAGTTTGACACGATATTAGGTGTGATTGATTTACATACTTTGAATAAAAACAATTCAGTTTATAACAATTCAGACTATACAAACATGCAATATTTGCAAATGTTTAAAGCAATTAATTAAGTAGTGAGCTAGTCTCTTAGTGTAAGGGTCGTGAGTTCGACTCCTACCAAAAATTGATCTTTTATACTACTCCTAATATATGGTTTTTAATCGAAATTCTATTATTCCTCTATTCTTGAGGAAAATTGTACTCATTTTATACATGAAACCTACACACACTTTCTACCTGGAACCTACACAAAAAAATTCACAAGAAACCAAAGAAATAAAACATTATCGGCAATTAAGCCAAACTTAAAATATCAATCCTTGGATTTATTCCCTTGGTTTTATATGAATAAATAAATAAATAAAATAATAAAATATTAGGACGGAAAACTATAAACTGGAATGATTTTCTGTATTCTGCATAAAATATGGAAAAAATAAGATACGCCATAGAAATTTTATTGAAATTTCCACGAAAGCGTGACAGTTATTTAGAATTAACTACTAAACCACTGTTTTTTATCTATCTACCACCTCGGAGCACCACCTCTATGTACATACACAAACTAAGCATGAAAATGTAATGCATAAAAATTCACAGAGGTATAGTGGCAATAAACTTGAGCATTGAATAATGACTCTCTACGTCCTTAGGTATGTATTCCTTATTTATACGTTAAATATACCAACAAAGGACTTAACTTTACTTTTCGCTAAATTCAGTTCAATACACCTGTCGTTTTACTCCTTATTACATACTTTTCTTCTTTATTTTATTATGTATGTATTAACACCACTGTTTGATTCCTAACAATATGCTCTTTTGTTTTGTTATTGCATTTTCCAATTGGGGGTAGTTGTGTTGTGCTTTCATCTTTCTTTGCGTGCGTGTGTACGTGTGTGTGAATTGTTGTTTGCATTACTACTCTGTGTTATTTTAGGTAAAAAATGGCAACACTTTTTAATGTCAATTTTATATGTTAGTTATTATTGGTAATGTTGTAGACATTTCACTGTTCAATTTTGTTTAGTATTTATTTATGTGTGTATATTCATGAGAAGATGAGAAAATACAAAAAGGGGGGTTATAGACAAAATGACGTCATCGGTAATTTAAATGAAAACCTAACCCCAAAATAAATAAGAAAATTTAAAACAAAAATATTAATAATTGCTAAATATTTGTTTAGCATGAATCAAATACAAAATGTTATCTACTTACCGCTATAGAAAGACAATTTTCTTCGGTGCTGTTAGGAAATTTGACAACAAACTTTGAACCGGCTCTTTCTTCACTGTCGTTCAGAGGACGAAAACGACAGACGACTTTAATACTATCCTCTGCTGGTATTTCACGTTCAGCAGACATTTTGTTGAGTTAATTTTCACAAAATTATTTTTCCAATTTTTTTATTTCGTTAATGTAGTAGTAACAGCACAATATAAAGCACCACTCCAAATGTGTGCTGTAAATAAGATATTTTAAAATGTTCGTGTAATTTTGTTGCTTTTCACTATTTTAGCCAAATTTTTCTTAAAAAAAAGAAGTGGAGCCAAACTTTATCTCTTTTTCTTCGTTTTGCACAATATTGGAGTCACCGTAGAAAAGCAAAACGAAGATTATTTACGAACACAGTGGCAATTCTTCGGTTTTTTCTTGTTACTCCTACAGTAATTTTTATTAATTTTTAAAATAATAATATTTAAATATTTTTTTATATATATTATTAATAAATACAAAATTAATTTGTTTTATACACGTTTTTATATGCGGAAATTTATTATATATATTGTGTTAAACGCAAAAATCAATTGGAAAATCGTTTTGGGAATGGCCTGTCAAAAAGTAAGAAAAATTGCTCATCATTTGCACATTCAAACACACTCACGTTCACATTGAATTGTATGAAAAAAAAGCTAATGAAAATTCTTATAAACTTCTATTGAAAGATATTCTATTTTCGCAAGACTCAAAAATTTACTTGATGTTTGGTTAGTTTAGGAAAATTTTACACATTTTTTAATTATTTATTTTAAAAAATATAAAAATTTTCACTATGACTCGTCCAATGACAACCGATTGTGAGTAGACGAGAATATGAAATACAAGAAAAAGAATAGAGAAAGATAATGGAGGCGTTGCCAAGTATAAACGAAAATGAAAGTAATGCCAAGTCGTATAGAAATAAATATTGAACAATTTACAATATTTAAATCATTAACAATATTTTCAACATAATTAGTAATATAAAAAAAATTCGCTTCTTAATTCGGCACATTAATAATTTTTTCGAATAAATCTAAACTTAAAGTCAACAATTTGTTTTGTTTATATTCGCACAGCTGATGTATATGAAAATCTTAATACATTGATGGCGATTCTTCCCAATCTCGAATGCAAGTTTTGGTTTTCCGATAGTGGTATTCAGATGCCAAAAATTTTCGCAATCCGGCAACCTGTTTTGTTTATAAAAACACAGCTGTGGTGTTTGACATTTTTCAAAACAAAAAATAAATATCGTTTGCACGTGTTGTTTTTTACAAAACAAAAAAAATTTACGAATTATATTAACAAATAGGAGTATATTTTATTAAAAAATAATGAGTGACGATGAATTAAGCAATGATATGCAAGAGTTAGATGAACTCATTGCAGAATATCGCACGAAGGAGATAGAAGAACAACAAAAAGAAAATGATACTGGTGAAGAAAGCAAACCCAACAAAAATGAAGAGGAAGGCAATCCAAACGAATCGGAAAATGTTATAATAAAATCCATGGAAGTACCTATGGATAAAATTTTGTTCGGAGATAAAACAAAACTTATTAAAAATTTAGAAAAGGCCGTTAGTAAACCAAGGAAACATGATACTGAAGTGGAAAGTGACAGCGAAGAGAGAAATAATGATGACGCAAAAAAGGCTAAAAAACGAAAACCTGTATGGGATGATGCAGACGATGAAGAAATGCAGTTGGGTGAAGTTAAAAGAGAAACAAAACGTACAGGACCCCTGGATCACTTAAGAATGGATAAATCTTATAAGGAATATTTAACGGCCAAATTTACTCGCATAGTAAATCAACCAAAGTGGGCTTCCCTAGATGAAACAAAGGCCAAAGATAGTGATGATGATGAAGATGAAGAATTACTACGTACAGTCGGTTTTCTTAACAAGCCCTCTGCAAGTATTTTGTCATCCGGCCATTTACAAATGAAACGAATGAAGGATGTAAATCGGGCTACTTATGCTGAAGGCCATGTCAATAGTATACAGTTTCATCCTAATAGCACAGCTGCTTTAGTAGCTGGTGACAAGGGAGTAGCCACCATTTACGCTATAGATGGAAATCAAAATGACAAACTGCATAACATACACATAACAAATTTTCCGATACGTTGTGCTCGCATTCTTCCCTGCGGTACTAAGGCTGTTTTTGGTTCTATGACACGCTTAGCATATTTGTATGATTTGATGAGTGCCAAGGAAACCTGCTACAGATTAAGACGAGATCACGGTAACTTAAGTAATTTTCAAGTATCTCCTTGTGGTCGTTATCTTGTAGCAGCAGGGCAAAGTGGAGAAATTCATATCTACGAAGCTAAAACATTTGAGCTCATAAGAACCTTAAAGCAAAATGATGACGTATCATCACTATGCTTTACAGGCGATTCGCAAAGGATTATAGTTAATGGCCGTTCTTCAAGCGTTTGTATATTTTCAGTAAGACAACAAAAGCTGGAACACAGATTTATAGATGACGGCTGTATACAGGGTGGTGCTATGGACTTGTCGCCTAATCAGCGCCTATTAGCGACAGGCAGTAGGGAAGGTGTAGTAAATGTTTATGATTTCGATAAGGTCATGCTCAGGGATACTCCGCAACCGGAAAAGACCTTTTTAAATTTAACTACCAGCATTAGTTGTGTTCGTTTTAATCATTCTTCCGAATTGTTGGCATTTTCTTCGTTCCTATGCCATGATGCCGTTAAGATAGCCCACTTCCCTTCTGGTACTGTGTATGCCAATTTTCCTGGTTACATGCCTAAAATTGGCTTTGCTCGTACTTTGGAATTCTCACCGCAATCAGCATATTTCGCTATTGGCACTAAAAAAGCTTGTCCCCTGTTTAGATTTAAGCATTTTCAGAATTATTAATGTAAATATACAAAAATACCTTTTGTACAAGCAACATAAATAAAAACTATAAAAATATTATAATTATAATTGTGTTCATATTATTTCCCTCGTTAGGTTTTCAGTTATTCTTTACAAATAAACAAAATATATATATTTTTTTTGTATTAAATTAACAATTTGAATAATTTATTGATTGTAATAAGCGGAGCGGAAAGATCTCTCCGAATCCCTTTTGAATGTTTCATGCATCTTTGTAATATCCTCTAATTTACTGCCAATAGATGAGGTACTTTGTTCAATCCATTGCAGAGAACTCATATGTGCATTTAAGATTTTGCCAATTTGTATAATGGGATCCGAATTGTCCTGGCATTTATTGGACTCATTCAAATTATCAATAATTTCTTTAAGGTCTTCGGACATTTGTTTCAATTGTGTATCCAAGTTTTCCACCATCAAATATGTCTGTGAACGTTCAACGTCAACTTGAGGTATTTTCAAGAATTCTTTCTGTAGTGGTACAATGCTCTCTTCTAACTCTTTATGTTGTGTGGCTATGAATTCCAATTCTTGTTCAAGTGTTTGCTGCTCGGATTTCACTTTCTGAACGGCATCATTTAAATCCAGTATCTTTTGATTATTAGTAATGAGAATTTTATCCCAGGCATTAATTTGTGTGGCCTGATCGGTAAATGTCTTCTCTTGTTCTTCGAGCTCCAATGTCCATTTGTTTATATGTTCTTCCAATTGATTATAGGTTAGCTGAGAGGCCTTGGGAACTGTTGGTGTGGAATCAGTAGTTTTGGTGGCTGTTGTTAAACTGGCAAAACCGATTGGAGCGGAAGCAGCTGTAGAAGCGGGGGCCGCTGCAGGCAATGATGAAGTAGCTGTGGTTGGTGCAGTCCCTGGGGCAGCGGAAGAAGTAGATGTGCTAGCAGCTGGGGTTGCAAAAGCAGAAAAGCCACCGGTTAATGATGAGGCGGTTGTTGCAGCCGCTGTTGTTGCTGTTGTGGCACTGGAAACAGTTGAAGTTGCTGTAGGAGTTACACCAAAGCCAATACCTGCGGCTGAGGGTTGAGCGGTGGTAGCCGAAGCAGGTAACCCAAAAGTAGGTGCAGAAGCTGGAGTTGTTGTTGCCGTCGCAGCTCCGAAATTACCTAAACCAAATGAGGGAGCGTTAGAAGTAACTGGTGGAGCCGTTGCGGCAGCAGAACTTGTAGTCGCAGGTGTAGCTGCCGTCGCTCCAAACCCAAATTCTAAGGGCTTTGTACCAGCATCACCTCCTCCTGTGGCGCCAAATGTAAAACCACCCGGTTTTGCAGCAGCAGGCTGTGCCGGTGTAGATGTATTCGGAGCACCAAAACTAAATCCTCCAGCGGAGGGAGTATTACTTCCAGGTAATTGGAAACTCATTTCTGATTATTTAAATGTACGTTAACTAAAGTTTTTAATTATTTTGTGAAATTTAATTGTAGAATACTAGCCAATCACAATATTTTCTGCTTCTTATAACTTCTTAAAATAATTCAAAAGAAAGCGATAACAAACTGATAAAAACTTGGCAGCATTTTTGATATTCAATTCAAACGATTGTCAAAATAATTGTTTTATTTTTTGTATCTCCATCAAAATTTCAAATTTATTAGCCGAATACGTAGAAATTAAAATCTAAAACAGCGGCCATTATTGTTTGAGATGTTAACCATTATAGGTCATACTTGTCAATTATTCGATAATATTTTGAAACATGCTACGCGTTAATATATTGAATAACTTTACATATTGTTTTGCACTTCCAATTTTCATTATAGTCTGGCAGCATTCATTTAAAAGATATCCCTAAACATTGTTTATAAACATTGTGAAAATTGTGTTTTTGACATTTACAAAGTCATAAATTGCTTACAAGTTATAATAAACTGTTCTTTTACAACGGTACAATCAATTTTAAATGTTTTATGATGTTAAAAGTGTTATTAAAATTATTTATAGTGTTTATAAGTTGTTTGGTATTTAATGAAGCGACGGGAAAAGATTTAGTGGGACCGGAACAATCAGTCATTTTTGGCCATGGTCTAAAGCCGGATGAAGTCGTTTTGCCGGCGAGATATTTTTTCATACAGGCCAAAACTCCGGAAGGAGTACCGTAAGTACTTCAGTAATGATAATTGTGTGCAGTTTGTTGACCAATCAATTTGTTTCAGCTTTACGAAGTCGCCTCCCTTACAATTTGAGGTGAAAATTAAAGGAAAATCAGCCCATGGCCGGTGTCGTTCTCAAGTGGATGCTATTGATCGAGGTGATGGCACCTTTTTGGCACGTTACCGGCTAATCGATAACTGGTGCGACAGTGTTCAAATACATGTGCGTTACAATGGTACACATGTGGGTAAATCGCCATATTCCATTTGGAATCGTGTGTATTCGGAGAAATGTTATTGCCCCACCGAACTTAATCTCTGGATGATTAATAATGAATGCAAATCAGCCTCGCAAGAACCACAAATTCTCTCCGATTTACATTACTTTAAGCGAGTTAATTTTAGTTTAATACGCAATAACATTGTCAGACGTTATAATCAACCGGAAAGTATCTCACTGTGCCATTACGTTGTCAAGGATCAACAAATTTGGCGTAAATGCTATGGCAAATACGATGGATTTAAAATGTTTATGGATGCCACTCTATTAGCTTTGGGCCGTGTGGTGCAACTGCCTGATATGGAATTCTTTTTAAATCTGGGCGATTGGCCGCTTTCGAAAAAGGGTGGCCAGCAGAGAACTTCCGGTCCCTATCCCATATTCTCTTGGTCCGGCAGTAGTGATTCTCATGACATAGTTTTACCCACTTATGATATAACAGAATCTACATTGGGGATGATGGAACGTGTTACACTGGATATGCTTTCGGTACAGCGCAGTAAATATCCTTGGGATGAAAAGATTGATAAGCTATTTTGGCGTGGTCGGGACTCGAGAAGAGAACGTTTGGATCTTATAGATATCGCCAGAAAACATCCTGATCTCATCGATGCTGCTATAACAAATTTTTTCTTCTTTCGCGATGAAGAAAAGAAATATGGACCAAAAGTTGAGCATATCAGCTTTATGGACTTTTTTAAGGTAAATAGTTACAATATTTAAGCGAAATAAATTAAATTTTTACTCTCTAACTTGGAATTTTGAAATGATCCAAAGATGTACAAGTAAGACAATGGAAAAGTACGAAAAAAAAACTCCTGTTGAAGTTTTCTTTCTTTTGGAAAATTTTCTTTTCTTTATTAATTTCGTTCTACACCTAGATTATCTGAAAAATTCTTGAATAACAAAATCAAATAACCAAATTTTTATTTTTCCAGTACAAATTTCAATTAAATATTGATGGTACCGTGGCTTCATATCGTTTACCTTATCTTTTGGCTGGCGGTTCAGTTGTTTTCAAACAACTTTCACCGTATTATGAGCATTTCTATAGTAAATTAAATCCTTATGAACATTATGTGCCAGTTGGCCGCGACTTGGCCGATTTAATTGAAGTTATTGAATGGGCCCTAGAGGAGAAAAATCAAGAACAAATTAAACACATTGCTGCTAAATCCAGAGAATTTGCCGTTAATAATTTACTGCCCAGACATATTTATTGCTATCACATGGCATTGTTTAAGGTGAGTTCTTTATTTTCTTTATCAGTATATTAGAAATTTCTTTAACGTTATAATAAAACATTTAGGAATGGAGTCAACGTTTAGTTTCATCCGTTAATATATTGCCCGGCATGGAAAGGGTAAAAGAACAGAATGCCTGTTCATGCAAAGATAATCACGTCAAAGATGAGCTTTAATTTTTCTGTTTTAGCGAAATACTTTTATTTTAATTAACTTAAGAATTTAGATGTCGTACGCACTTTACTTATCACAAAATAGTCATTTATTAATTTACATCTACATTCATATTTACATATACTTTGCATTTAATTCATACCGTGCTTAATTCATCTTTCCGAATACATCTTTTCGTTAAGTCTTAAAAAGTATTACAATGAATCTCATTACAAATATTTTTTATAATAAAAATCTTAATATATGAAGTAGTAAAATTAATTGAATGCGTGGCGTTTATTTATTGATTATTCATACAACGATATAAGGCCTGTTGTGGCCCCAGGTAAGACCCATTACCCCCGTTTCCTATAACATTCTCCATTCCGTAAGGAACCCAGTGACCAGCTTTATTTAACTACTTAAAAAGTCATAAACACCCCTGTTTATCCTCCCAGCGACTCTGTCTTATATCCCGATGAGGCCATAGGGGTATCAGATTCAAGAATTGTGACCAACAGCCATACATCAATCGAATGAGAATCCTAGTGCATCAGATCTGTGGTTCCCAGCAGTAACACTATGCCCCGGAACCCAACAGAGACTTACGCGATCCGGGCCAAAGGCTCCGTTGTCATCCATTCTATAATGAAGCTCTAGTCCCAGATCCTCA
This sequence comes from Sarcophaga carnaria, assembly GCA_958299815.1. Taxonomy (NCBI): domain Eukaryota; kingdom Metazoa; phylum Arthropoda; class Insecta; order Diptera; family Sarcophagidae; genus Sarcophaga; species Sarcophaga carnaria. Next base: position 19,949,643 of record OY283153.1, on the reverse strand, counting down.
CAAAAGTCCATAGTACCAAAACCCCCTTCCAGTTTCGACCCATCAGTAAAAGTGTGTGAGCCCGTCTTATGAGTTCCCGTTCCGCAAGGCTCTACCTGATGATTGAAGGATTAGGGCCAACAACTTTGTCAACAATCGAGTGAAAACCTATTTTAGCAAGTGTGTCAGCCTTGACGTTCTCAGGAATACTAGTATTCCTAGGAACCCCGCAGAGACTAACCCGATGCGATCCAAAGGCTCAGTTGTCATCTACGCTATAATGAAGATCCGTTCAGTGATCTTCACAATGGTGTACTCTAGTCCCAATCCAGTTTTGAACCATTAGAGAAAGAAAGTAGGTGGGCCGGTTTTGGGACCTCCCTGTTTCCGTTCCACAAGAAAGTCTGGAGAATCTGGAAAGAGAATCTTAACCCAAAAGATAAACATAGCATTGGGAACTATATAGTTGGTGGTTCCATTTATAAGTTCATTTTTTGCTAGCGAAAAAACAGTCAGAATGTTAAAGTGAACGCTTAAGGGCCCTTAGCCACTCACTAAGTATAGTGTTAGTATGTTAGTTTGGTCTCAACAGTTTCGGAAAAGTCGGAAGCTTTTCTTTCCATCTCTAATTCATGTTTGAAGGACTAATAATATGAACGATTAATTTCTCTTCAAATTGTCGTATTTGGCCAGATTGCGTTTTTATTACTAAAAAGTTGAACTTATCCTTATCAATTTTTCGCGTCTGAAGGCCCAAAAGGTTATTGTGTGTTTTACAATATATGGGTCATTCTGCCTAATTTTGAATACGTCATTCTAACTACGTAATTTTGACTGTTATTCTGACTACAAAATTTTGACTACGTAATTGCGACTACGTAATTTTGACTACGTAATTCCGACTACTTCATTCTAATTTTTTGAAAACTGTTGTTTCCACTGTTTTTATTTTTAAATATGTAGTAAAGGACTGAAATGCTTTCTGAATAAAATGAAAAGGAAAATCTTAAGAGAAGAATAATTATTATTATTATAAATGTTTTATTTGTTTTTATTAACCTCTTTTTATTTATTTTTATTTTTGTTTGTTTTTACTACAAAATCTCTTAAGAATACTAATTTGTTTTACAGATGATTTGTTTTTTTTCTTTTTATACAAATTTAACTACTAATATATACGATATATTTTTGTGGTATGATTTTTCTTTATAATATTTTTATGGTGCATGAATTTTTACATTTTTTTTCATTTATTTTAATTTTAAATTTAAATTTTACGTTGATAGAAACGATATAACAATAGTGTGTATGCAAGAATGCGCGTTTAAGAGAAAAATAAAATTATTTACATTAGAACAAATAATTGTTAAATTGTAGAAGACGAAAACAATAAAATTTTTAAATTCTAAAAACAATAACTTTGCCATAACGTCTATACAAAGACAAAGAAAAAATTAAAAAAAACAAAATTGTGCATAATTTTGAAAAAATTCAACAAATAATTTATGAATGAATGTGATATGGTGGCATATTAAATACTTTAACAAATACATTTGCTCATACTATGTATGCACGTATGTATGAAGGGAAACAGTAGTCATTATTAAATATATACTACACATATCCACACATACAATAAATGTTCAATGGAATTAATAGTTAACAAATTTGAAAACATTTTAATTGTTAATTTTAATTATTAGAAAAGTTTTGAATAGCTTATATGCAATGAAGTCAAATTGACAATGAGACAACAAGAGTCTGAAGTAAAGTATAATGGATGAAATTTAAGTTAAGGCCTCAAGTTCTTTAGAGTTAGTTAGAACATACAGTGTGAAGCATAAGCCAAAGTTACCGTAATTAATGTATACATTCTCATAAAAAGTAATTTTCTAAAACGAATCATAATAAAAATATAACTTGCCTTAGCTTTTAGGAAGAAAAATTGAAAATCTTAATCCACAGGATGCACATAAATTTAATTAAGCGTAGTAGTGGTATCATGGTGGTGGCATCGTGGTAATTTTTATTGGAGAAACAGTAAGTAATCTCAACCAAGCGCGCACATATTAAAACTTCTGAAAGACTTTTGAAAGAGTTTAACTTCCAGCAGAGCAAAAATTTTAAACACCCTGCTGCCGTCATTAAGATGTGGCATACGTACAGAGCTCGTCGCAAGCTTAATATTTCTCCATAAAAGGGGAATATTTTTCCTTTCAATGGGGAAACGATTCTAAACACACTGCTACTAATGTGGCGTACCTATAGCATTCTTTTCATGCTTAATATTTCTCAATAAAGTCTCAATATGAACACCGAATGTATATTGAGTTTAATTGGTCCATTCTGATATACATATAAAGCATTGATTTGGTAGAGAGTGAAAGATATTTTTAATTGATAAACTTGTTAATGATTTATCATCTAGGACACTTTGATTTACGTTTACATCGTGTTTTTCTGAACATTTCTTATAGATTTTTTGTTTGGGTTCGGAGTATGTATATATTTAATAACTGTTCTTACATGTTGCTTTTGTTTATTGTCACATAACCGGCCTAATTATATAATATTTTTACTCTTATAATATAGTTTTGTTTTAACACATAATAAACTTAAAAACCAATAATATTTTCTTAACAAAAAGAAAAGAGAACAAAATATAAAAAAAAAAAATATATTTAACAAAATAGAATATGATGAATCAGCATAATGATAAAATGGTGAGCTTAAAAACGGTGTAAGAAAAAAAAGAATTTCGAATTTCGAATAAATTTTGCATTAATAAGTGCTATAATTAAAGGAGAAATTCTCCTTAGTAAAGTTTTTTTGTTTTGTTTTGTTTTTTGTATTGTAAAATGTAAAATGATTTAATAAGTTAATAAAACTTTAAAAACATAACAAATTAAAAGGCATATAAAAGAAATTATAAAAGAAAAAAGAAAAATAATAATTCACTATGATAATAGAACAACTTATTCTGTTTTGATGCTAATTTGATCCAATTGTATATGCAATGAATTGTTTTATGTACGAACGAACAAAACGTTTCGCTCTCTAAACTAATTAATTCCAGATCAAAATAATGCCTTCAATTTTAATTTTTAATATTTTTTTTTTGTTAAAAATTTTGTTTTGGCAATTGATCTTGTTTGTATGCAATTGATGAGTATTTGAGTTTCGCTTAATAATTGTAAATTTAACCGCCATTTTGTTTCTTCTTCTTCATCGGAAATAAAAATAATTTTATACAGCAGTAGGTTAAATTAATTAAGTAGAGTGACATTGCACATAAACGTTTACGTGGACGATGAAGAAGACGATGATGATGATGCCGAATTGGCACCCACAGGCTGGGGTCCTCGTGGTCTTATCATCATGGTGGCCTTTTTCAAGGTGTAATCCCACCCGCGCCAGCGGAACCAAACAATGCCTTGACGTGCAGTCAAGTCTTGTGGATCATGTAAGTAAAGGCCATTAAGACCTCTACCGCAAGACTTCCACCACCAGCCGCCCTGTAAATATAAATGCAATGATTAAATTACAAAAAATAAGCATGTGCTTGCAATGTATGTATTACTAATTACCTTTAGCATACTAGCACAGTTTAATGATGATCTATCATTATCACGATTGTAAGTAGAGAACGGACTGTTGTTTGAACCATACCAGGGATCATTTAAAGAATCGCCAGCATTGCCCTCATAGCCATCAATTTCCAATTTATAATAATCAGCTTCCGAATGTATTTTGAAGTGGGCATATTGAGCATATCTAGGAAGCGATAAATTATTTTAAATTAGATTCAATGAAAACTTAAAAATAGAATTTGATTTGCTTTCTATTTTACTTCGTAACTGAAGTATAAGTACGTATACATATGTAACAAAGAATGCCCTAATAATTTGGCATTAAATGAATACTTTTGAACGCTTCAACATGGAGGTCTTTCAGTGCTTGGCCATCTTTTACTTCAAGTATTTCACGTTACACACGCACACACATCCATTTTCTTATTTGGAAACTTATATTTACGAAGGATTTTCTTTATGCTTAAAACATTCTAACTTACCTCTTATTTCCTTCAAAATCTTCCAATTCTACTCTTAAAATATACTCTTCATTATTTGTTAGCATATAGATGTTTTCGTTACCCAACCAAAATTCTTTACCCGGATCACCGAAACCATTTTTATAATCGGCCCAATCACGATTGAAATTTTCACGTGGCTCACCAAAATCATCACGTCTTTGAATGACCTGTGGTGTTACATATGAAAGACAATATTTTTAAAAAGGATTTCTAAACAAGAAGAAGAAAAGAAAACTTACCGTCCAACCGCCATCGGATACTTCCTGCTCGCAGAATACCTTCAAGAACCAATAGGTAGTGCCACGTATTTGTAAATAGAAAACTCCCGATTGTCTCATGCCAGCGTTTAATAAATCAACGCAAGAGAAACCCTAAAATAAATGCAAAAGGAAGAAATTGTTCAAAGTGAATAATATTGTTCAAGACATAGGGGTGAGGAGTTAAATAAGAACGAGTGTTTCTATATTGACTACAATTTTCCTTCATTACGAGATCTATAACATTATGACTCTACAATTTTTTCAATAAAATCTTGTAAATCTGTTACTCACCTTTACATCCTTTATTGTTAATATGTCGGTGGTGAATGTGCTATTCACCACAGAGGGTTTGTTCTTAACACTGGGAAATATGATGCCACCTTTACGCGATACTGGTTTGGTCGATGAAGTTGAGGCTGTCGATGCTGACGAAGATGATGAACTGCTGCTGGTGGTGGACGATGTGGCAGAAGTGGTGGAAGTGGTGGTTGTGGTGGCGGAGGAAGTAGTTTGATTAGTATTAACACCTGCAGCAATTGTGTTGGGTAGTAATGTTGTTGGTGTGGTAGAAGAAGTAAATGTACCAGAGATAGAATTGGCCAACGCTACAGAGGGTGTAGTATTCGATGTAGAAGTAGAAGTAGAAGAGGACGAGGAAGACGAAGAGGAGGAGGAGGAAGAAGAAGAGGAGTTGGGAGTAGATAGTGTTGCGGGTGTTGGTGTTGCTGCTAACGAAGCAGTTGAAGGTGTTGTTTGAAAAGTTGATGTTGTCGGGGGTGTTGTACTACTTTGTGCGTTAAAGTCATCAATGACGGAGTATCTGTGGTAGTATAATAGTTTTCTAATTTTTTTTTAAACCGGTTTAAATAAATTAAATGTTGCCAGTGTTAGAAGTTATGAGTGAAAAGGGTTAAGTTTGTGTGGTATGATTGTATGATAAATTGAAAAATGTTTAAAGAATTGTTGTTACGCCATTTCCAATAATTAAAAAAAATTGTAATTTATTTTATTTAATAGGAAATGTTGTAATTGTATTTATTTTATTTAATAGGAAATGGTGTAATTGTTTAAACAAATTTCATTTCATTTTAAACAAAATATAAATTATATTGATAAACCTAAAATTACAAACCTATTTGGATCATATTCCACCAATCTGTCTATGGTTGGATCCATTAGAAGTTCAGCCGGTACTGGCCGTTGTGCCAATAGTTGCACATCATCCTCCTGTTTCTTAAGTCTCTTCTCCACCATATCCAAATTGTTTATAATTAAATTTGTCTTGGTCTTTAAATCCTGATGGATTTCACCAATTGCACGTTCCTGGCGTTGTGTCTGTGTTAGCAAAGCATCCGATTTAGGTAGTAAATGATCCACAGATGATTTAGTGCCTACGACAACATCCCATACTTCATCCATTTTCTCGGAAACCGACACCATGGGTCTTATTTGCTTAACCAAAGCATCAATTTTACTGGATTTAATAAGCGGCAAAGCCGTAGTGGTTGCATTTACATTATTATACTGCTCATGATGATCAACAACAGCCTCATGGATATCACCCACCATTCGTAGCATACGACCTACATTTTCTGATACAATGTTTATGTGAAATTGTAATTTCTTATCGATGTTGTCGGTGGTATCTCTTAGCTCACTGAGTTCATTGGAGACATGTGACATTACCTCAGCATTCATGGCTTTAGTGATTTCAATGACATTCATACTGATGGGTTTCTTTTCACTGGCCTCGGCATTAAACTCATCCACTTGCAGTAAATTGTTATCAATTTGATTCTTTAATACTTCCAGTTTTGAGTCAATATCACTGACCTTCTGGTCAAGCAATACCAAACGATTATCCAACTGTTGTGTAGATGAGGCCGTCGATGTGCGTGCCGAACGTCCATTGGCTGCTCTACTCTCCGCTGTTTGTATTGAGCCTGAGTCGATAATGTCATTGGAGATTTTTGTATCCAGAGATCTTAGTTTCGAAATAACCGAATCGGTTTTAACTAAATTATCCGAAACACGATTATCCAATATTTCCATACGCCTCATCATATGCTCTACAGATTTATCCAGATTATCAATACGTTTCAGTTTACCCTCCAACGTATTGATAATCACTTCAAAAATGTTTAGCAATTGTTGTTCTCTGCAAAGATACAACAAAAGGTATCACAATTAAAATAAATTTATTGTTATTTTTTTTGTTTGAATTCTACGTTTTTTTTTCACAAAAAAAAAGCTTAAAAAATCGTGCTTAAATTAACCCAGTTTCTTAGGGAATTGCAAGCAAACCAGATATTTGACTGTCTACTTAAATGTACGAGTCAATATGTATGTCGCTGCAACATTTTTGTTCAAGTTGCTGCCGCTGCTGCTGTTTTACTATGGCTATTGGCAATTATATGTATTATCTGTCACAACAATACATCAATTTACCAATCAATCTACAAGTACCAGTGTGTAAGTGATTGATATTTCGCAGTTTAATTTTGTGCAAATCAATACACGTTTAGTTGGTAGAATTTATGGCATGGACATTTAAATACAAATACTCGACCAATATTAACATTTTTGATAATTTAATACGATTTATGAAATCAAAACAAACAGGCAGATCTGTACCTGATGGAATTTTGTGTGGTATTTTGCTTGGGTTCTTGTATTTTTTTTAAGTTTGTTTCTTAAGTCTTTTGTTTCCACTAAATCATATTTGAAACTTGTTCTCATTGTTATGCCTCTGAGACATTTTTTAATAGCGGAATGTTGTATAAACACATGAATCGATCCTCTAGGGCTAGCTGACAAGCCCTGATTATTTGATTTTGACAATCAGCATCAGGGCTTTACATTAGTAGCATAATCCCCTTAGAATTCGGCGTGAAAGCTCAATGAATTTATATGTAGAAGCGATAGGATGAGAATAGTGAAAGCAATCTATCTTAAGACACACGCGGACATTGGCAAATAAAGCGGACAAAATAAAAATGTGGCACGCCTCATGCGCGATTGTTTACCATCGTGATGAAAGATATTATAAGCCAAGTTTGTTCAAAGAGAAGAGAAATTAAGGCTTTGTTTTTTTGTTCATGGTTTGCTTCAACGGTCGTATGCATTTGCCATTGTAAATTTGAAAAAAAAATCAAATAAAATAAAATACAAATTATTTTCACAGACATTTTCCGGGTGTAAACTTTTCAAAAGTCATACATTTTTCTTGGTATTTTTTAGGCGTTCCTTAACCTCTGTCTGTAATATATGACTTTGAAAGCGATAAAAATTTTTATTCCATAATTTCACAGTAGCGTTTTGACTCGCTTAAAATATTTACATAACAGTGTTGCCCACTGACTATTTGGTGAGAATTAAGAAGATGCTTTGTGGGATTTTATCATTAAGATGAAAGAGGATTCATAGTATAAATCACAGAGAGATTGTACACAACTATATCGATCTCTGTTCTAGGATAGATGGGCAGTCCTTTGTTTTGGTGTGGTTTTTCGCCTGGTAGAGCGCACATCAGTCAGTTAGTCTTATTGAAAGTCTTCATAAAAGTTATAATTTTTTAAACTCTCAATAAAGATTGATCAAGATTGATCAAAGGGGCGGACGGTGTGCTGCCGTGGGCCTTAGGCTAAAGGTTGGTTCAGGTTAGCTTCTGTTGGCGTCTTTTTCTAAGCAGTCTTCCGAAAAACTTCTAAAATTAAATAAAATTGTCATGAAAAGTTTCTCAAATCTGTCGTTGGCGTTACACTATAGGTGCCGCCAATCGTGGATAAAAATTACCGCGCAGAACAAATTTTGCACCTTTTCTTGTAACGTTGCACTGTCCCTATACTTCAATGTTCTAGAGATCAGTGTTGCTCTGTGACACTTGTTCATGAGTGCCTTTAGCTAGGCTAGTGACAGCATTGTACGTACATATGTACATAATTGGTCCTTCAGTCAGGATTACGAACTAGTTTCTCACACCACTTACATATGTTGAGTGTGTTAATTTTATATATGAGAAGTCGACTCCGAACGAGACATTTTTAAGAAGCTTTTCATTGCAATTTTATTCTACTCTCAGAGTTTTTGCTGGTAGGTTGCTGAGGGGAAGTCGCCGAAGAAATATTTTTTCGTTATATTTGAGATGTTTGACCTGGTGTTTGAACCGCGCCCTTACTAGACTACGGCGACTTGATAGCATTATACTATTATTAATTCCATTGTTATACATCAACTCATTTGTTATGTACCATTATCATTGAAATTTAGTTTCTTTGATATTCGGGATCCGAATATCTTTATCTCAGTATCGATTTTGTATAGACAATGCTAATCTAAATATCTTATAAAACCAAAAAATGAGCTTTGGTCCCCAACTAGTTTGTGGGTTAGATTTCATCGTTTCAAAGCAGAGAACTTCTAAGCATATTAAAAACGTCTACCCATAGTCTAGAGGGTAGTGTGTTCGCTTATTCGACGTGAGGCCTCGGTTAAAATCCCAGGTCAGACATCGCCAACAAAACGAAATTCGAAAAAGTATTTCTTCGGCGACTTCCTCTCTCATCAGTTTTCTGGCAAAAATTTTGATAGAGTAAGTAAAATTGCCATGAAAAGTTTCTCCAAAATCTGTCGTTCTAAATCGACTGTAAACTGTAGGTCTCACCACTCATGTGTAAAATTTACACACACAACATAAATGGTGTGAGAAGTTAAGCCGTAATCCTGACTGAAGGATTGTAATGACCAATTATGTATTTATGTATGTATTTATGTTTATAATGAACAGGCAAATAATGTTATAGCAACGCAACAAGTGAACACAGAAATTTGGCCTTCAATTTAATATTACTTGGCAATTAATTTATGACCATAGATGCTCTCCACTGTGTATTCATTTGTTTGGTATTTTTTGTTTCTTGTTGACATCTTTCTTAAACTTAACGTTTGTGCCCTAAGTCTTTTGATTTATTTTTTAGCCAATAAATCAAATGTTTACAACATCAAAAAATATTGTTATTAAAATGTCGTTAATAATTACTTGATGTTTGCAAAATCTATAGTTTAACTTAGGAAAAGACATAATCATGGCTTAATTAAAAACACCCACTTTAGCGTGGAAAAAACCATGGTAAAAGTTAAAGGAGGAGGAGATAATAAAAAGGTTAAAAGAAAGGAAAAAGAGTTTATGACACAGAAACATTAATTTTATTTCTTCTTCAATTTCTTCTTTTGTTTAAAAATGTCTTTAATTTACAAGACAACACATGGAGATGAAACAACAAACAAATTTTTTAATAAAAGTTTATACAGATGCTTTGCTTTCGATTTTTAATAAAATGTGTTAGAAATTGTTGTCGAATTAAACAAATTTTTCTTTTTAATTAAAAAAAAAACAGTAATAATTGAAAACCAACTGTGGCTGTGTTCACACTGGGCGACACATCATTTAATCAAAAACTGTGTTATTCATGCTTATCTGTGCCTGTAGCCTGGGCATTGGTGTTGACTCTGTGAGAAGCACGAGTGTATTTGAGTGTGAATTCATTAATCATTAAATCGTTAACAAACTAATTTATTAACAAATTCGCAATTTGTCAAAGTAAACTGTTTTCAAACAGATACGCACACTCACACTAACTTTTAACTTTTATACACTTGAAATACATGCATGAGAAGAAAAAAAAATATAAAAGAGTGTACATAGTTATAAGCACGTAAATGTGTAAGCTTTGTTTAATTGTGCTGCGATAATACAGTCTTAACTTTTTCCAATAAACTTTTTTTTTTTTCAATAAATAAACAAAAATTTTGTATTTTTATCTCTTTTTGTTAATAATTTTCATGTCATTTTTCGAGAGTCTTTACTGTTCTGGCTATTTTCTATGAACATGTGTTCATTTGATTTGCGTTTTTTGTTTTTTGTTTCTGAAATTACAAATTATTAATACAACGTGTAAATTATTTGGGTTAAAAATTGTGAATTCATATATAAAAAAAGCCAATTTTTTCTTGCAATTTTTTTTAAATTAACAAAAAATATAATCAAAATTGAAACAGTATGAACAAATATTTTAAATATTCATGAATAAAACTATCACGGTTTACTGGCAAATTAACGAATTTTTTTTCCTTTAACAAGCTGTTGATATATGGAATGGTGTTAATCATTTTAAATTTTATAGGCATTTGTCAATGATAATTATTTAAAATAAAGAACAATGAAAAAAACTATTAAAAATTCTTATTGTAATTAACGTTCGTAACGTTATATTTTTAAATTTTTTTATTTTATATTTTTTTAATACATTTTGTCGATTAATTTATCTGAAAAAAAGATAAACGATAAATCAGACTTGAATCCTGGTAAAGGCGTTTAAATTTCCATAATGATTTCTACAGTTTAAAATTTTTTCGCTGTAATACACATAAAATAATCCCTTCAGGAAGGCCAGTAAACGCTAAGCATTTCTGGAAAGATAACATCAACAATGACAATCATTTGAACGCTAGAGACCTTCACTTCCTATCCCAACTACTATAACTAACTAAGTAACACACATTACAGGGAGCTTTGTTTCTAAGCAACGACAAATTTCAGCCTCATCATGCAAGGACCTACTATAGGAGGCCAATCAACTGTTTAGCTGGAACGACGTCATAAAACGTAAATAAAGAAGTAACTAGAAAGTGGTAAAATGGACTAAAAAATGAGTCAATACAATGCGATACATACATACATATATACATAATTGGTCGTTATAACCCTTCAGTCATGATTACGGCCTAGGTTCTCACACCACTTATGTTCTGTGTGTTAATTTTTATATATGAGTTGAGGGACCTACAGTTCAAAGTCGATTTCGGACGACAGATTTTTAAGAAACTTTTCATGGCAATTTTATTTACTTTCACAGAGTTTTTGCCAAAAATCTGCTGAGAGGAAGTAGCCGGAGAAATATTTTTTTTCATATTTCGTTTTGTTGGAGACGTTTGATCTGGGGCTTAGACCGTGGTCTCACGTCTTATAAGCCAACATACTACTTATTAGACTACTGCAACTTCTATTCATCATAGGCAGTCTAAAAAAAATTGATCACACTTCTTAAGTCGATTGCTATCCTTAGATAGTTCAGAACTAAAGAGAGAGTCGAAGTAGGAAAGCAACAAATTACTTGATGATTTGATACATGCATACATACATAATTGGTCATTACAATCCTTCAGTCAGGATTATGACCTAGTTTCTCATTTGATAATAATCGTTTTCGCTTGACGTTGCCGTTAAGTAACATCCACTCATTGTCAGAAATTATTTTTCAGAAGAGATAAATAAATTTCACAACGATTGTTTGTTTGATATTAAAACATCGCATCTCGTAAATGATGGATTACGTATAATATAGATGCACACCACATTGTTGCAGTTTGTAATAATGGTGGCATTTAAAATGTAGTTGAACTAGTGTGTGGTACTCTTAAGTATCGCTAGTGGCTTGTATGGAATAGTTTGTTGCAGGCAAACAATGGAACCAACGTTCTGGAACCAATGTATTGACCACTAGTCTTCAGAAAGTCAATATTGGGAACGAACTCTTTAAAGTTTTGAAATGAAAAATCAGTTTATGTATTAATGTCGAGTTTAGTTATGAATGCCATAATATAAAAAGATGAATCCATCTGTTTCCTATTTGCAGTTAGGTTTCGATGCTGTAGAAAATTTTCTATTAAAACTTTCAATTTACAATTAAAAATTGCAAGTTAGACAACTGCATTAAACGGGTTTATGTCGCCTAGAGAGAATGCGAATAGAAAGTGAAGTAAGAGCCAATGAATCTTTCCCTTTTAACAAAAGCTAGAAAGTTATTAGGAGTTTGGAACTTTTTAGGAAATTTTTCTACATTATGTACAACGAAGTAGAAAATAGACAAAAGAATAGAATTAAAGTCTAAGTCGCCGTAGTCTAGTAGGTTGTGTGTTGGCTTATTAGACGTGAGGCCACGGTTCAAACCCCAGGTCAGACATTAAAACGAAATTTGAAAAAATATTTCTTCCGCCACTTCCTCTCATCAGAGTTCCGGCAAAAATTCTGAGAATAAATAAAATTGCTATGAAAAGTTCTCAAAAATTTGTAGTTTGGAATCGACTTTAAACTGAGGTCACGCACACTCATGTTTGAAATTGACTCACACAACATAAGTGGTGTGAGAAGCTAGGTCGTAATCCTGACTGAAGGGTTAAGGTTACAACCTCATAGGTATATATGATTCTAAGTTAGGTTAGGTTAGGTTAGAGGACGTGTACTTGTCAATTAAGACAAGTACAGTACCCGGAGGTTGAATTGACCCATTGTACAACGTCCTAGTTTCTCCTCCTCCTCTAACTTTTACCATAGGTTTCTCCATGAAAAAGTGGGTGTTTTTAATTAAGACGTGATTATGTCGTTTCTTAAGTTAATCTACAGATTTTGCAAACATCAAGTAATTATGAACGACATTTAAATAACAATAATTTTTGATGTTGTAAACATTTGATTTATTGGCAAAAAAATAAATCAAAAGACTTAAGACACAAACTTTAATATTAAGAAAGATGTCAACAAGAAACAAAAAATACCAAACAAATGAATACACAGTGGAGAGCATCTGTGGTTATAAATTAACTGCCAAGTAATATTAAATCGAAGGCCAAATTTCTGGGTTCACTTGTTGCGTTGCTATAACTTTATTTGCCTGTTCATTATAAACATACATACATACATACATAATTGGCCATTACAATCTTTCAGTCAGGATTACGACTTAGCTTCTCACACCATTTATGTTGTGTGTGTTAATTTTATACATGAGTGGTGAGACCTACAGTTTACAGTCGATTTAGAACGACAGATTTTTGAGAAACTTTTTCATGGCAATTTTATTTACTCTCAGAGTTGTTGTCCGAAATCTGCTGAGAGGAAGTCGCCAAAGAAATACTTTCTGTATTTTGTTTTGATGTCTGGCCTGGGGCTCGAACCCTGGCTTTACGTCTAATAAGCCAACACACTACCTACTAGACTACGGCGACTTCTGATTCTAAGTTTCTTTCCTCCTTTTTGGATCAAGGGAAAAGACAATAAAGAAAAGCGGAAGAGTTTTCTTAGGTGACTAGAATTATATCTTGAAATTGTCGGGAACTGTAGAATGGTGTCCATGATTATTCCGATTACTTTACAACTGGTAAAGAAAAATGATTTCATCATTTGAATGAAGTCATTACGACAAAAAATGTATACCAAGTTCAGTCAATTATTGTTTACTTCGTGTGTTATTCTTAATTTTTGTAATATTTACAGAAAGAATTTTCGTTTGCTTTTTGTAAATCCAAAAAAGAGGACAAGCAGTTAAAAACTATAGGATTACGATAATGCATATCTCAGCAACAATTATCACTAGATTTTGCTGCCCGTAATTTATTTCTTGATGTTTCCAGAACTGCAAAATGTTTCAAAAGGAAAAAGGCTTTAAGGATAAGAGTTTAAAGTCAATTTTGTACTTCAAACAGTGTTTTAGAATATACAATAAAAGTTGTCTGAATAGAGTCAAGGTTCACAAGTGAACTTTTTTGATGTAATCGATAAAGCAGATCAAGAGCTTTTATTAAACATGAAATCATTTTATTTGTAATTAAAATACTTTTATAATTTAAACTTAACAATCTATTATTGAACAATTCTTATTGAAGAAAAAACCAGCTGTTGCCCCATTTTTATTATGCTATTAATTATTATGAAATATACTTCTTCATTGTAAGCCATTCATAAATACATACATATGAATTTTCATATATAATTTGGATCATTATTCAAAGAAATATTTTGCAATTTTCTTTATAACAACTTGATAACTTAATTGCTTTTTTCGCAAAAAACAAAAACTATAACAACAATAATATTAAACTGTATTGACCAAAAAAAAAAAAACAAAAAAATTCAATTACTTGTGTTTGGATTTTAAAACACTTATGGCCAAAGCGTTATTATTGATTTGTTTTTCTTTGCAAATGAACACCTTATGTTAGATTTTTAAAACAAAAAATATGTATCAGTTGTTGTTGAATGGAAGGAATGCATGGCAAAAACAAAAACAATAAATTTACAATAATTAAATTGTAAGCGTTTAAACATGCGTAGTTGGAGAAACTGTAGCCAAAAAATATAAAAAGAAAACTTAACAAATTTAATTGTTTAATGATATGTACAATATAATATATGTATGTATGTACATATGTATGAATATGAATAAATTGTAAAATAGCCATTAAAAGAGTTGTAATAAAGGTGAAAACGAAACCATAAAACAAAACTACTATTTTGGCAAAGAGCGATTGGTCAATCATTAAATACTATGGCTTACTGTACAACACACATACATATTTGTTAACAACTGACATTATTACAAAATATAGAAAAGAGTATAAAAAAAATAAAAATAAAAGCAATTCAAATTTAATTCGCAACAAAAAAAAAACATTTTTTTTTAATTAAAAGAATTCTTTTTTTTAAATAATGTTTTGCAAAGCAATAAAAATAGAAGGAACAACCATAAAATACTCATTACAAAGCCTACTATTTTTATTAGCTTTACTTTGCTAGGCTGCCACTAATAGAAATATTTAACATCTATTTCAGTTGTAATTGTCTAATGCCATGAAATTTATACTTTTTGTTTGCTTTAGTTTTCTGTGCAAAAAAGCCGAAAGTAATAAAATCTCTACGACATTAAATCCAAACGATTACAAACAATACACACATTTCGCGTATCACATACATGGTAAGTGTTGCAAAAGGAAACTTATAATATTTCCATCTCTCTATGTGTGTGTGTAAGCAAGCGATTGCCAAATATATAAAAATAAAAAAAATAAAAAATTAAATGCAAACGTTGTATTTTATTTCATTGTATGGACAGGTGTGTATGCTATGGGGAGCATTATAATGGCTATGGCAACAAAGCAAAAAATTTACACAATCGATTTTCAGATACAAAATTGTAATTGACATGATTTACTATACAAAAGACTTAAGAAAGAAACTTTAATTTTAAATCATTAACCAACAGGATTCTGGAATTTGTTACAGATTTTTTTTCTTTTTCTGGTTTTAAAAACATGAAAAAATTTTCCCAGATCATTGAAAAGAAACAATTTTAACAAAAGACTTAAGAAACAAACTTTGTGGTAATTAAACTTAATACCACAGAATGCATTAATTTCCTAATATAATGGCAGAAATCGTCGTAGTCTGGTAGGTAGTGTGTTGACTACCCCAGACATCAATAGGAAAATACGAAAAAATATTTCTTCGGCGACATCATCTCAACATCTTCGAAAATCTGAGAGTAAATCCAAGTTGTCATGAAAAGTTTCTCAAAAAATCTGTCGTTCGGAGTCGTCTTTAAACTGTAGGTCCCGCCATTCATGTATAAAATTAACACATCTAGCATAAGTGGTGTGAGAAGCTAGGTCGTAATCCTGACTGAAGGGTTGTACGAGGGTTGCCTTTTATATTTCGGGATTTGGCAACATGACGAGCTTGCAATATCAGTTGGCGCACATCATCAATGGTTTCCGGAACAACAACTGATTTTGGACGTCCTTCACGAAATTCGTCTTGGAGTGAACTACGACCTCGGTTGAATTCATCATACCATCGATAAACACTGGTCCTTGATGGAGCTTCATTGCCAAAAATTGAATTAAGTTCATCGATGCACTGTTGTTGAGTTAATCCACGTCGAAAGTTGTAAAAAAAATCAATTTTTTTACGATAGAGCTGTCAGTTGGCAGATTGCAACACTAGGGTTGCCAAATCCCGAAATATAAAAGGCAACCCTCGTAATGATCCATTATGTACGTATGTAATGGCAGAAGACTACACATAGTTAGAGGAACGAAAATTTCGTTTAAATTCCTTTAAGCAAGTTTACTTTGTTAGAAGATACAACAGATCGTCAGATACTAGAGGAAATTCATTAGAAATCAAGATAGGAGACTGCCAACACCGATACATACATACATAATGGTCATTACAACCCTTACCACTGATATTGTGTGTGTTAATTTTATGCATGAGTGGCGGGACCTACAGTTTAAAGTCGACTCTGAACGATAGATTTTTGAGAAACTTTTAATTGAAATTTTCATTTACTCTCAGTGTTTTTGCCAGAAATCTGCTGAGAGGAAGTCGCCGAAATAATATTTTTTTTATATTTTCGTTTTGATGTCTGACCTGGGGTTTGAACCTAGGCCTCACGTATAATAAGCCAACACACTACCTACTAGACCACGGCAACCACTCAAACACCGATAGAAAAGGCTTTTTTACAATCAACCACGGCGTGAGTTGGTAAGAAGTTTCGCCATATTTAACAAAAGAGGGTGGTTAATCATATTTTCCAAAACTTTTAAAAGTTTCTGAGACTTTTAGTTCTTTAGAGTGAAGTAGTCTGAGAGCACGGCGTCTCTTTTTAATTGTTCAATACAAAAACAATATGAAAAACCAACATCATTTACTTACTTATTATACTTATATTGCACAGAATACAATAAAGTTAATATGTTTCTTGTTTTTATTATTATTAAATTGATTTTTAACTTTTTAAAAAATTTATGATTTTTAATTCTTAAGTTTTTCATATGCTAGCTGCTGGTGAGTGTTAAGAATTGGTGTGCCTTATTTCAAAGTGATTCATGGTGTTTTAATTGTAGACACCTGTATTAAAATGTTATTTGTTTTATGAATCGTGTAAAGAAATAAAAATTACACAGAACAAGTTTCCCAAAATACAAGTTTTTTATTCCATTCTATGACCAGTGATTTGTACAATTTATTGTTAAATTTTTTTTTCTTTGTTTTTTTTTTTTTGGGTTTATTGTTACAATTATTTGTTAATAGCATGAAATTGCCTATAAAATTGGGTGTTTAGTAACAGAAAAAAAAAAACAATTAAATAAAATAATAATAATAACAATAACTATTACAGGCAATTAAATACAATATAAAGAATTGTTTTTGCCTGCTAGGTTTGGATTTATTATGAAAATATGTGGTTCACAATGGTTTTCTTGTTTATTTCTTGCTGATTAATGCTTGAGATGTCCTTTGATTAGGATGAATTATAAAAGATTTTATTACACGCATTTAAAAATAAATCAAAAAAACTCACAATAGGCGACTTGTTTAACTGCATTTATCAATAATCAAATATCTTTTTACGCTAGTTTTAGAGCATAGAGTTATTTTGATTTATTTCTTTTGGCCATTAAAGCATTAATCAATGAATTCAATAGAAATACAGTGACGAGCAATTAAATTTAAAGCAGTTTAGTAATAAAAAACAATCCAATATTTTTATTCTCTTGGAATATTGCACGTAAGTGGTCGTATTAAATAAATCAAGTTTGTTTTCCAAGTCTTTTGTTTTTAACGGGCCTAGACATGAAATAGCAGAACATTTAAAAATGATTGATTGACAACTAAACTACATAAGTTTAATAAATTATATGATTTTAGATTGTAATTATGTTGTAATTAAAAAAAGGGGAAGAATTGGTCTGAAGGCAAAAAAAAAATCATAACAGAATACAAACAAAATCTTTCATTCAATTCATTAGATTAACCGTAAACAATTGAGCAGTAAATTGCCCTTTTTTTTGTACAATTATTCCCATCAATTTCCAATGCGTTCATGATAAATTACACATCTTTTGATTGCCTGAAAAATCTGATTAGGTAGTATTTGCGACAGCAACTGTAAAGGGCAATAAAAGAGAAGCAATTACCTGTAAGCGTTATGCGATTCATTTTATTTCATCAACATTACCCAGTTATGTGTATTCTATACTGCAAGGGAGTTATAACCGCTTCCGTTAAAGCAAGAAAAAGTACTCTTTAAATCTTGTCAAGGAAAAGTCTTTAAAACCCTCTTGTGCTGGAAATTCTACCGAATTGGTGTTGGTATTCACTTAAATAATTGGCCTTAATAACTGATATCACAGATTATTGCCACAGCACTTCCCTCTGTGCGCCACTGATTTCCAACATCATTCGTCAGTTGGTTACATCAGTCGAAGACAAAATGTCCTCAACTTGGTTCTTTTCACTTAGACTAGATAGTCTTCTTCGCCTACGCACCCTGATTGATACATCAAGTACTAATCTCGGTGGAATCCTCTTCCATCCGAACGACATGAGGCAACTACTTTAGGTGTACGATGCTAACATGCTGAAAATCGAAAATAGCGCTGAAGTGCTCATACAGCATCGCCAACTCACATAGGACCGAAGTTCATGAGTAGAACTTTTCTCTGAAATATTTTCACGGGATAGTGATAGATAATTGCCTTGTCTGCAGTCTCGAACGGTATCAAGGGGTTGAAATAGACTCTTTTCCATCTTGTCTTGTCTGTGCTATAAAAATTGCTCAAAGTTTTATAAGCTTCGCAGCCATATCGACCTCAGTGATATTGCAGAATAACTATCTTTCCTTTTCGGGATATTATATGCTGCCTATTTCACTTCAACTTTTCTTTGTTTTTAATATTTTTTTCTGCTCCCACTGTTCTATAAATTTCAATTTGATTAAAATAAATGTAAATATTAATCAATTGAATGCGTGAATTTTTGAATATTTTGTTTCTCAGGAAATTTTAATTAAAAATAAAAAACTAAAATCGTATGCATGTTTTAAATCTAAAATCACCTGTCTACGGGGGTTAAATGACAGAATTTAGAAAAATTACAAAAACAAAATATAAAATGTTTAACAGTGGGAGATTAAACATTTTTATAACAAACCACAGCCTTCAATTTATCAAAACGTGCATCATTGAGTTGGTCTTGTAAAATACATTTTTAGTCATTCAACTATAGTAAGAGGCACTAAACGAAATGCGTTTCTAAATGCCTTTCATTTTGTCTTAAAGATTGTACAATTAATTGGGAAAAAAGATTTTAAATTGAAAAAAAAAATTAAAAAATAAAATACCTTCAATACCAATACACGTGCCAACATTGTTAAGAAGTAGGTGTTGTGAAGTAGACCTAAGCATGTGTGTCAATGATTTAAAGGTGGCAAAAAAAAATAGGTGTCTGATCACTATAAATAACAATTTGAACCTGTGCCTCATGTGTCCATCCATATCTTATCGAAAATCTTTCATTTCATTTCAATTGTTGCTATTGCTATCGCCTCTACTTCTTTTTAATACAAAAGCAGCATTTACTTCTTTTTTATTTCTCGTTGTTGCTTTTCTTTATTTGAAATCGAATACGAGCAATTTATAAGCGGTGAATATCAAAAGATATCAAGATATCAAATAAAAAAAAAAGATGAAAAATTTAGTGCAAAATCGCACTAAAAACCCAGTGATACACTGAGATTTTAATAGATAGACGAACGTAACGTAAGACAAACATACTTAAATAAATATTTTGTAGTTAGTATTTATAGATTTTAATAGCATAAATAAAAATAAAAAAAAAGAAATGTATAAATATTTTTATGTATGCAAACATATGTTTATATTCGTACATACCGGCATACATACATACATATTTAGGTGTTTAGTTTGTCTACAAAAATTTTATTTTGCATAATCTTAACAGAGGTGATAAATCAATTTTAAAATGGATTTTTGTTTTATTTTATTTTTTTTTGTTTTTTGCGGAATCTGTTGTAAAATTATCCTCTGCGCTATAAAAGGTAAATTATGGCACGAGCAGTTATATGTTGGGATTGCAATTTTATTGATGACTATGAAAATTTAATGTTTTTTTTTTTGTTAATTTCATAATTTAATAAGGTTATTAAGTTCAAAATGAGTGGCACTACTAAGCTATTAAAAAAGGGAATTTAATGGATTTAATCACGGAAATCGTGATAATTGGTCATTACAACCCTTCAGTCAGGATTACGACCTGAAGAAATACTTTTTGTATTTTGTTTTGATGTCTAGCCTGGAGCTCGAACCCTGGCTTTACGTCTAATAAGCCAACACTACTTACTAGACTACGGCGACATCATTGAATGTTTTTTAATTTCATAAATTTCATAATCTAATAAGGTTATTAAGTCCAATATGAGTGCCATCACAAAGCTATTAAAAAAGGGAATTTAATGGATTTAATCACGGAAATCGTTTACAAGAAACATAAATAGTTTGTGTCTGATTATAGAGCAATGCATGACAAAGCCTTCGAGACACTCTAAAATGAAGTTAAATGGCATATTCTGGATTTTTGAGTATTGTCTTGTTCCAAATTCAATCCGAGAGGTCCAAATACTTAGAGATGTCACACAGGACTGTGCTGTTTCTTTCGACATGTTGCTTTTCAACCTTGTTCTAGATATAGCCATGAGGTAGGCTCATACTAATATGGGCCTGGCAGTAAATGAGGGCAAATCAAAGTACATATTATCGACAAGTAGAGACGTGAGGCGTATTGAATCTCAGATTACGGCCGATAACTATACTTTTGAAACAGTCAAAGAATTTATTTATCTTGGCTCTGCCGTTATCACCAAAAACGATGTCAGTCTGGAGATTAAGCGCAGGATCACTCTTGCCAGCAGGTGCTACTATGGTCTCAATACGCAACTAATACTCTACAAGACGCTCATCCTACCTGTGCTTCTTTATGGCACAGAGGCATGGACCCTATTTAAGCACTGATGCAGCAGCCTTGAGAGTATTCGAGAGAAATCTCATACGTAAGGTCTTCGGTCCAATGCGAGATGGCGATGATTTCCGCATCCGAGAGAGCTGTATGAGCTCCTCAACGACATAAACGTTGTGCAGCGTATTAATATCCAGCAATTGCACTGGCTCGGCCATGTCGTTCGAAGGTCGCGCCACTCATGTATAAAATTAATACACACACACAAAATGAGTGGTGTGGGAAGCTAGGCCGTAATGCTGACTGAAGGGTTGTAATGGCCAATTATGTATGTATATGTACATATGTATTATCATATTATCAAATTGCGCCATATGTCTTCCAATTTATCTTTGGCTCCTCTGATAAGATCTTTATCTTACCAAACATAAAGAGAGCAAGGCTTACAAGTCATCAGAAGAGCGACTTCTTTCACAGAATAATGCTTGGATCTGTCTTATCATACATTTTGAAGTTCCGATGTACAAAATTTTCTTTTATTATAGAAGTAAAGAAAATAAAATTAAGCATTTCCAAGCTAAAAAGTACGCTGTGATAGAATTATGCTCGTTAACACATCAACTTAAAAGATTTAGGCCAACTTGTGATGAAAAATATTTGAAAATGAAAGTCTTTTAGTGAAGGGAGAAAGCCACAGCATCACTGTGTCACATTAGATTATGGAGGACTTTGCCATCAAAAAGTGTTCACTAAATTCTTAAATTAACTCATTTTAACGTAATATAATCGTGTTTTTTTGTTAATTAATATTATGATTATGATTAATGATCGCTTCCACATCGACCACCAACTTTTGTAAAAGTAAATTATGATGATGTCATGTTTTTAATTAGAATTACTAAAACAAAAGACTTAAGACACAAACGTTTAATTTCTAATAGACTTATAATGCAAAGTCATAACGTTTGTTACCATTTTTATTGCCCTTTACAAACCATAACAATTTGATTACAACGATTCTGATTTTATCTCTAAAATATTGCCCCCTTCCAAAGCCATTTTTATTAATTTCAATTAAAAGAAAAAAAAAACATATTTTCTCGTAAAGGGTTACATACAATTCGTTGAAACTGAAATATATTTTTTCATTATATGCATATTAGATTGGTATTTTAAATTTATTAGACACTGATGTGTGTGAGTGAGTGCGTTTTATTATATTCATTTGCGAATTGCTCTCTGCTAAAACTATAAAAATATTTGTCGGTATGCTGGTGTCTATGTGTTCGAGTGTGTGTGTGTGTGTCTATCTATATAGAGATGTGTGGTTTTATTAAAGAAGGCCTTTAAATCAAATCTTTAATCATGATAAGAGCGAAATAAGTGTAGTGTAAGCTGTGTGTAGTTAGCACACTATTTAAAGTGGTGCATTATAAGCATTCGCTTTTGCTTCTTTTACGGTTTTGTTGTCTGTTTGCGGATGGTTGTCTGTTTGTTATTTGTTTCTTTGGATGTTTAGATGGATGGACTATTCGTCTGTCTGTCTGCTCATACGCCTGTGCTTTGTTTCTATTTTTTTTAACTACTTGATATGCAGCGAGCATAATAGCAGCCGGTGTGGTGTTAACGAGTTAAATTGCCGGCTGGTTGGCAGCCTAGCTGACTGACTGAGTGCCTCAGCTGGCGTGGCTTAAATGCAAATTATTTCTATGGCAATGGTGATGGTGATGTGTTGCAGTTGCAAATAATTATTAATTAAATATTAAATGTCTCGCAGAGTGCGCGCATGCGTACACAATGCTTATGACTATGTACGTAAGAGAATGCCTGTTAAGGCTTGAAGAAAAAAGTTCCATACAAAAAAGATTGATGAGCCTAAATTAAAATGTTAGAATCGTTCGTTGCAACGCAGCATTTGTTTTTGTAGATAAAAATTTAAATTTTAATTAAAGATGAAAATTATGAGATAATATTTTAGTAAAGTAATGAATGAAAAATGATCATAACGATGATTTGTTGCCCATAAATGATAACAAAAGACTTAAGCAACAAACTCGCCATAAATCAAAACACTTATCATTCACACAGTGCGCTAGAAACCGTGATTTTTATTGGCAGATTATACGTTGAACGCTGATTATCTTGATTAATTGTACAAAAAAGTGAATGTAATTTCACTAAAGATATGGTCTGATTGGTTTTAAGGAAGACGAAAACAATTTCTAAGAAAGTTTCAAATCAAAACAGCAAGCATTTAATATCGTATACATATTTTTTTTATTAATCTTGTGTTCGTGTTTTCAACTGATGTACTTGGAATAGAAATATAAAAAATACTCTATTAATTACTATAAAGCAATAATCATTGAATTTTATGTCATTAAAGATTTATTACCATTCCAATATTTGCTTTAAGATTTTGGTTGTTAATTAAAAACCAATATTTCCGAAAATACGGAAATAAAATTTGAAATTTAAATCAAATAAAAACGAAGCCCAAGAATTTATCATAAGTATAGTATGTATCTCGGTTGCATGTTAAGAGTCATGAGTATTAGATAATAAAATGTATTGGCATTTTATAAGGTCTTAATTGCTTCCGTCATCAACCATAATATGATTTAAGAAGCTCAAATTTGAATTATATCATGTGAAATGACATGTTGTAGGTTATGGTCCCATTTATGGCATTCTATTTCATTAACATTTAAGCATTCTATTAAATTAACTAATTTAAGATAACATAACACAGATAATATGGCACAGAGTATGAGGGACCATAGGCTTCTAAATAGTAGGCATCTAAGAGCAAATAAATTTGTCATGAAAAGTTTCACAAAAATCTGTCGTTCGGAGTCGAGTAGGTTCCACCACTCCACACTGTATAAAATTAATACATACATCATCAGTGGTGTTAGAAGCTAGGTCGTAATCCCAACTGAAGGATTGTAATAACCAATTATGTAAATACGTAATGTATAGACTGTGAATAGTTAACAAGGCTTCTTTCACTTTTTTTTACCACCTGTATAATCATATTGGAAGGCAAATTGAAATAATAGCTCATAAACCAGAACCACAAAGACGGAAATTCTTATTTATTGCTGTAAAAACAGACAATAGGTCTTAAATTGAGGATCAAACCAACTCTATTTTAGGGGGCTATGCTTTGGAAGTTGGCTTTGGAGAATAGTAATTATGAAGTCGGCTTGAATATATAAGAAGGTTTGTTGCAATCATGGTTACAGATGCATTTAGAAGTACATCAGTTAAGGTATTGTTTAATATCCTGGTTACCAGCTGACAAGAGTATGGTAACATAAAATCTACGGTCATATCAAAATCTTGGGTATAGTTGATGTCGACCATCGGAACCGGTTTTCGATAATGTTTCATATCAAAAATATTCGGTAGATTAACTATTGTCCTCCAATTATTCACTAATGTCCCTTGCACTACCCGCTCATGTAGTACTAAGTATTCAGGTTGAAATACTGGATTAGTGGAGCAGCCTTTAAATTCCCTAGAGACGCTTACTCTTAGCGCTTACATTAAAAGCGACAAAACGGCGGACGCACTTGCAAAGACTGGTATAAAAGAAAGTTCAAATGAACCTCTACGAAGGATTGGGAGAATAACATGGAGCGGCCATTAGATCCCCTAGAGACGGTTAACCTCATTTGAGTTACCGAATGAGAGGACTTTAAAGGTAACAACACGGCTGATGCACTTGCAAAGACTATTACAACAGAAAGTTCAAATGAATTCCTACGTAGTCTAGTAGGTAGTGTCTTGGCTTGTTAGACGTGAGGCCAGGGCACGAACCCCAGGTCAGACATCTCTAACAAAAAATAAAATATTTCTCCGTAGACTTCTTCTTAGCAGATTTCTGGCAAAAACTCTGAGAGTAAATAATAAAAATAAAAAAAAATAATTGCCATGTAAAAGTTTCTCCGAAAAAATCTGTCGTTCGGAATCCAATTTAAACTGTAGTTCCCGCCACTTGTGTATAAAATTAATACACGCGACATAAGTAGTGTGAGAAACTAGGTGGCTATTTTGACAAAAGGATTATAATGACCAATTATGTATGTATGGCATACAGGCCTCCGATTGTATATGACCGGTGGCTGAGGATGTCTTACAATGACATCTGCAGAAGCTGTAATGACAAGGTATAAGAGGGGACCATAAAACATCTTTTCTGTCATTGTATGTTATTTGATAAGAAAGAATATGGGCTATTAGGCCTTAGGATATTTCGATTACATTGGCAGCTGCTGGCATGGGCATAAAAATATCACGTCTTGCTTTCGCTACTGACCTGCTCAAGGGTCTGTCTGTATCTTAGGTTTAAAACTGGGTATTGTAAGTAGCACAAGTTGCTTTTACGGCGGAAACTCTGTTTCATAGCATATTGATGGACCTAAAGTTTTATTGAATGAATGCTGTTGTCGCTCCTAACTTACTTTACCATCATTGTGTCATTCTTATGGTACTCAGTACTATGAACTCTGTTTATTGACACTATATGGGTGGGTTTTCTAATGCGGTCCATTAAACGTCTTTGCTGCCATCCGTGTTATTTGTAGTTTTAAATAATTGGTATTTGAATTCTGAGTTTGAAGTGTGGCTTGATTAAAACTGTATGAAAAAAAATTTCTTTCGTCGTTTAAAGTTGGTTCCTTTACTAACTTTATGTTGTTTAGTAAGCTTAACGTTTTTTGATTGCAATTTTTTGTAAAATTACAAAAAATTTAATTCAGTCTTTAGAGCATTTTATGATGCATTTATCTAAAATTAAGCACAATTCATTACTACTTTTCAAATTTCTTAAAACAAAACATAAAACATTTAGTTTCACTTTCCTTCAAAGATTTACAAGCGTTGTTACTACTTTTAATTGCCAGAAACGCTTTAAAACAAATACCCAAGAAATTAAACAAATTATACTTTATTAGACTATTTATGATTTAAACAAACAGACGGTGTATATACAAGATTAATAACGGAATCAAATAATTACAAAAAAAAAAAAAGAAAAAACAGTAAGAAATAAATGATTTGGCATAATTTTCAAAGATTTTTTATTCATTTCCGTGCCAAACACAATCAAATCAGTATCAAATAACCGTTTTTAATAACATTTTGCGGTTTCTAAAAATCAACTTTGAAACAACAACAACAATATTATTGCCATAAAACGCTATAGAACAGCTATGAATGAACAACAGCGCCACTAGAGCGCTGCGAACAAACAAACGAATCATGAATTATGAACAACAGCACAGCTTAAAACAGAGTCAAATAAACGTAATAATTGCTAATGAAAAGTGAGTGGCAGTGATTTAGAAAAAAATCAAACACACAAAAATCCTGAAAAAATATTTTCATATGAAACAGAAAAGATTTCAGTTTCCAAAAAATAATAGAAAATAAATTTTGTTTTTTTCATTTTTGCTTTGAAACTAAATGATGGCGTGTCTAGCTGCAAGCCTAGTATACAAAACTAAGACAAACAGAAGTAGAGCTTAAAAATATTTAAACGTCTTTAGCAAAACATATTTACACTCAAAAAATTACTGTCAATATAAATGCTGCAGTCATTGTTGATTACTTTTTTTTTCTCATTCTTTACATGGGCATCAGTCACAAAAATATTTGATTAGAAAAAAAAAAACATTTTTTTCGTTCAATAGAGACTGTAAAACAATTTAATTGAAATATTTTGTCATAAAATCTGGGTCATTGCATGGAAAGCTTAACATTTTAATTGTTAACAAAGTATTTTAACAAAATTCTTTTCATAATTAATTCATAAAATTTTAGAAAAACTATTTTGCTTCGATTAAATTACGAACAAATTTTTAATTCTCTACGGAGCAGAAAGTCAAGCTTTTAAAATTGAAATTCCATTTGATGCCACAAACGATTTGTGTCTTAAAATTTTAATGATTTTTTTGAAAATAATTCTTTGGAATAATTAAAAGCTGTTACAATTTTAATTAAAAGCATTTAAAAATTTCGTAATAATTTGTGGTAGAAACTAGTCCATCACATTGGACTGGCTTAACTAAAATCAAGATGTCAAGTCAAGTATGACAGAAAATAAGAGACAACGATCCTTCCACCGCCTCTTTTTTGTAAGACTATGAGGCGAAAGATAGTCTCTTTATCATCTTCAGACTCACAGCTCTTGCCAAAGTCATTCGATCAAATGCCTATTGCATGGGTTTGGCTTCCAATAAGACTGTGACCCCATGGCAATTGTGTGATAGGTTGCTCTAAGACTGAACGATAAAAGTTCATCAATCCACTCCTTATCCATACAACTTCAGTAGAGTCTAACAATATTGAACGTATTTTTCTGATTCCAACAACGTTGAGCCTTCCTGTAAAAAGAGCTGAGAATATCTAGTTTAACTGTGACCTTTTCGTCTGTAATATGTAGGATATTGAGAGTTTCGTTCCGACCCTGGCAAATTCATTAGCAATACAATTTTCCAAGATATCATGATATCCTGCAACCCATGTAACGGCTTTATTTGAGTGATTCGAAATTGCTCTCAGAAATTCTCGATATTCATGGACAAGTACGGATAGCAAGTAGATATTTTCAGTACGTACTTAAACGCAGCTCGGTTGTCTGGGTCAGCTAAGAGATTTTTAGCGAGAATTCTGTCACACAACTAGCGTAGGCCCACTTTGGTCATGGTCTCCGCCTGGAAAATATTGCAGAGGTCAGGCAGCCTTGGAATAATTTAATATTAAAACCTCCATTATATATACCATAAAGCACTCTGTTCGGAATTTGGAATAATCAGCAGAAAATTGAAAGCTCCCACTAGGAACCTGCAGATCTTTAGACCAAAAGTCCATATTTGGAATTTTAATATCAAATATCCAATTCGGAAAGATATAAGGAACCTAGCATGCCCATTGTACATGTTGGGTCAAGGTTTAAGCCTTATTGCCTCTGGTCCAATAAAAGGTCAGAGGGAAGCCAATACAGTATAGCATATAACGACTTAGTTGGATTGGAATGGGATGCAATGCTCATTGCCTGTGTACTCTGTCTATCAGTAGATTGTGGTTGCACATGGATTCCTAAATGTGAACAATATAAAGCAAGATTATTTAGGCCTCACATATAAATAGTTTAGTGAAATACACAGATTTTCTAGGCGCTTTAGGTTCAATCAATCAAACAGGCATTATTGAAAAGATATTTTTAGAATGGCCATCGCACCCTGGAAATAAATAATAGAGCATCTAAGGCTTCTAAGTTGTTTAATTGTCCGAGAGACGAAGGATTTCACCGAAACTCAGCCAAACTAAAAATTTTATCATAAGATAAGAGTTGATTCGACTTCATAGCATTCTCAGAAAGATATCATGACTTAAAAGCTATTGTGGAGTGTAATATTTCCAGAGGCATGCATCCGTTTGTATTCACTGTCAAATATGATTTTGAATCTCAGATATCTTGCGCTGCCTTACACGAAAGCGTTTATATACTCTTTTCCTTCAAACAGCAAAATTGATAAAATATACTCTACAATTTGCAAACTCAAATATCCATTTTGGCCAGAAGATACATCGAATCCCAAATAGCAGCGGAAGCTTATATTTGTTTATTTTAGAGTTCAAAGTCTTTTGTTGACAGCAGTTTTGAATTAAATTCACAAAAGCATTCATATTCACAAAAAAAACAGAAAATCAATTAAAATAAATCCAATAAAATTAATGAAATTTCAAGATTAAACATAAACATAATCCAGTTAATGTATTGATCTTTGAATCATCTTTTGGCCTTATAAAAAAGCTTTAAATTAATAATAAAAGTTAATGAAAAAAAATTAATTAAATTTCGCAAAAAATATGTCAATTATTTCACACAGTTTTTTTGTTAATACAGATGTTACAAGCGACAGTTGATATCGTAGATAATTGCTAAACAATTAATTAAGTTCCACATCCGTTAGTTAGTAAGTCAATACCACCCAGTTGGTGGCCATAAAATGGGTTATTGTTAATAAATTAAACGTTGAAATATTGGAATCAAAATACAAAAACAATAGAAAAATTAAAAGAAATAAAATGTAAGACCAAGACAGAGAGAGAGACAAATAATTACGTTTTACCTTCACAGTTCAATAATAAAACATAAAAATTAAATTAATGTGACACTTTTGAACAATAACAAATAAACATTTCGCATTGGAAATCAACAGAAATAAACAAGACAAAATAGGCTCTGTGAACATAAAAACCAAGAAAGAAACCCCAAACTTCATGAAAATCAAAATCACAAAAAAATTGAAAACAATAAATCCATTCGGATTTTTGAAAATGAGTTAAAAACCAAAATGTCAGCAATTATTTATGGCCAAATGCTGTTGAGTCCCGTTTCAACAGAACGGTTCTTGTGCTTGACCAAGTCAAAAAATTTTGAATAAAGCGGCGAGCAAAATACGAACGAAAAAAAAACGCTAAAAAATCATGACAGAGCTCAATGACCGCATAACAAACATACGCACACACTTTTACCACACAATGTACCAGTTTAGGACATTTGAATACTTATTGATCGAAAACAGAAAAACAGAATAAAAAAAAAAGTTGGGGAAAAACTTTTAACAAAAACCAAAAATATTATAACACAGCTGTTTAAATCATGTTAACAAGCCGTAAACACCCGCCGGAGGCATGTGACTAGTAGAGATACATACAAACACTACAACAAAGTTTCTGTTTTCCAATATTTATTCCATTGGGTTTTTAGTATATGCAGTGTGTGTGAGTGACAGGGTGACATATCAACAAGCTTTTTAGATCAAACATGATACAGTACTCGTATGCAAATGTTTCATTTTTTTTTTTCGTTGGAAGTTTTGTAAACCAAATTTTTAAAAATATTTTCTGTTTTTAGTTGCTAGTACTGCTTCAATAGAGGTTTGGTTTCCATTAAATGGTGAGAGATTCTACAGAAAAAAAAACAAAATTGTTTTTTGGCAAAGTCAAGTTTGTTGCTTAAGTCTTTTTTATTCTTAAATAAAAATTTGTCTAAAAAATTAAAAATTTTTTTGTTTTTGAAAACAAAGTAATAAGGAATGTGAACATGTTTCCAAACTGCCTTCTTTACATTACCTTTTCGTATTAGAATGTAAAATTTTAAATCCATTATTAGGCTGATAAATTCTAAGCAATCAATCAACCTTGAAATGAGAAGAACTTCATTAATTATCCTGGTAATTAAAGTTACGTTAGCTGTCAATGGCAACATTCTTAAAATAACCACAAATATATTGTAATACGATTTGATATAAAAATTGTTTTTGTTTCCAAACATAAACCCTTTGTTTGAATTGCTTTTTATAACAATTATGTGTCCCTTAGACCTATGGGTTTAGCAAATATTCACAGAAGCCATTGTTTCTGGACATTCACTGATTCAAAAAGTCGTCATACTGCTACCTGTGGAATAACCAGCCACTTTTTCTGTTTGGCCCTCTTCAGCCACCCTAATAGTTTGTTGTTCTCTGGTCTTCACTTCTTCTTTATTCTTCAGTTCTGTCAAAGACGATTTTAGTATGTTCAATCTTTGCCATGAAGTTCCTAAGATGAATTCTGGGTACATTTAATACCATATTTGTATGTCCTCTCTATATGTGGGTTCATTTCTGATCTTTCCATTGCGAATGCGTGAAACCTGTGTGAGATCACTTGTTATGACCAATCTAGCTTATAGAGCAGTTGTATTAGCTTGTACTGGTGCATCAGCTGGGGTTCTTCCAGAAACCCTCATAAAGGATCCCTTAAATATACTGATATCTGCTCCAGGCACACAAATCGTTCTTGGAAAATCTTTGAGGTGATGATGAACAAAATGAAGAAAGAAAAAATGAATATTGCCAGTTAGAAAGAACGATTGAATTTAACGGGTAAAGTACCATATGCAACAGTCACTGAATCTTAAAATATAGAGAGCAACCTAATAACAGATTGAAAAATATCTCTAGACCCGCAAACATACCTATAGTAAATGATTCCATTTCAACTTATTTTTCACACGAAAAAGCTCTATCCAATCCATTATAAACATTTGGAAGTAAAATTATTCTCCCACTATCGTTAAAATGAAGAATTGATTGGTGTGATGGCTTGAGGATGTGTAAAGCCACAATTACACCCGAAGGGTATTAGCTGCGCAAGTATTTAAGTACACCACTCAGTCAGCTTAATCCCATCACAAACTTCAGGGGAAATTAAACCCTCGAAAAATTTCTTACCCAAAAGAAATCATTCTGCTACTGAGTGCTGGAGTTACAAATGTTTCAAAAACTTCTTATCAGCACTTACCCTACAGTAGTCCGACTAGGCTTCATCCAAGATCATGTATACAATGCCACGCAAGGAACCCTGTCACCAGTGTCACATTACAACCTAAAGAATTACACCACGGGATCTACAGCTTAAAGGCGACTCCAAACGACGAATTTTTGAGAAACTTTTTCATGGCAATTTTATTTTTTTTTTGCCAGAAATCTGCTGAGAGGAATTCGTCGAAGAAATATCTTTTCATATTTCGTTATGTTCGAGATGTCTGACCTGGGATTTCAATTGTGGCCTCATGTCTAATAAGCCAACACACTACCTACTAACTACGGCGACTACTCTTCTATGGTCTTCTTCATTCAGCTTCTGCAAAAGTCGGTTTAAGTATTTTCAATCTATGAGGCAGTCGCTAAAAAAATAGTTTTTCATATTTCGTTTTGTTGGGGATGTCCGATCTTGGGTTTGAACCGTGGCCTCACGTCTAATAAGCCAAGACACTAAGTATCGGACTACTGCGATTATCAAAACCCAGCAGCAATCAAATTTACTTTCGTCGGAACGAGACGATAGTATCCAGGATACGCAATATTCTGAGGTATCTTTTGGTGTTTTGTCCTTCTTTCAAGCCCATTTTCGAATAAAGACAGTAGATTGGATATCCTGTCTTATCACAAAACAAACATTTTTGGAATTTTTGTAATCGGAAGCCTATTTAAATTCTGATCAAAACAGGTTTAATGAAATTTAAAAAGTTTTTAATTATTCTCATAGCCTTGTATCCAAACTAAAATAAAGTTCGTTGCTTAAGTCTTTTGTATTCTGTAGTACTTTAACGTCACATGCATTGTTTTAAAAAACATTTCAAATTTGTTCAGACATTGCTACTAAGACCTAAATAATCATTTTCGGTTTACACACCTTGAATAGTCATTTAATTTAGGCTTGAAATCAATCAAACTATCAAATCAAATTAAAGTGGGGGTGATCATTAACCTAATTTTTTTGGTACATTAAATTCAAAACACACACACACACACACAAATTTCTCATGAGATAAAACGCCTTTGCTGGAGGTTAATAAAACATAATTTAGTCATAAATTTGTTTTAGTTTCGAATTAAAACTGAACAACTAATAAAGCTTTATGAATCAAAATAATTTATTTCTTTAATTTTATTGTCCACGTTTTATTTCTTTGGTTTAATTATATTAAATTGTAGCAAAAATTATTGGTTTTTGTTTTTGTTTCTAGAAATTATTTCTACTAAATACTGGCCTAAGGGTATCCATCCACATACTTATGTATGTATGTATGTATGAATTATGTGGCTTATATTAAATGTTTCGTACCCCATTTGGCCTTGTTTATTAAAACCAATTTGTTGCTTGTAACAGTTCTGTTTATTTCGATTAATTTCAAATGCATTTGCTTTTGTTGATTTATTGATTTGAATTTGAACAAAAATTAACTTTAAATTGAGTGTGTACGAGTATATTTGATTCGATTTCAATTCATTTCGATTCTTTTTTAATTGCATTGATTGCTTTTCTTAAACTATCAAATCAGTTTTGATTACTTCAAAAACATATCGTTCGAATTATTCGTAGTTCTTTTAATTCGCTGTGACTGTTTTTTCTATGACATCTACTGATTTGTTAAAATTGTTTTAAGTGGCAAAAAAAAAAAAACAAAAAATTCAACTGAAAAATACTGTATTTAATGCGGTTGTTTTTGATTTTCTATTATTCTATGCTATTTTTTTGTATGTTAACCTTGTAACATAAGAATATTTTTTTAATGCTGAAAACTTTCGTACTATTGTTCTGTTGATATGGGAAACATGGCCAACATAAATGAGAGTGGTGGGCCAAAACTTTTTGTATCAATTTTAGGGTTATAATATGCCAAGTATTTAATCAAATTTGCTAATGTTTGATGGGATTTAAAAAGTATTGAGAAGTGCTCCCTAGTGGTTTTAAGCAAGCCAATCTGGTATCCCATTTAAAAAAAATCGAACCATAAACTGCATTTTAGAGATCAAGCGTAATACAGTCTAAAAAAAGTCAAAGAAAAAGTCTACATACAGTATTGTACATACAGTATTGTATGTAGACTTTTTTCTTTGACTGTATCTCTAATCTCATGGGGTATTTCCATAAATTTTTTATCTTCACTCGAAACTTTACATTACCTTCGATAGATGATCAGGCCTTTGAATTTGTATACATAACTAATAACTGCAAGAACAAATTGGTGTGAATTCAGTGGAAATATTCTACATACATACATACATATGTACATAATTGGTCATAACAACCCTTCAGTCAGGAACACACACTTATGTTGTGTGTGTTATTGTTATCCACTGGATTTTTGGGGAACTTTTTCATGGCAATTTTTTATTTACTCTCAGTGTTTTTGCCAGAAATCTTCTAAGAGGAAGTCGCCGAAGGCATATTTTTTTCATATTTCATTTTGTTGAAAATGTCAGACCTGACATTTGAGCCGTGGCCTCATGTCTAGCAGGCCAACATACTACCTACTAGTTTGCTACGATTTCGGTGGAAGTATCTAACATCAGGAAAACATTACAGTGAACATCAAATAGAGAGATCGAGATTAAAAATGCTAGAAAAACTCAGAAGAGCGTACATATGCACTAGTGGAGTTGGATAAGAAGCCAAAGTGAAATCAATACAAACAAAGTGGCATCAAAAAAAAAAACCTAGTTGTGAGTACGAAATACTGTGACCATCTGTTCATCTGGTATGAATTTCTATGTCACAAAAATATCCAGCTACGTAATATACCATTCTCACATGTGTGAATTCATCTCATAAGCCGAATAGAATACGATGTCCTGATTAAAAACAGCGACTATTTATTGGCCACATTACATGTCTATATTCCAGGCGCCAAGGTAAAGGCTCATAATTGCTCACGTTATCTTAAGCTGGCTAAAATAATTACGTCAATAAGCAGAGAATTTCCCTTCTCTTAATTTCCCTAAAGTCCACCAAGTGGCTCAGTTTCTTTTGTTGTGCAGACGCTCATTGGAATTAGTTTTCGAAATTTTCGCCATGCTCTCTCCAGCTTGAATTTGTCGGACTACAATTCCTGAGAGCCTGGATTAAAATTGATTATCCGAGAGATTCTGAAGAGAACTATTCTTGCTGATGTCATGTCCTCACTATGAAGTATCGAAATGCATAGCAGAACAGCAAGTAATGTTTCCAAATTTCTTTTTAATTTTCATTGTGAATAAATTTACATCTAAAATACACACAAAGAGCTTGGAGGTTTGCAATGCAGTAAGTCAAGTTTGGTTCTTAAGTCTTTTATGTTTATTGAACTAATGGCCCCCCTAAAGCATATAAATTTGACAATGCCCTTTGAGACACATCAAACTTGTAGAAAACATTTAAAACAGAAACTAAGTAGAGAGCGAGGTAAAAAATCTTAATTTGTCTATCAAGTTAACACCAGCATTTTTCCATCGACAATACATTTTTCTTGAACAGTTTGTGTGTGTGTGTTTTTTTTTCTCAGTTTGTTTGGTTTTGTCTTTTGGTTGTTATACCATAAATAATTATACAAACTTAACAACATTTTTTTCTGCATTTTGGTCTTGTAGTTGTACTCAAAATGTAGTTGTTGAGATTTAATTGAATGCAAATTTCTGTTTCATTGTTTAGGGTTTCATATAATGCTAATGTATGATGTGATGTGAAAACCGTCTTTCCCCCTTTTCCCACTTATACAGTCTCTAAATATTTGGTTTACATTTGCAGATTTAAAAAAAAACAAACGAACAACTTTAGCAATTTACCGCTTGAGGTATTAGGTAGTTTCAGTTTCTGTTTCTGTTTTTTCTTTGTGAATTTCGAATTAAATTTTAATTTTAATAAATAATTTAAAAAAAGAAGAAAAACAAGAAAAATAATCCATACATCAAGTGTAGGTGTTGCGAAAGAATCTATTCATATAGTTTTTTTTACTGTATGAATAATAATTAAGAAGCTAGAAATGCAGAAGCAGAGAAAAACTAATTCTGTAAGCTTTGAAATCGTTGAAACGTTTTGAACTTGAAAGTATTTTGCAAGACTTTCTTGTTATGGCTTTAAAATTTTAAAAATTATGACAATTACAGGTACATTTACAGTTTAACAATAATTGATAAATTCACAATTTAATTGCCCATAGTTGTTTAATAAACAAAATTTTTGTTGCGAAGGTTATTTCTTTTACTTGTTTTTTTTATAAAGAAATAATTTGTGTTAATTGTACACAATATTTTAATTAAATATTATGATGTATTGACTAATAAGAGCAGATTGTTTACTTTGTATTGATTGATTTGTTATATTGAAACTGAAATTGATCGAATTCAATTTGGATAATTATGATATAATAATTAAATGATGAATGAAGCAATCAACAACAAATGATGTTTCAATTAATAATAAAAGGCAGGCAAAGATAAAAGCAAATTTGAAATGAAATAAAATAAATTTAAACAAATAACAAAACAATTTAAAATTTCTTTGTTGTTATTTCTGCTCTTGAAATCGCCGCAGTCTAGTGGTTGGTGTATCGGCTTATTAGACGTGAGGCCACGGTTTAAAACCCCAAGTCGAACATCTACAACAACACGAAATATGAAAAACAAGTATTTCTTCGGCTACTTCCTCTCAGCAGATTTCTAGCAAAAAGAAAAAATGCTATGAAATCTATGCTATGAAATCAAAAATCTGCAGTTCGGAGTGGACGTTAAACTCTGAGTTCCGCCACTCATGTATAAAATTAACACACACAGCATAAGTGCTGTGATAACATACATACATAATTGGTCATTGCAAGGCTTCAGCCAGGATTACATTAGTGGCGGGACCTACAGTTTAAAGTCGATTCCGAACGGCAGATTTTTTGAGAAACAATTTGATTTTACTCTTAGAGTTTTTTTGCCCGAAATCTGCTGAGAGGAAGTCGCCGAAGAAAGACTTTTTGTATTTCGTTTTGATGTCTGACCTGAGATTTGAAACCTGGCTTTACGTCTAATAAGCGAACACACTACCTACTACACCACGGCGACTACGTGCTGTGATAAGCTGTCTTAATCCTGACTGAAGGACTGTAATGACCAATTACGTATGTAGGTATGTATTTCTGTTGTTATTTCTTGTTTATTCATATAAAGTCGAGATTTCACAAAACCCCAGAGAAAACAATCGTTTGACCTTAAATCGCATGATCTTGATGGCCGCTTGAAATCGAAATTAAAAGATAATTTGTTTTGGAAATCTGAAATAAGTTAAGAACTCCGTCATCATGATTCTGCAATGAATGTGGTTCGCCTGACTTGTGTCCGCTATGAGTGAATTTTTTGTTTGTTTGTTTTCTGAGTTCCAAATTTGGCAATTTCGTGTATTTACTGAGCCATTCTGATGGAAATAGGCTTCATTGAAGATGATTTTAAAAAAGTCTACATACAGTATTGTACATACAGTATTGTATGTAGACTTTTTTCTTTGACTGTATCTCTAATCTCATGGGGTATTTCCATAAATTTTTTATCTTCACTCGAAACTTTACATTACCTTCGATAGATGATCAGGCCTTTGAATTTGTATACATAACTAATAACTGCAAGAACAAATTGGTGTGAATTCAGTGGAAATATTCTACATACATACATACATATGTACATAATTGGTCATAACAACCCTTCAGTCAGGAACACACACTTATGTTGTGTGTGTTATTGTTATCCACTGGATTTTTGGGGAACTTTTTCATGGCAATTTTTTATTTACTCTCAGTGTTTTTGCCAGAAATCTTCTAAGAGGAAGTCGCCGAAGGCATATTTTTTTCATATTTCATTTTGTTGAAAATGTCAGACCTGACATTTGAGCCGTGGCCTCATGTCTAGCAGGCCAACATACTACCTACTAGTTTGCTACGATTTCGGTGGAAGTATCTAACATCAGGAAAACATTACAGTGAACATCAAATAGAGAGATCGAGATTAAAAATGCTAGAAAAACTCAGAAGAGCGTACATATGCACTAGTGGAGTTGGATAAGAAGCCAAAGTGAAATCAATACAAACAAAGTGGCATCAAAAAAAAAAACCTAGTTGTGAGTACGAAATACTGTGACCATCTGTTCATCTGGTATGAATTTCTATGTCACAAAAATATCCAGCTACGTAATATACCATTCTCACATGTGTGAATTCATCTCATAAGCCGAATAGAATACGATGTCCTGATTAAAAACAGCGACTATTTATTGGCCACATTACATGTCTATATTCCAGGCGCCAAGGTAAAGGCTCATAATTGCTCACGTTATCTTAAGCTGGCTAAAATAATTACGTCAATAAGCAGAGAATTTCCCTTCTCTTAATTTCCCTAAAGTCCACCAAGTGGCTCAGTTTCTTTTGTTGTGCAGACGCTCATTGGAATTAGTTTTCGAAATTTTCGCCATGCTCTCTCCAGCTTGAATTTGTCGGACTACAATTCCTGAGAGCCTGGATTAAAATTGATTATCCGAGAGATTCTGAAGAGAACTATTCTTGCTGATGTCATGTCCTCACTATGAAGTATCGAAATGCATAGCAGAACAGCAAGTAATGTTTCCAAATTTCTTTTTAATTTTCATTGTGAATAAATTTACATCTAAAATACACACAAAGAGCTTGGAGGTTTGCAATGCAGTAAGTCAAGTTTGGTTCTTAAGTCTTTTATGTTTATTGAACTAATGGCCCCCCTAAAGCATATAAATTTGACAATGCCCTTTGAGACACATCAAACTTGTAGAAAACATTTAAAACAGAAACTAAGTAGAGAGCGAGGTAAAAAATCTTAATTTGTCTATCAAGTTAACACCAGCATTTTTCCATCGACAATACATTTTTCTTGAACAGTTTGTGTGTGTGTGTTTTTTTTTCTCAGTTTGTTTGGTTTTGTCTTTTGGTTGTTATACCATAAATAATTATACAAACTTAACAACATTTTTTTCTGCATTTTGGTCTTGTAGTTGTACTCAAAATGTAGTTGTTGAGATTTAATTGAATGCAAATTTCTGTTTCATTGTTTAGGGTTTCATATAATGCTAATGTATGATGTGATGTGAAAACCGTCTTTCCCCCTTTTCCCACTTATACAGTCTCTAAATATTTGGTTTACATTTGCAGATTTAAAAAAAAACAAACGAACAACTTTAGCAATTTACCGCTTGAGGTATTAGGTAGTTTCAGTTTCTGTTTCTGTTTTTTCTTTGTGAATTTCGAATTAAATTTTAATTTTAATAAATAATTTAAAAAAAGAAGAAAAACAAGAAAAATAATCCATACATCAAGTGTAGGTGTTGCGAAAGAATCTATTCATATAGTTTTTTTTACTGTATGAATAATAATTAAGAAGCTAGAAATGCAGAAGCAGAGAAAAACTAATTCTGTAAGCTTTGAAATCGTTGAAACGTTTTGAACTTGAAAGTATTTTGCAAGACTTTCTTGTTATGGCTTTAAAATTTTAAAAATTATGACAATTACAGGTACATTTACAGTTTAACAATAATTGATAAATTCACAATTTAATTGCCCATAGTTGTTTAATAAACAAAATTTTTGTTGCGAAGGTTATTTCTTTTACTTGTTTTTTTTATAAAGAAATAATTTGTGTTAATTGTACACAATATTTTAATTAAATATTATGATGTATTGACTAATAAGAGCAGATTGTTTACTTTGTATTGATTGATTTGTTATATTGAAACTGAAATTGATCGAATTCAATTTGGATAATTATGATATAATAATTAAATGATGAATGAAGCAATCAACAACAAATGATGTTTCAATTAATAATAAAAGGCAGGCAAAGATAAAAGCAAATTTGAAATGAAATAAAATAAATTTAAACAAATAACAAAACAATTTAAAATTTCTTTGTTGTTATTTCTGCTCTTGAAATCGCCGCAGTCTAGTGGTTGGTGTATCGGCTTATTAGACGTGAGGCCACGGTTTAAAACCCCAAGTCGAACATCTACAACAACACGAAATATGAAAAACAAGTATTTCTTCGGCTACTTCCTCTCAGCAGATTTCTAGCAAAAAGAAAAAATGCTATGAAATCTATGCTATGAAATCAAAAATCTGCAGTTCGGAGTGGACGTTAAACTCTGAGTTCCGCCACTCATGTATAAAATTAACACACACAGCATAAGTGCTGTGATAACATACATACATAATTGGTCATTGCAAGGCTTCAGCCAGGATTACATTAGTGGCGGGACCTACAGTTTAAAGTCGATTCCGAACGGCAGATTTTTTGAGAAACAATTTGATTTTACTCTTAGAGTTTTTTTGCCCGAAATCTGCTGAGAGGAAGTCGCCGAAGAAAGACTTTTTGTATTTCGTTTTGATGTCTGACCTGAGATTTGAAACCTGGCTTTACGTCTAATAAGCGAACACACTACCTACTACACCACGGCGACTACGTGCTGTGATAAGCTGTCTTAATCCTGACTGAAGGACTGTAATGACCAATTACGTATGTAGGTATGTATTTCTGTTGTTATTTCTTGTTTATTCATATAAAGTCGAGATTTCACAAAACCCCAGAGAAAACAATCGTTTGACCTTAAATCGCATGATCTTGATGGCCGCTTGAAATCGAAATTAAAAGATAATTTGTTTTGGAAATCTGAAATAAGTTAAGAACTCCGTCATCATGATTCTGCAATGAATGTGGTTCGCCTGACTTGTGTCCGCTATGAGTGAATTTTTTGTTTGTTTGTTTTCTGAGTTCCAAATTTGGCAATTTCGTGTATTTACTGAGCCATTCTGATGGAAATAGGCTTCATTGAAGATGATTTTTTTTTGAATAATTAGCGTTGATTTAAGTTAGGTTTAAGGATGTGTACTTATCATTGGGACAAGTACAATACCCAGAAGTCGAAATGGCCCATGCTAAATTTATCCTAAAGAGATAGGGAAATTGGAAAAGGAGAAGAGGTAGAAAAGGACGTTGATTTTACTTTGAATGAATTGCGGGAGTTTTCCATGGTCTGTTATTGGGAACGATGTCGAATTCATATCTTGGGTCTATTGTTTTTAGCAGCCACGTTTTCTAAGGATTGACTGTCACAAAGCGTTTACTGTGCATAACTGACCCAGTTTCTTTATGGTCGACATATTAGAGGCACTCTCGACGAATAGCCTGGCCTTAATCTGCAAAGATAGATAAAGATATCTGCTAAAATGGCAACGAGGATTGTAGAATAGCCTTAATCGTCTGTGGATTTTTAAAACTAGTTTTAGACAGTATTGCTTCGTGTATCGCATTTCACTAATATAACTCCAATGTCATTACGAAGACAAAACTGTAGTAAAATTGTATTTAAGAGTTTGAAATTTGTAGGATACCGAATGGAAAGAAGATTCTTGACCGCCTTGATCCTCAAGGTGGACCATTATAAAGGCAAAATTACAGTAAAAATTGTGTTTGAAAGTTTGAAATTTGTAGGAAACCGAATGGAGTGAAATTCTTGATTGATACGATCATTAAGGCAGACAATGTCATAAAAGAAGATGAGGGAAGCACTAAAGAACGGTAGACAGGTTTAAAAAACCTTCACACTACCCAATAAAGTGTCGAGGCACCAAAGTGCTTCTTGCATTAATTGGATTGTAGTGAGACATCTTTTAAGTACACACCGAGTATGGATAGGCCAGCTTATTGCTTTTTTAAAGGGAGACTATACAATAGGATAATATTAGAGAGTTATTCTATATAACATCCATTGTTTAGAATTTCAAAGACCACAGGAAATGGTATTCCATCTTCCGTGCCTCGGTTTTGTATCTCAATATCATCTGGTTATCAAATTATTTAGTGCACTGCTTTCACGGTGACTTAGGTAGTTTATTGTAATTTAAAAAGGCTCCCTTTCTTGTTTTCTTACTTTAGAATCTAAAGCAGTAAAGTTTGTTAACTTACTTGATCTGATTCTGAAGGTAATCAATTAACAATCATTTCAATGTGAGAAAAATTTGTTAGTTTTTTTAGTATATGTAATTAGATCTTTACTTATTGGGGTCCACTGTAAGTTTCAGTGAGTCTTACAAAAACTTTTTCTATTTATATTTAAACAATTATGTGTACGGACATACGTACCAAATGTCACTGTCCTATGATGACATTCGTATTTATTTTACAAATTAGCTGACTTGTCTATGACACACAATGAACGTAAGAAAGACTTCCTTTATGCCTGCACTTGTATTATAATCATGAGTCATCCGAAAATACTACTTTCACTACAATTTTCGTTTTTATTGTCAAAAACATACAACACAGAAATAAGAGAAATAAAAACCGACAAGGGTTATCTACACAAGTGCAATGCAGCCTTCTCTACACAGAGAAACTTTAATAAATATTTACGACATTATTATAATAAATAAATAAATTTTAATAAAAAAAAACTCAAAGAAAAAAACGAAACCTAATGATAACGACAATTAAATTTGCCTGACATGACATAATTTATGCTTTTAAAATAAAATTTCTATATGAATGCCTGTAGAAAATTTCAAAGATACCATCAGTATTGATATGTGTACACCATTCACTTGGAATTATTCAACTCATTTGTTTGTGTGTATGCGTGTTTCTTTTTGTTATACAATTTTGTCCTCTAATGCAACTCATAATTCGCATTTATTGCCTTAATACTGAAGATGATGATAATTTTGAATGAAATTTTTTACTTTTCACTGCAGCCATCTTCAGACAATTCGTTTTTTTTTGGTTGTTATGCATACACATGCAAACAAATGACATCTGAAAACTTCCTGCTGTAGTTCAGGTGAACGATAAACATGTTGTCTGTAGTATGTACTCGCATATGGAAGTGAAAAATTAAAATGTATTGTAACAACAACAACAACAACAAAGACAATGACAACAGTATGAAAAAGTTAGTTGTTGAGTATGTTACAAGCCGACTACGTTATAACCTACATTACAAGTTGGAATGCATTCAATAGCTAGCTAGCAGAAAAGCTAATTAATAGCTATGTCTCTAGCACTTCCCTTGTGAAAGAATTGTTTGTAATCTACAAACTATCGAGGTTCTTTGGCAATGGCTAAATCCAACCTTCCATATTTAAAATTTCAAAACTTCTGGGAAGTATGTACAGAGGTTTGAATAGAACGTATTAGGCTAAGCCCCTCATTGCAACCCCGTAGCCAGTATGACGATCTAGCTTATTACACTACTTATGTTGTGCGTGTTAATTTTATACTTGAATGGCGGGACCTGCAGTTTGAAGTCGATTCGGAATGACAATTTTATTTTCTTTCAGAGTTTATCCTGAACCCTAGAGGAATAATATCGAGTTATTCATTAAGCACCTCCAATTTTTAAATTTAAATAAAACAAAGTGTGTGCAAGATATCATAAATATTTGTTACTCGTTTGAAAGAATAATTGATGGCATTATGTATGGAATACAAAATCGCTCAAATGTTCACTACGGCTTCACTGAATGGACCAAATCCACAATGTCCAATTTTCCATGACTCTGACACATAAATTAATCTGCATTTGATCGATTGCCTTTGAGGACCTACATATGTGGTTGCGGCTTATTCGACTACGACTTAAGAAAACCCCACAAAAAAGAATTTAACGGGACCAAATCACACAATTTCGGTGGCCAGTTCTCATCGCCTCCATGTGAAATAACAACTCCTTCACCACATGTAGTGACGTCCTGTTGAAACCACACATGCGTTTGACCGATGGCATAGGTTATTTTGGCTTTAACACGTTGACTGCCGACTACGAGATAACTCGTAGATTACGTTCCCTTCTAGGTAGCCAACTACGAGTTATCTAGTACTCACTAAACCTGCCATTTTTGTGTAGCTACGAATAAAATCGTAATATATCAGTGCTAGTATCGATAAATGGCTTCTGGGAAAAGAACAAAAAGCCAATGTTGGCTTGCGTTCCCAGTTTTCTGAAAATTGCCGCGGCAGTCAATGTTAAGAACCAATATGATTGTGACATACTCGCATACACCTACGACTTAAGAAAATCGGACAAAAGTCTGACGGGGTCAAAACCAATGATTTCGGTTGCCAGTTCAAATCACTGACCGTGCCCTGAAATCGCTCGTGCAGAATATCAAAATACGAGCACTTAGCTTTGTCCTGTTGAAACCACATATCGTTGACGACCAAAATATCCAATTCATATCAAAAGAAGTTGGCAATCATCAATCTATCGTGTTCGCCGTTGACAGTAATGACATGATCATCATCATTCACAAAGAAATATGGCCCGATGATGTCACCATCCGAAAATTCACACCAAACAGTAACTTTTTCGGAATGCATTTTAATGCTGTTGGATCTCATGTGGATTAGTGTCGTACAGAATTCAACAATTTTGCTTATTTACGTATCCATTTATCCAGGAATAGGCCTGTTTGCTGAAAATGATCTTGATGATAACTTGGCATAGATATGTTTAGACCAGAAATTAGTAAAATATGGCTTCAATTGCATTGAAAAATGCTGTTCTATTACATTAGATAGGAGTTGTTGGATATTACATTGCTTTTAAATTGTAATTGCCTTACTTTAAAGTATCAGAGTGAATATTTTATGTTATTGCATATAATTGCTCTTATGATCGTTCTTATAAGGCGTTACAAACATCAGCACAAACATATTATACCTCTACTAACTATAATTCACTTATTTTCCAGTAATGTTGTACTGTGTTTTCCATGTGGAGGGAGTTGTTTGTTTAGCCATTTTGTTGTTATACTGTATGTATTATACTATATGTCCCATATGTGTGTTATCAGGTGTTGGTCGTTGGTAAATATAAGAAAAAAATTTTTCCTTTTTTTTTCTCTGTGTTCAGTTTGATAATGATCAGATAAGTAATAGGAAAATATGTGCTTAAAAGTGTGCGAGATATGTGCGATGATGTTTTAAAGAGTTGTACAGTATTATACCGGAAAAACAAAAGACTTAGGAGACAAACAAATGACTTAAGAGACAAACTTGTTATTTGATTAAAACATTATTACGCAGGTGTAAACAGTTATTTTTTCTCAATTTTTTTTTTGTGAATTTAAATTGCAAACTTAAACGTTTATTTCTATATTGTTATGAGGCAAAAACGAATTTCAGAGACATTATTTGAAAGAAATTTTTCTTTAATAATAGGGACTTAAAATTCATACAAATGTTAATTAAAAAAAATTTAAAAAAAATTTGAAAGTAGTACGACAGTCTTGAGAGTCGTTATAATTTATTCAAGAGTGAGAATTTCATTATAGGTTAACATTACAGTCGTTCAAGTCTAAACCTACTACATTTTTTGAAATCATGTAAAAAAGCACTGAACATTGTGTACAGTGGCCAGTATTGTTTTTTTTCTTAATTTTATTTAAATACAAATTATTAAATTATTTTAAACAAAAATTATGTAAAAAAGCTGTATGGTTAATAACGTTTAATAAACAATAATTTAAATTATTTAAATGTCAAACTAACTACCCCTGTAAACACACTTGACATTTACGCATTACGAGTACAACCTGTACTTCTACCAGTATTAACCAAATCATTATTCAA
Organism: Sarcophaga carnaria; assembly: GCA_958299815.1. NCBI lineage: Eukaryota > Metazoa > Arthropoda > Insecta > Diptera > Sarcophagidae > Sarcophaga > Sarcophaga carnaria. The sequence goes on along the minus strand of OY283153.1, from coordinate 19,904,652 downwards.
TCATCGATTATGCGATGTCATGTCATTGCAATTTGAAAAAGTTTACTTGCAGAGTTATTTCGTTGAAATCCTGCTGTTTCATTCATTAATCAAATGTGAACAACATGATAATTAGATGCTATATTAAATGTATACATACTCGTACATATATACTCACAGAATTTGTTTCAGAATTTTTTTCAAATTTCTTTTAATAATCCAGATGACAGTATCTTACCTGCAAAAGACAAAAAAGAAAAAGAATTTTATTAGAATCATTTGAGTAAAAATCTGTATATTTAAGAATAATAAGCAGTTTCATATGACCTTTTAGTTGTGACCACACAATGTTTATCGCATTTATTTGCCTTAAAAATGTCGAATCAAAGGCCAGAAAGGCTGAGTTTGCTATGCGTTATGTTTTGCTGCCAAAAATACCGACTTGGCCGCATCCCATTGCTATCAAACTGAAAAAGAATTTGTAAATTCTATGTAACGCCTACCATCTCTATCTATCCCACTACATATCCATGATATCAAGGATTCCAAAAAATGTTTCCTTTCGGTCGAACGTTACTTGGGACCGGAGATACTATTAGGCGATGAAGCTAATTGTTTTCTTCAAATGAGCAATAAATGGGGCTAAATCGGATCAAAAAATGGACCTGTGGAGAAAATTGGGACCTAGTGGACTGGATAGCCATCGTATCAAGGATTTCAAAATAGGTTTCGTTATGATCAGGCTTTACTTGGGGCGAAAGATATAGGCGCCAAAGCTAACTGTTTTCTTCAAATGAGCAACAAATAGGACTAAATCGGATAAAAAATGGACCTGTGGGGGAAATTTGGACCTAGTGGACTGGATAGCCATCGTATCAAACATTCCAAAACAGGTTTCCTTACGATCACGCGTTACTTGGGACCGAAGAATGAGCAACAAAAAGTGCTCTATGTAAATACGGATAAAAATGAAATTGTATGGAAATGAACTTAAACATTTTAATAATTCTCATTCAGTTAATATGCAATTATATATAAAGGATAAAAAATGTCGTTTTTTGCAAGTGGCATTTCTTTGGTAGATGACTTGCATTTTTTTGGTTGATAACTTGCATTTGTTTGGTCGATGACTTGCATTGTTTTGATAGATGACTTGCATTTTTTTGGGTTAATTACTTGCATTTTTTGGAAGATGATTAGAATTTTTTGGTCGATGACTTGCATTTTTTGGTGGATGGCTTGCATTCTTGGTCGATGACTTGCATTTTTTGGAAGATGACTGGAATTTTTGGTCGATGACTTGCATTATTTGACGATGACTTGCAGTTTTATGGCCAATGACTCGTATTGTTTGATCGATGAATTGCAGTTATTGTTCATTCAATGACATGCATTTTTCCATACGACGACTGGCATTTTTTGGTCGATGACGTCATCAACTGTATTATTTTTGACGCCTCTATCTTCTGTTCCAAATAACTCCCGACCGTAACGAAAACTGTTTTGGCATTCTTGATACCATGGATATATAGTAGGATAAGCAATTACCATTTTCCCACAATATCGATCATCCTACCCAGACATTTTTAAAACAAATAATTTTTTTTTTTTGCAAAATTTTAAATTTTCAAAAGAATTTCCGAATTACTAGAGAAACTGGTTCAGTCAGGAACGTTGTGGATATCGGATATTTAAAGTGAAATTCCTTTAAGATTTTTTATTTGAGCCAATTAAAGTGACTGATTTCTCACTAAAAAGTTTCCCACAACTTTCTATCAAACATTTATTCGAACTTTAGACTAAAATAGGAATTTCATCATTGTTTTACCATCTTAATTAATAAGGAAAAAAAGAAAAACATCAAATTTTTATTATAAAAGGTTATTAGCATCCATTGCGTCTTTGCACTTTCACATTCTTTTTTGAGTTGTGTGGCGGTAATACATGTTAAATTTATGTTTTTATTAAAAATTTTAAATTGATCTGTTTAGTTTATAAAAAAAATTGCTTTCAAGAATGTGTAAATGAATTGTAGCGATTTGCATAAAAATAATCGATTGTTCAATATTAATGTACTCCTAAATAATAAACGTGCTGTTAACAACTACGTGGGAAACCTTCTCTTTTTTCCCGGCTTTTTTTTTGCTTTTGAAATGCTTTTTTATATTGACGCAGTTGTTATTGATGTTGATAGTATTATTGTTGTTGCTAAATAATCGATTAATATACAATCTATCGCATAAATTAGAAAAAAAAGAAATCGAAAAAAATGAATTGTAAAGCAAAAAATCAAATCAAATCAAAAAGTCGAAAAATTTATTAAAAGTCAATTAAAATTGTAATAATGTTTTGTTAAACGATAATGTATGACTGACTGACTGCCTGTATGAATGAATATGAATACAGTGGCGAGTAAATCTGTACAATATTGTCTGATAATTTTATAACCAAATTTTAAACTGATTGTGGGCATAAACTGATTCTGAAAATATGAAATGAAGAGTCGACAGAGGCTACCAATTGCAGTGTTGTAAGTCTTGTGCTTTAAATCTTTTGTGAACGGAATTGATTCTGCAGGTTGATTTTCCCGACTGTCAAGTTCAAGTAAATCTTAGCTAAATTTGCTTCTAATTAAGTATGGAGAGTTCTGGAAGATACACAGTCTTTTAAAAAAGGGGACTATTTTGTGGTAGAGATAGTTTAGTACCAGAATGAATATCCCGAGCCTATGAAGCAACTCACGTGCTTTCTCCATGCGAAAGTCAATGCTAACGAAAGATGTGCTCAGTTGAACTTTCTAAACGAAGTGAGTGGGTATCGAGAAGCTGCATAGTTTTTAAAAAGAGGGACTTTATGGTTATATACAGATGAGTCAAGAGCGGATCTTGGAACAGGAGCAGGATTTTTTGGTACCGGAATAAATATCTCGAGCCTTTGAGAAAACTCACGTTTATCTTCCATGCGGAAGCCAACCAGACATTTGCTCAGTTCAACTTGAATGGAAGCTACAACAGACAGGACATACATAACATACATACATAATTGGTCATTACAACCCTTCAGTCAGAATTACGACCTAGTTTCTCACACCACTTATGTTGTGTGTGTTAATTTTATACATGAGAAACTTTTCATGGCAATTTTTATTTACTCTCAGAGTTTTTGCCAGAAATCTGCTGAGAGGAAGTCACCGAAGAAATACTTTTTGTATTTTGTTTTGATGTCTGGCCTGGGGCTCGAACCCTGGCTTTACGTCTAATAAGCCAACACAATACCTACTAGACTACGGCGACATAGCAATGCTATTTGACAGTAAAGCCGTCATACGAGCACTCGGCTCTTATGAAGTTAAATCAAATATAGTATGGAACTGTGTGGAGGAGCCGAATGTAATAGGTAGGCAAAATAAGATTATCCATGGCTGGGTCTCAGGTCATGTGGGAATCCTCGGCAGTGAGCAAGCAAACGAGCTTGCGAGGCGGGAAGCTTCCATGCTGCTGATGACGTCAGAAAGAGCAGATAAAAAGACTTGTCTCAAAACAAGTGGGTCCAGTCAAGTGAGTCATGCATTATACTATCCAGAAATACTGTGAGATTGGTCTCAAACCAAATGGGTTTCTGGTAATCAAAAGTTTTGTGGGAAATTATAATAAGAAAAGATCTAAGTCATGCCTTATATTATACAGGAATACCATGGAATTGGTAACCGGTCTTTTGAGAGGGCATTGAGGACGCAGAATACATTTATCGAGTCCAACATGTGGATTCTGTGACGCTGAGAGAATTACGAAATTGCCTTTGTGGACACCAAATAGCATCCTGAACTTTGTCAGGGCAATGGGCTTGGAGGAGACATTATGGAACAAATATGGATAAATAAAGTTGGAGAAGGAGTACAATAGATCGTATGGTTGCTCTTCACGGCAATAATAATAAAGACCTTTACCCACCTTCCATCCCTAGGTCGTAATCCTGACGGAAGGGCTGTAATGACCAATTATGTATGTATCCTACATCTTACAATTTCGCTAGGTGCTATAGAAATGGCGAATAAGTCTGCTTTAGAATATTTTAGGATATTTGTCCAGGGAAGTAGATCATAAGAGATCCCACTGTTCTATTCATTTGAATGATAAGAACTTCAAAGAACAAAGAGAATGTGTAATATGTAGCCACTAACGCTCAACACTGTAAGTGTCAATGGTTAGATTAAATGGTCCATTCATAATATATAGTATTCGTTGTTGTTTATCTTTCTTTCTAAGCCATGTTAAGATTTTTAAATTTTGCTACTGTTTTTTGTTTTTTTTTAATATTTTTTTCGAATTAAAAATATTTTTTTTTGTTGTTTTTGTAAATCCATTTAAACAATTTTTGAGTTTTTATTTAAAAAATCGAAAGAAAAAGGCGTGGTTCTTCTAAAATTGCGAATGCGAATGCGAATGCCTGGCTGTATGGGAGTGCAAGTGAGTGCGTAACGACGCATTTAAAGTAATAATTTTTATGTTTATTTTTTATTTTATTTTAATTTTTTTTTCATTGTTGCTGTTGTTGTTTTGCGGTAATAAAAATAATTTTAATTGCTATTTATGTTACAGACCATTTGTAGTTGTAATTTCAGTGTGTTTCTGTACTATTTTTTTATGCAATTTTTAATTGACTAGGCTTGTAAAAAATTCTCGAAAATCGCGCATACACAAGTTGAACCATTAGAAAAATGGCAACAAATTATATAAAAAAAAAAACGAAAAGCCTTAAATGAAATAAAAAAGAAAAAACACAATCTCCCATACGATTTCTTACAGAAAAACAAAAAAATGCGTATTTGTTAAGGCATTTTTTTGTTGCAAACATGGGTGGTTTATATGAGTCTGTCACTATTTAAAGCCGGATAATTGCCTAATCTTTAAGAGAGTGGCTTAGAAACATACAAAAAAAATTGTAATGAAATGAAATAAATTACTATTTAAGGCTAAAATGGTAGAAATAACACAGAAACAAATTATTGACGTTTTTTGTTTTTTAAAACTGTTTTTTTTTCTAATTTGTTGTTATGATTGACCATTATGGTGGGCATTTATTTAAAATTGCGATTATTTTCCAACATTTAAGTGGGTGAGCTTTAGATAAGTTTTTTGTGTACTTTACTCAACTGAAATCAATTTAAGCAACTTTGTTTTTAAGTATGTAAGCTAATAACAATAATAATAGAAGATATGCTAACGCTTAAGCGAATTAATAAAAATTGTAGACACGTTTTATACTAAGTGGTTACACTTTATGTCTTCGAAATTTAAAGAGTCTACAAAAAGATAAAATTTTTACGATGCAGACCTATTTGTAGCAGACTTGTGTTTTATTAGTTAGCCTAGTTAACTTAAGTCTGACTAGATTGTCTACATTAATATCACTTCACTTATCTAATTGACCAGGATATTTTAAACTGTTGCTTCCTGTCATGATATAAAGAAATCAAGTAGAAAAATATATATGAACTCTCCCGGTTGTCTCCAGCCTCACACCAATTGAACTATAGCACAGTATTCCTGTTGTAAACAACTGCAAATGTTAACAATTTAATGGAAGTATGTAGGCCAGTTGAATGGTACAATTTTGTAGTAGCAAATCGCATCCATCAAAACAGAAATACATTTTTTTCTAACCAAGAAATGTATTAAAATTTGTTCTATTTTGCATTTACTTAAATATCAATAAATAAGTATTGATTTGTAATTTAAAGCTATTCAATAGCTTTTTCGTTTTAAAATACGTAAAGCCTTATGACCGGATTTTATGTGAACAATGTTTTATTACGATTTTTACCTTCAACTGGTCCATTATTAGCAATACTTTGATTAGTCACATCCGCACCTTGATTTATTCAAATTAAATTCAATTATTTTTTTCATATTTCTGTAAACTTTAATACCCTACAGACAGCTCTACAAATATTTACGACAATAATGTCTAACAACAGGGACTTTTAAACTTTGGCATTTATGTTCGCTGAATGGGCTCTAAAACAGTTAGAAACTCTTCCTCTAAAAGTTTTCCTCAGCGATGAGGCTAATGTCTGGATAATAGATACATGAATACACAAAGTTTTTCAATTTGGAACGACACCAATCCACTTTAGATCCAAGAGCGTCCAATGCATTCCGAAAATGTTACTTTTGGTGTCGATTTTGGGCAAGCGACGTTATCGTTTCACATTCACAACGTTTGCAAGACCATCAGTGTCAACGCCGTGCAGTATAGGTGCATGATTACTAACTTATTGTGGCACCAACGACATGTGCCCAACGACAGACAGCTCATTTCAAATTGAATATTCTGCAGGAAAGATTTGAGGAAACAGGGTCAGTGATGTGAACTGGCAACCGAAATCGTTCGATTTGACCCCGTTAAACCTTTTTGTCGGATTTTTTCGCACGTGTATATGCGAATAAGCCACAACCACATCGGTCCTCAAATTCAAAATAATTTATGCCAGCGGTTAAATGCATGTGGTTTTAACAGGATAAAAATCTGTGCATGCACTGCTATCTCACGTGGAGGTGATGTAGACAGGCCACCGAAAATTCTTCCTTGTGAGGTTATCTTAAGTAGCACGTGTATGCGAATAAGCCACAAACCACAGCAGTCGTCAAAGCCAACATAAGCCATGCCTTTATACATACATACATAATTGGTCATTACAACCCTTCAGTCAGGATTACGACCTAGCTTCTCACACCGCTTATGTTTTTTGTGTGTTAATTTTTGTACCATGAGTGGCGAGATCTACAGTTTAAAGTCGACTCCGAACGACAGATTTTTTTAGAAACTTTTCATGGCAATTTTATTAACACTCAGAGTTTTTACCAGAAATCGCCTGATAGGAAGTCACCAAAGAAATATTTTTTCATATTTTGTTTAGTTGGAGAGGTTTGACCTAGGGTTTTAACCTTGGCGTCACGTCTAATAAGCCTATGCGCTGCCTACTAGACTACGGCCACTTCAACTGATTTGTACGCTACAGTAATGAAAAATTGGGCATTTCGAAGAAGGCATGGCGACCATTTGAAACGGTATTATATTCCATCAATATGTCTTAAATAAACACATTTAAATACAAAAATTTGTGGATTTTATTATTGTAAAAATCAACTCTCATGTAGAGTGCTATACAGCTCAGTTAGTATGACTATAAACCTGTTGGACAAAAATGATTGAATGAATGAAATAATTACCTTGACTTAATTAAAATATTGTAAGATTTCTTTACCTAGCTTGTTAAAAATATTTTCTAGTTTTGATTTTATTAAAGAAAAAAAAAACATTCGAATTTATTCTTAAGAACCTGTAAGTACAGACCAATGAGATTAGCTTTTAATGGATTATGACGTCTTAATAACCATTTTTAAAAAGAAGTTCAAAAAAGAAATGAACAAATGACTTTGAAGTCAATTTAAATAAATTCTAATTAAAAATAAGAAATTAATGGTAATCTAGTTTAAATAATTTAGTAGTTGAGACACTATATTTAATATTTAAAGCAAGATAATACAGTGCTGCCACTGCATACTCTAGCAGTTTGTCGGGACTTTAGGTGCACAATGTTTTATTTTGACAATGTAGATGGGATTTATAAAAAAAAAAAAATTTATTTTATAAGAGGCAATAATTTATTTAATTTTATAAGAATAAACTCATAACGTTTACATACTTTTATGAATAAAAACCTGGGTAAAACGAAAAAAAAAGTACTTTTCAATGAAAACATTTTTCTAAAACAAATTTTTGACACCCAAAATAACCCCAAAAAACTGCTGTTAAAGCTGTTGTAAATTAAATGGCATAACAAAACTGTTATAAATATTGAACTCATGCTCTGTTAAACATTAAAGCGATTATAACTGACATTTAACAACGTTTTAATAGAAAAACTTTTTCTTTAAAAGTACGGGCCAATAAAAAAAACGACAAAAAAATTGTGGTCAAATTAGAAAGAGAAAGAAAATAAAAACCATATGAAATGGAATATTTTCTAAGAGTATTTATGTTGTTTCATGTCTATCTTTGATTTGTTTTGTCTGTTTTTTTATGCCTAAACATTGAGCTTTTATGCCCCAAATAAATCCCTGTTTTTTGCAATTTTTTTTTTCAATTTTCTTCACTTTGTGGGACAACGTAAAATGGATTTCTTATGTTTGTGTTTAGACATGGAAGCGATTAAATTAATTGCTGTTCAACATTCAATGAAATTCAAATTGAATTTTTCCAAGTCATTTGCGTTAAAAATGCTCACTGACGATGTTGTTATGGTTGTTATTGTTGTTGTTGCACACATATTGACTGTTATTTAATTTTTAGGCCTCTTGTTTGTGTTGGCAATTTTTTTGCACACGTTTTTTTTTTTTGGAAATTTTCACATAAAAATGTCACATGTCTTGACAATTGTTTGGCACACATGTGAATTTCGTTTGTGGTATTTTTTTTTGTGTGTGGATTTTCATTTGCATTGATTCCCATTAATATTAATTATACCCACAATCGCCATCATCACAAGCAAACACCACCACCACCGCCACCGCCACTGTCACCACCACTAACGCTACTTGTGTTTTGTTTAGGTTGCCTGACTCAGCCATGGACATTAAATATTCGTATGCAACATGCTTTTGGTAACCACATGTATTTGATTCTATAAATTACTCAGTTTGTTGTTTAATTTCGATTGAAGTTGTAAGTTTTTTTTATTTTTTTTTATTTTTCTGGAGAATTTTAAATAGGCCTCGAATTGAAAAAATATGTCAAATGAGTGCATTTGAGTCATTTGACCAAACTAATGTAAATTTTAAAAATTTATTTTTATTGATATTGCTATATTCCACGTCATTATGTCAATCTTAAGGAGCTTTCATTAAAAATAAAGAAAAAAAATTATTTAAAAATCTTTTTGTACTGATATCATATAAACAATTTAACATTTATTAGTTTAACTAAATATTATTAAACATAATCTTCTTAAACATCAAAAAAAGAGAAAAATTGAAACCAAAAGTTTTACAAGACAAAAATCTTATGTTAAGCCAAAGATTTAAGTCTCATTAGCAGCTAACCATTTAGCATTTAAAACAACAAAAATTCTAAATTAAAAAAAAAATATTAAGAAAAAACAAATTTCAAATTGTCTGTCTACACCAAAAAATAATAAACTCCTCAAGTCAATTTACTTCCTTTGGCCACGTAAATCAAAATCAAAATCAAAAATTTTTTTTGGTTAATAACCAAAAATTATTTCATTTTTTTCATGTATAAATTTTAACTTATCTGCTGAAGTCGTGGTAGGAAGAAATTTCTTATAATTTAATTATCGCATAAAACAAATCTTTCAACAGCATATGTTTTTTTCTCTCTTCAAAATTTAATTTATAACCAAACATTGTTACAGCCAAAGAAAAATGAAATATAGCCGAGTATGTATGTACATATATGAACAGCATAACAAATTTTCATTTCATTTTTGTAGGCATATTATGTCAGCGAAAAAACTTAATTAATGGTTCATGCATTTTAATTTTTTTCAAAGAGAGTGAGCTATAGAAACAGAGAGAGATAGAGAGGGAGGGAAGAAGAAAGAGGAAAAAATTAAATATTTTCACAAGCAGTTTGAAATTTATAATTAACTTTAAAAAAATATGTATTCAAGCAGATAAAACTAAATGCAACGATTGAAAAAAATATGTTATGCTGTGGGAAAGCAAAGAAAATTTTCTTTAGCGCATTTTAATTGTCAAATAATATTGGTAATCAAAAGACTTAAGACACAAGTGATAATTTTTCTACCCGAAAAGAATGTTATCAAAAGAATTCAAGATTTTTCTAAGGAAGAACTAAAAAAGGTATAACAAGCAAGAATTCTACAGAAATTCCACTCAAATAATATTGGCAATCAAAAGACTTAAGACACAAGTGGTCATTTTTCTACCCACAAAGAATGCTTTGTTGTCAGAAGAATTCAAGATTTTTTAAGGAAGGTATAAAAAACAAGAATTCTATAGAAATTCTACTCAAATAATATTGGTAATCAAAAGACTTAAGACACAAGTGGTAATTTTTCTACCCACAAAGGCGATCAAGATTTTCTAAGGATTCAAGATTCTACAGAAATTCTACTCTGGCGGCATAATGCTTTCAGCTTAGAAGTGTCAAAATGTTATTGACTAAATCGACTTGTGTTTGGTTTCCTAAAGCTCGTTTAACATATTCTATCGACTCTTTCAACATGGATTTCCTAACTTTGGTAGTCGCCGTAGTCTAGTAAGTAGTGTGTTGGCCACGATTCAAACTCCGGGTCAGATATCTCGAACAAAACGGACGACCTACAATATTCTAAACAAATAATCATTATTTGATAAATTGATCAAAGCGAAAAGTTTTAATGTGAATGATTCTTGCTATATAATCTTCGGCAATCTTCGCATAGAATAGATTTTATTGAGCCATCTGCAATACTATCATATGAAAATACCGTTGCTGTAAATGGGAGTGTGGGCCCTTGACTTACTAATGACAGTAGGATGCCTAAGTCGCCATAGTTTAGGAGGTAGGGTGTTGGCTTATTAGACGTGAGCTCACGGTTCAAACCCCAAATCAGACAACTCCAACAAAACCGAAACATGAAAAAAATATTGCTTCGACGACTGCCACGCAGCAGATTTCTGGCAAGAACTCTGAGAGTAAACAAAATATTGCCATGAAAACCTTTCTCAAAAATCTATTGCTCGGACTTTAAACTGTAGGTCCCGCCATTCATGTATAAAATTAACACACACAACATAAGTAGTGTGAGAAGCTAGATCGTAATTCTGACTAAAGGGTTGTAATGACCAATCATGTATGTATGTATGTATATGTGATAGTTGAAACAGCCATTTTGCTGAAGCTACATCTATGAGATTAGTTGTTAATTATTTTGTCTTTTTCGACAAAGCGCATACAAATTTATCATTAACGATGAGGACCATTTCTGTATGAATGGGTACGTAAACAAAAAAATTATCTAATTTGGAACAGGACCAATCCACAATGAAATCCAATAGTGCCCGAAGAAATCACTATTTAGTTTGGAATTTAGGTTGCGGCTTCATCGAGTCATATTCCTTTGAGTATGACTTTGGCCAGGCCTTCACTGTCAACGGTGAGCACTATAGGTCGATGATTACCACCATCTGTTGGACTGAATTGGATAAACTGTACACCAATGACATGTAGTTTCGACAGGACGACGCTACGTGCCACACAGTTCACACCACATTGTATATTCTGCATGAGCGATTTGATAACATGGTCATCCCCTAAATGGTTTCCGAAATCATTTAAGATGACCACATTAAACTTTTTCTTGTGGGAGTTTCTTAAGTCGTAGGCATATGTGAATAAGTTAAAAACCACAGTGGCACCCAAAACTAACGCTTTCGCTCAAATTCAGTCTGATTTATGAGCCAGAGTCATAGAAAATTTGATATTTCGGATGCGCATTCACCTATAGAATCCTTGGTGGACGTTTGAATGATGTTATTTATATTCCTCACCTACTGTCATCTATAGGTCTTTCAAAGGTATAAAATATTTCGATAATATCTTACATACCCCTTCGATTTATTTAAATTGGACGATTGGAAGTCGGCTTTGTTGCCTTAAAATATTCGATTTTCGAAGTGAAAAAAAATTTGTTGGACGCACTAAATGGTTTAATGCATACGGAAGAACAAATGACAGAAGTTTTCCTCTTCAAATACTGTATAAAGTACATTTCATATATTATTATTTGTTGTGAATCCTTCACCTCTATTTTCTTTTTATCAAATCGAATGCCTTGCAGTTTGTGATACTTTTGTCTTGATTTTTCTACTTTTCCTTCTTTCATTTTTTAACGCCATTTACATAAATAAGCGTTGATTTGAGGTGTTTTCTGTTTTCTGTGTTGTTTTTTCTGTTTTGTGGAAAAGAAAAAGAAGAAAAAATTTATGTTTGTTGAAAACTTATACGACATCAATTAATTATCATTTGCGGACACAGTGTCGCCTTCTTCAGTGGCTTTATACGCACAAATGATATTAATTTGGCAGATTTTTTTCTCTCTCTACTTCGGTTTTTTTTTCTAACCAAAGCACAATTTTCTTTGGTGTCAAATATTTGGTTTTTTTTGAACACAGAGTGGTTTCCCAAACTTGCTCAGACTGTGGCAAAAGAAGTGTGAAAATTAGAAAAAACAAAAACAAAAAGAGGTGTCTATTAAAAATAAAATAAAAAAATCTAAAAATAAAGCTTTACTCATAAATCAAATTTTATAAGTAATTAAATTTAATCATTATCTATTTACTCTGGAGGCAAGTTACAGAAACTCTGTCTGTTGTTGGTAAAATGATCTCGGTATGGCATATGGTTTGTGAAAAATGGCATATGTAAACTATTTCTAATGCAACATTGTGTGAGTTTATTTAAAATTATCCAAATTTATTTGGTTATTTGTCTACGTTTTCAAATCTGAAATCTGAGTGTGGTTTGATTTAAAATTAGAAAGATGCCAGCAGTTCAGCAGAGTGTTATGATTATTGTCAACTGAATCATGGATTTGTGGTATTTATGTTCACATATAAATAAATGCAAATACAAAAGAATGCTTTACTTTGTTAAATAGAGTTTGTTTTTTAAGTTTTTCGTTTGTTGTAATGTAATCCGAAGTTTTGAGTTTGGCATGTTTTTTGATCTTTTTTTTTGTAGAAAGATATTGTATTACAGAAATTTCTCTACAAAAATTATGGAAAATTGTGATTTCCTAGACATAAAAAGAGGTAACAAATACAACGTGTGTGTGTTGGTGGCGGTTATCTATTAAGTTTAACAATTACCGAAACATTTCCGTGTAGAAACATATGAGAAAGAGAGAAACTATTAAGACGAAAAGGAATTCCGGAATAGGCCCGTGCGAATAAACTTGATTATAATGCTCTTCATTAGTCCATTAATCTCCGTGTGTTGGCTTATTAGACGTAAGGTCACGGTTCAAACCTCAGGTTAGACACCTTCAACAAAACGTGGTGACTGCCTCTCAGCGGATTTCTGGCAAAAAGTCTGAGCGTAAATAAAGTTGTCGTGAAAAGTTGTCGACTAAGTCCCGTAGGTTCCGCCACTCATGTATAAAATTAACACACACAGCATAGGTGGTGTTAAAAGTTAGATCGCAATCCTAACTAAAGCGTTGTAATGACCTATTATGTATGTATGTATGTACAATACACTGCGGACCTATTATTCCTAATAATAAAAAAGCACGATAATAATGTCTATGTCTGCTGTAGCTGTTGAAGGTTTAAATATTATGGAGTCAAAAGTTTTTGATGTTCTCGTTAATGGTATGAGTGTACCCAACTCTTTCACTGCTTTGATGATAATACAACAACGAAATAAGCATAATGGAACTTGTTAATCAAAATCGCATAGTTTTAGGTAGTACACGTGTATTTCAGAGAGCTGATCAATTCCCAAGTGATTGATTAGCCAACAGATCGCATAATATATTCCAGATAGTATTTGTCCTTGGCCTGAAATATTTCTAGGCGGAATGCTTTGCTTTGTTAAGAATGGGGTTCCCATTATTTTCGCCTCTGTTCGCCAACATGCTAGCCAGTGAAACTCTAAATGATAGATTAGCTCTTTAAATCTTTAGTCGGAAAAGAAAAATGAGTTGTTTCGCTCTTCCTGGTTTCTACCTAAGAAATTTTAGACAAGAAGAGGAATTTATGCCTAATATCCAGCCCAATAGTCACCAAGACACCACTATGTGTTGATCGCATACCAGGTTTTTTATTTCAGTTGTCGTTCTGGCCAGTACACCGGCATGGATATATCCCTACGGGGACCAGGAACCCAAATAATGTTGTCTATCGAATTATTCAAAATTTCACGGATAAATAGGGGACATAGTTAGTGCTCTAAAATAGCTAAAGTTCAACTTGTTCAGACATTGAGACTTTGCCTTCAAAAGAACAGTTTTTCCCATATAAAAATTTTATAATTTTCGTTTCAATCTTTTATTCATAAGACCACGTGAATTTTAAAATAAAATACAGTTTTAAAAGTTACATATCAAACATAACTGTAATCTTTTTAACCCAGTTTTTCGAACGTATCATTATTGTTGATGAGTTGAGTTTTTGGTTTTTTATTTAAATTGGATGCAACATCAGTGTATCATTAATAATAATGTCTATAAAATTGACATGTGTTACGTCACTGTTTCTCTTCATTATGTTTATTCAACAACAGGTTAGGCCTACCACGGTAAGTATGTGAAAACAAAAACCAAACCAAAGAAAAACTGTTTCTGACAAATTAAGTTCGACTACTCTTTGGACTGAATCACATTATGCCTTAAACAAATCATATAAGAAAGAAATGTATGTTTAATACTTGAGCCAGCCTTATAATTAAGATGAGCTTCAGCTATAATATAGCCAAACGGGCCATTGAAGACTTTAAAGTATTACAAAAATTTTTTTTTTGTTATTGCTTTTTTTCTTATTTAAAGTGTTAAACTCTGAATGAAGTAATTTAAGAAAAAGAAAGAAAAAAGGGAACACAATAACAAGTGATATAAAGTAAAGCAAAAAACAAAAACAATCTTTCACTTGAGTTTTCATAAAACCAGTGCAATCTATGCGGCCACCTTTATAGCCCTAACCTACCACAATAATTGTGTTCGTTTAAACACTTAAAAAATGTTTTTTTTTTTTGTTTGAGCCAAACGATCTGTAATAAAAATTATTTTAATAACTCAACAAGAGCAATTAAGAGACACTAGCTGACCTTAAACTCTACACTGTATGAGTCTAGCTGTGTGTTTAAACGAACGTTCGTTCCTACACACACAAACAGATGCAAAAACACACATGTATATGTATGTGTATTTGTATAATTGACAAAATTGTGAAAATTGAAAGACAGCCTGAGATATAGAAAGAGAAACACTTACAACAGGCCGACCGTATGTGCAATCGACAAACTGACATATCGACAGGTAAACAGCTGGATGGACAGACAGGCAGATTGACAGATTTTAGGCCAGGTTGGTAACTTTTTTATTTTTTTTTAAGTGGTTTCAAGTGCTTTTTGTATTTGCAATAAATCTGTTAAGAAATTTAATTTCGTATTATTGTTGTATTGTAAACGTGAAAATTATGAACACCCTACGGTTGAAATTCTTTGCTAAAAGACTTTATAACATTTTAATTTGGGTATAAACAGGGATGAGGGTGGATCAGCGTGATTATTCGTAGTATAATCCATAGATTTTTGTCAAGAATTTTTTTTCTTTTCATTTTCACTTCAAATTAAGAGGAGGCCTGTTATCAATGGATATCGAACAAAGGAATCAATTCACAGATATATGTTGGCAGAACTAATTGGTATCAAACAAAAACTAAAACGCAAAGGAATCAGTTCACAGATATCAGTTGACAGAACTATCACAGATTTATCGAGACCAACCTCCCATTTCTTGAGTACGAAATCAATTCATTAAATTAAAATAACTTCAGAAAAGTTTATCAATTCACAATAACTTTATAAAGCGCTTGTACTTAAAGAGCGTTGACCTATCGATTTCATATTTTAGGCGTGTGTATATGGGTTTTACACATTCTCTGAATGTTTCGAAATTAGAACTGCCGAAAAGTCCTTCAGAATTATTCTAACAATTAGGGATCAAAGGACTTTTCACTATTGACAGCATTTGTTGCCAGTAATATTGTCCTCTTGGGATTTAAATCTAAACAGAGATTTTCACTAGGTAAACTCTTGAAAAAACAAAATTTGTCATTTAATCGCCATTGAAGTTGTGTTGACTTCAAAGCTGTTGTACAAAAATATTTAAGTAATTGAGTATTTCATGCAAATTTGCGTTTGTCTGACGTCTTTTGTTTTACAAAATCAGGAAGTTATTGGACCTCATTCATAGAGCGAGGTATGTAGGTAGAAGTGGCTGTGTGTGGCCCATTGTGATACCACACTTCCTCATTTCCCCAAATCCAGGAACCATTCGGAGCTTCAGATGAAGCGACTCAGTTTTCCAATATCCATACATGACAGTACATCCATACCCTCCATGTAGTAGGCACCCAGGTACCTCTTCCTCCTCCGACTAAGTGCCGGACATGTGCACAATAGGTGAAGAATCTCTTCTCATCTTCCTCTTCATCTCCACAGCTTCTGCAGAAATCATTTGCAAGGAGTCTAAGAACAAAATGCCTCGCATGCATTCGTAGAGCGAAGAAGCTGCTAAATAAATACGGCTTTAGCCATGCACCTTTCAATTGGAAATTCATATGACTGGGATGATACTGATGGACGATTGTGTTATTTTCGATAAGGTTCGTACTCATATATGTGCAAGCAAGGGTGGGACATAAAATATCATTTTGTTTAAAATTTCTACATTTTTGTTTACTCAAGTATCAATGGAATCAAAAATGAGTCTCATCACTGAGTAAATTTTTGTGGTAAAATGATAAGAAAAAAAAAAAAAATATTAAAAATTGCATGTCTTCCTCAAGTCTTTGGCTTTTCATTCACAACTATCCGGAAAACATTTCCTTAAAAAAATCGAAATTAGGCAAGTAAAAGTAAAGTGAAAACCTAGGCTCTACTCAATTTCAAATAAAATAAAATAACAAGAGGAACTTCTTTAGGAGGACAGTTCCACAAACAAATATTTTGGCTGAATAATGTATTCCATTTGTAGTGCATTATACGATCTACTGGATGTGCCCTATACAACAGACGTGCACAACGTAAAAATTTGCGATTTTCGGGAAAAAACCGACTTTATTTTCTTCGACCAAGAAGCCGTTGTTGAAGTAACAATAAATCAGTGCAACACAAGGTGCACTGCGATGGTGCCTTATTGGATCAATAGAGTTAGATATCCTACATAAATACATATATACATAACGGGTCATTACAACCCTTCAGCGAGGATTACCACCTAGTTTCTCACACCACTTATGTTGTGTGCGTTAATTGTATACATAAACGGCGGGTACTACAGTTTCATAACAATTTTTATTTACTCTCAGAGTCTTTTATAGAAGTCAGCAGACAGTAAGCCGTTGAAGAAATATTTTTCCATGTTTCGGTTTTGTTGGAGATGTCTGATTTGGGATTTGAACCGTAAACTCACGTCTAATAAGCCAACACACTACCTACTAAACCACGGCGACTTAGGTATCCTACTGCCATTTGTAAGTCAAGGGGCCATCCCCCATTTACAGCAATGGTATTCGCAGACGACAGTATTACAGATGGCGTGCTAATGGCTCAATAGAATCCATTCTATGCGAAGATTGCCGAAGATTATATAGCAAGAATCATTTACATTTAACCTTTTCGCTTTGATCAATTTATCAAATAACGATTATTTGTTTAGAATATTCTGCGTCAATATGTTTTTATTATCGACTTCTTATTGCTCCTTGATTGGTTTAAAAAAGAATATGGAATTGCGTTTAACGTATTAATTAAAATAAAACTGCGCATCTTTCTTAAGTCTTTTGTTTTCTATGAATGTTGATGAATTTATTTGTGATTTAAAGGCTTTAATTAGTAATTAAAAGATCGGCAAAGTTAAAAAGAATGTATTTGTGTAGGAAAAAAATTTGTTTCAAGTTATATAAGCTTGTTTGAAGAAAAAGAAGAGGAAGAAAGAATTTAAAGATCAGCTCATGATCATAAGGAAATATGGAACAACTTGCTTATGTTTTTGGTTGTCATTATCTATCAAACACCAGTGAGATGTAGGGTATCATTATATGCCTTGTGCTGATGTGTGTTGTGTCTTTTGTGTCCATTATTTTTGCTTAATTTAATTTAAAATAAAAATATGGAGCAATATTGAGCCAACACTTGTACAATATTTTGTAATAATTTTTCTTGTTGTTGTTTCAATATTTTAATAAACATTTTTTCGTTTTTTTCTTTTTGTTTTGCAATTCATTAACACAGAAATCAATAGCAATATAATATTAACAACAACTGCAACATCAAACATAAGAAAAACAGAGTAGAGCATAAATAAATAAAGAAAAAAAAATAACAACAAGACAGTGTACAGTATTTAACAACAAATTAAAAATCCATAAAATAATAAGTGGCACTTGACAGTTTTTTTTCAGTTTCGTTTCGTTTCTTTTTTATTTAAAAATATTTTGTTGTTCCACAAACCATATTTTGGTTATTGCAGTCGTTGTTATATGGAGTTTAATATTTTTTTTCTAATTTTCAATAGATTTTGACACAATTGATCAAATACGCACATGACAATATGTCATGCCTAAGCACGATTTTTTCGACATTTAACAGCAACATTTTAATATTATTCTGTGCTTTTTTTCTTTAACAATATACTTTAGATTTATAATTTATTTCGTTTTGTTTGGCTGGTTTTATTTCTAGAAGAAAATGAAAACCTAAAACTGTAACAGTTTCATTTTCATACGTATACGTCCAGTAACTGTTTGTTTTTTTTCTGAATGAATGGCTTTTTAAACTGCCTTAAAGTGTTTTATTTCAACAAATGAAACAACGCCATAAAACAATTGTCTTTAGGCTACTCTTAACTCCAGTCTATTATGAAATTTTGTCACCTCAAGTGTTGACCTTTACACACCCTCACCGAGTGAGTACTAGTGTTTCATTTGCTAAAAAGCATGCGTGCCAGTGTGGGTGGAAATAATTGTTTAAGATTTATTTGTTCAAGAAAAAAACAAAATCTTTTTTTTTTTTGTTGTCATTGTTTTGTTTTATTTTTCCCGCCATTGTGATCTAATTTTATTTATGATTTGAAAAAAAAAAAGAAAATAAATTTAAATTAAAAAAAAAATGTGTTAAAAGGCTTAATTGTTTAATAAACAATTCATTAAATTGGGATTAGTAGGCATTTGGGTAATTAATGTGCGAGTAAGTAATGGTTCATTGGATAATATGTTTATAAATAGCTCATGTCTTATGGCAGTGAAACGTGTTGAAAAAAATTAACACTTTATTTTGAAATGGAAGGCCGGCCTATCGACTAAATATGCTTGAAAATATTGCGCAATTTGTATCAAAAATACTACGTACAAACATACATACATAATTGGTCACTACAACCCTTCAGTCAGAATTACGACCTAGTCTCTCACACCACTTATGTTGTGCGTGTTAATTTTATACAAGAGTGTTGGGACCTACAGTTTAAAGTCGACTTCGAACGACAGATTTTTGAGAAACTTTTAATGGCAATTTTATTTATTCTCAGAGTTTTTGCCAGACATCTGCTGAGAGGAAGTCGCCGAAGAATACTTTTTGGGCCTGGGGCTCGAACCCTGGCTTTACGTCTAATAAATCAACACACTACCTACTAGACTCCGGCGACGAGGAAGTCGTCGAAAAAATATTTTTTCATATTTTGTTCTGTTGGAGATATCTGATCTGGGGTTTGAACCGTGGCCTCAAATCTAATAAGTCAACACACTATTTACTAGACTACGGCGAGAGAAGAAATAATAAGGATAATATAATGATCTGGGGTTTGAACCGTGGCCTCAAATCTCATAAGTCAACACACTATTTACTAGACTACGGCGAGAGAAGAAATAATAAGGATAATATAATGCCTCCTAAAAGCCTTTTGTCCTGATAAATTTTATGATGCTCTGTACCAAAAATAATAATTCCCTGCCTAGCACCTGATATGCTCCTATGTATTTCCTTCTGAGATATAGTAATGCCTTTCAGACTCCAATAATGTATTTCGATCATTCATTCTCAGTGTCACAGCATCTATATGTTGAGCTCGAAATAACCCTCATTTTGAACAAATGTACCTTGACTCTACAGCGCCCCTGTCAAAGGACCGGTTACCAATCTGCTCTTATTGTAATTTGCCAACAAAAACTTTGATTAACTCAAACTCCCTGTGTTTGAGAAGAGTCTTTGCCGTTCTTTATCTTCTTTCGTTCCATAGATGGTTTCTGGTTCCATAAACTGTGTGGGAAGCTTCCCTCCTTGCAAGTTTGTCTGCTTGCTCATTGCTGAGAGCTTCCACATGACCTAGGACCCAGCAGAGAGTAACCTTATTTTGTTTACCTCGCTGATTCATTGATTGATTTAACCTCGTAAGAGTCGAGTGCTCTAATGACGACCTGACTGTTAGATAGTACTCCTATGTTCTGTCTTTTGAGTCTCCTATCCTACCTTTCGATGGCATAGACTTGAAAGATAACTGAAACTTGCTTCTTGGGCTTAAAATATTTTATTGCGAGACCAAAAACTACTTCTTCTGTTTAAAAATCCATTATTGACCCAAGCGATGTAAGCGGTGGTAGCAACAAAATGGGAAAGCGTGGGTATCCTCACATCTGTCCATTAAAAGTTTTTATTTATTCCAGCGTAGTCACAAGTCGCCGTAGTCTAGTAGGAAGTGTGTTGGCTTATTAGGCGTGAGACCAAACTTCTTCAAACTTCTGATCAGACATCTCTAACAAACCGAAATTCGAAAAAAATATTTCCTCGGCAACTTCCTCTAAAATAGATTTCTGGCAGAAACTCTGCGAGACTGTAGTCGACTTTAAACTGTTGATCTCGTCACTCATGTATCAGCTAGGTTGTAATGAGCAATTATGTACGTAGTATCAACAAAATGGTGTGGATTTCCTTTGCCAGTATAATCACAAATCAAACAATATTACGATAAATTATACGATATAATTATGTATGTAATCGAATTAGAGTACACCATTGCCTATGTACTGAAAGATCAGAATCTGTTCAATGGCCTATAGTTGCTTCTGAGACACTCAAACTATTTAACACAACAGATTGCCTTGCCAATTGCCAAACTTTATGGGCAAATTAATTGAATATTTGTGTTAAGCATTCTGCTACATTCAACTATACAACTAAATCCGTGGAAGTATGTGTCTTAAATCTTTTGTTTGTAATGTAGAACGTATCCAACTATGTGCTAACAACAGCTGCATTTAATGCATACAATTCTTGCTTACTATGGTTTCAAGCTGCTTCTGTTTGTTTGCTTTTTTCCCAGGATTAATTCTGTTTTTTTTCTTTGCTATGGCAGACAGTTTTCAAAGTAATGAGCATTTTAAATATAAAATCTAATGACATTATTATCATTAAAACTGTTTATCTTAACTTTTGCTTAAACAGTTATTTAACCTGCTGCTGAGCATTTTAAATACATGTCTTAAGCGTCTGGGCAGTGAGACAGACAACAGCAGCTCCTTTTGATTTTTTTTTCTAAAATTTTCTAATTTTTTCTATTTGTCGTGGTTTTTGTTGTTGTTTTTGCAAAAAAAGAAAAGCATAAAATCTAGTCTAATTTGTTTCATAACAACTAATTTAAGTAATATAATATATGAATATTATGTTGGTAAATGACATAACTATACATAGTTAACATAACAAACATTTCAAAATGTTAACCATAAACACATTAATTTCATAAAAAAATAAAGAAAAAACATTTAATTGTGAACTAAAATTGTACGTTTGTAGAGTAAGAGTAAATATTTTTTATTTTTTGATTTTTTTTTTACTTCTACATATATGCCATCTAAATATGGCCACATAGAGTCCAGTCTTGGCCATAGTTTAGCAAAACATTTGTGTTAACCAAGCCAGGCATTATAAAAGTGGCGGCAAAGAAAAAAAGAGCACACAAATGAAATCACCAACCAATGGAACTCAAATCATACAGTAACCACACCAACTTAATGCAACAAAATCAGCCAATTGCCTTCCAAAACCCCCTTTTTTTCATTGAATGCTCAAAGACTATGAAATAAAAAAAAAATACAAAAAAAAATTATAAGAAACCGTCATTTAAAACCAAATCGTATGCGTATAAATATGGTCAACTTAACTAACGGATGTAATAACTCATGGCGATCTAATGACAGGACAAAATGAAAAAAATCATTTGACAACGACGACGTGCATAAAAGAAAAATAAGAAATTAAAAAAAAAACATTTTACAATTTTAATAATGCATTATAAAGACCTATTACAGCCATTGTTTGTTTTGTTATGAATATTGCAAAAACAAAAAAAGAAATTAAAAATTTTTATTAAAAGAGGATGTCATTTTAGTTTCGAGTTTATCTAACTCGGTACCACAACACTTTACTGGTCACTGCAACCTTTACTTAGAATTATGGCCTCACATCTTACGCCGCACAGCAACGTCGAGCTTTTCTCAAAAAACTGCTGTGTTTATCATCGAAATAAATATCTTTATTTAAGATTTCAGAGTTAAGGTTTGAACTTTTGAGCCCTCATCTAGTATATCAACACACTACTCACTACGTGCTCAACTCTTCAGTCAGCCCTGTAGCAATAGCTTCTTACTTCCCTTATTTTGTGTGTGTTAATTTTATACATGAGTTGCGGGACTTACAGTTTAAAGTCGACTCCGAACGACAGATTTTTTTGTGAGAAACTTTTCATGGCAATTTTTTTTACTCTCAGATATCTGCTGACAGGAAGTCGTCATTTTGTTGGACAGGTCTGACATGGGTTTTGAACCGTGGCCTCATCTCTAATAAACCGACACATTACTTTTCTAAATTTACTACTCAATTGTGTAACTATTTTGGTTATTTAGGCACTAGAGACACTCTCTTGTGTTTTTTATTACATTTTCCTGTCAAGGTGTTGCGGGTTCTAGGATCATATCATCCCCTGAATATTATTTTTTCATATTTCGTTATGTTCGAGATGTATGACCTGGGGTTTGAACCGTGGCTTTACGTTTAATAAGCCAACACACTACCTACTAGACTACGGTGACTACACTAGACTTCACCAACAGCTTATTTATTAACCTTGATGTCATCATAACTTAAACTAATAACATCGGTTTCGAGATAAAACGCAGAATATTTGAAGTCAACAGATGGTATTCAAGTCTAAGCGGGCTTATATTGCCTAAAATATTTGCGAAGCAGATGATGCTAGACCTGGGTTGTGGAAGAATAGATTTATGGGCATTGCCGAAAAATAAGGGTATTTCATGAACCATGAAAAGTATGCCGACATTGTTATTGCAAAAAGCAATATTAAGAGCAGGATTTAGGTTGGCTGGGACTTACTTTATTGATCATTACAACTCTTTAGTCAGGATTACAACCTAAGTTCTTACACTACTCCTGATGTTATTCAAGAGTGCCGGTTTTTACAGGTTAACATCGAATTCGACTGATTTTATTTCATGGCAATTTCACTCATAGAGTTCTTGCCAGAAGACTGACGAGAGGAAGTCGCCGAGAGAATCATTTTTTTATGTTTCTTGTTTTTTTAAGATGTCTGAGCTGGGGTTTGAACCACGGACTGCCGTATAATAAGCCAATACACTACCTGCTAGGCTATGGAGACTTCTAGGTTGGCCAAGGCAGCTTTTTTCAGCTTCTTGGTGATCGTCGATGGAGTCCGCAGAAGAAGCCATCGTAAGCTGCAAGTTTAAGAAAGACCTCTTGAAGCTTGGCGTAAGAAATTAGGCAAGTTATGCACATTGCTCATGTAGGGTGTACAAACCTATCTTTACCATATAATATGCGGTGGATTTCATTTTAAAGTACAATATTATAAAGTATTTATAAAGAAGAAGGCACTAAAAGATAATTTTGAACGACAGATTTGAGAAGCAGTTTGATGCCAATTAATAACTTTAGAAACTTAGCCAATGGGTAAGGTATTCTGTTAGCTAGGTGGCCTGTGTCTGTTTATATACTTTCCTTAACCTTGGATACAGTATTGAGCTGTAATTTAATTATATTGTATCTACAACTTAAAAAAACTATTGCTGTTCATAGCACCTCAAATAGGCCTTTAATTCAAAAATTAAAATTTCCAAAAATTAAATTGAACTCCTTATATAGAAATACCCCCTTATCTGGATAAAATATAAGCAAAAAAAGTCGAAATTATCCACTTATAGGTGCCATAATATGGAGCGCAAAGACAGAGAATAACAACAAGACAACAACGTTAAGCAAAATGACACATGAAAGTGATAAATATCACAGTATGCAACAAAAATCAGCAGGCATTTGTTGAGCCTGCAGTTTTTCCTACTGAGCATTACGTTTGAACGCAACAAATGAATACAAACTAAAGTTCATCGCGTTTCGATAGTTTTTTCTTTGCAAATATTGCATGGCTTTTATAGAGTGTGTTGTATCTGTTGTTAACGTCGAAGCTAGTCTGTTTAGCTTTAAAGCACGCATATTTAGTAAAAACTATTGTTTTTTTCTTTTTTTTTCCTAATGCATACTCTTACTTTTCTTAAGAGTTTTATTTTATTTTTTCTTTTCTTTTGCTTTAGTTATGATACCTTTTTTTGGTTTGAAAGTAATGGAGATAAAATTTTTCGTTTGAATAAGTACGATTCGAGGAGTTGTATTGTGGCCCAACCAACCAACCAACCAGCCACCTTCTATTGTTATCTAATCAACTGAAAATGGGCATGAAATTGAAACGTAAGAAAAATAAAAGTTTTTTTTGCATTGTTTCATGGTGTGGCATACATATGAAAGAATGGAAAAAAATGCTTAAAAGCAATAATATTATGTATGAATAGGTTTGTTTTCTTTTTTTATTATTATTTTTAGTTTATATTATATATTGTAATATATTGTTGAGTAATTTAATGTGCTTTTCTTTTAAGATAAGAAGTTTAAAACACAGAAAAAAAGAAAGTCAAGTTATGAGCGTTAGTTATTGTATTCATAATAACTTATCAATTTGAGGTACTTTTTTGGGTTGGTTTGTGTTTGAAAACATAAATTTGATTTCTTTATTTCGATAAACCTTTACATAATACTGTAGAGGAGAATATACATATGTATGCACGCGAATCATAATCGTTGTGGGAAAGCATTATACTTGGTTAAATATTATTAAATATGCTTATAAAATATGTTTTTCTTTATCTAATATTTATATAACAAAGCCAGGCTTTAAAATTAAATTGCATCATAACTATTGTTATAAATTTATACAATGTGAAAATCTTGATTAAATAACTGACGTTAAAGGATATGCTCGATTTTATTGTAAAAAGTTTACTTCGCACTGTTTCTCTTTTATTACATACATACATACATACATAATTGGTCAATACAACTCTTCAGTCAGAATTATGACCCAGATTTTCGCACAACTTATGTTGTGTGTTAACATGAGAGGCGGGATCTACAGTTTAAAATCGATTCCGAACGACAGATTTTTGAGAAACTTTTCTCTTTTATTAACTTTGTAATTCATCTGTTCGTTAACTGGTACAATACATTTAATCCTGCGCCTAAATTTGCGTCAATACTACTGACAACTCATACAGTAAAAGACTGAGTTAGTTACCTTGGAGAGTTATAGCTTTTAATTTTCTCTGGATTCTCTAATACACAATATCGTTTTGAACAAAGCTTTGACAATCCATTTGGTGCTGCTTTTTTCTGTTTTCTCCAGATAAGGAGTCTATCATATATTTGTTCATGTCATCTTTATAGGATTTAATCATAAAACTATTCTAGTTAGTGACATATATTGTTATTGGAATGGCCAAAACATCGGTCACCATACTCATACACATGTTAAAGATAACAATGGCACAGTAATTTTTACCAGTGGGAAGTAACAGGAGGTAGTGGATCAGTAGGTTCGGTAACTATAAACTGAGCTATTTCTGGCTTGATAATGACACAAGACAAACATTTTATCATTAGGTACGAACTTTACAAAGTTAAGAGACTCCATCCTTTTTCTAACAGATCTATTTATCAGCTCCATAAACTTCCTGAACAAAGTATCTTACTACTACACCCCACAACCACAACTGTAGCCCATCACTTGTTTAGTTTAAAAACTGAAAATGAACCAAAACAAAGGAAAGAATTGAAATCGAAGCCATCACTTAGGAGATGGCCCCTATTCATGCAGCGCATTGTGTTGGAATACAGGAAAGATGGTTTATAAGAAAAAGTAAAGAGGGGATAGTGTGAGCCAATGCTTTGTAGTTCTCACTTTCTGTTTCTATTGCGGTTAATCATATATAATTAATGTCAACAATCAGATAACACCTAGAGTATTTGGTGGAATCACGCCCACGGCCTCGGCTCTTGAAGATTAGCACACTACCAACTATGTCAACGGGGTACGCTAAAATTTTCTGCTCAATTGTGTAACTTATTATGTTAATTTAGGTAATAAAACACTCTTTTGTACTTTTAATTTCATTTTCTTGTCAAGGTATTAATCCTTTGGTTAATTTTGGTTTTATTAATCAAGATTTTTGACTTGTAGCGGGTCCTAGGATGCTATCGTTCCCTAGAAACAAAGTCTTTGGTGATAGGATGTAGTGGAGAGCAGTTCATTGAATCTTGTTCGCTTTTAAGAGGTGGCACTGTTTATTCCTGTGGTCTTTATTATCGATGTTAGTTTATTTTGGGGGTGATGCGGAGAGGAGTTCAGACCCTTTAATTTTTAAAATTAAATAAAAATGGTGAAAATTATAACTTGCGGCCTCGAAACTGATTTTCTCAGGTTAGCAATCAATCTCTTTAGCCATTATAATACGTATCTTCAAGTGACTATAATCTTTTTAATGTCGATATTGAAGTCGTCGTAGTCTAGTACGTAGTGTGTTTGCTTATTAGACATGAGGCTACAGTTCAAACCCCACTAACAAAACGAAACATGATGAAGTATTTCTTCGGCGACTGTCTCTCTGCAGATTTCTGCCAAAAGTTCTGAGCGTAAATAAAATTGCCATTAAAAGTTTCCCAAAGAGCTGTCGTTCGAAGGTCATAATTCTGTTTGAAGGATGTGTATAAACGTATTCAACATGGATTTTATTTTAATGTCTTAAAGATTGTTCTTCACTCTAAGAACTTTTATTCTATTTATTTTTATTTCTGAAATATTAAGTTCAATGTTTGGACATTCAAATTCTGATTTGGCAAATGTACGTAAATCAATGGAAATAATTTTTAAGCTCATAAATTGCAAAATATTTGAATTTAAATTTATTTTATTTCTTCGTAACAAAGAAATAAATTTTCAAATTGACTACAAACACTCATCGCCAACCATCTTAGATATTTATAAAATAATTAATCATAATTCTTCTTTAGATTTTACTTTCCGCCAAAATAATAACTTCCCACACTTAAAAAAAAACAATTTAACAATGTACTCAAAAATAGTGAAAAACGTGTCATTAACTTCCTTTAAAATACAACCACTAGTTTCTATGTTTTATTCATACCGTACAACTACTGAGAATCTATCG
Source organism: Sarcophaga carnaria (assembly GCA_958299815.1). Lineage (NCBI taxonomy): Eukaryota > Metazoa > Arthropoda > Insecta > Diptera > Sarcophagidae > Sarcophaga > Sarcophaga carnaria. Next base: position 19,877,281 of record OY283153.1, on the reverse strand, counting down.
TAACATAAATGAAAGACTTAAGCAACAAACGTGACATTCAGTTTTTTCTAAAAACCCTTTTACATGGGATAGCTTCAGAAGCTTTGCTATTTTCATTATTTTTAAGTTTATTGCAAAACTAATAAATTTGTTAAAAACAAAAGAAGAAAAAAATCTTTAAATATTCCTTCATTTATTCAAAATAAATAATTTATTTCTTCTTCTTTATTTCATTATTATCAAATTAAAAAAAAAACTGAATGAGAAAATTGAATGAAAAATTAAACTGAAAATGAAAACGTGATTGTTGTCAACATTGTCAAAGTAATTACTGATTAAAACTAAAAAAAATGTTTTTTGAATTGCAAGAAATATGACACAACTGATTAAGAAAATAAAAATTTACATCTTTTTTGTTGTGATTATGAATTTATCATAATTTATTATTTGAAGATAATTTTAAATAATTAAATTTAAATTTTTAATTTATTTTACGTTTTTCACGATTTCCATTTACAATGTTTCTCTCAATAATGATCCAAATGATGCCAATGTCAGGGTCGAATATTTTGTTTTATTTCAAAAAAAAAAATGTTTTTCTTTATGTTTTAATTTTTTCTTTCATTTGAGATCACAAAGAAAACTCCATTAGTCATCGTCTAAACATAAAATTAACGAATTTTCTGGTTGCTTAACTTTTTGTAATTTATACACAGTATAATTTCGTATAAAATTTTATTTAAAAAGAGCTTATCTTAGTTAATGTTATTCTTCACTTAATACCATTATTAATGTTTAAATGTAAATCAAGTATTCCAAGGTAGTGTGAATACGTTGACAGCACATTAGTCGTGGTAGATTTGTGTCATACAATGGACTGGAAGAACTAAAGAAACTAGAGAAGTGGTTGTCTAGTACATGCATGGATAAGACTTATTGAATCCGAAGTACGTACCAAGCATTAGATCATGCCTTTTGCTTGGGAAAGTAAGTTTTAAGGCATACAACAGGCATGTATTCAACATATAGAGCTCTTGTTCCACAGTAGATGGGGATTGAAGATTTAAACAAGACTTTCAGTGCTGAGAACGTCTCTAGGAAATCCGATCAGTTGTGCCAACCGCAGAATCGGCTCTCTTTACAGCCCATGTGCAAAGAACAATTTTTAGAAAAGCACTCCTGTTTGCTACTCATTAGCCTGTTAAACAGAATGAAAGCTAAAATCTCAGGATTGTGGCTGACGATTCTGTAATCAGTAGCCTACATAGCCTTATAGACTGCCTGCCATAGTTCACAGTAAACTGGCTAAGATGTTAGAGAGCGTATGTAGAATATTTAAATCATTACAGATTGTTTATGAGAAGGCGAAATATTTTGTTTTGCATTGCGCTCACCATTAATTAATAGCAACTATAAGAATAAATAAAATTGCCATGAAAAGTTTATCAAAAATGTGTCGTTCGGAAAAGACTAAAAACTGTAGGTAATACACACGACATATATATGTGATGAACGTTTGTAATGGCCATTTATGTATGTAATTTTCTAATGTGTGAGTCTAGATTAATCTAGATGCTTGATACTGGATTGATCACTAGGTTAAGCAAGATTGGAGAAGAAAAGACCAATCATGGCTCTGGTACCTATCGGCATACACCTCTGCCATCAAGTGGGCTTGTTGTGCGCTCACCATTAAGGAATACGAACTATAATTCCTTTAAGTATTTCTTCGGCGATTCCTCTTAGCAGATTTCTGGCAAAAACTCTGAGAGTAAATAAAATTGCAATGAAAAGTTTCTCAAAAATCTGTCGTTCGGAGTCGACTTTAAACTGTAGGTCCCATCACTCATGTATAAAATTAACACAAACAACATGAGTGGTGTGAGAAGCTAGGCCGCAATGCTGACTGAAGGGTTGTAATGGCCAATTATGTATGTATGTAAGTCGCCGTTGTCTAGTAGGTAGTGTGTTGTTTTATTAGACATGAGGCCATGGTTCAAATCCCAGGTCAGCGAAACGAAAAATGAAAAAATATTTCTTCGGCGACTTTCGCTATGGGAGTAATTAAAACTGACATCAAAAGTTTTTCAAAAATTCATCGTTCAGAGACGACTTTAAACTGTAGGTCTTGCCACTCGTGTATAAAATTAACACACACAACATATGTAAGTGGCGTGAGACACTAGGTTGTAACCTTGATTGAAGGGTTGTAATGACAAATTATGTACATATGTATGTAGTCACAAATCCCACAATATTAGTATAAATCATACGATATAATTATTTATTTATTTTATTATATAATTTTTTATTTGTCTCTTGTACAAACTTTCTTAACTTCTTCCAGTCTACTGCTCTAAGAAAAGTTACGTCTGGTATAATATCGTCCTTAAAATATTGGGAACTCAAACTTAAGAATGCTAAGGAATGACAAAAAAAAGTATTCCATCGTTTCGATCTGTTCACCACATGTCCTGCATTCATTATTTTCCAAAAGTTTTAAAATACCACGAATATTTTGTATCTACTGATAAAAAGTCTTGGCTGTGCCTTATTACAAACTGAAGTAACGTCTTTTTGCAGGTCAAATTTGTGGAAAATTAACAACTAAAAATTACTGCTGCCATACACATAAGTATGTATAGTTTTTCGTAAAGTTAAGAAGAAAAATCCAGTAAATCTTTATAACAGAAATTATTGCTTAAATGTTTTTTGTTTAATTTTTAAACTCACATATGCATTCATATTTCTATGAAATTGCTCTACAATGTTTGCAAAAAAAAAAAAAAAAAATAGAAGAAAAACAAAATCAAGTTTTTCTTACGAAAAACAATCAACGGAAGTCTTTCATAAATCCGTCTCTGAAAAATGTACGTTAATGACACAGATCACTTAAATGAACAGCAAAAATTAAAAATAATTTTAATGATTTTACTAAAGTGTTGGAAAAACATAATCTGCACACAAACAAAAAATGAAAAAAAAATCACAATTAAGGAAAAAAAATATTTTTTTTTATGAATGACACTTATTTCAAGCGTAACAGAAGAAAAAGCCGAATCATTTCTATATTATTTGTGGTTGTTTTTGTTTTACAAAGACTTTCAAGCATTTGAAGCAATAGTAAATGAATGAATTCCATTTATTTACGCCTACAGTAATCCAATTTATTTTAATGTTTTTTATTTTATTTTATTTTATTTTATTTAAATTCCCCCTTTCTACTGTGTTTTCTACTGTCTTGTAAGTTATTTTATTACAACAACGATGTAGTTTTTGTGAAAAACTATTAAAAATATAAATAAAATGGCTTTTAATTTATTTATTTTTTATATATTTTTTTTATATATATATTTAATAATAAAAACATTTAAAATGTTATTTTATATTCGTTTTCGTCGTTGTTTAATTTTAATAGTGCCACTAAAACGAAAGCTGTCAGTGGTGATAGTGTTTGATTAAAGGGGATATAAACCAAGTCATTCGTTCGATATATTGTATAGAAAAAGTGTTGAGGTTTTAATTAAAAATGTAAATCAATTGAATATTAAAATGATTGTAAATTATTTATTATAAATGGATCACACGTAAGTGGGCTATTGGCAAATAACGGTTGTTGTAAAGAATTAAAAATAATTTTGCGTTGAAATAATATTTGTGTGTTAAAACTTTTATAAAAGCCATTCGAGATAATTTGCTGACCAATTTGAAAAGCGATTGATTTTATTGATATAAATATTATGTTATCGATTTGCTACAAACTTGGCAAAGTGCTGAGTATACTGAAGAGTCTATCTGAACCTAGATTAACTTTATTTTGTCCTATTTCACAGGATGACTCAAAAATATTCTGATTCCAAAAAATTTGATTTAACAGTTTGCGTGATAACGGCCACTTGGTTTAAGCCAACATCTGTCAAATTAGTTGTCATTTATTCAGTCACATACATTATTACGACCTAGCTTCTCGCACCACTTATGTTATGTGTGTTAATTTTGTACATGAGTTTAAAGTCGACTCCGAACGAAAAATTGTTTTTGAAAAACTTTTCATGGCAATTTTATTTACTTTCAGTGTTTTTGCCAGAAATCTGTGATTTCTTCATCGAAGAAATATTTTTTCAAATTTCGTTTTATTGGAGATGTCTGATATGGGCTTTGAACCGTGGCCTTACGAATAATAAGCCAGCATACTAAACTATTTACTTACTAGAAACGGCGACTTCGTGTCATTTATTCTGTCTGTTATTCTATAACAACGATGTGTATGTATATGCTGAATGTACTCGGAAACAGTTCGCAACGTATCCTAGTTTACTTTCTAAAATTATCTTTAGTGATGAGACCAATTTCTAGATGAATGGATACAAGAACAAACAAAACTGCTGCATTTGGGAAAATACCAATCCTAATGAGATCCAAGAACATTCAATGGATTTCGAAAAAGTTACTGTTTGTTGTGGATTTTGTGCTGGCGGCGACATCCGGCCATATTTCGTTGAGAACAACGTTGACTGAACCATCACTATCAACGTGGAGCACTATAGGTCGATGGTTACCAACTTTTTTTGACTGAAGTGAATGATTTGGCCAGCAACAGCTCAACGCTACGTATCATACAGCTCATGCCACATTGAATACTCTGTATAAGTGATTTGAGGGCAGAGTCAACTTATGAAGAGGTGATGTAAACTGGCCGACGGAGTTTTCTTGTGCGGTATTCTTAACTGGGATTTTGACAGCATAACACTAACAGCATCCAAGAAAACCAATTATCGGCTGTTCTTCTAGTTACTGTATCACCCAGATTTGAATGATAACGTAAGCTTGGATGAAAATTTTAGAAGTACCAGCTGGTAGGGTATCTTTGTTAGGATATTGCTTCTAAATAAACATGCAAATGGCGTTTCAAAATCTCTATAAATAAATCTGGATCTGCCCATCACAAGATACATGACGTTAAACTTTACTGAATAAAAAATAGTGACTTATGTTGGGTTAAAATTAAATAAAAGAAAGTAACGTAAAATTATAAGCAAAAAAGATTCTGAGGGATGACACAAAAGTAAAAAACAGGCAAAGAAGAAGTATAGGCTACAGAGAAACTCTTAGTCTGAAATCCTTTAAGAAGCTGACTTTTCAAGACCAATAATTCCGAGTCTTCGCTTCTGCTTACCAGGTCAGTGATACAGAATATGCTACACAGAGTCAGACCTCCCCACATTGCAACAAACCCTGCGGAAAGGAGGGCTATGTATCTAGGGCATGACTTACAAGCTGGTGTTTGTCCTTTAAATACAATCCATAGGTAAAAACACTGTTAAGATTCTAATAGATTGCAAGGCACATTTTAGTCTGGAATGGTCGAACCTGGATAATAATAGCTAAGAAATTCTCCCCTACTCTGTTGTATTCCACGTCTTAATACTCTATTGAGTAAAGTAATATAGAAGTGCCTAAGATGAGACCTAACTGATGATTCTACCGAAGCATGTACATGCCGCCTGGCCGTTTCTTGCCAGCTCTTTGGCAATTTAATTGCTCGGGAAGCTATTGAAAATATTTGTAAGGGCATCCTCGAGTTGACATAACACACAATCAATGCTTTTAAGAGCAACTGGTCTTTACGCTGGTGATCTCAGACTGGAATACACTACTATCCAGAGTGAGGATATAGGACAGTAGACTTCCGCACCAGTATGATAAGTGGAAGCATAAATACAAACAATTCGTTTTATTATGGAATTCCAAAGAAAAATTTTTTTGTTTTCAAAATTTATTTTATTTTCCAACCTTACGCTCAAACATCTGCTAACTGCAGACAGATGTTTCTAATTAAAAGAAAGAAAAAAAACATTTTTTGTTATAAAATTAATGCAAATGCTTAGAAATATTCTTTTGTTCTTGCTACTAATCATTTTTAGAAAATCTTAATGGCATATTTTAGTGTTTTTCATTCGAGCTATTTTGCATAATATGGCAACCATTTTGTCTAATGATTGTTATGAACGGCAATATAAAATTTACTTAAATACTATGATTATAAATAATTCGTTTGTTGTTGTTGCCGTCAAATTTGTGAATCATTGTCAATGTCAAATAGTTGATGTCAATTTCAATAGCGAATGGAAAATAGCGAATGGAAATAAATTGAAATTTGAATTCTTTTTACAAAGACTGATTAAAGCAAATTACGCTTTTAGAAATAAACAAAAGCATTAACAAGATATTTCTAATTAGATAACACTAAATGTTATTTATGGCCATATTTCTAACTATAATACGTAGTTTTATAAAACAGTTTTTTTTGTGTGTTTCAGAATATTTCTATGAATTTGGGTTAATTTGTGTTTGTTTAAAATAAAATTGCAATTAGTTTTGTTCAACACACTCGGCATTAACGCCCATTATAAAAACCAAAATTAAAGCAATAGAAATACGAAATACGAAGAAAAAAATTAATTCCTATTAAATCAATCCAATAATAATAATAACAACGCCAGGGAAACAAAAAAAATAATTCCATTTTGCTTTAGTTTGTACAATTTAATGATTAAAAAGTTTAAATTCACAAACTAAGAATGGTTTTGTAAACGCTAAAAGGCAAAGACTTCTTTTAGTTGAAAGAGCGATGGTTGGTGGTGGTACACACAGCATTATGCCAATTATTACAGGCTGGCCAATGACCAAATTTGGGTCGTGGTTCCGATTTAATTATTTTTTTTGTAACTTCCAATGCCTGCGAAAAAAAAACACTTTTAAAACGAATGGGTGTTATTTATTGTTATTTATGATTTGAAATTATTCTGAGAATTAATATTTTTTTAAATTTATTTAGTTCTTGCCATTTTTTTATAAGGGAATATAATGGCAAAAACTACAAAAATGGAAAATAATTCTTAAATAATATTTGCAGTATCAATGTAAAACTGATTTTTAATTAAAACAAAGTTAAGTTTTATATTTTCAAAATAAATTCAGTGCAGCCAAATTTGTCAAATATTTTCAATAGAATTTTTTTCTTTTAAACTGAAACTTAAGAAATTCTCAACAATTTAAAATCCTATAAAATAATTTTCTTGTGGAAATAGACCAGCATTTAATTTCAAGATTGTTTCTTAAGTCTTTTGATCTGGCAGTATCAATAGTTTACCAATTTCAATTTCCATGTAGTCGCTGTAGTCTAGTAGGTAATGTCTTGGCTTATTAGACATGAGGCTGCGGTTCAAACCTCAGGTCAGACATCTGCAACAAAACGAAGCAGCAGATATCAGCGGAGCGTAAATAAAATTGTGTTGAAAAGTGTCTAAAAAATTTGTCGTTCGGAGTAGACTTTAAACTGTAGGTCCCGTCATTCGTGTATGAAATTAACACCCTCAACATAAGTGGTGTGAGAGGGTAGGTCGCAATTCTGACTGAATGGTTGTAATAACTAATTATGTATATATGTGTAAGACATCATTGAAATTGTTTATTCTTTTGAAAGACCTATAGGTGACATTACGTGCGGAATGCGCACCACTCAAATGTCCACTATGGCTTCTCCGGGTGGAGATATGTATAATTCATCATGCCACTGCCACATAAACCTGGCTGAATATGGCTGATGCTATAGGTTATGCTGGCTTTTAGAAATGCTGTGGTTTGTGCCTTATTCACATATAACAGCGAATAAGACAAGAAAAAGTCTAACGGGGTCACATCCCCCGGTTTCTGCGGCCAGTTCACATGACCATACCTTCAAATCATTCGTGCGGTTTATTCAATGTGGCACGTAGCACTGTACTATTGAAAACACATATCATTGGTTCCAGATCATCCAATTTAGGCCCAAAGAATTTGGTAACCATCAACCTATAATGCTCACTGTGGACAGTGATAGCCTGGCCAATGCCGTTCTCAAAGAAAATTTGGCTGATGACGACGTCTACCTCAAAATCCTGATCTTTCTGGTATACATTGGACGCTTTTGGATCTCATGTGGTTTAGTATTGTTCCGAATTCAATATTTTTGTTTGTTTGAGTATCCACTCATCCAGAAATGGATCTTACTTAGGTTCGTTGCCAACAACTTCAGAGCCTATTCAGCGAATACATCTATGGTTGTCCATGGTGTTTTGCTAAAACAGACAGAATAATTGACAACTAATTTGATAGATGCCTTTGTGTTAAGAATGCCCGTTGGAAGACTCTATATTTGGCATATAATTGGAGACAAAATTAGTAGTGTGAGTTAGTTTTAAGTCTCTATTGAAACATTGCCATATCGGACACGATTTACAACATGCCCATATCCCTTTGAACCAGTCCGTTTATAGACATCAGTGCAGAAGGAAACCACGACGAATATCAACTGATGAAAATGTTCAATTGTAAATGAAACACTAGAACTCTTCCACAACCGTAAAAGTTAACACAAATGTACAAGAAGTTCTCAAAATATTTCCTTTTTATAACAATAGATTGAATGTCTGTTTATTACATTAAACGTTGCCTTCAATTATCCGGTAGTGGACAATTATTGTGCAGCAATTTTGACATTTCGAAGTCTCCGTAGTCTAATATATAGTATGTTGCCTCATTAGACGTGATTCCGAGGCTCAAACCCCAGGTCAGACATTTCCAACATAAGGAATAAACAAATATTTCTTCGGCGACTTTCTGTCAACAGATTTCTGGCAAAATCTCTGAGAGTTAATAAAATTGCCATGAAAAGTTTCTCAAAAATCTGTTGTTCAGACTGAAGGGTTGTAATGACCAATTATATACATATGTACATACATATGTATGTAATTTTGACATACTTTATATGGAATCTAACAATGGCTGTAATCCTCTATAACTGGAATTGTGATTTGAAACATCTTTTATGAAAAAGTCCTTAGGGATCCTTTCAATAGATTTACAGGCTCAACTGGTGTGTGGTATTTGGAACCGTTCAATTATTCGATTGCGAACAGAAGAATCAGTAATCTTCGCGTGGTATATTGCTGCAATAATTTTAAGTATGGGATTAGCATCGTTCTTGATGAAGTAATGCACAAAGATGTCATTGACCTATATATAGCAATGAATATTGCATCTTTCTGGATATAAAGAAAGCTCTTAAACTAAATAATTTTCTTCTAATATGGGTCATAACTAGACATCGGCACAAAGAGAACATGATAAAAATGTCAGTGTATTTGCGAAAGGCATGTGTTAACCCAGAGGAAAATTGTTAGTAATATTTTCAAGTCTACTTAATAACACAATAATATGTATATGTGAGCTGAAAATATAGAAAATTTGTACTGCACTAAATCCCTAAAGACACTGTATTCAACTTGGCAAGTATTCTTCAAAAAATCGAATTAATTTCTCATTGATATTAGTGAATCCTACTATAATATTTCTTTGGGTGTATAATTGAAATCTGAAAAAAGCCACATAAACCTTCTTATTTAGAAGCTGACAAGCAACTGAATGCATTTTTACGCTCCTTTTAACGAACATTGTTGATGTTCGTGTCCTATGTGTGTAAAAAGCTGAAAATGTTCTTCCCCTGAGGGACATTGGTGCCAACGTCTGGTCATAACCTTCAAACTTTTCTTGTTTGTTATCAGGTAATATTTTTATATCCATTCAACACCGGAAAGTATTTAATATAGAAGGCGGAAAAAAGGAAGTTATATGGTTAATTGCTGTTAAATTACCATTATTATGCTGTTCAACTGATTCAATTTAAGAACAAACAAATTTATTTGCACTTTAAAAAAATATTAAAACAGATTTAATTGTTAATTATAATGTATGTTGACTGGCATTGACCACTAAATGCAAAGGTTGTGCTCAAAAAATCTGAAATAAAAATGAATGGAAATAAAATTTGTGTTGTTTTTTTAGTAATCAATGTCAGCATTTTTTTATTGTATTTATTTAATTTAATTTTGCCTTAACACATGTTAGTACGTCTGAAAAGTTTTATTTCATTCAATAAACAATTGTACTCCTATTTATCTTATTTGATTTGTTTGTATTTTTTTTAAACTTTAAATATAGTCTTTGAATATTGAATTTTTTCTAATATTTTACATGTTTTTTGTTTTGTTGTTAAAGTTGTTTTTAATTGTTTATTATTTTTATTCGTTTTGCTGACGCCTTTGTGTCTGGCTAGAAAAAGCCATTTAATACACAAACTAACAATTGTTAGAAAAAAATATGCCGGCAACATGTTAATTTTTTGTTTATTTTTAAATTTACGTTTATTACGCAAAACAACAAAAGATGCCAGCGATAAAATTAATATTTTTCATAATAAATTTTGAAATTGTCGTTAATCAGTTAGGAACGTCATCAGTAAAGACTCGTTTTTTCTTATTTATAAGCAAACATTAAACTTACCACCCGAGGCATGCGACTTTTTTGATTTGTATGAAAATAACTCACCTGTAAGAAAAAGAAAACAATGAAATAATAAAATAAAATGTAAACAAGAAAAATTGAAAATAATACATAAAATAATAAATAAAGAAAATTAATTGTTTATAATCTATAAATCATTTTTTTTCTTATTTTTGTTTTTATTTTTGTTTAACAAATTGGCATTACATTACGTAATTGACCCTTTTGTCAGGATTAAGCGAAAGCTACTTACGCCAGCCAGGGTGGCAGAGAGTATAATTTAACGTCTCCTTCAAATGCCATAGTTTTGGAAATTCTTCAGAACAATAAGTTGATATCTGAGTATTTACTAGTAAACTGCTGAGGGTTGCTTAAAAGCATGTCTCTCTCGTATTTTTAATATCTCTTGAGTGTATTTCAGTTTAATAAATCAAATTTACATACATAATTGGCCATCACAAACCTTTAGCTAGGATTATGATCTAGTTTATGTTGTGTGTGTTAATTTTATACACGATTGGCGGAACCTACAATTTAAAGTCGATTTCGAACGACAGATTTTTAAGAAACTTTTCAAAGGCCATTTTATTTACTCACGAGTTTTTGCCAGAAATCTGCTGAGAGGAAGTCGCTGAAGTAACATCTTTTCTTATTCCTTTTGGAGATGTCTGACATGAATCAAATTTATTTCAGTTAATCAGGTGATTGGTGTACAGTATAAGGTACTACGATAACTACGGTTGTCATTTGATGTTGCTTACAACAACTTCCTTTAAAGAAATATGTATTGAGTGTAGTGGTCCTACCCTTTCTTAAGAGATGGCAATGATATATGTGCTGCAGCGAATGTTAATCGAACGAAGCATGTCATTTCTACTCTTTAGTTAGGATTACGGCCATGCTTATCACAGTACTCATATTTTGTCCGCGCCTAGAGGTACCTATAGTGGTAATCACCAAATTTAAAATGCATAAACAATCGCTTTTTGAAATCAAAGGAATATAATCAGAGGATAAGCTTCGGAGAGATATGAAAGTCCTTCGCCTGCTTCATTTTTAGTTAAGGAAGTAAACCAAAACCTGCCCGAAATGAGGCTTTGTTGTCTATATTTTCGAAGCAAACAAAAAAAAACTTGTTTACACATTTTCTTTCACGCTCCAAAATGATTTAAAAGTTATTAAAGACACAGTGCAGCCCTTGCGCTGACCAACTTCTCCCTCCTTGGTTCGGAGGAACTTGGTCAGTACTGAGACTGCGTTCACTTGTGGCGTCACAACGGGCCTCTATGTGCGCTCAAGTGAGCTTTTGGTATGAAAGTTATCACCCTAATCTAATCTATTAAAGACACAAACCTTATATATACGGTATCTGTTGAGAATCTAGTATTTGTGCAAAATGTAAGGGCCATCCCCTAAGTGTTGGTTGCTAATGAAAAAAAAAAATATTGCGGCGCCTTTTAAAAATTATTTGATAAACAGTGGATGGGAAGTTGTACTTCAACCTTTTATAGCTTCTTCTAATTACCATTCGTTTCGTTCGATGCAGAACGTTCTCACTGGCATGGACTTCACTTTAAAACAAAGTATCAAAGTATAGACGTAGTGTGTCGACTTATTAGACGTAAAGCAGCGGTTCAAACCTCAGGTGGGACTTCAAAGCAAAAATATGAAAAAATATTTTTTAGGCGACTGTTTCTCCGCAGATTTCTAGCAAAATCTCTGAGAGTAAATAAAATTGCCAGGAAAAGTTTCTCAAAAAAATTTTTCGTTCGAAGTCGACTTTAAAACGTGGGTCCTGCGACTCATGTATAAAATTAACACAGACAACATAAGTGCTGTGAGAAGCTAGGTCGTGATCCTGCCTGAAGGGTTGTAATGATCAGCTACGTATACATGTGCAATGGAATCATATGCGATATTTTAATTACACGATGAATATTGAGAGTTTGTGTCTTAATTCTTTTGTTTTTTTATTTAGAATTTTAAAATTTACAGAAAAGGAACTTGAAACAGTTCATGCACCTGTAGTAAGAGTAAATATAAATAATATTTAAATTAATTAATTTATGGCATGAGTCATAGCTGAAGGAACCCGTTTCCTTTTTGTTTTCTTGAGATTTTTGTAAAACAAGCGTTTTCATTAGAATATTGCTGTTCTTATAGTATATTTCGTTACAACAACTACTACTAATGCATATAATATTTGCCAAATTTTTAAAATAATTAAAAAAAATATATATTTTAATTGATTTTACTTTACGTTGCAAAGTTTCGGTGCAGAATATTTGAAGGTTGCTTAGTAGGTGAGTGTAAATGTCTGTACGCTTAGTATCTACATGTTTCCAATTTTCAAATTTTCAATTTCGTTAATTTATTTACTGTTTAGTTTTATTTTATTTTTTGTTTTTGTTTTTGTTTTTGTGTTCCTATAGAGACAAATAATTTAATTACTACAGTTGAGTTGAGTAATGAATGAAATGTTTTTTTAGGCATGAACAACAAAATTAATTAAAACACAGACTTGGGCAAACTTGTTGAAAAAATTTGAACAAAAAAAAAAAAAGAAAAAATTCTAACTGACAGCCAAATAAAAGTTCTTATTAGCATGGATTCTAACATTGACACAAAGAGAATGCTTTAGTAAGACGTTGAACTCTGTCCATTGTTGTAGGGGTAAATGGCAAGTAAAAGGTCTTGATCAAATTTTTAAGATTTTGCTTAAAAAAATTTGTCAAACTATGGAAGCTTTTTGTGGTTGTCGTAGTATTTAATGTAAGATATTTGGATGTCACTTTTAAATTAATGAGTAGCGGTATCTATAGAAGTCGTGTAGTTTAGTAGACAGTGTGCTGGCTTATTAGACTAGAGCCTGTGTTTCAAACTCCAGTTTAAACAACTTGAACAAGACGTGAACTCTGAGGGCAAAAGTTATTGTCACAAGTCTACAATAAACTATAGGTATCGCCTCTCATATATTATATAAAAACACAACATGGAAGTTGTAAGAAGCTAGATTGTAATCCTGACTGAAGGGTTGTAATGACCCCAATTAAGTAAGTAAGTAAGCGGGGTCTATAGTGTAATGTCAACTCCGTATAACAGGTTTGAGTAGATTTTTCTTTTCATTAGTTAGTTACCCTCAGACGTATTGCCAGCGCTCGGCGCTTTAATATAGAAAACCTATGATTAATCTTCTAGAATATCGCTCAGATATTTAAGATTTAATAAATGCTGATTAAAGCTGGAAACTGATTCAGCCTTTTTCAACATTGCATTTGCTCCTGCGTATATAAAACAAAAGACTTAAGACACAAACCTTAACTTTACCACCATTTGTTATACCCAATAAGCAGACGTCGGCATCAAAGTCCCCCAGGGGAAGAACGGCTTCTTACACACAAACATCAACAATGTTCGTTAAAAAGAGCGTTAAAATGCATTCAGTTGCTTGTCAGCTTCTAAAGAAGAAGGTTCGTGATGATTTTTTCAGACTTCAATTATACACCCAAAGAAATATTATAGATTATATTATAGATTCACTAATATCAATGAGAAATGATTTCGATTTTTGGAAGAATACTTGCCAAGTTCAATACAGTGTCTTTAGGGATTTAGCGCAGTACAATTTTTCTATATTTTCCGCTCACATATACATATTATTGGGTTAATAGTAGACTTGAAAATATTACTAACAATTTTCCTTTGGGTTAACACATGCCTCTCACAAATACACACATTTTTTAACATGTTCTCTTTGTGCCGACGTCTGCCAATAAGTTAGAAAAACAATAGCAATAATAGAAGCGAACTCGGATTTGTGTATTTTTCTTAAAGAAAGTTTTAAAAAACAATAAGGGACACATTTAAGAAGAATCTTTAGAACAATTACTTGCTCTTCGAGCTGCTGGAAGAAAAATCATTGAAAAGAATATTTTTTTCCAAATTTCAATAGAGTTGCCTAAAAGCATTTCTCTTTCTCAATTTTTTTAAATATCTCTTGAATTTTTTGCAGTTTAAAGAATCAAATTTATTTCAGTAATAAGGTAATTGGCCTACTGTATTAGGTACTAGTATGATATGATTGCCATCTGTAGTTACTTAAACCAACTCCCTACATGAATATGTATTCAGTGTAGTGGTCAGGAACTTTAATCACAAAAGCCTACATTTTTTGAGGAGATGGCAATGATGTATGGATTGCAGCAAAAGACTTAAGACAACAACTTAACAATTAACTTTTTAATTTTAATTCTGTTAATTTGATTTGGTTTGTTTTATTTTACGTGCCAAATAATGCACATTTCCGTAAGGCTTTCGAAAACAAGTAATTTTAACTTAAACGTCAATATTTATTTCTTTTTTTTTAATTTTAATTATAAAAAATATATATTTTTTATTATTAAATTTTAAACATTTAAAGTCAATGTACTCGCAAATGTAGGTTTACGCCTTTTATATGCAAATCAATTGACATTCAGACATAATTAAGTTTAGATCATTTTGCTTGTTTTTTTGTTTATTTTAAACTTAAACTCCTCTACTAGTAAGCCTTAAAAAATATCATTCAAGTCATGAAATTAAAAAAGAAAATTAAAATAATAAAAAAATAATATCTTCTTAATTATTGTCTTTATTATTACTATGATAAAATTATTGCATATTAAAAAAAAAAACAAAATAAAAATGAAAACTTATCGCCTTATTTTTGCGCTCTATTAACATACAAGAAAACAAGTTTATTTTGGTGAAAAGTAAAATCAAAAAACAAAAAAAAAAATAATTGTTGTCACTGCAATAATAATTTTTAGATTTTCATCACTTTGTTTACTTGCAACACGTGTCTTTGAAAACCATTTTTTTTACCATTTTCAAATTGCAACAAAATGTTGCTGTCAATTTTTGTGTCATGCTTGAATTAAAACATTTATTAAGTTTTACTTTTAAAGCAAAAATTGTTGTTGTTTTTGTTATTGAGCTTTGCTTAAGGAATACATTTTAAAAAAGTATGACTTTGTTGCTTTGAAACAAGTGAATTATTTCGTTTTTTTTTTGTTATTTTAAAATGTATTTTTAAAAGGAAAACAAATTTGATAGACTAAAACACGGAAAGACATGGAAATAGTTGTACTTAAGTGGATAAAAATTTTTGTACATAAGGTTCGGCAGTGTGAATATGGGATTGAATGAAATAAAAGCAATTTAATAACTTTAAAATCCATTTGTGGTAACAAAATGCGTAGAAAGTAAAAAAATTGTTTTTTTTTTGATTTACTAGAGCATCCTTGTAAAAATAATTTTTCTTTACTAATTTCCACACTGTGGATCAGGTACAATATAACAACGAGTAGTTTACATACGTACATTCACTATTGTTCGTTACAACCCTTTTGCCAGGATTTAGGTTGTAATCCTTCTTCTTCTGTTTCTCACATCACTTATGTTCTGTGTGATAATTTTGTACATGAGTGGCGGGACCTACATTTTAATGCCGTTTTGTTGGAGATATTTGCCCTCTGATTGGATTGTGGTGTTAGTCCACAGCACAGTGTTCACACATACAGTGGACAGCAAAAGTCTTAGTACGGCAATATATTTTTAGCCAAAAGTTTGTATAAAAATTTATAGTTTATATATTTATTTTATTAATTTATTTCTGTTTTATTATAAGACAAATAATTTTTTAATGTTTTTCATAAACCAAGAGAAAAATTAGGAAAAGTTTCAGATGACTCCATAGGTATCCCCCATGGAGAACCCTGAAAAAATTTAAAATTCAAAACCCTAATATATGAAAATGTTATCACTTGTATTTAGTAGAATATCCCTTAAGGTCAAGCACTCCATTCATCCTAGTTGGAATTGGATGTACAAGATTTGTTTAGTGTTTTCTGGTGGCACCATGAGCAAGTTTTTCGGTTGACTTTTGTTTGAGGTTTAGCGATTACGTAACCGTTCTTTCAAATGATCTCCTAAATAATCGCTTGAAGCCATATCGGGACTTTGTACAAGAGTATTAAGCCTGTGGGGACTCTTTTTTGTCAAAATATATTGGAGTACTAAGACTTTTACTGTCCACTGTATGTTTCAAATATTAGCACCTAGTCTTTTATCATTATTTTTTGAATAGAGAATGTAGAGTAAACAACCTTTCAGTTAGGATTACAACCTAGTCTCGCGCGTAACCTACAGTTTAAAGTCGACTCCGACGGACAGATTTTTGAGAAACTTTTTCATGGCAATTTTATTTACTCACAGAGTTTTTGCCATAAATCTGCTGAGAGGAAGTCGCCGAAGAAATATTTTTTCATACTTCGTTTTTGCTGGAGATTGTTTGACATGCTGTTTGAGCTGTGGCCTCTTGTCTAATAAACCGACAGAGCTGAGGTTGACATTATGAGGGTATCCTATACAGGTTATGCAATACATCAAAAAAAAGTTAGTATAATTGAAATTTATTAATAATTTTGTTAAACTTTGCCGCTGGTAATAGTCAAACATAATATTATGATTGAATTTCAAATATAAACAGTTATTAAAATTTTATAGCTTCGTATGCCATAAACATGAAAATCTGATTAATTACGGTGTCTGTTGAGATCCATAAAATATTTTTTTATGACAATATTAACACAAGTAATTACACTTTTAATGGCGATTTTCAAAAGTAAAAGTTGTTTTGTTTCATTATTTTTATATAAAACAATTATCATAAACATCAAATTAATATTTAAAAAAAAATTATGGTTTTAGGAAACCCTTTAGCAATAAACAATATTTACTAATTAGTGACTGGCTTACTGCAAGTTTTATGTTGCTTCGTTTATAAATTAAATCATTAAATGAAATGTGTAAATTGTTATTATAATTAATTGTTAAAAACAATTTGCATATTGGCTATAAATTTCGAAAAACCAATTTAGTTTACATGTTCTATGCCTCCAATTTATATTCAATAGATACGAAATTTGTATAAAAGAATCAAAATATGTAAATCTTGTTAAATTAACTGCGTTTGGTTACCAATTAAAAACATAAATACGTTAAAATTCTTGGCAAAAATCGAAAATATTGCGTAGCCATAACGTAAACATTTACTCTTACTTTGTTTGCAACATTTTAAATGCTTTGTGCCACCCTATCATTTGAAGTGTAATTATTGTTTACGTTTGCATATATGTACATATACATCTATGGTCCACTCAACCACGTAACAAGTAATGGTTAAGCAACATTTGGCAAATAATTTGTGACCAGAGGTGTTTTGCATAAATGAAATTAATAATTGACAATCATTCTGTGATTATAGTCTATGTAAACCCCATCACTATTAAGCAAAAAAAAAATCAATATCCTGTTCTTAATGGCATTCAAAAGTTTTTTATGGAAATTATTTTTAAATCAACTGTTAGAGAAGGTCTCCTACCATTAAATTGTAATCTATACTAGTGCCTACTAATGATGAAATACTTCTCGTATCGTGAAGCTGCCGTAGCCTAGTAGGCGGTATGTTGGCTTATTAGACGTAAGGCCGCAATTCACAACCAGGTCAGACATCAAAGACCAACAAAACGAAATATGAAAAAAATATTTCTTTTGTGACTTCCGCCCCAGCAGATTTCTGAGAGTAAATGAAATTGTAATGAAAAGTTTCTTAAAAATATCTCGTTAGGTGTCGACTTTAAACTGTAGGCCCCGCCACTCATGTATAAAAATTAACACACACAACATAAGTGATGTGAGAAGCTGGGTTGTAATCCTGACTGAAGTGTTGTAATGATTAATTATGTATGTATGTATGAATAAACAAAAACATCATATTTGGGATGAAACCAATCCACATAAGATCCAAGAGCGCCCAATGCATTCCGAAAAAATCATTATTTGGTAAGGATTTATTATTGGTGTTGAAGTCCCCGTAGTCTAGTAGGTAGTGTGTTGGCTTATTAGGCGTAAAGCCAGGGTTCGAGCCCCAGGCCAGATATCAAGACAAAATACAAAAAGTATTTCTTCGGCGACTTCTTCTCAGCAGATTTCTGGCAAAAAAAACTCTGAGTTTAAATAAAATTGCCATGAAAAAGTTTAAAATTAACACACACAACATAAGTGGTGTGAGAAACTAGGGCGTTGTACAATGGGTCAATTCGACCTCCGGGTACTGTACTTGTCTTAATTGACAAGTACACGTCCTCTAACCTAACCTAACCTATTGCCAACGTGACCGATGCATCTTTTTTGAGCACTACGTTGATCAGGCCATCATTGTCAAGGGCGTGCACTAGAGTTCGATGATTATCAACGTCTTATTGGTCTGCACAGCAATGACGTGTGGTTTCAATACGATGGTGTTCTTGATGCGACACAGCTGATGCCATATTAGATATTCTGCACGATCAGTTTAAAAGCTCACATAAGGTTAATGTGAACTTTTTAAGTTGTTAACCCTTAAGTTAAGTTGACCCCTTCCTTCTGGGGTTTTCGCAATTCACAGGCATATACGAATAAGTCACAAACCACAACGCTGCTTAAAGCCAACATAACCCATGGAATCGTTCAAATTTATAGGCCTGAGTCATGGAATTACCAATGCGCTCCATTCAAAAAATCATGACGGAGATTGAAACGATGTTATAGTATTCTTACACTTGAAACCTTGGTCCACAAATATTACGCTTAATAAAAAATTATCAGGGACTGATGATTAGACTCCAAAAAATTTAATAACTGTTGCCAGCATAATTTAAAATTCATTCCATCAGAACTTAATCTAGCAAGGCTACTTAGAATTTTGCAATTTAAGCGTAAATCACTCATTTCATTACAACTTTTTTTTTGTTACAAAAATTTTTAAAAATCAATTTATTTTCTTAAGCAAAACCTAAAAGTTTAATGATTTGTAACACTGGCTGTAACACTATTGTAACAGAAATAGGGACAAATTTAATTTTATGCAAAATACAATACAACATGGAAATTATAGTGAATTAAAACTGTTCTAATGATGTTGTAATACCGGCTACAAGTGGATTAAGAACATGACTTAAGAAGAAAAAAAAAGAAAAGAAAAGAAAAAACGTTTCTTTATGCAGCCAAAAATAAAACATGGCACGTACAACAGAGTTGTAGCCAAAACAGCTTGAAACATTTTTTCTTTTTAGCAATTGTGTAACTAAAACCCTTTTGGTTAAAAAATTTACAAGAAAAACAAGATAAGTTCTTTAACAAGTTCTTTATTGTTCTGTGAAACAAAAAAAATTACCAAAAAGTGTTGTGTTGTGTTGCTTGTTGCCAAAAGAGAGCGAAAAACTATTCATTTTATTTACTGTACTTTACGTACATATTTGTTTTTCATTGAGTTTTAGCCAACGGATTAGCCGTTAGCTAATAAAGCGTTTGTTTGTTTGACTTAAAGCCACACACAACAAAAACAATACTCTTTTCGAATTTAGTATCATGTTCAAAAACGTAAACGTACTTACAAATCGGGGTTAAATTTATAAATCAAATCAACGTGCTTAGTTCATCAACGAACGTTGAAAAAACAGAAACATTTTTGCCCAAAAAAAAAAAAAAAAAACACAAGAAAAAAACAAAAAATGCTGCAAGATTTTCTTGTATTTTTCTATAAAAAGCAATAGAAAAACGTTTTTGAAGCAAAACAAATAAATAAAAGAACTGTTTAAAGATTAACAACATTTTTTGGTGTTGAAAAATGAAGAAATAGAAAAATTTTTTTGAATGAAAAATGTTTTAAAGAATGGTAGAACGAAAATGATTACAACGGCAATTTGGTATGCTACACATGGATATTGTTGTTTGAAAATAATAAAAAAAAACGTTTCACCAGAAGCATTTTTTTGTTACAAAGGCATTATGCTGCGAGCAATCCAATAAAACTAGGATATCCTATGTGAGTATAAGACAAACTTGTACTGATATCGAGAGGCTACTCTCTAGCATTGGATATCATACCTGAAAGTGCATTGAGAAGTTTTCATGAAGATGATCTATCTTCTACACATGGCTTGTGTCTTTAATAACTTGTATGACATTTTGGTTAATAAATATCCGTTATTTGTTCTTAATCAGTTATTTTTTTGCTTTGAAAAGATAGAATTTAGTATCAACAAGCATAATTTAGAGGAAGTTTACATGATTAATTTGCAAAACAGTGAAGTTGAATCACATCAATTGCCTAGCAAAGCTTGGCCTGAATATGTTCCAACGATTTCAAAGTGAGGGAGATATTAGCAAAAGATCATTCATGCCGGCCGGGAATATGCGAAGATAATGAATTGGAGACAATAAAGACCATCGTCAATTCAAGAAGAACTTGTAAAGTCATGGCGAACCTCTCGAGGAGGAATTTAAAAGCTTTTGCTGGTTAGATTGTGACAAAAACACCCAAGGCATGGACTTTATAATATAATTCTGCATATCCAAACTTTTTTTCTACGCCGTAAAAGGAAGTAATTTTTGCAACGAATCATTATTCACAATGGAAAATGGTTCTAAAATATCGAAAAGAATGACATTGTACACGAAGCTTGGCTAAACAATGGATGGAACGACAAATATGATTATCCATGACGCTCAGATAATTCTCTGTATGGGAACAAAATTTACTGGCTTAAAGGTAGCATTGGCTCTTTAAGGCGCAATACTCCAGTTTGGAAACGAAGTCAGTCAAATATATTGTTTGGGAAGTTCTGTTTCAATCACTGATACAGTTCCTTATCTTTCAAGTACTGTTTGCTTTTCTGGGGGCAAGATCTCACGCATTTTATACATACTTTATCAGTCAGTACTAGCCTTCAGTCAAGACAACAGCCTAGCTTCTAGCAACACCCATGTTCTCTGAGTTGATTAGATCTTAAAGTTTTAAAGTTGAATCCTGATAATATATTTGAAAACGTTTTTATGTTCAGTGACTCTTACATCTTTTGCCAAAAGATTTATGCGGAAAAAGAAATATTTTAAGATATCAAAGCCTTACCTCTCGCCTAACACGCCATTACACTCAGATCTAGACTATATCCACGACAATCACCTAAGCACATCTTTAACTTTATAGGGCATATGAAATTAGACTCATTATTTTAGGTCCTAACAAAATTTGCTATTGTCTTGGGTAGTAATTCATGTACTGCCAGCAAGAAGGGAAACTTTTTTCCCTAAAAATTTTATAAAATCTTACAAAATTTATTAAAAGTCCCCACATTTTTAAGTTATAAACTTATCATGCTTTTGCTTTTAATAAAACTGTATTTTATGTTCACTTCCAAAATTGTTAAACGAGGTTTAAGTGCCTTATAAAGTTTTTTTTTCATTTAAGCGTAGTTTAGGAAATCTATCAAAACATGCCGCAACTTTTTGTACAAAATCTTTGTGTTGCGTATCTACTAAAAGGCCGACAAAAAAAATAATCTGCAGATCAAACATACTTACACCATATGAGTGAAGCGAGAGATTATCAGAATACAACTCAACACCTTTTTGACAGGTTATTGTTTAGCCATCATTCGATATGGAGAATGGAAGATTTAAATAAAATTTAAGTTTAGTTTGTTACTGTTGTTAAAGTTCAAGAGCAAATGCAGATTATTTTTAAGAGTGAGGAGAGAATTAAAAGATTTTTTAATAGAATCATACCCCCAGAAAGGCTTTATACTGTAACAGTCATTCACTTATAATTTGACTGCAAAATAAGTCTATAGAAGGCAATAAAAAATTGTTTAAATATTTAGTATCATATTATATTTAGTAGTTTCTGCTAAATTTTTAAATACGTAGATAGGGTATCATGTGGTATGAGCAACACTTCTACAGTCAAATAACCATTCGACTGTCTGCAAGATGTAATTACCCCAAGTCTCCAGCCGATAGTAAAGGAATTGTATTCTATTTGGATATCGGCCGATCACACCCATTACAGTCATACACCTAAGCCTTCGAGAGGTTCTTAAATATCCAACTTTTTATCGAACATGGCAAATGGTTGCGACCATTTGTGCTGTCCAATAATGACAATTTTATTTAGTAAAAAAATTTAATTTAACATCTGTTGATAGGCACAAGGAAGGAAACTATTTTCAAAATCTCAATGATTATGTGGAAATACATATGCAGAAAGTATATGATATGCAAGCCATCAGTCTAGCTACGATACATATTATTGGAATTCCAAAGGCGTATGCAATTTAATTTTATTATGTTTTGGAACATACTAGACTGTCATTATGTTAAAAGGTCCCCTGCATATAAAGAGTAAAAATTGAATGAAATTATCAAGATTATAAAGCATGTCCAACTGTCGACGTCCGCAGCTGAAGTTTGAAGCACTTGAAGATTACATTGTGCAATCAGGTCTTGTTTGAGCATACTTGCGGATTTATTGAGTTCATATATGGGGGTTTGGAGAGATCGATATTGTTGTTTATAGTGGCTTATAATACTCTCGCCGTAGTATAGTAGTGTGTTGGCTTATCAGACGCAAGGCCACCGTTCAAACCCCAGGTCCGATAGCACCAACAAAACGAAATATTAAAAAAAAAATTTTTTTTCTTCGGTGTGAGGACCATGCAGATTTCCGGCAAAAAGTTTCTTAAAAAATCTGTCGTTCGGAGACGACTGTAAACAATAGGTCCCCTCACTCATGTATAAAATAAACACATACAACAAAAGTGGTGTGAGTACCCAGGTCGTAATCCTGATAAAAGAGTTGTAATGACTAATTATTTATGCACGTTTGTATAATACTCCATTCCTAATCCTGAGACACGTGTTGGTGCATAATTGCTGGGTTTGCTTAATGAGGTGCGACATTAACCAGATGTTGTCTGATGATTAAATTTTTGATCATATGTTTGCTTTGAATAACTATAAGCTTTCCCATTTACGTATATTGCCGAGCTGTTGTCGAAGTACAGAATATTTGACATATCAAATGTAATGCGGAAATTATTTCTCATGATTTGCGTCAACAACAAATTCGCAATTTAACCATTTATGGAAACACATTATTTGCAGCAGACGCTTTTGGCAATTGATATAAACTTACACAATGGTTTGGTAATTATGGTTTGCAACTTTATATGGAAATTTTGAAGTTTTTTCTTTCAATTTTTACTAATTTCAGTAATTTAATAAAAATATTTTTCACAAATAAATGACTTACGAACTTTAGTTTTCTTGTCAATATGTTTAATTATAATTAAATATTACAACTTCCCCAGAGAATAATTAAATTTGAATATTTAATATAAACAAGTAAGAATTCAAAGACTTATTAATTAAGCATAGAATGCCATATGAAACATAAGAGACATTATTTACAAAATAAATGTTTGTCTTCAACATTCACATGAGTATTTATTATTGATGCCTCTAAATAGTATTTAAAATAAATTGCATGTTGGGAGGGAGAATGCGCGCCTTACCATACAATGTTGTTTAATTAAAGTATGTGGCTTAAGTCTTTTGTTATGTATAGTAATTAAATGCTTTGGGGAGTAATATCTATAACGACACATATTGCATTTTAGATACACACTTAATTTAAATTAAATTACAGATAGTGTTGCATCACAATAAGTGAAGGCCGTGGATTAAACGAAAGGTTTCACTTGAGAAATTATGGTGTTGCAATACATTATTTGTGAAGAATTTTATAAATGCGACATTTTTTGAAGCGAACTTTTACTTTCGGTTTTATAATAGAGTTTAAACAATTTGATCTTCTTATTTAATTTAATTACAAAGCCTTTTTGTTTAATTGTTAACAATTTGTAATAATGTTTTGTTTAACTAAACGGTCAATAATTGTTAATTACTTTCATAGACTCTGTTGTCTTTTGTTTTATTATAGACCACCTCACTTCTAATATGATGATTTGTATGTAAATTTCTTACCAATAATCATATACTGAATAAAATATATTTTTATTAAAATTATATTTTATATAAATATTAAATAAATAATGTTATTTAAATTAATAGAACAATCGTTAAATTAATGATGCTACTTGAAAAAATAATTACACATTATTTTAATAGTTTTATCTTTTCAACAATAAATTAAAAAAGAACTTGACTACGTTATAAATAATAATTATTTAAACAGTTTTATTATACAATATAAAAATATTATTAAATTGTAAATTTTATTGAAAATAAAACGATGCGTACACACATCTTGTTCTAAAAAGACTGATAAACTTGTCAATTGAAAATCTATTCAATAAATTAAAGCGGCTGGTTCTTTAAATAGCTTCAAATATAAAAAATATTCTCATTATATACAGTGGACAGCAAAAGTCTTAGTACGGCAATATATTTTAGCAATTTCATGAATTTTAAACAAAAGTTTGTATAAAAATTTATAGTTTATATATTTATTTTATTAATTTATTTCTGTGTTATTATAAAACAAAAATTTTTTTAATGTTTTTCATAAAACAAGAGAAAAATAAGGAAAAGTTTCAGATGACTCCATAGGTGCCCCCCAAGGAGAACCGTGAGTAAATTTAAAATTCAAAGGCCTAATATATGAAAATGTTATCCCTTGTATTTAGTAAAATATCCCTTAAGGTCAAGCACTCCATTTAATCCATTTGGAATTGAATGTACAAGTTTTGTTTAGTGTTTTCTGGTGGCACCATGAGCAAGTTTTTCGGTTGACTTTTGTTTAAGGTTTAGCGATTACGTAACCGTCTTTTTAAATGATCTCCTAACTACTCTCTTGAAGTCATATCGGGACTTTGTGCAAGAGTATTAAGCCTGTGGAGACTTCTTTTTGTTAAAATATATTGCCGTACTAAGACTTTTGCTGTGCATGAACCCAATATTGTAGAAAAAAATGACCACAACACTTCTTTAGGTTCGAGTATATTTGGCGAGTAAAGACTGAGAATTGTTGTTTCATCATTGTTGTTTAATCTCAAAAATCCCAAGTAAGATTCAATACTAATAACTTTGTCATACATATGTACATACATAATTGGTCATTGCAATCCTTTAGGCAGGATTACAACATAGTTTCTCACACCACTTATATTGTGTGTGCTAATTTTATACATGAGAATGGCTGACCTACAGTTGAAAGTGGAATCCAAACGATAGATTTTTTAAGAAACTGTTCATGGCAATTTTATTAACCCTCAGAGTTTTTGCCAGAACTCTGCTGAGAGGAAGTCTCCGAAGAAATAATTTTCATATTTCGTTTTGTTGATGCTGTCTGACCTGGAATTTGAACCGAGGCCGCTCATCTGATAAGCCAACACACTACCTACTAGACTGTGGCGACTACTAACTTAACCTTCGTCAACATTTGTGCAAATATTTTCACACTCCTGTTCAATATTGTAGAAGACACAAGAAAAAGACACGTTTCCAAATTAAATATACCTGCAGTGTGGATATGCAGTATCAACATCAGCAGTTAAATTTGGGCAGAACTGCGCCGTAACTTCCAATACCACATGAGGCTTTAGAAAGTGTGATAATTTACTATTTTGTTGGATCTTCTTGTAATGTAATGTATACTTCTATCTGTGGGATACAAAACTTATGCATTTATCTGTGGGATAGAAGTATACCTTGGATGTATACCTTGACATGAGAGGCAGGACAAACTTGGAAACACCTCAGGTGGAAATGAATAAGATACAATAAGATGTATTGACGGCAGAAGCTATTGTATTTAAGACCGTTGCAGAGTCATAGAGACTATATTTAAGGTAATGAGAGGCCTGGCTGATCGAAAGACTGACTGTTTTCTCTCTAATTGTCTCTTAGACAGAACCATAAAACGCAATGAATTTGAAAAACGTTTTTATTCATAGAGTTTCATGAGACTGAAGACTGAATAATAAAACATTTTATGAGAGTGACAATTCTGTTTGTATACGGATATACCAAAGGCTAGTGTAGATACCGAGTTGGATGTGTTCGAGATATTCGAAAACCATAGGAAAACTAGAAGGTATTTTCCATCGAAACATATGCGAAATTCAATTCGGGATACAAACGACTGGACATATATATATATATATATATATAAAAGGTCATGCGAGCATTAATGTAGTTCCCATAGAGTTAACTGGAAAATACGGGCCTAATTAGATTAGCTATCCAGGGAAAAAAGCGTCACGCTTTGCTGAATCTCAGGTGATAAAAAAATTAAACACATTGAATAAGCAGATGACAGCTTGCCAGCTCGCAGGTCCTAGATGGGACCAGAAATAAAAAATTGGAGTTTAGTAAGGAATTCCCGGCAAAAGCAGAGCTAGAGAGAGATGAAAACTTTTCTAAAGCAAGAAGAGATTTGGGTACATATTGCATCAGACTATTCAGAAATTACCTTCAAATAGTAACCAGCCTTTTAAGGAAGGAGGCCTTTCAAGCACAATATGCAGATTCTGTGATAAGGAAAACGAATCATCAGAACATATACTTTGAAACATGTTTGGTGTTAACGATTTTCAGAAAGAAATTTCAGTACCAGGTGTCAAGTACGTAAGCCTAAAAGTTATTCTTACGTATGCTGAACAGCATATCGAACTGCATCGGAGCATCATCTCATCATTATTGGAAATCCATGTAATATGGAAGACAGTAAAACAAACCGTTTGATTGCCGTAGTTTAGAACGTTTACTCGGCAATTTAAGGCAACGACAGATTCAACCAATCTTCGCAGTTAACAAAAATGTTGTATTTGTTTTGTAACAAACTAAACTTCCAATTTGCATAGTAGAACTGAATACAGACATAGCACAAGATTAAAAAATTTCTTTTATTTTTACTTTAATGCTGTAAAGATTGAGTGCTACGTTTTATGTAGCTACGATTGTGAGCAAATGATAAATAATTTAGAATTTAAATTAAAAAAAAATTCGTATGAAATATCATAACTAATGACAAAAAAATTGCACAAATAAATGCTAAGCATTTTATTGCATTAGCACTCAATTAAAGGTAATTTAATAACGAAAAATTTACAAAAAATTTAGCTACTAACTTAGCATAACATAAGATGCTAAACAAATTGAAGTAAATGGATATTTGGTGAGCTATTATTAGCAATTTTTTTTTTTGGGAATGATTATGAAACGAAGTTATAAATATTTAACAGCAGAATGAATTTCACACCCAACAAAGTGTTGATAATTGGTTTCGTTTTAGTTAAAAGAAAAATCATTTATTTTCCTTAAGTTTTTCTTCTTTTTTTGTAATAAACAAAAAAAAATTGTTGTGAAAATCTTTTTTTTTTTCGAACAATTTGAAACCCTTTTAATTTTCTTTGTGTGTGGTTTTTTTTCTTGTCTTTCTTGCCAAACAAATTATGCTAATTGGTGTCTTTATGGTCTCTAGCAAAAATAAAATTTCAATTTGCCATAATGTGCAATACCAAATGCTTATATTTGCTAATGGAGGAGTTTCGTTTTCGTTTTTCCTTTAAGCTTTTCCATTTTACCATAAAATTTCAATTGGTGTTTAAATTGAAGTATCATTTCCACGTTTATTATTATTAATTTGAATTGTTTAATTTGTGGCTTCGTTGAGGAGTACATTGTTTATGATTAGCATAATTTTGGTTTTAATCAAATAACAAATACAACAACAATAACAAAAAAACAAAACAAATTTTATAACAGCAAAAATACTTGTGATGAAATATAGCAAAATTAAATGTAAAAGAAAACTTGCATAAATGGGATATTGAATAATATACGTTGGCTTCTGGAATAACCGCAGCCATAATAAATTATTCAATTAGAAATGCAAATAATTTTTAGCCATTTGGTTACACTACTTGAAAGGCAAATAGTGTGAAATAGCAATTTCTTCATTTTATTTATTTTAATTTTTAAAAATTTACAATTGAAGCCGCCGTAGTCTAGTAGGTAGTGTGTTGGCTTATTAGACGTAAGGCCACCGTTCAAACCCCCAGGTCAGACATCAAAACAAAAATATGAAAAAAACATATTTCCTCGGTGACTTCCTCACAGCAGATTTCTGGCAAAAACTCTGAGAGCAAATAAAAATGCCATGAAAAGTTTCTTAAAAATCTATCGATCGGAGTCGACTTTAAACTGTAGGTCCCGCCACTCATGTATAAAATTAACACACACAACATAAGTGGTGTGAGAAG
Organism: Sarcophaga carnaria; assembly: GCA_958299815.1. Taxonomy (NCBI): domain Eukaryota; kingdom Metazoa; phylum Arthropoda; class Insecta; order Diptera; family Sarcophagidae; genus Sarcophaga; species Sarcophaga carnaria. Next base: position 19,848,770 of record OY283153.1, on the reverse strand, counting down.
CTAGGTCGTAATCCTGACTGAAGGGTTGTAATGATCAATTATGTATGCATGTAAATTTACAAATATTAAGTTAAGTACTTAAAGTGGGTTAATTTAAATGCAATTTTCTTTTGTGATTACGTTTGTTACTGTTTGCTACCTTGCCAAGAGGCCAGTAATAAGAAAAAGGAAGTATGAAAACGATGGCTTTTTCTGTAAGATTTGTAAAGCAATAGGCTTTAGGAGAATGCACCCATTGAACACCCAGGGTGTTACTTCATACTTTAGTCCATCAATCCTAAGAATTGCAGTTCACCAAAATTGTGGTCATTGTCTCTAACTTTGAAAGTAGAATGAATTTTTATTTTCATTTACAACTTGATGACGTGGTAGGTAAAGCTTAAAATTACTTTCGAAAGTTCAAAAATCTGTGCTGATATTACCATCCAAATGGGGCAAAGCATGTGGAGTGGTAGACAATCCAAAGTTCCTAAATTTGCAGCACCTCATTCTCACTCTATCCAACAGCGCCAAATATTTTGGAAACGCATTTGACAGCAAACTAAACTCGAATATGAATTCACAATCTTAAACAACTAAGACCGCAATTACACTCTGGATAAATGAATGAGCAATCAATCCTAGGAATTTATACCGGTTATATGACTTTGCAATCAAGCCGATTCTATTTTACGTGCTTATGGATTAGTGGCTAGATTTAGAGAAAAGCGATCATCGAATTCGGCTATAACATATCATGGCAACAGATTCACAGTAGAACTACGTCATCTAAGGCATGGTTTACTATGCTTAACTGGTTACCACCAGGCATGTTGATGCAACAAAGACTGTGTTAGCAGCGTCTAGTCGCAATAAGGCTGAGCACAACAAAACTATGCAAGTTTAGAAGTGAGAATCATAGCAAAATCTTGGTTATCTAAATATACATATCTATTGACCACGCGATAGCTTAACCCGCTTTCGGTTCGGATTTTAAACGAAAATGTTGGATGTAACCATTTTCAATTCTGATTCAACCATTCACTGACGCAACCCGATCGCGAGTATAAAAAATACGTTCGTGCCGACATCCTTGGTGTATTTAATCTGAATATGCATATCGGCCACACATTACTTAAGCGCGCTTTCAATTCTGATATTGCAACGAATATACCAGATAGTTGTCTCCCAGGAAATATCAGCCAATTTTCACTGTCGTATTCAGCAGAGCCTCGACTGTTTCTTGAACTATCCGATAAACTATAGCACTATTCCTGCTGAAATAATGGCTATAAAGACTGCTGCTGTGAGAATTTCTAATCAGACTGCTTTAAGTGGAGATGTGCAGTAAAGTAGCCAAAAAATCACTTGAGAATATTTAAGTCACATTTAAGATTGTGTCAGAATACCGGTTGTCACTGAGGGAAATAGCGAGGCATTCCAAGCATATTCTCACATGGGATCCTGAGCACGGAAACGGTGAAGGTGGAGGACGTATAGCGTCAAGAAGTCGATGACTGAAGGGATTTTTCTATACATATAAAGTATGTGCCTTAAGTCTTTTGTTTTAAACCATCTTTTTAATTGTTATACCAGATCTTATAATTTATTACGTAATCATACTCCGTAGTAATCTGCTGTCATGAAAAAGATTCTCAAAAATCTGTTGTTCAAAATCGACTTTAAAACTGTAGGTACCGCCACTCATGTATAAAATTTAACACACACAACATAACTGGTGTGTGAAACTAAATCGTAATCCTGACAGAAGGGTTGTAAAGACCAACTATGTATGTAAGTATGTATGTATTTTATCAAAAGGTAGAGACTGGTTTTTGCTCTGCTGAATAAACGCAGACATTAAACGGGGAGAACTTCAAAGTAAATAGGCAGAATGAAGCCGCGTAGGTCGCGTTAACATCTGAGGTTTTATAAAAGAGCAAGTTGTAGAAAAACAAACGCAATCACGGAAAAACTATGGGTATTCATCAACATTTGCCACAGGTTTGTACACTGGATATAATAAACAAACACTATCAGCTTTGTAGATGTATTAATAATGAACATGATCTGCAGAAAGCATATGTTCCCAACAAAGGCAACAACAACAACAGTTTTTGACATTACTGTGCGATGAATATTGTGAACTTTGAAGACAATTAATAGAGATTATTTGAGTTGTTCCTAGTTCAAATAAAGTTATGCTTTAAGCTGCAGCATTACTTTTATTTAGGCACTGGAGTCATTTTTGTCTGGATTTCATTTCTAACAAAATTAAGATAATAAGGTACCACTTGCATGTACCTACTGTTTTGGGTGGGCATGTTAAATTGTTTTAAAAATTGATGTTGCATGGAGGTAGACGGACGCATATATTACGTCTACGAAGTTTACTGTTTGACTATTTCCTTTAATTAAACATCGATTTGAATAACCATTTGTAATGCTTATTTGATTATAATGTATTGTGTTGTAAAATTATTTTTTCCAATTACTTGCGCCACATCTACGTCAATTCGTATAGTTTGGGGACCGCCCTCATGCAACCTTAGCATTACCAAAAACTCCTTTTTTTCTTTATTTTTTTATTCATAAAACACACAAAAAAATATTAACTAAGTTTTCTACGGCATGCAAATACTTATGGTAAATTAATCGTATGGATATTTGATTAAAACCGAATACTAATGCAGTTGTTAGCGTTTCTTTTTTTCTGTGTGTGATTTTCAATTAATTCAAGCCTTCATATATTTTTGTTTATTTGTTTGTTTATTTTCCTCAATTATTATAAGTTTATTCAAGTTTTTCTTTTTTATTTTCATTTTTTTTTTGAAATGCAACAGTGTTGCAACGTGTTTCTTTGCAAAACAAATAAACAAAAAATATTTGTTTTTCTTTAAACGTTATTTTTGCCTACCACAAGCAGCAGTAGATAGTAGAGGGAAAACAACAAGTTTTTCCGCATTATTAATTAGTTTTAATGTGTTAAAGTTATAGCAGCATAAATTTATGAATATCGTATCATATGTGTAAGTCATATAGATTATGACTTAAGAAAAAGGAATAATCTGAAGAGAAACAAAATCCTCCATGTACACATGTATGCGCTGATTTCTAAACATAGTGCAGCAAATGATCGCGGTATGTTGTGATGCTTAATAGATTTTACAATTAATGAAAAAAAGGCAAAAGAAAATAAAGAAAATTTGTAATCAAATCGAACAACATTGTATGCAAAACATGATTTAAAAAAAAAAAGAAAAAATCGTCAAAATTCTGGAATTTATCTTTCAACAGCGTTATTTCTTTAAGCTAACACCGATTTGCTTTAAAAATATTTCTATTTCATCTTTCAGTTCTCAGCTGTCCATACAAATCATTAATTTTTCTTACTGTACTACACTACATCAGGCTACACTACTCCAGTTTCCAGACACCGCCACACGTCAGTGTAAGTCAACACCCCATTTATTTCTTATGCCTTCATTAAGTTTATTTTGTTGTTGCTTGTGTTGTTGTCGCTGTTGTTGATACACAAAAAATAAAAACGAAAAATCCATTTTTAAAGTTTAATCGAAATCATAATATTCATGGCATAAATCGTAATTAAGCTGCTCGTCTATGACGTGCTATAGTAATTGAAACGAGGGTTATATGATAAGTAAAAATTATTACCAATTTTTTTCTGCGTCTCACTAAGCGTTTCCTGAGTTGTGAATTTTATTTTAAATGGCTTGCGTCGTTTAGTATGTTTCTTATGAGTTTTGATTGCTTGTTTACAACCATAAAATATTTATAGTTTGTATATACAACATACACACATATATACTCGTATTATCCAATAATATTAACCTAAGAAACCGTGTTGTTAACTTGAGGATATGGGAAGCAATGGTGCCCCAAAAAAGTTAATTTGTAATGGAAGGCTGTAGGATTGTTTTATTGAAGTAGTCATGTTCGAACGTAACTGAACAAAAGTATCAACAAAGTGTCACATTCTCAGTTGTCAAAACCTAGTTGTCGATAATAAATCTAAAAAGAACCCGACATATAGTTTTATAAAGGTGTGTGTTCAATCCATATTATTTTAAGATGGACACGTTTTGTCAATAAAGTCTGGGTGCCCATAAATTATTCGTATTTGGTTACCCAAGTACCGCGTAGTGACAGAGAAAATTCTTTGTTGCCTCCTCAACTACATTGCCACATTGCTACAGCTTTTATGGAAGTTGTTGTGAAGTATGCCCCAACCTCCTTTCTGTGCTATAAGCTCTAAGAGGGCCCTAACTTTGTTTTGTTCTGTAATATCAGCCATTATAAGTATGTCTACTTTGTTGCTACATTCAATCTCTTATGCATACATAATTGATCATTAGAACCCTTCAGTCAGGATTATGACCTAGCTTCTTACAGCTAATGCAGATGTGTGTGTTAATTTTATACATGGCAGGATCTACAGTTTAAAGTCGATTCCGAACGACAGATTTTTGAGACACTTTTCATGACAATTTTACTCTCAAAATCTGCTGAGAAGAAGTTGCCGAAGAAATATTTTTTTTCATATTTTGGTTTTGATATCTGACCTGGGGTTTGAACTGAGGCCTCACGTCTAGTAAGCCAACACACTACCTACTAGACCACGGCGACTTCATCAATCAATTAATCTCCTATGAACAATCGAAATTTGTGGCCAATCTTAGATGTGGTGTACACACTCTTTAAAGATGTAATGGACGCTTTACTATCAGTAAAGGGGCTTTTTTATAGCTACTTCTTCAGCCTCAATAGTAGTATAATCCGACAGTTTAAGTAACAATCGAAGATTTAGCTGTTCCAAAAAGATTTTACACATAAATTTGTCGCCTGGTCAGGATCCATGAGTGAAAATAGAATGAAATTATCTGGGAGTTGCATATCATTATCATACAGAGATCTATCCAGTATCTTTGTTGTAAAACCAGAACTGAAGAGATGTTTAGGTATCGTGTGGCCATTAAGTATTTTCAGATTAACTAAAGCCCTTGCGCTGGCCAACTTCCCCCTCCTTGGATCGGAGGAACTTGGTCAGTGCAGAGGCGGCGTTCACCTGTGGCATCACAACGAGCCGCTATGCGTGCTCCAGTGAGCTTTTTGGTAAATTAAAGCTACCACGCTAACCTAACCTAACCTAACCTAAAGCCAAGATTTCGTCATGAATATAAGTTCAATGTTTCCTTGTTCTTGAGGCGCTCATTCTTATTGAAGCGTTCATGGCCATTTGTTTCACTAACAAGTCTAGTTGTAGCCAATTAAGAAGCACGTAGATAATGTGTTCCCGAGGAAACTTGTTATTATGATTGACAATACCCTCTTAAAGTGGTTTTGATAATAACCTTTCTCCAAAGCCTATTGCCAAACCTCTGAACCATAGAATAAATTTGGTTTGACTATAAAGTCGTACATTTTTGTAGTCGCATTTTGTAATCGTATTCGAAATATTTTTGAATTATTGGAAGAAAGTACGTTAAGTTTAAGATACAAAAACATGAGCCATAATACCTAAATTATAATTATTTTTCAATAAATGTTGTAATAATTAAAAAAGAAAACTTCATTTACAAGTTAAGTTTGTTTCTTAAGTCTTTTGTTTCGATTAAAATTGACGAAAAAGCTGATCGCAAAGAGCTGCTATATAATCAATACTAATGATTATTGAATGAAAAACAAATATAAACTCGGAAATTAAAAAAATAAAATGAAACGAAATGAAATCTAAATTAATATAATAGAAGTTTAATGATTTGAATTTGCATTACAAAAATACGAAAAAGGCTTTTCATTTTCATTGTAAAAGAAAGTGTTTAAAACATCAGGTTTGTTTCTTAAGTCTTTTGTTTGTAATACATTAATTTATTTAAGGCTTTAAAGTAGGACCATATACTAATGTATTGTACTATTTTACAAGCAATTAGTTGTAATTGCTTCAAATAATATAATAATAAAAGCTTTTATTTGGAAAAAATATTCAATTTTGGAAAGTAGAGAAATTTGGTTTATTGGTTGATAAAAATTGAAAATTTATTAGCAAGCAAAAGTGATAAGAATTTATAGACTTGAAATTAAATTTTAAAGCTGAGATAGGGTATTTTTATAGCTGAAAAGATATTTTTATTATGCAAACTTCATAAAGTACTTCGACCTTTTTAGGTTCAACATAATCGACCTGGTGAGCAAGCAATTCATGCAGTTATTGATCGGTTTATGCAATAAGTCTACTCTTCTTCATTCAATACCATCAACAAGACAAGAGATTGTAAGTACAAAAGAGAACATTGCTAGAGTAGCGTGAAATTCTAAAAAACACTCCGATTTATCGATTCGTCGTCATTCTGAACTCCTTAACATTTGTCCTCCGATTACATGAAAAATTATACGTCATGGTTTTGGCATTGAAGTTGCTGTAGTCTAGTAGTGTGATGGCTTATTAGACATGAGGCTTCGGTTCAAACCCCAGGTCAGACATCTCCAATAAAAAGAAATACGAAGAAAAATTTTCTTCGGCGACTTCCACTCATCAGATTTCTGGCAAAAACTCTGAGGGTAAAAAAAAATTCCCATCAAAATGTTTCTCTAAAATCTGTCGTTCTGAATTGACTTTAAACAGTAGATACCTTTTTAAGGAAAAACAAATTTCATGCCAATAATATTTCTGTCTGGTATTATCATGTTCAGCTTGATGATTCAGTTTATTTTGAATTATTTATACTCCATATTTTTCTCTTTCAAAAAAAAAAAACAAAATTTTTCTTTTCATTGGTTTTATTTAAACATTTAAAATTATAGCATTTACAGTGTCAAAGCTACGAGTACAATTTCAATTGCTTGTTGTTTATGGAAATTAAATTTAACAAGTGAAATTTCGATTTTAATTTTTTGGTTGGAATTTCCCTAGAAAACTTTGCAACTACTTGTGGAAATGGCAACACGTAGCAATTTCAATGTCAGCGCTTAACAAAAAGTCGTGACTAAAAAAATTTTTTTTTGGTAAACAAAGCGAAATAAAAATGAGAAAAACAAAAATTAAAAAAATGAATTTGGTGAAATTTTTAATTTGATAAAATAAAACGAAAGAAATTGTTGCTTGCAACTGCCGAAAACATAAAATTAAGCACATCTGCAATTTGCAGTAACAAACACTTCCACCACATCTTTCTTAATGCCCTACACAGCAATAGGCAAAGTTGGTAGCTGAGTTTTTTTGGTAAGTGCATTGATATCACTTTTGTAGGCCCATAAAGATCTATTTAAGGAACCTATTCTTAGATTGAGGACTTGTAAAATTACTCAACACTACATTATCTGCCAAACAAATGTATATTTTACTTCGTACTATAATGGTAGTAGTCACCGTAGTCTAGTAGGTAGTGTGTTGCTTCATTAGACATGGGGCCAGGGTTCAAACACCAGGCCAGACATCACAACAAAATACAAAAAATATTTTTTTCGGCGACTTCCCCTCAGCAGATTTCTGGCATGAACTCTGAGAGTAAATAAAATTGCCACGAAAAGTTTCTCAGTAATCTGTCGTTCAGAATCGACTTTAAACTGTAGGTCGAGCAACTCATGGTATAAAAATTAACACACACAACATAAGTGGTGTGAGAAGCTAGGCCGTAATCTTGACTGAAGGGTTGTAATGACCAACTATGTGTGGAATTATTATTGGATCTTAAAGGGATTGCTCCTACCGTTAGTATACGAATTTTAATGAATTCTGCAGCGTGAAGTTGGCTTAAACGAATTTAAAATTATTCAACCCTTTCAGTGTATCAAATAATTAAATGTAAGTATAGTGTCATATTAATCGGTTTAAACAAGCCACCAATTTTCTTATGTATTTCTCTATCTTTTCTTTCCATTTTATTTGTCCAAAAAATGTTTACGTTTTCAAATAAAATTAACTGCTCATTGCACTGCCATTGGATAAATTTACAAGTAAATCTTCAATGTCAAAAGGTTTATTCAGCTTTTCCTTTGGCATGTTTGAAGGAAAGGTTTACTGTATAGTACTTCAAACAAATGATTTAATATCTTCATTACCTTACATACATACATACATACATACATACGTACATACATTATTTATTTAAAACATTGTGTTAATATCATTTTTTCTATTTTTATGCTGAGAGTATCATATTCATAACCTGAAATGTCAATGTTGCTACCTTAACAAACCGTTAATATTTTATAACAGTATCGGTAATAAAATAATGATAAACGTTTCAAATTACTGATGGTGCCGGTTTGTAAATGTTACTGTTTTTTATACATGTGTACGTATTATATAAAAATTGAAATTTAAATTACTTTAAGCCATAAATCAACAGTTTTTCATGGGATATTACAACTTCAAAATATTTCGTCTCTCGTTTGCTAACTGCTGTTAACATTTAAGTTTTCCAAAAATAATATTTTGAAAGTTTTAATGATTTTTAAAATCATTTTTAGTATGACTTTTCCAAACTACCTGTATACGTTTATATTTTAATAAAATTTTTTAAAATACTTTAGTTAAGTTTAGATGAGTCACTGACTAATGTTGAAATGGCATTGTCAGTTGACTTGTGTTTTACTGCAACAAACAATAACAAAAAATCAAGTATTGTAGGTAAAAACATAAAAAAAAAACAATAAAAATTTCAAACGACTGAACATGCATAAATTTATGTTTAATGTCCCAAACCCAACTTATAAGGTGAGTAAAAAGTAGTGGTGTTTGGTTTCAAAGGATTTTAAATATGTCTGAAGGAGAATGAAAAGACAAATGGTTTGTATTGGATCCGGACAACATAAGACTATTGGAGAAAATTCGAGAGGTTTGTATGGACGATTATGGTTTACTGATATCATATTCTGTAATGGGAAGATCTTTTGGGTTAAAGTGTATGATTATGATACTGCTGTAAAGGGTCTCCAGCCGTGTTTTAGTTTCATTATTTTCATTTCATTTCATTTCATTGGTAAGCAGGAGATTGCTCTACTGGTTATACGGTGGTTAGGACTACCATCTGTCGTTGCCGGGAACCGTATTCAATTAGTTTCTTTACTTCTTCCCGAGAGGTGGCCTAATCCTCATTGAAGATATTATCCTCTCTAAAGAAGTTACTCTTTGGACTAGTTGGTATTGTTCTAATCTATTAGAACGGAGGTTGTGTGTTCGATTCCCTAAAAAGGCTTTGCACTACATAGAGAATGTGACATTAGGTTCTCTGCTCTCGTCTATGTCGACTATTAAAAGCACCCATCAAAAAAGTGATTGAACGTTATCAGTAAGTCCACCGTCGATCGGATTTTTATATTATAACAAATCCTGGAGAATATCCATGAAAATCAAGTCGATACCCAATATCTTTTTGTCGATAGCCCAATAAGGAATCACTTTTTTGACGCAATGTTTGACCCCTGTACTCCTACGAAGCTGATAACACCGTATAGTTGATCACCTACTGCAGCTGTGTGAGGTGGGAATGGACCCCTCCGATTTCGTATCGAATCCCAAATTACAGCCCATAACCATATTTTCGATTAATCCTCCACTCTCTTCTAATCCTTGTCGTGCTTGTTTATGTCATAGAATTTTCAGAGTATTTAGGAGAATGCTTCCACTCAACAACATAGGCGGCTGAGGTGGCTCAACCATATCATTCGAGCAGAAGAGAATGTTCTAGTGAGACGGGACATGGTTTGGAAGGATATAATCGAGGAAAACGTGTCCGATGAACATTTTGTTAACGCCAATTGAATAGGTAAGAAATTATTTCAAAGAGCATTGTCTATCTAGCTATCTATCGGCTAGATTTAGGTTCCATTAAAATAATATTAATTTTCACTAACTTGGCGGCCAAACACCATATTCAGCAAACAATCAAATTGTATACAAGCCTTAAATTGGAACCTTTAAGACAGCAGGCGACTGGGAACACAAAATAAATAATGCGATAAATTTCTGACGAAGAACGTGAGTAAAATGGAAAATGGAAAGCCATGTCAGACGAATAAGTTCGTTTAAAATCGCGCGAAACAGAAGAGAACGTCAATACTAAGGAGAGTTTTTTTGCTATTTATCCCAGTGTATAAAAAAATATTCGTAGCTTGTGACAATGCCTAGAATATTCTGTAAAGTTTAAAAAATTGACCGATTTGAAAAGTGTTTCTAAAATTCTCTTTTTACAAATTTTCAATGTTTTTTTGTTGCATTTTTTAAACATAAAAATTTAGTTTAAAAATCGTCCTACATAGGTAGGGCGGCAAAATGCCTAAAATTGGTGTATGGTGCCATATAATTTATATAAAAAATTGTAAGAGAATGTGTTCCTTTATATTTGATACCCAGGGTATTTTGTTAATACGTCATTATTAATTCAAAATTTTCAAATTTAAATTCAACAATTTTTTTTTTGTAATTAACAGCAAGCAATACGCCCATGTATCGTTACATTTGTCTCGTAAAGCTTTAAAACCCATTTAATAACGCTAATGCTTAGATTTAAAAATAATCTCCAATTAATATGACTTTATTTCGTATCGTTTTCTTATTTTTGATTTTAAATGGTTTCAAATCATTTTTTCTTTTTTGTTGCTTTCAAATCAAGCAACATAAGATCTCAATTAAATTGCTTAAAGGCTGGCTTTTGTTTTTAGTTTTAATCTGTTAACAAATTGTTAATAATTTAAAATTTTCTAATTAATACACCTCATCAGATTGGCGAACATAAGGAAGGATTAATTAATTTTATTTAATTTTTTTTATGCATTTACTTTACATTTTTGTTTTAAAGGCAGCAGCAAATCTTAAGCTGATTATGTCTGTAATATAGTTTTTTTTTTTTTCTTTTCGAAAGAATTATTAAAATATTACGCACTTGCTGCTGCTGTTGCTGCTGTCTTTTTGGCATGACAAATGCCTTTTTCAAGTTTTCAACATATGCGTTACCCACCAGACACATTCAGTTTAAAACTGTAGCAAATGTCAGCAATAGCTTAAGCGACAATAATCAGAGTTATACTCTGTATTGCAATTTTTCTTATTCTCAGCTTTATGTGGTGGCAGTATCAAGTGCAGGCGTTTAAACAAGTGATCTACAAGTATAACATTGTATGTCATTCATTAATTTATTAAGTAGCATATGAAAAATATCATAATAAAAAAGTATACTCCACGCATTTATAGAATTTTTTTCTTACTCTTGTTGTTGTACATTTCAAATTTGTTAAAGTTTTCAACGCAATCACAAATCATGATCAGGTGAAGGGTTCTTAGCGCTTTAAATAATAAATTGCCGCGAAATTAATGTCTACTGAAGACATTATGTTGTATGAAACAAATCCATTAATTAATTGACTAAATCTGGCTGTAAATGTATACTAAATTAGCGGGGTATAGTGGTCAATGTAGTCGAGAGGGAACTCAAGAATTTCCTCTTTAGAGAGATGAGAATTTACTAAGCCAAGTTCATCTCAATAAATTATCACAGCGAGTGTTCATTCTTGACCAAGAGCATCAACGAGTGGCACAAGACACCGTATGAATCAAAAAATGCATAATTGAGAGCAGCTCAAATTGATTTCCTTAGACCGAAGTGCCTAATTTATCCTGATATTCCTGAGACGTGTAAGAGTCCCTTGTCAAAGATCCCCCTAAGATCTTATATACCAAGATCTGGACACCGCATAGGCTGTTGTTGCTAAACAATAGGTAGCAATCCTATCATTCTTTCTACAGATAACACAGACAAAATTGCAGCAGTTCAGCGTGTAAGTCGTGACAGCTTCATCTAGAATATTGGAGAGCAAACAAACAGATTTCGAGCAGCTCTAGGAACACATGCTGTTGATTATGCTCTACATTACATTGCAATGTAAACCCTTCTTTAGGGACTATTGAATGTATACTCCATGATATGGAATAAAACATTGGTCTCCTGGTCTGAGCCTTATCCTGAATTCAATTAAACTTATCATGTTTACGTTTTAATGTTCCTACGCATTTCCTAGATTCCATTCTTACCCTAGCGAATGGGTAGTAATTTTTTAGTGATACGACGGTTTAATTACAGGGATACTAACAGCCAAGCTGACGGTAAGAATCTAGTCACCCATGTCAGAGGTTTCTAAGCTGAGCAGAAAACTAATAACTACCCCTCCTTCGCTATTACCCCTGCTTCGCTACTTGGAACGGCTTATAGACATCAACTACCATCTTAAAAGAGGCTGTAGGTTTGCGTATTGGGTTAGTATGACCATAATTCTAATTCCATCAGCGACTGTACTTATAGTGAGCCGAACAAACGATAAGGATTTAGTCATCCATGTCAGAGGTTTCTAGGCTGAGTAGAATACTAATAACTACCCCTCCTATCTATTGCACCTCCTTCGCTACTTGGAACGGCTTATAGACATCAACCACCATCTTAACAGAAGCTGTCCGTTTGCCTATTGGGTTAGTATGACCACAATTCTAATTCCATCAGCGACTGTACTCATAGTGAGCCGAGCAGACGATAAGGATTTAATCACCCATGTCAGAGGTTTCTAAGCTGAGCAGAAAACTAAGAATTGCGCCTCGTATCCTATCTATTGCACCTGATTCCCAACCTGGGAAGGCTTATGAACATCAAACACCACTTTAAAAGCGGCTATCCATATGTCCGTAGTCCTAATTCCATCAGCATCTGTACTCATAGTGAGCTGCTAATAGATTTCATCTGTGTTTTTAGAGAGGGACAGCTTTAAAACCCTGGCAGTAGCCATATCAGGAAGATCTCTCCGTTTTGCCTGAGTCTGAAGCCCATAAACGATCAGGCGGGTAGGTAACCGAAATCGTTATAAAAATATCGGAACGGATGAGAGATGTATGATGGAATAGGTATTGTCGATGTTACAATGGCACCGTATATTTTAAAATCAAAATAAGTTATTGTCCTTGAGGCGGCTGCGAATTTAATCCAAGGCAACTTAATCTAATTCAAATAATATTTTATATTCATAACCCATAGGACGACAACAAGCATGCAAAAGAGAGTGATGAGAATCTTGAAAGGTATTAGAAGCACAAACATGTGTTGAAAACTCCATGGCTGTAATAAGAGAATGCTAGCCATACATATCAAACAGATGAGAAAACTCACTCACAGGGTGAACGAAGTTGGTGTGCCATAAAATATGACCACGGAATCATGATGTCATATTTATATGTGTGTCAACAAGCAATGTTGGGTTTTGTTTGCAAAACAATCGACATTATTTTCATCATCGAGTTCGAAGATTGCCAGTGTATTAAATACAAGTATGATCGTATTAAATACAAGTATTAAATACAAGTATTTTATATAGAATATATAAACAATTTACCCGCTTGTAATGGCGGTTTAACTATTCTTGTTTTGACACTTTAAGTTTCTATTTTTAGAGTTTTAGTCTCTTTAATACTAATATTTAGACAGGAACTTTATGAGAGATGATTTCGGCACAATTCAAAGATTTCGCTGTTGTAATTAAATACTTCAACATCATGTCTACTTGTTATGCCGCCAGTCAAACACAATCTAAGCGCAGATCAAATTTCTACCACTGCTACTGCAACAAGCTAAACGACTAGAAGAAGAATATAAAATTTCAAAATATTGTTTTTATTTAGAAGTGAAATCGAAAATGACAGATTTACATACTAAAAACATTGTGTAAAACAGTATTTGTAACCACAAATAAAACAACAAAAGAATGTTCTTGTAAAGATTTAAAGTTTTTGTTTCTTATCCTTTTCAAACACATTTCAACAGCATTTTCGAAAGTGAATGATATTTTTATGGTAATTATGCGTATAAGTATACTTATCATATACTTGTTTGCTATCTAAACTCTTACTTTATTGGTAGGAGAATATGTATATGGTAGACAGACATACAGACAGACACACATGTTTTAATATTACGTCTGATATTCTTATGTTGTTACAGTTTAAGGCCAAGGTAGTTTGCTCTTTGGAAAAAAATCAACAGCCAGTCAGCCAGCCAACTGAATCTAAATAAAAGCAAAAGCTTATGAATTATTCAAAAATGCTTAATAAATATGCATGCATGCATTATATTAACTACATTTATACGTACGCACCAAGTAGTGAGTGAAATATTTATTGAAAAAAGGTAAGTTTTTTTCTCTCTATAAGCAATCAATTTATTTTTGTTTTTGTTTCTTTTTTTAAAGAAAAATAAAACAAGCAGTCGTCTACAACAATTACTGAAAAGCCATATGAAACACAAAGGCAGGTGTGGTGGGTGCCAACAGATGAGAATTTAATACTTAAGTGAAATAAGTTCAGTTCTAGAGAGAGGTAATGTAATCTCAAATCAAATGATTTCATATTTTGATTACATAGGAGATATTATCTTATAGAGAAATAGAGAAGAGTAATTATTTAGTTTTGTAAGCCAGTATTTTTTTTTTACTTCAAATAATATTTAGAACAACAGAGCATTACTGAAACTAATTAACCAATTTAAGAAGTCATCGTAGTCTAGTCGGTAGAGTGTTGACTTATTAGACATGAGGTCTCGGTTCGAACCACAGGTTAAACATCTACAACAGAGCGAAATGCGAAAAAATATTTCTTTGGCGACTTCCTCTCAACAGATTTCTGGCAAAAACTCTGAGAGCAAATAAAAAAATACCATGAAAAAGTTTCTCAAAAATCTGTCGTTCAGAATTGACTTTAAACTGTAGGTCCCGTCCCGCCACTCATGAAAACTTGAAAACTGGATGATGATGTTTGGTTCCTACTAGACTACATCGACGAAATCAACGTACAAGAGCTAGCAAACCACCTCGTTAGTAGCCCGTATCGTCTAGTTTTTTTTGCTTTAGTTTTCTTACTAGCGTTCTTCGCTTTCAGCGCATATTTACTTACTTAATTGATTATTATAACCCTTTAGTCAGTATTACAACCTAGTTGTGTGTGTTAATTTCTGTGTGTTAATTTTATACATGAAAGCTACAGTTAAAGTCCAGTTGGAACGACAAGTTTTTTCATGCTTTTCTTGGTATTTTTTCGGCAAAACTCGCCAGAAAACTTCTCAGAGGTAGTCGTCGAAAACAATATTTTTTTCATATTTCGTTTTGAGATGCCTGAGCTGGGGCTGAAACAGCGAGCGCTCGTCTAGTAAACCAACAATACTGTTTACTGAACTACGTCGATTTTTATATTCACCCATTTCTTCAAATTTTCCTAGTTGAGTAGCATTTTGCTCATGATATTGTCATGATTACTTGGATTAAATTGGTAGTCGTCTTTAGCTTATTTGGATCCTAAAATATTCCGCTGAAACCTATAATGTTTCAACAATATTTCCGCTAATTTCAGTTTCTCATACTCCTACCGTCTGTCAGAATTGTATTTCTAAAATCAATACGACTTCGGCTGCTGAATAGCCACTCACTTATGGGCCCCGAGTTCTCTGCTGAGGATAAAGAGGAGGGTTGTGACCTTATTTGTACCTGTGATTACCGGACATTGGCCCATAGAAATACACACACACAGTATTCGCGAATAAGATATTACTACTATTGTAGCTGCTCCGGCGTATTAGGCTAAAGGGCAGAGAGGAAAACACCTCCTACGATACTTTCTTGTTCTAGCTGCTAAGCGTCTGACAAAGGTCCACGGTCGAATCTATTTCTTACATGGATCTGTTTGATGTTTCAGATTTGAATGTGAAAAAATGTAAGCTTTGTATGAAGCGCAGTATGCTTGCTCGGCGGAGGTTGGTATCACAATGGGCCGGGGGTATGTATGTTCATGCCAAATTTATGTTGAGCCTGCCTTTGTAACTATTACTTCAGCCTGAATTATACTACCGTTATCTGGTAGTTTAATGCACAATGTAAGCTTGAGGACAATCTTGTTTTACCGGGCAGATCTTGTATAATAATAAGTTAGAACAAAGGCGTTCAATTCTGATAACATTTTTTGTAAGCAAAAAGTCTTTTAAAGGCACATGATTTTGAAATAAGTACAACTATGCTTTCCATTTGACTAATTTCGTTAGAACAAAAAAAAAAATAAAAACAACGGCGGTGAAAGCTATTGTTTGGTGATGGTTTTTTTTAGATGTTTTCTTTAACCAAATAACTAAGGTTGGTTAATATTAAGTAGCAGATGTTACGAAACCCAAACCATTCGAACTTGTCAAAATTCAAACGCATTAATCGAACACAATTTTCCATATAACAACCAAGTATTTTAAATACAGAATGTAAACAATTTGCTTTAATTTTGTGACAAAAACAAGTTTGTTTCTTAAGTCTTTTGTTTTGAATTAAAATATAATTCTTAAAATGTATAAAAATTCTATTTTTATTTGTAGAAAACTATTTAGAAACAAAACGCTTAATGAGTGCTTCAAAAACTTAGGTTTCTTTCTTAAGTCTTTTGTTTATCGCATTAGAAATGGCGTGTATGGCCGGATTGTGAAAACATTAAAAGTGAAATCTAATAGAGAGGATAGAGGGAAAGGGAAAAAACGCTAAATAGATATTAATTTCTAATTGTTTGGCTGGCTGGCACAGCAGGTATTTGTAACCCAAGGGTTTTCAATATGTTCATTTATTAAATTATTTAAAAGAATTATAAAACATTTTATAAAAAGTTGTTTTGATTTCCTCTATTAAAATTCATTTGTTCAAAATTTCAAACAGAAATTAGAAAATTTTGATTGATTTGTTTAGACAAGTTAAACATTTTGTAGGAATTTTTTTTGGTGTTTTTTGCGTTTGTTTTTGAAATTATTAAATTAAAAAGATGATTTTTATTTAATTATAATTAAATTAATTAAGAAATTATCAAGCTATAAAACATCAAAAAGCTTGTAGGCCATTAAGTAATTTTTTCAAAAATTTATTAATTAAAGCGTTAATTGTAGCAGTTAATCAACTATATTACAATGATGGTGAATTTGTGCAACATCATAAAAACATTTGTGGCATGTTTGTGTTATAAAAAAATGTAATAAAAATTTCAATACAATTTCCACTTTAAATAAGGCAAAACAAAAAGCAAGTGAAACCATATAACTGGACTGCCTAAAGTCTTCATATACAGAAAAAATAAAAAGTAAAACAGGTGAACTACCTTCTCAAATGCTTATGATTGAGTTAATGGCTCATTTGCTTCAAGCACTATGTAAAAACATACAAATTTAATCTTTTCATACAAAAAAAAGCAACTTCATTCAATAGCTTTTAAGCCAAATTAATGATTTCGTTAAAGGCTTAAAGCAAAAAAATGATTCGTTTCTTTCACAGCAAAGATTAGCTAAATTGAAATGAGAAAAATATACAATTTTTCACTTTCATTTCAATGAAATGGGTGTGTTTTTTTTCTTTTCTTACCGCTTAAAGTATTAAACAATACAAAATGGTAACATGAAAAAAAAAATAAATTTTTTTCTTTTCGTTTTCATTTCAACATCATAAAAGAAAGTTCATGTCTATACGGCTTAAATGAACAGAGTTCAAATGGAATTAAAATGAATGATGTTTTATAAAACCAACGAACGAAGTTTTTGGTTTGTTTTTAAGACGTTTTGTTTTCCTTACAAAAATATATACGAAGTCAGGATGGTGCAGAAAGACGTGTGGCAGGATGGGTTGTGGTATATTTATTAAAGGTTCTTACAGCCTGCCTGACCACTGTAGTGTTTTCCTTAAAGAGGTCATGGTCATTTTGAAAGTGGTATTTCCCCTGACAATCTCTGGACTTCTTAGACAATCAGACTGCGTTTAAGTCCCTAACGAATGTATTTTCAAAATCCGTTCCTGTCCATGAATGCCGAGAATTTCTCAGGGAAATTTCGAATCATTCAAAGGTAATTTCTATACGGTTTCCGGGACATAGAAATATCGTTGAAAATTGTATTCTTGATGAGCTAACCAGTGACGGTAAGGAGTTAGAAATCTCCGACAGGTTACTAGGCATAGGTATTTCAATTGGCGAAATTAAATTTGAAAATTGTTCATTCGTTTTACAGAAATGCTTAGTCTTGTTGGCAGCAAAAGTTTACGTTCTACATTGCAAGACACTTCAGGACACGTATGGATAAAAAGAGCATCAACTCACCTATGTTCTTAAATCTCATGGTCATCCATCGCAGATTAATGCTTTTCAGGAGCCACTGGCCTTTTGGTAGGCATGCCGAAAAGTATGGCATTCAGACAAATGACTGCTGCAGGAGCTAAGGGGGAAGGGAATGTCCCTGTCCTAGCCATAAAAAGACGGAGATTCTTAACCTCTCACTTCCTTACATAGTTGACCGATGGCTAAAGAAAAATTAGAAAAGACTTTCTGCGGCATTATTCTTGAGATTATAAACCGTTAATGCATGTTAGTGGATCTAAGGAGAAATCTGGCAACAGCCAAAATAGTACCATTTTCATGAAGAAGAAAACTTCATAAACGGCATAATATTCTATTCCTAGGTGAGATAATATCACAGAAAATGGAGGTAAAATATCTGAGAATAATATTCGACAGTAAATTGACATGGCCATGACATCTCCGAGCATCTGCAACATCATAATGATAAGCAGAAGGCTTGCAGGGAAATTTTGAGGACATAACTCAGGAGTTAGGCACTGGATGTATACCATGATGGCCAGATCAATAGTGACCTATAGGGACAAAGACAACAAATCTGAAAACAGTTTAAATGGCGTTAAACAAGAAACAGAGACTAGCTGTTGTTAGTATAACAGGGGCAATGAAAACGTGTTCTACAGTAGCGTTGGAAGCTCTTTTAGATTTAAGTAAGCCGCACATGGTAGTGAAAACCATTTTGCTCTGGATACTAGGATTAGGATGATAAGAGACAACTCTAACATAAAATTCAATAAAATACGCGGCTTAATTTTACGATCCCCTAAACGTTAGTAATATTTTATTATAGTGAAGCAATCAATCTTTTAGAGGAGAGACCGTTTGGAGGCATACAGGTGGGCCCACAACAGATCTGAGGACAGGAGTTGAATTTTTTCATCCAAGAATGAACTATTCCGGGGTTACAGCTGCTTCTTAAAATAATGGAATACAATTCGTTCTCGAAATTGAAAGAAACCTGTAGAGAATGACCCGGGTGAAATTCAAAAAGGATTCAGAAATCATGGTTGACAGTGCAACACTAGTATACAAGTACCTAAAAAAACAACAAAAATAGAAACAACCATCGATCTCTCACTATGGCCACCAGAACTTAAAGGAAATTAGATTTTAAAAGGCATAGTTTTCGAAGAATCCGCCGTAGTCTAGTAGACAGTGCGTTTGTGTATTAGATTTGAGGCCACAGTTCAAACCCCTGGTCAGATGTTTTCAACAAAATGAAATATGACAAAATATTTCTTCGGCTACTTCCTCTCAGCAAGTTTCAATGGTCATGAAAAAGTTTCTCAATAAATCTGTCGTTACGACTCGACTTTAGACTGTAGGGCCCGCCAATCATGTATAAAAATTAGCACACGCAACATAAGCGGCGTGAGAATCTAGGGAGTAATACTGACTAAATGGTTGTAATGACTAATTAGGTACATATGTATACGTATAATTTTCGATCTTTAAGAAGACAATGTTCGAAGGTCTTTCAATCTGTGTTATAATAGAAAAAATATTTTTGGATATTGAGTGACAGTTTTTTTAAGAAATCTGCCAACTTGGCGCTATTAATCTGAATTCAAATTTTATGGTGGAACTATAATATCTTAAATTATAATTGATTTTTTTTAATTATGTATTGGGTAACACTATGTTTAGATGATATTGAATACCAATTGGTATTCATTTCCAAATTATAATATTTTTTAAATAATCCTCTAAAAATTCGTTATGCTTATTTTATCGTGTTGAGTTTTAATCGTTAAAAGAAACATAATTTGTGACATGCCATCAGATACATACCTGAAAATAAAGATAAGATAAACGTTAATTAATGCAGATTCAACAATTAATAAGACAACAATAAGAAAAGACAAAATCAGTGTGTTAACTATGACAATCCCAAATACATAAATATTGCCCTCAGAAAGTGACAAAACAAAACTTGAAAGATGAAATCAAAATGCATTTGAAAACTTATGCACAAATCGTTAATAAAACACAAAAAACATTGATCAAAAAAGAAAAAGAAGAGAAAACAGAAACCAAAACATTAATAAATATTATAATATCGTTTGCAATTTAAATTTAAATTTTTAAATACCATACAATCGAAAAAAACTGAGATTGAAATATTTAATAAAAAGAAGTAGAAATAAAAACAAAATTGAAACACTTGTTACAAATTTTCAAGGTCGGTAAAATCTTATTTTGTGTCTGGTCTCGTACAGTTGTTTGTTTTTGCTTAAAAGAAAAAAATGAATAATGAGTCCATCATGTTAAACAGCCACTTTTTCTTAAATTTTTTTTTTTTTTGTTTTGTTTACATTTTTTTTCTTCCTAACCACAGTAGTTGGCATTTTTGTTTGTCTTCTTCTTCTTCTGTTAAAACGTTTACCATAAATATCAAATAATGCAACTTGACTGCATTGGCAACAGCAAACAACAGTAAGTAACAGCTTCAACAACAACTGATATCTTCCTATTTAACCAAAATAAGAAAAATTTATAAAAAAAAAACCTGACAATAGCGGTTACATCTTTAAAAAGAAAAACACAACTGCAACTGCAAACACATTTTTATTGCAAAGATAAAAAAATATGAAAAAAGCAACAAAAATAAAAAAAATTTTAAAATATTAACCCCTTATATGTAGATTCAGAAATGTTTCTATTTTCTGAGAAACATTTTTTCTATTTCATGAAGCTTCGGACCTAGCTTTTCACACTAGCCAACTTCTGTTTGTTAGTTTTATCCACGAGTGACGTAACATACAATTTATTGTCAATAGCGTACAACAGATTTGAGATATTTTTTCTAAGTAATTGCTTAGCCTTAGAGCTTTTGACGGCAAACTGTTAGAAGTAAATGGTCGAAAGTTAAATTTTTTTAAATTTTTTTTTCATCGCAGCTATACTTTTCGATATTCAATATACATTTATTTAATACTCAAATGATATTCAAACTAGAAGCAATAACTCAGAGCAATAAAAGAAACATCTGCTAATAATCAGGCATTGTCTTTAAAAGAGAACTCTCCTAAAAGGAAACTCGCTATATAACATCAAATTTCATTTTCAGCTTAACACTTTTAAAAAGACTTTTCGGTACCGTATAAGAAATATGATCCTTTGAATATGTGACAATTATGTTTTGATTTTTCAGCATCCCTATAGCTCGGTGTGCCAAATCCATCTCTATTTCTTTTGCAGAATTTCATTTCTAATAGGACTTGGTGTGACGTTTGCATTGCGATAAGGGATATTGGAGGTTGGAAACGTTTTCTGTTCAGATAATTTGAAAATTCGTCATAAATAGCGGTTAGAAACAGTTAAATGAAGTTGAGATATTTAACGTACCACCTTAAAAAAACTTTATTCTTTTCATAGGAGCTAATAATATTCATTTGGGAGCTTGTAGCATCGCCTAAAAACTGACTGCTTAAATTAGTTCTCTGTTAGCCTCCGCCTTGGCAGATATCGTTTACGTAGTCGACGTCCTTTAGACTTGTATTAAAACCACCTGTTATTTCTATTAGTTTGAATAAGGGCCAACTTTGAACAGCAGTAGAGAGTCCAATATCAGCTTTAATTGAGATTGTTCGGCCGAAGCAGGAATGGCCAGAATGGAATAAGAAATTTATACTTACAGATTGTATTAATATTAGGAAGTCATAAGACGTTGATATTATGGTCATGAAAATGCGATGTATGCTGGAAGCAACATATCATTTTTGATATCTTTTAAGGGGAAAACGGTTGTTATTGGCAGTACAATATCCAATTCTATTTATTTTTAATATGGTGTGAGTTTCACAGCTTTATCAATATTATAACGGATATTATAAAATAAGGATTTCCTATGAAGAGGTTAACTGAGATGCCTTAAAGCGTTTGCATCCAGCACAGGTAGTACTACTCATATGCGTACTTTCCGGTTATTTACTATACATCGGTTATGGATTCAGGCATTCAATCAAAATTGGGCATCTGGTCCAGATTGTTTTATATAGTTTTTTTATAGTTTTCCGCGTTTCTCATTGGGATAATTGGATTTGATTAGTGTAAGGTATATTGCACAAAACTAAGAATTAGTTTCTGATATTAAGGAAAATGTTTCTTATTTACTGAATAAAACAATCTAATTCCATAACACCAGAACTGCCATATGTTGAGTGGTGAACTTTTTGGCTTCTTTTTTCAATCTTATCACATTATCTCATGGGCTGTGATATTTGCATTGCTATAGAGGCCGAGTTCTCCTTAGTCAGCATCTTAACACCTACCGATTTTCGACTGATTGACCAGTTTGATCAATCACTGATTGACCAGTTTGATCAATCACTGATTGATCATCTTGATCAATGACTGATTGTAAAACAATTCGATATTTTTCAAATTTTTTTTAGATAATCACGATAACATGTTCCTCAGTATCCTCTTCAATGGGACATTTGGGTTACTTTAGATAGTTTACAGCACTTTGGTTACAAATCTTTGTCCGTTATAAGTTACAACAACTGTGTTGCTGCTGCATGTTTGTAGTATATGCCACCAGCATAAAATTTTATGTAAAATCTATTAAACGTCTGTGCTTAGATTTTTGTTATGATATCTTAACCACAATATTATGTTTTGTATGAACAGTTTAAAGGTTAAAGCTGCTGTGTTACAGCAGCAAGTGTTACATGTCAAGCACGTTTGCGGTTTGTTTTTTTTTTTTTTTTTGTAGGTTTAAGTCTGCACATTTTTGATTGTAAAAAGACAAACGAATACCCTACTTTAACACAGTAACTAAGTCTGATGTGGCATATGTAACACACAAAAAATTTATATTTCAAGTTAAATTTTTTTACATTTTAAGTCAATAATACTCTGTGCTATCGGGCATCATATAGTGCGTTTTAAGCTACTGTTAACTACTGGTAACTTATTTGTTTTTATTTTATGTTTGCAACATTTATTTCCCAATTTCTCATCGTGCTACTTTTCTTTTCTTGATGTTTGATGTCTGGTTATATACGAGTATCTCTTACCGTATGTGCATACATGGTTAACGTATCTCATATCTTGCATGTGATAAGGTGGGAGTTGAAATGCCATTGAACTTTTAATAATAAAAAAAATAAAAAATAATTCATACCTGCTCCATACAAATTTATTGAAATACTTCATTGGCTTTTCGAAAAAGGAATGCGCCACATTGTGATTTTTCTTGTTTTTATTTTACGTCACCAAACCATATACAATGTTTAATGCATTTGCTATACACATGCAGCAACAAATGAGGTAATAAACATGATTTTTATGTTTCATTTGTATTGTGATTATTTTTGCTTTTCTTTTCTTCTATTTTTCTTTTTGAATACACTTTTGTATGTGCAACATATTGTATTTATTATGATGACTTATTTAAGTTTATTTCATTTCAATTTTTTAAAACATTTTTTAATGATTGTAATAAGCAAGAAAAGGCCTTTTTTGTAAATATTGTGAGGTTTTAGAGTCGAAACCAATGTATGAAAATTTTGTTTAAAGTTTATTATAAATAGTCAAACATTCACACAAAATCCGGCCACTTTATTGTAGCCTATCTAGAAAACTTTTATTAGCAAAATGCAAATCCAGACCATAGAGTTAATATAAATAAGAAGATCGTAATGAAAGTAAAACACTGTTTCTCTCCCTAATCCAACCACCAGTTGTTGTTGTTATAACTTCTGGTAATAAACTATTGAGCCATGGTATTGTTGTTTATTACAAATTTATTTTAGTTTTCGGATTTTTATTTTTCTTAATGGTCGCATCAGAGTAATGGTGGGAGTATCCGGATTTACATTCACACAGTCTGTCATGAGCATTACAGTTTATACGTGCAATGGCATGTTCTATAACAATGTCCAGCATAATGTTTAATGCTTATTAGACATAAGTGTCGAATTCCCATGCCAAAGTCAATTCATGTGCTAAGGTTGTTATTTTCATTGTCATACATGTCTTTAATTAGATTTGCTTTGGACAGCCTTTATCATTTCCTAATAATGTTCATATATGTGGAGTTTTCAATACTTTTTCGACAACAATGAATTGAGTACAATTGTTCCCCTCGGTTCGGAATATTTCAGTCTTAAACCAAAAAAATTCCGCTTCTATCGAAGAACCCTTCTTGACCCATTTGTGTACCACAAAATGGCCCCACTTTTAAGAGTGTGTATAGCCTCTAAGTAAAGTTTCACAAAAATTTGTCGTTCACTTTTGTTATTAAGTCTCGTTGCTATGCATTTACCAAAAATCATAGAGCCCCTATTGGTTTCATCCAAGGGACACCTACTCGATTCATTACTGACGAAACGGTATCAAATCCTCCCCTTACTGTCTTTACGAGGAAGAGGAGGTAATTGATGACGCAGAGCACACTGTTTTCGAGTGTGCACGCTGTCAGAGCTATCGCTCTGTACTGACGTCAATAGTTGGAACGATCACAGCCTCTAACATTGTCGGGGTTATGATTGCGAGTAGTGAAAATTAGACCTCGATGGTGAATTGCGTAGAGCGCATTCTGAGACGGAAAAAGAGAGATCTTGAGGCTGCAGAACGAGTAAGCATGTTGTCATAGGTGATATTCTCACACGTGCCAAGCGAAACCGAAACGATGATTTAGGCGAAAGGAATAGTGAAGACGCTTAGATGTCTCCTCAACTATAAACATGGAGAGGCTAAAGGGCTAAAAGGACTCCACTCCGAAGCAATACCACCGAGACGAGTGGGGATTTAGTGGGTGAGGGTCTCACACACGGAGGATGTGACGACTATGGTGCGGTTATGTACATTTATCCCTCCTCGGCCAAAAAAAAGGAGCTTCAAGTGCCACAATAGGAGAAGTTTTCATTGCATCTGTTATGCCAACACATGCTAGTCTCTGTATTTTGTTTAATACCATTTGAGCTGTTTTCAGATTTGTTCTGTCTGCCCAAACATTGGCTCCATACTACTGACCGATTTCCTAAGTAGTCTTAAAAGCACTGGAGAAATATCACAAACAGTATACATAACAGAACACATATGGCGCATTAAGAAGTGATTAAGTCGACGAAGAATAAAAGAATACTCATAAGACGTTTACAACGTGCAGTGAAAGTTCTACTCCAGCACGTATGGAAAACCACTTGCACATGGAATGTCTCCTATATATGTATGCTAAGTTGCCCTCATGAAATTGAAAGTAACACAGCGTAATTAATTGGTAGAAACTTTATGATGAATTTGAATTGAAAGGTTTTGTTATAGTAGTTGTGGTATTCAGAAGCAACTTCAAAGGCGGTAAAGGTTACAAATGCTAACATCCGCACACTGTTCTATTGAATATTCGGAAGTACATATACATATACATCGTGCCTTTGGTAAAAAGTGTGACCAGGAAATGCTCAACTTATATACTAAAAAAGTTTCTAAACCATCCCAACTAATTATCGGGTAATTTTTACAAATATTTATGTATTAGCTGACCAGATTTTGTGTGAACAATTTTTTAAAATAAATTTAGTTTAAAGGCAAGCAATGACTTGTCACGTTCAGTAAGTTTTTTGTTAGAAAATCATTGCAAAAACTTTTAACAAAACTATGTAGTCTGTTGCCACCTACCGCCTTAAAATATTTTCCTTATTTTTTTTTTTTGAAAACCTTTTTCCCTCTTAAAATTTTTTCCATAGAAATCCAGGTACTGATTTGCATAACAAAGTCAGAGAGAGAGAAGGAGAGGAAGAAAAAAGGTAATGAAATTTAAATAATTTATTTTATTTATTTTTGTTTCTTATGCATTAAAACCGTAACTATAACAAGGAAGTCATTGTCAACATAACGTGCCAAAGGTTTAACCACAAAAACAACAACAACAAAAATTATAACAAAAAACAAAAAAATTTCTGTGTATTTTTCGATAAAATAAACACATTTATTCGTTTTACTATTTATTCCATTTTTTTTTTGTTTATTTTTGTTTTCCATACTAATTTTGTTTAGTGGTGCAATACAGGCACGTGCAAACTCGTTGCAATCTAAATGAACTGGAGCAACAATTGTTGAAACGTGAATGCAGGCAGGAAAGAAAAAAAGCAAACGAAATGCTTTTGCATTTTCAACGTTTTTATTATGGGAAAGAAATTTATTTAATGGCTTTTGAATAAATATTATGGCCGGCATATCACCTACAAAACTGATTAAACATTATTAAAAAGCTCATGCTTAGCCCATAAAAATATGAAAAATATGCCTGAAGCTAGAGTTTTAATAAAAAAAAAAATAAATTTTTGGAAGGGTATTAAGAGAGTGATATTTAATGTATAGCAATAAAGGAATTTGTAAAGTTGGTGAATGTTTTAATTATTTTTTAATTTTATAAGGGAAATACTATTCCGAAATGGTTTAATTGTGTCAGAAAAATATTGCAACAAGGCAAGCAAGAAGTAGGATAGTGGCATCAAAATCAGTCAACATGACACTTACATTACACTTAGATAGCGGCTGTAATTTTAAATAAATTGCTTTCAAAAAAGGTTCGGTCATATGTATCTTTTGAAAGTCCACATTATTTTAAAGCTATCAGACAATCTCATTTAATTTTTAAATACAAAACAAATTGAATTTTATGTCTTTCAGTATTTTCATTAGAAAAGGTCCTCATATACTACAACGAAATATTAGATAAGAGCGCTGCCAACACAAGACGAGCTATCACCTTAAAACACTTATTACATGAAGCGAATGTAGAGGCCTTAAATATCTCTGTGGACATTAGAATATAATAACTTGCACAATGTTAAAACAATTATCACATGAAGCGAATGTAGAGGCCTTAAATATCTCTATCAATATTAGAATATCAATGTTATCATCAATAAATATTAGCTCTTTCATTAAAGTGTGTGTGATTATCTGTTTAAATGACCTACTGATGCAAATATGAACGAAATATAACATCCTTCGAATGTCTACCACGGTTTCTCCGGATGAAGTGCATCCGAAATATCTAATTTTCCATGACTAAGGCTCATAATTCGGCCTAAATTTGACCAATGGCAACTGTTTGCCTTTAAAAATCGATGTGGTTTGTGGCATATTCAGAAAATCCACATGCAATAATCTAACGATTTCAATCGAATGAGCCAGTTAAACATTACCTCCAACTAAGATGACAGTGCACATAAATCGCTCATACAGAATGTATGAATGTGACACAGAGTGCCGTCTTATTGAAATCACATGTCGTGTTAATAATCATCGACGTATAGTGCTTTCTGTTGATAGTAATGGCTTAGCCAACGTCATTCTCAAAGAACTGCCGACCGATAACGGCGCTGGCGCAAAAATCAAGCACTCTTTCCGTATGCATTGGACTCTCTTGGATCTCATGTTAATTGGATCTTTCGAATCAAGAAATGGGAGCCACGTTTCCCGAATAGAACATAAAAAAAACACAGATTTTCGTAACAATTTTATTGGCTCTTTAAGTTTTCACCAGAAGTCGCCGTAGTCTAGTAGGTAGTGTGTTAGCTTATTAGACGTAAAGCTAGGGTTCGAACCCCAGGCCAGACATCAAGACAAAATACAAAAAGTATTTCTTCGGCGATTTCCTCTCAGCAAATTTCTGGCAAAAGTTCTGAGAGTAAATAAAATTGCCATGAAAAAGTTTCTCAAAAATCTGTCGTTCCGATTCGACTTTAAACTGTAGGTCCCACCACTCGTGTATAAAATTAACACACACAACATAAGTGGTGTGAGAAACTAAGACGTTGTAGAATGGGTCAATTCGACCTCTGGGTACTGTACTTGTCTTAATTGACAAGTACACGTCCTCTAACCTAACCTAACCTAACCTAAGTTTTCTCCAAACACCAGCTCTGACATCTCTAACAGAACAAAATATGAACAAATATTTCTCCAGCGAGTAACTCTCAGCCGATTTCTGGCAAAAACTCTGTGAGTAAATAAAATTGCCAAGAAAAGTTTTTCACTGTCGTTCGGTGTCAACTTTACCTGTAGGTACAGCCTTTCATGGTATAAAATTAACACACACAACATAAGTGGTGTGAGAAACTAGGTCGTAATCCTGACTAAAGGGTTGTAATGACCAATTACGTCAAAGTAATAAGAATTTTAATTAAAAATTTCCAAACCGAATGACGTTTTATAAACCCACTAATTATGCTGATTTAATAGGCATAGTATTACAATAAAATTCCAATCAGCTTCTTGCGTAAGAAGTTTTAAGCTTGTCATGAATTTTTAATTACGATCTGTTTAGTTACGAAAATTTGAAATTAAAATTTTTATTTTCGTGATGCATATAGTTTGCAAGTGTTTAATATAACAATAGGCAGCATCATTTAGATCATTACTATTGCCTTATTGATGCATTAGCTGTTAAAATTGGGCCAACAAATCTTATGAAGGTTAGATCAACAGAAAATCTTTGTTAAAAATAAACACAATAAATGATGCAATTAAAATACCTTTTAAATGTTTCTGTTTCTATTTCTGTTTCTGTTTCTGTTTTTTCTCTCTCTTTTTCCATGTGATTGTAATGAGATACAACCCCATTAAAATTGAAGGTTGGCTATTACAGCATCTCTGCTGTAGCTGAATACGTAAATATAAATACTTTAAATACCCCATGAAATAATAGAGAAATATAAGCGAATAAAACTAAAAACACCCTCTTTTAGTAACTGCTTGGTTTTTTGTTAAAGTTATTCGATTGAGAAAAAGAAAAACAAAAACAAATTGTTGTTATTCTATAAAGTTGTTGTAATAGTTGTTGTGTTTTTGTTTTAGTATGACGTTTTGTCTATTAAAGAAAAATCTAACAAAACAAGAAAAAACAAAAAAAAATTTTTTCTCTCTAAATATGCTCATGTCGAATTCAACTTTGTTTGCTGACAATTTGAAAGCCTAATCAGATTTTTTAACAAATAGAGTATGTAGGTGATATTGTCTGTCGATGTTTTGGTTTTACGTTAAAGCACCGCTGACGGTGCTGTGCCTGCCTTCGCCATCAATTTGGTTTTTTGCCTTGGAAATTTTAGAAAGAAAACAAAAAAAAATATCGCCTTTTAAAACTATTTGTCGCATTAAAAACAACAACAACAAAAGAAAAAAAAATCCAAAAAAAATTTTTTTTTTTTTAAATCGATAAAATATTTCGATTATTTTGTTTCTTTGCATTTGTTGTTGTTGTTTTTTCTTTCTGTTTTAATTTTGTTATTGGCTTTTTAGGTGAGGAGTTTTTCCATGGAAAAGCTAAATTGAAAATGTTTGTTTAGGGATTAAGAGGTTAGCAGCAAGCCAATGAGGTCGTTAATGTAGTTTTTTTGTTTTGTATTCATTTCTTCTGGTTTGAAAATGAAATTGCTGTGGTGAAGTAATCAGTGTTATTTGAAAACAAAAAAAATAAACAAGCTTTTGAAAAGGGAAAGTAAAAATAGCAACTCAGCACCATTTCTAGTTTGTATGAACTAAACATTTTTATTCAGACTTTTCAGTTTGAATATCCATAGAATCAATAGGCATTGACGTTATGCGGAAGGTTAAACCACTAAGTATGGTATAGTTTAACCGATCCAGGATTCGATTGATGCTGCAATTAATAATCTATTTTCTGTTTCATATTTATTACCGTATTCTGTGTGTTAGCAAAACGACGGGTTGGGATGGTTTTCAACCTCGCTCATGCAAGCTATGTGGAGATAATTAGGAGTTGAAAATTAGAGAGCAACTTCGTCTATAACCATCTAGTCTATCATAGGAGCAAGACGAATGCCCTCGATTAAGCACTTTTAGAGGAGTAGACATTTATCTGAAGGATTTACGCTCATCATCGCATAGCTGATCCGTTCCTTGTTAGTTTTTACATACATAACATACATAATTGGTTATTACAACCCTTCAGGCAGGATTACGACCTAGTTTCTCACACTACTTATGTTGTGTGCTAATTTTATACATGAGTGGCGGGACCTACAATTTAAAGTCGACTCCAAACGACAGATTTTTGAGAAACTTTTTCATGGCAATTTTCTTTTACTCTCAGAGTTTTTGCCAGTAATCTGCTGAGAGGAAGTTGCCGAAGAAATATCTTTTCGTATTTCGTTTGATTGGAGATGTCTGACCTGGGGTTTGAACCGTGGCCTCACATCTAATAAGCCAACACACTACCCTTCAGACTACGGCGACTTTAGAAAAACCAACACAAAAGCTTTCTGTTTAAATGCGATGTCCCGGCAACCGTTTACTATTAAGCTAAGCGGAATAGTGCATTACGTTCGTATCCTCCTATCTTTGATGAGGTTTGTTTTAAAAATTCTGAACTTTAAATCGCATTTTGTCGTTCATAATTATGGCATTAGGATGGATTTGTATGATTTTTTATAAATGACTTTCCTTTTTCCTGTTTATAATTTCTAAATTATTCTCTTCAAAACATAAAAATGCTTTCAACAGTTGCCAATTGGAAATATTTCCCTATAAAATTTTTCTGTTTTTAACATTTCCTGGCTTAGTGTTTACTACAGCCTGCATGCAATAGATTAAAAACATAAATTTCTTCTCTTATTTCATAATCATCTCAATGCATAGCTTAACAACAAAGATAATAAACTTGTGTAATTATAAATTGAAAAAGAAAGGAAATAAAAATGTTGTCATAGTGTATTGGAAATGACAAATTAATTGGTTATAGCAGTGAAACAAAAGACTTAAGAAACAAACTTTATGCAATAATATTTCATATGTGTTTACATTTCATTAGACTCGCATAGAGACGTCTTTCTTACATGCACTCGTGTCTAATGCACTTATAAATATCGGTTAAATTAAATGTATATTTCATTAATTTCTTTATTTCATGTAGTACTGCAATAATATACACAGAGTTTCCTTACTTTCACTTGGTAATAATATTTAAAGAAACAATACAAAAAAAATCATAAAAAACTTTTCTTTAAGTAAACTTAATGAAATGTATGTTCGCTTGTTTGAAAAGAAAAAAAAAAGAAATATTCCATTAGATTGCAAAATTTTTACAGGGAATGTTGTTGTTTTTTTTAATTGTGTTTTAGAGAAGCAGCAATAAATGAAATGAAAAAACAATTTAAGTTTGTATGCTTTTTTTTATATTTCAATGCGTTTATTTATTTGTTGGCTAAAACTCAGTTGTTGTTAACAAACAAAAAAAAATGCTTTACACGCCACATGTTTTGTAGTAACTGGCGGCAACCTTATATCCCGTATTATTTCATTTACCAGCTACAATCAATACAACAATATCTGTTTACATCACAAACGCCTCTTCATTTCCACAAATCCTTTAACAAAAAACAACTTTGTTATGAGCATTTCATTCATAGGTGTTGAATGGATGGATACCCTACGTGTCATATTAAAAATATCAGAACTCTCATGAACTCGCTGTAGTCTAGTAGATAGTGTGTTGGTTTATTAGATGTGTGGCCACGGTTTAAACCGCAGGTCAGACATCTCCAACAGAACATTTCTCCGGCGACTTCCTTTCAGCAGATTTCTGGCAACAACTCTGAGACTTAAACTGTAGGTTCAGCCACACTTGTATAAAATTAACCCACACAACATAACATGGGATGAGAAGCTAGGTCGTAATCCTGACCCAAAAATTCTCGATTGTAGGGAGTTGGTAGGATAGTTCACGTTAAATTCTCAGCAGTCCTAATAATCATAGTTACACTGATTTAATTATTTCACGATATATGCTATTGGGTTGTTAGGAAAGTAATTTCGTTTTTTTTTTCTTTTTTTTGTGCAAATGAAAGACAATTTTCGTATAATAAACAAATACTTTATTAAATAATATATTGGCCGTTCTGGTCCACCACACATTTTGCCATCTTTCTGGTAGTAGCATAATTCCAAGCTCATACAATTTTTGGTCTTTGCTAGCAAAAAACTGATCGAGGTGGTTTTTGACCTTCTCATTTGAGGTGAAGATTTTACCGTCTAAAAAATTTTGGAGTGAGCGGAACAAATAATAATCCGATGGTGCCAGGGCTGGAGAATATTGGGGGTGTAGCATTGGATCCCATTCAAGCTGTAAAAGCTTTTGGCGAGCAAACAAACTTGTGTGAGGTCTCGCGTTGTCTTGATGAAACACTACACCTTTCCTGTTGATTATTTCTGGCCTTTTCTGTTGAAGTGTATCATTCAGTTTGTCCAGCTGATAACAGTAGACTAACGAATTAATCGTTGTATTATCCCGTAAAAGCTCAAAGAAAAGGATTCCTTTAAAATCCCACCAAACAAACAGCATCACTTTTTTGGTGAATATCGGCTTTGAAAATGGTTTGAGCCGGTTCATATTTTTTGCTCCAGGACCTCTTGCGTTTGACGTTGTTGTATACAACCTATTTTTCGTCCCCAGTGATGATGCGCTTCAAAAACGGATCATTTTCGTGACGTTTGAGATGCGAATCGCAGACGTCAATGGCGGCGACACAAATTTCTCTCTGTGAGAACATGGGGAACTCATACAACGAGCTTCGCGGATAATCCCAGGCCTTTCAAGTGGTCATAAACTGTTGAATTTCATAAATTTAACTTCAATACGACTTCACATGTTGTTCTTCGCCGCTTTACATCAACTAATATCTTTATCAGCTTCTACCGGCCTTCCCGAACGTGGTGCATCTTCGACATTAAAATTGACGGATCGAAATTTAGCGAACCAGTTCTGACACTGTCGTACTGTCAACACACCATCTCCATACATATCGGTCCATTTCTTTCTGGCTTGAACGGAACTTTTACCCATTCTGTAGTAAAACAGTAAGATATGTCGAAAATGCTGCTTATCGCTCTCTATATTTAAAAAGGCATCAACCAAACACTACTGCGTAGAATTAATTGGAATTTTTCACACAGAAGCCTTACTATATGAGCTCTCAAAGCATATAAAAATTAAAGGGCTTAAGTGCGGAGTTGGGTGCAAAAAAATACAATTGAATCCTCTGTCGGGAAATTACTTTCAACCCAATACATTGAACCAACTTGCGAAATGGACTCGAGTTGATAGCTAAAATTTAATGCTTTGAATCAGGAACAGTTATTCTAATTTCTATTGCCATTAAAAACATCAGACCTTATATAACAAGACTGACCCACACACAGTGTATTTCAAATTCGTTGCCACCTTAGATTCTCTTTCCTTAATGTCTCCATATATGTACGCCAGGAAGATATAAAAAAAAGTAAAAAAAAAGAAATCAAAAATCAATTGAAAAATTTCAAGTCACTATAATTTTCGCTCTCCATTACAGTAGACATAAATCGTCATGTTAGCTCGTCAATCATATGGTTAAATGGTGAATTTGGCTTTTCTTTTTAAGACTCATTTTTTCTTCGTGTTTTTCCCATAAATTTTATTTTGATTTTTAATATTTTATTTCTGGTCACTTGAACGTTTTATCCAATCAAATGGGTAACCGACAAAAAAAAATCGGTAATGGAGTGTGTACGTTGGATCATTTAATGACTAACTGGCTAACTGACTGACAGACTGTCGTCAGTTTGTGTGATTTTACATGAACAACAACTAACAGTGTTGACGGTGATCGGTGTTTGTAACTGGCCTTTTGGCTGGAAAAGCCAAACAAACCATTTCTACTAATTTTATACGGATTTTTTTTTTGTTGTTGTTGGCAACTAACATCACTTGCCGCATGTTGTCTTATGATGCGTTTGCATCTCTTGTTATTGGCATCAAGTGCTGCTTGTATTTTTTCATTTTTTCAATTGCGGTACGCTGCCTTTAAAAGTATCCAGTTTGTCACCATTTTTTTTGTTTTTGTTTCTGTCGGCATAAAAATAAAAGTGTGTCTCTATGCGTATGGGAGAGAGGAGGAATAGCTAATTTTGTTTTTGGCTTTTCTTTTGCCGTTTTGTTGGTGGTTTGTTTGTTTTTGTTGGCCAAAAGTGTTATAACGCACGTTTCTTGTCCATTGGCATGTAATTATGTAATTGAGCCTCTATTAGGCTTTGAGCCACACATGACAACATAAATATAAATATTCTCCTTCAGATCGTTTTATACACGACAATATACTCATGCATACATTATTATTATTAATAAATGATAAAAGAAATAAACGTTAATAGAAAACTAAAACAACAACAAAAAAGAAAGCAACAAAAAAACAAAAGAGGTGTTAACAAAATGGTAATAAAACTAATAATTGTTGTTAACAAGCAATCAACGCCGAAAGTCTGTTTTTTTTTGCTTTTTCTAAACGTTGTAGAAAATTTATAATTTTTATAACAAACAACACACATAAAAGCTGGTTATTATTGCAGGGAGTTTTGGAAAGAATTTATGCCAGAAGGATTTTGCATAAAGCGCTTAAGAAAAGTTAATTTGGTTGACAATATATTGTCAACAGATAACCATCTATGGCTCGTGCAATGAAGACAATGTTAGCAAGCAGCAATAAGGCGATAGTTTCTGCTGTCTAGACAGTAAAGAGACAATAGCAGCAGGAAAGCGGCATTAGTATGAAAAGAAACACACCAATATCTGGAAGAACTAATCTCACAATCTTACAATACAATTATGTACATGGCTGTAAAACTTCACTTATATGGAGCACATTTTCCCAAGAATTACTCATACCCATCAACATACATGCATAATTGGTTATTACAGCCCTTAAGTCAGGATTACAACCTAGTTTCTCACACCACTTACGTATTGTGTATTAATTTTGATACATGAGTGGCGGCACCCACAGTTTAAAGTCGACTCAGAACAACAGATTTTTAAGAAACTTTTCATGGCAATTTTATTCTGCTCTCAGAGTTTTTCCCAAAAATCTGCTGAGATATTTCGTTTAGTTGGAGATGTCAGACCTGGATTGTCAGACCACGGCTTCTCGTCTAATAAGCCAACACACTACATACTACACTACGGCGACTAACATCAACAATTGTCGCAAATCATATATTGAAGCAACGTCAGCAGCACTAGACCTCAGTAACCAATACATCAAATATAGAAAATGGTGCTGGATCTGCCACAACAGAAACTGTTGAACTTGCAATATCCCACTATCTATTCAGTGGGATGTTACGCAATTGGTAGCATATGGTTTCATCCTTTGTTACTCTTTGTTTTGTCACAGGTTATATGGAAATTTGTCGCAGTGATCTTCTAAGGAGGAAAGCTTCAATACCGCTAATGGGGCCAAAATATTTCGGTTCGGTGGAAAAAAGTTTGAAATGGTAAACCCAGCGAATGGGAAGAGCGAGAGAGAGAGAGGCAGAAAGCCTTCACAAAACATATTTGGTCGAGGTAATTAAACTTTTATTGAGTAATTAAAATACAAGGAGATTTGAGTCATGCATCAAACTATACAGATACAACCTGTGGTCAGTAAACAGATAGTTGACAGAGCACTGCAGACTAAAAGAACACTTGTTCACATTGGGGATCGCCTTTAACCCAATATATAGATTCTGTGATCTGTGCACTTACTTGCAACCTGTTCTTCATTAATGAATGCAAGAAGTGAACGCCTGGGTGCGTATCAGGTGCTGAGCATTAAATATTCCTTATTGACACCGTGCAGCATACTGAAGTTTGTCTGGGCAATAGGTTTATAGTAAACATTATAGGAAACCTAGGTACGTACGTAATTGGTCATTACAACCCTTCAGACAACCTTTCTCACACAATTCATGTGTGTGATATTTTATACATGAGTGGCGGGACCTACAGTTTACAGTCGACTCCGAACGATAGATTTTTTTGAGACACTTTTCATGGTAATTTTATTTACTCTACGAGTTTTTGCCAGAAATCTGCAGAGATAATGACGCCGAAGAAATATTTGTTCATATTTCGTTTTGTTTGATATTTCTGAACTAGGAAAACCCTGTATAAATTAAAAACAGTACAATAGATCAAAAAAGGTCTATAAATGCTTTATAAGACACAGCAAAATCTTTTGATACCAGTTTCACAGATTCTCCATAATCTTGGAAGTCACCTCTTTTCCAGATATGAAGTCTAATCTTTTTATTTTTTTCCATCTATATCGTCTACTCTTTGGGACCGTAGATTCCATGAACACCGACACCAAATACTTTACGAAATGCAATCATTTTTATTCTCCTACTGGTAGAAAGAACACTTACTTTTTAAACTAATAAAATTCTTTGTAGAATTGTTTGATTTGACAATCATTAGAGCAATTGTTATAAATTGTTAAACTTTTATTACGTTTAAAACATTTTTCTGAAGGTCATATATTTTTCTATTATTATTAATGGTTGTTGTTTTTATCGTATCAAATGCAAATAGCCAACGGTTCTAAATGTAAAACAATTTTTTGTTCTCGTTTTTTCTTGTTATTTTTGTTTAACAATCTAACAATACATTGATACAACAATGGATTGTTTAACAAAAATGTTTGAATGTTTTATAACGAATAGAAATAGAATGAAATTAAGGAGAGTGGATGAAAAAATTTGGATAGGCTTCTATTTTTTTAACAGGAATTGAACAAATTTTACTACGACTTTGGTTTTGTCTCAGTAAACACGTGTAAAATTTCATTTCGATAGATAGAAGATACACAAATACATACATAATTGGTCATTACAACCCTTCAGTCAGGATTACGCCCTAGTTCCTCGCACCACTTATGTTGTGTGTGTTAAATTCTATACATGAGTGGCGGAACCTGCAGTTTCTCCGTAACGAACTCGACTCCGAACGACAGATTTTTGAGAAACTTTTTCATGGCAATTTTATTTACTCTCAGAGTTTTTGCCAGAAATCTGCTGAGAGGAAGTAGACGAAGAAATACTTTTTGTATTTTGTTTTGATGTCTGGCCTGGGGTTTGAACTGTGGCCTCATGTCTAATAAGCCAACACACTACCTACTAGACTACGGCGACTTTATACTGTCTCAGTAAACACATGTAAAATTTCATTTCAATATGCAATACATAGACACACAAATACATACATACATAATAGGTCATTACAAGCCTTTAGTCAGGATTACTTATGTTGTGTGCATTAAGTTTTATACACGAGTGGTGGGACCTACAGTTTAAAGTCGATTCCGAACGATAGATTTTTAAGAAACTTTTCATGGCAATTTTATTCTACTCCCAGAGTTTTTGTCAAAAATCTGCTGAGAGGAAGTCGTCCAAGATTTATTTTTCATATTTCGTTTAGATGGAGATAACAAACGTGGTGTTGGAACTGTGGCCTCATGTCTAATAAGCCAACACACTACCTACTAGACTACTAGTGTTCATTTACATGACATTACACTTTAAATGTAAATGGCAGCGATCCCTTTACCTCTTTAAACATGTATATTTTCAATCTTACTAATTTTTAAATCGAAACCTATAAAAAAGTCACCCGTTATAAAAATTTTTTGGTCCAATTAAGAGATACGTTTTTATAATTATTACGTGTTGTAATCTAAATTGAATATTTTACAAGATTTATTATTCCAGGTATTTGTTTTGCTGCACAGTGCTCACTGATCAATGATCACTGATACGTTATATTAAAATTCTACCAAACTACCTGCTAATGATACACTGATAAAATTTAATCACGTTGCTAAAAACGATTTAGGCTTCTTGTAATTGAATTTTGACCAAATCTCATCATGTTCAACTCTGTCAGATCTGTCATATCAATAATTGTAAAATGTTATCGGCACATATTGCCAGGCAATTTCTAAGGTAACATCAATCGCACTTGTATCTCTTTCGATAATTAAAATAACTTGTTTGTTGTTTTAGTTGTAATTAGAAGTAATTACGTTACATTTTTTAAATAATTATAATAATGGATGCCACAAATATCATATAAATAGTGTTCGTTTGGTTAAAAAACAATCACTAGTTATTGTTTATTTGCCTAAAAAATAAAAAAATAATTGAAATAATAAAATGAAAATTCATTTAAAACTTCTTACTACGCTTGTAATCGTAAATGTCACTTCAATTCTATTGCTTTCTGTAGCCGGCGATAGTGACTGGACTTACGAGTTGCAGGATGTAAAATGCAGCAGCAATAATAAGGATCTTTACGATTGCCAATTCGAAGTGTTACGCAAATCACGTGGCATTTTTGGTTTAAGTGGTTATATGGACGTTAAATTTGATGTTGACGACAGCCTAATAGTTGAGGGCCATTTGTATCGCAGTGCGGGCATGGGTCAAGCGTATTTTAGAATGCCATTTGACATTAATAATGACACATTGACGGATACAATGAATAAATTTTATATACCATTAGTAATGGAGGACATACGAGAATGTTCGGTGGATGCACCCTATTCTGAGACATTCGAGGCACCATTGACGAAACGCAAGATGGTATTTGATAAGTGCCTTATATCGACAGATAAATTACCATCACACATGTCGGAAGGTAATTATCGAATGAATATGGATTTTCATGGCCCAGTTGAAGGTCAGTTCGAAATGTATTTTAAAGTCGAAAAAGTATATTAATTATAAAGGCCATACAATTATTAATAAAGGAATTCATTGCTAAATAAATGTTTGTTTGTTTAAAAGATTTCGCCATATCCTAGTAAGTAATTGCCTATTGAGACCATAGTAGCACATGTTACCAAGAGTGATCCTGATCCCATGATTTTTGCTGGTAATGTTGGAGCCAAGAATAATTTTAAGATTGTCTTCCAATAAAAAGAGGGCCAATTGAATTAATCTGATTGAATTTAGGACCAGTTAAGAATCGCATTAAAAATTTCAACAAAATTATATGACGTACAAAACCTCTGACTGACTAAATTTAGTTTTATTGCTATTCACCTCTATTGAAACCTGACTGGTAAGTCTTGAAGATTTAAAGTAAACATTCTGTATCTGTTTGTTAATGCATTCATTTACTACTTAAAACACTCATTTACATATCGACAAAACTCAAAATGCTATTAAATGCAACACTTAATTCAAAATCATTATAAAAAAAAATAATTAAAAAACAAATAATAATGATGCATTACTTTTAACACAAACATTTGCATAAATTTGAAATAAATTTTGTGGATAAAAGTTAATTTTCCTTAAAAACTAAAGCCGACAAAATAATAAAAAAAGTCATTGCATAAAACAGGAAATTGAAAATTTGTTTTGGTTTTCATAAAATTTATATATAAAATGTGAAACCCAATTTTTTTTCGTTGGTCTGATGCTATAGCATTATAAACCAAAGACTTAAGACACAAGCTCTATAAACTACGGCTCTTTAAGCTTGTTATTAAATGTGGCCTCTTGGTTTCTTTGTTATGTTAAGACCTTAAAACAATTGCAATTATTTTAAACCACATTTAGTTGTTGGCTTTATTTGCATTACTTTAAATGCTAAATTTGTAAATAATTTTTTTATTTTTTTTTTATAATCATTTTTGCTATACCCCAACACCGCCATTATTGCAATATGATTTTTTGTTTTTATTGTTCATTTTATGGTTTTTTTTCATTTACTTCAGCAACGACCTTGATAAATATCAATATATTCAGTCTGTCTAATGTTAAAAACTTTAAATATTTTTTATTGTTGTTTTTGTTTTGAGTGTTGCGAACATTTATTGCAAAATATTTAACAGCGTTAGAGCAATAGTAACCAAAAAATCAAATAACCAGAGCAACTTGTCTTATCGGTTTGTTTTTACATTTTCTTTTCGTTTTACGAATGCATTAAAATTAAATCAATTCTAATTTACAATGAAGAAAAAAAATGTAAATTCATAACAAATCTTGTTTCTTTTATTATAAAAAAAAATTAAACAAAAACAAATCGTAAAAACTTAAAATGCAGGTGGTATTCTTTAAATAATAATACCGGATATTTAACAACCTTAAGGTAATTTCTAATCCCGTGGTAAAACGAAATATTAAAAATATATCTTGGGCGATTTCTCCTAAGCAGATTTCTGACAAAAACTCTGAGAGTGAACTAAAATTGCCATG
The DNA here is from genome assembly GCA_958299815.1 of Sarcophaga carnaria. Classification (NCBI taxonomy): domain Eukaryota; kingdom Metazoa; phylum Arthropoda; class Insecta; order Diptera; family Sarcophagidae; genus Sarcophaga; species Sarcophaga carnaria. Next base: position 19,808,569 of record OY283153.1, on the reverse strand, counting down.
TAAAGTTTCTCTAAAAATCTGTCGTTCGGAGTCGACTTTAAACTGTAAGCCCCGCCACTCATGTACACAACTTAACACACATAACATAAGTGGTGGGAGAATCTAGGTCATAATCCAGACTGAAAGGTTAGGATGACCAATTATGTAATGGAACTGTTGGATGCAGCACAAACTGTATGTAGTTCATGCAATTCACCAATTTTGGCAAAATATGTTTAGCAGTTCACTGTTTTTTTTTATTATATTGGTTGTTTTATTGTTTATTAGTTTATTGGAGTCAAATTGCGTGATCATTGCCGCCAAAAACCTGATACCAAATTCTTTAAGTTGATGAAAAAAGGACCATTTATCGCCGCATAGAACCTTCCTCCTTTGACTGCAGCGTTGCGATGTTCATCATTTTTGAAAATCGTTTTTTGCGATTGTTAAATAAAAATGTTTCCAAGCTTTTCGATACCGTGAAGGTAACAGCAAAAGCTGCATAGCTTCGTAGACTCATTAGACTAGCAATGGAAGGAATTCAATTTCTCTTCCTTTATTGATACTAAAATAGAAAATGGAACAACAAGGCTTAGTCTAAACAATCGCGTAGCACGTGGGCATGGGTACATGAACATGGGTCAATCGTGGAATGAATTCAATTTCTCTTTCTTTATTGATACTAAAATAGAAAATGGAACAAAAAGGCTTAGTCTCAACAATCGCGTAGTACTAGCATTTGAATTATTGGATCGCTTAGTGATTTTTGAGCACATTTTTTGATTTAGAAGTAATATTCATATATGTAAGTGTTTGAGCATTTACTCCATAGCATTGATACAAAATAAATTATATCTAAACATTAGCCACCATTGTTGGCATGAAAAGTTTCTCAAATCTATCGTTCGAAGTCGACATTAAACAATAAATCCCGCCACTTATGGATAAAATTAGTACACACAACATAAGTGGCGTGATATGCTAGGTTGTAATCCTCATAAGAGGGCTGTAACGACCAATTAAGTAAGTATTAGCCACGGTTGGTAGTGGTGTTTTCAATCTTTCTTACTTTTCCTACTTCGTGACGAAAGAATTGTTCGTTATTAAAAAAAAAACAATAAAATCCATGTGTGATGGCTTCTACAGTTTAAAGTCGACTCCTAACGACAGATTTTTAAGAAATATTTTTTCATTCTTTTTGAGATGTCTCAGCTGGGGTTTGAACCATGGGATCGCATCTACTAGACTACGGCGAGATCTTTGCGTAGATATGTTGCATTTTTATTGAATCATGGTCTTATCAGGGCAGGAAAAAATTTGGTTATCTGCTAAATTATTTGGGTAAAAAGGATCTTCGAACAGCATTTAATAATTAATATTCACTTTTTAACAATTTTTATTCAAATAACCAAAGTAATTCAGATCTAAATAAAAAAAGTTTAAATTCTGGAGCAACAACAAATTCAAATAACTTAAATTAGTTTTTAAGTATTTTATACACAATTTGAAACAAATTGAAAGCTTTTTAACTAAGTTAACATGTCGATTTTAAAATACCCATCCATTGTGGCCTCAACAGAATTGTGAATATAAATTAGCAGCCGATAATTAACTTCTGCCATATAAGATGGTAAGCTATGCGTACAATAATATCCTACGTTTTGCTATCAAATAAGGTATTCGTAGAACAATTTCTTATTCCTTCCATCAGGAATGGTTTGTAATATTTATTCAGTAGATCAGTCATTGTCTCATTGGAATTTCCAACGGTATTTTAAAATATGTTTGACCCATGGCCTCAGTTACTACGCTGTCGTCCATATCTTTTTTAATATCAAATAACCACTCAGGCCATAAACGCCGCGTAATATGCGCACCACCTCAATATTGCATTCGAAAACGTCCTTAATTTCTTTTTCGTATTTCACCTCCCATAATTCGTATCACCACCAAGTGTCGCAGTATACATTTCAAAGTAAAATTGAAATGATTTGCACTGCAAGTGTTAGGAGAATTTTCAAATTAATTTTCATTTCTCTTATTTTTTCTTTTTCCTTTTTTATTTTAATGAATGATAGAAAAACAAGTGAAATATTTTTCAAAAAAAAAAAATGATTATTTATACGATATTTATATGCCATATTGAAAAAATTTCAATTATTTGCAAATAATTAACACAAAAGCAACAAATAAAATAATTTAATTATTTCAAAAAGATACAAGCATGATAAATTCAAAAAATTTTCATTTGCCGTACTGCCGTATTACTACAAAGTACCAGTAAACAGAGATCAGTGATCCAACAAATCCATGCAATAATAAATCTTGTTAAACATTCAATTTGAAGCACAACACGTAATAATTAAAAAACGTTTCTATTAATTAGATGTCAAAAACCAAATTAAAATGTTTATAACGGGTGACTGTTTTATAGGTTTCAAGCTGTAAATGAATGTCCAACATCAAGCACTTTGACTGACATGCCACGTATGACAACCATAATATTGTCTTCCAGTGCTGAAATTATTAATGGCTTGTTCTTGTTCAAACAAAAACTTCACGTATACCCACAAAAAGTTATGTTGATGGTCAGTGGACTACCTCAAAACTTGTGATAAATTTCTGATCAAATTTTAGTGAGTCGGTCTTGATAACCAAGACAGAATACTGGTTTAAAAAAGAAGAAAAACAACATCAATTTACATCACACTTTTCCTTTCTTATCTGTTCTTTTCATTTACTTTCCTGAATACTACTACAATGCACTGCATTTAGAGGGATTAACTCTTGATGGTTTAAGAGAAAACCTTCCTTTAATTGAACCTTTTGAGAGAGCATATGAACCAGTTCCAATTCTTATATTTTAAGGAATATAAAGATAGTGTAACATCGAAAATTTCATTGTTCTTCCAGAAGTACTTGTCGGTCCATAAACCTTACCAAAAAGTGCATTTTTCAGAGTGCATTCGAAGCTCCTAAGGTTTTTTGTCTGCTCTTCACACCAAATGCGCCAATTTTATTTCTTAACACACCAATCTCTGTACTTAAGCCTATTCGTCTTACAAATTTCGGGATGCTACTCGGTGTCAACAATAACCCTGCCTATTACCTGATACGCACCAAGGTGCAGCAGATTGAACTCCGATGATTCACTCTAATTGTCACAAAATCTACTAATTGCACTAAAAATCTAATTGTTTCGCGTAGAACCCCCATTCTGAATAACGTACTCTGAGTTTACAGTCTCCTACCAAAAAACCAGTTACCGACCTGATGCTATTCCCGGATAGTCTGAAGTATTACTGAGATTTTCTCTTATTGTAATTGCCTCCCACTAGGTTTGAGACAAATCTTTGCCTATCTTTATCTACCCTTTTGTTGAGCATACCTTTTCAATCATCCGCTAAAGGTACACAGAAGGGTTCTGGTCTCATCAACGGCAAGTTCGTCTGCTTGTTTATCGTCTAGAATTCCTACAAGACCTGGAACCCTGCAAAATTTAACCTTTTTCCCTAGCTATAGGGTTAACCAAAAATCATACGCATTAAATACAAGTCGCACCATCTATTATAATTCAGTCCAAATGTTACAATTCAATGTAGTTAGTTACGTTTTTACAAACATGATGCCAAAAATGCTATACAACTTCTGGTATAGTAGAGCGCATTAAGTAATTACCGTGCATGCAAAACTGATTACAATTAAAAATAATTTTTATTTAATACTTCATTCAAAATCGAATATGGAAATGTAAATCAGATACACCTAATTCTGTTTTTACACGGTCTTTTTTTACACGGTTTTGATATAACACGGTTTGAAAATAAAATATTTTTAATTTTTGTTACACGATTTTATTCCATTTAGCACGATTTAAAATTTTTTGTGCTAAAATTTTTTTGTCAAATTTAATTTTTGCAAAGTATGTTCATATCACAAATTTAAGGGAATTCCCTTTTTGCGCGACAAGCAAATTTACTGGTCAAAGCAAATGTAAATGGCACAAATTTAGTGGAATTCCCTTTTGTGCATACAAGCACAAAGGTCAGAGCAATTGAAATGTGTTAATATTTTGTGTTTGGTAATGAAATTTTTTATTGGCAAATTTGTTTTTCTATCGTTACATTAAATTTAACGCATTAAGTTATTTATATTTTTAATTTTGTTAAATATTTTATGAATCCCTAAAAGAAAATGTCAAAAACAAAACTTCTTAAAAAATCCTTTTTTTTTCACTAATTTTAATAGGTTTTAGAGATTAGGAACCAATTACCTATTTTTGCATACGATCAGTGTCTTTTTTTACACGGTTTTTTTTACACGGTTTTTTCTGGAACCAATCTACCGTGTAAAAACAGAATTAGGTGTAAATGCAAACTTTTTAAATAAAAAAAGTAAACGTTAGTATTGTAAGCAATTTGAGAATATTAAAGTCGACTTTATATTGCTTTAAAGCCAGCCACTAAATCCAAAATTTAAAAGTTCATTACATCGAAACTTTAGCGAAATAAAATTTTGCAAATTTTCTGTATTTTTATGAAAAATTCGATTCTTAAAAGCAAATGCTTTAAATCAATTAAATTAAATGGCCGCTGTAACCTCAAATGCAACTGTAGTCCATCAAATTGTGGAAAATAGCTGTTGTAGCTCAAACTTCAGATCAAAAAAATCTGGCTTTTGTAATGTTCCGCAGCTAAATGCAAACAAAATCCTTATCTAAGCTGCAGATTAACAACTCACACAATTAACTGAGGATCGCAAATCAATGTGATAAAAATATAATTCTAATTACAGATGTTTTTAAAGTTGAAAAAAATAAAAACTAAATTATTTTACGATTACCCATGTTTTAATTGTTCTTAACTTGATTATCTTATTGTTGAATTAAAAAATAATTGATTTACGTAAATTGAATTAAATAGCAACACTGGACAGAATCAAAGCCTACAAGACTAGAAGAAGAATTTTTCATCCATTTACGCTTTTTAAAAACATCTCGTATATCTTCCTGCTGTTTTTGCTTTCATTTATCAAGTTTTTCCATTTAAATAGAGCTATTGTAGCAGGTTCTAGCATTCTGGAATTTTAATCTTTCTGTGAAATTCTATTGACTCAGATTTCTGCAGATTATCAGCAAAGATTTCTGGCAAAAACCCTGAGAGTTAATAAAATTGCCTTGAAAAGTTTCTCAAAAAATCAGTCGTTCGGAGTCAACTTTAAACTATATGTGCCGTCACTCATGTATAAAAATTAGCACACACGACATAAATGGTATGAAAAACTACGTCGTAATCCTAGCTGAAGGGTTATAATGTAAGTCAAAAATTTATTATATGTAGTATCGACCACTTATTTGAAAGTTATAATAAATTAGACGAAGTTAAGTTAATCTTAAATCTAATTTAACGGCTTCGTCAGAAAGAATTCTTCGTTAACAAGTAATAAAATAAATTTATTGTTATTTTTTTACCAGTCTACTTTGCATTAAAGTTGTTAACATGTGTTTGTATTAAATCGAAGTATTTATAGTCACATTAAAACAAAATTATAACAAAACTGTACAAGTGGCAGTAGGGAGTGACCATTAGATTCGATTCTGTTGTAAAACATAGCCAGTGTTCAGAATATGTTTTCCAGTTGCACTGCTGAGAGTAAATACTCAAGAGTTTTGCCAGAAAAATTTGAGAGTAAGTGTCGCCGAAGAAATATTTTTTGATATCTCGTTTAGTTGAAGATATCTAACTTGAACGCCTAGTAAGCAAACACAATACCTACTAGACTACGGTGATTTCTTATGCTTAATATTTGATGTATTGTATGCACATAGTATTCATAACACCCGTTGTTTGAGATTAAACAGGATTTGTGAACATTTGGGACCTTGAATCCCAACTAACAGTCAAAAGAGCAAGAAAGAAAGAATAAAATTATAACAGAATATTTTCCATCTTAAATACCGTAGAGGGAAGTGAAGAGAATAGAATAAAACGAAAAATAAAATATTTGCTTTGTAAAGTAAAATAAATACTTTCTTTCAATTTTCTGTTTAAAAAAAAAAATCTATTTTTAAAAATATTTCTTCCAAGGGGTGTCCTGGTAGTCTAGTGAGTAGTGTGCTAGACTATTAACGTGAGGGTCGTGGGTTCGATTCCGACCAGAGACTCTGGTCTGTGACACTACACCGAGCATATAGTCTAAGTTATTCAGCTCGTATATAATTAAAATATAATTTGTAATTGTATTGCAATAAATAAATAAATAAATTTCTTCCAAGCAAGTGATTGTTGTCTTGCTACATATTCTTTTTAAAACATATTTTTGCTTTTGTTCAGCCATTGCTTAAGTTAAACTGTGACCATTAATACCATCTAATCTTGATTTTCTTTTTTCTTAGTAACAAAGCCACACCTTTACTTTACAGTGGCTTATACAAGGAATTCGAATAAAAAAAGAGATTTACTTGGCATAATAACCATAAAACCTAGACACTTAAGTAATAAAAATTTTCTTTATAAAATTTGATTTCCATTAAAATTAATTTAATTATGAGAATATGATTCTTTTACAAAAAAATTCTAATGTTTTTTGGCGTTTTTTTTGCGGTACCTTGACATTAATAGAAACAAAATTATTATAAGCAATTATTGATAATTAAAAACAACAAAAAAAAAACGAAAAACTGAATAAAAGTAATTTCCCTTTTATAATCATGTTATTATTGAATCATTTATGGGAATTTATGTAGGAAAACATTTTCACCAATTAACAGTTTCGATTATCAACATACAACAAAAGACTTAAGGCACGAGCGTTAGTTGTCAGCTGTTAAAAAAAGAACTTTAGGACACGATTTTTTTTAATACATTTTGAAGATGACTGGAGATAAGAGAGCAAGAAAGATATGCAATCCAGTTATCCGACATTACAGTTAAAAAAGAAGAAAATTTGAGAATAAATAAGACACCAGCCTCCTCATTTAACCTGTATTGGTTGCCTGTTAAAAGCTTGTAATCTTAATATTATTTCAGGCAGCTCGAGAGAAGTTGTAGCAGACCGCATATGCAAGGCAAGACATGTGTATGGCACACCACGCAAATTCAGAAATGCACAAGGATGAACATATACAAATCGGATGCTCTCTGTAGCTGTACTCTCGTCCAGTCAAGCAACAACAGTAAAACAAGAAGTTTGATATAGCAAAAGCTGGAAGATCAAGTAAGCAATTGAAAGGCCTGGCAGTGACATTACATGAAACGTTATCAACTGCAACCGAAAGATTAACTGAACGAGGAGCTTCAGACTTATATTCTCTGCAAATAAAGCATTCAGAAGGCCTTCTCCACCTCAAGAGAGGATAATATGAACAATGAACATTAAGAAGAGGTATTTGGTTGGAATTTTATATTGTTTAAGCATTTTTTTTTCATATATTTTCCTTTTTGCTTAACTTATGCCATGGCAACCAAGAAATTTAAAATATTTTAATTAATTTATTACGTTAAACATTTTGAAGTTAACAATGAAAACCAAAAACACATTGTAAATCGAAACCAAAGAAACCTGAACGTATTTTCTTTTACTGGAAATTCCATTTTATTAACGGTTTTACAAAAAATGCTTTATTTTTTCTACTTTTTTGATTTTTTTTCTCTTTGTTTTTGGTGATGGGCTTTAAAAATATTTCAGCATTTTTTTCTTAACCAAATATATATATTACCGAATGATTAAGAAGTGAATGAACTTTACGGTTGTAACCTGCTCTTGAATTCAAGGATATCGGGTTAATAAAAAAAAAGAAATAAACTGTAGACTGCTGTTAAGGAGTCACCACATAAACGTCAATATCGATTATAAAACGAAACCAAAGTTGATAATGCACCACAGGAGAAGAAGAGAGAGATAGAGAGAAGAGAAAACATTTTATAAAAATAAACTTGATTGCTTTAAATATGGGGAAGTAAACGTAAGGAAGGATGTGTGATAAAGTCAAGTGAATTAAAATTATTAAAGAAAAGAAAAAATTTAAGGTAGTTCAGATGGCAAATTAAATTTGTTAGTAAATTGCATACCTAGGCCATCATTTTGTAGTAAAGCCTTAATGGACAATGTGACGATCCAAAAAAATAGTTCGTGAACAACTTTTCTTCCAATGCTTTTAATTCATATTTGGCATGACATCACACAGTCCTTTTAAAATAAGTAATATATGTCGAATAAGACAGCAGGTTAAGCACATTCAGAGGCCAAAACTATTTCCATTAAGGCGGCTGTTAATTTAACTTAACTCGGCTAAACGTTAAGCCCTTCTTAACAGTCTCTTTTTGTAAAAGTATATTTCTATACGAGTGTATTTTTTCTATTGATTTTAAAATAGAAAACAAAAAATACTTAATATTCTCTAAAGTGCAATGCATAACTCAAATTAAGCCAATAAAATCTTTTAGCCCAGTTAAAAAAAAAAACTTTTCAATTTTCTTTCAAACAATTTTTATTTTCCATTTGAAGATTCATTTTCAAGGTTTTCACAAGTTTCTATTCGTTATGCCAGTGGCATACCCACAAACATAAAAATCTAAAATGAGCGTTACGCTCTAATAAATTTTCTTTATAACACTTCAAGATGCTGGTCACATTAGATACTGATTGTCTTTAAAGTCATTAAAGAAGAAGAAAATAAAGAAGCGAAAAAAATGAAAAAACATTTTAAAATAAGATTCGTAAAGCAAAACAAGAGTGTTTACAAGATTTGTAAGTAATTGGTTTCCTTTAAGAGGAATCAAACACAAAATCCAAGAGAGATACAAACATACACACTTGTAGAGATTGAAATTGTTGATGCTTAACCATCTGAAAGGCAATAACAATTACACGCTTGCCCACACATATAGTGTTTTAGAGAAGTGAAGAAAATTTAAAAATTCAAATGAAAAAATTTTTAAATTCTTGCCGAATAAACAAAGTTTTTAAATTGAATTCGGTTGCTTTTTTACTGTGAATACTTCGTATCTGCTGACACTGAAACCACTTAAGCAATACCAGTCTAGCAAGAAGTTTGATCCAGTCAAAGTTAGTAGATCAAATAGGCAATCGAAAGACCAGGCGATGATATTACAAGAAACGTAATCGACTGGTACCCAACGATTAACTGAAGAAGGAACTAACGCAACCAAACGTGGAAGCGATAACTCGACACAAAAACTGCAAAGCTTAATACAACGTCCAACGAGCTGAAAGAGACTTTAAAACAAAAATTACCATAGCCTAGTAAATAGTTTATTAACGATAGGCCGTTGTTCAAACCTCTATTGGGCCTTCTCGAACAAAGCCTGGAAAAATATACCTCTCAGTGACTTCCTCTTAGCAGTTTCTGACATAAACTCTGGTTTTAATAAATAAAATTGCCATGAAAAATTTTTCGAATCTGTCGTTCAGAGTCAACGTGAAACTGTAGGTTTCCCAACTCATGAATTAAAATATGTGTACTGGTATGAGAAGCAAGATCGTAATCCCGGACTTTCTACACACAAAAATAATACATAATTACGACAATTCCATGTCGTCGCCGTAGCCTAGTAGGTAGTGTATTCGGTTATTAGACGTAAAGCCCGGGTTCAAAGCTCAGGTCAGACATCAAAACGAAAATATGAAAAAAAAAAATTTTCGGCGACTTCCTCTCAGCAGATTTCTGGCAACAACTCTGAGAGTAAATAAACCCGCCATGAAAATGTTTCTCAAAAATCTGTTGTTCGGAGTCGACGTTAAACTGTAGTTCCCGCCACTCACGTATAAAATTAAGGCACACAACATGAGTGGTGTGAGAAGCTAGGCCGTGATCATGACTGAAGGATTGTAATGGCCAATTATGTATGTATGTGTGTACGACAATTCCATGAGAGTTGCCTGCACTTCAGGACAGACGTCATCAGTTTATGGGTGACAGAATATTTGAAGATCTGGACGTGGTGGCAAACATGCTACTAAGGCAACTGCCCAGCTTCATCCAGAGCTAGGGGTGGTTCAAACCCACTACTGACGGATCATGACAAAGCCGCATTGTCATATTGGGTAACACAATGAGTCATATGGCCCAACGAGTGAACTTGCCTGTGAACAAGCAAGCTACCCGCTAACCTAACCTATCCTTGACAATTTCATGTTATTTTTATCAATGCTTTTTTAATGCTGAAGATATGAGAATTAAATGTGAAGTTCGGTGGTACCACAGGTCAGGCGTCTCCAACGGAACGAAATATAAAAAATATATCTTCGGCGGCTTCCTCTCAGCAGATTTCTGGCAAAAACTCTGAGATTAAATTAAATTGCCATGAAAAGTTTCTCAAAAAACTGTCGTTCGGAGTCGACTTTAAACTGTAGATCCCGCCACTCATGTATAAATTTCGACGCACACAACATAAGTGGTGTGAGAAACTAGGTCGTAATCCTGTCTAAAGGGTTGTAATGATCAATTAGGTATGTTCGGTAGTACAGTAGAACATTCAACAGTTTCGAACAGCTGCGCAAAGGGATCATTACTTTGCTTTCGAAAATATTCTATATATTCTGATGCAGCACTGTTGGTTTATGAAACAATCGTATAGAAAATGTTAAATGATCTGCTTAACATATGTAAATAGAAGCTATGAGAAAAAAAACTAAAACCGAAGACTCACTACAAATTATTCGAGAAAAATAAACGCATTGATGGTTTTGGCCCAAATTTTTTTTTAGCAATTTAATGCTAAACTAAACTTACTTAAAGGTTTTTAAGTTCATAAACAACAATATTAATAGCATATATTAGCATAAATGCATTTTAATATAAAAAATAAAATAAATTTTATTAAAGAAAAAAAACCAATTTCCTTGAACATCATTAATAAACGAAAGAATAAAAAAAAACATTCAAAATTATTGATTGCATCACATTGTTATTGAGATAATTAATGTAAATTATTTAATTTCAGCATATCTATTAAGCGTATTAAAATATTACACAATCAAAATCATAATAATGATTCAAAAAAATATTAATATTTTCGTAATAGTTTATTCATTAAAAAATATCCCTAATAACTGTAAAACTGTATGGAAAATTATATTAAAAGTACTGTTTCCTTATAAAAAAAAACCTTATTAAAATGCATTTGTTTTGCTATTATGGTGCATATAGTTTTGCTTTCAAAAATAAGAGGCAAAAACAAAAGGTTGTTGCTTAAGTCTTTTGTTTTTTGGTATGTATAGAAACATGCAAATATTTATATCGAATCAGAATTCGCATTACATATTCAAATAACAAATAATTTCAATCTGTATTATTGTCTGTGGCTTATCGAATTATGGGGCATAAACTTTTAATGGCATGTTTTACAAGTTAAAACAATTTTTAGGTCGCAAGGGTGTTGAATGGCCACAAAAAAAAGCGAAACAGCATCAGAAACTGGTTTCAAGAAACACACTTTACCTTACTGTATTAAAGTTTAAAAACATTTACAATTTACTGGCGAATATTTCCTAAATGAGAGAGATAATGGGAAGATTTGCAATGGTAGTTTCTCTGCTGTAAACCCAGTTATTATAATGAAAGTATGCTTGATTTTCCTGCTACCAAATATGTACATAGTATGTATGTATGTTGTGTGAAATGAACCTTTCATTTTTGCCAAAACACAAAAAAAAAGAAAACCAAACGTCCATTGACCACCCATATGGTTTAATATGCCCAGCCTTATATGATGTCTTAGTTTTTTTTCTTCTTTCCATTACAAATAAAATAAAAATATTGACATAAAATGCCAATTTATTTTCAGTTCATCACCTGTGTGCTCTTATACGAAATAACATTTCTTCGGTAAATTTAAAATAAACATTTCTTTTTTTGTTGTTAACAATAAAACACGATTTAAAGAAATCAGAGCAAAATTGAAAAACATTGATTTTAACCAAGTTCTTAGGAAATTGTTATAAAAATAATAATTTTTTAGGATATTTTTTAAAGATTACCTTGTAATAAGTAAATATCAATATAACGTACCTGTAATGAAACAAAAAGAAAAACAAATTATTAATAACAAGAAAAATATAAAAATAAGCAGAAAAGAAAGTTGATAACCCAACAAGCCCATACATACTGCCATTTAGAGCAGCACTTTTATAAGAAAGCCAGAAGCATTTCTTGTTATAGGAACATATTTTACAAGACTTCTCTAAATTTTATTTTAATCGTGTTCTGCTAAAGCGTTCTGCAGTAGGTGTAGTCTGAAGTCTGTGCAGTACTGTGTTAGTCTATTAGACGTGAGGACTAAAATTATTTATTAATTTAAAGAATTGATTTTTCATTTACTCTTTTATCATCATGATCATATGATCTCCCTTCTGTTATCAAAAATTCAAACACATTAACGTATGCAGACGATGTTAAAATATTTTTATCATTTAATAATATTGAAGATCAAGTACTTTTACAAGATGATATTAACTACTTAACCTCCTAACGTAGTTCTAATTTCATGGAGCTGAATGTTAAAAAATGTAAATATATGTGCTTCACTAGATCATCTCCAACCAATGGATTTTATACAATGATTAGCGTTTTTCTTGAACTAGTTGATTCCTTTAACGATTTAGGGATAATTTTCGATTGTAAATTGGAATTCAGAAATCATATTACATCAACTGTTAGCAAAGCTACATGTACCCTGGGGTTTATCAAACGATGGGCTAAAGAGTTTTCTGACCCTTATGTTACCAAACAATTGTTTACCACATTGGTTCGCCCAATTCTTGAATATGGATCTGTAATATGGGACCCTCAATACGCTGTACACTCTGACAAAATTGAATCAGTTCAAATATAGTTCTTATTATTTTGTCTTCGTGGTTTAGGGAATGGATGGGATCCTAATAAAAGGTTACCATCTTATGAAAAACGCCTAGCACTCAATAAATTACCATCTTTAAAAAGCCGTCGTAAAATGCTAAATGCTGTCTTTCTCCTGAAGCTGATTAATGGTGTTATCAACTCTCAATTTCTTCTGGAAAAACTTTACATAGGAGTACCTGTTCGTTCAACAAGATACTATTATTTAAAAAATATGAAATATTACACAACTAACTATCGATCCATTTCGTAGAATATGTAATGATTTTAATAATCTTTACCTTCATATAGATTTTAACAAAAATTTGGAATTCATTAAAAAAGCTATAATTTTACAATTAAACTCGTTTAATTAATAATTTCAATGTTAATTAATAATTTCAATGTTGTTTTCTTTTTTTAACTTATTTTTTAACTATTTTTGTATTAAAATCATAACAATAATAATTTTGTATTGAAATATGAAATGTAATAGTCTGTAAGGATTTTCCATAGACTTGAAATAAATAAATTGCTAAAGAATGAATTCATTTGGAAAGCCTTTTCCTGGGAAAGTTACATTAAACAACGTTTGGTATTGATTAACAAACTTATGTCGTAGCCTCCATGGTCACTAATGTCCACCTTACTTTGTTTCCATTGCCTTGCCTTCATTCGGTACTGACTGCTCTATGTTTTGTTTAATCATCCTCATCTCTATAAACCCTTAAGATCACTTTATTGTATCTTCCAGCTACCAGCACTAAAATTGATTAATAATAACAATCAACAATCAACAATTGCCATTTTATCTTCCACTTTAGCGTCAATGTTAACTTTTAACCTTTCTTTCTACCTGACATCCATGGAGGGTTACATAAATTTGTTTGCAAATTAATGTTATTCTCCAAATCCCTTGACACTTTGTAGGTGGGTTAAAGTCGTTTTTAATGTTGTTTAAGGAATTTTAATGATCGCATTATTGATTTTAATTTTTTTTATTGCTGTTACTTGTTCGTTTATAAATTAATTAATGACAGATTATTTATCAATTTATTAACTTAATGGGTGTTGAAGCTTTAAGTTTTTGGCGATAGCATGAAAGTTGAAGTTTGTATCTTTGATCTTGCTTGATGAAGATTTGCTTTTACATATGGTCCTGGAAATAATTATGAGTGCAGCAAACATGTTTTTTTTTAACATTTCATTTTACGATCATAATTGTTGAAGTCGCCGTAGTCTAGTAGGCAGTGTGTTGGCTTTTTAGACGTAAATCCAGGGTTTGACCCCAGGCCAGACATCAAAACAAAAGACAAAAAGTATTTCTTCGGCGACTTCCTCTCAGCAGATTTCTGGCAAAAAAAAACTCTGAGAGTAAATAAAATTGCCATGAAAACTTTCTCAAAAATCTGTCGTTCGGGGAGTCTACTTTAAACTGTAGGTCCCACCACTCATGTATAAAATTAACACACACAACATAAGTGGTGAGAAGGGTTGTAATGACCAATTAAGTAAAGTAAGTAATTGTTGAGGTAAATTGTACATGTTGTACTCTTCCCCGGGGAATTGAGTGTTGGTGTCAATTTATCAGAGGTTTTTAAAGGCCGTTTGTGGTTAAAGTTTTGTATAACCTTGAACCGTAGCAAATATCGACTAAAGTTGCTAATGTCCAGCACATAGATAACCTTTGTTTTTCATCAAATCAATTAAAACATCTTATGGGTAATTCAAGTCGCCGTAGTCTAGTAGGTTGTTGGTTGTTGGCTTATTAGACATGAGGCCTGGGTTCAAACCCCAGGTCAGGCATCTCCAGCTAAACGAAATTTTAAAAAATATTTCTTCGGTGACTGCCTCTTAGCAGATTTCTGGCAAAAACTCTGAGAGTAAATAGAATTACCATGGAAAACAATTGAACAATTGGTTTCTATTTTAGAAGCAGGCAACAATACTAATCCAATTCCTAATAACCATAAAGATCAGGCTCTAATCAGATAATTTTGTAATAAATCAAATCGCAGTTTTGGTCGCAAACCTTCCGTCTTGGCTACTCTGTTTGGTTATTAAGTTATTATTCCTATAAATATCAAGACGGCTTTAAGGACTTGTAAAACAGAAGAGTGTACATTAGAATAGGAAGTTATAGGGTCCAACTCAGATATACTCATGGACAAGATCAAAACCATTAATCCCTCGTGAGAAGGTTTTTACATAAGATTTATGAACCTGTATACTCGGACTGAGAGAAGCTACATCGGCAAGGAAAGTTTTTTAAACGATCCAAAAGAAGTTTACAGTAGGTCGCGTTAAAATTTCTGCCGGAAATATTAGGTTGAGGTTAGGAAATCCATTCCGGAAAGGTAGGACCGGAGGGATGGTGCAGAAAACCTTCCAAGGGACTCCACACAAATCTACACCGATGGCTCTAAACTTGCAGGAGCCGTTGGAATTGGTATTTATTCGAAATCAATCGGAATATCCAAGTCTATAAGGCTACCGAATCACTGCAGCGTCTTTCAGGCGGAAGTGTCAGCAATTCAGGCTGCGGTGAAAATTATTGTGGACAAAAATATTCACAGGCGGAAAATCATTATACTTTCCGATAGCCAGGCGGCTATCAGGGCATGGAATTGTAGTGTAATAAACTCCAAGACGGTGTACTACTGTTGCAGATATCTCAATGAGGTGGCGAACCGATATGATGTTTGTATCACATGGGTACCGGGATATAAGGATATTATAATATCTGGCCAAGGGTGGATAGAATGCGCACGGCAACTCTGCTTAAATAAGTAGGCTCAGGACTGTTATTGATGTTATTACGGGGCATTGTATTATAGGAACGCATGCGACTCGTATTGGTCTTGGATACCTTGCAAATGATTTCTGAAGAAGCTATGGAGACGAGGAGTTGGATGAGACTATCCTTCACCTATTGTGCACATGTCCGGCACTTGGTCGGAGGAGAAAGAGACACCTGGGTGCCTACTACATGGAGGATATAGATGAACTGTCATGCATGGATATTGGCAGTCTGAGTCGCTTCATCGTAACCTCCGAGTGGTTCCTAGAATAGGGGAGAATGAGGAACTGTGGTATCACAATAGGCCCTGTGTACGGCCTAAGTGTGTCCGCTCATGACTCCATCGAGGGGACAGCCACTTCTACCTACCTACCTACCTATCAGGTTAAGGAGAAATTCTGGTCACTTGGTTGGTATATTACAGGCAAAGGCTACGTTGGCTAGGGGAGGTATGGATAAGAGACGCTACATGGGAAAGAAAAACTATATATAAGTCGCACACGCACAGTGGCCAATCGACCACTAACAGTTAAGCTCGATAAAAAAAGCAAATGCTCCGTAAAAATATTGACCTTCTTTATGATCCATATTTTTAGTTACATTATTTCGCTAAATTCGTAAAAGCTTTTGTACTATAGATCCTGTGGAATACATGTATGCATGTAAATAATGATAAATTTCCTTAAAAATTTAGTGCCTAACTTAAAAGCCTGTGGATTTGTAAATTCATTTGGTTTATTGGAATTTTGTCTCCAATTTATTCTCTGCTTATAAATGACATTTTCAAAGAAACAAATTTCTTTAAGATTTTTATTATTAATTTACGATACGCTAGCATAAATAGGTGTGTGGGTATACAAATGAAATGAAAACCTATTGGCATAATTTATATTTCTATAGCTGAAATATTTTTTAAGTCCCCAGTTTTATTTAAGTTTTTCAATTTGTTTTTTCTCCATTTCATTTTGTATTTTATTACCCATATTGCTTAAATGCTTTTGAATAATGTCCAGTGATTAAAAACAAACAAACAAATGAACAAACGAACGAATGAATGAACAAACAATTGCCAAAGTTCACTGGAGCAAAAATGTACAACAAGTTGTTGTATTTTGTTTGGCTTGGCAGACAAGTAAGTAGTATGTATTGCATTATGGCTATAACAACATGAAATATAATCTACAACTTTTTCTTTAGTGTGTGGTATAATTATTAAATTTATTGAAAGTCCACAAAATTATATATGTATGTATGGATGTATGTATGAATATATGTAAACATTTGAAACAATGATTCTGTTATTTCTTATTGCATAAACCAGGTCACATGTATCTAAACTGTACGGGTTGGTTGTACTCTCGTATAATGAAAACGTGCCAACTAAATGTCACCCTAACGAAAGAAATCATTTATCATTTTATTTCATAGACATACATAATATACATACATTCATATACATTGTATGTATATATGGTATGTACATATAAACAATCTTTACAAATCAGAAAAAGCATATGAAAACAAACATGAAATTGAAGATGAAACTTTGAAATGATAAAAAAAAATCAAAATATGAAAACGAATGGAGAACATTTACAAAGGAAATGAGCAAATAATGATGAGTGGCTTTAAAAATACATCACATCATTATCATTGTTTGAATTTTAAATACAAATATAGAGAGGAATTTATTTCATACAACAAAAAAAAACAAGTATTTCTATGCCAATGTATGAAAATTGTACAAAAAAAAAAACATTAAAAAAACAGCAAGACCAAGACCACAAGTCATATTAACAACATCTTGTTTGGTTTTCCATCAGAAGACACAACGATCACTCAGTCAGATAATAAATATTGCTGTGGTGTGTGACATGTTTAACTTTCAAAGTTTGTTTCTTAAGTCTTTTGTTTCCTTTCTATGCAATTATTAACGCTCTAAAGAGTTTTTATATATAAAAAATTTCTGTTACTTGTTTGTTATTACTTCTGTTGATGCTGTTGTTGTTGTCGTTATTTTAATAATACAATAACAATAAAAAAAAAAACGTAAAGTAATAGAGTTTCATTATAATTTATGATTAAAACTTTAATTTCTTTACCAATGCGATTGCCAGTTTGTTGATAACATGACAAGCATAATTTCTTTCTTGTCTGCTTGATTTTTTTCTTCATAAAATGAACGCCTCTGTTGTAAGTTGATTTGCTTTGTCTTCAAAAGCTGTCCATATAGTGTTTGGATGTTTTAATCTTAATTTTAATATTTTCTTATAAACTTGAAATCATTCAAAGCGTCAGTAATGGCAACTTCTTGTCATCCATAGCCACACTTTTTGTTCATTTCAAATGAATTGTTTTTTTTATACAAAAAACCAACATAAAAATGCTTTGAAGGTGAACTGTTTACAAAATGTCAGCATTTTTAAATTAAATCCAGAGATGTTCAGCGTTAAATTGCAAAAGCATTCAAAAAATGTTTTAAATATATCAACTTGATTAAGCATTCATTTTGACATAAAGTGTTTAAAATACTGTCCAATAAGGCAGAAGATTGCAGTTAGCTGGCCAACAGGCATGGTTTAAGATACAGGAAAATGTTAATATGGAAAATCATTTTAATTTTCAAACTAAATGAAGAAATGAGTACATATGACTTAAATAAAAAAAATTATATGTCTGTACATATCGACATGCTTGAATACTTGCTGTGCACCCGGTTTGTCATATTTCCTTTAACTATTGCACTCTTAAACTCGCCTTGACACCAAATTCGAGGTGAAGAACTCTTCCAGGCTATAATGAAATAATTATGGTCATGCTCAGATTCTTACTCTGCCACCCCAACTATTGCACACTCAAACTCCTCTTTGACAATCAATTCCAAGTGAGGATATCTACCAAACGGTACTATCTACACGATTACAAAATTAATTTTTATACGGCTGAATCAAAGATTAACTGTGATGTTCTATTTCGTTTTCTCAAAGTTTTTGAGAGTAATTTTAATAGTATTGCAGCCGCCATCTGCGCTATTACTTAGGCCTGCTCGTTACTAAGCTCTTAAAACATGCATAAGAAAGTCTCGGCTAAACTGAGTTCAACAACTTATTGTTCCTGTCAAGGACCACCCTTATTTGGATATCAAGTTGGGTGCGGGAGATCTGTCTCAAAGTAACCTAATCGGTCTTCTTTGGTGTATCCCGTGTGGTCCGTTAAAAAGGACATCATCGTCTATTTTGTAAAGAAATTTTTCGGATTGATGACAATCGACACATAGAATTTCAAGGTAGACATGACTTGAATATGATGTGCATTTATAACCCACTGTAGAAACGAAGTATCCAAATTAGCAACCGATTTATGATCATGCCCGCCAAATGGGTATACGACTTGGCCACCATCAAAGTGTCGTGAATAGATAGTTTAGGCAAGACATAACAAAAACATTGTACTTCGATCCAGATGTCATAGTAAGATTTCTCAACCTGACGAACTGAAGGGAACTGTAATGACATAAGGTTACAAGAGATGTGGTATTTATCAAAAAGATGTCTCTTCACCCAAAGAAGTTAGATGCACAAACGAAAGCCACATAGACTCTATTGTGATACCACAATTATAAGTTATTATCTAAATACCGAACCACTTAAAATTTCTGATAAAACGCCAATGACAATGCGTAACAGCTGCCCCAGATCACCTACATATATATAGTAGTCACCATGTCTCTTCTAATATATTGCTGGTAATGCACCCAATAGGTGAAGAACAGTCTCTTTTTCTTCTGCATTTCTACAATTTTTTCAGAAATTGTTTGCAAGATATTGAAGACTCAAGAGTCTCGCATGCGTGCCCATAATGAAATGCCACGTAATGACTTCAACTACCACACTGAGCGTACTTCTTTGCAATTTAAACAGACTTATCGTGCGCCCTCCATCAAGTTTAGTTTTCAGTTCTGTTCTTTCGCCCATCCGGTGTTCACGGAATCCATGACCATCAATTATAGTTTCGCACGTCTTTAAAAGGATTTCCAAAGTCGGGAAATCGCATCTGAAAGTGCGATGGCTTTGCCACACCCAACCACTTAATCCGTTTTACAATTACCTGGAACGCAACTGTATCGTGTTTCCCGTGTGATAGGGACATCACATCGTTCCACTACCATTTCGGCACTCATACACCATCTTGTAATCCATTACGTTGAAAGTTAGTTAGTTTGATAAACGCCTGGCTATCTCGCTTAGAAATATTTGCGTCTTTAATAATTTTCATTGCAGAATGTACTGCTGATACTTCTGCCTAAAAGATACCGCATGATGCTCTTGCTGAGCGATCTTTTTAACCAAGCACATTAACCACATTAATTACTGACAGGTAAATAATCTGCCTTTTTACTGTATACACTTATGCTAGTGTTTTATTGCTCAGAGCAAAGTGTGAATCGATTGTATTCATAATTTGGCACTATTTGGGGCATTATTACAACTTGCCGCTAACTAAAGGCAGGATTTTAACGGGCAGATAACTCGATTTTCATTATTATGAGTACACCTTTAACTTTTAAAGTTCACTTTATTTTTGAACTTGCCATTTTCAATATGGCAACTTTAAATGTAAACATGAATAGTTTTTCAAATCAAAATGGCTATTGGCGCATTCATTATATTTATTTCAAAACAAAAAACACAAAAATAAAAAAGCTAAAACCTCAACACACAAATTTTATAAACAAAATGAATAAATCTAACAAATAAGTAGGCACCTCGTTGCCACTGCGTTTTTAAAGCACTTGTTTAATTTAGCAGTGTTATCGACATTGCTTCCGCAGTGCCATAGTTTTGAAAAAGTTAATTTTATTTTAACTGTAGATTGTAATAACGAAAATAAGTTAAAGGTGACTTTAAAGTTTACTTTGTTAAAGTTACATTTAAATAAATCCAACTTTAACGGCAAATTGTAATAATGACCCTATTTCAACTTTATGAGACAAGATTTTTAAAATCATCGTAGATTTAAAATTTCTTTCCATTTATCTTGCACAGTTCATTGACCAATTTTATTTCTTAATCAATGAATGAATGAATGTTATGCAGAAATTTCAATTTTCATGTTCTCTATAAAAAAATAATTGATTTTATTAACAAACCTTTCAAAATTGAAAGACTTTTATGTTTAATCCATCAAAACATCATAAAGTTTGCTACTTATCAAATGACACAAAATTTGTTTAATTAATCATTTTTAAAACTCTTTTTTACATTTCTTTTAGCTACCATACAATAAAATTTAAATCAATCATACCGTACACGCATACATACATAGATTGTAGTAAGGGTTCCTTTGAAACAAAAACTTTCTTTCACAAAAAACAAAAAGCAAAAGCATCATAAATAAACTTTCCCTTTTAGGTTTATTTAAATCGTTTTCATAGATTTAATCTCAATAAAATAGCAATAAAAATCTTTTGTTATTGAAATCTCTTGTATTTTTCTTTTTTTTTACAAAACTTGTTAATACACTTTAGATTTGTAAAAGGTTGGGTTGATTGCGTCTAACTGTGACAAAAGGCGTGCAGAGTGATTTCAATGTAAATCAAAATGTTTTGCAATCAATTCAATGAAGTTTTATTGAACCCACATTTTATCAGATCTAATGTCTAACACTTGTTTTTCATTTGTTTGATTACACAAAAGGTTTGAACTTCCATGAAGTAATACATTGCGAAAGACATTTACTGCTTTCTTCCCTTGTACACGAAGTGTTTTATTTAAGATTTGAATCTGCAGGCCTTAGATTTTAAATGAAAGGTTCCAGCAATTCGTATAGATGACCGAAAATAACAAGATTATAGACAGTGTAGATCACAAATATACTTATCTATCTCCAGAGTAACTGATGGATGATAGACTATTAAATGAAACAGATTGCAGGATGGAATTGATTGAAGAGAAACGAAGATACTTAATAGCCGTCGAATTTGAATTGGAACTTCAACGGGATTCTAAATATTGGACAATACTCTCAGAAAATATGGAATACACACCATTTTCACTTCAAAATGTGTATATGACGATTAGATATTCTGGATACAAAAATATCTTTACACTCCATTTTATTGATTAACGTTGCACTTGCCACATTTAAAAAGAAGTTTAAGGCTATTGGTATAACTTAAAGGGTTATAACAAGGTACCCAATTACCCCTAGCCTAGTTGTAGTGTGTGTTGTCTAGTAAGTTCAAACCCCAGGTCAGACATCTTTAGCAAAAGGAAATAAGAAAAAATATTTCTTCAACGACTTCCTCTCAGCACATTTTTGGCAAAAACTCTGAAAGTAAAAGAAAATCGCCACGAAGAGATTCTCAAAAATTCTTCGTTCGGAATCGACTTTAAACTGCAGGTCCCGCCACTCATGTATAAAATTAAGATACACAACATAAGCGGTGTGAGGAGCTATGACGAAATCCTTACTGAAGAGTTGTAAAGATCAATTATGTATGTAGACTAATATGGCTACTTAAGTAATGTAATCATATATGTAATTGCCTTTTCGACAATCAAACTAAACCGGGCTCCGGTCTGTGTAGAGATTATCATGAAAAAGTGACTTACAAGAAATACCTGAGTAAAATCAAGTGAAAATAATGAATTTAAAAGCTTTCAAGGCCTAATGCTATGGCATTCATTGCTATTATTACTTCGCCTTCATTAAACTGAAACAATAATACAAATCTCAAGCATAATTCAATGTTTCCTTGTCTATTGCGTATGTTCTTAGCAACATACAAGAAAAAGTCAAGATGTGCATGCAACAGAGAGTATTCAGTCCGATTGTTTCGTTAAAAGGTATATTAATTTGCTGGGGTACTTCGCCAAATTACCTAGCAAGGTCCTTAGAGGTCTGTTGTGATACCATTAAAACTGGATTTAGAAACCAACCAGCACTCCACGCAAATTTTATTAGATTTCAAAGTCGTACATTAACAAAGAAGCCTCATTTCTTCAAAACTAGCTACACCAAGCCATTCGTACAGAAATTGGTATCAAGGGCGAATAAAAAAACAAACAAATGGTTCAGCAGAAATAAAACTCGAAAAAAACAACTGAATCCGAGACACACATCATCATGTGCTGCCTAGAGAACACACGGCAGCGGAAGACACAAATAAATACCATTTAACATAACATAACATAACATAATTGGTCATTACAACCCTTTAGTCAGGATTACGACCTAGTTTCTCACACCACTTATGTTGTGTGTGTTAATTTTATACATGAGTTGGTGGGACCTACAGTTTAAAGTCAAATCCGAACGACAGATTTTTGAGAAACTTTTCATGGCAATTTTTTATTTACTCTCAGAGTTTTTGCCAGAAATCTGCTGAGAGAAAGTCGCCGAAGAAATACTTTTTGTATTTTGTCTTAATGTCTGGCCTGGGGCTCGAACCCTGGCCTTACGTCTAATAAGCCAACACACTACCTACTAGACCACGGCGACTTCTACCATTTAAACTGAAATAAAATAGGCATTCAACGAATTAAAATACATTGCAATAGACAAGGAAATGTGGACATTTTTTGCAACTAACTTATGTTTCTTAGGCCCCAATCATTCACAAAAAAATGGTAGTTCTTGAAAACCATATTTAAGCTGTAGAACAGATATCGTTTATATTTTATAAGGGCCATTATTATAACTTGCTGTTAACTAAAGGGAGGATTTTAACGAGCAGATAAATTGGTTTTCATTATTATAAGTGGACAATAAGGTAGATGTGAGCGTTAAGCTAAAGGGAGGATCATCCTACCTTTAACTTTTAAAGTTAAGTTTATGTTAGAACTTGCCATATTATATATTATTTTCAATATGGCAACTTCAAATATAAACAAAATGAGGAAACACAACAACAACATAAATATGCCCTTCGTTGCCACTGCGTTTAAACAAAACTTGTTTAATTGAGCAGTTTTATCGACAATGCTCCGGCACTGCCATTTCCCTTTAGCTAAAGGTACCTTTAACTAAACCCAATTTTAACGAGAAGTTTTAATAATGGCCCTAAAAGAAATAATTTTGGTATTATTCGCCTCATGAGCATTATAGTCTAGAAAACAAATGCTGAATTCCAAAACTTTTATTTGATTTTAAACATGGTTTTCGAACTTCAATATTATTGCGCCCCTTCCCTGATCCTCACAGATCCATCTTCGGTGCTGCACTGCTACCAAACAATATTTGAGGACTTTCTGTTTGCTTATGCTTTAACAAAATATGTTTTACAAATTCCTTCAGTTTACCTTCACTTTATATAATTTCCTACATTTCTTAAACACTTTATTAAAAAAAGAAAGATACCTGCAGATGCTTTTTCCTCAAACTAAAACCCCACAATTTACTTAATCAGCTGCTGTACCTTTCCTAAAGGAATGTTACTTGGCGAAACTATAATTTATTGCCAAAATTTTGATTTGGTAAGTGGTTTATGAAACATATAATTTTAATAATACACTTAAACGCTTACAGCCAAACGATTTTATTTGTACGATAATCATGTGAAAACAAATTGTTTTAAAAGGGTTTTTAATTTAACCAAAAAATGCCGACAATTGGTTTTATAACATTTACAATCACAATAACAATTTAAAAACTGAAAAACAATCATATTTTTTTATATTTTTTAATAATTTTAAAAGATTTGTCAACAGTTTTGTTTAAATATATAAATAAATACAAGGTATTAAAATAAATACAATTTATTTTGGTTGATATTTTTGGTTGATTAAATTTAAAGTGTTAAAATAAAATAAAATAAAAAATAAAATAAAAATATTTGTTAATATAACACAGCTATTTAGTTTTGTAATAAATGTATTGGCCATATAAATAAACTGCTTTGTTTGGCTTTCAATTGGGTGTGAAATCAAATTACATAATTTATTAGAGGTAAGTAAACAAAAGACTTAAGAAACAAACTTGATTTTGAATAATACTTGAATTATTGTTGGCGTTTAAACAAGAATTTATGAAAATATTTTTAATTCTTATTGGGAAATAGATTGAAGGGTTTTATTTTAAACTAAATTATCTAAATGGTAAGCGCCAATATTAAAACTTTCCGTTAAAGTTGGGTTTAGTTAAAGGTAACTTTAGCTAAAGTGAACTTTAAAGTCAGCTTATCTAAATGGTAAGCGCCAATATTAAAACTTTCCGTTAAAGTTGGGTTTAGTTAAAGGTAACTTTAGCTAAAGTGAACTTTAAAGTCAGCTTTAACTTCTTTTCGTTATAACAACCCAATGATAAAATAGAGAAAACTTTTTCAAAAATATAGCAGTGCCGGAGCAATGTCGGTAACACTGCTCAATTAAACAAGTTTTTTTTAAATGCAGTGGCAACAACGGACTTCTTTTTTATATTTCAAGTTGTCATATTGAAAATAATATATAATATCGACGCCTCCGTTCTATAACATTCTAAGTAGAAAAAGTGTGTTTTGAGTTATGAGCCCTCAAAGTTTTCACGCGACATACGACCATATGTGTATTCTAAGTAGATTTTTTCCCTATAACTTCGGAACGGATCGGCGTATCTTAGCCAAATTTTGACAGTATTTAAGTTAGAGAATGTAGAATTTAAAAATGCAAGAACATTAAAAACGTTCTAAGTACACTTAGAACGTTATAGAATGGAGGTGTCGATATGGCAAGTTCAAACATAAACTTAACTTTAAAAGTTAAAGTAGGATGATCCTCCCTTTAGCTTAACGCTCACTTCTACCTTATTGTCCACTTATAATAATGAAAAACAAATTAGCTGCCCTTTAAAATCCTCCCTTTAGTTAACGGCAAGTTGTAATAATTGCCCTTAAAGGTATCTACTTTAAACCGTCGTCCATTTTTCTTATCCTCATGAGAGTCTAATTTTCAATTCCATGCAAAAAAATTTTTTTATAACAACCGCCATGCAAGTCATCATCACAATTAGAATGAAATTAACATCATAATCATCGTTTTTAATTTAAATATTAAAAATTGACTGCCTGCACGTAATTGTGAGCGAAAAAATAAACAATTAAATTATAAATTCATTTCCATTTTAACAAAAAAAAAGGAAAAACAAAAAGAAATTTAAAAAAAAAAAAACAAAAGTCAGAGGTTTATCTTGTTTAAATAATTCTCCAGGTTAATTTATTACATTTTGTTTTGATTTATTTGAAGTACGTAAACAAAAGACTTCAGGCGTACAAACTGGAATAATTTTGTGTTTTTTTTTTATAAACAAATATTTGTTAAATTTTTAATACGATTTTCTTTTCTTTTTCTTTTTAATAAAATATACGTATTAAACAACAGATAAAGTAAAAATAACAGGTTAACAGTCAGTAAAAATATCATAAAAAATAAATATAAAATAAAACTCCATCAAAAATAATATTTTCAATTCAGTTGAATGCAATATTAAGAATTAATGACTGAACTTTAGGTCATTAGATCCTTATTCGAATGAATTATATTACAATCTAAGTGTCATTGACTTAGAAAAGATAATAAACATTACTGTGATGACATCTGTCTCATAAATATGGTCGTCATGTGGTCTAGAACCAACAAAAGTATTTGAAAATTAAGTAGAAGATCTACTATAAAGCCACCAAGTAGAAACAAGAAGCAGGCTCTAATTATATACAGTGGACAGCAAAAATCTTAGTACGGCAATATATTTTGACCAAAAAAAGTCCCCACAGGCTTAATACTCATGCACAAAGTCCCGATATGAATTCAAGAGAGTATTTAGGAGATCATTTGAAAGAACGGTTACGTAATCGCTAACCCTCAAACAAAAGTCAAACGAAAAACTTGCTCATGGTACCACCAGAAAACTCTATACAAAACTTGTATATTCAATTAAAAAAAAGAAAAAGAAAAAGTCACAGTTTGCTGCAGTTTATGGGCTGGTGGCATCATTGGACCGTACTTCTTCTGCTGCGAATCGTAGCGTAACTGTGAATGGTGAGCGCTACCGCGAGATGATATCCAACTTTTTCTTCCCAAAATGCAAGAGCTTGACTTGCAAGACATGCGGTTTCAACAAGACGGTGCCACATGCCACACAGCACGCGTAACAATGGACTTATTGAGAGGCGAGTTCGGTGAACATTTTATTTCACGTCCGGGACCGGTCAATTGGACGCCTAGATCGTCCGATTTAACGCCTTTAGACCATTTTTTGTGGGGCTACGTTAAAGCTCATGTCTATACAGACAAGCCCGCTTCAATTGACGCATTGGAAGACAACATTGAAGCATTTATTCGTGAGATATTGGCTGAAATGTTGGAAAGAGTATGCCAAAATTGGACTAAGCGGATGGACCGCAGTCGCGGTCAACATTTGCATGAAATAATCTTCAAACATTAAATTATATGGACCGTACTATCGATTCAAACAAAGATTTCATGCATATTTCTGAATTTTATGTGTTTTATTTTTTTGAAAAATTATCCTATAGCTCTTAAAAAATCACCCATTAGTTACTAGCCACGAATAATGAAGCTGACGTAATGCAATGGTTTAAGTGTAACGGTTTATCGGTAAGATACAGTGAAAAAGTCATGGAAAATTTCTGTCGTCTGAATCAGATGTTTGTTTTCACTTCATTTGGGGTTACTAATCTTGGTCCTCCCCAGAACTTTTGAACACATTCCTCTGTTTAAATTGAACAATTCATCTAGCCGCCAGTAATATAAGTGGCAGTGTAGAGATACAGAGTCTGTTAGCGTCAATTAGTGTTGAATCGAGGTATTAAAGTACCACAGAGAACACATCAGAGAATTTCTAACAATTTCAAAACTGAAAGTAAAAGATTGTATTTCTAAAGCTTGTGTGTATGTCTACAGATTTTTTTCAATTCAGTATTAAATTTCAGTGATTTATGCTGTCAAAAAGCAGAATTACTGAGTGTATGTTGGTTAATGTATGTATTTGGTTGTTCTCGCTCTCTCTCTTTTCTATTGTTCAATGATATTTTATTGTATTTTAATACATTCATATTTCTCTAATACATTAATAATATTTACTGTAAATATTGTTAATTTAATTCTAATTTAATGTTTAACTATCAAACATGATTTGCATAATTTTCAAATTTAATTTTGCATATTTATTATACTTTATTGGGTGTATTCTTGTATTTGTGTATTTGTGGCTTAGTTTTGAAGAGTCCATAAATCAATAATTAATTTATTAATCAAGCGATTATTAGCTATCAAGTAGCAGATTTAAATTCATTCATGGGCAAGATTTTTGAAAGATTTTAAATGAAATATAAGTTACCAACTGTTCTGAGAAAAAATATTGAAAAATGAAAAGAATATTAACATGCAAGGCAAGACATCAAATGCAAATTAAGTCCTTAAGTTTGCAAAATAATAATGAAAGGAACGTTATTTTAATTATATTTCGGAAAAAAAAACAAAACACAACAAATTGTTTAATTATAAACATATTAAAAGAAACTTCCTTGACATAATTTTTTGGAAATCATTATTGAATTAAAATTTCCACACATTGCTTGAGAATTTGCCATTTGCTTCCTTCCGTTGAGATATTAAATTGCTGTACGATTCGTTAAGAATATAAACATATAAACAGTAATGAATGAAGGATGGCATTAGAAAATTCTTTAATGAATATTTAAACTGTAAACATTAATGTCTATAAGCCAAGTGTTGGATTATCTTCTTCATCAAAAAACAATCTTGAAATTTGTTTTTTAACAAAATTAAATAAGAGGCAAACGTTGTTTTAATTTTATCTTCATAAATTAATATTAAACAACAGTAATTAAATTAAATTGTTTGTGTTTAAACTTTCTCTTTTAATTGGCTTCTTTATTTATATTTTATTGCCCTTTTTAAATGAGTGAATGCATTGCTTTGGCAGCAACTGTCAAATTGATCGTTAATTATTTGGTCAATGACCATGTCAAATTTATTGGATTACTTAATTGGACATTGACCCATTAGTCAGGTTTACGAGCTAGCTTCTCACAGCATCCTTGTTGATTGTTGTAATTTTATCAACAAACAGATTCTTGAGAAACTTTTCGTAGTAATTTTTATTTACTTTCAGAGTTTTTTGCCAGGAGACTGGTGAGCGGAAGCCTCCGAATATATATTGATTTTATTGAGAATGTCTATGAGCACAGATTTAACCCCTTGTTCTAAACCGATTACATGCTTTAGTAATGCAGCAAAACAAATTGTAAAAACAAGTGAGTGATACAATATTACTGGTTTAAAGAGAAAGAATGCAGCGTTTTGTGTACCATTATTGAAGTCGCCGTGGTCTAGTAGTTAGTGCGTTGGCTTATTAGACATGAGGCCTTGGTTCAAACCACAGGTCAGTCATCTCCAGCTAAACGAAATATTACAGCAGATTTCTGGCATAAACTCTGAGAGTAAATAAATTGCCATGAAAAGTTTCTCAAAAATCTGTCGCTGTATAAAAATTAAAGCATACAACATAAGTGATGTGAGAAACTAGGTTGTAATCCTGACTAAAAGGTTGTAAAGACCAATTATGTATGTATGTATTGGATCGTACTGCTTCAAGAACGATCAAAACTTAAACAGCATATAGAATAAGTTATCGT
Organism: Sarcophaga carnaria; assembly: GCA_958299815.1. NCBI lineage: Eukaryota > Metazoa > Arthropoda > Insecta > Diptera > Sarcophagidae > Sarcophaga > Sarcophaga carnaria. The sequence continues at coordinate 19,779,280 of OY283153.1, read as the reverse complement.
TGTTTGTTTACCGACTTTTTTTGCTGAAAATGAAAGTATTGGACTTAAATGACAAGTGGTTTCAACAACAAGATCCTGGGATATAATATGGCACGCGATACCTCAAACCTATTGAAAGGCCAGTTGGATAAGCAATTAATCTTACAACTTAGTCCATTGGTCATCAAGATCATACTATTTTCGTAGGAACACATAACGTTTCTGATGAACAAAGCCTATCCAACCACAAATCTAGTCCAGTAATACTGGAAAAAGTATAGCAAAATTGTAGTTTAAAGCTCTTTTCAATCACAATCAGCGTTTAATACTATGGGGGCATAATTACCAACATTTTGAAACCAAATTTGGCTGGTATTGACACTTGCTGACCCTTCCAAAATCAGAGAGAGAGTGCATAGAAATTAGATTTAAGAAATAAGCCACCTATGACTCTGGCAACCAGGCCACAAAGCCGAATTTATTCACGTTCACTTTTTTTCTAATTTTTATTTAAAAAAAAACTCCCCTTTAATCCAAATTAACATTGGCAACACTTTTACACCACACAATTAGGACTTTTTATGCACAAAACAAATAACCTTCTACACCTTGCAGCTGCAATTTAAGGAAATGTTGCGTTTAAAACAAAATTCTCCCACGTTAGGCATTTGAAACTGGCAATTTATTTCTGGAAATAACCTAAAATTAAACGTTAAATCAATTTTTTTTATTCATATCCACCATAAAATATAAAGACAGACTTTATTTTCAAAATTGTTTCTTTGCAATCAGAGTCGCTGGCAAACACTCATGCTCTCTAAGCTTTAGGGAGCTGCACAGTAATTACTACCGCTTTGTAGCCAGTGTTGGTCACCTTTTGAGCTGAATATACGATTGTAACCCGATTGTAACCCAAAGCTATTTTGATTGTTTTTATTATTTTTTCTTCAATGGTTGGCAAATTTTTTTTATGAATTCATATGAATTTATAATTTCATGCAACATAAACAAAATATTTTTGAAAAAACATCATTAAAAATTGTATTTAAAAAAAGAAAAAAACTTCATAAAAATTGCCATAAAAAATACAAGAAAAAATACTTTAATGTGGGAAAAAGAAATTAAAGCCAAGTCGGTTTAAAAAAAGCAAAAGAAATAAAAAAAGTCAATGAATGCCTGCCTGCCTGCTTGACTGTAGATTTCTTGACCGTTTGTACGTTTATATTTCGCTTTTTTATGAATATGAATGTGAAAAAAATTTAGACCGGATCAACAACACGTGTTAATTCAAACTCATATAGTATTACAGAAATAATAACAACTAAAAATGAAAAAGTAGTATAAAATTAAAGAAAGAAAAAAAGTGTAACAACACAATAACTTATATTTGCAATCATAAAGATCATTAATAACCCAGTAAACATTATGCTGAGTAATGCTACAATAAATATGCAATCGATGAAATCAGTGCAATCCATCCACGATCTCAATTGTTACCGAATGTCCGAAGATGGAAACCAACAGGATCGACAGTTTATTCTGATGAACTTGACCTATCGATCTCTCTCAAATTGTCCAACGAAAGCACTGTGGTTTAGGCAAAGTTTTCGTCATGGATAACGCCATGAGGTGTATTCTGAAATAAAGGTTTTACGTACGAATTTCAAAATCAGAAGACTTGCATTTGATCAATGATCAATGATTGAGTGCTAAGATCCTTCTGAGCAAGAATAACTGGGGATTGTGATTTTTAGGGCCATTATTTCAACTTCCCGTTGAAGTTGGGTTTAGTTAAAGGTAACTTTAGCTAAAGTGAACTTTAAAGTCACCTTTAACTTCTTTTCGTTATTACAACCTAATGAAAAAATAAAGTTATCGTTTTCAAAAATATGGCTGTGCTGGAGCAATGTCGATAACACTGCTCAATTAAAGAAGTTTTTTTAAACGAAATGGCAACGACGGGGTTTGTTTTTTTGTTGTATATTTTTATTGTTCGTTTATATTTAAAGTTGACATATTTAAAATAATATATATATAGTATGGCAAGTTCTAACATAAACTTAACTTTAAAAGTTATCGGTAGGATGATCCTCCATTTAGCTTAACTCCCACTTCTATCATATCGTGAGGTGGCTGAGTGGATATTCATTTTCATACCTCGATAGCACAAGGTTAGGTTAGGTTAGGTTAGAGGACGTGTACCTGTCAATCAAGACAAGTACAGTGCCCGGAGGTCGGATTGACCCATTGTACAACGTCCTAAAGGAGGGAAGGATAATATAGTGGATAGGATGGAAGGAGGGTATATGGGAAATCGATAGCAGAAAGTGCTGCTTGAAAAGTATTCATTGCCCCTGTGGCCAGCGTATAAAGCGGGCTTTTATTGCACCAAATCCTTTCTACAATCTATAGATTCAAATTCATTATACTAAACCGTTCAAACCTCAACTTGAGTGAAATTGAAAATTAATGTTGGGAAGTAATAAGAATGAACAGCTCTTACCCAGGACTGCCAAAATCGGTTAAATACCTTAAGAGCATATGGAAAACTACCGCTATTTGCGTAGGATTATCACGAAATCATAAATCATGAAGAATAGCATCAAGTCTGCAAAGCCAGCAGTTTGGACGAAAATCTGGAAATCAACATTATTGTCGACGAATGATCAAAGCAGGACAATTAACTGCTTATGAGACCTGGAAAAATCCCAAGAATTAATTCCAAATTGATCTGTTATTGACACAAACAAATCATATGCCTATGAAGTGGGCAATCAGAATAACCCGTACTCTACTGAAGTTGAATCTACAGGTTAACCGCTGAAAAAGAAGGCCTGCTCATTCCTGAAGAAGGCAGGTTGATAAAAAGTTGCAATATTAAAAAAATGGCAATGAATAGACTGTACGGTGGATCATTTGTGATAACTCTAAGCTCCTTATAGGAGATTGAGAATGCTATAGTCTATACATGCCATACTATACACAACCAGCCTTTTGAATATTAATCGTTTGTTGTCCCTTTTTTAAAAATTATGGTTTACTGGGTATTATCGATTTTCAATGACCGTTTGAAAGTGAATGTAATACAATGGTTTTGATTTAAATGAACCCAAAGAAACCGCTATTTTGCATACATGTACGTAAACAAAGACAATTAAAATAATATGAATAAAATAAAAAAACCATAACTGCAGTGTTATTTTTGCATACTCGACAGCTATTTTTATATTTTTATTGTTCTTGCCTTCATTTACAATTTTGTGGGTGTGCCGATAGGATTTCCAGCCTGTTTAGGCAAAAAATTCATTGACCGGCTTAAGGTTATAGAACATGTTTAAAAACAAATTTTTGCTTACTTAAATTGTATTATTTACGCATCTTATAATTTGCAAATAAACAAAATAATTAAATAGAATATTTTATATTTAATATGGTCATATTACAATTAACACTTGATCTTTTCATATATAATTTATGTGATCGAATTCTATTCCGTTTTAAATAAAGAAATCTTTTTGTCAATAATTTAATTATGAATCAAGAATTTTGCTTAAAATAATAACAAATATATGTTTATGTGTTCGTTTTGTTTAAATTATTACCCGGAGTATTTAATCACAATGTTTAAATGCAAAATAAGTGGGTGTTTCAAATTCAAACAAAATTTTAAAGAAGTTTTTTTTAAAAATTTTGCTTTTTTTATTAAGTTTCAGATGTAATTTATATCTTATGGCTTAGAACACATAGACGACATACTTTTTCTAGTATATATGTACATATATGGAAGACTTAAATTTGATAAATTGCCAACGACCTTCACCTTTAAATTTTTTTATTTTTTTTTTTAAATATTTTTATATAAAAACATTCTTTTATAGTTCACATTAAAGATACTTTCCTGAAACTAAATCACAAAAAAGAAACGGTTTTTAATACCTAAAATAATAGGCTTAATAAGAAAAGCAATTAAATGAAGAGCAAGAGGTGTCTTGGAAGCATCCAGCCTCAACATGAGTGAGGATACATGTACGCATTGAGGACTTTTATAATTAAAACGACAGCCTTTAAGGCTTTCTTATTGATGAACGTTAATAAAAAGCATTAATTGTTGCATAGTAGCAAATGGAAATAAAGAAACGAACAAAAAGATTAAAGAATAGAAATTTCAAATAAAAAAAAAAAATAAAATTAGTTTGCATCATTAAGAAAAAAGTTGCCTTAGTCTAGCAGGTACATAGGTACCCCAAGGAGAACCCTGAGTAAATGTAAAATTCAAAGGCTTAATATATGAAAATGTCATCTCTTGTATTTAGTAGAAGGTCAAGTACTCCATTTAACCCATTTGTAATTGAATAAACAAGTTTTGTTTAGTGTTTTCTGGTTGCACTATGAACAAGTTTTTTTGTTTGAGGTTTAGCGATTACGTAACCGTACTTTCAAATGATCCCCTAAATACTCTCTTGAAGTTATATCGGGACTTTGTGCAAGAGTATTAAGCCTGTGGGGACTTTTTTTGTCAAAATATATTGCCGTACTAATTTTACTAAAAATAATTTAGAAGTCGCCGTAGTCTAGTAGGTAGTGTGTTGGCTTATTAGACGCAAAAGCCTGGGTTCGAGCCCTAGGCCAGGCGTCAAAGACAAAATACAAAAAGTATTTTTTCGGCGACTTCCTCTCAGTAGATTTCTGGCAAAAACTCTGAGAGTAAATAAAAATTGCCATGAAAAGTTTCTAATAAATATAATAATTAGAATAAGAATAAATAAAAATCTGTCGTTTGGAGTCGACTTTAAACTGTAGGTCCCACCACTCATGTATAAAATTAACACACACAACATAAGTGGTGTGAGAAACTAGGACGTTGTACAATGGGTCAATTCGACCTCCGGGTACTGTACTTGTCTTAATTGACAAGTACACGTCCTCTAACCTAACCTAACCTAAGACTTTTGCTGTACACTGTATATCGAACAAAACGAAATTTAAAAAAATATTTATTTGGCTACTCCCTCTTAGAAGATTTCTGGCACAAATTCTGAGAGTAAATAAAATTGGCTTAAAAAGTATCTCAAAAATGTATCGATCGACTTTAACTTTAGGTCCCGTCACTCATGTATAAAATTGACAACATAAGTGGTAATCCTGACTAAAGGATTGTAATGACCAATTATGTATGTCTGTATGTAAATCCCCAAGACCTGTTTTATACGCTTTATATCACTCAGTAACGGGTACAATATGATCAGTGCATGTTATAGCATGTTATTTGCATATTTCGGCAGAGGGCCCTATTCCTAATCTGTTTACCTAACTCAAAATAGCTCATATTTGCCAGTTTATCCACTTTTTAGCTCTGTTCTGATAATCGTTTATATGGTTTGCGACAGATCCGTGTCTAAAACTGTACTTGCAGTATTGTTGTGCCGCAAGTAACGTCGAGTACTAAACTCTCCTTTTATTTAGTAGCGGCATATGTTTGTTGTCTGTTCAGTTGCCAGCATGACAAATAATATTTTGAAAGAGAAAAAAATCTTCTCAAAAGTCAATTTTAATACATTGTAACAACAAATATGCTTTGACACTATGAAACTTCAATACATCGTTGTTTAAATATTTTAAGATACAAGGACTGTAATTTTTCTTACGTTTTTGGTTAAACCAGTTTTAAGAAAAACAAAAACTTAATAATAATTTTAAAGACCCAAAAATATTTAATTAAAGTTTTTTTTCTATCGATTTATAATTTATTTAATTTATGGTGCATTTAAGTTTTCAAAATTTTAATTTAAAACGAAGAACGAACAAATATTTGCTTTTAGAAAAATAATAACTTGTGTAAACGGCAGCCACATTGGCAAGGCAGACAGTAAGTGGTAGTTGGCAGGTTTAAACGTTTAATTTAGAGAGAAAAAAACAAAGTTTACGCAATTATTTTGATTGTGTTGTCAATTAAACGCATCCATTAATGTTGGGTTTGAATTTTTTTTTTGCCTTCGAATAAAATAATAATTCTTATTTATTAAATACAATCCCATTAATTCAATTGGTAATACAAAATATTTGAAATGCAATGTTAATCTCAAAGCCTATGCATATTTAGTATCAAAGTATTCAAATATTTTCAAAAAAATTATTAATTTTTTATTGAATTTTTTTCAATACTATTTATGCAAATGATTTTTAAATTTAAACATCCCAGACAGGTTTTCAAAAAATGTATTTTACTTTTTTTTTGTTAAAAATTTATCAACCATTCTATGGACTGTAGTAGTACAAAAGTCTATGCGTTTATTAATTATTATTATTGACCATCCCACCATAAATTTAAAAGAAAAGAAAGTGAAAAATTATTGTAGATTAGTTTGATAAGGTTACACCTTTTTCAAGTTTGATTGCTTAATAATGTTGTATTTAAAATGGATTATAACGTTAACACTTCCCATTTATAATTAAAAACAAATTGCTTTTGATTCATAAATACTTTTCACATGTTATTTGAGGAAGTGCTTCGTCATTTAAACTTTTTCTCGCCACCTATCATTATCACCCACAGCACTGAGCTAATGTCAATCAATCACTCAAGCATCACAAAAGCCTGGGTGTCGCCCGTATGTTTTTCGGGATACGGGAACATTGAAGGTAACAACAAAGCCTTTGCACTTCAAATTTAATTGAATCCATGTATGAAATTGGGATTCAACTGAAGTGGGGAAAACATATGGTCTCATAGAGAATTACGTTATTTGCAAAAGAAAAATGAAATAATGAAGACCAGATAGATCGAGCTCGATATGAATATATACGAGTACACAGCAAAATTTGCGTTAAACTTCACCAGAGTCCAACTTAAGAGCCTCATAGCAGTTGTAATGAAGCACTGTTCTATGCGTATATACACATAGGACTTCTGCAGTTGTAGTAATGACGAGCCAGGAAATGAGACCACACAGCATCTTCTTTGTCACTGTGAAAATCCCAGATCAAATATCCCCAGCAAAACGAATCCAACCGAAAAAATATATTTTCGGCGACTTATTCTTAGCAGATTTCTGGCAATAATTCTGAGAGTAGAATAAAATTGCCATGAAAAATGTCTCATAAATCTGTCCTTAGAAGTCGATTTTAAACTGTAGGTCCCGTGGTGTGAGAAGCTAGGTCGCCTCCTGACTGAAGGGTTGTAATCACCAATTAAGTATGTATTGCCGCATGTACTCAGGGACACTCAGTGTGCTGTTGGATATTAAACGATCGCTAGCTGTTTTTGTGTTGTCATCTTTGTAAGTTGCTTCTTCTGGATCTTCTGAAGCTGATCAAGGAAACTGATGTTTATATCCCCACTGTTTGTGTTTTACAAACGAGTATGTTCCTATATCCACTTTCTTTTTTTGCTATTTTGTTGATGAATACAATGTTACGAATTTTAACTTTTCCCACAAAGTAAAGCTTAAAATATCACAAGCTATAGCGTTGCCTAATCCATACGTAAACCATTTTACCAATGACTTCGCATTTTAGACTTCCAAAAAATTTCGAATACAAATTTCACCAAAAGGATGTCACTTTACTAGACGTAAATAAATAAATTTTATAAGCAAAGTATTTAAATTTAACTTTCTTACTGATATTATAACACAATGTTGTATAAGCCCTTCTCAGGCTTTAATTTAAAACATAAAATTGTGAATAAAAATGGCAACTTTATAAAAAAAAACGCAAGCAATTGACCCATATTTGATTGAATATTTGTTTATATTTTTATGATAATTTAACTGTTATTTAAAGACTGGCATGTCTACGTAAATATTTAAATTAAATTAAACTGTAGTATGGGATAGATATCTACATATATATGACAATATGTTCAAGCTTAATATGATAAATAAATAAAAGACATAATTAATAAGACAAAAAGGAGAGAGACAAAATGTTCAAATAAAATTAAAAGATGAATAGCAACAAATTTTAAAAGAAACTCATAATCATAATGAATAACAATGACAACAATAAATAAAAATATAATTTACATATGTTATCAATTTACAACTAAAACACAACAACAACCACTAACAACACTAATAACACATAGTAAAAATCGATGTAATAGACAAATGAAAATAGAAAACAAAAACAAAATCATCTACAAATACAAATACAACAAAACAAATGAAAATGAAAACAAAAAATAAAAATTTTATAGAAATCAGAAACAGGTTTGTTGCTTAAGTCTTTCGTTTTCATTTGTAATATGTCTTTTTATTTTTATTTCTTCTATTCCACTCAATATTATTTTGCAAACAGGAGAAAAAAGTAGAAAACAAAAAATATTCAAAGTAAACAAATCTAAAGAAATGACAGAAAATGACATTAAATGCAAAAAAAATAAGAAAAAAAACATAAAAAATAAAATAAAATGGAATAAAGAACCGTTAAAAAGCATAAAACCATATAAAATAATAATTTTCCTTCAAGTTTAGGTTTAAGTATACAATTTCCATTGGTAATCTAAGCCTAGAACTTAAGGTTACTTAAGAAAAAAAAAATAACAAAACGATTTAAAAAACTAGGCTACTTTGCATGGCATTCAATACTATTTTCCAATGCATAACAACATTAGCTTTTGCTGCATTAGTTTATTAATGGTAAACTTGAAATCTTGCAGATGACTTTAACAACAACAACAACTAGTATTATTTATATTAATTTTAAACAAATTATTTATTTATATTAATTTTAAGCCACCACCAATTATAAAACAAAAGATTACAACAGATTGAATTTGGATTAAAAATAATTTGAAGTGTCAGTTTTTTTTTTTTTTATTGGAAACATTATAAAGGGCACAGCCCTTTGACTTCTCATTTACATTTATAAAAAAAACTCAAAAAAAATAAACTATTTTTGTTAACAAAAATTTTAATTTTCTCACATTTTATAATTTATGGGCATAGTTTTGCTTCTTTTTATTATAAAGTTTTGATTACAGGAAAAATAAAAAAATTAAAAAACAATAAAAACAAAAATAATATTGATTTCTCACCTAAAATTGAAAGTCGTTTCAAACCAAATGCTTATTTACAATTGAAATTAAAATTTTTCGAATTTAAATTTTTGTGGAGGTCATCATGAATTTTGTTATAATTTATTACAATAAAATTAAATAAATAAATAATTACAATACAATCTTGTGTTTTAAGTTTAAATGTTAAATGTTCCATATTGACATCACAAGATTTAGAAGGTTAGTAACGAAATATTGTTTTAATTAAAAAAAAAACTACCTATAAAGCTTCTGGTCTACATAACCTCACTAATATAATCTAATCTAATTTTTGAACACTTAAATACCACTTGTTTGGTACTGCAACCTGTACTTATATAAGTATGACCTCTTTATAGATATGTGTAGCTAAAGGTCAATCGGCAATTAATACGAAATGGTTACAGCTCATTAAATACATATATAACGGTAAAACAAATGCGTATAAAAATAGATAAAGAAAGAAACAGGTTTATTGCTTAAGTCTTTTGTTTCTTTCATTAGTAATGTAGTAGAAATCGTATTTTGATCTCAAATCGATTATACAATATTACTTTCCAACCAAATTTGTTTAAAGTTTTATAACGTAACAGCTGGAAGATGATAAAATCAACTTAAAATTAAAATCTGTACTCGGATTAAGGGGATTTTATTTAAAAATTCAAAGTTAGGTTGTCAGTCCAATATCTTTACATAGATTAAAAAGATTTTCAAAGGATTTCAAGTTAGTTCTTAAAAAGGACTTAAAAACTTTCAACTGAGTACAGAGAAAAATGCAATTTAATTACAATCATACAATTAGCACCAATCAGTCAGTATTACGGCCTAGCTCCACACACCACTGATGTTGTGTTTGTTAATTTTTATCGGGGGACCTATAGTTTAAAGTCAACTCCGAAAGACAGATTGTTGAAAAACTTTTCATGGCAATTTTTTTCTACTCTCAGAGTTTTTGCCAGAAATCTGCTGAGAGGCCGCCGCCGAAGATATAATCTTTCATATTTCGTTTTGTTCGACATGTATGATCTGGGGTTTGAACCGTGGTCTTACGTAGTCTACCTACTAGACTACGGTGACTTCACGACGTTTTGCAATACATAACAAAATAAATCGAATAACAAGTTATACAAATGATTTATCCAGCGTTTACTAACAAGGGGGACACTCATACTTATTTTTCATTAAACACAGTGGAAATCACAACTCTTCTGCTAACGGACCTAAAACTATACTTTGTTGCAATGACTACGTAAATATTGTGGTAGAAAAATTCTTTAAATTAGAATTCCAATTAAACTGCGTTAGCACTTATGAAAATGTCTATTAAATAGCAACTGGGAGTGTCTAGTGAGAACTCATCATAGAAAACAACTGCTTAGTTCGCCAATGTTCTTTCTTCTTATATCCGTTGTGAATCCCTATACCCACAAGGCTATACTATTCGAATCCATTATATTGCCTTAATGACTTAGTGGACTTAGATGTTAATTATCGTGTACGTACCGATATGTGAATCAGACCGTACCAACATAATCGTACGATACAAAAATGTGCTGTGAGAAACTAGAACGTTGTACAATGGGTCAATTCGACCTTCGGGTACTATACTTATCTTAATTGAAAAGCACACGTCCTCTAACCTAATCTAACCTAAATGTGCTGATCTTATATAAATGTTCAAAACATTTGATTTTAATGTTCAAAACATTTGATTTTAATGTTCAAAACATAAAATTATTCTTTCTAGAGACGTCAATAAAGCCAAAATAGGTTGTATTATATTTATCGTGGTACTATTTCACTGAAACGATATACAATTCAGTTCAGGCCAAAAGAGTAATGTCAAACAAGTACTAATTTTTTCCAGATGCAATGACCTTCCAATAATCACTTATGACTTCTTTGACTTAAGAGACGTAAATTTGTGAGAAAAACCAGTATATCAACGTTATTATAAGTTAATGGAAGTGTAAACCCCAATGCAAAATAAACCATAATGAGCCATAAGTTAAACCCATCTGTTGCGAACGCTGTGGCGCGAAAAATTCGGAATTTGTGCCAAAAATTCTCTAACAGAAGTTATACTTTTGGCAGTGCATACATTGCAATGATATCCAAGTCTGATCGCATCTGTAACGCTTTCAATCTCTATAAATTTCTTTAAAATATTACCAATTCCTGATAGATAATAACCCCAAAAAGTGCTTACTTTTACGCGTTTTTCATAAAAAATATTCAAATAAATCAATTTCCAAGAATTTTCTTTAAAATACAAATAACATGCCCCACATTTAAAATTATAAAACAATTAACGACTAAAATCAGCTGCAAACCATCTGAGATTGACTTTTGCATCATGCTTCAATGCGATTTGATTGATTGCCTTTATAATAAACCTAGTAGGCGTGGCATATGTTTAATATGATAAATGTTTACAATTTCTCGATTCTTATTATCATAAGACTATAATTTAATAAGTAGATATGTATTTAATAAACACAAAAAAGCCATCAAACAACTGTTTTACAAATTTTATTAGTATTTAACTCAAGACATTTTAATTTAAATGCAATACTTTTCATAAATATTTACAATTTATTTCTATGAATAGAAAAAAAAACGAAGCTACTTGAGGTTTAAAAACAAAACCAACAACTACAACAACAATAACAATAATTACCACTAACCCACAGACTGAATTTTACAAACGCATGAGAAACAATAAAAATACACTTCAAATGCCTCTCCAGTAAACTAAAAACCTCAAAAAAAAGACAGCAAAAGATGTGGATACAAAAAAAGAAGAAGACATTCGTGCGTTTGATGACGAACATGATGACGATGAAAAATAAAATGTTTTTCTTTAAATTGTTAAACGAAAAGAAGACAACAAATTTTTATATTTTTTTTTAACTCACCTTGTGCGTAAATTGCCGTTGCGAGTATTTGAGCTGTTCAATGATTTGGCAGCCAATTTATAGGCAGCACTAGAGCCACTAGTTCCATTACCGCTATTCAATTGACTGGCACTGGTACGTGGCAAACGTGCTGAGGGATTGCCAGTGCCGGGTCGAACAGCACCGCTGCTGCCAGCCAATGCAATATGACCGCTTAGAATGCAAACAATCAATAGAAGAGCAATTGTTAATGAAGACGATGATGGTGACGAAGGCATAGACGATGACGATAATGACGATGATGATTTTCTTAATGTTGTTGTTTTTGTTAACATTTCTGTTGTCGTTGTTTTTGTTGTTGTATTATTGTGTAGTGTTTTTAAGAACCTGTTCTTTAGCATTTTGTTATTATAAATATTATTAATGTTGTTATTGGTATACGTATTGTTATTGTTATTGTTAAAGATCTTGTTATAGCTATTGTAATACAGTGTTTGATGTTGTTGCTGATGATGATGATGATGGTGTTGTAGTTGTTGTTTTAGTAGCTTTAGCTGCTGCTGTTTGTTTTGTTTATTATTGTTATTGTTTAAGCCACCATGTGCTTTCATTGCAACGTTGGCCTTAAAGGCCGACATGATGGTTTTGATTTCGAATTCAGCTTTTCGTCTTTTTTGTTGATATTTGATGCTTTGGAAACACAATTATTTGTTTTTTTTTTGTTTTTCTAAACGAAAAATCTTTTACTGACACTTTAACAATTTACTTGTAATTTTTTTCTTCTTCTTTTTTTCTAATTTTTATTTGACGTTTTTCTTCTCCTTTTTATTATGGACGTTTCAAATTTTTTTCCTTCTTTATTTTATTTAATTTTGTTGTATTTTTTATTTTGCCAACTATTTGATAAGTTGTTTAACTATAATTTGATAGAAAAAAAAAAACAAATCAAAATATGCGTTATAATATTATTTTTAATTTTCTTTATTTATTTTTTTGTTTTTGTTTTTAATTTATTTGCTTTTTTGATATTTATTTCTATTTTTTTATAATTCATTGACTTTTTGAGCCGGTTTCTTGTAATATAACATTTATTTATTTTTTATTATTTTGTTTTCATGTTTTTTTGTTGTTTTTGTTTTGATTTTTTTTTTTGTCGTTTGTATTTTTGGTTTTTATTTATTTCTGTTTTCTTTCCCATTTATATGATTTAATACTTTATTACTTTTTATGCCAAATAAGCTAAACTAATCGCTTTTCAGCTTAAATGTAAAATAATATGCTTAAGCTAAAGTTTTGTCTTGTTTTCTTTAATATTTAAATTTAAAAAAAAATTAACGAAATATTGTCTTTAAGGAAAATAGAAATTATATTACTCATACGCCCTGATTACTTAAAAAAACAGCCTCGTAACCCGTGTTCTTTTTTTGTTTATTAAAAACTTTGAAAAGTTATCAAGGAGCATTACATCATGATAAGCATTTCTATCAATACGTCGGCAAAATTTTAAACTGTTTGATTTTTAAATTCCAATCTAACTTAATCAAGGCCTAAAAATACATTAATATTGTCTTGCTTGTAAATATTTTTCTGCTTGAATAATTGTTAGATATACTGTGGTAATTTACACTGTAAGTTCTGTGAATATATATGCTAGAAAACCAAAGACCTAAGACAGAAACTTGAAAATTTTATTATTTTTAATTAAAACGACTTTGAATGAACTTTTAAAACTCAAAATTAAAATATTTTTAAATTCAACAAAGAAAACTAAAATAAACTAAGATAAGAAGAGCACGAAAGGCTCCGTCGCTTCTGCACAATAAGAAAAACAGGGTTTGGAATAAATTTAAGCCGCGTTCGACAAAATATTACAGAATAATAATTAATCTTAAATTGAAGTCGTAGTGTGTTGGCATGAGTCCACCTACGTCAGACATTTCCAGCAAAACGAATTATGACAAAAAAAATTTTTCGGCAGTTTTCTCTAAGCAGTTTTCTGGCAAAAACCATATTATTCTGCGAAAAATAACTAAACCGTTATCAACCATTTGAAGAAAACAGTCCGATGTTTAAGTGACATTTTCACTTCTAAAGCGGGAAACAAAAGTTGACAACATGTAACAGTAATGTGTTAAAAAGTTCATGGAGCAGGCAAGGTAAGGCAAAGGCATATTTGACACCCAAAAAGGTATTCATAGTAAGGCGTATATTGCTGACTTTCAGCATCTACACCCTGGTTTATGTACCTCTGTTATTAATAATTAACGTGATTGTAGATGCCGTAGTCCAGTATGTAGTGTGTTGGCTTCTTAGAGGCGAGTCCACCATCCAAACTCCAGGTCAGACATCTCCAACAAAAACGAAATATGAAGAAATATTTCTTCTCAAAAATCTGATATTCCCTTCACTTATGTGAGAAACTAGATTGTAATGCAGATAAAAGGGTTCTAATGACCAATTGTGTATGTAAACCAAACAAATCCTTTATGACTCGGTAGAAAGTGATAGAGTTTGGCAGTTATGATGTATACACCATATTATCTGGATCTTATACCTTCGGATTATCATTTGTTTCGCAGTGAACATTGTTATGAAATTGGAAAGAAACTACGCTGCTTAATATAGAACACAAGTCACATTATGAATGAAAAGGTCGGTTGTTAGTCTTCGATATCGGCTGACGGACTGAAAGATAAGAGCATGTGCCAGAAAATAATTCGAATCGTGAGAGCTATAAACAAATGTACAGAACAATCAGTTCTTACTTAACTCAACTGTTCACCATCGTACTCGATTATGTTATGAGTTAAGTGTGTTGGAAGAGAAAAGAAAATACGTGGACTCTGTCAGCCTAACTCGAGAACTTCGATTATGCGATAGGCCTGGAAGTCCTGGTTGTAAGACGAGGAATTTCAGACAATAAAAAAATTTATATTTCGTTTTTAAGTCGCCCTAGTCTAATAGTCTAATGTCGACTCGTGAGTTCATAACTTACCTCAGACATCGCGAAAAACAGAATCTTAAAATAAAAATAAAAATGTCTCGAAAATCTATTGTTTGGGTTCGAGGTTAGACTGCAGATATCGCTACTCATGGATGATACTAACACCCACAGCATAGGTGGTGAGGGAAGATAGTTCGTAATCCTGACTGAAGGGTAATAATGACCAATTAGCATAGGTAGTGAGAGAAGATAGGTCATAATCCTGACTAAAGCGTTGTAATGTTCAATTCAGTAAGAAAACAGCGATGAGTTACCTTTAAAGTTAGCTTACTAACAATTAAGTTTGAAGTTTGTGATTATTTTTTTTAAATTTTTGCAAATTTTTGCTTCCAGCATTAACTCAGCTAATTAAAGCTAACAAGAACGCAATGATCCTTTTTTCCTTGTTTAATAGGAAATTTATTTCTTATATTTAACCATAATTTTTTTCTCTTAATGATACAGCATAAAATGTCTCAAAAGCCTTGATTAATTCTATAATAAATAAAACTTGCGGAACATTTTTCGTTACCGCTCTAGTTTCACAATCTTTTCTTAAAAGTTCTCTAGCAATTTTATTCACTTAAAATTTATTTCTTTCAATAAATTCACAAGTAAATTACAAAAAAAAAAGAAAAAAAAAGATTACGTAGACAATATTCTAGATTTTGATAAAAACGCCAGAGGTTTACAGGAAACTGACTCAGAACAGCAAACCAAGAAAGAAATAAAAACAAATCAAAAGCACAAAGCACAATCTAGACTAGACGCACTTGTTTTTTTTCGTTTGTTTCATTTGAAAAATCATTTCAAACATAATTTAACAAAAATGTTTTAAAAATTTTGAGACACTTTAACTAAATGCAACCAGTTTTTTTAGTTTTTTTGTTTTTGTTTTTTGTTTTATTCTAATATTATTTAAAAACTTCCTTTCATTTTTGTTTGCAAGTACCATAACATTACGAAACTCCACTAATGCTGCCATTAAAGCTACAATAACAACAACAACAACAAAATATAAACTAAAATTGAAAACTTTAACTATTTTAGCACTTCTTGTTAACACGTCAATACCAGCCATGAAGTTTTGCCTCAACTACTGCAAAGTATTCTTAAATTTTAATTTTTTTTTTTTCAATTAAATTTTTATTAAAAACACAATTTAAAATATAAACTAAATTAAAGCATAAAATTAAAAACAAGAAAAAAAAAGAAAAACTTCAATAATGTTAATAACTAAAGAAACCAGCTTAAATTGAATTTTTTTTGTAAATAAATTTTTAAATTGAGATCTTTTAGCCGGGGTTGTTTTTGACGTTTCTGCAAATAAAGGCAAGCAAATGTATATACTCTCTGTTTAATTTACTTTATTTACTTTAAATATTATTTTAAATTTAAATATTTTGTTTTATTTTATTTTTTCTCCTCTAAATTCCTATTTTTTTCTTTATTCTTGATACCGGTTTCCATATTGTTTAGGCACTTTAATTTTGAATTTAATTTGAATTTATTGCATTTTTTTCTTCTCATTTTTATTAATTAATTAAAATGATTGTTATTCTTTTTTAAACGCAATAAATCAAACAAAAATAAAAAAATTTCTTTAAATAGTCGTTTTGAAAAAAATTTATTTTTTGAGCAAAAATTTTAATTCTCCTTGGAAATGTTATCCGCTTTATTTACCTGCGATTGAATGGGGGTTTTTGCGGTATTATAATCCAAACTAATGCAATAGAATAAATTGATTTTTTAATGACATCTGTTTAATTATTTAACAAACATTCCTTTTTCTTAAAAATCAATTTACGTTTGGCTATTAAGTTTTAATGTTTTTCTTTAACCAAATATTTTTATGTTCATTGCTTTAAATAATATCATCAACTCTATTATGAAATATCGAGACATGGTATCAAGAAAAAAAAAGAAATTAGTTCTGACTTCACGGCTTCTATAGTTCAGCTTAATTGGGTACCAATAATCTCTAGACATGCTTTATTATTAAGTTATTTAAGCATACTAAGCAAATGCTTGTCGAAAAATACATCAAAGAAAAACAATTTTGGGCAAATATTTGCCATCAAATAAAATTTTGTTACATGATGTTCGAAAAAAATTACTATACGAGCATCCATTTAAACACCATACATATGTACATAACTGGTCAGTTTAGGCAGGATTACGACCCAGCTTCTCACATGTCTTTTATGTTATATTTTATCTATGAGTGTGAAAATTTTTTAATTGATAGCTACAACCCTTCAGTCAAGATTACGAACTAGCTTCTCACACCACTTATGTTGTGTGTGTTAATTTTATACATGAGTGGCGGAACCTACAGTTTAATGTCGTCTCCGAGCGACAGATTCTTTTTGAGTAACTTTTTGATGGCAATTTTATTTATTTTCAGAGTTTTTGCCAGAAATGTGCTGAGAGGAAGTCGCTGAAGAAATATTTTTCCATATTTCGTTTGGATCCAGATGTCTGACCTGGAGTTTGAGCCAACACACTACCTACTAGACTATGGCGACTTCACACAAAGTGCACACAACCATAAATATTTCAACTGTTCAGGAAATTATAGCAAATAATCCGAATTTATCAATTCTACAGCATTCCCAACAATTGAGCCTATTTTACGTCTCCGTTCAATTAAACTTAAATTCACTTTCTGCAATCAAAATTTTTCTTAGCGATGAAGTTCATTTCTAATTCGATTCGGCTTCAACACCAAACAAAATGGTCACATATAGGACTCGAACAACCCAGAGGCAAATAATCCAAATTTGTCAATTCTACAGCCTTCCCAACAATTGAATCTATTTTACGGCTGCCTTTAATTAAACTTAAATTTACTTTCTTCAATCAAATTTTTATTAGAGATGAAGTTCATTTCTAATTCGATTCGGCTTCAACACCAAACAAAATGTTCACATATAGGACTCGAACAACACAGAGGTGATTATATAGAAACGTATATGTTTAACTTAACTTTACTTTTGAAACTCCCTTTCTCTCTCATAAAAGCTTTAGTTTTAGAAACCTTTTTTAAAATTAAAAGAATAATTAAACTCATAAAGTATCACTTGCCCACATACATACATAAATTAAATAATTTATGCAAACAAATTCAAAAACTCCTTAAATTGTTGAAATTTACCTGATATTTCTAACTGTCAGAAAAAATTTAAATGATGCAATCTATAACCTCCCTTTCCAGGTATTTATGTTCATTATTTAATTGGTTATGATATCATGTCACCAGCATTTTTATATGACAACGAAATATAATTTTTTTTTTATATTTATTAAGGAGAAAAAATGAAATTTTAAAAATTATATCCATAAAAATGGGAATTTTTCAAATAACGTTTGCCATATGCACAGGTCTTTAAAATAATGAGAACATTCCGGCCCATCAAATAGTTGTTAAGTGTCCTAGAATTTCTATTTAAAATTGCAAAAGTTTTCAAAAGAATTAAAAAAAGTTTGATAGGCAGTAGCCTCCGTAGTCCAATAGGTAGTGTGTTCGCTGATTAGACATGAAGCCACGGTTCAAAAACCATACTTAGGCAATTAGAAACAAAACAAAATATGAAAAATATTTCTACGGCAGATTTCTGACCAAAAATTTTCAAAGTAAATAAAATTGCCATCAAAAAGTTTCTTAAAAATCTATCGTTCGGAATCCACTTTAAGGGATCTAGAGCTTAAAGTGTCAGTCATGTATAAAATTGTCACACACAATATAAGTGGTGTGAGAGGCTTGGTCGTAATCCTGACTGAAGGGTTATAATAATCAATGTAAGTTAATTTTTAATATATAAAGAGTTAATATGGCATAGATAGAAGCAAATGACTTATTAGAAGAGCTCAGAAAACCGAGCAAAGAAAGAAATAATCAATTATTTTCTCATAAAATCCTTGAGTTCCAGTTAAGACTTCTCATAAGTCTTTAATAAATTAAAGACTAAATTTTTGTATGAAATTCGAATTCGTATATTCATAGGTTTTATTCTCAATTTTTCTCAATTCATTCATTATTTTCTCATCAAATCCTTGAATCCTAGATAAGAGTTTTCACATATCTTTAATAAATTCAAGACTAAATTTTTGTATGATATTCGAATTCGTATATTCATAGGTTGAATATTATTGAAGTAGACATCTGATAAAGTATTTAAGTTTTTTTTAATATATTGCTTTGGTTCCTTTAAAGGAAGTCAATTCAAAAATTGTTAATTTTCACTTTTTGCGAGAAAAGGATATACGGACATTATATCTAACCACTGCTAAAATATTAAATATTTTCTTTACACTTTCATTCAAAAGGATACAGTTCCTTTTAATCCTCCTTCTAATGTTTAAAACTTATATACAAACAAAAATGTTTATTCTGCTTCTACTGAAAATTTCTAAATTTTGAGTTGAACCACTGTGATATACTAGGCTCATTAAGATATTTTATGTCCTGTGATGGAAATTCAAAGAATTTCAAAACAATCATATTCTTTAATAGCTTGTACTTTGAAAGGATTCTGTGGTAAATAAGTTTACAAATATAGATACTTATGCCCATATTCATAAACGTTTTTTATTTTATAAAGGGTTTATGAAACAAATTTTCATAGAAAATCAAAATAATTTTTGTGAATATAAGAGTAAAACTAAAAATTCGTTTTCAGAATTTTTGTTAATGTTTTTTTAATGTCTTTTATTTTTTTTATTTTTTTTTTTTTCAAAAAATATTTTTTTTTTTTTTTTCTTAAAATTATTATTTACAGAATTCGTTTAAGAACTTGAATTGCTTTTAAGCACTTTAAAATAATATTTAATTCAGATTTTTGGCACTACATCATGGCACTTTAACGTTGCTTTATATATTTAAGTATATTTTTAAATTTATTTTATATTCAATAAATATTATTTATTTATTTGTATTCATATCTTTTTTTATTTAAGATTTTAAAAACTTATTTTTTTAATTCTTAAATTTTTTTATTTATCTCTTATTTTTTGTAACACGTTGCACTTTATTTATTTAATTTTTCTTGAATTCAAAGTTAAACTATTTTCATTAAATATTATTTAATATTTTGTTGTATTTAAAAAAGAAACAGAAATATTTGAAATATTATTAACCTCGACGCGTTATTGAGCAATCTTAAATCACAAACAAATCTTTTCATTTTCTTTACATATTTTTTTATTATTTTTTATCTTATTTTTTTTTTTTTTGCTTTTTTTATTTTTCTTAAACAAGTCAAACCAACAAAAAAAAATCACACAAGAACCAGAGAAAAATATATACAAAATCGTATTGAAAAGACAACACAACACAAATTTTTTTTTGTTTTTTCTTTTAGAAAATACAAAACCACAGCAAATATATGTTGGTAGAAAAACAAGACGTTTTTAACAAATCCATCGATATTAAATTAAAAACAAGATTTTATATTTTCTTTACAAAATTTTATTAAACAAAAACAAAAAACAAAACAAAAATCATTCGTAATATAAACATGAAATGGTTTATTATTTAAAAACCAAAAAAAAAATTAAAAATAAAAGAAAAACTAAAACACACTGTAACGAAAAGTGAAAAAAAATATGATGAAGATGAAGTAACAAACGCGAGCGTTTAAAAAGTTTGCAACCGTACGGTTAAATGGTCAAAACAATTCTGTTAACAGCAGCCGTAAGTGCAGCAGATATTGGCCACCAAATGAAAACGAATACTTTAATAATAATACACACACACATATACACATATACAAATATACATATGTATATACACAAGAATAACAACAACAAAAACAAAGCAAGTTTTTGTTTAAATAAAACAACTCATACATAAAACAGCCAGCCAAGCCAGCTGTTTTGCCAAGGCACCCAACCATCCATCCATCCATCCATCTACCAGTGTGGATACCAAACAGCCAAGCTCTGTACAGCTCTAGTGTTTCAATGCTTATGCTAAAACCAACAACTCCCCATAGGAGGTGGTGGTGAGTTATGTTTAATGCTTGTTGGCCTACGCGAAGAAAATGAAAATCAAAACAAAACTTAAGAAAATCTCCCACTCTGTGAGTGTAATAAAAAGTTAAAACTTAAGTTCTCTCTCTGGCTCTCTGAATTTCTTTCACACGGGTTTTTGCATTGTTTTGCTCTTTTTTTTCTTTTTTTTTTATAAATGGGAAGCTGCGGCGAATTCATTCATTAACAAAATAATACTTTTGCGACGAATTTGTTTGTATTTCTTTTACCGTTTATTGCAAGCGGCTGTTTGTTGTTAGTGCTGCTGGTGATGGTGATGAAGGTGGTGGTATTGTATTGACTGTGCGTTGTGTTTTTTTTTCATTTGCGTATGATTTTGCATGTGGGCACGTTTGTTTCTTAAGTCTTTTGTTTTACATTTTTTTGTTTATTTACTTTGTTTTGCAGCTAATCACTGTCAACATTTATTTTCGTTTTAACTTTTGCGCTTAATTTCATTTTAATCGTATAATTCTTTCATTTACTATTTATTTTCATTTTTTGTTTTTGTTTGTATATGAAATAAAATTATATTCTAAGTGCGGCAAATCCATGAAAGTTAAAACAAGTTTTTAATTATTTTCTAAAGGAAAAGAAAACAAAATATGGCAAATAATGAAATAAATCACAAACAATAATAACAACCGATTTTAGACAATAGATAATTTGCTAATTTACAGTATTAATGTAAGAAACAAATGTTTAGGCGGTAAAAAAAAATTTTAAGAGACCTGGAGATTTAAGAAAATTTAAAATTTAATTTAGTTCTGGCGATCCCTAACAATCTGGTCTAGGTATTTAGATACTTACTAAATGCTATCTAAAGGTTTCAGATTTTAGATATTCAAACCATATTGTGTGAAAGGTAGCGACCGCAAACATCTCAATTTCTATTTAGAAGCAAGTGGCAAGTGGCCCAATTATACCATATATTTTTATAGAAAACTTATATAATCTATCTGAGGTTTTCCAATAAATCAACAATACTTTGAAGGTGACATTTCTGTCTCAAGAGAAGCCATTACTATTAATTGTGTTGCCAAGGTTTCGTAAGCCTGTAGGGGTTTCTATACCAAAGGTTTCTATACATAACTTTCTCTTTAGGTAGACAATAATGAACGGATATTGATTATATACGATGACTAAAGGATCACTGTTGCTTTCTATTCATCTACAACGGAGACAAATGGCGAGCTATGAGAATTAGCGTAAGCTAAATGAGACATGGAGTCTACCTCTGCTATAAGGAACTATATTTGGCCGCTCCGTGGTCATAAGAAGCCATTTGATTTGACCAGAATTCCAGTATTACTAATGAACGCCTCATCGGAAAACTGGATGTTTGTCGTCATAACTTTTACAAGGGCTGTAAAGGTCTGGAGGTGGATAAGACAAACATCCACTTCCTCCGTCATTATCTAACGTTAGCTACAAAGAGGGAAACGTAATTACATAGATTGTCTCTGGAAAGTTTACACGTTTTCATTAATGGTTTGATCGTGACTTATAGTATTTCAATGATCTAGCTTCTCACACCACCCATATTGTATTGTTTAACATCGACTCCGAAGGCCAGATTTGAGTAGCTCCTTATGGCAATTTCCTTATTTCCTTCAAAATGAGTGGACTGACTGTTTATTTTGTTTCCAAACATTAATTAGCTAAGCATCAGCGATATTTGGTTCTAAGAAAAAGGCACAACTTGCCATACAGTGCACTCAACAATCGATTTAATGCTTTCCAGAAGTAACACTGTTTACTGGCGGTTACCTCATTTACATACACATACATATGTTGTCTGCGTTTATTTTATACATGAGTGACGGGATCTACAGTTTAATCTCGACTCCGAACGACAGATTTTTTGAGGAACTTTTCATGGCAATTTTATTTAATCTCAGTGTTTTTGCCAGAAATCTGCTGAGAGGCAGTCACCGAAGAAATATTTTTTTTCATATTTACGTTTTGATGTCTGACCTAGGATTTGAACCCTGGCCTTAGGTCTAATAAGCCGACACACTACCTACTAGACTACGGCGACTACTACGGTTACCTCTTTTGTAAAGTTTAACTCGTCCGAATTACTTTTTATGGGAATATAAGTTGGTTTATGCCGACAAATCAGCAAGCGTTGGAAGCCAATGTTCAAGCCGCCATATGCCATATGCCCAGAGTGTTTGCAAAAAGAAGACAATAATTTTACTCATCGAATAATCACGAAGCAAAAACGCTCTGCAAGAGATTTTTAAGACAACATACATACATAATTGGTCATTACAGCCTTCAGTTAGGATTACAACCTAGCTTCTCGCATCAATTATGTTGTGTGTTTTAATTTTATACATGAGTGGCGAGACCTATAGTTTAAAATCAACTCCGAACGATAATTTTTTGAGAAACTTTTGCTTGATAATTTCTTTCACTCTCAGCGTTTTTGCCAGAGGAAATTGCCTGGGGTTAGAATCGTACACAATGGCTACTTTTAAGACAAACTTTGTAATAATAATTCTGTTACCAATTATTCCGTTAGTAATTAATATTCTGTTTTAAATAAAACAATTTAAAACTTGGCTATAAACTTTTTATTCCTTCTATTTGTGAAATTGGCTGTGTAAGTATTTACAAAAAAAAACCGCCATTAAGTTTCTAAGTTCCTAAGTTTTCGGTTTTTCAAAAAACGTTGTATTTTCTTAGATAAATTACAATTTAAACTAAAACAACAGCATGAATTAACAATTCGTAAAAATAAAATATGCATTGATTGTAAAAGACTTTAGCCACAGCATATGAATATAAAGAAAACCATATCGGTGGCACTGTTGGTGACCAACAGCTACAAAGACTTATTACAACTAAAGTGATTTAATATTTTTGTTTTTGGTTTTTTTGCCAGTGATGAAAAAAATTCAACAATAACAACAGCAACAGCAATATTAACAAAAAATATTTCCATTTTAGACAATTTCAAAAAACAAAAAGAAATCCTAGATTGTGTTAGTCTTATAGAAAGAATCCTACTCTAGTACTCTGACACTTACAGACACTTACACTAAAATATAAACTAAGATCGATAGCCAGTTATATACCGAAATAAAGATAGATGTGATTACAATAACTACAACAAAATATGCAACAATATGCTTTAAGAACAGGCGAATTGTTTAACTGCAAGACATAACTGAAGCACTGTTATGGCCCAGTTTCTTTACGGGCAATACAACAATTCACATTGCGTTTATAAATTGTCCAAGTTGGTAAGTTTTGTATTTTTTTTCTATTTTATTTCTTTGATTTCAATTGTAAAAAACTTTTTTGAATACCCTACATAATGGCCATAAAACGTTAGTATTTTCCAGCTTTTCAAAAGTGTTCTACCAAGCAGTTGCAAGTGTTGCCCCTAAGTTGGTAAAGAGGTTACCCAAAAAAAAAACAATCTGAAAACAATAAAAGGTGTCTCAGCAAGAATGCAGTTTTTAATTTTTGTACCGATTAAATGTGAAACAAAATGTCGGTCAAATGACACGCACAACTCTGTTGACAAGTCACGAATCTTTCCATTAAATTGTCTTTGATTTTTTTACAGAGATGTGGCTGTACCTCACCTCTTACACATTGGAACTTAGATTTGAGCTCAGACGTTATTTCATGTGATGTTAGTGGCCAGTTGCTATGAATATTTCTTGAGATAATTTCTAAAGGACAGCATTGCTGCAATTAAACGATTGCCGCCTGCATTATTAGGCCACAAGAACTCCGCAGTCGTGCTTCTCTGACATCTACCCATCACAGTCACTGCAATTTTGGTCTCAACTTCAAAACAGAAAGAACCAGACACACTTGAACAATTTTATGTATTCATCAAGACTTTCAAATGAAAATGCGTTTTATCGGAGATCACTTTTTTCAAAATATTGGTACTTTGTTCCAACACGCGTTGAACAATCTGCCGACGCTTGCAGTCTACTGATTTGAGGTTTGAGCTGCTAAGTAAGCTAAGTTTTATTAAAATTCGCTGCGCGGTGCTTCGTAAAAGTTGTTAAAAATGAAATCGAATTAATGTTTTCGACTTTTCGGCGATACTATCGTTTACTGCAGCATTGTTTTCATGGCACCCACCGGTATATTTACGCACTCGAGTCTTACTATCCGTAACCGAGCGAGTTTCTCCAAATTTTTTTAGGATCACAGGGCCTCACTAAATTTGTGGCACCTACCTCTCACTTCTCTACAGTTTTTATGTTCTACATCAATTTACCTTCATTACGTATAAGACGATCGTCTTCTTCTGTGGCTAGCTTCCAAGTTCCATTGCTAATTAAATCATGCCGTAACATTCGTAAGTTCGTAAGTTGAAGTCGCCGTAGTCTAATAGGTTGTGTGTTGGCTTATTAGACGTAAAGCCTGGGCAATTCCAGGTCAGGCATCAAAACGAAATATGAAAAAAATATTTCTTCTGCGATTTCCTCTCAGCAGATTTCGGGAAAAAACTCTGAGAACAAATAAACCTGCCATGAAAAAGTTTCTCAAAAATCTGTCGTTCGGAGCCGACTTTAAACTGTAGGTCCCGCCTCTCACATATAAAATTAACGCACACAACATGAGTAGTGTGAGAAGCTAGGCCGTAATCCTAACTGAAGGGTTGTAAATGCAAATTATGTATGTATATAACCTTCGTAAACTATGGCTAATCCATCTAAATTATTTCCCTATGGGTTGTTGTTCGTATTAATTCAACTGACATAAGATACATACACACAACAAGGGTTTACTGACGAGAATTGCTCTGCGGATTTCCCCAAAGTAAGGGAATTCAGTAGGATGTTCTTCTTTACAACGTTTATTGCTTTAACTGTTAGCACAAGGAAAGACAGAAACAGATTGCAACTTTTTATCTGTCCCTTTAGGCAAGTCGGGAACTGAAAATCGATCGCCATGTAGAAAAATATTTTAAAGGTTATATTGTCCCATAGACAAGTACAATAGAATTTTATTTTCCGAAACTGAGAAGATCCTTATAAGGACAAAGATTTGCAACTAAAGATTACATGAAAAGACTTAGGGCCATAACAAATTGGATTGGAAAAAAACCATGGCGACAAAACTGATGTAGAAATAAAACTTCACTTAACTTTACTGAACAAACCGTGTATATGTTCAAATGCACCAACTTTTATTTGAAAAGATTAAATTTTTCTTTGAATTTTTTCTTGTTGCAAACATTATTGTTGTCGCCACATTCATCCATCCATCCATCTATGTATAGCATGCTGTTGGTAACAAAACTTATGAGGACTTTTGTTGTTACCTATCGCTTGACGATGGATTTGTTTCGTTTTTTTTCTTTATGTTTTGGGCTTTAATCATACCTAAATACTGATTTTTGTTTCGTTTTAGTTTAAGCAGCTTTTTAACCGTTACTATACACATTGTAATGTTTGTTTGTTTGTTTTGGTTTTTATTTAATTTTTGGCAACACTATTGGGAAATTACTCTTTGACAAAAAAAAAACTTATAAGATGCCTGTCATTGTTGTTGTTGTTGCGAGTGATTTTCCTTTTTTTGTTTCTTGCGCATTTGTGGTACAATTGTTTGCGACTATTTGGGAACAAAAATTTACGATTTAAAAACAGATCAATCGGATAAGTGTTGAGCAAATGAAAATAAAAGCAAAACGCCAAAAATAATCGTTAAACATTTGTTGAACAAAAATTTTTACTTGATTTTTATCTCGTTCAAAAACAAAACAAAAAGTACCAAAACAGACATCAACTTAAACAAAACAACAAAAACAAAAAGAAATAGAAAAAAAGTCATGTAGTTTTATGAAACTGTTCGACAAAATCATATTGACTTGATATGTACTCTGATCTGATTTCATTCGTGTTGAATTAAATTGAAATGAATTACCAGAGTGGCAATATAATCAACCAACCGATACATTGATGCAGGCATGCATACATACATACATACATACATAAGGTGATACTCTGTTGTGCTGTTGCACTATTGCTTTGTGCTTTGTGCTTTAAATAGGGTTTTAAATAAATGGCTGGCTCTCTCATGCCTGTTGTGGCAATAATAATTTTTATGTTGATATGGCCTATGAACTTGCAACTTTCTTTGAATTGTAAAAGAAAAATGAAAAACATAAAAAGTTTACTGTCAGGTTAAGAAAATAACCATTTATCAGCAGTTCATCACAATTTCTTTTTTAAGTTTGGCTTTTAAAGAAGGCAAATAAATTTTCTCTGGAAATTTTTATTTATTTAATGGAACGAACATATTTATTTTGTGCTGATGTTAGACACACAGGTAGACAGGCTGAAACAACATAACTTTCCAAGTCTAAAAACTAAGAGTCTTAAAGTAAAAATCCCAATATTAAAAATACTACATTTGCTTTAAGCAGTATCGAACCCATGTCTTCTACAGTTCCTACTGATTTCAAATCAGTTGAAGGCCTGGCATTAGTTCACGGCTCTAGTGATAAAATAAAATAAAAAATAAAAGTGCACTCTAGGAAATTGTGTAAAATTCAGTACTCCTTGTTCCTGTACATTAAGCGCTTACAATTATTAAAATATGTGTGGAATATGTACATCCAAATTTATTATCATTTAAAAGACCTATTGATGACACCATGTTCAAATGTCCGCCATGGCTGCTCTTAGTATAGACATCTGGTGCATAAGTCAGACTGAATTCGACCGGTGGCATGGCTTTGAGGATCGCTGTGTTTTGTAACTTATTCGCATATACCTGCTACTTTTTAGAAAATCCCACAAGAAAAAGTCTAGCTGGATAAAATCCCACGTAGCCGATGGCCCGTTCACATTGCCTCTACGTAATATTAACACACAGCATGAGCTGTGTGGCATGTGTCATTCGTGTACAGATCATCCAAAAGCAATCGATGTCATCGACCAATAGTGCTCGCCGTTGATAATGATGGCTTGGCCGATGTTGTTCTCAAGGAAATATGGACCGATGACGCTGAAGTCCCAAATTCACACGAAACAGTGACTTTTTCGAGATGCTCTAGGATCTAATGCAGATTGGTTTCGTCTTAAATTCGACAATTTTGTTTGTTTACATACTCAATGGTGACGGTACTGGTGTTCGTAGTCTCCCAACTTATCGATTCCCCTAAGAAAATCACTGAATATCATATACACCGAGATCATAGCCATTGTCATTTCCTAAAGGAAATGTTTTTCTTTTTGAGCACGTCGATACCGCAGAGTACTAGGCAATGATGCTGCAGTTGCATTGTCTAGGAATAATACGTATAAGGGAATGAAACAAACTTTGGCTGAACTATTCATTACCTGCCTGAAATTGTTTTGCACTAAAGTAATAAGAAATACCAGACAATGCCAAGAGTAAAAGTCGCCCACATACCTTTCTATTATTTCCTTTGCTTTGTTTCAGCTTTACTAATGAAGTTTTCCCAGACCGGATAATTGGTCTTCTGCAGCAGATTTGCCATACATTGGGCGCTATAAAAAGAAGTTTTTGCGGTCTACGCCCTATTCTTTCTTAAAAGATAGCGTTAGATAGTACGTTGACATATAAGGCTCATATAGAGAGGATTTGACGCAAAGCCAGACATGCTACAATGATATACAGAAGGCTTGAAGGAAAATCCCGGAGTATTATTCACTGGATATATACCATGATGATGACTCATATGGGCCATCGTCTGGTTTTGTATCGACTAGATAAGATGCAAAGACTAGAGTGTGTTTGTTTAACAGGTGCAGTGAAAATCTATCCCAGATGACAGCTTTGTCCTTAAGCGTTACCTGGTAAGAACAAGTAAAACTGAACGGAGCAATCTGAATGTCGCAAACTTTTTTAAAAATCACTGAATATCATATACACCGAGATCATAGCCATTGTCATTTCCTAAAGGAAATGTTTTTCTTTTTGAGCACGTCGATACCGCAGAGTACTAGGCAATGATGCTGCAGTTGCATTGTCTAGGAATAAATTCGTATAAGCCCGTTATAAGTTTGAAACCCTGTATTACAGCACCGCGTACTACTATTCTCAATGTAATCTAAGATTGAGAAAATTTCTAGAATTTCTCTAGAATGTAAAACTTGACAGGCATTATCAAGTAAAGTAGGCCTCGGTTTTTTTGGATTCTATACCTCAAACAAGGCTTAATGTAAGTTAAATAATATATTTCGAATATATGTATGTATACATAGAGCTTTGTAACTTCCAAACAACTGTGTTGATTGATTTAAAAATGAATTGAAAGTTGTCATCAGTCATTATGGATTTTTTTCTTCCATTTGAAATATTTTTCAGCTTTGCACTGATATCATCGCAATTAACTTTTATAGTCTCCCCATTAACTACTTTATTGACAAATTGTCTAATTTACAGCTACTAATGTGTATTTTCTTTTAAAATAGTTTTCAATAAAACTCAAATTTTATTTGTTTTAATTAAAAAATAAAAGTTTTTTTGGTTTTTGTTTTAAAATTATTTTCCAAGTTTTAAGTTTCACAAAGAAAGGCCCTTTCGGGCAATAAAACACATTAAAGGTTTTAAATCTTTTATTTCCCCTCTTTTCACCAGTTATCTAATAAAGTTGTTAAATTTGTTTAAGTGTTTATGATATAAATCTTATGCATCAAATGATGCTTTAAAGTTCAAAACTTAAAAACGGAAAAAATAAAAATTAAAAGAAATCCGAAACGTTCGTTCAGTGACAAAGAAAAATCAACAACAACAACGGTAATTATTATTGTTATCTCTCTGAGAATGCTGAAAAGTTACAAACGGTAGGTTACCCTACAACATGTCAAGTAGGTTTCAGTTAAACGATGTGGATAGATGTTTGAAAATGATGCCTTCAGACATTACCCTGCATTTTCTGCGACGAGGCCTGTTTCTGGAATGGGTACTAGAAACAAAATTGTCAAATTTGGGACGACTTCAATCCACATGAGATCCAAAAGCGTTTAATGTATTGCAAAGAAGTAACTTTTTGGTAGGAATTTCGGGCTGGTGGCCAAGTTTCAATTTCAAACAATGGATTGATGATTACTTCTATTGGCCTCAAAATAAAAAATCTGACATGACATGTGGCTTCAATAGGACAGAGCTACGTGACACATATCTCCTGTTCTTAAAGAGATATTCAAAGACATGGTCATCACACATGGAGGTGATGTAAACTGTAAACCACCGACCTCGCGAAATCTAATCTCGTTAGACTTTTTCTTTTGGGATCTTCTTAAGTAGCAGGTGTAAGCGAATAAGCGCCAAACACAGTAGTCCTCAAAGTCAACATAACCTGGCCAAATTTAGTTTGTATTATGTGTCAGAGTCATGGAAAATTAGGCATTTCGGATGCGTTCCACCCAGAGAAATCCACACATAGTGGCTTCAATAGATCTTTCAAACGAATAAAATATTTTGATGAAGTATCACAGACACTCTACATACATAATTGGCCTTTATAACCCTTTAGGATTACAAACTAGCCTCTCACACCACTTATGTTGTGTGTATTAATTTTACCCATAAGTGGCGGGACCTACAGTTTAAAGCCGACTCCGAACGACAGATTTTTGAGAAACTTTTCTTGGCAATTTTATTTGCACTCAGATTTTTTACCAGAAGTCTACTGAGAAGAAGTTGCCGAAGATTTATTTTTTTGTATTTCGTTTCAGTGGAGATGTCTGACCTGGGGTTTGAACCGAGGCCTCACTACTCACCACGGCTACTTCACACACACTTTGTTTAATTTTAATTTAAAGAAAATAAAGAAAGACCATAGAAAGACGCTAGAATTCTACGGATTATTCTCTTTCAGGCCAAAATACGACTCTTTGGGTGGCCCAAAAACTGCGTTTTTATTCCAAAGCTTTTCTTGCTATTGTGATTCAGCATGATTGAATCATGCTTAAAGAAAGTTTTTTTAGTACGCTTGATATTATATTTGGTACCTATGTGTGGTGGATAGGGAATGATATTGTGTAACGTGAAATGTGACTTGTGTCTGGGCTCAGAAGAAGATGGAAAGAGGTTTACATCAGATCTACTTAAGAAATCTAAAGATCACAAGCATAGTTCATCTAATACCACACTTAGATAAATATTGTTTTCTAACCGAATGTCAGTCAGTCTTACGAACATTGTGCAAAATATACACAAAACTTGCAACATGCAATTACATCAACAACAACAACATCTTTACTGTGATTGTAAAGATAATAGTGATGACGTTTTTTTAGTATTTCTCTGTTTTTCTTATTCTTCTTGGCAATATTTTTGAGGTTTTCCACTTTTATTGATGGCTCACTGCTACGTTTTCTGAATGAATGAATGAATGTGAATGGTGGTCGATCATATGCAGCACACATTGATGGATGAATTGATGGATGATGGTTGTTTGAATGGATACTGCTATTAAACCTGTATCGATGTATACGATATTTCTGTTCAAAGTTTTAGCTTCTTGTTTTTCAACGATGATTTATTGTTAAAGATCATTACAATTTAATGGATAATTGATTGGTTTCAAGCCTGTACATGTATAGCAATTTGCTGAATAATTGCTCGGACACAGCATTGCCGAAAATGTTTTTATGTTTACCAAAAAAAATACAAAAAACGAAAACAGAAAGAGAAACACTTTATTACTCATGAGGTTCTTAGTAAATGCGTATTTAATTATTGAATTAGTAAATCGGGCATTTAAGAGCAACACTCGACTTTTAATTGTGATGAGATTTTAAGTGTACGGTTAGTGTGACAGATAATAATGGATACAGTTTTTAAAGAACAAAGGGAAAAAGGCTGCATTTAGATGAAATAGGGGATATCAAAGGGATAACCTTTAGAATTTATTTAGGAAAACAGCTGGCAGCGAATGGCATACTTTAAACGATTTTTTTAAACAATCTCTGGTTGAACTATTCACTACCTGCCTGAAATTGTTTTGCACTAAAGAAATAATAATCTTTATACACAAGAAAAACTAGACAATGCCAAGAGTTAAAGTCTCACCCATATTTTTCTATTATTTCCTTTGCTTTGTTTCAGCTTCACTAATGAAGTTTTCCCAGACCGGATAATTGGTCTACTGCAACAGATTTGCCGTACATTGGGCGCTATAAAAATAAATTTTTGTGCTCTACGCCCTATTCTTTCTTAAAAGATGGCGCTAGATAGTACGATGACATATAAGGTTCATATAGAGAGAATTTTCGGCAAGGCCAGACATGTCATAATGATATTCAGAAGGCTTGCAGGAAAATCCCGGAGTATTATTATTCACTCGATGTATACCAAGATGATGAGTCATATGGGCCATCGTCTGGTTTCGTATCGACTAGGCAAGATACAAAGACTAAAGTGTATTTGTTTAACAGGTGCAGTGAAAATCTTTCCTAGATGACAGCTTCGTCCTTAAGCGTTACCTGGTAAGAACAAGTAAAAGTGAATGGAACAATCTGAATGATGCAAACTTTTTTAAAATATGATCCATTCTATGGTATACAAATGAGTTAAGGACATAACTTGTAACAAGAGTGGTAGATTTTAGGCCCAGAATGAAATATTCCAAGCCTAGAGGGAAACTCACGGTTCTATTCCAATAGAAGTCTATGGCATCGAAAGATGGCAACTTGGATAGAAAGGCATGACAAACCTTGCACTTGTGAAGTTAAATCGAAGACAGTATGGGACTGTCTTGGGAAGCTGGACCAGAAGCTAAATAAAGAAAGGAGGATTAGCAGAGGGTAATAATGGTTGCCAGGTTATATTGGAATTCACGGCAATGAACAGACAGACGAGCATGTAGGGAGGGGAGAGTCTACACAGCTGATGGGGACAGAATCTTTCTGTGAAGTGGGGACAGATATTTGGAAAGGAAGCAATGACTCTTCTCAAACCAAATGAGTTTGAGGCAATCATAACTTTTGTTGGAATATTACAATAATAGAAGATTTGAGTCTTGCAAAAGACTATGTAGTAGTGATCTAATAATTGATCTTTTGAAACGGCACTGTAGACTCAGGATCAACTTCTCCAGAATGGGAATCGTCTCGAACCCTACATGTAAATTATATAATGGTGAGAATAAAATATCAGACCTCATTCTTGCCATCTGTGTGGCATTAATGCATCCCACAGAAAAACATCTGCAACCATTTGCCCTAAAATGTTTGACTTTAACTCTTCTTTAAACAATTTCCATTAAAAGGAAAACAAAATGTTTTATTTCTATAAGAGAGGGCCTTTTATTACCTCTAACCAAAGACAATATTATCTAATACCCGTACCAAAAAAAAGTGAATTATTTTACTTCCTTATTGTTTAAATGGTCTTTAAAATCAATTCAGTTTTTTATTTTCATTTTTTTTCTTTAATGTTGTAACCGGCTTATTATATTTGTCTTCGAAAACTAAATAAAATAATAAAATTATTGAAAAATAAATATTTCGTTTGTATTTCTATGATTTATGATCTGCCATTTATGCGTTTAACATTGTTGCTATTGATGAGTTAGTTGCCTTTTTAACTGGTTGACTTCTTTCGACTTCATTCATTAATAGTTTTCAAGACACAACTCTCAATAGCAAAACTAAACTGTACAAGCAAGCAGGCAACAGCAAAAGAGTCATTAATATTGTAATATTTGGTTGTCCGAAAATACTGACATAAAAGTAGTTTATGTCACACACAACAAAATTCAATGAAAAAATGTGTCACTTCTCTGATTAACATATGAAATCTTTTGAAATTGAAAGAAACAATTGTGTAAGGCAAGTCATTAGGCAAATTGTTTTTGTATAGAAAAGGCGTTAATGAGGTAATAAAATAGAATGTAAATTATTTTTCCATCAAAAATTTTCAAAAATATTCTCCATTACACCATTTGCCATAATCAGTTGGAATATTCGATACTTTTTCAATAATTTTTATCCACACAAATATAAACATTTTTGTTATGAATACTACTGCTCCTTAAATATTTAACTTTTACGTTCCCACTGGGATCTAAGCATATTTTTTGTTCGAACTGAAAGTGTTTAAGCCAATTATTGTAATATTTTGATTTTTTTTTTTAATTCTCTTAATGCAATTACCAAAATTGTTACAGCATTCGCCAGAGAGCAGCATGCAGTCCAGCAATAATATGGACACAAACACCTACACTTTCATAGACGAACGCGACGAATACACTCAAATATTTTTTACGTAAGTTTTTAATGCCTTTACCAGTATGGTTTAAAGCATAAACTAGAGTTTTTCAAAATTCAAACATTTTAAGACTAAGAACCAGTCGGCCCTTTTGAGATATCAGATGTGGTCTAGAGGGAAAATAGTTATACCCATAGAACCGAAGATCGACCCAAAATATAGTATATTTACTTAGTCTGCTCATGCACTTCATTTACCTGAAGTTTCAGATGTTCAGACATACGTTCGATCTACAGGTTCATATAATAAAGCCGAAAGCAGTACCAAAACAAAGCGGTTTGTACTCTCATATAGAAATGTTCGTCGCCTCATCAGAAAACAGGGGAACGTATTGATAGTGTAGACACAAAATATGGTAAGAATAATAGGAGTTAGGATCGCGATCAGACAGATCGTATGACTGAAAACTCTAGTGGATAGAAACAACAGAACAGCAGAAAAGTCTTTGCAACGAGACTGAGTGTTAATATCGAATGGAGAAATTTAGAAATCTTGTGGTCGCCGTAGTCTAATAGGTAGTGTGTTGGCTTATTAGACGTAAAGCCAGGGTTCGAGCCCCAGCCAGACATCAAAAGAAAATATAAAAAGTATTTCTTCGGCGACTTCCTCTCAGCAGATTTCTGGCATAAACTCTGAGAGGAAACAAAAATTGCCATGAAAAGTTTCTCAAAAATCTGTCATTCGGAGTCGACTTTAAACTGTAGGTCCCGCTACTCATGTATAAAATTAATACACACAACATAACTGGTGTGAGAAACTAGGTCGTAATCCTGACTGAAGGGTTGTAATGACCAATTATAACATCTTGTGGTATACAGATGGATCACAGTCAGAGAGGCGCCAGAGCGAAATATTTGGAACC
This sequence comes from Sarcophaga carnaria, assembly GCA_958299815.1. Lineage (NCBI taxonomy): Eukaryota > Metazoa > Arthropoda > Insecta > Diptera > Sarcophagidae > Sarcophaga > Sarcophaga carnaria. Next base: position 19,744,259 of record OY283153.1, on the reverse strand, counting down.
CGTAGACTACAAATTTATCGAGCCTTTAGCGTCTATGAAGTTCACTCGAGATTAGTATGGGACTGGCTGGGAAGCTGTATCAACTAGGAAGGGGGAGTATATTCGCCCTTAGCTGGATCTTAGGTCGTATAGGAATTCAGGATAGTAAGCAGGCAGAGGATACTGTCAGGAGGGCAACTTTCAAAGCGTTTATGGGGCATATATCTTTCTGTGGTATGGGAAGAGGAGCTTGAAAAGATACACTCGTCATAAAAAAGATAAAGAGAGGCGGAAAGTATTTTGAATGTAAATGGTTTGAGAGAAAATAAACTTGTGCAGAGTGGTAATAGTGGGAGGAGAGTTAGGTCTTAAATTATGCTATCCAGAGGTTAATAAAAAGACTAGGTAGGGGGGCCATATTAGAACTTTGCTGGATCTTAGGTCTTATATACATTCAGGATAATAAGCAGGCAGATGAGATTGTTAGGAGGGAAATTTGCATAACGCTGATGGAGCGAGCCTAATCCTCTCTGTGGTATGGGCAAGAGGAAATTAGAAATGTATACTCGACATAAGAAAAATAAAGAGAAGCTAGGCGCCCTACTATAAACTTATGCAGAGCGTTAATATTAGAACGAGATTTAAGTCTTAAAGCATACTGTCCAGAGGTTAGTGGGCGACATTCTAGCCGAGCTTGTAAACTCAAGATTTGTTAAGGATATGAATGACTTCAAGCCTAATATATAGCTTCTGTGATAAGGGAAATAATCAACAGAGCACATACTTTACTCCTGAGCGGCGCAATGATAATTCATTTCAAAAGGAAACAGCAGAGTAGCATTCGAGCAATATACAGGAAGTAATACTTATTGCCACTGAACTTTCTTTAGGGCAACAGGGTTAGAGAAGGTATTAAATAAAAACTTTATGTAGCTAAGAGCCAATACAACAATAATAATGTACAATATTGATATTTATGTGTGTGTGTGTGTGTGTATCTCAATATAAATTTTTCTTACAGTGTACAAGTGCAACAATGCCCAATGCACACTCCACATTGGTTTGCTCTAAGTATGCCGCCGTTATACTCCCATACTATACTGTATTATAAACGAAGTAAAGTGCAACGCATCCAGTGCATTGTAAATTCCTTAAGTGCATATAAAACATTATTAATATTATTAAAAGTAGCACCTTCATTCCCTGAATGGATTTTTTTGGGGTTTTTTTTCTCTACAGTTTTGTTGTAAATCAATGGAAAAAATCACAAATTATGGCGTTTATTGGTACGTAACGCGTTCGCGTTACTTTCTAAAATATGCAGAAAGAAGAAAAAATTATTTTTGTTTTATGTTGTTGTTGTTGTTTTTTAATTTTATTTACGAATTGTAAAAGAAAACTGACTGAAACTTACAAAAGTTTATACTTAAAAAAATTATTGAAAAAAAAACATAATAAAACTAAAATTAAATACTTATGTCGATTGATTGTGCTCAACATACATACATACATACATATGCATACATACATACATACATACATACACATATAAATCTATACATATAGACATCTGGGTAGTAGATGTCAGTATGTCGTCAGTAAAATCAATATGTATGAATAATTGTATGTAACCATATGTATGGACATAGTATAAGTTTTGTTTTTGTTGTTTTTATTTATTTTCATGTGATTTGGTTTAGTTTTGGAATGTTAAAGTATGGCATGGTATGGTACAGTATGGTTTGGTTTAGTTTTGTATTACGCTGCTGTTGAATATTTTCTTATGGTAGCAACAAGCTCCTCAAAATGTAACAAACTAAACAGTAAGCGTTATAAAAAAAGAAACAGAAATAAAAATGCATTCATAATATTTGTAACCATATTTGTATAATAATTTAATGTTGCATGAGACCAACAAAGCCAAAAGAAAAAAACATACAAAATAAACTCAAAATACAAAATACAAACGTTTCTTATATTGTTGTTGTTGTAGCAACAACAATCAGAAGAAATAAATACGAGTACCCCTCCTTTTAATATGTTTAGACCATATTCAATAGAGCCAGCACTGTTTTATACAAGTGGAATTGTAAAGAGTGTAACAATTTTTGTTTTGATTTTTTCCTACTTTTTCGAAAAACTAACCATCGCTACACACCACAATCCGATATATTTAGTTTAAGGACATTTTTGTCCTACATAACAAAATTTGTGTGGCACTTTTCAAAAGCACGCAAATATCATCGCAATTCGTTCGCTCAACATAAACATCCGAACTTTGATAGTTGATAACGGCCATCTTGTTCAAACTACATCTACCAAATTAATTGTCATTTATTCGGTGTGTGTTGTCATATCACTATGGTCATTAACTCTTTTCAGTCGAGATTACGATCTAGCTCTCACACCACTTATGTTGCGTCTGTTAATTTTATCTATGAATGGCGGAACCTACAGTTTAAAGCCGATTCCGAACGACAGATTTTTGATAAACTTTTCATGGAAATTTTGTTTACTCTCGGAGTTTTTGCCAGAAATCTGCTATCACCGAAGAAATATTTTGTCGTATTTAATTTTGTAGGAGATGTCTGACCTGCGGCTTGAACCGTGACCTCACGTCTAATAAGGCAACACACTACCTACTAGACTACGGTGAGTTGCAGCAACACGTACTTATAATAAAACTGTTTCATAACTAACATTTTACGATCGCCATATTGTTCACAATCGATCAAGAACCGTAGGTCGGAAAATTCTGCCGAAAACATTGCAGCTGTGCATGAAAATGTGCAAGAGAATCAGGGGCAGTGCACTAGGCATCGCTCATAAAACTCGGCCTTTAGCAAACCACAGTTTGATTAATTTTGCATCACGATTTGGGCCCGTACTCATACAGAATTAAAATAATCCAGAAACTGAAAATAAACGGCCATAGACAACAACGTCTGTCCACTAAATAGGCTCTTCATCAGTTGAGAACTGACCCTAATTTTCATTGAAAAATCGTTTTCAGCCAAGAAACTAATTTCTGAATGAAAGGGTATGCGAATAAACAAAATTGTTTTATTTGGGACGATACCAATCTATATGAGAAACAAAAGTTCCCAACATATCCTTAAATAATCACTGTTTGATGTGGATTTTGGTCGTGAGATTTGACTCCGTTAGTTGCAGGTGTATGCGAATAAGCCACAAACCTTAGAGGTCCTCAAAGCCAACTGAACTCATGCCATTGTTCGAAATCATTCTGATTTAAGTTCCATACACATGGAAAATTTAATATTTCAGATACGCTTCACCTAGAGAACATATGTATGTATTTCATTTTTTTAAAGAAAGCGGTTGCGTTAGACTGTGGAAACGTATAGCATAAAGCGACTCAAAACTCTACTTTCAGGATAAGGACAACTTCTTTCTTTAATGCTGCTGTCGTCCAGCCTTATCTTTCAGACATATATTTCTGTATAGGTTCTCTGTGGATAAATTAGTTGGCCTGACGTCAATGATCGTTGGCACGGTTTCATTATACAATTCGTTCATTCCTGTTATTTTATGGTTTGTGATTGAATATACATTGGATCAGTTTGAACAGCAATACTACTCTTTCCATGGTTGTTTCCTTCTTATTGGGCAGTACAGTGAGATTATGAGCCAAGAAAAGATTGGAAATCTTTTCATAATCTCTCCTGCTCGTCGTACATACATACATACATTATTGGTCAGAATTAGGACCTAGTTTGTCACACCATTTATGTTGTGTGTGTTAATTTTATACATGAGTGGTGGGACCTATAGTTTAAAGTCGACTCCGAACGACAGATTTTTGAGAAACTTTTTCATGGCAATTTTATTTACTCTCAGAGTTTTTGCCAGAATTCTACTGAGAGGAAGTCGCCGAAGAAATACTTTTTGTATTTTGTTTTGATGTCTGAACTGAGGCTCGAACCCTGGCTTTACGTCAAATAAGCCAACACACTACCTACTAGACAACGGCGACTTCATAATCTGTCGACTGTCCTTATAATCTGTTATAATTTAGAATTCAATAGCTAAACCTACCTCGGCTATTTTACCCAAACAGCAAATAATAGTGCGGCAATTGAATAAAAAGAAAATTTGCTAAATTTTAGTTTATAGGGCATAATGTAGTCAGCTATGCTGACCATGAGTGCCTGACGTGTTAATGTTTTGTTTTCGTTTTTTTTTTTTGCTGGCTACTGTTGTCGTCGTCAATGTTGCCATATTTATCAGTTAAAAAAGTTTGTTGCACATGAGCATTTTAGTTATAAACCAAAAACAACAACAACAGCAACAATAAAATAAAATCAAATCATTTAAAGGAAAATATTGTATTGCATTTGTAATTTTGTTGCATTTTAGACCGATTTTCAATTCATGTTGTTGTTGCTGTCGTTGTTGTGGTTATTCTTTTATTTTGTTTTCGTCCACAAGTTGTGTCGTTGAAAATATTGTGTCGCTACAGCACTTTTAAGCTGGTGGCTACAACAATACACCCACTTAAAAACATATTATTGTTGTTATTGTTGTTGTTAATGCTATTTTCTTACCATCTAATTTTATTTTATTTTTTATTTTTTTGGTTAAAACAACGAGTTTAAAACATCAATTTTACTTTGTTTTTCCTTCTTTCTTTTCTTGCTACGTTTCGAATTTAAATGACTCTGGATTAGCAGTCAGTTGGCGCTCTGACATCACATACTCGTACTACATAAGCGTACAAACATAAGACAACTCCTAAAGATTGACAGCCACTAATAACGGCAGTAATAGTAGTAGTAATGGTAGTGATAGTATGGGTAGCCAGTAATTGTTTCAAACAAAAATAGGATGGCGTGTTGTGGGTTTTCAAATTTTCGTAGGAGTTCATGTTGTTGGCTTAGTTTTCTTCATTTCCATGACGAAGTGAAAGACTCTGGACTGGAATGGACTGTCCGAAGTGAAGTGAATGAATAAATGAATGTGCATGTGTAGATGTGTTGGTATGAATATGTTTTGTTTGTTCGTTAATTATTCGCATATTTCAATTAACAATATTGCAATGAATTTACAATTTGTTCCTGCCACCATGTCTTTTTCAAAAATAAAAATAAAAACAAAAAAATGCTTCAACTTCTCTTTCGAAAAAAAGGGGAACAATTTTTTGTTAATAAAAAAAAAATTAAAAAAAATTGTTTAATTGTTTAACAAGCATTTCTATGGATTGAAATTATCAATTCAAATTTATTTATTTTGTTTTTTTGATTTTCTGTTTTTCATTTGATTTAGGAAATCCAGTTTGGCTGATTATAATTTTTTTTTTTAAATATTTTATACGCGCATATAATTTTGGAAAGGAGGTAGAGAAATACAATTTTGTTGAAATTAAATAATACAAAAATATTTGTTATAATTTTAATGTGTCTGAAATTACAATAATCACTCACGGTTTATTAAATAATAAAACAATTGGCTGCAACAAATTATTTAAAATTTATAAAAAAATTTCAAAGAAAGTTTACATGACTACAGTCATATAAGAGACATAATGTGTTACAATAAGATTTATGGTATAAGGAAATCGTATATGCTTATTAGATTACTAAACTGGAACTTCAATTAGCATAATTAATTAGGAATAACACAAATTTTTTTTGAATGGTTGGTTATTAACACACTAGTACCTAAACTAACATAATCAGTCAGGAATACGATCTAGCTTCTCACATCACTTACGTTGTGTATGTTAATTTTATACATGAGTGGCGGGATCTACAGTTTAAAGTCGATTACGAATAACAAATTTTTAAGAAACTTTTCATGGCAATTTTCTTTTACTCTCAGAGAAGTAAGAAGAAATATTTTTCATATTTTCGTTACGATGTGTGACCTAAGGTTCGAACCGTGGCCTCACATCTAATAAGCCAACACACTACCTACTAGAGTACGGGAAAAAGCTACAATTCGTGAAATTTAAAAGATATCTAAACATCTGAGGCAAGGTTAAGTAGGCTAGTGTAGATCATTGTAATTCTATTGCTGGAACAATCCTGAGTTCATAATAAAACCACTGATTTTCCTAACGTCTAACTCCATTAGATCATTAAATACAACCGCCTGATAGGAGCTTTCCTCACACACGATATAATATTTCTTCCTTTCCCACGTCTCTGCAACTTCTGCAGACGTCATTGGCCAAGAACAAAGCGTCTGGCGTTGAGACACAGCATACAGTATCCCGTAATAATTACAACAATGATGCTGAGCGTGCTCCTTTAGAGTTTGAACACACTTTCCTTGCTCCTGTTACCTAGCTTTGCCCAGATTTCCTGCGCAGTTAATGTTAATGGAATTTAATACCACATTATCAATCCTAAGCCTGCAAAGAGTTCAGTGTCTTTGCCAAGTTTGACTAATTTACCCACACTGTATAGAGGTCGCCGTAGTCTAGTAGGTAGTGTGTTGGCTTATTAGACGTAAAGCCAGGGTTCGAGCCCCAGGCCAGACATCAAAACAAAAATACAAAAAGTATTTCTTCGGCGACTTCCTCTCGGCAGATTTCTGGCAAAAACTCTGAGTGTAAATAAAATTGCCATGAAAAGTTTCTCAAAAATCTGTCGTTTGGAGTCGACTTTAAACGGTAGGTCCCACCACTCATGTATAAAATTAACACACACAACATAAGTGGTGTGAGAAACTAGGTCGTAATCCTGACTGGAGGGTTGTAATGACCAATTATGTATGTATGTATGTATATGCCCGATATAACACGGTGTTCGACTGCATGCACATACGATATGGACCAACCCGTTAAGAACTTTGCGGCATCTTAAAATCGTTTTCGAGGTCATTATATGAAAGTCTAGAAGTCTGACCGTCCGCTGGCTATCTAAAGGTATCTACAACGGAGATAACTTCCCTTCCAATAATCCTTTCATTTGCTGTTATGGCCAATATTACCGCCTGGAAAATATTGCAATGACAGTGGGATACTGTAGCTCATACCGCCTACTCCAAAAAGCTGTTTCGAGTCATGTGTAAAGATCTGTTCAGAGCTGATGCCGAGAGAGGTTATAACATTTGCCTATGACACTTTTCCCCTCCATCCAGAAACTTAATTTCCTCTACAAGTCATATTGTAGGGTGGAGTAGAAAATGCTTTCAAAAGGGGCAAATATTCTAATCGTGTTACTTAGCAAAGGCGTATTAGTTGCTGAGGCCCAACGGTAAAAGTTCAGCAGAAACAAATGTAAAGTTTACCAGCAATAATGCAGCAGAAAGAATTTTGTATTTGCCGTATAAGATTGAGGATGGATGCCCACCATACCAGTAATTGGTAGGTCAAGATAGATCTGATCACTGCTCTGCACATCTTGGCGCCATTCCCTTTCCTTTTAAGCAATAATAAATAACAAGCAAGAATAAATCATCAAAAAACGTTACAATATTTACATTCAGACAGGAATACAATTCAAAAGCAATATCGAGAACTGTAGTTGACCAAATGTATCAGGTGGACAGATTACTTACTAAAAAAGAGGAGGCAAAAAAATATTATCACAGTATCCAGGCGATCTTGTCGTCCGAAAGCCGGTTAAGTAGACTTTGTAGGGGATAATGCAAAAAAACTAACCTCAGTAATTCCGATGACATATGATGGAGAGGGGCCATGGGACGACATTGTAAACTAGGAAGATAAATTGACTCAAAATCTGTAGCACCAAGGACAAGTACGCGCCCACAAAATAATTGATTGCAAACAAAATTAAGAGATTTTGCCTTCAGTCCCTAAATAATAAACAGATTCTGCAATCAAGGCAAATGTGACGTCTACTAATGGCTTTTTTTCTTCATTATTTTCCCAAAAAAAAAAGAACTTCCCATACAAACGCCATAATGCTATAAAATTATATCTACACCAGCTTGTCTACTCCCATTACGAAAAAAATAATTGAATTTATTACCACCCTGAACAACAGAGCCACCAAAAAAGCAATCACTCCTCCAAGTGTTTTCAGTTTTTTTTTTTGTTCTCCTTCATAATCTATTCCAATGCAATTTGTAAAACATGATTTCTTTGCCTGTAATTGTTGTAAAATAACTCTTGTTGTTGTTTATTTTTTTTCTGTTTCTTTTTTTTTTGCACTATTGTTGGTACCAAATTTCATTTAATAAATTAATTCCAATAATTGATTTGTGCAACCACCCCCATAAAAAGACCAACATTTACTTTTTCTGTTTAAGTTTCGTTTGGTATTGGTATTGTTGTTGTTTTCTAATACATAAAATAAAATGTAACAATTAATGAATGATTGCAAAAATCATAGAAAAACTATTTGAAATATTAAAGTTATTTTCGTATTCGCATTCATTTCTTGTTGAAATCCCAAAATGAAACATTTTAATTGAATTCAATTATTTATTTCAACGCATAATTTATTGTGTTAATGTTAACATTGCATTCAATTAGGGACAGTGGAACAAACTAAGCGTTTTTGCACAAGACATTCCCTATGAAGGAAAAGAAAAAATGGAATGGCAGAATTGACAGTTTTTTTAGGCACACCATGTGCATGTTTTAACATAGCACTCTGGTGTGAGCTCTCATCGAATTTTTTTTATCTGTTTCAAAGACCCTCAGGATTACGCCCTAGTTTCTCACACCACTTATGTTATACGTGCTAATATTCTACGTGAGTTTCGCGACTTACAATGTAAAATCGACCCCAATGTCGGATTTTTTGAAAAACTTTTTCATGAGAAATCGCCGAAGAAATGTTTTTTCATACTTCTTTTTGTTGCAGATGTCTAACCTGGGCTTTAAACCGTGGCCTCACATCTAAAAAGTCATCAGACTACCTACTAGACTACGGCGACTTCAATTTAAGATTAACTGCCACACTGTGGAACATAACATCGTTCATATGATCGCTACGACTTCGCTGGGTGCAGCGCATTCGAAATTTTCAATTTTGCATGACTCTGGCAGAATTTCACCGATGACATAAGTTATGTTGGCTTTGAGAGCCACTGAGGTTTGTGATTTGTTCGCATACATCTGGGACTTTCAACAACCCCTAAAGAAAGAGGCTCAACGTCTCGATGGCTAATACACATCCCTTCTGTGTGAGATGACCATGCCCATGAGGGCACGAATCACTCGTGAGAAATACGCAATTTGGCATGAGCGGTGTAAAACGATAATCGAATTCAGCCCAAAAGATGTTGGTAATGATCGACCCATAGTGTTCTACCCAAATCCACACCAAACAGAGACTTTTTCGGTATACATTGGACGTTCTTGGATCTCGAACCAACCGTCTCTTATTCGACTATTTTGTTTCTTCACCTACCCATTCATTCAGAAATGGGCCTCATCGCTGAAGATTATGTTCTGATGAAATAAAATTTTCCATTCAAAGAACACATGCGAGCTTACCTTCATCCCATGGTAATTTAGGGAAACAAACTGAATAAATGACAACTAATTTTACAGATGTAGATTAGATTAGGTTAGGTTAGAGGACGTGTACTTGTCAATTGAGACAGCTAAGTATCCGGAGGTCGAATTGACCCACTGTACATAACGTCCTTAAAACGAAGGATAATGGAGGGAATAGGAAAAAGGAGAGGAAGTAGGAAAGTGGAGAATGGGAAGCAGAGGAATTACACAGACCAAACAAAACAAAAAGGTAGAGCGAGACTACACTGATGAAGCCCTAGCACTTCTCAACCAGCTCGAGCTACTAATGAATCTGTGGAGAGCCTTGATGTCGTCTCTCGACACAGAATTCAAACCCTCAAAGAAGCCCCTGCCAAGGGTATTCAACCTCAACATACCAAGGGCTGGGCAGTTACAGAGGAGTTCAACTTGCTGTCCACGGCAACACCCAAGTACTTGACCTCAGAAGACAACGGAAGTTCCCTACCACCTAACCTCGGCAACCTGAAGGTTTCAATTTTGTACCTACGCGAGAACAAAACGAGGTCTGCCTTATTCCGAGAGGTCTAAAATTCCAAGAGCAGACTCCATCAGTTCCACCAGCGCCGACAAAAATTTTCCACCCACCAGAATAGACACATCATCGGCGTATGCCGCTTGAAGCCCTTACTTTCCAGAAGCCTCAAACCAACATTAGCAACCAAGACCCACAAGAGAGGGGATAGGACCCCCCCCCTCTGCGGTGTACCCGTGGTTGCACGCTTGACGATAGAACATCCACCCAGATTCGATCGGATTAGTCTATTACCCAACATGTGGGTGATAAACTGCACCAGAAAATCTGGGGCATGTATATCCCTTAGTGAATTCTCAATAGAAGAAGTGGTAATATGGTAACCTAGCCAAATTTGCCTCAACAAGACAGATGTATCATTAACAAGATAATCGTTATTAGCAATTAAAGATAGGAAGTCCCTATTGGAAAATCCCATAGTAGGATCTGAGAATGTAAATACCTTCATAGCCAGTTATATTTCTGTAACAGTTAGTTCTAGCGGTGTAGAAGACACGGTCTGCGTATTTTAGCTGCTAATCTTTAGAAGGTTTAAGCTCTCCAGATATGAACTCAAAATTTTTTTGAAATATTTTTGATTACATTTCCCTTTTTGCTTATTTTACATTCTGGGCCCACTGTATGTTTTTAATTTATATTTTCAAAAGTACTTTTGTTTTCTATAATTTTCGATTTTTATTAATTTTCCTTACAATTGTTTCTTTCCTAATTTCATTTGATTGCCTTTAATAGCTTTCGAAAGTCGTGCAATTAAATTGAAATGTTTAACCTAATAATGGCAATAGAGCTTGTATTAGACCAAGAAATTAATGTTTTTTTTATTTCTAATTCAACATTTTGTAATGCTTAACCCAGTGGAAGCATTGCTTTTTTCTATGAACAATGAACTTTAACTATGTACAACAGTGTGTGTTTAGAAATTTTTCTGATGAACCTTTAATGAAGTGTAATGGCATAAAAGACAGTGGGGTTGTAGATTTTGTGGATTAGCGTCTTACATAATTTCATATTTTAGACATTTTACATGGCTTTCTTGTGAGCATTGTTACCTTTCATTTTGGTAAAGAAAAAAATGAATTTTTTTTGTTTTTGTTTTCAAACTAATTGTGTAATTATAACAATTAAATTGTCACATGATTTATAACTAAAGAATCAAAATTGTTGCAAGTGACTGGTCAAGCTTTTACTAACTAGTCACTCATGTATCTAACCTACCTACCTACCTGTGTTTGATTTTTACACAAAGATCTTAACTGTTTAAAAACACAGTCTATGGACATTCGGAAAAATAACAGAAAAAAAAGAAAAATTGCTACAAAGAAAAAAAAACGAACAAACGATCTATAATAGGCTCAACAAACATTTCAACACTTGAATTCAATTTTTTTTTTTGTTTTTCTTTAACTCTCATATTTTATTTTCTTGTACCACAAGACTCCCCATTAAAAAATTTATAATAAAAATATTTCGTTACATGCGTACAAACATGCCAAGTACGTGCTATGACCGACTGACTGACTGTCGTACCGACTTACCGAGCGTTTAGGAGTACATATACATATGTATGTGTGTGTATTTGTAAACAGAAATAACTATTAAATCTTATCCGTATCTCCTTTAAAACTATATGTCAGTCAAAAGACAACAACAGACATCTGAAATAAAAATCTATTCATAATCCAGTATTAGGAGGATTAAAAAGGATTTCGTATGCATTTAGAATTGCAATTAAATTCGGACTAAAGGCCTATTCAAAGAGCTCTGAACGTAACAAAAAAGGCTTGGAGGCATTTGCCAGACATCACGGCAGTTGTAAAGAGCACTTTCGTTTAATGAAGATGTTCTATATCCTGATTCACAAAAGGGAGACAATAAAATACAGACCAAAGGCTTACATGGATACAATGCTTCTTTTCCCATTATGGAAGTGTACATCTCAGACGTTTAGATCAAATGAGTAATGCGACCCAGAGTGGTAGCCACAGCCGATTGAATAACTTAGCTCTGGCAGCACCAGTAATAAAGGTTTCTCTTTCTATATTACTTACTCAAAATTGTTTGCAGAAACAAGTGTTGCGTTCTTCTCTGCGTATTTCAAAGACTGTGTTGTTTAGGGATAAGTGGTCAGATCATTTACTAGGACATAGGACACAATGACATACGGGTTCGATAAGAAGCTGCAAGCTATGGAGTAATGAGTCAACCAAATCCTCAAATCGTATCTCACTTACTTACTTACATACATACATACATACATACATACATACATACATAATTGGTGAACCCTTCAGTTAGGATTATGGACCTAGTTCCTCACTTATGTTGTGTGCGTTAATTTTATACATGAGTGGCGGGACTTACAGTTTAGAGTCGACTCTGAACGACAGATTTTTTTTTGAGAAACTTTTCATGGCATTTTTATTTGCTCTCAGAGTTTTTGCCAGAAATCTGCAGAGAGGAAGTCACCGAAGAAATATTTTTTTTATATTTTCATTTTGATGTCTGACCTGGGGTTTGAACCGTGGCCTTACGTCTAATAAGCCAACACACTACCTGCTAGACTACGGCGACTTATGGACTTTTATCCATAAGTGGCGAGATCTACAGTCTAAGGTCGACTCCAAACGACATATTCTTGGAAACATTTTTTTCATATTTCGTTATGTTCGAGATGTCTGAGCCAGGTGCTGAACCACACGAGCTGTTGTCCAAAAAGTCAACATACTACCCACTAGCTACGGCGACTTCACACATCGTATCACCAGAGAATAATTGTGACACTAGATGGGAAGTCGGATGCTTAACGTATCACTTGCCATCAGTTGCATGACTTTGGTACCAGATCGACTTTTTTGATCAGATGGCCATAGGAACTTGTTCCTAAAATTGGAGATAAAATTTTGGATTCAGAAACCAAACTATGCCTCTGGGATCTTCTTACTACAAGGGATCCTGCTACTAAATATGGAGATATAATTTTGAATTCATAAACCAAACTAGATCATAATACAGTCTTTTATGTGGAGTTACGTTTCATTAGGGAATATATACTCAGGGCCAGTAATAATTTGACAAACTTGACATATAAGGATTTAAATATCTTCACTGATAATCAAATGTCAATTAGGGCAATAACATCCAGGGATACGGTGTCAAGAAGTGTCCTGGAATGTAAGAAGCCGATTAATAATTACTACAGGCATGAAACAGCCCGCGGGAAATGAGGAATCGTATAATCTGGCTAATAGCGCTAGACTTTTGGTGCATTGAAAATAAAATTGGACGGAAAAAAATATAAGGAAACGGATGGAATTCTTTTAATATTAGTGCTCAGCTTTCGTCACATCGAAATGCAATTATTTTGCAATCAATTTAAATTCAATTCAGATACAAAGACCGTAATTATAGGGATTGAAAATCCCAGGATTTTCGATAAAATGTACGAGCATAGAAAATTTACTTTTTACAACACCCAATAGTAAAAATACTTCCATGCCATTCATTTGTAATACCAAACAATTTCTGTTAAGTTATCTCTCTGACTGTCTGTCTGTCTGCATGTCCCTCTGTTTGTCTGCTTGTTTGTGGTCTACTGTTACAATTTAAATTTTTTTGTTGTTGCTTTTTGTTTCGGTATTTCTCGATATCAACGTTTATCTCAACATTTTGATCTTGTCAGCGAAAAGGCTCTACTAATCCATCATGTGTTTTAAGAAAAACAACAAAAATAAAAATGCACACACAAAGATTTTTCTGGTTGTATTACCAGGTTTTTCTTTTCTATTTTGTTGCTTTCATTGTTGCTGTTGTTATTGTTGTTGCTGCATTAGATTTATTATTGAGTTGGTCGTTTGAAAATTGTTTCCATGTGCGTTTAAAAATCTAAATTATCATAATTTTTTGTTTTTGTTTTTGTTGCATTTTGTTTTTCAACTTAACAAAGTTACTTTTAACGACGAGTTATGTATTTCATCATGTGGACATTCTCTCGTGTTTAATGCATAAGAAAAACGAAAAACAATAACAACAACAACTAGAAAAAAAAATAGTTTAATTCTATAATAAATTGCAAATTAAAGCGTCATTTTCATCGTTGCGGCAGTTAAGCATTTTCTTGAAAAACTTTGAACAAATTATGATTGATACAGATTTACGGACCCCGAGAGTAGCCATCACCAACATCGTCACCGTCATCATCATCATCATCATGTTGCACGGTTAGTTGGTGGTGGTTTTTATTGATAAACTATTGCCAATTGCCAATGATGAATTATAAAAATTGATTGAATTTTTTATGACTTAAGTTAAGGAGTAAAAGAAAGAGAAGGAGTGATTAAAAAGACAGACAGACTATATATAGATAGAGTACCCATCAATTGAATGTACTTTTTTATGTATGACCATCACTTGGATAATCGCTAGTACCAATGCAGTGTAAGGTGTTAGGTTAGGTTAGATTAGGTTGGAGTGCTAGCCTTGATGCCAAAAGCTCACTTGAGCAAACATAGCGGCCCGTTGTGACGCCACAGGTAAACACATTCTCTGTACAAGTTCCTCCAAATCAGTGAAAAAGAAATTGGTCAGCGCATGAGCTGAATGTAAGGTATAGGAATTAGGAAAAGACATTTTGACAGATAGCCACTAGTAGTATCTGTAAACATTAGATTAAAATCTGTTTATATTATGTGATAAAGGAAAGACTCCTTTAATCAGATGGACATGCAAATGGAACACCTAAAAAATGAATTCTCTAAGTAATGTTTGGCCCGAACTGTAAGTCAATCCGTTTTCACGAACGGATATGTTCTTCGAAAAATCTTGAAGTTAGATATCAAGTTTAGAGGGCTTTAAGGCTGGACTATCGACATTTACCTAAGCCATCAAGTAGGCCGTTTATGCTCAATATTAAGACTACCAAGCATACTTTCTATAAGAAATCCTTGTCTTTTTCAGTATAATTCGCTGAGATGAGATATGCCTGGTATAGTGTCTTTACCAAAACATTAGGATCAGGAGTTTGTAGAAGCTGGACAGTGTCTTAAAAAGTGTTCCATCATATCGTTGTTTACGCCGTATGACCTGCATTTATTATTATCTGCCGAGCCTATCCGGTTAAGGTGAATGTTTCAAGTGGGACGTCAGGACGCTCATCACCTTTATGTAGTCTTAAAATGCTTATTGCTTTCCTCCAATCAGAATCGTAACAGAAAATCTTAGCAATTTTCCCCACTGTGTCGTTACTCTAGACACTTTAGTAGGCTGGTTTTTAATGAACTTAAAAACATTGGACACTCAAAGTTTATATCATGGCAAACTCAAGCTTTATTAGCCAGATTATTTGCCATCTTATTACCGAACACTGTCTGTTGGTTAGGTACCCATATAAAGCTTACCGTGGCATGCATGGAGTAAATGTTAATCGCCTTCTTACATTCCGGCATAGTTCTTGAACCTGTACCCTCGGATAGTATTGCCATAAATTACATTTTATTAGTGAAGATATTCAAATCAATACATGTCAAGTTTATCAAATTACAACTTGCCCTGATCGTACATTTCCTAATCACAAGTAACTCTGCTTAAAAGACAGTATTATGGGCCGGTAGCTGGAAGCATAGTTTGGTTTCTAGTTCTTATTTTGCATACTTTTCTTCTTTGGTAACTTGTTCCTAATAATTTTTGTAAAAACCTATCATCTATAATGAAATACAGACACCTACGACACCTACCTATAGTCTAAAGGCAAACAAATCAATTCGTAACTATAGTTTACTTTTTAAATTCCTGTCCAAGCCAATTTGTTTTCTTTCTAAATTTATTTTTAACGCCTTTTTAATAGGAATGATACATAAAATGTATGTATATGAACAGTTTGCAGCATTAATTCGAATTAATTTCGATTTTTATTTTATCAGCCTGGTAAATTTATGAATCTGAACAAATCGTTTTTCCATCAAGAGGCCTACCAACCTACCAACTCCTACGCATCCAATAAAAACAATTTTTTTTCCAGATTTGATCGTAAAATTTACACACATTTTGTTGCAACAAACAGAAAAAAATACAAATGCCTTTAGGGATCATTATTTTACAGAAATTCGTAGAGGCATTACAACGGCAAAGACAGCCACACAAAACGTGCGCTGGTAGTTGAATATAAATTTAGAAATTGGCAGCAATTTAAAGAGCAAAAAAATATTTTACAAAATCCAATATTAGAAAGAAAATAAACAGATCAAGAAATAAATAAATAAACGAATGAATGAATGAATGACTGAATGAGTGAGTGTTTGAATGACTGAAATGTTGCATTTTATTAAGGAAACAAATATTGCAGAAATATCGTAGAAACCGCCAAATTTAAAACATGAACATGGAAAGCAAATCTTTTTTTGTTGTTTCATATAAAAACGTTAAAACAATTATAAATAAATAGAAAAAATTAGAAAAAAACAGTGAACATTTCAATTATTTAATAAAACAAAATTGAAATGCCATATTTTGTTGTTGCAATTGTATTTTCATTTATTACTGGCACTGGCTTACAAATCAAATTCGAATAATTGAATGGGTGAACGAGTGCCCGATTAAATGAATGAAATGAAGAAAAAATAAAGTCACTTGGCAACAAAAGTGATTTTATAAAACAATACGTTTGTTTTGTTTTGAGTTTTTTTTTTTTTTTTATATCGAGAAACAATGCACCAGGACTCCTTACATTTCATTTCTATACAGGCAATGAAGAGAAATTTTAAACAAACTTTAAAGGAATGATTTCATGTAATTTTTTTCAACTTAACCTCATATTGAAATCGAACATAACTCGAAACGCCATTGAATGGAATCTTTAGCTGCAGCCACAGAAGAGCACAAAACAAGCTCAAAAATCTTTCGCACCAAGAAGAAATAATAACTTTCCTACACATACCATTTCAACAAAAATGTATCCGAAGCACATCAATCGCTCACCAAAGTTTATTCCGTATCTGTATAACCGAATTGAACATATGAGATATAAGTTAGGTTATATCTAAGTGATATCATTACCAAAGCCCATTTGAACACGTATAAAAGCGCGTTGTGATGCCACAGGTAAGCGCAGTTCCTCTACTGAGCGAATTCCAGCAATATCATCGAAAATGCCTAGATATTGGTTGTGCCATTCTGAAGTGATTATTTTGCCATGGAAAAGGCAAAGGCAGCTTCAATTCGATCATAAAAACCATACGAAATTATTTTGATCACCTCAAGCAACAATTGAAAACAGAATACAGCCCAAAGTGAGAACATTGGTTACCAAATGTATTTAAGCCAAGCAATTGTGGAAAATGAAAAGTTCCCATATAGCGTAAGCTGCTGAAATTGGACAAGATGATCAGAGGAAATTAATACCGAATACAATTGATTTATTTAAAGCAAGAAAGATCCGAAAAAAGTCGCAGTAGTCTAGAAGGTAGTGTGTTAACTTATTAGACGTAACGCCCGGGTTCGTATCTCAGGTCAGGCATCAAAACGAAATATGAAAAAAAAATATTTCTTCGGCGATTTCCTCTCAGCAGATTTCTGGCAGAAACTTCTAAAAAATATGTCGTTCGGAGTCGACGTTAAACTGTAACTGACGTATAAAATTAACGCACACAATATGAGTGGTGTGAGAAGCTAGGCCGTAATCCTGACTGAAGGATTGTAATGGCCAATTATGTATGTATGTATGTATGTACGAATATCCGAAAGAAGTTCGAATATTTGAAATGAATTTTACATGATAACACACTTAATCATATGTTGCATGATCAGACTCCAGATCTTGTCCCATTAGGCTGATCTTTACTTCGATCGACATAGAATGCTTTCACTAAACTAAACCTGGATAACTAATCTTTCGTTTTCGTCTAAATAACAGCTACAGCCTTGCTTTCTGAAAAGAATGTTATCACTCCTTTAAATAACTGCTTAAAAATACGCCATAAAATTAATTAAATTTTATTAAGAGTTTAATATAAAAAATTAAAAAAATCATTATAAAAATATAAATAAATGGCGAAGTCTTATTATTTAATAAAACCGAATCGATAAAACTGACTGTATATCACAAAAAAGTAAATGTTTACTAGTGGGGTGCACCCTACATGCTCAAATGCTAAATATTCTGACCCTAATAACATCAGTAACATGGATCTCTGGAACCTTACCAACAAGGCACCCATAATAACGCAGATAAAACGTAGGAAAAGGAGGGGGATTGACTATATTCTCAGAATGAATACTGATAGGCTGCCTTCCAAAATGTTAGTTGCTTTGTGTTTGAACAAAGTATCGTGTTTCATAATGCCGCTGTACAAAATATATACACTGTATTCTATTTCAAAACGTCGTCAATGCGTATTTTTAACGCAGTCAAAAAGCAATCGGGCATCGAATTTATAGTTGATGCATTGTTTGGTTACTTTGCATACCTACATAGTTTATATGCAGTAGTAGAACTGCATACAAACTTTGTATTGATACATTTTGGAAGGCAGCCATAGTATAACAAGGATGGCACTTGAGTGGAATCCTCAAGGCTCAAGAAGCCGTGGCCGGCCAAGGAACATCTGGACAGAGCAATCTTACAGGGAAAGATACAAAAATAACAGCAATCAACCGGATAAGAAGGAAATACTTTGTGGCAGTCATATGCTCACAAGAGGGGTAATGGAAAAAAAAACAAAAATTCCATTCATTAATAGGTTTTGGCTGTAGGATATAGCTTTATTGCTTTACAATGCACTCCCAAATGATCAACGTATACAAAAATAGTAAAAACAATTACAATCCATAGTTATAACAACAAAATAATTCGCAATTTATATAATAATGATCAGGTCTTTTACTTTTCTAACGTCTATACTTACACAAAATGAAAACTGTGTACGGGGGTAGGCAGTACTCCACGTATATGGTCAATGGACTAACTAACTAACTAACCCACTAACTAACTAATGTAAGTAAGTATGACTATGTAACGTATTGTATGAGTAAATAATCGAATATAAACCATGGCAAATGAGAAATAAAATAAAATTGAAAATAGATGAATACAATGAAATAAAATGCTTTTTAAAGAAACCAAAAAAAAATGAGAAAAAAAACTTTTTTAGCAAAAAATTGCAACATAAACTGATAATAACAATTAGACCGACTGACCAATTGGCCTAAAATATAATCAAAAGAAAAGCAAAAACAAGTAAAGTTTAGGGAGTTTTAATTTTATGTAGAAAATGTTTGCAAACTTGTCGCTAAATAGGCCTCCAATACAGAAAATAGAAAAATTTTTAAACGAAGAAAATCGATTTAAATCCATAAAAGAATTTTGAGATCGATGTATAGATCACCACAGCACATACGCGCACGGTTAGGCGTGCTTTTAATGTGCAGCCCTTACACGGACCAACTTATTCTTCAGCTTAGTGGAATTCGGTCGGTACAGGAACTGCGCTTACCTATGGCGTGCTCAAGAGAGCTTAGATAATCAAGGCTACCACTTCGGCCTAACCTAACTTAGCCTAATACACGCCCCCATTTGTTTCATAGAAAATGGAAGCATTAGTGACTATATCGGATTTAAGGTGACTCAAAGCATCGCCTCTGTCAACATTACAGACAATCATTACATCTGAATGCAGGTCTATTACTCACTCTTCCTCACACGGGTTTTTTGCTACTATTTTCTCTTACAATTTTCTATCACAATTGTTTCGACGTTAGTAATACTGCCGATTGTTATTAAACCTGTATTCTCTATATATGGAATTGCGTGCGGTTGTGGTTTAATTCTCATTGTTTGCTTATTTTGCCGTCATATTTCCATGTTTACTATCACAAGTTTACTATCACGTGTAGCAACATGAATGTAGGCATGAACTGAATGTAACTGTTGAACTAATATAGTCGATCCGATATGTAGCTGGTCGCAAGTGATACGTTAGGCATTTTAACTGACAAATTCGTGTTAAGCGAATATTCGTTCAGTATTCCAATTGTTGCCTGGTGACACAATTTGTGACTCTGGTTAACCAATTGTCAGATGACCTGGAGACCGCCTCATATCGAAAACATATCTCAATTTGGTTTCTAAGAAAATCTGAAAGATATCGAAGTAAAGGGATTCGACCATCACCTCTTGTAGAATCCTTAAGATTTTATGGCTTAGATAGCATAAGGTGAGCTAATTGTAGTAGTCGCCGTTGTCTAGTACGTAGTGTGTTGCCTTATTAGACGTGCGGCCACAGTTCACACCCCCAAGGCAGGCATGTTTAACAAAATGAGGCGACTGCCTCTCAGCATATTTCTGGCAAAAACTCTGAGAACAAATTAAAATTGCCATGAAAAGTTTTTCAAAAATCTGTCGTTCGGAGACGACTTTAAACTGTAGGTCCCGCCACTCATGCATAAAATTAATGCAAATACAACATAAGTGGCGTCAGAAGCTAGGTCGTAATCCTGACTAGAGGGTTGTAATGACCAATTAAGTACGTACGTAAATAAAAATTGCCATGAAAAAGTTTCCTCAAAATCTGACATTCGAATTTGTCTTTAAATTGCAGGTCCCGCCACTCATGTATGAAAACTAACACACACAACATAAGTGGTGTGAGAAGCTAGGTCGTAATATTAACTATAGGGTTGTAATGACCAATTATGTACATATGTATGTAATTGTAGGAACTATTGAAGGACGTTTTGCGATCGATAGTGCGTTTGAGCACATAGAAAACCGTGAAAGGTTATATGCGGGATCAGGTCTGGCGTGCCAAAATTGAAAACAACACACTCTATACAACTATCCGGCTCTAATAAAGCGTAGATAGAAACATTTTGGAGTTCACTTCTTTTCTGATGTGTAATATATTGCAAACGAGACCTTAGATGACCGGTAGACAACAAAACTACTGTCTGGCTTCACTCTAGTTCTGTATAACGAATATTAGAAGAACGATAGATTTTTCTTAGGGTAACTCAATAAATTTAATGGTTTTCCAGGAAATCCTTACATATTTGAAGGTTTATATCATCCATATGCCTTGAAATTTTCAGTAGGGGTTATAACCATGCCCCTTCATTTGGGCATTGAGTCCAAGTGAACGAGGTTATCAACTAGTGCTCCTTATTTTCTTTTTATTTATAATCATGCCTTAAAATTTTTTAATATTTATAAATGTATGTATGTATTTAAATTGTCAATTTATTTATACAGTGAACAGCAAAAGCCTTAGCACGGCAATATATTTTAGCAATTTCTTGAATTTTAGTCAAAAGTTTGTATAAAAATTTATAGTTTATATATTTATTTTATTAATTTATTTCTGTTTTATTATAAAACAAACAATTTTTTAATGTTCTCCATAAAACAAGAGAAAAATAAGAAAAATTTTCAGATAACTCCATAGGTATCCCCAGAGAGAACCCTGAGTAAATTTAAAATTCAAAACCTTAATATATGAAAATGTTATCTCTTGTATTTAGTAGAATATCCCTTAAATCCAAGCCATTTAAACCATTTGTAATTGAATATACAAGTTTTGTTTAGCGCTTTCTGGTGGCACCATGAGCAAGTTTTTCGGTTGACTTTTGTTTGAGGTTTAGCGATTACGTGACCGTTCTTTCAAATGATCTCCTAAATACTCTCTTGAAGTCATATCAGGACTTTATGCAAGAGTATTAGGCCTGTGGGGACTTTTTATCAAAATATATTGGACTAAGACTAAGACTTTTGCTGTCCACTGTATATTTTTATTTTATTTTGTATTGTAACACTATTTTAAACACAATCAAATAATTGCATTATTTATTGTAATAATTTCTGGCCGATAACTGGCTGATAAATTTCGTAAATTATGTAAATTTGCTTAACAATTGTTAAAAAAAATTCATAATATTTATTATGATTGCGATAAATTGTTACAATAAATTTGAATATAATTTATGCAAAAGAACTTACACAACACTAGACAACAAGGCAGAAACAATTAACATTATGCAAGCGATTCCCATAAAATATGTGGATACAATTTTTGATAACACAGTGTGCAGATATACACTCGTATGATACCCCCTATTTGTAGACTAAAGGAACATTATGAATTGTTTTTTTTTCCAAAGTGGTAACAACTGTAAAGAGTCTCATTAAAAAGACAGTTCTTGTGAAGCAAAAAGTGAAATGTTAGATGTGAGAGCATAAGCTCTGACGTTTTAGTTTAAATTATAAAGGTAGTCTACCATTAGAATGTACACAAGCAGATCATGTAATGATTCTATGTTGCCATAGGAATATCATTGATTTCTCAAACGTTAGTAGTCCTTAATTAGTGTGGAACCAGAACCCAAAATTATAAGCCAACCTCAGATCGTATTTGCAAAACATTCCAAATGCCGAAAAAATTACGTCTTTCGCATAAAAAATACCCCGTAAATGCTATTTCAGAAAAGGGATAGAGAGAGAGGAAGAGAGTTACCGTTGTCTGCCTTTGCATTTCTCTCTCACAGTCTTCAAACGCTGGCGTATACACTATCAGAAATTCGATTCAGACCATAACCGGTAATTACGGTTTCGAACCTAGCATACCTGGTGTTGTACTGCTTGATCGTTGTCTATTACCGTAACGTGTAAAATTGAGAGTATGAATCCCTGGATATAGAATGTATCGAGTTTGACCTGCAAGATGTGTTCGTTGACGAAAGAATGCTTGCCCCTAAGATTTGCCTGGATACCATTAAGTATTATTTCGCACTCTAGACCCTAGATTCCTTGGATATCGTCACACACCTAGTCCTAGCCCTCTACTCATCGTTTTCCTCTCTCGGGAAGCTATACGTTTCGCTCGGGAAAGAGATGCACATTCATACATAATTGGTCATTACAACCCGTCAGTCAGGCTTATGGACATAGTTTCTCACACCACTTATGTTGTGTGTGTTCATTTATACATGAGTGGCGGAACCTACAGTTTAAAGTCCACTCCGAAACTTTTCATGGCAATTTTATTTGCTCTGAGTTTTTGCTAGAAATCTGCTGAGATGAAGTCACCGAAGAAATATTTTTTTTTCATATTTTCGTTTTGATGTCTGGGGTTTGCACCGTGGCCTTACGTCTAATAAGCCAACACACTATGTACCTACTAGACTACGGCGACTTCAGATGCACACATAGTCAATTTATTGCTGACCTTCCCATTGTTTTGTATGTTGGTACAATTACCTCTTTCGCCATACCCTATGTCGGGCTAGTTAACTCTTTCAATCACTCCTCTCTTCATCTTTTTCTTTCGATGTGATCGTAGGCCTGAAAAGCAATTTTCGATCGTTGAGTAAGTGAATGCGGAGTCGGAAATAGGGGTGTTCCTTGTGTTCGCCTATATGTGGAATATTCTGGAAACTTTAACATGCTTTTGATGTTATTCCAAAGTCCAAAATCTATCCTCGATAGCAATGTGTTGGCTCAACAGTATTTCTTATATCCAGAAGGTAAAAAAGCCACCCAACAGACTTTGACGGTAACAGTTTTAGATTGCAAACGGCTCAAGGAATTCACAAATGTATCTGAATATCTAGTGATCATTTGTGTTATATCTTCTCACCTGCGATGAATACCGTGATATGGTCGGCATATAATGCCATGAAAAATCCCTGCGAATATTACGCCAGTAGTGAGAAGTAAAGATAGAAGAGAATTTTTTTGTTCAAAAGTTCTCTAAAATGTTATTCAAAAATTACTCGATTCCCTAAATTTTTGAAGAGGCTACTAGGCAACCATATAGAAAGCTGCAATACTGTGCTACGCCACGGATGCTACCACAACTGCTTTATTCTGTTTCAGACCTTACGCTTTCTGTTTCATTTCTGAAGCAATTTTGTGGAATGAATGATTGAACAAACATATGAAAAGAGTTTGTTTGGCAATATTATTTATAAGTATTCCTTTTTGTTTATTTACATATGTTTATGAAACAACACACGCATGCATGTACATACATAAGTAGTGTATTTGAATTCTGATGACTAAACATTTGATTTCAAAATGTTTTCTTTTTCCCACTTAAGTACAGTTTGTTTACGGCTATACGAGTACAGAAATAAAAATTGCAAACGCAACTCAAACAAAAAAAAACTATGAAAAGAAAACAAAACTGATTCTAGAAAGCGATAAGGATTTTTTTTAATACAATTAAAAAATTTAACACAAAAACAATTATTTAGAAAATTATTGTAATAATTGCTACTTTATTCCAATAATAAAATATTTATTCTTTACTTCTCAAAGTCTTTGTATTATGCAGATCGTGTGTTAAAAAAATTGAAGAATTTTAAAAAATGTTTATGAAAAATGTAAGAGCCCCAAAAGTAAATAAACAAAAATAACTTTTGATAAAACTGAACTTTAGCAGGAGTTCTTAAACTGTTTTTATGAAACATATTTCCATATGATATTTAAATGTGTGGCGATTGGTTGTACACATATGTACATACATACATAATTTGGCATTAAGCCCTAGTTATGCTACCGGAACGTAATGTAACGCAATGTGCACGGAACGTAAAAATGTAAGAGCGATTATAGAACGTAAAAACGTAATCATATGTTTTTAGGTAAACAAAACAATAAAAGAAATAAACAAAAACAAATAAAGAAATAAAAATTGTAAAAACTAATAGACAAAAATACAGAAGACATGTTTTTGGGTTTGGTTTTTTATTTTATTATTTTTTGTTTTTTAAACATATTTAATATTAATTCCAAATTTTAAAAACTTTGTTTTCACTCCTTTTATCACTTTCAATATGGCGTCTTTTGTTTTACTTTAATTCAGCTTTTAACCAGTGTTATCACTACAGAGTTCTTAGGTTCATTTCAACGATTTTATATTTATTTAAAGGTATTTATTAAAAGTTTTATGTACTGTTTCTGTAAGCCAAACAATTTCACTTTCACACACAAAAACACTCAATTTAGTTTGTGTTGAGGAAAACAAACGCAAAATTGAGTGCTTTTGATTGTATTTTCCATATAAATAAACAAGCAAGTGAAATCATTTATTTTACAGAAACAGGTCAGATATTTCGGAAACCAAATTTAAACGAACGTTAAAACATAGTTATGTTCTCTAATAAAAATAAAGTGAACTGCTTTTCGAACGCTTTAATTAGTTAAAAATCGATAACTATATTTTTCTAATTAAAAATAAACACTACCTACATAATGTAATAGCAAAATAGTGTTTGTTTTTATTTTAAATTATAAAAGTTAATAATGAAATAAATTATAATTTGGGTTTTTAAAATATGTGAAGTTTTATTTAAAGGGAATTCCACATATAGACAAACATAAAATACGTACAAATTGTAAATTCTGTTTATAATTTCAATTTTCAGTTTTGGTGGTTTTCAATATTGACATGTTGTTAACACTGCTAAACAGATGTCACGTAAAAATGTAAGAAAATTCTATTTTTTACAGATTCTTACGTTCCGGTTACGTTACATTACATTTCTATAACCATTCGTATTGCTTTATACATAACAAAAACTATCAGCTGTTCTTTACTGTTGCGGTTACATTCCGTTACGGTAGCATAACTAGGGCTTTACACTTTACAACGTTACATTACAGAACGACAGATTTTTGAGAAACTTTTTCATGGAAATTATATTTACTGTCAGAGGGTTTGCCAGAAACCTGCTGAGAGGAAGTCGTTGAAGAAATATTTTTTCAGATTTTGGTTTTGTTAGAGTTGTCTGACATAGGGTTGTACAACTTGATGATTAAAATGAAAGTTATACAAGCAATTAGTTATACAACCAATTGTAACGTTGAAATTCTGGTTGGACAACACTGATGACCAACATGATGCTAACATAACAATTCATAAATCGATACGTGTGAAGGAATTAGTAAATTTGTTTATTCAACTATGTTGTACAACTAATCGTAAAGTGTAGGGGACGCTTTACTTCAATTATTTTATGGGCCATTACAACCCTTTAGCCATTGTCACATTGAGTGCATTAATTTCATCCATACGTGGCGGGTTCTATAGTTTCAAATGGAATCCGAAAGACAGATTTGAAAAGATTTTTATCAGAGCTTTTGCCAGAAGGCTGTTGCCACATTTATTTTTTTTCATATTGCAGGAGCTGAGATTTAAACTATCGAAATTGGTCTCCAACGAATTAAAACTATTGCCAGCTAAGCAAATTTCTTATGGGTGCTACGAACATTTTTGGTCGTTTCAACAATTTTACTAGCTTCAATTCTACTGATGTTTTGATTTTAGAAATACTTTGGCTGCCATCATACTCTCAATCACAGATACTAGGGCACCAGACCTGCTAGTTAAAAAATTGCCAAAAAAAAACAATCAAAGAGACACGACATTTTTCATCACATTTCTTTTGGCCCTCACCGTATTCAGCATTCGTATTCAAGTTTTTTGATTATTAGTAGTCAGGTTATGGAGTACCCTGTACTTGAGGATTAATTGACTGTCTAACTCCACTTTTATTCATACTGCATCCGAAAGGAGCATACATACATAAATATGTATGTATATCGTATAGCATTTCCACAATCCTTTAAATTCTTACTACGCATTTAATTTGGAACCGTTTTGGAATCACTGTATATTAAGCGGGAATTTAACGATAAAGCAAAATAGAATGCAACAATTCACAAACAGTGTTGTAACACGACGCAAAGATTTCATTATTTCAACGATTTCTCGCTTTAAAGAATAAATAATATTTAGGAATACTCATCCTATTATACTTCTCTTCATAACAACAAACTGAAATGCCTAGTGGTCGCCCACTTTCCTAAAAGTTCAATAATTCGTCGTTAATAACAAAAATGTTAATTTTTTTGAAGTTGCGAACACCAATCTTTACAGCATAAATATAAAGCGACCTATAAAAATTAATTTTTTTTATTCTTGTTGACAGCACTGATTTTTACACCCTATACTGGCATATTTAGCCCTTTAACGTGTTTGTTAAAATGGACATTTGCAAATCTTATACATGGTTTGCTGAAGATCGTAACAGAATTATGGAAAATCTGAATTTAATTTAAAACGTTTAAACTAAAAAGACTTTTAAACTCAACTAAACTATTGAATTCCACAATTTCAAGTCTAAGACTTCTAACACAGCAAATAGGCCTAACACCTATAATTCGTAGCGCCTGGGTTATTCTTAATGCCCGTCTGATCATGTAACAAAGCCAGGAAAAATGTATAATATCGCAGCATATAGTTTCCTAGGTACAGAGTTTTATAAACCTAATTACAGGTCCTAAGTATGGCTATCTAATCATACCAACGAAAAAAAAATAATTCGTATCTTAAATTCTAGGCTAATTTACAAATGCGAAAATATCAAATAATTCGGTCTGCAGCACACAGCATTTATTCCTCAAGCTAAAGTATTTCGGTTTTCTAACCACTTGTAAGTAGGATTTAAACTTAAAAAATATGCAGTGTATTATAGGATATTATGAAAGTCGTTCTTTACTTCTTTGCTTATTGCTTACTTTGCATTATTCCGTTCTTTCTGTGTTTTTTTTTTTTGTTTCTCTTTTTTATTTCTCACACCACATTTTTTCCCATAGCTTTTGAATTTTCATTTCAGTCCGTTAGTTGTGTCGCTGTGGTTTAAGTAGGCGTTTGTCATTGTGTTTAGTATTCAAAGTTAGAAATCAAACTCGAAAAATCCCCTGATATTAAATCTATTTAAATGGATTCAGATTCGTCACCATACAATAAGGCAGAACACAATTTGCAAGATATTCGAGATCAACAAGAAGATATGGCTGAAACACCCAATTATAATCTACCGGCTAATGCTCCTCCAACTATATTTAATGTAACTCCTACGGTGGCGGGACCAGTTTTCCCTCAACCAGTGGGACCGAAATCTATGACAATGACCTGTCCCCATTGTCGTTGTCGCATTGAGACTAACGTACGCTATAAGGCTACAGCTAAAACTCATATTGCTTGTTTGTTGCTTTCTTGGACTTGGTAAGTGTTTTATTTTCGGTAATTTTACGATTTTGTGACCAATTCTGTTTTCTCTGTCTCTCTACAGTTGTTGCTGTTGTTTACCATACTGCATGGATACATGCCGAAATGCCAATCATTTTTGCCCCATGTGTGGTGCCTTTATTGGAACCTACGCTTCCTAAATAGGAAAATTCTCGAATTTATTACTTATTTTTTCTTAATATATGTATGTGAAACAGTGTAGTCCTCAAAGTATTATTCCTTGAAATAAAAATATTCAATTTAATGTCTTATGTGAAACTAGAAGCAAAAATATTTATTTTAAACAAGAGTGTATTTTAAGTTGGTAACCCAGAAAGGAAGCTGTCTTATCTATATTCCTCTAGATTAGAAATGGGGTACATTTCAACTACCGGAAAGATTTGTAAATGGAAGCTTTGCATATTTTCAAAAATGAAACCCATTGGTTGGATAATGGATGACCACTGAACTGCTAGATGCCAACTGACAGCCAACAGATTCAGGACTACAATATCTTAATTGCCACCTGAATAGCGGCAATTAGACAAAGATTGCCTGTAATAAACCTTGAAGATATTTCAACTCCCGTTGAAAACGTAAACCATAAGAGTACAATGTCTTGAGTGCCTTGAGTAATGCCACATTGCAAGTAATTAATTTCGGTTTATTGTGAAAAAGCGAACTCAAATTAGCAATTAACAATCAGACTTAATGCCAAGATTTTAGCAACACTCATGCCCATAAAACTATCAGAAATGTACTGATAGGAATTGCAGCATCATTATTTTTAGTATCCCTGCATGTTATTTAAATTTAGAGGTTATGAAATTCTCATGTTGTTGTCTTTAGATGATGAAAAGCATTGAAAACGTAAACCAAAAGAGAACAATATGTGTTGCTAGTAATGTTAGCTCCCTGATCCGAATTGGTTGAATGCCTAACGTTGATTAGGACTAAAAATATAAATGTAATAGAGGACATACCTGGTGATAAATTATGGTTCCAACCAAAGCCCGATGATTGTAATGAGGAAACTTAGTTCGTTCAGGAATAAAATAAACCAATAATTGTCAAAGTTTTTAATTCACATATCTTCGATTATAAGTCACTATTTTAACAAAACCGCACTGTAAAGTTAGAGGCAATCGGTGCCCTAAAAATTTATAACTGCTGTGGATCAGCCGGAAGCGTTCACTAAACTAACGCTTCAGAATATTTTTCGCGCAAAATGTAAGCATTGTTTGCTGCATTACCATTTTACTGAACAAAATGCCTAGAAGTATGCAAGCACTTGCAAGCAAATCAATTCATTTTAAACTAACGCACACGCAAGATTACCATCCTATTTCACACGACGCACAAGAAAAGAACAATTAATTCGAAATAATAAACTCTCCACCATACTTCTCCGAACAAGAAACAACGTACACGCGAATTTAATAAATCTTTTTAAACGACAAGCCGGCTTAATTTTCATTTATACAAACCAAACACGAAAAAACAATGCGCGAATTAATAACAAACGTTTCTTTCTGTTCGCGGTGTTTTTTTAACGAACCACCACCAGTGTTGCCAGAAGACAAAAAATGGGAACCAAATTACGAAAAAATAATCGAATTTAAATTCATAGTTCTTTTTCTATTTTTCCAAATTTAAATTACCTAACTATATTTTTTGACAACAAAAAAAAAATAACCAAAAACCAGAAATATATACACATTGAACAAAAAAATAAACAAATTTGGTTAGAAATAACCAACAATGCCAACACTGCATATGAATTCACTACTTTTCTCTCCAACCCTGTTGTAAACAAACAATAGGAAAAAACTGTCTTCAAGTGCGCTATTGTGTTGACGTTTCCAATTGTTTGCCGTAATTTTTCATTGAAAAATTAAATTTAATGTTAAATTTTCACAAAAGTAAATCTTTATTTTATTATAAAATTCTTTAAAATTTTAATATATATGAAGGAACTGTGATTAAGAAAGAAAATAATGAATCAAAATGCTATTGAACAAGAGAGATGCCTAAAAGAGAAGCCAAACGAGCATAAACAAAAAATAACAACAACGCTAACAGCGCAGCGAACTTCTGCTGATGATGGCAGCGAGCTGCAAGAACACTATAGGAATGTAACAACAAAAACTATACAACAACAGCAACCACTAAACAAGTTTGGTTTGAATATACAAAAGGTTTCAGGAAAACCACAGTCTTCAAGTAAGAAAAGTTGAAGTTTTGTACAAATTGTGACATTTTATTAAAAAAAAATAATTTACTTTTATATTTAAAAGCTTTTCAATACAACACAACTGTGAAAACACAAATTGCAAGGATTTCCTATGGAAAAGAAAACCAGAATCAAATCAGTTCAAGATCTACCCTAAAGGACATGGATACTCGAAAACAGGCTGGAAAAACGGCCAAAGCCAGAGAATCGCCTCAGTCTGCACAATTAATAGAGAATTTCGCCAAGAAAAAACAAGAACGTGAACAGGAAATCAAAGAGATTCAGGAAATGTTAAACGAAATCAAATCGCCACAGAAAACGGCTTCTCAAACTTCAGAGGAGTCAAACAGAAAGCATATAGCTGAGACAGCAATAAATAATACTTTCGACAAGGACGTCTTGAAGGAAGTAAATGAATCTGATAATATTAAAACTCCCGATACTCAAATTACAGCGACAGTACAAAGCAGAGCCTCTACTACTACAAACCAGAATTGTCAGGCAATCACCATTAAAGCCAGTAACTCCAACAAACGATCTTCGTATCGTCGAAGTAGCACAGAAGTTCAATTAACTCGCTTAACAACTGAGTCTCAGGATAATCTCAGTGGTCGTGTTTCACGCAGGGATACCACCACAAGATCGTATGCTACATCAGTTGTAAATAAACCCCGCTCCAAATCAGTTCAATTACCTTTAAGTGCCAAGGATATGCCAAGCCACAATAGAAAAGTAGGATACAATCCTGAAAAAGCTCGTCAATTTATGGAAATGCAAAAGAAGCAAAGAAAGTCACAACTTTTAAATGAACCAACCAATAAAGCTAAAATAGAAAAGGAAGAGATTAAAAAGCGTTTAGAGGAATTAAAAAAGAATACACGCAAACTATTAAATAAAAATATGCAGAAAAAGGAAAATATTCCGGATAAAAACTCACCAAAACTTAAACTCAATTTAAAACCTCCTGAAACAAGAGTTGAGGAAAAAATTGAAGAAACCGAAAGCTTAACAAATGATTTAAAAACTCAAGAATTTGCCACAAAAACTACTGTAACACACAAAAGTGAAACAGAACGCGCTAAAAATAGCCAGAAAATGCTAGAAAACTCCAGTAGATCTGCTCATAGTTTGAAAAGTTTTTCGGAAACTTCCGTTTTACCTTTAATTGAAAACCATAAACGCATAGGTCTTCTTAGGAAAACGGAAAACGATAAGGAATTTTCTTTCAACAGCAATAAGAAACATAATTTCGATAAGGAAAATCAAAATCTGGAAACACTAACAAAACAATTAACACAATCTAAGGAAAAAATTACTACAGAAAAAATCTCTAACAAAGATAAACAAAAAAGCACAGAGAATACACCTAAGGAAACAGAAATTCAAAATAATGGGCCGCAAAAAACGAACAATAAAGAAGTTTCGGAAACAGATATGCCTGAAAGTAGTTTAAAATCTAGCAAAAGAGACAATGATAATATGCCCTTAGATAGTTTAATAAGCAAAGAAATACCGAAAAAACCGACACAAAAGGAAACGCTTGATATGCCTTACTGGCTAAGGCCTTCAGCTGCTCAAGTGTATCCTTATAATTTTATAATGGCTGTAAGAAGAAAATTGGAAGCTATAGCTCAACCCCTAGATAATAGAATTGTAGAGGAAAAACATAATCAACAGACTTCAACTACTGATTTACAACAACATGTAAAACAGAAGAAAAGAGAATCAATAGAATTGGCTGAAGAAAAATCGAGGAAAAAGATCAAAAGAAGGCGAGATGAAGGCGATGGTGAAATGAATAATAATGAGGAAAATAAAACTTTAAATGAAATGGCAGCTTTAAAGCATTTAAAACCAAGTCCACAATGTAAAGACATAATTGAACATAAAACTTTGGAACAAGTGTCGAGCGCTGAAATATCCTCTACCAATAACAAAGAGGAACGTCTTCCTCCAACAGATCATTTGGTCCAGAGACAAGAGTCTCTTGTTAAAAATAAAGAACAATCTGTTTCTCCTTTACAAAAACATGATAAAACATTAACTCCTTGGACAAATATTGCCAAACCAATGTCTTCAAAACCATTGAACCAAAATGATTTCAAACAAATTTCTACGCAATTGAAGCAACCTTCAAATTACAGATCAATGGAAAGTTTAAACTCTGAAATTACATCGAATTTATCTTCCATATCTTTGCAATTTCCTTTATCTAATACCCTAACGGAAGTTTCATCTTTAAGAACCGAATCAAGAAGAACATTTGTACATTCCAATAAGCCGCATGTAGAAAACTCTGAAGATGAAGTAACCTCTTTAGCATCTGGAACATTTAGTTCATCCGAAAAAAGACAGCGTTTGCTGAAGACAAAAGACTTTGAGTTCGTTAAGCCAAGACCAGTGAGTCCACTATCGCTGGAAAAAGTAGACCAATTGAAAATTAAAAGAAAAGTTTCTGATTCAGACAATGAAAAAATCGATGGAGAAAAAGATTTTACACAACTATTGGAGGATTTTAATCGCAGTCTCTCCCAAGTCATACAGGTTAATGAACAATTAAAATGTACGTTGGATAAGTCGCAACAAATTCTAAGTCCTCATTCGTCGAGAAAGTCATCCGATACTGAAAAACAATATTCTTCAGACTTTGAAAAATCAACGTCGAAGATGCATACATCTGTAGATGAGGAAAAACTTAAAAAATCTTTGCAGAAAAACAATGAAAACCTTAAGCAAAGAAAACGTCAATTATTTGAAATGGCTGAAAAGGTTAAGCCCCTTTTAGAGCCTCAAATGGAAAAACAAAATATCGAAGAAATTACTGAGGAACATGAAAATGACAACGCGTTGCCCGAATTGAATTTGAATATGGATTTGAAATCGATTTCAAATTCATCTCAAACAACGGCAGATGATAAAACCCACAGCACAGAAACTGAAGAAAATTATATTCAAGAGGAATTGGTACCCATGGTTTCTCCACATTACGAGAAGCGTTTAAGCGAAATAGAGAAACTAAAGGAAACTTTAAAACAAACTATTTTAGAATCTAAAGAAAAACGCAAAGAAAGAGAAGAGCATCACCGGAGAAATAAAGAAAAGCATGAGTTTTATAAACAAGATGTATCTGAAACAGAAAAAAGTCATTCTGAAACAATGCAATCAGATAATAGGCTCCATTCAAACCAAATCGCGCAAAATTCTGTAGATACCCAAACTGATATTGAATCAATTTCTGATAAAAGTCGAAACGAAAACTCTATAAAAACACTACATTCCCATAAAGAGTTTAAATCGCTTGAGAAATATGAAAAGCAGTATAAAAATAATTTAAGAGATCTGAATAGAAAGACATTGGATAATGGAAGTTATGAACAACGCCTACAAAAGTTGCAGGACAATATGAAACAAAAATCCAGTGCTTCTAGTAAAGCTTCATACTCTGAAGCTTATGTCAGCGGTCAAAAAGAACAGCAAAAAATATTTGCAAAAACCTATGACAGTAGTGACTCGAAGAAAGGCTCATCCCACGAGATAACCAATATTGGTAGCCATCGCAGTCGGGAACATACAAAATCATTAAACTCGAACAGTAGTTCTCTTAATTCGAAAACTAACAATAATGTATCGTGCTCCTATAGTAGCGCTCATAGCGAATTAGATAGTGTAACAACACGTTCTAAAGATTCCACGCATTCAGCGAAAAAAACAAATCGTAACAATGATGATGAGCCTATAACATCTAGCATTGCAGAAGCAATACAGAATACTTTCGAATCAACTGGGAGGGAAAATGAAAGTGTACCATTAAATGAAAATAGTAAATATAAAACAGATAATAGCAACAACAATACGGAAAGCTTTATAAAATGCCATGTTAATCGTTCGCGTGGAGATTTTCAAGAAATTACTTCCAAAGAAGCTCATCTAAATGAAACTCAGTTTCAACGAGCCATACAAGTTTCATCGCAAATAAGTTCTACAGAATTTGCCCAAAGTGCTGATGATGAAATAACTAGCAGTGTTGCTTCTAAACCTTACAATAAGGCAGGCTCAAATCCACCGTCTAGTTATAAGACTTCAACAGTTAATAAAGTACAGCAAAATCTTGTAACTACAACATCACCTTCAAAATCAAATCGTCGGATTTCTATTGGCAGCGATATTGTAAGATTCTTCAGTCAGTATGATTGTGATAGGAATCAAACGCAAGAAACTGCAAATGATAGCATGTCCGAATCATCATTAAACTATTCCAATGTAGGCTTGGTGAGTAAAAAACATGTCTTTTTCTCGTTTCTGTATGGTAAAGAATGCCTAGGAAAAATGTAACAGATTTTAACGCATGAGCACTAATTTGCATTTAAAATCGGGTCAAATCTTGAACAATTTTTTAATTACAAATTGCATAAAGAGTCTTTCATGTTCAACTTTCTTTTCAAATCATATCTTACAACATTAACTTGTATTTTTGTTAATAGCAGAATGTCTACAACTGATGAATGATAAGTCATGAATATACTGTGGCTCTATCTCACACTGTTTGTTAGCCTTTTTACAATTATAACTGTTTATAGATTATTTGTATAAATTTGGTCTTGTATATAGCACCACTGTAAATCTGCCGAACTTGGCAACCAAATTGCTTCAGAATTTCATTGAATTATTATTCTTTTGCAATATATTAAGTCATCCCTTGGTGAGCTACACCATCATGTTCAACAAGAAGTGTGCGAAAATAAAAAGAAATGGTCAACGTATGGCAATGTCGTAATCCTCTCGACACACGACACACCATTTTCTACAGATTATAAGGTAATATAGGAGATTCTGTATCTGTCTGTACCCTGGAATTTAAAAGAATGAAAAGATAATTCTGGGCCATTAGCTAACGGGTAGAATCACTCGGCTTTTTTCTTCGTTCTTTATTTCTTTCTTTATTGCGTTTTTTACCCTATTTCCTTATTTAGACTATGGATTCTACCCATATTGCGTTTTTCTGTTCGTATAGAATAGATGTAGAAGTTTCACCTACCTTCGTAAACCTAACATAACCTAACTTTAAATTACGTAGCAATGTGTAGTAGTGTCACCTACCTTCGTAACCTTACATAACCTAACTTCAAGTAATATACTAAAGAAAAAACGCAAACCGAATAAGAAGATAGAAGTGCTTTGTGGCAAACCTAAGTAAACAGACATTTGTTATAATAATCAACTTTGTTGATACAACTTTTGCTATTCATACAGGCTTTATACCGCTAAGTTTTATTTAATTAAAGACTATGATTAAGTTAAATTGCGTTTTTCATCTAACAACTGTCAAAAAGAAATAAAACATTATGAAAAGAATTTCGAATTCGAAACACCGACTTTGTGTTGTCCGTATATAATATTTAAAACATTTTTTTTTTGCTTTTATTAGTATGATAAATTAATACAAAATGAAAACAACAAGTCACAGCATTTAATGGCTCTGTTAAAAATGCGTGAAAAGGCATTATTGGATCGCACAAAAGGACAAATTGCTTGGCTGGAAGTACAGAAAGCTCGCTATAAAGCCAAAGGCTTAATAAGTCATATAGCCGCTATTAAGAAAAAACAACGTGGTATTCTATTAAAAATGGAAAAGGAACGAGAGGAAATAAAACGGTAAGTAATAAAATTTTCATTTACAAAGGCATTTTATTCACACAGAAACAAATCAAATAAATTTGAAATAAACAAATCAATGCTGAATATGTTAATTTAACGTTATTAATATATATATATTTCCCATTCATATACGAACATATCATATATAAAAATGTTTTTTTTTTATACCAAAAATATATAATATTTTATTTATTTTTATTTTCTTATTTTTATAAATGATATAAACATATGCATACCTACATACATATACAATATGTTGATATATATTATTTTTTGTGATAAATAGATTTCATGTTCTACAAAGTGTTTTTAAAAGAAGGGATTTTCTCGTTGTCATTTTTCTTTTTGCTATTTGTGATTGCATGACTAATATTTTTGAATTTTTATTCTTTTTTTGTTTTGTTTTTCGTCTCTACAGTTTGGTGACAAGTGTGATAAAACGTACATACGTAATAAGATTTATTAAAATTAGCTTGTTTTACAAATCCCATCATTTGTATATTTCTAGTGTTCTATTCTTTCTATTATTTTATCATTTAAAAAAATAAAACAAATACTATAATCAAGTAAAACAATATCTTTAAGGCATTAGATAAGCAAATTAAATAGGCAGCTTTAAAGTTACTTTTTTCTTTTAATTTTCGTCAACTATTATTAGTAATATTTTTTTATCCTTATAAAACTGTCTGTCTATCCCTCTTTATGTCAATTTATTAGGATTCTTTTTATATACAATTCACGAAATTGGTTTAATATTGTCATCACCATTAGACAATCATCTTTTAATTTTATTCCTTCTTCTTCTTCTTCTTGTTTTGTTTCTCTCGCATTAATGCTTTAAACATTATAATTGTTTTTTAGTCTATATGTCTGTCTTTCTGTCAGTCTGATTGGAAAATTTGTTTAATGTTAGATGATCCTGTCCCGTCATGACGACTTTTGATTTATTTATTTTATTTTTGTTTTTTTTATGTTTTTTTTAATTTTCTTAAGATTTCCACCGTACAAAATCAAGAATAATAATTATGGCGCCAATTTGACGCAATTTTGTGTGTTGTTTTCATTATAAACGCTTGTATGTTCATTAGGGTGAAATAATTTATTATATTATAACAAAATAACTTAAACAAGTAATAATTTTTACAATCCCAATGTTAACAACACAGACTAGAATTTATTGTGTTAACTAAAAATGTTTAGTAAGGTCAATAAAGAACCGATTTGCACGATAATCTTATTCGCGAAATTATAATTATAAATTAAAATTCTTTAAGCCGAATTTTGCCTTGTTTTGTTGGTCTTCGTATTCTTGATTAACGTATACATTTTAGGACAGCTTTAGTAATATCGCTATACAGACTTATCTAAATATGGCTGAGCCATGTACATTTGCTTTCCTTTATCTGTGATTATATTGTGTGGTTCATTGTCAGAACCTGTAGCTACAGTTTTTTGATACGATAACGATGACGTCTGCTCACGACCGCTCAGATCATTATCAGATTAGCATTAGCATTGCTGCCGTACAGTAACACAGTTTTAACGTTGTTATCAAATTATATATGTATCAGCTGCAGAATAGCCTTTTAAATATCATGATCCCGAAGTAGCACAAACAATTTACATTGTCGGTCGTTATGTGAAGTAGTGTTGTTGCGCATCTTTCAATATACATTAACTTGGTCATTATTAACAGATAATAAACAACAGTCTCCTCTTCATCGGGACAACATCTATAGAAGTGATTTGACAGAAACTTGCCAGAATTCGTATGAGGTTAGGTTAGATTAGAGGACGTGTACTTGTCAATTTAGACAAATACAGTACCCGGAGGTCGAATTGAGACCCATTGTACAACGTCCTAGTTTCTCACACCACTTATGTTGTGTGTGTTAATTTTATACATGAGTGGTGGGACCTACAGTTTAAAGTCGACTCCGAACGACAGATTTTTGAGAAACTTTTTTTATGGCAATTTTATTTACTCTCAAAGTTTTTGCCAGAAATCTGCTGGAGGAAGTCGCCGAAGAAATACTTTTTGTCTTGATGTCTGGCCTGGGGCTAGACTACGGCGACTTCGTGTGAGGTTTCTGCGTCTGCTTTAAACCTATGGGATTAATTGTCTTCGGTTTATTATATTTATCCAGAAGATACCTACCGCAGTCTTGATTCTACAGAAGACTGTAAAAAGTTCGATTATTCTGAAATCCGGACCCGTTTCTAGATAATCTGATTACGTAATATGTAACGATGATCTCTAATTTACATCAATGTAACCTTAACGCGTCTTTTGTTTTCTGTAAAGTTTGTAAACATTGCTTAATAAGATAAGATAGAGCCTTTCAGAGCCTTTTATATTCGTTCTACGAAACATACGAAAGATCTAAACAACTTCTAAAACTGAGTGAAATACTTCATCCATAAACGACAATCTAATATCATCTCGCACAATATAAAAATAACGATCCATTTCTTTTTTGCATTATGGAACCATTTGTGTAATTTTTTAATACAAAACTTTCTAATGTAGTCCTATTGTATTCCAATTACTTATATTACGTAGCGTATATTAAAAAAGAATGTATTTCTTTTGACTAGAAAATAGTTTTTCAATACGAATGAATGAATGTAAGATGATAAAAGGTGATTCGACTACATAGCAGGGAAAATTTTCATTATTATTATATAGTATAACCCTAATACTTTTACCGTCTGTACAGTATTCTCATACATGTACGTATGTACATATATACATGTGTATATTGTATATGTTCATAATGAATTGTGAACACACATCTTTGTATATTTGTATGTAGTTTTATTATATATCGAAATCATCATGATCATCCGCCATCAAGTACACGACACGATATATTGTATAGCAATATATTTAGCAAACGCTATTAGTTATTCAAACATATTTTACACTTGTATAGATAGGTACATGTGTAAATTAAAATTTAGTCGTATTATAATTATAATACCACCACCTTTACACATTTATCTTAACATACTATATTTATGTCTACATTTATACATATATACAGTCTTGGAAATAATAATGGAGTCGATATCCTCCGTGCAACTAACATGTCGTAAACTTTATTGTTTTCATTAAGCGAATTTTTAAAATCAATTTGAGAGTTATTTCTTATAGAAAAGCTGGAAAATAAAATATAAAAAATTATATATATTTACATATATAGTAGATTTCTGGCAAAAACTCGGAGAGTAAATAAAATTGCCATGAGAATCTCCTAAAAAATCTGTTGTTCGGAGTTGACTTTAAACTGTAGGTCCCGCCAATCATGTATAAAATGAACACATGTATAAAATTAACATCGGACTCCTGACTGAAGGGTTGTAATAACCAATTATGTATGTATGTACGTATCGTCATAGATCTGCTTTTAAAAAATCATGAAGTTTGATTTAAAGTGAGATATGGCTTGTTAGTCAGACGATTACTCAAGCAATAGATTGCTTGATTCTTGGATTACAACGTATTTAACTTGTTTTACTCAAAAATAAAAGACCAGAAGTTAAAACTGACTTATATTTTGATAAACCTTTAATTATACGTACCAAAAATTACCCTTCCAAGCCGATGTATGTGTTAAAAATAAATCTTATACTCCAACGACAAAACTTTCAAGACGAAATAGATGGACCTATGGGTCCTAAAGCAAATATTTGTCTTTTATAACCGATGCATAATGCAAAATATGAATTGAAATTTAAACAATGAATTGTTTGCTGATGTAGCACTCGAAAATCATCAACATAGAACACCAATTGCGGTCTTTAATGATTTAAAGTGACAATAATAACTAAACGACTAGAGCCTACTCGAACCATCTGGGGATTCCCAAGAAATCAAGTATTATATAGAATCCCTATCATTTTGTCCAATACTATATATGCGTATGTACATTTTCTTTGTATATGCATACATACAGCTGTATGACAACCGCAAAAAAAGAAGAAAACTAGAGATTTTCAAAACAATATTTTCGTTTTTTTTTTGTTAATTTTCTTTTAATTTGTTTTTGTTTTTCAATTTGTGGGCGCCATCCAATCCTATATTGTATACCTATTTTTTAAAATTTTCATTTGTATACATACATGCACATACATGTATTGTATTTTCTTTTTGTATTTTTTTTGATGTATATTTATTCGTGTGTCTATCTACATATGTTTTTCTCTAATTGGCACTGGATTCAACATCATAAATAACAACAACTACAACAATAATAGAAAGCAATAAAATATATAAATACTGAATAAAATACAACTGAAAATTTAATCCAAGTGAATATAAAAAATCCACTGTATGAATCTATAATGTGGCTTTTTAATGATGATATTAATATTTACCGAAAAAAAAATATTAAAAAAATAACACAAAATATTATTATAATAATGTTTTATTAATATTTGTGAAAAAAAAAAAAAAAAAAAAAACAGAACAAAAATATCCGAAATTAATGGGCCTAGACCAACGCCGCCTACGTACATTATTTTGACTTTTACGCAAATTATTTATGGAAATATCTAAATATTGATTTGACATTAACTATGCACATGTACGATTTATAACATTCTAAATTAAAAATTTTTTAACTATTGTTTAAGACATTAAATTGCAAATTTATTATTTTGTTCTTTGTAAAATACCATCGTTTAATTGCCTTGTAACATACTACCATAAAATATTTATTCCCCTTTTTTTAATGTAGAGCATAGGGCCTTTTCTAATGTATGAATTATTAAATTTTGTATTAAAGAGTATTTGGAAGCGAGATGTATGCAAAGTTCATCAACGATAAATTTTATGTAAGATGTGCCCTGTTTCTTTACCTTCCAAGATCCCCTTGGATTCCGTTCAATGGTGGCATATGAAGGCAATCAGATTTCTCCTGATTCCGGATCTGATTTTCTGAGCATAAATCTGGTCGAGAGATCAACATACGACTTAGTTATTTCAAGGATTGGAAAGTCTGTTAAAATGGATCAAACGACTTGATTTGAATCCGCCTGGTATTTTTTTTTTAATTCATTTACTTGCAAGCTCGTGATTGATTGGACAGAAAAACATTTTTTTTCATTTACTTGAAAGCTCATGATAAATTGAATAGAAAATCGTATATTAATGAATCAAACAACTTGATTTGGATATGCCTGGTTCCTTTTCTAATCCATTTACTTGGAATCTTGTGATGGATTCTCTGTATAGGTAGTACGGATTGAGATTTAAGCCATGAATGTATGAGGATAGCTTTCCAATTCCTGCCGAAAGCCGTTTGTATGCTAAACTGAAAGGAAAAGGTGATGTTAACGTCGCAGTGAACAAGACGGTGATGATGTTGCTGATGATGAAGAGTATATTATCACTTGGGTTATTTGTAGGGATTTGAATTGAAGAAAATACCATTAATTATGTAACTGTGGGCTATATACGAAATTTTTAAAATGTTTACGAATACCTCGACCCTGGTATTGGTAACTCCTTTTGCTATTTGAAAGGTATTATAATTTAAATTTTAATATAACAACAAAAAGAAGAAAAATTTTTTAATGATCCTTAATACCTTCATTCAAACGAAAAAATTTCTCTATTTTTAAAACTTAATCAAATTAAAACCAATCAAACTTAAAGTGTATTTAGCAAAAAAAAAAAAGCAGAAATTCATTTGCTATTACACGCCTAATCAATATTCAAATATTCGAAGAATAGCATACAAAACATTCTTTTGCAATAATTCAATTTCAATGGGACTTTAAAGAGCTTTCTACTCTATGTTCAGGGTTATAAGCATATGGTAATGCTCTTGTAGTACATTTGCCTGCCTATAGATGAAGTAAATTAAACGAAAGTAAATAAATTTATTATTATGGCTAGTAAACAAACCTATACACTTAAAAGAAACTTAAATAAAGAATAAAAAATATATACGAGGAACAGTCGATAAGGAGCTTACAGCAGAAACTATTTCGTTGTGAATATTTCTCTTGTAGTTTTTATTTCATTTTGAAAAAAAATTCTTGGATTTATTTGCAACAATGGATTACAATTGGGTCTGAAGATTACAACAGGTAAACACGATCAATGCCTTCGGCCATAACTGTCCGAAAAACGACTGGAATATGCAACCACAATATTCCTTTATTACAATACTCGATCACAGACTAGTTAACGACTGTTAATATTCATAAAATGTAGGTGTTGGGTAGATTTGCCTCACCTGCCTCATGGTCTGCAAATTATGCATTCTGCTACCATTTGTTGCCATCGTTTTGACCTCAAAAGATGAACAGATCTTTTATTTGTAGTTCCAATATTTACATTAGAACTCATGTATTTATAATACATTTCATATGGTAGTCCCCTAATATGAGATTTTCAATAGTTTCTCCTCAATTGTTGGAGTATTCCTCGTGTAATTCTTTGTATCATAGAATGTTGAATGGGAAATATGTTGTTTGAATTATTGTTGTTGTTCTTGTTGTTAGTTGGTTCTGTTAATGTTTTGTTCACTTTATAATTTCCTTTTTGTTGTTATTGTTGTATTTGATTTTACTTTATTTTAATTTATCGTTGAATGTTGTTGTTCTTGCTGTTTGACTAGCAAAACATTTTCCTCATTTTCTTAATAGCTCACTGTATAGTGGTATATTATTTGCTATTCGAACTTGTGTATTCAGTATTCATTATGGATAAATAACGACTAAAACTCTGGATATGTAAAGACATATACGCAGTCGCTTAAAATAATCAGAGCCATGAAGGAACAAATTCTTTTTTTTTCAACGAGATTACCATTATAGTTTCTATGAAAGAAAGCTTTAAATTTCTTAAAAAATAATGGATTTCTTTTTACTACAGCCTATACTATTGCTAAAGCACATCTTAGTTGATCGGTCGATTATCAACTTTTTAACCCCATAGGGATCTTTATCATAAAATCACAATATGTGTCGATTTTTTAAAAATTCATATTCAATGAAAACTTTTCTTTGATAGCAATTCCATGACTATTAAACTTCTGTTCAAAGCATACGCACTTTCCACATATAGAAGTGATGAAAAATATCTAAATTTTTAATTTTTTTTTTTTCATTACTTTTGTGGCTGCTGCTTTAAAAACTTTATATGCCAGCATTTGGTTTCATGTGTCGCCGCTGTATATTATAGGGAGAGAGAAAAAGGGAAAACGATTAAAAAAGTATCAAAGGAATACTCAAAATCGTCGTTTAAATATAGTAAAAAAACACATTTCCACAATCGAAAAGTAGTGAATCTTTCGTGGCATACGATGGAAATGGCC
Source organism: Sarcophaga carnaria (assembly GCA_958299815.1). NCBI lineage: Eukaryota > Metazoa > Arthropoda > Insecta > Diptera > Sarcophagidae > Sarcophaga > Sarcophaga carnaria. The sequence continues at coordinate 19,700,992 of OY283153.1, read as the reverse complement.
ATTTTTTTTTCATGTGTGCTTTTAATCTTTAACACATGATTTTCAATATAATGATGTTCCTTTTATAGTTTATTTTTGTTGGTGCTTTCTTTTTTTTTTAATTGTTGTTGTGATATATGTGGCTGTGATGTTTCGTCTGTCTGCAATTTTCAGTCTGCCTGTCATTATTAATTTTGCGAAACGACGACGGCGGCGGTAAGATGTTGTTTTTCAATTTTACTGAAAAAAAAGAAATTATTTTGAAGAGGAAATGTTTTTGTTCTTAATTTATTTATTTCTTCCATTTTTTTATAAATATAATTTTCTTAATTTAATTTTCGCGCTGTCCGGCTTTTCCCTTTCTGTTTTATTTTCATGAAAACTAATTGAAAATGTTGATACTAAAAAGGAAGCTAAGATCATGTAACTTAGTTGCACTAGCCAAGTTTGGTTGATGAAACTTCAGAATTAAAAAAAAATTAATTTTTAAGATTGGCTTACAAAATGTATCAATTACTTTATGGCATTTTGAAGGTAATTATCGTTCGCAATAGAAATCTTCACGTTCGTTAGTAAAAATAACCGGAACAATTTGATTTTTTCGCCCATAAAATTATTTTCCTTAAAAGAGTTAAGTGGAAAGAAATGGTAATTATTTGCACCTTATAACTAAGTTCTTAGAAAGTTATGTAAACAAATTTGAATGACCTAACATTGTGTAATTTGCTCTACCCTATTAGACAAAGATTGTCGCTTGTGGTTAGCACTTACTACCTTCTACTTTGTTTATATATGATTATACATGTAAGAAATTTAGCTGTAAGGGAACAGCTGCGGAAACTTGGCACGCTAAGACTGAACAATGGTCACTCAAGGACGATTTTTTACTCAGTAAGGACGAGAGTTTCCATCAGAGATGTCCTAGATTCCCCTTAAAAATTATCGAACGAAACGGGAGCTTCACTACAAATCATCTACAATCAGAGTTTCGAATGCAATAGAAAACACATTTTTTACTTACATTTTTTACACGATTTTACACGATTTTTTACTCAGTCAGGACGAGAGTTTCTATCAGAGATGTCCTAGATTCCCCTTAAAAATTATCGAACGAAACGGGAGCTTCACTTCAAATCATCTACAATCAGAGTTTCGAATGCAATAGAAAACATACATTTTTTCATCACGATGGTTTCCAAATTTGTATAAATGAACAGATTTCACGACCACTCCAAATAATCCCACTGGCCCTTAGAGAAAAGCCAGTAACATCAACAACCAACACCATTGAGAAGACAAGCAGCACTACCACATTGAGAAAAGTGATACTCAATGAACAAAGCTTTTAACCAATACACCAAAAACAATAATTTCACAGAAAGTCTCTAGGTAATCCTATTATCCTATTGCCTGCTACAGTATATCAATCACCTGTTTAGCTGGAAAAATGTGATTAATGAAACCGAAACAAAGTTTTGGTTCGAAGACATGACCTTATAACAATTCTTCAATTAAAAAACTTAACTCCGAAATAATGTTTTCCAATTTCCAGGTTTATAGAGAATCACAAATTGTCAATTTTAATTACCATAAAAAGGCTATCGTGAATGTGTTAAAGAGACGTATATTTTTAAGATTTTTGCAGGGCAATAAGACGCATTTTGTTGATTCTTTCATTTCATTTTCAAATAAATTGTTGATGAATTAACTCTATTCAAAATTTATAAACAAAATTCGTAATAAAAAAAAGGTGACAAGCGATTTAGTTTTTAAATATTACGTATAAATATTCTTTTAAATACTATATAAGTAAAAAAATATATATTTTTGTCAAGAAACATAAGATGATTAATAACAGATAGAGTTAGTCGCCGTAGTTTAGTAGGTAGTGCGTTGGCCTATTAGACGTGAGGCTAGGGTTCAAACCCCAGGAAATATGAAAAAATATTTTTTCGTCCACTTTCTCTCAACAGATTTCCGGCAAAAACTCTGAGATTAGAAGAAAATTGCTATGAAAAGTTTCTCAGAAATCTGTAGTTCGGAGTCGACTTTATACTGTAGGTCTCGCCACTAATGTATAATTTTAATGCACACAACATAAGCGATGTGAGAAGCTAGGTCTTAATCCTGACTGAAAGGAGTTAATGACCAATTATGTATGTATGTATATTGTTGAAGGCTATAGTGATTTGGCAAAATAGAACTGAAGAGTTGTAATTACAAATTATGTATGTGTATGTATGTTTAACAAAATGTGAAATATATTAATTTGGAAAAATAAAATGATACCTACTAGTATTTTTCCCAACACTGTACGATATGTACGTACATTTTTAATCGTCTTTTTATCACTAATATAAATATTTAAGATTATTAAACCTTTAGTTATACTTATACGTTGATACATATATGTACATATGTATACATATATGCATATATACTTATACTGTATGTTATTATTTTCTATACAATAGACAAACCCCTTTCGACTAATTTTAAACATACATTTTAACTCGCATTCATTTTTTTTCCTTTTAGGAAAATATAAGGAAAACTTAAAAAAAAAACTTTTCTCACCTTATGCTGCAGACATTTGTTATTATTATTCGTTTATACAATATTTTTCTTTTTTTCATTAATTCTCTCGCTCAGATTTTCGTACAAGTAAATAAATATATGTACATACATATGTACATATGTATGTATGAACATGTTTTTCAGATTTTATTTTTATAAATTTTTATTCTTTATTTTTTTTTGTTTTTGCTTTCTTTTTTTGTTTTTTTGCTAATTATACGCTATCTAACCCCATCATACCTCAGGCACATATTTCCATTCATAAAATTTAACACAAAATATCATTAAGCGCCGTCGCTTGTTGTTGCTACATACATACTTATATTTTTGTTGTATTCTTGTATACACAACAACAACAACAACAGAAATATATCTATGAGATCCCATTTGTTTACATTTTTTACTTTCCTCTACTCCGTACTCGACTCGACCATAGTCTATATTCCTATTAAAGATCTTTATCTATAAAATTGAACAGCAGCCACTGCTGCAATACGACTAGTAGTAGTCGCAAGTACAAGTATAACAACAACAACAGCAGCAACAAAACAAATTGTCAGAGAGTATTAAAATATTGAATGAATTGAGAAAAAAGAATGATAGAGAGTAAGCAAAAATTTACTATGGGGCGACCTTAAATAATTCTCTGATAAAATACTCTTTTTAATTCCTCCCCAATTTATGTGCATGGCGTTCTAGTACACCCTATGCTAAGATTTTCGAAAGTGATAAGTTTATAAGCAGATTTGTTACAAAAATCTCCATACGCGGTTGCTTTCATTTGTGCTATTCTTTGTATACATACAACATATGTAAAGTCGTCCAAACTTTGACAATTGATGATGGCCTTCTTTTTGAAGCTACATCTGTCAAATTAGTTGTCATTTATTCAGTCTGTTTTATCAAACTACCATGGACAATACGGTGTGTTCGCTAAATGAGCTCTGGAGCAGTTGACAACTGACCATAAACAACATCGAAAAATCATCTTCAGGGATTAGTCCCATTTCTAAATAAATGGATACATGAAGCAGCAATATTGTCAACTTTTCGACGATACCAATCCACAAGAGATCCAGCAGCGTCCAATGTTTTTTGAGAATATTGTGCTTGCCGCATCATCGGTCCATATTTCTTTAAGAACGTCTTTGGCCAGGCTATGTTAACCGCAAGTACTATAGGTCGATGGTTACCAATTAGATTGGCTTAAATTAGATGATCTGGATACCAACGACATGTGGTTTTAACATGTGTGGCGCTACGTACCTGATATAAACTGACCACCAAGGTCGCGCAATTTGAACTCGTTAGGTTTGCTCAAGCCGCAGGTGTGTGCAGAGAAGCTACAAACCACAACGCTTCTGAAGGCTAACATAACGCATGATATCTGACAAATTCAGTCATTTCGGATGCGCTCCATTTAGAGAAAGCGTGGTAGACATTTGGACGATGTTATATTCAACACATAAAGCGATCAGTAGGTCTTTCGAATTAATAAAATATTACAATGATATCTCTCACACACACACTATGTTTTTTAATTAATAATACGCCGCTCCCTGCCACTACCGAACATTAGGGTACGTTTCACCTCATTTGAACTTGCCTAATTAGAAAAGAAAAAAAGAAAAGTAAGGATAAGAAGCGGAACTTTGTTATGAATAGATCAGTAGTGAACTCCATACCTTTTGTAAAGCGCTTTTTTAATTCTGAAATGAACTACCGATAGTAGATTTGATGTTTCCCAGGCAGTGAAAACTCTACACCTCCTTCAGTTCCATGCTATTTTGAACTTAGTACGTTAATCCTGTCTGTTAATATACTGACCGACTTTGGCTGTCATCTGTATAAGGCTACAAATTGATGACTCATCTGCTGTATTCTCTCGATTTTGCCGCAAATAACTATCTCTTGTTTCCAGTTCTGAGAAAATGGCGACTAACCCAGTTCTCATCTTCATATCTTCAATTTTTATTTTGCGGTTTTGGATCCATATGGCCCAATAGCGCTTTATATAGTCGATATAAACGTTTAAAAATTTCAATCTCTTTTGTTTTGTTTGTATAATTCTATTCTATATGTTTTGTGGGCCATGCATGATCGTATGTACGCTGGTTGGGCTGAAAACAATTTGAGTAGACTTTTGAACGTGTAGCGAATGAGTACGCGCGCAAAGTGATCGCGCTAAACGTTGTTTAAGAAAACACAATAAAAAAAACTGTTTCATATTAAATGAAATTACTGAATAACAATAACAAGAAAGAAAACAAAAACAACAACAGAAAAAAAAGAAAATAATACTGGATATTATAATATTCCTTTTTCTAGTCGTCACAACCAAAAAAAAAAATTAAAACAAAAAAACAATAACAATAACAAAAAACATCAATATTTATTAGTGTTTATTTATATTCGCGTGTGGAAATTGAATTAAATTAAATATTCTTAACGTGCTCTCTCTAACTTTATTCGATTCAATTACAAATACAACAACCATAATACAACAATAATAATAAAATAATAATAATAGTAATAACAATAATAACAATACATATACTATATACAATTTTGATGCATGTGTATACGTAACAACAATGTATGTATGCAGTATGATATGAATTTGAAATTCAAAATACTACAGCAAGCAATTAATTCGCTCTCAATTTGTCCGTCGTCTTTGTATGCAAATAAGAAAACAACAACGCAACAGACAAATTAACAGACATAACAGACAGCAAAATATCTGTTGAGTATTTCCATAAACGATTCTCTTTTTAATTTCATATTTTCAAAATTTCAAAAATTAAAACGTTCTGTCCTATTCTGTCCTATGTGCCTATATGCCTCGGTCGGTGTGTTGTTTATATTTTCGTGATGTTGTCATTGTTTGCATTCAAATGTGACGTTTATAGTTGGGATATTTTATGTTTTTTTTTTCATTTTTATTCTGCAACACCATCACATCATGTTAATCATCACTGCCATCACCATTATGATTGCCAGACAAACATGACAATCAAACTGTAGTAGAGAATTCATACACTAACTGCACTGCAACAAATATTTTTTAAGTACCCTACGGCCAAAATTCTTCCTCTGCTTTTCTTATTGGTTTTTATCATTATTAATGCATACGTTATTACCACTTTAAGTGGTGTTAGCTGTTCAAAAAGTATGGCAAGTGTTTCTGTAACGAACTTTTCTCTTCCCAAATGTTATTAGAAAGGATGACAGACCATCCCTGAAGGGCAAGTCCTACTTAGAATCAAATATTTCCTATTGGAAAACAAATCAACTCGATTTCAAAGAAATTCTTGCTATTGCGGTAATCTTTCTGTTCTGGAGAGTTCATTCAAAGATGACAGAAAATAAGAAATTAAGAACACATGCCACCCACAGCTCCTGTCGAAGTCACTTGAGAGAATGCCAAGTTTATGGGCATGCCTTCCACTAAGGCAGTGCGCTTTAAAAACAGTCTATTTCTTATCCAGATTAGTTCAACATAATGTAGCAATACTTCAAATTCCTGTAAAACGAACGGAGAATACCTAGCTCAACTGAGGCAATCGGATCGGCTGTGACCTGTAACATGTCGGAGATTATCAGATGCGTACCGGCCCTGGCTAATTCATTCAAAATTTCCTGGGACATCCTCGGACGGACATCAAAGTGTTGTTCGCTAGAGGCTTAATCGCCGCCTCATTGTCCGAGTAAATTAAGATGTTTTCAAGGATTTCGCACACTTTTAAACTTGCCATGCCATTAGGTTAGAGGACGTGTACTTGTCAATTAAGACAAGTACAGTACCCAGAGGTCGAATTGAAACCCATTGTACAACGTTCTAGTTTCTCACACCACTTATGTTGTGTGTGTTAATTTTTAGACATGAGTGGTAGGACCTACAGTTTAAAGTCGACTCCGAACGACAGATTTTTTTGAGAAACTTTTTCATGGCAATTTTATTTACTCAGAGTTTTTGCCAGAAATCTGCTGAGAGGAAGTCGCAGAAGAAATACTTTTTGTATTTTGTCTTGATGTCTGGCCTGGGGATCGAACCCTGGCTTTACGTCTAATAAGCCAACACACTACCTACTAGACTACGGCGACTTCAGAAGTCGCAATGTGATTGGCACAATGAAATTTTAAAATAATGCGAAGTCGTGGCTACTACATGGCTGAAAGCCTCTTCAGAATGTTATTAAGCCAAACATCCTATGTTGCTCAATAGCTGTACTAGAATATAATACTGAGTTAATCCTTGTCTTAAAGACCTTAAGAAGAAATAACTGACGTCTATCTGGATAACATACATACATCTAATCCTCGAAACGATACTAGAATTTTACGTCATTCCGCCGGGTTATAAAAATTTTACGGTACAGGAAAGTAAGGACACAATATTTAATATTGCCTTCAGTCTCGATCACTCCTGCCATCAATGGTTCCCTCTTTCTCTCTCTCTCTCTCTTTATGTAATATTGAAAGGAAAATAGATCTGTTTGAGTCCGGATAGACATTGTCAACAACTGTGTTGTCTGAATGGCTGCCACAAGCATCTATTGTGTTTGATCAGGATAGCCAGGGCAAATGTATTGATAATTATACGGCTGAAACTCCGCAAGCTTTGTGAGGAAAATGTTCTCAGATAACAGAAGTTTGTAAAAATCGGTTTATTTGGTATTAAAGAAAGCAGAGTTTCTATAAAAGAATAAAGTAGATTTGTAGTCGAAAGCGGAAAATAATATCGCTTCCTTCAGTTCAGATTTAATTCCGGGCGAAAAAATTGCCTTTAAAAATTGAAGGAAGGAAACTGCAGTTGGCACAATGAACAATGGTTTGCAATCAGTTGAATAATTCTTTCTGGAAACACATAGGGAAGAACTCTGCTCCAGCTGAATAGGCGGTGCTTTTTGTATTCATATGAACTTCTGTGTTGAAAGGACTTAATTGAAGTCATGATTGGTGATTAGCAGAGTAGCTAATGATATTAATGCTTTGATTTTGAAAGTTCTATGCCGGTTCGAAGAAACCTTTAATTGAATCAGAGAAGGCTAGATAACTCATTAATTTCTACGCACTATGTGGGTATCACAGTGGGACCATTAGGTCTTAGGAATGATGCATAAATTATGCATATACGATCTGAATGGAATCATTCTGACTACATAAAATAGTAAAGCCTTTAAATTCATAATAGATTTCTTTTTATTACATCTTAGATCATATCCGCTGTATATATCTTTTGTAATCGTTAAAGAAATATGATTAATATTTCAATATTTTAATTCTTATTTTTTTATATAGTTTTACGTAGAGTACAATGTTAGTTGGCCAATTTTCGCCCACAAGTAATTCTTATGGTATTGCTTTTTTTACAAGGATATGTATGTATGTGTGCATATGTATATGTATGTATGTACGTATGTATTTAATATTAAAAACGTCATGTGCACATGAGGTTCCTCTGACGTTTTTCTTGAGAATTATGGCATTATTTTTGTTTTAATTTGATATTCATACAGTCGATCGTCTATGTTTTTCCAACTTTTTTTTCGTATTTTTTTCTTGCTGATAGTATTTGTGCGCCCCAAAAAAAAACACATGCACTCACTACCCTATAGTATACGTACATATGTGTTACACTTTTCCGGCATAATTTTTTTTTTTTTTTTTTTTTTTTTTTTTTTTTTTTTTTTTAACAAAACAAACAAAACTAGAGAATAATGAATAAAGAATTCTATTTCAAAATATTAAAAATAAAATATTGCTTATATTGTTTTTGGTTTTGATAGTATTTCTCGTAAATACAACGCCCTCAAAACAGTTGTATCTTCTGTCTTCAAGCCCCAAATCAACTCCACTCTCTCATGCAAGATAAACAAACACAATAGTGTTGTTGGGCCATCTACGAAATAGCTTTGGACAGCAACAACAAGAATTTTTTTGTTGTTTTTAAATAAAAACAATTCATTCAACCATAATTTCAATGTTGCAATTCAGCAAAATTACATTTTCTTATGGTTTTTCTGTATTTTTTGTTGGTTGTTGTCGTTTTTGTTTCTTTTTTTTCTAAAAACCTTGAATAAAATTTTGGCTTTTTTGTTTGTAATTCTTTAAAACAATAACACACACACATCAAATTTGAATAAAATAATTTAATTTTTATATTAACTTTGTAAAAAAGCTAAGGAATAATTAATTTAAATAATGTTTTGTGGCTATGAATTTTATATTTTTGTTTACATTTCAATATTTTGATTTGATTGTGTTTGTAAAACAAGTTTAATTTCGAAAACGTCTTTAAATTTTTCGAATATTCAATTAATTCACTCACTCACTCCTTCACTTGTTTCTTATAAAAAAACTTTTGATTTAAATTTTTTTGTTTTGTTTTATTATTTATTTTTAAAATAATTTTGCTCTTTGCATATTTAATATTTATTAATAAATTAAAATTCTAATTTATTTTAATATTAATCTTCTGTTGTTTGTATTATTGGTCACAGCGTTATCGTAGTTGTTTGACTGACATTTAAAGAAATATGGTTTTGATTATACCCTACAACTGTAAGATAGTTTGAAAAACGCACACTGTTAGAGTGCTAATATTACTTACTTAACTGGCCATTACAACCCCATAGTTAGGGTTACAATCTAGCTTCTCACACCACCCATGTTGTAGGTGTTAATTTTATCCATGACTGGTACGATCTGCAGTTTAACGTCGACCCCGAATGACATATTTGAGAAACTTGCGAAAGATTCGGCAAAGGTCTGGATTCTCAAACCTTTGGAGTTTATATACCTGTTTCAGTTAATACGAACCTATGAATAGCCTTAATATTTCTATTTTCCAAAAATATTAGCTATTAGGTACACGTCAATATGTGTCTAAATATACAGACATTAAAATGCCATAATTTTCTTTGCTTCCCAACAATATTTAAATGTTTATCATGAAAAGAAACGTTTAAGATTAAATATTTTTAATTATTTATGATATTTTGTCCATTTGTTTATTTTGTTTCAACATTTTATTTCAAACATTGTAGCAATTTTTTATTTTAATTTTATTTACTTTTTTTTAATATGCATTCCATTGCAATAAGTTCACAGAGATGTTACTTTTTAAAATATGTATGAACACATGACACACACAGAACACAGTTTTCCTTAAATCACGACGATTTTAATTAGTTTTTAAATATTTTTTTAGAACAGACTGCATTCGACCAAACAAAGTCTTGCAATATAATTTCAATACTACATATTTCGCTATACTTCGACAGTTTTCAATATACGTTACTACATAAAGTTGTAATGTCTGTTAGGTCAGTGGGTACACTCGGTGGTCCATTGTGGTGCCGAATGTAAATAATGTCTGTTACATTTAAAACATTTTCAGGAGTCACAAAGGCAGCTCTTCTATCACTATTCCTCTTTAGCATTTTTATAATGAAACTCGAGGAGGTGTTTGACATTCTCTAGGATCTAAGAGCCGACGATAAGTGCAAATTAACTCACAGACTATCACACAACGAGTTATACTACCTTATTGAACAATTCACAGCACAGTTGGTATCAGAATAAACTCCTTAAAAAGCCAGGAGAATTGGATAAATCAAACATTATATCGACGCCTCCGTTCTATAACATTCTAAGTCAAAAAAGTGTGTTTTGAGTTATGAGCTCTCAAAGTTTTCACGCGATATACGACTATATGTGTATTCTAAGTAGATTTTTCCTTACAACTTCGGAACGGATCGGCGTATCTTAACCAAATTTTGACAGTATTTAAGTTAGAGAACGTAGAATTTAAAAATGCAAGAACATTAAGAGTGTACTTAGAACGTTATAGAATAGAGGCATCGATATTGTCTTAAACTAGACCTAGACTAACTTTTTGAAGAATTCACAAAAAAGTTGTGGACGGCCTAAAATCCAAGGAGATGCATGATGTAATTGATGCTCCAGCCCGTATTCCCGCTTTCGTTTTACACTAGCCTGAGGACATCCTAATCCTAATGTTTTCTCTTATCAGGGCAGCAGTGGTCAGGCCTGCCTTTAGATGGATAATTTGGAAGCCCCTTTACTCTATAACTAGCTATGCTGTATAATCTAGCTCTTAATCTTATGTTTGAGAAATAATTTTCTCTTTTATTATACGATTTGTAATTAATCATGCCATTTCAGTTTGTTAAAAATGTAACGTTTTTTTCCTAATTATGGTTCCTAAATAATTGCAATTAATCTTAAACGAAGCAGTAATAGACAAGTGTAATACAATTTAAACCATAATAACAAATGTTTCACTATTTTATGTATTTTAAAAAGCTTTTAATTAAATTTAATTGTCCGCTAGTACGTCTCTTAACCAAGTGTTAAACTAAAGCAAATACTATTTTAGTGGTATAAATGAAACAAAAATAATTGCATTTCTGTGACAATTTCTTAAAGCCTTATTCGCAAATCTGTAAATCTAACCCTGAACTCCATTCACTCACATTAAAGCTTTTAATGGTTTTGTGCAAATACTACATACAAACATATTCATTCATAAATATTTCAATAAATTAAATATTTTCTAAAGCAAACAATTAGAAAATAAATGTTTTTAATTTGTTTGAAACAAAATGTAGAAAATGTTTCAAATACAACAGCGATTCTGATGAATACAAATTTATGCTCCTCACGTACATATGTATAATACAACTATTTAAAGTCTTTCCAATGACTACGTTTTAGTAAAGCCTTAGGCTTATTCTTAATCTTCTTAATAATTACCAAATTAAGTTCTTTCGTCGTAGACTTCGTACATTATATACATAATTGGTCATTATAACCCTTCAGTCACGATTAAAAAACTATTCAAGAAAAGTAGAGGAGATATTTTATTGAACAGTCTTGTATTCCTTAAGGGAAGATGAAAAATTGTAAACAAAACTTGCACACAAGATAGAAGATCTGAGATTTATATTCTATAATTATGTCATATCAACTGCAATCGGTATCGAAGGTACTCAGTCTCATTTAGAGTTTCACTCCCTAACCTAACCCTTAAGTGGTAAAACAAAAATCATCGATAAAGTACGCCGAAATTTACGTAAGAGATTTAAAAAGAATCAAAACAACCGAGTTTCTCGGAAAAACCGAGCACAATGTAAAGATTCTTTCCGATATTATAACACACGCAGATCAGTAACTTAGCGATAACAGCTTGAGAGTTAATTATCAATAAAAACATTTAAATTTCTGAAACACATAAATAATCCTGATATAAAAAATTAACTTCGTAAACAGAATGATTTCGAATCTCTGTTTTCTTGGAATGTAAAAAATAAATATTTTTTCTCAGTATATCAGCCCTTTATAAGTCTTGAGTCCTTAATTCCCTGTAAGCATCATTTACCTGCAAAGGGATGCAGTATATACTTGACTTTGAATAATTTATATGGGCAAGTGCAAAATTTTACCTAAGTTCGTATACATATCCAAGAAATTCTCCACGCTTAAGGTATAAAAGGATGTTGCGTGTTGAAACTCTGTAGTATCAAAAAGTTTGTGTAACAGTGGACAATCTGTTCTTTGATAAAACGCATTAACCTGTGTAATATTTTTCGTAATGTCTGTAAAAAATCGAACTAAATTTGTCATTTCTAGTTTGATTTTTACACCACCATATGAGTAAGTACAGAGAAACAATCAAATTTTACCACGAACAATTTTTTTTAAATTTTATTTAATACCACGACTCAATAGTCAGAAAAGATCTGACTAATTTGCGATTTCCTGCTTTAAAGTGAAACTAATTTCAGTGTAATTGTGCTGCATCAAGTGAAACTAATGAAAATCGGATAGCGCAAGGTCTAGCCTACAAGACGAGTGAGCAGAACTTGTCAACTAAAATGTTTTAAATACTTCTGAAATGTTTTAACATCATGTTGCAGAGCGATTTAAAATAAATTTGATGTCTTGTGGCATATTTTGGGAGCTATAAACGGACTAATTGTGGAACTCGTTGGGCACTATATTAAGAAACCACCAAATACAGAGCATTACTTGGCACAGTAGATGTTCAGGGTTGACATTAATTAGACATGTTGGCCCTGGTTCCATTACTTGTATAAGTAACTTATTTGTTACAAAAAGTACTTTTTTTTTGCGTGTTCAAGCAGCATTTCCTACATGCAAGTAACATACCTTCAAGGTCTCCTGGTTTTAGGTTAGGTTAGAGGACGTGTACTTGTCAATTAAGCCAAGTACAGTGCCCGGAGGTCGAATTGAGCCATTGTACAACGTCCTAGTTTCACACACCACTAATGTTGTGTGTGTTAATTTTATACATAAGTGGTGGGACCTACAGTTTAAAGTCGACTCCGAACGACAAATTTTTAAGAAACTTTCTCATGACAATTTTATTTACTCTCAAAGTTTTTGCCAGAAATCTGCTGAGAAGAAATCGCCGAAGAAATACTTTTTGTATTTTGTCTTGATGTCTGGCCTGGGGCTCGAACCCTGGCTTTACGTCTAATAAGCCAATACACTTCCTACTAGACTACGGCGAGTCCTGGTTTTAACTCCACATAAATTTTCTTGCTTTTTGATGTATTTTAGTGGCTTCCAATGATTTCGAAAGTTCTTCTTAAGTTTAACAATAATCCTCACAGAGTAATGTCTCATTATCTTTGTCTTTGGCTGACTACAGCGGTTTTTGTTTTTCTCTTAAAATTGAAAACAATTCAGGATAAACTTCTATGAATAAACGAAGGGCTTCAGCTGACTCTTTGTTTAAAGTTAAAAAGAATCAAAAATCCTTCTTGATGAATGCAAAAATAAGGAAAAAGACTGACGTTTGCCCTCCAAAATGCGTCCCATATATTAGTATATAACTGTTGTGATGTACTGAACATGAACATTGTGAGTGGTAGGGGTATATAAAATGGTTAAATTACTTAAGTAACTACGTTGTATGTATGTACACTGTACATTCATATATTTGTTTAAATTCAGTTGTCGTAATTGAATTGATGAATGAGTAGAAGCAATACATTCCAATGAATGTTAACGAAAAAACAGAAAAACAAAAACAATTTGAAATATGCAGTGAAGCAAGGGATTGTAATTTTTTTTTTTCATTTCTCAAGTGGTTAAAATAGGTTTTTTTCAGAAGCATTCAATACAACTTAATTTGTAAATGGTGTTTAACAAAGTCAGTACTTGGTAATATGCCAAGAATACCTTGTCAACTCCCAACGAGAATTTTTCTGAAGTAAATTCTTTCCCTTAGAAACAAATTGTAGAAACAATGTGATCGATTTTTTAATTAATTGGTTTTTTTTTAATCATTAAAGGGTGATAATTATCCATCCATAACTAGGCGATTTCATCGGGGCCAACAAGTTGTTTACATTTGCAACAAACGTACAATATTTCACGGAAGCATATGATAAATATTTAACTTTTTTAAATTATTGTTTATTTATTTTAAATCATAAGTAATAGAATATCTTCTATCTGCATTCTTTAACAAGAAAACAACCTGCATTCACCAGAGCTTTATAGATATTACGCACTAGCACTGCTGTTGTTAGTTTTGACGAGACAACCAACCTCACTGCTAAAGCAAGTGTGACATAAAAAATCAAAAAAAAAAGAATGAAAATGATTAATGCAAAGAATATCTATGTTATCTTATCTTTTAACATATTTTTTTTAGAAAAAACTGTCAAATTAACGTTTGATTAAGATAAAATTCTTAAGTTGTTGTTATTTAAAAGAAAAATAAAAATATTTTTGCTTTCATTTCAGATTATTACAAACAACGCAGCAAAACAGCAGCAAAACAGTAAAACCAGCTCATACACCATCAGCTGGCAGTCATCATAAGACCATCAGTCTACATAATACGCCAGTAAAATACAGAAAAGAACGTTTGCCTGCAAGTGCACCAATTGTAAAATCAAAAATTGGCAGCCAATCACCGCAAAACGCAAAAGTAGAACATGCCAATACAGCCCCTATATTAAGGGCCACCTATGAATTGGAATCTTCCAAAGCTCTAGAGGAGCTCTTAAAGAAACGTGAAGAAGATCTACGTAAACGGCGAGAACATGTTGAACATCTAATGCAATGGCATCAACGTCTCGATGAGGAGGAAGCTGAGGTCTTGAATCTAGAACGTCAACTCTTAAATTACAATAATGTGCCACATATGGTGGAACAGCAGCAACAAAAGCAGCATTCAATATTGCCACCAACTACTACTACAATTTGTACGGAACAGTTGACACCAACTGGCCAACAGACTAGCCAAACTGCTCAGCCTCAAACTATACCTGAAAGAAAGCCGTCTACTAGAACACCAGAAAAGAAACGCGCCTCTCGTGCGCGTAAAATGGAAAAACGACTTAAGGAGATTGATAAAAGTCTTAGAGAACTATCCCACATCTCGGCCTCCAGCACAACTACCTCTGGTGTTATGGGCCAAACCAACAATGACAACGACGATACAATTTCAAGCAATAACTCCGAGGAAGTAGATTTTGTAAGGACAACTGGCATGAAATTAAATAAACTTTGGAAACGTTTAACATCGCAACAAATAGAGAAATTCGAACCGAATCGTCGTTATAAACTTTGCAAAACCGATTTAGAACGTCTATATGAGGAAGCCAAAATGGCGGTTCTAAAAGATTTCACCGAAAATGAGGAGCGTATTGCCCAAGAGCTTTTGGAAAAGAGTACCTCAAATTTAAGCTCAAGTAATAGTCCAGTTGCAGTCACTTTGCAAAATGGCATTGAGCCGAAAGCGATTGAAATCCCAGTATTAAATTTGAATTTTAGTTCTGGCCACTCGGAACCCGAAGAGGAGTCCACAAATAATTCCAATACAAACACAAACAAACAGGGCATCTATAGTCCCAGTGTGGCTGAAGAACATTTTAAAGCACAAGAACTTTTAAATTCAAGCAATTCGTCGGAATCATCAGCGGAGCAACAGGCAGCCATAGCTAATAGGATAATACAAAACAAACGTCTAGAAAATAATGTACAAATGTTCTTGGCTTTAAGCCAACGTCTAAACAACACCAGTCATTTACAGAAAAGACATGGTACAGCAGTAGGAGGAGGACTGCAGCGTAGTTTAAGTGATACCGAAATTTCCGAAATACCAAATTTTAAGACCGATAAACACACACACACTAGTCAAATGACTATAGGAACTATATCTAGTCAATCAAATTCAAGTATAGCCACACAAACACATCAACGATCAAAATCTTCCATTGTGGAAATGGCAAACATTCCTTTAATGCAAACGCTAACGCAAACACAAACACAAATATCCGATCACACAGACTTAAGGCATAGACAACAAAGTCAAACATCTAAAAGTATGATAAAAGTTCAAAAAAATGAAACATTAAAAGACTTAAAGCAAGTTAATGAGCTTTCAGCTACTATCCATCTACCCACCAGGAGCTCTGTCATACAATCCGTAGGCCTGGTGGCACCACCAGCCAAATCTCAACAAACTTCAGCTGAAGTCTCTACAATAAGCGAAGATCCGAAATCATCTACGTTAACAGTTAGCAAAGAAATGTTAACATATTCGGGACAAGTGTCCAGCAAACCGGAAGAACTAACAGCGGCTGTAACACAACTATCGCATATGAACGCTTTACCCTCATATGACTCAGTAACACAGGGCCAATTGAAAACCAACAAAAGCAGTGAGGACTTACCGCAAACAAACTCAAATGATGAGTCCAACTTAAGTACAGATGCCTCATCGTATTCCTTAAATTTTGAAAACATTACCACAGATAAACATTCCTCTCCTGGAACCTCAACAAATCACGATTCGCTACAAAATAGAACCATTACCTCCATAACATATACGAAAGAGAACAGCAAAGCAGAGTCATCTTCAGGTACTCCTTTAGATGCTAAAACGTTTGCATCGACCACACTCAATTCCACAAAATCGAAAACGTTTACAAAAGGCAACTCACAATCTGAGCTAGAAGATCGTATTTTAGATACTTATGAGGCAGATTTCGAATTAGACATAAGTAATGCCACTCATATTGAGGATATAACCATACCCACATTTGAGACGACCTCTGAAACATCAATGGATGAAGAAGACAAAGAAGTATCTTCCCGATCTGCAAGTAATGAAAGTAATGAAGACAATCTAAGTGGTAAAGAAGTTCTCGATAAAATTCCCAAAGCAGATGAAATAAAAAT
Source organism: Sarcophaga carnaria (assembly GCA_958299815.1). Classification (NCBI taxonomy): domain Eukaryota; kingdom Metazoa; phylum Arthropoda; class Insecta; order Diptera; family Sarcophagidae; genus Sarcophaga; species Sarcophaga carnaria. Next base: position 19,684,183 of record OY283153.1, on the reverse strand, counting down.
AAACGAAAAACCTTCAACAGCCATTACAAAACCTTATTCTAAACCTAGTCCTGATAGAGAGCTATTACCACCGCCGCCACCATTACCGCCACCACCACCACCACCTACTGCAATGACTTCATTAGCATCTACAACGCCAGCCACAACTGTGAATAGCCAGAATGCTACTGCTAGCAACAATCTCATGCCTGATATTATAAATGAATTAGAATTAAGACGCCATCAACTTATATTAGACAATGAGGTTAGCATTTGCATTTGATTTATTTGCCTTGCCTTGCCTTGCATTATCAATTCAATTTTCTTTTATCTTCTTTATTTTCTTTGCAGCATTTAAAACAGTATGAACATGTTACAGCTGTACCTTATATGTACGTTAGAGAAATACCCAATAAGCCACCACCACCATATGTGCCACCTGCCCATGGCAGTCCTATGACCACCATATTTCCTTCTGAAGATCGTATTAAGGATATAACCTTTAGAAGAACCCATGAGTTATACTGTGAATTTTTAAAGACTGGTAAGTAAAAATTTCAAATTTTTAAATTAAATTTAATACAAAAAATTGTTGACTGTTTCATTTGATTCCATTTACAGATTATTGTAATGAAAAAGGCGATAAGTTGCCCTCTGTTATGGAAGAACAAATCACCAACATATACGAACGCATTATCTTAGACATTTGCCGAGAATATCTGGAAGATCATGAAGAAATACTGCGCGATGGTGATCCTACAAATTTTCACAGTCAGTTGGCATTTTTCAATCCACCCAACCGTTTACGTTGCATACAAGATGCCATTTATAAAGAGGTACGTTCTTGTCTAGCCATGGATAAGACACAGCCGAAACGGACACAAATCTATTCGGTGTATGGCCAAAGAGCCAAACAAGATCACATAGGCAAGATAATCATACAAGAAATGTATGATGAAGATGATCGCTGGTGTAACTTTTATCGTGAAGAATCCGAAGTATTCCATTTAATGGTTGAGGAGATGATAAATAAAAATATAATATCCATAACCAAAGAAGTCTTATTGGAAGAAGGCGGCACCATAGACGAGGAGGAGGTCCAAGAAACCATAACGGATGACAATGAAGCAAATCATAAACATGAAGAAAATCTAGAAGAAAATGAATTACAGCAGCAGCAGCAACAAGCAAACAAAACACAGTCGTCGTCGTCCGTATTGGCGGAGACGCTAAATGAAGATGAAGACGAAGATGACGAAGCAGAAGATCAAACATATTGCATTAATGAAGCGAAACAAGATTATACAGTATTAAATAAAACAGCAACAACAACAACAACGACAACTAAAGCTAATCAAACAGAAAGTGTTGATTTAGCGAATAACTCTTCCACTGCAAATGCTCTACAAACTTGTACATAATTTTTGTTGTTTTTTTTTCTTGTTATTTTTAAAATACAAAGAAAACTATTTATTAAGTTTGATTTTAATTTCTTAAAAAAGAAAAAAATTATGTCCATTGGAAAGCTGTAGAGCAGAGCGTCTCGATTGTCAATTAGAACACAAAATTTTTGTTTTTGTTACACTTATTATTTCGTAAATAAGATTTGACATCCTGTCCACACACACACACACACAGTAATTTTTCTTGCGTCAATTTAAAACATCCGAAGACATTGTTTTCCTTTGTCGCAATAAAAATCGCCGTGGGTGGTGTTACTTGTGTCAAGATTATGTCTTTGAATTCTTAATGATGTCCTTATTGTTTGGATTTTCTTTTAATAATTTTAAAACTTGTACTTATTTTAATTTTGGTTTTTTTATTATTTAAATATATACTATTTTAGATTACCTACATATATACAATTGCTTGTCCGTACTTATAAGTTCTTCTTGATTTATTGTATACCTACCTACCTACATAAATTTATAAAATTGCTTATTACGACAATTTTATATGACTTCGTACAAATATTTTTTAATGAATTTTTCAAATGCTTAGTTTACTTTGGAGCGTCTATAGTTAAGATAAGTTAGTTTCTTTTTTAGTCCTTTTGTTTTGATGTAAGCCTGAGTATGAGTATGTATTTTAAGTTAAAACTTTTAATTTTTTTTTCTTTTACGATACAAATTGAAGTACTCATTTATTTTTATTATAGATTAAAAATAATAATAAAAAAGAAGATGAAATTTTATATTTTTAAATGAAGTTGTTTAAATTAACTGAAACCCAAAACCAATATCACTTCCATGCTGAAACTACAGCAGTGTTAAACACGTAACATGGTCCACATTAGCATTTCACTCCTATAGACCCTTCAGCGCATCAGATCCGTATGGGATATTGCCTGTAATATTACTGTATGTTACTAGAGGAGCTATAATGCTCTTATTGGATGTTTTTAAAGCTTGTTTGGAGGAAAGACCAAGGCAGATAGGACATGTACATCCAGACGTTGACTGATCTTGACATCCACGGTTTCTTAGTTGAATAGATAGTTATCTTGGTGAACGCCAAGATTGTCAGCTCGGAACTATGCGGAACTTGCTTGAAATCGGGGTGTTTGTTATAATTCTAAGGGGAACAGCAGCCTTGGACTCTAAGGTTTACCAAGAGGATAACGTAATTACTATGGAAGAGCGTCTGGAAAGTATCCTAACATCAATCCCACTTAATACCTCTAAAAAATGTATGCATAGCAGCCTCGAACTAAGGTTTTCTGGAGGAGCTATGAGCCTTGTTATCTTTCTGAATAGGAAACTTTCCTCGAAAGAGAACACCTTAGAAAGAATGAACTCAATGCTTGTTATGCAGTAAGAACGATATTCGATCAACAGCAATGAAATGCATCGAAGCTGGTCTAGGAACAATTTACGCTGTGTGATAAGGCCATCAGAAGACTTGTGGCCAAGTACAGGGTGATACTGCGATGGGATCCGTGCATTTTGGCATATGGATAGGGAATCTACCCTGTTGTGGTTGAACCTGAACCTGTATTGAACATTCTGTGTCCCTGGAGGCGAGAACCCAGAAATGGCAGAGGTTTTTTCAATGACTTCTTCACCTCTGTTGTTATTCCTTAACTCAGTTTTTTCTCTTTTCTTTTAATTTTTCTATCCATTAATCCTTCTTTTGGACTCTTCCCTCCAAACTAACCCAACCTACGCCAGTACCCAATATACTAATACCTAATAAACACTCATTCCTAAAAACTCCTATCAAACACTCTGGCAACATCATTGTCGTATCAACAATTGTATAGCATGCGAATGGCAAATAAAAACAATATGGCGTGCGAGAGAAATAAAGAATGAAAACAGACAAATGTTCATATTCTTCTAGCAAGACATTAATAAGGATTCTTAAAAAATTCAACAATTTTGATGGAATAAATTTTATTTGATTTATTTAAACAAAAACTAGCAAGTGATGAAAATTGAAAAACCTTTCTTAAGTACAATGCAAAAACAAGAAGTTGTACAACAACCGCGACAAAGTCGTAAAAATACTATTTGGACAAAAGAGAAAATAAATCAATTGATTGAATTGTATGAGAAGAATGAATGCCTATGGAATCATTGGCATGAATCGTACAAAAGCAGGGAAAAACGTAAACGGGCTATAAACGAAATATGTACGGCTTTACGTGTTTCGAAATTTGAATTTGGCAAAAAGGTGCACAATCTACGGAATCAATTCAATACGGAAATGAAAAAGTTGGAACACCGTGTAGAAGAGGCCGGAATTAGTTTAGATGAGGCCGCAAACTCTGAATTGCGTAGCAAGTGGACCCATTTTGAATCCTTAAAGTTTTTGCGTAACATAATAGAACCAAGACCGGGAATATATCAAACAAATTACCAGGCACCAAAGGTATTCCGAAGTCTTTTTTACAATATACTTTTAAGGTTTTAGCATGGTTAGATCGCATTCAGGGCAACCATATACCGAAGATAGTTCCATTATGGCCCTCTAAAAATCTCTAGTTTATACCTATCAAATAAACCATTAAATTGGGACAACACTATGCCCATCTTACGAATGTACTTTTAGAAATCTTTAACATGTTCTTTAATTGACTTGAAGCCTACCCTGCAGTACTATATCAAAATACAAATCTCATATTAAATTTATTTTCAGAAGTTGCGTTTAAAATTCGATTTTAATAACACTGAAGAAGATATAAATATCTCGTCTGCTGTATTGGATAACAATAGCAGTGGCAGTGTCAATGCAACTAATCCAGAAGACTTAAGTCATTTTCAATATAACGACGACAATTGCTCTGAAGAAGTTGTAACAGATGACTACCAATCATTTGAAAATGCTGTGGTCGAAGTTACTCCACCAACAACAACACGTGATGAAGTTTATGATCAAAAATATCAACCACCACAAACTGCAAATCATGATCACCACCCTTCCACTGTAGTAGCCACACGTAGTTTTACAAATAATTCGAAAAAACAAAAGCCATCATCAGCAAATTCATCATCATCTTTACCAACTGAGATTATAAGTATTAATGATGAAGCCTCTATTGTAGAATTGAACACAAGCAATTTGACAGTGATGCCAAGCAGCCACTCCCTTATAACGACAACAGCTTCGTCATCATGCTCATCTTCATCAATCGCAACACCCGTAATAGCTTCTGTAACATCCTCAAATTCGTCGAACAGACCATCAAATGTTTTACACGATCAGTGGGACGCTTTTGGTGAGTTGGTGGCAAATGAATTTCGTAATTTGAATTCAGAACTCTCACGCAAACGTTTGAAGCGAAAAATAATGCAGGCCATGCTAGAGATAGGCGAAGAGGATGATAGTTTAACAGCTAATCGTACGAGGATTAATTAAGATATTTTTAAAAATGTTTTAAGAATTACGTACCTATAAATTAAGAATGTTATATAAAGTACATAAGTATTAATCACTATTAATTATTGTTTTTTCTTGATGTATGTCCGTTTCTAAATAATGTTTTTGCCTGTTATTAAAAAAATTTGAACTGGAATTCTCGAGGACCAAAAGTCCGATTACGGGTGACAGTTGCTGTTGTGTACCAACTTTAATGACTCCAGAGATGCTCCAAGTTGTAGGCTTAGTTGCAGGAAGTCTGCTGCCTCTATCGGTCTTGTACAGAGACCCGAAGATGTCAGACGTACCAACACCTCTGAACACTTGAATATGTGCTGCGTGTATGGCAGGTATTGATAGAGTATTATTCACGGCCTATATGTGTTTAGCATCTCGCAGTATCCTGAATAAAGTTGGAAGGAAGTCATTATTGAATGTCTGGGACCTTGTCTTTTATCCGCAATTTGGGAATTATTTCGCATTTAGGATCCTATTTAAAGTGTAATTTCCCATAGCTAGCTGGTGTATTGTCCTTGGCTCTTTGGCAATTGCATCCAAGATGTAAATCTTGGACGTCCGAAAAGAAGCTCTTTCCGTATATGCTGTGTTATTCTGCAATATATGGGATAGTAAAGATGTAAACATACTAGTTAGAATTGCTTGGTGATTATAACGTTATGTGCCCTCACTGAAGTTTACATATCCCGACGCTGTTCTCAGTCCATTATTTTGCAAAGTGCAACTTCGCAAGGATTGAAGCTCATCCGTCAGTCTGCCTAACCCATAATAAATATTCCTGATAGCATGAGTATGGACTCTGTTCCTTCCACCAGGAGCCGAACAATGACAGTAGTGAAGATGTTCTGCAACTACTCTTCATCTCTACCTACCCCGTATAAATATGTTCCAGAACCTCGCCACCGACCTGAAATGACAATGTCTTATAAGTTTCCCAGTTTCACGTTGGTCTTATTGGGTCATAATAACGTGCCAGTTTACTACAGTCGATAGATGCACATACAAAGGCTTCTAATCATGGCAATACCCCGAACTATCCTCTCAATACCTGTTTACATACGGAATATAATCCCTAAAGGCAGAGAAAGAAAGTTGATTATTCTAGTTAGAGCTATAATGACACATATGTTGGTAGGTAGTTACAGGATTTGATTCGGATGGTCTATATGGTGGTTTGGTTCCCATGATTCAATTTTTCAATAAATTTAAGTTGACCTATGAAAAACTACCACCTCTTCAGTATTTCTCAATGTTACACAACTTTTCCATTTGGCTAAATATGACTCAATATATTAGAAATTGTAATCATGTTACTTTTAAGGATAATAAATAGCCTCTCATGCTATTTTACTATCCCGGGGAAACAATTTCATTCATAGTTATTACATTTACCGTATACAGTGTAATTCACTTATTACTTTATCATGTTATTTTCCCGGCATATGATTGGGTCAAACAGTCTTAGAGTAGTACTAACCAAACAAGATGTGCACAACGCATGCGAGCTTTTAATAGCATCTACTAAAGCATTTTTTTTAATTTGCCAATATAAATAATTCATTCTTCACTATAAATTCGAAAATAATTAAACAAAAATTCACTCTTTTTTCAATTACAGTATTGTTGTATTTAATTTAATGATGTTTTTGTTGTTGTTGTTTTAGTATAAAAACAGCATTGACAAGCAATGCATGAGGGTGCACTTCTTAACATATTTGTTTATCACAAATCACTTAAAAATGTTTCACTTAAATAAAAAGAAGTTCCAAAACACAAATATTGTGTCCAGTTGTACACCTTCTTTGCATTACTTCACACTACTCCACTATACCATCCTGTTCTCCAACTTTCCACCACAGACGGACAGACGTTGTTCTTGTAATTTCTATTTTTTTATATACTAACGGGTACTGTATGTTTTTGGATGGTCAATTTACTTGACTTCCTTAACTTGCAAGCCTGGGGGAAGAGATTGCTTGATTTTCTCGGCCTTCTCCTTGTCGGGCACGACCAAGGTATACAAGAAACGAGAGCAACGAATCTTGAACTTGGTGTTGCTGGGGTTCTTCTTTATCTTGACGGCACGAGCATCGGCGCGACGAGCCTTGTTCAAGAAATCTTTAACTTCTTTGATTTCACGGGGCATCTGTAATAAATTTAAACAATTTTTATAAAAACATTCACTTTAACCGGGGTTTCACAAACATTCACTTACATTGGATTTTAGAAAATTTTTGTAAAAATTAATTTACAATACGAGAAAAACCAACCAATGTTGACGTTTTCCACGTTTCGAAAGAAAGAGAAAAGGAAAGGTGATTTTCAATATGGCCGCCATTGCAACATCCGTTTGTCAAAATCGAAACAAAATGTCAAATTGACATTAAAAAGTGGAGAATTTTCTTTCACATCTTTAGCGACCTCTGCTGGTAAATAGAGTTACAACCAATGTTGCCAGGAAGCTAAAAAATCTGCAATCAACTTCTGTAAAAGAGGAAAAAATTAATGAATTCTTTCTTTAATAATTTTTCCTGATGTTAAATTTAGATCCGATACAAATTTTAAAAAATTTAGATCGAATAAAGCATATAAAATTATAAATATTTCGACAAAGAATTTCCAATTTGCAAAATCATTTTGGGAATAAAACATAAAAGAAGTAAATTATTCAAAAATTCATTTCAGTTTTCTAATTTTAATTTTTTAGAATTTTAAATAGAATGATTTAGATCGAACAAAGCACATACAATCACAAATATTTCAACAAAGAATTTCCAATTTGCAACATCATTTTGGGAATAAAACATAAAAGAAGTAAATTATTCAAAAATTCATTTCAGTTTTCTAATTTTAATTTTTTAGAATTTTAAATAGAATGATTGTTTTAATGCAATAACCACACATATCGGTGAATGCCTCTACTATCAGATGTGAACATTAATTATTCTAGACACCGACCATCCAAATCAAGATATACAGTACATGGATTTATGGTATTACAGTACCCATTTCGAATATCGGCGCTGGTGAATTTCGATTTTGTTCACCACACCGGAAGAACTCACCACACTAGAAGCTCACCACAACTACAAAATTCACCACTTCAAACGAACAGAAAGCAATTTGATGAAAAAAGTACTGAAAGCTGGAAATGAAAAAGTACTGAAAAAAATACAAAAGTACTGAATTTTTCAACACTGGTTTAGTTTAAAATAATTGAATTATATTTAATAACAACAAAAAAATAGCCAAAGCCAGCAAAATCTAAACATCTACTACATATAAGCAAATAGAAATATAAGAAACGGCAACTCTGATCACAACACATTTCATTTAATTAAAAAAATATAAACTTTATTTAAAAAATTCTTAAATTATAAACAATGATGCGACCAAAGAAATCCGTACTGCTCTCTATAATAAATTTTAATTTTTTCACTTTTGTTTGCTGGGTTTTTAAAGAGAATTTTTGTTCTGCATTAATATCATCAGCATAGAATGGTTCCTCGTACAGTAGTTGAGAAGCATCGTTATTACCATTATCTTCGTTTAACTTGTAAATTTGAATTTTGGCCTCTTTGGCCGCAAAACCGCCCTGAAATTGAAAACTAAATCCATTTATGGTTTGGGGCTCTTCGAACTCAATAGCTATCCACTGTGGAACACCCTAGAAATGAAAATTAGAAAAACCTTACACATTTCTCATTTATTTATATATGTATGTAAATTTACCTCATTGGAACTCCAGGCAGTATCGTCTTGTTGATCATACAGGTATTGTTTGCCGTGCTGTTTTGTATCTTTGTTTAACACAGAAGTAACACTAAAAGATTTGTAATTATTTGAATATTTTGTTTGTTTTTTTTTTTATTAATATTCAAATACCTGCATTTAAACTTTTCTTTAGTTAATAAATCCATGTTTCACTATTTTTGTTTACGTTTTACAGCTGTTTAATATTTCTCCATAGGCGCAATAATGAATCACATTTGACAGCTGGAGACAATTGCAAATAAAATCAAAGACGTTGTAACATTTTTAGCGGCGTTGATTTTGATGTTTAATTGCAAAATTTGTATATTTGAGAAATATGTAAAGAAAGTTAAGTTACAATTTATTTGTTAAAGAGACAATTAACTACGTTTTATATTTAACATATATATTCCAAATTATGTATTTTTATTTGTAATTATGAATTTCGGCCATTCAATTTGGTGCAATACCATAATGCAATTTTAGGCGTATTTGATTTTTTGCGCGGTTTTTTATGCATTACAATGCATTCAAAAAGTTGGCATCTCTGTTATCAATACTATTAGTAATACGATAATGATGGTTGTTGTTGTGTTTGTGTGAAATACTTCACAAATTTGTTTCGATAAGATAATAAATAAATAAATTAAGTTGAAAAATGCTAACAAAATAAATCTATACTCATTGGTATTGTAAACGATAAACAAGGCGTTTGTTTGCTGTTAAAACAATTGCAGAGAAAATTAAAAGAAAAAAGAAACCATAAACTGGGAAGTACCATCATTGGCAGTAAATGAAATTAAAAGTTTAACAAAATGGATAAGGAATACCAACTACATATAAGTATCAGTAAAGCTTTAAGCCCCTCAGAAGCTCCGCTGAAAATGAAACATGCCAGGTCAGTGATCATTGCTACACATCGCTCGAAAAGTGGAAAGCCCTTTTGGGCGGTAATAACTCGGCAGCCAATAATGGAGCATCGTTTTACGGCTTGGAAATTCTGCCATATGCTGCACAAGGTATTGCGAGAAGGGCATGAAAGCTGTATTAAACACTCTCAAACACATAAGACTTTGATTTTAGAGGTGGGCAAGTTGTGGGGCCATTTACAAGATGGCGTAGGTAAGTGTATTGAAGCCTACACAAGACTGTTGGTGAATAAATTGGAATTTCATCAAAAGAATACAAACATACCGGGTTCATTGGCATTAGATTTTAATGAGTTTGCTCGCAGTGTAGGCGATGATTTAAATGTGTATTTCCAGTTATGTGTGGAGGTATTTGATTATTTAGAGCATATTTTACAAGTTCAGTCGCAAATATTTACGGCTATTAATAATTATCGCATGTCTTCGATGACACCGCAAGGACAGTGTCGTTTAGCGCCTCTAATTACTTTGATACAAGATTCAAATCCTCTTTATGATTTGTGTGTTCGTGTAATGTTCCATCTTCATGACGGTCTGCCGCATGATGTGCTTACGGGCCATCGTAATCGTTTCAATGATATTTTCAATAAGTTAAAGGCTTTCTACGAAAATGTTCGTCCTCTTCAGTATTTCTCTGATGTTATACAACTGCCGCATTTACCTGAAAATGCACCCAATTTCTATTCTGAAGTGGATTTGGGTAATTACACTGCTCCGGTAATGGTTTTACCACAGGAACCAGAACCAGAACCTACTATTGAAAGTTTAGTCGATTTGGCAAATGCTAGCGATAACAACAGCCAGACCAATTCTAATGAAAATATCATCGATGAAAGGGAACTCATTATACGACAGTTGACGGATGAGTTGACTGAAAAACAAATGGCTTTGGAGCATTACTCCAACTTGGCTCATCAGATCAACAACTATCAACATAAAAATGAAAATCTTGAACGGGAAATCGGACAAACGAAAGAATTGCTTAAAAATGCTCTTTTAGCAAAAGATACTTTAGAGCAAAAATTAAGTGAAATAACCGATAAAATGGAACAGAAATTAAGCAAAATGTCCTCGCTCGAAGGAGAAGTCAAGCAAAGCGATGACAAAGTTAAACAAGTGGAAGATAAATTTGATAAAATTAAAACCATGTACACAAAATTGCGTGAGGAACACATTGGTCTGTTACGTTTGCGTAATGAAGACTCTAAACAATTGACCAATGAAAAGAAAGAAATTCAATTGCTGAAACAAGAAATTGAAGAACTTAATGAAAAGCTTTGCCAGGCAGAAAAAACGGAGGAGCTTAATAACAGTTTAAAATCCAAAACACTTGAATATGAAGAGACAATAGCAACGAAAGAAAATCATATTGAAACTCTAAACAAAGAGCTGAAAGAATTGAAAGAAAGCCTAGAGAAGACCCGAGAGGATCATACAAATTTATTGATTCTATTTGAAAACCATAAAGATAAACTACTGGAAGAGAACAAACTGCTAATGAATGAAAAACAAGACAAGGAGCAGTTAAAACAAGAAATTGAGTGTCTTAAGGGAAGGTTAGAACATCAAGTTTCCAAAACAGAAGAAATCGACTCTTCGTTAAAAACAAAAAGTCAACATTATGAAGATGTTATTGCCGAAAAAGTTAAAAATCTTGCACAACTTAATTCCGAGCTCGTACTGCATAAACAACAAATGGAAAAAAGCCAACAAGAACACTCCGCTTTAATAAAACAATTTGAAGAACAAATAGATACACAAATTAAAGAAAATCAACAATTAAAAAAGACGACAGAGGAAGACTCTCTTGCCAAGCAGCAGCAAATTGAAGAACTTTTAAATATAAAATCAAACAACGAAAGTGCTCTACAAAATTTAAATGTGAAATTCAATATACTAAGCAATGAAAAGCAAAGTTTAGCTGCCGACTTGAAATTGGTACAAGAACAAGTAGAAAGTTTGAAAAAATCTCAAACAGAAAACAAATTGGCCTCGGATAATGTAATAACTTCCATAATTGATGCAATTAAACATTCCCTGAAAACTGACTTTACCCATAAAGTATTCGAAGGCAATTTAATTGTACAAAATGCTAAAACAAATATAGACACGGTCATAGAACACATGCAAAAAGTGCAAGAATTGTATAAGAAACATTTGGAGAATGGTGCTCAACTAACAAACGATTTTGTAAAATCAAATGTTCAATTGATTTTTAACTTAAGAACTCTTCATGAAAATATCGCATTAGTAGAGGAAAACACTACTGATATGGAAAAGGCCCAAGTTTTAGGCTCTCTTGCCAGTGAAATGCGTGAAAGTTTAATTCAATTATATGGAATGTTGCTCGAAAGAAATAACGATACGAACAAACTGGAGTCTCTGACCCAGCAAACAATTATTGGCAAATTAAACGAACTGAAGAAATTACTAGTAATGATGAGCAATACTTTCACCGAAAATCTCAACGTGGCCGATATGTTACAAAAAGAGTTGAAAGAAATGGACAATATGATTGAGGAGGCCGCTCAAAAAATGCTCGAAATCCAACAAAACTCGAAATCTAAAAACGAGGGCATAAAACTAGAAGTCAACGATAAAATTCTCGATTCATGCACGAATCTAATGCAGTGCATTATTAACTTGATTAAGAAGTCACGTGATTTGCAAAGTGAGATAGTGGTTAATGGAAAAGGTACTTTCAGCGAGAAGGAATTTTACAAACGTAATAGCCAATGGACCGAAGGTCTAATATCAGCTTCCAAAAGTGTTGCCAAAGGTGCAAATTATCTGGTGGATGCTGCCAATAAAGCTATTGTCTTGGAATCGAATGAATGCTTTGAGATAATAGTAGCTGCCCAGGAAATTGCCGCCAGTACTGCCCAGTTGGTTATAGCTAGTAAAGTTAAGGCCAGTAAAGATAGCCAAAAACTTATCGATTTAACAAAAGCTTCACGCGATGTCTCCTTAGCCACAGGTTCCGTTGTGGCCACCGTCAAAGATGGCTGCAACAAATTGGAATATAAAAACGAAATCGACATGACAAAACTAACCACATCCCAAAAGAAAGCCATGGAAATGGAAATGCATATAAAAGTTTTACAACTCGAACAAGCCTTAGACAATGAAAGACAGAATCTTATGTCGTTCCGTAAGAAATTTTACCAAAGTTCTGAAGATGATTGAAATCATTTAACATATGTTTAATGTTTAATTGTATTAACAAAGAAAATCGTTTATATATACATATGTATTGTTAGCCAAATAGTTAGATTGTATATATATATAGTACGGTAGTTATCATACAATATATGAAACGATTATTAAAATTAAATATCATTTGATATGTTTGTGAAAGATTTTTTTTTATATATATACATACATAAAATTTTGTTTAAAAATCGAAATTTGTGTGCGTGGATTGTAATAATTTATTAATATTTGTTGTGAATCAGTATATATAGATATTTTTATAAATTTTTAGCATTCATTAAAACATTTTGTTTTCTATATACATACATATTTATATATGTTTTCCATGTTTTTTAAGGATAATAACATTTCCAGTTAACATTTATTTTTTATATATACATCTTTTTTTAAACTAAAACTAATAAACATGTTGTTGGTTATAAATAAAATAAAATAAAAATATTTAAAACAAATCTCTTTTCTCTCATATGTATTTAATATCTCAACTGAGTGATAGCTAAGACTGTTAAGTACTTTCTAGAAACGTTGTTCACAGTGTTCAAAGGCTGCTTTGTTTAAGGAAAAGTGGAGCAATGAAGACAACATCTCAAAGGGCATTGTAAAGAATATTCTTCATTCAACAGGTTGCGATATGGGTTCGATATATGAGGTCACTTGCGTTGAGTCGTCTCTAGGCTATGGGAGAATGGATTAACGAGGCCCACAAATCGATTACCAGAGTGTAATTGGGATATTGGAGGAATACTTGGTTAAAGCGGAATTATCCGACAGGATACCTAACGGCCAATAGCATCACTTTGATACCAGATCGACTTTCTTGGCCATACGTCATGTTAACTTGTTGCTACATCAATGCCTCTAAACATGGAGATAGAACAGGAATGGGCCTCTATATAGAAAAATCAGAAAGCAAACTATGTCTCCGACTATCGGACAGGAGATACATGCGATAAACGAATTTATGATGCAGGCCAGTAATATTTTGGTAAACTTTAGAATTAGAGTTTTAAGTATTTGTATAAACAAGAATTGTTCTCGATTGCAAGAAGGTGCGTAGTGCATAGCGCAGTACGCTTTATATGGGTATAAACTTGGATAGCCCAATAATCTTTAGTGTATCGAAAACTAAGCTACATAAATGGTCTGAAACGTCACATCGGCTGCGGTGGAAGATAACATAGTAGTAAGCAATACTAAGATGCGCAAAGGCGATCCTAATGGAAGGAAAAACGATTAGTATATTGAGACTGAAAGACGACTCGCGTACACTGATGAGTGTCCTTAAGAGAAACTTGCCCTTACACGTACACCAAAACCTCTAATACCCTGAAGGCAATAATGAACGCAGGGGACGATTTTTATGAATCACTATCCAACTTTCGTAAACTTGATATCCTAACATTTTAGGAAAGGCATTATAGCAGACATAACTCCCACAGAGGAGTGGACCGGAAGAAGATAAGGGAGTTTGTGCCCCTAATGGTGAGGACTTACCAAACCTCCTAGATTATTTAGGTATATACCAATAGACATGAGACCACATAGACCTTTCGGTTGGTGTCCTCTCTTTCAAACTATCCTCCTGCTTGAATTTTGAATTTTCTACTTTTACAGAAACTTGTTTAATAAGTAAATTGTAGACAAATTCAAATAAAGAATTAGTATTTGGACCGGTACAGTAGTATATATATACATGCCATACTGAAACATAATATTTTATTTCCAATAAAAAATAAACTTAAAAACGCTCTAATATTTAACAAGTCTGGTAGCCTTAGCAATCAAATATTTTTAATAGTGTGGCAATATTATCAAGAAAATACTACAAGCTGCCAGACAAGAGCACAAACAATAGATTTTTCGCGTGCATACAAAAACTCGAAAAAGGTTTTCTGTCTAATTAATTTCTTTTAATTACTTTAAAAAGTTTCATAAATTTATTCAGAAATAAAATGAATAAAGAGCAAGATTATGCCTCCGATACAGATGAAAGTGATGAAGATTTCCGGCCAGACAATTTGGCCGGCGAATCGCCAGCTAGTGAAGATGAAGAAGCAGAGGTAGACAGTGAAGCCCCAGAAGAAAATGATAATGATGCTGGAAAAAAACCTACGAAAAGTAAAAAATGTACAAAAAAGGTAATTAAAAAGAAGAGAACAAAAAATAAAAAGAATAACGATGAGTCTGACGACGGTGAAGATTCAACTGAAGAAGAAAACAAATATACCTCAAGGAGAGCGACAAGACAAACAGAAGATGTGCTGGTAAATGGCAAAGGAAAGACGCTGGAAAAAGATGAATTGGTATCAGATGAAGAGGATAAAACACGTACTAATGCTTTATGGGCAGATTTCCTTAAAGATGTTAATCCTAAACCGAGTTCCTCTAAGGTCAGCCATACTAACACAGAAGAAGATAATAAACCACAGTCTTTAGCCAATGAAAAACAAGTTTTGAATCCCAAAATTGAAGCCAAAGACCAACACAGTGAAAGTTCAACAAAATCTAAGCAAGAAGAAAGCAAAAAAACAACTGTCACTGAAGTGTTAGATTTTGCAGGAGAAGAAGTGCGTATAGAGCGTGAAGTAGACGCTTCCAGTATTAAGGAAAATAAGGCAGCCACAACGCAACCGGTAAAGAAACAACCTTTTGGTCGCATATTGCCAGGAGCAGGTATAAAGAGAACAATACCTTCTGCTGGCCCAGGCGTTTCAGGTGGTGGCATTGGTTCCTTTTTAAATCAGTTGGGCAAAAAGAAGAAAATATCCGTCCTCGAAAAGTCACAAATGGATTGGAAGAGTTTTAAACAAACAGAGGGCATAGATGAACAATTACAAACGTTTAACAAAGGCAAAGATGGGTAAGATTAGAATCCTAATCAAATCATATTGTTTGTACTTAATTTTGTGTAATTTGTTTTTAGTTATTTGGAGCGCCAGGATTTCCTACAGCGTACGGACTTGCGTCAATTTGAAATAGAAAAGAATCTACGTCAAACCACTAGACCCAAGTTTTAACTTTTCACTACTTATGAAATTTTCCACTAAAGAGTCTAAAATACAATCAATTTAACTTATTTAAGTATACCTTATAGAGAACGTATATTATTGATTATTGTCAAAAGATTTTTTTTACCTGTTCATAATTCATAAATATGTTTATGTATGTCGTTACCTCCTACATGTGTAAAACGAACGATTTCATTATACTGTATTTAAGGACTTCCAAGTTTTAACGTTTTTAAATATGTTGTAAATAAAAATATATTCGAAAATGTTAACATTTCAGTCACTTTAAAATTTTAGAATATTTTTCTAAACGTTTTTTAATGTTAGACTTCGTCCGTATTACATTTGTAGGTAGATCTTTTTTACTATTCCATTTACTTTTTATTATAAACCCCAAAAAATATCCTATTATGCTGTACAATTATATTTTTTAAGTTTACTTTATTATTTTACGTTTGATTCTTCATTAGCGGTCATATGCTTAAATGTTGTCAATAAAAAATCCAAAAATTTATCATAAATGTGAAATACAATTTTGTATTTTTGAACGCTTTCGAATTTCAAATATTTAGTGAACCTATAGTTTAGCTGTAAGCCATATGCAGAGTATAAGGCGGCTGGTCCAAGCGATACACGTTGGTGTTTTCCTCTGGTAATTTCCTTAAATACCCGCTTCAAGCTATCAATGTGAAGGCTCGTTCTGAATAGAGTAAATAAGGAATATCATGTACACATATTGCCAACGCATCGTACTACTGGCAGTTTCGCTGACAAACTCGGTCTGCCCCACCAGCATTACTGCAGAAGCTGCCAGGATGTAGAAGTAACGGAATCGATACAACACCTTTTATGTGAGTGCCATGCACTTCAAAACAGACCTGTTCACCGGTTTTTGGGTGAATACCTGGGCATGGTGGCGAACATGCCACTAACGGAACTGGCCGGTTTCATCCGAAGCTAGTGGTTCAAATCCACCATTAAGGGACACAAGGAGCTTACCTTACACTGCGTCACAAAATATGCAGTCAACAATAATTATGCAGAAATAACCTCATTAGGCTCTCAAACAGGTACTGGATGGTGCACCACTGTGTTCCGGAGCATTCAAACGTAAGAATTAATTAGAATATCTGATGGAGGGGTGAGTTAATTCTCCTTTGGAACACTTTTTTATGCCGCTATAGAGAAAATTGTGGAATATTCAAGCCATTATGCCTCAAACTCTGCAAAGAGAATCCAACAGAACCTTTTGACACCAATTTTAGTCTTAGAATTGTGTGCCGATATTTTTTCGATGGCTTTGGGGAGTTTGGTCTATTTAGGATTTTTGACATAGGGAGTTTCATTTCTGGTATAAGTTTGTTGGTGAGATGACTCTTTACATCTTTTCTCCCTTTATATTCTCCTTACTTTTATTTTTCATTACATCTTAAACTTTTGTAGTGTTTATCTTCCTTCAGTGAGTTAGTTTAGGGTGGAGTTGCGTTTTTACTCGTGCCCACCCTACCTGTACATAATTTACTAATTAATCATTTCTTTGGCTGCCTATATACCCAACTATTAACACAGTGCCTTATAGGGTTAATAAAAACATTGCACTACACTACCGGAATGTTAACTGCAGCACGTGTATAAACCAGATTGAAAACAAAAACAAATTGAACATTGTTGTGCTCATCTACATACATGGACATTGTAGTTGTGCATACGCTTATGCTCTACCACCAGTGAGTAAACATAAAAGGAGGCCTAAAAGAATTGAGCAGGAATTGCTAGAGCTGAGAGTGAGTAAATAAATACAAAGTAAAACACAAGAAATACTTGAATATTTAAGCTATCAACTAAAAAAACTATTAATGCAGTAGTAAAACAAACGTGAAACTAAACGAAACGCAGCATTAACGTAAAAAAAAAACAAATAGTCTTACGAGCAAAAAAAAAAAAGCAAAATTTCAATTTGTGGCCAAAAATAAATGGAAAAAGCAAAATTATTGTTACTTTTAACGGTGGCAGGCAAAAACAAAATTAGTTGTTAAACGTCTTGGCTAAGAGAAACTACAAACGAAGCGGTTAAAAATACAAAAATAAATAGAAATTTAAAAGAAAAAAAAAAGAAAAAAAATTGCAATAAAAGGAAAATATTAAAAAGAAATATAATATAAAATTATTAAAATTAAATTATAAAAGAAATAAATAATTAAAAAAATTAAATAATTAAGGGAAAAATTATTTAAAAAATTGTTAAAAATAAATTTTTTCTATTTCTTATTATAACAGTTAAATTGCAAGAAATAATTGTTTTATTATTTTTGTTTAAGTGTTGGCTGTATGCTTCTTTTTTTCGCTTTAGTGGTGAAAGTTTGATAACTTTGTTTTAAAAAGGGGTTTTAAAACGTGAAAATTAAAAACAAAAACAAAAAATCTTAAGAAAATTAATAAAGAAAATTAATATTAATAAAATTAATGTGACTGTTAAGACAGAATTAAAAAAAAATTCGTGAAAAAAAAATATAAACGAAAATAACGGCCAACATTTTAGTGGTTTTATTTGCAAGTGTGTCTGTATATGTATTAAAAAGGTGTTATTGCTGCATTTATAACAATAACAGCAAAAAAAGCAATCGTCGTGCTCATCGCTATTTATGTCATTATTAATGTTATTTCAGCCATATTAAACGCTAAAAACAAAAACATTTTTATTGGCAATATTATACGATATATTGGCTAAACTGACTGACGTCGTTTAACTTTTTCCTTAAAACACTATCTAGCCGTTACAGTACACCCTCCACCAGTGTTGGTCTATACATTAACCTATTTATATGTATGTATATACATATGTGAGTGTATAAATGCAAGACCATAACAAGTGCATTTAAGTCAGACAGACAGACTTACACATTTAAATTACACTCTTCTATTGTTGTTGGTTCGGTTTTATTGTGGTTACAGCTGTTGGAAGCAAGAAAAAATATTTAAAAATTTAATTTAAAATTCAATAAATAATTTCAATTATTTAAACAAACAACAAACAAAAAAATAATCAACAAAAATTAATAAAACTGTAACCCTTTTTAAGCTTAAGGTAAGTGTGTGCTGCATGTGTCTTAAGTCTTTTAACATTTTTTAAGGTAATTGTTATTAAAAGTTTGTGCCTTAAGTCTTTTGAATTTTATACCAGAAGCAATGGCAACAGCATTTGGTTTAACGTTTATATTATAAATTTTAAATTTTATTTATGATTTTGTAATAATTATGTGTTTATTTTTTTCTTCTTCTTTTAACTTAATTATGAATTTTTAAGCATATGCTGTTGTTTCTGTTTCTGTTTTGGTGTATGGTTTTAAACTCAAAAATTGTAATAAAATTCATAAGCTATATAAAATCATTAAATTTCTTGTTGTTATTGGTGGTGACCCAAATTTTTTAACTTGTTTTAAATTTTGCCAAATTGTTTTTGTCATTTTAGTTAATCTACGTGTTGACTTGATTACAGTTGTTTAACCAAAAAGCAATCAAAACATTTTGAGTTACACCAAACAATTATTCAATCAATATGGATTTTGAAAAAAACAAAACAAAACAAAATCATTTCATTGAAAAAATACAAGAAAAATACAAAAAAGATAAAAAACATTTAATGGAAAAATTATTGTTTTTAGTAGAAAAAAAATGCCCATTAATGGAAAACGTATATAGATTTTGCTTGATCGCTTGTCTAGAAAATTTGAGAAACTTTTTGAAAACAAAAATACAAAGTCATTGTAGATAAAAGTGTTTTTTTTCAAAAGCTTCACAAAATATATATAATTTTGGTTATTCTTAGGGGAATAACAATGTCTTCTCAGCTTCAAAATTATTATCTGGTTCTAGAATTATTTCTTTAAATATTTATATTCGATAAATATGATAAAAAATTAAAAAAAATTATGATAATTAATTAAGAAAAACGATTTATTTTTCAAAACTCCAACACACTGCTGAAGGTAACTTAAAACTGGTATTAGGCCTGAATTTAATCAAATATAATCTCAATCTTATTTTATTTATTTATTATTGTGAAATTTTTTTTTTGCTTTATTCCTTTATTTTTATTACTGTAGGGAACACTCAAGGGTTTCGATAAGATTTTAAAAATCGCCCCTTTTATTTCTTTTGGTTTTGTTTCTTTCCACATTTTACTCAGTTTTCAAACTGAGAATCTAGCGGCTTTTAGGCCAGTCTAACGCCTGGAATGCTCTCCTTTATATACTAGAGTGTATGTCCAATTGAATTTAATTTTCTTCTCCTTATTTTTTTGCTTTAGTTTTATTAATACGTGGTGGATTAATTTAATTAGAATATATAGCATATGTAGTCGCCAAAGTTTGGTAGGTAGTGTGTTGGCTTATTAGACGTGTGGCCACGGTTCAAACCCCAGGTCAGACATCTGCACCAAAACGAAATATGAAAAAAGTATTTCTTCGGCGACTTCCTCTTAACAGATTTCTGGCAAAAACTCTGAGAGTAAATAAAATTGTTATGAAAAGTTTCTCAAAAATCTGTCGTTGTTGGAGTCGACTTTAAACTGTAGCTCCCACCACTCATGTATAAAAATTAACGCACGCAACATAAGTGGTGTGAGAAGCAAGGTTGTAATCCAGACAAAAGGGTTGCAATGACCAATTACATACGTGTGTATGTATGTATATAGCATAAAACGGGTGCTTTTTTTTGGAAAATTACAAAGCACACACACAAATAAAAAGTTTGCAAAAGTGAATGAAATATTTAGTTGTGGCGGTAAATAAATGCCTACCAATTACATTTTAAAAATTAATTCATGTAATTGCTGTATGCGACTACGCCGTAGGTGGTGCTATCTATGAGATATAAAAACAAATCCCATTACGGTATTACCTATCAGAATATATTTTTGTATTTTAAAAAATATTATTTTAAAAGCCTTCAGTTTAATAGAACTTGAATTTTGTTTAATGACGTTGAACATACTTTGTTTAATTATACTTGACTAAACACCATACGCTTCATGTCATAAAACAATTAAATATTTAAAATATAATTAAGATTTATTTACAGATATGCATTTAATAAAACAAAAAACAAAATATAATAAAATCTGCTCTTGATTAGAGTAATAAAGTTTGTGGTTGATTTTTGTTATAATGGAAATCAATAAAACTTTAATTTTAATTATGTTTACAGGCCAATGAATTAAATATGCCCATAAATCAAAGAAAATGTTGATTTTTTTTGATATAATAAAACCAATTAAACGTTTTTATTTGTAACATTCAAGAGCTTGGTTTACAGTGTTTGTTTACATTTTGTGTTAGTCTTGCTAAACAAAAGACTTAAAACAAGAACCTGATTTAATAGGCTGAATCAAAAGGAATATGAAACAATATTAATTTTTTAGAATAAATTTAAATTTAAAAACAAATACACTTCAGACTTTTGGTATTTGATGGTAAGAAAAACATGATGAAATTCTTTGAAAAACTGGCAAGGTAAACAGTTTTAATATGAATAATTTTCTATGAATAATTTCGTCAACATGTTTATGCTTTTAACCTTTCAACTGTGGTAAATTAACTAAATTAATAAAAAAATACTTAAAAAAACTAAATAATTTAAATGATAAATTAGCCAAAAACAAATTAGTTTTTTATGACATTTTTTTTATTATTAAAAAATGTAAAAATCCTAAATATGGGAGTGTATTCATAGATTGAAGACCTTCAAAATTAACAACATTATCATTGTCATTATTATCAATTGTAGCATCACTATCATGATCATCTGCATAATTATTCGTGACAATGCTAAAGTTTAATAATTTCTTTTTTGTTTTGTATATAAAAAATACCCTCCAAAACCGTTAAAAACATTTATCAAGCAAATCAAATAAGTTTGTCGTCATTGTTTTGTTTTGTTTGATTAAAAACTCCTACTTTTTAATCAATTTTAATGTTTTCTCATGTTTTTATTATATTTCTTTGGGGAATTTTTTTTCGTGGTCTTTACATTTATTTAAATGTTTTATTTTTTTTTGTTTTACAGTATTGCATGTGTTTACGTTTTTATTTTAAAGATTGAAATTGAAAGTTTTGCTTTTTGTTGTTTCTAAAATCCATAACAATTTAATTTGCAAATGTTTTTTTTTGCTTTGCCTTTTACGTTTTGTTATTTAATTTAATTATTTTATTATTGCAAGACATGTAAAGGAGTATAGTTATAAATCATTTTATTTTTCAGAAATGTCATTTCATTTCAATTCATTTAAATTTTTATTTTTTTATTGTTTTTTTTTACAAAAAATAAATTTTTTAAATTAACCTTGTCTAACAGCATGAAATTAAAGTTTTTTTATTTCGTAATTACAAACGCGATTGCGGGAATTTTTAAAACTAAAATAATCCACTAAACGTTGATTAGAAACACATTTTAAAGCGTTTAACCCTTTGGATAATTAATTTATCCGAATTTTTTATTTATAAAATTATTAAATTAATAGTTTTTAAGCTGTATATAAAAAGTTAATTAACTGTTGGTCTAAAAGACCCTATACAAGTTAGTATCTGTGAAGTGTGACAGTGAAACAATAAAGAAGAGAAGAATAGAATGAATGCCAACCCAGCTTAGAGTGTACTTAATCCATGTCCATTTACATTGGTAAATTTCAATTTTGCTTGCAGTTTGACCAATTTCCAAGCCTGAGAAGTGATTAGAGTTTGTAAAGAATGTCTTGATCATATTAGTTCGGTAGCACAGCCTTGTTGAAACGGACTCACGAACTGCCGAACTCAATAACGTATTATATGCCATTATATTACAGAATTATAAACATTAGCATACATACGTTTAGTGTTTTATAGAAAACATTGGTACAATATAAATTTATTCAAATCATAGGCCATTGTTTGCTATGGCACTTAGCAATATATAAATTCTTTAGCAAACGAACTGAAAGTTTTTAAGGAGAACAATAAATCAAGTCAATTTTGGCTACTCTGTAAAAAAGCCTAGAACCGTGATAAATTTCTAGGTCCTGCTAAAGGTCAACAAAGACAATTCCCTGTCTTTCACCTAATATGCACCCGGTTGTTCCTGCGCAGGTTCCAATAATGTGTTTCAATCTTCATGATGGGCTCGAGACAATGTCCATTCTAAATAAGTGCCCTGTCAAAAGTTACAGTTACTAATCTCAGGTTATTTATGGATAATATGATGTGTGACTTAAATCTCCTATTACTGTAATTTCCCAAAAAAGTTTTCATTGCCTCAAACCTACTTGGTTTGAAAAGAGTCTTTATCTTCTCTTTCGTTGACCTTTTCAAACATCTGCTCCCATTTAACAGAAGATTTCCGGTCCCATCAAAGTCGTAAAAGCCTCTCTTCTTGGAAGCTCATCATAAATAAAATTGCCATGAAAAGGTTCTCAAAAATTTGTTATTCAGATTCGACTTTAAACTGTAGGTCCAGCCACTCATGTATAAACTTAACATATAAAGGGTCCGCCAAATAACTTTTTTTTTGAAAATGCTTAAAAAAAACTACTGAATATTTTCTAAAATTTCTTTTTTTAAGTGAAAGTACAATCCTTCCGGTTAATAATGGAAAATAATTTCATTCAAATGGGTGCCTCGGCTGGCCATGCAGTAGCTTACACCAGAAGATGCCGATTTTGGCAAAAAAATCATCTTTTCAGATGAAGCTCATTTTGATCTTGGCGGGTATGTAAACAAGCAAAATTGTCGCATTTGAGGCACAGAAAACCAGCACGCATACATTAAAAAGCGCTACGTGCCACACAGCCGAAGCTACACTCGATGTTTTGCGCCCTGTTTTTGAAGGTCGCATTATCAGTCGCAGAGCTGATGTCGTTTGGCCACCTCGGAGCTGCGATTTGACGCCGTTGGACTGTTATTTGTGGGGTGCCGTCAAAGATAAGTGTTACGCCGACAAGCCAGAGACAATTGACGTTTTAAAGGACAATATTCGTGAAGCCATTGGTGAAATACAGCTGAACACAATCGATAATGTGCTTAAAAATTGGACCGATCGTGTAGGCTACTGCATGGCCAGCCGAGGCAGCCATTTGAATGTAATTATTTTCCATTATTAACCGGAAGGATTGTACTTTCAAATAAAAAATGAAATTTGAGAAAATATTCAGTAGTTTTTTTTAAAGCATTTTCAAAAAAAAAAGTTATTTGGCGGACCCTTTACAACATAAGTGGTGTGAGTAGTTAGGTCCTTATCCTGACTGAAGAGTTTTAAAAACTGGTTATGTACATCCATATGTGCGTGTGTATGTATAAAATACAGTTTTTTAAAATTATTTTTCATCGTGATTCCCCATTTAATGTAAGTCAAATGCAATTTTAAACCACTTTTAATGTCTATAAAATATTTGTTAAAGAGTTTATTTTTATTAAAAAAAAAGAAAAGAAATTGTGCTTAAAGCATTGTTTTAATATATCAATAGAGTTACATATATTGTTAGAAATAATAAATCCGATTGTTAAACTTTGCTAATATCACCTTAATGAAGAAAGTTTAAAATGTCGAATATTTAAGATTACAAAACTGAATATCTTTTAAAATGTAAATGTTATTTCTTTGTGCAAAAAAAAAATGAAAAAATAAAATAGAAATGAAATTAAACAATAACTTTGTTTATCCAAAACTTTAGCGAAATATTAAAAACAAAAAATTCACCTTTAAATGCCATTCTCTTCAGGGGCGTTATACAAAAGAAAAAGTAAAGAAAGTAATAAATTAAAAAAAAAAAATTAAAAACAATCAAAAACACTGGCAGAAAATATATGTATTAAAAGCCAATCACATTTAATTTTAGTTTTTAGTTTATAGTGAATGACTAAAATCAAATAACAAACCCCATAAAAACTTTTTAAAACAATTGTTTGAATGTATTTGAAATCAAACATGCGTAACTGCAATATGTATGTATCGTACTTTTAGTACCATTACCGGTACAATAAGCAAATTTCGGGGTAAAAAATAAATTTAACAAAACAAAAATTGTTACACTCTTAAGCATTTGTTTAAAAAAGTAAAATATTTTATTGATCTTTTGTAGGGGGGGGGGGGTTACGTTACGTTAAGGGGTAATAAAAAAGAAGTAAGTTAGTAGCTATTATATGATTGTGAATTGATAGATAGTTTTGCTATACATGGTCGTTTGAATGACTGACAGTCTGTTGAAAATGAATGACGCTATTACTTTCACTATCATTAGTTAAAACGTGGTGACAGTATGCAAATAAATAGCTTAAGATTTAGTTTTTTTCTCTCTATCATATTTATTTATTTTGAATATAGTTAAAGGTGTTAAAAGTATTTCATAGGCATTAAAAAATTGCAAATAAACTAACAAAAAAAATTCAATCTTTTAGAGAAAACTTTTATAGGTTTTTAGCTTTTGTATAATTTAAATTGCCAATAAAATCTGATACGAATTTCACATGCCATAATAAATAATAAAAATTTGGTTTATTTTGAATATAATTAAATAACCTTTGCCTTTCAGGATCGTGATATTAAAAAAATTTAATTTAAAATTATTTTTTAAAGCTACGTTTTGAATACTTCATAGCAGATGATAGTTAAGTTTAGCATCGACACACTTACTTAACTTAACTGGCCATTATAAATTTTTAGTCGGGATTACGATCTAGTTTCTCACACCACCCATATTATGCGCGTTCTTTTTATCCATAAGTGGTGGAACTTACACTTTATCGCCGATTTGGAATGACAGGCTTGATAAACATTTCGTGACAATGGAATTAACTATTTTATGAACTATTTACTACGCAGGTCATGTTATAATACGTATGTAATTGATCACTACTACCCTTCAGTTAGAATAATGACCTAGCTTCTCACACCACTTATATTGTGTGTGTTAATTTTATACATGAGTGGCGGCGCCTACAGTTTAAAGTTGACTCCGAACGACTGCTTCTTGAGAAACTTTTCATGGTAATTTTATTTTCTCTCAGAGTTTTTGCCAGAAATCTGCTCAGAGGCAGTCGCCAAAGAAATATTTTTTCATATTTCGTTTTATTGGAGATGTTGGACCTCACGTCTAATAAGCCAACACAATACCTACTAGAATACGGTGGCTTAAATCTTTTGTTGAAGACACTTAAATTGCTCGTGATTGGCTGTGAAAGTTTAAGAACCATAAGCTGCCTTACAAGATTCAATTGACATATAAATTGCAAATAAACTACCACAGAAAATGACGTGTTTTCGCTATAATGACACTTGACTCTAGTTTTCACAGAAAAATAATCTTCAGTAATAATGAACACATAAACAAATAAAATTGTTGAATCTGGGACAATAGAGCGTTCAATGCATCTTGATAAAGTCACTGCTTTGTATGCATTTTTGCTTGGTGGCGTCGTCAATCTATGTTTCTTTGAGAAAATCTTTGTCCAGGGCATCTTTCTGAATAGTCGATGATTACCAAATTTTGGGCTAAATTGGACGATTTGGGCAACAACGACGTGTGGTTTCAACAAGACAGCGGCACGAAGCCATGATCATCTCACGTGAAGGTAACTTGAACTGGCCACCGAGATCAGCGATTTGACTTGATTAAAGTTTTTCTTGTGGATTTTTCTTAAGTCGCAGGTGTATGCGAATAAGGCACAAATAGCGTCCGGCAAATCCAACACCACTGAAGCCAAATTAAGCCTGATTTATGTGCCAGAGTTAGGGACATTTCGGATGCACTGCGCCCAGAAAAGTCATGGCGGACATTTAAACGATGTTACATCTCACACATAATGGCATCAATAGGCCATTCGAAGGAATAAAAAATTTCGCTTTGTTTTACTTAAATTAAAAGATAGTAAGCGCTTAATGAAAGACCCAACACATTCTTAGAAAAATGAATTCTGAAAAAGTTAAAAAAATATGTAAATGCAAAGCAAGAAACAAAATCAATTCAAATGAAGAAAATTTTTGATAATCACGTGATCATGTTTAGTTTTTTTTCGAATTAAAGTTTGTTGCTTAAGTCTTTTGATTTGTTAAGGTTTCTTTTCAATTATTTTTTTTTGCGTTCGCCTAATTTATTGTATTTTTTTTTGATTAATTTATAAGTGCAGGTAATTTCAAATTTATTTATTTATTTTTTATTATTATTAACGGGAATATATTAAAATAATTCGTTGAAGTAAGTGAAAAAAAAACACAGCAGGAATTAAATCAAATTCAATTTAAACTGACACATTTTATGAACGCAGTTATATGCCACTATTTTGTTTACTATTTACGTGGTTAGCGTATGTTGTAATGTTTTTTCTCTTTCTTTCTTGGATTTTGGTTTTTGGTTTTTCATTTTTGTTTTCTTTGGCGGTTATTAACCACTTTCGTTTTTGATTTCATGTATTTTAAGTATTTTCTTTTCTCTCTCTCTCTCTTTCGATTTGCCAAAAGACAGACAGTTAAAATTGCATGAAAATGGGAAAATAGTGGGAATTAAAAAGAAAAAAAAACAAAAAACTTCTTATAAAAAAATAATTTTTAATAAAGGTTTACATAAAACTAATGAATGTTAATTAATGCAAGAAGGAAAAGGGAGTTTTTAAGTATTTTTATAAAATATAATCATACTTAAAGTTATAATTAAATTTCTGTGTAAATGTATGTATGTAACGGGAGTGTAAGCCGATTGCATTTTATTTTCCATTTTAAAATAATATTTTGGGGGATTTTTTTTCACTTTTTATGTAATAGGGAATATAAAAAAGAAATAATTTTCTTGTGTTTTTTTTGCAATAATTATATTCAGTTGTGTTAGTGAAAAATGTATGCTTTTGCCAATAAGTTTTAGTCAAGTTAGTTAGTGGCATATTAACCAAATGTTTGTTTTGTTTTGTGGTAATTTGTGCTGCTTGTTGTTGTTCCTGTTTATGTGTCTTGTTGTTGATATTGTGTTTCACTTGATGTCGTCACTCTTATTATTTTTAGCAAACTTTTTTTGCGCACACTTACGCTTGTGTAAAAAATGGGTTTTTCTTTAATGCATTTTAGCCTTGTGTTATACAATATCCAGTTATTTTCCTTTAAAATTATACTCAGTTTTAAAGTTTGTTGTATTTTTATATTTTCTTTAAGTAAGTTAGTTGCCTTATAATTATCAGACCAACTATAAGCCAGTATTGTATACCTATGCCTGGTTTTTTCTTACTACGTCACTATAAAAGTTGTTTTCGTGTTATTGTTATTGTCTAAGCATTTGGTGCCTGTATTGGCAAAAAAACCTTATAAAATCACATTGCAGTTTTTAACAAGTTTCCTGACTATGGCGTTATTTTCTTTTGTAAAACTAACCAATTTAACAATAAATCACGTTAAATTTTATACCTATGAAAACAATACAAAACTATTTCACATACCAATGGTATGTGAATGCATTAAAAACAAAAAATATATGCTGGTATCAACACTTTTGTATTTCCTCTTTTAAAAAAATTGTCATTGATTGAAGAGATATGTTAGCAAACAATTAATTTTATTAAAAAAAATCTATTAAAGACTTAAATTTAAAACCAGGATCCTGGTTCATTTGAATGTATTCGCGTACCAAACAATTGTGTGAATAATTTGAAAAATCGAAGTTTTATTTTAAATGTCGAGAATTCAATAAACTGATCATATCATAACTCTTTGAACTGGTAACTGATTTAAGGTGTTAAGAAAGACTGAATGTAAATCCAATAGAATAACATTCAAAACTCAGGTCCTTTACGAATGCAAAATAAAGGGAACTTAAAACAAGAATGTTACACAGTAGAGTGAACAGGGCTCCCATAAGCCTTCTTTCCGGCAAAAGAAAGCTACCCCTTGATCGGTGGCATTTTAAAACTTAAATTATTATATACTGGCTATACTTTAGGTATTTAGCAGATATTAGTAGAGTACAAAAGCAAAAGCTAGCAAAAGATTATCATGCTCAATAAAATGTTTAAGTGTTGCTAACTGTTTTCTTTATTTACATAACATAACATATTTGTTCATTACAACCCTTCAGTCAGTATTACGATTTAGCTTCTCACACCACTTATGTTATGTGTGTTAATTTTATCAAATGAGTGACGGGACCTACAGTTTAATGTCGACGCCGAACGATAGATTGTTTAAGAAACTTTTCATGGCAATTCTATTTACTGTCAGAATTTCTGCCAGAAATCTGCTGAGATGCAATCGCCTCAGAATTACTTTTTTATTTTTCGTTTTGTTGGAGCTGTCTGATCTGGAGTTTGAAGCATGGCCTTACGTCTAATAAGCCCACACACTACCTACTAGACTACGGCAACTTCAGAAGAAACTTTTACTTTCATTAAATGTTTTTTTTTTTTAATTTTTTAAAATATTTTAAAACCATTATTTTGTTAGTGTTAATTATTAACAATTAAATATTCTTTTTTATATAAATTTCCAAGTTTAAAGTGGATCAATTAATTCATGTATTTGGTAGCTGATTTTAAAAACTAGTTTAAGTAGTTTAAAATAACACTCAAACATAAGAACATCATATATTGTCAGCCCACAAACAAAGAAAAATCAAAAGACTTAAGAAACAAACATGAAATTATAGAATTGTAGAATAATTTCCGCAATTTCAACCGAAACTAATGTAAACAATTAGTTTGTCTCACTTAATGCGTTTTTAAAATTTAAAATTTAATTCGACAAAAAAATTTAAAAGAAATATTCCCCACCATAACACATACATATGTAATCTCTTCATTATTAGTTTTGGTATTTTACTATAAAGCCAAGTATGTGGCAATATTTAACATTTAAAAAAAATTATTTTGAAATTAATGCCCGACTGAGTACTCAGTCAAATGCAGGCATAAAATGAAACTATAAAAATCAACATTTCTTTTGTAATATAACGTGTAAAACATACGATTATTTATAGAAAAAAAAAATTAAACCAAAGGCACTACAAATAGAAGATATTGTAAATCGTTAAATAATAATAAAAAGCATTAGTTGTTGTGAACTGAAATAATTGTTTATAATGATGCTACACCACTACTGCGTTAAGGTCAAATATCATTCGATCGATTTGTAAGCCATGTAAGAAGGCACTAAGCATTATTAGGCATTTACAATATGTGGTAAAAATGATAGGCAATTGCATTTTCTCACATATTTTAATTAAATTGTAAATGACATAATTTTTGCAAGGCTTAAAGGCCGAATTAAAGTAGTGCAACCACCTGTGTAGTTGGAAAAACTTGATTAATGAAACAGAAACAAAGCAAAGAAATAATAAGAAGGCAGGGGACATATTTTGTGACTACCTTACGTTCCTTATAAACTGCACTAGGATTTTGGAGATGGATTTTGTGCAGATGGAAAAGGTCAATCTGAAATGTTTCTATTTTCTCAAAGCCTATTCATTATATTAGAAAAAATGATATAAACTATATATCCTTTCATAATATCCAGATATTATTCATTTGTAGCGATATTTGAATGCTTCAGTGTGATTTTATTGTTACCGAGCAGATTTTCTACTAATCCAAGCTCCATACAACTAGTGTGTAGATTTTCTCCTTCATTTTTTGTTCCTTTATTTCTGATATCGTGCGATTTGACTTCGTTAGACTTTTTCTTGTGGAGTTTTTTAATTCGCAGGCCTTTGCAAATAAGTAAAAATAACCACAGCGGTAGTCTAGTAGGTAGTGTGTTGGCTTATTAGACGTAAGGCCATGGTTCAAACCCCATGTCAGACATTAAAATGAAAATATGAAAAAAAAAAATATTTCTTCGGTGACTTCCTCTCAGCAGATTTCTGGCAAAAACTCTGAGAGTAAATAAAAAGTGACATTAAAAATTTCTCAAAAATCTGTCGTTCGGAATCGACTTTAAACTGTAGGTCCCGCCACTCATGTATAAAATTAACACAAGTGGTGTGAGAAACTAGTTCTGTAATCTTGACTGAAGGGTTGTAATGACCAATTGTGTACGTATGTACGTAACCCCAGCGGTACCTGATTTATAAGCCTGAGTCATTTAAAATTTAACATTTCGTGAGCTTTTCACAAAGAGAAGCTATGGGAGAATTAAGCAAGTTTTTTCAGATAAACAGATGATTGGTTGTCGTGATAATTTGGTATGTAAAGGGGCTGCGAAGATCTCATATATCGAACTTTTTTGTGGATCGCTTACAGTTATGTTTACCTTCTTCTGCATGAATATAACTGTACCGTCTGAGCTAGTGCAAGGACTTTGGGAATTTTGGTCAAACTCTATCGAATGTTTAAAATAGTCATCCTCCGCAATAATCATGATCCGCTTTGGTGATGAAATAGATTTCGATCTACTGTTGCATTTTGTTTTATGGTGCTATTATTTCAATCACAACTGCTTGACTTACACTACATTTGTAGCTGCAGGCAATCACTTTTTTGTGTTTCATTCGAACAAGTAGTTGAAGATAGAGAGAGAGAAATTATTTTTTTTTATTTCCACACAATTCAACATGTCATTGTCATTAACAATTGTTGTTTTTTCATGTTTGTTTTCTTCGTTTTTTGTTTTTATTGTTGTTGTTGTGGGTAAACGTTAAAATAATACAATAATTTCAGTGACCAAATTTTTTTTATCTGTGTATGCCTTCTCTTAAAATTGTTTAAGGTTTTCTTAACTGCCTTAAACTTGACAGTGAATTTCTTTAATGATATGAAATTGTCA
The DNA here is from genome assembly GCA_958299815.1 of Sarcophaga carnaria. NCBI lineage: Eukaryota > Metazoa > Arthropoda > Insecta > Diptera > Sarcophagidae > Sarcophaga > Sarcophaga carnaria. The sequence continues at coordinate 19,652,664 of OY283153.1, read as the reverse complement.
ATAATGTGTGTGAATAAAAGATGGATGAATGAAAGTAAAAAGTGTGATTTTTATAATTGAATATCAATTTTCATTTCATACACTAAAATTAATGTAAATCGTTATAATCTCTCATAATATATAAGCCGTTTCACTATCTAAATGCATTTTTAATTGATTTTGATTTTTTTTTAGAATTTTTAATTGCATTTTTATGTTTTTAATTGTTCTAAATGCTAATGCTAATAAAGAACATGTGAATTTGAAAAATCAAAACAATGTTGTTGTTTTTTTTCATTCTTTATGCATGAATAATATTAAAAATATATTTTTTTTAATTAAATTCAAAATTCTGTGTTTTGTTTTAGAATATTTTTTTAAATTGTTTTAATTTCGCATTCAATTGTAAATTATGATTTGGATTACACAATGTTTTGAACTTAAACATGCAATATATGAAAGATTTCTAATTTTTTATGTGCGAATTGTTTTCATTCATTTGTATTATACGTAGGCTGTGTGCACAAATATTCGAAAACACCGGAAGTATTACGAAATTATTATTTAAAACCTTTTAATATTTGAAACCGTATTGTATTTCAAAACATTTTAGAACGTGCGCTACCTAGACTTCTAACAATATTTAAGAATATTACAACCATAACAAGAGCTTTTGAATTCTATGCTAAATGACCACAAGTAAAATCATTGTATTAATGAATTCGAATCACAATGATCATCTTAAATCATAAATAGTAAGATCTCCTAGCCTTTCCGACGTCGAGATCTCAATATTTTAGGGATAACTCTAAGCCAGACATATCTGGCCTTAGAGGACTGAACTGCAAGAAGCTAAGGAAATTTGTACAATATACGGATTTTCTGAAGTCGCCGTAGTCTAGTAGGTAGTGTGTTGGCTTATTAGATGCAAAAGCCTGGGTTCGAGCCCCAGGCCAGGCATCAAAGACAAAATACAAAAAGTATTTTTTCGGCGACTTCCTCTCAGTAGATTTCTGGCAAAAACTCTGAGAGTAAATAAAAATTGCCATGAAAAGTTTCTCAATAAATAAAAAATCTGTCGTTCGGAGTCGACTTTAACTGTATGTCCCACCACTCATGTATAAAATTAACACACACAACATAAGTGGTGTGAGAAACTAGGACGTTGTACAATGGGTCAATTCGACCTCCGGGTACTGTACTTGTCTTAATTGACAAGTACACGTCCTCTAACCTAACCTAACCTAACATACGGATTTTCTACAGAATGTAAGGTTCGTATACTTTAATGATGAGCGTACAACTAGTCTATTGATAGTTTGTGCCGTTATATGTGGAATCATAACATCGTTTAAAAAACTGTCACAGCTTCTCTGCATGAAGCACATTCAAAACGTCCAATTTTCCTTGGCTCTGGTGCGTAAATTAGCCTGAATTTGTATCAATGGCATGGGTTATGTTGGCTTTGAGGACCGCTGTGGTTTGTGGCTTATTTCCATACACCAGCAGCTTAAAAAACTCATAAAAGAAAAAGTCTAATGAGGTCCAATCACATGAATTTGGCGGCCAGTTTACATGATCTAATGAGACTACCAGCTTAAAGGAAGTTTGTGCAACATACAGACTGCCTACAGAATGTAAGGTTGGCATCCCATAATGGGATCGTGTATCCCGTAGGCCCTTGGTTTCTCTTTAATTATTCGTACATACAATTGAGGTTTGACCATAAGTTCCAAACTATAAAGTTTATGGTCCTGGAGTTTCACTCATTGTCCTAATGGTATACAGACCCTCTTCAATTGGCTGGAGCTGACTACTTTTGGACGATTGGTTCTATAAAATAGCGATTGTTGATAGCATATTTCTGAAAAGAAAATTTGCCGCTAAGGAAGTAGCTTTGTTAAATATTTTTCGCTCCTTTGAGGAAGTATCTCTCATCTAAAGACTTTATTGGTCTATTTCAGCAGATTTTACTTTCATTGTTAAGGAACTACTTTGCTGAGGGAGAAATGAATAAAACATTGGAGTTTTACTATTGTTCCTAAATGTATAGAACATTTTTCTTGTTGCTTATAGACGAAGTATGGGCCAGGAAATAAAATCAAAAAGCTGTTTAAGAGTGAGGAAAGTGCTGCTTACTCTGACTTCGCATGAACAATAGTTCATATACATACATATTTATCAATCAATGTATCAAAACCGCCAGACCTTAAGTCACAGATTTGTTTTCTGTTAAAATAATTTTTAAATTGACCCTTTAGGACATTGGTAATTAAAATAAAAAAATAAAAAACGTTTAAATATTTAAATACAAGTTCTAGATAAAATTTTATTGTCAATTTGCATGATAAATTAGTTTGTTTTTCTATCCAAATAGTTCTTATACGCATGTGCGAATCATTTTTTTCAAAATTTTATAATATAAGAATAAGAATAAATAAATTAATCTCTTAGTAAGGAACAGGTTTTTTGCAAAAGCCAAAAAGAGCTATAATTTTAATTTTAAATCCAATGTCAAACATGTGAATAAAAATTCAAACTATTATTTTTATTACAAATTTTTTATTGTATTAATTATGGCGAAATCAAACGGCCAAATCCAACCGCCAATTAATTCTTTAAAACATAATATAAATAATATATTAAAGAAAAACATGACATGATCGGTATACACTAGGCATAGTACAGTATACTCTAACTCTGCTACACATAATTGAATAATTGAATACAGAATACTATAAACTTAGCAAATTTAAACGGAATTTAAATTTACTTGTATTATAAATTCTAAACTCAAAAAATGCAACAACTATTTTGAAAATATTGCTTTTATGCTCAAAACAAAAAACCGCAAATTAAAAAAAAATATTTTTCGAAAGAAAATCAAAACAAGCTTTAGTGTTTTAGAACATGTTTTAGAATAAAGCATGATTGTCATCATACTGACTATGGACTGGCTTTATGTTAAGTTTTCATACGTGCTGTAATTTTAACAATTTAAAGGAAAAAATTTAAATCTTATGGTGGAGTTTGCACTGCCTTGAACCGAGCATGTTGGAACCAATTTGTTTTTGTAGTAAAATTAAAAATTTCAACAATTTTCTTGATTTAAATTTTTTCGTTTTTTTTAGTAACTAGCCCGACTATACTAGAAATTGCCATAAAATATAGCTGCTGTTGTTGTTGGTTCAAATTCGAGGCGTCAATAACATTTGCCTGTTTTTAGTCAGTGGTCATGGTCAATTAATTTATTTTAAAATAGATGTTGATTTATTTTCCAAAGATAAAAGAAAATTGCTTCAACAAAAATAATATTATATTACAATATATGTATATACTCTTATGTATATATGTATACTTAAAAAGCCATTAAACATTGAAATTGTAAAGCAATTCAGCTTTTATAAGAAAAAAATTAATTTTTCGTTATGGCAATTTTAAAAATTTTATTGTGAAAGGGTTTTTGCCAGTGAATTATTGTGTAACCTTTCTCCTTTGTTGGTTTACCAGAAATTATCTTTAAAAAGTAATATTTTAAATAAAAAAAATTATTATTATTTCTAGTTTTTCTAAAAAAAAGTACGATATTAAATTGATTTTTTTTCAATTTTTGTTTTTCTTTTTAGCATGAAATATTTTATATTCGGCACAGTTTTATTGGTATGTGTGGGGAGTTGTTTAACAGCCGACATATTGATGGTTACCATGGGCGGTACAAAATCACATAAAATTCCTTTTTGGGAATTAGCAAAAGGTTTAATACACAGGTAAGTTATTGCAATTTCATCAAGTGAAATTCATAAAGGACTGTAAATATTATTCACCTATTGGCCGAAGATAATTGCATTAAAAAAGTTAAAAGTTCGGTGAAATAGGACACAACATGTTATGCCAATTCCACAAAGACCACAACAAAACGTAATTGACTAACAATAACTAACTAATAAGTGCACAAATTGAGTCTTTAACCATTGCGTAAAAGCCACAATCCATGTGTTCCTATTAACTCCGCCTAGCAAAACCTGATTGACCATCAATTTTGGCTTGACTTGCGTTTACTTCGTTTTATCTCTCTAATGTCACCCAGAGCGATCTACTTGCATTTCTATGGGGAATTATAAGTGATGAGTTAACACTCATATTGAAAGTAAAGTTATTGTATTTATAAATACATACACTGAAGGTGATATGGTATAGTGCATGTGTATTCCAGATTAAAATCTGGTATATGATGAACAAATGTTTAACACAAAAAAAAAATGAGGATTTAGGTTAGGTTAGGTTAGAGGAAGTGTACACTACCCGGAGGTCAAAATGACTCATTATTATTTCGTCCTAGAAGAGAGAGGGAGAGAGAGTATAATGAAAAAGATAGAGAAATTGGAAAAGGAGAGGAGGTAGGCAAGAAAGTATACAAGAAACGAAGGAAAAAGAAGGGACCACAAATACACAAGAGAGCGAGACTACAACCTTGATGCCCTAGCACTTCCCAATCAGCTCAACCTATTTATGAATCTATAGAGAGCCCTAAGATTGGCTCTCAACAAAGAATCCAACCCTGCCCAGGATTTCATTCTGCTTCAAATGTTCTATAGAAGAAAAATCGGATCCTTAACTCATCAGAAAGTATATAAAACAACGAACTGCACAGAAAGGCCATGCAGAGCCATCTTTTTAAAACGACTGCAAACTATTTCTTTCATACAAAAATGTATGAGGATTATGACTGATTTTATTATGCAATGGACGAATCTACCAGTTAGTTTGGACATTAGTCATCTAAGACCCTTCGGCAAAGGCTGGGAATGGTTTCGGGACTATTGGAAATGCATAACTTGGGTATCACAGTGATCAGTTTAAGTGTGCCTATTCCAACTTCTTGGATTTGTATCTACCTACATATCTAAATTAGTATGTGGTCTTTGCTACATTCGATTTAATGTTGGCTGGTATATGGAATTCCACATTATTCAGTCACAAAAATAACGAATGCTTTCTGTATAAACAACCTTAATGCTTGATTACATTTTTGAATTATAATTCCTGGTTTGATTTGATAGAGAACATAAAATTGTATCAAAAAAAAAAGCTTAAGGAACGCACCGGAAAAAGACTGTTTTGAAAATTGAAACAAAAACTTTAAAACCAAAATCAATTTAAAAGCAAAAATAGTTTTAAGAAAATGTATTTGGGTGCTTTTCTAATTCCATGTAATTGTGTCGTAAGCCTTAATAAGGAATTTTTTTAAATGTTAAACTAATTAAAGTGTGCTCCAACAATTAGTATTACATGTACGGGTAATAAATTGTTTAATAGAAAATCATGCAAATACTTCTCAAACGCATTTTTTGTCACCCAAACAAAAATGTTTTATGAAATATTTCCATTGCATTTTTGTTTTATTTGTTTGCAAAAAAAAAACATTGAATTCTAAACAAAAGCCAATAAACTTCATTGTGTATTACACATAACTGTGTGTATAAATTAAACGAAAGCCTATTTTTTATTTTGTATAGGAACAAACAAACAAATTTTTACCTGCATTCCAAAGCATTACATGTAAAGCAAAAAAAAAAAATTCAATTCTAAACTGTCAATAACATTTTTGGACAATAAATTATGAGACAAACAAAGAAATATTATAAAAAAACAACAACAACAATAAGACATAAGTTAATAAAATATAAATATTTATTTAATAAACATAAAATTACACAGAAATTGTTTGCATATTTCTATATATGATCGTGGTCAGTCATGCTTTGGTTTATACAATGCAATGTGAAATTCCATACATTGAATGAGTGAATCATAATGCTTTCTTTTTTTGTTTTCTTGCAGAGGTCATAATATAACTTTTCTAAATGGTTTTCCCTCGGATTTTCATTTTAATGGGCTGCACGAGGTCACACCATCTGGCCTGGTCGAATACATACGTAACTATACCAATTGGGATCTGTTGGGTGCACGTATGTCAGGTGAAATGCCAATTTCCATATGGGATGGTGTTCGTTATGCTTTTGAGGTGAGTTAATGTTAATGGATCTCAAGTTTTTTTTCCAAGAATTTGTTTGTTTTTTCATTCATTTTTTTTAATTATTTTTGTCATCATGGCTCAGCAAATGATTTGATGACTTGGCCATTTTACAACCATTAATAAGCTAATAATTTCGGCTTTGAGTTTGTTTTTGTTTTTTTGTTTGTGGTGGTTTTTCACAAATAATTTATTGCTTTTAATTAAGATACATGCCAAAACATTTTGTAATTTACCCTAAAGTATTTTAGATAAAGACTTTTATTTCGGAATGAAGTCTTCTGTAATTGTACTTTATACTTGTGCCAATACCGATGTACTAGTTACACTCAAAAAATAATGTTGGTTTAATTTTCAAAACTAATTTTAATAAAATATTAGAAGAATATTATTTAGTATGGGTATTTTCAAATCCTCAAGCATATCCAAAAATATTGAATAGCTTCCCAGAATTTGCTTCAGTTGTCGATGTTCAAGGTAGGTAGAGATATTGCACTTCCCTTAAAACAATTCATTCGAGAAGTTAGATTTTTATTCCTGGTAACATGCTAGGTCGGTCATTTCTCTTTGTGGAGTTCAGATTTATTGACGTATCTTAGTGGATAGAAGCGGCAGCTTTGTCAAATTCCAGTTTTGCTTAGGCAAGTTAGCACATAGCGCTAACTTGTAACCAAGTTACCCCAACGATTTAAAAGCATTGGAGAAATAATTTCTACGAATGAATCTCAAAGTCGATGTTATGTAGCGGACAGAAAAAAAAACTTGATTTGTGCCCCGGTTAGCCAAATGTCCACAGAACGTAACAGAACCTATATTCGTTTTAAGAATATGACAAACAATGAGAGCTACTACCGAACCGTAATTTCATTTCGTTGAAGTCGCCGTAGTCTAATAGGTAATGTGTTGGCTTATTAGACGTAAAGGCATCAAAACGAAATATGAAAAAAAAAATTTCTTCGGCGATTTTCTCTCAGCAGATTTCTGGCAAAAACTCTGAGAATAAATAAAATTGCCATGAAAAAATTTCTTAAAAATCTGTCATTCGGAGTCGACGTTAAACTGCACGTCCCGCCACTTACGTATAAAATTAACGCACACTACATGGGTGGTGTGAGAAGATAGTTCGCAATCTAGACTAAAGTCTTGTAACGACCAATTAAAAAAATTCTACACCCAGAGATAAAACATATCGTATAAGATGTGTTAGAAGCTAGGTTGTAATCCTGACTGAAGGGTTGTAGTGGCCAATTATGTATGCATGTATGTAATTTTTAATTTCACTATGCATTGAAATTGCTTTTCATATGCTAAAAACGTAGGTTTCTTGGACGTTTGGCTAATTGGGGCTTCAGACTGACTCAACATGTTGAGTTTTATTTTCTGTCGTGAGCATAGGGCAGAAACAGTCGTTCCTCAGTTAAATATTCTACTATTCTACCGATCTTAGCTGTTTTCGTTTTCGGACTATTGCTAATATAATCAACGTAATTGGTTCTGTTATTAGTGTCAATACGTAGTGGTAAAGACGAATCCAATTTTTGGCTTTAAAGGTAACTTTAAATATAACTTCCTTAAGGGTATGATTTCGATTAAACTTTTACTTCATTTAGGTGACTGTCTCTTGATTCGTGGCAGCATTCGAGAAAGTTTTCGACTGCCGCAAACCAAGCTGTAAAACATGGTATAATGAGCTGTAAGATAGGTCCAATTGCTGAAAACGCCATGCAATTGACAAATACGGATTATCCACCACACTTTTTTCTTACAGTACCTTACATTACAGTGAGGCACAAGTCTGATTATATCTATAAAGCTTGCAGTCTCTTCAAATTTCTGTATAATCATGTTAATTTCTTGCACAGTATATCGGTTATGAGTACCATAATCGCCTCTTGGTGCTTAAAAATTGGCCACATTTCCTGTAGAAAGTTTTAAATAGTTAAACGGTTCATAATCACAAATGACATGCGTTCCTCTAAGTTAATGACATTTCAGATGAAAAGTGTTTAACAGCTGGCAGTTTTACCAGGTCAGTGACTTTGAAACCACTAAATGGATAACCCGATTCAATTCGATTTCGGATTATAATTCATTATTGAATGTGAATCTGGGTTTTGAAGGCAACGACTACTTTAACATGTTAAGGGTTGTACTATGTGACATTAGATGTTTCAGTGTTTAATGTTTACTTTAACAGGACGATATGTATAAGAGAATAATTTTCTCTATTGTTTATAGTATTGTTAAACACAACATATATATTTTAACAGTAATTTTCCAATAACAAATTAAAATAAAAGATGTAAAGGCAACTCCCTATACCATACCCATTCCTGTATTTATGAAATATGTATATGTATGAACATGGCCTTTAAAATCGAATCTAAAACACTATAATTTTATGAGATTGTATAACACAATCCATAATCCATATATTTTTAGTTGAAATGGTTTTTTGTTTATAAGTTTCCTATTGAATTCACGTATTTTACTTCTGCATGCATTACGTTGTTGTTGTTGCACAGCACAGCACAGCACTCGTAGCAATGCAATTGGAAGTAAAGCAAAAGTTGTTGATACAACAAGTTGCATGTGCAACATGTTTTTCATAAATAATTCATACACACTCGTATTCCATCATAATATACTTGTACTGCTGCTACTAAAGCATGGTTCAAGGTTGTTTAGTAATTATTTTATTTTTTTCTCCTTTTTTCTCTTTTTTTTGTCTTTTTCTTAACTTTTTGTTTTTACTGTTTTTGTGTTTTTCTTTTTGTCTTTTTCTTTTTGTGTTTTTCTAGTCATGTGATGCAATGCTGGAAGATGCCGAAACGCAAGCGTTATTAAATCGTAATTTTGATATGGCCATATTAGATGGTGCATTTCCGGAATGTGCCCTGGGCATGGTGTATCAATATGAAATACCCTTTATGTATATGAATACGGTGGGTTTCTATACGGGCAGTTTAGCAAAAGCTGGCAATCCTGGCTCTTATGCTGTAACACCAAATTTCTATACAGGTTTCACCGATAATATGAATCTCTTGGACAGGGCCATGAATACGGGTGTACAAATATTTTCCGATATAATGCACAAGGTATGTTCTACATTCCCCACCTAAATTTGACTTTAAATTTTTAATTTTTTTCCTAATTCCAAAACAGGTTGTCATGGCCTTTGTGTATCGTGTTATGAAACAACATTTTGGCACTCAAATACCACATCCCTATGAAATATCGAAAAATGTCAGTTTCATCTTACAAAATGGCCATGCTGTGGTCTCTTACCCGCGTGCCCTTAATCCCAATGTAGCTGAAGTGGCTTGCATACATTGTAAACCGGCTAAGCCTTTACCTAGAGATTTGGAAGATTTCATTTCTTCTTCTGGTGAATCGGGTTTCATTTATGTTTCCATGGGTTCCTCGGTAAAAGCGGCCAATATGCCTATCATCTTAAGGCGTTTACTGGTACAAACGTTTGCCCGTTTGCCTTATCATGTTTTGTGGAAATATGAGGGTCATCCTGCTGAAATTGAAGGACTCACAACGAATGTTAAACTTAGCAGATGGTTACCACAACAGGATATTTTGGGCCATCCAAAATTGAGAGCTTTTGTTACTCATGGCGGTTTGTTGAGCATGTATGAAACTGTTTACCATGGAGTACCGGTGGTAACCATGCCAGTATTTTGTGATCATGATGTCAATTCGGCCAAAGCCGAGGTTGATGGTTATGCTATTAAGTTGGATTTGGCTACGTTAACCACGACCCAGCTATTCAAGTCAATAATGAAAGTTGTCCATGATCCGCAATACAGAAATGCAGCGAGGTAAGTTTAATTGTTTAGATGTCATTTAAAAGTAAAGTTTTTATTTTTTTTTATAATGTTAGCTTATCATTGAGTGTTACTACTAGATCATGCTCTGTAACAATAAGACATCATAGACTCCATTATTTTATGATCTGTTCTTCCGATTTCAAATCCTTGATCTAATATAAAACTATATGAAGACCACTAGACTATTGTGGTACAGGAACGTGGCCCATGAGTTTTCGGAACCCAAAATAGAATAATTGGAACTCATGGGAAACTCTTGATATTTTCTAAATTTAAGTTTGTGCCTTGGAAAGATGTGCTGAACTTAAACGAGACATCATCAAAACACTTTTATGAGGCCGCCGCAATCACTTATGTAAGGAAAATAAAGTCACCTTTATCTAGATTCTAGGGTACCTGGGAATTTAAGAAAATAAACGGGGTTTAGAGTTTGTCAAACGGAGAACTACACTGCAAAGAAGGCGAAAACCTTTCTGGCGAAAGAAGAAATAGAAGCAAACGCTCTTCTGCATCTAGACGGGGTTGTGTCAATATAAACTTTTGCTAAGCAATTTTGATGGGTATAGGTTTAAGTTTTTCTACTCAGGCGCATTTATACAGAATAAAAATCGTTTCAAGCCCAAAATGATGATTCTATGATACGGAAAATGAACCACCAACACACAAGCTCGGAACCTGTGTGGCGTTAATGCATTTCAAAGGGAAAATTCTGGGAGCTTAACAGGTACTAGACGAGGAGTTACCCTTACTGAAACTGTACTGGTTTTGAGGAGACATTATAGAGAAACCCTGTGTAGGTTTTGTAGAGCTGTTTGGCAGTGATGGAGGCTGTATGCCACAACCTATATAATGTAGTGATGATATCATTTGAAAATATTTAAATTGTTATGAGCGTTGCTTTATAACAAAATCAACGTTCCCAGGTTTACTGATGTATTGTGGTTGTAGGGTACATCTCTCTTCAGGCTATTAATTAGTTTTAAAAGCCTTTTCGTTAATAGAGCTTTGGGTAAAGTGAACCGGATGGTCTTAATCTAACTTTGAATAGTATAGAATCGGGTCAAGTTGTTTTCAATTTTAATTTTTTTTATATATAACTGAGCTCCTAACTAGTCTAGCGTATCATGGTTTCGATTCCTACCACAGACTCTGATCTGTTTCACTGCGCAAAGCATAATATCTATCTTTTCATGTTTTTTAAAACAATTTCATATAAATTTCCATTCATTTTATCAATTCATCATAGATCACGGCAACGTTTATTATTGGATCAACGTACAACACCATTAGAAACATCGATTTATTGGACTGAATACGTTTTGCGACACAAAGGGGCCTATCACCTACAATCTCCAGCACGTAATATGAGGTTTGTAACAGAATATCTGTGTTAAGCATCAGTTTAAATTCGAATTTAAAAATATTAACTTATTTCATTTCCAGTTGGCTACAATATTATTTGATTGATGTTATTGCTTTATATATAGCCGCCGTTTATTTGTTATATTTCCTTTTAAAACGTATTGTTTTTGCACGTTTCGATGTGATACGCAGTCTACACACCCCCACAAAGGCTAAAAGAATGTAAATTATTAACTGTGCGAGTATGTGTTCTTTTTCCTTAGTTTAATATAATTTTAGTGAACGTATGTATATTTTTGAATAAAAATAGTTTAATTTAAATGGGTGATAATGTTTTCACAAAACAAATACTATTTTAATGTTTGTGACTATGTATGTATGTTAAAGAAGTATCTTTCAAAAGATAAAAAACAAAATATTTTGTATTTATTTTCTTTTTTTAAATGTTTAATTTAAGGACCTATCCATGTATTTTGAATATGTAGATCTTAAAAATTAAATAAATTATGATCTTCAAGCAATCGATATATATGAACTGATCCTAATACATAATAGAATTTATTCTTATCAAATTAGTTTTAATTAACATTTTTCGATTTTTCTTTAAAATTTTTTAGTCATACATTGTTATTGTAAATATTTTCTCTAGATTTAGTTTTAATTGTAATTAAAAAAAAGAGAAAACAGATTTAAACTGTAAACCAAAGTCAATTGTTTTGTTCACAAATCAAAAATTAAAAAAAAAACAAAAAATATATATTGTACTAATAAATTTGTATGAGTATAATGTAATTGTATGTAATGTTTTAAATAATTAATAAAAAAATTTATTATTAATATTTTATTTCAATTTTATACTTAAAATACTCATCCATTTCTTTCTGAGTAAATGTTCTTCGACTTACATTCAATTTACATACATATGTATATTGAGTATCCCAATAACATCTCCCACAATCCTATTGCCTAACAAACATCAGGATGCTGTTCGGTGTTAGTCAGAATAAATGCATATCTAGTACTTGATTTGCATCTAGGTATTGTCCTTTGAAATGAATTATCGCTGTACAGATTTCAGTTACGTGTTCTGCTCATTCGTTCTCTTAATCACAGGATTAGAACTAGTCTGACTTGCGAAGAATCTCCGGTTTCAAACCCCAGGTCACACATCTCCAACGCAACGAAATATGAAAAAATATTCTTCTGGCAAAAACTCAGAGTAAATAAAATTGTCATGAAAAAGTTTCTCAACAATCTATCGTTCAAATTCGAGTTTAAACTGTAGGTCTCACCACTCATGTATAAAATTAACACACAAAGTGGTGTGAGAAGCTAGGTTGTAATCCTGACTAAAGGGTTGTAATGACCAATTATGTATGTTATATTATATAAAGGTGATGAAAGAGTAGCCTACTAATGAAATAATATACGTAAAGTAATGTCATATTGTGCCTTACCATCGTCTTCTGTTGACGATGACAGCTAAGGAGCTATACATGATCTTCACGTCAAGAAGATCACTAGAAGATACTAAAGGCAAACAAATTTCAAATGTGGTTAGCATTTGAAGAAAACATTGCATAAAACATGACTGTTCCCAAATATTGTATTTACAAACCACAATTTAGCAAAGATCACCACCTTCATATTAAGTTATTATTGCCCCTATTGCGTTCGACAACTTTTTAGTAGTTTGGTCGTCTTTCAGAAATCGTTATTGCCATTCTCAACTTAAATATGTGGTTGACGTTTTGGTTGTGCGGCGGATTTTTTAGTTGTGTTTTATGGTATTGCGGTTCACCACTTTGTATGAGTTTGGTTGACAAAACCGTTAAATACAGACAACTGCTTATTAACAGTTGAGTCTCTATCAGTTATAGAGTTCACTTATATACATATTTAACACATTTTTTTAAATAATAGAAAAAAAAAGGTAACAATGGGAAAATCGTAAATTTTTTTCTGCTTAAAATAATTAATTAAATATTTAATACGCAGGAAATTGAAAATAACATAAAATAATCCAGAAATTTCTAACGGAAACCAAAAATTTATGATGACCAAAAATCAGTGCAAGGAAGCGTGAGAAGGACTTTTTATAGAATTGAATAGCTTGGGTCCACCTACAAGAACCCCCTCCGAATGGCAACGTGTAAGTATATAGAATCTAAAATATTGTAAATAGACATCTTATTAGAATCCGGGAAATCCACATATTTCAAAAAACCATACTTTGGAAGCATTTATTTTGTCTTCGATCATTTATCTTTTTATCCATTTTCTACAAATGCGATCCTCTATTGCTGGTAACACTTCCTTTAAAATAAGTGACATTATGGATTGAGCTACTCCAACATAGAAATTATTTCCATTGCACTTTTGATAGCTTCCGTCAGCCAAAAATCGAAGTAGAGCACACAGCTTTAATATCGGAGGTATAGGTGCCATATGAACAGGTTTCTTTAAGTGGTCCCTAATTTCATCCAGGACATAACAAAATGCTTCTTTGTTCAGTCGAAAATAGCTAATAAATCTATAAAAAATCACTTGTTATAAATATTTGTTAATAATTTTGGACATTTCTTACTTCGCGCTGGGTAGTTCAAGAGGATTTGAATCATCACGTATTTTCCTACGTATACGAAGAACATTTATATTAGCGTCATGATTCTCATCTTCGTAAAATAAATCCTCACATAAATCCATTTTTAATTTACTTTTATTTCTACAAAAACTTGATCTCAATTAATATATTATTGGAAAGCTGATGTTTTTTCCAGTCGCATGGTGAAAACTGATTGTCATTATCTCTTATAGTTTCCGAGATATTCGCACAAATGTAAAATTGTTAAACGATTGTATATGTGCGTGTGTGTGTGTGTGTGTATGTCGAAAAATATTTTCAAATTTTTCGTTCAAAAATTTTCTGCCGATACCAGGCCAACAGAATTCAGCAGGAAGTGTTTTTTGGTAAACACTTTTACAATTTTGCTTATAACTCGGAAACTATAAGAGATAATGACATTGAGTTTTCGCTATACGATAGAAAAAAACATCAGCTATTTAGCAAAATTTATTTCCGCCCACAAATGCCACGCCTTCTAAGAAATATACTGAATCGTTTTATATAATGCCTTATATTTCAGTCGGTATTTAATATTTGGGGGCGAATTTATTTATTGTTGGAAAGCTGATGTTTTTTCCAGTCGCATGGTGAAAACTGATTGTCATTATCTCTTATAGTTTCCGAGATATTCGCACAAATGTAAAATTGTTAAACGATTGTACATGTGCGTGTGTGTGTGTGTCGTAAAATATTTTCAAATTTTTCTTTCATAAATTTTCTGCCGATACCAGGCCAACAGAATTCAGCAGGAAGTGTTTTTTGTTAAACACTTTTACAATTTTACTTATAACTCGGAAACTGTAAGAGATAATGACATTGAGTTTTCGCTATACGATAGAAAAAAACATCAGGTATTTAGCAAAATTTATTTCCGCCCACAAATGCCACGCCTTCTAAGAAAGATACTGAATTGTTATATATAATGCCTTATATTTCAGTCGGTATTTAATATTTGGGGGCGAATTTATTTATTGTTGGAAAGCTGATGTTTTTTCCAGTCGCATGGTGAAAACTGATTGTCATTATCTCTTATAGTTTCCGAGATATTCGCACAAATGTAAAATTGTTAAACGATTGTACATGTGCGTGTGTGTGTGTGTGAATGTCGAAAAATATTTTCAAATTTTTGGTTTAAAAATTTTCTGCCGATACCAGGCCAACAGAATTCAGCAGGAAGTGTTTTTTGTTAAACACTTTTACAGTTTTGCTTATAACTCGGAAACTATAAGAGATAATGGCATTGAGTTTTCGCTATACGATGGAAAAAACATCAGCTATTTAGCAAAATTTATTTCCGCCCACAAATGCCACGCCTTCTAAGAAAGATACTGAATTGTTATATATAATGCTTTATATTTCAGTCGGTATTTAATATTTGGGGGCGAATTTATTTATTGTTGGAAAGCTGATGTTTTTTCCAGTCGCATGGTGAAAACTGATTGTCATTATCACTTATAGTTTCCGAGATATTCGCACAAATGTAAAATTGTTAAACGATTGTACATGTGCGTGTGTGTGTGTGTATGTCGAAATATATTTTCAAATTTTTCGTTCAAAAATCTTCTGCCGATACCAGGCCAACAGAATTCAGCAGGAAGTGTTTTTTGTTAAACACTTTTACAATTTTGCTTATAACTCGGAAACTATAAGAGATAATGGCATTGAGTTTTCGCTATACGATAGAAAAAAACATCAGCTATTTAGCAAAATTTATTTTCGCCCACAAATGCCACGCCTTCTAAGAAAGATACTGAATTGTTATATATAATGCCTTATATTGCAGTCGGTATATAATATTTGGAGGCGAATTTATTTATTGTTGGAAAGCTGATGTTTTTTCCAGTCGCATGGTGAAAACTGATTGTCATTATCTCTTATAGTTTCCGAGATATTCGCACAAATGTAAAATTGTTAAACGATTGTACATGGCGTGTGTGTGTGTGAGTATGTCGAAAAATATTTTCAAGTTTTTCGTTCAAAAATTTTCTGCCGATACCAGGCCAACAGAATTCAGCAGGAAGTGTTTTTTTGTTAAACACTTTTACAATTTTGCTTATAACTCGGAAACTGAAAGAGATAATGATATTGAGTTTTCGCTATACGATAGAAAAAAACATCAACTATTTAGCAAAATTTATTTCCGCCCACAAATGCCACGCCTTCTAAGAAATATACTGAATTGTTATATATAATGCCTTATATTTCAGTGGGTATTTAATATTTGGGGGCGAATTTATTTATTGTTGGAAAGCTGATGTTTTTTCCAGTCGCATGGTGAAAACTGATTGTCATTATCTCTTATAGTTTCCGAGATATTCGCACAAATGTAAAATTGTTAAACGATTGTACATGTGCGTGTGTGTGTGTGTCGTAAAATATTTTCAAATTTTTCTTTCAAAAATTTTTTGCCGATACCAGGCCAACAGAATTCAGCAGGAAGTGTTTTTTGTTAAACACTTTTACAATTTTGCTTATAACTCGGAAACTGTAAGAGATAATGACATTGAGTTTTCGCTATACGATAGAAAAAAACATCAGCTATTTACCAAAATTTATTTCCGCCCACAAATGCCACGCCTTCTAAGAAAGATACTGAATTGTTACATATAATGCCTTATATTTCAGTCGATATTTAATATTTGGGGGCGAATTTATTTATTGTTGGAAAGCTGATGTTTATTCCAGTCGCATGGTGAAAACTGATTGTCATTATCTCTTATAGTTTCCGAGATATTCGCACAAATGTAAAATTGTTAAACGATTGTACATGTGCGTGTGTGTGTGTGTCGTAAAATATTTTCAAATTTTTCTTTCAAAAATTTTCTGCCGATACCAGGCCAACAGAATTCAGCAGGAAGTGTTTTTTGTTAAACACTTTTACAATTTTACTTATAACTCGGAAACTGTAAGAGATAATGACATTGAGTTTTCGCTATACGATAGAAAAAAACATCAGGTATTTAGCAAAATTTATTTCCGCCCACAAATGCCACGCCTTCTAAGAAAGATACTGAATTGTTATATATAATGCCTTATATTTCAGTCGGTATTTAATATTTGGGGGCGAATTTATTTATTGTTGGAAAGCTGATGTTTTTTCCAGTCGCATGGTGAAAACTGATTGTCATTATCTCTTATAGTTTCCGAGATATTCGCACAAATGTAAAATTGTTAAACGATTGTACATGTGCGTGTGTGTGTGTGTCGAAAAATATTTTCAAATTTTTCGTTCAAAAATTTTCTGCCGATACCAGGCCAACAGAATTCAGCAGGAAGTGTTTTTTTGTTAAACACTTTTACAATTTTGCTTATAACTCGGAAACTATAAGAGATAATGACATTGAGTTTTCGCTATACGATAGAAAAAAACATCAGCTATTTAGCAAAATTTATTTCCGCCCACAAATGCCACGCCTTCTAAGAAAGATACTGAATTGTTATATATAATGCCTTATATTTCAGTCGGTATTTAATATTTGGGGGCGAATTTATTTATTGTTGGAAAGCTGATGTTTTTTCCAGTCGCATGGTGAAAACTGATTGTCATTATCTCTTATAGTTTCCGAGATATTCGCACAAATGTAAAATTGTTAAACGATTGTATATGTGCGTGTGTGTGTGTGTGTGTATGTCGAAAAATATTTTCAAATTTTTCGTTCAAAAATTTTCTGCCGATACCAGGCCAACAGAATTCAGCAGGAAGTGTTTTTTGGTAAACACTTTTACAATTTTGCTTATAACTCGGAAACTATAAGAGATAATGACATTGAGTTTTCGCTATACGATAGAAAAAAACATCAGCTATTTAGCAAAATTTATTTCCGCCCACAAATGCCACGCCTTCTAAGAAATATACTGAATCGTTTTATATAATGCCTTATATTTCAGTCGGTATTTAATATTTGGGGGCGAATTTATTTATTGTTGGAAAGCTGATGTTTTTTCCAGTCGCATGGTGAAAACTGATTGTCATTATCTCTTATAGTTTCCGAGATATTCGCACAAATGTAAAATTGTTAAACGATTGTACATGTGCGTGTGTGTGTGTGTCGTAAAATATTTTCAAATTTTTCTTTCATAAATTTTCTGCCGATACCAGGCCAACAGAATTCAGCAGGAAGTGTTTTTTGTTAAACACTTTTACAATTTTACTTATAACTCGGAAACTGTAAGAGATAATGACATTGAGTTTTCGCTATACGATAGAAAAAAACATCAGGTATTTAGCAAAATTTATTTCCGCCCACAAATGCCACGCCTTCTAAGAAAGATACTGAATTGTTATATATAATGCCTTATATTTCAGTCGGTATTTAATATTTGGGGGCGAATTTATTTATTGTTGGAAAGCTGATGTTTTTTCCAGTCGCATGGTGAAAACTGATTGTCATTATCTCTTATAGTTTCCGAGATATTCGCACAAATGTAAAATTGTTAAACGATTGTACATGTGCGTGTGTGTGTGTGTGTATGTCGAAAAATATTTTCAAATTTTTGGTTTAAAAATTTTCTGCCGATACCAGGCCAACAGAATTCAGCAGGAAGTGTTTTTTGTTAAACACTTTTACAGTTTTGCTTATAACTCGGAAACTATAAGAGATAATGGCATTGAGTTTTCGCTATACGATGGAAAAAACATCAGCTATTTAGCAAAATTTATTTCCGCCCACAAGTGCCACGCCTTCTAAGAAAGATACTGAATTGTTATATATAATGCTTTATATTTCAGTCGGTATTTAATATTTGGGGGCGAATTTATTTATTGTTGGAAAGCTGATGTTTTTTCCAGTCGCATGGTGAAAACTGATTGTCATTATCTCTTATAGTTTCCGAGATATTCGCACAAATGTAAAATTGTTAAACGATTGTACATGGCGTGTGTGTGTGTGTGTATGTCGAAAAATATTTTCAAGTTTTTCGTTCAAAAATTTTCTGCCGATACCAGGCCAACAGAATTCAGCAGGAAGTGTTTTTTTGTTAAACACTTTTACAATTTTGCTTATAACTCGGAAACTATAAGAGATAATGATATTGAGTTTTCGCTATACGATAGAAAAAAACATCAGCTATTTAGCAAAATTTATTTCCGCCCACAAATGCCACGCCTTCTAAGAAAGATACTGAATTGTTATATATAATGCCTTATATTTCAGTCGGTATTTAATATTTGGGGGCGAATTTATTTATTGTTGGAAAGCTGATGTTTTTTCCAGTCGCATGGTGAAAACTGATTGTCATTATCTCTTATAGTTTCCGAGATATTCGCACAAATGTAAAATTGTTAAACGATTGTACATGTGCGTGTGTGTGTGTGTCGTAAAATATTTTCAAATTTTTCTTTCAAAATTTTTTTGCCGATACCAGGCCAACAGAATTCAGCAGGAAGTGTTTTTTGTTAAACACTTTTACAATTTTGCTTATAACTCGGAAACTGTAAGAGATAGACATTGAGTTTTCGCTATACGATAGAAAAAAACATCAGCTATTTAGCAAAATTTATTTCCGCCCACAAATGCCACGCCTTCTAAGAAAGATACTGAATTGTTACATATAATGCCTTATATTTCAGTCGATATTTAATATTTGGGGGCGAATTTATTTATTGTTGGAAAGCTGATGTTTTTTCCAGTCGCATGGTGAAAACTGATTGTCATTATCTCTTATAGTTTCCGAGATATTCGCACAAATGTAAAATTGTTAAACGATTGTACATGTGCGTGTGTGTCTGTGTCGTAAAATATTTTCAAATTTTTCTTTCAAAAATTTTCTGCCGATACCAGGCCAACAGAATTCAGCAGGAAGTGTTTTTTGTTAAACACTTTTACAATTTTACTTATAACTCGGAAACTGTAAGAGATAATGACATTGAGTTTTCGCTATACGATAGAAAAAAACATCAGGTATTTAGCAAAATTTATTTCCGCCCACAAATGCCACGCCTTCTAAGAAAGATACTGAATTGTTATATATAATGCCTTATATTTCAGTCGGTATTTAATATTTGGGGGCGAATTTATTTATTGTTGGAAAGCTGATGTTTTTTCCAGTCGCATGGTGAAAACTGATTGTCATTATCTCTTATAGTTTCCGAGATATTCGCACAAATGTAAAATTGTTAAACGATTGTACATGTGCGTGTGTGTGTGTGTATGTCGAAAAATATTTTCAAGTTTTTCGTTCAAAAATTTTCTGCCGATACCAGGCCAACAGAATTCAGCAGGAAGTGTTTTTTTGTTAAACACTTTTACAATTTTGCTTATAACTCGGAAACTATAAGAGATAATGACATTGAGTTTTCGCTATACGATAGAAAAAAACATCAGCTATTTAGCAAAATTTATTTCCGCCCACAAATGCCACGCCTTCTAAGAAAGATACTGAATTGTTATATATAATGCCTTATATTTCAGTCGGTATTTAATATTTGGGGGCGAATTTATTTATTGTTGGAAAGCTGATGTTTTTTCCAGTCGCATGGTGAAAACTGATTGTCATTATCTCTTATAGTTTCCGAGATATTCGCACAAATGTAAAATTGTTAAACGATTGTACATGTGCGTGTGTGTGTGTGTCGTAAAATATTTTCAAATTTTTCTTTCATAAATTTTCTGCCGATACCAGGCCAACAGAATTCAGCAGGAAGTGTTTTTTGTTAAACACTTTTACAATTTTACTTATAACTCGGAAACTGTAAGAGATAATGACATTGAGTTTTCGCTATACGATAGAAAAAAACATCAGGTATTTAGCAAAATTTATTTCCGCCCACAAATGCCACGCCTTCTAAGAAAGATACTGAATTGTTATATATAATGCCTTATATTTCAGTCGGTATTTAATATTTGGGGGCGAATTTATTTATTGTTGGAAAGCTGATGTTTTTTCCAGTCGCATGGTGAAAACTGATTGTCATTATCTCTTATAGTTTCCGAGATATTCGCACAAATGTAAAATTGTTAAACGATTGTACATGTGCGTGTGTGTGTGTGTGTATGTCGAAAAATATTTTCAAATTTTTGGTTTAAAAATTTTCTGCCGATACCAGGCCAACAGAATTCAGCAGGAAGTGTTTTTTGTTAAACACTTTTACAGTTTTGCTTATAACTCGGAAACTATAAGAGATAATGGCATTGAGTTTTCGCTATACGATGGAAAAAACATCAGCTATTTAGCAAAATTTATTTCCGCCCACAAATGCCACGCCTTCTAAGAAAGATACTGAATTGTTATATATAATGCTTTATATTTCAGTCGGTATTTAATATTTGGAGGCGAATTTATTTATTGTTGGAAAGCTGATGTTTTTTCCAGTCGCATGGTGAAAACTGATTGTCATTATCTCTTATAGTTTCCGAGATATTCGCACAAATGTAAAATTGTTAAACGATTGTACATGTGCGCGTGTGTGTGTGTACATGTCGAAAAATATTTTCAAATTTTTGGTTTAAAAATTTTCTGCCGATACCAGGCCAACAGAATTCAGCAGGAAGTGTTTTTTGTTAAACACTTTTACAATTTTGCTTATAACTCGGAAACTATAAGAGATAATGGCATTGAGTTTTCGCTATACGATGGAAAAAACATCAGCTATTTAGCAAAATTTATTTCCGCCCACAAATGCCACGCCTTCTAAGAAAGATACTGAATTGTTATATATAATGCTTTATATTTCAGTCGGTATTTAATATTTGGGGGCGAATTTATTTATTGTTGGAAAGCCGATGTTTTTTCCAGTCGCATGGTGAAAACTGATTGTCATTATCACTTATAGTTTCCGAGATATTCGCACAAATGTAAAATTGTTAAACGATTGTACATGTGCGTGTGTGTGTGTGTATGTCGAAAAATATTTTCAAATTTTTGGTTTAAAAATTTTCTGCCGATACCAGGCCAACAGAATTCAGCAGGAAGTGTTTTTTGTTAAACACTTTTACAGTTTTGCTTATAACTCGGAAACTATAAGAGATAATGGCATTGAGTTTTCGCTATACGATGGAAAAAACATCAGCTATTTAGCAAAATTTATTTCCGCCCACAAATGCCACGCCTTCTAAGAAATATACTGAATTGTTATATATAATGCCTTATATTTCAGTCGGTATTTAATATTTGGGGGCGAATTTATTTATTGTTGGAAAGCTGATGTTTTTTCCAGTCGCATGGTAAAAACTGATTCGTTAGAATTTTTAGGGAGTTTGAGTGATTTGGCAAAATTTATTCCCCTAATGCCACGCCCACTTTAGATTTTGGATGCAAATATAAAGGACTGATATCTTAACTGAACAGTACATGTTTATTTATGTATGTAATCGACCGCAAAAGGAGTGACATCTGACATTTTTCTGAGAAACTAGGCGAACAGAACCGTATAGGAGGTGGTTTCCTTACAATGATTTACTTTTATGGCTATAACTCTGTTGTTTGAAGCAGTTTGAAGAAAAACTGTGTACCATGGGTTCGAGCAGAACTCTGCCTTTTCTATGATACTAAATTTACCCCACTAATGCCACGCCCACTTTAGATTTTGGATGCAATTGTAAAAACTGATATCCTAACTGAACAGTACAAGTTTATTTATGTATGTAATCGACCGCATGGTATGTATAAGAAGTGACATCTGAAATCGTAATGTTACCAGCGAAATTTTTTTTGAGATACCAGGCGTATAGAACTGTGTATGAGGTGGTTTCCTTACAAATGATTTTACTTTTATGGCTATATTTCCGTTGTTTGAAGAAAATCTTTGTACCATGGGTTCGAGCAGAACTCTGCCTTTTCTGTGATACTAAATTTACGCCCCTAAGGACACCTTTATCATTATCATTAAATTTGTCTCCTTTTTATACGATATTTTTAAAATGTACATTTATTTATATAAAATTGTTCATATTTAGTAAATAATTTGGCATTTAATATTAACAAAATAATAAATCTTTGATGAATAAATGAAATTAAAAAAGGGGTCTCAATTTAAACTAAATTAACACATGATTACATTTTAGCTTAGAACTAATGGCTCTAAAATACATAAACCCATACATATATACACATACATATTTATATACATATATTAGCTAATAAACATTTAATTATTATTGGTTATTTTTATAAATTATTTAATTTCTTGTATTGGTTTATTTAATGTTTCCATGGTCGACTAAGCTAAGTTAATGTTGTTAATGAGTATGCTTTCAAAGGAGGATCATTTATTTCTGATTAACAAATTGAGGAATATTTATCACAAATTGCTCAAATTGTGTAGGAAATCAAGTGTTGTGTAGGAGTTGCAGTACTAGGTGGGATATTATTTTTTTTATTAAAAGAAATTAAAATTTTTTAATTAAAAGTAATAACAGATCAAAAGCTTAAGTTGAACATAAATTCTTAACAGTCTAATACAATTTGTTTTTATTATTTTGTAATGTACAGCTAATTAATTACATTTAATATTACCAAGCATATGATAAGTACACCTAATTCTGTTTTTACACGGTATTTTGGTTCCAGAGAAAACCGTGTAAAAAAAAAACCGTGTAAAAAAAGACACTGATCGTATGCAAAAATAGGTGATTGGTTCTTAATCTCTAAAACCTATTAAAATTAGTGAAAAACAAGGATTTTTTAAGAAGAATATTTAAAAAAATTAAAAATATAAATAACTTAATAAATATAAAATATTTTTTGGCTTGCCAATAAAAAATTTTTTACCAAACACAAAATATTAACACATTTCAATTGCTCTGACCTTTGTGCTTGTATGCACAAAAAGGGAATTCCCCTAAATTTGTGCCATTTACATTTGCTTTGACCAGTAAATTTGCTTGTACGCGCAAAAAGGGAATTCCCTTAAATTTGTGATAGGAACATACTTTGCAAAAATTAAATTTCACAAAAAAATTCAAGCACAAAAAATATTAAATCGTTCTAAATGGAATAAAATCGTGTAATAAAAATTAAAAATATTTTATTTTCAAACCGTGTTATATCAAAACCGTGTAAAAAAAGACCGTGTAAAAACAGAATTAGGTGTATAAGTATGCATTTCCAGGATATCAGGTTCGTTTAGGTGACGAAAGAAATTTGGCGAAATCAATTTGGCTGGGTTACAACTTTTTAATGCCCTTGTGGTATGGTAAGAACTCAGAACCATGTCTCATCACACTATCCAATCAATGATTTATTATCGGAAGAATTAGCTGGCGGTTCCATCGTTAGACTGACATGTAGTATACTAATCATCACCTGAAGGTCTATGATTACCGAAATCTAATCTACTAGTAATGAGAAAACCTCATGCTTCTCATAGGATCTAAAGGAACATATACACAATATACATACATACATTTCGTTTTATTATTTTTTGCGGAGGATAACGTTTTCAAGAATTGTTAGAGTTGTGAACGAGGACACAATAAAAAGTTTAATTTGGGTGGAATATGTGGCAAGAATGCTTGAAAGAGAAATACTTCATACTGCGCCCATAGGCCAATGAAAAATAGGGATTGAAACTCAGATATATGAACTAAGTAGAAGAGACAAGTGGAAGGGATGTGCATAAGTCCGTTGCGTTAGGAATTCATTTTTAAACGGGGTCAACAATACAACGCACATATTCAATAAGGTCATCTCAGAAACTATTTTTTAAAAATTTAAAACTTCTTTAATAAGTTCCTGCAGGTCAGTAGTTTGATTGCTAAGAGAGATTCTATCGCCGTAGTCTAGTAGGCAGAGTGTTGACTTATTAGACGTAAAGCTAGGGTTCAAACCCCAGGCCAGTCATCAAACAAAATACAAAAATTATTACTTCGGCGACTTCCTCTCAGCAGATTTCTGGCAAAAACTCTGAGAGTAAATAAAATTGCCATGAAAAGTTTCTCAAAAATCTGTCGTTCGGAGTCGACTTTAAACTGTAGGTCCCGCCACTCCTGTATAAAATTAAAACACACAACATAAGTGGTATGAGAAACAAGGTCGTAATCCTGACTGAAGGGTTGTAATGACCAATTCTGTATGTGATAACATTTAGCCAAATAATAGGGTGATTTTTAATCATTTGGGTTTTTAAAATTACAAAATCACAGAAGATTCACAAAAATAAATGAAATAATATTTGGGGCAATAAAGATTTTTTCATATGAAAGTGCCCAACGTTTCGGTCTTTATATCAAATTCGTCTTTCAATTAATTTATGGAATCGTATGCGGTGCTCTATGTGACACCCTTTTATTGAAAATATGTGTTAACCATTTAAACTTTTTCACTTTGGGCCTAACAATCAATAATCATCGCACGATACCTTGCTACATTGATTGTAACGTTGCGCCAACCTACAAACCACTTCAAAGCATTACCAGCTCTTGGACTGACTCTATCAGCTCTTCAGACTAAATTCGTCTGTGCTGGGAAATTTTACTGAACTTTTTCATGGGACAACACATGCTGTGAACTTTTCTTTGAACTTAAAAAAATTACGTTGAAAAGACCGCATGGAAAAAATAACATCCTTTATGGTAGTATGTAAGACAATGTACAAATAATACAGTTTCTGTATTTATAATTAATAAATAATTTATAAGTTATTATTATTAATAAATAATTTATAAATTATTTAATCATATACAGGATTAGCTAATTAGCAAAGAAATTGATAGGAACAATTAAATTTTCTTACATGTTTCTGTCTATTTAATGTGTTCATTTAAATAATAAAGAAATTTTAATTTTTTAACATTTTATCATACACTTAGTGGTAAAAGTCGAACTACAAGATATAATTTTCTTAATTTTTTTACACATAATTTTTTAAAATCATTACTAAGATTTTATTTAAAACATTTTCATAGCCATTTACAAATAATTATTTGTTTTATTTTTTATAAAACATTTGTACAGTTTGAAAAGGGAAATAATAAAAATATTTTGAGTTTATAAACTAAATAAAATTTTTATGTTTTTTTTAAATATTAATTTAAACATATTTAATTAATTTTTTTTTTTATATTATTTTGAATTCTTTATCAATATGTATGTATTGTAGATATATATTAAAAATTTATTTATTTTTCTTATTATAATTTTCTTCTTTTTTTAAATATAATCAGTCAGGGTTGTTTAGTTTTTTTTTAATTTAAACACAATTAAACATGAAACACTATTAGTCCAGTTCCAAGTAATTATATTCCTTAATTAAAGGTCGTGTTTGTTGTTGAAAATTTTCCATAACTTGACTCATTGCAAGGACAGTGTGATCCGACATAATGCCTACGGAACTGGTGGTTAAATTAGGAACTACTCCCGCATTTGACTGAGCAACAGGCGATGAACCAAAAACACTGTACAAGAAAAAAAAAAGAAAAATTAAAATTTTCTTTAATTCACAAAAACCTATGAAATAATCCCTTTACCTTAAAGAATTTGTAGATCTGTATAGTGGTGGCGGTGTATTTACTCTTAAACTATTGTAGGCTGCTTGTTGTGCCGTAGCCGTGGGATGAAATAGTAAACTCATGCCAGCACACTCATTCAATGATGTTAAATAGGAGGGTGGTGGTGGGCGATGTTGAAATTCTGGATACAAATAACTGCCACCCATTAGGCGACTATTACAATAGGGACTATTACAATTTCTACACATTTCCATATGCCTGTAACAGGGACATTCATCAACATCATCGGGTAAACTGAGACGCCAAATTGCTCCCGATATAACCAGCAACGAAACACCAATGCCAATCATTAGTAGAGCAGCACTTAAGTATTGTGTCGAGTGTTCAATGAGACCCGTAGAGCCCAAGACAATGCCACCCAAAGTACAGGCTACACCACCCAAAGCCAGTATACCAATAACGAAGGGTAACGAAGGACGAGAGAACCATTTGCGAAAAGTAAGACGTAAAGGTGGTGTAATCCCACTGCCTACGGGCACAGCTGTTGCTGTTGTTGCTGCTGTGTGTACATTTAAAGGATTCTCTAAACCAGCAGTTGTGGCAGCAGCATCGTACAAGGATCTAAAAGGAAATTAACAAGAAAATAAAACATGAATATTTGATGGACACTGTCAATATTGTCATAAAAATGAGAAGTTGTTGAAAAGGTAATTGAGTCTATTTGATAAGAAATACCAACAGGAGGCTAAATTAAATGAAAATATTCCATGTTGTCATAATTTAAGCTTATTTTATACATAATTTACATGAAGTAAATAATGTATGATAAAATTAAAAGATAATTTTAAAAGGATTTTGGATAAAGTTTAGAAAATTTTAAATTATTATTTACATAGTTTAGCTAAAGAAAGATTATTAAATTTAAATATTTTACACGGAGTAAAATATGTTAAAAGAAATTTTCTGTATTATTTACACTATTTAACTAACAAAAACGGTGTTCATTATGAATAAAGATTGCATGGGTTTTGTATCTGATGGTAAAATAGTAAAATAAAGACATATTTACACAGATTTACAATGCTTTACGTAATGTAAAATAGGTAAACTTAACCAATATTTAAAGTAGAGAATGATGTAATTAATTTTTAAACGATGTGGAATAAGTAAATAAAAGTAAATCTATTTTGCCTAACCACAATAGACGACCATAGACAATGAAATGTATTCGCTGACTGGTCTGTGAACCAGCTGGCAAATGAGCCTAATTTTCATCGAAAAATCAATTTCAGCATTGAGGTCTAATTTTGGATTGATTTGTCGACTTTGGGATGATATCAATCCACATGAGATCTGGGAGCGTCCAATATATCCAAGAAAAATCACTGTTTGGTGTGGATTATGGGCTGATGGTGTCATCGAAGTCTAGTCTAGTAGGTAGTGTGTTGGCTTATTAGACGTAAAGCCAGGGTTCGAGCCCCAGGCCAGACATCAAAACAAAATACAAAAAGTATTTCTTCGGCGACTTCCTCTCAGCAGATTTCTGGCAAAAACTCGGAGAGTAAATAAAATTGCCATGAAAAGTTTCTCAAAAATATGTCGTTCGGAGTCAACTTTAAACTGTAGGTCCCACCACTCATGTATAAAATTAACACACACAACATAAGTGATATTAGAAACTAGATTGTAATCCTGACTGAAGGGTTGTAATGACCAGTTATGTACGTATGTATGTGTCATCGATCCATATTTCGTTGCAAATGATGTTGTCCAGGCCATCATTGTCAGCGGCGAGCTGTATAGGTTGATGTTTGCCAACTTGTTTTGGCCTGAATTGTATGATCTGGACACCAACGACATGTAATTTCAATGGACATGGAGGTGATATGAAATGCCAACCGAGATCGTGTGATTTTTGTCTCTTAGATTTTTTGTAGGATTTTTTTTAAGCCAGAGGTGCATGCGACAAAAACACAGCAGGCCTCAAAGGCAACATAACTCATGCCATCAGTCAAATTCAGCCTGATTTGTAAAGACAAAGTCATGGAAAGTTGGACACTACGGATGCGTCCCATTCAGAGAAGACGTGGCGAACATTTGAACGATATTATTTTCAAATAAAGACCTTTAATAGGTCTTTTAAAGGAATAAGATACACACACTTTGTTTCAGGGCTTAAAAAGGTGTCTATATGTAAATATAGACACTTGTGGTTCCTAGGAAGCTCTTTTAAAGTTTCTGAATGAGATGCTATAACAAGATTTCTAGGGATTTTTTCTATGTTCTTTGGATGAGATTCTGTCTGTAGCAAAATCTTTAAGATATCTTAACATATTTCGATAGTAATTATTACTGATATCAACACTATTGTATATTTTTATTTACAATCAATTTTGTTTCTAGAAACTGCTTGTTTGAAAGGAAATGCTTTTTAAAGGAAATGCATAAATTATTTTTATCATGAAGAGAAAACGTAAAAAAATCATATTTCTATTTATTTTATTTAGAAAATGCTATAAAACTTAAAAGGATGTAATTGTGTAAAGATAATTATTGTTTACAAGGTGTAAACAAGCGTGTAAAAAATGATTTATTTAAACAATTTATTTAATCGCTTACATTTTATGAATTTCCTTCATTAATTTCTTACTCAGAAACATAAAAAATTTCATAAAATATTCAGACACTATCTTCAAAAGAACAATTACAAATTGTAAATAATAAAATAATTATAAATTCAATAATTTTATTAGATTTTCTTGATTAGCTTGTAAACAATTGTAAATAAAGTGGGAGAAGAAAATTATTGGAAAAACATTTTTTATTGCTCTCAAAAAGTTTTATGGTAATGATAGTTATATTGCTTGAGACTATTTTAAATGTATTAAAGTTTAAAATATGAACTCATATTTTATTAATAACTTATAAAGAATTTTCTTAAATTGCTTTTCTTGTACCATAAATAAAAAATCGTTTTAGGTACCTGCTACTTTAAAATGCTAGTGCATGCATTTTGGTTTGGTTTTTATACAGAAACTATAATCAAAATCTGTGTAGTTTAGTTATGAAAAATTATAAGAACACTTAGCAGGTAGACAACCCCTATGTATGGTATAAATACATACATACATACATGTGTGTATAGGAATGTCTAGCAATAAGTGCACTCATTATTATTTCTTTCTTGCTTCAAATATTATAACAATAGATTATAAATGTTATGGTATGTGTGTAAGCGTACATACGTGCGTGTGTACGAATCAACAGGATACTTTTACAGGACTTCAGTATAAAAATTTGAAATAAATTTTGTAGAATGAACTCTCTTTCGCTTAACAAAAGAAAAGTGTCGGTTTAAAGAAAATTTATGTTCCACAAAAAAAAAATAATAAATGCTGCTGCAGTATATTTGTAGCAGTGACATGCAGCACCTGCTTTCCTTAAGACTTAAAGGTTTGTCTTGAATTTTATTGTTCTTCATTTGGTTTTCGGTTTTTGTTTTTTGTTTGTTAAGGAATCTAATGCTAGCTTTTATTTTGCTGTTGCTATGTCTGCTGCAAGGAATGGATGTTGGTTGCATTGATCTTTTGTTTGGCAATTTATCATAAAACAAATCGAGCAGATGTTATAGATTTAATTTCGTATTATTCTGGCCAAGCATTTGAAAGATTTTAAACTGGCCTTTGGAAAGTAAAACTATAGATCATGTATGCATAGGGTATGTAACATAAAATGCAATTTTTTATGGTTTTGTTAAAGATAATAGAATTCATTTAAAAGATTTTCAAATAGAAATTAAAAGCAGGTATAGTTTATAGGGCATGTATAATAAAGGATTGGAAACAGTTGGCCATAAGTATTTACACAAATACATATTCCTTGAAATAGTCTGATGCAAGACCAATAAATTTAAAAACGTTTATTAAAAAATATTTAAAATTTTTTTAATTTTTAATTTTAAAAATCCTATGTAATAACTCTTACGCCTTAAACTTAACTCCCATATTTAATTAAAAATTTTCTTTATCAAAATCTCACATACATACATAACCTGCTATATATAAAAAAACAAATTTATATGTAGTGGGTATATTTTTCATAAAACCAAACAAATTATCTGTCATTAACATAAAGCTGCCTTAAGCTGTATAATAAAATATTTTCCAATAAATATTCTTCACACTTTACAACACAATTGTCCAGAGGCTATTGAAGAAAAACTAACAAATTTATTGAATTTTCTTTAAAATGATTTATAATTTAATGAAAAACTGTATTTTTTATGTCTTTTATTAGAAATATTTTTTATATTTTTTATTTTTAAGACTTTAAATTACATGGAAAATAAACATTTACACTCACAATATTTTATTGAGACCATAAAATTGCCTTAAAGTAGATGTAGTAGAGAAATACAAGAAAGATATTGTTTAACGTTAATCACCAAATATTTTATGAACATTTTTATGTGCCTTAGTAAGAAATTAATTAAGGAAATTCATAAAATGTAAGCGATTAAATAAATTGTTTAAATAAATCAATTTTTACACGCTTGTTTACACCTTGTAAATAATAATTATCTTTACACAGTTACATCGTTTTTCTTTCCTTTTTATAGCATTTTCTAATTATAATAAAGCAAGAATAATTATTTTTTGTATGTCTGTTTTTTGTAAACATATAATAAAAATTTTAATTTGTTTCCTTTGAACAGGGTTTTCTTTAAATTAAAAATTTTCCTGAAGTAATATTGTATGGAAATAAAATAATACAATAGAGTTGGTGCCAGTTGTAACTCCTGATCTTGATCTTGCTATATACGGCTTATGATCGTAGTCTTTGAAAGAAAACCGCAAGGGTACAGAGAGACATTGGTATTCATAGATACCAGAAGATTTTTAAAAGTCCTCTGTGAAGACCAAAGCTCATCTATAATATTTCGAACAAATTTCTAATAAGGCCTCTCAGCAATAACTTCCGAACGGTGGCAATTGATAATGGCCATCTTTTAAAGCTACAGTGGCGAGCAAAAGTGTATTCATGTTGGCAGATTCCGCCCTTTAACCCCTATAAAATCTTTAATGAATGAGAACGTAAGATGAATGTTTCAGTGTTGATTACTTGTTTATTATATTACATATTTAAGTTAAAAACTAAAGGAAATTATATACCATACTTCAAGAATATAAATAAAATTAATAATAACTCAATTCGAACACTTTTGCACGTATATTCAAAAACCTTGATATTAAGCGTTTTTTAATACTTTGTCCACAATCCTTTTTTCTTTTTTATATTTTTAATCCGTTTTGGCATACTCTCAATCAATTTTTGTATGATTTCATCGGGGATTTTGTTCCACTCCTCTTGTACTCTTTGCCAGAGTTCATCCATGTTGGTTGGTGCTCTTTCATACACGGCCAGTTTTCTTTTTAAAAGAGCCCACAAATTTTCTGTAGGATTGAGATCCGGGCTTTGTGCTGGCCATTTAAGTAATTTAAATTTTTGGTTAGACAACCAAATTTCTAACAATTTTGGAGGTATGTTTCGGATCTCCATCTTGTTGAAAGTGTATCTCCTCCTCGGGATATGCACTTTTGTCCACATATTCTGGCAAATCAGTCTGAAGAATATTGAGATAATCTTCCTTCTTCATTATACCTTCTATCTTAACCAGTGGACCAACGTTCCACCAAGTAAAACACCCCCACACCATTAAACTTTCTCTGCCATATTATACTGTTTGCTTTACATGATGTCTTTGAAGGTTTTCATGTGGGCGGCGCCAGTAATATTCTTTCCCATCTGATTGGAAACGGTTAATTTCAGTTTCATCGGACCAAATCACATGTTTCCAATCCTCTGCTGTCCAGTTTTTGTATTCTTTACAAAATTGCAGACGCGCCTTAACATTTGTATTTGATAGGGCTGGTTTCTTTTTCTTGACTGCTGCGACTAGACCAATTCTTCGTAGTGATCTACGAACAGTCCAAACACTAACGTGTTTATCTATTGCCTTGGCAGCTAATTTTGGTGTTCTAGTATCCCTATTTCTCATTTATCGCTCAATATGCCGAGCATCTGCGTCTGTTAACAACCTTGGACAAGCAGTTATGATACATTCGGATGATATATTTCGTCTTTTACGAACACTTTGCACAGTGCTATGGGCTATTTTTAAAGATTTAGCTATTTCTCTGCATGACTGTCCATTTTCCGTCATAACTACTATTCGATCTTCTATTTCCACTTTTTTTTTCATTTTGCAGTTACAAATAAATTACCAATGTTTATTTTAATAAAAAAATGCCAATAATATTTTGGAAACTGCACTTAAACTTTTTTAAAAACAAACAAAGTTGATATTAAACCATAACTCGATAAAAAAATAACGATAAATTATAAATTGACATTTGTAAAGTGACATAAACCAATATGAGCAAAAGTGTTCGAGTTGTCAAATGCTGCGATCATGCTCGATAACCAGAGTTGTAGTTGTTGTTTTTATACATTTTTTGCACTATAATATAATCCAACAGTGACGAATAAACATGCAAATTTTCGTTAAAATATCTTAGCTAGAAAAAAATTTATTGACGTTTAACTAGAAAATTTAACAACATGAAAACACTTTTGCACGCCACTGTAAGTCTGACAAATTGGTTGTCATTTATTCAGCCTGTTTGGCCAAATCACCATAGACGACCATAGGAAATGAGGTATGTATGCTGAATAGACTCTAGAGCAGTTGACAACTGGTTCTAATTTTCATCAAATATTATCTATAGCGATACCAGGAAGGGGTATGTAAACAAACAAAATTCAAGACCGTCTAATGTGCTCCGAAAAATTCACTCTTTGGTGTGGTTTTTCGGCTGACGGCGGCCATCGGTCCATATTTCTTTAAGGACAACGTTGTTCGAAGATAACCAAAGACTTTTGAATTCTATGATGTTTTTACTAGACATGGTTTCTACAGGATGGCGCTATGTGCCACACAGCTCATACCAGATTAGATATTCTGTATGTAGATGTGCACACCCTGCGCTAATCCACTTCTTCGATGAGTTCGTTGGAATTCGGTCCATACAGGGAATGCGCTTACCTGTGGCTCCTCGACGGCTCTTTTGGTATACCTAACCTAACCTAAGATATGGTGTATAGGCGATTGATTAAGTTAATTTTTCGAAAGAAGCAGATTTCTCACATAGCTCGAATGGTTTGTAGTCGTCGTAGTCTAGTAGATAGATTATTTGCTTATTAGATGAGAGCACATAGTTTAAAACACAGCTCAGACATCTCGAATTAAGTGAATTAAGAAAAATAAAAATTCTTTGGGAGACTTTCTTTGTCTGAGACTAAATTAAATTGACATAAGAAGCTTCTCAAGCAATCAGAGTCGACTTTAAACTGTAGATCCCCCCTTCACACGTGAATAACATAAACACAGACAGTATAATTGGTGTGAGAAGCTAGGTTGCAATCCAACCTTTAGCTTGTAAGGACCAATTAAGTAATTAAGGTATGCAAGCTTTGTTCGTCTGTTTCTGGTGAACTGGCAAACTTATTGGGCACTTTCGGCGTTAACCCATGTCACGAATGAATTTTCTATACTTAAAGAAATTTACATTAAGTAACCAAATAGCAAAATTATCATGTCTATCAAGAGGTGGCGCTGTCTAGTGTTCATTGTTGATGTTATCTCCTCTAGGGGTTAAGGAGCTTCAGTTTGGGTTATTTGGAGGGGGAAATGAAGCCCTCTTAAATTTGAAAATTTGAAACAATAATTAAAAATGTTAATTTTTTTCCAGCTTATTTGTGCTACATTTTTATAAGCCACGATTTGGATTACAAGTTTAAAATGAAATAATTTTTATCTCCTAATGAGTTTCAACATCTCTATGATGCTTAAAGTCTAGGTTTAGTTCTTCTTTTACTAAAATTTTATTACTTTGTTTGTTTTTGTTTGCATTCAAATTTAATTGTCCAATTAATCGGTATGATGAAATACAAAAAGGGAACAATTTTATTATTTAAAAACCGAATTATTGCTCAAGTGAAGTTTTATAGTTTTTCGAAAAATAAAATGAAAAGCTTTTTAAAGTCATTATGTCTGCTGTAGTTCATCAATTTAATAGTAAACTTAGCCGAGAAAAAAAGGTTAGACTAGTCAATAAAAACTCTCCTCATTTGAAATAAACATGCACCCATGAGTAGGTTGCATTTGTAATCAATTAGTGAAAGAACAAAAACAACAACAGCTATAATAATAATAATAATCATTTGAAAACAACAACATTTCTATTATCTCGTCAATCGTAAATTGTAAATATATTCCAGCACTTCATCTTGTTCGAAAACTATACGTATAATGATGTGAAGATGATGTTGATGTCCATCATATTTCAAAATCAGAACAATTCTGTCCATAAAATAAATGAAATGCAGCTGCACTTTGAAATGAAATTAACGATCTTCACACATTTCTATGATGTTTTGTTCTGTTCGAATTTTAAAAATAGTCCCCATCATTATTGTTCTATTTTTCTTTTATTTTTCTATTTTATTGTTCTTTTTTTTTTTGATAATTTTTCATTACAAAACAGAGACGGGCTGTAAATTTTCGATTTGTCAGTTGTTAAAATAAAAATTGTCTGTTTTTATTAGGCCGGCCATAAATTTGTTTTTATTTTTAAAATTATCACCTTTTTTTTCTTACGGAGTGCCTAATGTTGTTGTCTTTGAATAAAAATAACTTTTTTTGTAACATGCGTGATATTTTCAATGAATCTGTCTGTAAGCTTTTAGGCCATATTTTGTTGCCCTTCGTATGTTAAAATATTTTTTGTTATTTTTTACCTTAAAAGCTTCTGTATAAAGGAAAGAGGTGTATAAACCACGATTTTCATGTAAAATTGAATTATTGAATTATTTTTGAATATTTTGGTAGAAAGAAAACAACTTTGATTTTAAAACTCATCTCTCAGGTAATATTAGGGGTAATCACAGCTTCCTAAATATAAGGCCAGTTGAAAACAATCCTTCAAAATAATTCATGTTTGAAATATAAGCACATTTAAACCTTATTATATTTTAAACTCATATTAAGGATATTCACAGTTTACAGCCTTAAAGGGTTATAAATCATCTTCGAAACAATATTTCGAAATAAAGCAAAATTGTATTGCTTATGAGCTGTAATATTTCAAAAGCTATTTGTATACATCAATCATGTGTAAAGTTGCTGTTATAAACATCATTAATCATTTTGGTTGTACATTAGGGCTAATCACAGTTGTGTTATTATTCACTTTATTACCAGTTGCCAGCTTTTTACATGGTATACTAGTTTTAACGATGAGGAGGTCAATCACAAAAGTGCATTGTACAGTGTTTTGCAAAAATTTTAAGCCATTGGCCACGATGTTAATTTAAGATTTGTGGCTTGTAGACATCGATATATGATGTGATTGTTTTGCTATTTGGTTAGGTTAGTAAAGGTTAGAAGTCGCTGTAGTCTAGTAAGTAGTGTGGTGGCTTATTAGACGTAAAGCCCGGGTTCGTATCCCAGGTCAGACATCAAAACGAAATATGAAACAAAAAATATTTCTTCGGCAACTTCCTCTCAGCAGATTTCTGGCAAAAACTCTGAGAGCAAATAAACCTGCCATGAAAAAGTTTCTCAAAAATCTGTCGTTCGGAGTCGACGTTAAATTGTAGGTCCCGCCACTCACGTATAAAATTAACACACACAACATGAGTGGTGTGAGAGACTAGGCCGTAATCCTGATAGAAGGGTTGTAATGACCAATTATGTATGTATGTATGTAGTAGAGGCAGCCGTCCACCCAAAGAATGTGGTATAGACATAATTATAAGTCCCATATAAGTCCCATTGTGATACCACAATTAAGCATCTTCCCTTAATCTCGCAACCATTCAGAGCCTCAGATGAGATGACTTTGTGCATAACGTCAATATAGTAGACACAAAGGTGACTTTTAGCTAATTGCTATAGTCTAGCAAGTAGTGTGTTGGTTTATTAGATGTGAGCCCACGTTTCAACAAAACTAATTTAAAAAAATACATTTTTTCGGTCACTTCCTCTCAGCAGCCTTCTGGCAAAAACTCGGAAGCAAAAAGAAAATGCTACGAAAGGTTTATAAAGAAGCTGTCGTTCGGAATCGACTTTAAACTGTAGGCGCCGCCCCTTATGTATAAAATTAACACACACAACATATGTAAGTGGTGTGTGAAGCTAGATCGTAATCCTGACTGAACGGTTGTATTGTCCAATTATGTATGTAAGCCGTCTTTTGCTGCTCCGATATAGTGGACCTGGACATATAGCCAATTGGTAAAAAGTAGTTTCCTCCTCTTCTTCATATCTAAAGCTCCCGCGGAAGTTATTTGCCATGTATTCAACGCCAATGTATATCGCATAAGGGCCGCTGATATTGGAATGTCTTTAACAACCACACTGAACATGCTTCTTTGAAGTGCTTTTCCAACTTTTAGCCAGAATAGTTGCTCTGCACTCAGCCAATATCCGAAGCCTACCTGGTGTTGGCGGAATCCATAACTGGTTTTAAAAAGTTTGCTAAAGTTTAAAACTCACTGGAGGAGAGTTCGAAGGTTGCTTATTCAGTGTAATTTTTTTAAGTATAAAAAAGGGTTCGTGGCATTACCATGCCAAAAATGATGTGAGATGTTAATGCTTTATGGAGGCAATATGCTCCGAAGAGGGATAATGGAAACAACACTGTGAATTACACGCCCGCTGGTCTTTAAAATTGTTCCCAAAGATTAAAACTCACTGGAGGAGAGTTCGAAGGTTGCTTATTCAGTGTAAATTTTTTTAAATATAAAAAAGGGTTCGTAGCATTTCTATGCGAAAAATGGTGTGAGATGTAGATAATTTATGGTGGCAGTATGCTACGAAGAGAGATAATGGAATTAAAAATTATAAAAAAAGGAATATTGTTAGTTCTGTAAACCTCAGAAACTGTGAATACCTTAACTGTAAATAAAATTGCCTTTAGCTTCAAAAAAAGAGAAGAAAAAATAAAAACTTGAAAACAAATTCACGCATCTTCACTTTACATGCTCGTATTCAGAGTGTTGCTTGGAAACCTTATCTGCCATACATACAACATACTTTGTATAGAATTTAAGTTATTTAACCATGTGCGTGGCTGACTGGCTGACTGTCTGAGACGAGCTTGTATGTAATGCCTGCAGCTAATTTATGAGTTGCTTCATAAAATTCATTGACGCAAAAATATGCATCAAATAACTAGTGGAACCTGGTATGAAGTGTTAGATTTCAATAAAAAAAAGAAGTTTTTTACAAAATTTTCAAAATCTAAAAATAATGTTCATAAAAATAACAACGCAAATGCTATGCTAACTAAACTAAATGAATGATTGGGGGTTTTAAAATTATACTTATTTTTATGGTCTACATAAGTATGGTAGGTACGCATGTACATAAGTTTGAAAATAATAAAAATCATTCACTACAAGTTTTCTAAGACTTCTTAAAAAACAAGAGAGAAAGAAAGAATTTATTTCCAACGAAATTCTTAGAAATTATGTTGTATGTGTAAAACTATAAGGAATTTATGCCCTTTATAGGGTTTCATTTTATATAGCTTTTTATAAAGAAAGCCTGAGAATTGGTTGATTGGTTGCTGCTTAATTAAAAATCAATGCGGGTAGAGAAGCATTATAAAATTAACGAAGAAAATGAAGCAAGAAAATTGAATTCTAATAAGAAATGTTACAATTCCCTATTAAAACTTGTATTTAACATGACCTTTACCAAAGAAAAAAATAAAACAAAAAACTTTAACTTCTTTAAGTCCATAACGCACGTATTTTCCCTGGAACGAAAAGAACTTTTTAAAAACGCATTAAAACACCTGCATATGGGTTTTTAATACGCCCTCTTGCATTTAAATAAGCCTGTAATTCTGTAATTTTTTCATTTTTACATACAATTTTCAATCACCGTTACTAGACATAAAGCACTTGACATAAATGACGCTAATGTTTCCTCTGCCACATTATTTATTATTACTTTCAATCGCCTTCAATTGTAATTTTTAATTTCAATAAACTTTTTTTATCTCTTCTCTTTTTAACTTTTAATTTAACACACAGTTGGCTACCCAATGCGTTTCTAATTAAACAAAATCATTTGTTAGTTGAATTAAATTTAAATTGTCTATTGATTATCGATTCTAATGAATTGTTAACATTTAACCACACCACAACGCACGTCTGTATACTTGTTTCTTTTGTAAATAAAAATAAAAAAGGAGAAGAGAAAAAACAATAATTTCAGAATTACGCTAAAAGTACTTTCAAATACTTGGGAATTTTTTTGATTTTTGTTTTCTAAAAATTTATTTAATTTTTGTTTATCAAGACACCCATGGACAGGAAATGGCGGTATTTTCTTTAGAAGACTTCAACAATTTGTTTTTTAATGAATTCAGAATGATTTTGAATATTTTTGGATGAAAAAACAATTGAATTATCTGAAATATTTTCTAAATACGAGTGAAAAAATTGTAGAATAATAGTGGGAGAGTAGCTTAGGTTGTTCATGGCTAATAGGAAAAATGGCAAAAACTGCCGATCCTTCATATAGGGTTCAAAACATTATTGTATTTTACAGCCGTGTCAGATGTAAATTGTCCGTTACTTTTAATCTTTATATCTTCTACAGAAATTTTTATACAGCAGATCAATTTTTCTCGCATAAGCCACTCTTTTGCTATGACCATGTAAGTAATCTAAGTAATTAAAAGCTTAATGGGTTACATAAATACATAAACTGCATTAAAAGAGAAACCACTTTAGTTTTCCATACCAAAAATAGGCAATGCAGAGCTGCTAAGTCTAGTCAAATTGTCAGCAATCGAATTATCCTTAATAGCTTTATACCTATACAAGCTAATAAATGTCCTAGTATTCTTGTGGGATGGTGTGCTAGTTTATTAGTGTGGTGATTGTTGGATCGTTTCCCACCAGAGACTTTGGATCAAGCATTATAGTCTTTACCGTTTATAAGTGGTGGATAGAAATTTGATATTCATAGATTAATACGTGCATATAGGTTCATATTGATAAAATTCCCTATTTATTCTAGAAGACGTCAATGTCTTTGGCTTCACGGTTTAAACCATCGGATATAACCGAAGAAAGCTTGGCAATTTGATAAAACAACGTGTTTTTTTCTTATCAGAAATTGTTAAAAATACTTGTCAGCTCTTCTATCGCTGTGCAGCAACTGTTGAACCCATTCGCTAATTACTTGTCAAATCAGAAAATGTTTTCTTGCCGGTTTAAAAGATAAAATAACCTGTACTGTCTCAAGAATCTCTCGTTCGGAATCAACTTTAAACTGTAGGTTCCGCCACTCATGTATAAAATTATCACACACAATATAGATGGTGTGAGAATGTAAGTCGTAATCCCGACTAAAGGATTGTAATGATCAATTATGTATGTCGGTATGTATGTACTGTCATAATCAGCAGATAAAATATCCCTACTCTAGGCGAGACAAACGGTCTCAATCATCATGCTCATTGGATTGCTGATTTTAGTTTTTTTCAGAAACTGTGGAGACGTTTTTAAAATTAAGAGGAAAAAAGTCAGTCAATCCTTAGGGAATATAAGGATACCTAGGAGTGATCAATTTATTCCCCATTAATTAGAAAGAAGTTTTGGCGCAGTTACTTTGTTTCTGCAGAAGGTGACAGATAGCAACAGATCTGTAAATATTTTTCAGGGAGAAAGTCAAATTAGTATTGTAATAAGCCACGTATAAATTTAATAAAAAAGTCTTAACATTTGTTTTTTTTATTAAATTAAAGAAATTTAATATTAATAAACTTTAAGTAGAATTTATATTCTTAATATCGAAATTTATGTCAAAAATGCTTAAAAAATTATTTTTCATATCTTTTCTTTCATTAACCATAAAGAAATTTTCTTTTTCCCTTTACGTTTAAGCCTCTTAAAATGCTTTAAGCTGCTATTAATGGTAATTTTCAGCTGTTAAGTAGTAGTAGAGTAGTTTTCATAGTTATGATATCCACCACCACCAACACTAGTTAAAGCCTATTAGAGTTTAATATTTCTCTTCTTTATGGTTTGATTAAAGAAAAGAAAACCCCTACTGGTCTTTTGTTTTACAAAAAAATTTTAAAGAAAATTGTTTAAAAGAAAATTTTATTTTCGTTTTTCATTGCATTTTTTGGTGTGGTGCCTAGCATATATTCAAAGGTAGACATTTATCATGAAATGGAAAATCAAAAAAAAATTGAAGGAAAAATTTCGTTGTGATATATGTGTCTGTTTGTTTGTGTTACATTTTTTATGGACAGAAATATTTTCTTTTGTTTTTTTATGAAATAAATAGTCTGCCTATGGTAAAAAGAAATTGATGATGATGGATGTCAACGAGATGATATTGATGTCATATTGATATCATA
This sequence comes from Sarcophaga carnaria, assembly GCA_958299815.1. Lineage (NCBI taxonomy): Eukaryota > Metazoa > Arthropoda > Insecta > Diptera > Sarcophagidae > Sarcophaga > Sarcophaga carnaria. Next base: position 19,611,928 of record OY283153.1, on the reverse strand, counting down.
CAAAGTGTGTGTGATATATTACAATGACTTTACATTTTGTTTTTGCTTTTTTGGTTGTTGTTCAAAGTAATAAAACAATGGGAATAAATAGTAGTTGAATAAATTAATAAAAATAAAATATGTATGTACATAAGGGTGGCCCAAAAGTTAAGTTAAAATGTTCATAAGTTTTAACATGTGCTTATAAGGTCAAATGTCATCTTGTGTCGTCAACTTATATGGAACGAAGTTGATGGAATTGCAGCGCTTTTGTTATAGTGAGGATTTAATGACATTTTTCGTTTTAACCTTAGTCGGTCTTGGAAAAATTTAGGGAACTCAATTGGTTTAAACATTGCAAGAAGTTATTGGCCCCATATTCTCAAACATATTCTCAATGAGACCGTGATGCCCGCGTTAAAATTTCGACATAAGTTCATTAGTGAAAGACATGAAAATCTTCCTACACAAAGTGCAAGGTTTACTAACCTCCATACTCATTTCAGTGTTACGTATCTGAAATAATAAAACTAGCGAAGTTCTTTTCTATTCATGTAGCTAGAATCAATAGTCCAATGGATAGCCATCCTTCTGACTTTATTGTCATCGAGAGAACACAATTCGTAATACAGGGAAAGGTTACATGTAATAGGGATAGGGGGAAATGACGTAATAAAAGGAAGGAAATATGGAAAAAAAACTTGAGAAATCCGGGAAACTGGGAAAAAAGATGAAAATATGTTTTTTTCTATTTTCTGATTAGAACCCGATCAAAATAATCTCACCAGGAAGCCTGCTGATAAGATAGATAAGAAGGAGTAATAGGAATATATGTGCAAATTTTCTTACCACTGCACCCCGTATAACCACAATACGTTTTTAGGGAGGGTCTTTGGTGCCAGTAAGTTTAACACCTTGTCTGGTATTTAAGAAATACTTAGATTTTAAATATGTTCTCTGATAATTCAAATGAGTTCTTGAGTCTACAATGCTTGACTAGAAAGCTGGTTACTGTTTTCAAGTCTTGCATATACTCAACGTAATCGTTTACAGTTTCCGTTCGCCGTAGACTAGTAAGTTGGCTTATTAGACGCGAGTCTGTAGTTCAAATCCCATCGAATCGAGTAAATAAAGTTGGCATAAAAATATTCACAAAAATGTATCGTTCGTAATCGACTTTAAACGGTAAGATCCAACCACTCATGGATAAAATATATGTATGATGTGAGAAGCTAGGTTGTAATCCTAACTAAAGACCAATTAAGTGCCATAGATAGTAATTGGCAGTTTTTGAAAACGCCAGTGGAACTTTAGCAACTTGAACTGCCTCATGTTAATAGAGTGCTTCTTAAAAAGAGAAAAAAAGAGTCTCTCGAATACAGGTTTTAAAACACCTCTTTCTGGGGCAAGCAAATTTCTAGATAGGTAACCTAAAGGCAACAGACATTATTCTTTTGGCAGTTTTTGAAATCTCAAGTATTTTTTCTTCTTTAGAAGGATGGATCCTTATTTTATATCCAAATGCTTAGCGAGGAACAATACAAAAATTGTTTTGGATATAAATTTTCCATAGAAACCAAGAAATTGTATTTCTTGTTAACAATCCGCTACTCAGTCGCATATTTTTGTGATGCTTTTTCTGTAAGAAATTTCAAAATATTTCAAATTAAATTTTTGAGTTTTTCGTTTCAAATATTTTTCATTGCGAATGACATTTTTTATGCACTTAAGAAAATATTTAGCTTTGAGTACAATACGATTAAATAAAAAACAAACTGTTGTTTAAAACTTTCTCGCTTTTTATCTGTATTTATATTTCCAAAAGGAAACCTGATAACAGCTTAAAATATTCTATTTTCAAGCCAAAGCTCTTTTAAATAATATCCACTAAAGACGATGGTATTTTTTAAAAATACTTTCTACCATACTTCTGCTGCTGCTTCTTCCTTTTTTTAATGGGCAAATCTACTTAAACATATAAAATTACCATACATCACATTAACCACAAATTCACACTCATCTTCTCGCATGTTTGGTTTGGTTTGGAATACGAATGGAATATGGTATGTAACAAAGGCCTAAGCATTGTAAAAAAACATCCCCTTTTCTCTTCGGTTTAGGCCAATACTATATATTGGCATCTGTTAGATTTTTTCTAAGAAATATTGCGTAAACTCTCCCTCTTCCGTCACTACTCCTCAGGGGGAAATACAAATTTTATTTGGGCAATAGCCATGAATATATTTTATAAAATATCTCTTCTCCTACTCCTTTTTTTTGCTGTTAAATAGAAAACTTCTCCACTTTTAACCCCATTTACAACAGATTTAAATGCATTCCTTATAAAATAATTTGTTTTTATTGAAATATTTTCTGTTCTAAGGGTTGTTCTGATTTGATTTTTATGTGTCTTGTATAATGGCACACAATCACCCTCTTTGAATTTAAATTTAATTTTAAATTTATAAAATTTTTTTTTTTTTAATATTTTTTATTCAATTTTCATCTCTCCAATACATACATAATTTATGATAGGGCTAAAGGTTATTTGATTTGAAAATTAATTCAAGGTCTAAGTTAATGGCGTTGATTTTAACGCATTTATTTAAATATTAATTTTTGTTGTTGTTGTTGTTGTTACTATTTAAAGTGTTTTTAAAGTGTGTCTAAAGTGTTAATTAAAATATTTGAATTTAAAAATAATATGATCATGTTTAGACTTTAAATTAAAATAAAAAAATATGGGTCAAAATATGCCATAAACAGTGCATTTAACGGAAACATTTCCAGATCGATCGTTCATAAAGGAAAAATTTTCATAAAATTACTCATTTGCAAGCGTTTTCTACTGGCTCTAATTTTAATCGAATTAAAATTCCAAAAAATTCACTGTTTAGTGTTTTTTTTTGTTAACGGCTGGCGACGTCATCGGTCGGGTTGGTGAATGGTTGTCCTAATCAGTTATTATTGAATTATGTCGGGTTTTTCATTGAGCCCTTCCTATCTTTGAATTTAAATAAAGCAAAGTGTGTATGAGAAACTGTGGTGTCCCTGCAACTTTTTTAGATGGATAGTAAACTCTACCTACCTACCTACCTAAGTGTGTATGAGACATCCTCGAAGTTCAATTTTCTATGACTCTGTGGCATAAATCAGGCTGTATTTGACCGATGGCATGGGTTATGTTGGCATTGAAGAAAGCGGTGATTTGTAACTTATTTGTATACACCCTTAACTTCAGAAATCCTCTTAATAAAGAGTCTAAAGGGGTCAAATTGCAATGATTGCCAGTCACATCTCCTCCATGAGAAGCCCATATTGTCAAACTGCCCGTGCAGATTATTCAATGTGGTATTAACAGTGTGGCATTATGTATTGCAGTCCTGTTGAAACCATATATCGTTGGTGACCAGATTATCCAATACAAAAAATGTTGGTAATCACCGACCTATAACGCTCGCCATTGACAGTGATGACTTTGCCAACGTCCTTCTCAAAGAAATATGAACCGATGACATCGCCAGATTCTCATCAATTCGCCCAATTTTATCCAGAAATAATTCCTATGATTATTCAATGCTCCAGAGCCCATTCAGCGAACACAAGTCCTATTTTGAGGTCGTTCATGGTGATTTGGCAGAATACATACATACAATAATTGGCCATTAAAACCGTTCAGTCAGGCTAGCTTCTCACACCACACATGTTGTAGGTGTTAATTTGATACATGCGAGGGGGGACCTACAGTTTAAATGGAATGACAGATTTTTGACAAACTTTTTATGCCAATTATATTTTACTCTCAGAGTTTTTACCAGAAATCTGATGTGAGGAAGTCTTTGAAGAAATACTTTTTCATATTTCGTTTTGATGTCTGACCTGGGTTTTGAACCGTGGCCTTACGTCTAATAAGCTAACACACTACCTACTAGACAACGGCGACATCAATTTGCCAGAATAGACTGAATAAATTACAACTAATTTGACAGATCATGTTCGATAGTCCCTGTTGCTAGACTCTATAAAAGCAAGATGAGGTACGGGTTAATGGAAAATAACGTTGTCCATCTGGATTGAATATAGGTTATGGTTTACCATTCCAACTGTGCTATATAAAATCTTCAATATCATGCACAAATTGGGCATAAATTTCAAACAATTGATACAATTATAATAACTGGTTAATAGGTGACTGTCTATATCCTTTGTTTAAAATATATTTTTAGCCTTTATATTGTATTATTAGTTAAATTAACTAAAAAAAAACATTTCATACCTTTCACAATCCCCTGAATCCACGCTATTGCATACACTATTCCTATATTCAAACTCTGTGGTTAGTGGGACTTCAAGCTCTTTTTAAAGAAAAGACAAAAAAAAACTGAAATCTTTAAAAATATTTGAAATAAATTCATGTCACATGTTATTAAATTTAGAATTCGTTCACTCAACAAGAAAAAAAACAAAACTGAAAACGAAATACCCTTTTCAATTCACACATGTTTGAAAATCTTTCAATACAACTTCAAAAAAAGCCGGTCAAAAGTACTTAACAAAATAAAAGAGAGAAAGAAAAAAATATCTCAAACTCATGTTAAAAAAATAACAATAAGAAATTTTTTTTGGAATAAAAGAAACCACAAAAAACAAAGACGGTGCTCAGAAATAAAAAAAACGAACTGAATCCAAAAAAAATGAAAAAAATATAAAAATCCCTTACCAAAGAACATATTGGTTAGGAAAACTGATATTGATGGTCTTTCAAATGGCTCTGTCTGTTACAGACAACGTCTACGCTCGTACGTTGGAAGACAAAGTATGTATGTTTGTTTGTTGCTTGTTAATTTCCCTTATTTTCTGTTGTCATCATTTTCCTGTCAGTGAAAAAGGTTTTTTCGATGGTGTGTGATAAAAAAAAATAAAACACAGACTTAATAGAACAGTTATGGTAACTTATTAGGACATGGTTATGGCATGAGGAATATGAAATAATTGACAAGACATTTTATGAATTTCTTCAATTTTTTTTCTCTTCTTTTGATAATTTTGATATTGACTTTCTGTCTGTCTGTATGTCTGTCTGTCATTTAGCTTCTTATCTAGTCTATTATAATTAACACATTTTGTCTTCTTTCCTTTTTTATTTTTTTTTGTATAATTTCGTTTATTATTTAGAAAACATATTTATTTTTACAAGGTCTAGTAGAAAAGCATTTGATGTCGCTAAGAGTCTCTAATTTAAATGGTGCCATAAATCAAGTACTTGTTACTTTTATTTTGTAATTTTGTTTATCTTTATCTCTTTATATTAATATTATTAGTAGCTTTACTTTTGTTGTGTACTGCAGTGAATTGAAAATATTTACTTTTAGTTCTCAAAATAAACACCAAATGTAGCTTCTGTTTTCTTTATCCCTTTCTTCTTTATTTAGTACGTCTATTTCATACTCATTTAATAGATTTTCAATTTGTTATTGAAAAAATAAAACAGAATTTCATCGAGAATTATTAAATAAATAAATAATACGATTAAATAAATAATTTCTCTTTTCTTCTCTACTATTTGTTTCGAATATTGTTGAAATTACTACAGAACAGTTCTTATATTTTATTAATAAGATAATACGAGGACAGTTCCAAAATTCAACGGTGTATCAATGTTCTATTCATTTGTAATTCAATTTCTTAAGAATCTTCTCGCCTTAACTTATATGTAATTCGGATCACAAAGTCCAAAGGTCTGAATGTTAATCAAGTCTTCAGATGTCTAAGGAGAAAATTCCTGGGCAACAATAATTTCCAATCATGGTAGCTTGCAGCATAATCCCATATCAGAAATCCTTAGACATAAGCGGAGTTGGACTGGACATACATTGTGAAAGCAGATAAAGCACTTGATTGTAGTTCACAAGTCCGCCGATGAAGTATCAAGCCCATCCATATCTGGAGAAAACAAATCGACAACGAACTTATGAGGACACTTAATAACGGCTGTCTTGTTGAAACTACATCTGTCAAAATAGTTGTCATTTATTCAGTCTATTGTACTAAAGCTCCATGGAATGCAGGTATAAATTTGCTATGGAGCAGTGGTCAACTGACATTAGTTTCCGCTGAAAAAATCATATTCAGGGATGAGGCACATTTCGTTAAGAAGAGATACGTTAACAAACGTGAGTTGTCGAATTTGAGACATTATCTAGCCATATGAGATCCAAGAGCGTCCAATACATCCTCGTATACGCTCATCAGACAATCTCTGTATGGGGTCATGTGCATATAAAAACCGATCGTTGAATCATAAGTTCAAAATTAATCACACAATATCTGTAACTATGGGTAGGAAAAGAAATTGAGATTGAGAAGCTCTTAGAGTTCGAGGCATGAAAAAGTGCGATGTTCTGTGGAACCAGCATAATCAAGTGTCAAAAGAAGCATTCAAATGCCTTGGCATACAATACTCAAGTATGGACCGGTACCTCCAAGTCTATTTTAAGACCTTTTGAACACCCATAGGAGAGGCCATAGGTGCTTAGTAACGACAGTAAGGCATGCAGATTTATTGAAGGACAACAATAGAATGTGTCTTATGACTTCATTTGAAAATCACATAATTTTGGCTAAAATTCGTTTACCTTTTTGATCACAGACGGAAAATTGATAAGAAACCATTGTAAGACAAAAGAAATATTGTGATTCACAAATTTTGCTTCTCCAGAATGTTGTTAAAAATCTAAGGACTAGGTTGTCCACATAATATTCTTTTATTAAATGTTTTTAAAACTTCTAAGGTTATTCTTTTTTCCTAACCTCAAAAACCCATCTCTACAAAACCCTCTCTAACAAACACAACAAACCGGAAATAGTTTTAAAACAAAAGTTCTTTCAAAACACTTCTTCATTTACTAAATGAAAAATCTTTCAATCACATAACTTTGTATATGACATTCTATAATAAATAACAAGAAAATAAAGCAAAAAAGAAGAAAATAATTGTTTTTATTTTTGAAAACAAAGAAAATCAAAATTAAAAAAAAAAATTTAAATGAAATGCTACCAACTCAAGTGCTTTGCTGTTGGATATATTGCAGGCAACTTGACATTCTTCCCGTTGTTGACAAAGAAATGACCTGATTTTTGGAAACTAAAATTAGTTCTTCTAATGGGGGGAACAAAAATTTATTTGAATTTTTTGTTTCTGGAATACAATATAAAATTTATCTTAAAAATAAATCTTTTATGCTGCTTTAAATAAATTGCCAAAAGTTTTTTTTGTTTTCCAAATTCTAGTTATTTTCTGGTAGAAAAATGTTGAAAGAACTTTAAGAGAACTTTAAAACACACTTTAATGTTCCAAAGAATTCAAATAAAAACTGCTTTAATAAAATGCTTCCTCATTCATATGTTTGCTTTAAAAATTATATAAAAACTGTGTATTAAATAAAGCATTAAAGCTACTGTCTTTAATACAAATAAAAATCTTTCATGTACTGTATATACTATTGGTGAAGGGAAAAAATATTTTTCTGTAATTGATTTTCAAAGGAAAACAATTGTTAATAAAAAGTTTTGAGTTATTTTTTGTAAAAGCAAGAAAATATTATCAAAACTGTAACAATTATTTACATTAAAATTTATTTTACATGTAAACAATAATGAACAAACAAGATGGAATGAAATATTAAAAATAAATGGCATGTAAAATTTTTAAAACTTATTTTATAATTTATTTTTACACTTAAAATGTAAGAAAAAAAATGTAAGTAACAATAAATGTCCCATACTTCTAATGTAAACAACGTAAAAACTGCTTTGATGAAAAGAAAAAAATTAAAGATTGTTCTCAAAATAGGTAAACAATGTAAACAGTTCTCGTATGTACAATAATAACTGGAAGTTAGTTGAATTGCTTGATCATATAAACAATGTAGAAACTGCTCTGATGTAAAGAAAAATATTTAAAGATTATTCTCTAACTACGAAAACAACGTAAACAATAAAAAATTAATAAATAAATACAAAAAATAGCCCATACTTCTGATGTAAACAATGTAAAAACTGTATTAATGTGAAGAAAAAAATTTAAACAGCTTTTTCTAAATACGTAAACAATGTAAACAATTTTCTTATGTTTAAAAATAAATGGATGTTAGTAAAATTTCTTGGTCATGTAAATAATGTAAAAATACGTAAACAATGTGTGCAATTTTCTTATGTTTAAAAATTAGTAGAAGTTAGTAAAATAGCTTGGTCATGTTAACTTTTTTCTTAATTTTCTTATGTATAAAAAAATCCCATATTTCTAGTGTAAACAATGTAAACAAAAATATTTAAAAAACATTTTCTAAATACGTCAACAATGTAAACAATTTCTTTGTGGAAAAAAATAAGTGATAGTTAGTAAAATTGCTTGCTCATGCATTAAAGACAGTCTTTAAAATATTATTATTTACAAAAAAAAAACACTTTTTCCCTTACCCAATAGATAATAACCCCTATACATAATGTCTGGAAACAAAAGCTGCTCCATTTCCATGTTATTTTTTTTACTTTTTTCTTTCTTTCCTTTTTTTGGATTTTTAAAGATTTCTTAAGTGTTTTAAATACAAAAGCTACGCATTTGTAATACTTCGTTTTGTGTTTTTCCTCTACAGTCTTTGAATGTTGTATGGTTATACTTTTGTTGTTTCTGTTAATGCTGTAGTTATTGTTGTTGTTGTTGTTTTATGTTTTAAATGCTTGCTACCAAAACTACCAATTGTTTTGTTTCATGCTGCATGCGTGACATGTTTTTCTTGGCTCTTCATCATCATCATCATCACTAAAGCAACAACAATATCATCGTCATCTTAAAGTTTTTGTTTTTATTTTTTCGGAATCAAGATGAATATTTTTTTTTAAGATAGAATAAGATTGGGGGGATATCATGAAACAAAAAAACAACAACAACAAATACAATTACTACATGGAAAAAGAAGGAAACATATCATTGGCATTGTTGTTTGACGCTTTGAATATTTTTTTGGTGTACTTTTCTTACTTATTTCTGGTTGTTTTTGTTGTTGTTTTTTATTTTCTTTTTTGAGCGTGTATGCTGTGTGGCAATAAGTGTTTCTGATGTTGCATGAGTAAACTGATGGCCGTCAGTTTGTTAGTTTGTATGATTGCTCCGGCCGACTGTTAGTCAGTCAGTTTGTTGGGTAATACATACGCCTGTTCAAAAGATCTCCAATTTAGAAAGAGAGTTTATTATGGTATTTTGTATATTTCAAATATTATAATGGACATTTTCTTATTGTCTTTCCCCCCGACAACAACAACAACAAATAAAAACTTTTTCTACTATCCCCTCTATTCTTTGGTGTTTTTGTTTTTTTGTTTTTTTTAAGGAATAAATTCAAGTGTTTTGAGTTTTTGTATGGAAATCGTAGTATTTTTTTTTTGTTTTTTGTCTAAAAGGGCCTGTCAAAAGTAATAAAAAAAACTGAAAGACAAAAGAGGTCTGCATGGCTATGTTCGGTTTTATTATGAAGCATGCCAATTACAATTCTAAATATGCCACACTGTCAAACTTTTTTATTATAAACATTTAAAAAATTAAAATAAAAAAAGTTTTATTGTTACCAAGAATATTAACCAAGAAAAATTTCTTACAAACTTGACTTGACATTATAAACGTTTAACAGAAAGAAAAAGTTTTACTTCGTAAAAGTAAATCACTTTTTAATGAAATCTAAAATCTGAAATCTGTGTAAATTTTTAAATGATTGTTAAGCATAACAGACAATGGTTGGGTCTTTACATAAATCTATTTTACTTAGTGCCCTATGTAATTAATGTAATTACAATTTTGTATACCCATTCCCCTCAAGTGTGTGGTCTCTAGCTATTCAATGCCTTTAAAACCAATGCCTTTTTACCAACAAAAGCCAGTAGTTAACCTACTTTGCTTTAAATCATCGCGGTAATTTGAAAGGTCATTAAAAATTACTTTATTTTGTAATTATTTTCAACAATATTTCTAAACATGATTATTATTATGATACACAAACAACAAAGCAGGCAATTTAAAATAATTGGTAAAATTATTTTCCAAAACGATGTATTGTTACATGAAAAATGTGTATTTTGGATAATACCATACAATTATTGACAATATGTAAAAATTGCATTGTTTACATGGAGTAAATTATTTAAAATATTATACCTTCCAATAATCTTAGCGTTTAAAGTCATGCAAAATACGTAGCTGCATTCGGAAATATATTACTGTGCCCAGAAGGTAACGTATTCATCTTCGTTTTTGCAACTTCTGCAGAATTCATGGCATAAATAGCCAAATCCCTTTCGTTTCCTATGAAATGCATTTATTCACTACGTTCATTAAGTAGTGTTAATGACTGTATTCGAAAGTTTACACTAAAGTTTATACATTTTTAGTGCAAACACTTCTTTAACTCCTTGTTACTGTGAACATTTTTATTGTTTTGAAAATTTATTGAAATATCTGAACAATAAGACATGCGGTAGAAATCCAATGACTGAACTTCAAACACTAAAATGGCTTCATGTTTTCATTCCATAAAATTCACTGTACGTAGCTATGGGTGAAAAGTCACTTCACATAACCCAAAGAAATGGTCAATTCTGATCTTTACAGCTCACTAACCAATCGCTTCAATAAAGCAATCAAGAAAGATCGACAAGATGGAAAAAGTTTTATATTCCTTCATAATAATGCCAGACGAGACACATTTCTTTTATGACACCCCAAAACTTAACGTATAGTCAAGGCCTTGCGCCGTTGTCTTCACAAACCCTTTGCAAATGGAAAAGCCTGGTTGATTAACTGCAGAAGTTATAGAATTATGAATAGTAAGAGTATAAAGTTAAAAAAGTTTGGATACTTTATATATAACCCAATATCTAGCAATGTTTTAATAAAAAAAACTTTAGAAAAGTATTACAAGAGTTCACATAATACTAAAAATACTTTAAAGAAAATCGTATTTTACATCGCAAGTGTAAATTACGGTTTATTACATATTATATTTACATAAGGTAAAATATGTAAAAATCACTTAACAAATCTTAAAATTTTTTATGTAATGATTTGTAAGCCATAAGTTGTAATTTTTTTTAGAATAGATCTTAATTTTGTAATTGTTTACATGATGTAAAAAACTTTATTTAACTTTATTTACATGATGTATAAAATATTGTTTTTAAATACAATGTCTACCTAGTTTAGGTTTTCAGAAACCTCTACACGATTCTCAGTTTTTAAGTCATGGAAAATATGTAAAAAATTGATTAAATTAGTTATTAGTTAGAAATAGATTTTACGTGTAAAGAATACATTTTACTTTAGAATAACAACTATTTACACTAGGTAAATACGATGTAAAATAAACATAAAATGAATAAAAATATTTTGTGTAAAATAAAAATCAAGTACTCATTTCAATTACTTTCTAAACACATGTAAAATATGTAAAGAATGTAAATTAATAAACTAAGCATGAAACGTTTTACACTTTTTAATTTAAATTATTTTATGTTAAAAAATTGCTTAACAAGCTTCAAAATCAGTATAAAATTGTATGTACAAGCAATAAAAATGTCAAGTTAAATATACGCTAAGAATATAGATTTTTTACCTGAGTAAATACTCACAGTAAAAATAATTTACACACAAATCAATAACTGGCATAAATCCTTAATTTAGTTTTTATTTTTCTATTCGTCAAACTCACCTATGCAGTCTGTGGTGGCCAGTGGGCATGGGTGTCATAGTGGTAACCATGGGTCTCTGTTGGAAATATTGAAATTGTTGCATGTAGGCTGCAGTGTCTGCAGCAACAGGTGCATTCAAAAAGGGTGAAGACGCTGCCGCACTTGCAATTTGTCCCAATGCATTGGCAGCGTCTGTTGCTGTTGCACTGTGATGATGATGATGATGTTGTGTTGTGGTTATAACATTGCCAAACTGGTTATGATGATGGGGATCCATGTAAATGGCAGTATAACGTGGTGGATAGTGGGTGGGTGAGGCACGTTGCCCAGCCGCAGCTGCAGCAGCAGCCAAAGAGGCAGCTGTGGCCGTGCATTTTGATTTTGTTTTGTGTTTACGTTTTGTTCGTTTTGTTTGTCGTGTATGGGGGGGTGTATGAGGTCCAGGCATTCGTGTTACAGCAGCATTAGTGGTGCCACCATTACTGCTTAGATAATCACCACCACTACCACCATTGCTGCTATTGTGTGCATTTATGCCAGCTATGCTGCCACCATTAACAGAGGGTGGAAATTGCAATTCACTGTAAATGCTGGAATCTAAAATGTTGCTTTCGGATGTGGTGCGATTTAAGATAAATTGATCAAATTCATCTTGTAACATGGTGGATGGCTCTTCGCCTGAGTCCTTATTGCCTTCCACTACAACTTGTGACGTTATTGCGTTAGTATTGACCGGTGTTGCTGTATTTTCTAGTAAAGCTGTACTTTCCTTAGCATTTTCTTCACTATTGGCTTGGGAAATTGCACTGTGACTACGATTAAGACTATTCGAGCTTGTACTCGCGCTAATCACTATTTCCGGAATTGTTAACGATGTGCCGCTTAATTTCGTCTCATTGATGGTATTATCCGCAGGGGTAATGGCACCAAACATTGTGCCGTTTTCAAACACTATCGTCGTGGTATTGCTATTGGTAGTTGCATTGGGTATAGGGGTTGAGGTGGTGATGGTATTTAAATTTGAATTGATTAGACTCTTTTGTTCAAGAAGATTATTTTCCTTAGCATCCATTGTACAATTAAATTGTTGTTTTTGCTTTTTTGGTGTAGTAAACATTTTTATTTTAATTTTTTTTTTTTAATTGCGAAATTCAACTAAAATTTTTTAATTTTAAATTTAAAAATTAAATAATCGATGAGATTTGGTCCCTATTTCTTTTATTATTAATAATCACTGCATATTTCCAAAACATACTTTTATAAATTATTGTAAAAATTTTGTTTTTAATTCATATTTAATTTCAAATTTTTATTTATTTTCAAACACATAAATTTCGTAATTCCTTTTTCGAAATTTTTAATTTAATGAATATGCCCGCCGACACTGCGTAAGCAACACTTTACGTTCGAAGTTCCGCCAAAAACTGATTTGTTGTCTGGCAGTAAAAGTTTGTTTACGACATGGTCGTGTCTATCACACATTCATTGCATTGATTATAAACAACCACCATTTGCCTTGAAGTGTAACTCTCTGTTTTATGTTTTACTCTCTTTATTCCAAAATTAAATGTGTATGTGTTTATTATTCAGAGAGTTAGTGAGAGAGAGCGTACATTATTGCACTGTAAGTAATACTCTCAAAGTTCTCAATTAGTAACAGGTTTTACAACAACATATCAGCGTCATATTATGGTGAGGATTAAAAGTCTATTTAAAATTTAATCAAACAGGGCCTGTTTTGACACAAAATTTTTTTAAATTATTTTTTAATTTAAGTTTATGACTTCAAACCAACGGTTAAGATATCCTTCACAGAACGTGTGCCTGTTTGTGTTCCCATTTTGCAGCCGATTAATTCGTTGTTCTGCCTTCGGAAGAAAAACTTTAATATAATAGACGTTACCATGGTTCAGCAGAAGGCCAGTAACCAGGTTCAAGCGTAGTTTCAGAACTCAACCATTCTGTAATCACCCAAGATACATAGATTTAGATTGTTTCAAATCCATTAAACTTGAGAAAACTGTCCGCCCCTATTTATTTTCTCTTTTGTCGGGTATACCCTCTCCTAGGGTCCAGTAAAAAGAATTTTAGTTTCTCCTGCTTAGCTTATTCACCTTATTTATATTTTTTGTCCACGTTGACAGACCATATCTGCCTTAGCAGATGTTTCTTAAAACCCCCGGGGAGTTTCCCCACAGATTCCGAATATTACATTCAGGGGATCGAACACTACCCTTTTAATATTTGCTCTTGATTAGCCTGTGTTTTGCAAGAGTATGTTGCTTCCAGATTGCTCCTTTCAGAGCATCTAGTGATTTTGCTGGTTCTATATCGATTTGTCATGTCACGATGACCTCTGATTAATCTTGTGTTAGAGAGCTGCATAACCAGAGAGTACATGAACAACTCTGGTCTTTAACATAAGCAAAGCATTTAACTACAAACTCTACGATGCTGTAGATGAAGGAATGTGAAGATAAAAGCATTGAGAATAAATTCAGCACATACTCTCCTAAACAGACTTTTTCGTTCGTTGTTTGTTACAACCTTCCTATTCATCTACCTACTAAACAAGGTACATTCTTAAAAATTGGTTTAAAAATTTCAGTTAAAAAAATACAATACACTGGAAATTCCATTCGCTGGGAGTGTTAGCTCGTAGATAAAAACCTTTTTAAATATTTTAAAACTTTAGCTGTTTAAATATTGTAATTAAAAAATCCATTAAAATGTCATTAAAATGCTTAATAAGAATCATTTGAATTGTATTAAAGGCCTTCACTTTAAACAAAAACAACTCCATTGCAACTCTTGCGGTGATTACTTTAAATTACTCACTCTCGCTTAGTGCAAAATATAAATCCAATAATAACTTACATGTTCAATGAACACTCTCACATTGTTATTATCGCAAAAATACTCTCTTCCTCTGTCCACTCTCTCTCTCCACACTCTCTTTCAATAACAAAACCGAAATACAAATAGATACTAAGAAAAACTAAACAAAAGCTAAACAAAAAAAAACAGGAGATACGATTTTTTTTTTGGTAAATATCAACAATAAAATGTTGTTTACTTCAGTGTGTGTGATAAAGTAAACATTATATTTTAGATACAACAACAAAAACAAAAACCAACTTACATATCCAAAAACACTTTGATGATATACTCACACATTTAAACTTGAATATTTACTCATGTCTCCATACATGTTGTACTCACTTTTACGTATTGACACCAACAAAATCAAGCAAGCAATCAAGCCAACATATACTCATACGGTAAATAAGGAAGCCAAACAAAACACAAATAATATCATCATCATCATCAATAAGGAGAAGCTGAATGAAAAAAAACATGGAAAATACCAACAAAAAACAATAACAAAAAATACAAAAAAAAACGGTAAGAAACACACTGGCTATGATAGTAAGTGAGTGAGTGCATGTGATAAAGTAGTTGTAAATGGAGAATATATGTGTATGTATGCATACTGACTGTTGGTGTATAAAAAGGATGTGCAAAGAGATACTCCTGATTTATTTGATTATTTGCGGAAAATCATGTAAAAGAATCAATTGTTTGGCAAAAATTGAATGAAAATATGTATTATTTTTTAATTTTTAATTATTTGCAAAAAAAATCTTGAAGCTGCCTAAAAGTAAGAGCAGATGTTTTTTTACAAATTTAAATGAAATGTTTTAAGAAAGCGATACGTTTTATAAATTTATGGTTTATGGTTTATGTTGTATTACACAAATGCTATGAGAATTATTCAATAAATATGTTCCTTATCGTTAAATAATCAAATTTCCCCCTAGTTCGGAAACCCTTTGAAGCTTCTGATAAAACTTTTAATGTCCATCATCAATAGATCGTTTAAGCTGTCTATACAATAGATGCCAGAATGCCATTTTCTCCTCCGACATTGTGATAGGCATGTAAGGAATGGGCGCAGAACAGTTTCCTTTTCTACCTCATCTGTACAACTACCGCAGAAGTGATTTGCAATACGTGCAAGACCAATACGTCTCGTAAGTACCGTACTTTTTCGAGTGCGAGAAATTTTTTCATTTGGCCTCTATCTAACACGGGATAGTTCACGCTTGGGCAGATCAATCGTTCTATAATTACCCTAAATATCACTATATCCCGGTACCCAATGACATGAACGTTTGTATCGCTCTGCTATCTCATTCAGTCATCTGCAACAGCTATAAACCCCGTCCTTGAATTCACTACGTTAGAACCAATGAACTCTTTCCATATTTGAGTTCAATCCTAAGTTAAGGTCGCTTCAAAAAATTAAAAGTTAGGGAAATACTGTGTTACTACTCTAAGTTCCTTAAAGCAATAAAAATATATCATCAGCTAAATAAAGGTGGCATTCTATTCTACGTAAGTAACAAACTTCAATCCCTTCTATTTATTTCATCCAGAAAGCCCAAGAACAATGAACTTCATAAGAGCATCAGGAACTGACAACTCGATATGCAAAGTTACTTAACAAGTCCACAGGATTCGTTATTTCTAGGCAACGACGGATGCCAAATATAACATTACAGTACCTGATGCAGTAGATCAATCACCTGTGAAGCTTGGAAAACTGAACAACACAAAGACTAATAAAAATATGGATGAGTTACTTAGTGACAGTGAAATTTAAGCATGTAACGATTGACTTTCTGTTGATTCAAGAATTCATTACTTTACAAACTGTTTGGCAATAATGCTTGTTTGATATGAATTTCGACTTGTAGGCCTGTTTTGTATCCAATAAGGATCTTCTTTAACTGTTCTTTAGTCAATTTCTTTTTAATTCTTCATGTTCATGTTACGAAATTGTTAATTCGGTTTTCCTTGATAAATAATTTTTTTAAGGGTGGTTTTGATTGTGGTATATGCTTTGCTGCACATACAGAAGAGTTTCATTTGATTTGTTTCTTCAATTTTGTTTTTGTATTTTTATATGCACTACCAGCAGAAGAGGATGCTTCATACTCTGGGTATAGAAAAGGTTTTCTTTCATTACTTGGAACACTCTAAAAGGTTGATAAACATATGAGCGTGAGTGAGTGTGCGTGTGTGTATAAATGTTGTTTGCATTTGTAAAGAAATTCCAGATAAACAGAATGGCATTGTGAGTTGTAGTAGAGAGACTCTGTGATAATATTGAATTTCATTTCAATTCAATACTTGTTTGTTTCTTTCCTTTTTTACTTGGTTTTTTTTCTTTTTGATTCAACCAAAATTAGCCTGATTTAAGGGCATTGTGGTGATTTTAAGTATTTTACCTGATACTGGCTGGCTGGCTCTGAAAGTGTTAAACATTAAAAGGCTTTAAAAGGAAGCCATTTCATTACTATCAGTGTCTCGAGCTGATAAATATTTGTCACCACATTTTAATTTAAATTCAGCCAGTAACACATTGTGTAAAATTAATGGATTGGGCCCCTATAATTTCATAACCTTCAGTTATAAAGCCTTGCCTTGCAAGCTGTAAAAAAGAATCTTTAATTTTTTTTATTTTAATGGTGAAAATACTGTATAATTACAATACAATTTCGCCATAATTACATAAAGGATGCATATAATTTTGACAATATTGTTACTTTGGCTCTGGCTGAGGCTCTGGCCCAAAGTAATCATTAATTTCTTGGTTTTTTATATGGCCATAAACGAAAACAAACTACAATAAATATATATTTTGGTTAAAAAATAAAGATAAAAAACAAAACGAAAAGAAAAAATGAAAAGAGAAAAAAAAATATTATGACCATTCAATATTCACTTAAATTAGCTTCAGTTGGTAACACATCCTATTTTGGCCAGGTTATTATGTTGGCTAAAATGTTGTCTTCGTTGTTCATAACAAAAAAGACTCAATGTTCCATTCATACAAACATAATACTTAAGAGCAGTAAGCAAGCTGACAGCCAATTGGACAGACTTTCGTCCAGTCTTCTCAGATCTAAACAGTGCTGGGCCAACAGACCTTTTGCTTTAATAACGATAACGTGATGATGTACAATTTCATTTAAGTAAACCGAGAGAAAAAATAAAAGAAACACTTTTTCTCTTTTTTTTTTTTTGGATGAAAAAACGTAAATTCATTCCATGTGCACACAATTTTATTCCAAACGAGATGGAGAAAAAAGCACGAGCTACACAATTGAGGCTTTATTTTCTTTTCTTTATAGTTTTTTTTATTGTGTATATTGAATTATTAGAATATGGGTGTTTACATAAATAATTGAGTTTCTTCTTTGGAGAGTCTAGGCATGCCCTGGCAAAGTAAATCCATGTGGGTATCGGATATAGTTGAGTAACACGGCTTAATTAGTATTCAAGTTATTGTCCAATCCAACCAGATTTTATTCGAATAATAATTACTTGTGAAACATATTAATTTTCTCTTCAAATTCATTACTTTAAGCACCATAGAGCTGTAACAAAACATGTTAGAGTTTTATTATGATTATAGGACTGTCATCGACCGTTATCTAACCATAACGACCTCGGTGAAAATGAGTAGTGGGGAACTTTTTGTCAAGTTTAACGCTGCCAGACCTCCTTAACTGCTGTTAATATCGTATTTAGGGAAGCAGAAGCTTTTCTTAATGAATTATTTAAAACAGATGAAGCATTCTGTCGCCGCAGTCTAGTAGGTCTGTTGGCTTATTAGACGAGAAAACAAGGTTCACACCTTAAGCCAGACATCTTCTACCAAAATATAAAAAAATATTTCTTCGGCGATTGCCTTTCAGCAGATTTCTGGCAAAAAGTCTGAGAGTAATTAAAATTGCCATGAAAAAATTTCTCAAAAATCTATCGTTTAAAATCAACTTTAAACTGTAGTTCCCACTACATATGGATAAAATTAACACACACAACATAAGTGATGTGAGAAGCTAGGTCGTAATCCTGACTTAAGGGGTTGTAATGACCAATTATGAATGTATATAAGCGTGGTAACCTAGAACATGGGAGTCTCGGCTATAAAATCTTACAATTAATGATCATCTAACAGAGCTTTTTGACATTATGGCAAATCGACTGTATTGGGTCTCAAAAATACAATTCCAAATTCCATTAATAACGCTGCGGAATTGATCATGAGTAAGAGATATCATACTCGTATTATTTCTGTCTTATCTGACAGAACGGCAACATTTAAAATCAAACATCTGTCGTTACCTTGATAGGCTCGTTACCATTTAAGTTCCTAATTGCAGGGACACAGGCTACACGGCTTTCTATCACGTTAAAAGATTCAATCCACAAAATTACTTCTTACCAACGTTGTTTAGTAGGCAAAAGCATTTATTGACTGCTCACAAATCCCGGTCTGTGAAGGAATCTTTCTCCTTTGCCAAACTTGCCTGTCCTATAACTGAATATAATGTATATTGAACAACTTTTTAAATTAGAGCGTTAGGACATCAGTGTCAGTCTATTTATTCTCACGAGTAATTGAGTAATGAGCGGACATACGAAGAGACTTCGTGTGTCTTCTTATGTCTGCTGTACATATATGTTGCAAATCATTTGTAATGTTTGATTTTGGCTTGCCATAGGCTTTTCCGACTTAGCTTATCCCATTTCTGATAGTCTAACACAACTATCGTTACTTGATATCCAATACGTATTGAACATGTTACATCATAATTAAAAAAGAATACCACGCTTCCATTAAATTTCAACAAAAACTGGAGGAAAACTTGCTTTATATAATGCCTGTAGCATTATAAAAAAACGTTTAATGTTACTGGCACGCATAAAACATAATGAATATGTAGAATGCTATTGAAATGAAATTTGTATTTAATTTTTTATATACAATCTGTAATTTAGATTATCTTATCTAATGGAGCTTTTATAAAACGATAACCATCTGTTCTGTTTTTAGCCAACATCTGTCCGTTTATTTGAAATTTTCTGTTTTTATTTTTTAAATCAAAGATTTCCAATCATTTTTAAATTATTTTATTTTTTTTAATTTTATTTTGTTAATGATTAAATGTCATTTCAAAATGATCTGTTTTATGTGTCTAAAGTCAATTTTATTTTATTGGAACAACAACAACAATATTAATAAAGTTCAATAGCATTCAAACATTTTCATTCAGTCATTCAATCATTCATTCATTTATCCATACATTCATTCATTTAAACATTTTAAAAGATTCATGTGATGCGATAAATGTTTCTTGGCGATAATGAAGCGTGTAGTTATCTGGATATACGTGCATATGTATACAGTGAGCATCAAAAGAAACTGTACACTAAGGATAAAATTCTAACAATCACCAAACTTAACTATTATCATTTAAGGAAATAAAATTTTTGTAATTTTTATAGTTTTTTGTTTCCATTTTAAAAACTGGCAATGAAGCAATTTTGAAATAAAAATAAGGGTAATTTATTAATGTACAGCTTCTTTTGACTCTCACTGTATACAAACTGTGTAAATGTATACAATTTTTGTTGCTATTGTAAATTGACCTTAAAACATGCCTCTTCAAAAATATCCAAAAACGACAAATTGTTTGAAAAACAAAAATGGAAAAAAGAAAAAAATCGTTAAACATGAATTTCTATACTGCAACCCCCTCAATTTTAGGCTCGTAAAACTTTTTTATGAACTTAATTTACAATAAAATCTATACAATAATATTAATAATATGTTGAAAAAAAGAATCTTAAAAAATAACAACAACAACCAACAAAATCAATATTATATACATACGTACTTAAAATACTGAACATAATGAGAATGTTAATCATTGGCTATGTTTGTTACTTACATGGATATGGATCCATGACACGATATACAGACTCTTTTCGAACGATAGACTCGCACTTATAGTCACTCATACTGTAAATGCATGCAAACAAACATATCCAAAAAATACTTGTTCGTATCTTGTGAAGTGATCTTGACACATGATCAACCCATTGATGTTAAAAATAAAAACAAATACAAACGTAAACACACATACATATGTATACATACACTGATGGCATCGTTAAGTTTATAAAATTATTCAAACACTATCGCCTAAAATAGACAATCTAATGAAAAACTGTATAAAAAATTAAATGAAAAATAGTTGATGGAATTCAGTGATAATAACACGGGTATTATTTACATAAACATACACAAACACAACAAGATTTAAACAAAAAAATAAGAAAAAAAAACATTAAAAAGGCATCATATCAGATGTAAGATAGATTTTCTAAGGCGTTTATTAGAGTATTAAAACGTAATCAATACTTTACTTTACATATAAAATGAAATACACTCCAAGATATTCATATAAGAGCGGTTTAAAATTCGTTTTTCTGACAAGGAACAAATAAATTAAAACAATACTAACATTGAACCTCACATAGTAACTGCAAGCATTCTGCTGAAATAGTGGTCATCCTTTCTGCTCTTCGTGAGATTTCAGAAAAAATGGGAGAAATCTGATTATTTGCTTCTTGTTGGATAGTCGAGTCGCTGTGAGAATCCTATCTTTGCTTGCGATTAGATAAGGTGTTGTTTGATTGAGTTACGTGGCCGCCTATAACTATATAACTACTTCAAGCATCCAGTAGTGTTAAGAGACAATGGCTCGAGTGTTTCCCACATCACTCGAAGCACACAGGCTGTGTGAAACGTTAATCCATTCGGTTCGAATGGAAGTTCTTACGAAAATCCCCTGGATTACCGCATGTTATTCCGAAAACGTTGTGTACGAAGTATTTGCTTAAAACTTTACTTAAGGGCTTAACAATTCTCCTGTGAAAATCCTATCTTTGCTCGCGATTAAATGAAGTATTGTTTGATTGAGCTACCTGGCCATCTGTAACTACTACAAGCGTCAAGTAGTGTCATGAGACAATGGCTCGAGTGTTTCCCACATCACAAGAAGCACAAAAGCTGTATGCAACGTTAATCCATTTTGTTCGAATGGAGGTTCTTAAGAAAGTCCCCTGATATTCCGAAAACGTTGTGGAAGAACTATTCACTTAAAACCCTACTTAAGGGCTTAACAAGTCTCCTTTTTCACATCGTTTCAACTACAAAATGGTCACTATTTTGTAATCCAATGCATTAGGCATTATTTTTGTATCGACAGTGCTCGATAAATAAAGTTACATGTCTGAGAACGTTTTTTGTACTGTGAACTGTGAGCGTACCATAGCGCCTGATATCAAATATCCAATGATGCCAAAGTCCTTCATCTGCAATTTAGCCTTTTAAAGGAATTACTCCTTTAATCAACTCTATAAGCGACACCAGCGAGAACGGACAACATATGCATTAAATTTATCCGTCAAGAGCCAAATTACCCACTTATTTCTATAGAAATCCACGCAAAGGGCTTAGGATATTCAATTCATTACCGGACTCTTTATCAACCAATTAAGGTTCTTCACGTTGTTTGTTACTAGGGAAGCTTTCTGGATATAAAATTTATTGCTGAACTAGCCAATTTATTGATCAATTGTGTTAGAAACCTAAATGGGTTTTCTGTTTTTGAGTTCTTCTTCTTCAGCCGTAATTAAGTAGCGTGGTAATCAACCCTTTATCCAATAAACTGTGGAATTCCTACCCAAAAGCACACGCATTGTATTTTCGTAATAGTTTCGTTAGTCTCGTACTATCTATCTGTTATCAAAGCAATACTGGAGTGTCAGAAATTCTGCTTTAAGGAAGAATAGCAGTTGATTATTACCTATGCAGTACTGGGACATAGGAGTTACAACACACATATATGTATGGGTGAACAAGGCTTGAAGGCACTCCTGGTCAGAATCTGTAGCTTGTCCGGTTTTAAAGCCTGTGTTCGAAAGGGAATGCACAATAATTTATTAATAAAGCCTGATAACGTACTGACGTTTCGTATTTAGGAAAGATGGCAATTTTTGTTGCATGTAAAAAATTCGGTTTACTAGAGCAAGCTATGTAACCTTATATGTTTTTATGTACTGTAAACAAATGCCGTCAATTTTTTGTTTGTTTGTCTTTAATTTGATCTCTATCAAGTATGTTAGTGTAATACAACCATAAGTCTTCATTCATGAACATATCAAAGCTTGTTGTTGTTCATTTCTTAATGACTGTAGAAGGTCAATAAAATCTAGGGCTTAGAAAAGTGAAGTGAATTGGATTGAATTGAAGAGAAGTGAAGTGAAGTGTTAGTCACCTTTTCTGTTTAAACATCAAAAAAATCTCTTTAACATTTTGTTCCAATTTTTTTCGTTTTTGATTCTCGATTTCCATCATCACCATATTTTCTTTCCTTTTATTCTACGTTTCATCATGTAAAACAAACAGAAAATGACTGGCAGTGTTTGAAACACGGTAGAGTGATTGTAAATACACGCGGATGTCTTTTTCAATATTATTTTGTATTGATTTTTAGTTGTTGTTGTTGTTGTTGTTGTTTTTAGTTTGTTTGATAATGTTTTCGATAAGAAAAAAAAAATCAAAGAAAAGATGCATTTTTCTAATTGAAAAACAAATAAAGTTTTCATTCACATAAGGTTGAGTAGCGATAGTGACAATGGTAAGGCAGTGAAATGGTTACAGTAGTACCCTATACGCTAAGAAAGACTAAGCGGACTATATTGACAGATTTCCAATTTTCTGCGTAAAAACCGAATATGCAGATAAAGTCTCAAAGATTTCCGATATATTCAGATAATCCCCGGTAGGGGTTGACCTTCAGGAGTTTCTGTTGACCTTCAGGAGTTTCTGTTTGTATTTTCTGTAAGCAACATAAGGGCTGTCGTAAGGCCCCTTTTCCAACTTCTCATCATTTCTTTGCTTTTTTCGGTATTATTAATCAAGATTTTGTAGTCTATAGTTGCAGTACCCTGGAAGACAGTGTTGCCATTTGCCGTTGTCCAATAACCATATGTACTGAACACCATTTGTACGTAAACATGCAAAGGAATAGCGTGCTCAGCGTTCAGATAAGATCGACTATGTTTCACTTGTTGTTAGTTTAAGGGAAACAAATGCTTCCAAAGCAAAACAATTGAAAACATTGTTTGGCTTGAAAAGTATATTTAGCATCTGAATATTCAGAAGATTTCTTTCATCATTTTTGTTTGCTCTCCACATAGATGCAGTCGTATAGAAAAATTTTTAAATAAAAAAAAAATTTAAAAGAAGCAGACATAAAAAACAAGCGACATTCAAATTTAAATCAACACCTTTTTATGACGGATATAAATATTTATTCCCTTAATGATTCCGTATACATACTCGTATGTGTGTGTATATTTTCCTTTGGTCTTCGAATGGAAACGTGCAACAAATCCAAACAAAAGCTTGATTATACAATATAAACGACAGACATGTGTCTCCGAAAAAAAACAAAACATCTTTAAAGTTCTTCTTTCCGGTATGGATTTTCATGTTTAAGCCTTGCACTTACACGAAAATGATGTGTGAGTTTTTCATCCGCATTTCCATCTTTTAAAACTCCTCTACTGTTCGTTTCGTATAAAGTGAGAGGAAAAGACGAGAAAACGAAAGAGTTACTAATTAAAGCAAACACACGAATTTAAATGGATTTTAATTTTAAATAGGAACACAGCTTCTTGTATTGAAAAACATTTTATTATTGCAGTTAATTGGCTATAAATTTTAAATAATTATTCAGGCATGTTAAATAGAAATGCAGATAACGAGTTATTCACTAGAACTCAATGATCTTTTCAATAATTAGCCTCCATATTACGATTATAAACTGTTCTTATCATTTTCAGAAAGCGTAAGTCAACTGCTTATTAAACATTTTAAAGACATTTTAAAGAAAAATTTATTGTATTTTTTTTATTCTATTTCAATTTTTTATTTATTGTAACTCATTTGTGTTTTTTAATTTTTAATTTATTTTCACGATCTTTTTGTAAATGATATTGACAACATGTTTTTAAATCGGACAAGAATTTCATACGAGTTTGAATTTTTTTGCAACTTTTAAAAATGTGTAGGATAGATCCCCACTAAGTGCCCATTAATCATGGAATTTAGGAAGAGAAAATTCTCCGGTCGTTGTGCAGGGAGGATCAACTGCCTTAACAACATGAGGGGACTTACAATATCGCTATGTTCTGCTGGTGTGTATTGCATAAGAAGAGGAAGCTGATTGCCTTCTTTCTTTAAATCGCTTGCACTTCCATCGTACCATTGCGGTTCTGACTGGCCACTGCCCTACTGAAACCAGTGACCTGGCATTCTTTTAAATGACTTGAGTAAGAGCTGCAAAACTGAGTATGAAGGGGAGACAATCTTTTATTTCATGCTCTTGATATGAAGTATTCTGAAGGTTCTGGTCAGATTTACCTAATCGTTTCATAAAGATTACCACAATAGCGAGAATTATTTTGTAGTTGTGTTGATAGTACATGGCCATTGTTTGATACTCGAGTTAATACTGAATTATAATATGAAAATGGGCCTAGCCTCTGAACCTTCCTTAACCCAATTAACGCTTAATCTCCCTTCTATATGTAGTAGCTTTCGACACTTTTTTGTCGAGTAGTATAGAGACTATAAACAGCTTTTCCGTAAGGGATTATAAAGGTCAATTATGTATGTTAAGTACACGATTAAATAGAAAAGGTATCAGCCCACCACCCTGTCATAGACCAGCCTTAATAACTATTTCTAGTCTTCAATATCAAAGAATCTTATTTTCGGTATATGACCTCTCAACTTGTTCACCGTACTCAGCAGTATTTTACCACTTCCTCCTTGTCGCTAGGTTGCCCTTTTTGTGCCCTTTATAATCATTCTTTCTTCAGCTATTTCCTAAAGAAATAGTTTGCCAAGCCAGAATTTCCTGATGATTGATAAAAATAAGTACCAAGTAGCTGAGCACTAGAATATGGTTCTGTTAAAAGAAATTTTTGGGGGGATGTGTTTTAAGTGCCCAGAAGAAGGACAAACAGAAGACAACCACTTTGGAAATCAGTATCCTGTTAGCTCAACACAATATCTGTAATATCAGGATCACTTTTGTCAATGTTATGGAGATAAAACTGTCATTTAGCATCGGAAGCTGCAAGCAGGCAGTCTTCGCATTGCTGTTTAATCATAGCGCAAGCCCACATGTTATGGTACTCAATAGCAGTAATCAAAGTCTTTCAACGATTTTGTTAAGGAAGCACTGTTTTGCAAGCATAACATCAGTGCCAAATATTTTCGGAAACCTTTGCTTGCCTTGCGTTGAATTATGTTTTAAAGACGTAATTTCGTAAGCCCCATGAATGTAATTCAATAAATGTACCGAACCTGGGACATTAAAAAGGCGATTCCGTTGAATTATAGATTCAGACTTAGAGAGCTAAATAAAAAGGAGTTCTTTAACTAATAAAATAAAAGGACTTAACAACAATTTTACGTCTTTCATAAACTCCGAAATTAATTTTTTTTATTTAACGACTCATTTAAAAATTTGTATTCCAAAACATTATGAATATTTTCTTATGCGCCAATCAAGAATTACACTAATTTCAACTAATTTAAATAACGCCCTTCAAAATTATAATTTGAAGCCTTCGAAGCTGTAATTGGAAAGGAGACAAATTAAAAAACGCACACACACAGAGACAGACAATCATAATTGTCATGCCGACAACAAGAAATAACAATGTAAGCGTAAAATGTCACCGTTTCAGTTTATTTTAATGCATAAAAGAGAAATTTACGCAAAAGAATGCTATAAAGAGACGAAGAAAAGAAAAATTTAAAAGAAAATCATCATAATTTGCAATACAATGCCACACAATCATCAGAGAAAATCACAAAAGGATTCAAACGGAACTACTACTGCATGGCACAATGTAAATAGACAAACGTAACGACATTATAAAAGACATAAGACGTCTTTACACAAATCGAGTATAAGGAATAAAAACATTGAAATTAAAGGACAACAACAGTCATAGTAGTTAAAAGAAAAAGTAAAGCAAGGCAAGGAAAAAAACATCTTTATGACAAATGTTTATAACGACCACCATGACTAATAGGCAGCATCGGTTGAACAGTTGGAGGACGCAACCGTTCAAGAGACACACACAAAAAAAGAAAAAAATGAACACAAACATGGACAGACGAGTTCAGATCTGTAAAGAGGAGGATAAATAAATGAATGTGTAGAAATAATTTCAAGTTGTAATAAAAACGAAGTATAATAAGAAATAAAAACTGAGAAACTGTCGCAATTGCACTATGGGATGAATTTTGTTGTATTAAATGGATTGTTATGAAGATTTTAATGATTACAGGTAGCTCAACTAAAGCCAGTAGAAGACATTAAAAACAAATAATACTGATCAATGCAGTATGTTCCAAGAGAAAAATCATGGACGTACTGAAAGCTATTGAGGGATGGAATTTTTGTAGCAATTGCACTATGGGATGGATTTTTCAGAATGAAAAGAAAATCGTAGAAAAGATATTTTCTTTTCAATAATTATGCTTCCAATAGAGGTTGTATGGTGGAAAAATCATCAGAAAATTTCTCGTTTACTTAGTTTCGTATTCCACCATGGGAGGGATTTTCCAGAATTTAAAAAAAATCGCTATTTTTTAAAGAATTATTTTTCCAATAGAGGCTATATGCTGGAAAAATTATCTGAAATTTTCTTGCTTACTTAATTTCGTATTCTGTACTTCCAACAACAATTTTTCTTAAGATTTATATCAGCCCATAGTGCAAGCCGCTTGCTCAACTACCAACAAACAAAAACATAGTGGCTGAGTGACATTTTTAAATACATTCTGTATAACATAGAGTGATAAAACAGATGGAAATAAGAAACTCATTTGAAGTTGAAAGTCTTGATTTCTTTTTTTGGAAAGACAAACAATAGTTTCATTCAAATGCCAGTAAGATAAACAGCCAAGAAAAATACAGACGTTTTATATCTACTCTCTCCCTCTTTAACTATTATTTATTATGCTCGTATTTATGCATTTCCCATTTAGACAACTTAGAACCATTAACCACCATACGACAACAAACGAGACAATGACAAGAAATTGAACAGCATGAGGTTGCAAAGCAAAAGGATCCTCCTTTTTAATGGTGTTTATCTGCTGCGTTCATACAGTTTCATTGTTTGAAACGTTTGGGAAATTAAAAAAGGAAAATAATTTGTAGCAGACATATTTAACCATCCAAATTAGACAGGTGAAAATAAAATAAAAGTAAAAAGGAGAAAAAAAGATAAATTCCAGCTCATTATCTTGTGAATCGAAAAGACAAATCTTTCATGCCATCCCTCCCATTTCTATCTGAGTGTGAAACAACCGCTCAAATTACTAAAAAAATTTAATTTCTTTTAAGGTTTTCACAGAGAAAAGGTGCAAAATTTTTGATTTTAATAATAAAGATTTCCTTGAAATAAAACCCTACCAACCCAGCAAGAATTGTTTTTAATTTTCTATTATACTGATGCCTTGCTTATGAACACTTTATTTAACCCTCGCTTTAAAAGAATACTACGTTTGCATACTTGTAATGGCCCACATTCCCATGTGTGTGAGGTATTTATTTTGAAGGCGTTAAATCCTACTCACAAGTAATTCAACTACCAGCATCTGTTATATGTTTCAAGGAGTTTTTCTCTTAATCTGTTAAGAAAATATTTTTGTTCTTCAGCAGAAGTAAGTGAACACGAAATTGTAAAATAAATACAAATTTTTTCAGATACATTGGAATGTATTACAAACATTGACTCACGTGGCGGACACACGCATCTTTCGTTCCATTAGAAATCTCAATGAAAATCGATACGTGGCAATATGTTTAATTTCCGTTTTTGACAAGATGAATCACTTTTTTTGGTTTATTTTGCTGGAATTTTTAGCCAAGCATATCCTTAAGAGATGTTTAACATTATTTCTAATGGAAAATAGAAAAAGAAATAAAGCATATGGAGCATTTAATAGGCAATTAATAATAGATTTGTAGTCATGAATACATTCAGAAAAAAAAGAAAATTTTTATTAAAATTAATGAGGAAAAAATCATGACTCTTGTTTAGATTATTCTATGGAAGATCACATGACCTTCGAAATTTTTGATTTCAACGCAATGCTAAGGATATTTCATATCAATTGTCTGTCACAGGTATTGTTAACAATTCCTTTTACCCAACACTTTATCCCTTATGTCACTGTAGAAATCTATGCGATCGTTAATCATTTCGGTCTGGTATCTAATAGACTTCGAACTGGTTCTATTTTGTTTTAGCTTGGGCCCATATCTAGTGTATAGCATATATAGGGTGGGCCATCTATCGTTTTAAATTTTAATCATCGGTTATTTTGAATCTGGCAATATTTATGTCATGCTATTCTGTCACAAAATTCAGTATATTATCTCTACTGAACGTAAAGAATCGATTTACGCTTGAGCAACGTTTGGATTTATTGGAATAGATGGGTCAACGAGAAACTGCACGATGATGTCCATTTAGCCAAAAAATCAACTTTTTGTATGAAGCTCATTTTCATTTCAAGTATGTACGTTAATAAGCAAAATTGTCGTATTTGAGGCTCTTACCAAAGCGTATGCACCCATTACGGGTGACTGTTTGGTGCGGTTTGTGGAGCAGAGGCATCATTGCTCCATATTTCTTTAAAAATGAGGACGGCACAATCATTACGGTCAATGGAGACACCTATCGCACCATAATAACCGATTTTTGTACCTACACTCTTAGTGGTATTGATGTGAACGACGTTTGGTTTCAACAGGACCGTGCAACATGCCACACATCTCATGCCAAAATCGATTTATTGCGTCAAACGCTTAATGGCCTTTTAATTAGCTGAAATAGTGATGTCAGTTGGCCTCCGAGAAGCTGCGATTTGACACCGTTGGACTATTTTCTGTGTAACGCCGTTAAAGAAAAGTATTATGCCGACAAACCAGAGATAATCAAGCATTTGAAGGCCAACATTTGTGATGTTATTGCCGAGATACAACCATATACACTCTTAAAAGTGCAAGAAAATTGGTCCGATTGAATGAGATACTGTGAAGCCAGCCGCGGCAGCCATATAAATGAAATAATATTCCATTTCTAACCCGAGCAATTATACTCTACAAAAAAAATAAATTTGACAAAATTTCAAACTGGTTTTGTTTTTGCATTTTTAAATTTAAACTTTTAAGCTTCCCACCTTATACAGGATACATATATACATACATATATGCCAGCTGTGATTAAAATATCTAATGCTATAAAAACCAAATTGCAAATATCTTGCCTTGATCTAATATTTGTGGTATCAATCAAATGTAAGTTTTGTTGATTCAATACCCTTCACTAGGACTATGAGAAAATTTCAAAATTATTTTTAAAATTTTGTTTCTAAATATTTCAGGTAAATTCAAAAGAAAACTACACACCCATGATTATATTTTTAATTTATGAATTCCAATGTACCAGTATCATTCGCACCATTTTATTAAATTTTATGAATCAACTGTTTTCGTTTAATTTTTTAGCCACCGTCTGGCTGAGTGCCTGCTTGCTGGCATATGGAAATAAAAACAGATTTAAATACTTTATGCCTTAAAAGGTCATAAATATTTAATTATTTGTCATAAAATCACAAAAAAAAACTCTACTCATAAAACAGAAAACAATACCATTAAAACTTCAAGAGTGATTATCATCTACAAACCCTTTTGGCATTTGGTTAAAGCTGGAATCGTTTGTGTGGTCCACACAATATGAAATTAGAGAAATTATAACACAGTCAGTCACAATATGCCAGTATTTTAACTAGAATGTATGTATGTAAGCATGGTTTCTTTAATCTGATAAACATTTATTTTTATGTGATTTTAAAGACAAGGAAGAATATCATTCAGTGTTCCACAGGTATCCATCCGGCAATAAAATATTCATAAAGGTGCTGTGTTTTTTATGTTAATTGTGACTTTTTTTAATTTACACCCAAACCTTTTTTTACACGGTAGATACGTTCCAGTGGATACCGTGTAAAAAAAATAACGCGTAAAAAAAGACAAATATTATGTATGTATGTAAGTGTATAAACAAACTGAAAAGATATACATAGGATTGATGCAGCAGCCTACATATGCCTATAAAATTGAAAAAAATTATAAAAACGCACAGATTTAGTTCAATAGTATACACAGAGTTTTTATTTTATTAAACGATTTTATCCGTATAAAAAGGAGCGACCAAAAATTATGGTAAATTTGTTAAAAAAAAACCGTGTTATTTCAAATTCGCGTAAAAAAAAACCGTGTAAAAACAGGTTTGGGTGTATAAATAAGGCTTCACTTTCCTTTGATTTTTAAACTAGTCCAATGTATTTGGAAGTTGAAAACATCTTGTAAAGTCATGTAAAATAATTGCTGCCGGTATTTATTTTTAAATGAAATTAAAAATCAGGAAATTGTTATATGTCAGCTAATTGTTCAGCATTGAATAGATTTTAATAATTACAGAAACCTTCTAAATTAGTAGGCGAATTTTAAAACAATGAATACTGACCACTGCATTGTGTTCCAAGAGCAAATCATAGACGTACTGAAAGCTGAAACTTTTCTGACTTACTCTAGCAAGTAGCATTTGATCAAGTCTCCTACGAACTTCAACTTGACGTTAAATCGCGTAAAAGAGAGGGGCTGTTTTGTTGAAATTAAACTGTATGAGTACCAAGACAAATATCATCAGAAATTTCTTAGCTAGTGAAGTGGATAGGCGGGATACAGAGCCTACCGGGCATAGGTGTTAGTTAAACTTAGTATCGTTCGACAGTTCATTCAACAAGTAGGTTTCACTGATTGGTGTCATCAGAACGGATACTCTCTGTTGGACTGATATGGATAAGAAGAGAATTAATTGTCGTATTTCCTGAATCGCAATACCCTTCATTAACACTATAGTTGACACAGGCCACTGGACTATTGAAAGCCTTGCTGATAAACTAAGCATTCACCCGGCGGAAATTCTGCATGAGTTAGGAATCTTAAGAGAGGGAAACTACCTTTCAAACAATGTGTGAGTGACCAAAACTTATCATGCATACATACATAAATAATTTGCATTTACAACCCTTCAGTGAGGATTACGACCTAGCTTCTCACACCACAAATGTTGTGTGTGTTAATTTTATACCAGAGTGGCGGGACCTACAGTTTAAAGTCGACTCTGAATGACAGATTTTTCAGAAACTTTTCATGGCAACTGTATTTACTCACAGAGTTTTGCCAGAAATCTGCTGAGAGGCAGTAGCTGAAGAAATATTTTTTCATATTTCGTTTTGTTGGAAGCTTTTGACCTGGGGTTTGAGCCGTGGCCTTACGTTTAATAAGCCAACACACTACCTACTACACTACAGCTACTTCATGACTTCTTCCTACTTCTTACCATAATTTCCTTCAAAATAAAGATTACCCTAAAAGGGCGAAAGGAATAGTTTTCAATAGGGTATCACAATTTTCATAACTCCTATGTTATGTGTAATCTTATCAATCAAAGGACCCAGCCAATTAATCTAACTTCTCTAAATCCCATATTTTACAATAACAGCCTCAAGTAATTCATATCGATAGTGGAGTGAATATATTTAGGCGGCGCTGTCTATCTTAGGTTTACTATTACATTATGCCATCAAGAGTCTTAGGTCATATCACCATCTTTAGTTTCCTCTATTGGACCTACGCAGGAAAATATTTTTGAATTTATATTAGCAAGGTTTTTACCGCGTAAATTAAGGTTGAATAATGGTTTTTATCTGATTGCTCCTATCAATTTAAGGTTTATGAAGACTACAAGAAACAAAACTGAAAAACTTAAAAAGCCAATCAATTCTCTTTTTTTTCTATATTCATTCCTTATCGTCCATGTGTTCTCCCTTCACCCTCTCTGTAAATGTAAAGAAATCATATTCCTCGGAAAAAGCCAAAAAAACAAATACGAATACAATATTACAAAAGAAAAGGGAAAGGGAAATAAAATAAAGTGAAGAATACACGAAGAAAAATGTGAAAATATTAAACAAGTGTCCTGGGAATCATAAAGGCGTGGATGAAAAAGGAAAAACATAAAAATCTTTTATCGCACTGATACATTTTACAACATCATTATTACAGGACAATATTTAATATAACCATAGGGATTCATGCATTCATTATACACTGAAACGGAATGTCCTGTTTCATCATCAAAAAATATATTCTTTGGGGAGTGCAACTATAGAATTTTGACACTATTAAAGATTTCCATGTGGTCATTGCCTTTTTTCTTTAAAAGGCAAAGTTGATGCGACAGCAAGAAAAGAAAATCAGAATTTCTCTTCCATGTGTTCTTTTCATTTTTTTTTTGCACAATAATTGTCTATCGAATTACTCTTTAATAATAAAGAATACAAAATAATAACATAACACATGCATTTCAGATAAGGGTTTCATTTCTTATACTCGGTATGAAATCAGTTTTTCTTTTTTGATATTCCAGGAAATGTATTTCTTTCATACGAATTTCTTTTTACGTACATTTGTATGTAAGTGTGTATTTGCAGTTAATAATGTAGTTATTGTGTATTTGTTTTTATGGTTACTTTTGAAATATTTTTTGATTGTCACACCTACTGTGCATGTGTGTCCCTTATTACTATTCAATTGCCAATTTTGGGAATCTTTTCATGCCCCAACAACACTAACACAGTGGAAAATTTTCCTGGAAAAAGTAATATTGAACTAGTAATTGTGTTAAGGTAAGAATTTGATGAACATAAGTTCGGATGATAGACATGTGGTAATTAAAGTATATGTATTCCTTTTGTCCCTTTTAGAAGCCCAGACAAATAATCAAAAAAATTCTTGTATTAAAATCTATTCCAACGCATGCTCTTAATTTCACCTTCAACTATCTTGAGTATTCCCGTTATACATAATGCTTTCCGATCTTAAAGGTTCCCCTTTTTAAATCATGTTACAATACAGAACGTAAAAACTATATAAAAAGCTAAGGAGTAAAGTTGATGAGGGCAACAACTTGTTTTATAGGCCAAGGTAATAGTAAGTTTGAAGACAAGAGTACATTATTATTTCTGAAAAAAGAAGAGAAGAGAGAGAGATATCTCCTAACCATCGTGCTCAAGTTGGCATAATTAAGCCTTTGATAAATACTATGGATATCCGCCTTGCCAGTCAATCTCATTTACAAAAAACTATAAAATCTTCAAGCTTACTATCCTTCAGTTCAAGTAGTTTCTCAGCATGTTTACTACCTACTACACACAACGATGTTGACATCAAATATGATCCACTATTCCTTTCTTATAGAAATCAGAGATGTCCCTATTCCATCTTTTGGTCAAAGAGGACACGTCTAAAGAGGACATGCCACATTAAGATTTGATCATAAGGCTCTAGACAATTCTGTAGTCCGATCTATATCTCCATGCACGATTGGTGAGTGAATTAATTCTTTCTGTTGTTACTTCCAAAGCTAGTTCAGATTTTGCACCACATCTTTAACTTCAAAGTCTTCAGTGCCTTTATACACATATACTGAGAATCTGTATATATGTATATCCTGGCTAGTTTTGTGGCCGTAGCAACGTTCGCCATACATAAACAGGGGTTATGTCTTAATACAAAACACTTTTTAGGCCCAACACTCTTGTCAATAACCGTATAGTAAAGCTAATAGAGGTTCAAATATACGCCTATAATCAAAAGAATATATTTTGCAAAAAAGTCCTTTTATTACAAATGTAAACCCAATACTAATCAGACTTAGTGTCAAAAAAAAAAAATAATAAATCATCCGGTGCAATGACATTTCAAATTAATTTTCTCATGCCCAAAATGTGAGCAAAAAAAATTAACCAAACTGAACTGTAAGCCACAGGTAGGAGATGATGTTCCTTTATTTAAGAGAGACAAAGACTTTTAACACATAGGATTTGTGTTATACAATAATGACATTTTGGGATAATACAATACCGATGTAATACAATACGATACGAGTTCAAAACTGGCATCTATGATTCAAAGATAAATAGAAGATAATGAAACACCATAAAAAGTTAAACGTAGGCGACTATTGAATTCTATTTCGATTAGGTACAGTCAGAAATGTAATCAATATGTAGTACGATAAAAGGTTATCGAGCAAACATTGGTAGGCAGAGTTGAGCAATTGCATTTGTCCAAATGATTTTTACGATCGGAAAAAAGCATCGATTGAATATTTATTGCATTAAAGATCTCAATATCATTTTTTTTTTATTTTAATAACACAACTCAAGCCGTGGATGTTAATTCAAAACCAATAGTTCGTAGAGGAATGGTCGCCTTAGTGCTTAAAAGTGCCTATGGTTGCACTCACTTCATTAAATGAGTCTCAATTACTGTTTTCCATAATTTTATTTCATTTATGTATTTGTTTTCGTTTATATTATGCCACATGTTTCAAAATATTATTTCTTTTTTCCATCGGCTTCCTTTAAGTAACCTTAAATCCTGCCTATAATCCTTAAGTAGCAAAAATATTTGCCCTTCCATATGCTAAATTATTGCTGCCTTCATGCTTTAGTCTTGCACACAGGGTGTAACAGTGAGTGTTTACTTGATGGAGGGACAGACAGTGGTGGTCATGTTACATACAATGAACTGTGTTGCATACAGTGTCACCAACCAGTTTGATGTGTACAGATGTTGAATGCAAGACACAATGTTTATTCTTTTTTTTTCCTAGGGTATGCAATTTTGTAATTTTTAAATATGATCTGAGTAACCATAGGGCGTTGCAGGATACTTTTTTTGTTGCAGGGATGATGAGTGCGTGTATTGCATTCGTATTGTTAAGCGTGCCGGTAGAGCAACTGAACATATGTTATCAGCAGTTTATCCGTATTGTTGCAGTCTTCTTGTTTCCATTTTTCTTTTGTTGCTATTGTTTGTTGTCATAATCCCTTTTTCGTATTGAAAATAATCATATGGATTATGCGAGTATTGAAATATGAAAGATTAATAAGGTGACATGATATGTGTGTATGTAAAGCACATTGTTGCATGTTTTATTTTCACTGACTTTCCGGTTTCGGACATCAGCTGATCAAAATATATAACTATGGTGTCAATAAGCTTGTAACATTCATCAAATATTTTACCAGCCTCTATCAAAGACCTTAAAGTACTTTAACTCATCCGTATGCTGATACATACGTATACAAGTATATATACAGATATACGTATTCATACTCTCTTTTATTTACATTGCCTTCATACATTTTCTTTGTCGATAAAACTGAAATAAATTATTGCCGAGTTTATTTGTATTTGAAACAAATTCATTTTAACAGAAACTTACCCTCTACGACATACTTGTTGTTACGAAAAATGACTCATCCGTAATGGTTTTATTGCTTGTGCAACAACAACAAAAAACATCCAAAAAAAATTTAACTTGGAAATATTTGTTACTTAAACCATGGCTATCCTTCCATGTAATAACAAATTGTATGGTTTTTTTTTCTTTTTATTAATAGAGAGAGTATCCAACAAAATCGTCCATACTTTTGAGTGTCTCAATGATTTCTTGTCTGTCTATGTCTACTTAAAAATTACTGGAGGGCACTCAAAAAAATAGAAATAATTGCTGAAAAAATACAAATTTATAACGTAATATTTAACACAGAATATATAAAAAGAAACAGTTTCAACAATTAAAGGGTCTAGACAGTCAGTGTATAGTCACTTAAAAACTAAATTGTGGCTTTTAAGTTGAAAAATTTTGATTATTTTGCTTCGTATTTATAAGAATATTTTATTTGATAATAAATTGGTTGTTGTTTTTATTTTCATTTGAATTTATTTAAAATTTTCGTATTAATAATATCATAAAAATGTTTGCGAAGACGAAGCAAATTGTTTTTCTCAAATGTGCTAGAAAAAAGTGTTCTATATATATTAATCGCGCTAAATCGGATGAAAAATTGTCTGGTTGGGGGAATGGAGCTAGTAACCATGTTATCAAGGCTTCCAAAACAGGTTTCTTTACGGTTGGGCGGGATGTAGGCGACAAAGCTAATTGTTTTTCTCAAAAAAAAAAGTGCTCTGCATAAAAAATGCAAGTCATCGACCTGAAATATGCATGTCAGTGACCAAAACAAGGCAAGTCATCAAACTTAGATTCTAAATTTTAATATTCGAAAAGAGATTCTTAGAATAGTTATAATGCAACTTGTGCTAGAGCCATATCAAATAGAAATATTTTAATTTATAAAAAATTTAACAGGTTTAGCTCTCTCTTTGTTTCTGAAAGTGTCTTTACGGTCGGCGTTACTTGGGAGCGGACATGTAGGTAACAAAGCTAATTGTTTTCCTCAAATAAGCAAAAAAAAAAGTGCTCTGTATAAAAAATGCAAGTCATCGACCAAAAAATGCAGTCATCGACCTGAAATATGCAAGTCATTGACCAAAACAAGGCAAATCATCAAACTTAGAATCTAAATTTTAATATTCGAAAAGAGATTCTTAGAATAGTTATAATGCGAGTTGTGCTAGATCCATATCAAATAGAAATATTTTAATTTATAAAAAATTTAACAGGTTTAGCACTCTCTTTGTTTCTGAAAGTGTTCTGCAAAATCTAAGTCTTCATAAAATTATTTTAAAGCTTTTAAATCAAAAGCCTTTGACCGCTATGAATACCCCTTAAATCACTACATAAATGAGAATAATTATCTAAAAGTATGGAATACTTTATTACAGGCGCCTGTTTACATAAATTAAGAAATCTGTCATATAAATTACAACAACAACAGAAATTAAATGTATTTAAAATCTAAAATTCAGTACGAAAACTTAAATACGAAAAAAAATTAATAAATCTTCCCCCACTCTGCTATACTATATAAAGACAACGTGACAAATATCAAATAAAGAAGATTATCTTGAAACCGAAGTGAATAAAAATAATGAAATGGAAATGATGAAAGAATACAATGAATGGTAAAAATGAATAAATTTCTTTGTGATCCTTATGGTGAG
Source organism: Sarcophaga carnaria (assembly GCA_958299815.1). NCBI lineage: Eukaryota > Metazoa > Arthropoda > Insecta > Diptera > Sarcophagidae > Sarcophaga > Sarcophaga carnaria. The sequence continues at coordinate 19,574,141 of OY283153.1, read as the reverse complement.
AGATAATTATGCAGTTGGTTTTTAATGAAAATGTTGAACTCCATAGAAACCGACCACAATTATATTGAAAAGTAAATGTAAATATTGTCATAAGCAGGGCATTTGGATTTATGGAAGGAATTATTGTTTTAATTGTTTTAAAAATTAAATTTCAATAAAATTATTTGCTTGATTTGGTAAGGGAAATGCTCATAAAATAAATTATGATTTTTAAATAGAGAAAATAGCCCGAAAAGAAAGTAACAATAATCAATAAGTAATAAAAACCATTCAAGTGGCTGTTCGCGTTCAAACTCTAATGAATCTCTCCCCCATTGTTTGTGTTATGTTACGGATGCTGCAATAATGTTGGCACACTTAAAAAAACTACACTAAAGTATATTTTTTTCTTTTTTAAATTCATTCAAAGCGGAAGTGAAAGACTTAGTAAGACGAGTGCCAATATAGGAGTTCCGCATATTTGTAAATATTAGTATAGTTTTGTTAAATACCATACGTCAATCACACTTTGTTTCTTCTAAATCTAATTTATTTCATTGATTGACAGTCTTGCATACACATATGCATACATATGAAGTTGGTCATTACAACCCTGCAAACAGGATAACGACCTAGCTTCCCTCACCACTTACGTTGTGTGTGTTAATTTTATATGCGAGTGTCGGGACCTACAGTTTAAAGTCGACTCTGAACGACAAATTTTTGAGGAAATTTTTCATGGCAATTTTATTTACTCTCAGAATTTTTCTAGCAATCTGCTGAGAGGAAGTTGCCGAAGAAATATTTTTTCATATTTCGTTTTGTTGTAGATAACTGACCTTGGGTTTGAACCGTTACCCTACGTCTAATAAGCCAACACATTACCTATTAGACAACGGCGACTTCGAACGGCGAAATCTGCTTTCATGCCGTTCTCTAATATTTTACAATATTTTTTCTCTGACTGTACAAAATGACGATTTTCACTGCAATAGTACTTATCAAGTGCTTTATTGAAATTTCCTGAATATTCCTTGTCGATTTCCTTTTTTTTTATATTGAAATAACGCATCCAATAAAACACAACTATAAAGAAAGGGAAACCATTAAATCAATACAAAAAAAAAGAAAGAATTCATTGCTGTAACCCATAAAACACTCAAAGAAATCCTACTAATGAAGGCGGCCACCGACATACCATACCATGCCATTACAATTTCAATTTATTTTTCCATGGTTTTTTAATTATAATTTCTTAAATTTTTTTCTTTCAAAAAAAAGGGCAAACTTATACTCCAACGTAAACAATCACTAATGAAATGTATTTTTTTAATTGTTTTTCGTTGCACTTGAATGGTATTCCAAATGCATTCGGTGTAGAGAATCTGTAGTAGTTTGACTTTGACACGAAATACAAGTGGTTTACATGGCCAAGGATTTAAAGAATTGGAAAAAAGAAATGAAAAAGGAATTGAAAAAACAATTTCTTTTAAAGACAGGAAATGTAAAATGATAGTGGATAAGAAATATTTGGTAAATTAAGGGCTCTATTGAACCATTTAAAGACCACCACCATTAGTCGACCACCAATTATTGCCGTTTTAGACTATCACGTCTGACTAATTGTAAAGAAAATTGGAGAATTACTTTAAACTGTTTATATTTTTTTTTTTTGTTAACATACTGAATATTTAAGAATTTTTTATTTTTTGTTCGTTAAAAAAGGTACAATTTTGATGATATCAACCCTTAAAACAAAATGTGAAATACTTGATAGTATTTAAGATTTTACAAAAAAAAAGATTTCGATTTGTATCTTTAACGTATGGTCACTAGCAAAAACCAAAAAGGATTAAACTAAATCTATTTTGTCTATCCGATCTGCAACTTATCTACCGTTTTCCTTAGCAAATCTGAAACTTTAATTACACATAATATGTGAATTGCTGTTTCTGATGCCATACCAGCTTTATCTGCAAACAACCACATCCAGGATTGTATATTCTTTGCACAGCGCTCTAAAACCCCAACGACTCATAAGAAAATCGGGTAGTAAGTTCAGTATACTTCACATCATCCGAGCTTCGTAAAAGCTGAGAACTCTGATCGTCAACTTTGCGTACCTAAGTTCCCTTTGAGTATTTCATTTATTTTTTTCAGAGGTATTGATACGTTTAAGTTCAGTTCAAAAACATCTTCAACATTGACCACTTTAGTACCATTGGTATTTAGGATGTTATTTACATCAACAGAATCATCAACTAGTACAATGGGTCAATCTGACCTCCGGGTACTGTACCTGTCTTGACTGACAGGTACACGTCCTCTAACCTACATCAACAGAAACTAATTTTGAATTGATCTGGCTGTGGAGGGTATTTTAAACTCATTTAATTATTTAAGTTATTTTACCTTCCCTTTTTAACTGATTAAATTTACAGTTAGTTAGTCTGGTTCCAGTTTAAGCAAAATAATGTACGCAGAAGTTTCTCACATGGGTCTCGATTTAGTCTCGTAATGGTTGTCTTCTGACCGTTTTCCATCAAGGAGGAGCCACGTCTGCATTTTTAGGTTGGGTAATTTTGTTTAGTGTTGTGCACATAGCCTTGGGCACATAGCTTTATTCTCTTTTAAAACATACTACGGCACAGTATAGTAAAAATATGCCACTGGTTAGGTGGATATAGTGCTTCAAATCCTACCAATGGTGTCTTTACAATTACTGAAAACAGTGGCCGTTTTATAAACTCCATTTAAAGCATTTAGACTTAATTACTGATATTTTCCCATAACAAAATGAAACTAAAAGATCTGTCTTTACCTTATATGACAACCTTTAATCGTGTAATTTTTTAACTATAAAGACTATTCATGACAGATACAATATTCTTTAATTAAACGTATGCCAGAAAAACTTAAAATTGAATTAAAATTTAAATACGTATTTAAAATTACTTAACGCACCTGTATGTATGTGTCTGTGCATTAACTTCCTTCTGTTGCTTGTAGTTTCTGTATTACTTTCCTTTTTACTTACGTTAGTTCCTTTTCCTGTTTGTTGGCCTGCTGACCATTATCCTGTTGTATAACGTAGAATGCATTTTTTCCTTGTTTTTGCTTTTACTTTCTTTTTTTATTCATTTATTTACATTCTTTACACGGATATCCGTTTAATGTATAGGAAATGAAGTTTCTTGTATATAAAAACAAGCAGAAAATTTTTTTTTCGAATATTTAATCTTTGTATAGATTTTTTCTTCCTTTTTTTTGCTAGTGAATGTTGAAAGGACAATTTCCTTTCCGGTTTAGAATCAATTAAAGTTATTGAAATATTAAATGGTTTTAATGTTACTGTGCCATGTGTTCGAATTTTATTTTCCTTCTTCTATCCTCTCTATCTCTGCTATCAATTCAATGATTGAAATTCGTACAATGAAATTGTGTCATTTGATTGCATTTTTAAGTGGTTGAATGTTCATCTAATGGCTATTAATGGCTGTTCGAATTGCATTTGTTATGTAATGTCACTGTGATAAAGTTATTTAGAGTAGATTTAAAAGCATTTAATGATACATACATGCATACAGATGAATATTTAATTTGATTTATTCGTTATTTTATAAGGCGTTTCAATTTAATGTGGCCATTACAAGAAATGCATTGATTAAATGGGCTTTAATTAATATTTTATGAATACACGTATGGCGATATTTTAAAATTACGTATTTTGAAACGTTGGCATGAGTAATCACAATTTTTAATTTGTTTAAGAACTGCACACCTTGCATTAACGACAGTGTAAAGATTTTCGCATTCTACGCATATTCCTAACATTATTAGTAGCCCTGCTAAAACCTAATAAAACGATCAATACTGATCTCTATTGCCCTCAATTCGACTATTTTAACAAAGCAATCAAGAAAGTGCCAAAAAAAAGTTGGCCAACAGAAAAGATGTTGTATTTCGTCATGTCAATGCCCGACCGCACACGTAGCCAATCATTTACAACGCCGTACTTGATTGAAATGAATTTTCAATTAATATTAATTTTATTGATGAGCAATAAAATAACATGCTAATCGGAGAATTGCTGTTACAAATACAGTGACTGCTTTGCCTAACTAGATTCTGTTTCAATAAAAAAGTAATCAGATTAAAAGCTTGTAAACCTGACAGATTCAACGATCCGCATACTACTTGGGAATCCTTCAGCGCCCATAGTTTTATTTGCTTAAGATCCTTCACTAAAATCATTTACAAGGTGTTGCAATCTTACTAGACAAATAGAAATTCTCAAAATTCTACTCAAATGTTATGATTTCGATGATTGTCTTTCGGTGTAGATTTACACAGTGCCAGTTTTGTTCTTTCTTTTCATTCCTTTAAGGGACATAGAGCTGTCACAAAGCATCCTTTCCTACCTTCTTATTATTTGCTTTGTTTCAGTTATTCCAACCAAACTGGCGATTGTCCTGCTGTGGCAAGTTCAAGGATGATAGAGTTGCCATCTGTCGTTGAATGTCACACAGCCAAAATGTATTATGTGAATAGCTTTGTTCATCGTTATCTACTCTTTACCAAAAGGTGACGCTGCCTAACTATGGCTATGATTTTTATTGTTGTTGTTGCCCTGCCTAGAATGAATTCTTTGGAAGGAGAATCAAAAACTATGATGAAAATTCCTTTTTTGTTTTCTGCCCAATTCGAACTTTTGTTATATTGATTTACGTTTCCTTAGTTTACGTTTCCCCGAAAGTTTTGAGTCCAGAAACTCCACAGTATTAATCAATTTTAAAGTTCTATTTACTTGCTGTAAGTCTTACGAATTTCATTCGGTTATATAGATAGACACTGTGAAATTTCAATTCTAATATTGAAAAACTTGGGCAAAAACATTACAAACTATAAAACTAAGAATGCAACTCAACTTCATTTCGATATGGTCATTCCAAATTCTAATTCTAAGTTCATTCTAATCATTTAAATTACAGTAAAAAACAGAACAAAAGTTAATAAAATAATCGTAATTTAATTCGTTAAGCTTCAAATTGAATACAACTTTAATTGATCCCCGTGGTAAAACCACTATAAGGTTCCTCTACATTTTCTAATGAATAGAACATCTTTCAAGAGTATTTTGATGTTTTTTATCTGAATTTTCATTAACAAAACCCTGGGAAACTTTGATTCACACTTTTACAAACACAGAATAAAATGAAAATTACTTCAGAGAATATGTGTACGAATGTGGTGATATTCACCGTTACTTCCGGTATAGAACTCATCACATCCCATCTAAACGGAACACACAAACAGTTAAACATCCGTAATATTTAATCAACACAGATATAAATTCTAATAACACTCGCACTCAAACTCATAAATATGTCAATAAAAGGAGAGAGAGAGAAAGAAGACGGAGTGAGAGCACAAATGTGTCGCTATCTACAATATTTACTCAATGAATGTGAATGAATTCATTATTATTGCCCTCTTTATTTTAATATTCTATGAAGTGTGAGAGAAGTTTTAAAAGAGGGGGCGTTGGAGGGATGCAATTATTTGCCTGACTTGGAATAAAAGCATTTTAATAAAAATTCATTCATTTTATCTCGTATTGTATGGCATTACATTGAGATACGTGGCAAGGCGATGAATCGTGTCTTCTAAAAGCAGCATGAGATTTTCCATTTAATGTTGGAGTTAAAGTCGAAGACACACACAGACACTTAAATGAAAAGATAAACGGCGATATTGAGATACACTTTAATTGAAAATAACGTTTAATAAAGAATTAATACAGGCCAGGTTTTAAAGGAATTGAAACTTTGGCACAAAAATTTTACATCATAGGGAAGCAAATACTGTGAAGAGAATAAAAATTGCAAATCTTTATCAATAATCACCATATTAGCGTAAGACTTAATAGATTAAAGAAAAACCAGCTCAGTGTCCAAAGCCTTTTTAACCAGAAGATTGAAGAATTAGTTCCTCTACATCATACGGGCGCAAGTGGTAGATTGCGGACAGCAAGAAGGTGATTTGCATTATAAAAGAATTCAAAGTTTTTCAGGAAATTGCGATCAACATCGACTATCTCTTTATTCTGAAGGACTTAAGCGCCCATACTTAGTAAAGCGTCATATTATGCATCACGATACTTACTTAATTCGCTTTCAAGTATGGTTTTTTCATCAAAATCAACCTCTATTCTCAAGCATTTTATAATTTCATGTTTAAATCCCTTTCAATGTGATGACGATAAAATCAATAGGAAATTAAAACAATAGGAAATACAAGAGTATCATTCTTAATTAAACTTTGACATTTAATTTATACGAATGCGTTCAACAATTTCGCTCAATGAATTTGCCAATGAAAATTAGAAGTCAATCAAAAATACAATTTATTTAACTGTTCCAGTTTCTTAATCAACCCAGTTGGGAGTGTTTTCCTTTCGGAAACGCTTGTCTTCCCTATTTTACTCTTTAAACGAAAAAAAAAGAAAAACAAATCATGATCTTAATTACCTCGAAAACTTAACAAACAAACAAAATTAATAGGAATTGAAACGGAAACTCATCTTGAAATATTTTTGCTATTGATTACCTTCCTTCTTACTTTTCACGTTCTGTTTGTGGAAATGTTTGTCAGTGTATTTCTAAAAAGTTTTGCTTTTACTTGAATGTCTTAAATTCAACGATTATGTTCAATTCTACTGAGCGGCATTTCACAGATACGTATATTGGGAAGCTTTAATAGTTCTGCCATCGTAGTTATTGAATTTTTTTGTATCTCCATGTATATCCATCCAATGAATAATCAATTGAAATTCCACCCTCATAGAGAAATTTTACTTTCACAGTAAATAACATAGAATTTCACACTGATTCCTACTTTTTTCCACTTTTCCTTTTGACATTTTTGTTTTATTTAATGTCAAGCAGAGGGTGTTACAATATAAATAAACCCTGTTGGTAATGAAGTTCTAAATGTTTGTATTATTTCGATGACTTGAATTTCCTAGCCGAAAAGGCCTTCAGTTAGAGAATGGTGCCTAAATATTGGTCAAAACTAATTAGATTGTGTCAAGCGAGCACACGTCTAAAACGCGTAATTTCATGTTACATTTTCGAAGAAGAGCGTTTTTATTCATCGCTTTATATGCATATTTACTGATACCAAAATCGGTACATCCCCAGATTATGAAGTATTTCTAAAGAAGATAAAGAGACATTCCACAGGTAGTCTCATAAAAAATTGTAAAATCGGTTGCCAATGCTAGTACAACTATTAATTTTGACGAGTATACGTCAATGATTAGCAACTTTTTCGACCATATTTGTATGATCTTGACACCAAAGCCATATAGTTTCAGCAGGACGAAGCTGCTTGCCATATGGCAAATTTTATATTCTGCATGAGTGATATGCATTCTTCATGGCCAGCTCACGTGGATATAGTTCACGTCAACTCCACTACCAGGATTGTGCGATTTAACTTTGTTAGAGTTTGCTTGTGGAGTTCATACCAGGCATATCCAAATAAGCCCCAGCCACAGATTGTGCGATTTGACTCTGTTAGAATTCATCTTGTGAAGTTTACCAAAGTCGCAGGTCTGTGCGAATAAGCCACAATATAACTCAAAGCCAACATTACCAATTCTATCGTTCAAATTTAGCCTGACGTATGCAGGGAAAATGAGACGCTTCGGATGCGCTCTATCATCATATTCCATGTATAATGGCATCCCACAAAGAGGATGTTTAAACGAATTTAAAATTTCGATGATATCTCCGCACACTTTGTTTTATTTAAATTTAAAGTTAGAAAGCTCTTAATAAAAGACCCAATATTTAAAATAATAACCTTCATTTTGATTAAAATTGTAATTTTGCCAAAAACAAATTTTCCTATTGGGTATCATATTTTGTCCAAGACCCATATTTACTGTGGCCTAAGACCAGAGTTTTTGTTTTTTTTTTCTGTCAACATTTTATTGCTGTATTTGCTCCATTTTCCAATATTTGTCTGTATATACGGCTTCAATTGTATATGTAAAAGTATGTATTAGTATTTTTTATACATGTATGTATGTATGTCTGTACGTGTATTTTGCCTTAGCATTTCAACTGAAACCAAAAAATAAAATAAATTGTCATAGCAATCCTGCTGAGTGTTTTATTATGAAATAAAACGAAACAAAAGCAAAAATAAGAAAAATTGGTCTGTATTCGATATAATTTCACTTGAAATTTGCTACAGTATACATACATACAGACATACATACTTAAAAAAGTAAAATAGAAACAACAAAATAAATTTTATAAATAATAAAATACAATACAATTCAAAATCGAATAGCATTTAAGGGTAGCATGTGTAGGTATGTATGTAAGATGCGATTGAAAAAAAACATTGTAAATAAATGGACTGATAATGTTAAAGACACAAGTTTTATAGTGAAGTCTGACAAAGAAAATCAATAAATAACGATGGCAGTCAATCTTTAATACTGTGCGAGGAATTTAATATTGACTGTTTTATTGCTGAAAGGGATTGACAATTTAAAAATAATTTCACACTTTTTTGTTCTATTACAATTCAAATCAAATGATTCGAAAACTTTTCCATGGCAATTTGATTTATTCTCAGACTTTTTGCCAGAAATCTGCTGAGAGGAAGTCGTCGAAGAAATATTCAAATTTCGTTTTGTTGGAGATGTCTGACATGGAGTTTGAACCATGGCCTTACGTCTAATAAGCCAACACAATACCTAATAGACTACCGTGACTTAAGATGACTCCTGCCACTTCAGCTATTCATCATCATACTAGATGTTATCACAAGCGAAATCTGTCCAGAGAGTTGAGAAATTACATGGAGTACCACATGCCAAAATAATTATTCTCTATTATCGCACAAGATCCCTAATATGCCAGCAAATCTAAAAGACTTGTAAATATTAGCGCATAATTAAAACTTTAAATTTATATTCACTACGCCTTATAATTTTGTGCTGCTCACTTTACAAATTAAAGACTTTACAGAAGAGCTATGCATCAAACATAAGAAGACATCATGAATGTATGTATGTACGGAACTTTGACTATTTAGGTTAGGATAGGTTAAATGTCGTGTACTTGTAAATTAAGACAAGTACAGTACCTGGAGGTCGAATTGACCCATTGTACAACGTCCTAGTTTCTCACACCACTTATGTTGTGTGTGTTAATTTTATACATGAGTGGTGGGACCTACAGTTTTAAAGTCGACTCCGAACGACAGATTTTTGAGAAACTTTCATGGCAATTTTATTTACTCTCAGAATTTTTGCCAGAAATCTGCTGAGAGGAAGTCGCCGAAGACATACTTTTTGTATTTTGTCTTGATGTCTGGCCTGGGGCTCGAACCATGGCTTTACGTCTAATAAGCCAACACACTGCCTACTAGCCTACGGCGACTTCTTGGAATATTTTATTCCTGCAAAATTAAGTTCGAATCGCTTTTGAAATTTTAAACCTAAATCCTTATAATTTAGCACAAGTTGTTTTACTTTAAAAATGTATTTTTAATCTCTTGAAGTTATGAAAATCAACAATTCATATGTCAATTATTATAAAATATATTAGTAAACTCTCTTTATTTGACAGATAGCAAGCACTTGTTGACTTTCTCTGCCTTTCCTCTGTTATTACTAAATTCATCTCCTATTTCGCTCTAATATGACAAACAAGAGATGTTTCTTTAAAGAAAAATTTCCACATGGCAGATTTTGGATTTTGGATTTCGTTTTCGTTTTGAATAAAATTTAATTATTGCCAAAGATAATAATTTTGCCTATTCTATTGACTTTATCTTTTCGTTTTTTCTCTTTGTTTGTTGTTGTTGTTGGAGAAAAATGCAGCTGAAAATGTTTTGTAGCATTAAACGCTTCAATGGAGATTTTCCTTTTGAAGATGATTTACGAAAATACGCATTTGCAAAAAACAACAACAAAAACTTCTAATCATAATCAGCACAAAGTAAAAGAGGGCACAAAGCAAAATGGAAATATTTCAAACTGTTATCATATGCTCATCATTGTCAGATTAAATTATTGATCCTTTATTTTGTGCCTTTTGTAAACAGCACATATGTATGCACACATAACATTTACATTCTTATAACGCTTATGTGTATACATATGTATGATTGTATGTATGTATGTATGTAAATTAACAAATGAGTTTGAATGCATTCACAAAATTCATTTTCTTTTGTGTATTCAAACGTCAAAAGAGAAAGTTAGAAAATGTTTGCAAATATGAAATCATACACTTTTCATTACATTCATGTATTCATTCATTCCTACCGTTTTCCATGAGTAAAAATCTACATATACAGGCAGGTTCTATTCATATGTGAGGCATACAAACAATACCTTTTAATTTTTAATTTTTGCCAAGTACGAGGGTTATCTACTGCCATAAGTAACATTTTTGGGTGAAGCTCTTATCGTACGTGATAAATGATAAGGGTTTCATTTAATACATTAACGTAAATAAAAAAAATTCTAAGAAAAAGAAAAATTTTTGTTCATATTAAGTAAGTATAGGGATGTTGATTCAGCAAAGAATTAAAAAATAAATAAGTCTTCATGATTTATGAAGTGTAAATACATATACATACGTCTTATCCTTACATCAATAGGGAAGAGCTAGCTGACCATAACAGATTTGTGAATTTAATAAGAAACCTTTTAGTCGCAGGTCATTAGAGCCATTTTAAAAGCTTTGAAAAGATGATTCTTTTATCTAACGTTCACAATCTACAACCAGCGTAGAACAAGCTTGAGATATTTTCCGAAATCAAACAGTAATTTTTATTTTTTTATATATTTAGTAATTACAATGCAATCAGAAATTATATTCTAATTATATACGAGCGCAGTAACTTGACCATATGCTCGGTGTAGAGTCACAGACCAGAGCCTCTGGTGGGAATCGAACCCACGACCCTCACGCCAATAATCTAGCACATTACCCACTAGACTACCAGGGCACCCAATCAAAGAGTAATTGTTTCATAGCTTCTTATTGTTTTCCATCAGGAAAGAAATCATCTGGCTACTAGGTCTATACAATTACAAAGAAATTGAATGATATTCTACCTGTCACAACTCTGACTGCAGATTCGGCTGTGAAGATAATCCAGGGCATCTTCAGAATTGTTTATGTAGCCTATTCACTGAAGGATAAAAGGTAAATTTACTTTGTTTGCGAATGTATCTTTATCCTGGACATTTGCAGAGTAAATTAAAATTTGTCTTCCTCTCGAATTGTTTAAGCAGATTAAAAAATAGATGAGCCCAATTTTTCCGCGTACGTACCGATTTTCTGATGAGTCGCGTATATCGCTATGAGTTTGAAAAACTAATGGCGAATATTCATATGAAGCTTTAATCTTGATGTGATTAATCTAGGCGACAAGGTCGTTAAATTGACACAGAAGGTGGCAAAACTTCTGCTAATCTGTAGTCTCCTACAAAAAAATCTGCAGATTTCTCTGTTGGAAATCTATTGGAAATCATACAAAAACATTTATCAGAGTACAAGGTCAGATACATCGAGGTTTCCCTAGCAATTTCCTCAGCTCTTTTATCTTCAACGATATCTCTATGCCTTGAGGACTAAAATAAAGGTACATGCATTATTAAGGACTTCGTGTCCTCTACTAGGTTCGATACTAGTTCGAGGCTAGTCTCTAAACTTTCATCAATATGGAGAGTTAGCCATCAAAATTGACTCAAACTGTCATACAACTGTCATACAATACAATACAAACAGTAAATTAAAAAATTTGAATTAAGCGTGCAAGTAATGGAAGTCCTAGATGATAGAAGCAACAATTCAGAAAATTAATATAATCGAAGGGTTTCTTTCTTAACACATCATCCATTGTGGGAACAACTCCTAATTGCTTTCGTTGCATTTTCGGAATAAAATAAATCACAATTTATAATTAAAAATAGCAATTTACACTAGAAGTTGCCGTAGTCTAATAGGTAGTGTGTCGGCTTATTAGACGTAAGGCAACGGTTCAAACCCCAGGTCAGACATCAAAACGAAAATATAAAAAATATTTCTTCGGCAACTTCCTCTCAGCAGATTTCTGGCAAAAACTCTGAGAATAAATAAAATTGCCATGAAAAGTTTCTCACAAATCTGTCGGTCGAAGTCGACTTTAAACTATAGGTCCCGCCACTCATGTATAAAATTAACACACACATAACATAAGTGGTGTGAGAAGCTAGGTCGTAATCCTGACTGAACGGTTGTAATGACCAATTATGTATGTACATATGTATGTAACAGAGTTACTTTAAATTAATATTTTAAATCAAAAATATTTATTTATTTACAAAACGACTTAATAAAACTACCCTCGTAAACCGTTTACCACAAACACATGCGGTATACAAGACAAAATATCTCCATTTATCGGTTTAAAGAAAAGAATCTCTTTATTATTGTTACTGATTAAGAAATTGGCACATTTTTCAGTGGTCTATTGTTTTTTTCTATGATCCTGTTTCTGTTCCTTTCTGTTTAATTTTAATCTTTTCCTATCGTTTAACCAAATACATCTTTTCAGTCCTTTGTTTTTATGTTTTCTTTTCTGTAAAGTTACATCCCAGCATTATTTAATAAAGAGACTCTCTCTGTCTCTATTCACCATTATTAAACTCATAAATAAGGGTCTAGAACTGCCAGTATCTTTAAGTATGTATATTTGTATTGGAGTTTATTTTTATTTGATTTTGCTACAGTTAAATTCTGTTCTTTTTTTTTTTGTGTGTAAAATTGTCTTTGTCAGTTGCTGTTAATGTAGTGCACACTTTAAGGATTAGTTAAGGATTTCAAAATTATTTGTCTAGACATTTTGACCAAAATGAGCACAACCAACCGTAAATAGTCTTACAATATATTTTACGACCACCACCATATGTGTGTGAAGATAGATTTTAAAATCTATCTCTCATGTTAGCTAACAGAATTCTGTTATGTTATTAACAGAACTAACAGAGCTCTGTTATGTTATTAACAGAAACTCTGTTAAATAATGAATTTAAGACTGGGAAAGAAAAACAGGACAAATTAATTAAATTCCTAGGTAAAATAAGAAAAAAATAGCAAAAATTGATAAAATAAGTCCTTTAGTTAACCACTGTTACAAAATATTGCATAATAAGAACTACAATTAACAGATAATCACACATTTCGGAAAGCTATTGTAATCCAATAAATAAATCAATATTGTGGGTAAACAGGACAACATGGGCGGACAGTGAAAGTTGTTTTTAAAGCATTGTACGTCCCTTTAACTAAATCAATCGCCAGAATCATTAACAGCGGGCGTTTTCATAGTAGATTTTGAAATTTTCTTAGATTTCAGATTTTAAAATCCACTGTAAGTCCTTTTGTGGGTAAACAGGACAACATGGGCGGACAGTGAAAGTTGTTTTTAAAGCATTGTACGTCCCTTTAACTAAATCAATCGCCAGAATCATTAACAGCGGGCGTTTTCATACTAGATTTTGAAATTTTCTGAGATTTCAGATTTTAAAATCCACTGTAAGTCCTTTTGTGGGTAAACAGGACAACATGGGCGGACAGTGAAAGTTGTTTTTAAAGCATTGTACGTCCCTTTAACTAAATCAATCGCCAGAATCATTAACAGCGGGCGTTTTCATAGTAGATTTTGAAATTTTCTGAGATTTCAGATTTTAAAATCCACTCTATGTCCTTTTGCGGGAAAACAGGACAACATGGGCGGACAGTGAAAGTTGTTTTTAAAGCATTGTACGTCCCTTTAACTAAATCAATCGCCAGAATCATTAATAGCGGGCGTTTTCATAGTAGATTTTGAAATTTTCTGAGATTTCAGATTTTAAAATCCACTGTAAGTCCTTTTGCAGGAAAACAGGACAACATGGGCGGACAGTGAAAGTTGTTTTTAAAGCATTGTACGTCCCTTTAACTAAATCAATCGCCAGAATCATTAACAGCGGGCGTTTTCATACTAGATTTTGAAATTTTCTGAGATTTCAGATTTTAAAATCCACTGTAAGTCCTTTTGCAGGAAAACAGGACAACATGGGCGGACAGTGAAAGTTGTTTTTAAAGCATTGTACGTCCCTTTAACTAAATCAATCGCCAGAATCATTAACAGCGGGCGTTTTCATACTAGATTTTGAAATTTTCTGAGATTTCAGATTTTAAAATCCACTGTAAGTCCTTTTGCAGGAAAACAGGACAACATGGGCGGACAGTGAAAGTTGTTTTTAAAGCATTGTACGTCCCTTTAACTAAATCAATCGCCAGAATCATTAACAGCGGGCGTTTTCATAGTAGATTTTGAAATTTTCTGAGATTTCAGATTTTAAAATCCACTGTAAGTCCTTTTGCAGGAAAATAGGACAACATGGGCGGACAGTGAAAGTTGTTTTTAAAGCATTGTACGTCCCTTTAACTAAATCAATCGCCAGAATCCTTAACAGCGGGCGATTTCATACTAGATTTTGAAATTTTCTGAGATTTCAGATTTTAAAATCCACTGTAAGTCCTTTTGCAGGAAAATAGGACAACATGGGCGGACAGTGAAAGTTGTTTTTAAAGCATTGTACGTCCCTTTAACTAAATCAATCGCCAGAATCCTTAACAGCGGGCGATTTCATACTAGATTTTGAAATTTTCTGAGATTTCAGATTTTAAAATCCACTGTAAGTCCTTTTGTGGGAAAACAGGACAACATGGGCGGACAGTGAAAGTTGTTTTTAAAGCATTGTACGTCCCTTTAACTAAATCAATCGCCAGAATCATTAACAGCGGGCGTTTTCATAGTAGATTTTGAAATTTTCTGAGATTTCAGATTTTAAAATCCACTCTATGTCCTTTTGCGGGAAAACAGGACAACATGGGCGGACAGTGAAAGTTGTTTTTAAAGCATTGTACGTCCCTTTAACTAAATCAATCGCCAGAATCATTAACAGCGGGCGTTTTCATAGTAGATTTTGAAATTTTCTGAGATTTCAGATTTTAAAATCCACTGTAAGTCCTTTTGCAGGAAAACAGGACAACATGGGCGGACAGTGAAAGTTGTTTTTAAAGCATTGTACGTCCCTTTAACTAAATCAATCGCCAGAATCCTTAACAGCGGGCGATTTCATACTAGATTTTGAAATTTTCTGAGATTTCAGATTTTAAAATCCACTGTAAGTCCTTTTGTGGGAAAACAGGACAACATGGGCGGACAGTGAAAGTTGTTTTTAAAGCATTGTACGTCCCTTTAACTAAATCAATCGCCAGAATCATTAACAGCGGGCGTTTTCATAGTAGATTTTGAAATTTTCTTAGATTTCAGATTTTAAAATCCACTGTAAGTCCTTTTGTGGGTAAACAGGACAACATGGGCGGACAGTGAAAGTTGTTTTTAAAGCATTGTACGTCCCTTTAACTAAATCAATCGCCAGAATCATTAACAGCGGGCGTTTTCATACTAGATTTTGAAATTTTCTGAGATTTCAGATTTTAAAATCCACTGTAAGTCCTTTTGTGGGTAAACAGGACAACATGGGCGGACAGTGAAAGTTGTTTTTAAAGCATTGTACGTCCCTTTAACTAAATCAATCGCCAGAATCATTAACAGCGGGCGTTTTCATAGTAGATTTTGAAATTTTCTGAGATTTCAGATTTTAAAATCCACTCTATGTCCTTTTGCGGGAAAACAGGACAACATGGGCGGACAGTGAAAGTTGTTTTTAAAGCATTGTACGTCCCTTTAACTAAATCAATCGCCAGAATCATTAATAGCGGGCGTTTTCATAGTAGATTTTGAAATTTTCTGAGATTTCAGATTTTAAAATCCACTGTAAGTCCTTTTGCAGGAAAACAGGACAACATGGGCGGACAGTGAAAGTTGTTTTTAAAGCATTGTACGTCCCTTTAACTAAATCAATCGCCAGAATCATTAACAGCGGGCGTTTTCATACTAGATTTTGAAATTTTCTGAGATTTCAGATTTTAAAATCCACTGTAAGTCCTTTTGCAGGAAAACAGGACAACATGGGCGGACAGTGAAAGTTGTTTTTAAAGCATTGTACGTCCCTTTAACTAAATCAATCGCCAGAATCATTAACAGCGGGCGTTTTCATAGTAGATTTTGAAATTTTCTGAGATTTCAGATTTTAAAATCCACTGTAAGTCCTTTTGCAGGAAAACAGGACAACATGGGCGGACAGTGAAAGTTGTTTTTAAAGCATTGTACGTCCCTTTAACTAAATCAATCGCCAGAATCCTTAACAGCGGGCGATTTCATACTAGATTTTGAAATTTTCTGAGATTTCAGATATTAGATTTTAACACAACAGATTTCAGATTTTAACAGAACAGATTTTAGATTTTAACAGAACAGATGTCAGAGTTGAACAGAACAGATTTCTGATTTAACAGAGAAACAGCATTTTTTAGGGAGGGAACAGTAGATTACGTTGTTGTTAAACAGATTATTATAAACAGTATAAAGCACATTGGTTGGTAGTCGCCGTGGCGTAGTAGGTAGGAAGTAGGTTTGTTAGACGTAAGGTCGCGGTTCAAGCTCCAGGTCGGGCGTCGAAAGATTTTATGTTTTTAATTTTTTCTAATAAATGTCAAATATATAAAATTTATCAGTATATATTTATATCAGTATATTAATATTTATATATACGTGATAGAAAAAATTAAAAAAAAGAAAAAAACAATCACACAAAAACCCCAACTAGGGATTGAACTCGGCCAGGATTCAGAATAAACAATTGAATTTTAAATTCAACTTTCAACAATGTTCTCAAAAATTTATTAATCACAACTCTTAATAATAATCTCAAACAGCTCGGTTCAATCCTTGGGCAGGCTTTATTTTCTTTTTTATAAAAAATATATTTACATATATACTGTATTTTTCTTTTTTTTTTTTGTTATTAAACGCCATATACATACATAAATATATTTATAATATTATATTAATAAGCTTTAATTTCTGATTTAATTTATCAGTATATAGGTATCTTATATTTAATTTGTATTAGAAAAATTAATAAAGAAATAATCGTTTATATAATACGCCCGACCTGGGGTTAGAACCCGTGACCTTACGTATGGCAATCCAACACACTACCTACTACGCTACATCGACTCCTACTTTTCATCCTTTATATTTGGTTTTTGTTGCTGTGATGGAAATTAAACATTGTAATTTCTTTTGAGTAACTGTTTAAAAGTAAAAACAAAACTGGGGCTTCCCCGTTGTTTTCATTGTACCACAATCAAATACAATGCAATTTTGTGCTGACATGGTATTAACATAATAATTAATGGTATTGAATGTGAATTATACATTTTATTTAATATTTATCAAAAAATTATTATATGTAATAAATGTAGTTTAAATGATTATGAATATAAAAACTGTTTTTGTAACATTGCATTGAAACGAAATAATTTTTTCTTTTTTAATCCTCTGTGCCAACTAATGTTAAATAATTGAATTTTTTGATTATAAAATCAGAAAATCTACTATGAAAACTTGCTCTATTAAATATGTATATATATAAAATATATACTGATAAATTATATTAATTGATATAATATAATATTATACAATACATATTTATATACTATATACATATTTAATAAACAGGGAAAAATTCTGGTCAGGGATTAAACCAAACCATTGTTAAGGGTTGTGAATACACTAGACTTTTGACGATATTTCAATTGCTTATTCTCAATTATGCCCAGGTTCAATCCCAAGTTGGTGTTTTTTTGTGATCTTTTTTCTTTTTTAATTTATTTAATTTAACTATTCTTTTTAGTTATTATTATTTAATGTAATTATTTATATTAATAAAATTATTATATGTAGTTAATAAAATAAAAAATTTTTGAGAACATTTTTGAAAGTTGAGCTTAAAATTTGATGTTCAATCCCTAGTTGGGGTTTTTGTGTGATTGTTTTTTTCTTTTTTTAATTTTTTCTAATACATATATATAAATATTAATTAAATATATACTGATAAATTTTATATATTTGACATTTATTAGAAAAAATTAAAAAAAAAAATTCTTTTGACGCCCGACCTGGGGCTTGAACCGCGACCTTACGTCTAACAAACCTACTTCCTACCTACTACGCCACGGCGACTACCAACCAATGTGCTTTATACTGTTTATAATAATCTGTTTAACAACAACGTAATCTACTGTTCCCTCCCTAAAAAATGCTGTTTCTCTGTTAAATCAGAAATCTGTTCTGTTCAACTCTGACATCTGTTCTGTTAAAATCTAAAATCTGTTCTGTTAAAATCTGAAATCTGTTGTGTTAAAATCTAATATCTGAAATCTCAGAAAATTTCAAAATCTAGTATGAAATCGCCCGCTGTTAAGGATTCTGGCGATTGATTTAGTTAAAGGGACGTACAATGCTTTAAAAACAACTTTCACTGTCCGCCCATGTTGTCCTGTTTTCCTGCAAAAGGACTTACAGTGGATTTTAAAATCTGAAATCTCAGAAAATTTCAAAATCTACTATGAAAACGCCCGCTGTTAATGATTCTGGCGATTGATTTAGTTAAAGGGACGTACAATGCTTTAAAAACAACTTTCACTGTCCGCCCATGTAGTCCTGTTTTCCCGCAAAAGGACATAGAGTGGATTTTAAAATCTGAAATCTCAGAAAATTTCAAAATCTACTATGAAAACGCCCGCTGTTAATGATTCTGGCGATTGATTTAGTTAAAGGGACGTACAATGCTTTAAAAACAACTTTCACTGTCCGCCCATGTTGTCCTGTTTTCCTGCAAAAGGACTTACAGTGGATTTTAAAATCTGAAATCTCAGAAAATTTCAAAATCTAGTATGAAAACGCCCGCTGTTAATGATTCTGGCGATTGATTTAGTTAAAGGGACGTACAATGCTTTAAAAACAACTTTCACTGTCCGCCCATGTTGTCCTGTTTTCCTGCAAAAGGACTTACAGTGGATTTTAAAATCTGAAATCTCAGAAAATTTCAAAATCTACTATGAAAACGCCCGCTGTTAATGATTCTGGCGATTGATTTAGTTAAAGGGACGTACAATGCTTTAAAAACAACTTTCACTGTCCGCCCATGTTGTCCTGTTTTCCCGCAAAAGGACATAGAGTGGATTTTAAAATCTGAAATCTCAGAAAATTTCAAAATCTACTATGAAAACGCCCGCTGTTAATGATTCTGGCGATTGATTTAGTTAAAGGGACGTACAATGCTTTAAAAACAACTTTCACTGTCCGCCCATGTTGTCCTGTTTTCCCACAAAAGGACTTACAGTGGATTTTAAAATCTGAAATCTCAGAAAATTTCAAAATCTAGTATGAAATCGCCCGCTGTTAAGGATTCTGGCGATTGATTTAGTTAAAGGGACGTACAATGCTTTAAAAACAACTTTCACTGTCCGCCCATGTTGTCCTGTTTTCCTGCAAAAGGACTTACAGTGGATTTTAAAATCTGAAATCTCAGAAAATTTCAAAATCTACTATGAAAACGCCCGCTGTTAATGATTCTGGCGATTGATTTAGTTAAAGGGACGTACAATGCTTTAAAAACAACTTTCACTGTCCGCCCATGTTGTCCTGTTTTCCCGCAAAAGGACTTACAGTGGATTTTAAAATCTGAAATCTCAGAAAATTTCAAAATCTAGTATGAAATCGCCCGCTGTTAAGGATTCTGGCGATTGATTTAGTTAAAGGGACGTACAATGCTTTAAAAACAACTTTCACTGTCCGCCCATGTTGTCCTGTTTTCCTGCAAAAGGACTTACAGTGGATTTTAAAATCTGAAATCTCAGAAAATTTCAAAATCTACTATGAAAACGCCCGCTGTTAATGATTCTGGCGATTGATTTAGTTAAAGGGACGTACAATGCTTTAAAAACAACTTTCACTGTCCGCCCATGTAGTCCTGTTTTCCCGCAAAAGGACATAGAGTGGATTTTAAAATCTGAAATCTCAGAAAATTTCAAAATCTACTATGAAAACGCCCGCTGTTAATGATTCTGGCGATTGATTTAGTTAAAGGGACGTACAATGCTTTAAAAACAACTTTCACTGTCCGCCCATGTTGTCCTGTTTTCCTGCAAAAGGACTTACAGTGGATTTTAAAATCTGAAATCTCAGAAAATTTCAAAATCTAGTATGAAAACGCCCGCTGTTAATGATTCTGGCGATTGATTTAGTTAAAGGGACGTACAATGCTTTAAAAACAACTTTCACTGTCCGCCCATGTTGTCCTGTTTTCCTGCAAAAGGACTTACAGTGGATTTTAAAATCTGAAATCTCAGAAAATTTCAAAATCTACTATGAAAACGCCCGCTGTTAATGATTCTGGCGATTGATTTAGTTAAAGGGACGTACAATGCTTTAAAAACAACTTTCACTGTCCGCCCATGTTGTCCTGTTTTCCCGCAAAAGGACATAGAGTGGATTTTAAAATCTGAAATCTCAGAAAATTTCAAAATCTACTATGAAAACGCCCGCTGTTAATGATTCTGGCGATTGATTTAGTTAAAGGGACGTACAATGCTTTAAAAACAACTTTCACTGTCCGCCCATGTTGTCCTGTTTTCCCACAAAAGGACTTACAGTGGATTTTAAAATCTGAAATCTCAGAAAATTTCAAAATCTAGTATGAAATCGCCCGCTGTTAAGGATTCTGGCGATTGATTTAGTTAAAGGGACGTACAATGCTTTAAAAACAACTTTCACTGTCCGCCCATGTTGTCCTGTTTTCCTGCAAAAGGACTTACAGTGGATTTTAAAATCTGAAATCTCAGAAAATTTCAAAATCTACTATGAAAACGCCCGCTGTTAATGATTCTGGCGATTGATTTAGTTAAAGGGACGTACAATGCTTTAAAAACAACTTTCACTGTCCGCCCATGTTGTCCTGTTTTCCCGCAAAAGGACTTACAGTGGATTTTAAAATCTGAAATCTCAGAAAATTTCAAAATCTAGTATGAAATCGCCCGCTGTTAAGGATTCTGGCGATTGATTTAGTTAAAGGGACGTACAATGCTTTAAAAACAACTTTCACTGTCCGCCCATGTTGTCCTATTTTCCTGCAAAAGGACTTACAGTGGATTTTAAAATCTGAAATCTCAGAAAATTTCAAAATCTAGTATGAAATCGCCCGCTGTTAAGGATTCTGGCGATTGATTTAGTTAAAGGGACGTACAATGCTTTAAAAACAACTTTCACTGTCCGCCCATGTTGTCCTATTTTCCTGCAAAAGGACTTACAGTGGATTTTAAAATCTGAAATCTCAGAAAATTTCAAAATCTACTATGAAAACGCCCGCTGTTAATGATTCTGGCGATTGATTTAGTTAAAGGGACGTACAATGCTTTAAAAACAACTTTCACTGTCCGCCCATGTTGTCCTGTTTACCCACAAAAGGACTTACAGTGGATTTTAAAATCTGAAATCTCAGAAAATTTCAAAATCTAGTATGAAAACGCCCGCTGTTAATGATTCTGGCGATTGATTTAGTTAAAGGGACGTACAATGCTTTAAAAACAACTTTCACTGTCCGCCCATGTTGTCCTATTTTCCTGCAAAAGGACTTACAGTGGATTTTAAAATCTGAAATCTCAGAAAATTTCAAAATCTAGTATGAAATCGCCCGCTGTTAAGGATTCTGGCGATTGATTTAGTTAAAGGGACGTACAATGCTTTAAAAACAACTTTCACTGTCCGCCCATGTTGTCCTATTTTCCTGCAAAAGGACTTACAGTGGATTTTAAAATCTGAAATCTCAGAAAATTTCAAAATCTACTATGAAAACGCCCGCTGTTAATGATTCTGGCGATTGATTTAGTTAAAGGGACGTACAATGCTTTAAAAACAACTTTCACTGTCCGCCCATGTTGTCCTGTTTTCCCGCAAAAGGACATAGAGTGGATTTTAAAATCTGAAATCTCAGAAAATTTCAAAATCTACTATGAAAACGCCCGCTGTTAATGATTCTGGCGATTGATTTAGTTAAAGGGACGTACAATGCTTTAAAAACAACTTTCACTGTCCGCCCATGTTGTCCTGTTTTCCCACAAAAGGACTTACAGTGGATTTTAAAATCTGAAATCTCAGAAAATTTCAAAATCTAGTATGAAATCGCCCGCTGTTAAGGATTCTGGCGATTGATTTAGTTAAAGGGACGTACAATGCTTTAAAAACAACTTTCACTGTCCGCCCATGTTGTCCTGTTTTCCTGCAAAAGGACTTACAGTGGATTTTAAAATCTGAAATCTCAGAAAATTTCAAAATCTACTATGAAAACGCCCGCTGTTAATGATTCTGGCGATTGATTTAGTTAAAGGGACGTACAATGCTTTAAAAACAACTTTCACTGTCCGCCCATGTTGTCCTGTTTTCCTGCAAAAGGACTTACAGTGGATTTTAAAATCTGAAATCTCAGAAAATTTCAAAATC
The DNA here is from genome assembly GCA_958299815.1 of Sarcophaga carnaria. Classification (NCBI taxonomy): domain Eukaryota; kingdom Metazoa; phylum Arthropoda; class Insecta; order Diptera; family Sarcophagidae; genus Sarcophaga; species Sarcophaga carnaria. The sequence goes on along the minus strand of OY283153.1, from coordinate 19,551,620 downwards.
TACTATGAAAACGCCCGCTGTTAATGATTCTGGCGATTGATTTAGTTAAAGGGACGTACAATGCTTTAAAAACAACTTTCACTGTCCGCCCATGTTGTCCTGTTTTCCCGCAAAAGGACATAGAGTGGATTTTAAAATCTGAAATCTCAGAAAATTTCAAAATCTACTATGAAAACGCCCGCTGTTAATGATTCTGGCGATTGATTTAGTTAAAGGGACGTACAATGCTTTAAAAACAACTTTCACTGTCCGCCCATGTTGTCCTGTTTTCCCACAAAAGGACTTACAGTGGATTTTAAAATCTGAAATCTCAGAAAATTTCAAAATCTAGTATGAAATCGCCCGCTGTTAAGGATTCTGGCGATTGATTTAGTTAAAGGGACGTACAATGCTTTAAAAACAACTTTCACTGTCCGCCCATGTTGTCCTGTTTTCCTGCAAAAGGACTTACAGTGGATTTTAAAATCTGAAATCTCAGAAAATTTCAAAATCTACTATGAAAACGCCCGCTGTTAATGATTCTGGCGATTGATTTAGTTAAAGGGACGTACAATGCTTTAAAAACAACTTTCACTGTCCGCCCATGTTGTCCTGTTTTCCCGCAAAAGGACTTACAGTGGATTTTAAAATCTGAAATCTCAGAAAATTTCAAAATCTAGTATGAAATCGCCCGCTGTTAAGGATTCTGGCGATTGATTTAGTTAAAGGGACGTACAATGCTTTAAAAACAACTTTCACTGTCCGCCCATGTTGTCCTATTTTCCTGCAAAAGGACTTACAGTGGATTTTAAAATCTGAAATCTCAGAAAATTTCAAAATCTAGTATGAAATCGCCCGCTGTTAAGGATTCTGGCGATTGATTTAGTTAAAGGGACGTACAATGCTTTAAAAACAACTTTCACTGTCCGCCCATGTTGTCCTATTTTCCTGCAAAAGGACTTACAGTGGATTTTAAAATCTGAAATCTCAGAAAATTTCAAAATCTACTATGAAAACGCCCGCTGTTAATGATTCTGGCGATTGATTTAGTTAAAGGGACGTACAATGCTTTAAAAACAACTTTCACTGTCCGCCCATGTTGTCCTGTTTACCCACAAAAGGACTTACAGTGGATTTTAAAATCTGAAATCTCAGAAAATTTCAAAATCTAGTATGAAAACGCCCGCTGTTAATGATTCTGGCGATTGATTTAGTTAAAGGGACGTACAATGCTTTAAAAACAACTTTCACTGTCCGCCCATGTTGTCCTATTTTCCTGCAAAAGGACTTACAGTGGATTTTAAAATCTGAAATCTCAGAAAATTTCAAAATCTAGTATGAAATCGCCCGCTGTTAAGGATTCTGGCGATTGATTTAGTTAAAGGGACGTACAATGCTTTAAAAACAACTTTCACTGTCCGCCCATGTTGTCCTATTTTCCTGCAAAAGGACTTACAGTGGATTTTAAAATCTGAAATCTCAGAAAATTTCAAAATCTACTATGAAAACGCCCGCTGTTAATGATTCTGGCGATTGATTTAGTTAAAGGGACGTACAATGCTTTAAAAACAACTTTCACTGTCCGCCCATGTTGTCCTGTTTTCCCGCAAAAGGACATAGAGTGGATTTTAAAATCTGAAATCTCAGAAAATTTCAAAATCTACTATGAAAACGCCCGCTGTTAATGATTCTGGCGATTGATTTAGTTAAAGGGACGTACAATGCTTTAAAAACAACTTTCACTGTCCGCCCATGTTGTCCTGTTTTCCCACAAAAGGACTTACAGTGGATTTTAAAATCTGAAATCTCAGAAAATTTCAAAATCTAGTATGAAATCGCCCGCTGTTAAGGATTCTGGCGATTGATTTAGTTAAAGGGACGTACAATGCTTTAAAAACAACTTTCACTGTCCGCCCATGTTGTCCTGTTTTCCTGCAAAAGGACTTACAGTGGATTTTAAAATCTGAAATCTCAGAAAATTTCAAAATCTACTATGAAAACGCCCGCTGTTAATGATTCTGGCGATTGATTTAGTTAAAGGGACGTACAATGCTTTAAAAACAACTTTCACTGTCCGCCCATGTTGTCCTGTTTTCCTGCAAAAGGACTTACAGTGGATTTTAAAATCTGAAATCTCAGAAAATTTCAAAATCTACATGAAAACGCCAGCTGTTAATGATTCTGGCGATTGATTTAGTTAAAGGGACGTACAATGCTTTAAAAACAACTTTCACTGTCCGCCCATGTTGTCCTGTTTTCCCACAAAAGGACTTACAGTGGATTTTAAAATCTGAAATCTCAGAAAATTTCAAAATCTAGTATGAAATCGCCCGCTGTTAAGGATTCTGGCGATTGATTTAGTTAAAGGGACGTACAATGCTTTAAAAACAACTTTCACTGTTCGCCCATGTTGTCCTGTTTTCCTGCAAAAGGACTTACAGTGGATTTTAAAATCTGAAATCTCAGAAAATTTCAAAATCTACTATGAAAACGCCCGCTGTTAATGATTCTGGCGATTGATTTAGTTAAAGGGACGTACAATGCTTTAAAAACAACTTTCACTGTCCGCCCATGTTGTCCTGTTTTCCCACAAAAGGACTTACAGTGGATTTTAAAATCTGAAATCTCAGAAAATTTCAAAATCTAGTATGAAATCGCCCGCTGTTAAGGATTCTGGCGATTGATTTAGTTAAAGGGACGTACAATGCTTTAAAAACAACTTTCACTGTCCGCCCATGTTGTCCTGTTTTCCTGCAAAAGGACTTACAGTGGATTTTAAAATCTGAAATCTCAGAAAATTTCAAAATCTACATGAAAACGCCAGCTGTTAATGATTCTGGCGATTGATTTAGTTAAAGGGACGTACAATGCTTTAAAAACAACTTTCACTGTCCGCCCATGTTGTCCTGTTTTCCCACAAAAGGACTTACAGTGGATTTTAAAATCTGAAATCTCAGAAAATTTCAAAATCTAGTATGAAATCGCCCGCTGTTAAGGATTCTGGCGATTGATTTAGTTAAAGGGACGTACAATGCTTTAAAAACAACTTTCACTGTTCGCCCATGTTGTCCTGTTTTCCTGCAAAAGGACTTACAGTGGATTTTAAAATCTGAAATCTCAGAAAATTTCAAAATCTACTATGAAAACGCCCGCTGTTAATGATTCTGGCGATTGATTTAGTTAAAGGGACGTACAATGCTTTAAAAACAACTTTCACTGTCCGCCCATGTTGTCCTGTTTTCCCACAAAAGGACTTACAGTGGATTTTAAAATCTGAAATCTCAGAAAATTTCAAAATCTAGTATGAAATCGCCCGCTGTTAAGGATTCTGGCGATTGATTTAGTTAAAGGGACGTACAATGCTTTAAAAACAACTTTCACTGTCCGCCCATGTTGTCCTGTTTTCCTGCAAAAGGACTTACAGTGGATTTTAAAATCTGAAATCTCAGAAAATTTCAAAATCTACTATGAAAACGCCCGCTGTTAATGATTCTGGCGATTGATTTAGTTAAAGGGACGTACAATGCTTTAAAAACAACTTTCACTGTCCGCCCATGTTGTCCTGTTTTCCTGCAAAAGGACTTACAGTGGATTTTAAAATCTGAAATCTCAGAAAATTTCAAAATCTAGTATGAAATCGCCCGCTGTTAAGGATTCTGGCGATTGATTTAGTTAAAGGGACGTACAATGCTTTAAAAACAACTTTCACTGTCCGCCCATGTTGTCCTGTTTTCCTGCAAAAGGACTTACAGTGGATTTTAAAATCTGAAATCTCAGAAAATTTCAAAATCTACTATGAAAACGCCCGCTGTTAATGATTCTGGCGATTGATTTAGTTAAAGGGACGTACAATGCTTTAAAAACAACTTTCACTGTCCGCCCATGTTGTCCTATTTTCCTGCAAAAGGACTTACAGTGGATTTTAAAATCTGAAATCTCAGAAAATTTCAAAATCTACTATGAAAACGCCCGCTGTTAATGATTCTGGCGATTGATTTAGTTAAAGGGACGTACAATGCTTTAAAAACAACTTTCACTGTCCGCCCATGTTGTCCTGTTTACCCACAAAAGGACTTACAGTGGATTTTAAAATCTGAAATCTCAGAAAATTTCAAAATCTAGTATGAAAACGCCCGCTGTTAATGATTCTGGCGATTGATTTAGTTAAAGGGACGTACAATGCTTTAAAAACAACTTTCACTGTCCGCCCATGTTGTCCTATTTTCCTGCAAAAGGACTTACAGTGGATTTTAAAATCTGAAATCTCAGAAAATTTCAAAATCTAGTATGAAATCGCCCGCTGTTAAGGATTCTGGCGATTGATTTAGTTAAAGGGACGTACAATGCTTTAAAAACAACTTTCACTGTCCGCCCATGTTGTCCTATTTTCCTGCAAAAGGACTTACAGTGGATTTTAAAATCTGAAATCTCAGAAAATTTCAAAATCTACTATGAAAACGCCCGCTGTTAATGATTCTGGCGATTGATTTAGTTAAAGGGACGTACAATGCTTTAAAAACAACTTTCACTGTCCGCCCATGTTGTCCTGTTTTCCCGCAAAAGGACATAGAGTGGATTTTAAAATCTGAAATCTCAGAAAATTTCAAAATCTACTATGAAAACGCCCGCTGTTAATGATTCTGGCGATTGATTTAGTTAAAGGGACGTACAATGCTTTAAAAACAACTTTCACTGTCCGCCCATGTTGTCCTGTTTTCCCACAAAAGGACTTACAGTGGATTTTAAAATCTGAAATCTCAGAAAATTTCAAAATCTAGTATGAAATCGCCCGCTGTTAAGGATTCTGGCGATTGATTTAGTTAAAGGGACGTACAATGCTTTAAAAACAACTTTCACTGTCCGCCCATGTTGTCCTGTTTTCCTGCAAAAGGACTTACAGTGGATTTTAAAATCTGAAATCTCAGAAAATTTCAAAATCTACTATGAAAACGCCCGCTGTTAATGATTCTGGCGATTGATTTAGTTAAAGGGACGTACAATGCTTTAAAAACAACTTTCACTGTCCGCCCATGTTGTCCTGTTTTCCTGCAAAAGGACTTACAGTGGATTTTAAAATCTGAAATCTCAGAAAATTTCAAAATCTACTATGAAAACGCCCGCTGTTAATGATTCTGGCGATTGATTTAGTTAAAGGGACGTACAATGCTTTAAAAACAACTTTCACTGTCCGCCCATGTTGTCCTGTTTTCCCGCAAAAGGACATAGAGTGGATTTTAAAATCTGAAATCTCAGAAAATTTCAAAATCTACTATGAAAACGCCCGCTGTTAATGATTCTGGCGATTGATTTAGTTAAAGGGACGTACAATGCTTTAAAAACAACTTTCACTGTCCGCCCATGTTGTCCTGTTTTCCCACAAAAGGACTTACAGTGGATTTTAAAATCTGAAATCTCAGAAAATTTCAAAATCTAGTATGAAATCGCCCGCTGTTAAGGATTCTGGCGATTGATTTAGTTAAAGGGACGTACAATGCTTTAAAAACAACTTTCACTGTCCGCCCATGTTGTCCTGTTTTCCTGCAAAAGGACTTACAGTGGATTTTAAAATCTGAAATCTCAGAAAATTTCAAAATCTACTATGAAAACGCCCGCTGTTAATGATTCTGGCGATTGATTTAGTTAAAGGGACGTACAATGCTTTAAAAACAACTTTCACTGTCCGCCCATGTTGTCCTGTTTTCCCGCAAAAGGACTTACAGTGGATTTTAAAATCTGAAATCTCAGAAAATTTCAAAATCTAGTATGAAATCGCCCGCTGTTAAGGATTCTGGCGATTGATTTAGTTAAAGGGACGTACAATGCTTTAAAAACAACTTTCACTGTCCGCCCATGTTGTCCTGTTTTCCTGCAAAAGGACTTACAGTGGATTTTAAAATCTGAAATCTCAGAAAATTTCAAAATCTACTATGAAAACGCCCGCTATTAATGATTCTGGCGATTGATTTAGTTAAAGGGACGTACAATGCTTTAAAAACAACTTTCACTGTTCGCCCATGTTGTCCTGTTTTCCTGCAAAAGGACTTACAGTGGATTTTAAAATCTGAAATCTCAGAAAATTTCAAAATCTACTATGAAAACGCCCGCTGTTAATGATTCTGGCGATTGATTTAGTTAAAGGGACGTACAATGCTTTAAAAACAACTTTCACTGTCCGCCCATGTTGTCCTGTTTTCCCACAAAAGGACTTACAGTGGATTTTAAAATCTGAAATCTCAGAAAATTTCAAAATCTAGTATGAAATCGCCCGCTGTTAAGGATTCTGGCGATTGATTTAGTTAAAGGGACGTACAATGCTTTAAAAACAACTTTCACTGTCCGCCCATGTTGTCCTGTTTTCCTGCAAAAGGACTTACAGTGGATTTTAAAATCTGAAATCTCAGAAAATTTCAAAATCTACTATGAAAACGCCCGCTGTTAATGATTCTGGCGATTGATTTAGTTAAAGGGACGTACAATGCTTTAAAAACAACTTTCACTGTCCGCCCATGTTGTCCTGTTTTCCTGCAAAAGGACTTACAGTGGATTTTAAAATCTGAAATCTCAGAAAATTTCAAAATCTAGTATGAAATCGCCCGCTGTTAAGGATTCTGGCGATTGATTTAGTTAAAGGGACGTACAATGCTTTAAAAACAACTTTCACTGTCCGCCCATGTTGTCCTGTTTTCCTGCAAAAGGACTTACAGTGGATTTTAAAATCTGAAATCTCAGAAAATTTCAAAATCTACTATGAAAACGCCCGCTGTTAATGATTCTGGCGATTGATTTAGTTAAAGGGACGTACAATGCTTTAAAAACAACTTTCACTGTCCGCCCATGTTGTCCTGTTTTCCCACAATATTGATTTATTTATTGGATTACAATAGCTTTCCGAAATGTATGATTATCTGTTAATTGTAGTTCCTATTACGCAATATTTTGTAACAGTGATTAACTATAGGACTTATTTTTATCAATTTTTGCTTTTTTTTTTCTTACTATAGCCGAGAATTTAATTAATTTTTCCTGTTTTTCTCTCCCAGTCTTAAATTAATTATTTAACAGAGTTCCTGTTAATAACATAACAGAGCTCTGTTAGTTCTGTTAATAACATAACAGAGTTCTGTTAGCTAACATGAGAGATAGATTTTAAAATCTATCTTCACACACATCCACCACCATTACCTAAATTTACTAACAGGGCTAACGGCTTGCCTTTATATGTTTACTTACGATAAAAGTATTTACTCGTAAGACTCAGTACTAAATCCGGAAATGCTTATTAAGAGTTTGATACACTTTTTTTAACATTATGTCATGGCTGGCAAAATATTACTGCGTCTCGTAATTTTAATACTGCACAGGTAAAAAGAGTGACAGAGAAATAGAGGCGGATAAATGAAAAATGAGCATCTTTAACGAATTAAATATCTTTTCGGTTCTTTTTATTTTTGTTTTAAGGTTTGCGTTTTATTATGTAAAATAGTGTGCATTGCTATTACATTTAATTTTTTAGCATCCTAATTAAAACACCCTACAATAGGTGATTAATGTGTAACAAATATGAGATTTACAGTCAATCAAGTTTCGTATCCTGTGTTGGAACAAATTAATGTATGTACATTCTCCATGGCACTTTCATATATTGTTTGGGAGCACAATATCATATGAATCGATTACATGCTGGACAAATCATTACAATACTATCCTACGAGAACGCTCTTTACCTCACCTATTGATAAATTCAAGATAATTAATACGATTTGGGTATGGTTTCTCTATTAGAAACCTTGACAAAGGAGTATCCTTAGGTTAAAGTACAAACATAAACTCCAAAGCTATGTATTACTACTATTCTCTATAAACATTCCTATCCTTCCAGCTTAAAGATATTTCAAGGGAATCTTCACAAAATCAACCCCGAGCATTCCTAAAGGGCTGATGAACCACTCTTTGATGCACCGACACGGTCGTATAGGTATTAATTGTAGTGGTTAACATTTAACATACGTTACTGATTACGATTTGCATCAGAGAATGTAGGTATTATCCTCTGTCTTCATATTTTTCAGTCGATGAGTGATAAGTGTGTATTAAATTTGTCACTCATTTCAACAGATTTTCCCGGTACCAAAACTATTTCGAGCTAGGCTTTCGATTCCTCTTTTTGTACTTCTGATCACAGAGCCAAAGGCCATAATCGCCATGAGACAATCTACAAAGATTTTCATTACATCCGAGATCAAATATAATCAGATATGCCGTAGTCCCATCAGATCTTATGGCTAAAAATTTTGCGTGGGAGACAACACAATAGGCGTGTAAATTGCTTGACTTAAAAGTGGGCAACTTTTAAGAGGAGATACCATCTGAAATCAGGTGTCAGCTATTCAGCTACAATGTTAAAGGATGTGTCTAACATCCTTTAGAGATGTTCAACATGTTTTATGTTAAACCCCTTAAACGTCCCCAAAGATCTTTTTTCCAATATCAAGCGGTGATTACCAAGCTGACGATTTCTCAGTGAATACATTCAACTTATTTTTCTTGTTTATAACACAGAATGAACGCACGATAAGTACGTTGTAAAGTGGTAAAAGATCTTCGACACTAATTAGCATTCCAAGAGAACCTATGCCTACATAGGCAATGGTTCTCTTATGTTTCCCATTTAATTCGCTTTAGAATTCTCTTATTCGATTTCACAAATAAGACACTGATATGCCAGAGGCATATAATCTCATTACGAGGAAGAAGGCCACATATGTCATAATGAGTTTTGACGCCACTAATATTTCATTATTCATACCTGCATACGACTAATTTTCATGTCATTGTCCTTTTACTCAAAAAGTTTTGTTCACTGAACATCATCAACCATTCGAATTAACAAAAAAAAAAACTCCGGACGGAATGACAGACGATAAAAAAACCCTCTCTTCTATACACGCACAATATTTTTTATTTTTTCATTCTTTTTATGAATGGATGAATGAATGAAAAAAATGTGTGCTTAAATATGATTATGAAATTTGATATTTTAATGACGCACATTTGTGTCGTTTCTTCTTTTTTTTTTGTTGTTTTTTCAACGAATCTCTCTTTTTCTGGTAAATTTTGCAAACAAACCAGGGGAAAGAGAACAAAAATTGTAACCGAATATACTCGTAAAGGTTATTAGCTTCTCAGATGATAATAATTATTCGAAAACAAAAAATATTTTTTTTGAATAAGTGTGTAAAATTTCATTGAAAAAGTACAAGTTATTGAAAAACAATACAGTTTCAAAGGGTAGAGAGCGGTTTGTACATCAAGTTTTTCATTAAGAAAAAATTTTATGAATGAATTTAGCTATACTTAAGAAAAAAATGTATATAGAACAGATGCGAAAAGATTATTGTGTACATATAAACCTTCGTATTTTGCACAACTTCCTGGATATTATAGGCACAAGCTTTAAAAAATATTATTTAAAAATTAAACAGGAAATAACAATTGGTCAAGATAAACTATATCTGCATCAGGAAGCATTTGTTAATGAAAATTTTCATGCATTAATTTCTACACCTGGGTAATCAGAGCTAAATTTCATCTTAATTCACTTTCAGGGAGTTTTTGTAATAAATGACAACTTTATTGACAGATGTAAGTTCAACAAGATAATCATTACTAACTGTCAAAGTTCGCTATTGGAAGACCCTACAGCTGGTCCAGAAACCTGCAAGTCCTTTATGAGGTTCATAGGTTTAATTCTGAAAAACACAGAATCTAAATAAATTTCTTCACCTGCTCGATGACTCAATGTAGTATCATTATACGGGTCTTGTCCTTTGAAGGCCCAGAAACTGAATCAGAACTTCTGTTATAAGCAACCTTCTGGCTTCCAGACCATCGTTACTGGTGTGATTTGCATTTTTTGGAAGACCTTTCGGTCTATTTACTACATTCATTTGCATAAATTGAACTTTGTAGTGCGAATAACCGTGCCAAAATATTTTAGAATTAAAAATATAATTAAAAATTCTTTTATAATTATTATGAGGTGAGTAACATAGACTTAATGCCTGGTGTAATAACAGACCAGAGGCTCTGGTGGGAATCGAACCTACAACCCTCACGCTAATAGTCTAGCACACTACCCAGCATACTACCAGGGCACATAGTTTTATCATTCTTTTCAGTTCTTTTATTAAGAAGATTATTTATCTGTAACATTCTAGGTTGATAGAGTTACCCACCATTTAGAAGCTGCACTGGGGGTAATAGTACGGTACTTGGCCCATTATGATCAAGATATTCGAATCCATGGTTTCAAATTCTAAAATATCTCAATATCCCTCAATATAATCCAGCCGGTAGGTCCCTAAAGAAGATAACATCTACAACGAATATCATAGAAACGTCAGTCAACGCCAACTTTTGATCAAAAATGGGTGCGCAAGCTTAAATACTTTTGCATCGCCGATGTTTAGTATTGAATGGTCAGGGCTAATACGCGCCTATGTTCCTATTTATTGTATCCAGTCAGTCGATTAAAATTCGATTAATTTTCTTGTTTCAGTTTAATTTCCAAAAATTTTTATTATTTTTATATGATTTCCATCAAAGGAAAATTTTCTATAAACGTATAAAATACTATTAAAAATGAAACTCGAACTTTAAAGACTCTATATAAATATATTAAAGACAAATACAATATTACTAGATTTCGGAATCGACACGTTAATCATATCAAATATAGAACTGCCTTTAAATTACACAGCCATATTCGCGTTGATTTCAAATTGTTTAATTCAAAATAATTTTTGAACACTTTTCCAAACATCAACAAAAACCAATACAAAATAAAATGTATGTTTAAATTAACATCGTGACATTCTCAGGAGAATTCTGAAAAGTTTTCACACAGTTTTCTTTTTTAGAATAGAAATAGAAAAAAATCTTAATGGAAAATTCTGTTTAATTTTCTCAACAAAAATCTGTGACTCTTTCTAAAACTTCACATAGAAGAAAACCAGAAAATTATCACTTAAATGAAAATTTATGGTTTTTTTATTAAATTAAATGAAAATTATCATTTGACATTTGAAAATTCTGTAATTTTTCAACAGTCTCATTGAAGTGTTAGAAAAATTTCAAGCCTTTCAATTGAAGACTCTTTGTAGCATCATTTGAATTCCAACTCCCTTTCTCTCCCTCTCTCTGTCTTTCACTTTAAACCTCTATAATGTGTAGCATTTTAAATCTTTTTTCTAATGAAATTGTAACAAAAAGAGAAGATAATAAATGTATAAATTTATCATAATAAACATTCGTTAATTTATGCACTCTACTCATGGAAAAAAGAAGAAAACAAAGACAATTTAATAGAATTATTCTTTGATACTGTTTTCCTTTTGGGTGATAACAAAAGCAATTGATTTGATTTCAAGTTCATTTAACAGAAATTCAATTTTTGAATTCAGAAAACGCAAAAAGGGGTGCCTTTGGTTGCTTCATGCCGATGAATCATTTTTCTTGTTTTCATTTGAATGCACACACTCATACTCTCCCTATCTCTCTCTCTCTCTTACAATCTATTTCTATTTCCTTTGCATATAAAATATTTGTTTATTTGTTTGTATCACTGAACCGATTATTATAAATTAAAATTTATAAGAAAACTCCTTTCTCTCCCGATAAGTCCAAAGAATTGGAATATTGGAGATTGAAACCATGTCAACAATCCCTCGTTCTGAGGAACACTGCTATTGCTATAAACACAATAGATGCAACACAGCAATTTTGCAACAACAATTTGTTTGTTGTTGAGCAGCAGCCTTTAAAATAATTATTTTCATAAACAACACCCATGCATTTTGTTTTCCAGAGATTGCTGCGTTTGCTGTGTTGCCTCTATTCTGTTTATAGCATATGCCTTGAGTCCTTGCAATCGCAAACCACTTGTGGCTTAGACTAGACCGATTCTATTACCGCTATAGTGCCGCTTATCTGTCAACGAAAATCACGTAAGAATACACAAAGAAAGAGTGACGTTGTCGCTGCTGCGGTAGTTATGTTCTAATCTGTAATGAGGCTGCATTTCGAGATTCTCACAAAAGACCCCAGCATCGATGGTCTGATCAGTTTATATGATTGTATCAGCTCGTATTGAAAGTTTTCCGTCGAAGATCTAATCTAGCGTGAGAAATCCTCAACACAGTAATAAACACAGCCTTGGGAAGTACTTATCAGCAGAAAAGGGAAGGTTTAGAATGCTGAAGTGACCAACCACCAACCGAATTGATACCATTAGACGTATGATGAGCTCCGCCATCCAACACCTGCACATTAGACAAGAGGATTCTGGCGGAGGAGAGAGAGGATTCTAACTCCGGCAATACTCAAAGATTCAATCCGAAGAAAGCTATTAATTTTATGATCAAAAATTGAGTTTATATAAGAAAATAAATTCAGTAAATGGGTATACGTTGCACATTACGTAATTAACATAGGGATAGCGAAGCACACTGGGTAATCGCTACTTTAGAATAAAATAAATTTGTAAATTTATATGCTTTACTGTGTGGTTTTAAACTCACACACACAGTACGACAAATAATTTATTAGAAATAATAATAGAATGACCCCCAGTTCTCTTCAATAACGTTATTGTATTTCACTGTAATTCGACAGAAGACCATAAAGTCACGTTTTCATTTAGAAACGGTAGCATGAATTCATGTCATCTTAACGTTAAAGGGTATTCTCTATACAGACACACACATATGCTCTGTATATTTAGCTTCATAGCAGAGGTAATAATAATATTTAAGGTTTTATACGAAAAGTAAATATTTTCGATTTATGAAACGATATTTATATACTCAACGTCAATATGGTATGTGGAGGTATGTTGTATTTGAATTTTATACCTCACACCTCCTTAGAAAACAGTGATGGTTTATTGTGCTTGTGTAGCAGCTTGTAACACCTTCAGTGAATGGGCCTAGTCATATATTACGTCCCAACTTTTCATTACAGACTATTGTACATACAAAATCATTTTAAATTAAATTGTGAATCCGAATTTTAATTTTTTTTAATATCTTTAAAGGCAGATTTATTTATAATTTCATTTCAGCATAAAAAACTTTTTTATTTTCATTCCATTCATTCCTTTTATTATCGAAAAATTTGTTACACATAAACGATGCCATATGTTCCTCAATCAACAATATCAATGAGTACCTGTGTATGCACTTTAAGCGCTTAATCAAGATTAAAAACAAAATTCCTTACAATGAACGAAATCGAAGAATGAAAAATGCTCCCTTTTTGGAAATTATGAACTTATGAATGTAATCAAAAATAACATAAAATTACACGATAATAAAAGGAACAACAGACGCAGTAAAGGTATAAAGAGCAACATATGGTACTAAAAATTACAAAACCACCAAATTTTTATGGCAAAGGAGAAACCAAATATGTAAGGAAAAGCCAACACATAAAATTGTTGCCTTTTTTGTTTCGTAGTGTAGTAATTATAATCATCATCATCATCATCATAAAACCGGGACCACCTTGATTTTGAAAACAAATACTATGTGTATGGTCTTTAGGCCTACACCCCAGTTTTCTTCTAAACAAAGGAAACGTCATTTGAATAATTATTCTCTAAACAACACCCATACACACAACGTATGAATTTCTAACTACAATTGTATCCCTGTATTGGCCCATCCTTGTTGAATGTAAAAAAGTCAACGAATTATGTTTTTAATTGTCAATGAACGAACTCCATTGATTTTTCTTGGTATAATTCATCATTATCATAAGAGTCTCCTATGCAAGGCTTATTCTAAAATTCATGACATTAACTTGATGGAATATGTAGCTATCACACCTTATGGCACTGACAGGCTATTAAACCAAACAATGAAACAGAAGCTACAAGTAATCGCACATCAAGATTTTATAAATATGGATATCAAGCGAAAGAAATACAGATGGTACAGACACACACTCGAATGAAACCCCCAACGGTTTACCTAGAAGGATCTAGAAGATTACATACATAATTAGTCATTACAACCCTTCAGTCAGGATTACAACCAGCTCCTCACGCCACTTGTGTTGTGTCTGTTAATTTTACAGATAAGTAGCGGCACCTACAGTTTGAAGTCGACTCTGAACAACAGATTTTTGGCAAACTTCTCATGGGAGTTTTATTTATTCTCAGAGTTTTTGCCAGAAATCTCCTTAGAGGAAGTCGCCGACGAAATATTTGTTCATACTTCGTTTTTGTTAGAGATGTCTGACTTGGGGTTTGAACCTGAGCCACGTCTAGTAAGCCTAGGTAGAGAAAAAAAGTATTATCTAGACATTTAGTGTTAGGTGGATGTACAGGTGATGGGGTTTTCTGTAGGGAACTCGGTCTGGAACTCCACTTCAGGTTGAATGATGACTGCAGCGTTTTTCAGGCGGAGATTTTCGCAGTCTTGAAGGCTATAGAGGCCATAGCTGGTGGCCCAGCTTCGGATTCGGAATCTTAAATGATCTTCGTTGACAGTCAGGCTGCCCTTACGGCCATTGCGTCGGTCTGGTGTAAATCACGGCTCGTTCGCGAGTGCAAGGAGTCGTTGAAGACTTTTGGACTAGACCTTATCCGCCTGTGCTGGGTTCCGGGTCATAGCGGAATACTGGGCAATGAGACGGCGGACGCCCTCACTAGGTTAGGTTCGCTTTCTGGGGGCGATTTAATAGTTGGTCCTGACCCCCCGGTCTGTCACCTCTACGGCCTCATCAATGGATGGGTCAGGGAGGAAGAGCAGAGGCGTTGGGGGAACGGATCGGGTTGTTTTGTCTCTAGATATCTATGGCCTGCTGTGGACAATAGGAGAACAGGTTTGCTGCTGGGCTTGGATAAGGTTGGTTGTCGGTTTTATCACAGGGCACTGCGAGATTAGGTCGCTGACGGGGATCTGGAACAGATCCCAACCGGACTATTGCAGGGCATGTTACGATGAGGAGGAGTTGGAGACTATCGAACACCTCCTCTGTTACTGCCCAGCCATTGGTAGAATGAGGTTGAGGACCCTTGACAGGTCGAGAGCCGACATCAAGGCTCTCCACAGATTCATTAGTGGCTTAGGCTGGTTGAGAGGCGCTAGGGCTTCATTGCTGTAGTCGCGCCCTCCCCCTTTTGTTGTGTCTTATCTGTGTAATTCCTCCACTTCCCATTCTCCCCTTTCCTACATCCTCTCCTTTTTAATCCCTTCCCTCTGTAAGGACGTTGTACAATGGGTCAATTCGACCTCCGAGTACTGTACTTGTCTTTATGTACACGTCCTCTAACCTAACCTAACCTAACCTAGACATTTAGTGTAGCGTCCTAAGCAGCAATATTTTCAAATTTTAAACTGTTATCATCTCGTTCCCCTTCAACGTACGAATAGCCAGTCCTTAACCTCCGTATGAAGGACTTTTGCCTTTGACCCTATAACAAACTCTTTAAAATACGTTTAATTTTTTGCAATAATTCCAAGAAGTCAAATATTTCAAAAAATAATTCTGTTTTTTTGTCTTTACCACAGACGCCAATGGCAAAAGATTCCATCATTCCATCATAGCCTGTATAAGTTTCGTAAGCAAAAAAGAATTTTGTTTGAATTTAGGGATGGTTGTAGGAACGGTAAACAGTCTGGCTAAGAAGATACACAAAACTAGTGCATGAACAAATAAAAAAAACCACAACAACAACAATAAATAAACTGTCTAACAATCAATCAGACAGAGTCAATGTATATTTGAGAAAAATTTTATGTGTTCTTTTTTGTTATTTCAACTTTTTCTTCTGTTTTATGAGTAACAACTACAATAACAAATCAAAAAAACAGGAGACAAGCAGATGTTTTCGAAGGCACCTAAAACAAACTCCAAAGACAAAAAAAAAGAATGAGTTGCCGTCAAATAAAATATGAGTGCAATGACTATGGGCACAGCGTGCTTTGAAGACTTTAAATTTTTAATTTCTAAGTTTTTAATGGCTTTGAAAATATTATAACTGTTTGGTAAAGGGCTTTTAACAACTTTCCAATTCTAGGAAACAGAATCATCTTTAGTTGACTTCTCTTTATATGTATATTCTTTACCAATAAAGCCCTCTATTCATTCTCGCGGCACAAAGCCTTTGGGTGGAGAAGTTTTATCGTTGCCTTGGTGTGCGTCAATGCCAGAATCGAACTTAAATTAATGTTGCGAACGCGACTTAATGCTTAAGCGACACTTAGCTATAGTTGGTGACAACAGATGCAATCATCAATAGAGAATAATTTTGGTCCACATAATATCCCTACTCCTGATTGTATAGCATGATTTATATTGTTTAACTATAATAAAACAATTTTTTGAATGTTTACAAAGAAAATAAGGAAAGAGTTTAAATAAGATTGAACTTTTTTAAAACCGTTGACAGTATTGAAAACAATATTCTAAACATTTCTCGTTTTTGACAAGTCCCTTACTCCAGTATTATGTACATGAATTTGCTATTAAACCCTCCTTTTAATGTCAACAAGTGAAGAAAAAATGGGTCATTAAAAGTGTTTTTGACACTGTCATTTAAAATACAAAAACTCATTAAAGTGACACAGAGTAAACAATGTATGTAGGAAAAACGAAATAAAAAACAACAACAACAATAGCACTCAATTTGAGAGGATGCAATGAGTGAACATCCTTAAAAAACAAAAAAATCCAAATTGTTGGCATATTTGCAATGGCTAGACGAATAAAGGGTGTTTGTTATGGAGCTTACTTATTTGAAATCGCAAAACGTCTTTACTGCGAAATAGCATAGGAGTAGAAATAGTATTTAAACCAATTTTCTTTTCTTTTTATATAAAATTGCAAACCATTAAAAGTTACACCCTTTATTTAAAAAAAATCCTGGAATAAATTTTTTTGCTTTGATACAATACTTTGGTTATTTTTAAATTTTTATTTGAAGTGTTTTTAATTTCATTTTTTATGCCGCTATAAAGAAAACAAAACGAAACGTTTGACCCGCATGTGTGGCATCTGTTAACAGGATGTCGCAGTAAGTGATAGTTTCGATACAAAAACAAAAGCAATAAAAAATACATTGTTACAGTTTAAAAGCATTTTGAAAACCATAAACATTCAACTAAAAAGTGAACGATCAAAAAGAAAAATCATGTGATTTTTTTCAAATGATAAAAAAGATTTTCATTGTCTAAAACATTCTAAACATTTAAAGGATTTTAGTAACTATACACCCATACCAAATTTTTTCTCTCTCTCTGTCTCTATCTTCTTCGCTCTTATGCCTAATGTCTAACTTTAAAAAACCCCGAAATCCGAAAAATTTTTAAAATCAATTTTATAACCATTTTGTCTTTTTTTTTTGTCTTTTGTTTTTGGATTTTAAAAAATAATTGCTTCCATTAAATTTTCATGGCATACCCACTTTGAAGTATAACCATCCTCTACATATTTTTGTTATTTGAGTTTCTAATCCATACAGTTTCCATTCTCAATTAGTTATGCTGCTGCTACTACTGCCATACATCATCTTCATCATCCTTTCAAAAAAGAGAATTTCTTTAAACACGCTTATAGATACGATATTTATTAAACGCATGCAGGTAGTATTTGATGAATCGACTCCTGCTCATTCCATCATTGATCCTTTTTGGCTATGGGTTTAGAGAATTTTTAACGCCATCTGTTTTATTGTTACGAAAAGCAATTAACGTGTTCTTTTTGAAATGATTCCAGAAGTTTGTTCACCTTTTTCCCTCTCTCTCTATCTGCCTCTCTTTCACTTTCATATTGTATGTTTAATCTGCCATCAAATTTTTATTTTATGACTGCCACACCAAGCCATTCAGTATGAAACGCATTTGTTGTTGTACGAATATATTGAATTGCTTTTGAAAATAAAGCAGAAGTATAATTAAATAATTTTAATTGAATATGTTACCTACGCATGCATGACTCATATTGAAGGATAAGAAATTGGATTTGTATACCATGTGTCAGAACTCCTTTCTTAGTTGAATAAAGTGAAAACCAAAATCTTGTAGACTATGACAGCTCCCTCTGTCTTGTCTGTTCCCTGGACAAAACCGGTTGATAAAAAATGAATGGAGTAATCTAGAAGCTGTATACTTTTTTAAAAGAGGCATTATTTTGTGGTGTGCAGATGGATGAGAAGTTTTCGGTTCCAGAATGGAATATTTCGAGCCCTGGTTATCTTCCAAACGGAAGTCTATGCCATCGAAAGATGTGCTCAATTCAATTTCGATAGGAGGTAGTTATTAGATTAAATCGAAAATAGTATGGAGCTATTTGGCAAAATAAGGTTGAGTTCTATTGCAGCCAAGGTCATGACAGATTTGAGGCAATCAAGACTTTTTTTGGGAAATTCCAATAAGAAGAGATCTGAGTTATGAATCAGACTACCCGGAAATTAAGTGGGTAACCGCTCTTTTGACAGGGTACTGTAGACTCAGAGTACAAATATTCAGAATGGAGGCTGTTTCCACACGCCCAACGTATAGATTCCGTGATGATGAGAATGAAACTTCGGAACACATTCTTGAAATGTGTGGGGCATCAATGCACCCTAGAAGAAACACTAGGCAGTATATCAGATGCTAGCAGGGAATTGACATTTTTGATACCTCGTATCCAGCTTACTGAAGTCCCAGTAACGCTGAAATTTTAAGTATTTTCTCTATTCAAACCATTTTACTGACAAATAACGTAATTTTTCGACTAAAGGCCTATTTACGCAGTTATTAATAATAAATTATGTACCGATGGAATGTACATACATATATATTCCTTACCAAATAAGAGTTCTTTATTTAAACATTTTAATAAAAATAATTTAATTTAAAATACTGTTCAACTTTTAAAGTATCATAAAAATGAAATAATTCTTAATTTGACTTCATTCAAACTCCTGTCTGCTTGTATTACGACTTAATGAAGTATCCTTTTCCCTCAGCTCAAAAAAAAGCATTCATTTAAATTTCCTATTTTCCTTCTTTTGATATTTTCTTACTCCAGAGATTTTTTCTTTGTTCCGCCATAATCCGTCACGTTTTAATAGAGTTTAAAGAAAATCCTTCGAACAACGTTAATGCTATTAAAGGACAATCAAATTATTATGGAATATTGTGATTTATGACAATGAACGCAGCAATAATAAAAAAACCATTACAGACAATAAAAAAAACTTTACCCCTCTCTACTCATAAGGACTCATTCAAGTCATGAAAAACTTGACAATTTCTTCCATTTAAGGACTCATGCGTTGACTTGAGCTTTCCGTCTCATTTTTTCTATTTCTTTATTCCTTTTAGGTAAAACGTCTGGCATTTTTGGTTTTCAAAGAAATAAAAAAAGAAATGAATTAAAGTGCTGGGTACTCGTGTATATCGTTGGGAAATGGTTGTTGTGCCATTTTATCCAATTTTTCATACTTAAATTTTATGTCGTTTTATTATCTTTTAAGTCTGCGACCAATTGAATTGCCTTTGACTCACGCGAATTGGATTAGACTCGATATCACTCGTGTATTGATTAAGTTTAATACTCTCCTCCATCTATTGTCTAATGGAAGATTTTTTTCTTGCAATGATTTTATGGCTTAAAATAGATTTTGAACATGAAAGGAATAGTAAATGTAAAAGCATCAATGGTTTCATGGAATCGCTTATTTTTATGTGGCTAAAGTTTCGGATATGAGAGTTAAAAATTACAGGACCCATGTCCAAACTTGACAACCATCAATGTAGGAAAATAAGAAAAATCTGCCAAACTGGGTAACCGAGTATGTTGTTCCATACATACATACATACATACACACATAATTGGTTATTACAATCTTTCAGTTAAGATTTCGACCTAGCTTCTTCTCACTTATGTTGTGTGTGTTAATTTTATACATGAGTGTCGGGTCCTACAGTTTGAAGTCGAAATATTTTTTTAATATTTCGTTTTGTTGGAGATGTCTGACCTGGGGTTTGCTAACACATTACTTATTCGACTACTGCTGCCTGTTCCCTATTTTTACAACTGGTTCACTACATGAAGCTACTGTATTTCTTCAAGACTATGTAACGGTATTATAGAATATCGCTCTTCGCGCGGCTATATTTCTACCCTTTGAAATATTGTATATTGAAAACCTAACCTGTTTCAGTTTGTATGCAGACAGATGGGGCATCCACTCTTCTATGCTAGCAAGGCAAGTGTTTGTGCTACCCGAATCCATCCTTATAGGTTGGAGCACTCTTTGAAGTCATAAATAAATTTGTCTAATTAAGTCTAAAAGGTTCGATCCAAATGCGTTGATGAACTTGGTGGTTTGCATATTAGGTAACTAGACATAGGGACATCCTTTAAGCTAAAGAGCAAAAGTATTTAGTATTCTTGGTCCTGGCTAAGGTATCAGTATATTTACGTACAGCTTGGGAATCTATATAATATCCTGCTTGGACTAGGAAAACACTTTTAGAAACAACAGCTGAAAATGGTTCCATTTACATATTTTTTACATATTTAAGCACGTTAATGATGAGTTTTTCCCCTTTTGTAAGGATTTAATAAATTCTCACTGTTACTCAATGAATAGGCCTTCTGCTGGGAGCGTAGATAGAATATTCCTATCAATTTGTATTTTCAAAAGAAGTCCCTCATATTTTTTTTTCTTTTTTTATGATTGAACCAAAGTATTGTTAGGGGTGTTACAACTTTATTAAATAAATGTTTATGCTACAAATTATCTCAACATAAAAGCCATTGCAAAGAACTATTGAGTAAAAAATAATATGGGGGTTGTCTGTCTTTCACTATAAATGATTTCGTTTTGGCTCATTAAAAATACAAATTCAAAAAACGACCCAGAAAAAGCTAAACTTATGAAATTCTTAAATTTCTTTCGATATTCTCACACGCTTATTCAACACCCATTATTTACGCACGTGACTGACTGACTACTTCTAACACCATTCACAATTCAAGTACACACATAAATTTAACTTAATTGGTGGAAAATTTTAACAAATTTTTCATTCGTATTTCCTTTTTTGTAATGCCTTTAGTAAAGATGATCCATTATAAGACAGAAAGTTTTGAAGTCAGTCGAGTATAAATTGTAAATGAGAATTATTTGGCAAATTGAAAACTTTTTTTAATTTCCACATAAGCCTTTCAGTGAAGCAGAACTCAGTATTTTTCTTATTTTTGTTGCCAAAGGTCTAGCTTTTTCGCTACCAAAAAATGTAACAGTCTAAAGCTTCAGGCTGTCTAAGGCCTGGATTCCGAAGCAATGAGCTTCAAGATGGTATATATGTAGGTCTTGCAAACATCCCAACAAGAAGGTGGATTGGTATACGTTCATATGATGCGGGTACCGAGACTTGACGCTATTGCATTTAACTATAGAGCAGATGAACTAACCGGATGTGGCACAGACTGTAATTGACTCTGTCAACGCCTGATGGTCGACTCCCGATGCGGACAGAACGGAGCAGAAAATCTGGCCAAGGCTAGACAGACTGCGCACCGAAAGTCTACTTAAGCTAATAAACAGCACGCTCAGTGTGATTGCTGGAGTTATTACTGAGCACTGTGTTAATGGCATTCATGCAATACGTATTCGGTCTTGGACACACGGGAATGGATTTCTGCAGCAGGTATAGGGATAACGAAGAGGAGAAAAGTTTTCTTTACTTACTGGTATCGTTCCCAGCACTATGTCAAAGGTAAAAAGGCACCTCTTTGCCTACTTTATGGGTATTTTCAGCGGATTATCATGGTCGACATTAGTAGTCTAAGCCGCACCACCAGATAATGCGTATTTCAACTAAATATGTAATATAATAACTAAATAATGACGAAAAACTAGTTTGTAGCAACTACTGGCCGTCCTTTCGATCTATTAGCTATCCTTCCCACATTTTTAAATCGGCTTCGAAGAATCCTTTGCTTTAAAATTACTTTTAGCACAAATCGTTATTATCCACTACTAGTTGTGTAAGCCTCATAAATTTTACAATTAAATACGCTATCCATTGAGACAAAAGATAAAAGTGAAAAGCAATAGAAGAATAAGAAAAAAAGAAACACTCTTAAAGGATTTTTCTTTTCTTTTGATACGCTACGAAATGACACTAACGTTTTGTCTGTCGGCATACACTTATCCTGTTTATCTGCTGTCTGAATACTCTCTTTCTTTAGAATATTAAAATAACAAAAACAATTAAAAAAAAGAACATCAATTAGGGCGTAGTTTCTTTTTCTCAACCATTCATTATTTTTTCTTACGATTTCTTGACATTTTTTGTTTTTAAGAAGATTTCAAATCTTTAAATAAAAAAAAACAGAATTCAGATGTTTTTTTGTCTTTTTTGTTTTATTTTATAAATGAAAATATATTTTCCCGTTTAGATCATTTAAAAAATGCTTGTTTAGAAATGTTGCGATAAAATCTAAAAGCATTTCAATAAATAAACTCTTATAAGCGATATACAAATCAAATAATTCGATAAGGTACCATATAATGCTGAAGGAATAAAAAGTAAACGATTTTGTTTATGCTCATTTTGATAACAAAAGAAAAATCTTTACTTCCAATCGCTGAGATGAACCCAGAAGAGCCAAACCAAACAAATCTTAACTTGTAATACATACACATATAGTATACCCTTTTAAAAAAGGGACCATACCGCATTGTTTTAGGTCGAAAACATATATTGGAACAGGAGCAATTACTTTTAGTCCAAAAGTGAAATATTCCGAGCAAGTGCAACCTCACGGGTATCTTCCCATTGGAAGCCTATGCCATCGTACAAATACAAACGACAGGACATAACAATACTATCAGACACTCAGACCGCATTTTAAACACTTAGACTTTTATAAAGTTATCTCGGAAACAGTACGGGACTGTCTTAGCAAGCTGGAAAAGGAAAATGGCCATAGCCACTACTGGGTCCCAAATCATGTGGATACTTACATCAATGAGCAGATGAGCTTGCAAGAAAGTACATTCTACATACATTCTTATGCCAATAGGGTTATATAAAAAAAAGCAATACTTAAGTACCTCAGAAGGTACTTACTTTTATCTTCATGAATTGAATATAAAAGTGTCTTAGCCTACGTAGAATCAACGAAAAAATTTAAATTATATTCCAATAAAAGAAGGAATCTCGTTTACTTTATTGTTGTAATTATTTTTTAGAAGTTATTTGAAATCATTAGTAATATTAATTCTAGCTTTTTTCCTTCTTTCTTCCCCTTAATTATTAATTTTGAATTTACCACGAATGAAAACTTCACTGCATGATTCAAGTTTCTAGCTTTACGCCTTATATGGGTGCATACATGATACTCGTTTGTGGTACAGAATTAATCAGTCCAAATATATTGAAAAAAGCTTTAATTTACAAAATGATATCATCATAACTTGTCTTTTTATTTCTTTATAAACTAAACACCTACATTGTACAATGGGTCAATTCGACCTCTGGGTACTATACTTGTCTTAATTGACAAGTACATGTCCTCTAACCTAAACACCTACAACTTTTATTTTCCCTTATTTGTGAATTTAATAATGATCACTTAGCTTGTTCTGAAATAACACACGTTTTTTAAAGTGTATTGCATGAAAATGGTTTCGCCAATTTATTTAAATTGAAATTGACTTGTTAAATTTAGATTTTCGATATGCCTTTCGAAAAAGCACAAAAAATTATAAATATTTCGTCTAATAATTTCCAAATTGTAGCATTTTTGCAAGCATTTTGGGCAAAATATAAATGAAAGAAATTATTTAAAAATTCATTTACAAAATAATTTAAATTTAGTTATTTCACAATGGCAACACTACCCTTACTCGTTCGTTGAGTGTACTTCAGTGTTGCAAAATTAAATTTTGAAATGGTACTGAAGTATAACTGAAAGAGTACTTTTTCGTATCAAATAGTACTTTTGTAAAAAATATTTATTTATATTTAATACATGTACGAAACAGTACAGAAAAACTAATGGCAGTATATACAAAACAAAAATAACTGATTTGGAAAGTAATAGAACGTAAAATTCCCGTTTAGTCAAACGTCGACGGAACGCCACGGAACGTACGTTCGTTTTTAGCATATGAAGCGCGTTCTCATTGCTTTTCACCTTCTGAATACAAACGTACGTTCCGCATTACGTCGAACATGACAAGATTCCTGAAAGTTTAGAATGTGTACTGTGGCATTTTTGAAATATAAAAGTACTAAAGTACTGAATTTTACAACACTGCTACCATACCTCCCCCATACTAAACGTTAATTTCGAATGAATTTATTTGTGTTGGAACAGAGTACTGTTTGTGGAAGAATTGAGAAAGAACAGTAAAAGTACTATATTTCTTCTCAGATAAAGGAGAAATATTGCCGGTCAATAAATATTAAATTTGTATAGATTGGCATACAAACCACAATGCTACAGTATTTGTTTCGCAAGCATAGTAACAAATTACAACAAACTTTAAAACAACAACAAATTTTAAAACTCACCTTCTAAGGACTGCTCATCTTTCTCTTCGTTGTTGCAATACAATTTACACCCTCATTTCGAAATAACTGCCTATACACCATGCATGTGCATGAATCTACGCACAAAAAAAAACTTTCACACACATTCAAGGCCATGCACTAACAACAAAACTTTTTTTTATATACAAACTGGTTACGCTGCTAATGTACTACAGCAAGGGAGTTCTCAAATTTTATTACGTGTTGTAACCTTTTTTGTTGTTGTTGTTTTTATTTTTTCGCACTTCACTTATATTTGCTTTTTGCTTTTTTTTCACATACATCCCTTTTGGTGTACTCCATTTTATTTTTTTGTATTTCGTTAGCATTTTTATTAATTATTAATAAACAATTACAAACGCTACAAACAGAATACATACAAATGTATATTAGTTTATTAATACAACTTTTCTATTTTTATGCTAACGAAACTTTAACTTTTTAATTTTGCTTTTAATTTTAATCCACAAACACTGTCACTTACACTTTATCAAATACCAGAAAAATTACCACTAACCGGCTGCCGGCTTTTTAGTTCTTTTTAAAGCTATTGAAACAAATAATATAAATTAATAACATGACGATAACATTGCAATAACAACAACAACAATTAAAGCATCTTTAAACGAAATTGAGTACATATGCACTCTCCTTTACCATTAATAAATACCATCAATGTGGGAGAAAAGGAGTTGTTCTTGCTAACAGTAAATAAAATCCAAAAAAATGTCAAATTACGACAAAAACCTCGTAACATGAATAACACAAATAACATTATGATAATTCAAAAAACAACAACAAGAACAAACACAACAGGTTGGTTGCCTGTTTCATAAAAACTTAACGAAATGTAAACCAAACTACAGTAAAGTTCAACATGCCTTATATTTTATAAACGAATTGTTATTGTAACAAATCAAAGTTATTTTTTGTGATCAAACAATGTTAAGTAGATTCCTTAACATTCTGCATCAGTGTTGCAAAACTGAAATTTTGAAGTGGCACTGAACTATAACTGAAACAGTACTTTTTGCACCAAATGGTGCTTTTGTAAGCAAATACGTACATACTCGTACATATTGGCCATTATAACCCTTCAATCAGGATTATGACCTAACTTCTCACACCAATTATTTTGTGTGTGTTAATTTTATACATGAGTGGCGGGACCTTTTTTGGAAAACTTTATCAAGGCAATTTTATTTACTCTCAGGGTTTTTGCCAGAAGGAGGGCGAACAGAAAAACTAACGACTTATTCGTGTTCCTCACATACAAGACAAGAACAGCCGAATCAGAACGTAATAAAACGTAAAAGCCCCGTTTAGCCAAATATCGAAGAAACGTAGCAATGTAACCTACGTTCGTTTTCAGCATATGAAAGCAATGAAAATGCTTACCAAAATTATATTACGGTTCGGCAAGCGTTTTCACTGCTTTTCGTGTTATAAAAACGAATGTACGTTCCGTGGATGTTTGGATATCCTGGGCTAAAGCCTAATTCTGCCTTTGCCATTACGTTGAACATACATGTTGTTAATGTATTAATAGTTCAAAAGCGCAAGACAAAAAATATGTAATAATAAAAAAGTACTGAAAGCCTCGCGGGGGTACTGTGGTATTTTTGAAATGAAATAGTACTGAAAAAAGTACCAAAGTACTGAATTTTTCAATACTGGTGTACTTCCTTTTATTCAGTGTTTCACTAATCGAGATTAATTAATTATGCATATGGTAACCAGGCATGTCGGTGAATGCCCCAGCTAACAGAAGAGAATATTACTTATTCTAGACATTCACCGTTCAAATCATAATATACAGTACATTGATCTATGGTAATACAGTACTGTTTCGAATAACGGTACTTTGGTGACTTTCTATTTTATTCACCACATCGGAGTAATTCGCCACCTTTAGTAAAACTAACCACACCGAATTTTACCACAATAACAAAATTCACCACTCTTTAAAAAAAATTAAATATTAACAACAACCGGAAAGAGAGCGGGGCAAGCACAACAACAAACCCCACACACACATTTTCTCTTTTACACCAAGGAGGGAATTAGAATTTTTGCCATGTTTGTTATCTTCGCCTTAGCTGGGGTTTGAACCGTGGCGCCTTTCCGTCTTATAAGCTACTAACTAAAAGAATTAAATTAATTTAAACGAACAAAAACGAATTTTTACCAGTGTTGCTAGGAAAAAACTTTAGCATTGCGTTGAACGTGTTGCTAACGCATATATATATTAAAACGCATTAAAAGCGCAAGACATAAAAATTATAAATAATGATTAATAATAAAAAAGTACTGAAAGCGTATTTTCCAGATGAAAAGTACTGAAGAAAGGACAAAAGTACTGAATTTTTCAACACTGCCGACCAAATATTATAGAAATTCTTGAGATTCTTTTAAAATTAAGTGTTTTTTAATAATAAAAACGTTAAAATCAAAGTAAAAATCGCATAAATGTAAAACTGTTACATAGTACTGCCATCTCTTATCAAATTAATCTGTTTCTCAATTTACATTTTCTTATAATCACACGCACACATACAAACTTTTTTATTTTTTCAAAAATAGTTAAAGGAATATGAAGGACAAAAAATGTTAGTTATATTTACCGTTTTTGCTTTCTGATGGTCAATAGCAGATATTGTTCAACTGTTCTGATCAGGTTTATTGTATTTAATGTATAAATAATTAGCAACCTTCCAGGGGCAAAGAAGAGAGGTTAACTATAGTTGAGAGCACTGCGTCAGCACAAACATCAGCCCAGAAAATTTGTTTAAAAGAATGTCCTCCAGATAGGATATTGATCATCACATTTCCGAATATACTTTAAAATTCTCACAGTTAGATAATAGTGAGGTTATTTTTTGTATTATGTGTTCTTTTTTATTGAATTTAAACTTAATTTACATACAATATTATTAGTTTACCAAATATAAACAGGCTCCATAAAATACATGCTCTAAAAGGAAATTCAAATTAAATAAAATACAATTAAAATACAAAAAAAATACATTTAAAATGAAATTAAAATATTATTAAAGGACAATGAAAAAAAAAACATTTAAACATTTTTTCTTAAAAAATTACATTCAAAATAAAGAAATACTCAAGAATAAATGAAACTAAAATGCTTATTTCTAAAAATATTTATTGCTAAAGAATTAAACTAAGTATTAAGTAACATGTTTTTGTCAAAATTTTGTAATTAATGTTTGTATCATCATGATATAGCGCACCAGATTCAGGCAAATCAAATTTTCTTAGTTCATCACGGTCATTTTTTAATAGAAAAATATATAAAATATGTAAAAGCTAAGCCATACATGAACTAATAGAAGTATTACAAATATACCAACTGAAATACAATAGAAATCAAAAATATTGAAGAGACTGTAATTGGATTTAAACGTTATTCTTTGTTTTCCAATATATTTAAGATGACATAATGGCCATAAGGACTTATGAAATGGTACAGTTTTGCATAAATTAGGCAATATCATGAATTCATAATTTTGATTGCTCATCCAACGTACAACATAGTACAAAGCCAAACGTAAAAGTGTCATTATCATGTACATAAAGAATAAAGTACATGCCACTAAAAAAGTATTTCTGGAAGTTTTTTCCACGTCGTCTGGCCAATAATGTACTCTATAGAGGGACGCCAAAGAAAAATACAATAGAAAAAGAGTTGCCCAATTACCCAAATACAGAGGTTCATACGTCCAAACATAAATTGCTCCCGGATCATCGATAAACGTTTGGTCTGGATGCAATAGCAAACATGGTACATTTTTATCCAGAGGTATATTTTCGACACGATGGAAAAAGTCATGCACCAACATCAAATGTAGAAAATCACCAGCCTCTTCACGATTAGTAAAGAGTGCACAACTGCCCATTGCAAAACGCGAGTCTAAAAGTATGTCGATAAGATCGCTTGAGCTAAAATACTGCGCACGAGTATTCAGAAATCTGCAAGTGTTCATGTGGAAACACGTTTTCACCCATCTGGCCACTTGAAACTCATCCGTGGAAGGTTTACTGGTCAGTTGCTCTACGGTTACAACTCGCCTACGCCTATCTCTGCGTCTTTGCTTTTTACTTTGTTTTTTCCTTTCAAATTGCATTTTACTTAAATTTAAACTTCTTTTTTTTAATTGCGACTTAAATTTATATTTTATTAAATGCCCGTAAGTAACTACCGTTAATATATCTGCGCTATATGATCAGGTTTTGCGCGTATGAATGTTTCTATCGGTATTATTTTAATGCGGTACTTTTCAACGTCATGTTATACGCATGCACTGACAGTGGAGAGAATTGGACTTGTATAACACCTTTATGACCGCATTAAATTTGTATTTTTGTTAAAATTTGAAGACTAGAGCTGTAACTGTGCCGAATGTAACTGAATGCATACTGACAGCGATTATGGATCCAGACCAAAAAATTATATAATAAAATCCTATAGGAATTCTTGAGATTCTTTTAAAATTATGAATTCAAAAGGTTTTTGAATGTTTTTTAAATGTTTAAACAGAATAAAAATCGCATAAATGTATTGCTGTTTCTTAGTGCTGCCATCTCTTATCAAAATTAGTCTGTTTCTCAATTTACATTTTCTTATAATCACACACGCACATATATACTTTGCAGCTGATATTAAACCGGGTCACCGGCAGTAAATATTTATTCATATTGTCGCCGTCACTGCATACCCAAAGAACGGCCTCAGATAATCTTAAATCAAACAAAACTTTTCGCTTTAAAACTAAAAATATTGGTATAAGCATAACAGAATTTCTATTTTTTATATTTAATCGTATGTAATTAACTAGAAATACTTTTATTATGCTATGAATTTATATTAATTGCTCTTGGCCGCCTAGCAAATCTCAGTCTAATGCCGTTATAAATATCTATCTACTGGCTTTGACTTATTATTCTTTATCTCTATAAATTTCTACATCAAATAAAAACTTGAAAAAAAGGTGTAGAAAGGAAAAAAAGTTAAAGTAATTTTTTTACAAGCTTTAGGCGTATTGTGTTCGGATTGTTTAATAAGAATAAAATGTGTGTCATTAATAGTTATTAATAACAATAAAGTGCCAAAATATTATTTAAATAATATGTAGTAAAATGGTAAAATAAAACAAAACCACAAAATGATTTCTTAAGAAGAACAGAACACATACAACAACAAAAAATAAATGGAAAATATATTGTCTGCTGCCAAATACTAGTCACAGCAATAGAAAACGAAGAAAATAGCAGAGAGTGAACAGCAAAAACGCGAAAGAATAAACGTAAAATTAAATAAACAAGGAAGACATCATTTGCATTTATTGATACAAGATTAAAATAATTAATAATAATTATTTCCAAACAAAGCAAAAGATATATATATTTATTTTTTTATAGAAGAAACACAAACACACACAGACACCACACACTAAACTAAAATGGGTAATAAAAATTCTTGCTGTGCCTATTCGAGTCCACAATCGGATCGAAAATCAAAAGATATACCGCCCGTTTATGAAGAACGTCATCATATACATCATCACCAGCACACCTCGCAACATCAACTGGATGCAAGTCATGGCTCAGCCTCAACAGCAGCCGTACACCATAGCGAAGAGATAAACAGTGACAATCCACAACATCTGCAGCATATATCGGAAAGAGAGGGGGTGGAGGGAGAAGAAGATCCCTCGGTGGATCCGACGGCGGCCACAATGTTTTTAGAGCGTTCAAAAGTGGAGAATGGTGGCATAACGCGAAAACGATCTCAGCATCAAATAGCTCAACAAAATTCTACGGGAGGTCTTAAGAAAAGTTCGTCCTGTTCAACGATCTTTTTGGATGACAGCACTGTCTCGCAACCAAATTTAAAGAACACTGTCAAATGTGTATCACTAGCCATTTATTATCACATTAAAAATCGACAATACGATCGTCGTTTAGATATATTTGATGAGAAGCTGCATCCATTGACCCATGATCCGGTGCCGGACGATTATGATACACACAATCCAGAACACAGACAGATTTATAAGTTTGTACGCACACTATTCAATGCGGCCCAGTTGACAGCTGAATGTGCCATAATTACACTAGTCTATTTGGAACGTTTACTAACGTATGCCGAATTAGATGTGGCGCCCTGCAACTGGAAACGCATGGTATTGGGTGCTATACTTTTGGCCTCTAAAGTCTGGGACGATCAGGCCGTCTGGAATGTGGACTATTGTCAGATCTTAAAAGACATAACCGTAGAAGATATGAATGAGCTAGAACGGCAATTTCTGGAACTACTTCAATTTAACATTAACGTACCCTCTTCGGTGTATGCCAAGTATTATTTCGATTTGCGTACACTAGCCGAAGCCAATGATTTATCATTCCCCACTGAACCTTTGTCGAAGGAGAGGGCCCAAAAACTGGAAGCCATGTCGAGGGTAATGCAGGATAAAGTTACTGCCGAAGCCCTAAAAAATGGTATTAAAAAATGGTCATCTATGGATAATATCAGTCAAGGCGGGCCTAGACGTAGTGTGGCTATACTATCGTGATTTTTATTAGTTTATTAAAAAGAAAAAGCAAAAACAAACGAAAAGGTTCACTTACAAATCCAAAGTTTAAAATGGTTTGCTGCAACCTATATTTTAAAATAGGAGGAAAAAAAGTAAGAAAAACGGAAACCAATTGCCAAAACATACATATTTCTATTATGCACACAACCCACTCAAATCGAACACAAAACACAGGCTCATGTCACTACTATTCTCATTCGAAAATGTTTTCAATGTTTTAAAATTAAAGTATTTAGTAGCGACAAGTCCCTATTTACACTACTGACATACACAATAATTAACCAAAAATAAAAATCTCGAAATTAAATTTAGCGTTTGCTTAGCAAAATGCTGCTCCTGACAACACAGGGAGTATAAATCAAATTTACATGTGAAAAAAGCTCAAACGAAAAATTATAAAAACGCTAAAAACCAAAGTCAATTCTTTAGTTATTATGCACACAACATTTTGGGGAATATTGTATTTTTCTACAAGAAAATCGTCTCCTTCCTTTAGAAACCTATTCGAATTATTTATTTAAGTTTAAAGAAATCATAAAATAGTACACATTTGATGCAGCATACATACATATATTTCAATTAAGACTTAAATCTAGAACATTTTAAATTATTGAGTTCCTGTTTCAAAGTTGACAAAAAATGTTTGATCTTTGTAAATGTATTGAAGTTTAAGAGCAAGGAGGAAGGATTATGGTTCAAGGAAACGTTAAAATTTTTTATAGTAGGAAACTTCTATACCTTTATACATATGTGGCTAGAAATCTCATATTATCTGTGATTTTCAAAAAAAAAACCTTTAGCTGAATAGAATTTCTAAAAAAAAGAGGCAAAATGATCTTATTTAAATAACTTTTCCAATATATTGTCACTTTCTATCTCAAACAAACGAAAAGACTTCTATTTTTTTCCTCTTACTAAACTAAGTTCACACTCTAGTGAATCTTTGAAAGGCTTCAAAACAGTTCTCATTCCAGTAAATGATGGAATTTGTTATGAAAACGATTTAAAATGAAGGCGTATAATTTCTATAAAATTAACTTTTATGTAGTTGTTAAGAATTCATCTCGTAAAAGTAAATTTATTTTAAAATCTTTCGCCCTTTCATTATATGTACACCTGTTTATGTAAATTTGATTTATACTTCCTAAAACCAGATACACAACAACAACAACCTTAAACTATGTAGTAGATTTCAAGTAGTAAAGTAACACAAGTTAATAACAAATTATGCAATTTTAAAATCCAAAAATTAAAAAACAAAAATAAGTAAAACGAAGTAAATTCGTTTTAAATATTGTATTTATTATTTCCCTTCAAATAATATTTGGCTGCTATATTTTATATTTATATTAAAGGAAAACAAAAATTAAAAAACTATAAGAAATTAAAGTTTATCAACATTTGTCAATAAAAATTGTTTTATTTGTTCTTATATTTTGATCTGTTTTTCTTTTTGTATATTGTATTATATATTTAAATTAAAAACAAACAAACAACAAAAAAATCCCAAAAAAACACAATTTATTATGAATTTATGTTATTGTAATTTTTATTTATGTTTAATTTTATAACTAAAATCAATTCTGTGTAGAAATTCTTCTACTTTTTAATAGTTTTTTAAGAAAGCTTCCGTAAAACAAAATAAAATAAAAAATTTAACAACATCAAAACGAAACCAATAATAACAGAATTTCTTATATTTAATTTTGTTTCTAACTATTTTTTGTAATAAATTATAAGAATAGATTTTAAAAATACACAAAAAAACAATAAAAATATTTTCTTTTTGTTAGCAGATACGATAAAGGGATCCTTCTGAAGAGAAAATTAGAATGAAATTCCTAATAGTTAGCAAAGCGCAGCAGACTTTGTAATGCCTCCTACCCAACTAATATTAGACAAATGTGTTCTACTTATTGTTCCAAATATTTAAAAGTAATTTTTTTAGTTCCAAGTGTGCAAGTTTTTGAAAAAGTGAAATTTACTTGAGGACTGTATTAAAAACAATTTATTAAATAATTAGTAACCATTAAAAAATTATATGTTAAATAGCTATCCATCCATTGAATCTTATATAAGAAAATTAATCGATGTCAATTCAAAAATATCGATTATCAGGCTACAAATATAACCGACATTCTGTTGCTAGCCGTTATGGATATACAAAAGATATTTGGAAATCCCATATATTTTTACAAGATCTCTAGATATTGAAAAAAAAACAGAATATTACTTGCGAGATAATTGATGAAGTTATCTATTACTCGTAGATACACCTAAAACAAATAACACCAATGGTGTGAGAAGCTAGATTGTAGTCCTGACTGAAGTGTTGTAATAAATAAGTAATCATAGGTTATTGTTTGTAATATATTTGAGATTCTTCAAAAGAGAAGAGATCTCCTTTTGTCGTTGTCTTATCGTCTTGCTGAAATATATCAATCACAGTGCGCACTTTTTTGACATGTTTTTCCACCTGGGAGATAGCCATTCCACTATCTAACCGTTACAAGAGATTTATACAGTATTATCTCTGGTTACAGACTCCACAATCGTCTTACATCGATAGCCTTAAGATACCTGTAGGATAACAAAAGTGCACAAACAACTGCAAAACCGTAAGAGTATTCTAATAGAAAAATTCTAAAACGATTATTACAAACATGTTCCATAAGGTTATTCTTTCTAACCATACCT
This sequence comes from Sarcophaga carnaria, assembly GCA_958299815.1. NCBI lineage: Eukaryota > Metazoa > Arthropoda > Insecta > Diptera > Sarcophagidae > Sarcophaga > Sarcophaga carnaria. Next base: position 19,517,722 of record OY283153.1, on the reverse strand, counting down.
TATGGTTTCTTAAAAGTGAATTTAATACGACTAATTTATTAATATCTAAACGGTTTTTCTGAAAATATTTATACTAATTTAAATTTTTTTTCTGACCAAACGCTAATCACCAGTTTATTTGTGCGATAATTTCGACCAATAGTCGACGCCATTTTTAATGTTTACAAATTCTAAACAATTCCCTTCACGTTTTAACTTTTCTCAACATGTGTTTTTGTTTTTAAACAATGTGTACAAACAAAATTAATTTTTTTTGACTTGGTTATACAAGTTCATTTTATTATTTTTTATATCTTAATATAAAACAGGTTCAAGTTTAGGGAAAAAACGTCTCTATTATTAAAGTAAAAGGAATACTTAAAAGCTAAAGTTTGTATCAGTTAAAAAAAATATTTATCAAAAGCATTTTTATGGTACACTAGGGCTGCTTTAAATGCTTATGAGCTCTTGGGAGGCGGTCTATAAACGCCAACTACTACAGCGTGATCACGTTCGTAAGGCTCTAGTGTAATCTGTTCCTGGGGTTTCAATTTATCTGCTTGCATTTTTTTCACTTCAGCAGCAAAAACAGCTTCTGGCTGGGCTGTTGAATCAATGCAGGAAGCTTTAACAGATATGACAAAGTGGCCACCGTTCTTTAGGAAATGTTGGGCATTCAAAGCTACAATACGTCCCTGATCAGGTTGGGCTACATCAGCAAAAATGGTATCGACCATGCCGACAAGCATGCGATATTTGTGGGGATGACGAGCGTCTTCAATGATTGGTATAATATTTGTACGCTTCTTAGCTACATTTATTAAATCACGACCAGAACGATGTGAGAACTCTACGGCATAGACTAGACCCTCAGGACCAACAATATCCGATACATGAGAAACTGTTGTACCAGAAGCAGCGCCCAAATACAATACCTTGGAGCCAGGTGGCATATATATTTTGTCTACACCACCCAAAATAGCAGCAGCCAATTTTGAACGGAAAGGATTCCAGACTCTGTATTCAACTTTCTCACCATTTGTTTCGACTGAAATGCGTTTTTCTCCATAAACTTCAGAGCCAGGTACAAAATTGCGAGTAACCAAAGCATCTTCCTTGCCACGAGCGATGAATACACCTTCATGACGATGGGGTTCAATGACAACTGTTTTGCCACCTTTGAAGCCACCAGCACCGCCACCACGGCCACCACCACGACCTCCGCCTCCACGGCCACCACCGCCTCCTCTACCACCAAACCCTCCACGTCCGCCGCCGCCTCCACCACGACCACCTCCACCTCCTCTACCACCAAAGCCTCCACGGCCACCACCACGGTCGCCTCCTCCACGACCACCAAAGCCTCCACGGCCACCACCACCACGGTCGCCTCCTCCACGACCACCAAAACCTCCACCACCACGGCCACCTCCGCCGCCGCCACCACCTCCTCTTGGTGAAAATCCGGGTTTACCCATATTTATTTTCTGTTTTAAATTTAATTGATAATAAGATGTAAGAAAAATTTATAAAACGACTACACGCGGACTTCAATTTCTACAAGTTTCACCACGTGCGTGCGATATTAAACGGTGCTCAACGTTGTATGAAAAAAATACTATTCAACACTGTTTTCATAATTAAACTGAACACAGCTTTGAAATGACGTTTGCCTTGTTATTATTACTTGTACGTAAAACTATCGCGAAAATCTCAAAAATTCCAGAAGTTTTATTTTTTCTGTTGTATAATAACTTATGAAGAATATTAAAAACCACTATTAATGTAATAAGAAAATTATCGATATATTTAAACCGAAATACAAAAAAATTATTTATATGGTGTATTATTGTTTTCATAAAAGTAGGCTTCATAGTTGCCACCTTTTCGACAATTTCATTTTCCTTTTTATTTACAAATGCTTTGAAGAGGATTTCACTTTATGAAATTAATTTAAAATTAAAAATACTATTTTAAGCGATAAACTGTAGAAGGCTGTGTTACAGAACTTGGGCTACTTATATTAGACATTCTTATAGGTCCTAAAACTTCTCCTACTCGAATAATAATGGGAAAATATCGGTGGTATAAAAACGTCATTATAAAACTAAATAATATACAAACAGATATATTATTAAGCTTAAAGGACTATATTTTTTTAATTTTTATATTTGAAACACGGTAACTCTTTTCCTCTCCCAAATATTTTACCTAATAGACACAGCTTTATATCGAATTTTCGCAGATTTCTTTGACAATTGTCAACAAAAACATGAAAACTGTCAAATTTTCGAACTTTCTCCCTTCTTTTCCGCTAAACTGTCAAAAACGTAGGTTGCAATTCTTAAAAGATTTTGTAGATTTTCTATAAAATTCTCAATGTACTGATAAGTTTTTAAATAAAATAATTGTGTATTGATGTTAAACATAATGTTCTAATTAAAATATATCATAATTTTAAATATCTTTTCATATTATTGCGGCGATTGCAATGGATTTCATTATGGTTCAAAAATATTTCTCAATTGGAATTGTTTACATACGGTGGTAATAATATCGAAAATGGAATTCAACTTATACAGTAGCGTATAATGGCCAAGTCAAAGAATCACACTAATCACAATCAAAACCGCAAGGCTCACCGCAATGGCATCAAACGCCCAATGCGTAAACGCCATGAATCCACTTTGGGTGTAAGTATTTAGTAATTTTTTTCCCTAATATTTGGAGATGATTTAGTAAATATATGGATTTTTGTATTGCAGATGGATGTTAAATTCTTAACCAACCAACGTTTTGCCCGCAAAAACAACTTGTCCCGCGCTGAAGCCGACAAACGCTTCAAGGAACGCGTTGCCGCCCAAGCTGGCAAGAAGAAGCCCGTTTCTTTACAATAAATTGTTTTATTGATGTTTTTATAAAAAGTGGTAGAGTGTGAATTTGCATTTGCTGCCTAAAATAATGTTTTTTAAGGGAATAAAATTCAAAAGATTTTAAAAAACCATAGAAAACATCAATTATTATTACTAATTATATACCATAGAAACGATTTCTTGTTCAAGTTTACAAAGCGATGTAACATCTTGTAGACTGGTGCATACTTCTACTTGGATGTAGATTCCAAGGAAAGATCAATTTAAAGTCAGATCCAGAGGGGTTTTTGAAATTCTATATATCCTTGACTTATAAACTGACTGATCAATATGAATTTGTAACCTGGTGTATCTCCTCTCTTGAAACACCATTCTTTAGTATTTGTTTATTTATATTTAACTGGTTCCAACAACCCATTGATGTAGGGCGGTGTATTTACTACATTTCACCCCCCATTTCACTAGCAGTACTTGAATACTATTTCCAAAAACGGCCTTTAATTTTATAAAAAATAATGATTTTTATTGTTGTTAACATGTAAAAATACAAAGCATTTAAAAACGAATAAATCTAATAATAGACACTTAAAGTTTTATGGAATGGTATGTATTCCAATTCTTTGGCAAATTGCCGCCTGTAGTCCCATAGGAAATGGTCAATTAATATGGAATTTACATGGGCTTTTGAAATTTCTGGATATTTCTCATCAATAAGTTTTAAAACTTTATCCTTTACTTCTTCTACAATGTAAATTGACGCTCCTCGTATTTCCACTTCTCTGGCATTACCGTTTTTAAGTATTTCATCTGCTTTTAAGGTTTTCATTAAATCTTCATTGTATTCCAAAGAGCCAAAATGTATCAAAACTTGTGGCACTCTATAGTCAGCAAACATGGTGATGTCATACAGATCCTTAAATGCACCTAAACCTTCTGCTCTAAAGCACGCCCATATATCGCCTATTAAAATTTGTGCTCTCTTGTACAAAGACACACGTTGGCCACAAAAGTCTGCCTCATCTCTAAAACAAGGAAACTCTTGAACGACGAGTTTCAATAAATTTATGGCTGAGCCTTCGGCAGCTTTAACTACATTGAGGAACTTGCCTTGCCATTTCTCCACGAGTCTATTGCCTACTTCGTGAAGACATTTCAGTCTTTCTTCAAGTAGAGGCACCATTGTTACACCATCATCCGAACGGAAGATATGCTTAACAGTAGCTATATCCATTTTACTATAATATTCGGCATTAGTAATATCCAAACCCTCCTCCATGCCACGATTAATGGCAGCACATAATGCAAAGTAGCCAGTTTGGCCCGAAACCTTGTATTTGGTATAATCAGCTAGAAAGATAAAAAATAGTTTCTCAATTAAAGCAGCTAGGTTTAAAGAAATAAAGTTAGTTTGTTAAAGGCCAGTAATAGACTCAAACAAATGATGTATTAAGTTTTCTGGACTACAAAAATTATAGGCATAAAACTTATATAAACTATTTGAATAAATAAAAATTATTAACTTACTTGGTGTCCAGAAGCAAAAATTCAAAGTGTCCACCACAAAAATCCATTCTACAGCAAAGTCATCTGTAGGCTTTGGGTGCAAATCATGCTGAGAGAAATTGTTGACATCGATGCGCTTTTCTTGAATGCCTTTGATGATCTCTTGCGCCAATGTATTAATACCCTCTTCCTTTACTTTTACGTATTTTGCATTCTTAACTATGAATTTTCCAGATTCTCGAGGTAGTAAAGCATTAGGAGCCATTTTTAATCACTTATAAAAAATACTGAAAGGAATCGCGTCCGATGAACTAAGAAGAATATCCAACAGGAATGGCTGAGATGTGATGAGCGTATGGAGCTGCCAGACTATTTGTAATGAATTTAAACGTTTTCGAGATATGATAAGGTTTTATTATTATCAACAACGTAAATATGAACTTAAACAATATTTTTTCTTAATAACTATTGATATGGTATTTCATAATTGATTGTAATTATCTGCAATAACAAATTGAATGTAGTATGCATGTATGTATATGTAGGTGTTTGTGTTGAATAGTTCGGTTTTCACTTAGTTTGTTTGGTTAACAAAATAAGTAAATAAAACAAACACACAAATAAACACATTCAACTGAAAAGAGACACCGTACAAGCACCACCAAGAAAAACAACATGCTCCTTAACAGTCGGCCTAATTTTTATTTATACAAACCATACACGGAAAAACAATGTTCGAATTAATTACAAACGGTTTTTTTTTTTTTGAATGAATAAACGATTTTTTCCAACCACCAGTGCTGCCAGGAAGGAAAAAAGTTTTGTAATCAACTCTGGAAAAATATACAAATTTTAGTTTATAGTTTTATTTTAATTTCCTCAAATTTAAATTATGTTTAGCTTAGAATAAATAAACAAATTTTTTGTGCATCAAAAAGAATAACCAAAACCAGAAAAACTACACCTCTACACATTGAATAGAAAATAACCAGTTTTGGTTTAAATCATTAAGAAGGGCAACACTACTCTCGCGGGAAATGAAGGCAATGAGGAAATTTAGGATGACATTTAAACATCAGTCTACAATTTGCTATTTTCCAAAAATGTTTTGTTGAAAATGTGTTCTATAAATGTGTGAAAAATTAGTACGAAATAAAAAGTTATATTGCTAAGAAAATAATATAGCCAATGAAAAATGCGTTTCGCTATTATCAACAAAATTAAATAATTGGAAACGAAATTTTACAAAAAAGAATACAAAGAATATTTTTACCTGCAAGAGAATATATACCAAAATAAATTATTTTAAAGCAATCAATAAAATTATTAAATAATCAGATAGTAAAATTTATGTATGTACGTGTGTGTTGCTAACAAAATGCCAATTAATTGCTTTTATCGTCAATGATGTGCTTTTCAAAAAGTCTTTCTTTTTTCAATAATTTTTAAGCAAAAAAAAAATTACCCACAAAATTTATGAGTGAAACAAAAACAACAACAGCAACTGACAAACATTAATAATAAGAATTTTACCATTAATGATTAATGACGGAAATCGTATAAAAAAAGTGTTATAAAAATTATAAAATAATTAAAACAAAAATATAATAATTTCTGGATGTCTGTGCATTTCTGTGATTGATGTTTTTTTATGCATTTAATTGAAAGGAATTGAAATAAAAAAATTAAATTCTTTGCTTCTGGTTTTACACAAGAGAAATACGAAAAGCAGATAGGAAAATTCCCCCCATCCGAAATAAAATAACAACAAATATATAAAGTTCTTAAAATTTCTGAGTGTTGTTGTTATTGTAAATAGATATAAAGCAGCTGACTGTGTCATTGTTTTTATTATTGTTCTTTTATCCATAATTCCTTTTTTATAACAAGAACAACGACTGTGTATTAAGTAGCATAACAATAACAAAGAGTGGAAAAAAGAGATCATTTACACAGTGGTGTCAAGTATCTGGAAAACAAAAAAAAGCGTTAAAACTTAAAGCAAACAAACAAATTAAATTTTAAAAATTATAGTTTTAACAAATATTTTGTATTGAATTTTGTTTATGCGGAATTTTTATTACAGGTAAGTAATAGATTGGTTACGGTTCTTTATATTTGAATATATAATTTATTATATTATAGAGAGTACCCAGTAGGAAATATACAAAAAGAGAAAGAAATCAAAATAGTTTGTATAAATTCTAGTTTAAAACAATTAACTGAACTTTGAACTCAAATAACGGTAGTAAAAATAATTATATTCCATTACATTTGGATGCTTCTTTAGACGATATAATTTTTGACAGCACAGATAGGTTTGGACCTGGGCCATGATTCTCTGGCAATCCCTCAAAGGCATAGAAAATTTTTTTGGGTTATATCTAAATTATCCCTTATCCAACCTTAATCAAGTACCAAAGCCTCCATAAAGGACCTCCCTTACCGTTTCCCTTTCCCTATGCTGGTATCCATTTTTTAAACGCTCCATTTTGAGTCTAACAGTCCCAAAACTGTCGAGGAAACCTATTTTAAATTTTATTTTTCTAATGCATGAGGTAGCATGAGTCAATCGTGTGACAAGGCCTTATAGAGCTATGCAAAGCTAACACAATTCCAGCTATTATATATTATGTTCTTAAGTGTACTTCTGCCCTTATTATATGACATAGAGCTTTGTGGTTAATACATTACTTATGTAATAATTTATGGTCACACTGTGCACTTATGACACCTTGTATTCAATACATAACTTAACTCCTGAACAGATTTGAAAGTACTGCATATAATGCAATTTGGGTTTCAATTTAAATTTTACGTAACTTTAAATGCTTCAGGTACCATAGTAAAGTTTACAATCTTTCGACTTTCCCCATGAGCTAAGTGTACATAGTGCTTTAATAAATTAAGAATTAATGATGAAGGCAGCTAGCTTTTTGAACGTATATATCGGGTATATGAAGAGTTTTTGGCTCCTGTAAGATATATTCGTGTCACAACCTGGTCTAATCTCATTAGATAAAAAAACAGCCGTATGTCTAGTAGAATTAATTTATTATATTGTCACGATCACATTGTATTAATATAATAATAGTAGTTTAACTGCTGCGTAATCATTTAAACGAAAATTCATCCATTCTATCTATAGCGTGTTTGTATCTATTTTGTGTTTTATTATTGATATTGATTTTTAATTGAATTGTTCACTAACCTTAACTTTATCTTACGACAATATCAATTAAATTCTATACTTGATTCTTTTGAATAATATGAGTAGTTCCGAAGTCTAAAGTTGTATAGTGATTGTAACTTTTTTATTTTCCTACTGGGTACTTCTGTAGCTTCTAAGAATAATTGTTATTAAGTTTTAATTACTAAATATTTTCATATTAACATTTTCAATTATATTAATTATTATAGTTTAAATTCTACACAATTGTTGTCTAACTTGAGAGTATTTTAGTTATAATTTTTTAAAATTGTTTTCGCCAATTTGAAATTAAAAAATATTTTCCAGTAAAGTTATAATTTTTCATTATTAATTTTTATTTTGACGTTTGTTTTTCTATATCAAAACAAAGTGATTTTTATTAATATATAATATTAATATATTATAAAAAATAAGCTTTTCAGTTATTGATTTAAATATTATTATGATTAATTAATTTATATTCAAGGTGGCATATTTTTAAATTTGAAAATTTTATATATACAGTGCTGGTAAAAAAATGTTTGACATTTGAAGTTAATGAATTGTTTGGTAACATGGTGAATAAACTAATTCAATTACGTTTTTCAAGCTTCTACGAAAAGATAGAATTCTGCAGAGATTAAAAACAAACGATAATATGAACATACAAGGTGCGGCCCAATGCATTAAAACATTCTAGTCAAGCTCTCTCTTAGTTTCTACCGGGTCATCAAACATGTGCTTTGTCTGTAGTTGCAAAATTGGAATGCAAAACTATTACTGTTGATTGCGTCTGTTCTGACCGTTATATTAGAGTTGCTTTATTGACCGGTTAAGATAAGAGATCACGATCAATCATTTCATCAGGTTCCTTTCCTTTCAACGTTTGTGCCAGCCATACTTGACTTTTATGTCAATTAAAAACATATTTACAGCAAATCGAAAATGATTTCTTACCTGGGTCTTGTGTTTTGGTTTAACAATTTCGACCAGAACTGTATGTTTCCCATGAAAAGATATTAAATTGTCAAGTATAATTTCTCATTATTAACACATTTGCCAAAGAACGCGTAAACACACTTAAATGCAGTCTTATCTAAGACCACCTATTCTATTTAGACCGATAGTCAGTTAGACACAAAAAGTTTATTAAATATTACGAGTTTTTTTTAAGGTGAAACATTAGATAATACTGGTGATAAAATTTGTTTAAAAAAGCACAGACTTTTCGATCTCAATGTATTTATTTTTCATGTGATTTATTGTGCAATTGATTAATGAAATAATTACGAATTAGTTTTCATATATTTATTAAATATTTCAATCTATTTCTGATTAAATTTTTGATTGATATATTTTATATTTTCCTAAGATAATCAATCAAAACATTTTTTTATTTTCTTTTAAAACAATTGTATTTTTATAAAATTTTTAACCAGCCAGCCAAGGCGGCGCGCTGTCAGCAAAAATATTTACCCTCAATGATACCGTACCTTGTTCGACTTACATTTCTTTTTCTTAAATTCGCCTTTGCCATAGAAATACTTTCTTTTGTTTTTCTTGCTATCTTTTTGGCAATTGTCTGCGACACCAAAAAGAAAAATTTTGTTGCATTTTAAATTATTTTGTTTTCTCTATTTAAATAAATAAATCTACTTACAAAAATAATTAATTGTTGCCAAAAATAACTACTTCTCAATGGCCAATTTATTTATATTCTTATAAATCTATTTTTAACAGTTACGTTACAGACTTATATTAGGTTTATATTATAATCTATTCGTTTAATTTGAACGAGAAATAATCATATTTATCCTCCTTGGGACGCAATTCTGGTTTTTGTTTTTAACTAGGAAGTAAAAATCACCAGTTTGACGATCTGTGCATCGACTTTACAAATACAAAGGAGAGTATCATTAACAGGCATAGAAAGGCATCAGATCTATTGTTTCTATATGTACAACAAAAACTTAGGAAAAGGTCTATATGTGGGTTTCAAAAATTCACTCTGTTAACAGTGTCTGGGTAGGATGATCGATACGGTGGAAAAATTGGAGTTACTACAGGTATATCCATGGTATCAAGGATTCGAAAACAGGGTTCCTTACGGTCGGGGGTTACTTGGAACCGGATAAATAGGCGACGAAGTTAATGTTTCCTTCAAACGAGTAAAAAAAGTTTTCTGTATAAATGGTGCGTAATCGGATAAAAAATGGACTTGTGGGAGAAATAGGCCTAGTCTCGGACCTGGATAGCCATGGTATCAATGATTCCAAAACAGGTTTTTTTATGGTCATGCGTTAATTTGAACCGGAGTTATAGGCGACGAAGTTAAATTTTTACATAAAACTTGAAAATTTTAATAATTCTCATTGAGTTAATATGCATTTATATATAAATATCCAACAAATGTCGTATTTTTCGCAAGTTGCATTTCTTTGGAATATGACTTGCATTAGTTTTTGGTTGATGACTCGCATTTTCCTGGGTCAATGAGTTGCATTTTTTTTAATCGATGTATTGTATTTTTTGGATGATGACTTGTATATTTTTGGACGATTACTTGCAGTTTGTGGATGATGATTTGCATTTGTTTGTCGCTGACATGCATTTTGTGGACAATGATTTGTATTTTTGCGGTTTATGATTTGCATTATTTTGGTCCATGACTTGCGTATTTGGTCTATGACTATTTTTAGGTCGATAACTTCAAAATTCTTAAAATTTATATTGATTTACATAGAGCAATTTCGTCGGCTATATCTCTTGCCCCAAAGGATACACGACCGTAGCGAAAAATGTTTACGAATCCTTGGTACAATACCTATCCAGCCTGCTAGGTGCGAAGAACGCATCTTTTTAATTTTATAAAATTTTCACGATTAATGTAGAGCACTTTCTTGGCTTTTATAAAATAGCTTCATCGGCTATATCTACGGTTCCAAGTGTATAACCTTGAGCCAATAACTACTCAACCCAATCGGTTAGAAAATCGAACATTGTAAATTAAATTTTTTTAAGTACTTATAACTTTGTAATAGGCCTCCAACTGCAAAAATTATAAGACATTATTTTGTAAGAGGTTGTGTTTCCCTGCATATGAAGGCTTAAATTAATATCCTTTTTTTAATTTATTTTAAAGCAATGCAAACAATACGAAATATTTATACTTTTTTTCTAAATAAAAAATATTCACGATATCTTTAGTTTACATATTCTCAATATCTAAACTTTAACATTAAAAAAATTTATTTTTTTATTATGTTTTTATTGTCATTAGTAATTGTTTTCGTTTACTAATCTTATCGTATTTCGACCTTAATCTATCAAAAAAAAAAATACTTTGAAGACTTATTGAAACTTATAAAGCTTTAAAACACTTGAAATAGAGAAGAAAAAAATCGTTCAATTCATTTAAATTCTTTATAATTATGAGTGTGATATTGTTTTGGCGACGCATTGTTTCTACTTCCTTAAAAGTTTCACATACAGACACTAGTCACTGTTGAATGTCATGGAGTCTTGTGGCAATATCCTTGAGACAATTTCTATTACATGGTTTTTTATTACATACTCTCTCTCACTTTCTTTCATTCTCTAGTTTTATAGCAGAGTAATAAAATGACGTGTTTCTTCCATTTATTTCTAAGGATTTTAACTGATGTCACGTTTAAGGACATCTCTTTTTGAAGGACATTTTTGATAGTTTCGTTATTGAAGGAAGAAAAATAAACTTTTAACATCATTATCCTCTAAAACTGTTTTGAATTGTGAAGTTTTAAGTTCATTGTAAACTTGAAATAAACTTGAAAGAAAAAAAAAACTTATTAATTAAGTTTAATACCAAATGGTAAAGAAGATTTCTTAAAGATTGTTGCTAACAATGGAGTTAGTTTTGTACTGAAATTATAAATTTAAATTGCATTTATAAAAGAAATAAATCACGCTGAATAAAGATTGTAAATTTTGTGGGGATTTACACGATTAAAGTTTATTACAAAATGGATTATAAATATTGATTTTTTAAGTGTTAATTTTTTGATCAATTGATTTATAAAATCACCACCAGCATTGACGAGGGCATAACCTACTGATGCAGTAGATGTGTTATTCGATCATGACCTACTTTCCTGAGTTTAAAGGATATTCCTGAATTGAAAAGTGAAATTATTAGGGAAGGTTTGATGGTTTTGTGGATCTTTCTTTGCAGCTTAATTCTACATAGTGATGACATGAAAGCACAAATAAAAAATTTCTTCAGAAACTTCTGGGGAATTTTTATGTAAATACTGTATAATTACTTGCTGGGCTCGCGGGTATGGTATACTGATGGACTCAGACTAAAAATGGTAGAACAAGAGTTGGAATCAGTTCGCACAGATTTAGATTCCAAGCATCTATACGGTTTCGAATAGCCAAGCGATTTTTAACGCCTTTAAATCAAAAATAGTGTGTAAGTGGTTGGACGCGTTACAGAACTTTAGCATTTGTATTTTGCTTTGGATCGGTTTACTGGCAGGAAAATAAGATGGGGAATTATTTGGCCAAAAGAGTGACAAATTTGTCTCTAATTGTTCCTGGGCCATATTGTAGTCCAAGAAAAGGCTGCAGAAGTATCTTAGTGACTGAAGAAGAATGGATTTGGCTACTAATATCATTTAAATAGTATAAGCTTCTGTGGCTAAGGACAGCAGACTTAGGCTTCTTAATAAAGTTTTGTAGTCCGTTGCAATCTAAGACATTATTTTGACAAAATTGGATTATCTGCCTTTGTTTGTTTTAAAACCAAAATAATTAAATAAAACCATATAATATTTTAATCTATTTAAGTAGTTTGTATACAAATTTTTCCGCTTCAAAAATCTTAAAAGCATATTAAAACCTATTGCTTCCACTTCTACATGGGAATTACCTTTAAAATATTATCAAAATATTGATAACTCCTCCAAATTAAGTACTGGTGGTACTTTAAAATTTTATCAAACAAATTTAATTTATTTTGGTTATTCCAATATTTAAATTCACAAGTTAATTACACAGCTATGGACTTTTATTAAATTTCCTTGTTTTCCTACCAAAGCATAACGGGTTTTGGCCTAGGTTTTGTGTAAAAAAACATTTCAAACAATATTTTTAAACTTCAGACACTGTTGTAGACATTTGTCAACTGAATTGCTTCTTATGCACGAATTACTTCGCTAAAAAATACCAAAAACGGAATAAATTTTAGACAACAGCAGCACATTGAAACAATTTTTACGTTTTTTTTTTTTTTGTGGCCAATTGATACAATCATTGAAAATTTAATTTTAATCAAATGCTGTTTTATTCCCACATTTGATTTTTACGTGACAAAAGGAAATCTTTTAAATTAATTCAGTGATCAAAAGGAAATTGAAAGGCATTGCTGGTGAAAACAATTCAAATTTTTATACCGTTTTGTATCATATTTGCGAGGGTTGTTTGTTTAAAAAATAATGGTTATGAGACAAAATATTTTGGAAATAATAAAATTATTAATACTTTCGGATGTAAATAAATTTCTTTCGATAAACATGCATATCTGATCGACTGACATTTTATAATGCTTAGAGTCCATTAAAGTCCTTTTAAAAAGCAAGAATTAAAGAATTTTATTGCATTAGGCGAGAGCGTACAACAGAAACTTATGATTCCCCTATGCATATGCTTTTAGGGAGAGCTTAAAGTCCACTGACACATTGTAGGGAACGGTCTTTAAACATTTCACGATCAATTTATATTTCTTGATTGATGGCAATCACCATCACAATGATTAAAATACATTTTCAATGATTAAAATAAATTTGTAATCATTTCGGATGTGAGGCAAGAATTGAAAACATTTTTATTTTGCTGACGATTTAATCAAATTCCAATAAACATCAAAAAATCAACGATTTGATTTATTTAAAATAAGTCATTGGCTTATGCAGACAATCAATGGAATTGATGCTAATTTCCTATGTTAATAAAATACCGAATATCATAATCAAATAAAATATGTTTAAACATTTTCATACCTACTCGCCTGGTACCGTTTCCCTGGTCGATAAAGATTCTGTTTTTTTTTTAAGAAAATAAAGAAAAACTAATAAAAATGGAGAAAAAATCACACAAAGTTAGCAATAAGATCGCTGCTTATAGTAGGCATTGTATAGGCGAGTAGATTAAAGCTTAACAATGAAAACGAAGAGAAGAAGACGTAGATATAAAATTATTATAAACAAAAATGTTTTTTTATTTTATTACATAGAAAAATAATAAGAATAAATAAATTCAGATAAGGCTTATAAAGTAGCGAAAAAGGTTTTTAGTTTTTCTCCACACTTTGAATCTCAATGAAGTAAAAAAAAATTGCTTGTATGCTAAAAAGAAAAACGAGAGAATTTAATTTATTTAAATTTACAAATTTAAAATTATTTTAATTTAAAAAAAAACGAACATACATATTAATTTACACGTTTGATTTCATTGTAATATTCTATCGATTTTTTTTTTTTGGATAATTAAATTCTTTTCGTTCTAATTGTTGTAAAAAAAACTTTGGAATGTTTAAGACAAAAATGACGGAAAATGTACCTGTTTATTCTATATCGTATTTTTTGGATACGATGTATCCGCCTGCCACCACCAGTTCTACAAACTTAGCCGCATTGCCCTCAAATAAACTGCAAGAGATTGTAAGTGTTTTGATTTATTTATTTTATTTGTTTATCACATTTTTTTAAATTCTTGATGTTAAACTCTGTATGTTTGTGTGTATGTGTGTGTATTTAAAAAATTATTTCGTAATAAGTCATGTAATCAGAATTAAGGGGAATGATTTATGGGCTCTAGCCATATTGCAATTCAGTAAAAACGGCTGTTTTCTTGTACACTCTAGAGATGTGGGGGCGTATTATTTTTGGGCTATTGTTTGTTACTCCATGAAAATAGAATCCTTCAACAAAATTTAAGCTTTCTGAAGCGTTCAGAAACTCTAATAGGGTTTAAATTATTTGCATTTTAAAAAAACTATTTTATAATTTGTCGAAACCCTATTATTTATAATCAAAATCGGTTCAGATTTTAGCATTTACTGGATACTGATCATCGTCTCCTCATGTTAGTTCACTGTTAGAGCTTCTTTACCCCTTAATCAATCACTTTTGTGAACAGTTTCAAATCTCAGCCAGCCATAGTCCTGTGAAAAAGGTGATAAGAATGATTGTGCTGTAGTTTTTGACTAAAAAATCAATCCCTTATCATGACAGAGGCGCATTGTCGTAATATCCCCAGAATTTTTCTCTGAACCCTTCCATAATTCGGAACATACTTTTTATTTCTTATTAATAAAACACCTAGCAATTGTTGTTTCTAGGCAACGATAGATGGCAGCGCCATTATGTTAGGACCTTCTACAGCAGATCAATCACCTGGTTAGTTGGAACCACAATTGATTAACGAAACCAAAATAAGGCAGCCAGGCGAAAAATGCTTTGTGGAAAAAAAAGCAATCCAGTGGCAAGATCGGACCTGATTTTCAAACTCTGCTGTAATTTAAGGAACAGTAAGCAAACCCTTGACATCTTATCGAACTTGACGTAGTTTTATAATCGATATATGATATAATTTATAAATGATATGTGTCAATCTTTGTGTCTGTAAGATACAAACAAGGAATGTTCGGGATGAATGTAGCAGCAGTAAAGTTAATTTCCGGTGAAGTAGAAAATGTTCTCTTTTAAAAACTTCATCTATTTGTCCCGTTTAAAAACGATTTCACATCGTTCAGACAATATAAAGTATGAAATGCTTATGTTACAGAGCTTCGTAAATATGTTTTCAATTTAATACCCTATTTAGGCTAAGAAGTAACAAATTTAAGACTTCAGACTTAATACTTTCCCATATTTGTTAAACAAATAAGTAAGCAAAGTTGTCAAGAAAAGAGTATTTCAATTGATATCTATAAATATTATGAGGAATATATGCTAAAAATTCCAAATAACAATTTCCAGTGACCAGATGTCCAAACATTTTGAAAATTGACACAAAAAATTCAAATAATTATCGTTATTAGACAAGCAACTAAAATAAACTCGTTTAACTTATTAATTATCACAGCGTGCAAATCATTTTTACTATAAATATTTAACTTAATAATTATTAAAACAAAAGTATTTCACTTATATATGCGAATTTTTATGGGTCTAAATAAAGAAAAGAAAAAAAAACAAAATAATTTCGCAGTTAAAATCAGCATTATTGAGGCAATATAAGCCAGATTGCTGTCGGCTGTTATGAAGAATTATGCTATGCATGCCTCTACGAATTTTTAAACCGAATGAGGTATTCACAAACTTATTCAAATGATCTCAAACTACTCACTACTACTATTCATTTTTTATTGTAATTGTGAACGTCAGGAACTGTCTTGTTTTCTCGTAAGTTTGCCTTAGCATAGTTGATGCAATGTTATTAGGAAAGTGCTAGTATAGCTAGTAGCCGGCTTGCTGGCTAGTATAGCTAGTAGCCGGCTTGTTGGCTAATATAACTAGTAGCCGGCTTGCTGGCTAGTATCGCTATCTTGCTGGCTAGTGTAGCTAGTAGCCGACTAGGGGGCTAGTATAGCTAGTAGCCGACTAGGTGCCTAGTACAGCTAGTAGCCGACTAGGTGGCTAGTATAGTTATCTTGGTGGCTAGTATAGCTAGCAGCCGGCATGCTGGCTATTAAAGCTAGTAGCCAGTTTGCTGGCTAGTATAGCTAGAATAGCTTGGTAGTATAGCTGCTTAGTATAGCTGGCTAGTATAGCTGCAGATCATTTTTTTTTGTTGTGTGTTGCAGATGTGATGTAATGTTATCATTGGTCCTTCACTCTCAATGTTTTCTATATGGATTTGAATAAAATCAAACTACAAGCTGCATTTAACTCTTGATTAGGAAATAAAGTACTTTTAAGTCACTTTTACTCGTAATTAGCTCAAAAGGTAAATGTTTTGTTAAGTATGAACAAAGATTTGTCTATTTACGCAATGCCTGATGTTTGGGTTTCAGGCTATATGGGATAGTTATCGTCTTGTAAAAGTTTTCATTGGTCTTCTGTATAAGGATGATTACAGATTTAATGTTGAGGGAAGCAGAAGACGATCTGAACGTTAGCTTGCTAAGAGAATTGGAAACCTTTTAGAAAAAGCTATTCTAGGTTGTGATGGGACTTTACACTATGCATATCGGTACTAATCCATTCTATGGTACTTCAAATGGTACCTATTTCGGGCTGTACGGCGAATATTGACGAATAAAATTTCGGACCAGTACGCACCTCACGAAAGATGTTAACGACTGTTTTGTTGAAGATTAATTAATTTTTTGTATAAGGCTGACTGCAGGCATAATGTTGAGGAAAATAGATTCATGCTGATTAAGGTTTCTACACAGATAAATCTTTTTACAATTCGCAAAAGAAACCCGTGTATATTATAATGAAGTTTTAGACCATTATTTTCAGAGTATCAGAGGCTCTCAAGGATTTTATGCGAAAGGTTTTTGGCGGTTCATTATTGGAATGCTGAACGCACAACTTCAGTCAATAAAAATTTTTGTATACTGTTTTTAGTGGTTGAGTTCATAACAACTACCATGTTTTTTAGATATCAAAGTGAAACCACCATAATCATGTAACAGATTAGGTTGTATACGAATTCTTTAGTAATCTAAAAAGAATTTTTCTAAAGAAAGAGAATAATAAGTATTATCAATATAAATGCATTTTTCGCAGTACGTTTAATGGTTAATAAATTTTATATTTACTTCATTCAAATTTGAAAAATTATTACACATGGCACAAATAGTGTGTCACACAACAAATAAAAGAAATATCTTTGTTGTTTTTTTAAATACACGTCAAATCAACAGATAAATTTTATGATTATTAACAATTAGTAGAAATGCTGAACTAGATATTTCAAGATTTCTAAAGTATTCTTTCATTTGCTTTAAATTATGAACGCAATGACCTTTAAAAATATTGGAATGCCTTAAAAAAGGAATATAAAAAGAAAACATCTTAGACTGAAATTAATAAAATAAATTTAAATATTTTCCTTTACTATGTATACATACATACATATATATGTTTTAAAAGTCATTGCCTATCTGTCTGCACGATTGAGAATATTGCGCAAATCTATTTTTAATGCCACCACCACGTTTGTCACACAATTCAAACAAATACAATAAATGAATACTTTTTAGTTAAAATAATAAAAAAATAAGTGTTAAAATATGTACTATTTTTATTTTCTATACAATGAAGTGTTGGCGTCGGTAGCGGTGGCGTTTTTCTAACAAACAACAACGTCACTTATTTTTTATTTTTTACGTTTTGTTTTCATGTAAAGACTTTTCTGATTTACTAAATTTAGCTGAATGAAAGACCATAAAAACGAATCTTGGCTGTTTCCTCTTTTCTTTTCTTTTTTTTTTTTTTTTTTGAAAAGGCCAATGTCACATACAATATAAGTATGTATGTATGTACATATGTAGGTATATTGTCACCACTATTTGTTTTTCTGTTGTTAAATATTTATTCGTACTGTATTTAAATCTTTAAATACCTACATACAAAATATTTTTTAAATATTTATTTTGTTTCTTTTTTAGGTTTTTAATAATTACTTAATGAAATTTTAATTGAAAACGAAAGTTTTATATGTTTTTCTGTTGCTAATGCAATTTAATTAGTTTAAGTAAATATTATGAGCATTTTGTTTACATTCTAAATAGTTCGGTTCCTTTCAATGCTAATCTAACATAATGCCTAAGGGTTAATTGGTTCATTTGTATTATAAGCCCTAAAGTATGCTTTGTTTTGTTTTAATAAACTACTACATAAAGGGCGGTATTGCCAGTCTTAAAGTACAAAAATAAAACAGTTTTATAATTTAAATTTGAAAGAGTAAAAACAAAAAATAATTATAACAAGGCCAGCAGGAGTATACTGAACACGTGTAATGGCATATGGACATTACGTCTAACTGGCTGGAAACATAAGAAACTAAATTTCCCACTGCTTAAGCTAAATTAAGTAGATTTGCTGCTCGTGGACAAGGTAAACTACTGACGTTTTCTTTTGGACTCTAAATGTATGTGGACTCTGAATAACAAATTTCAAGCTTTCAGTGTTATTACACCTTAGTTTTTAATTCATATGATGAGGTGATTCTGTCCATGCTTTGACAGGAGTCTGCTGTGTACAGGCTAGCTTTTAAGGAGAAAGTAAGAAGCAAGTTCTAGCGTCTTATACTCTTCTTGTTGAGGTTGAAAACAGTTCTGTTGATTTTAGATTAGGGAGGTAATTACTAGAGTCAAAGGGATTGTTTAAATATTTTAAACTTAAAAGTAAATCACTGTGAATAGCTGCGCCATGAAAATAACCCAAAAGGAAAGTGTTTGCCGTGGATCCACTTAAAGAAAACTGCCCAGGCTAGAAAAAGAAAGAGTAAGACAGTTGACGATTCGAATAAATGCCATATTAATCTGATTAAATCATTATATACTTACATACGTACTTAATTAGTTGGCCTTTACAACCTATTTGTCGAATGTTAGCCTACCGTATAAATTTTCTTTCAGGCTCAATTGGTCTTCCTCTACGTCGACATCTGATGATACTCGCATCAAATACCTGTCCCGCCGGAATGAATGATATTGGGCATAGTTTTTTCTAACCGCATTCTGCACATCAGCTGATGCATTTACTCTTAGGTAAGCATATGATTGGTTTTCCGCAGCAGGTCCATTTTTCGTTGCCTAGAAACAGCGCCCTCTGTAAGTACACTGAGTCCTCATGCATCCCAATGGTGGTCAAAACTGCTAGATATAATTTGTTAAATTTAGCAATTTGAAAACCACGATGAATTTGAATTACGATAGAATAGAACCTCTATGTAGCTATTATTTCCTCCACGAGTGTAAATTTTTAAACCAAAGAAATATTATTTCCTTTATGAGGTTATAATACCTCTAATCGTTTAAATGCTCCCATAAAAGTGTGTATGCCAGTCAACGTTAATATCTGTCACGATGTTAAACACACACAGTAAATTTTTAATTATAATGTCAACTAAATGCTTAATTTGTTATACAATATGTATATTTTTTAAACATTTTATTTGTTTAAAATATTAAATTTAAGACAATACTCGTAACTACAATGAATTTCGAACAGGGGAAAACAAAACAGTAAAAAATTATAAGAACATGAGGAGTTCGTTGTTCTGCTCTTTAGCATTACAATGGAAATTAAAAATAACAGAAAGTATATGGTTTCTAGTTTGTTTTCTAGTAATATTAATAAAAAATAAATAACAACTATAGTAAAAATAACAACAACAACAATAATACTAATAAAATATGAAATAAAAGTACTCAAATTCATGACAGTTTTGCTGTATTTTAATCTCCATAAATTACTCAACTCCATTCTGGGCTATACTACTCTGAATTTTTGCTATTTCTTTATATCGTTAGCTAAATTGTTGAATGTTTTAGAAGTTGCTGCACATGCCACGTGGTTTGAAATGGATTCAGATTTTTTATATGCAAATACATACGACATTTAAAGTAATTATAGTCTGAAGTAATGAAAATATTGAGTTTACACTCGAAGTATATTAGGCTGTTTTGCATTTTAGTTGACGTTATGAATGCTTATGCTGTTGTTGTTGTTTTGTTTTCTTTCTTGTGTATTTAGAGTACTACTAACTATTGTAGAAGGAGAGTATTTTATTATTATTATTATTATTGTTGTTCTATATATTATTCATTGTTGGAATATTTCGAGACATCATAAAATGAAATTATTTCATTCCGTTTATTTTTTTCCACTATTTTATTTATGTCTTCTAAACAGTCAGTGTCTGGCTCTCCATCTGAAACGGAGAGTAAGAGTGAGAGTGAGAAGAAAAATAGGGAAGAAAGCACGAGATGGCAAAATTTAATGATTAAAATGATTTGAATGTGTAAAAAGAAAACAAAAATAAATAATAAATATTAAATGTTTTTTAAAGCAAAAAAAAAAAATATAAAAATTATTTTAGTTTGTATTAATTATTAAAAACGTATTTAACAAAAAACAAAACAAAAAAATCTTATTATCACAGTGCTTGTGTGCATAAAAGATGACTTTGAACATTTTAAAAATATTCCAAAAGAAATTCGGTTTTTTGTATTAAAATTTTCAAACGAAACGCGGCATTTATTATAAATATTGAAACAGAAAATATTTAATGTCCATGTAAAAGTGTTTTTTCTTGTTTGTTGTTAAATTGTGTTAGAAAATCGTTGTTAAAAAATGCGCAAAACACCAAAATTAGGCCAAGTTGGCCGTGCCTATTCCGAAATGTCACCTTTAAATCCCACATCAACTGATACGCGTGCGGCTAACGCCTCTGCTACTACTGTAGGCACGACAACAACACAGGGGCACCGTGGCTCCTTATCAAGCTATGGTAGCCTGTTTCCATTTGGTTTTCTACGCAATTCATTTTCAAAAGCCGGCAGTTCATCACAGGTAGTGTTAAAAAATAAACGATTATTAGGCGACTGTTTTATGCTGTAAATTTATATCTAGTAGAGAATTATATGGCTCTGTAAAGGTTTTTTTTAAGGCTTAGGACATGAAAAATATTTTTAGAATTACTTTCATAAAACAGTTCACAATTAAGGAGGGACGAGGAGTTTGGGAGTATTTTGCTAATTAATCACAGAATGTTATTTTCTGATCTAACGTCTTAGGCAACTGACTAGAAGTATTCCCAAAGGAAGTTTACGTTTTGTGGTAAAAAGAATACTAGTTTTATATAAAGGCTTTATTAAGCACATTTAGATCAAACATATATCGTTTTTTTATTGATGAGTGAGTGAAACGAGTGATACCTGATTCGAAATTTAAGGTGGATGCATAGAGAATTGTCAAATAAGGTTTTGAATATTCAAGAGGGATACTATCGATGTATGCGACCGCCGTTATACTGATGGTTCACAATTTCTGAAATCTGTAAGGGAATTATGAGTTTGGAGAAGCTCAAAACACGTAGCAAAACCTGCCTTCATCTCCCTGGCAAGATAAACTAATAATACCTCTCTGACATGTGTAGAGCTAGCCCTCTAATAATATGATTTTAATTTATTCATTATTAAGATAATTTGTTAGTGTTTATTTCCTTTTTATTGCTTCATTATCGTCATTATCAGTGTAACAAATTCACTGATAAGGTTTATGTAAAATATATTATTTATAATATTTACATACACACACTTCTAAAAACAGTTGGTAAATTTCGGGGCATATATTCCATTATCTCTAAAGTGCAGGTGAACTACTGCTACCTGTTCTCACAGAGGAGTGGTTTTCAATCGTATGATATATTGTAATGGGGGTACAAGTTGCTGACACTATTACATAAAATTATTACTATTTTCTATATGTATAAGATAAAAGAAATTCTAATTAATAATACAGATGTTTAAATTACTTTAAAATAAAAAATATACACTTTTGAAGCCATGTTATTTAACTTTTTGATTAATTTGTAAAACCCATTCCAGTAAGTTTATAATTAGAAAGATACACTCAGCGCCCTAAGTGAGTCAACACTTTTGTTCTTAAGTATAAAACAGTTTTGTTCTTAAGTATAAAAAAAGTTCCTTTATCATGAATTGTTGTTTTTGTTTTAACATTTTATAAGTAATAAATAAAAGTTTTTATTTTTGGATATTTATTCGACTATTCTCATTTACTTTTCTCGCTATCCTAAGAAAATAATTATTTCAGTGGTGTTTACTCACTTTTGACGCTCAGTGTAGTTCTTTCTTTCGTTTTAAAGTGGAATGACTCACTAATTCGATTCGATTCTTTGGTGATTGCTAACAGGGAACAGTCCTGTTACTTCCATAGCTATCTGTTTGAATGGTGCTTCCTGGTTGTAATACTAAAGCTGACTTCGGAGACTTACTGCAATACATTGTAGGCAGTTCGCCATCTAATCTCGGCATTGCTAACAGGGAAAAGGTCTGCTATGTCTACGGCTATCTACTCGAGTGATGCTTCCAAGTCGTAATGCAGAAGCTGACTTTTTACTGCAATACATTGTAGGCACTTCGCCATCTGAATAGCTACTGCTTGTTGGCATCTAATCCGATAAAACCTTTGTTTCTGTTTTTCCGCGTCTTAGTTACTTTAAAGTGGCATCCACTAGAACCACTATGGAATTTTTTTAAAACAACTAAGACAGTACTATAATTGTGTTTGTTGACAAGAATTTGTAAGCCCTTATTATTTAATTGGGTATGTAATGCTTCCAAAATAATGTGTGAAATTTGGGACTTTATAAAGATATAAAGATTGTTGTAGTTGTCAAGGTAACCCAATTATATCTCTAAAGAATTTTCTTTAAAAGATTTAGAAGTTGGTTTCCAAAATCTGTTTTTCTTTTGAGTAAAGGCCACCACTCTGGTCCCACGAATGTATTGCATTGTTAAGTGCTAAATATTTTAACATCACTGCAAGTAATGCAGAAGTTTTTCCTCATCCTAAAAATATGCAATTCATTTTAATTTCATTTTAAATTTGATATCAGATAACCAACGAAATAAATCTTTGTAAATATGATTTAATTCTTCTATTTTGTTTATTGTTTTTTACTTTTTAATTATTTTTTTAACATTATAATTGACAAATGCTATAAATAAATAAAAAAAATCTTTATGATTTTATTTAAGTACCTAATTTATTCTCGTTTTTTATGGATGAATTTTTTCGAGATGGGAAATGAGATGGTTTACGACGAGCAAACTGTAGATGTGTTAAGGATAGAGAAGGGTGGGTAGTAGTGAAACTACATACATACATATATTTCTTGTCAAATCACCGTCATCGTCATGTTATTTTATTTCTTTTAATTTTCATTGACTTCAATGAATGATGTACAAATAAACAATTTAAGTTGAATTTAATTGATGGTTAAAATGAGAACAATAAACTAAAAAATTGTTAAAGATCTTTTCAGTTTGAAATATATGCGCGCTTGAGGAAAGTTGTGCCTCTTTGTGGGTGAAATATAAAAATAAAATTAAATATAAATATTGGGAAAATTATAAAGAAAAAATGAAATAAAAGCTTGGAAGAAATGTGTTAAAAGTGTGCCTTTAATTTATTTAAAACGGAAGTGATTTTTTTTTTCATTGTACTTAAAAAGATTCTTGCCATAATTCCAATACATTTTCTACTGTTTTTGATTTTATCTACAAATAAAATCAATTGTTGATTTTGCTTATCTCAAGATTTTTTCTTTACCGAAAATTAATTAAGAATTTTTCAATGTTTTTTTAATTTTTCTTTTCTAAATTTATGCTGGAAAAATGGCTTTAAATTGCTTTGCCCATAAAATTTTAATTTCAGTTAATCTTGTGAACATTGCAAGTCGATAACATACCAAAAACAATTACGGTTTGTTCAAAATATAAAGCACAAGTTGTGTCCTTTTCTAAGCTTTACAAATATTCAACAATCTTATCTGCTTTACAACAAAAAAAAATTTTAATGTGCCTGTTGTTTTTACCAAATTTGTCTAAACAGTTTTACTTAAAATAAGTGTACCATACTCTTTGTGCCTTCATAATGGAGATTTCTCATGGCAAAGCCTTTAAGAAAATTTTAAAGGCTCGTTTGAAACCACCTGCGTCACCAGAACTTGAGGTATGTTGAAATAATAAAAAAATGCTGAAGAAATATTTTAAATATTTTTCTAGTTTTATTATATTGCGAGAAAATTGATTTTGACTGACAAAGTTATTGAATTGTTATCATAAAACGTTTAAAATTTTAATAACAATTTAATATTATTCGGTGAAGCTATATTTTTCATAAATAATAGCACTGAGTCTACTCAAGAAAAATGGGAATCGAACCTATAGTTCAATAAGGTGTCTTATTGAAAACTCCAAACTTTTCATTTTAGCTTCGATTCCATTTTTCTGTTTTCGAGTAAATTTAGGAGCGTAGACTCCAATCGGAGTTTAATCATTGTAAGGAACTCGTTTACATATATCCTCATCTCGCCTAAGTGCAATGCTTGTGCACCTACTGCGATATCCTCGGTAAAACATGCATTTTCCTAAGAATGGTTACATAACAAAACACAGAGAATCTTCTGCTGTATAATATGTATATGACTCATTGGTATTGTTCAAAAGTTTTGGTTAGAGAAATAGTTCGAATATTTAGATAGAAGGTGCCTACGAATTAAATTTTTTTATTTTAGTTATCGTGCTAGCATTACCTTTACCTCTGGATTGCTTTTCTGACCATGTTATTGTAGTAACATACTGAATAGGATCAATTAATGGGTATGTTTTTACTCTTTCTTGGCGCCCGTCTTTATGCAGCTTGGGTTCTCCTCTTGTTCTAAACAGCTTTGATATCAGTTTGTATTTTTAGTTCATCCATTCGTTCTACCATACTCTCCCTCTGGCAGTTGCGGAATAAAAACGGATTGTACTCAGTAGTCTAGTAAGTGGTGTGTTGGCTTATTAGACGTGAGGTCACGATTCAAGCCCCAGGTCAGTCATCTCGGCCAAAACGAAGATTTCTGACAGAAAACTCTGGGAGTAAATATAATTGCCATGCATACTTTCTCAAAAACCTGTCGTTCAGAGTCGACTTTAAACTGTAGGTCCCGTCACTCATGTATAAAACACACACAACATAAGTGATGTGAGAAGCTAGGTCGTAATCCTGGCTGAAGGTTTGTACTGACCAATTATGTATGTATGTATGTGTACCTTTAGATATCATGATCTTTCCTTTAGTAAACTTAATATGCTACGTTGGCGTCTGTCTAAGCAGGATGTTGAGTGTGTTTACAACTTTATAGATGCATTTTAAACGTGTGGCTAATGCAGATGACAACGAATGCGAATTCTATATTATTCTGGGTATGATTCCCCAAGTGAAGGAGATATTTTCACTACGTTCTTAAAAAGATTTTAAATATTGCTTACCATTTTCATCTTTGTATATGTGTGCCATTACCATCCGGTTTTCGGTACCCTAGCAGCTCTGCTTAGCTGGATTAGTTAGAGTCTTAAGCCTTTTCTTTTGCTCTATTTGATTGCTGTTTGCAGATGTCTTCTTCGTATGTCTTCCTATTGCTTAGAAAGTCTCTCCTATCAATTAACTCCTTGGAGATCCTGTATTTGAAGTAAAATATGAAGGATAAGAATCCTGTATTCTGTTTATCGATTTATTTTAAAAGTTTTTTTTTTGCTTGTATACATACAAAAACGAAAAATTCTTTAATTAATACGATTTGTTTCGTTTATCTACACATGTTACAACATTTTATTGATTTATTCGAATTGATTTTTTTGTGGATATTTTTAATGCATTTGTATGCTTTGTTTCTATTCAACAAATTCTCTGCTGTTAGAAGACAAAAACGTAAATTGAAATAAAAACGATATTGATATACGATATACGAGAAAAACGAACGTCAAAATTAAATTCACATGATTCTTTTTAATTTTTTTTTCATTTAACTTTTTTTGTTATTGATTTTTTTGAGTAAATAGTAGAAATTGTTCGTATTGATATTAATTAAGAATAATTCTTTTTAATAAAAATAATTGTACAAGTATTTAATAGAGTAGCTGAGTTCCCTAGGCAGACTGTTTAATATTTTTAACACATCATAAACACAGAAAAAAGAGGAGAGTTTAGAAATAAGAATTAAAATTCGTAAGAACTAAAAAAGTTAAAATAAATACCAGCAGATGACAAGTGTGTGACGTCGTTAATGAAACTCTTTACAAAAGAGTAGAATAATTAATTACCATATATGTAGTACTAGTTATGATACTACACTATTGTATACAATAAGTTTTAAGTGTAGTTTTTAT
The DNA here is from genome assembly GCA_958299815.1 of Sarcophaga carnaria. Taxonomy (NCBI): domain Eukaryota; kingdom Metazoa; phylum Arthropoda; class Insecta; order Diptera; family Sarcophagidae; genus Sarcophaga; species Sarcophaga carnaria. The sequence continues at coordinate 19,491,213 of OY283153.1, read as the reverse complement.
AATTATAAATTTATTATTTTTTTTTGTAAATTTATTCACATAAGAAAACGTTTCATGAATATTTGCTATTTTATGCTGAAATATTTTTTTTTATTATATGTTAGTTATTAAGGTAGATTAAGTTTAATTCTCAATTCATCTTGGTATGTTTCGCGTGACTAATTTAGTTTAAAAAATTCGTTAAATTTTACTAACTAATGATACGGGTATAAACAGTTCGTTTTATAATTTTATCACTGTATAAAAAAGTGTTATAAGAAACTGCAGTTGGTTTATCTCCTTTTGATAGTTGAGATTATGAAATAAACTGTGAATATCCTTAAGAAAAATTTTGTTTGTAATCAACATTTACATAAAAGTCTTCTTATTTACTTATTTTCACTGAAACTCTCTCTTTTTTTTTGGTCATTCCCTTTGTCTTATAATGCAGATGAAAGAAATTTATGACCCATCTGTTTATAAGCCTTATATTTTTTGGTCATTTACAACAAGAAAAGAATTAAAGAAAAAACATAAATTCTTTTGAAAAACAAAAAGGCAAAATTCTTTCTGTGAACTTTTCTTCATCTCGCAAAACAAAAAAAAAAAAACGTAAATTAAAACCAACTCTCTCTTGTATATAACAAAACCATGAAGAATGATGATGATCAAACCAATAAACAAAATGAAAAAGAACAGCCCCAAACGCGGCCACAAACTCAAATCAATACACAATTGTTGTCACCATTATTATCACCAACACCGCCACCACCACCACCACTCTTATCATCAATTAATAATCCAAACAGTTTAACAAGCGAGAATATATCGCCTACAGGCATTACTACTATCAAAGCAGCAGCATCAAAATGTACTGCTTCTACCGTTACCTTTAGCAGAGAAATAAAATTTGAAAGTGGCCCTAGTTATGCGGCACCCACAATAAGTGCATTGGTGCGCGGCATACATGATACTCATACACACGATGTCTACACCTTACAATTGCCTTTAATCGAATCAGATGATGAGGAGGAGTATGAGGAAAATGGTAAAGTTAAAAAGGCCAAAGAACTTCAAGGCAACCAACACGCTTCAAATGACGAGGAAGCCAGTAACCTAATCAAACAGAAGAGTCATGAGCCAACACTTAAAACAAAATCACATTCTTATAGCAATACAGTACAAAATTCACCCAAAAAATTGGACACGTTACATCATCATCTTTTTCATCTTCATCCCTCGTTGCCACGTTTTGTGGTAGACTTGGCTACGGATCCAATTGCAGTTGCCGCCACTACTCCTGTTGCTGATAATAATAATGGTGATGGTGCGGCGCAAAAAGTGCTCGAAGCTCATGCACCGCCTAGTCCAGGCGGAGCACGTCGTTTGAGCCAATTTAATTTTAATTTGAGACGATTTTCTCATGCCACGGTATTGTTAAACATTACTCCTCTCTATTTTTCTACTTTTTCTATTACTCTTCCTAATTGCTGCTATATTGTTGCGTTTTATTAAATGTTTGGAATGGCCCTAAACTAAAATGCGCTTTAACACTCTTAACACTTATATTTGTTTTCCCAAATGCTTAAAATAAATCGCCATTTAAACCAGTCTTGTTGAACTTGAAAATTGGCTTAAAATTGTTTAAACATTTCGCAACATTTAACTCATAAATCTAACTAAGAAAACAATAAAAAAGTACTTTTGCAAAAGGTACTATTTTAACAAAATTAATTTGCTATTGTTTCTAGAGAGAATTTTGAAAAAATTCAGTTTCTTTATTCAGTGCGAGGTGAATAGTCACCCTCGGAATTACTGAAAAATTCCTCAAGAATATAAACCCAAGGTAAGACAGTTATATAGCATTTGTTCAGAGGACTTGTGGTACCATCCATTTCGTTGGAACCACTCGTATAGAGTCACACAATTCCTCAAAATTATCATTGAAATAAAGCATCACAACTTTTATAAGGTATAAGACGTGCAGACTCACCCCTCATGTAATTGGATATTTTCTTGATTTCACTCTTGATTTTGTGGATTGCTTTTCTTCTTCACAGAGACAACTTCTAATAAACTTGATCCTCTTGTTATAAGTATACAGAATAACACGTTTTGTTGCACTTTCGACCACAACGGTTTTGTATATCACTGTCTCCTTACGTAGTCATGACCATCTCTGATGAAATCGCAAAATATATGGGGATACTTAGGTTTACATTTAGTTTTTTTGGTCCCTTGAGAAGCATCTCAAGTGATCTTTCCATGGCGATAATATTGTAGGGCCTAAAATTTATATAGTGCTTTACAAGTTTAGATGACTTCGCATCATTCTTTCCATCTGAAATTTATATAAAAATTGGATAACGATCTAGTATTCATATTAATAAAATATTTATTATTACCTTTTAAGTATAACGTCTTCCAGACCATATTGTTGTAGCGACACACTGGATAGAAACAATTAATGGCTTTGTTTTTCTGAAACCATACTGGTTAGCCTTGTCTTCAATGGCTGCAAGTAGTCTGGTGTGTGTATAACTCCTTTCTTTTAAGAAGGAAACAAATACGAATGCACATATTTGAGTTATCCTCCTGTTTCAAAAAGTTTTGATAACAGTTTGTGTTTCTACTTCCTCAAATCTTTATATTATACTCTCTCACTGGGTGATGGTGAGAATGTTGGGGAATACAAACAGACCGTTCCCCAGTGCAACTTTTAGAACTAGTTAACTTAATATGCTGTGTCGGCGTCTAGTAGTCCAGCGACCAGGAATCTGTCAAGTGTGTATTTACGGGGCAGTTAACTTTTTAGATGCTTTTAAACCGCATTAGTGGGGCAAAGCTAAAGTCGACGTAGTCTACTAGGTAGTATGTTGGCTTATTAGATGTTAGGCTACAGTTCAAACAGCAGGCCAGACATCTTCAACAAAACGAAATATGAAAAAATAATTCTTCGGTGACTTCCTCTCAGCAGATTTTTGGCAAAACCTCAGAGTAATAAAATTGCCATGAACAATTTTTCAAAGATCTGTCGTACAGAACCGACTTTTAATTGTAGGTCCCGCTACTCATGAATAAAATTAAAAATTAAAATTAATTAAGTCAACATAATTGGTGTGAAAGGTTAGGTCGTAACCCTGTCTGAAGGGTTGTAATGACCAATTATGTATGTATGTATGTAGGTGAGCAAGATAACAACGAAAGTAGAAGACTGTTCATGTCATATTGGGCACGATGCACTTAGCTTGATTGGCTAATGATCATAATACTAATGGCGGGTGTTTCCAATTGCCTGAAACTTATTACGAGTAGCTTACTTTTGACCATATCAGCTAATAAATTTTTTATTGTCTTAATCAGGAAGGAAGTTAAGTTAGGTTGATGTGGCAAAACAGATTACCTTAGTTGGGGCTTTAAAGCTGTTATTGTTTCCTGCAAACTCTTGGAAGCATAGCATAGTTCCAGCACTTTTGGTATTTATACGAGGACAAACAAAATTGGTTTTTTATCGTTACAAGTAAGTTTGTCTTTAATTGAAATTTCAAAATTTTGCAAAAATTTGGATATTTATTCGGAAATAATAGGTTTTAGAAATGACAAAAAAATATTATCGTATCATTAAAATTTTTTCCAAATTTTATTACCCCACAAAGAATAAAAGTTTGGACGAGACTGGAGTGTGTTTTTTTTTCTTTTTAACCTTTGCTTTACTTCTTCTAACTTATTTTTATTTTCCTTGATGCTGAAACTTTACCTGCTATTGCGTTTGCTACTCTCCCTTCAATCATTTATTACGTTGTTGTTTTCATGCCTACATTATTACCACAACTGCAATAACATCACAGATATAAACTTTGGCCAAAAGTAATTCTTGTTAACAACTATTGTTTGTATTTTGTTTTCGTTCTGTTCATTCTCTCATGAACTCAGTTACGCTTTTATGTCTCTGCACAACGAATGCATACAATTTTTTTTTTCAAGAATAAAATGCCTTGATCATGATCATAGACAGACTATGATGGTTGTCTATTTTTGTTGTTCTTATTTTTATTTTTTATTGTTACTGTTGCTGTTGTTATTGTTGGATTTTCTTTTTATTTATACATTTTTTAAAAAAAGAGCCAATTGTGGTTATTAACCTTCTTATTCTGCCATATTTAAGTTGCAAGATTATTTTCTGTATTGCATTAAGCCAGAGCATTAAAAGAATTCATTCTTTTTGTTCAGCAAGTTTTCTACAAATAACTGTTTTGTAAATTTTATACTTTAAACGTTTAAATTTAAAATGTTAAAACTATTTTCGAAAAATGCTACATTGTACTTAAAAATGAAATTATTCTTTCAACAATATGTGACGATGATGTTCGTGTACACAACTAGGGACAGTTTGTCTGTCATGTTTGAAACTTCTATCTTTGCAAGTTAATGTGCAATATTCGATCCTTATGGTTGTAGCAATTCTCATTTTTTTATTTTCCTTTAAAAGTTGAACGATCTCTTACATTGTATTGACTAGTTTGGTGAACTCTGTTTTTCTCTCATTTTATATTTTATGTTTAATAAAATTTCAAACAGAGTATTTATACGAAATAAAAAGGGATGCAGCATTCATGTAACGTATCTAACATAGAGGGTTATTAGTAAGGAACAAAGTTACTCATCGCGTGGTGTAAGTTGATAACTTGAATTTAAAAACTGTAACCGTCACTGATATGTAAGGACCAACACCACAGTGTTATATGGTTCAAAAACAACTCTTATTGCTGAATTTTTTTTTGTCACAATTTTGATTTAAATTTTTAAGAATTTTTTTTTCTAATACAAAATTTTATAAGAACTAAATGCGAATTAAATGTTAAAAGCAATGACAGCTAGATACACTACTGACACCTCTTGTTTTTAATTTGTTTATGTTTTATTGTTAATTCTATTTCCATCTCTTAAACAAGGCTCCTAATATTCTATAAATATGTTTTAATTTAGAAAATTTTCCCTAACAAAACATAACAACGCTAATTGTCAATTGATGTTTAAATGGAATTAATATTTATATTGACTTTAGCTAAATATAAATTTATTTATAAAATATTGACACAATTTTTAATGATTTTTTATTTTCATTGTTTTTTAATTAAATTGTTTATAATTAATATAAATACAAATTTTATGATAATAATGGACAGAAATTAAAATATATTCGAGAGAAATAGAATGTGTTGTATGAACTTTATAACGTATTTAAAAAATTATTTAAAAATTTATGTTCGTTTATTTCTAGTCGTTCTCCATATCATATCCTTTTATAGGGGAAAGAGATTTTCTAGGTAAAAACATTCAGTTAATTTACTACAAAAAGGTAGTGTTAATGGACAGCGTGTTGGCTTATTAGACGTAAGACCATGTCAAACCCCAGGTCAGACGTCTCGATCCTGTCAGTACATTTCTGACAACAATTCTGAGAGTAAATAAAAATTGCCATGAAAAGTATCTCAAAAAGAATCTGTCTTTCGGAGTCGACTTCGAACTGTAGGTCCTTCTACTTATGGAAAAAAATTAACACATACAGCATAAGTGGCGTGAAAAGCTAGGTCGCAATCCTGACTGCAGGGTTATAATTGTAAGCACGAATATTTCCAATTGTAGAAATAAAGATAATTGAATAGAGCTTAAGACCACAGCAAAAAGTGGTTATTTAGAAGGCTTATTAGATTTACAAAAGCATTACAAGTGGACTTGACAAAACGGATACTGGTAAATAAATATTTTTCCACGTATTATTTAAGCACACCTCCTATGCGGAAATAAAAATTATCATTCAAGTTCTTTTAACTTCGACGTAATCGAAATTATTTAAAAATGAAAAAATTCGAAACAGTAAAAAAAAACATCATAAATTAATTTCTGTTGTTTAGTGTTACAAAATGATTGGCTTTTTAATTTTGAATGATTGATGAAATTAGTCATTTTATCGTATTCAATTGGTTTTGCAAATTACAAAAAATGGAATGATTTGAAAAAAAAGAAATTAATAACTCAGGTAAATGAACTTCAGCATCAAAAATGTGCACAGAGAATGCAATTTTTATTTGAAAACATATTCAATAAAAATTATTTATTAAAACATAAAACATATTTCAAATCATTTTTTAACGATTTTTGAAATCGTGAGGAAAAGCATTTGTTTATATGATATTAATTAATAAATTAATAGATTTTAAAAGTGATTATAAAAAAATCAAGTTAATTCAAGTTTTTTTTTAATAATTTGATATATTTGAAGTTGTTATAGTTCCCGCATTTAAAGTTATTACAATTTCCTTATATTGCAGTTTTGAAGTTTAAAATTACTTTCTAAATTGAAGTTCTAAAACAAAACTACACCATTTCTCGTTGTAGTTCAAATTGCTGAATATAGGTGCAGTATATCTATACGATACTTTTCTTTATAGTTTGAATTACTGTTGATTATATATTTCTTTATCAAATAAAGTCTACAATGCTTTTTCAATTAATATTTTGGTTCTGAACTCTCTAAAGAGTTACACAATCAAAAAACTTGAGAAAAAGTGGTGCTAAGTTAGACAAATTATAAGAGTTCAAGATATATTCACAGAGGGTAATGTTTTTAACCCTTTCATGCCCGAATTTTTTGGGCCAGAGCTAAAATTTTTTTAAGGACATGTGTTTGTTAGTCATGGCCTAAATATGAAGTGATATTAAATTCAGAGTCCTACGTATTCTGGTTTTACACGTTTTTAACCAAGCTTATTTGCAAAAACAAATCTTTTAAAAAAATTAAAAATTACGGAATTTATGAACAAAAATGTACCATGTCGCCTATAGGAAACATCGGGCATGAAAGGGTTAAGGAGTATGTTATCCTCTCTAATAGTCAGGCTACTTTTGGACTAATTATTTGGTAGGGAAACGAAGTATTTTAGTTTTCAAAAATTGCCTTGATGGAAGTTGTTTGCCTTCCGCTCTATATGAATCTGTGCTATAGTTTACTAGTTTACTACTGGAAAAATTTATTTAAAGAAACTAAAAACAAATCAAAGCAAAAATTAAAAAACGGGTGCCCTGCTAGACTAGTTGGTAATGTACTAGTCTATTAGTGTGAGGGTTATGAAGTCGGCTCCCACCAGAGAATTTCGCATTTTACATTATACATAGAATAATGATGTATAAAATACTAGAAAGCACCACCCCTTGACACACTCTTGCAGTCCCTATTGAAAAAATAGAAAGAAAATGATACATTCGATTTACCACAATTTATTTTAGCTAATCGGCGAGAGTGATAATTTAAAAATTCCAAAATATATTTTAAATTTTATTTTTAATATTTTTAGTTTAAAAGATTTAACATTATCTAGTTCTTTTATAACCTCTTAAACGGGGATTTCGTCAAATCCCTTTTTATCGGAACTAGTTCAGTTTTAAAATTTGCGGAAGTTATTGAGGTTTTTTTTTACCTTTCTCTTGTTTTGTTTTCAAAATAATAGGTTTGGAACGAATTGAATTTGTAACTAACAAATTAAACTTCCTGAATCTTTTTTTTTCTTCCAAAGAATTTCACAAACAATAAATTGAAGTAGAATATCATTAATATTAATCGTATTGTGTCATATATTTAATGGAACTAAATTCAAATTTAATTTAAAATTTTTAATGACAACTTTTTTGTTTTTCAACCTTTAGTGTTCAACAAATTGTTGAAGCGGAGATTTTTTCTTTTATTGAAGATATAAAGAAAAATTAATTAAATTAATATGTATTTATTGCAAAAACAAATAGTTAAAACCAATAATTCGTTCACAACATAAATAGTATTTTAGAAAATAGAGAAAACGTTCAATTAAATTTTATAAATAAAATGGAAAAAATCGAAGCACTTGAAGGTAATATTCATTTATGAGCAAAAAATGTTTAATCAAGTGTATAGAAAAAGACAAAAGCCCGTAATGCTCCTCTATTATATGGGGAAAATTGAATGATCAAACCTCAAAATAATATTGAAGAGCGACTGCAATAAAATTGCAGTTTTCATTAATAGTGTTGCCAGACTTTTTTTAATCTTTTTTTGTGGATGACATAACAAAATATTTTTTCTGAAGTTTAAAATAGAAAAGTGATGCATTCAGCAAAATGTGCAGTTCCAAACTCGAATTTCAGTGTATGTCGCCATAAATGTATTTGGCCTGGCGGTGGTTTGAAGGAACAACATTTTTTCATGGATGGTATTGGCCTAACTGTTGTTAGTTTAGATCTTAATTAAAAATTTGATCAGCAAACTCATAATAGAAGATTCGTTGCAAGTTCCACTAAAATACGCCATTATAAAAGCCATCTGGCAACTCTTTCTACATAACCATACCACAGTATTAGTCCAACTCCAAGAGATTCTTCGTTATGGTTGATCTCTGAAATTCATGTAATAACTATGGATTCTTTTAGTTTTGGTTCTCATTCTACAAAGTGGTTATAAACAAACGCTTAAACGCTCAAAGGCATAAGTTGGACACAAATATGTACTCAATGGAGAAAAAAACCACACAAGAGTTTATTTTTAGAGACCCATTGGTGGTCAGTCAGTGATTGCCAGCCTGCAAGTCGTTGTGCGTTCATACGTATTATGTTATGATGCAGCAGCAGGAGATTGGCTCACTGACATACAGAATACGATACGATATGCTTTAAGACATTAAAATAACATTAAAAGCAAAAAACCGCATTTGGTCTTTGAATGAACGAAGATTTTGTTTTCTTACAAAACGTTCATTAGTTTTAAGAGTTTCTTACAAGTCGCTGGTTCGTACGCCTATCGACGGAGAAAACGCTGATCGTGTTACAAAATAAGAACAGAATCATGTGAAAAAGAATAAAAAAAACAAAAAAAAACATTTCGAATAAAATTACGCGCCTTGTAAAAGTGTGTTTGATTAACAAAAAAAAACAAAGAAAAAAAAATAAACGAAATTAATAATAAAACAAATCAATTTTAATAAATGTTTGTTGTTGACTTGAATTAACGTGAGATTATGGGGTTTTTCATTATGAAAAGCAACATTTTATTTGAATTTTTAAAGTTATTATTGGAGGCATATAAAACGCGTTTTTCTAGAGTGTGTTTTGATTTGAGTTTCAGTTTGTTTTCAATTGAAATGTTGTTATTTTGTTGTTTCTCTTTCATGTGCAGTGAATTTAATTTGTTTACATAAACATATTATTTAGTTTGGCCTATTATGCAGCGTAATTAATAATTTAAAATTGTTTATAATGTTAACGAACATATGCCACAATATATGTAGCAAACAATAGCTGATCAAGTTTTATTATACAAGGTGGAGCAAAAGTAAAGTCATATATCGACGCCTCCGTTCTATAACATTCTAAGTCGAAAAAGTGTGTTTTGGCTTATGAGCTCTCAAAGTTTTCACGCGACATACGACTATATGTGTATTCTAAGAAAATTTTTCTCTATAACTTCGGAACGGATCGGCGCATCTTAACCAAATTTTGACAGTATTTAAGTTAGAGAACGTAGAATTTAAAAATTTAATTTAATTTGCAAGAACGTTCTAAGTACACTTAGAACGTTATAGAATGGAGGCGTCGATATGAAAGCGAAGTTTGTTTTCCAGCGTAAAAATTGAAATAAAGTTTCGGCTTGTTTTACTGTTTAAACTATTGCTTGCAATATATTTTGATTCTGAATTGAAGATATCTTTTTCATTTTTATACCATGTTATGCTAATTATGGGATTTTTTAAAAGCCTAAAGAAAGGAGTATGAAGTCTGTATTAAGCGATTTAACTGATTAGTTCTAATCTTTCAAAACAGAAGCATAATCTGCCTATCACTTTTTCCAATTTGCATGAACTTAATTAAAAGAAATAAAAATTCCATTGGAAATGGTGTATTTTTTGCAAGTTAAAAATATTCTAATTAATTTACTGCAGCCAACTGTTAAAAACGAAACGAAAGTTGGACAATCATTATCTTTTGATACATATAATTAATAAATAAGTGCATAAAATCGGAAATAAGCAATATTTCCTTCTAACGATAACACCAATCAGTGGCAATTAATATGTTGCACACATTATTTAATAAATAAAGTTATTATCTTTAATCATTTGTTATTATTCTTTCCAAATTTAATTATTTTTAATAAAATATATTTTATTTTATTGCAAAAACAATATGGCTGAAATTTATTTTTTGTTTTACTAATCTATTCTAAAAAGAATTACAACCAGACTGTGATTTTTGGACAATGTTTACAAAAAAAAGATTATAATAGGGATTGCATTTGTCATTTCATTCATAAAAATATTCATACCGATTTCTCATTTACTTTTTTATTACTTAACTTTCACTTGGTTCATTAACGTTTTTCTTTTGTGACCTTCATTAAAAAGTTATATTTAGAAATTTTATTTCTGCTCCACATAAAAAGTTCAATAAAATAACTTTTTTTTTTATTAATTAGTAATAATGGTATACAGCATTACTTTGCTTGCAATAATCTTAAAAATCTTTGAAGGCTTTTGTTTTTAAAATTCTCGGGGCATAGAACATTTATCGGATTAATGTGGATAAGTTAGGCAAGTAGTGATTAATAACAATGATACTTTCTTACTTTCTTTAAATAAACTTTTTTTTTATAAATTTGTAATCCGTATGAGATGAAACTAACCTCAATCATTCACCAAATTTTTGTTGTTTCTACGAATCCATTGACTAATTGAATCTCAATGGATGTGACCTGACCTAAAGGAATTACGGATGTGTTTTTGGATGAAAAAGTACGTCAGGGAATACGTATATTCTACAATGCCCATTTAAACTAAAATTATTTATTAACCCATTAATGCCCGAATTTTTTTCTAACGGTTACCATTTTGTTTTTTACACTCAATTTCCTCTCAGAGCATAAAAACTAAGGCAACTTAAGTTGCCACTGGGCACTAATGGGTTAATACTGTGAATTATTATGTTTTTATGCATATTTTAACATAATCAATTTAAACTGAGATCAATTAATATTTCTGAAAAGTTGCAAATGACATAGAGTCCATGATATCATAGATATCATATCATATCATCAGTTTGAAAAATTATCACAATAATAATATTAATTAATCATGTTCATTCAACAGTGTTATTGATTGTAAAACGAAACATTGCCAAGCGTCTCTACGATATCAATGTCTCTCGGTTAGCATATGGTTTGTAAATTCGGTGTATACCAGGGATGGTAGTTTGTTACGTTATAGTGAGCATATAGTCCGAGTTGTTTGTAATTGTATTGTAATTCAATCAAATAAATGAATCAATGGGTTATTAGGGTTTCATCCAATCTTAAAAAATACATAAATAAGAAATGTAGCCAAGTATTTGTTTGCATGTACGAGCAAAATTAATCACTACCACTTTAGATATATTCCCACCATGAGCTTTAAAACACTATTAGTCATGGGGGTTGTGTGCTACAATGCCACTGTTAAGTTTGTATTCGATTCCGTTTGACACCTCTAAAAATGTTCCTCTATTCTCTGGTCTCAATTAGTGACTCGAGCTGGTTGTATTGCCTCGTCCTATGATGACTCTGCCACACCATGTCCGTGGTTTGTAGTACTTCGTCGAGAGCTTTTCTTGGGTCTCCACGGCGGCGACAATTTTGGGAGTTGGTCTATAGCGCGGTTTTTACAATTTCATTGTTGGATCTCAATGTATGTCCTATCCATACAAACTTACTTCTCCGTCTCTGTCATACTGTATTAGTAGTTGGCTTGCAGTAGAAAACAGTTTTCAATTACTTGCATTTATAACATTTGGCCAGAGAGGCCTAGGATTCTTCGCCGTAGACTTCGGCTGTTAAACATTTCTAATCTGTGTATTTTGTTTTTAGATACACTTCAAATTTTGTAGAGATATAGACGAGTAAATAAGTCAGTATATAAGTAAATAATCATACCGCCTTCAACAAGTACAGGTGACGGTCTTTAATAATGTCGTCTGCTTACATATATGTATGTATAAATGTATATACAATCTGTTGATAAACTTGACAAGACGTCTTAAATTGGACAACTTCTTGTTTGTAAATAACATTTAAAAATTTCTTTTTTAAGATTAAATAGAGAGCTTTTAAGGTTGTTTGCCTTTCCATTGTTAGCGAAAGGTGCTGCTTTCCCCAGAAAACACTTAAAATGTCAAAAGTTGTTATTGGAAACTCCAATGCCGCCGTCTTATAATGCCATTTTTAACATTGACACAAACAAGCAGTATAAATGTCATTTCCCAAATACCAAGGCCATAAGAAATTCGATATCCTGTAAGTGATGACAATAGACGACCTGAGTCAACTTGTCGAATCAGGGCAAGGTTTGTAGAGTTTAAAGCGTTTATTTGATTTGAAAACATGCCAGTATTAAACTAGCATGTATTAAACTAGTTTCAATTAACGTGCTCCTGCTCTATATGATGGAATAGGGATTAGTGATCGAAGTGATAATTTTTAAATATGCGTCAGTCATATGATTTTATGTCGTACCATTTCATGAATGTAGTATTATTGTAATATGAAATAAAGTTTACATAAAAAAATTAATTTTAATTTTTCCATCGCCGAACTATTTTTGTTAATTATTTTACTTCATTTTTTCTAATTGCTTTTTTCATTATTTTAAATTAAATACAAAACAAAAACCACTTAATTTTTTTAATACTGAATTTAGCTTCTTGAATTGTTAGAAATATTATTTAAATTTAAATTTCTTTAATAAGATATTCTCTTAATTCACTTTATTCTACACACCATGAATGATTTACATTATAAATGTTACTCATACGTTTAGAGGGTTGTTTGAGAAACAAGTTCTAACTCAACGCTCAACACTGAACTTTGAATACGTAAATTTGATGTGTACCGTGTGCTGCTTGTCTTATTATTATTCTTTAGCTATTTTATCAATTAAAAGAAAACAACAACAATAACGCCTATAACATTAAAATGAAATATCGGTATTAAAGTCTAAGAGTAACACTAGACTGACTGCCCTAGTGTTTCGGTTGTCTAGATGACTACTTCACTAGTTAGCTGTCTTCCGTAAAATTAAATCAAATAAAACTGTTAACAAAAAATAACACAAAAACAAACAAACAAAAAAAGCAAGAAGAAACAATTCAAATCAAAACACTTTAACGATAATGATATTCAAAACGTATTTTAACTTAAAAGTGATCACAACGTTATAACATATTTAGACAAATAGGTCTGCTGCCTGTCGTGTGGTGTGCGAAATATAAAAAAGAATTTTTTTTTAATTTAAAAATTTTATCAAATGAAAAATTTTAAAAATTAAAATAAGAAAAAAATATCACAAACATTATTCTACTTCAGAGTATATGATGAATGACGTCTTTCAAAAATATTTAAACAAATTAATAATAAATTAAAATTTATATCATAATGTTTTTATTTTTTCTTAACGTAGAAACAAAATAAATAAATAAAGTTCTTAAAAATCGTTTATCGTGTAATCTATAGTCACCCATCATCGCCACCACCAACTCACTTGTTCACTCATTAACTGGCTGCCTCTTGACTCGAAGTGACAGTTAAAAAAACTGTCAACTTTGCGGGTTTTTGGCGAGTATCATTAGCAAGCCATTAATTAAAACGAAGGAATATCAAACAGTTTGATAAATTAAATTAAAAAAATAAAAAATAAATAAAAGAAAAACTACGAATTAAAATGAAAGTGTCAATTATTTGATTACTTAGTGGAATAAATTTAAATACTTAAAAAAGTATTAAAAAATATATTGAAAAAAAAAACTAGTATTATTTGTGTATAAATGTTGTGACACGGTCATTTTAAACGTTTAGTATGAAATTATCAAAGAGCTGGGATGAGTTGATTTTAAGTGCGTCGCGTTTAAGTCTAAATAATTTACGCACGCCCGGCAAAAAGAAAAGTAAAAATGTTAGTAATTAAATATTATCATTTTTTTCTTATTTTATTCTAATAATTAAATATTTGTTTATATAAAACTGAAATTTTTTTAAAACATATGCAAAAAAAAAACAAGTGCTTTGTAAATAAGAACATAATTGAAACGGTATAAAAAAAATTTAAAAATAATCGTATTAAAGTGTTTAATAAATATTTCTCTTAAAATATTTTTGTGTGAAAAGATAAAATTATTTATAAAGTAAAATACACTTGTGGACACACAATTAAGTCAACTATACAAAATTTTTCATTTTTATAAAAATTAAAAAATTTAAGAAAAGTGGAAACAAAAACAACTTATATTTATTAATTTCATATGCTTAATAATTAATTAACAACAAAAACTTATATAGTTTTTCATTGTAAAAAATCTTGTGGTACTTAGTTGATATCAGACATAAATTTAAGTGGACACATAATTAAGTCATTTGAAACAAAATATTGAAAATTCAATTTAATTACTTTATTTTTCACCCAAACTATTTGGAACCTTTAATATTTTGTGGGGAAACCTTTTTGGCGTATTATTTCAGTACATCTTTGTGGTTTTGAGTTGATTAAGTTGCGATCTGAACCCTATTGAAAATCTTTGGGGGATCGTAAAACGAGCAGTTGCAGCCAAAAAACCCAGCATCAAAAAGCACTTTGGCAGCTTTTCCAGGCAGAATGGGATAACATTAGTCCTGAGCAGTGTCGCAACTTAATCAACTCAATACCACAAAGATGTACTGAAATAATACGCCAAAAAGGTTTCCCCACAAAATATTAAAGGTTCCAAATAGCTTGGGTGAAAAATAAAGTAATTAAATTGAATTTTCAATATTTTGTTTCAAATGACTTAATTATGTGTCCACTTAAATTTTAAGTCTGATATCAAATCAACTAAGTACCACAAGATTTTTTACAATGAAAAACTATATAAGTTTTTGTTGTTAATTAATTATTAAGCATATGAAATTAATAAATATAAGTTGTTTTTGTTTCCACTTTTCTTAAATTTTTTAATTATTATAAAAATGAAAAATTTTGTATAGTTGACTTAATTGTGTGTCCACAAGTGTATAATGGAATCTCCCATTTGTAGATATGAAGTTAAAAATAAAAAAATTTATATTAATAAGCTAGTAACGTTTTAAATGGAACACAGATCTCCTTTGAGCTCAAAACACTTTGTTTAAATGCCGTCGTTTAATTTAAAACCTCATTTAAACGACCAAATAAGTTTTCATTATCAGTCAAAGTGGATTAACCATGTGGATTCAAAAAAAAGAGTGGTTGCCATCACTTTATTGGTCAACTAACTCATCCTAACCTAGTTTGGAGCATTTTTGCGCCCAAAAAACCTGCGTTTAACTGCTGTTTAATGACTGGTGTGTTATGCTGAATCTACATATGTTTCATCTATAGATTCGAAAAGGCACAGATAAAGGCCCCTTGAGATAGAACAGTGCCAAATACTTCTGTAAAGTTATCACATAATTGCTTTGTGGTTGATTGTAAGTAAATACGATACTCATCGTATGGAAACCTTTCAAATTATTGAAACCACTGAGCCATGTGGTATGCGTATGGATTTCATTTTTCGATCAAGCAACACCACAGCATGAATTTTTCGATTGTTTTGGCACAAAATATCTGAAATAGGTGTACAGAAAATTTGAATTCAGGAAGATGTTTGGGCAGAGCCCAATAACTGTTTCCATCTGATTTATAGTTAATGTTGATCTAAAGGTTATCTTCTTAACCAAGTTGATGCTTTCGCTTATGCAATTTTCCTCCAGGTTTTGATGTGAGTCATGTTGTTTGAAATGTGACAAAAACTTGCGCAATTTCTTGTCAATGCTAGGCATATCAGATTTTTCACCGCCGTTTTCTCGGCAATTTTTACGGAAGAATGGTTGCATATAATTTGTTGTATAGTTAGCATGTCTTCCTAGAGTCCATTTCATTTTTTCATTTCTCATAAATACGAATGAGATGAAATAGGTAGTCCGGTTTGTCCACCTGATACTGGCTTTGCGTAGGAAAGGTTTAGTTTTTCTTGATCTCATGAATTGAGATCAAGACCTCTAAATGTGTCTATTGTGATAGAACGGTTAGCTCACGAGCAAGTTATTCAAGTTAGACAGTGTCCAGGAAATCAGCACAGGCCTACAGATTCTCATTTTCCGTTACTTTTTCGCTGATTATACTATTACCCATGTTTTTTTTTGTTTTAATTTTCTAATTTTAAATCCTTTATAAAAGTGGCGGGTAGACGCTGATATAAGTGTATTTAACAAAATTTAATTTAATTTAACTAAACAAGAAATATAAATATCAGTTTATTTTTAAATAAAAGATATAAATGAGATAAGAGTTTTATATTTATAATCATTTATGATTTTATTATTCTGAAGCCATTTCACTATGCAGTGCTATAATTTGAAAAGCCCTTTTTTACGTTTATTTAAAAATAATTTAAATTTAAGATACAGAAGTCATACTCTCATCTTTTAACGCAAATATGAATTTGAGAAATTTTTTGCATAAAATTTCATGCTAAATTGTTAAAGCATTTGCATGATTTAATGACACATTTTATGTTTACTGCGATCATTGTAGAGTGTGAGAATTAACAGCAGTTATGCAGATGCTGCCGTCTATTCTATATATTTTCTAAGATAAAATCCAGTAACAAAAACAATTCAAGTATCTTTTTCATTTTGAGTAAGATAACAATTTTAATAAAAATATGTTCCATTATATATAATGTGTATATTATTTATTATATTTTATTTTGTTTGCTTGTTCTGAACGTGTCTTTTTTATAATTGCGGAGTTCTTTATTTTTTTTCTCTCTTTTATTAGAATTCCATTACTGAGCAAAAAACAAGAATTAAAAAATTTTCACGTGTTTACATACTCATCTCATTATGCATATTATCAAAATTAAGAAAAAAGTATTTTAAAAACAGAATCTTTTTAATAGACATGCTATGAATCATCTCTATGAGGATAAGCAAAATTAAATGAGATGTACTGAAATATGTTTTAAAAGATTAAATCAAGCGAAAAAGGAAAACAAATTTCAATTTAAGTTTGATAGTATAGATGCATAATTAAAATTTTCCTAGAATCGATTGTTAAATTGTTAATATCCTATTTTATGTTAAATATACTGCAATGTTAAACCCATAACTCTTTGGAAACATATGAACATTTGCTGGTAGGGCACTAAGTACGAAGCACTAATAGTTTTTTTACTTCATGTAATACTTTTGAATATTAATAATTCCGTATATGTAGACCTGGAAATCTGCTGAACGACTACTTGACTGCGTCATCGTTAACGAGCAGCTTAAAAATGATATACTAACGGATAACAGAAGATTTCGAAAATGGCAACGCTTTGCGGTGCCAGTTTGTATTGTATTATACATGACAAGATTACCCATGAGCTAGAAGCAATAAGCATTGCTTTGTAAACGATTCGTAAAATTGTATCAATTGTGTAGGAAATTGATTTCGTGATGTTTCAGATAATCTTTCCGATTGTGAGTATAAAATAATAATAACTACCGTTATTTGTTCAGTATATGAAAAGGTGACTGCATTTGCAGGAATTTCAATGAATCGCAACGGGATGACATCTGTCTGAGAGAGGTCGACGGCATAATCGCGATTGTCTTGTTTTAACTTTAATTAAATTTTTAAGTTGCCTCTAGCTGAGGTGATAGGCCTAGTATAATGAAACTTCATTGTTCTTCATGAAGATGAATTGGTTACATTGCCCAATCTTCCAATGAGAGAGATCTTCTAGGATTATTATTTAAGCCTCTAAACTTTTAAAGTTCGAAAACCCCATAAAACTTTATTTATCATCCATCTCCTGTATTCAAGCCTAGAATGTTGTAAGTTTATAGTCAAACACTAAAATCTCTATATGTAACACATAAACCACTTAAACGTACATATTAACATCCCTAAAAATATATTCTTTGACTGCCCACGTGTGTATTTATTATCATACTTTCTGTTCGGGGCTGTAATTATTTTAAAAATAGAATGTTGCTGGAAAAAAACTGTTTTTATCAAATGATTTTTAATCCTTTTTTGACCAGCGCTTTTTTGTTTTTATTAAAAATACATTTCAAGTTAAAAATAACAATATAGAGTCTCTAGTGACGCTTCAATTTATTTCAAAGAATGGCAAATACTTAACGCCAACCATGAAATCTTAATAACATTTAACGCCATTTTGACAGTTTCTTATCCTTTGAAATTATTTTTTTCTTCTAAATTTGAAATGTCACTGCATGTTTTCTTTAATTGTTATCAATCAGTGAAGCAGCGCCAACAAATGATAAGTTGACATGTTATGGATTGTTTATTTAATAATTTTGAAAAATTATTGATATTTGTCTTCATTGAAACACATGTGGAAGGAATGCCTTTTCGTTAGTGATCGGCACATGTTTAGGTGCCATAGCTGCTGTGTAATAAATTATTAATTGATTGCAAATTAAAAAATGGAAAATTACTTTAAAACACAATGGTTTCTTTTTCGTTTTTCGTCATTTGAAAGTACAAACTGTCATGTATCATTTACTATGTACAATTGATTGATTTAAATCCTGTCTAGATGGGAGAATTATTAAATGGAAATTAGTACAATGAGAAAGACACTATGGTTCTAATGTTATCTGTCTCCATTCTAAATTTTTCATCCTTTTCTGTTAAATTGGATTTCTATGGTATTTATATCACAATTTTCCAATTGATAGCAGAAATATAATATTAAGAACTAAGGCAGTTGACATCCTTTCCATCATGTCGAGAGGAGGCTATTTTTGATTTATTCTAAATTAAATCTTTATCTTTTAAATATAAATACAAGTGACCTGTATAAGGTGCAGATCTCTATAAGGGAACCTTCTCAAATTTATAAAACTAATAAGAACAAATAGAATTTTGAAGATTTAATTTTTAGTGTACTTCCATAAAATTTTTCGTTGACTTCTCAAAAAGACCGTTGACAGTAGAGACTCCCCTACTAGTATAATAGAAAATTAAATCGAGAAAAAGTATCACAAAAGTGTTTATGAAAAAATGTATTGCACAATTAAAGACACTTATACGGATAAGCTTAAGGTCAAAAAAGATAATGAAAGTCTCATTTGTTATATTTAGGCGCCCATTATAAATATAATATGGCTTCATTACGACTTAGGTCAACTTGTCTTTTATTAATAACTTTTTAAAAACATTGTTAGAGAAATGGGATTTCACGTAAATAAAAAGTTTTGTAAGTAGAATACCTAAATCGATTTAGGCTGTTATTACTTGGAACCACAGATATACGT
Source organism: Sarcophaga carnaria (assembly GCA_958299815.1). Classification (NCBI taxonomy): domain Eukaryota; kingdom Metazoa; phylum Arthropoda; class Insecta; order Diptera; family Sarcophagidae; genus Sarcophaga; species Sarcophaga carnaria. The sequence continues at coordinate 19,471,859 of OY283153.1, read as the reverse complement.
ATAATTAAGTTATAAATATTTTTTAATTTCACAGTTCTTTCCATTGTTAGAGCATTAATAAAATAAGCCTTTATTTTTCTATATAATTCATTAAATATATCTAAAGCCTGCAGGATTTACAATTTCTGACTTCATGATGTTGTAAAGTATTTGTTTAGAATTACAAGACACTTCATACACGATAAGATTATTGTTGTTAAATAACCAGAAAATAATTAAAAATGTTACAGAAGGCAAATAGTATGTATATAATATTAATTGGACGGGTATTGAGATATTTTTAATAATTATATATTATATTTTATTTATATAATATATAATTATATATTATATTTTAATAATTGAGGTATTTTTAATAATTGGATCCCAATGATAAGGGGCTTCACATATAGATATTCTATTTTGTTTTGCCATGACGTTAGGAAAATTTTAAAAATTCTTGGCATTACTTGCCATTAATTATGAGTCCTGTCAAAGTTTCCTTTTACGACAGAAACTAGATGTTTATCACACAATGATCAGAGATACATGTTCATAACTAGCTTAAATAAGAAGACACCAATGTAACCTAGAGATTATACATAAATTTGGCATCTTAGTTAAGTAGGTGAACCCTGAATGGCTTCATATAAAAAGAATAACGTCTCAGGTAAATGAAAGTTATTTTAAAACACTATTTTCCGCTGATTGAAACTTGGCTTAAATTAGTCTAAATTGACTCGAATTTGTCGTTATAGACGACATTTTTCGTCATGAACGCATGAATTCTTATGCAGTTGACAGATTAATATACTTAAAAAAAAAAAACAATTGAATGTGAAATTGTAAGCAAGTACAGTATAAATCCACTGGGTTTTATAGTTTAAATTCAATTTTCTTTTTGTATATGTTACGTTTAGCACGCAAAATATAGATGCGATGATTAAATGCTAAAAGTGTTCTGATACTTTACTCACGCATTACTAATTTGAATAAAAACAATTTTAAAATTTTTTCAAATTTCTTTTCATTATTAAATTAATTTGCTTTACTAATGTTTAGTTAATCAAAATTTAATTCTTTTTCTTTGTTACCATTTAAAAATTTTAAAAATCTCATACTTTAATGCCTGTAAATTTTAAATTCCTGGCTTTTAATACATAATTTTAGGTATTTAATCCTGTGTTTTTTTTAGTTAAATATATGAAATATATATGTATGTATGTATGTATATTTGTTAAAACCTCTAGTGTTTTAGTAGTAGTGTAGTTAGTGAAAATATTTATTGAAAAGCATGAAATTGTTATTTATTTTCATTTTTAACTACTTCAACCAACTAAACTCTCTCTCTCTCTTGTTAATATTGTTCTGATATTTATTTATTTTTGTTCTCTTAGAACCTCAATCGTTTTGGAGATTCTATGGGTTCGTTGGGTCATCGAGCACTTCTGCAATATGTGGATGCAAACGATTTATCGGGTCTTCGCTCTATCTTAGATAGTCGCCACTTGTCCGTCGATGATCGTGACGAGAATGGCGCCACAGTACTCATGGTTGTGGCAGCTCGTGGTCTTACACCATTTGTTCGTGAATTTTTGGCTCGTGGTGCTGATATCCAGGCCGAAGACAATGACAGTTGGACGGCCCTATTGTGTGCCTCGAAAGCAGGTCATTTCGATATTGTCCAACTGTTATTAGATCATGGCGCCGATATAGAACATCGTGATATGGTATGTAATCTTAATCTGCTTCTTCTTCTCTATTCCCCCTTATTGCCAAAATTATTTTGGAAATTTTTTTCCTCAGGGAGGCTGGACCGCTTTAATGTGGGCTGCGTATCGTGGTCACACCGAGTTGGTGCGTTTTCTTTTGGACAAGGGAGCCGATGTCAATGTGCATGGCAATTACCATTTAGGCCCATTGCTTTGGGCTGCCGGTCGGGGCTTTAAGGAGATTGTGGAAATGTTGGTTACTCGTGGTGCTAAAGTAAATGTAGGTGATAAATATGGTACAACAGCTTTGGTGTGGGCCTGTCGCAAAGGCAATGCAGAGATAGTGGATACTTTGTTGAAGGCTGGTGCTAATGTTGATACAGCAGGCATGTACTCGTGGACTCCTTTACTTGTCGCTGTTTCCGGTGGTCATACAGATTGTGTGCTATCGTTGCTGGAGAAAAAACCCAATGTTAACGCCCTAGACAAAGATGGCATGACCGCTTTGTCCATTGCCTCTAGAGAAGGTTATCAGGAAATAGCGGCTGCCTTGATAGGTGCCGGTGCCTATATTAATATACAAGATCGTGCAGGTGACACACCTTTAATACATGCTGTCAAAGGTGGCCATCGTAGTGTGGTGGAGGCCTTACTAAAGAAACATGCCGATGTGGATATTCAAGGCAAAGATCGTAAAACTGCCATTTATACGGCAGTGGAGAAGGGTCACAACCAAATAGTTAAAATTTTACTACAAACAAATCCTGATCTCGAAGCAGCTACCAAAGATGGAGACACGGCATTACTGAGAGCTGTGCGCAATCGTAATCTGGATATAGTACAAATGTTATTAGATCGTAAAGCTAAGGTCGGTGCTAGTGATAAAAAAGGTGATACTTGTCTTCATATAGCCATGCGTGCTAGATCGAAAGCTATTGTGGAGGCTTTGCTACGGAATCCGAAAAATAGTCAATTGTTGTATAGACCCAATAAAGCAGGAGAGACTCCCTACGTTATAGATACGTCACATCAAAAGACTATACTGGGTCAAGTATTTGGTTCGAGACGTTTAAATACCAATGAAGATTCAGAAGGAATGCTGGGCTATGAGTTGTATTCCTCTGCCTTGGCGGATGTGCTAAGTGATCCTACCTTAACCACTCCCATTACAGTGGGTTTATATGCCAAATGGGGCAGTGGCAAATCTTTCCTGCTTAACAAACTTAAAGAAGAAATGACAAATTTTGCTCGTCAATGGGCAGAACCTCCCCTTAAAACGGCTGGCCTATTATTTTTAGTATGTTTTCATTTAGCTTTAATTCTAGGCACTGTAGTAGGCTTAGCCACTTGGTCATCTCTGTGGGGAGCTGTGGCCGGTGTTAGTTTTCTGTTATTTGCTTACCTTCTCATAGCCGTTATACGCTATTCCAATTATCAAATGGACATGTACTGGGCATATTCAATAGATCATGGCATACAAAAACGTATCGGACGTTTAAGACTGATTTTACAAGTGGCCTTCTGTCATCCACCTGGTGCTCAGTCCGATACTCAAGCCAAACCGGTGAGATTCCATTTCGCCGAAGCGAGCAGTGCTTCACCAACAGGCGAAGGAGCAGTGGCCCACATGTTGGCATCTCTATTTGAAGCTATTGAAATTCATTATGGTTGGCTATCAACTCGACTATATAGAGCGTTTCGTCCTAAACCTTTGAAAGTTTCAGCTGGTTGGCGTTGGCGTCGCATGTGTTGTGTTCCTATAGTCGTTATATTTGAAGTTGGTCTATTGGCCTTAATAGCCGGTCTCTCTTTGGTGGTGGCCTATTTTGCCCATGGCACCAATGTGAAGCGTGACAATGTTTTGGTAACCATTTATGTTATATGTGCCGTGTTTATTTGTATAATCTGCACAAATCTTCATGTACTGGCCAAGGCAGTTGGATCGCTGTTTGTTTCACAAGGACGGCATCTGAAAAGAACAGTGCGTTCAAATGAAGGTGCTCCTCTGACTGCTTTGGGCGCTGAGGTGGCTTTAATGACGGATATGGTCAAGGTAGGTTATTATTTGTTTTGACATACAAAATATCTTTCTATTGGTTTGATTTTTTTTACAGTGTCTTGATGCTTTTACCAGTCAGCAGAGTCGATTAGTGGGTGTGGTCGATGCCTTAGACTCTTGTGATACCGAAAGAATTCTTTCTGTTCTAAATGCTGTACAAACTGTATTATCATCACCCAATCGACCTTTTATAGTACTTATAGCTGTGGATCCTCATGTTATAGCTAAGGCGGCCGAAGCCAATAGTAGAAGACTTTTTACTGAAGGCGGTATAGGCGGTCATGATTTCCTAAGAAATCTAGTGCACTTGCCGGTTTATTTACAAAATTCTGGTTTGCGTAAGGTACAACGTGCGCAAATGACTGCACTCTTGTTTAAGCGCAATTATGGCGATTTGCAAGGTGACGATGCACCCACATTGGGTCATTCTATATCAGCCAGGCGTCTATCGAATGCCTCGGAAATAATGTCAAGTCAGGAAAAGCTAAGAGCTCCTCTAGGTGGTGGAGCCCGTGGTGCTGGGCCAGGCAAAAAACTACGCTTATCTGAATCGGTGGCTAGTTCAATTGGCTCAAATCTGCATCGTTTGGGACAAAATCCACAAGGCGTATTGGATATGTCCAAAATAATGCTGACCGATGATTACTTTAGTGATGTTAACCCGCGTAGTATGAGACGTTTAATGAATGTTATTTATATTACCGGTAAGCAAGTCAAATTCGAAAAATATGTTTTCATTAAAATGATTCCTGGTTTCTGTTTCAGTGCGTTTATTGAAAGCATTCCAAATTGATTTTAGTTGGTATCGTTTAAGTTCTTGGATTAATTTAACCGAACAATGGCCCTTAAGAGCCAGTATGATTGTTTTACATCATGATCAATTTATGGATCAATTTGATGATAGTGTTTCACTACAATCTGTTTATGAAAAGTGAGTATGGAGTCAACAACATACATATTTTCTATAAACTATTGTAATTGATGTTTTAAGAATGTTTTTAATGTTAAATTAATCGTTTATTTTCCCTCCGTAGAGTAAGACCCAAATTAGCGTGTTTACGAGAAGCTGCTCCCCTCTTAGAGTTAGATCGTGATGAACGAAAATTGGATGCCTTTTTACAGTTGCACAAATCTGATCTCTTAGTAGCAGATTTACGCATATTTCTTCCATTTACCATTAATTTAGATCCCTACTTAAGAAAAGTATTGAAAGGTAAGCTAAAGTTCTCTACTTAAGAATGATTCTTTCAAAACCTGTAATAATTTTTTATTTCGTTTTCTCAATAATAGAGGATCAACAATCTATTGAAGATGAAGGTTCATTGGCTTTACAAAATCGTCCTAGTGTTCAGCCAGCGGTTCGTTTGCCACCGATATCCACTACTTATGTGCCTTCACCAATGACTCCTTATCCACCATACCAGCTATTGCAAAATGAATTTGTCATGCAGGAATTGAGACAGCGTAATCTAAGCTCCAGTACTGAACCGCCAATGACACCATTACTTAGTTCCCCCGCAGATTCATTTGGCGTATGTTTTACATTAAATTTTAAGGTTTTGAAAAATTAATTTTGATCTTTTTTTTTCAAAAAAATTTAGGATGATATCTTGCAAACGAAACTTTCCGATCTTACCGTTGAAGGGGTAATAAGTCTAGTAGAACGTGTTGAAGACTTGAAACCAGCCTTAACAAAATTAGCGCCTATTTTAAGAGAAAATTCCATTAGTGGTCGAGTTTTAAAGTATTGTGAATTAAATGATTTAAAGCAGGTAAGCAGTAGTTTGAACAAACTCCAACTTATTAAATAAATTTCAAATTTCGATTAAAAATATTTTGTTATGACTCTATTTCAAGGTTCTCAATTTAAGTTTTGGCCATTGGGAACTTTTTCGTTTGTTAATAACAACTATGCGTGATTGTGAAAAAGTTCAACGTAAATTTAAACCCATGCCCGCTATAGCTGATGTACCCACAAATCCTGTGGTTACCACTACCAAGGATCAAATTGATACACATACTCTTGCTCCGAGAGAATCACATTCTAGAAAAAATTCCACCACATTACATATGGAGAAACAGGTAATACAAAGAAATTCAATTAAACTAACTCAATTAAATTACACAAATATTAGTTGAAATCACTAGGCGACACTATTTCAATGTTTTTAACTTCAAACGGTCTAAATACTACAATACGACAACACCTCACGATAAAGTAGAGAAATCTGTTGATATACCTCGAAAGAATACGTTTTTGTTTCAATATTATTTGAAAATTGTAAAACACTACATTCACTTGTAATTCATTTACGCGTAAATACACATAAATAAAGGCTTAGTTTTGTTGCCAAAAAAATATATTCTACATAATCGGTTTGTGATTTCATTAAAAGAAATGATGGAAAGGTTTACCTATGTAGAATATATTTAATTACACTTCATGTTTCTCATAGACATACAATTTAATTGAAATCATATTGTGTTTTTTATTTACTTCTTTTCAAAATTTTATTTATGCATCACAAAAATAAAAATTAAATATTGAAAAAAAAAATAAAAACAAAATCAGTCTAAAGTACATGATTATGATATTCTGCAGGTAATGAAAACAAATTCGATTTTTCATCATTTATCTTTTTTTACATTTCGAATAATTCTCTTAATTTTGTATTCATATAAATAATTACGTAATATCAGTTATTTTGTTTATTTTATTTAATATTTTTAAACAATCGTTACTTATATGTTTAAGTGTTATTGTTTTTTTTATTGTAGTATTAATATATTGATGTTGTAACATGTTATCCTTTTTAACTACTCTAAGTATTTTCCGATATCAAAAATTATTGATTTTCGTGTGAATTATTATTGTGAATGGTTACTCGAGTAAATACATACTTTTTTTTAACAAAAATAAATCAATCTCCGAATTTTGATGTCGAATAATATTTACTAGATTCCCAAACTTTATTTATTTATGTATTAATTACAATACAATTACAAATTATATCCTAATTATATACGAGCGAAGTAACTTGACTATGTGCTCGGTGTAGCGTCACAGACCAGAGTCTCTGGTGGGAATCGAACCCACGACCCTCACGCTAATAGTCTAGTACACTACCCACAAGACTACCAGGGCACCCGACCCAAACTTTAATTAGAGAATTTTACGTTTTAGTATCCCTACGGTAGTAAAATTGAAAAAACATTTTGACGATCGAAAATAGATACAATATTACATACAATATTAACTAAATAGGAATAAGATCAAATGAAGCGCAGTATGGATTGTATTGTTTTTAAATATCCAAGACTGTTGAAGGTATGTTTGACTGTTTTATAATGCTTGCAATACTTATTTTGGACAACATCGAATTCGTTTCTCAAGTGCATTAAGAGCTTATGAAACCCATTTGTTTTTATTTATTCAGCTCATCTGATGAGTCTTGGAATTGTCATAGGATTCTTAAGAACTTCGGTTCCTCAAGCATAGCTTTTATTTATAAAAGCAGATACTTGAAAGGCTTTGTTCTTTTCATCTTAAAAATACTCACTTTAATTGCTTTTCAATAATTTCTGTGGGTTTTATCGTTGTTTCTTGAAATGATTTATCATTTGGATTAGAGGATTGTGAAATCGTTTTATGTATTCTTTACCAGTAAATGTTTTAAATTTTTACGCTTAAAAAATAGAGTGAGCATAATATTCTACAGAACGAATGGAATTATTTAACCGTTAAAAATTTGTGTTTACTCGGGAAACCTATTTGTTACATGTATTTAGTTTTTTTTTCTCTCTCTTTGCTAATGCCATTTACTTTTGTTAAGTTTAAAGTAGCTATTGGGTAATACTACCAAGTTACTACCATAATGTGTATTTAGTTAATAATAGATTTGGATTTTTATGTTTCATTTTTTTAGGTGACATTAGAGGAGCAAATGATTTGTGGTGCTTTACAGACGCTAAACGAAGATGCTTTTGAAGATGTGGCCAGCAGTGAGAGACCAAGTCCATCCGGTTTGCCAACAGGTGAGATGATAGCTGCAGCCGCACAACTGCATTTAGCACCCATACGAGAATCATCGGAATTCGGTTCACCATCCGATGAGCAAAAATTTAATAACAATTTGCTACCATATGTTGCCAACAACAATAACGATAATAATAGTAATAATTATAATAACACACCAACACAACTACACAATCAACAACAATTTAACAGACAATCTAGCACCACCAGCGATTACACTCGCAGTGCCAGTTCACACTCTTTGCACAGTTTAGGTGGCAATGTGTTTATGGGTAATGGTGTTAATAACTTAATTACTAATACTGTAAATACTGCTTCTGTTGGTATTACTGGCACTGGTGGTGCATCTACAGGAGGTTTAAGTGTAGGTGGCAGTGGTAATATGAATTTATTTATGAGTTCCAGTAACTTACGCCATAGTATAGGTGATGGTGCCCATCTATTATCGGCCTCTAATATCATGACAGGTAATGGCGTAAGAGGTTTACCTCAACGTCATCACTCTGTAGGTGATGACTTATTATGTGAACCTTTAACACCGCAAATACGTTCCAACTCCAATCCTAACACAGGTATACCCACCGTTGTTGTTATACCAAACCCTAATGGTGACCAGGCGTCAACAACTCATCATATTGTTGATGACACAAAATTATAGAATTTAAATTGGTTGGGTAAAGGTTGGTTTCAATTATGATAGCAAATATGATTTGCTTTGCAACCAAAAGAAGGTACATACAACATATCCTAAAAGCCAATATAAAAACCATTTCAATTTAGAGGCGAACAAAAGCACTTCCATTATGAATAAATATTATAGTTCTTAAAAGCCTAGAAGACAGACATTAATAGAATCCTACAAATAATTACTTAATGACTAAATTAGAACAAAACAAAAAAATTCTAAGTAAACTAAAACAAAAATCACAGCTTACAGGTTTTAATGTATACAAACGTAATAACCCATACTATTACATTGTATATTAACATATACATAAAAAAAATTTTTATATCACATACACATCCACACAACTCCTATTTACACACTATATACCTACATTAAGCGGAAATGTTTTAAGCAAAAAATACAAATTTATAAAACAGTATTATTTATAAAATTAATATTCAGTTCCTTATGAAAGTTGTTTGTTTTTTTCCAAAAAGCATAGCCATAGCCTTAGCTTTACTTATATATATACAAGAAAATTAGGCTTCATTTGCTACACTGTTTAAAGATCTCAGTACCAATTAAGTTTGAACAGATATGAATCAACCTACACTTTCTACTTGTGCTGTTTTCGAAAAAAAAAATATTTAACAAATGCATACAAGGATTTTTGCTTAATTTTTTTTTAATTTGCAATTGATGTTGGTGTTTAACTTAAAATTGTTACAATAGTTAACAGACGTGCAAAGAGTGAAATAGATTTTCTCCATCTAAATTTTATTACAGAAACCATGCTTTTTCTAAAGTTACTTTCAAACGTTCGCACAATATTACGTTAGATCGTCTTAGAATTGATCAGAAGTTTTTATATTGTCTTACTCTTTGATATGGTAAGATGAACGATTTTAGGCGATGGAAAAATTATATGAATATAATTTTTTCATATAAATTTTCGATCATCTGTATCGAATCTGTATTGAAAGGATGCCTTTAAAATATTTTCATACTAAACTACATACTAAATTTATTGCTTTATGCATTGTCTAATGAAAAGAAGTGATTAGAGACCTGTGAAAGTAATCGTTGCAGCTTGCTGATCTAAATTCTTATTTGATTTGCTTTCTAAGCACTCTTATGCTAGAGACAGGTTAAGTTTTTAATTAATTAACTTAAGTCTTATGTTTATTTTCTACCATCATGTTTAAAATCGTAATTTTGGATTTTATATTGGGATAATTTTTTTATCGAATGCTTTGCTAAGTAACAAGAAGTTATGGACTTCGAATACCGACTTCAATACCATTCTAAGATAATCTTATGTATTTTCTATTTTTTCTTCTCTTTGTATGTTTTAATTTTATAAATAAAAAGAACTTGTATTGAAAATTTGCTCATTATACTCCTTTCTGCGCGTCTGTTTTGATTTTATAAAAAAAATTTTCACACATACACACTCATTCGTTGAAAACACTTGCAATAATTTGTTTATATTTTATTAAAATATTTTCGAAATAATAATTATTTATTACGTATATTTTCTTTATGGCTTCAGTGTTTGTATGCACACTAATTGGTTTGTATTTACTGAAAACAATAAAATTAAATAATTTATTTGATTTAAGTTAAATTAAACTATTTATTGATAATCTAAACAAATTATTTAATTTAAATCAAATAATTTATTTGATTTATTTCTGCTAATTTTGTTATTCTGCTCTGGTTTGATTTTTGAAATTATTAAAAGAAAAGAAATAATACCCACCACAATTTTTTTTTTAGTTTTTAATTGCTTATGTATTGTATAAACTTTTTACTATATACATTAAAATGTATGTTACTAATTCATGTTGTAGGTATATATTAAAAAAAATAGTTAAAAGAATTATAGTGTTAAAGAAATGGTATAAACAATTAACAAAATCGAATTATAAAAATATAGGCGAAAAGACAAAATATAAAAATTAAATTTAAAAAAAATATTAAAAAAAATAGATTTGAAAACGTATATAAAAGCAAATGCATGTAACAACGTATAATTTTTACTAATATTTAATTTACTTTATAAATATTAAAAACATAATAAAAAGCAAGAAAGAATTATTAATAATAATTGTAAGGTATTTAAGTAATATCAATAAATAAAATGCTATTCTTTTAATGCAAGCAAATAAAATATAAAACTCTTTAACATCTGGCGTTTTTCTGATTACATTTTATTATTATTATTACTACTTCCACTACTCCTACCACTTTATCATACAATCTATAACTTCATACATACGGAAGCTATTTTTCATTAGAGTTAATATTTTGATGGTATTTTTTCTTAACAAAAAAACAACATGGTGGCGGTTATTTATTTTAAAATTTTGTGCATGGTGTTATTCTTGCAGTTCTTATGATTTTACAAATTTATAACTGTGAACGTCTCATATATACATATATGTGTATTTGTCATTAAACGGTCATAATTGTTAATACAAAGTTTTTTGTAAAACATACTGCTTAATTAGTTTTTATTTTTATTTTTGTTATATATTCAACTCATTCGTCGTTTTCTTCTAAAACTATAATCATATGTTAATAAATATTAATTCGCAACGATATTAGAACAAATAAATTATCTTGAATTTCCTTGGAAGCTGCAGTGCAATGATATTATGGTTAAACTCCATGGTTAAACTCCATAATATCAAAGGAGCATTAAACTCGAACTATAAAGCAAAAGCCTACAATCCGAGCTTTAGCTTGAGTTGCTATAAATTAGTGGTTTTATTGAAATCTTCTTGTTATTATTAGTATTGTCTTTGAAGCGTAAAGACTTTTCAAAGTGAGTAACCATTCAAAATACATATATACATTGATATTTTAACTATGAGAGACTGGGTATAATTTAGTAATTTATTTTAATAGGCGTGGCAAAATCTTCTGCCTTAATTCTCCATTATCTTTTTAAACGGTCCATTATATTTTAATGTTGGTTGTCAGTTGTCATCTGTAATATGGTTTGGTGATGCAATTGAAGTTCGTTTGCCATTTATAATCTGGTCATAATTTTGATAAAATTAAATTTTTAAAAATTTTCTAGTGTCAGTGTTCGCCCCTTTTAGCCTTGTTAATCGCGGCACTAACAATGTATGTGATTGTTTTCGTTCTTTGTTCTAGTGTTTCCAAACTGTCGTCTAAATAATTTTTATCTTTTGTACAACCGAAACACTGCCTATTTTCAGGTTTTTATTGACATTGCATAATTATCACAACATAATAAAAACTATGACCCCTACAGTAGAACATCAGAATCGGTTGCAGGCGTTTTTTTGTTTTGTTTTTTTGTTTTCATCTTAGTCGTAAAAAATTGTAAAATATATCATATTATCTGTTTGATTCTGTTCGTTTTGTAACAAGCTCTCAAAAAATTACAAAAACATCAGACAGGAGTTATCTTTCTAACGTTGCTCATACAAAGCGAGGTACAGATTACTAAAGTAATCTATTGAAAAAAAGGGCTTCCATTAACTACATCTGATAATATTTTTGTTTTTAATTTATTGATAATATTGATAAAAATAATTTATAGAGATAACAAAGGTAAGATACAAAATCTTAAACATCTAAACCATAATCATTTTTATTTTTTTTATTATTAAAATGCCATACTATTGCTAAACTGTTTTTTCTTTCTTCTTAAATATCTGTCTGTGTAATTAAAAAGTTGATGTTGCCATTGTACTGATACAATTTCCATATACATACTAAAACAACCAATTTCTGTTATTAAAAATGATTCTTATTTTATACTTATTTCGATTTCTTCTGTTCTTTTGTCTAAATTAAAATACTATCCACTTTTTCCTTTTATTCCTTTAATGGGCAATTTCATTACAGATCATGAGTTACAAGGACCCCCTAATTTTCTTATGTCATCTTTAATGAATACTAATCTAATGCCACCACCCTCATCACCCGTGCAAACACGTAGAGATTCTATACTCAAACACCAGGGTAGCGTTAAGACCGATAAAAGAGTATCGATCAAACAAACCCCAACAACAACAGCTTCAAACAATAATGGAAAACTATCATCATCGAATATAGAATATGTATCGGAAAAAGCAAACGATGGAACAATGATTGCAAGCAATAGCAGGAAAAGACAAGGCAAACCACCATCAGGTAAGTGGAATATTTTAAATTTACCTTGGAATTATTGTAAAAACAATACTAATTTTGTATTTAGGACCTCGTCCGGCATCATTGGTAATAACAAAAAATGAAGGCAATTCACAATTTAAACTGGTGCGTTCATCATCAATTGATTATGATGATATGGAATCACAACAGCACACCACCACTATACAGAGACCAATAAATCGTACAACACTTTTGGAGCAATTACAAGAAGATGAATCAGCTCCCTTAGTTTTTACAGTACACAAGTGACATTTTTATCATATCATCATACACTTATACTTAAAATATTTTATTTAAGATACAAAATTAGAAAATATTTTTTCCTTTAACTACAAATAAACCAAAAAAGGTTATACACACATACACGAACTTAAAATATTAGAAATTAAAGTGTTAAATAAATATATAAAATAAAAATAGCATCCCATATACATAAATTCTATTCTATTTAAAAATCAAAGGTCATTTCAATACTATATAGAGTTGTGTTAACTGCCTTTAAATATACATATATTTTGTAAACAAATTGTTTCATATTTTAAATTTATTAAATGTGTATAGACATCATCTTTTTTTTTTTTTTTCTAGAATTTCTTACAACTTCAAATATTATATTTATTTGTTATTCATTTTTAGTTTTAATGAAACCAATTACCTAAATAGTATAAAATTAGTATAAAAGAAATGTAGTATAAAGAGAAATTAAGAATTTGTAAGACTATATACATATATAAACGAATAGAGCAGTTGTTAAGATATCCAGTTGTTATTTAGCAAGTAAATATTATTCAAACAGAAAAAGACTCTTTAAAAAATAAATCCTCATTGGTCACAATACAATATACATTACGATGCATAAGGAATTTTAGAAATTCTGCTCTATTTTAAAACGTTAAATTATTAAATTGTTTTCAGAGGTTTTTTATTAGAACACAAATGTATACAAAAGAATATTTATATCTACACTTACATATATACATTTATAATATATTTATTACTTAGATTTATTAGAAAATTAATACAAATGTAACAAAGGAATATATTTTCGAATATTTTATGTATTTACTATATTGTATATAATATCTAAATCACTGTTAATTGGATTTATTTGTTTCTATATTGAAAATCTAATAAAACTTTATTATTAAAGAAAAACACTAAAACAATACAATAACAATAAACAACACTTGCAATTAATAAATTTTACAAAATATTTCAATGCTTTGTAAGATATTTAATAAAAAGAAATGTTGTCTCAATAAAGAATTCTAAAATATTTTAAAATCTTAATCTTCTTCACACGAGTGTACGACAATAAGTCCGTGATCTTCCCGCCTCCTAATTGAACACACAACACTGCTCGTTAGTTAACTTACAATAAACGAAAAAAACATGAATTTCGGACATAAAAACTACCTCAACAAACCTATTTTCCGAATTTAACCCCAGATGATAATTTCTTGTTCCCAAATTTTAAGAAGTGGATCGTAAGAAACAGATTCGACTCTCATACGAAACAGTAAAAACCCACGTTATATTCCTTTTTTCGGTTTCCAAACATCTGCACAAATTTCTAATGCCGGCACATTTCGAAACCGATGTTGTGTATAGCAAAAGCGTTTGATTTGTTCCTTCAAACGAATAGAGTGTATTCTACGTATGCAATCCTCATACCTAATCAAGAGCCTTTATTTTTAATATAAGGTAATATAATAGGTAGTCAAACAAAACCGTTGCGAATTTCTACTAAATCAGACGCCTCTCTTTGAAATCGCAAAGCAGTTCTCTGAGAGCACCTTCCAGACATAGGCCTTGTTAGAACCCAGTGAAGAACTATACGCGAACAGAGCAGAAAACAAAAATCGACTGATATGCGTCGTATATACATTTTTGACTTTTTTCCTTTTGTCGAGGAACGTTGGCTTTTTCCAAAGCATATTTGGCATTCTAATTATATCTTTGCTTTATTTTAGTCCTTTTTTTTTTATCAAGTTTTTCAGCAAAGCTGCTGATTGGGTCTACTGTAGTAGGTTTTAGAAAGTTCTATCGGTTTGCCGTATGTCGTTGCCTAGAAACAGCTCTCTGTGAACTTGTATTATATATGGTGTAGTGTACTCTTCCTCAGGAGCTAACTGTGCGAAACAGTCCTATGACGACAGTCGTGTGCTTGTGGTCAGGGGGCTTGCAGAATAGATTTTTTTTTGGAGGACATTAAAGGGCATTAAAAATGGCAAATTTTTCTTTGTCTTTGGCGTTTGAAAATGATATGGTTGGTGTTTATAGCCAAGCAGTTTAACCGCCATTCAATTTTCTATAATTTGTATAATAGAAATTAAAATTTTACTTACAAGGCAGAATAGAAATCAGCTGGGTAAACTCGTCAATATGTTTATTGGTCACTAATTATATTATTTAACTTTTAGATTTATCACTTTTAGTTCACTTTTAAACTACAATTCTGTTTTAAATTTAAAGATTTGTTTTTTACTTTTTAAAATAATCAAATATTTTTAGTTTCACTTCGATTTACTTTCAACTTCAACAAAATTTTCCGCCATTTCTAAAAATGAATGTTATAATTTAGTTTTTCTGGCAGCTCTATAAATGAGCTTAATTAAGAGCTTGCTCTCTTTATGAGTAAAATTTGCCGGAGCTTTAAGATTTGCTTTTGCCACTTTTTATTTACCGGTTTTTGTTCTTTTTCGACAGTCGGTCACAGTTCAATAACATTTCATTTTGCGCTTATTTGTTTGCCGGTTTTTTTTTCATAAACTTCTTGTGACGACATTGCGAAAGTAGAAATCAAAACAAATTGAATGATATATTTAACTAAACAAACGACATATTCGTAAGAGGCAGATGCCGCGTATTATTAAAAGCAAAACAAAACGAAAACAGCTGTTCGGTTGGTTCGAAACGGCGTAAGCATTTAGTTTAGTTGTGTGTATAAGTGAGAGGTTTGGCCCCAAAACATACAATTGTATTGCTTTGAAAAATATTATAAAAGTGGGGGAATAAATACAAAAGTTTTCATTCGAAAGGTCACCTTGAAGCATTTGAAAAATTATTTCTTACACTCAAAACGATTCCTGCGTGCGTACAAAACACATCGTGATTTAAAGAAAATTTAGGTAATCTTAAAAAAAATTTACAATATATGTAAAAAATGTAACAAAATTACCGTGTAGTTATGAATACAATACAAAATTACAACAATAATAATAATAAATGTATCATAAATAATCATATTTGACTACAAAATAAGCTTAAGGTGAAAAACTTGTAATTCAAAAATTAAAGTGAAAAAATATAACAAAAAATTTGTGTATCCATGATTATGTGACAATATTTTAATGGAATGACCAAAAAGGAAAATTTTAATCTTATTTGTTTGTCGTTCAAAGTAATAATTTAAAATTTTCTAGTAAACTAATAATAAAAACTAAAATAGTAACGGGCTTGTTTGTGCAATAGTCTAGAGCATAACCTTAAATTATCTCGCCAAATGCACTTCGGTTGTGATTAAACGAATGTGCCAGTAACTTAAAATAATTGAATCATTCAAAAGGAAATATTTATGCATGTTCATAATTGGTTACTGAGTAAATATTGAAATAATGATATTTATTACTTTATAATGATAAAAAGTTTTATCAGTTTTAAACATTTGTTAGTATTCATTATCATCATTTATTTATTATCATATATTTATTTTTTAAATCCAATGTTACGTATGTTACTTTCCTCTCTTATTCATCTTCTTCTTATATTAGTAAATACCGATATTTTAGTAAATAGTTTTTCACTAAGAGTACATTTGGTTGTTATGATTTCTTAATATTAATCGGTAGTGCGTACATGTTTTACTTAATTTAATGTTATTTTTTATATACATATGCATATATAAATTGATTAGTTCCAGGACATTCTGGGTTTAAGTCGTATCAGAAACCATACATATAGATTTTGAAAAGCTTAACTCAAAGGCCATATAAATTATGTCCTAAATAAGAGTATTACATCGTAAGACAATCTGTTAGTTTGGGTATTAAATATTCTATTCTTATTAGAGGTTAGAATTTTTAAAATATAAAACATACAATATTATTAATATATTAAGAAACAAGTAATAAGGTAAGAGGTAGTATTTGAGCGCATAGAATAAATCCTCAAATTAGCAATTATTCGGTTTAAATTTTTTAGTACATTTTAATAATGAATTCTTTTTTAATACTGCAAATAAGCTTTGCAATGCTAAGCGTCACCAATGTGTGTTTTTTTATATTCTTGTCCCCCAAACTGATGAAATTGAACTTGAAATACTATTTTAATGAATATCATTTTTTGTTGTTGTTTTATTTTGAAAAAATTACCTGCATATATAAAATTGAACAATTAACCCCTATGCAGCAATTTGAATAATAGCATATTTGGTATTCCTTGACACTAAAGGCAACCAAATGTGTTCGAAACAGAACATGAGTGACCGGTAACTAGAAATAAAAAGGTACAGATAACCCTACTGGGAAAGACTACAAAAGTTAAGGGTTGATCATGTATTTAATAATTTATATGTTTTATAATTTTGCCATAGAAATTGCAATATACATAATCTATAAATAATCAGTTCCTATGATGACAAATATTTATAAATAAAACTAATCTTTGTGTGCTTAGAACTTTTTAGTTAATATAAAGCCCAATTCAATATCTGTTTATTAAAAATGTATGTGTGTATATGCAGTTATTAGAAAATTATGGAAATTTTGACCTAAATTTAAAATACGTAAACACCTACAATATTTATAAAAATCCTATTTCCATACTTTTACAAAATGAAGAAGAATTGGCACAACTGTATGATGATTTGGTGGTTTTTATTTATTTATTTTCATTTACTTATTTTTATGTATTTTTTCTTTTCTTAAATTTATTTCGTCCGTATGATCATCTTCTAAAGTCTGTTGTTTTATTTTCACAATACTTCTTAAGAAAACCAAGAGAAAAATTTAAAAAAATTATGTTATTTGGTGGTATGCGGTAGTGAAAACCAATTTATAAAATAGAGAACAATAAAACAACAACAATTTAATTAAAAAGAAAATAGTTACTGCAGCCAATTCTATTTAAAAAGTAAAAGTGATTTCGAATTTATTTCGAAAGCATTTGCTTAATGATAAAAGGTAATAATTTAAAATAAAACAAACAGCGACAAGCGGCATTTAATTGTTTAAAAGGAATTGAAAAAACAACAAACGAAAAAAAATAACAACAATAATAGAAAAATTAAAAAAAAAAGAAACTGTTTACCATGTGGGGTCTTTAACATTTGATAAACTTTAAAGAAAACAAAAAAATAAAAATGTTTGATAGAAACAAATCGAACGACAACTACATATACCGCAATTGAAATACTTTTATTGCCAAATATATCACGAGAATTAAAGCAACAAAGTGTCACAGGTCAAGTTTTATTTAAAGCATAGTCATCAATTCAACATTTGCAATTTTCAATCGTTGCATATGTTTAAATTTAAATACATACATATGCATATGTATGTATGTTTACGTCGTATAGTAAATTAAAAACTTGTTGCAAAATTACAGAAGGCGCCTCTCACGTGTCCATAATGACGTTTTAGTTTAACAAATTTTTTTAAAAAGAAGGTTAGGCGTTCGTATAGGCGTGTCTGCTTCGCAGTTAAACAGTACCTCTCCATTGCTAGAAGGAAGATTCAAGCATAATGATATATGTATGTATTCTAACAAGACCCATTACTATTATCTTTTTTTCTAAAGTTGATTGTCGTCATGGCAACTGAAGTCAAGAGATGGCGAAAGAGTAAATGTGACTTTGCGCTACAAAAGGTAATTATTTATATCTTGTATGGTCGACAAAAAGCGTATTCATTAGGAAGAATAAATTACAATAAATTTAAGCTTGTTTGGAACGATCAGGGGAAATCAATCCCAAATCAAAACCAAATAAAAAAGCACGACTAGATATTAGCTCTTCTATTTTTAAACTAGATCACAGCAAGGCAGTACCCAAACGCGACCCTAGAGTCAATACCCATAGTATTGTTTTCACTGAAATAAGGGGACACTATCAATATTTTCAGCTTTGATTAAATCGTTCTATTATTATTACTGTTTAATGCAGCAATTTTTTGTTAATTAAGTTTTAATTGAGTTTTGTTTTGTTTCTAAATTAAACAATTATTAGACAAAATGTATTTTTCCGTACATATTTGTATATGTATGGGTGCATATAAATATGTAGGCATGCATATATGTATGTACATATATGTATATGTATGTATAGATGTTCGTAAAGATGTACATTTGTTTGGTTGATATACAACAACATACAGTTGAACATATTGTTTAATTAGATGAAATGCTTCACTTGTATTACGATTCGATTTTTCTTTCGGCATCATTTAACTTATCGCTTTCAAGCCGTAAACTTGAAATGCAAACTAATATTTTTAAATATTGTTTTTAATTTTTGTTTTTGTTTTCGTTTTTTCTTTATATTATTTATTTAATTCAAATGACTTATTATTGTGAATTTTAAAAATCAAAACAATAAAAAAAAAGTAAAATGTGGTTGCTCGATGGTGTCCAATGGCTTTTTAAAGTGGTGCAGCGAAATATCACCACCGTTTTTACAGTTGTTATGGGTCTATATGTTTGTCGTTGGGCCTACGATCGTTATCAGCAAATGACAAATGAAGAACAAATTGTAAATCGGAATAATGACGAAGATAGAGATCATCAATTAAAGAAACAACACGCTAATAATAAAAGGAGTGAAGAAATTAATAAGGAGACTGCTCCTGTTACAAGAATCCCGGAAAGTTCCGTTAAAGAAATAACACAAGAAAAAGAAGAACTGATATCGAGTAAAATTTTTAAAGTTATGGGCAATACATTTTCAAAATCAATAAGTATTGAGGTATGTTTCCACACAAAAAAATAAATAAAAAAAATTAAATGTGGTTTAAAATATATTTTAAATGACATGATTTATACAAGTGATATGCGGTGACAGTGATCCTTATTATTATTGTTATTAATAATTTATTAACAAATACTAGTATAATATATATTATTTACTTTAATACAATGTTTAAAATAAAAAAAATTAAAAAGCATGTACCTGTGATATGATGTGCTGTGTAATAAGTGTTTCAAGTACATAATTAATCGAATGCTTTACTTTAATCTGTGTAATTGTGTTTCAAAAATAGTGTTTTCATTTTAATACAAGTTTAGTGAGTACAGTGTTTAATAATTTGCTATAAAAATTTTACAAAATAATCTAATGAGTTTAGTACGCGTTAAGAAATTGTGATTAAAATTATCATTAAAAATTTCCAATTATAAAACCGAATCGGTATTTGTGGTTTATTTTTAATGTCAAAAATATCAATAATACAATATAATGACTTTAAGTTATCATATTACAAAAACCAAAAATGCTGACATTTCGGGCGCCACCCTTGCTGAAAACAATAACAATAATAATAACAATAACAACAACAACAACAATTGTGCCATTAATTTAGCAATTGATGTGGTAAATTAAACATAATTGTGCAGCCATTTTTATTTAATTTTTTTCAAAATTTTATTTCTGTGACATTGTCCATCAATTGAAAGTTAAATGTATGACATAATAAAGACTATTTCATACATATTTTATAAATTGAAACATTAAATTAAGACATATTTTATAAATAGAAAAGTCAAATAAATATTAAACACCTTTCTCCTTTAACATTGGTCAATGACATGACTGAGGCATGTCATGTTAGCCAATATGATTCATTTCCATGGAGATTATCACGAGTTTTTGAAAGCAAAATTTTATTCTATTATAAACATTAAAAATATAAAATATTAATGGATCAATCACTTGAAAGCACTTGAAATACAGAGACTTTAAAGTTTGGGTTTCTTTTTGAAATGCAAATTAAAAACATATTTTTGATCGAAATTCATTATAATTATTATGCATTAAAGGCTTTATAAGGGTTTTATGTATGTATAATAAATAATAGTTGTCTTAAGTTGTATTTTCAGGACTCAATTGTATTTAATTTACATAAACAGTCTGTTCCTTTAAGGTATACCCACAACAAATGGTTTGTAGGCCTTAAATCCAGCGATCATCGTGCCCAGATTATTTCAGCAATGCGGAAAATGATTTTTTCTTTTATTTGCAATAAATAAAAGACAAGTAACGTCATTAAATGTTCATAAAGAGATACAATTTCTTCAGACGATTACAGATCGTTCTTTATCACTAGGACATTAGTTTGTGTGACTTTCTTGGCAACGAAAAATATCAGACAACTGTTTATGTGTCAGGTTTTTTTTTAATATGCAACTAATAATCTGGTGATGGTCCTTCTTTGAAACTTACCTATCTGCACTAAGTCGGATTTTTTCCAGCTAAGAAAAGCGGGGCAGTACGACACTTGTTCAGTTTCGAACTCACATTTGATCTCAATAAAAATGATTGTGGCGATCTAAAGAAAATCCTTAAAAAAAAATCTTGAAAAAAGTAATTTTTGCTCTTCAATAACGAATGCTTCACCGTAATTAATATGAAAACATGTGTTGCCATGAAATTGGAAAATCGAATTTATTGTAGAATAACCCATATATTGAATGCTACCAAGTGACTACATATAGTCTACCACCTTCTGTGTTAACGACAATTAAAATATTAATTTAATTTTATTTTAGGAGGTCAACATGGTTAAAAATGCTGAAGCAATCAGCATACCCATAACGCAGGGTACAAATGCTGAACATACCTTGTTTCGCGTTAAGCGTGGCTCCACTGTACATATACATCCCGATGCTGGCTTATTGGGACGAGAAATAGTACTCTACACGAATTATCCCCATGATGGTACGAAGAAACATTCAATCCAAAACAATCTTTAAAATATTAAAATTTTTAATGTTCTTTTGCAGATAAAAAGTTCAAACGTACCGAATATAGAATACTTCATTGGTTCTTGAAGAGCGGTAAAAAAATAACAACAAATAAATATAATTCTTTACATTGTGTGGACACTGATATCTATACAGAGGTGAAAATGAATATGTCTGGTACTTTTCGTTTTTGGTACCATTTTAAAGAGAAGTAAAAATGTGAAATCTTTTTCTATGTATTTTGTTTTAATATGTTTTTCTCTTTGCCAGTGTAAAACAAGAAATTGCTGGAAGCCTGTTTATACAAGTTGAACCCAATTTGTGTGTGGGTCCACCAGGCGCACAGAAAATTATACCCTTGGATTCTGTGCGTTGTCAAACTGTATTGAGTAAACTTTTGGGTCCCATTAACACCTGGGAAGGAAAATTAAGAGTAGCCAAAGAGACAGGCTACAATATGATACATTTTACTCCCATCCAAGAGTTGGGTGGCTCCAAATCAGCCTATTCTCTGCGCAATCAATTACGTGTTAATCCTCATTTTGCTGCAGGTAAAGGAGCTAAAGTGAATTTCGATGATGTGGATGCAATTGTAAAGAAAATGCGCCAGGAGTGGGGTGTAAGTTAGAAATAAACTTATTTAGCAGTCCTAAGCAAAAAAAAAAAAATATTTTTCTCTATTTGAACAGGTTACTTCCATTTGCGACATTGTTTTAAATCATACGGCCAATGAATCCGAATGGCTGTTGGATCATCCAGATGCCACTTACTCTTGCGCTACTGCCCCGTACTTAAGGCCCGCCTTCCTATTGGACGCTTTATTGGCCAAATGTGGCGAAGATATTGCTAATGGCGTATTAGAGAACGTGGGCGTTCCCAAAGTTATCAATCATGAACATCATTTAGACGGCCTCAAATATCAACTCCACCAAAACTATTTACCTAAAGTGAATATATTCGAATTGCATCAATGCAATGTCATGCATTATGCAGATGAATTCATGAAACAGTGCAGATTACGCGAGCCTCCCACAAATGTGGCGAAACATGAACGCTTTTCTGAAATTAAATTAATTCAAGATCCAGAATATAAGCGTTTCGGTTCCACCATTAATTTGGAATTGGCTATGGAAATATTTAATGGTTTCCATGGTGATTGTTTCGATGAAGAATCTCGTTTGCGTAAATGCGCTGACACATTCCGTCGTCATTTGGAATGGTTAAATGAGGAGGTTCGTTGTGAACTTCAAGAACATCTTAATTACGCCATCGAAAATTGTTTGGCTGGTGTAAGATATGAACGGGTGCAAGGTGATGGACCCAGGGTAACGGAAATTTCTATCAAACACCCGGTATTTATGCAATACTTTACGCAGACCAAAGCTCTTGGTAAAAGTTTGCAAGAGATTGAACAGGATATGTATGGTAAGTTGGGCGAATTCTTTATGGCCCATAATGGCTGGGTTATGGGCGCTAGCGATCCCCTAAAAGACTTTGCGGAACAACAGCCAGGCCGTGCTAATGTTTATTTAAGGAGAGAACTTATAGCCTGGGGTGATAGTGTTAAATTACGTTATGGTCGCCGGCCTGAGGAGAGTCCATATCTCTGGAGCCACATGACAGAATATGTAGTAACCACAGCTCGTATTTTCGATGGTGTAAGATTGGATAATTGCCATTCTACTCCTCTGCATGTAGCCGAATATCTGTTGGATGCTGCTCGTGAAGTAAATCCGAATTTGTATGTAGTAGCCGAACTGTTTACGAATTCAGATGCTACAGATAATGTGTTCGTTAATCGCTTGGGTATAACTTCGCTAATAAGAGAAGCTTTATCGGCTTGGGATGCTCATGAAGAAGGACGTTTAGTGTATCGTTACGGTGGTGAACCTGTAGGTGCATTTTTGGTTAATCCGAAACGTGATTTGGCACCCACCGTAGCTCATGCCTTGTTCATGGACTTGACTCACGATAATCCTTCGCCAGTGGAAAAGAGATCTATATACGATCTTTTGCCTACAGCTGCTTTAGTTTCAATGGCCTGCTGCGCCACTGGCAGCAATCGCGGTTATGATGAACTAGTACCTCATCATGTAAGTTAAAGGGATATATTTGCAAAGAATATGAATCCGAGTAACTCTAACTTTATTACAGATACATGTTGTTGATGAAGAGCGTCCTTACCAAGAATGGGGTAAGGGTGTTGAATTCAAGAGCGGAATTATAGCTGCCAAACGGGCCTTAAATCTTTTACATGGCCAACTGGCAGAAGAAGGTTTCTCAGAAGTTTTTGTTGATCAAATGAACCCCGATATTGTGGCTATTACACGGCATAATCCTACTACTCATCAAAGTGTAATTTTAATTGCACACACTGTGTTTGGCTATCCTCATCCACATGCTGGTCCCACCTTTGTACGGCCATTGCGTTTTGAGGGCTGTCTCGAGGAGATTATTATGGAAGCTGAACTATGTATGAAAGGTGATAAACCTTTCGATTGTCCGGCCCCTCATAAAAAGAATCCAAATGTTTTGAATGGCTTCAATCAATTCCAGTTGACTTTAAGAGAACATATACCCTTATCTAAATCGCAAATCTTTCGCATTGTACCATACATTGACGGTAACGTAACTCAATTGGAAATTGTTAATTTAAAACCAGGCTCTGTAGTGGCTATTAGGTAAGAATAACCTTCTGAATCCTAAACTTAGATCAACAGATACAGAATAGTTTCAGCCTCTTTCAAAATTGAGAGCTTTAATGCTTTAAAAAATTTATTATTTTGCCATTTATTTTTGTGTTTAACTATACAACACTTTTTATATTCTTTTTAGAACTTCTTTAAAACCCGAGCTACGTAATAATTTTGAAACATTGCATGCCATTACAAAATCATTGCATTCTGAAGAAGGTCCCGCCTACGATGAACTGAAACATATTGTGGAGAAACTTGATTTAACTGATATGAACAGAGTGTTGTTTACTTGTGATCAGGAGGAACGGGATTTAGGTCATGGTGGAGCTGCTTATGATATACCTGATTTTGGTCCAATCGTTTACTGTGGTATACAAGGATTTGTATCGTTGTTAACGGAAATTTCACCCAAAAATGATTTGGGCCATCCCTTGTGTAATAACCTAAGAAGCGGTGACTGGATGATGGGTAAGTTTTATTAAGAAATGTACTGCTTTATAGCATTGCTTAAATTGTCTGTTTCTTTCAGATTACATATGGGGTCGCTTATTTAATTTCGACAGCACCAAACCTTTGGCTTCTTGGATTAAATCATCCTTTGAGCCCATTAAGGATATACCGCGTTATTTGGTACCCTGCTATTTTGATGCAGTGGTCAGTGGCATATACAATCTGTTGGTACATCGTGTCCACGAAATGATGCCTGAATTTATACGTGAAGGTCATGACTTTCCGCAATTATTGGCTTTGGCTACTTTACAGTTTTTGACTGTTTGTAATTCGGCTAATTTACCACCATTAAGTCCTGCCTTGGCAGCTCCTAAAGCACCAAAACAATGTGTTACTTTGTCAGCAGGTTTGCCTCACTTCTCTACTGGCTACATGCGCTGTTGGGGTCGCGACACTTTTATTTCTTTAAGAGGGCTTATGTTATTGACTGGCCGTTTTAATGAAGCTCGATACATTATTTTAGGCTTTGCCCAGTGTATGCGCCATGGTTTAATACCAAATCTATTGGATAATGGCACAAAACCACGTTTTAACTGCCGCGATGCTGTCTGGTGGTGGTTGCACAGTATTAAACAGTATGTTGAGGAAGCACCTCACGGTAGAAATATTTTAAATGACAAAGTGTCGCGTATATTCCCATATGATGATTCCGAAGCTAATGGTCCGGGACAATTCGATCAGGTTTTGATTGATGTAATGCAAGAGGCTTTACAGGTACACTTCCAGGGTTTGCAGTATCGTGAACGTAATGCTGGCTATGAAATCGATGCTCATATGACGGATAACGGTTTTAATAACCAAATTGGCGTACATCCTGAAACTGGTTTTGTGTTTGGCGGAAATCAATGGAATTGCGGTACTTGGATGGACAAAATGGGTTCTTCAGAAAAGGCTGGCAATAGAGGAAGACCTATTACCTCTCGAGATGGCTCTGCCGTTGAATTAATCGGTCTAGAATTGGCAGTTTTGCGTTTTATGCAATCCTTATCTGAGAGTGGTGCTATCGAATACAAAGGCGTTAAGCGCAAGGGACCCAATGGTATTTTAAATTCATACATTTGAAAAAAAAGTACAAAATTAAGCATTTTTTTCTTTAATAGGTCAAGAAACTTCTTGGACTTATAAGGAGTGGGCCAATCGTGTTGTCGAAAACTTTGAAAAGTATTTCTTTGTAACAGAAACCGAAAAGGCACCACTGGCAAATAGGAAAAATATCTATAAGGATTCTTATGGAGCAACACAACGATGGACCGATTATCAATTGAGATGTAATTTTCCCATTAGTATGGTAGTGGCACCAGAAATGTTTAAGCCTAAAAATGCTTGGATAGCTTTGGAAAAAGCAAAAGAACATTTATTAGGACCTTTAGGCATGAAGACCTTAGACCCAAGTGATTGGAATTACCGCGGTAATTATGATAACTCCAATGATTCCACCGATTGCACTGTGGCTCATGGTGCTAACTATCATCAAGGACCTGAATGGGTATGGCCTATTGGTTACTATTTAAGAGCACGTTTAATATTTGCTAAGAAATGCGGTTTCTTGAATGAAACCATAGCAGAAACCTGGTAGGTTTATAATATTAAAATTAACTTAAAACACGAGTAATATTACGCATAATAATCTCAATATGTTTTTTAAAGGGATATTTTGAAAGCCCATTTGAAAGAATTGCAGACATCCCACTGGCGAGGTTTGCCAGAATTAACTAACGAAAACGGTTCCTATTGCAGAGATTCGTGTCGCACACAAGCTTGGAGTATTGCCACCGTAATGGAGGTATGTTCTTAACGTTGTTAACACTTAATATATGAGTTTTAAATACTCTTTTTTTCTTTTTAGGTACTTTATGATCTCCATACTTTAGGTGCTGATACTTAAAAAAAGTAAACATTGCTACTGCCTTTAATACCAAGGTCGATACCATTAGAAAACTAAAATACCTCTCGAATTTTTAATACATTTTTAAACATAATTATTAAAATTTAAACCTATAAAATATATATACGTTATTAGCAAGATAACTGTTAGTTTAATGCACATATTTGTTTGCAAAATTTGTTATGAAATTGGTGTTTGTTTCTAACAATTAAAATCGATATTGTTCAATACATAATAGAACATATTTAATTTATTACATATTTTAGCAATAAAAAGTGATAACTTAATTACAAATGGCGCTAGAAAGCACAAATTTTATTTACGAAAAATAACTATTGCGAAACATACGCATATCGGAATTTCTAGGTGGCGATATACGTGCACTATCCACATCATGTTGCCAATTTACCGCTTCACTTTTACTCTGCAGCTTATCCAAAGGATGTTCTCCCTGACGGCTTTGATATTCCACCATAGGTTGTGGCTCACAATAGAATTCAGTGGGCCTACGACGTGGATAAAGTTCCATATTTTGGGTATTAAAGCCAAAAAAGTTCTTTAAATAATAAGAGTAAAATTTGAAATTTTTTAGCACAAAATTTTCTTTCAATGGCCACAGATTTTTTAACTTACATTTATAGGAAACATTTTCGTGAAAAATTGACAAAAGATTGTAGTTAATAAGACGGAATAATTTAGTATTTGCAAGAAAAAATTTTGTAACATTTCGATTTAAAATAAAGAAAAGAGTTGCTTCGCTTACAAAATTAATCGTTTTGACAAATACAAAATAAATTAGGGTTACAGTATTCAATTATGTTCTTGAATATAGAAATTGTTTAAATCACTGCACAATGTTTCAGTGTCATTAATCTAGTTTTTATAGGTAAGCAGGTCCAACTATTGTTGGCTGCCTCTTTTGGAGATATAATGCACAAAAACTTTTTGCTGATTGAATTCGTTCTGCCGCAAACAGAATTTAGGAAATTTTTATGATGACTTATTGAACAGTATTGAACTCTTAATTTTATAAATTCGAAACCTATGATGAACATTTTCTTTTCACTTTTTCGGCGGTTAAACTGAATTACTCGGGTCTTACTTAGTCTTCAAGTATTTTTTATAACGATTTGAGAAATGCTTGAATTATTGTAGTATCTTGTGTAGAATCTTGTTTATTTATTTTTTCTTTTTTTGTCATCTAATTAACATACTTGTTTGTAATTGTTTATTTACAAATAAATAGAAAAATCTATATCGTATATATTATGTACATATATCTTAAACAATACTAAAAGGTACGGATTGGTTATATTAAAAATAAATATTCTATACTTCTTCTAAAGTTTTAAACTAATGAATAGTAAGTATAAAATTTTAAATATATTTCTTAACAATTAGTCAATTTAATTTACTACTAAATGCGAGAAAAATATATACGTTTTTCTTTAGTTTATAACTACTATGTAATGTAAGTCCTTGGAAATGGTGGTACACTTAATTATTCTACTGAAAATTACTTATTTTTATTCTTCATCTTTAATTGATTTTAAATCGCGGCCAATTTTTATTTCCAATCCTGCATTTAGATTGGAAGCCAAAAGATTATCCACTTTGGGCTCGGTAAGACAATTTCCATTCACTTCTAATGACTGGTAGGAACGTTTATTTCTATGAATTGATGAAATATCATCATTTGAATTGGTTGTGGTAGTTTCCTCGAGATTAGGTTTTAATTGTAAAATGTCACGTCTAATAGCATCTACATTAAGTTTTTCAAAGTTTTGATTTTGACTATTATTTGGAAGATGTTCTATAACGGGCTGTGTTTTATTTTGTATATCAAGAGATTGATTTAATTGTATTGATGGCTTTGCCTTGATAGATTCATTCATTTTGGCTTGTGATGCATTTATTAGCAAAGCCAATGGCAAAGGCAATCGTTTTTCAAATGTTGAATTATTCTGTACTTGTTCCATAAGTTCTCCGGTTTTGTAGGATAGTGGTTCATAAACTTTTTCTTGGGTTAAATTCTGATTATTCAAAGCTCTATTATCAGTTAATATCGAAATTAAAGAACCTTTGTCGGGTTTATAATTATTTGTTTCATTTACCATAACATTTAAGTTCTCATTTTCCTTTTTTATACTATTATCAATAGTTTCCTTTAAATCACCTTTGGGAGGTGAAATATCTTCATTTTGATTTTTAACTTTACGTTCGATGGCCTCAAATTTCTCTACTACTTCACCTAATTTTTCCACAACTAAGTTTTGTGTTTCTTGATTTTGTTTTACCAGTTCTTCTTTCAATTCTTCAACTTTCTTTTCCAATAAATCTTTGGTTATTTTCAGTTCCTTTTGAGTTTTCTTTAGTTCTTCATTTTCCTGTTTGTATTCCTCCTTAGCTACTTCATCATCTTTCTTAATGGCATCATTATCAATAGTTTGGGGCTGTATTTCCAAAGCCCCCGAGGCAGTGGTTTTCTTTTCTGGCATTTGCTTATCGGACCGTAAAATATTATTGTTCACATCTTTTATTTCCGTTGAATTCTGTGATAATTTTTTAACAATATGGCTGTTATCCTGCATATCTTTAGTTAAAATCACAGGAGCTTTATCTTCTAATATCTTGATAGGTTTCTCTTCAGCTTTTACAAGCTGTTCAACATCTGGGTGTGGCTCATCCACTGGTAAAGGAGGTGGTGAAGGCTTTTCTTTTATAATTTTTGTTTCATTGAGATTGTCTTTTTGTTCTTTTTCCATAAAATTTTGTACCAACTTCCGACTTTCCGCCAACACTTTCTCTTTTTCCTTATCCTTCTCTTCTAAAGCTTTTTCAATATTTTTAATTTTCTCATCTATGGATTCTTTTATTATTTCGGTGGGTTTGAAAAGGTCTTCATCAATTTTGGGTATCTCCAAATGAGATCCAGAACTTTTTTCATCAATGGCAGAGAGATTGGCATATGTGCCTAAAATCATTAGACAAAAGCCACTCACTAGAATGAACTGAGCCAGTTTACGTTCGTTGGTATCTTTTTTGATAATTTTTCGAAAACACGCAGCAGGAAACATAATACAAATCGCTACACCTATGGTGGAGCCCACTAAACCTATGACTAGCTCTACCGAAGGTATCATCAGGGCAATGCACAAAGAAAAAGTAACAATAAATATTGTAATAGCTTTAAACCTTGTTTCTGGTATATAACCCGTAGCATCCGTTTGGCCCTAAATTTTAGTTTCGGAATATTTTATGTCAAGAGTTTTATAAATTTAAAACAAAACTTTTAAAATACCTTTC
Organism: Sarcophaga carnaria; assembly: GCA_958299815.1. Taxonomy (NCBI): domain Eukaryota; kingdom Metazoa; phylum Arthropoda; class Insecta; order Diptera; family Sarcophagidae; genus Sarcophaga; species Sarcophaga carnaria. The sequence goes on along the minus strand of OY283153.1, from coordinate 19,441,863 downwards.
TGTACAGCAATGAGTATAAACTGGCACGACAGGGAAATATAACCAACGGGAAACTAAACGCCACCGATAAAACGAAACCAATTTTAATTACATCACTACCAAATGAAGTTGATAAATTCATTAGAATATTGCCTAAAAATGAATAAGAAAGGTTATTAGCGAATGCTATACAAAGTGATAGAAATTACCTGAAAAGGTTTGCGTACAAAAGGCAACATAGCCAAAGAAACCAACTGCTATATAAACCAATGTACAGATCCATGTTGCATTACGTACAATGCCATTTAATTTCTCAAGACTTTGATTATTAATACTGGTGAAAACCTCAAAGATTTGCCTGAAAATTAATAAGAATAAAAAACATGCAACCCAAGAAAAATAACGAAAACTTACATTTGACAAGATAAAGCCATACTGAATATAGGTAGACATTGTAATACACCGGATGGCTGCCAATATACCACTTTTTCCACCCAATCATTTGCTATGATATGCATTTCCGACTCCAATATGATTTTTATTACTAAACAGACATAGAAACCTATCGAGGCAGTACACACTGTAGACAGGCTATCAACGTTTTTTAACATGCCCAAGGGTATTATACAAAATAAAGTAACGCCACACATTAATAGTGTACGCAAATGGCGATGTTCATTTTCTAATGAGAACATTTTTGTTACGATTTGTGGTCCCAAATCGCCAACAACAACAAAATATGTAATGCATGAGCCCAAAAGATAACCAATAATGCACAATTCAACTAATAGTTTACCAGAGGTGCCAAAGGCATGGAAACCTGTAAAAATATAAATAATTTTTTCTCTATTAATATGAAATCAATACCAGTAGCTATTTGTGGTTATACATACTTACATACATATTGACAAGATATCACTTTACTTACCAAGAAATTCGAAACTTTTTCTTCGCGTTAGCAGCGATGTTTTGATGAGATAATGGCAGCAAATTCGTGTTATCCAGTTACTTAAAACTAATAGAAGTATTGCCAGAAATATGCCACACTAAAAGTAAATGTATTAAATCGTTATTAATAATAATAAAACTAAAGTAAAACAGAATTTGGTCATAAAAATCATTCTGATATTAAAGACAAATGATGCACACTTTACTTATGAAGACTATATTACCATGTGTTTCAAGGATTCTTCGAATTTCATATAAAAATGTCAATAAGTCGATGCTAGACGGTCATATATTTTGCTTATAGAATGCAAAGCTTATCTTTCTGATGAGTGAAGTATCCTCCACGCTGAGCTAGTTACGATCACAAGGGAGCTGAGTAGTGAACAGGTCATAGCATGTGATAGACTTGTTATGTATTTGTTTGAGTACTATATCAGCATATAACAATGCTTCCTCAGAAGTGTAACATAAGACAGTGTTCGCTGACGGGGAACTGTGATATTGTCTATAAGACCTTTCTTAGGCTAATCTACCATGGTATCAGACGAAGAGTATTCACGTTTGAGTGGAATAGAGCGTACTATTCTAGAACGGAAGGGACACTGAACCTAGGCAGGGAGATCTTTCAGGATCTTTGTAGGCTTTCTGTCATTGTACTCTGAGAGCGGGAACCAATTTTTGGGTCAGTACGACACATATCCTTGTTTTCAGCAGAGTGTGGAGTGATGTGATCTTTTGTCTCCGCCTTGGTAATCAGAGGCACTCAGAATACTAACATAGAGTGACTCTAAATACCTTATTTAACTGGAATATTTAAGATTTTTAACCGGGAAACATTAATCTCTGTCATAAGCCGGCAAGCGAGATGAATCTCCCTTTATTTTTTTCTTCACTTATTCATTCTTATCTATCTACGATCAACCTTAGTTTTCAATTTTGTTTCTTTTGTTCTCTAAACCGTAAATCTGTAGAGTCGACAATCTGATACAAATGAATTATTTTACGGTATTTTAGTTGAAATTGGGTTTGTGCACAAGGTTATCTATTATCAAAGTAGTGTTTTCATAATCTGTATTCAGCATGAGTCACACTTAACACATACCCATCGGCCTATTATAACTCAACCTGATCTATAAATCGATGTATTTCCAAAAACAGTTAATACGTGAGCAACAATCACTAACTATTTAAATTTTCAAACTGCATATTAGTATTCAACATATCATTTTATTATACATATGGTATGGTAGCAAAGATCGTATATATAATGGAACTTCAAATTGTATAGCTTATAAATGATTTACATTTGGAAATTTTTAAACTCAAAATACGTTTTTAATGCTAACAAGTTAAAGTTGTGAACCTGAGCCAAATGTTTAATAGCCTAACATTCGCTTAAATATTATAGTTTTTTAAAAAGGATTTAAGGCTTTATAAACTATAAAGCAAAACATGCCTTTCTTTCTCAACGACTACAATTATAGAAAAGTACCTCGAAGTACATTATCACTACACCCGTTGTTATTGGCTTAAAAGCATAAAACAAGACTATTTTGTAGGATACAAAATAATGGAATGATTCTTATTGAAATGACTAATTTTATACCCACCTTTTGAAAACAAAACGGCATTGCCAAAATACCAACACCAATGATACTATTGGCCAAGGTCATCACATAACCCGAATTGGCCAACATCTTGAACAATTTCAAGGTTGACGACGCCTGTTTCACTTGTTGAGGCGGCTATTGCAGTTGGCGGTGTTTTGCTTTAAGAAGGCCACACACAGATACAGCTGATATGCCAATGAACTTTACATATGAAGCGGCTGGAAACTTTCACTTGTGGTCAAAAGCCACAGATTGTATTTTAATTTTGAAAATGAAAATGATTTTGAATTTACACGTTGCTTAAACAGAAACTTAACTTTATTTCAACACTTTTTTTAATTTTGCAATTTTTAAATGGTAGTTTAGCACTTATTTGTTAACGGCGAATGTACTTAATGAAGGTGTTAAAAGTCGGTGTTTTGCTTTAATTGTTAAACGATCAATCAAATTTGTTGGTTCTGCTTCGATAAACAATAAACGAAAACGTCAGCAAAAAAAACGGAAAATCACTTTAGTTCTCTTCCTACGACATTGTCCACAAAAAGAAGCGCACGAAGACACATCTCACTACTCTTGTTGTATTTTATGCGTTTTGTTTTATTAAAAAAATAACTTTTTGTTTTGTTATCATTCCTCAACTTCCAAAAGCAGGTTGAATTGACGATAACTTTTCTGTTATTAGCAGTTATCGAAAACATGTGTTTCAAACACAGGGTCATTATGCTTAAAATTAAAAGTAGTGCCAATATATAGTGTTACCATTAAATTTGAAATATACCTAATGTGTTAATGAGGATATAATTAATTGGTAAATTAATATAGATATTTTTGAAGCCAATTTTACCTTATGGTGTATGAAAAATAAAACAAATGATATATTATATTAAATTCTGGCAATTATTGGTTTTTAGATTTATTTATTAAACTAAGGCAGTAAAAACCAATCTTAATATACTGAGAGAAAAGAGACTGTTGAAGAAGAAAAAGAGAGAGTAGTATATGGAAAATTAATGATGAGTTAATTTTGTTTTTATAAGCAGCCTAAACCTTTAGAATATATTCAAAAAGGCTCCATAAATCCGTGAATAGGTTCTAAATTTAATATAAGTGTTGCCGAAATGATACAATTCAAAATAAACTTAATATTAATTAATTAATAATGTCAGTTTTTAATATTTATTAAATATAGTGGAATTCCACTAGTTCAGTATTATGGTTTCACGGAATCTGCTTCCAAAATATTTACTTTCTTAATGCAACCCTGTTTTTTAATCAATTGTATTAAAAATCGTGTTACACTGTACAAAAAAATGTTTTTAAATTAAAAAATATTATAAACTTAATACTTTAATACTTTAATGATTTAATTATTTCTTTATATCCTATTTGGATGTTTTTATTTTGAAAATACAATATTGATAAATGTCACTACATTAGTGTAAATGAATTAAATTTTTAACAAATTTTAAAATCTAATCTATTAATTTTCATTGTAGTGTAAATACCACTTTAAGTCTTAATATGGCAACACTCTAGAGGTAGAAATTAATATTTTGTATGACAATGCTGCACACAGTAGTGACAACTTAGAAAAGCACTTACTTTTCAATTCTGGCAATACTGAACCCTTTTGTTTTTCTTTCCGTTCTGTAAATTGAAACGTCAAGATGGCTGAGGTAAAAATCCTTGCAAAAATCTTCAAAAATATTCAACATCTTAGTGAAATATTAATTAAATTAAATGGAAAACAATTTTTAAGTTAATGTTTTACAAGATGTGAATAAAATTTTAAGTGTTTTAAGCATTTCAAGTGTGATATTTGTGTGAGAACAAATTAACAAAAGAGTTCTTTATTTCGATTTCAGGTTGATGAAACCCTTAAGAAGAAGCGTACCTTCAAAAAGTACACCTACCGTGGTGTCGATTTGGACCAATTGTTGGATATGCCCAAGTAAGTTTTAATTTTAATTGGAGTATGTTGTTTAGAATGAGTAGCATTAATGGTAATTTTCTTTTCTTTTAGCAACCAATTGGTTGAATTGATGCACAGCCGTGCCCGCAGACGTTTCTCCCGTGGCTTGAAACGCAAACCAATGGCCTTGATCAAGAAATTGCGCAAAGCCAAGAAGGAGGCTCCTCCAAATGAAAAACCAGAAATTGTCAAGACCCATTTGAGAAACATGATTGTCGTTCCCGAAATGACCGGTTCCATCATTGGTGTCTACAACGGCAAAGATTTCGGCCAAGTTGAAGTTAAGCCTGAAATGATTGGTCACTACTTGGGTGAATTCGTTTTGACTTACAAACCCGTCAAGCACGGTCGTCCCGGTATTGGTGCTACCCACAGCTCCAGATTTATTCCATTGAAGTAGATTTTCTACAGTCTATCTGCTTCTCTTGGATTCAAGCCAATTACCACCACCTTTGTCATCTCTATTTGTAAAGTTTAAGCCCCTGTTACATTAAATACGTGCGTAGGACTCTCCAACTGAATGCATATTGTATTTGCGTGAGTGATCCTGTTGCAGTCTCTTCGTCAAACAAATGATTGAAGAATAAAAACAAATACATTTTTTTAAGATTTAACTTAAAAACAAGAGAAATTCAATGTGTTCTAAATGATGAGAGTGATTTCAAAAGTGAAGTATATTAGTGTCGATGGAAACTGATGGAAAATATACTAAGGGAAGCGCAGAGCAATGTGGTGAATCATGTTTTGGGGGAATACTTGAATAATATACTCAAGAATATAAAGGTATTTATTGCAATGTAGTTAGTGTAGAAATGTATGGATTGTTAAAGGAGATTTCAGACATGGATCAAGAGGCGATGCTATCGATAATAAGTTGTCCTGAGTAGTTTAATTCATAGAAACGCTTTCTATGTTTGAACATGTATACTATGAAAACGAAATAACGGCATACTGTATTGCCTTCTAAGTTTTAATGAAGCGATATTAGTATTTATTAAATGTAGGATTCAAAATAAATTATTCCAACGAAGAGTGGAAAGGATTCTGTACAACATATACAATCACTAGCTCGGATAATGGCGAGTTGGTTATGTTGTTAATTTTTTTTGTTAAAGTTTCATTTTTTTGCACAAAAGCCTACAAAAAATTGTATGATAGGGATGTTGAATCATGACTACGACTTGCTGTTGGCCTTTGGAGCGATTTGAACATATTAGTATGCCCTGGAGGTCTAGTATTTTTCTAATACTTAATCTGTTTTCTATTAGAATGTATGCATCGAACATATACAAATTCTCCCCCTTTAAAATCGTTTTGTATTAGTTTCTTTCGTTCTGTTTGTGTAATTGCAATTCAGTTTGAAAAGGTGGCACGTCACTGTATCTATATTTTCTTGCCTGGTCGCCCTTCATAAAACACGAAAAAGAGTGAACAAAAATTAAGAAAGAAAAGTGAGAAAACAATCAACCATTATGCCTCAAGAGAAAATTTTTTGTAGGAATAATTATTTTATAAATGGCTCGGTTTTGTATGACAATTCATCCTTAGTTATGTTGCCAGTTGCAAAATATGATATAACAAACGACAACTGACAACTAATCATTTCGCGTATAAAATTTTTTTTGCGGGAACTACAAATTTTCAGTTGCCAGCTTGCAACGCAACGGGTTCAGAAGCAGTGAATAATCGGCCCATAAAAATATTCCCCTAACCAGCAGATCCCGTTTATGTACCCCATTAGATCGTCAAGTTTGCAGTCCTTTAGTTAGCTTCTTAGCAAAACTACTACCTGCCTAGTCATCTCTGCCCATATGCTTCTTGAGAAGGACAATGACATAAAAGAAGGTCCATCGTTTTCTTTGCTTCTTCACTTAGTCACAGAAATTCGAATAACTCTTTCCCATCTGGTGTTCGTACGTCTAAAGAGGCCATGAGACGTTAGTTCTCCTATAAAAGCTCTCATCTCCTGTTTACTTGGGCTTAGGACTAGTTTTGTACCTTCGGAAATCAGTTTTGGATTTATAAGAAGACAGACAGTTTTACCGACTCCTCTTCTGTTGTAGCTTTTAAAGCTGAACCTGATATTGCAAATTCATTCGTAACTTCTTTGCCAATAACACCGGTTACTATCCATAATCGAGCTATAAAAAGTCCTCTGACCTGTTTAATATCTTCTATGACATTCACGGAGTTTAGCATAAATATTTACAACTATGTTTACGTCCAAGGTCATACAAAGTTGAAATGAAGAAATTAAATGAACCAGCTAAATAATGTCAATTTAATAAGGATCTAATAGCCAATGTCTTTTGTTGTTTTAGATTTTCTTTATCGACTTCAAAAAAAGGTGACAGTTGTGCGTTGTTTTCTATTTTATATGTGCTCATTACTCTTCTAAAAACTTTGCGATTTAGTATGGGAAATCTACTATTTTTCATACGATTCTAGTTCTAATGTGGTATGTTAGCACTATAATATCCATTAAAAATTATATTCATTATGAAAATGATAACTTCAGAGTTGTGACAGAATTTTTGTTACACACACTTTGCAGATTCATGCCATCAACTTCTACGAATCTTTGTTCTCAGCCATTATTGAAACACGTTGCTAAAATATATTTACCTGTTTTCAATACTGCATGGCTTTTCTATTGTTATGAAGCAGAGTTCTTCAACGTTCGTTTCTTTGTGCTGGAAAATTGCTATTGTAAGGCCAATTCTTTATTAAAATTGAAAATCATCCCTTGGTTTAAATATGGTATTATTTTTCTTGTTTCTCTATTCGAATGTAATTGAAACTTATTTTCATGTAAAAATAACAAAATCCTGTACCAAAGCCAAAATATTCATGGATTTGAAAATACGTTCAATATTTAATATTTTTTTAAAAATTTTTATTTAAAATCTAACAATAGAAATACATTAAATTATTAAAAATAATAATGTAATGTTTATAATTATAATTTATAAAGTTTATTAAGTATTTCAATCATCGAATAATTGACAATTTAGAATTTATTTTCTCCTTAAATTATTATTATTGTTATTATTGATTACTGAACGATCGTAGGCTGTATCTTTCAAGTTTGTTGTTAGTGCTCCTGAGTAGTTTCTTTGCTGTTGAGAGCTTTGTGTGCGCACTGTAGTTGAAACAGTGTTCTGTCGAACTGGTGAAGGCCTATTACCGTTCATTTTACCATTCATATTCGTTTGATATGGTGATGAGTAAAAATCATTTGTAGTTTCTGATGAACCATAAGCACTGTCTTTGACTGGAGAATCATAATAATTAGATTTAGTGTTCTTATTGTTATTGTTATTATTGTTAGTGTATTGATATTGTGGCTGTGCTTGAGTTTGCATTGGTGTTTGCGTAGGTGATGTCACTTGATTAGTAGTGGCTGGTGGAGTAGAGGTATTTTGCTGTATATTAATATTAAAATTTGGAGGCATTATTATCGGTGCCATCGTTTGAAAAGAGTTAGCTAAACCCGCAAAAGTAACCGATTTATTATTATGGTTAGACTGTGGCTGTACTGTCTTATTTGGCATATTCCACGCTAAACTATTGTTGTTATCTAAAGTTGGCGTACTAGCAAAAAGGGCCGCTCTAAGGTTATCTGATTTAGAACGATGCAAAATACTTTTATTAGGTGTTAGAGGACGTCCCGTATTAACGCCAATTGAATTTTTTATTGTTGTCATTTGGGGTGAATTTTGCACATAATCCAGCGGTGCTTGTGTTAATACTAGATTACTATTGCTAAGCGTTTGATAGGACAGCTGATCGAGACTACCGTTAGGCTCACCTAAACGATTAAGATCGGTACTAGCAGAGTTATAAATTTCCATGCTGCTTGCTAGTAAATCGGGACGTGAACCAAGTGTTAGCATACTACCAGCCAAACTATCGTTATTATTTATCATGGACATATTACTACTGGCCGTTGAAAAAGGGCTTTCAGACTTTTGCATGTTAACCACACCCATTTCGCTTGGACCTTGCTGTACGACACCAGTGCGGGGATCAAAATGTTTTTGATTGGCATCTTTTAGGGTGGTTTTAATTTCTTTTGGTTTCTCGGTGGAAGAAGTGCGCAAAGACGATATATGACCACGTACGGGTTCTCGTGATATTGATGATGAGGGCGATGAAGCCGAATTGGTCTCATCAAGTTCCTCCTAGAATTTAACAATGTTTTCAGAATTGTTTTTTTTTAATTGAAAATAAATTTTTCTTAATAAAATTACCTCATCTTCCTCCGTTATTACCGAAGACTCAATCCATTCTTTAATACGCATTTTCTTTGTATGCCTATCCACATTGGTCTCAATGCCACAGTCGGCTAAATTGTAAAGTAAACGATTTTTCTCATCTGGACTGCTATGAAACGAATACATTGATGGACACAATTCATCTGTTTCATATTCGGCCATTTCTTTTTCAGCAGTCTTTGCTAGCCAACGATCATCTAAGAATTTAGCCAAATCGGATAGATTTTTCGGTCTTTTATCGGCTCGGGGCTCTAGAAATCTTTTAAACATACGTTGTGCTCTAGAGGATAAAAGTTTAAATAATTTCGGTGTACGACGTATGGCCAACATCATGGTGTTTTGCCATATTAAATAACGAACATAGCGTGGATCATCGGAGGCTGCCTTTTGCCAAGGTAAGCAGCCGGTTAGACAAACGAATATGACAATGGCGAACTGCCAAACATCGTGACTGGGATCGGCTCTGTAACGAGGTGGATGTAATGTTTGTAAAACCTGAACAAAGTATTCATATACTCACTTGTATGTTCCTTCGGGTTTTATATCTAATACTTCGGGCGGACTATAGGGCAGCCATTCATTGCGCCTTTCGACTATAGTGCCACTTTGATAGGATTCACCAAAATCACATAATTTAACACGAGAAAAATCGGAACGATAAATCAAAACATTATCCAGCTTAACATCACGATGGACTATGTCTCTGTATTATGGAATATAATAAAACAAAAAACACCAGAACTTTTGAAAATAAGATAAAGTATGAAACATTTTACAACGACAAAATTCCTACTTTGAATGCATATAATCTAAGGCGGAAGCAATTTGTTTGGCTACACGTTTGCTATACACCTCTCCCACACCGGTATCGGTAACATTTGATGTCAGATCACCTAAGAGAAGTGCAAAATCATTATTATTGCTTAATAATATTAGAAAAATCATTATTTTTTTGCCTTACCCAATGGTGCATATTCTTGTGTGAAGACATAAAAGCCAGCAGTTTCAAATGCCACATCATATGTTGTAACTATATTTCGATGTATGCCCAAATGTAGACCATAATGAAATTCTCTATAGAAATCTCTTAACGATACATATGGCTTGGGTACCGCTTTCAAAACCATTTCGGTATGCGAGGCTCGATGTTCGACCAATAAGATTTTTCCAAACCATCCTTCGCCAACAATTTGTAAAATATCAAATTCATCTACCAAATGTATCTGAAATATCAGTTCAAATTCGACAATTAATTAACACGTTAAATAAACATAATGATATGGCCATAAACTGTATTCCATTACTGACTAATGAAAGAAACTGAATTTTTTATAAAATTTCAATTTTTTTTCTAATTTTCGAAAATCTGCTTTAAACTTGTGTATGGAAAACACCAAACGAAAAAAAACAAAAACAATAAAAAAAATTAAAGACGAGAAAAAAAAAATAAGAAATATATTAATGTTGGCATATATTTGGCTAAAAGCCAAAATAAATTTGATGTCAAAATAGTATATTGAATCGCGTGTATATACATACATATATGTATGTATGCAGGAAAGTTAAACGGTTTTTACACTACGCAATTCTGTATGCAATTTTCCGTAGATTACCTTTATCTATTTCACTTGGAAACATAGGGCTTCCACAAGATTATTCGAACTTAGTTTGTCTCTGATATACAGAAAGTGTTTGATGTAATTTTCGATAAGTTGTAGGTGTCCAAAAATTGTTATTCACTGTCATTAAAGTATAGAAAAGTATTACAGTAGTTTCCTTGTCCTCATCATTACGGTTTCTGTAGAGTTATTACAGAATATTTTCAGACTATGGACGTGTATATCTAGGGGTCAATGTAGTGTCTGATTTGACTGGTCTGTCTACAGGTGGAATCATTTTCCTTTTTTTTTTTTGGAAATTAACACGTTGACTGCCGCGTCAATTTTCAGAAAACTGGCCGAGCAAGCCAACATTGACTTTTTGTTCATTTCCCAGAAGCCATTTATCGATACTAGCACTGATATAATACGAGTTTATTCGTAGCTACACAAAAATGGCAGGTTTAGTGAGTACGTGATAGCTCGTAGTTGGCACCAGAGATTAGCAATGAATCGCTTTTTCGCTACTCATAAGTACTCATGAAATTTTGAGTATGAGTAAGTCAACAGTATTGAAATCCAACTACTCTGATTCATTCGTACTCAGTACAACATTGATTTATAAGTACAAGTTGCAATGAGTATGAGTACAACGTTGACATCGAACTCGTAACATTCGAACAATGTTTGATTCATATGCCTACTCATTCAGATTCATAAATTTAGAAAAATACTTATAATACTTATAAATGTCTTAGTTGTTGTTGCATTTACAAAGAAAGAAGAAAGACACATAAACAAAAAAGACAAAGACAGCAAGGAGAGCAAACACACAATCTTCATGTGAGTATGTAGTGTTCGTACCCGAATCATACTTATTTTGTGATTCGTGTATACGATGAGTCATGAAGAGTCGAAATCAATAACATCATGCGTATTGTTAAGTACGAGTACCATGAGTATTTCAAACTTTGAATATGAGTAGTATGAGTATGACATTAAAATAAGTATGAATGCGTATAAGTATCAGAAATTATAAGTATGATTCGAATCTACTCATCGTTTTGAATACTCATTGCTGACCTCTGGTTGGCGCCCTAGAAGGGAACACAATCTACGAGTTATCTCGTAGTCGGCAGTCAACGTGTTAATAAGGTCTGTGTGAGACAATTTGTTCGATTGTAAAATGTCACAAGAAATTGCTTGCGCAATTGCTTCGTATATGTGTGTATGTGTTTTTTGTTTTTGCATTTTTACAAATATTAAATAATTTGTATTTGTTGTTGTTGTTTTTCGTTTTTCATGTTTCTCCTTTTTTCATCTCTTTTTAATATTTTTCATATCAAATCACACTTTCAATTGCATATTTTCTAGGAGATTTATTATTGAATCAGTATTGAAAGAGTGTTAGAAAGAAAAATCAATTATTTAATTAATTATTTTAATAATTAATTTGTTTTAATATGTACCACCTGTTTTGACGATTCATTTTCATTTCATTATTGTTTGTTTATATACGAAAAACATTTCTAATAATATTGATGAAAATTTTATGATAAACAATTATGACACAGCAGATGAAAGAAATGAAAAGGAAATTATGATTTTCCAAAGAAGAAATAAACTGCCATGATCGTTCAGATCTGTGATAGAAAATAATCATTTGGCAATTGACGAACATACTAATTTTATTTGAATTTTGTAACTGATTTAAAATCTCTTTTTTCCCCTTTGGTTTTTTTTGGTTATTCGGACTTTAGACGTTGAAAGAAAAGTGAAGAAAAGTTGATTGACAACTTAATTCTTCCTGATCATAGTATAAATATCATTAATCACTTTTTGCGAATCAAAAGATTCGATTTGCAGGTCAACTCGGAGTCCATAACGTCTATTATGGTATTGTGCTTTAGCGAGAATAAATAGAAGCGATATTTATTATGTCTGTAAATACAGGATGTTGTCTCATAAAAGGACATGCCTAGAGCTTATCCGTGTTGTTGTTGGTAGACGCCTAGCGATGTCGTAGATTTGAGATTGAAAATGATTTTGCGCTTTTTAAATTGTATTGCAGACACTCTGTTTAATTGAGGTCGTATTTATTACAATGTACTTTGCGGCTAAAATGTTTCGAATAGGATTAACTGAACCTCTTACCTAACCTTATCTAATCTAATCTATATAATGGGTAAGTCACCCATTATTGCCCAGTAGATGGATTTTCAATATAATTTTTTCTCGTATGGAAAAAAGATTCGTGACAATGCCAAAAATGATCGGCAACTTTTGCTATTTCACTATAAGTAGAAAAATAGCACTTAAAATGTGTTTCTATTAAATAATTAAATTTAGTGAGGACGAAGCTCAACAAACAGAAAACTTGATTTTGATTGAAATATGATTCCAACAAGACGGTCCAATGCCACGACATAATAAACATATTGCGTTGCGAGTCCAGTCCCACCCCAATCGTGTGATTTTCTCCACTGGTCCATTTTTTGCAGGGCATGCGTGAAGTCTCTCGGGTAGAGCGGCAAATCAGCCATAATTTTAACTTTGGAAGACAACTTTACAGATGGCATGCCAGGCAGTAATGTATCGCTCGAAATAAATATTTCACTTGTCAGTTAATCTGGTTGTATGGTCTCAATATATTGATTTCCAATTCATTAAGAATTACTAAATTGTCGTCATAAAGCAATGACTTAACATAGTCGCATAAAAAGTAGTTCAGAGGCGTTAAATTATAAGAATGAGGGGACAGCCAACAGGACCACTTTTAGACAGTAAGTTGTCAACAAATTGATTTTGCAATAAATCGATTGTTAAGCGTGCTGTACGGCAAGCTAAGCCGTTTTGTTGGTGTACAAAAATTTAGTAAGCATGGCCTCATTACGCCTGCCTTTCTCAATAAGGACCCACAAGCCGGGTAAATCACATCAAACTGCGGTTAATGGTACGACAATTGCTGACAAACATACATAACATAATTGGTCATTACAACTCTTCAGTCAGGATTACGACCTAGTTTCTCACACTACTTATGTTGTGTCTGTTAATTTTATACATAAGTGGCGGGACCTACAGTTTAAAGTCGACTCTGAACGACAGATTTTTTGAGAAACTTTTCATGGCAATTTTATTTACTCTCAGAAATCTGCTGAGAGGAAGTCGCCGAAGTAATACTTTTTGTATTTTTTTTTATTTTTTTTTATGTCTGGCCTGGGGTTTGAATCCTGGCTTTACGTCTAATAAGCCAACACTACCTACTAAGCTATGGCAATTGCTGACGTAGCCATTTAATCAGAACCAAGTTTTATTCGCGCTACAGCAGGAATATTTCCTTCGGTTTACATAGGCTTTTGTCATATTGATGGTTGTAAATTGCAAAGTGTAGAAGTAGTTCTAAAACTGCAGTAATTGCTCACTTGCTAGGCCGATATATATTTAAAAAATTCTTTGATTTTTAACTCACCTTTTCTAATTCGAATTCACGAATTTTATGAATGCTCCCTCGTGGTTTTTTCGACATTTTCCTTGGATCAGCTTAGAATTATCATTGATGTATTGGTTGAATAATGCTTGAGAATTCTTTTATTATGAATATTTTCCTTTTTTTGGATTTAAAATTTGTGTTTAGTAGTATAGTTTTAAAATTTATTTTCAAAATGTGTTTTATTTCGTTTGCTTTTGTAAACTTTACAAATATTTTATGGCCGTTTGTTATGAATGCAACGAAAAATATTTATTTTTCCAGTTAAAAACAAAATTTACAATGTAAACACAGAATAGAATGTACCGTTAAGCATAAATTTTTAGCACAAGCATATGGTTTTGCTTTGAAATTTCGAAATTCTGTAGATGCAACTAATAAACCTTGTTGCAAAATGTTCTCGATATGATGCTCAATAAAATGCTCACAAATACAAGCATATGAAATCAAAACATGTAGCGGCACACTTTTCTTTGTATTAAACTCGACGAGTTGAATATCATGATATATTTTTAGAAATTCGATTATGTGTGCAGTATTGTAATGAAAACGAAAGAACGAACGAATATTACCGGCTAGCAGCAATACGAATAAAAATTTCTTTTATTTTTTTTAAATTACAATTTGTTTTTTTTTTTATTGTTTTAATTTTTGTTTGTACGATGCGTGGCATTTATTGTGTCTGTAAACATTTTCTTGCTATTTTGCAGCCACCATTAAGATGTTTATTGTTGTCGTTGTGTTGTTCATTTCAGTTTTATTTTAAAAAATATTAATTTTTTTTTTAATTGTTTTCTTTAATTTTTTTTGGTATGTATATTTATTTATACATATTTTTCTTTCTTTCTTTTTTCTTCGTGTATTATTCCTTTTTTTTCATTAATTTCTTGTCTTTTTTTAAACAACTTTTTTTTTTAATGTATAATATGATGAATTTTATTCGAAAATAACTTCCTGGAAAATAAAATTAATTTACGATAATTATTTTGAAATAAATTTCTTTGTAGACCTGTGTGTGTGTTGTGTTGTATGCCTAGAGTCAATTAATCGTCCATTTCCACGAGTTCGTGTGATGTTAACAAGTCCTTTGTTTTAAGAAAAAAAAATACTTTTTTTCTCCCGTCTATTTTTAGATCGTAAATGGAAGAAAAACAGCATCTTTCTTTATTGCCTATGGACTTACTGAACAAGGAAGTTAATAGAGCATTAAGCATTTTTTTAAATACCATTTAATTGTTCTGTTAAATGACAAGTCTTTTTAAAACAGATTTTTCAGATAAATCACAGACATGGAGATTAACTCAATTTGTAGAAATATTTTTGATTTGTTTGAAATTTAATTATAAATTAATATTAAAGAACAATAAAAATAAATGATGAGACAATGGCTACAATATCAACATTATGGGCCAGGGGAAAAGTTAGCTGTCTTGTCTATCAACCTACAATTGCAATTTGAAGGCTATAAATTTATGTTTAATAAGACAAATTACTGCTTCAAAAAACAAATATAAGCGTTAAGAAATTTTGTTGTTTTGCTATGACGGAAAGGTTGCTTACATCCCGGGGAATCCCTGATAGCCTAGTAAACAGTAGTACATATATTCTTTAAATTGACGATATGAAGTCTGTCGGAATGCACATGAAAAAACATACAACTTTCGAATATAACGCTTGATTAGATGAGAACTTTCCTCAGATATTAACTTCATTCGAATAATCCGAAATTTTATTGTACTGAAATACTATTTCTTCCTCGTGCTATTTTTGATACCTTGTTCTAAAACAAACGCTTCAATCAGGGTAGACAATACTCTTCTGATGATTAATTGCCATCCTCATATTAAAATTACGTGGCGGTAAAATTGCTTGATGGCAGTTCAGGATTGTGTCCTGGAGAAGTCGAACAACTTTGCTTCATGATTTCTGATTTTTTTTTAAATTAAGAGGTTTTATCAAATATCCACTCAGGAAGCTTCCAGACCCCTGAAACTCTCAGAGAGGCTAACGTCAACAACGAAAATGTTAGGGAGGTAAGGACTCAAAGGACAAACTACGTTCAATACAACGATAAAATACATGCCCTCGTATGGCGACGTATGTATCCCTATTATTTTAGAACTTGCTAAACTGTTCCAAACATTTTAGTTGGAAAAACTTTAATAATTAATCTCAAAAAAATATAAGAAGGGGAATACATTACGACTTCTCCATGTTTCTTAAAGCAATAAAAAGGAAGTTTGTGAAAATATCCTTGAAAATAAAAGATAATTGAATACCAGACACCTCAATAAATTTTTTATTATGAATATTGTATGAAATTAAAGCATTGCTATAGGAAAACAAGTTGTGAGTGTAGTCCCTAGGACCTCTGTTGACATAGTAAGCGATAGAAACCTGTAGGGCCCACAAATAATGGGGCTTAGATACCAATTCTGACTGCAAAATAAAAATTCTGAAACCTTTTAGCATTTGTTTGAATGAAAATTCATTGATTCATTTCTATTTTTTTCTTTCTTTTTGTGCTTTTAAAACAGTGAATACTTTCATAACGACTACAGTATATTTAGTAATAGAACACAAATTGTATACAAAAAATTGTAGTACGAGTATAGAAATATTGGCACAAATCTTTATAGCAACAGTTTTGATTGAATGACACATGGGTGGTGTGGTTCAGAATATAATGCTAAACAAATGTATTAACGAATAACACTACAAAAACAAAAACACAATTGTATACGAAATCTAATTTATTGCAAATAAAATATAAACAAAATATATGCTATTGTACCATATAAATAACTAGATTTCTAAGACAAATTAGAAGATATATGTATGTATACAAATTTTTCTCGATACGTTGGTTTTTAGTTAAAAGCTCAAAAAGAAGAAAAAATAAAAGATTTAAAAAATATTACTTTACAATGCGGTCATGAAAATATTTACAAGTAAATAGTATGTACGTAGGTTGTGCCCTGTATTATACAAGTATGTTGGCCTATTTAATATTAGAATAATACAGTTCTGTGTAAAAAGATAGACTATTGGATCCACTGTTCGACCATTTTTAAATTGGGTCTTTCTGCATCACTTCAGAGAGTTCAGCTTGAAGTTGGTAGAGTCATGTTATGAGTCTAAAGCCATAAATTCTATCAAAGATAACAAAATAAAAATGATTCTTAAATGATTACTTTGATATTAAAGGGTCCGCCAAATAACTTTTTTTTTGAAAACGCTTTAAAAAAACTACTGAATATTTTCTAAAATTTCTTTTTTATTTGAACTAATTAAACATTATTATCCTTCCGGTTAATAATGGAAAATAATTTCATTCAAATGGCTGTCTCGGCTGGCCATGCAGTAGCCTACACCAGAAGATGCCGATTTTGGCAAAAAAAATCATCTTTTCAGATGAAGCTCATTTTGATTTTGGCGGGTATGTAAACAACCAAAATGGTCGCATTTGGGGCACAGAAAACCCGCACGCATACATTGAAAAGCCGACGCACCCAAAACGATTCACTGTTTGGTGCAGATTTTGGTCCAGAGGCATAATTGGGCCATTTTTCTTCGAAACTGAGCAAGGAGTGGCAGTTACAGTCAATGGCGATCGTTATCGGGCCATGTTGAACGAATTTTTGTTCACAATAATTGAAAAGGAGGATATTGGCAACATTTGGTTTCAACAGGACGGCGCTACGTGCCACACAGCCGAAGCTACACTCGCTGTTTTGCGCCCTGTTTTTGAAGATCGCATTATCAGCCGCAGAGTTGATGTCGTTTGGTCACCTCGGAGCTGCGATTTGACACCGTTGGTCTATTATTTGTGGGGTGACGTCAAAGACAAGTGTTACGCCGATAAGCCAGAGACAATTGGCGCTTTAAAGGACAATATACGTGAAGCCATTGGTGAAATACAGCTGCACACAATCGATAATGTGCTTAAAAATTGGACCGATCGTGTAGGCTACTGCATGGCCAGTCGAGGCAGCCATTTGAATGAAATTATTTTCCATTATTAACCTTAAGGATTGTACTTTCAAATAATAAAAGAAATTTGAGAAAATATTCAGTAGTTTTTTTTAAAGCATTTTCAAAAAAAAAAGTTATTTGGCGGACCCTTTACAAAAAGCTCCATAGTGCGATCAAATGGGTACCTAAAATTTTGTAATATGCACTTCAACCAATACTTTTCGGCTAATAATCATAAAACTTTCCAGCGATAGTTTTTGACCAAAAAATTTTAAATTCTTCTTAATTGCTCATTACAACTATTTAGTCAGGGTTAAGATCTAACTTCTCACACTACCAATGTTGTGTGTGTTGATTTTATTCGCGAGTGGTAAGACCTACAGTTAAACTCGACACCGAACGATAGATTTTGTTAAAACTTTTCATGGCAATTTATTTACGCACATAGTTTTTGCCAGAAGACTGGTAGTCGTAGAAGAAATAGTATTTCGTTCGAAATTTCTGAGCTCGGGTTTAAACCACAGCCTCGTGTTAAATAAGTCAACACATTACCTACTAGACCACGGCGGCTGTTTAGTTCGTTTTCCATCTCCTTGTTGTACTGTAGTTTTTTAAAGATCTTGTACTCGGTATTAGAAATAAACAATTCTGGAGACTGTAGAAACCTTTAAATAAGCTATTTGAGTATAATTTTATTATAACAGGTCTTTCACTAAGCACTTCCTATCTTTAAAGTTAAATAAAACAAAATGTATGAGAGATATACTTGAAATTTTTTATTTGTTTAGGAAGCCTGTTGCTGCCTTCATATGTGACTCACTGTTTCTCAGAGTGGGGCCCATTTGAAATGTACAATTTTCCATGCCTATAGAGCATAATTCAGACTGAATTTGAATCATGACATGCAATCATTTTATCGTTTTGGATTAAAGAAGCAGCATTTTCTTATTAAATTAGTTTCGATTTTGAAATTTTTTTCTAGCAAACACAATAAATTTTTGGTATTTAAAGCGTCACTCAAAAGTCTGCGAAAAACACTTATATTAGCTCAAATATAAAGTCACTAATTAACCATGCCTATATTTATATTGTCCATTTATAAAAGCATTTACAGTTGAGAGGCGTTTCACTCTGGTACACAGACAGTAGTTTATAAATAAAAATTATCATGTCATTAATCACTACTGAATATTGTCTATTTATTGAAGTATTTACTGTTGGGAGGCTTTTCATTCTGTTACACAGACAGTAGTAGAGACATACCAACTATCGTGTCAGTGTATGTAGGTAGGCATTCCTAGAAACCGAAAAAAAATTTATGGTGTGTTTAAGCACAATTATTTCAAAATATAAATTAAAATCCGCAAAATTCTGTAGTTTTTGTTTTTATTATATTTGTCGGTTTTTTTTGCTTCTATTTTATATATTTGTCTTCATACGAAAGAAAATAAAAATTCTTTTTCTATGAACAATTTGTCTGTTGCTGAAGATTTAGAATGAAAACGAACAAAAAAAGAAAACTTATATAAAGACACACCAAATTCAGAGCAAAAATATCAAAGAATTTATGAATGATTTCAGCAATACTAGTCGTCGTATTTAAATATGAATTAAACATATTGTGTACACACCACATTTATATATAATTTTAAAACCGTACTCATTATTCACTGTGACGTTTGTCGTAATTTAATTACGTTGTTTAGAAAACGAAGGGGATTTCTTTTGATTAAATACGTTTTTTCGGATTTTTTACTTTATGTTTCTGTATTTAATTTTCAATTTTTCCTTTTTAAAAGCATTTTTTTTATTAAAAATATGTATTATTTATTCGTTATTTTTATTTTCTTTTTGCTTTTAATTTGTGATTTTCTTTTTTTTTTACTACAAGTAGTGTGTTTGGTGGTGGTCTATTTTTAAAATGCAATTTTAGGCACTCAGAATGCGTACGTTGGACGAGCGGACAATTTTCATTTCAATTTTCAAACCGAACCGTCGGAGAATCTAAAGATAACTGATGTAGAATAGAAGATTTTTTTCGAAAATTTGTTCAACAAAAACAAGGTATTTCTCTAAAGAATAGTGTAACCCAGCAAAGTTTTGAATGAAATGATAACATTTTTCGTGGCAGTGCAGAGGCTGCGTTCACCTGTGGCATCACAACGGGCCGCTATGCGTGCTCAAGTGAGCTTTTTGGTAAATTAAAGCTACCACGCTAACCTAACCTAACCTAACGCACTCCTAATTGAACATGAAATATTCACAGGTAACACAACATACATACAATGCATACATATATAATTGGTCATTACAACCCTTCAGTCAGGATTACGACCTAGTTTCTAGTTTCAGGTAACAACAAAATCCGCAACTAACGTGAGGATCATTCCTTACCCGTACGCCACAAATCAATCTTATAACTAAGCCTCGATTTTTTTTCCTGGAATACTTACGGTTATGGATCCTGAAATTAGACTGCAAACGAAATGCATTTACTACAAGCCTTTTTTAGATGGATATTAACTCTGGATAAATGCAGTTAGCAATTAAGATCTCTGCAAGAAAAAAAACGAAGCATCTAAGCGAAATCAATTGCTGTTTAGGGAAGACCATTAATCACAAATGACAAATCTGAGGAACCCTACTCTTGGAGAAGTTTATTAGAATTCAAACTTAGTGAGACTGGAATAAACTGCTTTTAAAATAAATCCAAGACGTGAGTATTGTATTGTGTTTATTGCTATCTACAGTAAGACTCCGCTTAACGCTACTTCGCTTAACGCTGCTTCGCTTAACGATGCTCCGCTTAACGTTGTTTGAGTATTACCCGCTAGTATTGGGTTTCGCCTAAATCGCACACTGTATTGATACTTGTTGTATATGTGTGCAAATGAAACGGCGATGCACCAACCAAAAGCGGTGCACTATGTATGCTTTTTGTTAGTCCGTCCAAAATAAAGATTCCAACTGTATTTTCCGAAGTCAAAATCATAGTACGAACGCTGTTTCGTTTAGCGCTGGAACTTAGTGGAACGTATCTCCTGCTTTAAACGGGGTCTTACTGTATTGTTACTATTTTTAATTTAATTAATATTAACAATTAATTTATGGTGTTTTAAAATTAAGTAAACAAACTAGCCCTAAAAACTATTTGCTGGGTTATATTTTATTTTGCAGAATAATATATATGTGTGTATGTGTAGAGATAATTATACTTTTTCATGAAAAGAGATCCTCTAGTCTGCTTTCCCAATTTCGAAATATCTTGCTTTCTTTCGGAAATTGTTTCTGTAAGAAAGTTCGTTTTCTCTTTCTCTTTGATTTCGCTTGTTTGAATTTCAATTTTTTTGGTGGAATTTTTATTGTTTAGATCATAATATGCGGTCTATACATGCCATAAGTATGAAGGAAGGTATGCACTACGTTAGTACATTAAAACCATAGCAAACACACTTTTATTGGCCTTTAGCAACCGATTTCTTCTTTTTTTGTTTTCGATTTCCTTCCCCTCACATTTAAATATTATTTGAATTTAATTATTTTATTTCTATTGTTGGTTTCTTCAATATACAATTCGATAATAATTTCCTATGCAGACATATTGCTAGACGAAATCATCATCGATAACGATTGATGCCATATGGAAATGGCAATAAAAGCGTTGAAATTCACTTTCAAATTTTTAAATAAATAAATAAATTTCAACAAATGAATTTGTATGGAAAATTGTTTAATGAAATACCAATAAAAATTATATATGGCCATAAAGCTGACCAATAAAATGGCTTGTCAAGTAATTATAATGAAAGAAGTCAATGCTCGAGGTCTTATAAACAATGAATTGACAGCTTATTTGGTAAACTATTAAGAGTATAAATAATGCAAAGGAATAATACTTTTGAACTTTATGCTGTATTATCTCGAATCAATGTAGATGCATTAACTTAAGCTTCATACTTAATAGGTCAACTGTCGTTTTAATACTATAACTATTACGATTTGAGTTTACTAGTAATCTGTTCACAATTAAGGAAATGGTTGCCCGAATGGGTCTGTATTTTGTCATTAAAAGCGAGTTCCTTGGTAGTTAACTTCCCCTACTTCACTCTTTTTGTTTACAGATGCAATTTTAACCTAAGCGGGGGCAGTTTTCTTAAATAAAATTTCATCTACGCTGAAGCATGGATGCTTCAAAAGTGGCAGGATAGTTAGTAAAGTGCTTAAGAGAAGAATTTTAAAGAAGATTTGTGTACCAATCCACAGCTGTTTAGAATATTGGTATCGCTGAACCATGAGCTGTATGAGTTGTATTCCTACATTGATACTTTCGCAAAGAAGAGATATTCACAGAAGAGAACATGGAAAGATTAATAGAACTTCTCGACACTTGGTATAATAAATTGGAAATGATGTGCACAGGACTAAGGCGTAAAAATTCTATTTTAGGCTTGGCCTATGACGCAATGAGGTTCTAACAAATTGAATAATTCCTGTTGGTCAAAGTTTCAAAGTTGTGAACAACATCCTGTGAGAAAGTATATTGGATTTTTGTATTAGCGAGGAACTTTACTCACTGAGTTTTGGTTTTTCTCAAGTATCCATCGAGCAACTTCGTCACTGAGTTCTACTCCTTTACTCCACTTCTTAAGGCTTTTTTCACTCTTTCTCCAAAAGTGGCCTAACTTTCTCTATGATAAAGGTAGAAAGAAATCTTGCTGGAGAGTTTATTAAGAAGGTATTACAGTCTCTGAATTTTTTTAATTTAAAAACCAAGATAAAAATTTATTCTACGTCTTCTATGGCTTTTAAACCTAGAGTTTAGGCAAGCATTTTAACCCCTATACCTCGACACCTTCAATCTTTTCTACGTTGAACAGTTTTTCTTAATTATTTAAATGACAATTTTAAAAAGTAACGTTTTTGGTACTATTTGTTCCATAAATACTGTTAATTAACATTACTTAAAGCTTAAAGTTCTTATTCAATAGCAGCAGTTAAATTAAATAGAAAAGCTTTTTTTGCAAAAACTTATCAAGAACACAGAAGACCGCCACTGAACAATTGTTCTACATTTTTTTATACACCTGTTAGACAACTTTATTCTTCTTGCCTTCCTATAGAAGAGCGCATGCGTTACAAGCCACTTGATTTCCTATAGAAAAACTGGCAGGTTGCACATTTTCCACTACCAAAACTCTACTTGCTTTGAGGAAAAATGGTATAAAAAGCCTTGTCCTTCTAAGAAAATTCGCATTCGTTTAACAGTTACCGTTGTTTTAAAAACATTTTTTAGTTTAAATATAGCAAAAGAAAAACTAAACATTTAAAATAATAAGAAAACAAAAAAAAAATAATTTAATTTAAAAGTTAAAGTTCAAGTTGGTGTTTAATTGTGTTCTTTCTTTATTTGAAGGAAAAATTTTTCTTAAAATAATTCTGTGATTTTAATGGTTTTACCCCTTTGTGAAACCCTTGCCTCCTACATCCTATGAATTATTTGTTTAATTTTAAACTGAATGTGCAATATTTTAAGATTTCTTGTTAATTTGTATGTACAATAGTTTATAGAAATTTTTATTTTCTTAATTAAAAATTAAAAGATTTTGTTGTGCTGTGTGCAGTTGAAAAAGAAATCGAATTATAAAAGTGTTACTCTTCAAATTGAGTATGATTTGGGAATAGTATTTAAAATTTTAGAAATTTCAAGGTAATTTAAATATGTATTTGAATTTTATAAATCATTTTTATACTAAAATAATGTCTTTGTGGTGTTTTGTTCTTAAACTATATTCTGAAAGGCGATTCTATTTTTATCGAATTGGGTTTTGAAATTAAAAAAGCGCAAAATATGCAGAATTGAATGAACCATGTCAACTAAATCCAAATCTTTCATTTTGGTCACATTTTATTGTTCTTTATCTATCTTAAAGAAGTACGATCTAATAATTCCGCCGGCCTACAAACCTTCCGAAAAATTGAGTTTGCATTGACAGCTTTTGGCCTATGCCTGGCTAAATAGGGATTTAGTGCAGTTAAAACGTCCTTAGAAAGTTTTTGACCACTTTTCTTTCCGTGTTTTCTTAAATCATTAATAATGAAAACGGGCTGATTTCATGTTTTTCATTGCAATTAGTTTCTCAAATGTGTGATCTGGTTATTAAGTGGATTCTTTTTAGCATTTTTAACTCAGGATCGTTATTCTTTAAGGTCAACCAAATATTTTCATTGACATATTAAGCCGTATCAATTTTAGGACCTCATTATAGATTTCCCTGCCGTCTGTTGGGAAAATTTTAAATACAGATGCTTCAGTCCATATGACAGATTCGAACCACGTTTAAAATTTTAATTTAGACAGAGCAGGCATTATTTTTAACGTATATATACTACAATAGTGAGCAATTGATGTTTAAAAAAAATTTAAAGCGGGTGCATTTAATTGTACGTGTTGTACGGGTCTACTCTATTACTTAGAAATAAAGGGAGTGTATTGTAGCAGTTATATGAATTAATATTAGACTAGAGGACGTCTTAATTTTTCTCCTTTCGACGACTTTTTCTCTGCAGTCTTCTGATAAAAACTCTGAGGGTAAATATGCTATGCCATTTCAATTTTTCATTTAATTCATTCCTTTAAGTAGCAAAGGGCAGTTACACAGCATATCTTTAATTTTATTTTAGAATTTCGTTTCATTGCTTCCCTTTTATGGTTGAAGTTTTTCGAACTAAGCAGGTGTTTGGTTTACTGTAGCCAGTCCTGATATGATAAAGCTTCGCTTTGTCGTCGTTTAGAAATTACGTCTTCTGTGAAAATATATTCGGAGTAGTTGTGATTGAATCCTTTGCTAATTGAGTCCTATGCATTTTAAGCGGTGGCTCGCTGTCTGACCTTCTGAAGTTAGTTGATGTTCTTAACAATTCCGGGAGGTCAGGGAAATTTTCTATATAAATTATCGAGAAGGTGATTTGAAGATATTTAATCTTTAAAAAATCGAAAACCATCAAGAATATTTTTTTATGTTCTCCCAAAGGTTTTCTTTAAAGCTTTTCCCGTTGCTTCCATTTATATTAGAGATGGGATAATGCCATAAGGACCACTCCACCATGTTAAAATAATTGTTATGTTCCCTTCAAATTATAATTATTATTTAAGGAGCATGGTTCAATATTCATTTCATATTTGCCAGCATTTAGGAGGGCTGAAGGCATAAAATCTTAAAAAGTAAACTTACCAAATACTCGTATGTAAATATATTCTACTACCTTTACGACTTACAAGCCTCACCTATAATTTAACCAGACACTTGGGTACATATCAAAAAATATTAATTTATATTGCTCTTTAATAATTTAATTACAATTAGAAATTCTATTGTAATGTATACTGTTTAGTTTACTTAATGGAAGTGTAATTAACAAGTGTTTGTATTATTATACTCGCATTTATTTATACTGCATTCTACTTGTTTCTAAATTCATGGCAAATCAATTGCAATTGTAAACTCGTCGCAATAACAATTCATTTTTACGTCTAAAACAATTCTAAACGTTTAGTTTTCGCAGCTTTTTTTAGAACCGCTTCTAAATTATTAATTGCTGTCAGTATATGGTATAACAACTAAACCGTCAAGTGTTTAAACACAAAAAAAAAAATATTTTGTATGTTGGTGAGTGCATAAGCTATTCGTATATTTGTTCATAAATGTTTTAACGTTTTTAACAGCATATTCATTATTAAATTAACAAACTTCAAACGAATTTTAAATCTAATTTACGTTCGATTTTTCTTTATTTTTTTTTCTTAATTGTTGAAGCTTATTAAAACTCACAATATTTCCTCATAAACCTAGACTCCAATAACGATAATGTATGAAAAAAAAGGTAGTGGCAGCCTCTAACATAATAGCGGCGATGGTGATAGTGATGGCTAGAAAAAAGGTTCATTATTTATTGGATACAATAATGTATCCAATGTACTTTGTTTTTTTCGTTTCCAATAATTGTACACAGGGGTCGGTATTTGAAGTGTTGACAATTAATAATGATATGATAAACTTTTTATATAATAAAGCAAAAGCATTTTTTTGTTATTTTTTGGCTTAACCATCTTTAGGGCCATCTTTGAGCAACTAATATACCGAATATCTATTTTTAAAATATTTTGCCTGCCTCATATTTCTTGGTTGTTATTTTGCCCTTCATAATATACCATTTGGATAAGCCTAGCGTGAATGTAAAGAATGTAAACAATTTGTTGAAAACAATTGGACTTTTCAACAAGTCTCAGTACCATCCCCTAAAACTGCCAAACCTCAAACTGAAAATGTTCTCAAGTGTATTCCTTTACCATTCCTATGCGCCCTAGAGGAGTAAAAGGAACATACATATATACATATAAATATAGCCCGCGGAAAACAACCCATCGTTTAAAATCTTTTTAAGTTAGATGTGTTCATTTACCTAAATGTTCGCAGGTTCTTTAGGCCACGTATTATCACAAATGTCAAGCCCAGCGTCCTTTATGATTACGTGACATGAATGCTTTTTCTCAAGACAATCTAAAGACTCAGGCGATAATGACTTAGAGCGGTGTCTAACTACAAGCTTTGATAAAAATTCAATTAACAACCCCTGGTTATAGAAATAAAATTCGATTGGGTTTGACTTTGACTATTTGTCATGTAAAGTTCCACATGTTTGTCAAAAATTTTTTTTCTAATGTTGGGATAGATCGTCTCCAACTTCTAATTGATTTCCGTTTTGCTTCTGCTTTCTTTTTTTCAATTGCACTGGTCAAGTTTTTCGAGATTCCCCGCGGCGATAGGTCCCTTCGGAGTAGATTTTTCAAAAAGGATATGAAGTTTGTTAATTTTTTAAATCGAAAAACTTGGGAATAAAAAACCAATAAAAGAATTACTTATGCTTTGTTGTGTAAACGGCTATCGTTTATAGTCAAGAACTGTAGCCACTACACTTAGCTACCTCTTTTCGTGTATGCATTTGCTACAAATGACTGCAACCGGTTGAAATATACCATCTAATATTTGCATTTGGCCTTGTAATGTCATATGGATTGCCAGATGAAATTAGGACATGTTCTTTTCTTGGCAAATACTTATCAGATGACTTTTACAGAAGCAAAACAAGTCTCCATGCGATTTATTTAAATTTTGCAAAGTTTTGTGCGCCTTATACTGCCATCAGTATAATTGGGAATTTCCAATCATTACTCACGCTGTTGCTGTCGTTAAGTTGCCTAAGTGTTTATCTTCAGGATTAAAGTAATAAAGCTATGGCACCCTGAAATTTGCAATACTTCTAGCGGCGACCCCTGTATTAAACAATGTATTACAAATCGAGCATTTTGTTTGTTACATGTAGCCTTGTTTTAATTTCACATTCATTAGCTTTTAGTGTATAAAATCTTTATTAAAATCTATGCTCCGAATATACTACAATATTATTAAGCATAAGAGCCAACGAAAAATCTATGCAATGAATGTCTGTCCGTTCCACAGAGCATCTGTTGTGTGTGCTTTAACTCTATGCCAATCAGTTGTTTACGGTTAGAAGAACGAAAACGATGTTTAAATAACGTTACGTTAAATAAAAGCGGATAAAAAATATTAATAATGATTTAAAATTCGTTTTAAAAATATTAAAAAAGAAATAAATTTTAACTAAAAAATATACGTAAAAGTGAAAAACAAATATGGTCAATAAAAAATCTTATAATGTAGTTAAAACAGACGAAGGTAAACGAATATTAAATTTTTATATATTTTTTCGAAAATAAAAAAACGTGATATAAAATATAAATAAAATAATATGTGCAGTGAAACACTAAAGTCGTATATAAATTTTATATTGAACTGTATTGGCACAAGTTCTTTCTTGTTAGCTATTTTATGCTATGTTTTTAAGATTTAACATTAATGCTAGGCCTTCTAAACTCTTCCGTGGACTCATGTATCAAAGAATATTTGTTATACAATGGTTTTGCAGATACTGAAACAATTGATAATCAGTGGAGGTACGATAGATATATTGAAACCTGTCTGCCAAGTGTAGTTAATATTTGGTGAATCTTGAAAGGTGATTGTAGCTTGGCAGATAAATGGTAGAAGAGAATATCCTTGTTTGCAGTCAATACATACATACATACATAATTGGCCATTACAACCCTTTAGTCAGGATTACGGCCTAGCTTCTCAAATACTCATGTTATGTACGTTAATTTTATACGTTGCGGGACCTACAGTTTAACGTCGACTCCGAACGACAGATTTTTGAGAAACCTTTCATGGCAATTTTATTTACTTTCAGAGTTTTTGCCAGAAATCTGCTGAGAGGAAGTCGCCGAAGAAATATATTTTTTTTCATATTTCGTTTTGACGTCTGACCTGGGATACGAACCCGGACTTTACGTCTAATAAGCCAACGCACTACCTACTAAACTACGGCGACTTCTTGCAGTCAATACCGATTACTTTAAATTGATTTCTTCGCTAAAATGTCTTATTTGTGAGCAATAGTGATCAAAATTTATCGTTTAGCCTGGTTGTAATAGACTGGCTGAATTCCAAAATGTATCAATACAAAGTTTGTATGCAGTTCTACTACTATATATAAACTATGTAGATATGCAAAGTAATCAAACAATGCATCAACTATAAATCCGATGCCTGATTGCTTTTTGACTGCGTTAAAAATACACATTGACGACCTTTTGAAATAGAATACATTGTATATATTTTGTACAGCGGCATTATGAAACACGATACTTTGTTCAAACACAAAGCAACTAACATTTTGGAAGGCAGCCCCTATAACAAACTAAATAATATTTTTTAAGTTTGATTCAATTGAGAAATTAGTCTTATTTTTAATAAAGTCAAGAACTTCCTATAAGTAAGATTTTAATGTTAATTTCTGCGCAGAATAAACCTTGATTTTCCAAATTCCGATACCGTGGTGTATAATCCATCAGGAGGAGAATACCAAGTAAATGTACCCATCTGTGTTACAGTTCTTAGTCTGTAAATGACTGGTACGAGAACTGATCTCCTAATTTCAGAATCTGTAATTTCTAATTCTACATAAGAATTAGCGTTTCCTATATAGAAACAGCCACATTGTTTCGATTTATTTTGTTCAAAATATGATTCGGTCGAAAGTGTTCTTTAAGTACGAGCCTTCTATTTCACAACTGACTACAACTCACTGTATCATGAAAAAATTGGGTCTTAGATTTATTAAGCATTCTGGATTATATTCTAACATTCAAAATTAAAATTGTAAACTAAAATCAATTTACTAAAATCGAAAGCGTTGGCGTTAAAAAGGTGACCTTGCTAAGCTGAAATAAAAAAATTCTTTTTAAAATAACCGACAAATTTAAAATATTTCCTCTAATTGTAGAATATAAGTGAATAACGACTTTTGGTGTTAGTCAATTAATTTTTTTTCTAACTTATCAAAAATACTTTTTTGTTTGCATTACAAAAATATAGATTTTGTGAAGGTCATGCTTATAGTAAAAAACTGAATGTTTTGAAGTTGTTTTTAAAACATAACATTGCAATAAATGAATGCTCAATTATGTAGCCGAAAATCATACAATATAACACAGCAAGTGACTTGTTTTAAATGCAAAAAATAAAGAAAGAAACACAATATTTTTTTATATTCTTAACATATTTCAATAACCGGTTGTGAATGAATTTAAATGTATGAATTTACAAATATCCATTAATCGTATAAACATGTATACAAATGAAACGTCTATATATACACAGAAATATATTGAAAGGGTTTTACATTTTTCGGTTTCAAAACCGAGGCTACTATTTCGATGAAACTTTTATTTCATTATAATGCCTGGATTATGTGTGATTATAGTAGAGTTCAAGTACAAACTTCATAACATGAAAGTAGAAGAATGTAAGGAAATAAAACGGCTTGACACAAATTTGATCTTATCATTATGTATGAAGTACAATATCTCTAAAATGAATGACTCTAGATTGGTTGCAAGTGTTGATCCTTTTGAGATATAGTTTACATTTAATTTTTTTGCATATTGCTGGCAGTATCTCACCAAAAAGTTGAAGAATATTGATTTTCAAATAATGTAGACACAGTTGTAGCACCACATTTTTTGGCTTATGGCATAATCTTGTTGAAACCACTTATCGTTCAGTTCATAATCTTAATTGCATGCCAAAAAAAAGATGTTTATCACTCGGCCATACTGCATTGTTTTGACAGAAATAGTTATTCCAGGATTATTTCACAATTCCATGCCATAAACATGCATCAAAGCCAGTCACTTTTTCCAGATTTAATGAATTTTCCACAATCATTAATTGGTTCTCCGAGACACATATGCGACAATTTTATTTGCTGACAGGAAGAGAATTTTGTTTGACAAATCCAGCATTAAAAGCCTATTGCTTTAGCACCCAAACAATATATCTACGGTGCTGTGAACAGTTGCTTAAGTTGGACTACGGTGTTGTGAATAGTGGCTGCCTTCCAAAATGTATCAATACAAAGTTTGTATGCAGTTCTACTACTGTATATAAACTATGTAGATATGCAAAGTAACTAAACAATGCATCAACTTTAAATCCGATGCCTGATTACATTTTGACTGCGTTAAAAATTCACATTGACGACGTTTTGAAATACAATACATTGTATATATTTTGTACAGCGGCATTATGAAACACGATATTTTACACCCCATAATGCTTGCAAAATAACCACAGTTGATTCACCACCTTTGTAGAAAATTTTAATTATTTTTACGTGTTTAAATATTAAAATAAAAATCTTTCACTAAATATATGACACAACAGATGAAAGATATTTAACAAATTGTCCGATAGCCAGTTTTGAAACCCATAAATAGTTAACCCGTTACATGGGTTAACAGTTAAAAACCCTTAACCACATATAAAATAGATTTCTCCTGAAAAGATTAAAATTAAATGCGTTTTAGTTATGACTTACATTTTTAAAACAAGTTTTTTGTTACAACTTATTTGAACTTTTGAGGTAATTCTGACTAATTATTTAAACAGTGCAATGATAATGTATTTAAAATATTCAAACATTTTAATAAACTTTAGCGATTACCTAAATCGTGATAGTGTAACATTTATTATTCCGTTTGAATTTAGAAAAATAATTTGAAATTATAATTTTTCTTTTGTATTTTATTTATTACCATATTAAGACAAAAACGTTAAATTTAAATTATAATACAATATATTATTCGAATAATCGAATTTTTTTAAACGAAACAAAATATAATTTTTTTGGCTTTATTGGTTAAATATGTTAATACATAGTATTTTTGTATTTCAAATATTCTGATTAAAAACGTCCGAGAAGTTTGCAGATTATGTCCATGATAAAGCAGTTATTATTACCATTAGAAGCGTGGATGATGTGAAACAGAAATTAAATATAGTGATGCTCCGAAGCAAAATATGATTGGAGAAACATGAATTGAGAATTGAGTCACAGAGAGACTAGTACATATTGCTGACGACAAATCATATTCCGCTTGAGGTAGATTTCTACTAAACTGAAATACTTGAACATCTGGAAGCACAATTCTAATCGAACTTTTATTCGCGTGTTAATACGAGCAAATGAAGACAAGGTAACGGAACGGATTATGAAAGGCAGATACATACATACATACATAATTGGTCATTACAACCCTTCAGTCGGAAATACGACCTAGTTTCTCACACCACTTATGTTGTGTGTGTTAATTTTATACATACGACAGATTATTGAGAAACTTTTCATGTCAATTTTATTTCCTCTCAGAGTTTTTGCCAGAAATCTGCTGAGAGGAAGTCGCCGAAGAAATACTTTTTGTATTTTGTTTTGATGTCTAGCCTGGGGTTCGAACCCTGGCTTTACGTCTAATAACCCAACACACTACCTACTAGACTATGGCGACTTCAATGAAAGGCAAATACGGATGGAAACTCAAAGAACACTGCAGGAGAAATAGTGTAACTCTGCGAGAGGAAGACACAATCCAACTACCGGGAAGTAGGAAGCCTTTTGAACCCTGCGAAAAGAAAGCATCATCAGCCAACATCAGCCAAGATCAAGCCTTGAGAAATTATAGGACTCAATGACCACTAAACCCTATAAATTTTTAAATACGAAGTTATTTCTAATCAACAACAGGTGCCAACCTTGTAGTTCTAGGAGCTGCAGCAGTACATACATATGTTCTTTGAGTACATAGAACTAACTAGGTTCGCAACGTAAATAAAAACTGATAAAGTACTATACTATTGGCATTTCGATTTTTGATAAATGCTGATAAATTGGTACAGTTTTTCAAATATTTATAAAATATCTTGTAAATAAGTTTCAAATAGCATATGTGGGCGTGGCTACTTTGTTAAATAAAAGCTTACTTGAGGATGCGTAGCGGCACGTTTGCCGAAAATGAGTGTATGCAGTGTGATATTAATTAGGGAGAGAGAAGTCTGCAATATTATTGTTATTATATTCCTCCATCTAGGAAATCTCCTGACTAGCTGCAAAGAATAAGATTAATAATAAACAATAGAGGAAGACGTATTATTCTGTTACAACACTTGTCGCATTTCCAACAAGCAATATGTCAAATGAGAGATGTCTGCGTCGAGCCAGATATCGACATTGGCATATAAAGTAATGTTTCTCAAACGATGTTCAAGCTTTGCAGAAGTTAATTGTATTTTTTTTGTATTGTTCTTCCGCATACCCATCCACTATGAAATAATCAGATGAAATAGATAAAGTAAAGGAGGTTCAATTAAGTTCAGATAAGTCTGACTATAAAGCAAGATTCTCTCAGCTCTGAATTTTTAGTATGTATCTCTGCCTAACAGACAGCTTAACGAAAGTAGGGCAGTACCTATTCGGTATTATTCGTAATATGACTGCTTCAAGAAGTTCATCAAACAGACAATCATCGGCAGAAAATTTCAGCGAAAGTCGATACACAACTTAGATTCCTAATTACCTAGAAAGAGGTGACATAATTGAGACCGTCGGTTGAAAAATATTTGCAAATGATATGAATATTTTTAGAACTAATATCTGCCTACCTAGTTACAAACATATGCATATATTAGACTATCTTTTGTTGTTGCTGTTACTGTTTGTCTTGTAAATGAAAGCTTTGAATAGACTGGATTTAACATAGTCATCGTTAAATACACTTTTATTGCTTTTATACAATAATAGAGGATAAAAAAGAGATGGAATAAAGCTGTTTCTAACATTTGAATAGAAGTTTTGTATTCTTTTTTTTTAACATGTTTAAGTGCTTATCAATGTATGTGTGAGAGTTTTTCAAAATTTGTTTATATTTACCGGGTGGCTGTTATGGTTTTTCTTTTAAGCCCTGGTCAATGGCTTTGACATTAATGGGTTATAATTGCGAAAAAAAAGAGAAACCTTTTTAATTTTTCTTTTCCACAGCAATTGACAGAGTTTCTGTTGTTTAGAGAGGGATAGAAAGAGGAGAGGGGGAGTTTTTTTTATATATTTTTCTATAGCGGAAGTATTTTTTTTTGTTATAGAAAAAAAGCCTTTTTTCATTTTAAAACAATTTGCATGTTCCGTTCAAAAGTTTTGTTTTATTGTGTTAAAAAGTATATTTGTTGTTGTTGTATAATTCTAACACTTGCTCTAAGTTTTTTTAAAAACTCGTATATGACGTTCTATTCTTATATTTTTATTCCGCATAATTAAAACAATTAAGAGCCATGTGTGGGTGTTTGTGTAAGGCAGTGTGTTTAATTTTAGGCTTATGGCTGATGATGGCTGGTTAATTGAGTTGGAACAAATGAAAAAAAAAAACAGAAAAGATTTACGCTTTTTAGTCAAATAAAACAAAATCAAAAAAAAGTCAAGTAATTTAATAAGTAGACTATGCTCGTATTAAAGTCAGTGACATAAATCTGACATAATTGTTGGATGCTTAGGCATACATTTTTATAAAAGTAAACGATAATTAAGAAAGATAAATAATAAATGAAAATAAAATTAATTGTTTTTAAATAAAATAAATTAATTTAAACTTTCTATATGGCTACGAAACCTTGAAATGCGTCAAGTATTGATAAATCAAAGCTTCCAAAGAATTCCTCGCATTTTCCCAAACCTATAATATGTATGTATATGAAATGAAGCGCCAAAAAGGGTGTTGGATTGGACATACTCCACGAAGAGCAAATAATGGTACAACACAGAGGGCCATAGGAGAGTGTGTGCAAATAATCTTTTAGAAAAGAACGTCCAACTTATACATGGAAAATGCTGGTTGATTAGGAAATATAAGCAATTGGGAAAACTGTAGTGAAGTAAAGAAATTCGCACGAAACAGTAATATATTCATAGAATTTGTAGGGGCCCTTTGCTCCTCATTAAAATTGTAGGTATATTTATACATACAGCTGTGTTCAAAATAATAGGAGTGCTACCATGTAATATTTTCAAAGTTAAAATTTTTTATTTTACCAATTTGCAAAACATGATATATTTTAATGGTAGTTACAACGATATGTAAGAAATAAAATACAAAAAAGAATCTGGTAATAACTTTAATATTTACGAAGAAATTGATTCATTTCTGTTTTTGCCTCTGAATTCAGTTGATCAAAAAAATAGGAGTGTGAGTGTTCTTTTAAAAATAAAAATATAACAACACATAATTTAATGAAAAAAGTGAAATATAAATACGGAAAAATGTAGTTAAAACTTTTTCTACAGTGATTCACATAAATTTTTGTAATAGTGGGACGAGAAAAGCACTGTACTGAAGAAAAGAGAAAACTAATTAAAAATTTTCGAAATAAAGGCAAAACTTACAAAGAAACTAAAGAAATCTTAAGTTAGTCCGATCAAATGATCACAAATACATTAAAATACAAAAAAAAGCCCGAAACGCCTGGGCGCAAGGCCAAAACATCTACTGTCGATGCCCGCCGAATTGTGCGATACAGCAAAATAAATCCTTCAGCGTCTTCAAATAAAATTCAAAAGGATATGAATCTTGCCGTAAGTGTCCCTACTATTCGTAGCCGTCTGATGGACAACAATTTATTCGCAAGAAGTTCACAAAAGGTGCCATTGTTGACATACAAAACAGGCAGCAGCCCGCTTAAAGTTTGCCCAAGAACATATCAAATATCCGAAAGAAAAATGGAGAACTTATTGTGGACCGACGAAAGCAAAATTGTTTTATTTGGTGGCACTGGGTCTAGACAGCATGTTAGACGTCCGCCCAACACCAAATATAAAGCTCAGTATACACAAAAGACAGTTAAACATGGTGGTGCAAAACTAATGGTATGGGGAAGCTTTTCATATAATGGTTTAGGCCCAATATATCGAATTAGAGACATAATGGATAGGAACGTCTATGTCAGCATTTTGAGAGAAGTGATGTTACCATATTCCACACCTCTAAAATGGATATTCCAACAAGACAATGACCCGAAACACACCAGTAAATTATCAAATGAGTGGTTTCGGGTTAATGGGGTAAAGGTTATGTCGTGGCCAGCTTAGTCTCCTGACCTTAATCCCATAGGACATCTATGAGGGATGTTAAAAAATATGTTGCCGAGAGAAAACCGTCAAATGCAACTGAGTTGTGGTCTGTAGCGCAAGATGGGTGGAATGAAATTCTACTAAAACAATGTCAGGATTTAGTTGTCTCCATGCCTCGTAGATGTGCTGCTGTAATAAAAAGTAAAGGCTATTCTACCAAATACTAATCGTATTTAAAGTTTCTGATTATAGTCATAAGCATTTTTAACTTTTTTAATAGTAAATTTTTATGAAAACTGAAATACTCCTATTATTTTGAACAGCACTTTTTAAGATATTTTTTTAAACTTCCTGTTACTTACTTGTTGAAAGCTTTATTTAATTAATGAATAACTTAAATAATTTAGTATTGAATCAACATTACATTACACCAAAAAATTGAATTAGACCATGTTTTTTATTTGTTAAAATTTAAGCTTTTGTTTTTCAATGGGCTCACTCCTATTTTTATGAACACAACTGTACATACAATATACATCTAAGGACGTGAGACGTAGTGTAAACAACTCTACTACAAACCCAAGAAATACAGGCTCTAACTCTGTAAAAGATGAAAACAATTTTTTTTATTATATTTCTCCACCCACGAAATCTTCTGACTCCCTACAGAGAATAAGATTAATAATGAACGATATAAGAAGACCAGGCAGCATATTCTGTTCGAAAACCTGTTCTTTTCTAACTTACAACGAATATTTCCTTATTTTTTCGACTATAGGCCTATTTATAGAGTTGATTGATTGCACATAAACATGAACCGTTGTTAGACTGTCCAAGTACCATATTTATTGGCCATTTATAATACCTGGAATGAGTTTTTTTGCTTTATTACCAGACTCACTTGGCTTAAATTGGATAGAAAACGAATCAATCGCCTACTTGAATTGTATCCTTGCAACGTCTCAGTCACTGCATCTTTTCTTACGGGTCATTGTATGATAGGTAGGCGAAAAGACTTGTCTTCTGCAAAGGTTGGAGATTAGTTAAGGAAGAAGAGAGCATCGATAATTTTATTTGCTTATTTCCATCTCTGGCTCGCCCAGACCCTTTCGCGATAGTCTAATTGATCTATCGTTAATAGATATCGGAAAGACCATTAGACTCATTCAAATTTCAGTTAGATTCCAAGGAAGTCATCCCTTTGTGCGCAGACCGGTTAATCGGCACTTGACAGTGACTGATATTGCCTCATGTGTTATCATAACCGATCACTATATGTGCTAAAGTCTAGTTTAAGAGTTATAAACTTAAAAAGTTTTAATTAATGAATAATTTTTTTGTTATAATATTTTCCAGATTTAGAAGGCGAAGAAAACGACATCGCCTTGGCGATGTCAGCGTCCAATAGACAAATAGCCAAGACACCAACGCCACGCGACATCATCGATGGTACCGAGGAACGTGAAACATGGAGCGGCAAAGTCGATTTTCTTTTATCCGTTATAGGATTTGCTGTAGATTTAGCAAACGTCTGGCGATTTCCCTACTTGTGTTACAAAAATGGCGGTGGTAAGTACCTAAGCAACATTAATTTTCTCTAATTTTAAGGATTTTTCTTTGTTTAAACCATAAGCTCACAGTGATTATTATGACCAATCTCCAACTAACCACACTTTAATTTATTTATAAGTGTTTAAGTAAAACAAAAAATAAAAAAATAAAACAATAAAGCAGAAATTCTATAAGTGAGTCACAACTACAGCTAATTTGAAGCACTTGTCAGCTTAATGCTACAGCGAGCACAGTTAGAAAATGATGGAAAGGAAAAAAGTTATTCATTTCTTTTTTTCTACAGTCTTAAGTCTTTCTTTTTAGATGATTTAGTAAAAGGATATGCTTTATTTTCCAGGCTTTACAATATATTTCTTACAACAATACAAATATACCGTGTGTATGTATGTGAATAAGTTTAGTACAATTGTTTTATTCTTTTAGTTCTTAGATTCTCATTTCCTTTTTTGTTTTTGTCGACTAAATCTTCTGGTATGTTTCAACTTGTCATTGGGTGGGAGAAAAAGTAAATCAAGCATATTAAATTTAAATTTCAATTAAATTTTTTTTTTAAATTTTTTAAATTGTCTCCAATGCCCGTTTTACGTTTTTTACATTTTTAAACTATAGACTGTAGGAAGCAGTATAAATCCAATATTATCGACTTATCTGTACAAGAAAAATTTAAGAAGAATTCGAAGAAATGTCCTGCCGTACATACTTCACTTTTGATTTTCAAATTATTTCAATGTCTTCTATAAGTTTTGCATTCCTACCTACTTACTTACTTCATTGTTAATTTAACATTTCGCGGAACTAACATACAGAGTCGCTGTAGACGTGAGCCTACGCTTCACACCCCAGGTTAGACATTTCCAACAAAACGAAATATGAATTTTTCTTCGGTGATTTCCTTTCAGCAACTCTGAGAGTAAATAAAATTGCCATTAAAAGTTTCTCAACAAAAATCTGTCGTTCGGAGTCGACTTTAATCTGTAGGTCCCACCACTCATGTATACATTTAATACAGACAACATACATAAGTATTGTGAGAAGCTAGGTCGTAATTCTTGACTGAAGGCTTGTAATGACCAGTTATATATGTATGTATGTATGTAATATACAGAATATCCTTGAAGTACCGTACTTTTGTCTTCTATGAAACCGACTTGTCGTCCTCATTGGAACATTTGTGTGGAAGCAATATGATCTCAAGAGAAAAGCTAATTACAATAGCCACCAAGCGCTTTTGCCATCTTATGAATGCTAATAGAAGAAATAATTATTTCCCATATCCAAAACTAAGGATTAGTGGCGAAATAATAATATAGCATATGATCTGGTATTATGTTCTTACCGTAGAAGATTGCTCATATTTAGTGTATCCATCATTCAAAAATTTATTTTCAAAGTTAAGTGCTTTTGTGTATATGACAACTGCACTAGAAGTCCTTCGTGCTTTTGTTAAAGTATGCTTTTTAACGTAACGCGTTCTTAAACCCATCATAATTATCAACATCAGACGCATAATCATTCGCATGTTGTTCTTCTTCTTCCATCTTCATCATGACAATAATCACATTTAATGCGATTCGGTTTCGTTGTCAAGGCTTACATCCTTACCATCCTTCTCTCTGCCACTCCACACTCTCGTACAAGCACTTTAAAGCAATTCCTATATAACAGAAGAAGAAGAAGCAGCAGCAGCGCAACAAAACTTTCTCTAACAAAAGGATATTTCATACTATTCTCTATTATTATGTCTTCTTAGGAAAAGAAATCACAGAAATACAATTACAACAACAGAAAAAAAGTGTAGAAAATTTAGAGAAAAAATAGTAAAAAAATAGCAAAAAATAAAAAATATGGTTAAAAGCATAATATTAACACAATTGGCTGTGATTTTCGCCTTGATTTCTTGACAATCTTTGCACGTTTCTTAAAATGGAGGAGGGTGCTCCTTGAAAGCAACAAGCTATACCACAATAACTTGTACATTCACGTACAGACATACATTTTAATCTGGATATTTATCATTTTATTATTTTGATTTCCTTTTTTTCTTTTCGTAATTCATTCATATTGTACGCATTATTACTTTGACTCTGACCTACATTTATACTCTTGCTCCTGTTGCTCCTTGTGTTCCTTACCAACATTTTAAGTGAAAATAATCAAAAAGTCATATTTTCCAACTTTATTTGGTTGCCTTTTTCTCAATTCTTTTTCATTTTCATTTTTTTATTACTGTGGTAAATTGTAATATTATTCGCTTGAGTGATTTCAATAAGTGTTTTCGTAAAAAGCTTCTCTAAATTGTTGAGCATTTATTTTAAGTTGACTGGATTATACATTTTTTTCTTTTTGCACGTATTTAATGGGCTTAGAGGTAATGAGGTCAAAGTGTAAGATTTTATATTAAATTTAAAGATTGAAAGTTTTAGAGAACCATGGTTTTTATTTCTTTTCGTTTCATTAAGAAGCATAAGGCTGTCACAAATCAGTTCCCCAATATTCTTATTCTTTTTTTTTTGTTTCTATTCAAAACTAGAATCCAAAAAAATTTGGATTACTACTACATTACGAAGCTTCAAATAATAAATCCATGACTTTCTGAATGAAACACAGATTTTCCATTGCATTGTTTACTTTTCTGGTACTAGTTTCCTGGCCCAGTGGTGTTGTTTTTCTTTCAAACGTTTCCATTATCCCTATGCAAACAGCTTTTTTATGGGTCGCAGCAATAAGTGAACTTCTTTGGAGAGTATTTGATTCGAGAAACTCACTGTTAATACTAGCGATGGCCTCATATGTATTGTGGTGTATGAAAGGTTCGTCCACGATTATGAAACGATACAAAAAGTCGTCCCCATTGCGGTTGAACATTGCCAAATGCTACTACGAAGTGGTCTCTCGGTTGTATTTGTAGTTACATACATACATACATACATAATTGGTCATTACAACCTTTCAGTCAGGATTACGACCTAGTTTCTCACACCATCTATGTTGTGTGTGTTAATTTTATACGAGTGGCGGGACCTACAGTTTAAAGTCGACTCCGAACGACAGATTTTTGAGAAACTTTTCATGGCAATTTTATTTACTCTCAGAGTTTTAGCCAGAAATCTGCTGAGAGGAAATCGCCGAAGAAATACTTTTTGTATTTTGTTTTGATGTCTGGCCTGGGGCTCGAACCCTGGCTTTTCATCTAATAAGCTACTACCTACTAGACCACGGCGACTTCTGTATTTGTAGTTGATTGGACTAAACGCAGAACTCATCTTGGAAGCAACTCACGCATATCCTTCCATTACTTCTAGTACTTTAAACTTTGCAATCGGCCAACACCATATCGAGACTTTTTCAATTGCTATAAATAGGCATCCAGAACGTTTGATATCTTCCGTACTTGAATGACCATCTTTCTGCCATTAAAACTGAATACGTAGAGTTCTAAAGATAGTTAACAAGTTAAGCATTGATTTCAGTGATGATTTGTTATCCCGCAAAAATCCATCTGATTACGGAAGAAGAAAGTTAAGCCGATTGTTTCAGTTCAATATACAGAAACAGGAGTGAAGGTGTTTCGAACCTGATCATATCGGTGATTTAAGGGAAAGCTTAGAAGATCTCAATTTATCAATTGAGCGGTACCGAACAACAGATTCTTGAGAAACTTTTCGTGGCAATTTTATTTACTCTCAGAGAGGGAGTCGCAGAAGAATTTGTTGACTATTTCGTTTGACCTGGGGTTTGAACTGTGGCCTCACGTCTAATACGCCAACATACTACCTACTGGACTACTAAGCTATCTAAGCCAGTTTCCTAGCAGAACGCAGATGATTTCTGATCGATGATGTGAAATTCTCTTGTGTATGTTTCGATGCAATATCACGAGACGATGAAATGTAAACCAATGAAGACTAGACGTAATGGTAATC
The DNA here is from genome assembly GCA_958299815.1 of Sarcophaga carnaria. Taxonomy (NCBI): domain Eukaryota; kingdom Metazoa; phylum Arthropoda; class Insecta; order Diptera; family Sarcophagidae; genus Sarcophaga; species Sarcophaga carnaria. Next base: position 19,400,933 of record OY283153.1, on the reverse strand, counting down.
GAAATTCTACAGATTGCGACACTATAATATGTAGATTGTGTACGCTTTCAGTACAGAAACGGTGTCGCCTAAAGCTACCTGATTTGTAACGAAGATCTACTGTAAGTGAGGAATGTGTTTTATTTCGATTTTTCCTGCATACTGGAACTTTTAGGGTGGACTGGAAGGCAGTGGCACTATTTCAAATTCCCGATATGTATCAGAACATAGCAGTGCTGAAAGTAGCGTTAAGTTTCAGCAGATTCTGATCAATATCATAGCCAGGTGTGGCCCAAACTGTTATTATAATCCTAATATACGCTTAATCCATATGAATTGCATTCAATTAATAAAACAATTCTAATTTACTTTATTACAAATGCAATGGCTATTAAAACTTGTTTAAATGAGTTTCATATGGTATACGATAGTAGATAATATCATTTTAAATTAAATTATAAAACTATTGATTTCTTCATTATCATCATCATCATCATAACGATATTGTTAATGATATTCTGTAACATGGTCATTTGCTCCATATAATATTGTATTAAAAGTTTTTGTTGCAATTTTTTTTAAACTAGTTTTCCGTTCTGTTCTTTTTTGTCATTCTTTCCAATAAATTTACATACATAAACTTGTATTGTAAGTGAAAATAATAAAACAGCATTTAATTATTTTTATGACGTCATTATTATTAAAATTTCTATACACAATGGCATACATACAGTCTATAGCACAAAATACCTTTTGTTGCGAACAATGTGACACCATAACTTTGTTCCATTTAAAATATTTTATTCTATGGAATTAAAAACAGAGAGAGAGAGAGAGAGAAAAGAAAATATTGTGACAATAAAGAATAATACCGAGTACAAGAAGTACTCAACACTTTAACACCGTCATCAGCACCAGCATAACCATCGCCAACATTGTGTCCTTATCGTCATCAACATCATCATCATCATCATCAGTAACACCATCAGTTAAATAAAAGACCTTTGAAGTATATGTTGCCTGAGAGTGTGTATGTGTGTTTGTGTGTGCAACATTGGCCATAGTACTTTGCTCTTCTTCAATTTTATAATGGTTTTCAAATCATTTATATTTTACCGGGTTGTAAAAAAGTGATGGTGATGGTGTGGTATGGCAAACAGTGCCGGCTATTAGTAAAAATATGCTTAGGTGTTTTAAGGAAAGTATTAGGTATAGAAAAGCAATATTTATGACTTACGATGTCATTATTGCGTTTGAGATCGATTTGAAAATTAATAGCTCAGTTGATCGAAATTTTCAAGAGAAGTCTAATCAAGAAAATTCTATTTCCAGAAGAAAATCTATATCGTGATTTATAATTTGAATTACTGTTTATAGTATCTCAATAGTTTGTAAGTTAATTGCGCTAGACCTTATGAGTTTTTAATTTTCTAAAATGATAGGGTTGCCAACTGTCGTAGTTTAGAAATGATGCTCTGTGTGTAAACGTATACGGTTGTTATATTGAGGATCGCGATATGAGAAACTTTATTCATTAATTCTTACGTTTTTTAATAGGTGTTGGAATCTGATCTTTCATAGAGTTGCCACGAAGCATCTTTCCTATCTTCATATCATTTATTTGCTGTGTTTGCTGTAATCAAATACACGATTGATCTGAAACTGAACTGAAATATTTATGAATCTTTCACAATATGAATGCGTATCAATACCATTAGCCAATACTGTATTCATTCACTTAAATAGCCAAGTTGGTGTTTCTGTTTCTGCTAGTTCTGCTGCTAATGTTTGGTGTTGTTGTTGTTATTTCTGTTGTTGTCATTGTGCTATTGACATGTTGATTGTTTTAAAAAGGCACTTTAGATTGTCAAATATGTCGCATGAACACACACACACACATACACATACATAACTACACTATAGAATAAAAACAATACGAAGAGAACAAGCAAAATGTGTCTGTACTGTTGTACTATTCGTATGATATCCTTTTTGTATTATTTATGTAACTGTATGTGTGTTAAATTTGAAACCAAAAACATATAAACCTACACCGTTACAGGTTCATTCATTCATTTAACAGCAATGACTCTCTCTCGCTCTTCGTTTCTAACTTTGATATTTCAAAAAATAAAAAGAGAGAAAATGAAAAAGTTTTCTTTTTTCCATTTTTATATCGTATTTTAACAGGCAAATTAGATTTATTCATAATAGTATTTTGAGTCCTTTTTATTATTGTTGTATATTGTTGTCATCATATTTAAAATGATTTTTAAAAGCATTGAAGTTTTTCCTTCTTTCTGTCTCTTTCTCTCTGTTCTCATTGTCATTCATTGCTGCAGGAGACAATAAATGGAAATGGCAGGGAAGTGTTAATAGAATTGAAATGTGAGGAGGAAAGAGGAATAAAAACCACCATTTTTAATTTTGACCGGAAATTAAAGGAAATTGTTGTGTCAGTTACCATACATACATACGACTACGTGTGTGTATGTGTGTTTATGAATGTTGTCTTCTCCTTCCTGAGTTTGAAATTGTTCAGCTCAATAATTGTTGAAATAATTGTTCTGTAGGTAATTTGATATGTGGGTAATTAATAAGATAAATTTCAAGCATGGATTTCTATTTATAAATTTTGTTTAAATTTAAAATAGGTACCGGGTTTGAAGGTTCAATTGTTCTAGAGGAAAGGAGTTAATACCATACACGAATGACTTCTTAATTTTTTTACATAAAAATTTATTTATTCAGTAATTAAGCCTAAAATCAATCAACCCTTGGATAGAACATCAAAGCCAGCCGCCATTAGAGTTAATACAACAACCCAATACATTTTTACGGAGTGCTATGCGTCTATCCAACAACATTTAGCAACTCTATTATTCTCGAAACTATTTATTATTCTCGAAACAAGTTGACAGTAGTTAAGGCAGGAATACAGTGTTATTGCATCGTTCCTGGCCAAGATATTCCAGTCATTTAGCAACGAAATGGCGTGATTTTCTGTATTGATCCTGGTCTGGATACATGCAAACTAGTTGCTACCAAGTTGGCAAGAACAGGTATTAGATTGCTTTTAACAATTGTTGAATATATTGTATTGTATATGTATTGTATATTGAAGTCGCCGTGGTCTAGTAGGTAGTGTGTTGGCTTATTAGACGAAAAGCCAGGGTTCGAGCCCCAGGCCAGACATCAAAATAAAATACAAAAAGTATTTTTTCGGCGTCTTCCACTCAGCAGATTTCTGGCAAAAACTCTGAGAGTAAATAAAATTGCCATGAAAGTTTCTCAAAAATCTGTCGTTCGGAGTCGACTTTAAACTGTAGGTCCCACCACTCATGTATAAAATTAACACACACAACATAAGTGATGTGAGAAACTAGGTCGTAATCCTGACTGAAGGGTTGTAATGACCAATTATGTATGTATGTATGAATATATTGTTCGCTAATAATGGCAGGTAGTATTTGCAATATGTTCAGTTGAAATTGTATAAGTTTCGATGCATCCAATACTATTGGAGAAGATTTTCAGCATTCACCATTACTGATCGAAGTCATCTGTACGGTAGGGATGTTTAATGGTCGTTGTCTAATATGGTTTCATGTGAAATGGATGACTTGTTTGTAAGGATTTTGTAGAAGTTATTGTTAAGGGTACTTATGACTAAAGACACCACTGTATTTATTGCTTCAGCTTATTCTGTTTTATATACATACATAGTTTTTTTTTAAATATGTAAACATATTAAAACTGTTCTTTAATAAATACTTTTCTTATTCTATTTTCTCATCTTAAAGCATAAAGATCTTCGTGTTTTATTTTAACAGGTTATGGGCCCAGCACGTGCCCAAAGCGAAATTTAAAAGTAAAATTTATTCGAATTTCTTGTATATTGTAATTAAGATGGAAGAAATTAAAATCAATAAGCTTGAAGGCGAGGAAGGCTGGACCTTATGGAAGTTTCAAATAAAAGTAGTCCTTAAAGCTGGTGGACTATGGGAAATTGTAAGTGGAGCTGTTCCGCAACCTGTAGCTGATGGTGAACTAAAAAAAAAATGGATTAAAGAAGATGCTAAAGCGCAAAAATATTTAGTCGTTTCAATGGGCGAGAAACCTCTTATGCATATAATAAACTGTGAAACTGCTGCCGCTATGTATGCTACCCTAGAAAGTGTTTACGAGCAAAAGTCTGAAACATCAATTCACTTACTACAGCAACAGTTTTTTCAATATGCAAAAGATACGGATGACAGTATTGCAATGCATATAGCGAAGTTGCAGAAAATTGCAAGGCAGTTAGAAGACCTTGGCGAAAAAATTTCTGAAAATATGTTGATAACAAAAATCCTAATGACATTGCCGGAACAATTTAACCATTTTTTTTCGGCATGGGAAGCAACTGAGAAACGTGAGCGAACATTAAAAACTCTGACAGCACGTTTGTGTATGGAAGAATCTAGGTTAGGCGTGCAGCCAAATACACAAGGAGCTTTTGTAGCCAATCAAGTTAAAGGCGGTGGTGCTAGGAATGAAAATAGGAAGAAAGGAAAGTGCTTTCTTTGCAAGAAATACGGACATTGGAAGCGAGACTGCCCAAATAAGAAAAACCGAGAAAAATTAACACATTATGATGCCTTTGTAAGTGAGGTTATGTTTATGCAGTCGAACTTATCACGTGAAAGCAGTTGGTACATGGACTCCGGTGCTAGCGACCACATGTCTCATCATAAAGAATGGTTCCATGAGTATGTAAAGTTTGAAACTCCAAGAGATGTGCGTATTGCTGATGGTTCCGTAGTACAGGCGTATGGTAAGGGCAAAATTCAGATAGAGGCATATAATGGCAAGGAATGGAACGCTAAGTATTTAGCTGATGTATTATATGTTCCTAAAATTAAAATTAATTTGTTTTCATCCAGTGCATGTTTAGATAAAGGCTATTTGTTGACAGCGGAAGGAACTAATTGCAGTTTTAAAAAGGAAGGAAAGGTGGTTTTAATAGGTGTGCGAGAAAATACAAAATTATTCAAGCTTTTTTTAAAGGTTAGAAACATGGCTGCTATTGCAAATTTTAGCGAGAAAACTGTATCACTGCAACTTTGGCATGAACGCATGTGTCATCAAGCTAAAGATCATGTGAAAAGCATACTAAGTCAACAAAATATTTCATTTAATGATAATAATTTTTTTTGTGAGGGATGTGTTCTCGGTAAGCAGCATCGTATGCCATTTCATAAGAGCGAAAATAGAGCTAAAGTACCAGGTGAACTTGTTCATACTGACCTATGTGGTCCTATGCAAGAGATGTCATACGGCGGTGCGCGGTATATGTTATTATTTCGTGATGATTTTTCTAATTATCGATGCGTCTACTGCATAAAATCAAAAGCGGATGTTGCAGAATTTATTGAACTTTTTTTTGATAGAGTTGAAGCCGAAACTGGAAAGCGAGTACAGTGTCTGCGCTCCGATAACGGATTGGAATATATTAACAAAAATGTAGCAGATATACTTCGTAAAAGAAAGGTAATTCATCAAAAATCAACGCCATATACACCGGAGCATAATGGCCGGGCAGAAAGGGACATGAGAACGATAATTGAAGGTGCACGGTCTATAATTCATGCCAAAGAATTGAGTTTAAAATTCTGGGGAGAAGCAGTACAGAATGTCGTATATACACTTAATCATACGGGTAAATCTCAAGTTAACAAAAGGTCACCATTTGAATTGTGGTTCAACAAAAAACCTGACTTATCTGTGCTTCGAGTTTTTGGATCGGAAGCTTTTGTGCATGTTCCACAGGAAAAACGAAAAAAATTCAATGCGAAATCCAAGAAAGGTGTGTTTGTTGGTTATGAAGAAAATTGCAAAGGCTATAGGATTTGGATTCCTAATGAAAGAAAAATTGAAGTTTCTAGGGATGTTATCATCAATGAAATTTCCAAAACGGCAATATATGTACCTGAAGACAATGCTGAAGTAGAATATCCAGTGCAAGAAGCAACTGCAAATGCTGACAAACATGAAAACGTAATTGATAATAATGACGATATTTTAATTAAAAGCCTAGATTGTGGTGACGCAAATGATAATTTGGAGATACGTAAAATTGTAACACGTTCAAAAAGCAGAGAGATTGGGGATAAAGCTACACCTAGCTATGCGTATGTTGCGGAAGCTGATGAGCCTGATTGTTATGAAAAAGCGGTGTCTGGTAACCATTGTTCGCAGTGGAAGCGTGCCATGGATGAAGAGTTTAACTCGTTGATAATAAATCAGACTTGGTCATTGGTGAATTTGCCAAAAGGCAGAGCAGCAATTTCAAATAAATGGGTCTACAAGGTTAAACGTGGCAAAAAAGGAGATATCGAACGCTATAAGGCGCGTCTAGTAGCTCGTGGTTTTACGCAGAAGTATGGCACGGATTATTTCGAAACTTTTAGTCCTGTTGCAAAATTCACATCCATAAGAATGATTTTTGCCATGTCAGTTGAACTTGACATGATCGTAAGGCAATTTGATGTGAAGACAGCATTTCTCTATGGCACTCTCTATGAGGAAATTTACATGCATCAACCGATAGGTTATGAAGATGGAACTGACAGAGTTTGTAAGCTAAACAAGAGCCTGTATGGTTTAAAACAAGCTTCGAGATGTTGGAATCAGAAATTTACTCAAATGCTGAAGGATTTTAATCTGAAGGTCAGTGCAGCAGATCCATGCGTTTTTATCGGCAATTCCAACGATCCGAAACTGATTCTTGCGATTTACATTGACGATGGCATCATAGCAGCGCAATCAACAGAAGCACTTTGTAAACTAATTAATCACCTTAGAAGAGACTTCAATATTAAAGTTTTCGATTCGATATTTTACCTGGGCATGGAAGTTATCAAAAAACCTAATAAAATTTTTATACAACAAAAAATGTACGCATCAAAAGTATTAGAACGTTTTGGGATGATCGAAGCCAAGCCTGTTGCAACTCCAGCAGAAGGTGGTAATTTAAATACAGGAAATAGTCAAGAAGTGCAGTACCCATATCGAGAAGCTGTTGGATCCCTTATGTACCTGTCTACAGTTACGCGACCTGACCTGGCTTATGCAGTATCATACGCAAGTCGTTTTCTCGACACTTATAAGAATGAACATGTCCTCTTGATTAAGCGAATTTTCAGATATCTGAAGGGAACTCTTAATGATGGTATTTTGTTTGCAAAAGGGAATAATTTGTCTTTGACTTGCTACAGTGATTCGGATTTTGCTGGTGATACGGCGACCAGGCGCTCAACTTCTGGTTATGTGATCATGTTTTGTGGTGGTCCTATTTCATGGTCGTCAAAAATCCAGCAAACAGTCGCTCTCTCAACAACCGAAGCGGAATACATGGCTGCTTGTGAATCAGCCAAAGAGCTGATTTGGGTTCGAAGATTGTTAGAGGAAATATCTGAAATTTCCACAGTACCAGAATTATGTTTGGACAGTCAAAGTGCAATTAAATTGGTAAAAAATCCACAATACCACAAGAGAACCAAACATATTGAGGTCAAAATTCATTTCATCAGAGAGGTATATGAAAATAAGGGTTTTGTACTTAAGTACGTTCCATCGAATTTACAATTAGCTGATATTTTTACGAAGCCTCTAAAAAGGTTAAATTTTAGTAACTTAAAGTTACTCTTAAATGTGTGCTCTTTTCCTGTAAATGAATAATCTGAGCAATAAAAGTGGAAGTGTTAAGGGTACTTATGACTAAAGACACCACTGTATTTATTGCTTCAGCTTATTCTGTTTTATATACATACATAGTTTTTTTTTAAATATGTAAACATATTAAAACTGTTCTTTAATAAATACTTTTCTTATTCTATTTTCTCATCTTAAAGCATAAAGATCTTCGTGTTTTATTTTAACAGTTATAATTACCATAGACGGAATATGACACTGCTACTCATATGCTCTGATTATGAGTCTCTCTGCCCAGATAGGTTAGGTTAGGTTAGGTCGGAGTGATAGCTCTGTTATCACAAAGCTCACTTGAGCACGCATAGCGGCCCGTTGTGATGCCACGGGTGAACGCAGTCCCTGTACTAACCAAGTTCCACCAAAATCAAGGAAAAGGAAGAAGTTGGTCAGCGCAAGGGCTGCACCTCTGCCCAGAACCAGTTAAGGATTTCAGGGAAGAACTCTCTGATCTAGTGTCCATTAGGTATTTTGTGAGGACTGCGAAACAACCAAGCTAACCCTTGAAACTTGATCTCTTGTAACGGAAATAAGATAATTTTCTTTCCTTGAGCAGGTCTGCTTAAATTATCTTATTTTAAGTGGCATTGCCCTGTGATAACCTGTACCATAAATATATCATTTGCTAATCATAATTCTAAGTTCTCGTATAACAATGTATGACAAAGCTCGTTCTTTCACAAATTATTTGTTGTTTTTCTTTTAGGGGCCTTTCTTGTACCTTATTGTATAATGTTACTAGTTGGTGGCATACCGCTATTTTATATGGAATTAGCTTTAGGTCAACACAATCGCAAAGGTGCCATTACATGCTGGGGCCGCTTAGTGCCGTTATTTAAAGGTTTGCAGTTACAAAATACATATCATTTGCCTTTTCTTAATTTTATAATATAACATTTTATTTTAGGCATTGGCTATGCTGTGGTATTAATAGCATTTTATGTGGACTTCTATTATAATGTTATTATAGCCTGGTCTCTTAGATTCTTCTTTGCATCATTTGCTAAATCATTGCCCTGGACAACATGTGCCAACTATTGGAATACGGAAGATTGTCGACCGGTAAGTATAAATGAATTCATAAAAAGGACAAACAAAAAATATTTGAATTTTTTTCATTAAAAGTTTGAACAACAAGCTGGCTCCCGCTCGCTAATGGGTAACATAAGCGATATTTTTATAAATTCCACAATTACCTCGGAGTTCAATGCAACAATTTTAAATGCGAGCAGTAGTTTAGCTACTACTGCAGCACCGAATGAACGTTTTCAATCAGCAGCCTCCGAATATTTCAAGTAATTTAAACGATAACATTTTATTTTAAAATTTTCTTTTTAATTTCATTTCTTTCTTTACATTCCAGCCGTTATATTTTGGAACTGGACAAAAGTGAGGGCCTTCATGACTTGGGCGCCATTAAATGGGATATGGCTGCTTGTCTGTTGGTCGTCTATTTAATTTGTTATTTCTCGCTGTGGAAGGGTATCAGTACATCTGGCAAAGTGGTATGGTTTACAGCTTTATTTCCTTATGCTGTATTACTTATACTGCTGATACGTGGTATTACTTTGCCCGGTTCAGCCATGGGCATACAATACTATTTAAATCCAAATTTCGATGCTATTTACAAGGCCGAAGTTTGGGTTGATGCTGCCACTCAAGTGTTCTTTTCATTGGGTCCCGGTTTTGGTGTACTTTTAGCCTATGCTTCTTATAATAAATATCATAATAATGTTTATAAGTAAGTGGATTAATTGTATAATTTTAAAGTTCAATGCTTAATTAAATTCTTTTCTCATACACTTTTCAGAGACGCTTTACTTACCAGTTGTATTAATTCAGCCACTAGTTTTGTAGCTGGTTTTGTGATATTTTCGGTTTTGGGCTATATGGCTCATAAATCGGGTCAAAATATAGAAGATGTTGCCACAGAAGGTCCTGGTCTAGTGTTTGTGGTTTATCCTGCAGCCATTGCCACAATGCCGGGCAGTACCTTTTGGGCTTTAATATTCTTTATGATGCTATTGACCTTGGGTCTAGACAGTTCGGTGGGTAAAACATATTCGCTTAGAAGATTTTCTCGATTTTTACAACATTTTTCTTTTACACATTTCAGTTCGGCGGCTCTGAAGCAATTATAACCGCTTTGAGTGACGAATTTCCGAAAATTGGACGTAATCGTGAAATTTTTGTTGCCGGTTTATTTTCATTATATTTTGTGGTTGGTTTAGCCAGTTGTACACAGGGTGGCTTTTATTTCTTTCAACTTTTAGATCGTTATGCTGCCGGCTATTCGATATTAGTGGCGGTGTTTTTTGAAGCCATAGCCGTATCATGGATATATGGTAAGATTTAACTAGAGATCCATTATTATTTATAAAAGTCAAGGCTCTTTTAGTATAGCTTTGCTTTTCCTATAAATTGTACCCCTATTGAAGTACATCCTAAATTTAATTTTTTTTACAGGAACAAATCGTTTCTGTGAGGACATTAAAGATATGGTGGGTTTTAGACCCGGCAAATATTGGCAAATCTGTTGGCGTTTTGTGGCACCCTTTTTCATATTATTTATTATTGTGTTTGGCCTTATAGGCTACCAGCCATTGACCTATGAGGAATATGAATATCCCGGCTGGGCCAATGGCTTAGGTTGGGCTATAGCGGGTTCATCGGTAATGATGATACCGGCTGTAGCCATATACAAGCTATGTACAACAGCAGGCTCCTTAAAACAACGTCTACGTATACTCACCACACCCTGGCGGGATCAACAAGTGTCGGTTAATGGTGTAACAGCAGATGCCACACAAGTACGCTTAACCGATACCAAAGAAGCTTCAGAAGTTTGAAATCAACCATTTGCCAGATTTCAAGTATATTATGTATAATACATATATAAACAATTAATGTTAAAAAACAAAACAAATCAAACAAACAATAACAATTTTATGTTATACTCAAAACCCCATAAAATTAAGCTTAAAAAAGAAAGTATTTTTTAATTAAAAAATAAAAGCAAAAAAATTATTAATGCTCAAGCAAAACAATGTTTAGGGAATTAGTTAAGTAAGTGCAAAATTAAAAAAAAAATAAAATAAAAACTTAAAATTGAATACTTTTTTGTACACTCAACAATAAAACAAAAAAAAAAAATTAAAAATAAAATGCAAACTTCATATACAACGTACTTAGGTTTCTATAATAAAACGAACAACAAATTAAAAAATAAAATATAAATTATTTATAAACCACTATTGTAATTAAAAACCAACAAAAAATTATATGAAATGTTAAAAAATATTAAAATTAAAAAGAAAAAGATAAAGAAAAAATACCATACAATGCTGTGTAGATAATATTAGAGGGAATTTAAGTAAAATCATTAGTTTTAAAACAAAATAATATTGCTTTGTTAGTAAAAATGTTAAACAAAATAATTACTGAATGCCATTTGGAAATTGATAAAATTGTACATAAAATATCAAATTTAATGAAAAAGTGTAGTTAAAAGCTTTAAAACTTGTTAAACCCCAAAACAGAATATCATACAAGTAACTCCAGCCCCCCCCCCCAGTTTAAAAAAATTTAGTAATAATATTATTAGTAATCATTTATGTATTAAAATAAAATTTATGTATTAAAATTTTTTAATAATTTTTTAAACTATTTAAACTTTTAACTTTAAAGAAGAAGAGTAATATTTAGAACACAGCCATTTTTAAATATTACTGAAATTCTTTTTTTTTTTTTCTAATAACATGTAACAAAAAATATTCTTTTAAGCAGCCATTGAAATAATATTTTTTGTGATTAAGCCTCCCTATATATTCATATATTAAACGAAATTTAACAGCCATAAATTTTGTTTAAAATACTTAAAGCTTTATTAGCTTTTTAATAATATTTTAAAACTTTAAAATCATATGTTTAATTTTAAAAAATAATTTTTTTATTTTCCAACAAAATTAGTTAAAAAACATAAATTCTTTTCAACATTATTACATTCCATTTGTTTGTTTCTTATTTAGTTTTTAAAAACTTAATATTTATTTACCTTTTAAGGTAACAACATAATAATATTTAAAAATTTCATGGTCTTTGATCATAACCTCTAAATTAAATTTAAAATGAATTTTTAAAATTACAGCCATATTTTGAAAATTCATTTTTTTAAATTCATTTTTAAATTTCATATTTAAAAAATATATTTATAAATTACAGCCATATTTAAAATTCATTGTCGTTTAAAAATTTAATCCTGTTACTTGAATAGCTTAAACACAGCCATTTTAGGCTATTCAAATTTGTTGTTTCTACCGTAAATGTTGTTATAATTTTTAATAAAATCTTTTAGTTAAAATCAAACTAGAAATAGTGTTTTACTTAATTGTATACATAGTGATAAGTAAAGGGTAAAATAAAGCAAGTCTCATGAACAGGCCTCAGGCCAGACATCAAAATAAAGTACAAAAAATATTTCTTCGGCGACTTCCTCTCAGCAGATTTCTGGCAAAAACTCTGAGGGTAAATAAAATTGCCATGAAAAGTTTCTCAGAATCTGTCGTTCGGAGTCGACTTTAAACTGTAGGTCCCGCCACTCATGTATAAAATTAACACACACAACATAAGTGGTGTGAGAAACTAGGTCGTAATCCTGACTGAAGGGTTGTAATGACCAATTATGTATGTATGTATGAACAGGTGATAAAATTTGACATCAATATGCATAGCGGTCCTATCCTAAACCTTATGTTAGTCCCAGCCAATGCAAATCACCAGAAGAGGAAACAAACGATCCTTTTCAGAATACTAGTCACTGAAAACAAAAATTTATGATTGCTACAAAGCCAGACCTGCCCTGTTAAAGTTCTGTAAACAAGCTGTACTGGTGGATTTACTGCACACCCCACACTCAGTGAAGCAAACCTTTTATTCTCGTAATATCTGTGTAGCATTGTATTTAGGTCAGGTACAACGTAAAATGTTTCGCAACGTTAAATATGCCGAGGGTTTTATATTCGACTGGTTCTCAATAAGGATTTTAATATTCACTTTAAATATTCTGCAAACAAGGTTAGGTTTCCAGAAAGGTGGTGCGGTGTAGTGGTGAAAGTGTTTGATTGAAAAACTTTTGGATTAAAACCGTAATTTTTCCAATGTTCAAATATTCAAATAGTATTGTATCGCCATCTGTATTTAAGTTTTATAACATTTACTGTATTTACAATTCCATTACCATCTGGCAACTCCAGTTACACATTAGTTTTCTGTTACGTCACAGCTGTTCAACGTAAAACTCATATGGTGCAGCTGCTGTCACAGTTATAAATAAAAAAAACACAATTTCGTTAGAAGTTTTGTTATGAAATTTTTTTTTGAGCCAGCTTTTATAAAATAAAATTCAATAAGAAATTATGAATAACTTAAGATTAATTAAGGAAATTGCCAAATTCAGGTATTTTTTAACAAATTCTCTTACAATAATTCATTTTTCAACGAATATTATTCTTGTAGACAATGTCCGTCTATGGTAGTAGTGCAACGCGGTATGGCTCAAAAAGTTCAATCGAAAACCGGCACTACTGCAGAGAAAAACGAGGAAGAGCTAAATGATGAACCCATAAAATTTTTTGGCAGTCAAGCAGCCACCTGGCGTGCCAAGGATACACGCAGTGGTGGTTCCGATGAGCATTTGTGGTATCAGCCGTATGTTATCTCGGCCAGTTTGGCTGTATTTCTGCTTTACTTTTGTGTATTCCGTGAGGAAAGCGATATCGATATGAAACTGGAGGGCAGTTTATTTCAACATGTACAGGGTCTGGAAGAGGTCCAGTTGACTATGAATTATAAGTATAATAAGGAAAATGGTTTAGACAACACTGAAGTCATTGGTAGACTGAAAGATTTAGGTATTGATGTCAAGCTACTGGATGCCAAATTAGCCGAAGGTAATTAAAGTTGTCTTCTTCTTAAGTTTAAGTAGTACTTTGTTTATTAAATATTGTTAAAATGCATTAGGATTGCTTAAAACAAAATATATTCATACGTGAAACAAATCACTTAAAATTCTTAATGGGAACGCTTATAGGCTCATACTTATTTAAATTTCTACGAGATGAATTTTACAATTATTTAGTTTAACGGAAAGTTAAGAATTAAGTTTATTGGTGTATATATTACATAAACAAATAAAATGTTAATTTATTTTGATTTTGAAAAAAACAAAATAACTGCGTTGTTAATGAAAGACAAATTCGTTACATAAATCCAAGGCGATATTCTACGGATCTGAAAGTTTACTGGTGTAACTCCAATCCCTTGAAAATTGTGAGGGGAAAACCAACGTTCAGTGGCAAATCTACTCTTCTACAGACAGTTAGCGTTGAATACTTTTTTCATATTGCCTAGGCTGTCGTATCTGGTTTGTCTTTAAAATCGTTTGGGTTGATTATTTAGTGTGGTCCACTTCTATAAGAAGTTGTTGATTATCACTTATTTCTTTAACCAAATTAACTACTCTTTGTTTTCCCATTTAGTTTATCCACTAACTTTTGTAGCACTTTGATTCAGTGCTTTATCCGCCCTTAACTGCATCAGATTTTAATTTCGTTATGTTGTAACGTCGGCACTGGATTTGTCCACATTCTCGTAAATTATATCTTTTTTTTTTAGCTAGGAGTTTAGAGAGCTCAGAAACGTACGCTGGGGACTATGACAAGTTATGTGAAGTGGACCAATATCGACCACTTATATGAAGATCCTATGTGAAGTCACAGAATGAACTGCTCCCTAGACAATTTTTAATGTCGTGCTATCATTCTTATCACCTCAACCGTTTCAAATCTGTCATCGTAATCCTTCTCCTCGACATATTCGAAAAAACACCGGGAAGTGCATACATCCCCCATTTTACATCCTTCATTTTACATCCCCCATTTTCATTAATCGATGCTTAAAGAGCACATTTAATTGTCGTTGAAGGCACTACTGACACAATAGCCTGACATTGCTAAAAGTGGGCACACAAAGACAAATTCGCTCCAGTTTCAATACAGATTTATAGTAATCCCGAGTTTAACGCACCTAAGCCCGATAAATCAATAAGAAACTCATAACACGGCACATCTGTTGATTGTCGAGAGAGGAACATCAACTTAACACTTTTACACCTCTGGATAAAACCAATTGAGTTTGGAATTTACCAATACGTTACAACAACAACATATTAAAATTCCATATACTAATCTTATTCTCAAGTTTAGAACCATGTGCATAACCTTCCACAGAGTTCCCGGAACCGACCATGTCATAGGATCAACCTTTCCTGCTTGAATTATCCTATAGAGTCTAAGAATTCTTATATAAGATAGAGGAGTGCCAATAGAGAATAATGTGCCAGAGTGCAGGGCATTAAGTCGTGTTGCGACAACTGCTGTGAAAACCAGTTGAACATAATATAAAGGGCCTTTACATATTTTTCATATATCGTTTTTTGTAATAAATAAATTCATTGGCATCAATTGCATCATCTATACAAATTTCAGGGTCACACACAAATTTTAACTTTCTAACTTAATTTGCACAAGAAATAAATAATAAAAATCTTCCCCTGTAAAATTTCGTTTTTGTCGCTTGAGATATTTTTGCGGTTATGGCTCGATATTATATCACTACAGACCTAAGCATACTAATTTTTACTCACTACTGTAAAAGCAATAGGTTTCTATTTACTATACCTTTTATCATGTTCGTTTGGTTTGTGAGGTTTAATTTGGTTATAATTTTTCTTCAGTTCAGTCATTTAAAGTAGAAATTCTTTATTTCCAGGCTTAATTTTAATTATAAATTTATTTTAAAAAAGAAACAGAAAACAGTGCATATATGTTTTAAACAATTTATTTATAATGTGCACTAATTAACTAAAGAAACAACATTTACAATGTTCAAGCTTAAAGCTGTGCTGAGAGTTATTACTGAGTTTAAGATAAAGTGCAGTAAGTAAGGCGTTTAAAATCCTACAATAAAGATTCCTGTAAATAAAAAAAGAATAGAATCATATTTTTGAAATATATGTACAAGGGTATGTATGCATATATTATATAAATTACAAATTAAATGTTGAAAAATATTGAAACAAAATCAAATTTAACAAAATCACATGCATAAACTTACCTTTTCATTTTGTCTTCTTGTCTTCAGCATTAAAATAAAACTTCATTATGGAATTTATTTTTTTTATATTTTCTTTTAATTTAGCTATAATTTGATTTTTTCTTTAATATTTTGTTTATAAGTAGTTTTTTATTCTTTCCAGCTAATTTTTTTTAAATATTTTCTTCTTTTTTTATCATACGTTTTATCAATATTCGTTCTTACGTTGCCTTCTTTGTATTTGTTTTTTGGTTTTTAATTTTTAATAAATATTTATTCTTGCAATAAATTTAAATTGTTTAAAAAAATAAGATTTTAGAAGTTATACATACAACTTTTATTATTTTTTTTTTTACAATATACAGAATAAATTTTTTAGTTTTCTTTTTTTAATTAAAAATAAATGCACAATCAAATGAAATGAAATGAAAAAAATATATACAAGCCTTGAAAATAATAATTTATTAATTAAATTATTTAAAATTAATATTTTTAAAATATTGTTTCAACAATAATTTATTAAATTGTTGTATTTATCATACCATATATTTTACTTTTTTTTTATTTTATAATAATGTTTTAATTTGAAGAATTTCTTTAAAAGTTTTACAGTGTAAATGATCTCAGAGTTTTGTTAATTATGTGTGCCGTTAATTATGTTCGCTATCCTGTTTGTTTACAGTTTAATTAATAATAATTTCACCGAAGTGTGCTATTTTACTTTGCGTACTAAAATTATGAACCTCGTTTATAGAATTCTTTATTAATTAAACCATGAATGATTTTATTATGGTAGTGGTGGTGGTGTTAGTGGCATATTATTTAATGGTTCATACTTAATTTAATGGAAAACTATGATTTATTATGAGTTTTATATGGTTTATTTGGTGTTTCCTTAGACATTCAATCCATGTTTGTTTATATCGCTTAAATATTGCATAAGTAAATATTATGAATATTTAATAGCCCGGCAATTAAGTGTAAAAAACACTTATTATTTAAAGGATTATATAACATTAAAGCATATGTTTGGGCATACATACTTCATTATTTATATTTTGGCAAAATTTTTGTCAAATAATTTTTTGTAATTTCAAAAGCAGAACTTTTTTATTTATGACCAAAAGCTGTGGATGGCCTTTATCCTATATATACAGTGCATTTTGTTGAAACTAGGAAAATTATGGAAATTAGATTTTAATATGTTTATATTATACGAGACATTATAAGTCTCTCCATGAAAATAGTTCCACAATAGAATAATGCGACTTAAGAACGAATTCTGAATGCAATACTCTGCGCAATTCACTGTACAATCGATCGCGAAAGTAGGTCCTCTACGTGACAAATGACTACCATAAATAAAATAGGCAATTTACGGGGACAAGCATTTTCGTTTGTCTCGAACATATTCCAATAAAGTAGCAGTTAATGAGCGAAGTACAAGCCACCTTGCTACTCGTTGCTTTTACGAATCAATAGAGTTTTATACGTTGCTGTCATGGATAAGCACCTCCACTCTCGTCTTTATGCAATCGAAAAGTTTCAAAAAAGACTGCAACACAGTGGCCGATACATGAGAATCATATTCCATTTTTTGGCCTTAAGCATACATACATACATAGCCCTTCACTTTCTATTCTCTATTTCCAGTTGTGCAATAATGCCGTCCAGTTATTGAAATTCTTCCACACGACACACATGAGTGGTTCACTCGGTTTGGGATTAATTCGCATCTTTTTCGTCGTAGTTACAGTTATTCTGAAGACAATTATATTCGACTTTATAGGAAAATCATTCAGTTGCCTTTGCGGGAGTGTTCATGTATAACATTTGCATAATCAAGGGACCTCAGACGACTATCTGGTCTTTTGGGGTTCTATACAATTTAATGTAATCTGTTTCCAATGAATTCATAAAGGCGTTTGTAGACACCCTTGTCCCAAAAAATGGTGTCCAAACGTTGAAAGATTTTTCGTCCATGTGCACTGGTATTCTTCATAGCTGTTGCATAGAATCGAAATTATTTTCGGCAGAACAACCATACGCCTCTGTTCAGTTCATATTATTCCGAATGATTAGATTCGAAAGCGGACGGATATAACTTGTGTAAACAATAACCTCAACGAATTCAATACTGCTCAAACCATTTAAGAGATTGACTGCAAATCGGCAAATTCATCTAGAAAGTTCTTGGACAAATATCTTTCCATTTTTCTTCAGGTTCTGTTTTCTCGCATAAGCAGCTGTTATAAAATAACCAGTAATCGCCCAACTATCATGTGTAGATCAGAATAGAAAATCTCTTGAATATTAATAGGATTAAATCTGAAATGTCTTAGCATGAACATGCATACATACATACAGAATTATTTCTTTGCTTGCTACTCGTGCCATGTGTGATAAATTTTTAACTCAAGCTTATCAGGCCTACTTTTTTGCCTGTCTTGTCTAGACCATTAGCAACTGAACTACCTTAAGTATTTGCAGAGTAAATACGAGACACCACTACTACTACTCTTCTGTACGCGTAGTTAGTTTTGAACCTACATGCGAATACCACTTATCGACTAATTGCAACTACTTTGTATAAAGCCTGAAGAGGAGGTAATTTGCAGTTCTGTACTTCCCAGTGAATGAGTACAAGTTCAATTTAAACTAGGTTTGCATAGAGGCCTCTTTGCTCTTGCATATCACAATATTTCCTCAGATCATCTAAATATGTCACTTTATTGTACCATAGGAGAGGTGAAGGTTTGCCAAGCTCTACACCTTTTAATCCATGAATTCAATTTTTAATACATAATATGGGCGAATCTACACCCAATTACTTCCAGCAGCCACAACTTGTCGAGGGCTTAACAAGAATTATTTGAATTTATGTTTGAATTTATTGTCGATATAAAATACGTTATAGTACCTTAAACAATTTACTCTCCACCCCTATAAAAAATATTCATTTTTACTGACCAATTCTCATAAAATGTCCATGGTTTGTTTTAACACACAATCAAGTTCTTTCACATTTTCAATATTAAACTTCTGCCTCTCGTTAACACACATTTCCATGCCTCTTACCTAAACATACAAACATGTATTATGATAGCCTCCTTGTTATAACATTGTCCTGCTTTTGACCAAAACAAAAAAAAAAAACAGTGGAAAGAGGTACTGGGTACTGGACTGCGTATTGCTTAATAAAACACTCATTGGACCATTTAATATCAGCATAAAATGTTGGTCTTCTTTGAAGTCATAAAATGGAACATGGATTAAATGCCTTCTCAATTATTATTTTTCTTTTATTATTTCAGTTTACGATATAAAAAGAGAAAAACAGAAAGGCGTAATTAAAAAAATGATAATAAAAATTAGAAAATAAGAAAATAATAGAATAGAAATTCATTTGCTTTGTGCATGTTACTCGTATGTAAATGTAAATGTTTGCTTGGTTGTTTATTTGGATGGGTAATGGTGGTGGAGTTAGGTTTTCTCTCTCTCTCTTTCTCTCTAAGGGTGCATTTAAAAAATATATTTTTTTATTATTCGTACGATATACTATGTATGTATGTATGTAATAAATATATTCAATGTTTGAGTGTTTTAAAGTATTTATAAATAATGTTTATAAATGTATGTATATAACTATATAATGATTTTTAAAGTGTTTTATGTATATGTGTATATGTATACAGTGGCAACATTAAGTATTATTATTAACAAGGGCTGGCAATTTTAAAACTGTTTAGTGTTTAGGCGTCGCAATAAGGCTTAACTCCTCAATGCACTGGCATATTATTCTCTTAGAGGCCTTTTCCATTCTAACTGAGGGTCTTAAGGAGGGTTCTAAATGGCTCTGATCACACGAGAACAAATGTGCAAATGATAGTTTATAGGCGAGAGAGGTGAAGAGAATGGTTTTTCGGTGTCGTAAAGTTTTAACCAGCTACAGCCACGCATTACTAGTACAAAACTAATACATGCACATTTTTAAAAATCTCCGCCACCGAAAAACCATTATAGTAGTATAGTACTAATATTCATCCCGTGTGATTTGAAAAAAAAATTGTACGACTTATAATTGTTCTCGTGTGATTAGAGCCAATAACATTGACTCTATCTCATGTAAACAAAAACCGTCCTAATCGTCCTAAAAAACGCAGACAGTACAAGTACATACGCTGCGGAATTGATTTTGAGTTCCAACTCTCGTTGAACCAACTATCAGTCAGTGGTACAGAACGAATCTTGCTCACTGCTACACTCATTGTATTTATTTCAAAGGCAGTAAATCAATTAGAATTTTTAAGTTTGTTTTTTAAATCTAAGTTTTTTGCTTTGAGAAATTTTCCCTCTTGAAGATTTGTTCTCCATCAAGTTGAGATTTTAGGATGAAGTAATGCAATTACATACGCTGCGGAATTGTACTCGAGTAGTTACACCAATTAAACTATCTATCAATCAAAGGCATCAATTTGAAAGTACCAGACTAAGAACGAATCTTGTTCATTGCCACTCTCATTGTATTTATTTTACCGGCTGAAAGAGCGCATAGTTCAATTCATATGCCAATGTTTAGCTCTAACTCAACATAAACTTTTCTCAATAGTTCAGCAGAGCTATTGTTTCTTAACAGCCTATGGATTGCTGGTGATAGGCCAGTTTTCAGCTTTATTTTAGGTAGTAGACCTTGAAGTTCAAATCTATGCGTTGATTATTGAAGACTGATAAATGTGAGGCATCGCTATGTATAGTCCCACGAGAGATTTAATTTCAACAAAGCTGTCACTTCTTCCAGTTTTAGTGGAATTTTACCAGTCATTGCTCAGTTCGCTAGGCTGTAGATATTCAAAGATACTTTTGTTAGCCTTGGAATGTAAAGAACATATTGGTATTGCTTTTCGGGTTAATAAAAATCTTTTTAAGGATAAGTGCTATATTAACAACCTCCCAGCAAAATGGAGAAATATTAGTACGATAACCAAGTTAACTAAAATGTTAGTTAACGTGTATCGAAGTACACTGCATCAGTACTAGTGTTGGAACACCTTGCGTCCCAGAAGACTTGTTGAGGATAACCTCTTAACCCTTAACATACAGAAACCGTTTGGAATAGTTTCTCAAAATCGTTTCTTTACATTGTACAATATTTTTCAAGTGGTATAAAAAAAGACAGGTCATTTATTTATGTCGACCACTGTAGGCAGTATATACATATGTATGTGTATATGGTTTGTATGTATATTTCTATTTGGTTTTTTTTTCATTTCTTTTTCATCAATATTATTATTTTCTCTTTTTGCAAAATCATAAAACAATACTAATAACACCACCAACAACAGCAATAACAACAGCAGCAGCAATACAACACACCAACAACAAGTTTAACTATTTATTGCTACATAATGATGTTGATGATTGTTTATGTTTATTGTTGCTGTTGTTGCTGCTGATGTTTATAAAATATTATACATCAAATGTAAAAGTTATTAATTTCCCTTTTTATATTTTCAATCTCTTCCTTTTCACTTTTGTTTTAGCCTTTTGAATGCTTATAAATACATACATACAACAACATTATTATCATCATCATCATCATCATCATCATCGACCTCATCATGTATTCAAAGTGGGTCATTAGAGAAAAACAAAAAACAAAGAAAAGAGGAGAAAATAACATTAAAGGTCAGTGGTTATTTAGAATACATTTATTGAAATCGAATTGGAATTACCGATTGAAGCTATTGTTCAGGATTATTATTAAATAAGGTCAGTTCAATAATGGGAATTTAAAAGAACTTAAGCTATTTAGTCAGTGTAAAGAAGTAAATTAGTTGAATTATTATGGCATATAAAATTGTGTCAGGTTAAAAAGGTTTTAATTAAATGAATTTAAAAAATTTAAAACAATTTATTCAAACTAAACGTGATGGCAGAATTATTAAGGCCTTGAGACAACTGATCATGGGGTCATCTCTTCTATTGCAAAACTGCTAGAATACAGATGTATTGAAACCACTACCGGCGGTTCAAGTAAACCACAAGAACGTGTTCTGTCGCCTTTACTATGGAATATGGTCTTCTGTTAATCAGAACAGCGTTAGTAATAGTCTCAAAGCGAAACATACATACATACATAATTGGTCATTACAACCCTGCAGTCAGGATTACGACCTAGCTTCTCACACCCCTTACGTTGTGTGTGATATTTTCTACATGCGTTTCGGTATCTACAGTTTAAAATCGACTCCGAATGATAGATTATCTTGAGTAACTTTACATGGCAAAATTTATTTACTCCCAGAGTATTTGGTAGAAATCTGCTGAGGGAAAGTCGTCGAAGAAATGTTTTTTTCATACTTCGTTTTGTTGTAGATATCTGACCTAAAGTTAAAACCGTGGCCGTGTGAGACCTACTAGACTACGGTTACTTCATTACTTGATTACTGTAGTCTATTCAAGCTGTAGTAATAGTTATACAGATTGCCGTCTTGTGGATCGAGTATCTGGGTATGTCGTAAGGTGATGATCGCATATTTACTGACAGCAAAGCTTCCATTAGATCCTTAGAGAATGTGTATATCACATCCAAGAATACTTAATGTCTCTACACGAGATATCGAGATATTCGACGGTTATCCACATATGGGTTGCTGAACATGGGGATATTAAAGGTAACAACAAAGTCAATGCACTTGCAAAAGCTGGCAGCATAAGCAGCCAATTGATGTTCCTATACAGAAGGGCATACAAATGGTCTCCAACAAGCTTCATGTCGTTGCAAAAGATAGTTTGGAAATACCTCAAAACAACTTTTGTAAAAGCTGTAATGACTAGTCTAGAAGGTAGTGTATTGTCTTATTAGACGTGAGGCCACGGCTCAAAGTCCAGCTCAGACATCTTCAACAAAACGAAATATGAAAAAATATTTCTTCGACGACCTCCTTTCAGTAGATTTCTGGCAAAAACTCTGAGAGTAACAAAAATGATCATAAAAATTTTTTTCACAAAAATCTGTCGTTCGTAATCGACATTAAACTATAGGTCTCGCTGCTCATGTATAAAATTAACACGCACGACATAAGTGGTATGAGAAGCGTGGATGTAACCTTGACTGAAGTGTTGCAATGACCAACCACAGAACATATTGTCTGCTAGGGTGCCCTGGTAGTCTAGTGGGTAGCGTGCTGGAGTATTAGCGTGAGGATCGTGGGTTCGATTCCCACCAGAGACTCTGGTCTGTGACACTACACCGAGCATATGGTCAAGTTACTCCGCTAGTATATAATTAGAATATAATTTGTAATTGTATTGTAATTAATAAATAAAATATTGTCTGCTATTGGGAATCTAAGGAAAATAATCCTTGGTCATTAAGAAATTACGACAGAAAGAATCTAGGCCAAAGGCGATTTGAATAAAGCTCTGAAAGCTGAGGACGGTCAGAATTATGACAGAAAGAGTCTAGTCAAAGGCGAATTGAATAGAATTCCCAGCTTCATAAAACTCATGGGATGGCTGACATATGTATGTTAACCAAGAGTTGCAATTATGTGACGGAATTGGTAATATTAGTATTACAATGTGTGGACCTAAGTAAGCTAACCTTACTTAGCAGGCCAATCAACAACATGAAATATAATGGAACATGGAAACAAGAATCTTAATTAATATTTTTTTTGATGAGGAAAAAATTATTTTTTTGTATAAAATCGTTCCATTGTGCAGCAATTCATTTAAATTGGCAATTTTATGGAAAAAGTTTTATTTAACAATAATTAAAGTACGGTTAATTAATTCTCCTTTTGTTATATTTTTAAAGCCTACACAGTCATATAGCGGCAGTTAATTAATTCACTAAAAAAAATGTATTTTTTTTACCAATTTGTGAATGCTGCTAGTGAACTAAGAAATACTGTGTATTTAAATTGTTTTTTTTTCTACTAAATTGGCATCAAGTTTGCAATTTAAAACAAAGGACAAAAAAAGTTAAATTTTCAGTTGATTATCAGTTTTTGTTTTATGATTTTGTTTAAATCTTTTCAATTTCTTTTATTAATATTGTTGCTGTTGTTGCAATTTGTAAATAGTATTTGTTTAAATATATATTTCGGATTTATTTAGGGCATATACATACATTTACATCGTATATATATTGTGGAATGATTTAATTTTTCTCTGCATTTATTTATAATTTCTAGCGCTATTCGTTTAATTTTTTTGTATTTAATATTCTAAGTTTTTATTTTTTTTTTATTTTTTCTTTGTTTCTTTTGTGTAATTGATATGACTTTGTTGTTGTTTAATTTGTTTCAATAATGAATTGAGTTGTAGTTGTTGTCGTAGCTGTGGCTGTGTTTATAATTATTTTAAAGCCTGTAATGCTTTTTGTTTGCATTAATTAAAAATTAATGTTAAGAAAATAAAAAAGAAAAAAGTTTTCTTTTATTTTTAAAGGGGGTTACGACGAATGAAAAATGGTTTAAAATTTCCACTCATTAAAATATATTTTCTTATGCAGTCGTGCAATTAAAATTGATTGGTGTAAAGAAGCACAAGCAAACGAATGTAATAAACTTTCAATTACGATATCGTATCGAAAAGAATGAATTGTGGTTTTTCTTTTGGGAAGAGCTAACGAGCGATACGAAATTTATAAAGAACATGTGCAATTAATGAATGGGCGTACATGGCGTATGATGAATAAATTACTACGGGGTATTAATATTTATCATACGCAGTGTTTTCTTTGTTTACGTTTTGTGCTCTTTTGAAAAATAAATTATTTTTGTATGAATGTGCTGTGCTGTAGTGAAATAAAGAAACTTGTTGCAGAAAATCTCATATCTTTACATTGATTGCATTTCTCTATAGTATGGTGGCAGTTGTAGTCGAGTAGTTAGGCAGGCGTTGGCTCAGTAATGTTAACGGTGACATTAGAAAAATAAATATTAAAACAAAAATATGTATTCCTTTATGCGACTGCCTCTCTGAAGTCTTCTGGAAAAAGCTTAGATGATAAATCTCAAATCTCACAAAAGAATCTGTCTAACGGATTAAAAATTTAATGCCAATAACAAAGTTGGTGGGAGATACATCAAGTACGAAATTCAAGAGGAGCTTCGTAATCCGATAAAGTGGCTGAAAGATCCATTCTTTACTATCCAGTGGATAGAAGCTGAAAACTCTCATAATGAAACTGTGTAATAAGCGTAAATGGAGCAATTTAGCGACTACATACTGTTTTAAGCAATTGAGCATTTTGTGATATACAGATGGACGAAGAACAGAGAGTCGGACAGGACCAAGGGGAAACATATTCCAAGCTATTAAAGGGGACAGAACAAAATAGGGAAAGAGCCTTGGAAGTGTATATTTGGTTTAAAGGAAGTTGCAGAGAGACTGAATAGCTGTTTTTTTAAGACCGACACTCAGGGGATGAACTTGTACTCATGCAGTGCATTGTGTTGGAATAACAGAAAGATAGTTATAGGAGAATGGAAAGAGGGGCAGTGTGTGACAAAATTTACTTTTGAAATATTTTTCTTTATTATTTTTTTCTAATGACCAGTGGACATAACTTCGTCACTTTTTTTTTCTCGAGAATTGCTTTGTAATAGTTCTCATTTTTTTTCGTCACTTTCTTCTTTAGAATTTCTCTGTAATAATTGTCACTTTATTTTTCTATTTCGATTGATCATATGAAGTCAACAATCAGACAATCAGAAAATATCCATGGTCTCTGGTGAGAATCGAACCCACATCCTCGGTATTTGAAGTTTAGCACGCTACTAACTAGACCATCGGGGTTTTGGTCAAACGAGTTTGAGATAAACTCAAATTTTTTTGATAATTACAGTGCAAAGAGATTTGAGTCAATCATTTCCCAGGACTAGCCTAAGAATCGGTTTCTGACTGGGTTTAGTACATTAAAACAAAAAAGAATAGGAATCTCTTGAAGATCAATCTCAGCTTATAGAACCGTAGATACGATCGGAAATTTAATAGAATCAAAACAAATTCTTAAATATTCTTTTGTAATTCGGGTACGATTTGCATGATTTATAACACAAATCAATGAACAACGCTAAAGGCTTTTTAAATCTTATTGATATGCATAGAGAAAATTATTTCAAGTTTTTGTTGTCTTTGCATGGAAGCAAGTTCCATTAACTACTGCACAAATACTCTGATGAAGATCAGTTGTTAGAACGTTATTTTTGCTCACTGCGGGGGTATTTAGAAGACAATTCTCTTTATAACTGAATTCACAAACATCCTTTAACCATCACATTCAATAATTGTACTTTGAAGGATCGTTGTTTAGAAGTTAACTGATATTGAATGACCTTCATTAGTAAACGTTGGTTGCAAGGAATTTCAATGAACAGTTTTGTAGGTTGTTGTGTAAATTAAAAGTATTTCATATGCTGTACAAAAGTTGCAATGAATTTTGTTTGTTAAAAATTGTATAATCAGCTTAGCTTACACGAAAATAGGTCCTTTGCTACCAGTTATTTGCTTTTATTTGAATTTTTACAATAATTTCTAACTTTAAAGTCTATTCCCTAATGATCAAAGAACACTGCCTCAGTTTTATATTTCGTTTCTTCTAAATTCATTAAAATAAACCACAAACTGACACATGAAAAATAGTAAAGAATTGCAGGAAGTGAATGAGTAAAATAGCGCAACGCGAAAAATAACTCAAATGAATGGAAGTTGGAAAAACCCTTTTTTCTTTTTCTTGGTATTTTCATGTTTTCCATGAAATTTGAAACTAACAAAAAACAAGAATTGCTCGGTTTTAAAGTGGGAAAACATAAATAATTATTCCCTTAAATAATGTGATTTTTCTTTAATGATTTAGATTTTCTTTTACACTTCGTTATTTCCTTTCATGGTAGTGCTTGGTGTTTGTAAAGTTTTATGTGATTTCAGTAGTAGTAGTAGTAGTTGTTGTTGTGGTTGAGTTTTGTGAAATGAAAAGCTTAAATTACAATGTAAAATCTAGAATGTAGAATATGTAGAATGTAAAAGGGGTGGCATGTAAAAATATACATCCGTTTGTATTTATGTTATTGTATAGTATGTGTGAGAGCATGGCATGTCGCACGTACTATGTAGAATAATGTGCTATGTAAGTGAAAGACTGAGTAGTTGTGTATGGTGTTTTTGTAGCATAGAATTTATTTTCTTTTGTATTAATTTGTATTTCTTTAATAATGTTATTTATTTTATTTGAATTTTTTTTATTATTTTTCTTTTTTAATAATTTTTCTTTATATTTTTTTTGCTTCGGTATAATTTTCTTCGTTTTTTTTTCTTCTTTTTAACGTTTAAAGACACAGTTACAAATTGACGTTTTATATGAAAAATTTTTTGATAACAATTTAAATTTTAATTAAAATAAAAAATAGAATACAAACTTTTATAAGCATTATTAAAAGTTACATAAAATTTTATTTAAGGTTTTAAAACATTTTTTTATATTTTTTATTTTAAACCCTACACCAATTGTTGTGTTAATTTGTGTGAAATAACTCTAAGAGTTAATAAAATTTACATGCAAAAGGTTTTCAAAAATATGTCATACGTAGTCAATTTTAAACTGTAGGTCAGGCATAAATTTAACACACAACATAAGTGGAGTGAGAGGCTAGGTCGTAATCTTGACTGAAGGGCTGTAATGACCTGTAATATATGTATGTATGTACATCACTTTAAATTATATATTATCATATTACAGGTTATTACTAAAATGGCTTTGTCACAATTTTATCTCAGGGGTCCAACAATGTCCCCAGTTCTGACAATATCTTCGGGCGTACTGAAAGCAAACTTCACTAGAGCATCAATTCCCAAATTCTAATTCGAAGAACCTTAATTCCCATTAAAAGCCGCACAAAAAAAAGAAATTAATCAAGCAGTAGCACACGAATGGGTCGAGAACATACAGTAGGACAGTAGCAAGGACGTTCGGGTACGATAAGTCTATGATGTGCTCAATTCAATTTGGATACGAGAGGATGAGATATTGCAATACTATCTGATAGTCAGGCCGTCTTATGAGAACTCTGTTCGCATGGGATTAAGTTTAGAATAGGTTGGAATTGTCTGGGAAAATCGAAAGAGTTTGCGAAGAGGGGAGGTTCTATTCGCAGTGCTGAAAGTAAACTTACTACACTAACACATCGATTGCCAAATTCTAATTCAAAGAACTCTAAATCCCATTAAAAGCCGAACAAAAGAAAGAAATTAAGCAAGCAATAACACACGAATGGGTCGAGAACATACAGTAGGACAGAAGCAGGGATGTTCGGGTACGAGAGTTCTACGAAGTCAGGCCGTCATATAAGAACTCTGCTCGTATGCGGTTAAGTTTAGAATATTATGGGATTGTCTGGGAAACCCGAATTACCTTGCGAAGAGGAGAGATTCTATCCCGCTGTTATGGCCATAATTTTTCTGTTGAGTGGGAAGACATGTTTGGAAGCGTATATGGAAAGGGAAAATATAGAAACTGGAGAAAATTGGAGGCTCTTTAGCAGATAAAAGCCAAGTAATAATGGTCAATGCAATTATATCAGCCATACAATATCTGGAACGAACAAATTCTCTTAAATGACTAAATCATGTGCCTCTCTGCATGCTTCATAGACATGACTTGTCACTGCGGATGTTAGACGGCGGTTTCAAACCGTAATCAACAATTGCTTGCAGACTATTTTGAAACTATGGTCGCCTAGAATAGTTGAAAACGATTAATTACTCTCACTTGCCCATAAAAACGACATTAATTCCTAAATACTGCTGCGAAATCTGTTGTGTCACACCCTGAAAAAATCCTATGATGAGATTTGCTATACTAAAGCGACAATATAGCGACATTTAAAATCATATGGAATCGGACAATAGTGAAAGAAACCGTAAAATTTTTCAATGAATTGTGGTCATTACTAAATAATAGGGAGCAGTGGATATTCTATGTTAACGGCCTATGTACGTCAGTTTATATTGGACAAATGAGGTACCATTACCCCAACTAAAAACCTCTCTAATCCTTTTTACTTGAGGATTGATACCGTATGTGCAATTATTAAAAACATTTATGAAGAACTAGTCAATTGTGGTGTAGGGCATTACATAGTCGATTTTAGCCGACTGTAACTTTTCATGCTGGTGTATTTTAAAAAAAATTTAAAATTTTCGTTTTCTTTTTCTTAATTTTCTGTTTAAAAAGCAACACAAAGTTTTCGCATTAAAATAAATTATTTTTGCAAATCACTCATTTATCAGTGTTCCTTCCTTCATTCTTTCTTCTTTTCTTTTCTTATCATACCATTTCGTTTAAATTTCTTCTTTTTAGATTTTTTTTTGTAATTTTTTTGTGTTTGTTTTTTTGTAGAAATATAAGATTTTTTGTTCTTTTTTAATGTTTAAATGTTTTAGTCAAGTTTAGTTTTTAATAATGATTAATAGTTTTTAAAAAAACAAGAAAATTAAAGGCCAATATATCTGTGTTTAGTTTTTCTCTTTTTGTTTTCAAATTTGAAAGTATTTTCGTTTCTTTCTTTTTTCACTATTTATCTTTTCTTTTTTTGGGTTTAATATTTAATAATAATTTCTATAGTAATTTGTAATTATTTTCAATATTATTATTATTATTTTAATTATTATTATATATTATAATTATTTTAAAAATAATAATTTATGGAAAAAAAATAAATATTTCGACTACCATTAATATTTTTTATGACATGCTTATAATTTACACTGACATTACGTACAGCCAAATTATTTATAAATAAGAGAAGAGGGGAATATATTTTCATTTCAAGAATTTCAAAAAAATTAACTTTTTGAACACATTAATTCGTTTCTTAAAACGACTTGCGTATCGCTTAAAGAGCTTGACTATGAACTTAAGTTTTTTTTGAGAGTTTTTTTTTACCCTCCCATAAAACAATGCACCAAAAGACAAGCAACACTTCCTCTTGCTGCAAATTTCCTTTGAGCAAACTGACGGATTTACAAGAAGTCATTAGGCCTGCAAAGATGACACCATTCATGGATACTGAAACAGCATTTTTGTCTAACGTTGCCTATCCAGGCCAACGTATTTTAGGCGGAGATTTTTGTTATTAAATACATACATACATAATTGGTCATTACAACCCTTCAGTCAGGATAACGACCTAGTTTCTCACACCACTTATGTTGTGTTTGTTAATTTTTATACATGAGTGGTGGGACCTACAGTTTAAAGTCGACTCCGAACGACAGATTTTTGAGAAATTTTTCATGGCAATTTTATTTACTCTCAGAGTTTTTGCCAGAAATCTGCTGAGAGGAAGTCGCCGAAGAAATACTTTTTGTATTTTGTTTTGATGTCTGGCCTGGGGCTCGAACCCTGGTTTTACGTCTAATAAGCCAACACACTACCTACTAGACTACGGCGACTTCACACAAATGGGGACCTTCCTTCTTCAAATTTAATGATATGTGTGGACAGTCAAGCAGCAAACAAAGTGCTGACATCGCATCTCGTCAAATCAAAGAGCGTTAGGAGTTGCATGGACTCTCTACACCGTATACGTCAACTCATCACCCTTCTCCACTGGGTTCTGTGACACTGTAGCATAAAGGGAAACGAAAATGGGGACGAACTGGCACGGAAGGGATCGAAGATATCTAAGGAGTTGACGATAGAGAAGATATATACGGCGACACAACCCCCTCCTCTACTGCGTTCTGTGGCAGTGTGGCATTGAGGGAAACGAAAAGGCGGACAAACTGGCACGGAAAGGATTGGAGATGTCTGAGCAGGAGACGATAGGCAGGATATATGTATTCGTTCCTTCAAGAATACTTTTCCGAATTGGAACAAGCACCGTGGAATTCAATAAATCGTGGCTGGTTCAACATATCTGTTTGCCGAATTTCAAAACAGCTATGCCCAGCAGTGGACAGCGAAAGAACAAAGGAACTACTTGAGTTCGAATAAAGAACGGTTCGCATTCCAACGGCTATTCTAACGGAACACTGCGCTATTGGCAGTTTCGCCGACAGGCTCGTTCTGCCCTTCCAGGATTATTGCAGATGCTGTCATGGTTTGGAGGAATCGGTACCACATCTTTTATGCGAGTAACCTTCTCTTCAGGGCAGATATCATTGGTTTTTGGGGTGACTGAACGTTTGAAGATCAGCGAATGGTGGCGATAATGACAAAGAGGCTCACCTCACATTGGGCAACGCAATTGGCCATATGGGCCACCGAAAAAACTTGCCTGTGAATGGTAAGACTTGATGGATATATTATTTGGGAGGGACTGATGCCAATTCATTTTTAAAATTGAACAACGTAAATCTTTTCTTAGCTATTTAACGATTGCTTTACACGTCAAAAGGATTATACTGAATCGGAATCATTCATGGCGGCTAATATGGAAAAATCTCAGAATGAAAAAGTCATAAAGGACACTAGCCTACTATGCCTGTGGAAAATGCTGTAGAAATACTTCAGTAGCACACTTTGCTGACTTTGACAACACTTTTCTTAGAAGTTATTTAAGAAAATATTTTAACGTTTGAATCGTTATTCCTTTAAAATTTTCTTCCCTCTTCTGGCTGCGATTGTAGTGTAAATTATATTTATAATCGATTGTAACCGATATTTATTTTTATATATAGAATATCTTTTTTAAATGTTTTTTTTGATATATATTTATAGTATAAATATGTGTGTATATATATATATAGTTAAGCTTTGCTAAAAATTTTTTTATTTTATTTTTTTATTTATTCAATATAAATGAGCTTTAAAGTTTTTGGTATTCGTGTAATTTCTTCATTTTTTCTTTGCTAATTTTTTTAATATTTTTCTTTATGATTTCCTTGTTCAAATATTATTTTTTTCTTTGAATTTCATTATTCTTCTTATGCAAATTTAATATACAAATTTATTTTATAAATTTTTTATCTAAAAAAATTGTTTTTTAAGTCTAATTTTAATGAAGACTCTTTTATTATTTATTCAATAATTTTTTATTTATTTACTTCTTCTGTTTGCTTTATTGCAACAACATTTAAAAAAAGTTTTTTGGTTTTTCTTTTCTATAATTTTTATAAATAGTTTTGTTGTTTTTGTTTGCTTTAATAAATAGTTTTTCTTCTTTTTATTTTTATTTTCATTTTCATTTTTAAATTGTTGAAATTGTATAGAATTTGTTTGTTTGTTTGGTTTTCTTCTTCTTGTTGTTTTTATTTTTGTTGATAATTGTTATAATAGTAATAAATTATATAAATATTTATTTAAATACTTACTTAAATAGTTTATAGTTTTTGTTTTATGTTTTCCTTTATTTTTTTTTATATGCATTTGCCTTTTTAATTTTGTTGAATTTATTTTCTTTTTTTATTTTGGTTTCGGTTTTTGGTTTACTGCTGTATACTTATGTCCATTTTCAAAAGTTTTGGTTTTGTTCTAAATTTAATTTTGTTTTTTTTTTATACAAAAAAAGTATAATTTTTAAACAAATATTTTTTCTTCATTCATTTTTCTTTAAGTCTGTTGTATAGAACTCAAAAATGCTGGATCAACTGAAGCAACTTTAGCTGTCAGAAATGCATGCATACAGAATAACAGACTTTGCAGCACTTGACATTCAAGTTCCTGTTGCCAATTGTTAATAGTTTTTAGTTTTTAGGTTGTTTTTTTTAAAGGGTTTTTTTTGGTGTAATTTTTGTGGTTTTGGTTTTCATTTTTGAAGAGGTAGGTATGAAGGTATGATGAGACATGAAAAGTAAAAAAGAAAAACAAGAAGAATATTTTGGTTTTAATCGAAATGAATTCAATTGTGAAAATATTAGTTTTATAATAATTTTTTGAAAATATCAATTCTAACCTCACATCTGGAATTGTCATTAGTTAAAACAAATTCAAGATCTCTAAGTGGAATCAAATGAAAATAAAATTTCGTGCCTATAATGCACCTAAGTCCTCCTAAATATCTTACAACACATGAAAACATTAAATTCACTGTGGTAGTTAATAATATTGTTGATTTGATATCCAGTTTTTGCAAAAGCGTTTACATTTCCGTTTACAAACGAAAAGTTAGGTTATGATTTCAATGAAGGTTTTATCCCATATTTATACGTTGCCACTGCTAATAGAATTTAATGTCATTTAAATGAATGCCTCTAGATTAGTTCAGCAGTCAATTCTTTTGAGATAACTGGTCCCTAACTAGAAGAATGTTAATTTTCAAAAGCTCGAATATAAGGCGATCATCTGCGAAGACGCAGTTTTTGACGTAGCCTCACAAAAAATAGTGCGATTACATGATTTTTCTTGAAAGTTCTCATATAATAAAACCAAAATCGATCATGCCGTGTGGTTTCTGAATAAAATACTGGATAATAATCAAATCTGAGGTTTTGTGAGTCAAACTACATTGTGGTATATAAACTCAGAGATAACAATACATGGAAACGCTCAACATTACCTGAATGGCCGATAAAATAAGCTTCAGGTACTATTTTAATTTTTTATGGACTCAGGGTGCCACAAATTAAGCTCTGATATCTTGTTTGCATTCTCTTTAAAGACAAACAAATCTGGTTCGTCTTCCTATAAACAAAGAAGGTTTCTTTATCGAACATTACCAGTTGATAACAGTCATTTTGTTGCACCTACATCTGCCAAATTAATTGTCATTTATTCAGTGTGCTTTGTCAAATCACGATGGACGACCACAGACATCGAAATGTCATCGGTAAATGGGCTCTAAATGGCCCTCAATTTCCATCGAAATATCATTTTCAGCGATGAGCCCCACTTCTGTATGATTGGGTATGTGAACAAACAAAAATTGTTGAATTTGGACCGATGAGATCCGTGAGCGATCAATGCATCTTGAAAAAGTTTATTTTTGATGTGGATATTTCATCGGTACATATTTCTTTGAGAACGATTTGCCCAGGCCATCAGTATCAACGCTGAAAAGTATTAGTAAATGATTACCAACTTTTTTTGGACTGGAATGGATGATCACCCAGATCAACAACAACATGTGGTTTCCTCAGGACCGTGCTACATGCCACGCAACGCAGGCTACGTTGGGTATTCTGCACAAGCAATTTGAACGCAAGATCATCTCTTGTGAAAGTGATGGGAACTGGTCACCGAGATCATGTGATTTGACATCGTTAGACTTTTTCTTGTGAGGTTTTCTTAAGTCGTAGATGTATGCGAATACCCCACACACCCTTAATAAAAGTCTCTATATTTCACTATATTGTAGTCGCCGTAGTCTCTAGTAGGTAGTGTGTTAGCTTATTAGACATGAGGTCACGATCCAAACCTCAAGTTAGGCATCTCGATCAAATCGAAATATGAAAAATATTTCTTCGGCGACTTCCTCTCAGCAATATTCTGGCAAACACTCTGAGAATAAATAAAAATACCATGAAATGTTTCTCACAACATAAGTGGTGTGAGAATCTAGGTCGTAATCCTGACTGAAGGGTTGTAATGAGCAGTTATGTGTGTATGTATATTTCATCGATAATGCGTCGAACAAAATTGATTGCTTAATGGCTGCTAACCGTTGTATTTAATCTGACGTATTTAGACTTTCTAAGCAGATGATAATCTTTTTGTCTTGTATGGTGCAATTGCTTGATTACTAAGCAGGTATAATTTATTTTCTGTTGCTTAATGTTATCGATAAAGAAAATTATTCAATTAAATTCAAACAGATTCTAAATTCAACAACTGCAACGTTTGAAATAATTTTTCTTGTCTAAATTTCATTAAAACTCTCTTGATAAGCTCTTTAGATCCACTTAAAGGCCATTAAATTAAATTAAAATAATAGAAAAACAATGAAATTAACTTTTTTTTTTTTAAAGTAGAAGGAAAATAAAACCTTAAGTAATATGGTGTTCCATATAAATACATCAGCACCAAAAAAAAGAAACCAGAAAAAATCACAAAAAAAATAGAATGAAAACTATTCCTCTTACTTTAGAGCTGAACAATATAAAATAAATGGCGTTTTATTTCTCGTTAATGTTAAAGTTTATTGGCAGGAAACGGAAAAAATGAAAACCTAATGTAGGAAAATGCACAAAAAAATATGATAAAAATGGAAAAAGAAGGCAGGGAGTAAAAGTAGCACAATGTAATGAAGAAAATGAAATGGAAAACTAAATAAAAAATTTTCAAAACGAATAAAAACAAGTACTTTATTGGTAATGTTTGAATTTATGAATACAGAAAAAAAAAGATCCAAAAAAGATACAGAATGTAAAGCGGGAATAGCAGAAAAGTAAAAAAAAATGGAAAAAATAAAACACTGAAACAAATAAAACAAACTACTCTAGACTTGAAATATTCCACAAATAAACTCATACAGACTACTGAATACTAGGCTATGCGACTATTTAGTACTGTTATTAGAAGTAGAATTTCAGACAAAGTATTATAAAAAATTAAAAACAAAAAACAAAAAACAAATCGCCAACTTAAGAACTCTAGAGAATAGAACAAAACAAAACAGAATAGAATAGAACAGAATGTAAAAATATAAATAATGACAAACCATAAATTAATGCTACAATTCCATTTAACAAAACTTTTAAAACAATTTGATTTTGTTTTTGTTTTTGTTTTTATTTTTAATGCATAAAACTGTAAAATCATTCAATTCAATTTCATACAAATTCAAGTCGATTTAATGCGGTTTGCAATATAATTTTATTTAATTATTAACTAAAAAGAACAGTGGTTTGCAGAGATATTGTCTGACACATCGATTTACTATGATTTAAAACATAAAACAAACATTTAACGCTTATCAGGGACTATACGATGATCCCCTAGTTGGGTTGGTTAGGTTAGGTTAGGTTAGAGGATGTGTACTTCTCAATTAAGACAAGACAGTACCCGGAGGTCAAATTGACCCATTGTACAACGTCCTAGTTTCTTACACCACTTATGTTGTGTGCGTTAATTTTATACATGAGTGGTTGGACCTACAGTCGAATGATTTTTTGAGAGATTTTTTGAGAAACTTTTTCATGGAAATTTATATTTACTCTCAGAGTTTTTGCCAGAAATCTGCTGAGAGGAAGTCGCCGAAGAAATACGTTTTGTATTTTTTCTTGATGTCTGGCCTGGGGCTCGAACCCTGGCTTTTACGTCTAGTAAGCCAACACACTACCTACTAGACTACGGCGACTTCTGAGCTGGGTATGTACTATGCAAACTTTTGTTCCGCTGTTCTGCCTTTAAAGTTCTAAATCAGATAGCTCTGTGACGGCGCACACATTATGTTTACTTTGCGGGTTCCGCTGCAGGCAGGACTTTGTAAGGTCTCTAATATGTTCGATCCATGGCCACTTCCTATACCGAATTTCTTTTGAAATTGGTTCTTAGTTGCCAATTTATAGCAAGTTTCTATCAGTCAAACGATTTTGCCAGAATATTATGTTTTTCTTTAACATTTTCTCAACGGACTCATCCTTCAGGGCTAAGGTAGAGTTTATTGCTTTAATTTTCATTGATTTTATTTTCGGAACTTTTATTTTCTGTTCGACTCGGTTCGTCTAGTGTTAAACAAGCTATTAAGTTTGTTCGGTAGAATTCTGAGAATGTGTAACATTAGACAGACATCGCCGGCGTAGTTGAAGTCAAGCAGTCCTTAGTTCAAGCAATCGCTAGAGTAAAATAAATTAGCTATGAAAAGTTTTTCAAAAATCTGACGTTGGGAGTCGCCTTTAAACCGTCATGGGCCTGCCACTCATGAGGAAACTTAACAAGCACAATATAGGTGGTGTGAGAAGCTGGGTCATAACCCTGACTAAAGAATTGTAATAACCAATAATGCATGTATGTGATATTTTTTCAGGAGTCAATGAATGCCACTTGGTGCCTCTGTTTAGGTTTGATGTAAAACAGTATGAGGTTCGGTTAGGAATTGTATTGGGGTTGGTGCGAATGCCTGTTTGACAACCATGTTTCCGCATTGAAGTGTGTAGAGTATTTTACATGGGTATCACAGAAAAGTATTTGGCGATAATTTGTACTGCTGACGTTGTTTATGCATGCGTGGTTTGGCCACTAAAGCCATTTTGAAGAGAAGAAGATTAGTTTTAGGCTAAAGAGTGAATGCAGTGTTCTTTAAGCCGAAGTTTCTGTGACCTAACCACTGGCATCTAAGCTATGTATTCAGTAAAAAAACCACGAACCAATTTCTTGCTTCGATCTAAAAGCCGTGCTTGGTGTTTATTGACTATCATTCTGACTAGAAAATGTCAAAAATCTGGTGAGATATCTAAAGCCACTATTGCCTGTTAAAATGGTAAATCTAGCCGATGTTTCTTCTTCTCAGTTAAATGTCCTAAAGGAAGGTTGGAAATTATGGCAAAATAAAGTATAATAGAGGGCTTACTTACTTACTTAATTGGTTATAACAACCTATCAGGCAGGTTTACGACTTAATTACGCACACATCCCATTTTGTTTGTTAATTTTATACATGAGTATTTTTGAGAATTTTGAGAATTTTTCTATTTTTATTATTTATCCTCCGAGTTTTTGCCAGAAGACTCCTGAGAGGAAATTTCCGAAGAAAAGAGATGTTTGAGCCAGTGTTTGAACCACGGCTTGACGTCTAATAAACCAATATAGAACTTACTATGCTACTACCTACTAGAGCGATTGCCTTTTCCAAAATGTGGTAGATCTAACCCTTATTGACTTTTCTAAATTCTGGAATCCCGTGGAAGAGGGTGACAAAATCACTTTTTTCCTCTACCATCGTCCATTGTATTCGGTGTAGTTGTGAGAAATCATGCTCATTAAATCCTATTATTTCCCTGAGCTGCCTGATTTCCCGATGTTATTTTCTCTAACCATAGTCTAATATTATCTCTCTTTTTTTGTATTCAAACTTAACCATTACGCCAGGACACCACTTTCAGAACCTATTCATGAAGGAAGCTCTTTAAATATTCTATTCAACAAACCACTGTTCTTTTTAATTTAACACCCATACAATTATGTATACGACCACAATAAAAACAGTCTCTACGTTTACGAGACACACATATACAGACAGACAGACAGACAGACGTCATACTTACTTTTGTTTCAATTGCTCGTGTCTCATGATCCTGGAAATGTAATTTTAATTTTGATTTGCCATCATCACTGGAACCTCGCAATTGTGAGAATTTATACTGCCACACTATGGCTGAGTCGGCACCCTCGGCTAATGAGAAACCCGTCTGCCAGTCTAATGTGAGTCCGCCACTTTTGCCATGATGGGACACGGCAAAAGTTTTACGCTGCAATACAGAAGAAAGAACAAGAAGAAACAAAAATGGAAATATTGTTGCCAATGTTAGTGTTGTTATTATTATAATTGTAATAATTGTTGTTGTTTTTGTTTTTGCTGTTGTTGTTTCTGTTATTTATTGTAAATTATAGGAGAGTTTTGTTGACGACGAGTAGAATACAAACAAATAATGGATAGACTGAATGAACGAATGAATGAATGAAAGAATGAATGCCGCCTGCCTGCCACTATAAGGTCTGGTGGCGTATTTTTTTTCTCTTCTTACTTTCCTTATTTAATTCAATATTAAAATGCCGTTAAAGGAAACGAGGCAGCTAGAAGCAGATACATTGTTGCCACAACATTGCTAATAGGAAGGGAAATGTTTAGGAATGAATTTTTTTTCGTTCTTTTTTCCTTCTTTTTGTTATTATTGTTATGAGTTTTATTAAGTTCTTCTTTAAATAAATAAACGTACAAACGTTCTATACAAACTTATTTAATGGCGGGACTGAGTTAATCATTTCAAAGTGTATCTAAAATGGAAAAATAATGAATAAAACCGCCCAATAATGTTGTGATAAATTATAAAAGATAAATTTATTTAATATTGTTTTAAACAAATATGTTTAAGGAAATACGAAATTAATCGTTTCGAAATTTATAATGAGTTTTTATTGGCGGAAGTTGTAAAGTTGGTGGGTAATTTTGTTGAAAAAAAAAAACAAAATTTCAAGTTGTTAGCAGCCATAAGACACGATATGGAACATTGTTTCATTCGAGGCTTTTTATAAAATAAGTGGATAATTGTTAGTTTGAAAGGACTTATGATGCTATTATGTTTGAAAAATAATATCATTAAAATTTCCGTTCTCTGGGTACAGCTCATCCAAAATGTTAAATTTTCCATGTCTCTGGCACATACATATATCAGACTGAATTTGACTGATGGCATGGGTTATGTTTCCTTTGACGATCGTTGTAGTTTGTGATTTATTCGCATTGACCTGCGAAATAAGGAAACCTTACAGGAAAAAGTATAATGAGGTTAAATCGCACGATCTCCATGGCCAGTTCATGCCACCTTCACGTGATATGATCATGCCTCAAATCTTTATACAGAATATCCATCAAATATGGCATGAGTTATATGGAACTTATCGCCGTCCTACTGACTCCACATGTCGTTGGTGTCCAGATAATCTAATCAAAGTAAAAAGAAAAACAGACTGAAAAGACGCCAATCCAAAATCCTTACTAACAGTGTCTTTTTAGGATGAAAATTGGAAGCTCTTGGATCTCATGTCGCCGTGGTCTAGTAGGTAGTGTGCTGGCTTATTAGACGAAAAGCCAGGGTTCAAGCCCCAGGCCAGACATCAAAATAAAATACAAAAAAAGTATTTCTTTGGCGACTTCCTCTCAGCAGATTTCTGGCAAAAACTCTGAGAGTAAATAAAATTGCCATGAAAAGTTTCTCAAAAATCTATCATATATCGCTGTTTGTAACTTGAAAGCCACCTGCCCAGAAACTGGATTTTGCTATTTCCTTGGAAGAGAATCATGGAGAAGAGATGCTAGTCCTGTATTAGATGGTATCCGTTTTGAAGAGTAGTGTTTTCCTGATATTTCATAACTTGGTAGCATCCTTTGAACTACCGGAGATCCCTTGAATTTACCATTCGAAAGACTTTCCTATCTTACGGGTAAGAAGAATGCTAAGAAGTTGAAGTGCAGTTGGTAGATTAAAAATTTTCTGGGGTAGTCAACCAACTGGACATTGACAGATGACTTTAAGAGTCTTTAATATCTTTAATCTGGCCCGCAGTACCAAAAGGGGGTCAAATAAACAGCGAACAAAGTGTGTATTCCACACCTATACACTCTATGAAGGTTTAAAGATGGCGTAGTTTCTGGACTACGACAGAGGTTGTATTTTTCCAGTGTCCGGAAATTTGAATCGTAATAAGTGATGGTCTTGGAATTTTCTACAAGCCCTATCAGTTCAGGTTTAGACCTCGGGGAATGAAATGTTCATAGTGGTATCCACTGGCACCATCCAAAAGGGGGTCAAATAACAAAAAAGCGAACAAAGTGTGTATTCCACACCTCTACACTCTATGAAGGTTTAAAGATGGAGTACTTTCTAGACAACAACAGACAATGTATCTGTCATTCTAGGGTTTGATAGTGATGAGACTGAAGCAAAGCAAAAAAAAAAGTAATAAGAAGATGGGAAACGCGTTTAATTTTCTTTCTTTGTTAAAGCATGCCGGTCAATGAACTCAAAGTATCAGAAGAAACAGAAAGAAAAGAAAAATGACACAAAATCAATCATACACGTACTTGATAAAAGAGCGAATAAAGGAGAAAAAAGTTTCTACGAATATATCCATAAAAATTAGTAAAATTTGTGCAATCAAAAAAAGTAACACCACACTTTATAAGAATTGCAATAAATTTTCATTTTATTTCCTGGCCAGACCAATAATATAAGGCTTTGGAAAGCGCTTTAATGTATACTGCCTGCATGTAGTATGTCTCGAAGTTATTTCAAGAATTATTTCTTGATTATTATTCATGTCGTCAGGCGTTGCGTGATGTTGGTCTTCAACACGAAATCTTTAACGATTTACAATGAAATTTCAAAAAAAAAAAAACTTTTTTTGTTACATTGAGCATGTTATGCCATGGCCAGTATTCACTATTGGTGGTCCGAGGAGTGAGTTGCTTCTGCACAATGTATGTATGAAAATATTGCAGGGCCCCTTATACCCAGTGGCATATATTTAGAGCATCTAACACAGTCATTGAACTTTTTTCGAATTTTTTTTCCTTCCGTTTTCATTCTTTTATTCTTTTTATTCTGTGGCCTGTGAGTAGAATGGAAGCCAAATTTGTTACCATGTTCCAATATAAAAAATAAAGTGTGGCAAATTTTTCCATTAATTTTTTGTTAGGCCTGCATTTCCGTTTAAACTTTGTTTGAACTTTTTTTGTTTGGTTTTTTTCTTGGTAAAATTTTCTTTTTTCTTCTTTCAAATACATGCTCATTTATGGTTAAAACTTAATGCATTATGATTGAGAAGAAATTTGGCTCATAAAACTAACGGAAAAAAAGCCTTTCTTTTATTATTGCTTTGCCACGATTGCATGTTGGATTGGTTTGAAATAAAAAGTTGGAAAGAAAAAATCGTGCATAATCATCGCTTTGAGTTTTTAGTAACAAAAAAAAAATTAAAACAAAATTTTTTTATAGTTTTTCAAGATAAGTACAGATTTTCAGTTGTCCCTCGGAGACATAAAAAGCTATTCAAATGTCCGCCACGCCTTCTTTGGGTGGAACCAATTGAGAACATAGAAATTTCCATGATTCCGGCTCATAAATCAAGCAGAATTTAATCGGTGACATGGGTTATGTTGGCTTTGAGAACCGCTGTGGTTTGTGACTTATTCACATACACCTGCGACGTTACAAAAAAAGTTTAAAGAGACAAAACCTCATTATCTCGGTTGCCAGTTCAAATCACTTCTATGTTAAATACCATGTCCTCAAATCTGCCTTGGCATAACATCGTCCTGTTGATACCATATATAGTTGGTGCCCACATCATTCAATTCACGAAAAGAAGTGGTAATTATCTCCCTATAGTGCTCATCGTTGATTGGCCTTGCCAATCATAACCTGGCCGCCTGAGTAAATCATGACAAGCTTTGCGCTACTTTCCAAATGCCCAAAACAACCGCCTGTAAAACAGTGCAGTGGTCAGAGGTCGGACTATAAAAGAGTCTAATAAGAGAAACCTTAATAAATCGGAAGTCGCCGGGGTCTAGTGGGTAGTGTGTTGGCTTTTAGACGTGAGGCCTCGGTTCAAACCCCAGGTCAGGCATCTCCATCTGAACGAAATATGAAAAAATATTTCTTCGGCGACTTCTCTCAGCAGATTTCTTGCAAAAACTCTGAGATTGAAATAAAATTGACCTGAAAAGGTTCTCAAAAATCTGTCGTTCGGAGTCGACTTTAAACTGTAGATCCCGCCACTCATGTATAAAAATTAACGCACACAACCTAAGTGTGGATGCTTTTGGATTTGATGTGGATGGGTGTCATTCCAAATTTGACAATTTGTGTGTTCACGTACCCTTTCATTCAGGAATGTGCCAGAAATCAAATGCTTCAGAGCAAATTTAACCAACACACGTCAGTGTCTATATCGACTACCTTCAGTTAAGAGGTCAGTTGCATTTTTTATGGCTGTAGTTATAGTTGGGACGTAAAATTTGCCTACGAACAGTGGTAATGTGTTCGGCAGATGTTGGGTCGTTTAGTCGACGTATAGGTATTAGTTGATCGTGTACTGAACCAGTGGCGTCGAAATTATCCACCACATTGCGAATAGTCCCTTCGGTAGGATGATAGGTTAGGTTAGGTTAGAGGACGTGTACTTGTCAATTAAGACAAGTACAGTACCCGGAGGTCGAATTGACCCATTGTACAACGTCCTAGTTTCTCACACCATTTATGTTGCGTGTGTTGATTTTATGCATGAGTGGTGGGACCTACAGTTTAAAGTCGACTCCGAACGACAGATTTTTGAGAAACTTTTTCACGGAAAATTTTTATTTACTCTCAGAGTTTTTGCCAGAAATCTGCTGAGCGGAAGTCGCCGAAGAAATACTTTTTGTATTTTGTCTTGATGTCTGGCCTGGGGCTGGAACCCTGGCTTTTTGTCTAATAAGCCAACACACTATACTAGACTACGGCGACTTCTTCGGTAGGACGATTATGACGATATAAAATGGCGAAGCGCACGGTATATTGTCCGAACAGAACACCTATTTTGCTAGAACGATTTTATCATTTACAGGTGATGTTGATTGTTATACCCGTACGTGGTGATTTGATAAAACAGATTGACTGCAACAAAATAAGCTTTGAAAAGCGTTTCCATTCTCTTCAAACGTTTTATACATCATAAACTTTTTGTTTCTTTATCGATATTACTTGACCTTTAAATCATAATCCCCTCGAAATGTTTTAAAAAATTTTAAAATTTCAACGAACTGTGCTTATTTGAAATGATAAAAAGCCATTTATACAATCAATCAGGCCATCAATGCGAAATAAACAAACAAATCAAAGTGAATACGTTAAAAAAGGACAAAAATTAAAACGTTAAACCCTTTAAAGCCTTAACAAATACAATCATATATCTGCCTGTACATACAATGTATAGCCATTATATGACTGTGTGATTAACTGTTATTTTTTGTTGTTGTTGTTGATGGACAGTATCAATGGCTTAGTGGTTTGTCAATCCACCTGTGAGTGTGTGTGTGTGTGTTATTGCTGTTGTTAAATTTGTACACAAACTCTTACCCCTAATTTAATAACACTTGTTACTATGGCTGCATTCCAACTGTTTTCAATGCGCAATAATTCCTGTCGTGTTTCCACACTCAGGTAACGTGGCTCATGTCCAGCACTCTGCAGTAAAAAACAATGTTGACGGCTGTCAACAGTTTCCGATTCCTTGACAACACGAAACATTGTCTGATAGACTTTGTAAACGACCAGTGCCTTCGTTAGACCGGCTACGTTTAGCTGAAAATAGAAAAAAAAAGAAAGAGAAATGCGGTCGCATTAATTAAATCTATGGGAGGGAGTACTTTAAAACGTAAAATTTTAAATTTAATTCCTTTAAAAGGATTTTGGTAGGCAAGCAAATATTTTGCTTAGTGACCAGTACAAACGGTATAATGAAAGATCTTAGCATACAAGTATGTCTTAAAAAAACCTTCCACTTAAACCATTGGTTAGGCCCAATGTGCTACGACAATTAATATTCAACTCGGGGATAAAAAAATTCCCTACGAGAAATCAACTTGCCAATAAGTTCCTTCTCTTTATAGCCGGAGCTGGATATTGACGCATGAAGTGTAAAACTCTTTTTTCCTACTTTTTAGTTCCACAGCTTATTCTAGTTCTTTGATGAAATGCCAAGTCAATCGACAGCGACTTGTGAGAAACAATATTATGCGATTGATAGCCATGAGATTTTAGGATAGAAGTGCATCTATCCAATATGAGTCAGCAGAGTAATATTGCACGTATGTTTCTATTGTCAACATGGCCTCGGCGATCGGAAATTTGCCGATGAATTGCATTTTCTGTTATATGTCCTTTCTAGTAATACTGCACGTATCTTTCTATTGTCTAGGTGATTAAGCCTTGGCCATCTAAATTTTATCGATGACTTGCATTTCTATAGTATGTCCGGTAAGATGTCAAAGATTGTGAGCTCCGTACCGGCCCTGACCAGTTCATCTGCAATGGAATTGCTGAAAGTATCCTTGTACCACGAAACCTATATAAGGGTTAGCTTTGTAT
Organism: Sarcophaga carnaria; assembly: GCA_958299815.1. Classification (NCBI taxonomy): domain Eukaryota; kingdom Metazoa; phylum Arthropoda; class Insecta; order Diptera; family Sarcophagidae; genus Sarcophaga; species Sarcophaga carnaria. The sequence goes on along the minus strand of OY283153.1, from coordinate 19,356,314 downwards.
GATACTAAATTTGCCGGAGAAATCCTCGGAATTCATGAATAAAAACGGATGACGGAAAGACGTTCGTTAGGTATGTAATCGTAGCCTGGCTGTCCGTGTAAATCGCGACATTTTCACGGAAAATTACGTCACCCAACAAGCCTTGCTTCATTTTCCAAATGACCATAATAACTGCCTGGAAAACACTGCAGTGGTCAGGATTATGCATACATAATAGGTAATTACAACCCTTTAGTCAGGATTACGACCCAGTTTCTCACATCACTTGTATTGTGTGTGTTCGTTTTATACATGAATGGCAGGACCTTCAGTTTAAAGCCGACTCCGAACGAGTGATTTTTGAGAAGCTTTTCATGGCAATTTTATTAATTCGCAGAGTTTTTGACAGAAATCTGCTGAGAGGCAGTCGTCGGAGAAATATTTTCTTCATATTTTGTTTTGAAGCGTGGCCACACGTCTAATAAGCCAACACAGTACCATAGTACCTAGATTACGGCGACTACAATAACAACCGCCTGGAAATCACTGCAGTGGCCAGGAAGAATATAAGAGAGTTTTATAAGAGAACCATTACTAAATACCACAGCCCATCCTGCCCAACATTTTAAGCTTAATGTTTTCCACTCAGACTGGCTATTGATCTACTGCATTCGGTCATAGAATGTTGGATTGCGAGAAAATGTATTTCGATATAATAATACTGACAATCCTGATATAAACATCCTGACAAATTTGTTGTAATGACCAATTACGTATATATGACACATAATTGGCGAGGACTCCTAGAATTGTATAGAAATGTGAAGTTAACATTCGTAATTTCTTTCATTTTGCGGGCTTTAATTAAATAAAATTTTATGTTTAATAAGCTCTTATAATTCGTTTAAAGCTCTCTGTTTACTTAATTGCTAAAAGACCTCAAAGAGCTGTTAATTGCATTAAAAACATTAAAAAATTTAAGAAAAAAATTCAAACGAACAAAAAAAAATGTTTTTTAAACACAAAAAAACATTGAAACTATAAAAACAAGGCTCCAACAATTTTTCAAAGACTTATTACGCGTGAAATTATGATTCCCCCCATATAAACTCGTGTCTATTAAATGAAATTCTTAACAACTTTGTTAAATTTTAAATGCAAATTAAAACGCTCGTTTGCTGTTCTCATTGTGGTTATTGTTGTGGCGCAGTAAAAAATATTTTTAAGCCAATTTAATAACATCAAGCGTTGGTTGGTTTTATTAACACAGCCCAAGAAGAAATTCTTTGTTTCAGTTGCTTTTAAAATTTCAAACTTAACACCACAAAGAAGTTAAAATGCTTGTAATAAAATAAAAAGAAATGTTTATTCTGCTTAACACATTAAGAAAATTAAAATTTTTTTAATAAAAAATTAATTTTAATTCCGATTTAATATTCATTATATGCTGTGGCATGTAAAAATTTAATTGTTCTTTAATGCTGATAAGTCAAGTGATTTAATGTTTATGAAAGTTAAGAGATAATCATAGGTTTTATTTTGCCTAGAATGTTCAAATTTCTTAAAAATTGTATTTCCTTTACAGTCGTTTGACGTCGTAATATTTTACGACAAACTTTAGCCTGCTACTCGTTGTGAGCAAGGACAACTTCCTGCCTAGCACTTTATACGTACTGAAGTATTAATTTCTTAGATGCACAGGTTCCAAGTATGAGTTCTAATGATTGGTTCTCCTAATCACTCAATCTATATCTAAGGCTCGATATGATCCCTATTCTGAATAACTGCTTATTGAGTCTACAGTGTCAAAGGGCAGATTAATTATTACAGTTTGCTTCTGGACACTCCGATGTATGACTCATATCTCCCCTCATTTTAATTAAACAACAAAAGTTTAGAGTGTCTGAAACTCAGTTAACTTTAGAAGAGTCTATGCCCTCACTTTGTTTACCCTTTTATCGTGTTTACTATGAAAAATATCCCCAGAAAGTTTCTAGCATCTCCTCACAGTCTCATCTGCCTGCTTCTTGCCATGAATTCTCATATGAATTAGAAACCAGCAAAGGGTGACAATATTTCCTCTGTCTAGTAGAAACAATTTCCCCAGTTAACCACAGCTATTTTCGAATTAACCACATTCAAATCGAGGGCTTGAGTAATGACCTGACTATCAGATAGTCAGGACAAAAAATGTTGAAAGGAAGTCACCCAGATGTCTGACCTTGGCTTTGAACCGTGACCTTAGGTCTAATGAGCCAACATACTACCTGCTGGATTACGGTGACATCAATTGATGTTCGTCTGGCAATTCCTGTAACCATCACAGTATTTTTTATTTATCCACCACCAAGATGTCTGACCTGGAGTTTGAACCGTGGCCTTACGTCTAATAAGCCAACATACTACCTACTAGACTACGGTGACATCAATTGATGTTCGTCGGGCAATTGCTGTAACCATCACAGTATTTTTTATTTATACACCACATTGTGGATAATCCTGTCAGTTAGATGACTTTGTCGATCGTAAAATGGACGACGTACACTTTATGTTAGACAACGTACGACGGAGTGCACTTAACGTTAATCAAAGCACGGCGAACTGTACTTTCCGTTAGACAAAGCGCATGATGAAGTGTACTTTACGTTAGACAACGCATGAGGAAGTGCACTTAACGTTAGACAAAGCACGACGAAGTGCACTTTACGTTAATCAAGGCACGACGAAGTACAGTTTACGTTAAACAAAGCACGACGAAGTGTACTTTACGTTACACAAAGCACGACGAAGTGCACTTTACGTTAAACAAAGCACGACGAAGTGCACTAATCCTGTCTGAAGGTACTTTACATTAGACAAAGCACGATGAAGTGCACTTTTCGTTAGACAACGCACGACGAAGTGCACTTTACGTCAGACAAAGCACGACGAAGTGCACTTAACGTTAGACAAAGCACGACGAAGTGCACTTAACGTTAGGCAAAGCACGACGAAGTGTACTTAACGTTAATCAAAGCACGACGAAGTACTCTTTACGTTAGACAAAACACGACCCAGTCCACTTTACGATCCCGAATAGGGCACTCATTTTGCATTATTTGCTCGTGTTGTCGAATACCATATTCGTCATGGTGATTTGCCACAACAGACTGAATAAATGATACATAATTTAACAAATGTAAGACGTAAGTTCATGTTGGAAGATCCGATAACCTATCATACAGTATAAATTTCAATTTGATGAAGTTTTCTTAATATTACAGGACATTTTAGAATATCATGTCCTAAAGAAACAACATTTTGCTGCTCTTAAAATGGTTATTTTCCCACCTTTTTCAACACATTGTTTGTGTTTCTAATTGTCTATTAATGTTAAAATAATTAAATTTATTGAAATAAAACTATCAATAACTATTTGTTCAGTTGTACATTAATTATATTACGATTATCTTTAAACCATATTACAAAACAAATAAATTTTTATTTTTAATGATAAACCATTACAAATACAATATTTACAAATGATTATTTCTAATAAACAATAAGAAAATAAAAAATTATGATTGTATTGGTGGCATATTTAATCAAACAAAGGCTACACTGCGTATGATAATTACAGCTGCAGTTAGTTAAAGTTAAACAAATTCTCTTACTAGCTACCGGACATGCTAACTCATCTAACAATACTTTTGATACGCAGTGTACATCCGACTATGAAATCATAAAATATTAAAAAAATATTTTTTTCTTTCACTGGATTTATATTTATTCGTACGTGTTTAAATATACAATACAATTTTGTAAAGCAAATATTGATCGACCAGTTATGTCAGCCTATAACCACAAAAAAGGAAAATCAATTCCTTTCATATTGTCGTACAATAGTTTTCCCACAAAAAAAAAACAAAACAAAAACAACACAAAACAATGCATTGAAATAAAGGATAACAATCAAACAATATTTTCCGTATCATTAAAGAAAACAAAAACAGACAAGAAAAAAAACCGAATCCATAAAAGATAATCTCTTGTCCTTTCATTGAGAAAAATGTCAATGATTTTTTGTTATTTGTACGTGCGTTGTCTAACACCCATATTTAAGGGTTACTGCACAGGTATTCTCAATGGTGGGAGATATGCTACCCAAGCGTGAACAGACTATAATACAAATGAACCTTGTAGTTCAAAAATATTACAACAATACATAACAAGTAGGGCTTTAGTGTAGGGCAGACAGAGCATATTGGGTAAGGGGAAAATGTTTTTTTCTTAATTTATTGACATTCATTTTAAGGTCAATGAAAATTAAAATTTTGTATGCAAAACAAAAATTGTTTTTATTACCGTAATATATAATAATTTTAGAAGTCGCCGTAGTCTAGTAGGTAGTGTGTTGGCTTATTAGACGTAAAGACAGGGTTCGAGCCCCAGACATCAAGACAAAATACAAAAAGTATTTTTTCGGCGACTTCCTCTCAGCAGATTTCTGGCAAAAACTCTGAGAGTAAACAAAATTGCCATGAATAAGTTTCTCAAAAATCTGTTGTTCGGAGTCGACTTTAAACTGTAGGTCCCACCACTCATGTATAAAATTAGCACACACAAGATAAGTGGCTTGAGAAACTAGGACGTTGTACAATGGGTCAATTCGACCTCTGGGTACTGTACTTGTCTTAATTGACAAGTACACGTCCTCTAACCTAACCTAACCTAACCGTAATATATACGTTATGTTGCTTGTAGGATATAATGCTAAACTAAAATGTCGTGAGAAATACTTTGTAGACTACAGCTAACAAATACCTAATAGAGTTTATGTATTAGCAGGTCAACAGAGTTGCATATGTTGATCTTAGGACGTTTGAAAATAGCAGGAGATTTCCATACAGGAAGTCGGATATCAACTGCTTTGCCTTTGTAATACAGTAAGCGTTTGTTAGATTTTCTTTATTTTTGGTTTCTTTCTTTCACCATAGCATTGTAGGTAGTATCTAGACTTATTAGACGAGAGTTCGTGGTTCAACACCTGGCTCGCATAATTCCAACAAAACGAAATATTAAAAAATAATTCTTTCGACGACTTCGTCTCAAGCAGTCTTCTGGCAAAAACTCGGAGAGTAAAATAAAGATCTGTCGTTCGGAGTCGTCATTAAGCTGTAGGCCCTGCCACTCATGAGAAGCTAGGTTGTAATCGTGACTAACAGGCTGTAATGATCCATTATGTATGTATGCAAGTATATTCCTGACTTAATTTCTTTTGATTTATCGTTTGGTGGGTCGGAATATTCTACAAATGATTTTAAGCCACTTGCTAAAGAATACAACAGAGCAGGCTTTACGGATCCGCTAAATATTGTGAGCCTACTGCTCTTGATTTGTTGGGCCTGCTGTTTGAGTATGTATTTGTAACGCCAATTAAAGTCTCTATACAATTTATATATTCGATTGGTTAGTCTTGCAGCATGATGTACTCGCGTATTAGCTTTGTTCATTCACATGTTTGTTCATTCACCCTTCTCCCTAAGCCTTCTCCACCTTCTAGTTTTGCTTGCATCATAGGGATCTTTTGGGAGAGAGAAATACTCGTATATAATATACGATACGCATAATCGAATTCCTCGAGTAGAAGTAGGAGACACCATATAATTACTCTTCTCACGTAACACTTACTTTTCTTCTACTATGGTGAATTGTTGTTCTACTCCATCGTCGATATGTATTTGTTGACTGACTGTACTATTGTGTACAACTGAGAATTCTGCATCCACTTGCAAAGCTCTGAGGCTTTAAATTATTTTCTGGGTTACAATTTCCATAATCATTTCGTCGGATAGTGTCGCAGGTTTGCTTGAAAGCCATGAGTCGTAGATATCAGGACAGTCTTATACTCTCCTGATATCAGGACAGTCTCATACTCTCCTGATATCTATGACGGTTATAGTGTGTAGATTATTGTCTTAAACGATACTGTTTGCTTTGGACTGTATTTTACTTTAAAGTCTTCTCTGTATTATGCTTACTAGTATCTAGTATAAGGCGGTGGTTTGTAATTCCTTTCTAGTTGTTGTAATCTTTCGAGTTCCGTGGTGTTTTTTTTTTCAAACTGCTGGCATCTTGTCTACCCTCTACACTGATTTAATGTGACGTTGTATTCAACGTTAAGCTGTAGTTACGTTGCCAGGTCATAGAATTTAGCTGGTGTTCCTTAATTTAGTTTTTTTGTCTTATTTACACTGCGGGTGGCTGCATAATTTTCTTCAGGGCTGTAGTTTTTCATTTCCTTGTCTTTAAGGTTGCAATGTTTTTGTAAAATGCAAGGAATTAAAAAACTTAGGGTTGAATCACTGCAGTGCACTGTTAAAATCTTTAAAAATCGAATTAGTTGAAAACGGAATTAGTTAAGGAAGTAGCGGCTTGGAAGCCCATATAATTTTGTAAGCCAGTAGTTCATTTAATTTTGTAGCCCCTTGACTAACTTTTTCAATGGGATTGGTGGAATTCGTTCAGCACAGGGACTGTGGCTTCCCAACGGAACACTATATGTCCTCAAGTGTGCTTTGGTAATCAAAGCTACCACTTCACCCTAACCTAACCTAACCTATCCTTTGAATATCCATTTCCATTTCATATTTAATTTAAATGCCATCTCTCTGGAAATGTTTTCTATATAAACAAACATTTCAAATTTACATTATTCTGCCATAAAAATATCAATTCCTATTGGCATTTGCTATTCAAATGTTTTACTTCTGACATGCTTCATAAAATAAAATAAAAAAAATTATTATCTCCCGTCCAATTGAAGTTGAGTTTTGTTGATCATAAAATGTTGGTTATGAATTCTACTAAAATTTCATAAATGTCAGGCATTTCGATTGCGATTTTTTTCTATTCATGGTAATAAATATAAATGTCAGTCAGTCAACCAGTCAGCCAGTCATTCAAAGCCAATGACGATGACTACAGACAGTTGAAATAAACGTAAACGCTTTTTATTGGTAGAAGTAGAAGACTAAAAAACAAACTAAAGTATTAAATAAATAATAAATAATATTTTATTTATTTTATTATTTACTTATTGATTTGATCTTTTACCTTTTATAAACAACACATCTATGTACAACACATTTCCGTCTACATTACTAATAATATGATGTTTCATTCCATCCATTTCAGTTGTTGTAACCTGTCTGGAAACTGTCATTTCTCTATCAATCTTTATGGTTTGCATTGAAAGCTTATGTGTACGTGATGCTGGCATCAAATCGAAATTAAATAAATACAGAAACTGTTTACATTTGATGTTAAAATTTTTAGTGGAAGCGAAGGACAAGCAAGAACTGATAAATGTTTTTAAAGGACAAGCATTTGCAGGTAATTTAAGAAATGTATTGGATATTAAATGATTTAAAGGTCACAGTAATTAATGTTTAAATAATAAGAAATTTGTTAAGGTGGTTGAAATTAAACTTTTGGTGATATTGCTAGCGATTTAGAACAAGGCACTGAGATATTTAGACACCAATCGATTAAAAAGAATCCAGATTCAATTCCATATATTTTAAAAGACCACATCTAAATGTAGCCGAAGATATAGTTCGATAATATTTTCCCAGCAATATTAAAAAGTTCAGAGTTTTGTGCGTTAAACTGTCTGGTTTATGAAAATATTCATCAACTGCAGATATTATGTTTTCGTTGTTAGCAATTCCTTTATCATTAAGCGATTTTTCCTTCTGAAAAGGTTTAATCAGGGAAATAAGTTGCTTAATAAAGCATTTATCGCCGTAGCCTAGTGTGTTGGCTTATTAGACGCGAGGTTGTGGTTCAAACTCCAGGTCAGACATTTCGAACAAAATGAAATATAAAGATATATTACTTCGGTGGCTTCCTCTCAGCAGATTTCTGGCAAAAACTCTGAGAGCACAAATAAAATTGGAATGAAAACTTTCTCAAAAATTTGTGGTTCAAAGTCGGCTTTAAATGGTAGGACCCTGTAGGGGACCAAATGTGCTGTCTTGCATTAAGTTAGCATAGAATTTCCGTAGTCGGCGTAGTCTAGTAGGTAGTGTTTTGGCTTATTAGACGTAAAGCCAGGGTTCGAGCACCAGGCCAGACATCAAAACAAATTCCAAAAAGTATTTCTTCGGCAACTTCCTCTCAGCAGATTTCTGGCAAAAACTCTGAGAGTAAATAAAATTGTCATGAAAAGTTTCTCAAAAATCTGTCGTTCGGAGTCGACTTTAAACTGTAGGTGCCGCCACTCATGTGTATAATTAACATACACAACATTAGTGGTGTGAGAAACTAGGTCGTAATCCTGACTAAAGTGTGGTATTTGCAATGAAAAGTTTATCAAAAATTTGTGGTTCAAAGTCGGCTTTAAATGGTAGGTACCTGTAGGTGACCAAATGTGCTGTCTTGCATTAAGTTAGGATAGAATTCCCTATTTGTTGTTTATACACAGAATAATAAGCTGGAAAAGTTCATTATAATCGGAATTTGAGTCCATGAGCTCAGCCGTTTGTTCATATAGTATAAACTACCCATTTGCACTTGCAGTATCGTATGCTATTTACCAAGTCTCTTAGTTCTTTCTCCTCCACAATATTCTAATCCACAGCTTGCGCAGCTATTCTAAATTCTAAAGTATCTCTTGCCTGAAACAAACAATTCTTAGACCCAAAATAAGTTCTCATTCAACCTTATAAGTTGCATAAATCTTCTCTGGTTTCTTATTGAAACAGCTCCCTAAGAAGTCAATACGTTGATTCCGTTGGGTTTAGCTACTCATTGAACTATGCATGTCGCGAATACTAAACTCTTTGGCAAGTATGTTAGAATACTACTTGTGGCATTGGCATTGGTAGACGAACGATGGTTTCCCTTTCTTGTGGCTTAACTCTACAACATTTAAGAATTGTTTCGGTGCTGACGACTCATATTTCCGGACGTGCTGAATAAGCCGGTTGATTTTGTTTAACTACCATTGTAGCGTGGGCGCTAATTAGAACCGTTCGCCAGCAGAAACAATTTTATTCAGTTGATCTTAACTCATTCCACAGCATTTCGATTCTTCTTCTTTTATTTAAAAGGTAAATGACAGACATTAACTTGTCGCCACAAATAAATATTTCATTCAGTTTTTTTTTTTTTAAATATTCTTTGCTTTTTTCAATTTGCAATCTCCCCCCCTCTACTTACGTTACAATATAGAAAATAATTTTCATTTATGATGGCAACCCCTACAAATATTTTTAATGTTAAACAGTGTCATTTTTTTACACTTATTGTGTTCAAAATTAAGCCAATATTGACGTATTGAAATTGGAAATTATTTTTAATTGATAATCATAATATTAAATTTTAATATATGTATGTATTATATTTTACCGTTAACAAATTAAATAATCGGATTAAAAATTATGGTTTATGCATGCAATTACACGGTGTTAAAGTTTTTTTTCAGTGTCTGTGGGTTATTTGATATTAAGCAAGTAATTCATGGAATTAAAATTATGTAAACAAATAACAACAACGACTGAATATTGAATAATAATTATTATTTAATGATTTTAAATTTTAAAATTACATACAATTCATATATAATTAAAAAAAAGTTAAAGACAATAGAAATCGTTTATCGATTTTCAATATGTAGCCGCTATCTATGAATACTAGTAAGTGTTGCAGGTCACGTATGATTACATGAAGTGGGGCAAAATCATAATACAGGCAGAACCATCTGTCCTATCCAGATGCTATCCCTTTAAGTTGAAGTATTGGTTCCTATTTTTTCTACATTATTTATTAACCAACTGGACATCCATTAATAACCCTCTTTTAAATAAAATTTAACGATTAAGATGATAAGCAATAAATGTAATTCTCCTCTACTTAAGAATTGTAATTTTTAGTACCTGAATCTTTAATGCCTGTTTAAAATTTCAAAAGTAATCCTGGTTAGCTCATCTCTTTAAGGGTCGTATTGTTAAAAAAGAAATATTTTTCTGATTGTTTAAGCATAAGATTTTGATTTCAACATTAACTGCTTGACGTTGTTATTATTTAAAAATTTCAATTTGGCATTTAAGTCACTGAAACATTGACAAACTTTTGCATGTTTTACAGTCGCATATTAGCCAACAATAGTCTGTAGCTACTGCCAGCTAATTAGTAGGGAATACGGGCACTCCTTCTCAATCTCTCTCTATGTATCAGAAGTGATAATTTCTGCTATTATACAAGCCACTCTTAAGATATTCATCAGACATCCGTAAGCGGCTTCTTCTAAAACTGGATAGTAAGGAATACGGGCACTTCTTCTCAATCTCTCTATGTATCTGAAGTGATAATTTCTGCTATTATCAAGCCACCACTAAGGTATTCAATAGACATCCTTAAGCAGCTTCTTCTAAAACCGGATAACACAGTTCCTTCCTATACTTGTGAGTCATACAGTAACGCAAAGTTATTTCCCTTGATAGCAACAATTCTTTACTATGCTAAGGCCTTTATTCATTTGCTATCATTTAGGTTAATGCGTTCATCTCCTAAATTTTCTGTCAAGATTCCTGCGAGTAAATAATATTGTCATGAACAATTTTTCAAAGTCGACGTTAAGGAGTAAGTCTCACCACTCATAGATAAAATTATGAATATGAATATGAGAAGCTAGGTTGTAATCCTAACTAAAAGATTGTAATGACCTCCAACAATTCCAGTATAATAATGACATTACTTTTTGATCTGAAACGTTTTTCTGGACATATTCAGAACAGACTAAATTACTTCATTCCCCTACTATGTATCAGCTTATAATCCCCAAGCATTACACAGAAATCTTGATAACGATGCTGGTGACTTGAACCTTCAATCTTCTATTGTAGCCTGAAAATACAGTCAGTTTATATAACGCCTTGCATGTGTTCATATGATTATCAGCTGCCTTTGTACTGGACATGATTTTCCATAAACTATCTTGGTTGACAAGAGTCTATTTCTCTAAGTTTACGATGATGTCAAAGCTCAATTTAAATAAAACTATCCGAAATTGTGTTTATTTTATATAACGTGGATTGTAGCCATGAGGCCTCTTGTATTTCTCTTTTTTAAGTTATTCCGGATTGAAAACAAGAGTAAATGGTTTATAAAGTGTGTGCTCGAAAATGTTTTTCTGTGAATCTCTAAATTAATATCTTCTATATCAGCAAACATCCAAAGTAATTTGTTGCTGATTACGCATGGCCAGAATATTCAAAAAATTCTACATAGTAAGACATCGGCTACGAACACTTTTAATATCAGTACCTCTAGAATTTTATCAGAATAGATTCTCAGATAGTTAGACTTTTTTAATATGATTTTACAGAAAATTTTGTTTAAAACCGAATAAAATTCCTTAAAGCTTTAGTTATTTTGTGTCTTATTGCCTCTTTACGTAGCTCATTAAACCAAACTTCTTTATTTTAGTTCAAAAGAAACATCAGTTCTAATCAGTTATCCACTGCATTAACACGAAATGTAAATGGAGGACAGCATCATGTTAGTGCTTCATATGCTCATTTACCCATGAAATTGTTACAATGGCGTATGTAAATATATGTGTGTACTAGTGTACAGCGTACACTTGTAAGTATATGTGTAACTGTATTTGCGTTCGTTTGGTTTAATTGCCATAACATTGGCGGAAATGGTTGTCATATATTCATTTGCCATTTTGTACACTCAAACAGGAAATTGCAACTGTATTTTTGTACGTTTGTGTAAGTAAATGTATCTTTTTTGCGTAACTACATTTACTACATACGCGCTGACACTGACACAGACACTTGCACTTAAATGTTAGTGTACACTTTACATGTGTATATTGCAGTTACAGAAAATTGCCTGGAAATTACCTTTTGCTCTGTCTCTGACAAACTCCATAAGCAGTTCAATTTCCAATTCCTACACCAATGCATACAGGAAGAAAAAAATAACATTTTCGAAAAACGTTTTTTCAATTGCAAACGTTTGCATTAAAATGATTTGAGTTTAAATTATATGGAGGGCTCGTTAAAAGCAACATATTGTAAGATGACTCAATACAATACAATACAATACAATACAATAATTTTGCGCTTCAATAATTCTCCAATACCATAAACATATCATAATTAAGCCTTAAATAGGCATTTAAAGTCACACGTTTCGTAATTATTTTCATTTCACCTTTTTTGGGCATATTAATTGCCGGAGTGATTTCGTATGGAAAATTCATCTCATATCAGCTGAAAGTAATTGCCGGTATAAGTAACGCACAAAAGGATACGTTAGTGGTCATGACACCGAAAGGGATTGACTTACTAATTGGATTTGTTTTTGCCGTGCGAAAGGTATTGTGGTTAAATGTAAATGGAATTTTGAAATTATGTTGCTTAAGATGAGCCGAAAGTTTTGAATGTTTTTTGTAACACAAAACAGTAAAGGGTACAGCACTAGTTTCAATACATAGACACAATTTGGTTCAATTAATGCTCAATTTAGTGACGTAATTTAAGTTAATTATAGTTTAAGCATCAACGTATATTAGTTTGTTAACTGTCATTATGAATTTTGTTGGTTAACACATACTATTTATTTATTTTATGTCTGTGGATAAGTAGTTCCTTACAGACTAAATTTAAATTTACAAACAATATATATAATTAATGTTTAATGATTTAAGTACAATATAATTTTTCTCTTTAAAGATTAATTGATTTCAGAAAGATCAATTAAATGGTAAAGATTATTAAACTTTAGACATATTTAACGAAAAGAGTCGTTGTTGGCATAGACTGAGCGGTGAAATTGTAAATTTAATAAATTAAAATTACGAGAAGGTCTAATTGGAACCTTAAAATTAATTTTATCAACAAATAATCAGAAGAGACATCTCCACGTATTAAACCCAGAAGAAAAGAGACACTTAGCATTATTCTTCGACTTTTCAGTGTAGGTAGCTTTCTAAGAGCGAGTCTACTTTCATACGAAGGGAGAACAAACGAGTTCCCTCCAAGTCCTCTCAAAATAACAGAAAGCGCTTCTGTACAGATTCAATTAAGTTAACGTAAATGAGAAAATGTGGATCCCATATAATAGATCCATACTCAAGAAAAGGGCGCACCAAAGATATATATAATTGTTTTGTTACGTAGAGTTTCAGTAAATTCCTTTGACCAGCGCTTTATAAATCCTAAAACACCATTTGCTTTGTTCACCATCATTGATATATGTTCAGAAAACGTAAGCTTATGATCTAACAAGATTCCAAGATCAAGTATATTTAAAACCTTTTCCAAAATTTTGTCTTTAAAATGATAAAAGGTATCAAGTTTAAATGAACGATGAAATGTCATATGTTTGCATTTATTAAAGTTTAACTCCAACAAGTTGACTTCACACCATTGACAAAAATAATCAATATCCTTTTGAAGAGTTGATCGACCAGATATGCCATCAAGCGAATTAAAAATTTTAACATCATCAGCTTACATGAGTATATTAGAATGAATAATAACAGATGGCAAACCGTTTATAAATAATATGAATAGTACTGGACCAAGATGGCTTTCCTGAGGCGCTCCGGAGGGAACATCGATGACTTTAGATAGAGCATTTTCAAATTTCACTTGTTGAGTTCTACTAGAAAGATAAGATTTCAGCCAACGTACTGCATTGTTACTAAAACCCATACAAGATAGTTTATAAAGCAAAATATCATGGTTGAGTCTATCAAATGCTTTACTGAAGTCTGTATAGATAACATCACTTTGTAGATAACATCACTTTGTAGAGACGTGAGGTCTCGGTTCAAATTTTTCTAATTTTTAAATCGAAAGAACGATTCGCAGAAGGGCGGTAGAGGCTGCATTATTCAGTCGACGACCATATCGTCAAAAAATAAAAAAGGGAGACTTGAATTCGGCAAGGCCCATCTCAACTAGAGAGTCCAAAAATTGAGGACTGTGCTGTTTCCTGACGAATCTAAGTTTAATTTAAAGGATTCAGATGGCATAAGGCGTGTACGCAGACGATATGAAACGTTACCCGATATGAAAGGTTTTTTTTACTGGTCGTCGACTGAATAATCCGGCCTCTACCGCCCTTCTGCGAATCGTTCTTTCGCTAATTTTTAAATCTAAGCGGTTTCGTTTGTGACTAGAAGATGCTTTAGGATCATTTTGGATTGCCCTTTTACTTAAGGAGTCTTCATGTTGCGAAGTTTCACGTGGCTTTCCTCCAGAATGAGTAGGAGATGTGCGGCCAGTCTGCAAAAACTTTAATTAGCCTAGAAATAATTGATCTGTTGATGGAATATCTTGCACTCAATTGATCTTAACCCAATCGAGAACTTGTGAGACATCATTAACTTAAAAATCAGCCGAGAAAATTGGAAAACTACAAAAGATTTATTTGAAGCCGCAAAAATAGCCTGAGAAGCAATATCACCTGAAATAATTAATAATTTAATATCCTCTATGCCTAGGATAAAGGATCCCCAAAGAAATATTGATTTCAATAGTTTTTTTCTGTTCCTTAAATTGGGGGTGCTTTAGTTTTGTCCGCTTATATTTGCGACTTAAAATGTTTTTTGAATTTTAACTTTTTTTTTTATTAAATTCTGAATTCCTTAAGTTTGTGTTTTTCAATAATAAGGATATAAATAAATAAAAAAAATTAAAAAAATAATTTTAATAACTTTGTTTTCGTAAAAAAATTATCATTTAAAAAATATGTACTGAGTGCTTAGGTTTTGGCCGATAATGTATAGTTTTAATTCTATAAAATAATGTTATTTAATTAGAAACTATCGTTTAAACAAACAATAGTTAACAGAAAAATAAATTAATATTCCCTGCAATTGATTATTGTTTACTACTGCCACTACTCACTATTAAAATGCCTCCATACATTACATACGACCGACCACCTATGCGTATACGTGTTTAGTATTACATGTTTAGCCTGATTAAATATAAAGTATACGCCTCCATTTTACAAATTTTAATTAAACTTTAAAACATTTTGCGCTAAATTACGAATTTCATATACAAAAATAATTGTCATAACGTTGAATAAACAAATAAATAAATAAATTTATTAGTTTTGTCTGTGCATTCTGCGGTATTTTATTATTATTTTTATCCAATAAATACCGTATTTTGGTTGTAAATATTTTTATATTTCATGTGAATATTTTACGAAACCATCTGACAATATGACAGAATTTGTGGCCATAAATATGACTTCAAATTGGCAATTTAAACAAAAAAAAGGAATTTAATTAATTTTGTCAATGGTATGTATATACAAACTATTGTGTAATATTTTAATGATAAAATAGATTTAAATTTTAACAAATTTTGTTGTGAAGAATTATTCTTAAAGTCGGAAACAATAAAGTCTCTCATTTAATAACACGTCATTTAACGCAGAAATCGCCGAAGAAATATTTTTTTCATATTTCGTTTTGTTGAAGATATGTATCTGACTTGAGGTTTGAACCGTGGCTTTACGTCCAATAGGTCAAGACACTACCTACTAAACTACGGGGACTTCAGAGAAAACACTCATTAATCGAAGGGTTTTGATATTCAAGCTGTTTATGTTAAGCCTCCTGCAACAATTGCTCTTTCAATGCTTACAGGCTGAGAAGCTGTAGACTAAAAGGGAAATGATACCTACTTTACTAAGATTGTTAAGGCAAGTTTACATCTTATATATAAAAAGTGAATATGTGTTTATTTGTTTGTGGGTTTGCTTGTTTGTTTGAAGTCTATAGACGGCTAAACGGCTGGACCGATTTTCTTGAAATTTTAACAGTACCTTCCTGTATATCTTTAAGGAACTATAGGCGAGGTGCCACGCCCACATACCCAATAAGTATTTAATGTCACATATCGCATAAACTGCAACAGCTAGAGTCCTCAAATTTTGTACGGACGACTTTGACGTATATATGAACAAAATGGGCGGATTGGCTATAGTGGGCATATCACCTCCCATAGTCGATATATATAAAAATGAATGTTTGTTTCCATGTACCTTATAGAATCGTAAACTATGCATTTGATCATGCTATGAACTTTAGCAAAGTTGTTGCGCATGAGTCGACGAAGGTTTCTTAGTTAGTATGACTAATTTCCGGCAGGTGGCGCCACTGAAAATTACTTAAAATGAAGTAAATCGTAAACTATGCATTTGATCATGTTATGATCTTTAGCAGAGCTGTTGCGCATGAGCCGACGAAGGTTTCTAAGTTGGTATGACCAATTACCGACAGGTGGCGCCACTGAAAATTACTCAAAATGAATTAAATCGTAAACTGTGCATTCTTTAACAAAGTTGTTGCGCATGAGTCGAGGGAGGTTGGTGCGATTAATTTCCGATGAATGGCGTCACTGAAAATTATTCAAAATGAATGACAAGCAATTGGTTGACCTACACCTCAAGCACGGAAGAAAAGAGCACTACGAGCCCCAGAATCAGACGAGCATTGAGACTGGAAAATCTTCGAGTATTGCCGCTGAGACTCGTTCGCTTGAACCACTTGAACAACGAGAAGTGAGATTAGAATCTGATCGAATGCGTACTACTCAGGCTCGTTCATCTGAATCATCAGGATAACGGGAAACAAAATCAATAAAATGATTCAAAATTAATTGAATCAAATTTATTTTAGTTGGCGGCGCAGCAACATGCGCAGGGTACAGCTAGTTCCTCATATAATTACGTTTCCATGTCAAGATTGTATTAAAGAAAAATGTCACAATTTTGGCAATTTCGAGGCTACGAGTACCATAAAGTTTGCTTAAATACGTAGTAGCATCAGTTCTTTAACGATATTTTTGCTTTCTTATTTTCAACATATTTTTTTAAAAATATTTTTGTTTTTATTCCAATCCTGTTTTATTAATTACTTCAACCAATTCGCACAAATACTCCAGGTATTTAATATTTATTTTAACAATCGAAAAAATATCTCCTAAAACAATTTACATTTCAACTTAACACTCAAGAGTGCTTTATTTTGCTTTGGAATTTTTTTTATTTAAAATTCTAAATATTTGACTTACCGGTGGTGTTTCAAATAGCATCACTTCGGTGCCCTTTAATACTAAAAAGCGTGGTTTATAGCTCTGCCATGAAATATTGTTATTGATGACGCCCTCATTCACCCAGCCCATGTATTCGATGCGTTCGCCAACAGCAAAATTACGATTGTAAAGTTTCATCTGCCATAAATACATACATAAACAAAAGAGAAAATATTTTCATTTTATTTTTATTTGTTTTTCTTTTTTATATGTTTTTGAAAAGAAAACATAAAATTGTTAAACAAAACAAAACTGAATTTCATGTCACCCACCCAGACGTCTGTCGTACAAAAATTCAGTATTGTTTAGCGATTTGCTAACATTTCCCGTTAAAAAAAGTGAAAAAAACTTTCATTTGATTTAAGGCTTCAATTTAAAACCAACAAAATTTATGGCTTTCATTTCGCATTTTCTCTGTGCACAGAATAACATGCCAGGTGTTGTGTTTGTTTTTCAGCTCAACTTTTGTGTGCACAAATGTGTACGTGTGGCTGTATGTAAGAGTTTTATTAAGCCAACCTCTGAAAGAAAATTGAAACTGAAAACTCTTAAATACACACTATAACACACACATACACTCATATACACTCACACATTCCACCACACCACACCAACACTCACATTCCAAAAGTCATTTTGAAGGCTCTTAATAAAAAGCCAACACTTGTTAATGATGGCTGGTCAGGAGAGAGTGTGTCTTGTTTTTTTTTTGTGTACGTTTCCTTGTTGTTTGAAGAGAAACTTTCGTATTTAACGTTTCACGTTTCATATTTTCCTGTTACGGTTACTGTAACTGTAACTGTTTCTGTTTGGTTTTCTTTGTTCTTTAACTGCAGTTCTTGCTTGTCAGTTTCTATTCCTTTAAAAGCCTTGTTTTTGGCTGGGTTTCTCACGTTCAGGTTTTGCAAACTTCTTTTATTCCCTTTTGAACTGTCAGTGTTTTCGTTGGTTTAATGGCTGCTAAATACCCGATTGAAGTATGCGTCATAGATGAACTTAAAAATCGCTAAATAGTCTTTTAGGCAGGTAATTAGTATTTGTATTGTTTTAAGCATATTGGCAGCAGTTGGTTGATGTCTTGATTATATTACATAAACTGGAATACAACGGAGTATTATTCTATAACTGGTGATAACTGGTTACTGTCATATTATTATTTTATTACTGTCAAAAGTTGCCTTAGACTAGAAAAACGTTTCAGCTTTCTAGGGAAAATTGATTTGGGGTCTAGTGCTTATAGCTAAAGAGGTTCTAGAGGAAGGAAAGGGATTTCCTTATAATAAATTTTGCGGAACATTATCCAACGTTGTCTGGTGCCATCTTAGGCGGAAAGGGATTCGAGAAAAAGAATACGATCTGCCTTACAGTAAATTTTGCGAAACATTATCCAGCGTTGTCTGGTATCATCTTATGTGGAATAACAACCCGGCATCCAGACACATCAGGCGGTCTTAAAAGTGCTTGTGCGTATTACTAACTTCTTCTATTGGCGACAAAATTCCCTCATACTGTCTGTCATTACAAAGAAACCATGTTTCTTTCTTGATTGTTCTTCTATTAACTCTTAGGGGATGACCTCTCCCTACTCACGCAGTGCATTGTTTTAAATTTAATAAAAGAGGTTGTGGTGGAAAGGAAAAAGAGCTTTTGATTTTAAATCTATCGAGACCGTAGGTAACAGAAAACACTTTTCCAGCAAAATAGAACGTTTTTTTCCATATAGATAGGACGTCTAAAGAGCAATTTCTCTTTGTAGAAGCGCAGATGCCTCTTTATTCTACGGCATAACGCTGAGCATTTATCCAGTAGTTGTAGAATCATTTCTCCACCGCCTTGGACTTTGTAACTGCTGCAGAAGTCTCGTATGAGTGACAGGTATACAATGTCCATTAATAAACCCTAAGTGTTGTTCTTTTGAATTTGAGTCGACTTTCCATGTGTCTTCGTTAGGAATATGTGCGATATCTTGCTCTCATTCCAGCTGCTCAAGTAACGTTAACGAAATAGCTTACGAGTTACGTAGTTATGTAAACAGGTAGATTGAAGGTTAGGAGACAAAGATACAAGATCCCATCCCTATAAGCATAAATCTAAGCCATCATGTCGATGGCTTAAAATATTTCCTACATGCAATCCGTGTCATGTACAAACTTCCTTCACTTCCTACAGTTCATTCCTTTGATATGAGTTACGTCTGTTATAGTATCATCACTCATATGCTAGGAACTTAAGTATAGAAAGACTGGGCAATGACATAGGAAGTGTTCCATTGTTCCCATGTCTACTCCACATGCCCTGCATTCATTATTACCTATCACGCCTATGCTATTCAGATGATCATGTTTCATCAGGATTCTCTTTGTAATTCGCGTTTAAGTTCAGCGATTGTACCGTGTCTGACGAATTGAAATTCCCTTAGGTTTTCCAGAATGATGTGTGAATTGAATGTTGTATTGTTGAGAGCTTAAAACCGTCTTAGAGGCCATTATAAGAAAACAAAGAGCTTTTACAGAGCACTGTTTGTTAGTAAGCATATTAAGAACAGCCTTCGAGACATCACAGTCTCTCGATACTGTTTAGCAAATGCTGCAATAATTAAAATGAGTTGGAGTCAGATTGCGATTCTGAAAAGATGCCTGCACCCATCGTTTTTTCCCCAGGTAGTTCTATACGATTTCGCAGCGAATGTGTGGCTAATGAGCAAAGTCACTTGGCAACTCTAGCCTTCTAGAACTTAGGATCTCATAGGAGATCAGTCGGCCGCTAAGATAGAAAAACACAATTAATGGCACTGCATAAAGCAAAAAAAGTAAATATGGCGGATATTTTGTGGCATCCCTATGCTGCTTAAGTTAATTAAAAGAAATAAAAAACTACACGGCATACCTAAGACACAGCATATCTAAGACACCAACCCTACTCTCATCGAAAGTTTGTATGAACTTTCTTCTATCTTTCTGAGAGCTGCTATAATAACTTTATGTTGTAGGATAACACGTTGTCGGACATTATCGTGGTAAATTTTTTTTACTTCCTTACAACAAACCATACAACGCGAAACTCACTACTACCTCTGTTGGCTTTTAATTTGTATTTTTATCTCCGTTTCCGTCTACAACGTGAGTGTATATGGAAGAAAAATATGTGCATGCCCATACAAGCCATACAAATAGTGAAATAGTGGTCGACGACCATTTATCATCGTCCATTTCCAGATATGGAAAGAGTGTGTGAGAGTGTATCTATGTGTTGTGTGTGGTGTTTTGTGAGATGAGCAGAGTTTATTTGCATTTATGCTGTGTTATTTCAGAACAAATTGCTTTATTGCAATGCAAAAACAAAAACAAACAATAAATATGAGATATTTTTTTAGCAATAGCAACAACAATAATAGTAACATCGAATATGTAAATTAATGTTGTCCGGTTTGTTTATTTATTAAACAAAAAAAAACCCGGACACACATTTCTTTTTTATTTTTAAAATAAAATTTTGTTGATTAAACTCGGCTGTGTTTTCATTTTTTTTAAATAAAAGTGTTGATTATATTCACAGCTTTCTGTTGCTCTTCTTTTTTTTCATTTTTGTGTGGCAACAGAACAAAATAAATTTAAAATAATAAATTCCCATTTAAAAATGTTTTCCCTGTGACAACATAAATTTAAAAAACTGTTTTTTTCCAACTCACCTGTAAATGTGTCAAGCCCACGACATTGTCGTTGATTAATTTCAGCCATTGACTTAAAATGGCCAAATCATCACAGTGTATTATACCCGTCGATGTACCATTAATGCCGCGCACTTCAAAAGCATTTTGCCGTAATTTATCTGTGCCATAAATATAGCGTGTTACATAGGCCATCATCAGGGGTACTGTAATGCAAAAACATACCCGGGTATAATAATTTATAATAAAATATTGTATTAACAAATTATAAAGTTATGAAAGGTTGTTCCCTTAGGGAATTAAGGATATGAAATGTTTAAAAAGAAAGAAAAAAAAAACAGAGAAAAATATTGTTTCTGCTTTTAAGTAAAAGATTTTAAATTAAAAGCATTGAATGTGAGATTGTAAAGAAATAAAATTCTTTTCTTAGCATGGTTTCAAACCTGATACAAAGACATAAAATGATATTGACTGAGTTAAGGAGTTATTAGTTTTATTTTTGGTCTTAAGGACAATTCCTGGAAAAGGAATTTCAATAAGTTTTATTATTCAGACCATATACTCTACACGATGTTTCAAAAGAAAGTTTATTTTTGTTAAGTTTTATACGTGACTGCAATGCTAATTTAAGGGCAGATTATTGCTGTGTCGCGTACGTGCCTATATACTCTATTCGACAAACTCAAATTCTTTCTTTCAGCACTGTATTTAGATGGTGTAACGAATTTGGACTTCATATCAATCTTGCAAATCAATAAGAGCTCGTGGTTCAAAACCTGGCTAACAAATCTCGAACCAAACGAGATATGAACAAATATTTCTTTCGGTGACAGTTCAGCAGTCTTCTAACAAAAAGTCAGATAAAATTGCTTACAAATCAATCGTTCGGATTCGACTTGAAACTGTGGGTCCCCTCACTGATTGATAATATTAACACACATAACTTGAGTGGTATGAGAAACTAGGTTTTGATCCTGACTGCAGAGTTGTAATGACCAATTAAGTATATCAATCGCGCAAGGTTAATATAGTGGTTTGTTCAAGGAGATAAAAAATACGTTAATTTAGAATTGTTTGACTATAGATTTAGTTTGGTTTCCAGGGTTAAATATTTTGGTCTGATTTTTGTCAAGTTCGGGATAACCTAGCTGTGAGAACTTGTAAAACAATTAGCGCCATATACTCCTTGGCACTTGTGAACTTTGTTCTGATGAAATTCGATTAATTTATTCGATGGTTATCGAACCTAGTGTTCGTTATGGATTACCGCCAATAAATTTCGCAATGTGAGAATTTTTGGTACAAGGAGGGGAACTGTTGCGATTACAAGTCCACTGTCCCTACAAGGGAACCATTTATTATTTTAATTGGCGTGCATCCGTTTGTATGATTGTGACACATTGGTTTGAAACAAATGCAAGTCCCTGTAGTGTGTTGTCTTCATAGAATCGTAAGTAATATATGGCGAAAATTTTTTCAATCTTGTAGTCAGAAAAATAATGAAACCAGAATCCCTATTGATCGACATAAGGAGGGACAAGTCTTACACTCTTAAAGGTACTCGAATGAACGCTGGCATTGGGGATCAATAGACATCGAGCGTAATTGAATATATCATATCTGAACCTGCTTCTGATAGAAGACTTTGTCTAACCTCGGGGGACTATTCTATACATTGCGTGTTATTATGTTGCTGGTGGAATTGCTAACACAGGTAATTTCCTACAAAATACCAATGCTCTCATGAATATACTTACAAACAGCCGTGCCTCTGATAAATAGTGTATTAGGCAGACGTATTATTGGCCGCTAACAAATTCTGAGCTTGAGAAAAATCTTGTATTGTGACCAGTCTCACCTGGTCCAAATTGAATTGAAAGCATACCCAGTACATACATACATACATACATACATACATACATACATATGTACATACATACATAGTTGGCCATTACAACCCTTCAGTCAGGATTACGGCCTAGCTTCTCGAACCACTCATGTTGTGTGGGTTAATTTTATACGTGAGTGGCGGGACCTACAGTTTAACGTTGACACCGAGCGACTAATTTTTGAGAAACTTTTTCATGGCAGATTTATTTACTCTCAGAGTTTTTGCCAGAAATCTGCTTAGAGGAAATCGCCGAAGAAATATTTTTTTTCATATTTCGTTTTGATGCCTGACCTGGGATAGGAACCTGGGCTTTACATCTAATAAGCCACTATCTACTAGACTACAGCGACTTCAAGCATACCCATTAATTACGTATATTTGATCTGTCGTGATATCTATTCTTACAAGTTATTGCGTAATGGATAAGCATGCGGCGTTACTTTGCTTAAAGTGTTGTTTGCACTTTTCTGCACTAGGCTCCCCTCATCTTGGTGCTTGATAATCCAACGAAGCTATCATTTTGATAGCGGATCGATCAGCTTGGTTCTAAGAGAGTCGGTCTTTAAAGTCAAAACCCTGATGTTGAATGTCGGAGTTGGTTAGTCAGAATTTATCAGTTATTTCTGAGGCATCTACTAAAGTTCTTCATGTGGTTTCGAAAGATGTATGCTTATGTAAGCCTTGATTTAGCATTAACTGCGATTCACTACTGTCCTGCTGTTAATTGGGTGTAGTGATGGGTAACTTTCCACATTGAATACTATTTTGAATCTATTTTTCAAGAGGTATTGCCACTCGTTTTCAGAGAACAGACAATTTTTTTGGATACATTATTTGAAGGGGTTTAAAAGGCTCTTGAATTTTAAACTCCAATTGCCATAATAAAAATTTTTTCGCACTCTCTTTGATACGAACCTGAATTCCTAGAGAGAACTTCACAACGCTATTTTTTTTGTTCTAATAATCTTATCTCGATTAAGAAATGTTTTGTAATTTTTTTAAAGTAAAGTTACTAGGTCCTCAGCTTTACTGTTTTATTAAAAATACTTTAAAAACATCCTTTCACCACTACAAGAACAAAGAACTGCCTCCTCCTCATTAATGTATGCAATTAAAGTTATACTTTGTATTCATACATCATATATGTATGTACGCCATCATTATAATCATCATCGCTGGTGTATTCATTATAAAAATCTTTATTTTAAGTTTTTATTTCACTTTTTTGTAACTTCCTGTCTTTATTTCTGTTTTTTCTTGTTTTTCTTTTTCTTTTTCTGTTTTTGATTTCAACACATGTTGAAATCTTGTTGATGTTGTTCTTTTAGTTGTAGTTGTTTTTGTTTTTTATTTTATTTCCTTTTTGTACATCTTACTTACCTGCCACTACGTCAACCCATTTCTTTTCTGGCTCTGAACAAATTGACATTGGTCTACTACAACTGCGACTTATGGTACCATTATTTACTGAGGATTTGTATCCTTCGTCAGCCTTTAGTTCAGCACATGTTGTATCATTATCCGAGTCTGGTGTATCTTTTGCCACTTTATTAAACAGAAAACAGAAAGTAAAAGAAGAAAAGATACAGAAAAGAAGAAAAGAATCATTATTTATGAATAAAAATAAGACCACAATGTGAACTTTATAAAACGAGAAATATAATGTGAAAGAAATACCTGAATAAAATCAGGAAATATATATTTAAGTAAATAAGGATATAAAAAAAGGGGGAGGGTGCAAAGGTTAATACATGCATGGTTAAATATATACTTATTTACCCTGTGTTACATTTGGCATGTGTGTAATACATAAATAAGTTGTGTACACATGTAAACGTATGATGAATGAAAAAGGAGAAAAACGACAGACACAAAGTAGTCACATGTAAACGTACTCTCAAGTGTTTCTGCCCTTTTTCATAATAATTAAGAATTAAATTTTGTTTTTGTTTTATAAAAAATAAGCATAGAAAACATGGAAATGTGCGTGGCTACATGGACATTAGGGGCGTTTGATTCTCTGTGGCAAATTAAATTAAAAATTTGTTCGCATAAAAAAATTTTATTTAAAGAGTTTCGCCCTCAATTTAATCTTTAATTTTCCTAATAGGAGGGAAAAAGTGAAGTCACCATTCATTGATCACAAAATCGAAATAAGTCGACTAGAAAGTAGTTGATTGCCGAAAAAAATTTGCAGAACAATCGATGAAAGACAACGCATTTAGGCTAGCGCTGGCGAAATCCCGCGATGACACACTAAACCTACGAACACTGTGTAACCAACTGTACATAATTAGTCATTAGAATCCTTCAGTCAGGATAACAACCTAGTTTCTCACAGCATTTATGTTGTGTGGGTTAATTGTATACATGAGAGGCAGAGCCTACTGTTTAAAGTCGACACGAACGACAGATTTTGGAGAAACTTTCTCATGCCATTTTTTATTTATTCTCAGGGTTTTTTTTGCCAGAAATCTACTGAGAGGAAGCCTCCGAATAAATATGTCTGACCTGGGGCTTGAACCGTGGCCTCACGTCTAGAAAGCCAACACACTGCCTACTAGACTAGGGCGTACAAAACAGTACAATAAACTTGCAACATACGTATGAACAGATATACTGTATCTATCAACGGACATGTGTAAGTTTACTGCTGTCAAAATGCGTCATTTAATTTCATAGCAGTCTACAGCACGATTTGTTCTCATGAAGTATCTTTTTTTAAGGAAAAAAATCACGACTTTAAACTTGACTCCACCATGGCAAAATAATGAAGCACTGAATGATATCGAATTCTTAAATTCTCAGCTAAGGTCCGAAGGTAGTTAGGTAGGTATAAGTGGCCGTCCCCCCAAATGAATTGGGGGGGGCCCATTGTGATACCACAGTTCGCGTCTACCATCCAATAGTCATGGAACCATCCAGAGTTTACAATGAAGCGACTCAAACTGCCGACGTCAATGTTCGACAAATCACAAGATGTCTCTTCCTTTTCTGACAAAGTGCCGGGCATGTTCCCAGTAGATGAAGAACCGTCTCTTCCTTCTCTTTGTCCCTGCAGCTTCTACAGAAATCGTTCGGAAGGTGTCCCAGACTAATGAGCCTCGCATGAGCACCCATAATACAATGTCCGCACTGATCACGCCTCTTTTGAGTTTTAGTAGTCTTGCAGTGCATCTTCTATCCAGCCGCGGCCAGACCATAAACGCCACCCTGTCCTTATCCGAAGCTGCCCACCTGCGTTTGACAGAGTCCGTAATCTCGTCATCATTCATGAGCTTTGAGGGACCCCAATACCTAAGGATTCCTCGGAGAGCTCGATGGTAGTGCCACTTCTGGCCAATTCATCCGATCTGCAGTTTCCCGGGATATCATTGTGCGCCGGAACCCAAACGATATGCACATTATACCTCTTCGCTACCCTGTTCAGGTGTTTCCGATAGAGCCCTGATAGCCGCCTGGCTATCGGAGAGTATGGTGATGTTTCCACTAGAGATATTCGAATCCCAAATAATCTTTACCGCAGTCTGTATCGCCAACACCTCCGCTTGGAAAACGCTGCAGTAATCGGGTAGCCATATAGATTCAGCTATACCTATTGACTCCGAGAAAATTCCACCACCAACGGTTTCTCCCAGCTTGGATCCATAAGTGAAGATTTGGACGGAGTCCTTGATGAGGTGCCCAGCACCATTTCTCCATACCACTTTATCCGGGATGGTCGTCATGTATTTCGTCGAGAAGTCATATCGCAGTATCATATAGTCTATGTTCCCGACAGCCTCAACTGCACCCGAGATGGCTGAAACAAAAATTTATGATAGACTCCCAAGCGATTGAAATTGTGAAAACCAAAGGCAACTCACTTGACTAAGTGATGTTGTCAAGTATGAAATGGTTTCTGGAGCATGTGGAAAGCTTTCCGTGATATGAGTGTCATGTTTATTTAAAATCGGCCACAAAAACATGTTTCATCATTCATCGAAGTCCTTGGCATTGTTCTATTGCAATATAAACGAGCTTTTGTGCTGTTTTGTAAACCTGGATGTATCACAACACACTAGAGATCAAACAGCAGCTAAAACAATGAACCTCTTAGGCCGGATCGGTGTCAGAGAAGGCCAAGCTGATGGTTTTTCTGAATGCTGCACAGTACAATTCATTTGTACTGCATTCAAAAGACTAAAACAATACTGTGCTATTGTACTTGGGTCCATTCAATTAGGATTTGAAACGATAAAAGATATTTTGCTCTAGAACAGTACAAGGGTACACAAAGTAAATTTATGTGACAAAAATTCATCAACAAGGCAATCACTGGCTTCCTGATCTACCCCAATCTTCAGCTAGATTGTGGATATGCCCTTTTGAAAATCAAATGCAATGTTAGCTGGTTATTTTTCAGTTGACGATAAGATCAATCAAATTTCTTAATTTCTTAAAATAGTGCGAGAAATAATTCTTTACATTTTACTTTCCTTACTCTGACTTCAGCCTACATCTGAATGAAACTGCAATATAAATCTCATGTAAAGGGTCCGCCAAATAACTTTTTTTTTTAAAATGCTTTAAAAAAAACTACTGAATATTTTCTCAAATGTCTTTTTTTATTTGAAAGTACAATCCTTCCGGTTAATAATGGAAAATAATTTCATTCAAATGGCTGTCTCAGCTGGCCATGCAGTAGCCTACACGATCGGTCCAATTTTTAAGCGCATTATCGATTGTGTGCAGCTGTATTTCACCAATGGCTTCACGAATATTGTCCTTTAAATCGTCAATTGTCTCTGGCTTGTCGGCGTAACACTTATCTTTGACGGCACCCCACTAATAATAGTTCAACGGTGTCAAATCGCAGCTAAGAGGTGGCCAAACGACATCAGCTCTGCGGCTGATAATGCGATCTTCAAAAACAGGGCGCAAAACATCGAGTGTAGCTTCGGCTGTGTGGCATGTAGCGCCGTCCTGTTGAAACCAAATGTTGCCAATATCTTCCTCTTCAATTTTTGTTAACAAAAATTCGTTCAATATGGCCCGATAACGATCGCCATTGACTGTAACGGCCACTCCTTGCTCATTTTCGAAGAAAAATAGACCAATTATGCCTCTGGACCAAAATCCGCACCAAACAGTGACTTGTTTTGGGTTCGTCGGCTTTTCAATGTATGCGTGCGGGTTTTCGGTGCCCTAAATGCGACAATTTTGCTTGTTTACATACCCGCCAAGATCAAAATGAGCTTCATCTGAAAAGATGATTTTTTTTGCCAAAATCGGCATCTTCTGTAAGTCGATCGCAGGCCCACTTAGCGAAGCGAAAACGCATTGGATGGTCAATTGGCTTCAACTCCTGAACCAATTGGACTTTGTATGGCGTCATACCAAGGTCTTTATGCAAAATTCGTCTCAATGATGTCTCCGAAATGTTCAATTGTTGAGAACGACGGTGAATTGATGTTGATGGCGCTTCACGCACACTTTCTGCCACAGCAGCAATATTCTCGGGTGTACGCACTGTCTTTGGCTTTTCACGCTTTGGTTTATCGATGAGGATACCAGTTTCTTTCACTTTTTTCACAAGATAACGAACATATAGAGCTGACGGTGCTTCTCTTCTTCCAAAATCCGTACGCAATTTTCGCACACATTCTGCAACATTACTATGATTTTCAAAGTAATGTCGCAATATTTCTCAGCGTTGTTCAAGCGTATACACAACCATATTCGTTCAGCGGAAGGATAAAACTAATTATCCTGTCAAATCAGATATGAGCTAAGTGTTACCATTCACGAAATAAGCACTAGTTGAAAAAAAAAACGTTAGATGGCGGACCCATTATAAGCAGCTAACATTTGCTTTGTATATTTTGAACCACCTTAACGTTTTACTCATGCATTTATATAATTTTTTACAACATAATTAAGGGCATAAGAAGGGCTATTTGTTCCTGCTCATGTAAATAAGAGTGAACAACTTTAAAATACCAACAAGTAAGCTATGCTTTAACAAAGTAATCCTTTAAAAATGTAAATTTATTAAAGGACTTTGTGAGGTCATTGTTTTTTTCCATTCTTACATGTCCTGTACAATTTGCATAAGTTAATGGCTGGACAAACAATTGCGATTGACATTTTAATGGCTTAATAAAAAGTTCTTTTGTTCTGTGTTTTTTTTATTTATTTTAAGTGACCATTATGGTACACGCCATAGCCATTGATAATGGGTTAATTATGCTGGTTTTATTTAAAAAATATGCACAGGACTATAAACAGGACTTTACATTGTTTCTTTTCTTTTTGGAGAAGTAAACAATTATTGTTTAATGCCATGGAAACCTAACAGCGGGAGGTAACTCTAGTTACCTTAAAGGTTATGCTGATTGAAACATTTTGCAAAGAAAGATTGTTTGGTAGTGAATACAATTTTGTTATCAGAATAAAAATTTTCTTGTATCTAAGTTATCTGAGGCATCCAAGGAGGGCAATGCACTAAAGACACGTGGGGTTTCTATGGTTTTTGATTCATATCCATGGTTTTGTCACTTAAACTGAGTTCACCATTTGCCATTCACAATATTTCAAGTATTTTGTTGCTTTAAATTCCATTTTCACTTTAAATTCGTAATAAATTCTTAGAATTTTTAATGAATCTTCTCCATTCGCTTGCCTGTGGCAGAAATCAACATTACCCGTTAAGCAGAAATTATTTTAAATTGTGAATTTACTCACAATTAAATTCCATTTAAATATTCTACCAAATCACTTTCATTTTCTCGCCTTCTTCATTATGGCCTTGAATTTTTTTTATTGCTTTCATTTTATTTTAATTTTTTTCACATTTTTACTCAAGACTTAAACATTTTCCAGTCAAAATAATGAAAGTTTTCATTAAAGACTAAATTGTTACACAAATGGGAGACTAAAAATTTTAATCAAATGCAAAATAATACACGTTACACACAATATACATATATGAGATGGGTTCTAAAAGAATGCATTCCTTAGGTACTTGACTTGGTAAGGGGAATAGAAAAATAGAACAGAATTTTGGCTTCCTTATGAATTTAACATAAAAAAATTTAAATAATAAAAATCTACTTCACAATATAATGTTTACATTCTTTTAAATCACTGTTAATAGCTTGGCATTAATGTTTTATTAAATTTATTCAATTATTTACACAGATACTCTAACAAAGCCATGCAATAGTATGTATAAAGATAGAAAGAGAAAGAAATAGAGAAAGAATAAAAGAGTGTGCGACACTTACATTGTTTTTGTAGAAATGGCGTTGCGGCACGATAATGTTTAACCGTTAGCACAACAATATCGCCAGCATTTCGTAAAATATTTACAGCATCATCGTGAGGGCAGGCCGTTATGTATTCACCATTAACTTTAATTATGGCATCACCCACAAACAATTGTCCCGTTATATCAGCTGCCTGATCCTTATATATGCGTGAGATTAATATGGGCAGCTTGTGTTCAGCACCACCTTTTATACTCAAACCAAGGCCACCCTGTTTTTGACGTGTAATTTGCACCATTCGTTCCTGAAACGAAAACAAAGAACAGAGAGAAAGAGAGAGAATTAACGCGTATCACGGGTCAAAGAGTCTGCCTTTAAGCAAAACGCACGCACCTACATATACTCACACAACTTGAACAAATTGGTTTAAGGATAAATTAGCTTCATAAGATGTAAGTGTATGTATGTATATATATCTATGTGTATGTGGGTAAGTGGTTGGGCGTTTATAAGCAAAACGTTTTGAATAATTAAAGGATTAAAGCATTGTTTAATAGTTTTTAAATCAAGTGGAAATCTTTGTTGAAATCTTTTGAACACAATTTATTCACTTTATTTTCTTTATTATTTATTTAAAGCTTTAAAAAAAATAATTAAAATATTTTAATTATTCACATTTAATTGTAATTTATTGCAAATTACATGCATGTTAATAACATACTGTAGTTGAAATTTATTTCAACAGAAAAATAAAAAAAAATACTCCAGACTTGTTTACACTGTTTGTCTGTTATTATTACCCAGAGGTGGGAATTCATTGTAATGCTTTACAAATATTTTTAAAAGTTAATACTGATAGTATCTGAGTAATTAAATCACAATTTACATGAGATTTGATTTTCCTGATAATCAAGGGAATTCCACACAATTATTGTGTGTGATCTAAAAGCATAGAAAATTACTTTGATTTGATGTGATTTTAATCCAGTTGGGTTTTACTATTGAATTTTTAAAGCGAAAGCAGAAGCGGTTAAGCAGGCATTTTCAATTCCATTTAAGGCCTTCATAGCCACTGAAAATCTGTAAGTTTAAGAACATTACTGGAATTATTAGCCAACCCTACAAATAGGATTGGTTTGGATAAAACAAACCAAAATTTTAATAGATCCTCAGTCTCAAACTTATCGTATCTCTCACTGCTCTGTTGTAGAAACCACACTAACTGGAAGCTTAACTATGGAGCTGGAGCTGGAAAGCTGAACTATGGATATGAATTTCTGCGTCGCTGGAATTATTATAATTATGCAAGGACAGACGGTATCGCCGTGGTCTAGTAGGTAGTGTGTTGGCTTATTAGACGCAAAGCCAGGGTTCGAGCCCCGGGCCAGACATAAAAAAAAATTACAAAAAGTATTTCCTCGGCGACTTCCTCTCAGCAGATTTATGTCAAAAACTCTGAGAATAAATAAAATTGCCATGAAAAGTTTCTCAAAAATCTGTCGTTCGGAGTCGATTTTAAATTGTAGTTCCCGCCACTCATGTGTAAAATTAACACACACAACATAAGTGCTGTGAGAAACTAGGTCGTAATCCTGACTGAAGGGTTGTAATGACCAATTATGTATGTATGCAAGGACAGAAAGCATTGCGTCTCAAGGGGATATATTGTGTAAAGTCCATTGCAATTAACTATCAATCTAGGTTAGGTTAGGTTAGCGGGTAGCTTGCCATTCAAAGGCGAATTCACTCGGTGGTCCATATGGCTCATTATGGTTCCCAGTGTAAGGTAAGCCCCCATGTTATGATCCGTTAGGGGTGGGTTTGAACAACCCCGAGCTCTGGATGAAACCGGCCATTTCCCTTAGTGGCACGTTCGCCATCACGTTCTGTCACCCAAAAACCGATGAAGTCAGTCCTGAAGCGCATGGCACTCGCAGAAAAGGTGCGCCACCATTCCCAGTTCTTTGCCCAAAAACTGATGACATCTGTCCTAAAGTGCAGGCCACTCGCATAAAACGAGTTGCAGCGATCCTGCTTCCTTTACATAATGGTAGCTTCTGCAGTAATCCTGGTGAAGCAGAATGAGCTTGTCAGCAAAACTTGCACAGTGTCCCGTTAGAATTCTCGTTAGAATGCGAACGGATTTCTTGTCGAACTCAAGTAGTTCTCTGGTTCTCCTCTCTTTCAAATGCTGGGTACAGGCGTTTTGAAATTCGACAACCTGGTATGTCGGACCACCTACAGCTTGTTGAATTCCTTGCTGTTTTTTCCAATTTGGTTAAGTATTCCTGTAGAGGCGCTTATACCGTCTCTATCCTCTTCCAATCTAGATCCTTTAAGAAATTAGAGCACTAGGAACTATGGTTTTTCGTTCCACAACATTCACAATGAATGTGTTCGGAGCCTTCAAAGGAAGTTTCTGATGAAAAATCTTTTTGGCGACTTCACATCAAAGGCTAAAGGGCTGTAAAGGCCAATTAATTAAGTAAGAAGCCTGACATAATGCCCAGTCAATGCCTTTAAGGCGTTTAGGGGAATCGAAAAGTCCACACTTTCCGGTTCAGAAATATGTTTTAATCTTGTGGCACCAGAAGTTGATTAAAGCTCAGAGGCCATTACCAGATAATTTTTGAAGAGAAATGTTCTGGGTGTCATATTCCACCATTATGAAGAATCTAATGTCATAGAAGTCTCTTAAGACCATCTAGAGTCCTTCAATGTCTTTTTCACTCTCCGGTTTAGAAAAATACTTTAATTTCAGGGCACACATTATGTTATCCTGGTGTTGCCAACATAGAGGGTTTTATGCAGTTTATCTCAAATATGTGTGGTCTTTCTAAGCGTAGTTTCGGCCAATACTTAGCGTATTGGTGTTAGTGATTATGTCATCATAGTGCAGTAAATACTTAGACGATTATGCCGGGATTAAGTTTTATCAAAAAGTCTTGCAGGTAGCTTTGGAACAGCAAGTAGCAAAGCCCTTTGGATGTCAAGTTTCAATGTTTAGTGTGTTGAGGCTTATATGAATAAAGTCGTGTGTTAATAGTGGAAAGATAAACGAACAAAAGAACGAATGGTACAACTTAAAAATCTATTTTGATTTCTTTTTTTGTTTTGTATTTCATTTCTAAGGCCACCCTTACAATCAACTCTTCATAGTACATAGTATTTTGATTTTATCTTTAGGTTCGTATACTTACTTTTGATTCACTGGGTGGACCATTTTGTAGATTTGTAGGCGTTACAATTTCTAATCTTTGTAATGTCACCAGTTCCATGGTTAAATTCAGTCTAAGTGGTTCGGGTTTCGATTTGCCATCGCTGACATTTACCATGCCAGTGCGAATCTATAAAAAATAAAATGCACACAAACACAATTAAATATTAAATACAGCACCATAATAAGTATCGTATGTATTATAATTAATCAATTATAGTACATGGAGGGTATCAATTTACATTATTTGGAAATGTATGATATTTTCTGAAAAATAATTACAATTTAAATTTGTCATTTGGCAAACGGCAAACGGCATACACTATACAAGTGAAGCCAATTTGATTTATGAATAGTAAATAAAAATATACGAGGCCTTCTTGATGAGTTCTAAAATATGTTAAAAATTCCATGCTAAAGTTCTTCTAAAGTTTTCACTTAAAAATTATTTCTTTTTCAAAGAACTTAACAAACGCCCCCTTTGTTTGTTCTGTTATTATTATATACAGACAGTTAAGCCAGTAATTAATTGTTATTGATATGCATGGGGATACTTAATGAGCTGCTGCATCCTGCTGCAAAGGACTAATGATTGTCTGCTGCACTAAAGAATAGTCAATAAGACTGTAAGAGATAAGGGATTGCTTGCTTGTAAGCTTCAGCACTACAGATATTAAATATTCAGTACCCTGTCGAATTATGCCATTTACTGTACAACCAGTTAAATTTATTACATTTTAAAATTGTTTATTAACTTAAATGGTACAATATATCGTACGTAATAGAATTCTATGAGCATAAGTAAGTTAAGCTCTCATTATTTATGCTTTTCTTTAATAATTTTAGTTTAAAGGTCATGGCTTTAAAGGGCCTTAGTTAATTACAGACGTGTTAACCATATTTTCTTGCTATAATATTAGTTCCCAATATTTTTAAACACAACGTTCTAATTTTTTCTATTCGAAAATTCTCAGTTTAAAAACCATAGCATCGTATAAAATCTACACAACATTTCCCTACTCTCTATAGCACGTTATCGAATTCTGGTCTTACACGTCATCAACAAATATTCGCCTACAGAGGACAGCGGGAGATATGGTGCATAGAGTACAGACAGACAGGTTCGGCTATGAAAGTAGGTGATCAGTAAAGGCCGTTTGTGGTTACTTTCAGAAATGTTGTTCAAACAAAAAGAGAGACAAGGAAAACGAGGGAAGGTAAAAGGAAGAGATATAACATTCTAAGGATAGGCGATTTAGAAGTGAAGAAAAGACGAAAAGAAGCCCTCAATGCCAATGATTAAACCCTAGCATAAGCCAAGAGTCTGGTGTCTTTTTGTGCACGTCATGGCAACAAAATCCTGATCCCTTACATAACCCTAAACCTTATACAAGAAAAACTACTTCTTTCTTACATGCTAATTCTATCCCTCAAAGCGCAATGTTGCGTTAAAAACCTATCGAGCCTTACAAGTTTTCTCACCAAAAATATGACAAATTGCGTTCTAAAATGATCGAAATTCGGTTTTAGCAGCCTGGAGATTTGTAATATCCTCTATTGCACTACGATAACCTGTCGATAACCCCGAAGAAGTAATATAGTGGAGTGCGAACCATTCCAGAGGAAGTTTTTACAGATGGAAATTTGAAGTTTAGGCCTACTAGAAGAGCACTCGTGAATTCATTCTGAAAGTAAATAAAATTACCAGGAAAATCTGTCGTTTGGAGTCGCTGTTAAACTATAGGCTCTGCCAGTCGTGGATAAAATTAACGCACACAATATGGGTGTTGTGAAAAGCTAGGTTGTAATCCTGACTAAAAGGCTGTAATGGCCAATTAATTAAATAAGTAGCTGGAGCTAATAAAATCCCCAGACAGTGCCTTTAAGGCAACTTGACTATTTATATAGCGAGCCACCGTGTCGCAGACTATCTCCATCTGTCTTAGAAAACGCAAATACATCTGTTTGGAATACACTACACTCATCAATGTCTTCGAAGCTTTCATAAAAATCGCATGAACGCCAATTATACTCTCTGCCTCAAGTTGCTTCTTCCTGTTTTGAAAACCATAAAAGCAGCTTGTTGAAGTCGCGTTTTTTAACCATATAGTCCGTGAAACATGGACTCTGGGTTAGTATGCCTAAGTTGTTAGCCTTCAAAGCGGGAAAAATCGTAAAAATCGAACTACGAGTAGATGCTCTTGATAAATGCTATGAAATGTCACAGTATGGGTCTATTCTGAGAATGTAAGAATTTAGGTGGTGTTGCAAATATAACGATCGGATTCCAACTAAAGAATCCGAAACATCGACAGGAAAAATTTTATGAAAACCTGCTTTCGGGGCTAACAATAATTAAGTCTGTGGTTCTGTATGGTGTTAAGATTGAAATAATTCACGACAAATCATGCATTGGTTGATTGCTTGGCTGATTTACGAGATCGCTCCCATCTTCTACAAGCGCTAAGTAGAGTCACGAGACATCGTTTAGAATTTAAAAAAAAATGTATTCAACTCGCAGTGCTCATAGAACAGAATTACTCTTGAAGAATTATTTAGAAGTGTTTACTTACCTTTAAATTTTGATCAACTTTTTCCTCTATCGGAGTCGCCATTTTTTCATTGATCTTCATCCTTTTATTAATTTAACTGAAAATAAAAAAATAATTTTCAAATTAATAAAATGTTTCATACATACATACATACATACATAATTGGTCATTACAACCCTTCTGTCAGGATTACGACCTAGTTTCTCACATCACTTATGTTGTGTGTGTTAATTTTATACACGAGTGGCGGGACCTACAGTTCAAAGTCGACTCCGAACGACCTATTTTTGAGAATCTTTTCATGGCAATTTTTATTTACTCTCAGAGTTTTTGGCAGAAATCTGCTGAGAGGAAGTCGCCGAAGAAATACTTTTTGTATTTTGTTTTGATGTCTGGCCCTGGCTTTACGTCTAATAAGGCAGCACACTACCTACTAGACTACGGCGACTTCAATGTTTCATGGTCACGATAATTAGGAATATTTTTGAGTATAAATTCCATTTTTTTGCTTTAAAAGTCCCCCGTAGAGGATATTATATGATTTATTTGTGAACCTCTGTTGAAAATAATATCCCATAGTATTTTAGCTACTATGAGGGCCAGCATGAACACTGTGATTGGTAAGCATGCTTCCACTTTCTAGTTCAGAAATATTTTTTAATATTATGGCACTAGAAGTTGATTAATGCTAAGAGCCCATTACCAGATCATTTCTGAAGAGAAGTGTTTTTCGTGACATATTTCAATCTTGTGAGATATCGGATGTCACGCAGTTGCCAACAGAGAGTAGCAAATTCTAGGGTCATAGCGAAATATCCTACAAGCTGACTAAAATTACTTTGTGGCACTGCAATCCATATAAGGTGGAAAGGTTTTGTGGAAGCCTACGCATAGTTGTAGGGGTTTATATGGTCGGACTTGACTAATAGCAACATTTCTTGTTGCATTAGTGATATGACTTGTCAAAATAGTTAATCAAAAATGTTTTTTTTTTTAATAAATTTATCCACAAAATGAAAATATTTTAAATGGAAAATTAAACCATTTTGATGTGGTGTTTTCAATTTCAGTTAAAAATGTGAATTTGAAAAATATAAAAAAAAACATTTTTTTTTAATTACTTTGCTGTGTCCAACTATAATGGATTTATGGATTGCTACAAGGAGAGTTTACATTTAAGTTTTTATTCTATATTCTCTATGAACTGCAAATAAAATAAGAAAAAAAATGAAAATAATTTCAAAACATTGCAGCACGTAAAAGGGGAAATTATTTTTGCATTGAATTCTATGGAGCTCGTACTCTTGCCCCAGTAACCACAATATACCACCACACATGGCAAATTGCAAAATGCACAGAATATTTTAGCAAAAATTATTTCCTGCAGAGGGGGGAGAAGAAAGAAGACAAATTGCATGAAATAGAGTACCAAAATAGAAATGAATTTTTGGTCATGACACTTTTCCCCATAAATGGTTAAAACTTTTCGATTATGAAGTTTTCTGTGTTTAGTTTTAATAAATCATTTCGAGAAACCCTCCTGAAATTTGAAATTATGTTTGCCTGTACGTGCAATAACAGTTGTAATTGGAAGTTTTACTCTCTCTCGCTCTCTCCCTGTGTGTAAATGTATATGAGTGGTGGTGTTGCATATGGTATGTATGAAAAGACTTTCTGTTAAACACTGTGTAAGTACATCATCATCAACACCATCATCACCATGGTCATCATCGCCATTTATAGCATAACGTTTATAGAAGTTTTACCACTATAACTGCCATTTAAAATAAACATGAAAATAATGATGAAAAACAATTTTATTCTGTACACCAGCAGTCTGCCAGTCTTATAACATTCTGTTACAATTTTACGCTTCAGGTTGTATTCTTTTTTTTTTCTTTTACATGGAAATGCAAACTTTTCCTAGTTTTACTACATATTTAGGGGTGCGAATAATTTGTTTTACATTTTATTTTTATTTTCTTTTATTTTTTTTAAGTTTTAATTATATTTTATAGAAATGTGCTGAGTTGGCAATTGTTGTTGTTAAATAAAAACATGACTTGTTTTTGTGTAAAATATTGTTAAAGAGTTTATTAACTTTGTAATACCAGTACTCATGTTATTTTTTTTTTTGGCAAAATTACTCTGTGAATTGTTTTATTTTTTTTTTTAGAAAATACCACCACACATGTCCTTAATTTGCTTATGATATTCAAGATTCAATTTAATAAGAGTGTAAATTATGAATTTAAAATTTATTTGAATTTTAATAGCCCCCCACATTAATTATGAGCAGCTGTTGTATAGAAATAAACATAAATAAAGTCCGTTTTATTAAGGCAGTATAAAAACAATTTTTATTAACACTAAAAACCCTATAAAATCTCTAGGAGTTTGAACTTTTCAGCAAAAAATATTGGCAGTTTAACAATAAAGATGACACCACCTATGTGCGCTTATGTGCTCTTTTATACGTGTGCATTAGGCACCTAAAGAGTGTGGCAGAAAGATGTACACAATGTTTAGCAATGATATCCCGGGTAACTGCAAAGCGGATGAATTGCTTAGGCACAGCACGACCATCAACTATTGGAGTTCCTCTGGGAACCTGTAAGCTCCTGATGGACAACGTGGTTACAGATTCCGTCAAACGCAGATGGGCGACGGTTACGGTCAGAACGGTGCAGAAAATCTGGCCAAGGCTGGCTGAAAGGCATACAACATACAAAATTGGTCATTACAACCCTTCAGTTAGGATTACGGCCTAGTTCCTTACACCACCCATGTTGTGTGTGTTAATTTTATACATGAGTGGTGGGACCTACAGTTTAAAGTCGACTCCGAACGACAGATTTTTCAGAAACTTTTCATGGCAATTTTATTTACTCTCAGAGTTTTTGCTAGAAATCTGCCGAGAGGAAGTCGCCGAAAATATACTTTTTGTATTTTGTTTCGATGTCTAGCCTGGGGCTCGAACCTTGGCTTTACGTCTATAAGCCAACACATTGCCTACTAGACTACGGCGACGGCTGATTAAACTCCAGAAAAACATTGGCAGTGTAGTTGTCGGAGTTGTAATGGGTCGTTGCATTATGAGTACGCACGCGAGGCGTCTAGGGCACCTTACAAAAGCATGAAACTGTTCTTCACCTACTGGAAACATGCCCTTGGAATTATGTCAAAGGAGTAAGATTTACGTATTTTAGCAAACGCCGTACTCTAGTAGGTAGTGTATTGGATTATTAGACATGTTACTAAGTATCCTAACTTATGTGTCCCATTCTAAAGCCAAATTGATGATAGGAATATTGTTATTAGTTTCGTTTCTTAGGCTTCGTTTTAATTAATATAGTCTTCCGCTATTCATACACACTACAAGGTGGAGTTTCCTCAACAACACTGTGGAATATAGTTGCGAAGGACCTGTTGCAGTGGTATGGATGTGATACGATGTAGCAATTAGATAATTAATCTTGTATCATCATTTACGACATTTAACAGCAAATTAACATTAACGTGCAACGTACAACAGCAGAAGTTACCGTAGTCTATTAGGTAGTGTGTTGGCTTATTAGACGTAAAGCCTGGGTTCAAACCCCCAGGTCAGACATCAAAACGAAATAAAAAAAAAAGTATTTCTGCGGCGAATTCCTCTCAGCTGATTTTTGGCAAAAACTCTGAGGATAATCTGTCGTTCGGAGTCGACTTTAAACTGTAGGAACCGCCACTCATGTATAAAATTAACCCACACAACATAAGTGGTGTAAGAAACTAGGTCGTAATCCTAACTGAAGGGTTGTAATGACCAATTATGTATGTATGTAGACATGAGGCCACGGTTCAAATCCCAGGTCAGACATCGCCATAACAAAAAAAAACTAAATATGAAAAGAATATTTCTGCGGCAACTCCTCTCAGCAGATTTCTGACAAAAACTCTCGAAAATCTATCGTTCGTAGTCGACCACTCATGTATAAATGTTGTTATCCTAACCGATGGATTGATATGATCTATTATGTGTATGCACGTGTGCATTAGGTGGCTTATCCTACCAGCTGTGCTCGTAGTTAATGTTATTTTTCTTGACTGCTCGGGGAATTAGTTTCTGGATAAATTAGCTAGAAATTCTGATTAAATATTGTTTTTCGCCGCCCATATTCGAATTTGCAATGCTTTGACCATAAAGTTAGTTTTCATTGCTTAAAAACATAATTTTCCATTGGCTCTCAAGTCGAAATATTAAATTCATAAAATGTGTGCTTTAAATTATTATAAAGGATTTTCAAATTTCTTTTAAAATAATTTATCTTTTACATGGTTTTGCACGAACATTACTTTTATGCAATCATTGCAAACATTTTAATCTTAAAACGTCATCCTGAGAATTTAATCTGAAATCTTTTTCTGCATTTTTTTTTAAACTTTCATTTGTCAAATATTTTCTTTTTAGAGAATACTTCACTTTAAAAATGTTAATCACCAGCTTAAATGCACATACATTTATACAGATCAACTGCGAGTACTGCTACTGCTACACCTAGACCTTTACTGACACTTAAGTATGTACGACAGAACACAAGCAGCACCAGATAAATCTCTATAAGCCATCCATCATTTTAAAAACTCTTTTTCTTTTCTTTCGTTTCATTTTTTTCTGTTGTTGTTGTTGGTCTTTTAACAAATGAATAAATGATGAGAAGCTCTTTGTGTGCCATGACAAGAGAAATAAAGAAAACCTGGCTTTAAATTCTTTAAAAAAAAAGTATGAAATTTTAACAAGCATGTCTTTTCACAAAAAGTTACGGTGTTAGGTTTCATTTGGAAATCTTTAAAATTATTCTGTATGGAATTGAAAGAAAGCATAATTAATTAAAAAATGTTCATGCTTTTGGCTTTGAACATGTGGCTTATCTTTTCAAAACAGCAAATGGCACAAAGGAAAATGAAGAAGCAGAAAGAAAATTAATTTTTAATTTAATTTAATGCAAACGCTCTTCAACTAACGTATTGTTAGTTTGCGTTGTCTGTCAAATTAAATTGAATTCTTTACCCCAGTTTTACAGTTCATTTCCTGGGTAATTTAATCAATCAAACAATCTTTCATTCTTATCAGCGGTTGGTTACTCTTTAAGACATCCTCCCAATGTCTGTGGTTTTCACATTTTTACTCCCTTTTTTCATGTTTCTCATGCTTTTTAATTTTATGCAAAATAAGCCACAAATAAATTGATGTTTTTCCATACGAGGGTGGTTTTATAAGGTATTGAAAAATGCAGCTCAATAAAGTTTTCTCTAAGTTCGTAAGCGCAAGAACATGGCAAACAAAAAAAATTCCTAATGCAGCCACATTACTTGCATTCAGTGTAATACCTACACTTTGGTTGAAAATCCATTGCCTGGGAGACAATATAAAATAGTTACGCACACACACTTATACTCCTCTTTCGGCAACTTCTCATTTCTCAATTGTGCTCTTTAGTATGCCTTAACAATGGATGCCATTACCGTTATTCCGATGACGTTGATGATGTATTCAACATGGTAGCACAACACATGCCAGAATATAGCAGAGAGAGAGAGAGTCAGTCAGCGTGTGTGTATGTGTGTGTGTAAGTGGTAAAATGTGTTTTTTTCTTTTTTTCTTTCTTTGTGTATGAGGGTATTAGTGTTTCTGTTTAATAAAACTTTCCAAAGTAAAGTGTATGAGTTTTTTAGTTTCATACTTATTTATTAAGGTACGCGGTTAGGGCCCCTTGCAATTAACCTACACTTGACATCATACCAAGCAAACATACAAAAATAAGGTTGCCTAGAAAAAAATGTTGAAAAGTGCAAGAAGAGAAAAAAAGAAACGAAACGTATGATAAGAATAGAAATAAATTAGCCGTCATACTAAAGGTACAAATAAAAGCAGAAAGGCATTTACATTTGAACTTAAATGGAAGCGAAAACATATAAAGTAACAGCGTTATTCA
Source organism: Sarcophaga carnaria (assembly GCA_958299815.1). Lineage (NCBI taxonomy): Eukaryota > Metazoa > Arthropoda > Insecta > Diptera > Sarcophagidae > Sarcophaga > Sarcophaga carnaria. The sequence goes on along the minus strand of OY283153.1, from coordinate 19,314,657 downwards.
ACATTTTCTTGTGTGTATGTGTATCTGTGTTTTATTTAATTCTATTCATTTTATTTAAATGTGTATGAAAAGCCTTAAGACAGTTAGATATACGTTTTCATATAAACTTGCAACTTTTTGACATAAATTAACCAGCAACAACAACATCAACAACAAACTAACAAACAATACATGGTTGTGTATCTCAACAAAAACGAAAACGTAAGTAAACTATTGTTGCCAGCGTGAATGTCAAAAATCTTTTAATCCATGACGTTTTTCTCTTCTCTTTTTTAAGAGTTTTTTTGGAAATGGAACATCAGTTTTCTCCCTCTCTCTCTCTCTCTATCTGCATTTCTTTTGTTGTTGATGTTTGAATAGATATTTTGCTATGGCTTCAGTCAGTTGACTTAATCTTTGTCACAGCAGGACATTTTGTATGTATTTGGGTTGTCATGGCATTTATCACAATGTCTTGATTACATATCACAGTGAATGGATAATTGTAAGAATTTTTATTCAGGCTACCATTTTGTTTAATAGACACAATTTAAAAGAAATTTTATTCGTTATTGAAAGACAGTCTGAGTTTATAAACTCCCTACGAGTTGTTATAACCTGTAAGGGTAGCGATTGGCAAAGTCTCTCCTATTCTCCTATACAGTTAAATTCGTCTACCAACGAAGCTAAAATGGCCAGTCGTTGATAGCATAATCCTTTCGGTAACCTGTCTTACTGAAAGCTCTCTACTGGTCTCAGATTCAAGATCAAATGCAGAAGCCCAATTGGCTGCTATTCTTAAATAAACCGATTCCTTGAACAGAAATGGATGAAAACCAATCTGGATTTGGATTTTAGAACATAAGAAGGCTATTTGAACTTACTTAATTGCCTGAACAGAGATAATATCCTGCTTTTCATTGCATTTAACGAAGCTGTATGGTCAGAAAAACTCGCTGTATTCTAGAAAGTATTGTGTTGGCTTATGAGAGGAGAGTTTACGGTTCAGACACCTCGAACAAAACGAAATATGGAAAAAATATTACGTTCGGCATCTTCCTGTTTGCAGATTTCTAGTAAATACAATTGCTATGAAAAGTTTATCAAATCTGTCTTCCGGAGTTGAGGTCGAACTGTAGGTCCGCCACTTGTGAGTAAAATTAACACACACAACATGGATGGTATGGTGCAACACGTAAATTCTGTGAAAATGGGAATGAATCATGAGAAAACATTTGAAGAACATATGGGGCCTTAATGTATCCTAAAAGGAAACACTTGGGTGGATTTAACATCTGATATCCAAAGAATTTTCATTGTTGTCACTGGGCAGTATCCTGAAGTTTTTCAGGACAACAGGCTTGGGGGATACTCTATAGCGTTAGAGAGGAGTACAATTGCTTGTATGGTCGTATGTAGGTATGAAAAACTCGGTTGTAAACCTTACTAAAGGGTTGTAATGATAAATTAAATAAGCGAGATGGTCAACTCTCACTGATTTCGGAAAACCATAATGCCAGCCTCTATTAACTGGATTTGCATTCCTTTCCTTTAAAGATGCCCCGAATATTCTGTAGAATTAATCTTCCAACCAATCACGATCAAGTGGAGTTGCATTTCTTCGGTTTAAAGACGTTCAGAAATCTTTTATTGACTGGAAACCTTGCAAGGGTACAATTATGGCTGCCAGATTGCGCGTAGAAGTGGCACGTTCAATGCTTTGCGCCAATCGAAATATTGCATATGGCAACGAAGAACGTCTTCTGTTGCAATTAATCATTCAGAGAACTTTGGTCAATTGAAGTTGCATTCTTGCTCTCCAAAGGCCCTCGAAATCCTTTAAAACTTCATACAAATGTTGACAAAGAAGGATGACTTCTAAAGCAGTTGATGATAGGCGGTGTTTGATACGCTAGCAGTGGAGAAAGCACCATTGATACACACAGAAAATAGACGAAAGCGGTGTATTGTTCAAGGAGATTTGTGAATGCACAAGTTTGCGATTGGAAAAATATTGGTTCCTCTTTAAACTATACACTAAGCCATGATGAAATCACCACGTTTGGTGTATCTCCGAAATTCTGACTTAACGTGAACGAAACCTACAAGTTATCGATAATCCAGAGCTATCTGAAATAGAAAACGCGATCAAAATCCTCCAAGCTACGCGCTTGGCATTAACAGCATATCTCCTGAGCTGTTAAAAGCCACTCTAAACGTATTCAACTGCTCAACTCATACGCCCGATTGCAGAAGAATTTTGGAGCTGCCCACGACTTCCGCAGCACACAGGGGACAAATTAATTGTTAATAATATCAATAGCCTGGGAATGATAATGGAAGAGTTGGTTAAATAGAATCTCCTTTGTATCTGATATACATGGAGTTTGAAAAGTTGTTTGATACCATACATCAATGTGTCATATGGAAAGTATTTTTTTCTTACTTTACCATGGTAGAATTATCGAATCATTGATTATCGAATTATTGATTGCCTTTTCCTTTTTTGGAATACAATTTATTAGCGATCTGGCAACTACAGCTTTAAAACTCATTGAAAATTAATGCCTACACCCAATACAAAAAAAATTTTATGCCACAGTAAGAAGTCCTCTTATCCTTTTAACCTAATGACACAATTTGAATATTACCAAAAATTGTTGTTGTTGTTGTTGTTTCATTTCCTTCTTTACAATTTTTCTGAAATCTTAATATTTGAAGTGCTTTTATATCGAAAGTATTTCAATTCATTTTGATTTTTTGTTGAGTAAGAAAAACATTTCATACTCATTGCATTGCATGGCATCCCATAGCATCATATTTCCTTTCAAGTACTATCAAGGTGTTCCATATACAAAAAAACGGTACTTTTCGTTACAGTTTAACGCACTATAGAAAATACATTTTATTTGAAGTGAGTAAAAACAGGGGGAAGGGTATGAAAGTTACAAACAAAGAGTAGAAGTAAGAAAACTAAAGTAAAAATCTATGAAAGGAAAATTTGTTTTTGCAACAGTCATGCTATTTGTGCTCCTTACAAAAAAAAAATATATTACAGAACTATTGGGTGAGTAACCTTAAAAGTCGGCAGAATGATAATGTTTAACCCTGAAGAGATTCTTTTTTAAGAAAATACTTTGGAAAAACTGCTTTAATAGGCATTAAAGAATGACACTCTATCTATACATTACATGAGAAAGCTTTCAAAGGGCCAGAAAACAAAACTAAGCTGGTAAGACCGCTGGAACGAATACGCTTATCGAACGTCTGAAAAATTTACTGAACTTTTATGTTTAATGAGTTAAATTTTTTCGAACTTTGATATCAACTCCAACTCTTGAATATAGACTCGAAGTGAACCTGGCGTAGCTGCGGTGACCAGTTATCGCATGCAACTAAGGCCGCTGAGAATGATACTGTGGTTGTACAACACCTCAATAACTCCCATCTTCACTTACAACGGGATAGTATACAGGACGACGATGCAAAGAGCCATAGACATAAGGGTGTGTGGAGTATGCAAAGGTCAGCAGATATTGGTATCACTGCTGAAGTGCGAACATTTATTTCCAACGCTTTCAACACTCTGCTGCGTCGATTCCTTTATACGCAGCATTAGTACAATTAGATTATTAATCTATTATAATAAACTATTCTCATCAGTCGATTACTATACATACGAACTTAACTTCGATAACAAGTTCGATGTAAAAATCCTAGACTATTATTCTCTGTCTAGCAATCTAGACAAACTACTCTCTACAGTCGATTACTATACATTCGAATTTAACCTCGATAACAGGTTCGATGTGAATTTTCTGAATCTTCACTACAAAATTCCTAATAGCTCAAGTATTTTTCTGGCGTACAGCTTGGCCTTTAAGGCAGCCTATTCATAGCTACATAAAGCCATTGAACCATATTATTTCACATAGCAAAAGATTGATGGAATACAAGTCTGCAATCATCTGTACATTTTGATTAGCGATCGCTTGGACTGTGCCAGAAGGCAACGATTGTTGGAGGTTCCTATAGATTCAATAAGTCAGTCGCCTATGATAGCGACGATCAAAATTATGCAGACTGTGCTCAGAAAAATGGAAGACTAGTGCAATACAAATTCATCATTGGGTGTCGCAATGTGATAAATCAAGTGGCTGACAGTAGTCTTCTTAATTCCCACCTGGATAGAACTTGTAAACTCTGTGATTTTTGGAAATGCTTTGGAACTAAACATGAATGAAATAACCTGGAGGCTACATACTCTTTAACCGTAGATCAAGCCTTAAAAAACTTCATAATTCTAGCTTATGTATCACTTTTGATACATACTACACGTACATGGAATTGACACGATTATTGATAGATTTTTTTAAAAAATTTAAATATTTTTATTCATTTTAATGAAACTATTTTTTTTACTATTATTACAAGTAGATGCTACGCACGTAGCATGCATCATTATTTAAATATAAATTCTTTAATTTTCTTACCTTTTGGGCGAACAAGAAATTAAATTTTTAAGGATCTTAAAAAAGGATATATGGGCTGTTCTGAAAGTGTGATGGCTAATGCCAAGCTATTTATACAGTATTATTTCTTACATAAAACTACAAGTTGTTTGATAAAAGTTTTATGAAAATGGTTAAAATTTTCTAACAAAAAATTAAGATAAATATGTATATTTTTTTTTTAGAAAAAAAAATCCTTTTCATTCGAATTTCAAAAAAAGGCTTTAAGCATGATTATTAAAGGCTGCAAGACTTTAAATATATCATTATTAAAGCGAATGATTCTATTATCTCATACGTACGTAGTTGACCGAAATATAATCTGTAATAAAACATGGGACGCAACACATTTCTAATGTTTGTCTGTCACGTGGGATAAATATGAGAAGAGCAGTAAGAAAGACTCTACAACATTTCAGGAAACAGCTGCTAGCAATCTGCGTGAAAATTGGGCATATTTTTTCATACCAAACTACTAAAGGCAGTTTGTTCTGTTCCAAGTAGTACCGTCTTTGGCGATAAACATCCTGTCATAAGACGAGCTTCTATTTTCTTCTTCAAAGTCTTTAGCAGTAGGAATATTACATATATAATTAATATATAATCATTACAACCTTTCCTTATAAATTGGAAATGTCTGACCTGAGGTTTGAACTTTGGTCTGACGTCTAATAAGGTAACACGACTACGACTACTTCAATCAATATCAAGAAGATATCAAGAATAGAAACTTGAATCTTTTTAATTTCGTTCCATATTTAACTTTCAATTCTTTCTCAAAAACCATAAATATTGTATTATTTACGATAAAACTTCACAAAATCTTTGAAATCTTAAAAAAATTACATACTCGTCACCAAAAATCTCTAGGAAAGTCGTATGTATCAAAAATGATACATAAGCCAGATTAATGAAGTTTTTGAATTTTTTAATTAATGTTTGAAATTTCCTTTTTTTATTTGGTTTAAAATAAAGGCGATAATAATACTAACGAATTATAAAAATATCAGGCATCTAACTTTTTCTGAATTATAGTTATGTAGTCTAAAAAATTTAAATGTATCATTTTTGATACAAAGCTCGATCTACGGTTAAAAAGAGATACCATGATGAGGTCAGATATTGAAGCTAATTGAAACAAGATCATTTGCTCCCAGAGTGAAGTAATACGAGAAAATGCGGAAAACCGTTCGTGTATCTTCAAAGCGAAAGTGCAGTCTATTTAAAGATATGCTCAGTTCAACTTGTACAGAGGAGGTACAAAGGAGGGCAGTAGCAATACTGCTGATAGTCCTCCCTGTGCTATGTTAACTCAAAAACTATATGGGACTGTCGGGGTGACCTGAATCGACTATGTAGGGGAAATATGACCGCCCTCCGCTGGTTTCATGATCATGTGGGCATTCATGTAAAGTAAGAAGGCAAATAAGTTTGCGAAGAGCGGAGCTTTCACGCCTATGGTGAGGCCACAGCCTTTCTGTGGAATGGGAAGAGATGTTTGAAAGGGCATACCGAACGAAAAGGAAAGTATGGAGTGGCGTAGACTCTTCTTAAGCCAAATTGGTTTGAGGAAATCTAAACTATTGTTAGGCAATTACAAGAGAAGGAGATTTGATTTGGAAGAGCTATTTTAAATGGTATACTAAACGAAAAGAAAAATAGAGAGCAGCTGATACTCTTCTTAAACCAAATTGGCTTAAGAAAATCCAAGCAATTGTTGGGCATTTACTATAGAAGGAGATTTGACTCATGCACCAGACTATTCAATAGCAACCTGAGGAGAAAAGTATTTGTTCTGAATGGAGGTGACATCATAAGAGAATCTTTATCTGTGATGGGGAAAATAAATCATCCGAATACTTACGAAAATCTGGGTGGACTTAATGCTTCCTATGAGGAAATATTTGGATTTGTAATGGTTGCCACACATTTGTTTTTAAATTAATGGATAGGGCACCAAGCTGCTTGCTAGGTCTTGTAGTCAACTACTTTCATATTTTTTTAATCAATAAATGAACATTCATTTGAAGTTAAATTTTTTCCATGACATTCCTATTAAAACCTTAATGCATCCAATTTTGTGTAAACATGGTCCAAAGAACAAAGATTTGATTTGACACTCTCGCCTCTTGTTCGAACTCTAAACCGTTTGAGGGTTAAAAGCAATATGTACCTGTGTGTGTGTATACCCTGTATTTGTATTAACAAAACATGTGTTTTTATATTACACAACTACTTTACAACTAAAAAGAAACTTAAATTATGAATGCATTTCGTTTTATAAAAGAAAAAAAAAAAAGATTGAAAAATAAAATGAAGAAATAAACTAAAAACACATTGTAAATGAAGAAGCCACTTGAGCTGAACTATTTTGTCATCATTTTTCCTTTATTTTTCGCTTCCCTATTTTCCATTCATCCCTTAATGGTTGAAAAAAAATAGAAAAATGAGGGAGAAAAAACAGAAGAAAAAAAAAATGAAAGAATAAAAGAATGTTTTAGTTTAACAGAGTGCAAGTATAAGAGTATTTCTAAGAAGTCTAAATAATGAAATGTCAAGTGTGACACATACTATAAAGGCTTGAACTCAAACAAACACAACCACACATACATATATACAAGAAATACTAAGTCGTGTAAGGAGATATTGGTTTATACACCAACTTCGCTTGACATGTCATGCTTGCAAATGCAAAAATTATGTTGCATGAGAAAGAGAAGAAGAAAAATTGTTTTTATCCTCAAAGTAAAGAAAATATGGAAAGTAATTACCTCAACTGTTTGTTTGTTTGTTTGTTTACTGTGTCTAATTAATTTTCCAGTTTTTTTTTTGTTCATAAAAATGTAAAGAATCTTATGCTCATCATCATATTTGTAAAGATTTTTCTTTTTATATTTCACTCAGCTCTTGCTATAGAAAAATGCTTCTTTCTTTGTTGTTACAGCAATTTGTAATCACATCCTATTGAATATTTTTAAATGAAAACAGCGTACTTTACTAATCATTGCTCACGCAGTTACTCATGTAAAAAAGCAGGTGGAATAGTAAGTAATGCAAGGCTTCATTAAATTATAAATGAATTGAATTGAGTTGAGTTGCTTTTCCTTGAATGCATTTTAATTAATGTCTTGTTTTCCTGTTTTTTCCTCATTACGAATAATTATTCTTTAGTAATGCAATCAGTAGTGCAGATAAAAGCTTTTACTAGAGCATGTAAAAGAATTTTCTGTTTAAGAATAAAAACAAGAACAAATAAAACAAATAATCATTCGATTAAAGCGAAAATTCCATTACCTTTCCGCCTATTTTCCTTTTCATTCGTTTTTTATTACTTTAAGGGACAAAATGAAATAATTTCTCTTCAAATGAATGAAAATAATTTGTTTGAAGTGATTATTTAAATGAAATGGCAATTTTAAAGGAGAAAAACAAATATATGCACTGATATGTGCCTTAAACTAGTAGTTAGTGTGTTAAGTTACTAGCCCGGAGACCGTAGTTCAAACTCCAGCTTAGTCACCTTGAACAGAACGAAATAAGAAAAAAAATATTTTTGTCGGCAATCTCCTCTTAGTAATCTTCTGTTAAAATAGCATATACAATAGCCATGAAATCTCAAATTCTCAAATCTGTGGAAATTAAACTGTCATTAATTAACACACACAATATGGGTGTTGTGCGTAGCTAAGTTGTTATCCTGACTAAACGATTGTAATGACCAATTACGTAAGTATTTGTACTACAAGCCGCATCAGCTACTTAAGTGTACAAATAAGTGAAGAATTCTGTTGATTCCATGCGCGACAGCTTTATTTCCTTATAACACTGCAAACGACTTCACTTCTTTCCACGTTTTATTTGTCTTCACTGTTTTTATTTCCAATTGTTGACGCCTGGCATGGCTTGAATTGGGTATTCAAGTCATTTGTAGTCATCGAATTCCGTCTACGAATCCTGATTTCAACTCGGTTCTGGCCGGTTTGTGCCTAGAATTGAGTATTGCTGATGCTTCTTGGCCACATTTTTCTTTGGAAACATAGGTTAACCCTAATTTGGATTATATTGAGGGCAAAGCAACCGACTTAACATAATTGTTAAAAATATGTAATTTATTGCTGCAGGAAATGAAAAATTTGAAATTTTGTGTTCAGAATTTGAAAGTCCTGCTCTATGAGGTACACGGCTTGCTTCGAAAGCTTTACTCTGTCCATTTTTCATTGGATTTTCCAAAAGTATTGCTTAGTTCTTAAGGAGACCACCTGGGTTGTACGTTTAATTAGAATAAAAATGCGGAAATGCGCAATAAGTGTGCAAGCAACCCATGAAATCTAACTTAATCTAACCCCGACTAAATCATAAAATGCTTCATTCAAGTCTAATTCAAAAACCCTGATCTACGGCCAGAGAAGATAGCAGCACAGGAATACCATGTAGCGTCATCTCTTGAATATGAGTAGTTCTCATTGAACAAAGTTCCTCAGCATCACTACACCCTGCACTGTTTTTTTGAAATGAAGTTGGCAACGCTATCATTCTAGAACCTTCTACAGTAAGGCAAGTACCCGTTAGGCTGGAAAAACTTTTTAGTGAAACTGGAAAAAAGCAAGGAAATGATGAGGACTTCCAACAGGGATTTTTGAATCTCAGGCTGTCTTGTTGAAGCTACATTAATCAAATTCGTTGTCATTTATTCAGTATATTTTGCCAAGTCACAACGGATGACCGTAGGCAAGGACCTGTGTTTGCTAAATGGCTTCCGAATCCTAATTTCCATCGAAAAATCATTTTCAGTGATGAGGCTCCTTTTTGAATAAATGGAGGCGTGAACACATGAAACGATATTATTAATCAAAATTCCTAGTCTTCGCCATTGTCCATCAGTTTCTAAACTTTTAAAAACTTTAAATGTCTGCCCGTGTACTATGTACTGTAATTTTTTTCTCTCTTGACTTAGCAATTATTGTGTGGAAACTATTAAAATCCTTGAAAATTTTTGCAAATTTTATATTTCCTTCCTAAAGTATGCAAGTACAACTAACAGTGATTGTCCAATTTTATTTTGTTGGTTCCTGCTGTACATAGAATGAAATTTAATTTCGTATTGTTTCCTTTTGTTATTCTGAAACTGCATATTTTGTTAGGTCCGGTAAAAGCATATAAATGAACATGACTCTGAAATACTAAGAAAACATCTTGAAATTTTGTTCTTGTTATTGCTACTGTAGTTGTTGTTTGTTGTTGTTGTTTTGCTTTTCTTTACTTCCTAAATAAATATGAAATTTTACTGTTTTTTTTTTCTGCTTTGATCCACATTTTTTCAATTTTCTATTGCAGATGTTCGTGCAACATATAAAATTCAATCAACAACAATAGCTTGAATATGTTTTTCTTCCTTCTTTTTTTATCTTTTTTTCTTCTATTGTGTTAAAGGGTCTTCCAATAGTGTATTCTAGATGCACAAGATATTGATTCAATAAGTGTGTAAGTGTATATACATACATATGTGTGTGCTTTATCTTGAATATATTTAAGATGATACTCATATGCTGGTTTAGTCCTCACTGCCTGCCTGCATGCCCTCCTGCCAACATGCAATCTTGGCTGCAATGTAAGGAAATAGAAATTGAAAAAAAAGGTGAATAATGATGGTGTGTGATGACATGAGGGTAACCGCAGTTGGTAAATTAAAATTCTAAGGAATTTTTCTTGATTAACATTCGATTTTTTGTTATTGACTCCATATGGTAGGGAATATGTGAAGGATGGGTGGTACTTTGTTGAAATAAAGGTTTTATAGAACTCATGTAGCCTGTAGGACTTATTTGCTTTTCCACAAACTATACGGAGGATAGTACTTCGAAGGACAAAAGAATACAATAACCTTGCGAAAGACATTTGCATTTGAAAGACTTTTTTTTCACGAATAGAATACATTTTTAGAAAAAGCTTTGAGGCCAGTAAGGTGGCTGACAATAATGGTATCAGCAGCAATCAATTTCCGCAATGCTACATGGTTGTAAGCAATATTCAACCAAGCTACGCATACAATGGACTGCTACTGGTTATACCATATGACTGATTCAAATGCTAAAGGAATATTGCTTTCTCCCTGGAGAATTCAACAAGAATCGCACTTGGGTTTTAGAATCCTCATCTGAGATAACCATATTACTACCAGGTAATTGACTAGGCAATCGTAAAAAAAAACAGCGCAGTTATGAAGCAATTCAGGTTATGTGCGAAGAGGATGTGAAGAAACGACCTATCCATTTACGACCTATCTCACACCACCACTGTAGGTGGGACATACTGTTTAAGGTCGATTTCGAACGACAGATTTTTTAGAAAAGTTTCATGGCAATTTTTTATTTATTCTCAGAGTTTTTGCTAGAAGACTGCTCGTAGGAATCTGTTCTTGATGCCTCAGCTGAGGTTTGAACCATGGCCTCACGTATAGCCTCAAGCCAATATATAGCGATAGCGACTTCGCTATCACTGTCGCTGTAGTCTAGTAGGAGTGTGTTGGCTTATTAGACATAAAGGCCACTGTTCAAACCTTAGGACGTTAAAACGAAAATATTAAAAAATATTTCGTCGGCGACTACCTCTCAGAAAATTTCTGGCAAAAATTCTGAGGGTAAATAAAATTGCCATGTAAAGTCCCGCCACTCATGTATAGAATTAACATACACAACATAAGTGGTGTGGGAAACTAGGTCGCAATCCTGACTGAAGGATTGTTGTGACCAATTATGTATGTGACAGTGATTGCTGATCGAATTCTACTGAGACTTCCAGCTTCATTTCAATAACCACGAAATCCTTATTACAGACAGTTCCTCCTACAAAACAAAGCTCAAAGTACTCTTCAGTTTCAAAGCGGAAACCCGGGATAAATCTTCAATTATTCACTTGTAATTTTCAAGTAACAGCAGAACAGAGACTTAGAAGGTGGTTTATTTTATTTTTGTTTTCGTTTTTAAAGCTGCAGCATTATTCATAATACAATGCTATCAAGCGCAATATATGCTTCTCTATGCGATAATATTCAGTAATCATAGACAGAAGTTGTGCTCTAACGAAGATGTTCATTTTAATCAAAGCACGCCTAGCTTTTCGGCAGTTATTCCCAGTCTCCCAATTAATATTTGCATGTCCATAGCAATGCGTTAGAGTTAGAGTTGACTGGCGATAGTCATTCCTCTTAAATTCATTGGAATAGGTAAGGTGATGCTAGGTTGGGTAAACTAATCTGATCTTATATTCCTCTGTAAGCTACCATGTTCTAGGATCCATTTATTTCAAGTAATTAACTGTTGAGCCATTTCACTAAGAGCCGAGCGGCAGTTCAAAATAGTTTTGGACATCAGGAACAAATATTTCAAGGCTATAACTGCAGAATGTCTATCCCAATGAATATTTCCTGAAAACGACAGCTATCTTAGCAAGTTCACAGTCTTCTTCATAGCAAGCATTCGTTACAAAAACGTGGGTCGTTTCTTAATATGCCCATCGAAAGATGCTTTCAATATATTTCAAAACCTACACCCTAATGTGTTTTGGACCTGTATTTGTGAAAATATCTCTTCTTCATATCTCTCGGCTTTGAACAGGATGGCATAAAATCGATAATGATCAGAATTACATTTGCAGATTATGGTTACTGTAATCAGGTATTGATTACAGGTATTCCCACTCCATTGTAAACTATTTTATAGGCGAGTTTTGTTTTTAAACACACAAAGAAAGGCACGGAAAATCAAGTGAAGCGTTACATATGGGTTGAATAGATATTTTCCTATGCAAGGATGAATAAAGAAATGTAGTGGCTGAAACGACAGTACGTACAAAGTACGATTTGAAAAGATTAAGATTTATAAGGAGCTAGCAATGCTGTGTATACTTCACGTAACTAAACAAAAAAAGACACATCTGAACTAAATGAGTCGAAATGCTATGAGAACTTAAAGTTTTTCATTACTTTGTTAGCACCAGTTTCTTGAAATGTCTTTATTTCCGATTTAATTTATTAATACATTCCCAAGACAGATGACTTGTTATTAATTAAACGAAATACTGATGGCACTGTTTCTTTAATTAAATATTTTTTTCAAGGTAGTATTCATTCATTTCCTTTGCGAGTATTTTTTTTTTACGAATTTTATTATTCAATCATCCGTGTCGTATGAGTGATATTTGTTTAGAAATTTAAAAATACGTATCAATCATACGCCTTAGGTTGTGTATTGAACGTGTGTTATTTTGTGTAAAATTATTGTGTTTTTAATGTAATTAAATACCAATTTTTTTTTGTTATTTATAAACGATAATATATTTAATCCAAACCATTTGTGTGGATTAAAATTCTATGAAATATGAAAATCAATATTTAAATGTCAGCATGATTAGCTAAAAATGTTCGTTTTATAATTACAAACGCCATTAAAGCATTAACAAGTGTGTTGGTGATACATATCAATATAAGATAGATACCCTATATTATAAATAGTATATAAGTCAACAATTTAACACGGAGTCGACTTTAAACTGTAGGTGCTGCCATTCATGTATAAAACATGAGTGCTGTTAAAAGTTAGGCTACAATCATAACTAAAGAATTGTAATGACCAATTAAGTAAGTAAGGATTATAATATAAATAAATTTATTGATAGGAATATTAATTGACACCTCCAGATTATACGTTAGATATAGAAACGGATCACAAAATAATAATTTGAGGCACACTGGCTGTCAATCACATTCCTTATAACAATTATGTAACGCCTCAGTAAGTTCATTATATTGATAGGTAAGTTAAGCCTTAATTAGGAAAGATAGGGTATAATATTGTTACTTTTCTTCGAAATCTTTTGATATCGTTGTCGCTAATCGGTGGGTTTGTAAACACTGCTGAGTATCCTTTTCAAGTCAATTTGATAAGATTTGTTTGCATGTAAAATTGGCATCGTTCTTTACGCTATTCTGACTATGTTGGAAATAAATTTACCGCTTTCAAGTGATTATTACTTAGCTCAGTCTATCGTTGATGAGGATTTAAGTCGCAAAATAGCATACAGAGCATGTTTATGAAAATTCTTGTAGCTTCCTCAATCTGGATCTTTTAAAACTCTAGACTTTAGAATAATAGCGGTTTGGAACTAGATAAGATGACAAATTGTAATGGTTTATGCACAAATTTAAGGAATTTGATTGGGTCCCAGGTCAAACATCATCAACAAAGCAAAATAAACGAAAAAATATTTCTTCGACGACTTCCCCTCAGCAGACTCCTGTAAAAAACTCTAAGAACAAATAAAATTGCCATGCAAAAGTTTCTCAAAAATCTGTCATTCAGAATCGACTTTAAACTGTAGGTCCCACTACTCATGTTAAAAATTAACACGCACAACGTAAGTGATGTGAGAAGGCAAGTGGTAATCCTGACTGAAGGGGTTGTAATTATCAATTATGTACGATGTATCTATGTAGGTATATATGTATGTATGTTTTTAATGTGATTGGGTCGGTAGAGAACAGTATTTCTCGCATATACACGAGTTAAAATTCGTAACGGTAGCTTAAATTCAACATGTTTTTAAGGCTTTGGCTGCGCGTCATTATAAATATTATCACTCTGGTGTCGAGAGTTTCCAAATAGTTTGCCATCCTTTGAGGTTCCAGGAGTTTTCACAGCTATTTAGTTTGTCTTTAAGACTGATTTATATGAGAATATGTGAATGGCGCCAAGAAAGTCAACTTATGCTATGTATTTATCTTACTTTAGATTTTTCAAACGTCTTTTCGTGATTGTGGCTAATCATTGGGAAATATGAGAATGAGTCCATTCTAAGTTTGAGCCTGAGCTAGAAGCTGATACAGATAATCAGTTGGTTTTGTATATAAATTGTTCTGTTGTGTTGGTAAATGGATTGACTTGTTCATAGAAGCTATCGTATGATAGCTACATACAATTAAATTGTCCATCGACATATTGAGTTACATTCCACGATCTAAAGAAGTTATTTTACTTCATCCAGTAGATTCAAAGCATAGGGGAAATTTTTATTGGGTGTTGTAATACAATCAAAAACTACAATATATTCTCAATATTTATGAGTTGTACTGTATATTGCAATGTGCAGCCCCTGCGCTGATCAATTTCTTCTATAAGTTCGGTGGAATTTGGTCAGTACGCGAACTACGCTTACTCGTAGGCGTTACAACGGGCCGATATGCGTGCTCAAGAGACTCCAATCAACCAACCAATTGTATGTGGCAATAAAGCAATTATTTTAGTCATACGGTGAGTATGAGTATTATTTAATTGTAATCGAATATAAATATTATTCATACGCCTAAGGGAGTGTACATTGGTATAAATTTTAAAGAATATTTTAATAATTAAGAATATCGATTATCATTTCCTTTTTGTGGTAGAGTACAACTCTTATTGAAGTTTTACCTTTTATTACCAATAAATTTAAATAAAAGAATTAAAATTAAAAGAGATGTATGTATGTATGTTTGCCACATGCGTACATATTTCTTAAAATAATGTTTATTTTTTCAACATCCGGTAATGGAAACCTACAATCATTATAAATATTTTATGTATTGCCAGGTAATACAATATTTATGACTGACAGACAACAACACATAAAAAAAATCTTCTTTCTTTCTTTCATATGTTTTCCTTACAACACTTACATTGGAAGCCATTTACCAGCATGACAGATGCTGATACCATTGAATGAACTTTCATTTCGTATTCCTGATAAATTGTTTCCTTATTTGTTTTCTGGTTTATAAAAAAACATTTGCAAGAAAACCAATATATTGTTAAGCTCATATACTCGTATATGTATGTACATACTTCAATAAGAATATGATTCTTAAAATAAATATAAAACCACAAACATTTATACAAACGATAACGATAGGGTCTGTATTTACTTAAAATATGATGATTTTTAAATAAAAATCGTATGCAAGGAGATATTTTTTTATTTGCTTAGAAGGATTGATGATTGCAAGGGATTGGGTCGATCATAAATATAATGACGGTTTACATAGCATACTTTACGGAATTTATAGTTGAAGGGAAAAGTTTCTTCGAATTTAATTTGAATTGCCTTAAATTTCTTTTGGTGAAGATTTATTAATACGAAATCAACCAACTAAGGTCTCTAATGGAACAATTTTAACCAAGTTTAGCAGATAAGAAAAATACGAAATATTATGTATTTTAACGCTGCTTGCTTTCAAGTCCACCTAGCTCGATGTCGACGTCCTACTGGCTAGAATTTTCGCTTAGTGATAGGGCAGCCGGAGATATCAGGTGGCAGACTTCTAAGAGTTTATCCGGGCCGAAAAAACTGTTATAAAGTGAATTTATTATGAAGATGTATTCAGTCACTGTAATCTGGTAAGTAGTATGTTGGCTTACGAAAGCTCGAAAGCTTAAACCTCAGCTTTATAATATGAATACTAAAAATGCGGATCTTTCTGCAGTCTTCTGGCAAGAAGTTTGAAATAAAACTAATTGTCATGAAATTGCTTTTCAAATTGTTCAGATTCTATGTTAAACTGTCGCAGATAACCAGCCCCTCATGAATAAAATTAAGGCAAATAACATGGGCGATTTCCAATAGTGTAATGCATGATGTATCAGGTAAAGATATTTCATTTCTTTTTTAAACATAAAGTGGCTTTAAAACCTTTTATGAATGATTGTATCCATGTGGTATGCTTCCAAAATAAATTGCAACACATTCAACCGTCCTCCTCTAAATAAAGTATGAAACCCAAGGTCAAAGCATCTTCAATCAACACTGTGACGATAAAGTCATAACGAAATGTGTTTCTTAAGGCTTATGATTACAAATGGCTATTGAATGAAAAAATACACGATACCAGACTAGAAATAATTTGACCTTACGAGATGGATTACAATGATGTCCGACAGGCAGTGTGACTTACAATACCATAGTCATTCGTTTCTTCTGCTCCTAGAATCATTCGAATTTTTTATTAAAGGCGCTCTTAGACGCTTATTAGAGACGCTTAGGCAGCGGTAGCTGTCCATCTAAGAGAGTCGGCTGTACACACTTAGACCACATAGGGCCCATTGTGTTTTAAAGACGCTGAGATTCCCAACAAATATTCTGGTTGTAAGACTGGCCAAGCACACAATAAATGAAGGACAGTTTCCTTCTTCTGCTCATTTCTGCAACTCGTTTATATATCATTGGCCCTATAACCTAGAAACTCACATGAATTAACCGAATGCAATGCATGGTAGGAAATACGTTGACTGTGCTCTTTTGGAATTTGAGTAGATTTTCGTTCATGTTTCAATGCATTGAGGTGTAATGGCAAGATATTTTGCTCATTGAGAACTGCAATTTTTCAAAAGACTTCTTTAAAATTTTTTAATTTTTTAAAATTCAAAAACCATGATGAAAAGTTTTAGTTTTTAGCTGGGGGATTCCAGTACTAAGAGATGTTATACACGGATAGGAAGATCGAAAAATTGCACAGGGGTCTATTTATTGTTGTTGTGAAGGGCTACCAAAACGATCTGTTGTACTCCCTTCAAATTTTGTAGCGCATGTCTATAATATCTCCTCTTTACCAAATTTCAGTATGCTGGTTGGTGTCAATGATGAAAACTTCCTGATATGCCTGGGCGCATATGTTTCTTCCTGGGAATACTTAAGGCTCTATAGTTTCTAAGAATGTGTTCCTATGATACATGCTCATTGTTACTAAATCTAGATTTTGAATAAGTGTACTCTGAGTGCACAATAGCGTGTCAGAAGAAGGGTTATTAACCTCAGGTTATTCCTGAAAGCGTCATACATGGCTGAGATTTTCTTTTATTGTAATTTTCCAACAAAAATTTTTTTTGCCGCAAATTCACTTGGCTTGAGGAGAGTCTTTGTATCTCTTTATGATTGAACATACGATTCGAAACTCCACTGAAGGGTTTTGGACCCGTTAGCGGGATTAAAACTTCTCTTCTTCGCAAGCTTGTCTGTTTGCTCATTGCAGAGAATTTCTATATAATCTTATTTGCAGACTTAGCAGAGGATAAACATATTTTTTAACTGGCAGTTTCAGCTTCTTCAGACGAGTGTACGAATGGCTGCTTGACTGTTGGATAGTGTTGTTATGTGTGCCTTTTGTATCTCCTGTTCTATGGAAGCCTATGATAGCCTATAAAGACTATTTAATAGTTTCATTTTACTTATGAATTGATCCGGACTACAAACATTTTAATCACTATTTCATCTTTATTTATTCCGAAAGACTCCTTTTAAAAAAACATTACATATTAAATTTTTAAAGTTTGTAAAATCGCAGCCATTTTTTGTGTTAATATTGCTGCCGAATGCCGGATATATTTCACATCTATTGAAACAGTATTTTAGGTAACACCAATGCGTTATTAAAACAGCGAAAAAAAGATTTAAAAATAACAAAAAATACTTGCACCGGAAATTACACTTTCACTAACCCAACAGATGCTGGGCGCTATAAAAATGTGTATGTGTGTGTGTGTCTAAGTGTAGTAAGAGAGCGTATGTGTTTTGCAACAATGAGAGTAATCTGTAGAGAACGAAAGCAAAAAAACAAACATGCACACTAAATTGTTTCCTATTTTTATATAGCGAATGAGGCAAAAAAAAAAAAAAACAAACAACAGAAAATAAGAAAGAAAGAAACCAACCAACAGCAAAGTTCAACAACATTTACTAACACATACACACAATACGCTAATATAGGTCATATGTGAACCTACACATATGCTATGTATAGACATATTACACATACATTCATTAAACATATACAATAAAAAGATTTTAATGTTTGCACACAAAATCTGGGTCAACACATACTAAAGTGTTGCACACTCTCTCTCTGACAATTTTTTTGTTTGTTTGCTTGCCTGCTTTCGTATATGTACGGAGTATTCAAAATTAAAAGAAGGAACTCGCACTCAATTGCTTGCATACATACGTACATACATATGTACATTTAAAAGTATATAAATAAATATAACGTTAATATTAAAAGCAATATTAACAACAAAAACAACAACAGCAACAGCAATAAAGCACAATAAATGTAGTTTATCCACAGAAAAGAAAACTACAACAACACTGGAAACAAAAAATAATATTGAAAGCATGTCCTTTGCCTCTTTACGAAACACACTTGACATATAAACGAGTTGAAAGCAATGCAAGAGTAGAGTAGTGTAGAGAGGAACAAAAATAAGCAAAAATTTTTAGCAATTCAGTTACGAGAGAGATGTTTACTACAGATATTGTTGCTGTAGTTGCTGTGTTTTCTTCTTCTTTTTTATAAGATTTCCTTAATAAATCAAAAACAAACAAAATCACACAACACATACAACAACAACAACACACTTATTTTAAACGCCAGCCAGCACTAGGTTAGTGGAACTTCCTTCATTAAGAAGAGAAGTGTAGTACGGCTGTTTCTCTCCTTTTTTCTTATTTTTTAAAGGTACTGTTTGGTTGCCTTCTTCCCCTTCTTAACCTGCTTATGAGTAGAATACTAAGAAGTTTTTGCTGTTTTTATGTGCTGTCGTAATTATTAATTATTTTTTTTTATGTGAAATTGTTATTGAAATTGGGGTCACAATCACTATGCCTGTGGTTGTCTTGCCAACATTGCCACTTTAATCAGATCTTCCTTGAGATAAAGTTTAATTATAATTGAATATGATAACAAGTACGCAAACAGTTTTCAAAAGCGATTTAAGAAATGTTACTAAAAATATGTCTAAAGATTGGGGAAAGAAAGTTGGTCAAGTTGATGAAGTCCCCAGAGGGTAACAAATCAAAAGGTTGTGAAGGTATACGCCAAAACAAGTAGAAGTTAATAAAGGACGTATCATTATTAAACTGCTAAAGAAGAGAAATTTGACGCTCCGAAGTAATTGCAATTGGAATAACTCTGCTAAGCATAACTATCAAGGAATATCGCCCACATGATCTCAATACGAATATCGTAGAAACTATCACCAGGTTAGGTTAGGTTAGTGTGGTAGCTTCATACCAAAAGCTCACTTGAGCACGCATAGCGGCCCGTTGTGATGCCACAGGTGAACTATCACCAGAGACGTGAGAGCAAAGTAAATGCATTTTTGACCATGGCATTATGCACAGTCTTACTAATAGTCGCAGGGTGATTGCACAGCCATCTGAGGAAAACTGATCGTCGCTATTGATTTCAAGAAAGCGTTCAATGTACACTCGAATTTATTTATATCCTCCTTACATACTTAATTGGTCTTTACAATCCTTTAGTCAAGATTGCAACCTAGTTTCTCACACCACCCATGTTGTGTATGTTAATTTTATCCATGAGTGCCGGGATCTAAAGTTTTAAGATGACTTTGAACGACAGATTTTTCTGAAACTTTTCATGGCGATTTTATTTACTTTCAGAGTTTTTCCCAGAAGACTGTTGAGAAGAAGTCACCTAACAAATAAGGTTTCATATTTTCTTTTACTGGAGATGTCTGAACTGAGGTTTTAACCAAGGACTGCGGCTCGCTTTGGATTACAAAGTCATTTCTGAAGAGTTAGTGAAACTCATGCAAGTCTATATTAAGATGAGAACAAATTTAGCTGGAGGTTGCCAGTACCCAGGTATGTTAAACATGATGTTAAACTCTTTTGGAAATATTCATCAAGGATAAGAAGTATGTGAAAATATGTGGGGGTTCGTTTATTATGGTTGTGAAGAGCTGTGTTGGTATTATAACCATATGATCTAGAGCACTCCTTTTAAATTTTGTAGAGTACCTCCTCCTTGACAAATTTTAGGAATGTTGCTCGGTCTCAATGATGACAATTTCCTGCTTAGAACCTTATTTGCACCCTGGTGTTGCTTTTTTGGGATGACTTAAGGCTCTATAGTCTTCAAGAATGTGTTCCTCTGATTCATTCTCGTGGTTACAAGATCTACATCTAGACACCCTCATTCTGAATAACTGTACTCTGAGTGTACAGGCCCCTGTTGGAAAATTGTTTACCAACCTTAGGTTATTCCTGATAGCCTGAAATTTACAAATACTATCAAAATATTAATTTCGTCGAGTTTATAAAATGTCTTAAAAAGGGTCAAATTACAATTACAAAAAAAAAATTGAGAAAACTTTCAACATTTCTGGATTCGGACGAGATATTAGGTGTTGGCGGTTTTGCATAAAGACTGTCTAAGATCTTCTTTTATGGTAATTTCCCAACAAAAATTGTGTTTGACAGCAAACGAACTTGCCTTGAAGAGAGTCTTTGTTTCTCTTTATGAGTCAGCATACCCTTCCAAACTGCATTGTATAGTGGAAGCTCCCCACTTTACAAGCTCCTCTGCTTGCTCATTGCCGGTAATTCCTATATAGTCTGAGACCCAGTAGGGCGTAACCTAATTTTTCCTATCTGGCCGATTCAGCTTCTCCAGACAGTTGCTTACTATCTTCGATTTAACCTCATAAGAGGCCGAGTGTTCGAATTAGGGACCTGACTGTTAGATTGTGTTGCTATGTTTGCCTTTTGTACCACCTATTCAAATTGAAGTGATTACATCTTTATTTGCATAGACTTTCTTTTGGAATAAATCAAAACTTGTATGAAATCTTGTATTTTCTTATGATTTATCAACCTGAATGACTAAAAAACGATAAAACTTTCAAGTCATTTTGTAAATATTTTACATCCTGTAGTAGATTGTATGCACTCCTTAATAAATGACGAATTTATCCTGTCAATCAGTGAAACATGTCAATGCTCTTTTTAAATTGAAACATTTTTCAACAACCTAAAGCGTTAAGTAGCAAACAAAAAAAAAAACAAGTGATTTTTATTTACTGCAGTTTACTTAACGTCTACAGTTGCACACTGACAATTATGCAGCTGTTCAGCTATAGACATTGATGACGTTGAAGAGACAACAACCTACAGATGGAATTCTGTTAATGCCGTTGTCTTTGATAATACTGTTGCAACTTAACACCGACTTATTTGGTGTTAAGAAAAGTTTTAAAATGCGAGTCATTTTATATTTATTGCAGAGGAAAAAATCAAAAAGAAAAGTCGTACAAGTAAAGCAAAAAGGAAAGAACATTTAAATTGTATCTACTTGGTGTGCCTTAGGTATCCAAGCAAAGCTATGTGATGGGACTATGTTGCTGGCAAAAGATATACTTTTGAACCAGCAACCACATACAGATTTCCATATAATTTCTGCTTTAAAAAATAGGAACCTTTCTTCAATATTTAAACGATTTTTCTTCCTAAAATTTTCCCAAAGTATTATAAATCTCCTTCGTTTCGTTTGAAAAATATTTTAATTTCAGATCATTTGAAGTGCAAACTAGCAATACAAATACCCCCTATGTATGTACATCTATAAATACAATCACAAATACAAATACAAACGCATATACATATGTATGCCTCTACACTATACAAATACCAAAAGCATATGTGCTGTGCTGTTCTGTGTGTCTGCATCAGTAAAATAAATTTCATTCATCGAGTTTATCTTTTCAATGTGTCTGCGTTAATGGCAACTAAAGTAATACCACTCGAAGGGGGAATTTACTAGTCTACTGTCTAGTTAAGTTCAGTTCAGTTCAATGGAGTTTATATTTTCAGCAGATAAAAAGGCTCTTTTTTTTTGTTGCAAATGTAAGAATTATTGCAACGCCTGTAATTTTATTTTGAATTCCCCTTCTACACATGATTTGAATATTTTACAAATGAAACCAATCGTTAAGGAGTCAAGGTGGCCATGGGTTATGGAGATTAGGAAATAAGTTTAATATGATTAAATAATGGCAAAGGAGTAATTTGATGATTTGATTAATTTAAACAAGGATTAGGATTAATAATGCAAAAAAGGATTTTTTTCCGAAAATTTAAAAACTTAAACGATTAAGGAGTTCACTACATGCATACATACATTCATGGAGGAAGATGCCTAAGGTTAATATCCTGCTTTTTATCCAAACACTTTAGACACAACGCTAGGTCGCAATCCTGACTGAAGAGTTGTAATGACCAATTATAAATGTACGTATGTAGACATAAACAAATTTATTCAGATACGATCCCTATATTGAGCACAATACATTGGTTTTGTAATCAGGAGAATAAAATATGCGAATATATACTTGGAATCTCTTCGTAGTTAAGGCATAAGATAATAAAAAATAAATAAAATTAAAAATTGCATGCAAATCAGGCATTAAGCAGCGATCAGGTTTCTGAATATTATTGGAGGAAATATTATTGGCAGACCCAATATATATGTAGATTGACATCAGTATTGTACGATGATTTTTCTCATTGTCACAGAATGTACATGTTGGGCTCGAAACTATCCCCCATACTGAATAAGTGTACTCTGAGTTTACAGAGCCCTGTTAAAAGGCCGGTTAGGTTAGGTTAGAGGACGTGTACTTGTCAATTAAGACAAGTACAGGTCCGAATTGACCCATTGTACAACGTCCTAGTTTCTCACATCACTTATGTTGTGTGTGTTAGTTTTTATACATAAGTGGTGGGACCTACGGTTTAAAGCAGACTCCGAAAGACAGATTTTTGAGAAACATTTTTCATGGCAATTTTATTTACTCTCAGAGTTTTTGCCAGAGATCTGCTGAGAGGAAGTTCCCGAAGAAATACTTTTTGTATTTTGTCTTGATGTCTGGCCTGGGGCTCGAACCCTGGCTTTACGTATAATAAGCCAATACACTACCTACTCGACTACGGCGACTTCAAAAGGCCGGCTACCAACCTCAGATTTTTTTTGGATAGTTTAATACATGGATCAGTTGTCCTCTTATTACAGTTTTCCAACAAAAGTTTTGTCTGTCATAAATCATTTGGTTTCAGAGAAGTATTTCTCTTTTTATCTTCCCTTTTGTAGAGCATAACTTTCCAAACATAAGTCAACACTCCATAGAAAGATTCTCTTGCCAACAGCGGCACATCGCACGTTCGTCTGATTGCCAAGAATTGCCACATAACTTAGGACCCTGTAGGGGGTAACCTAATTTTCCTATCTTGTGGATTCTGCTTCTCCAGACAGTCCCATACTATCTTCGGTTTAACCTCAGAGAAGCCTATTTCTTCAGCATAACTTTTCAAACATTCGCTTCCACTCCACAGAAAGGTTCTATGCCCATAAGCGACGTAGAAGCTGTCGAGAATTCCCACATAACTTTGGATCCTGCAGGGGGTAACTTAATTTCTCCTTTCTTGTGGATTCAGCTTCTCCTGACAGTTCCATACTATTTTCGGTTTAACCTCAGAGGAGCCTATTTCTTCAGCATAACTTTTCAAACATTCGCTTCCACTCCACAGAAAGGTTCTATGCCCATAAGCGGCGTATAAGCTGTCGAGAATTCCCACATAACCTAGGATCCTGCAGGGGGTAACCTAATTTCTCCTGTCTTTTGGATTCAGCTTCTCCAGACAGTTCCATACTATTTTCGGTTTAATATTATATGAGCCGTGTATTTTAATGGCTTCCTGGCTGTCAGCTAGTTTTGCTAGGTCTTGCACCTCCCATCCAAGTTGAAGTGAGTACAACTTTCGATGGCATAAACTTCCGCTGGGAAGATATCAGACAGTTTTTTCATTGGCTTGAAGTATTTCATTTTGGCACCAAAAACTTCTGCTCCTGTCCAAGATCCTTACTTGATCCACCGTTATACCATAAAATAGTCACTCTTTTAAAAGAGTATTCAGCTTCCATATGTCTTCATTCATTATTGTTACTAAGCCTCGTTGCAAAGCCTTTTCCAAAATCTGGTTCTCTTAGGAGTGTTTTTTACAATTAACCTTGTACAAGCACAACCCTAACTAGACTCTAGCTATTCTCCTGTTTTATGACTAAAATGCCCTGAAGAAATTCCTTTAAAGTAGTTAAAGTGCTATAAATTGAATGTTCCTTAGACCTTACTATACCAACGCAATTTCGGCGGCGCCTTAAATAAATACACAACTCATTAAAGGCTAGAAGTTAATACCAGGTAGGGACATCCATTTTGATTTGTATTTGGCTTGACTATTGATTTAAATTTGAATATAAAAACTCACTTAAAAGACATCAAAGTCTAGACAAATCAAGCAAACGTTGTATTCCTTCCAAAGCCCTACGTTGCAAAGTTTAAAGCAACATTTTTTCAATTTTAATATTGCCTTCAACCAAATCATTATCAACTCTATGGCATTATGTTGTAAACGACTCCATCAAATCCTTAGTTTCCTGCTGCTTCTGCTTCTATCCTTTTCAAAGACGTTTAAGTTTAAACACCTGCAATAACCTTTTGACTTTAAATAATAAGCACTTGTACTTGTTAAAACGATTCCTTTTTCATGGCCTGTTCTTTTTTCTCCTTTTGAAACATACAAGGGGAAAATGGAGTTTTACAAACAAAGTCAACTAACAAAATGACGATTGTAACTTGCTACATGAATTTATTTGAAGGAATTTATGTTCGACTATATCTACAAGCATATGTATGTGGAAGAGGCAAGCAACACATGAAAATGCATGAAAAATAGTTGAACAAAAATAAAAAACAGAAAAAAACAGAAAGAAAACAGAAAAATTGAAATAAAATCATATTAAGAGGAATATAACGGTAAAGGAAGTAAATCGACAGCTTTGGGAAGGTAATTAGAAGTCACTAGGGAAGAAAGCATTCGATATCATCGCGTGGAGTGTTACAAGGAAAGCTTGGTAAAGGAACGATATAGCACCGGAAAATGATTCGAATCATCAGATCTAGGTAAGAGGATGATTTTATACGAGTGCTAGATTATAGGAAGAAAATACATACATAACATAATTGGTCATTACAACCCTTCATTCAGGATTACGACCTAGTTTCTCACACCACTTATGTTGTGTGTGTTAATTTTATACATGAGTGGCGGGACATACAGTGTAAAGTCCACTCCGACCTACAGATTTTTGAGAAAGTTTTCATGACAATTTTATTTACTCTCAGAGTTTTTGCCAGAAATCTGCTGAGAGGTAGTCGCCGAAGAAATACTTTTTGTATTTTGTTTTGATGTCTGGCCTGGGGCACGAACCCTGG
The DNA here is from genome assembly GCA_958299815.1 of Sarcophaga carnaria. Taxonomy (NCBI): domain Eukaryota; kingdom Metazoa; phylum Arthropoda; class Insecta; order Diptera; family Sarcophagidae; genus Sarcophaga; species Sarcophaga carnaria. The sequence continues at coordinate 19,289,015 of OY283153.1, read as the reverse complement.
CTTTACGTCTAATAAGCCAACACACTACCTACTAGACTACGGTGACTAGGAAGAAAATGCTCTCTATTATTTCATCTGTACATGGTATCTACCTACCTATATATACGTTATTGCTCTTACAACCATTTAGTCAGGATCACAACCTAGTTTGATACACCACCCATGAATATGGCTCAACTCGGAATGGCAGACTTGACAGCGTAAATGCTACTCTTACAGTAGCTACAGAGTAGCTACTGCTAACACTAGGCCGTTGTAAGAACTATTCTTTTAGTTTTTTTCAAGATATCAGAGGTGCGTGTTTGATTTCAGAGCTCCAGTTTAGTAAGCCAACACACTACACTCTAGATTACAGAGCTAGCTAAGTGTTCAGAGAAGAGAAGAATTATGTCACGCATGAGTACTTGAAGTATATGGATACGGACGTTTTTTCAGCACAAAATCTCTATAAACTAAGCAAAACTAGATGCCCTGAAAAGCTTATCATCGAAAATTGGCCATGAGAAAAAATTTATTGTAGCTGTTAGAAATTGCCATCAAGTACTGCCAAATCAGGTATTCGGCTGGCAGGTTATCTGACATCAATTCGGGACCTCGAAAATTATTTTTTTGTCTCAAATATTCAGTTCAACTCGCAACAGGCGACTTAACAATTGCAAAAGTTGCTCTTTGCTTGATTTACACTCCAAGATACAGCTTCATATGGAAGAGCTGCCTGTATGAAGTGATGACACAGCTTGGCTATGTTGTTTGCGAAAGTATTTTTTGTAGTTTAAATAAAGAAAATTCTTGATCATCTCGATGCTCCTAGTCATAATTGGATGTATTCCAGTGTGCTATAGAGTTGAGATTTTCAAATACAAGAAATGGTTTGATTATTGTGGATGATGTTCAACAGGTAGTTACAGGCAGCCACCAACCACAATGAGCATAACTTATTTGGGTTCTGTAAGGTCTCTTTGTAACACCGATTTTACCAGTTCCATTATATAATTACTGCTCCTGGTTGGCATCTCTCAATCATCCCGATAGTCTTAAGATTGTCTTTGGCCACACATGTTTTGACACTAATTTCGGGGCACCCAAGAATTCTTCTTCTTAGGTTCCTAATTGCCAGACAATGTTAGAGAAGATGTTCTATTGCCGACAGTTTTTCCTCTACATACATACATACATACATAATTGGTCATTATAACCATTCAGTCAGGATTACGACTTAGTTTCTCACACCACTTATGTTGTGTGTGTTAATTTTATACATGAGTGGCGGCATCTACAGTTTAAAGTCGACACACAGATTTTGGAGAAACTTTTATTTACTCTCATAGTTTTTGCCAGAAATCTACTGAGAGGAAGCCGCCGAAGAAATACTTTTTGTATTTTGTCTTTGATTTCTGGCCTGGGGCTCGAACCCTGGCTTTTCGTCTAATAAGCCAACACACTACCTACTAGACCTCAGCGACTTCTTCTCTTCTTCCTCTACTACAAACTTAATCAATATGATCGTTATATGTAAAAACCGGACCCGATATATTAAAGATTATGTAGCCTATGTTAACCAGATTTCTAATCACTTTCAGTGTAATTTTATATGTGGTGCCTGGCTAGGTCTTCTGATTATGGTATAAAGGCTTGTAGGAACTTTATCTCTCCTTAGTACATACATACATACATACATACATACATACATACATACATACATACATACATACATACATACATACATAATTGGTCATTACAACCCTTTAGGCAGGATTACGAACTTACCACTTATATTGTGTGCGTTATTTTTTATACATGAGTGGCGGAACCTACCGCTTAAAGTCGACTCCGGACGACAGATTGTTGAGAAATTTTTTATGGCAATTTTATTTACTCTTAGAGTTTTTGACAGAAATCTGCTGAGAGGAAGTCGCCGAAGAAATATTTTTTCATTTTTCGTTCAGTTGGAGATGCTTGACTAGGGGTTTGAACCAAGGCCTCACGTCTAATAAGCCAACACACTACCTACTAGACCACGGCGACTCATTTCTTTCCTTAGTATGTGTGGAAATCTTTAAAATTTGTTGGGAGTTCCATATGATTGCTTGACTTATCTTCTGCCGAGAAAGTGTTCTCTGTAAACCTTTTATGTTACCGTATTGGTCGCTTCAAATACTCATTACAAGTTTATTAGGCATCTTTGGCTTAATTTTGTGCCTCTTAATTTCTTAATTTTGTTTTTCGAATTATTGTATGGATTTCTTCGCTTCATTTAACCACAACACCACGACAGTTTCTACGACTAAAATGCAGACAACAGAAACCACCAAACAAGATTTGTTTCATTGAATCCTCTTAAACAACATAAAAAGCAACATTTTATTCCACTTATTCCTTATCCCTGACAAACAGTCAGTTATCCTTTGGCTGTAACGGGGGTTTTTCTTTTTGTTTTTCCATTTTCCTTCTTTCGTAACACAAAACGAAATGAAGTTTCGAACTATTCCCGCAATTAGCTGATGGCAGCTGCATTTGTGGTTTCTTTTTCACTTTTGCCACATCATTAAGCCACTGATATTGGATAAGACGTCAATAAGAAAAAAAAGAAAAAAAGGAGTGGTGGGGAGAGAAAAAAAGGAAAAAAAAAATAAAAATAAAAAAATGTTACCACAGGGACAAATAAAAACCGAAATATAAACGAACATGAAATGTAATGTGCTCTATTGCCATTGGAGACTTTATAGGCTGCATAGAGCAATGTAAGCAAGGGAGTGGTATTGTAAGGGAGAGGCTGAATGATGATGACAAACGTAAAACCATAAAATGAAACCAAAATGCGCGCCATATATAACTTCAATGCATTTCCGTTTCCGTCTTTAACAACAATCCGCTTTTTGTAATGGAGTAATACAAGCCATGTTTACAAATGTTTGTTGTTGCTGTTGCACAACAACAACATCAGAGCATTAACAATATTTCTTGGTTGTTGTTGTTGTTGTTGTTTTTAGCATTTCGTTTATTTGTTGATTGTTTGTTGTTTTTCTTTTTTTTGCCAAAAAAAAAAAAAAAAAAAAAAAAAAAAAAAAAAAAAAAAAAACAATACAAAACAAGCCCGAAAGAGGGAATTGAGCAACTTTAATGAAAAAATGTTGTTATTGAAGTTATTTTTCTGTTGTTGTTGTTGTTTTTTTTTTTAATAGAATTGAAGGGTAAAAAGAATTCATGCCATACCTTAAAGCATTTTTTTTGCTTCTTGTTGTTTATGTATTGTATTGCCTTTTTTTTGGTGCCTCTAGCAGGCCAATATTAGTTTGTAACGCGGCAAAGTTTTCAATTCCTTTTGAACACACAATTTTTTGTTGTTTTTTTTTTTGGTTAAATTTCTTGCAATTGTTGGAATATATTGTAGTTGAGGGTTCTATTAGCCGTATTTTTGTTAATTCCCTATTGAATTGAAAACAGGGAATGTCGTTTGTTAGGAGCGACTATGCAAATGAATTTTATTTTTAATGTTGAAACATTTGTTTTTATAAGCTTGTAAAAGAAATAAAGCCGTATTAAAGGAACGAGATAAACAAAGAAATGATCGAGGAAACCCTTTAAAATTCTTAGTTTTATAGAAGGAACTGTCGTACTTCTTAAAATGGACATTAGCCAAGCACTTTACCTCTCTATGGGTGGTAAAGTTTTCACCATTAAAACCCTTCTTTAAGTCTGGTTATACAAACCAACACAAGAGAGGTAAATATTTCAAAAAAAAGATGCATGATGAGGTAATTTAGCCTTTTCTTAAACGATCTTGGCCCCTTAAATAATGAATACATGATCTGGCGCATTGTCTTAACCCATATGTGCTTATCGCCCCATTTTTAAAACGGTAGGATATTGATCAGCTGTGTAGTATACCATATAGATTCCAATAAATACAAAAAATCCATGTTTTTACTAGAAAAACAGTTGTGCACATACGGGTTAATGAAACAACTGACTATCTACCGCCAAAAAGAAGTCATTTTTCCTTAATTTCATCAGTAACACTCTCTCCTATAAGTCGGCATAATTCTGTAAGTTGAATTTCTTTTTTTTTTTGAAGATTGACGATAAAAATTACTTCACACAACGGAACCAAACAGATGAAAAAACCTGGGTTAGTTGGTTTGCGTAAGGCCGTGTAAAGCCTTAGTGGCATATGCAAAGCACCGGCAAGTCATGGGACATATTTTGGTCGTCTTATAAGAGCGAAAGCGAAAGAATCGGAATATAAAGTGAGACAGAGAGAGGGGGGGGGGGGGGGGGAGAGAGAGAGAAATAGAGCGGGAGTGAAAGTAAATATAATTCCATTATAATCCTCGAGAAAACTTAAATATTGGCCCGTAACACAAATCTTCAAGAAAACCCTTCCCCAAGGTATTCAATCTTCTTCTATCAGCTCTCAAACATTCACAGTCAAGATGCCCTGTCGTTACCAACTTTTTGTTATCTTCATATACATACAATACATACATAATTGGTCACTACAAAACTTCAGTCACGATTACGACCTAGTTTTCCATACCACTTACGTTGTGTGCGTTAATTTTATAAATGAGTGGCGGGACCTACACTTTAAAGTCGATTTCAAATGACAGATTATTTAGAAACTTTCATGGCAATTTTATTTACTCTCAGATATTTTGCCAGAAATCTGCTGAGAGCCAATCGCCGGCGAAATATTTTTTATATTTCGTTTTGTTCCAGATGTCAGAAGTCAGTGGTTGAACCGTGGCCTTATGTCTAATAAGCCAAATTCCTACCTATTTCGGCGGCTATATATCCATACATTCTGCTATTAAATCGAAATATGAAACCATATTTCATCGGCGACTTCCTCAAAGCAGATTTCTGGCAAAAACTCTGAGAGAAAATAAAATTGCCAAGAAAAGTTTCTCAAAAAAACTGTCATTCGGAGTCGATTTTGAACTGTAGGCCCCGCTACTCATGTAAAAAATTAACACACACGACATAAGTGGTGACAGAAGCGAGGTTGTAATCCTGTCTGCAGGGTTGTAATGACCAATTGTGTATGCGTATAGAAAGATAGAGTGAAAATAAGAATGAAAAAACAAAACAGAGAGATTTGTTACGCCTCTCGCAGGCGGTATAACTCCATTATAATCCCCGATAAAGCTTGAATATGGGCACCTAAGAGAAACCCTCAAGAAAACCATTTCCCAAGGTATTCATACTTCTTCTATCAGTTTTCAGACATTCACTTTTTCTCATCTCCATATACTCTGAAAAATTTCAGCTGAAATTTCCGTTAGTGATTTGCCTTCAAAATTCTCCGTTAAATCTGAAATTATAGGTTTTACGTCCGGTTCATTGAGTCATAGTAGTTCTATCATCTGTTCAAACAATCCAAGCGATATATCCTCCCAGTGCTTCTTTTTCCTCTCCCGAAACTATCCCTTGATGATTCCATATGATTACTTAATGGAGATTTAGGACCGACAACTATATTACCAAGAGGTTGTCGTAGTCTAGTAGATAGTGTGTTGGTTTATTAGGCGTGAGGCCACGGTTCAAACCTCAGGTCAGACATCTCTAACAAAACGAAATATGAAAACAATTTCTTCGCTGACTGCCTCCCAGGAGATCTTTGGCAAAAAGGCTAAAGGTAAATAAAAAAAATTTCAAAAAAAAGTTTCTCAAAAATCTGTCGATCGGAGTCAACTTTAAACTGTAGGTTCCGCCACTTATTTGTGAAAATGAATACACACAACATAAGTGATTTGAGAAGCTAGGTTGTAATCCTGGCTGAAGGGTTGAAATGACCAATTATGTACGAGGGTTGCCTTTTATATTTCGGGATTAGAGAACAAAAACAAATATTAATCATCGAAAATCGATTTATTGTTTTTCAAAATATTCCCCATTAAGGTCTATACACTTTTGCATGCGTTTGAACCAATTGTCGAAGCACTTTTGCCACTCTGATTTAGGTATCTCCAAAACATACATTCTGAACGCATCAACCGCTTCTTCAGGTGTCGAAAAACGTTGACCTCTCATTTTATTTTTTACGTACGGGAATAAAAAGAAGTCATTCGGTGCCAAGTCAGGACTATACGGCGGATGACTCAACAAATCGATGTTTTGAGTGCTCAAAAATGCAGTTGTTTGAGCCGATGTGTGAGAGCTCGCATTGTCGTGGTGAAGAGTGATCCGTCTTCGGCGGATGGTTTTCCTGATTTCTTGGAAGACAACTGGCAAACAAATGGTTGTGTACCACTCAGAATTGACTGTTCTGCGTTGTTCTAGTGGTACGATTGCGACATGTCCAGTTTTTCCGAAAAAACAGGCGATCATTTGCTTGAAAGTGCTTCGTGCGTGAGCAACTTTTGTTGGATTTGGCTCATCTTGAAACACCCATACAGTCGACTGCTGCTCGATTGACAAATTGTGCGGGATCCAACGCGAACAAATTTTTTTGACAGTCAAATGTTCATGCAATATTGAATGTATGCTGGTCCCACTAATGCCTATGGTTCTTTCAATCTCGCGATAGGTCATATAACGATCTTGCAATATCAGTTGGCGCATAGCATCAATGGTTTCCGGAACAACAACTGATTTTTGACGACCTTCACGAAATTCGTCTTGGAGTGAACTACGACCTCGATTGAATTCACCATACCATCGATAAACACTGGTCCTTGATGGAGCTTCATCGCCAAAAATTGAATTAAGTTCATCGATGCACTGTTGTTGAGTTAATCCACGTCGCAAGTTGTAAAAAATAATCGCATGAAAATGTTCACGATTTAATTCCATTTTTTGGGCGAGATGAATCTTTTAAGTTACTGTAAACAACACGAATAGCGCTAGTATGTCAAAACGTTCTGAGTAGATTGCAACACTAGGGTTGCCAAATCCCGAAATATAAAAGGCAACCCTCGTATATATGTATGTTATATTTCTTATGATGGCAAGGTCCAAGCGTTATAATGAAATGAAACTTTAAATGAAACTGCAACATTAATTGTGTTTTAATTGAATTGACATTTGAAATTTTAAAACTTGCCTTCAAAATCAATACTTCTGAGCAGCAGAAACCATCATTCGCATAATGAAATTGATGAGACGTATTAAGGATAAGCCTGGATACCAATTAATATCTCTCAGTTTTTTTGGTTTCCTTATTTATTCTGTCTTTTATTGGCACAAATATCTTCTATTTAAAGCAAAAACAAACTTTTATTTTCAACACTATTGCTTGTCATAATGAACTGAAACTGAATGATCCATATGATCCACATAAATTATTGATGGCAAACACCATAAGTGAATGATAAAGCATCTGTTGTCAATCACTCATTATATTTCACACGATACAAAATTTCTTGGATGTTTGCCATATAAAAACTTAAAAAGAAACGCATTTTTCTATTAAATTTCAAATCCAGGTATTCATAGAAAATCTTATTCCCTTGACTACTCCTCTTTTTTTCGTTAGAAACTTGAATTGAAAATAGATTTTCCTTTTGAAAATATTCTTAAAGACTTTCCACAATTTTTTTTCTTAGCTTTTGATATGCAAAGCAAAAACTATTCCATGCTATAGTAGACCAATAGCTCAACCCTCCCCTATCCTAAACATTATTAAGAATTATTTGTAACTGACATGTTTGTTAAGAAAAAAAAAAGGGAAAATCTTCTAGTCAGGTTTTTCATTCAAATCATTTCTCATTCAATCTTTTCTAAACTTAGACAAACGTTTGAGAAAGTGTTGGCTAAAAATGTTTATTTTCCATGCGGCTTATTGTGTTGTATGTGGCCTTTGGTTATATGCCATGTCGTCATTAAATTCTTTTGACGTGTGTTTCTGTTTTCCTTCTCTTTATTAAGGATTACGATACTCAGGTGTTTTTCTTCATTCTGTTTGAGAAACGTAATAAAAACGAAATCCTTGTAAAAAAAAATAAAAGATAGACTCGTATACTTATCATTATAAAGTACTCATCTGCACTTAAGGATGAATGAATTTGATGAGAAACATACAGTAAACACTTGTTTAACAAGAGACCCTTGAGAGAACAACTTGAAAATATTGCAAGTATTGCCCAAAACAGACAAGGAGCAGCGGCAGTAAGAGGACACAGAAGGTGGATTTCATTATTTTGCTTAGTAGCTTTCATTTCATGCCTTACTATTCAGTGTTTAATAATACAATTCATATTTGTTTTCATGGATTCATGGAATTTTTATTGCTCCTGCTTTAAAATATTTATAATAAACCAACAGAGTAATAAAAACATGAAAGCAAACAATAAAATCCACGTTTTAAATGGCTACACCATGGCTATAGTCCTTGAGGATGAGTAATAACCAGGTAAGACTAACAGAAGCAGGATATTATTTCTAACCATACCACTGTGGTTATTAAAAACCACAGATATGTTGCAAGGATGCTTAACATCAAGCATCTCCCTAATATGCACTCAAGTTCCCAGAAACTAATTCTATCAAGGACGGAGTTAATTATCAGCAATAGTTAGTAAGGGGAATGATCCACAACCCATCATCATGCCATAGAAAGTATAAAACCTTATAATAAAACTATTAAACCAATAAGCAATAGTGTTCTCCTACTCTTAAATATTCAGGCTCTCTCGTTGGAGCCACTGTAAGGTAATTATGGTCACTTCACTTTAACCAGTATACCTAGCACACTACTTTTTATACTAAAAGATAAGCAATGGGGCCTTTCTTCGAACGCAAAGCTTCCCATTTGACTACAAATTTTAACGTCAATGAAAAAAATAAACAATGTGGAGAATCAATTGGAACACTAATTATATGGCAAATGAACAAAGTAAGCAATCTGGTGGTTGTCTTGGCTAAATTACTTTCAATGCTTGAAGCCTCGAAAGAAATCAATTCATCTAGCATAACCACTGAATTCGCCGTAGTCTAGTAGGTAGTGTGTTGGCTTATTAGACGTAAAGCCAGGGTTCGAGCCCCAGGCCAGACATCAAGACAAAATACAAAAAGTATTTCTTCGGCGACTTCCTCTCAGCAGATTTCTGGCAAAAACTCTAAGAGTAAATAAAATTGCCATGAAAAAGTTTCCCAAAAAATCTGTCGTTCGGAGTTGACTTTAAACTGTAGGTCCCATCACTCATGTATAAAATTAACACACACAACATAAGTGGTGTGAGAAACTAGGACGTTGTACAATGGGTCAATTCGACCTACGGGTACTGTACTTGTCTTAATTGACAAGCACACGTCCTCTAACCTAACCTAACCTAGAATAACCAATTCCCAACGAATATTATGCAACTGGTGGTGAACACTTCTGGAGAGAGAATAGACGCAATGAGAAAAAATTCCTCAACCGTGTACCCAACACAATAATCGTCTTACTCGAGTAGGTAGTGGTTCGCTCGTGGTTCAAACCCCAGCTGAGAAATCTAAAGCGAAACGAAATATGAAAAAATATTTCTTCGGTGACTTCCCCTCCGCAGTCATCTGGCATAAACTCTGAGTGAAAAACAAATGAAATTGCCATGAAAAGTTTCTCAAACATCTCTCGTTCGGGATCTGCTTTAAACTGTACATAAGTGGTGTGGGAAACTACGTCGTAAACCTGACTAAAGGATTGTAATGACCAATTATGTATGCGTGGTTCAAACCCTTGCTCAGACATCTCAATTAAAACGAAATATGAAAAATATATTTACGGCGACTTCCTTTTATCAGTCCTCTGGTATGAACTCTGTCATGAAAAGTTTCTGAGACATCTATCGTTTGGAACCGACTTTAAACTGAAGGTCCGCAGTCATTCATGGATAAAATTAACACCCACAACATAAGTGATGTGAGAAGCTAGATCGTGATCCTGACTAAAGGGTTGTTATGAACAATGAAGTAAGTCCGTAATTGACATATACTGCTGAGCCCACTCTTCTCAATTATGGTGTTTTACGCATGTTTGTTTTCTAACTCTTCACGTATAACTCGAACATGGGTATAGAAAAAGCATGAGACAAATAGTCTGTTTAATATCTTGGGTTGATAGCCAATAGCTGAATACAAAGTAAGAATTAGGTTGGGTATCACGATTCTCAGAATTTCATAGAGATACTTGAGGTGAATCGAGTATTTCCTTTTTGCTATAGGAAGTGGATATTTTGTATGCTTAGCGACTAAAATCGCCACCATTGTCGTCACTTTAGGCTGTCAAACTCTAAGCTTCTGTTTCATTTATAATGCTTTCGGCATTAGCGTTTTCGTCGTTTTGAGCTTCAGCACATTTCACAGCAAAATCAAGCAACGTGGCATTTTATTTAATCATAGCTGACAACCCTAATATTCTAGAACCTGTTATAAAAGAGTAATCAGCTTTTTAGCTGAGGCAGATTTTATTAACGAAAGGTAATCCAGATAATCTGGATTATAGATAAACCAACTTAAGAGGGACCGTGCTCAAACCAACTGATCGAATTCATGTTAAATAGTTTTTCTTTTGAAAATCATAAAGTGTTCTTCAATATAAAGGACTATCGTGTCTGAATATTAAATGTTTAACTCCTAATGGTCAATAATAAGGCATAAGCAATGATGCCCGTTAAATATGTTAATGTCCCAAACGAATTCCATAATAATTGTTAACACATGCTTTAACCCACATACATGTAGACATTAAACATACAAAGAAAAAACAAATAGACAAATCCATAAGTAGCTAATAGAGTTACCAATAAGAGTTTTTATGTCTACACCTTCAGGGAATTGTGTGGTGTGGTGTGTCCTAAATATGCTGCTGAGCTTACATTTGTGCTATACAAACCCATGGCTATGGTAATAAAATTTTAATACCTTAACATACAAAAGATAAGTTTTTGGCCTTTGGCAATTATATGCTAACATGGCAACTCTACATTATATGTATTGTATAATATTATGGTTATTTTTGTTGTTTGTTTCATTCGGCAGGATTTTTTTCCAAAGATATTGGTTATGAATTGCAAACGATTTTTGGAAACCAGGAATAAAATGGAAAAAATCGCATGCTGGTTATAATACCGTTACAAACACAATACAAACACACTCACATTTATATAAGTATGTATGTGTACATTTTTGTGGGGAATTGTATAATAATTTGGTTTGTATTCGTATACGTATAACAAGACATTTTTATTTAAATTTTTTTCTTCCTCTTTTTTTCTATTTTTCATATTCTTCTTTTGATCCTTTTGGCAATGCTTAAAATGGAAAAAAGAACGTAAAAAACTTTTAGGCTGGACATTTGTGAATTATTGGAGACTTTTTATGTAAAAGCGTTAAAAGGCTTTATGTTAAGGAAATTCGTTGGCCTTTTCTTTTTGGGGGGAGGGAATTTTAAGTGGCGTGGTAAAGTTTTATCGATTTGGTTATAAAATATTATTGAGATTAAGGGCTCACTGTCAAGATACTTATTGCACGTATGTATATTGGGAATTATGTTGGCTGATAATAAATATTTAATATAAGACATTTTGTTGCAAGATTAGGACGTGGCCATTTGATGGCTGAAAGATAAAAATTTTTACACTTTCACAAAAAAAAAAAATTAATGCCTTGGATAACGTTTTATTTAGATCTACAGCAACTATACCTGTTCGGGGGAAATATTTGAAAGACATTTCCGTGTATTCATGAATTGTTTATCGGAATTTGTAAAATTTATTTGTAAATGGTAACAAGGGTTAGGGTTAAATGTGCTGGATATGCCACGAACATTTCAGGTAATTGGTTTATGTTTGAAACCGAGAAAATATTTTTGTTGAAAGGCATTGTTTGGATCGGATAAAACGGCACAAAATTTGTTTTTTCTTAAATTGTGAAGTAAATTTTAAGGGAATGAAAATCTGTTTCATTATATAGATTTAGTCAGGATTACGATCTAGCTTTTCACACCACCCAAGTTCTATTTGTTAGTTTTATCAGTGAATGCCGAGGGCTATTGTTTAAAGTCGACTCCGAATGTCAGATTTTTGAAAAGATTTTCATGAGATTTTTTTCTACTCCATTCAAATTACGCAAATACTGCTAGAAAGCATTTTTAAATCCAAAAATTTGTGGGTAAAATAATAGTTAATTGCCATCAAATCCGTACTTAGATTTCAAGAGCATTTCTCTACTATTATTGCAGAATAGAGGTGATCAAGAACTACCACCATAAGATCTCTTTTATTGCCCCAAATCATTCCTAATACTGTTGCCACTACAAACTTCAGAATATTATTTGATGTCAGCAAGAATAACTCCTTGCATTGTACTTGATAAGCCTTTAAGTGTTTCCCTCTGAGATACAGTCTCATTAGAGTCTTAGTCTCTCGACCCTTTGGTCATATTCAATTTCGCCGAGTATACATATATACATTAGCTTTTACCCATACCCATTACTTGCATCTCAATTTTCCTTCTCCATGTATAATCCGTACAACTCCTACTTAGCTTGTGGATTCCATTGTGTGGTATTTCCTGTGATGTCTTTTCCTGACATTCTTGAAATGTGGCCAGTACGCTTCCTCTTACCTCTAATATGTCATGGGTAGTTGATTGTAAACAAAACCTGTTATTAGACACCTACTTAACTCACTTAATTGGCCATTACAACCCTTCAGTTAGGATTACAACGTACCCACTTATGTTGTGTGTCTTAATTTTTATACATGAGTGACGGCAGACCTACAGTTTAAAGTCACTTCCGAACGACAGATTTTTGGGAAACCCTTCCATGGCAATTTTATTTACCTTCAGAGTTTTTGCCAGAAATCTATTGAGAGGCCAGGTCAGGTCGGAGTGGTAGCTCTGATATCACAAAGCTCACTTCAACACGCATAGCGGCCCGTTGTGATGCCACGGGTGAACGCAGTCCCTGTACTGACCAAGTTCGAGCGCAAGGGCTGCATTGAGAGGCATTCGCCGTAGAAATATTTTTTCATATTTCGTTTTGTTGAAGATGTCTGACCTGTGATCGGGTATAACCTTGCATACTTTTCTTCACACTATCCACAGAGACATTCTGTCCCTATCAGCGTTATGGAATCTTCTCCCTTTGCAAGTTGTCCTCAGCCGTCTTCTTATTGTCATGAATGCTCACATGACCTGTGTTTAGTCTTTCAACCCTTTTGGCTTGGGAAAAGTCTTTACGCTTCTCCATACTCGCTTTCGCCTAGTATACCCCTGCAAACTTTTCCTCTCAGTATCCATAGAAACGTTCTACCCTGTCAGAGTTATGGAATCTCCTTCGTTTGCAAGCTCAGCTGCCTTCTTATTGGCGTGAATGCTCACATGTCCTAGTAATCCTGCGAGGCGGTTTTAGTTTACTTATACACTGGCATACTATTCTCGGAAGAATTACGTATGAACCGAATACTTAGGTTCAATGCTGTATCCCAACCCTTTGTACATCTTATCCAATTTAAATAAATCTTCCTCTACTAAATGGTTGTACGATCTAAGCATGCCTCAGTGCTGATGAAAAAGAAATCCAATGTCACTACAAACCTATAAAAAATTGCATAAAATCTGTCAAAAAAAGAAGAAAAGAAAACTTTTGCTAAACATCCATAACCACCGAGCTGGTGGCTTAACAATTCGCTACCAACTGTATTTGAAAGCGAAACAATAAATTTAAGTGTTTTACGACAACTTAAATGTTAATTTTCCACATTATTTACGAATAATTCAATAAATATCTCCAATATATAAATTCCCATCAAATATTATAAATTTAAGCTCTCCGAACACAGTGGGAAATTTGCTAAAAGATTTGAACGCGACACACTTACTTATGCAGAAGGCATTACATGCTCGAGTACATCATTACATTAGTGTGGGTTGTGTAAATGTTTGTTTGATTGTTTGAGAATTAAATACAAAACATTACAATACGTTTACAAAAGCAACAACAAAAAAAAAAAAATCAATAAATTGTAAACAAATTGCGTTCAATACGAATGAGTACGATTACTAGCACGAGTATTTATTTATTTACACTGCTTTGGTAAACCAAACAAAACGACACTCTTTACCTCATTGCTCTCTCTCTGTCTCTCTGTCTCTGTTGGTATCCCTGTGTAATTTCCTTTATTTAATGGTTTTTTTTGTTAAAGAATAAATATTTGAAAAAGAGAAATAGTAGCAGCAGCAACAATAATAACAACAACACAAACAAAACTAGCACTTAAAGAGCGACATTTGTTTGTATTTTTTTGATGTTTTTTATTTTATTTTTTAATTTTTATTTGTATTCACAAATGCATGAGGAATTGTGTGTTTTTATTTTGTGTTTGTAGTTGTCTTTCTTCAACAACAATACAACAATACATTTGCACTGTTGTGGTTAATACACATATACTTATAGTAGAACATGTAATAGTATTGGTGAGAATAATTAAAAATGCATGATTTATTTAATGTTTTAAAGTATTGCAACACTTTAAAGGAACAGTGGGACGGAAATAAAGTCTAGACTTAGTGCACTGTATAGTTTGATTGACTTTCTGTATGTTATGGTGGAAAACAACTGCTTTAATACTGACGTCTGGACGGCTTACTGTCAAAATATAAGATTGATAATTAATTAACGGAGTAGCATGTACTCTAGTCTATACTGCAACATAGAATCATATTGGATCGCAAATTAGCATCAGAAAACTTGCCGAAAAACGACAATTTGATTTTTTCACATTAGTGAGTACGAGATAACTCATAGTTTGGCGCCCTAGAAGGGACCGCAATCTACAACTTATCTCGTAGTCGGCAGTCAACTTGTTAAACTGGAATATAAAGTCATAATCCCGAACCATTAAGGCCCAACCCCATAGTCAGAATTACGTTCCAGCTTCTGATTTCTCATGCGATTTCTCCATACGAAACACAACTCCACAGTATAATACAGACACGCAGATTGTTGATAGGCTTTGGAGAAGATGAGTCATCAGATCCAGTTTGAGCAAATTAGCAAGAGAAAAATGGGGTAATGAAGGCACTTGTATAGAGACAAAGAAAAATCTGGCCCGCTGTAAATACATGCGTTAAGCAAGGGTTTTATACGCTACATAGCAATTATATTGCGACACTGGCCATTGTTCACACACAACAATCTCTGCTGAAGGAGATCACAGAACATTTCTGCCACTGTCCAAGGCTTGGGGACCTGAAAAGTAGAAATTGTTCACGGATCCTATATAAGATCCAGGCAGGCGTCATAGTAGGTAGTGTATTGACTTATTAGACGTCATGCTACGTTTCAATCCCAAGGTCAGACATCTTCAATAAAACGAAAAATTAAATAATATTTCTTCACAAACTGCCTCTCAGCAAATCTCTGGCAAAAACTCTGAGAATAAATAAAACAGCCATGAAAAGTTTATAAAAAAATCTGTCGTCTGGAGCCCACTTTAAACTATAGATCCCGCCACTCATATATAAAATTAACACACACAACATAAGTGGTGCGAGAAGCTAGTTCCTAATCCTGACTGAACGGTTATAATGGTCAATTATGCATGAATGTATGTAGGGTATCATGTAAACGTTTCCAATGTAATGTTTTTTGCTCACCTCCGTACTTTATATTTATTAGTCTGCACATAAATGTAATCGTGTATGTATTTGTAGAAAAATTGTTGGCAACTTTGTTGCAACTATTTAATTTATACGACTACAATAACAAAGAAAATAAAAAAATAAATAAAAAACTCTGTACCTCATACGAGTTGAGTACAATGGCTACGGTTTTTACGATAGTTGAACAGCATTATACCAGAGCCAGCAGAGGGGTGCTATAAATTGCTTGGCATTGAGCCAAATAAAATGTCTGGTCTAGTCTGGTCGGGTTTTCGTTTTTTTTCTTGTTGTATTTTTCATTAACCATAGACACAATATTTTTTTACAGGCTACACTACATTGAAATGTTATTAACTTTTAAGGTAAAATAGGCAGGTAGAGGAAGAAAGAGAGGAGGAAATTTAAATATTTTATAACAAGAATTTGTTGATGAACGTTGTTGATTAATGTCCATGTAAATGTTGTTCAATAAATCAAAAACTTTGTTTGAAATAATAGAAAAAAGTCGAAGGTCAAAAGATTTTTAAATAAACAAAGGAAGACTTAAATTTTGTTGTGAAATTAAACTGACCTGAAAATATTCCACATTCTACTTTGTGAGATGGGCTGAGTAATTTAAATATGTGATGTTTCCAGTATGTTTTTAAGTTACTAAATTAGGAGAGTAATTCACATTTTTTAAAATTTTTTATATCACTAAGCGTTGGTATGCGTCAATATGCGTTCCTATGCGTCAACATGCGTTTGGGTATAAATGTGAATTATAAAGGGTGTTTTTTACAGAGGTATAGAACTTTAAGTTGGCATTACTTTTCAAGATGGCGACCGATTTAACAGCTGTCAAGTGATTTATTCTCAGTTTGGTTTGGCAATTCATCATGAATAGACTCACGCCTAAACAACGCTTGCAAATAGTGCAATTTTATTTCGAAAATAATGGTTCTGTGCGGAAAACGTATCGCGCACTACGTCCATTTTATCGTCGACAAAATCGTCCATCAGAGCAGTTAATTCGATTAACCATGGAACGTTTTCGCACCACGTTTACTCTTATTGATAACTCGCACCCCCGAAAAACGCTGTACGGTGCGTACAGAAGAAGCTATTGCTGCTGTAGAGCGTAGCATTGAGGAAGACCCGAATGAGTCCATCTGCCATCGAGCACAGGAATTGGATCTGTGTCCATCCACTTTATGGAAGATTTAGCGGAAGGATCTTGGTTTGCGTGCTTACAAAATCCAACTCGTGCAAGATTTGAAGCCAAACGATCATCAAGTAAGGCGTAGATTTGTCGAATGGGCCCAAAACGAGATTACCGTTGTTCCCGATGTTCATAAGCGAATTTTGTTTAGCGATGAAGCGCACTTCTGGTTGAATGGCTACGTCAACAAACAAAACTGCCGCATTTGGAGTGAAGGCAATCCTCAAGTGTATGTGGAAACACCGTTACATCCAGAAAAACTGACTGTTTGGTGTGCTTTATGGGCTGGTGGAATCATTGGTCCGTACTTTTTCAAAAACGATGGTGACCAGAACGTTACAGTCAATGGTGATCGGTATAGAGCCATGATTACTAACTTTTTCATTCCTGAATTGAATAACCATGATGTCCAGGAGATGTGGTTTCAACAAGACGGAGCAACATGTCACACAGCTCGTGCCACAATAGATTTATTGAAAGACACGTTTGGTGACCGCCTAATTTCACGTTTTGTACCTGTGAATTGGCCTCCAAGATCTTGTGATTTAACACCGCTAGACTACTTTCTGTGGGGCGGTAAAGCCACAAACGCTTGACCATTTGGAAGACAACATTCGCCGTATTATTGCCGATATACGGCCACAAATGTTGGAAAAAGTCATCGAAAATTGAACGTCCAGATTGGACTACATCCGCGCCAGCCGTGGCGGTCATATGCCAGAAATCATCATTTAAAATGTAATGCCACAAGATTATCTTTCGGAGAAATCAAATTCATGTCAATCGAATAATCCATCGTTGTTTTATTGCAACTTAAAGTTCTATACCTCTATAAAAAACACCCTTTAGATAAATGCAAACAAATTCTTTATAATTTTAAATAATAATAATAACTGGTTAAAAAATAAATACATAAATTAATTGTTTAATTTGTTTACTATACGTATTTCAAAATGTAATGCTTCCAGTATGTGTTTAGGTTAGGAGAATAATTCAAATTTCTGAAAAATTTCTTTATATCTCTATGCATCGGCATGCGTCAATATGCGTTACTGTGCGTCAACATGCGTTTGGGTATAAAATTAAATTCTAGACAAATATAAACAATTTCTTTATAACTTTTAAATTATAATAACAAAAACTCGTCAAAAATAAATACATTTTTCTTTATTTGTTTACCATAAGTCTGTGCATATCGCAATGTTTTCCACAAGGTGATGTCCTAAATAGTAGTCAGTCTATGGTTTGTCTCTCGAAATAAACTATATTTTCGATTTCATGATGTTTAAATCAGTTTTAAGATTTAATTAAAAACAATTTAATTAAAAACATGCAAGATTGAATGGTATATGCGTTGCGGCACAGGGTTATACATCTTCTACGAAAGAGATATCCTTAAGTTGCAATTTAAGTAGTTGATCGGTACATTTCTTCTCAAATTTAGGACAGGTGAGTCTGGGAATAAAGCAAGATTCTTCCTTAATCTAGAGTAGGCAATTGTTAATTACTCCGGGATCAGGTACCCATATTAGTTTATTCTGTGCCAAACACAAGAGACGATCAGGAGAGTCGTTGCATATGCTCACCAGTTCCGAAAAAGATCAAACTGTTACTTGGTTCTCAGAGCAGAAAGAAGTGTTAGAAGTTAGATATGCGTTACTTCGGTCTGAAATGCTCTACAGAAGTCAGGGAGGCGAGGAGATATTCTAAGACTAAACCCCTTGAAGAAAATTTCTCAATCTCTAGTATAGAATCGTATTGTCTCTGTTTGCTAATGCTAGTGTAAGTTCAAGCGAGGTAAAGTTGGAGCCGTGGAATGCAAATATTGGGGACATTAATATTGAAATCAATTAAGCAGATAAGCGCTCTTTAGTGGGGATACTCCGCAATTTACACTTAGTGTGTAACTCTGTCCACCAGATTCTATTCTATTTCGAATTATTTATTGTGATCTTTACATGACGTAAGCTAGTCGTATGCTTTAAGTCTCCTTTTAAGTTTCCCATTACTATGTCGGAGATGTGTATGATATATTGTTTGCAAAATTTTACCATCAAATGTCAAACATGAAATTTCAGTATCGTATTTATTTCTCTTGCATCTCAACGTACTTGTTACGACGACCACTAGCAACATTATTTCAACAACATGTTGTCTTAAACTGAATGACACATGTGTTCCAATTCTCTCAATAAATTTCAAAAATAAAATGAAATCAAATGAAATTGATATCAAATGGAAACAAAAAATCATTTCCAGAATTTATAACATGTCATGTCTATTTGCCACAATCATAAACTATACCCCCGCACTTTACTGGCTCAAGTGCAACAACAATAACAGCAAATGTTAGAAGAAAATATTCGAAAACCAAAAACGAAACAACCTACGCAGTTTATTTACTAAAACATTAGGACCTAACGCATCACATAAACAGCATGTATGTATGATTGTCGTGTATTGTTTAGCGTTAGCATTGTGATTGTTGTTGTTGTAGTTATTGGGGGTGTTATACGACTTAGTCACCAATCAATAGATAATTGTGAATCGATAACAAATGTTATATGGAGAGTGCGATTGTAGATAAGCGTGTAAGTACTGGCATTAACAAGACATTAAATTGCCTTCCTCTCTTCTCTTCCCTTCCCTTTCACTTTTTTCCATTCCTTTTCCTCTTATTTCTATTCTATTCTTTACCTTGTTTTTCGATTATTTCTCCCAGCTTTATTAGTGTGTGCTGTGATGTGGTGACTGCGGATAATGAGTATGAGACCCTGAAAATAAAATAAAAAAAGAGAAACTCGAAGAGCTCAAGGTGAAACAAATCAAGCGTACTCATTTTACGCTAAATTACACACACAAAGTTGTATGTCATCTCTTTAAATTGGGGAGAAAAACAGAAAACAGTGTCTGTCCGTCCACATTGTAAGTTTAGGTTTACAAATCGATTGAGAGGTTTAATGCCGATGATGCAAAAATGTGTCACAATATTTTACATGCAGTTGTTATAGTAGATCGTTGAGATTTATTCTTAGTATTTAGGAAAACGTTTTTGCGTATGGTCGACAGTGCAGAATGCGGTAAAGATTACTAAGGAGGACAGAAATATCACCGGAAGAGATACTCTCGAATGGCCAGCCAGCTGTCAAAGCACTGTGTTTCAATGTAACGAACATCAGGATGGTATATAGCTGTCGCAAATCTCTTAATAAAATAGCGGAATGATATAAAATTCATATCATATGGGAACCGGCACATAATGATCCAGTAGAGCGAATGAATTGGCCGAGCAAAATCCTTGAACTCTCCAGCGAGTCTTCTCTTAATTTGAAATCATTTTTAACACATAAAAGCACATAATTAGCCATGCAGTTATAAATCCTGATAACATCGGATGGATAACTTCAGGTACAAGCAGAACAATGCATCAATTTCGACTAAAGCTCACGAGCACAAATGTCTGCCTTAAATCCAAAGGATTGCGTGGTTGTTACTGTCACTACTCAACATTGCAAGGCATATTGGTCTCGGACACATAACAAATAACTTCTGCAGGATGTGTAGAGACTAGAAGAAGGTGGTTATTTTGTTCTTGAGCACCTTTATATCCACTGTGGGGTCTTAAAAAAAATTCCAAAATTTTATAGTTAGGGTAGATTAGGTTAGCGGGTAGATTGCCGTTCACAGGCACGTATTGTATTTCTCACTGTGGGCTTGTATCACCTCGATCCCCAGATGAACCCGGTCAGTTCCCACAATGCCCAGATTTTCAAACGTCTGTTTTGAAGTGCATGGCAGTCATAAATTGGCGGTTGACGCCGCATCTGCCAAATTAGTTGTCATTTATTCATTTACTGCAGCAGGCAACGACATTTGCTCCCTAAATCAGCTCTGGGTGTAGTGGGCAATTGGCAATAATTTTAACCGAAAATCATCTTTAGCTATGAGGTCTATCTCTGAAAGTATGGATACACAATCAAACAAAATTATCGAATTTGCGACGATACTAATACATATGAGACTCAGGAGTGTCCCAAACATCCTAAAAAAGTAATCGTTTAGTGCAGATATTGGACAAGCGGCATCATCCGTCAACATTTCTTAAAGAATTACGTTCATCAGGCCATCACTGTGAACAGTGGGCATTATAAGCCGATGATTTCTAACTTCTTTTGGTCTGAATTGAATGATTTGGATACCAATGACATGCGATTGTGACAGAACGGCTCTAGATGTTACACATCACATTGGATATTTTGCACAAGTTATCTGAGGGCATGAACATCTTACTTGGATGAAAAGTGAACTGGCCATCGATATGATGCGATTTATTCCCGTTAAAGTTTTTCTCATGGGATATTCTTCAGTAGCCAATATAACCCATACCACTTATGCGCCAGAGTCATGGAAAATTTGACAATTTCCAATTCACTTCATCCAAATAATCTGTAGCGGACATTTAAATGATGCTATATTTTCCGAATGTAATGGCATCAGTAGACATTTCAAATGACAAAAAATTCCATGTTCAAAGCCCAGCCCAGACATCCGAACAAAACGAAACTCTGAGTGTGAAATAAAATTGCCTTGAAAAGTATCTCAAAAACCCGTCGTTTGGAGTCGACTTTAAACGCACGCAACAAAAGTGGTGAGAGAAGCTAGGTAATAATCCTGACTGCTAGATTGTAATGACCAATTATGTATGTATAGATGATATCGTACACACACTTTGTTTTATACAAATTTAAAGATATGAAGCGTTCACTGAAAGACCCGCGAGATCACGCATATAAGTGATTTAAAAGATCTGAGAATCTAAGACTCTTAAACAGAAGTTCCACATAGCTCAGGGGAAAATAAACAGCTTAGTGTGTCTACCCCAAATTCCTTGAGTGGACCTACCTTTAAGGAATTTAGCTTACGAAACTTCCTTCTGTCTCATTTATGGGCAAATTGGACGCATCAATTAAGGCATCCAAAATATAAGTTCAGATTCGGCTTCAGGAAAACACACTTACTAGACATTATTGGTCATTATAAACATTTTCCCCGAAGTTTCTCCCAAACTCCATGCCGTATGCTTGCGTGCGAATTGTGTTTATGAGTGACAGTTTCTACAGTTTAAAGTCAGATTTGAGATGCTTTTCCATCACTTACTCTAAAACCTTCATCCAAAAAATACGGTCGACGAAAGAAATGATTTGGCGTTTGAACTCTTAAGCTGTAGTCAATCATCCAGGAAACCAAAAATTTACACCTTCGCTAATTTATGAATTTTTTTTCTACTCTCCTATACCACACCCTTTAATTTGATTACAATCCTTACATAAAACCAGCCATATTGTTAAACTTCTGCAAATGAAGATTTTGTTCCATAAAATGTGAGAAAAAAATTACGTACAATTTCGTATGTTTTATTTGACCACAAAAATTATTTTTGCTGGCCATGCTCCAAATAACTAAACAAACATATTCAATTATTCGACATTTAAGTAAATTATTTATGATTCCCACGAGGATGCAATTGCTACAAATCATAAGTGAAAGAAAACAGCAAAAACTCATGTCCTGACTTTGAAGCACTTTGTAGAAACAGGCAAAAACAAAACCTGAAATAATTCTCTGACTCTCTCTCTCTCTCTGGCTCTTTTCAAATGCAAGATAGATTATCGTTATCATCCTCATCCTCATACTCCTGAATAATGTATGCCACATAAAGGCAACTATTAGAAGAACATAATTTGTCCATCATGCCAGCGACCTCAAGAGACCACAGAAAGAGAAAAAAGTTTCCTTCCTTTATCAACTGAACTCATTCGTATGTATGACAACGTGTGCAGCATTGCCATGGAGGCACTTAATGTTTCAAATGAAAAATAAAAATGTGAAGCACAGGAAAAGAGAAAATCTAACAATAACAACAATTAAGTTTAGCAAATATTGCTTTCGAATGAAGAATAAATAAAATTTTTGGCAATCGAATTTGATACGCAACACAACAAAAAGTTTAGTAGTACAGCGTGTTTTATTTGCAACATAAAAATAAAATGCTTCTCCACGAGCATCATTTACACTCTTTCCCTGTGAATACATACATACACATGTACATACATATTGTTGATTAAAATAAAAATTGCGAAACTCTCTTGTCACGTACGATATGTTTGCGACACTCGTCATCAATGATTGTTGCACGTTGCAATACGTTAGCCAATGAATGCTTCATCATATTTCAGTAGAAATGGGGGACTAAATGTACCAACCATTGAATATCAAATACGCATAATTATCTTTGGATTGCAATTGGGACAAAATAAAAATGAAAAATTTATTTAAAAAAAAAGGAAAATAAAAAAAAAATCCCCCCTCTTTCTGTTTTCTCTTTAATTTTTATAGCGCCTCGTACACTTGATGTTGTACATGCAATGGTAGCAAATGGTAGTCCATTGTATTTGCAATTAAATTGATATTCACGCAGATATTTTTTTATGTTTTAAGAGTTGGATGTTTCCCAAAGGGGAGGAAAGGTCCCTTCTCAATTTTTTAGAGAGCCATTAAACTTGTGGGGAGCTTGATAATGTCTTTAATTTGAGACATATGGAGGTTATTTGTGTAGCACTGGTAAGCAACTTTCATGTGATATATTTTCGTAATTGGAAAGCTTCAAGGGATTGTATATTTTTACTGTATATGTATACATACACACACACACACACACACACACACACATAATTGGCCATTACAACCCTGCAGCATTGGTGATTGCGGGGATGATGCCCCTGAGGCTAGTAGTGGATGTAGAGAGGACGAAACATGCCACAAGGAAGGGAATGGATCTTTCCAATCCTGTTTAGTTAGTGGTTCAATTCAACCAAGGGAAGAGGGACCCACAGACTCATACCGAGCATAGGCGAATGGACCAAAAGGGGACACGGTCAGGTGAACTTCTACCTGACACAGTTACTAACCGGCCATGGATATTATAGGGCATATCTCTATAAGTATGGCCATGACGTAGGCGAGATATGCCCAGAATGCCGTAATGAAAGGGAGACGGCGGAGTATGTTTTCTTTACTTGCCCGCGATACGTTGTTCAACTAAATTGCCTGGAGAGGACATTCCAGGTAACGCCCCATAATATAGTTAACCTGATGTTAACCTCATGTGAAAATTGGTACGCAGTATGTGTTTTCGCAAGGAAGGTATTGACACAGCAAAGATTGGCTGAGAGAGCAAGGTAAGCAGAATTTGAAGGCAGTACTCGCTGAATCTCCACCCCCTGTAGTAATACTTGATCATGGTCCCGGGGGGAGGCAAATTGTTGAAAGTGTGACGAACTAGGTTGGGTTTAGTACGTATGCGTTTAGCAAGCCGAGAGTAAGTCTTGCGGCGAATCATGCACATTGGTAGGTCGTAAAGCTATAAAAAATAATTACAACCCTTCAGTCAGGATTACGGCCCAGCTTCTCACATACATAACGTATGTTATTAATCGTATCCCAGTAGTTTGAGGTGTACTTAACAGAATACTTTGGGGTTTTTAGATCGTCATTTTATATTTGCTATTTTTTCCTCCGACTCTAATATCCTCCCTTTTCTACTTCTTATTCTTTTCCAATTTCGATATCTCCTTCACTATACCCTCCTTCTCTTCTCTAGAACGTATTTACAATGTATTTTTTTATTTTTATTTATTTAATAGATATTTATATTACATATTTACAATCTTAGAGATTAAATATTACTATATTATCTATATTTGGCATAACATGATAGTTGTGAGCCAGATTGGCATATATAAAGCTATGAGTTATTTCATTTATTTACGTTGTTTCTAAATTTCTTAGATTTTTTTTTTTTTTTTTTTTTTTTTTCACACAATTTGTAATAAAGAGGTTATTAAATTCAATAATATACAGAGTTTATTCAAATTCATTTAATAATAGTTTCCTGTATTTAAGACAAATTTCCAAATATTTATATAATGTAAAGTAATCATATTCAGCACCATTTAATATATTCAGAACTTCATTCAAATCTAAAGTAGTTTTTCCAAAATATTTTAATCTGAACTCGTAGTATATTGGACAAATTCCAATTAGGTGTAGAGTGTTTTCTGTAGCGTCTAGGTTACAAAGTGAGCACAGGCCAACTGATGAACTTTTGAAGGCCCTGGCATTAATATCTAATAATCCACCTCTTGCTCTTATTATTAAACTTGCAGCTCGAGAAGACAAATCTAAAGCAGAAAGGGGTTTCATGCAATAATCAACCTGCGAATATAAATCGTGAAATTGAGAGTTTCTTGCGTTAGCCACTAAATCTTCTCTTTCCTTAGTTGATAAAAGGTCTAGAATTTGTTTTGAGTATAAACATATAGGATTTTCAGCATTGTCGGGTACAAATTTAATATTTCCACGTAAAGTGATCCATTCCTCTGCCCAATACGTCTTTTTTGCTATTACCTTTTCAGCTAAAATACGTGGCAATCTGCAACTAGGCATGTGCAGTGCTTTATTAATGTAATCAAAGTGGAGCTTTAAAGTATTAACGTATAAAGAGTTTAAGCCAGTTTCAATATAAAGCATGTAATTTGGTGTGTTGCTTGGTAAATGAAGCATCTTTTTTATAAAAAACCTAAACAATTTTTCAACTTCGTCATATTTTTTAAAACCCCAGATTTGGGCTCCGTAGAACATAATAGATTTTGATGCTGCATTAAATATTTTTAGTTTGTTGCTGTTTGAAATTTTGGGGTGGTTTATGTACCTTGCCCATGTTGAAGAAATCGCCATTTTAGAAGTAGTTAATTTATTTTCTATATGTTTTTTGAAAGACAAGTTGAAATTAAGGTCCATGCCCAAATATCTATAGTTATTAACGATTTCTATGTCATCTTCACCATAATTCCATTTTAGATTATTCGATATTCTTGTTCCACTGCGAAATATTAATATTTTAGACTTAGCAAGATTTACCTTTAGGGACCAAATGTTGCAGTACGTATAAAGTTTATCAATCATATTCTGTAAAATATTTGGCGAATCAGATAAGATGACAATGTCATCAGCGTATAGAAGAATTTTTATAGGTTCATCTACTACATTTACACCACCAGGTAATGCTTCAGCCAGGTCGTTAAGGTATAAAGCAAACAAAATAGGACTAAGTATACATCCCTGCTTCACACCGTTGTCTACACTGAACGGATCAGAAAATGTGTTACCATAAAGTACTTGACTTGTGTTATTTTCATAGTAAAGTTGTAAGATGCGAATTATCTTTGACGATAACCCCATACATGATAATTTGTAAAAAAGAGAATTCCTTGGTATCATATCAAATGCGCAGGAAAAATCCACAAAGAAAGCGTATGTGTTTTTGCCGTTAAGCTTATTTAAATGAACAATATTTGCGAGATTAAAAACGTTATCAATTGTAGAGTAGTTTTTTCTAAAGCCTGCCTGATACTCGTTTAATATGTTGTTGACATCAATCCAATTAGTTATACGGTTTAAGAGAATATTATTAAAAATTTTACACAATGTGTCAATTAACGATAATCCTCGATAATTTGTTGGACTATTTGGATCTCCTTTCTTCAAAAGCGGAATCAGAATTGACGTTTTAAAGCTGCTTGGTATGGTTTCCTTTAAAAAAAATTTGGTTAAGCAGACAAAGAATTTCGTTTACGAAACAAACGGGAGCATATCTATAAAATTCATAACTAATGCCATCAGAACCTGGAGCTTTGTTATGTTTTAATGAACGTAGCACTGAAGAGAGCTCATAGAGTTCAATTGGTGAATCAAGAAAAGCATCAGTAAAACAAGGCATACACCATTGTAATAAATTTGCTTGTTCTGTGTTTTCGAGCATAGTACTAAAATGTGTATGAAAGTCTTCTGATGTTAAGTCACCCCTCGTAATGCACGTTCGTGTTTTCATACCATTTGACAGTTTCCACCAGGCTTTACTGCAGTTAACAAAGTTAAGTTGTTCTAGATTTTTTTCATACAATTCAAGTTTACTATTTTTGCATATTCTTAGATATTTGGCTTTGGCAGAAAGATACTTTGCCTTGTTTGCATTTGTATGCTTTTTTCTATACTTGTTAAGAAGTTTCATCATATTTTTTCGAGAACGTGCACATTTCCAATTGAACCATTTTTGTTTTGGTTCAAAGCAAAACTTATTGATGGTAGTAACATTAGCTTTTAAGATTTTGTTTTTAACAGATAGTACCATTTCATCAACAGAGATATTTGGTGTAAAATTTGTATTTCTAGTAAGAATCGTTAAATTTTCTGAGTACTTTAACGCAAATTTATCGTTCCATCGTATTCTTTGAGGTACTGAATCGGCTGCAGCTCTATTGTAAGACATTGGAACAATTAGTTTAAGTACAAGCGGCATATGGTCAGAGTAAGGTTTACAAGCAATACTAAAATCATCAACGAAGTTCAAAAAACTCTGAGAACCAATACAGTAGTCTATAACAGAGCTACCACTTCCGCCACAAAAACTATATTCACCCTGTTCGTCACCAACTGTCCTACCATTAAGTACTATGCCTCCCAAGTTTTCAACTAGATCTATAAGCCTGCTTCCTTTTGCATTACATGTTGTGTCTTTCGAGTGTCTGATCTTATTAATATGTGGAAGGTTGTGTAGAAGGTTAGGATCTAAAATTTGCTCATCACCTACACGTGCATTCAAATCACCAACTATGCAAAAATTTGTGGGAGAAAGTTCTAGTAAAAAATTTTCAAACGATTCAAAATCCACGTTCCAATTAGTGCAGTTTAAATAGCGGGGTATAAAATAAAACAAATTACCATCAAGATTAGCTGTTAGTAAAACGTTATTATTTGCATGAATCGAAAATTTTAATTTAAAAGCTTTTTGTAATTCCTTTTTGAAGCCATACAAGCATCCACCGCTAGCACGACCAGCATTATGGGGTTTCTTTGCATCAATCCAATATAATTTGTAATTTTGAAAGTATGTAGTAAAAAGTTGTCGTTTTTCAGCTATGACATGAGTTTCAAAAAGGAAGAAAATATCGAATTTATTTATAAAAGTTACAAAATTTCCTAAACTAAGAGAACTTGCAAGGTTTGCTACATTATATGAGACTAAACGGCATGTGTTGTATTGCTATTGTGCAGGGACATTTGTTGAGGTTGCAGCAACATCTTCAACATTATTGCTCATATTTCGAACTGTGACATCTATAGAGGAATTGGCTTCAGACAATAAATTTCTTAAAAACACAGCATCATCATTACAATTAGCAACTGCTTTTCCCATGGACCAAGTGTATCTCTTGTTATTAATAAAAATACAGAATTCACCCAACCTGACCTTCAAATTATTTTGAGGATTTGCAACAGCTTTATTTATTTGCCTTAAATTATATCTCACATTTTGTTCTTCATTGGTATAATCCTTTTGAATGAAAATCGAACCATCATTCAAGTTACCCTTGGCAGCTATTACATTGATAGCTTGCATATTTGTTTCCAGTGTAAATAAAAATGTATTTTTCGATGGCAATTTACGCGCATTTACAACATGTATGTTAACCTTAAGTACGTTGGTACATAATTTAGTAAATTCATTTTTAGCTTCATTGTTACTATTGCTATTTAAACCACTAACAACAATATTTGCTGAACGAGTCCTTCGATCAGTATATTCAAGGCGGGTTGTAAGTTTGTTGATGTCATTTCTTAGTTTAACGTTTTCTTCTCTAAGTTCCTCAATTTCTGTTTTGATTGATACAAGGTCTTCCTTTCTGGTGACATCTTTCAATTTTGCATCTAAAAGGTTGCAGAGCTTATCCCAAGAAAATACATCAGGAGTAGTTTGATTATCCATAATATTAGTCGTTAATTGCTTCTTGTAATTATTATTGGTTAATTGTGCCGGTGATGACAAATTTCTGTGGCGCTTAAAACTCATTAGTTTTTTGTTTTTATTTTTTACTAAAACTACAGTCTTTTCGTAGCTTTGATTTACTATGAAAGTAGCTTTTTAAACCCTGGTTATTATTTTAGCCTTTTTAAACACTGGTTATTATTTTATTTAAAAAAAGTAAGGGCATACTTTTAGGCATACAGTGATATAAATATAATACGAGGCAATCTTTAAGTAATATCAAAAACAGCTGATAATTACAAACAAAAAAAAAAAAAAAGGCGCAAGTTACAACAATATCATCAAATATTTATACCAAATCCAGTTGAAAAAATCCATCAAAAATGTTGGATACTGACTGTATTTGTACTGTACTCCAACAAACTGGTATGCAGAATTCACAGATAGTTTATATTTCAGTGGTTTAGAACGTGTAACTATTAATTTAACTTGTAAAATAAACGAAATAATAGCACAGCTTAAGTAATTCACGTTTTGACAGCTTAAAAGCAGAGTTGCCAATCCACGTATTTACAATGTGGCATTTTGACCCCTGGGTATTGTACTTGTGCCAATGGCAAGTTCGCGTCCTCAAACCTAACCTAAGTTTATATTTGCTGCAAGACCTGTTGGTAGTCCAGGCTATTATCAGCCAAGAAAATGCAGAGGTTAGACTGACAGACACTTAGCAAATATCTCAAAAACACCAGCAGTAGTGTGTGGTTTATTAGGTCGAATAATGTTCCTTGAATATCACATAATAAAAGAGTCTCAAAATCCCTTCCATGATGCAGCTTTTCTCAAGAGAAGATACTTGCATAGCAAGTCACTTTTCCTTAAGCGAGGACATCTTTAACTAAGTCATAAGGTCGTTCTAGCGCTTTTAGTTGCCTGGTACTAACCACAAAAAACCTACTGACCTACATGAGGTGTCTGGGTTCAAAAAATTCATTATGTCTGCCTCAAATGATCTTGTATTCCTTTATCCATACATACGTACATAATTGGTCATTACAAACCTTCAGTCAGGATTACGATCTAGTTTCGAAACATCACTTACATATGTTGTCTGAGTTAATTTTATACATGAGAGTTTTATAAATTGTAGGTCCAGTTTAAAGTCGACTCCGAACGACAGATTTTTTGAAAAATTTTTCATGGCAATTTTTTATTTACCTTTAGAGTTTTTGCCAGAAATCTGCTGAAAGGAAGTCGGCGATTAAATAGTTTTTGAATTTTGTTTTGATGTCTGGGCTGGAGTTTGAACTCTGGCTTTACGTCTAATAAGCCAGCACAATACCTACTACTTCGATTCCTTTATCTCCTGTTTTTTATTCTTCTGGTAAGAATCTAATCCATTTTTTCGCAACTAAAATTGAAGAAAAAGGCCCGTATTCAAGGGTTTATTTTAAAATTTCTCTCTAATATATATATATTTATATAAAATTTCAATTAATTATTGCACAATAAATACGCAAATTGTTATAATATTGAGTAAAAATTTAAATGCAGCACTGTCATAAGTATGTTCAGTGAGCATATTACAATTATCCGAACACTTTCTGTTGATATTTGACAACTCAAACGTCAACAACGACAAACAGAAAAAACAAAACAAAAAACAAAATAAAAACAATGTTGTTGAATGAATCAGCTGTTTTGTTTACCAGCTGTCAAATGTATATTGAATAAGCAGCTAAACTACGTATATTATTATGTCTAAAGACTTAAAATATTGTACTCAATAAACCGAATATTGACTCAATAAAAGTGCATATCTGAACGTAGTATACGAACTCTTTTGATCCATTGCCGCCACTTTTTTGTGTCATGTTTTTAATTCTCTTTTGATCGATGCTACGACAATAATCCTTGCTACGCTACCTTTTGCGGCAGGAGCAATTTTTTAGAGCCAAAGCCATTAATTTTCTTTTTCAACATGCTTGTGTAACAATCAGACGATATGGTTACCTTATTTCAATGGGCAAGCTATAGATTCCTCCCTTATACTGAATTCACAGTGGCTACAATTTTTTTGCCTTTAACTTTCCTTGGAACATTATAAGCTTCACCGGTTAGCTAGCCAAATAAACTAACTGAACAGCAGAGAAGTTAAAAAAACTTTTTTCCAAGAATTCTAAATTCTTTCACAGCACATGTCCTCTTGGGTATATTTGCCGTAATTCTTTGTGCATTTAAGTTTGTTGTTCATGGAATTTGAGGCCTCGGTTCAAACCCCTGATCAGATATCTCTCTCAGTAGATTTCTTACAAGAAAATAGACGTGCCATGAAAAAGTTTCTCAGAAATCTGTCGTTCTGAGTCGACTTTAAACTGTAGGTCTTGCCACTCATGTATACAAATAACACACAGAACATAAGTGGTGTGAGATGCTAAGTCGTAATCCTGTCTGAAGATTTGTAAAGACATGTCCATGACTTTACAAACTTTTCCTTTCGTTTCGCTTCACAAATTATTTTCCTAGTTCCATTAGACTCCAGTGTATGAAAAGGATTCAACTTTTAGATGAATTAAAACTTTTTTTATAAAAATTTCTTTGTTGCACTTACCTCAACCCCATATTAATAAGCTTAACTTACGTACTCTATTTGCTCTTAAAATCTCTGAAGCTGAATAAAATTTTTTAAATTTAATTTTAAATTTCTTATGGACTCTAGTAAAAAATTGTTTTTAAATTTCCACAAGCACACACACATACAAAACACAAATCTCATGCTAAAGTTATTTGCTTTACACCTGACATAAAGTTTTCCTTCATTTTCATACGATTGCAGATACTCATAGCTTTCCTGGCTTTCGATACCCAGAATACAACAAATCAAACGTGTTAAGAATACTTAGAAAAAAGTTCTCTTTTTATTTGCATATTTCTATTATTTTTGTTGGAAAATAAAACCAAAAAAATAGAAAACTTCATATACATTTGCCAAAAGGTGATTCCAAGTCAACACGTTTAAAATACAAAATATACTGCAAAGCAGGGGAAATTTTGGAAAAACCAGAAAAAAAAGAGAAAAGTTTTCGAACAAAAAATAACAAAGTAGAGTATATGTTTCGATAATAACGAAAACACAATTACGGAAAAAGCAAACAAAATTGTTATCGAATTTAATTTTGAGTTTATTTTCGTACAGGAAAAACATTTTATTGGAAAGTACTCACGTTCTCCCTTAGTTTTGTAAAGTTCCTTCCATACACTCTGGTAACACTTTAATTACTACATGGCAAGGGAATTACAGAGCCTTGATTAGTCTATCGTCAGTAACTGTTTTTTATAATTTTTTGTTCTTGTTGCTTGTATGTATCCCCATAAAAATACGAGGTTGTTTCAATCAAGGAGCCAACAATTCTAATGGCCTTGATGTTAAAGTTGGGTTTAGTTAAAGGTAACTTTAGCTGAAGTTGGGTTTAGTTAAAGGTAACTTTAGCTAAAGTTGGGTTTAGTTAAAGGTAACTTTAGCTAAAGTTGGGTTTAGTTAAAAGTAACTTTAGCTAAAGCGAACTTTTAACTAAAGTCACTTTTACTTTTCGTTATTGAAGTTGAGTTTATTTAAAGGTAATTTTAGCTAAAGTTAGGTTTAGTTAAAGGTAATTTTAGCTAAAGTTAGGATTAGTTAAAGGTAACTTTAACTAAAGTTGGTTTTAGTTAAAGGTAACATTAGCTAAAGTTGGTTTTAGTTAAAGGTAACTTTAGCTAACGTGAACTTTAAAGTCACTTTTAACAACTTTTCGTTATTACAACCTGATGATAAAATAAAGTCAACTTTTTCAAAAATATGGCAGTGCCGTAGCAATATCGATAACGTTGCTCAATTAAACAAGTTTTTTTTAACGTAATGGCAACGACGGACTTCTTTTTTTGTTGTGGTATTTGATCATTTCGTTTATATGTGAAGTTGCCATATTGAAAATAATATATAATATGGCAAGTTGAAACAAACAAACTTACCTTTAAAAGTCATGGGTAGGATGATCCTTCCTTTAGCTTAACGTTCATTTCTATCTTATTGGGTACACATAATAATGAAAAACAAATTATCTACCCGTTAAAATCCTCCATTTAGTTAACGGCAAATTGTAATAATGTTCCTAAATTTGCTTCAAGATGTATAGGCAGCCATCAGAGGTATATAAGCAGGCTTTGGACGTTCATTATTTCCAGGTACGATTGTATGAACTGTTTTGTTTTCTCTCTGCCATATACATACATATACATATACATACATATATATACAATACATATATGAACCCCATGCAAAAAAAAAAATGCCGAGTTTTTGTGGCCCAGAACGAATCGGGCCAATTTCGGAGACAATTGTTAAGGAAAATTTATTCCAGCGTTCTGCAACAATTGGCACAGACGATAGTAGAAAAAGGCAACAACCGGATACCTGAACAACTAGACATGTAGTTGAGCGTCTACCTACATATATACATAACTGGTTATTGCAACCCTTCAATCAGGATTACAACCTAGTTTCACACACCACTTATGTTGTCTGTATTAAATTTATGTATGAGTGGCGGGACCTACAGTTTAAAGTCGACTCCAAATGACAGATTTTTGAGAAACTTTTCATGTCAATTTTTTTATTTTCTCTCAGAATTTTTGCCAGAAATCTGCGGAAAAACCGTCGCCGAAGAAATATTTTTTTCATATTTCGATTTGCTGGAGATGTCTGATGGAGGTTTTAAACAGCGGCCTCACGTCTAAGAAGCCAACACACTCCCTGCTAGACTATAACGACTTCTGCCTACGGCGTCTACGTATGCGAGTAAATATTTCAAAATTTTGACAAATGTTCGCTTCAAACGAACTAATGGCGTTCGATTCAGGATAATCGCGTTTGGGTTGGTTGTTCGGAATTCATATAAATTTTTTTGCACATCAAGTCGCCTTAGTGAATGTGTTTTTTATGGTCGGTAATGTAGTTGAGCATCTACGTTTTCCAGAAATTTTAACAAATGTTCGCTTCAAACAAGTTAATTGAGTTCGCTTTAGGATATTCGTCTCTACGTTGGTTGGTAGGACTTCATATAAAATTTTTTGCTCACCAAGCCGCCTTAGTGAATGTCGTCAGTAATGGTTCTAAAGGCAATGGAATTTTCCTTGAAAATTATTGCTAACCTAACAAATGATCTCTCCCATGTAGAAATCGATTGAACTTATGCAGAATAAGTTTCACTGTGTAATAGTTGAGTTTTCTCCATTT
The DNA here is from genome assembly GCA_958299815.1 of Sarcophaga carnaria. NCBI lineage: Eukaryota > Metazoa > Arthropoda > Insecta > Diptera > Sarcophagidae > Sarcophaga > Sarcophaga carnaria. The sequence goes on along the minus strand of OY283153.1, from coordinate 19,255,067 downwards.
TTTCTCATTATTTTTTTGGGAGGCCTTTATACCATTTGCTGTAAATCGGATGAGGCTCACAGTTTTTGTTTTTTATTCCCACTTTTTTGCAAATTTCTGTTGATTTTTTCACCAGCAGACATGCATCAAACAAAAAAAAAATTCTAAAACTCATGCCCGTAAGACAAAAGAAAAAAACCAATACCATGAAAACCTTTAACACAATATACCAACAAAAACCGTTTTCGTTTCCGTCCATTCCACAAAATTTAAAGATTCTTCTTATCCAGTACAGAATTTACTTTTTTTTTGGAACCAACTTCGTACATTGAAATATTTACCACCATCACCGACTATGTTCGTCATACAATGGAATTTTTGGAAAAATATTTTTGCATTCCATCTGGATTTATTAAATATTTTCAAGGGTTTAATTCCATTGTCTCTCAACTGCATATTGAATGCGGCTGGATGGAGGTAAATGGGAATGTTTAAACATATTATTGACTCCTTTTTTGTTGTTGCTGTAAACGAACGAACAATGGCAGTTAAGTTGCATTAAGGAAAGGGATGAGGATAAAATCTATTTGAGAGGAAATTGTTCTATAAACTCTATTTATTGTTGACACAAAACCGCAACCAGTAAGAGACAAATCCCATGAAATTTATGGTTAAAGAATTAACCGAAAAAAAAAATTAAATAAAAATTTGTTTTATGGTGGTTAAAAATTTTAAGCAGATTACATACGTACATTACGCAAATGATGGAAAAGGAATTTTTAATATTCGTTAGCAATTGTAGATACTGAAGGTATTTTTTAATGGCTAGCCTCATAGCTAAAGTCACTGAAGTCTAGTAGTCTTTTAAACCCTAGGTCTGAGTTCTCCATCAAAACGAAATTTGCAAAAATATTTCTTCTTCGATTTCCTCTCAGCAGATTTCTGGCAAAAACTCGGAGAGTAAATAAAAAATTGTCATGAAAAGTTTTTCAAAAATTTTTTGTTCGAAGTCGACTTTAAACTGTAGGCACGCATGTATAAAATTAACACACACAACATAAGTGGTGTGCGAAACTGGGACGTAATCCTGACTGAACGGTTATAATGACCAATTATGTAATCGGACTTTGTCCTCTCCATGTCTAGGCGGCGGAATCTCCATACCGTCATCATCGATCGGGTTCGGTACATCATCTCTAAAGGCGGCATTAATGACGTCATTGCCTTGTAGCAGAGTAAAGAATTGTATCCTCCATAACCTCAGAACTCTCTGTGAATCAGTTACGCGAGTTCATTCTCATATTTGTAAGAAGACGCTTCAGGCTTAAAACCTTCCGTTAGACGCTTAACCTTATGATGGAATTTTCGAGTGCCTTTCCTACATCTGTACATCTCGACTTTTTCACAGTTTTGCCTTTCTTGCTCGCTCTTCTTGCGTGTGAAAGGCCGCCTTGTATCCCTTCTCCTCTCTCTATAGTTCTCGCCAATGGCTCACGTAGCGACGGATCGCAATGTTTTCTTGTATGCGGCGTTTTTCACTGCAGCAGCCTCGAGGCACTCTTTATCGTACTATTGATTTCGTTGAGGACTGTTTCCGCAGTAGTTCGCAACAAGTGGGAGTGCAAATTTGGACTTTTTTTGTGCAAATAAGATAGCTCCAGGTATTTCCAAAGGCATTTTGCGCGCTGAACACGAATCTGGTTTCAAAAACTTTCCATCACGTCAGGTAGGGGGTGAGTTTATGTCAAGGGGTGCAAGAGAAAAAGAAACACCTTACGGAGGTCCTTGAAAATGAATCAGATTTACTTGAAAATTGTTACTCAGGGGCTTTTGGATTCGCTGATTACAGATCTTCATTCTGATTTAAAAAATTCAAAATGGTGAATCCAATATGGCGGTCGAGGTTTATAAAAATTAATCAGATTTACTTGACCGCCATATTGGATCCTCCATTTTGAATTTTTTAAATCAGAATGAAGATCTGTAATCAGATTCGTGTTCAGCACGCAAAATGCCTTCGGAAACACCCGGAGCCATCTTATTTTCAAAACCCATGCAGGTCTGTGTATTAGATGGGGAACGATGAAGCTTATCCGAGCGTTGAGCGGAGAACGCCTCAGCTGTTGTTTGTGACCGCAGCTTCTTGACGTTCGGCTTTCGCAATGTACTAGAACGTGCTGACCTCGAAGTGCTAATGCTCAATCAAAACTTGGCTGCGACTAGGTAGTGGTCGGAGTTAATATTTGGTCTTTTGAGTGTGCGCACTTCTAGTATATCTAGGAGACGTCAGTCATAATGTGATCAATATGTTTGGATGTTAATTGATCGGGAGGCAAGTGGCTGATACTTGATTCTACAAACTGCCATGTTACGCGCTGCGACAAGAGCCATCAGCCTCATACCTTTGGCGGCGGTGGACGCCTGGACTTACAGTGACTTTAGTGGAGGCGTCGCAAAGACATACTTCATGCTCACAAGCAAGTAAGAATTAAAGCCTTGGCAGATGATATTCATTGAAAATTGTTTAGAGAGAGTCACAAACAGTCCTCAGTGGCATGAAAGGTTTTCCCCAAAGCATGCAGACGTTTCTATTTTATAGCTTGTCAAGCAGTATACATTTTCCAATCAATATTAAACTTCATTTGCATTTGAAAATAAATCTCCATTTTGAAATACCCTGTGACTATTTGAAAAACAATTAAAATTTAAACGTTTCATACCACTCCACTGCGGTTTTTCTAAATTTCTAATGCTATTAATAAAACTAATTAAATAATAATAAACATGTATGAAAAGGGCAATTAAAATATGCTGATTATTAATATCAATTGAGACATTTCAATGTGAAATGCATTGTCATTAACAGCTCCGTAAAGTGTTTTCTTATTAAAATTTATCACCCAGCCCAGTACCCCCTTAACCAAATACCGCTTCAAAAGCAATTTAATTGAAAACATTTTAAAAAATAAAACATTTATAATGTAACGAAAGTGTTTCAATGGCTGGCTGTCTGTCTGTTTGTCTGTGTATGCTGTCTGTCCATTCATCCATTCAACCATGCATTGGCGTTTAATGATATGAACATGAGCATGAACATGGTCTTACACGTTGTATTCATGCGGTTTGGCGCCTTTCATTCTAATTGTAAAACGTTGTGTTGTATTATTTTACAGGAGTTTTTGTTTTTGTTTTTATAGTGTTTTTATAGTGCTGTTGCTGTTGTTATTGTTTTTATTCTAAATAAACATTCAATAGACAAACGTGCTACAAATGTTATTACATGTACCACATGGAACTCTACTCACACATGCCACATTCTCACACACTCGCTAGTATTAGCATGTACATACATACGTATTGTTTATCATTATCAGCGTTTATTTGTTTTAAAATTGTTCGACCCCCACACACACTTGCTTGTGGAGAAGACCAAAGGCAATCCACGCTCTTACACAAACACATACACACTTAAAATTTAATTCTCCTTTTCATTCAATACATACAGATGAGTGGTATTACTTCAATAGACAAGAAACAATTTCAAAAACCATTCTCAAATAGAATGCAGAAGTTTTTCATGCAACAGTGAAATGAAAAGAATTTTTGTTTTATTCGTTTTCGTAATTGCTGATGCTGATGGAGTGTTTTTTTTTTCTTTTTTGGAAGGTGGCTGCAAGTTGTCTGTTCTATAAATAGTTGCTTGGAATGTTTTTTTCTTAGTTTTGTTTAATGGGAAGTGTTAAAACAAAGGAAATCATCATAGGGAAACCTATTTATTGTAGAATAGTTTTCCTTTTTATTTTAAAATTTCATTTCTATTAAGAATTGTAGAATATCTCCTTGAAATTAAAAGAAATTTCAATATTTATAATTTCAATGGATTGCCAACATGCGGCATGAAATAATAAATTCAGTATCCAGTCCTCAGAGGGACATACATACAAAATTGGTCATTAAAATCCTTCAGTCAGGATTACAACCTAGCTTCTCACACCACTTATATAGCTTTACGAGCTAAAGGCTGGGAATCATCAAAAGACATTGGAAGCCCGGCCTACCAATGTGCACGATTCGCCGCAAGCCTTACTCTCGGCTTGCTGAGCGTACTAAACCCAACTTCGTTCGTCACACATCCAACCATTTGGCCCCTCCGGGACCACAATTATTATTACTTCAGGGGGGTGGAGATTCAGCGAGTGCTGCCTTCCAATTCTGCTGACCTTGCTCTCTCAGCCAATCTTTGCTCCATCAATACCCTCCTTGCGAAAACACATGCTGCGTTCCAGTTGTCATATGAGGTTAACATTAGGTTAACTACATTATCGGGCGTTACCTGGTGTCCTATTGTCCTCTCCAGGCAATTTCGTTGACCATCGTATCGCGGGCAGGTAAACAAAACATGCTCCGCCGTCACCTTTTCATTACGGTATACTGGGCATGCTTCATCTACGTCGTGACCATACCTATCGAGATATGCTCTATAATATCCATGGCCGGACAACTGTCTCAGGCCGTGTCTCCTTTTGGTCCACTTAGATTGTGTGTGTGTGTGTGTTTGTGTTAATTTTATTCACAAGTGGCGGGACCTATAGTTTAAAGTCGACTCCAAACAACAGATTTTTGAGAAACCATTCATAGCGATTTTGCTTACTCTCATAGTTTTTGCTTAAGGGGAAGTCGCCGAAGAAATATTTTTCATTTTTTCGTTTTGTTGGAGATGTTTGACCTGGGGCTTGATTCGTAGTCTTACGTCTAACAAGACAGCACACTACCACCTAATAGACTACATTTTAATAAATAGTACGGCCTAAGTTCTTACACCACCTACTCACAAAGTGTTCATTTTATAAATCAATCAGTATAATGCCCACAACATACTTCAGATGTTTCATCAAGGCAGTCCGCTACTCTCAGTTTTTTTTTTTGTTAAAAAACTCCTAAGAGGCGATCATCGAAACAAATATTTTTTTTCATATTTTTTCTCTCTTTTTTTGAACCATCAAGCTCTGAAAGAAAGCTAGCCTTGTCATTTACAATACTAGTTTGAATACATTGTTCTTGAATATTTCTTTAGCTCCTGTAGGCGCATAGGCCTATTACAAAACATGTTCTCAGTTTTCTTACTAGGTTACTATTTCTTTCATTGCTTTAATTCAGTTTCAATAGTCAAGTTATTCTATTCAATCGTATACTTGATTGGTCCACAGTAGCAGTTTCAAGGATGATGATACTTTGTGGATGCCTTGCTCATTGAGTTCTCTACTCTTTTTCAAAAGATGAATACGTTACTATAACGTTCCATGTTAAGGTATATACTCTGTGAGCTCAGGAGGTTACTGGAGAGATTATTTGAAAGCGTAATGAGGCCTTTTAACTTTCATCATTTCAAATGTTAAATGGTTTGGGTTTTAGTCAAGCTCTTTACAGTATAAAATATTTAATATATAAAATATCAGATCTTTTAAAAGCGTAGGCCGTAGTTCAGTGTTTAGGTTACATTATAAGGGTGGGTTCACTCCGCTTGGATGCCGGTCCCTGTCATACTAAATATATTATAAAAACTGGTGATTAAAGTTACATAGCCATCCTGAAGTGTACCCCTATCCTCGTATCTTCTGTATGCCCAGGCAAGGCCCCATACTGAGACGATTTCTACCCTCTGTTGATATAGGCAAACAAAATTTTCGATAAACATAATATGAGCCTTTTTTGGGAGCCTCATAGCAGTTACTATGGGACACTAGTTTCTGCTTGCACGCTGCTGATTGCATACATACATACATAATTGGCCATAATAACACCTCAGTTAGGATTACGATCTAGCTTCGCAACATCGCTTATGTTGTGTGTGTTAATTTTATACATGAGGGGCTAGACTTGCAATTTAAAGTCGACTCCGAACAACAGATTCTTGAGAAATTTTTTCATGTTAATTTTATTTTTGCCAGCAATCTGCTGATCCGCACCTGATAGCAGAAGCTTTAATGACAAGAAAAAAGAGGAGACCACAGCATATCTTCTCTGTAATTGCCCTGCACTTTGGGACTTGTAATGAGGGGTTCTTGGGCACCCAAATAGAGGCACATCACAAAAAATGGAAAATCCTTTAAGTGAAGTTTTCTTCATATCGCAGAAGGATGGCTCATTTTAGAATGATAGATTTTCTAGATAAGGATTTCCGTCATAATGATAGCTAAGTGTTCATGGTTAGCATTCTGACCTAAAGCCTTCACGAGAGCTTCAGATATATATCATTGTCCAGCATTCTAGATTGCCATTTTGGTATGATTTGTATGGCCTGGTCACTGGCAAAGGCTTGATAGAGACTCACTCCATATAACAATTTCTGAAGCCATTAAATGAAATAAAAAAGGACACGCTTATTCGTTTCCCAAGCTATTGAGCGATTAAGATTAGAGAAATTTTCATGGCTGTTCAGAGTATACTCCTACTTCTGACCACATTACGGCAATGACAGTTCACTTTTAGTCAAAGACTTTTAGTCAAAGATTCTTGAATTTTATGAAAAGTACCGTATTACACAAGACTTTGTAGGAAATTTTTTAAACTAATATGCGCCCGAAGGGTACTTTTTTATAATTCTTTCTTCCAAAATAGATTTTTCCAAATATCTGTGGACTGTAGTACTTCACGCGCAGTACCCTATATTTCCTCTATCTTAATTATAAAATTTTTCAAGTTTTATCATTTCATTCTGACACTGATGGACTTGTGAACTTCTACAAGACTCGAGTACATAATTAAGTAAAACGCGTTGTAACTGCATAACATAAAAATCTTCTTTCCTTCCTTTTTTTGAAATGTTTTTTTTTTCGTTTAGAAATTTACTTCCTTAGGGATTTGTTTTTAATCTGTTTACGACAGCTTGTTTTTCTTCTGCCAAATTCCATTCGTTTCTTTTCTTTTTCTGTGTTGCCATAATTAAGCCAAAGCAAAATAAATTTCTTCTTTTTTTTCTCCACTGTTTGCCAGATAAAAACAAAATCCAAAACATACGGAAATCCTCCAGACAGGAATTTAAGTTTTCAGAAACAATTGTTTGCATTTTTTGTTTTTTTTTTGTTTTTGGTGATTTTTTTCATGAAGATAACACTAACTATCCAACTCTGGGCTTTATTGAACAAACAAACAAACAAACACACTTACCTACACACACAAACATTCGCATGTCCTAATTACTTAATTTGTTATAAAAATTAAATTTTGGAAACAGGATATAGAATAGAAGAAGAAGACCATGTCCAAAAAGGGGGGCAAAATGAACAACACAAACACATACGTTTAAAAAATACAGGTTATTTTAAGGTTGAGTAGCATTTTCAATATTGTTTTTCATACCTTTTGACTGTCTTTCCTAGGGCTTCTGTCAGTGGTTTTCATGTTTAAAGAGCCCTAAACTAGTGAAATGAGCAGCCTTTAGAAATAATTTTCAATTCTTTACATGCTTTGATCGTTATAATAGACCATTATTGCTGAAATTCAGAACATTATTGCAAAGTGTGCGACTTATATGCTCGATGCAGGTTTTAAAAAAGCACTATTGTACGCTTCTTTCGTGTTTCAACCGAAAATGTTAGCCCTATAAGGAAAAGTTGCTTGGCATCTATGGCTTCTCCTCTTCTTCGTTCAGGCAGCCGCTCTGAAGACTCAATTCCTCCCTCGTCAGTTACGTCAACCAAAAATATTAGCTCTGTAAAGGAAAATTCCCTGGCATCTATGCCTTCTTCTCTTCTTTGATCCCACAGCCGCTCTGAAGACTCAATTTCTCCCTCATCATTTACGTCTGAGGTTAAAAAGTGAGAAATAATTTCACGCTGCATTTCCAACACATCAAAAGCTGTTCCCGTTGTGGTATAATTATCTGAAGCTCATAGTTCCTGTAGCAATAACTCACGTCTATCGTGTCCAATACTTCTCTAATGATGACAGTCATTCGTCAGCCACTGTGTTATTTTGAGAAACATATGGATTTTACATAAATAAAATCGTAGTGACGTCATTTGTCACTTTTTCCTTTTGGATTTAAATTCTGATAGCGAAATGGTTACAAGTGAGATGATGCTAATAAAACTATTGCTGACATTTAAAATGATGCAGTAATTGGTATTTTGCAATGGATTCTGGGATGATAGAGTTGCCATCTGCCTAAGCTTAGATGAAAGCCTTTTGTGAAAATGGATTGAGCTGGTTGTAGTGGGTGTAGAGAGCGAGGAACTGAGTTTAGAGATTTAGGTCATTAAGTGTCCTACAATTGGTTGTATCCTACCTGGGAATAAGGAAATCCTGAATGGATTACTTGAAGGCGGAATGTAAACTCTTAAATTTTAAAATTGTAAGCAGTCGTAATGCAAATATGATCACATTTTGCTATTTTAACCATCGGGGTGCATAAGCTCTTTACATACGAGGTGCATAATTGGTCATTACATCTCTTCAGTTAAGATTACGACCTAGCTTCTCACACGACTCACGCTGTGTGTGTTAAATTTTATATTTGAGTGGCGGGACCTAAAGTTAAATGTCGCCTTTGAACAACAGATTTTTGAGAATCTTTTTTCATTGCAATTTTATTTACTCTCAGAATTTTTGCCAGAAATCTGCTGAGAGGAAGTCGCTGAAGAAATACTTTTTGTATTTTGTTTTGATGTCTGGCCTGGGGCTCGAACCCTGGCTTTACGTCTAATACGCCAACACACTACCTACTAGACTAAGGCGGCGGCGCTCTTTACATACGGGGTGCATAATTCGTCATTACATCCTTTCAGTCAAGATTACGACCTAGCTTCTCACACGACTCACGTTGTGTGTGTTAAATTCTATACATGAGTGGCGGGACCTAGATAGATTTTTGAAAGACTTTTTCATGCCAATTTTATTTTACGCTCAGAGTTTTTTCTAGAAATCTGCTGACGGGAAGTTGCCGAAGAAATATATATCCATGTTTCGTTTTGTTGGAGATGTCTTGGCTTTGAACCGTGGTTTCACGTCTAATAAACCAATATGCTACCTAGTAGACTACAGCAACTGCTGTGACAAATAACTTGTGGCATGCACACATGCATTATAGGCCGTTATAATCCTTTAATCAGTATTATGACCTGGCTTCTCATACAATCTATGTCGTGTGCATGAACGTTATTCATGAATGTCTGGACTTACAGTTTTAATATCGAAACTAAACTATAAATTTGAGAAGTTTTTTTCAATGCAATTAAATTGCTCTTAGAGCTTTTGCCTTAAGGTTAAAGCCTAGAATTGTTGGCTAAAATTTCGAATGAAGTTTCTCAGAAAGAAACATAAAATATTGTAAAACGGTCATGGCAATTTCTGTATCAAAAACTTACATTTTCTAATTTCGATATGAAAAACATCATTAATTTCCATTAAAAAATATGTTTTAAATTGATTTCAAAAAAGAATGTCAAACTTAGTGGCTCCTATAAAAACTTAACACCAAAATGAGAATAAATGAAAAACGTATGCAAGAGATTCCATCACTCACTCCGTCTCTTACACTATTTCTCTCTCAAAAATTTTAAAATCACACATGGAATATAAAATGTGTGTTTAATTACTTTATCTCACAGTGTGTGTGAGTAAGTGACTGAAACACACAAACACACAATTCCGTTAGCAATTGTTAAAGTTAAGTCAATAGAGCCCAAAACTAGATATTTGCGCTAAAAGTTAAAAAGTATTCTTCACTTACAAAGCGAAACTAAACGAAAAAAAAATGAAACTAAATTTAACCCTTAAATGCTTTAAGCAATCTTTTGCTCTACTTTTATTACTCACTGTTCTCTGTTTGATGTGGTTTGATTTGCCAGGCATAGAAGAGGAGGCATTAAAAGTTTTTGCCTTTATTTGATTGTATTTTTGACAAGAGATTGTCATTACTTTTTAATATTTTGATGTGACAGTAGCAGTTACTGTCTTCTTTGGCTTTTTTTACCTCCCCCACTTGTAATTAGTTTTGATGTGGGTAAAAGGAATTGTTCATTGTAATTGTCGTGAATGGTAATAATTTATGATTATGGAGCGTTAATGCAGTTGTTTTTTCTTTTTTTCTGTTGGAAATGGTGTTCAGTTGGAAATCATAAATAATTCAAATACTTTGGCAGAAAAGCGAAAAGTATGTTTTTAAGGTTAACAAACACGTTAAGCACACGATTAGAGTGTAAACTTAGTTTCAAAGCTTTGATAAAAATATAAGGAAACGAGATATTTTGTGACAGTCGTATGCATCGTAAGGATTACACCGTAAAAGGATTACAGAAATTAAGTAAATTACTGCTAATTAAACCCAGGGTTTTTAGAATTAAATGACCAATCAAAAGGCACTCAAAGGGCAACTTAAGCAAAAGTTTTTTTTCTCAACATAAGTACATAACATACACATTTGGCTATTGCAACCCTTCAGTCAGGATTACGGTCTAGATTCTCACACCACTCATGAGGCGGGTGTTAATTCTATACATGAGTGGCGGGACCTACGGTTTAAACTCGACTCCTAACGACAGATTTTTTTGAGAAACTTCATGGCAATTTTATTTATTATCAGATGTTTTGCAAGAAAACTGCTGAGAGGAAGTCGCCGAAGAAATATTTTTTCATATTTCGTTTTGATGTCTGACCTGTGGTTTGAACCATTGCCTTACGTCTAATAAGCCAACACACTACATACTAGACTACGGCGACTTCAACTTAAGCGATAACTTGATACATTTTTCTCAGCGGCTTTTAGTAATTTTGATACCCAGTTTATAAAATCAGTCCAGATTCGTAACACAGCCACCAACCGCTCACTCTAGCCCTGCATTGTTTGCAAACCTTTGAACACGAAGCGATTTGTGCAACTTTCTTAACCGGATGTTATTCGATAGCACCAAATCTGGCATATAAATCTGGCATGATAAAGCAATTTGAGCTTCATTCAGTCTGTTTTGTCAAATCACCACGTGCAACTACTACAATAGTTTTATCAAAATTGGTATTCATTCCGTTCGGGCAACGTTTGATTGCAAAATCATCTTTAGCTGTGATTGAATGCATTCTGGATGAATGGATACATAATAAACAAATTTTCGAATTTGAGATGATACCAATCAGAGGTCAGCAATGAGTATTCAAAACGATGAGTAGATTCGAATCATACTTATAATTTCTGATACTTATACGCATTCATACTTATTTTAATGTCATACTCATACTACTCATATTCAAAGTTTGAAATACTCATGGTACTCATACTTAATAATACGCATGATGTTATTGATTTCGACTCTCCATGACTATGATGATGATTCGCGTACGAATACTACAATACTCACAAGAAGGTTGTGTGTTTGCTCTGCTTGCTGTCTTTTTCTTTTTTGTTTATGTGCCTTTCTTCTTTCTTTGTAAATGCAACAACAACTAAGACTGTAAATTTTGACGAATGATTCGAATCACTCGAATCACTTATGAGTATTATAAGCGTATGAATCAAACATATTTCGAATGTTATGAGTTTGATGTCAACGTTGTACTCATACTCATTGCAACTTGTACTTATAAATCAATTTTGTACTGAGTACGATAATGTTGACTCACTCATACTCAAAATTTCATTAGCACTTATAAGTAGCAAAAAAGCGATTCATTGTTGATCTCTGATACCAACCCACATAAGACCCAAGAATGTCCAAAGCATCTCGAAAAAGTTCCTGCTTGGTATGGGTTTTGAGGTACAGGACCCGTCGGTCCATATCTGTTTGCGAACGGCGTGGTTCTGGCCTTCACTGTCAACTGTGAGCACTATAGGTCGATGCTTTTAAACTTAAAACTTTGAATGGAATGACATGAACACCAACGACATGTGACGTCAACAGTTCAGCGCAACCTGCCAAACAACTTAGGCCACATTGGATATTTACACGAGTGATTTGCCAACGAGAACGCGCATTTTCATCCCGTTGAAATTTTTTTGTATGGTATTCTTAGGTCACAGACGTATACGCATAAGCCTCAAACCACCGTGATGCTCAAAACTACCATAACCTATGCCATCGGTCAAATTCAGCCTGAGTTATACATCAGAACCAAGGGGAATTGAATATTTCGGATGCGCTGTACCCAGGGAAGCCATGACATACATTTGAACGATGTTATATGCCACATATACTGACATCAATTAGTGTTTTAAAGGAATAACGATTTGGTTAATATCTCTTTAATGGGTTCAGACCTCGGCTAAGATATCTCGAACAAAACGAAATATGAAAAAAAAAATTGTCTTCAACTTTTTCTCAGCAGCTTTCTGGTAAAAATTCTGAGAGTAAAAAAGAAAGAAAAAAGAGAAAAAAGAGTCGACATTAAACTGTACGTCATGCCGCTTATGGATAAAATCAACGCACACAACATGGGTGGTGTGAGCAACTAGGTTTCAATCCTGACTAAAAGATTGTTACTAATAAAGCAAGTTAAGGTTGTGGTTGATTCTGAGTAAACGCGGCAGCTATTTTGCGGGTAGTTGCCTCATACCGAAGATATATAATTTATAGATGCTATACATACATACATACATACATACATAATTGGTCATTACAACCCTTCAGTCAGATTACGACCTAGTTTCTTACACCACTTACGTTGTGTGTGTTAATTTTATACATGAGTGGTGGGACCTACAGTTTAAAGTCGACACCGAACGACAGATTTTTGAGAAACTTTTCATGGCAATTTTCATTTACTCTCAGAGTTTTTTCCAGAAATCTGGTGAGAGGAAGTCGCCGAAGAAATACTTTTTGTATTTTATTTTACGGCGACTTCGATTCCTTTATCTCCTGTTTTTTATTCTGCTCGTAAGAATTCAATCCGTTTTTCCCCAACTAAAATTGAGGAAATAGGCCCGTATTCAGGAAATTGAAATTTCTCGACCTCTAATAACTGCCTCATACCGAAGATATATAATTTATAGATGATATACATACATACATAATTGGTTATTACAACACTTCAGTCCCGATTACGATTTAGCTCCTCACACCACTTATGTTGTGTGTGTTAATTTTATACATGAGTGGCAGGACCTACAGTTTAAAGTCGGCTCCGATCGACAGATTTTTGAGAAACTTTTTCATGGTAATTTGATTTTACTCTCAGAGTTTTTGTCAGAAATCTGCTGAGAGGAAGTCGCCGAAGAAATACTTTTTCATATTTCGTTCAGTTCGAGATGTCTGTCTTGGGGTTTGAACCGTCGCCTCATGTCTATTAAGTCGACACAGTACCTACTAAACTACGGCGACTACTAGTCGCTTAACTTTGCTTAACTCTGTAAGCGATAATGAATCGTAATAGTGAAGGAAAACTGTAAATGTCAGTTCTGCGAGTATTTTCAATCGACATGTTGTCTGTAAATTTGTATTGTCTGTCATTAATGTACCGCCTTATGCCTTTCCCCCCCCCTACGATCAGAAATCGTAATCGTAAGTCCTTTTTTTTCTTTCTCTATCGCACGTTTTACTGCTATCAGTGGTTGTTGAAGGTGGGTAAAGGGAGTCAACTGACAAAAGCTGGTCGCAAAGGGCAGTGTTGCCCATGCAGTTCAGTTTTTATTAAAACTGTGTATATAACTAGCATTTAAAATACAAACTTGTGTGCGAAAGACTCTGTACATTCATGTTAACGATTAACAAATCCTTTATCCATTAGTTGTGGAATTACGTACGAAACTATATTTTTGGGTACAGAAAAGTCTTGTTTTTGTTTTTTGAATTCCTACAGGAATAAGTTTATGAACGAAACTCTTTGTTTAAGTTATTAAAATCCTTTATGAAACAACAATAAATTTTAATTAAAAATTTACAAACAGTAGTTATCTAATCTAACTCTACTATTACAACAGTTGCTGAGCTTAAAAGCAAAAACGAACAGAAAAAATCTCAAAATTTATGTTTTTTTTGCTTCAAGAAAACTTTGTTTTTCAAGGGATTAAATGGGATTATATTGCATAAGAAATGCAAACTCCCTAAACAGAGGGGAAGGGCATAAGGCGGTACATTAATGACAGACAAGAAAAATTTACAGACAACATGTCGATTGAAAACACTCGTAGAACTGACATTCACAGTTTTCCTTCACTATTACGATTCATTATCACTTACAAAACAAACGAGGGTTGTTTTACAAAAGTAAGGAAAAGTCCTTTATTTTGTAAAAGTTTTGGTATGACTGTTGAAGACCCTACTCGTTTTTCGTTTTGTGCAAAATGTTGCGCCAAAGGGCATTCATCTTCTTTAAACATTAAATAAAAATGATTCGTAAATAATTATGAGACAAACAACAGCAGAACATCAAGTCAACACAGCTAAAGGAAAAACAAAAACAAAAAAGAGAAATAAAAAATTATATTCTTACAGGATACTAAAATACAAGCAAATGAACTTCCGTTTACATACTCACAGCGAAAGCAGAGGAAGCAAGAAAAATTTATTTTTCTGTGACTATAAGTAGTCGCTTGGTATGGGGTTGAGGATGAGATGGAAATGCCTCTGATTCTAGTGATTTCTTGTTGGTGGATTGTATTTGTATTTTTAAAATCGTCATAGAAGTTGATTGAGGGCAAAAGTATAGAACGAAAGTCTTATAATGAAGGGGATTTTGATTGCCTAACAAGGTTAACTCAGAACCAAAGAACGTATCGTTTATTAATTGCACCAAGTGTTGTAAGAAGCAGATCCTGTTGAATTAAGTAGATGGTTGCTACAATCAACGATGTATGTATACACACTGTGCAAGTTTTTGGCCTCAACTTAAAATTCGTCTACCTAGACTGGCAACTGTTTAAATTTCATGATTTTGAGCAGTGTCTGTATGGGGCAGGTAGTACAGTGTATACTATTGAGTATCACAGATTTCCTGAAGAATATATTGACATACCTAGACAGCCAAGATGTTTTAAAGTCTCCTATAGGACGTTTTATGGGGTCTTTATATAGGGTCTTTATATAGGGTCTTAATATAGGGCCTTTATATAGGGTCATTAAATTTAAATAAAACAAAGAGTGCGTGCAACATATCATCGCAATTTTGTATTCGTTTGAGAGACTTATTGATGCCAATTATTTGTGGAATATAACATCCTTCAAATATCCACCACACTTTGGTTGGAAATATTAAATTTTCCATGAGTATGGCTCATAAATCAGGCTAAATTTGACCGAAGGCATGAGTTACATTGGCTATAAGAACCGTAGTGGATTGTGACTTTTTCGTATACTCCTGCGACGTAAGAAAATCCAACAAGAAAAAGTCAAACGTAATTAAATTACACGATCTCGTTTGCCAGTTTACAGCACCTCTCTGTGCGATGACCTTGCCCCCAAATAGATCGTTCGGAATCTGGGATGCGCCGTGTAGCATGTAATGCCATCTTGGTGGTGCCATCGGTGATGTTCAGATCATCCAACTTAGGTCAAAAGATCGTTCGGAAGCTGGGATGCGCCGTGTAGCATGTAATGTCATCTTGGTGCTGCCATCGGTGATGTTCAGATCATCCAACTCAGGCCAAAAGACTTATAGTACTCTCCGTTGACAGTGATGACCTGGCCAACAACTTTCTCAAAGAAATATAGACCGACGTCGCTCCCAGTTCAAAATCCGTCACAAACAGTGACTTTGTCGGTGTGCATTGGAGGCTCTGGGATCTCATGTGGATTGGTACCGTGCCAAATTAGAATTTTTTTTTTACTCATTCGTCTCGAAATAGGCCTCATCGCTAAAAATTATTTTTCGATGAAAATTAGATTCACTTACCAACTGCTCTAGAGTCCATTCAGTGAATGCGCGGCGTTGTCCGCGGTCGTATATTTTCAGTTTTTAGTTCAGGGTAGTTTGGCAAAGCAGACTGAATAAAAGACAATTAATTGGCAGAAGGAGTCCCTAGTCTAGTACGTCTAAGCTCAGGCATCTCTAACAAAACGAAATATAAACAAATATTTGTTCGGTGATTGCCTCTCAGCAGAATTGGCGAAAACTCTGAAAGTAAATAAAATTGCCATGAAAAGCTTCTCAAAAAACTGTCATTCGGAGTCGACTTTAAACTCTAGGTCCCGCCACTCATGCATAAAATTAACACACACATCATAATTGGTGTGTGAAGCTAGGTCGTAATCCTGACTGTCGGATTGTAATGACCAATTATGCACGTATATACAGTGAGCGCCATAAGTGAGTAAACACTTTTGTTCTTAAGTATAAAATAGTTTTGTTCTTAAGTATAAAAAAGTTCTTTTATCATGAATTGTTGTTTTTGTTTTAATATTTTATAAGTAATAAATAAACGTTTTTATTCTTGGAAGTTTATTCGAATTATTTCAGTGGTGTTTACTCACTTTTGGCGCTCAGTGTATGTATGTATGTATGTATGTAATTTGACAGATATAGCTTTAACAAGATGGCCGTTATTGACTGTCATGGCACGAAAGTCCGTGGTGGAAATAGGCGTCAAGTTAAGCCCATATTTCTATGGAAATTGACAGATTTTTTTATCATAAGCTCCAAAGATCAAGAACGTACTGGAAAACTATATTGCGTACAAAATTAGGTAGATTGGCTTCCAAACTAAATAAATACCTACTCTGTAGACCATAAAGAACTCCTTTACTACAATCTTAAGATGCGGGCTCCTTGGGGACGATTGCTGTAGACTGTCTAATGGTGAAGGTATAGCACTGGCCATTATATAGTCACCTAGCAGCAACTCGTTTCCTTGCCGTTCACATCTTGAGTTTAAATCAAATGTCCATAAACACTACTCCCTCTTTCCACCTTCCTATAACCTATTTTCCTAAACCTGCACAATGCACTGCATAAGTAGGGGCCATCCACTGAGCGCTGGTTTTACCAAAAAAAAAAAAATTATAAGGCTGGAAATTAGGGATGTAAGACAAAATAGTCAAGTTTTCTTTTATGCTCGGACAGTCACTCTTATCTTACTGGATATTGTCTATTAGTTCACGCCTTCTGCGGAAGCTGCAAGTGGGACTAGGTGGCCGAGATCTTTTTTAAGTGCCTACAAACGAAGTTTACTTCCTACTGATAATGCATCAGTACCTTGTCTGATAGAATGTGGTAGCACAATAGGTATTATGAACTGAGCTAAGTGGTGAAACTCATGTGATTGATAATATCACTTAAGATAACCTAACTTTGTTGTAGTTTCACTAACACGCCCTGTAGGTTTGTTATTTGTAAACAAGCATTTCTAAAAATCTTGTTCAGTTTATTGCCTACACAGGCTTCTTATTCTAGTCAACACCATACTTTCTTCAACTCTTAGTCTTAGTTTACATATGAATTTCGTTTGTTTAATATTTTCCTTAAAAGTCACTTTATTTTCTAAATTTCTCTCCAATTTTTATAACAAAACATTATGAAATTTACTTTTCCTGAACTTAAATCCTAAAAGCTTTCAAATTCACTTGCATTCTTAAAATAATAAAGAATAGAAGACAAGAAAATAAACGACGAATAGAAGAGTGGAAGACATTAAAAATGCATGAGAAAGTTTTTTTTATGCGTTCACGTTGAAAATTTAATAATTTTTTGTTGTTTTTTTTTCTATTAAAAATTTTTCATGGTATAAGAAATATAGAAGGTCGTTTCAATCAAAATATTTTTCATAAAATAAGGTTTTTTGAAGTTTTATTTTCTCATAAACAATACATGTAGCGTTACCACATTTATAATTTTGTTGTATATTCTCAATAAATTATTTATGAAAAATGTGTAATTTATAATTTTGTATATTTATGTACGAAAAAATGTTCGTCCAAGATAAAACCTTTTAACAATTTTTATATCTAAATTTATATTAGTTAAGTCCAACAAGTTTAACACGTAATTTGGACTAGTAATTAAAGAATTTCCTCAATTTGAAAAAAAATTGAAAATGGGGGAAATTTAAAATTAATATGGTAGCATTATTTTAACGAAAACGTCATAATCCTTAAGCATGTCAGATAGTGAATTTTAAAAAATAAAGAGAGAATGAAACTACCTTCTATATTTCTTATACCATGAAAATTTTTATTTTATTTTCTACTTTCAACAATAAACTTGAGTTTTTATTTTTGTTTTTGTTTTTATTTTTTATTTTTAATTATTCATTAAAAACAACATCAAACAATAACAAAAAAAAAAAAAACAAGAACACTGTGTCCTTGATGTTAAAGCATAAAAAAAATTTAAAACAATTTAAAAACAGTTGAGTGAGTGTAATAATAAAGAAGGGGCCGGCAATGAATATAAATTAAAAGAGGCTGGAGGAGCAGAAAATAATGAGAACTTAAAAATGAAGAAAAAAATGTTTAAAATTTTTAATTCTGTACTGTTGTGTTGGCTGTCTCTGGTTTGGTGTCATTATTGTATGGCATGCCATGCATGTATGTGAGCATACGTGGGCAAATTGGAAAGTGTTAGCAGTTTAGGAGCTTAAGCAAGGTTTCAAATTAATCAACCTGACATATTGATGGCAGCGGCTTTTTGAACAAATTTTTTTCAGCTCTAACAATTGATTGATTGATTGTGATTATAAAACATAGCGTGGCTGAGGTAGCACGAGGATGTACTAGCTACTAAGACGAATATAGTAGAGGCCACCCAATTCAGATGTCAACTCCGTAACCGGTTAAACAAAATGCCTAAAAAGTTTGAAAATTTTAATTTTCTGAAGGTGTGGAAAGGAAACTGATATGAAAAAAGTGCTATACGTAGTACATTGATCGACAGTGGGAAAGCAATGCACATAATGGGTGCCGAGTTACCTACAATAAATCAAAAGTGGCTTTGTGAAAACGTTTCAATGAATTCGAACTCTTGCTTCGGATGAGGCATGTGTCCACCACTTCATACCTGAAACAAAATAACAGACAATCTGGCAATCAATGGACTGGATTGTGAGTATAGTATTCAGAAGGAACTGTAGAGGCAAAGTCATGGAGTCTGTCTTTTGGGATGAACTTGCAGCAATTTTTATTCTCTTCTTCGAGTAACGAACATTCAAAACTTCTTAAATTCCCTTTGAATTGTAAGTAAAGTATCCAGGAGACAGTTAAGATACTTATATCGGCAGGCAAAAATTTTTCACCTGTCTTTGGGATGCACTTGCAGCAATTTTTATTATCTTCTTGAAGTAACAAACGTTAAATCTCTGTAATCTGGGTTCATAACTTTTTCAAACTTCCTTCAAACTTGTGCATCGAGAAATTCACTTGTGCATTCTTTCTACCGTGAGCCTCGGGTAAATGCGGGGCTGTTGCAGTTGTTCTTACACTCAATGCTAATCTTCTTAATTAACGTAATTGGTCATTACAACCCTTCAGTCAGGATTACTACCTAGTTTCTCACACCACTTATGTTGTGTGTGTTAATTTTATACATGAGTGGCGGGACCTACAGTTTAAAGTCGACTCCGAACGACAGATTTTTGAGAAACTTTTCATGGCAATTTTATTTACTCTCAGAGCTTTTGCCAGAAATCTGCTGAGAGGAAATCGCCGAAGAAATACTTTTTGTATTTTATTTTGATGTCTGGCCTGGTGCTCGAACCCTGGCTTTTCGTCTAATAAGCCAACACACTACCTACTACACCACGGCGGCTTCAATTTTTTTACACTTGGTCCTTTTAACCAGATAAGGACGTCCTCTACGCCGACATTCGCTGTCCCTCGCGTCAAATAACTGTTTCGTCGGAACATTCTCTTCTATCCAAATGACATTGCCGAGACAGCACCGATTATTAATGCACTGAGCAATGTCCATGTTATTGTGGATCCCATTCATCACATTACTGGTTAGGATTCGAAATTTTTTTTCAACGAATATTTTCAAGGGAGTTGCATCGATGCATAACAAGGCCAATGCTTCGGCATCATAGAGGGACATGGGGAGGATGAGCATTGATAGAGAAGTCTTTGCAACTCAACTGCTTATTGCACTGTGTGCAAAAATAATTTTATGTTCGATCTCCAATCATTCTGGGATCCGATACAATGTATGTACATATGTCCTTATTTGCCGGCACAATTTACTTCGTTTTGCCCGGACCTGTATTAGCAAACTCCCATTCTATAGTAGCGGTAACATCTGTCTCTGGCTGTGCACAATGGTATTTAAGTTATCGGAGTCCAACTTGCAACTTTTGTAAAGGTAGGGGCATTGCAATTATCAACCGGCTTACGTAGAAAATTTTGCATGTTAATGTTGGAGAGGATAAGGAGGCGTTTTGTCTGAAGCTGAGGTCTTTTGCTGGTTGTATCGAGCTGGAAAATTTACTCACCGTCATAAAGCAATATACTATTCATGCTCATATCGGTCTGTAGAGACAAAAACATGATATATATCCACTTTGTTACCGAAGATCTTCTCCAGAATTTTGACGATAGTGGACTTAAAGCCACATTGATAAGCTCCAATCAATGCCTTTTCGATTGGCTTCACTTAATTTCATTTTGGTTTTCAAGTAAGAACCTTAAGTGCGATATGAAATGGACGTATATCCTTGTTGGTTTTCCAATTCGTGGATATACCCCTTTTCCCTACAGAAGAGAGGATGTTGAGATCCCAATTGCTAGACATACTCTGTTAAAAATCTTATCAAATTTCAAATCCATTTTTTATTCCAAACTAATTTCAACTCCTTATTAAACCTACAACTCACATTACTCTCCACGCTTATTTGCCTACAATAAAGTGCGATGACTTGAGCGACAGCACTTTGCCAGGAGAGGTTACAGTCGGAAAGGTGTGAATGGTGTTGCTAACAACCACCACTCGCTGACTGACAGCAGCAACTAAAATAAAATAAAAAAAATCCCTGCCTATACACCCCAGACAACAAAACAATGGAAACATAAAAAAGGGAAGTACGAATAATAAAAATATTGGCAAACACAACAGCAAAAAAAAAGAAGTAAAAAAGAAAGCCATTGTCAGGGCCGTTCATTACACACACACACACACCTACAAGCAAGCACTCATTTACATGGCTATACACGCACAGACATTATCCTTTATTACAAAATGTACTCACTCGTATACCTACAGTTACAAATTTACAAAAAATCATACTCCACTAAGAGTACAGACAGAGGCAGAGAGAGGGAGAGAGTACCTGTGTCTATTATAGAATGGTAAAGACCCTGTATAAGGTTACAACAAATTGTAGCAAGTAGCTGAGTAAGCAAGAGGGTATATGAAGTTACAAAAAATTACAAGAGTTACTGAGTGTACGAGAAGGCATACATAAATGAAGAAAAATAATAAAAAATAAATGGGGGGAGAAAGAAAACGAAAAAACAAAAGAAAAAAAAACGCAAAAAATTTCTACGACTGGATATTCTTATTCTTTGTATTGTTGTAGAAACGTAAAGAAACGTAGAAATGAAAAAAAAAGAAGATGAAAATGAAATAATAAATTAAGGAAGTGATTTGTAAGGGGAACATAAATAAAAGGACCCATGAAATGTAAATGCCTATGACAACATTATTATTATTTTCGGTAATTTTATTAATTAATCATTAGGGAATGGTTTCTTATGAAACTATTTATTATTTAATAAACAACACACAACAGTAACTGTATAACTAACTGTACACAGAGGTCAACAGGACAGGTGAATTAAATAAATACAATAACAAAGGCAAGGAAAGGAAATTGTATTTTAGCAAAAATGAAATCCTTGACAACAATGTCATGGTGATGTATTTAACAGGACAGACCGAATCAAACGAAGCTTGAAGCTATTATGGAAGCAAATTAAGGTCTTGTTTTTGATTTTTTCCTTTAGCATAGGACAGGCACAATGGTTTTCCAGCTTCTGGTTGGTTATTGTTTTTTAATTTTCTTGCTTGGGTTTTATTGATCAACATTATTCGATTTAAGCATGTGAATATTTTAGATTAAGATAGAGGAACATCACCTCATATATAACCGTTCTGCTTTAGAATTGGAGTCCCAAAAGAAAATGTGACAAATGACGTCATTAGGAAGATTTCACTTACCCATGCCACCCATGTCGCCACAGTCTAGTAGGTAGTGTGTTGGCTTATTAGACGTAAAGCCAGGGTTCGAGCCCCAGGCCAGACATCAAGACAAAATACGAAAAGTATTTCTTCGGCGACTTCCTCTCAGCAGATTTCTGGTAAAAACTCTGAGAGTAAATAGAAGTGCATTGAAAAAGTTTCTCAAAAACCTGTCGTTCGAAGTCGACTTTAAGAATGTAAGTCCCACTACTCATGTATAAAATTAACACAGACAACATAAGTGGTATGGGACCTCCGCGTACTGTACTTGTCTTAATTGACAAGTACACGTCCTCTAGCCTAACCTAGCCTATGCCACCCACACTAACTTATATAACGGGTAATCTCTCTTATCCCAAAATAAAACAATTCCATAAGGGATTTCAAGAAGGGATTTCTTGCAGACGTTAGCTCTAGTGCTAGACTACGGCTTTTTTTTTGAAAACTTCTGCAAAAAGTTGTAGTCTAGCAATTGCGCGATTTATAAAAATCCGCGTGACGTCATTTGTCACCATTCCTTTTTGGATTCCAATTGTGATAGCGGAACGTTTATATGAGAGATGCGGCCAACTAAACTACTGCATACGTTTAAAATTACGCAGTGATTCGTCTTTTGTAAGGGATCCTAGGATGATAGAGTTGCCAACTGTCTATGCTTAGATACACGCTTTCTGTGGAAATGGTTTGAGGTGGTTGTAGTTGGAGTAGAGGCAAGGAACTAAGTCGAGTAATTTAGATCATTGAGTCTCCTACAATTTCATTCGTTGACGTTATCTTATCCTGGAGGTAGGTTAAGTTAGGTTAGGTTAGAGGACGTGTACTTATCAATTAAGACAAGTACAGTACACGGAGGTCGAATTGACACATTGTACAACGTCCTAGTTTCTCACACCACTTATTTTGTGTGTGTTAATTTTTATACATGAGTGTTGTTTAAAGTCGACTCCGAACGACAGACTTTTGAGAAACTTTTCATGGCAATTTTATTTACTCTCAGAGTTTTTGCCAGAAATCTGCTGAGAGGAAGTCGCCGAAGGACTAATTTTTGTATTTTGTCTTGATGTCTGGCCTGGAGCTCGAACCCTGGCCTTACGTCTAATAAGTCAACACACTACCTACTAGACTACGGCGGCTTCATCCTGGAGGTAAGGAACTTTTAAAATGATAAGCAATCGTGATAAAAATATGTTCGTATTTTGCTGTTTTCCCATCGGGGGTGCATAAACTCTATGCATACATAACATAATTGGTTATTACAACCCTTTAGTTAGGATTACGACCTAGCTTCTCACACCACTTATGCAAGTTGTGTGGGTTAATTTTATGCATGAGTGGCAGGAGCTACAGTTTGAATGACAGAATTTTGAGAAACTTTTTCATGGCAATTTTTAATTTACCCTCAGAGTTTTTGTCTGAAATCTGCTGAGAGTCAGTCGCCAAAGAACTATTTTCTTCATACTTCGTTTTGTTGGAGATGTCTGACCTGGGGTTTGTATCATGGCCTCAACTCTAATGGGAGTATACATACTACTAGACTACACATAAGCTCCTTAACAACTACAGTTGTTTAGTTGTTATCGTAGTGATTGCTTTTATTTTCTTGTATCCTATTTGGAAAAATATTTCCATTGTAGGGCTATAAACCTTAAATTTCTAACCGATTTAGCTTAGCTCTTGTCCCTTTTAACATCGAAACAATTTTTCTCTTTAAGTGTGACTAGCTCCGGGAATAAAAGAACAGATTTAATCAGTGCTTGAACAAAATTTCGTTTATTCACCAATAAATAACCCAACCTGTTGTAGAAGACACAAAACAAAAAGAAAAATTCCATTAGTTTTCCCAGCAACTTGTGGGTATACTTTCGCTTACTGTGAGCCTGACTAAGTACCATTAAAACTTAAAAGCTCAACACACACACAGCCAAGCAAAAAATCAATGAGGCCACTGAGTCATTAATTCCACCACCATCACCAATAGTGCCACCACCACCACATTACTGCTATTAAATGATAATGTTTCACAAGTTTTTGATGACAAAAACGTAAGAGGCGGGTGGCGGATGAGACTTAAGAAATATGTTGATGTAGGTTAAGGCGAATTATTTGTTGTTATTGTATATAAAAAAGTAGAAATAAATAAGAATAAAAACTTACCGTTATATAAAAATGTATAATCCTTAAAAGGTATTAAGACGAGCACCAAACAACGTACGTACGTATAGTAAGTATAGTAAGTAGATGGTAACGTTTACAGGGTGATACGTTTGATTTTCACGATTTTGTTGCTTTTAATACAACCACTAAGAGAACCCGAACAGAAAAAGAAAAACTAATGTTTTGTTCGCCAATAATTTTCTTTTAATGTTGGTTTTTATTGTATTTAGTGTTGTTTTTGTTTTTTTATATTTATTTGGGCTTAGTGGTGAGCTTTTTATACGAATTTCACTATTTAAATACAATTTACGCACACTTATACAATTACAATTGCAAAGAAGTAAAAGAAAAAATCGCATAGATGTAGATTGTCTTTCCAATACCCTTCACGCTTACAAACTATTTCGAAAATAGTTTCTCGAAAGTTTCTTTCGAAAGAGAATCATTTTTGTATTGAATTTCGTGTTCAGGCAGCAGCTGTTGGAAACAACTAGAACTTACTAAGCAATGTTTCTAGGCAATGACAGATGGCAGAACCTATCACAGTACAGCATTAGCCTGTTTGATTGATGAAATCAAAAGTAACCAAAAATAATAAGGTGGATTAGGTTTCTAGGCGATGGTTTTATATTTTTGAAGTGAATGGAAGGGAAGGGATAAAACTGGGTACAAGGCACTAAACTATCTAGGCGATCAAACTCGTTTGGCTATGGAAAAGTTCGGATTCGTTTTTAAATTTGTAGGTGCCATCATACCTAAATCAGATTGCCATACACAAAAGCGGTGTAATGGCCAATTCAAATAAATATCTTCGTATCTAAACCTGAACTGCTAATATCTTAAGCCGTACTTATATTCAGAGTATAACTGGACATGGACAGGACAAAATTAGAATTTTAAGCGAAGTTGTTAGGTTGTTTCTAATCGCGCAGACAGAAAGTGTCGTGCTTGGAAGTTACACTAGTCTAGTACGTTTAAGCTCAGACATCTAGAACAAAACGAAATATGAACAAATATTTGTTCGACGACTCCCTCTCAGCAGTCTTCGGGCAAAAACTCTGAGAGTAAAAATGCCATGAAAAGTCGACATTAAACTTTAGTCCCCATCAGTCATGGGGTGGTGTAAGAAGATGGTTTGTAACCTTAACTAACCAATTAAGTAAATTAATTTATTAAGTAAAGAAGTTGTACCTCGAATTGGACTTGTGGATAAGTATAGTAGAAAGGCGCAGATATTTTTTATGCGTTCATACGATATTATATGACGTTCTCCGTCCCTATCCAGCAATTGGTAGGTTTCGGTATTCAAATTGTCTGGATAGCTCGA
The DNA here is from genome assembly GCA_958299815.1 of Sarcophaga carnaria. Taxonomy (NCBI): domain Eukaryota; kingdom Metazoa; phylum Arthropoda; class Insecta; order Diptera; family Sarcophagidae; genus Sarcophaga; species Sarcophaga carnaria. Next base: position 19,229,521 of record OY283153.1, on the reverse strand, counting down.
TCTGAATTGAAAATTATTTGAGCGTGACTATGACTAATGAATCAAGTTCATCCTTGATTCGATTCTAGGGATGTTTCCCTGATTGAATTTAAGCTCGTTTAATACTGTGAGAGATTGTTGCTAATGCAAGCTGCATCATCAACGTAATCTCCTATTTGTAGTTGACCTAACAAACGGCGCACAAAATCTGGAAAAGGTTGGATAGAGCGCTTACTGTAAGGCTGTTTAAACTCCCAAGAAGCTTGCTAAATGCGGTTGTCGGAGTCGTGGCGGGGCATTGTATTATGGGTATGCACGCGAGGCCCATTGATCTGGGACGCCTGGCAAATGATTTCTGTAGAAGTTGCAGAGATGAGGAGGAAGATGGGACTGTTGTTCACCTACTGGGAACATGCTCGGCACTATGTAAAGGAGAAAGAGGCATCTTGGTGTCTACTTCATCGATGTTCTCGGTGATTTGTTGAACATTGACATCGACAGTTTGTTGGGGGCTCTTAGTGTTTCCAGAACTAGGGGATACATGATAGGCCATGTGACCTAAGTGCGTTTATCCGAATTTCTTGGGGGGCGGCACCCTCTGCTTATCTACCTAACTAGCTGATCAAATCAAGTAGGTCTCTTCTTGTAGGTAAGTTGTAGGATGTTTGACATTAGCATTAAGTTTGAACTCATCTGTGATAAGAATAACCCCCTTTTCGAAGTTAATTCAATAGTAGTTAACTTTTTGGTTGTTGCACTTCGAACATAATCGAACGATGCATGCATCATTCTTCAATAACTTCGTATTTCGTAATGCCATTGTATCCAAATAGGAATTGGGTATTTTCTTACAAGACTTCTCCCAGACAAACCTCTAGTCTTAAAGAAACATTTAATAACAATGGCAAGCTCTGTATAGAAAGAGATTGTAATCACACCTGGCCTCCTTATTGCATATGTAGCTAGATCTGCTACTCTAGCTTCAGAGGATAGGATTAAATCGATTGGAGTTACCAAATGCTTTGAAAAACATGATACACGCTCCTAAACTATGTTGGTTTAGGGTAGAGTACTAAGGCATGGAGTAATAAATTTCATTACTTTGTTTTTGTTGTTATTTTTTGATTTTCCTTTCTGATTCCTTTGCTAACACGACTACATTCTTTTTTATATGTGCGTACACATACACGCGAAATACATTAAAAAAATTGTTTTGATTTTTTTCGTCCTGCTGCTGTTTGTATTTGTGTTTGTGTTTGTATCTTAATAAAAAACGTGCAATTTTTCTTACTCTCTTTGAAATTATGCTCTCTGTTGTTTTGTTATGACTTATAGAATACGATAAGTGTGTGTGTGTAGTTACACAGCCAGAGCATAGAGAGCCAGAGAGCAATAGTGTGTACACTCTCTCAGGCTCAACTTCTAATTGAAAACAGCTGTAGAAATTGGAGCATGGACAGAGAAAACAACAAATAAAAAAAATAATAAAAATATGGAAAATAAAATACCCCTCCACACCACAATTTGAGAATACCAGCCTGTTTTTTTATTTTGCTTTCTACTGCTTCTTCTTCTTCTTTCGTTTTATATGATATTTGTTGGGCTAAAGAAGGAAAGTGTCGCAGGCCAAAGGAATTCAATACAATTTCTATGTTTTTTTTTTCTTTTTACTTATTTTGCTGCCGCAGCTGCTGCTGCTGCTGCTTCGTTTTATTTTTCTTTTGATTTACTTGTACAAAAAAAGTAGGAGATTGTTGTTGTTGTTGCTTTAGTTTTACATGATTTGTATTTTATATAACAATTAAAACGCTTTCAGAATATACAGTTAAACGCTATTAAATGTGTTTAATAACGTTGTTTTGCACACAATTGAATTACCAATGAAATTAACACCGCACCCAGATTTCTTTAAAAATTATTAGCCTGGCTTTCCTCAATTGCGTTCAATTTTAAAATCATCATCATCATCGCCATCATCATCATCAGCGTTGTGAACACGTTAATCAAATAAATGTCCTTTATTTTCCGTGATATAACGAAACTTTTATAATTTCGCTGATTTGCAACACAATAATTTTTGCTTTCTTTTTTAAAGAAATTCACTTATTTTTTTAAAATTTATTTTAAAACACTTTCTTTGCTTTTTGAAGCCAATTTTTTTTTATGATAAAATTCTTTATTTTTTTCTTTTTGGTGATAAAATTTTGCTGTGACCGTTTGTATTTGAATGAATTAAATTTTTTGATAAATTTTTCGCCTTTCTTCCGTTTCCGACAACAGGCTCTCTTGCAGTTCACGAATGAACTGATTTTTTATTCTCGTTTCATGTGTTTGGAACAACATTTTTCTTTGACAGCAATTTCTTTGTTTGTGTAAGTGTATGTGCTCACTCTTTATTTTATTTTTTTCTTACCGTTAATGTAAACAAAGTGTTGCCTTATGTTGAAATTTTTGTATACTTAAATGTAATTGGTGCTGCCATGAGGTTAAGTATGAAATGGTTTGTGTATCTGCTAACATTTAAATACACATGCACTTGCTGTCTTGTTTTTAGCACCAACAGTTATGGTTTAACCAAAAAAACGGGTTCCATTTTGTGTTGATTTCATTTAAATAACGTTATTCAATTTTATATCCTGCAATGTTATTCGAAAAAGCACTCTGTTAAGAAGCTTTTCATAACATTCCGATTAAAAAGTTCATGTTGTTTCCTTAGGAAAATCAGGAAAAAGTTTTGATTTTTATTAGCCGTTCAAAAATTCCTGGAGAGGGCGTCATGCATTCGATAATGCAAAGGAATATAAATAAATTTTTTACAGCTCACCTATATCCAGAGACATAACTCTACGTTTCAGCTGTAAGAAGAGTTTAAAAACAATGAATGAATGAATCCCATTCCTGCTTAATAAACACACCATCGCTATACCCGAAATTATTCCTGATAGCACAACGATTTATTCTGATTCGATACTCTTAAGCACGCTAATTACTTTGGCCTTTTCCTCTAGTTACCATTGCTTAAGCGTATCATGTCCTTTCATATGGAATTGTTTGACTTTCAGTCACGATAGTTCTACATGGTTTTGATGGGGTGCTATTAAAGCTTTTCACCAAAAAGACAAGTTATGTACGTAGCAGAGATCAGCAATGAATCGCTTTCTCGCTACTCATGAAATTTTGTGTATGAGTGAGTCAACAGTATTGAAATCCAAATACTCTGATTCATTCGTACTCAATACAACATTGATTTATAAGTACAGGTTGCAATGAGTATGAGTACAACGTTGTCATCAAACTCATAACATTCGAAATGTGTTTGATTCATACGCCTACCCATTAAGATTCATAAATTTAGAAAAATACTTGCAATACTCATAAATGATTCGAGTGATTCGAATCATTCGTCAAAATTTACAGTCTTAGTTTTTGTTGTATTTACAAAGAGAGAAGAAAGACACATAAACAAAAAAAGCCAAAGACAGCAAGCAGAGCGAACACACAACCTTCATGTGAGTATTGTAGTGTTTCGTACGCGAATCATACTTATTTTATGATTCGTGTATACGATGAGTCATGGAGAGTCGAAATCAATAACATCATGCGTATTGTTAAGTATGAGTACCATGAGTATTTCAAACTTTCAATATGAGTAGTATGAGTATGACATTAAAATAAGTATGAATGCGTATCAGAAACTATAAGTATGATTCGAATCTACTCATCGTTTTGAATACTAATTGCTGACCTCTGGTACGTAGATACAGTTGTAGTGGATCTCTGAAACCACTTATCTGTAACTTAGTAATACTTTATTTCCATTTCTAGTAATTAAACAATTTTTAAGTTCGAAAGACATGAAGTAAAACATGAAGTTCAAGTGGAACTGATAAGTTGTTAGCCCCGAAGGAGCAAATATAAATAAATAGTTTACATGTCCTTGAGAGTCTTTACGTTAAAAATTATAATATAGTATTACAGGACACTTTACCTTTGGGTGCATTCCTGAGCGCATGACATTTCTGGAGTTGTCCCTTCGTGGAACAGTTCCTTACTAAAGAAATGCAGCTCGAAATATGTATTTACACTTTCTATGCAATTGCAAACACTACCTTTGTTATCTGAGAATTACTAATTAGATCCTAGGTATTGGTCGTATTAGAAAAATAAGTCGAGGGAAATCGAATATGTGAACAGCACACCAACTTAACCCATTGAATAGTTGTGTTACAAAGATGCTGTATTGTAAACGATTCTAATGACACGTAAAAACTTTCAATAGAAGTTTCAGTATCCTGATTCTTTTATACTGAGATCAGAAAGCTCTTAAAATATCGCCGAAAGGTTTGGAACTCCATCTGATCTATCTATCTCCTTGACGACAGTCATAGAACAAACTGGTGATAGATGCCACATCCATCGATGTTCTTATTTCGAGTTTATCATATTTTTCATTTCCTACGATTATTTTGCGTCCCAGGAATTGGTACACATTTTATGGAAGATGTTGGCTATACCAGTGTCTTGAGAACAGATTGAATTTTGGGGAAACAATTGGTTAAACTGTCAAAACTCTGAGCCCTGAACCCTGTGGGCCCTAAGCTCATATTACAAGCCTGTAATATAACCTTTGAAAAGTGTTAGAGATCTGCAGCAATTTAAAGAATGCTATTCTTGATCCGTATATAATAATTGTTTTAGCAGAACTCGTGAAATCTGGCCCACTCTCCAATTTTTCTTTCTTGGATAGACGACATTAATGTATTCTGCAAAATTCGGTTTGTAGATGGATAGGTTTGTGCTTTATTCCCAAAGAGATGGAGTACAAAGCCTTTACTACCTGCTATGGCCATTTAGTGATTGCCTTCATTGATAGCATAATGTTCACAGTCTGATTGTACTTTGAGCCGAGATATTAATATGTGGGTATCACTTAACAAAAGGTGCAGAATTACTTTGAGGGGAGCATTAGGAGAATTTCTGCAAGGACCAGTGACGTCCAAACACAAAGTCCTTATTAGGGCCTTCACTAAGAAACTACCGATTGGATTAGCAGAACCATCTGGTTGTAATACGTATCCAGTTGCTATTTTCAGCCTAATATAGACTTGCAGAATTAAAAGTCAATACCAAGCTTTTTCCCTTACTGCTTCACATGCAGCTTTTAATGGAGTTTTAAATTCAATATCACACCCAAGTATGTACATCAATTTCGATGAAAGATGTGGAGATGCTTATTCTATCGGGTACTCATAACGAAAGAGATTTATATTTCCCGTTGAACTCAAAACAAGAGAGATTTATGTTTCTAGCTGAACAGCATAAGGTTGGCAAGGATTGACTGAGGGACTGTCCTTGCTTGTCCTTGTATAACGACCCCAAAATTTCACTTATTATGGAGAGAAAAGTTCCAAAAAACAAAGTCGTTAGTGTAAGCTTCTACCTCTACAAAGCCCGAAATTTCGATTACTAATGATAGAAGAGGATGTAAAATACCATACTGAAAAGTACTGCTGGGCACAAATCTAATAATAGCCTCTGACCGCATTGCGTTACTCTCCCAGAAAATATTCGAGCCAGAGATACAGGAGCTGAATAAATTTTTTACGAGCATCTAACTTCGTAGGCTATAACCCATGTTCAATTGTCTTCTCAGTTTCACATTGAAGTTGCCATTGAATTTTTCTTCAGCTTTATGGTACAACAATATTTAAATACAACAAAATTCATGCAGATCTTTTCGATAGCAGATGTTGTTGTAATATCTTAAATTAATTACTTCTTGTTCTTCTTATTGTATATTTCCCTTCTAATTTTTTTTTTGTGAAATTAAATAATATTCATTAAATGTACAAAAATTCATTTCGAATAAGGAAAGAATACAAGTACAAGTACAGATACAGATACTGACTACAACTACATGTATAAAATACTCATATTGTTGTTCATTTGTTCATTCGTTTATTAGTTTTTCAATAAATATGTTCGAGAATGTGTTCTTATTTCGAAAATCATGTTAAACATTCAATATAAACTTTCTCTCTTGAAATTCATATACAAAATATCACACAGACACACACACACGCCTACATACAAAAATTTATACATGAAGTAGACACATATACGAATATAAATCGTACAGGCGATAGTTGGTAATTATAAATGGAAATTGTTTTAGTTTTCCTTTCTGTTAGGATCCCGCCCTGTTAAGATGCCCACGTATCTTCTGTATTGCAATGTTTAGATCAACAGTAGCCGAAAGTGGGAGTAATTAAGATTAGGATGTGCGTAGGACCTTGCTTGATGGGGATGGTACCAATTCTGCGTGAAGTTAATCTCATTGTGATTACCACAAATTAACATCCAACGCGTCTAGAATGGCTTAAAGATAAGTGACAGGGTGAGCTGTGATATTTTTTTTAAGAGCTCTGATATTAAACTTTCTTATAGGCTGCCTGACCATTGCAGTGTCTTCCAAGCATAGATCACGGCAATTTTGAAAGCGGCGCAATGCTTGTTGAAGGACAGGATTTTCTCTGAAAATCTTTGAATTTACACAGGCAGACACACTGCGTTTAAATCCCTAACCAGCATAGCTTCAACGTTCGTTCTTGTCCATGAATGCCGAAGAATTCTCACATAAATTTCGAATCATTATAAAACAACTCTCATATGGGTTTCAGTACATAGGGATATCGTTGAAAATTGCATTGCTGACGAGCTGGCCAGAGCCAGTACGGAGCTCACAGTCTCCGTCATGCTACAGGGTAAAGGTACTCCGATTGCTTCAGTTAATTTGGATATTGTGCACTCATGTGACAAGGAGGCTCAATGTCGTTGGCGGCAGGAGGGTACCTACAATATTACTATACCCTGCTGGACACATATGGCATCGCAATGGCTCTAAATGGCGATTTAAGTGGGAATTAAATTACTGTAAGTGGTGGGCACTAAAGATCTATGATTTCCAACTTCTTTTGGATCGAATTGGATGACCTGGACAACCAACAACATGTGGTTACAACATTACGGCGCTACGTAGCACACTGCTCATGTCAAATTGAACATTCAGCGATTTGAGGGTAGGATCATCTCCGAGGAGCTAGTTCCAGAAGTATTTTTTAGGTTATCACAACTGCCTACTGAACGATCCTACAACGACATACTCATATCCTGTGCCACGACTTTTCTCCACTACATAGAGTTCCACCTTAATTAGCCTTTCGCACGAATGATTTGCGTGTCATTTTCGTCAATTATGCTGCAGGTTATAGTCTATGACTGCTCTTGTGATATCGTTCCATGACTTGCTTAATGACCAGTCCACCCTTATTTTACGAGTTTTAGACACCACTGTACGACAGAATATCCAGAATATCCTGCGAATAATATGATTTAAGATTACTTGGATCTTCTGTATGCCTCTACGGGAATTGTGTTTTATGTTATGTAACCTTAACAATGATGGACTTGAAATTTGTTTAATACCGCCAACCTTGAACGCTGAAAAGGGAAAAATTAATGCCATACGACTAATAAAGAGCCGAGAGTTCGATGTGGCTTCTATATACGGTTGTCAATATCTGTGTTTAAAGGGCTATTTCGAAGTTGTGCAAAGGCGTTTTTGAATTTTTTAATTATAATTAAGGAAGCGAATAATAGAGCCAAGCCTATATCTGTTGCTGCGGCTACTACGGTGTGTGAGAATATTCCATGCGTGCCAAGAAAACATCATCTTGAAACCCAAAATTTTAATTGCATTGAGTAGCTGAAGTCTTACATCATCATACACTACATTTAACAGCAGATGCTGAACAACAGCAGAAGTCGCTGTAGTCTAGTAGATAGTGTGTTGACTTACTATACATGAGGCCTCGAATCAAATTAAAGGACATACATCTTCAACACCGGAAAGTGAAGAAAATATTTCTTCGGCGACTGCTGCTCAGCAGATTTCTGGCATGAAAAGTTTCTCAAAAATTGTTGTACGAAGTCGACTTTAAGCGCCACTCATGTATAAAAATTAATAAAAGGGTTGTAATGACCTTTTAAGCAGGTAAGTAAGCTGAAGACCTATATCTTCATACACCACATTTAACAGCAGCTATCGTATAACAGCATCCTGTTGTTCTGCTACGGTACAGCTCCATTCAAATACTCAAGTTCGTCTCTAAGAGTAAGCTTAGAAAGGTATGCCCAACGAAAGGAGAAGATAAAGCGTGGCAACAACTGTTCTCAAACCAATGGAGTTTGTGGAAAATAAAAGTTTTCTTTAGAAACTACAATAAGAAGAGATCTGAGTCGGGTATCAAACAATCCTGAAATAACCTGAGGTTGGTAGCCAGTTTTTTAACAAGCCGCTGTAGACTCAAGGACCTGGGGGTTGTCTCGAGCTCAATATGTAGATTCTATGACGATGAGAATGAAACATCGAATCAAAAGTTTTCGTGTATGAATGAAAATAATTCATCAGGGGTCGCATTAACACGTAGGGTTTTTCATTTCAACTCTGCAATATTTGAGTCTTGTTACTAATTAGCTGCTTACAGCTATTAAAAAGAGAGTGTAGGCACTTATGTGTGGGTGCCTGTTAGACATGTTGTAGTTGTCGTTGTTCTTGTTGTTGTTTCAGTTGCTGTTTTTATTTCAAATTAAGGATGTTTGATAACTTTGTTTTGGGATAATTATTTTAAAATTAAAATTTCATACAAAATGTAGTAATTGAAGTCCATTTTTGCCTCCTTTTTTTGTCTGTTCGTTCTTTCACTACAAAAACATGTTGTTTTTGTCTCGCACTCTCTCTCTCTCTCTTTCTCTCTCTCTTTCTCTCTCTCTTTCTCTCTCTCTTTCTCTCTCTCTTTCTCTCTCTCTCGCTCTGTGTGTATATGTGTGGCAGTGAGTTTATTTAGAATTAAATTTACATAAAATCATCAGAACATGTACGAGTTAGCAAACAAAAAAAAAATTATTTTGGTCGTATGAATATTTTATTTTTAGAAAAATAGAATTAAAGAGAGTGAGAGAGAGAGAGAGAGAGAGAAAAATAGTTTTTATTTGAAAAATTAGAAGAGTGGAGAAAACCAAAAAAATAATTTCACTTGGCTTGTGGGTCAATTGAAGGAAAACGAAACAAACATGCAAATTCACTTAACAATTATTAGTGTGTTGTATTGTTGTTGTGATTGTTGCTATTATTTGGTATTGTAGTCGTAGTTGTTGTTGGCAAAGTATTTTGGTGTTTGCCAATGTATTTGTTTGTATGCCATCCATCCATAATAGTCCATTTGGACATGGGCCAGAAAATGTCATGATGATGTTGTGCTTGTGGCATAAAGTGTTAAAAGTACAATCATTTGTATCGTCCGGTCATTATACAACTACAAACCTACCTAACAACACGAATACATGTGTATGTATGGTGTATAGCCTTTGACTCATGCACACGCATACTCATATTTAGAAGCATCATTTGCTTTCGAGGAAACAAATGCATTTGATGCACAAATAATAGCAACACTTTTCAATTACTCAACAAAACAACAACAACAACAATAAAAAAACATTAATTTCTCTATGTTTTGTGGTCTACTTTTGGGGCGAATAAAACGTGTTTTGATACACGTACACACCCTTTTGCGTTGTAGATTCATTGTTACAAAGACTCTTAGTGTAGGAGTATGTGTTAAGTGAAGTAATATGGGAATCTGTTAACATTGTATGTGTAAATATTGGTTTCCATTACTACTTACGTTTCGTAAGATTAAAGTTAAGAATACAAATGGAAAATTGTATTGAGATCAGTCGAGCAGAAGCTTTAGGATCATATGCCACAGTAAATCAACAAAATATGTTACTTTACCTCAAATAAATGTAAAAAATTAAGTAAAAAAATTACAAGAAAAGAAGAAAAAAAGATGCAAAAAATATGGTACAAGCACGGTGAACCTATATAAATAACCTTCAAGACTGCATAGAGAGGAATCAAACTACTTCTGAACGCTTGGTGGGTTTGAACAACCCCTGTAAACAACAAATTCAGATATTTACTGCTTAAAACACTGCCATTTGAATGAAGTATTCGATACATAGCCAACCAAACCGGCCAACAGAATCGATGAAGTGTTCTTACAATCTATTATCGGGTTGCAAACATTTCTGTATATTCGACAAATACTTACTTGACTGGGAAGTAAGTAATGCATTAAGCGAACTTAAGGAAATGGTGTAATACAGTGGTCAAACTGCTTGACAACAAACCCAGCATTCCACGAAGGATTACAGCAGAAGATAAACTATTTTTCTTGTATTAAAAGTGTTCCAAATTAATATGTAATTTAAGAGGTTTCCTTTACATACATACATATTCATAATTGATCATTACAATCCTTCAGCCAGGATTACGACCTAGCGTCTCACACCACTTATGTTGCGTGCGTTAATTTTTATACATGAGTGTGGCGGGACCTACAGTTGAAAGTCGATTCCGAGCAGCAGATTTTTTTTGTGAAACTTTTTCATGGTCATTTCATTTAACACTCAGAGTTTTTGCCAGAAATCTGCTGAGAGGAAGTCGCCGGAAGAAATATTTCTTTCATATTTCGTTTTGTTGAAGATGTCTGTCGTGGGGTTTCAATCCTAGCTTCACTTCTAATAAGCCAACACACTACTTACTTACTTATTTACTTAATTGGCCATAACAACCCATTTAACGGATTTCGGCTTGCCGCAACACATCCTTCCAGGCGCCTCTGCTTCGTGCGCGCCTACGCCTGTTGGTCACACCAATCGATGACAGGGCTGCCTCGATTTGGTCCTTCCAACGGATGCAAGGTCGTCCTCTTCCCCAACTTCCGCAGATTGCCGCATCAAATACCCGTCTTGCCGAAGCATCCTCCTCCATTCGAACAGCATGACTGAGCCAGTGCAGCCGCTGGATTTTAATACGCTGTACAACGTCTATGTCGTTGAGGAGCTCATACAGCTCACTGTTGTATCGGATACGGAAATCATCGCCAACTCACACTGGACCGAAGATCTTACGCAGTACTTTTCTCTGTAAAGTGTTAGTTTTGTCGCACGAGAGAGGTCTCTGCTACTCAATTGCCTATTGAGACCATAGTAGCACCTGTTGGCAAGAGTAATCCTGTGCTTGATCTCCAGACTGACATCATTTCTGGTGGTAACGGCGGAGCCAAGATAGATGAATTCCTTGACCGTATCAAAAGTATAGTTATCGGCAGTGTTCTGAGAATCAATACGCCGCGCGTCTCTACTTGTCGATAACATATACTCTGTTTTGCCCTCATTTACTGCCAGACCCATCTTACTAGACTCCCGTTCAATAGCGCTAAAGGCAGCAGTAGCATCTCGCTTGGTACGCCCACTGATGTCAATGTCACTTTTTTGAAAAATAGTGCCATTGCGATACACTACCGCCTTTCGCAGAACACTCTCCATGACGAAGTTGAAGAGGTCGCATGATAAGGGGTCGCCTTGTCTGAAACTTGGCACGGTACCAAAAGGTTCGGAGAGGTCCTTTCCTACCTTGCCGTAGCTACAGGACAACACACAACCTGATAGACTATTCCTTAATATCGTGGTCAAACTGCTTGACCACAAACCCAAGCATTTCATGAAAGAATAGAGCAGAAGACCAATTATTTTTTGTATTAAAAGTGTTTCGAATCAAAATGTAATTTAAGAGATTTTATTTGACATCCAAATTATAAACCAGGCAACCATTATAAACGCCAGAAAGGATTACCTACATAATTGGTCATTACAACCCTTCAGATAGGATTACGAACTAGCTTCTCACACCACTTATGTTGTGTGATTTCCAACGAAAGATTTTTGAGAAACTTTTTAATGGGAAACTGCTGATAGAAATTCGTTTTGTTGGGGATGTATTCTATGTATGTATTGGAATCATTTAATTCAACTGTTTTCCTTTTTTTCAGAACTTCAATGATTTTTTTTTGTAAATAACTCGGCAATTAAATTTTTTATTTGTTTCCAAATGCAAAAGAGCAGCCGTAAATTCTTTTTATTGCCAATAAGAGTTTTACAATCAAAATCGAAGAACAGAGAAGGAAATTAAAATAAAAAGTAAAGAAATCAACAAAATTTTGTTAAAAAACTTTCTCTTCATTGATTCTATTTTGCATTACGCACACATACACACATTCATAATATTAAAGGTATGGTCAATGACCAAAACTAAAGGCACACGGCAAGAGAGAGAGAGGGAGAGAGTGGTATGCTGAGGCAGTAAGCCCGAAGTGAATTTCAACAAATTTGTTGAAATATGCAAAGTAGTCATAAATTTTGGGTAATTTTTTTTTTGGTTTTTTTTGTTTTTTTGCTGTTTTCCATTGAATCTGAATTATGAGAGGTACGTTTAATGTTCACATCCTGTTTTACAACAAACATTACAACAACAATAAAAACAAAAACAACTATTTATATCGTACAATACCTTTTTATGAATTTTTGTTGGAAAAATTGTTTGCAAACAAGAATGCACGAGAAAAAAAAGCAACAAAAAAACTTTTTTCATGCATCAACTAATTTCAATCAGCCAAAAATAACGAAAACGAATGTAACCAAACCTCCTACTACTACCCCTCTATCCTTCGCTACAAACAAAACTTTGTCAATAATGCTAAACTTGAAAAATTATTTGAACACAAAGATGGCAATCCGGAGAGGGAGAGAGAGAGAAAGAAAAAGTTTTATTAGATATTTTTTGGTCCTTTGATTTCCTTTTGGATTTTGTGGATTTGTTTTCCATAATCATCAAAGAATTATTGGCAGTAAAAGAATTTCTTTCTTTCTTTTACTTTTTCAACTTCGTTTTCTTACTTTTCTTGCATATTTGTTGGGCTAAGACATTTTTGCAAAAATATTTATCGTTTTTATGGTGTTTGTGTGTGATGGTATGCAAATGATGAAAATTTAAATTCGATTTCTTTTTCCTTTTTTTGTAAATAGAAAACAGAATCAGTTGAAGATGATTATAGAACCTCTGGCTTAATACAACCATTTTCAGTCTACTATTAAGATCAGTTAGCTTAGATGTGATGCAAGACTTCTTGTTATAAATAAGCAGTGCAAGAACAGAAACAGCCAAACGACGCTCTTATTATGACGAGAAACTTCAGAACGGAACACCGAAGATGAAGGAATTGTAAGCAAATGGCGCCAAACCAATATTTGTACGTTATCTGGCAGTTGGCAGAAATGTATATTCCTTGCTCGCCCGTAACAAAGTATCATCTTCAAACCTACATTTTGAATTGTATTGAGTAGCTAAGGTCTTTCACAATCATACACGACCTTTAACAACAGATATTGTACAAAAGCAGAAGTCGCCGTAGTCTAGTAGGTAGCGTGTTGGCTTATTAGGCATCACTTTAAACTCTAGGACAGATATCTTCAACAAACCGAAAATGAAGAAATATTTCTTCGGCGACTTTTGTTGGGATGCTGAATTAATAAACCGATTTCAGAACAATATGTTTATAGAGTTTTATTCAAGTATGAGATCAAAACAGGAAGTAAGTGGTACAAAAAAAGGAATGTAAAAAAGAGTATAATAAGGGTTGCACAAGAAGTGCATTGTAAAGAATAGAAACGAAGGTGCCAGATTTTTTCACTCCAACACCTCCACTAAAAGCTGGCTAAACTTTGGAAAGGCCCAACATCCTGACACATTTCAGGTGTTTTTCTTTGGTTACAGGTTTAGTCAGGAAATCAGCAGCCATTTCTTAAGACTTTTTATATTCCAATATTAACTGGCCGCAGCTAACTTTTTCTCGAAGAAAATGTTCCACAATCCGCAGAAAGTAATGAAGTTCATCATTCCGGGCGGCTCCGTAGACCAGTTAATATGACAGACTTTCATACTTATACAGTGCAGGCAAATGTAAGTGATGATCCGATAACAGTACAGGACGCCTTAAATCGAAGTGATGCTACCCAATGGAGAGAAGCCATGGAGAGTGAACTTAAATCGTTAACAGATAATTAAACTTGGACACTGGTGGACTTGCCCATTGGAGCTAAGCCTTTGAAATCCAAGTGGGTATTCAAAACCAAGCGCAACGAAAATGGTGAAACGGTACGACACAAAGCGCGACTGGTTATAAAAGGCTGTTCACAGAGACCAGGAATTGATTACCAAGGAACGTACTCTCCGGTAGTTCGTTACACTTCAATAAGGTATTTGTTATCTGTTGCAGCCCATTTTGATCTCGACATCGAACAAATGGACGCTGTAACTGCCTTTTTACAAGGCGATTTCTCTGAGGAGATTTTTATGGAACTCCCAGTAGGAGTTAAAGTCAACACAATGGGTAAAGTCTGCAAACTTAATAGAGCGATCTACGGATTAAAGCAGGCAAGTCGTGAGTGGAACGGGAAACTAGACCAGATTTTCTCACTCCAACAACTTTCTCTCAGCAGATATCTGGCAAAATCTCTGAGAGTAAATAAAATTGCCTTGAAAAAGTTTGTCACAAATCTGTCATACGGAGTAGAATTTAAATTCTAGGTCCCACCACTGATGTATAAAATTAACACACACAATATAAGTGGTATGTAACGCTTGGTCGTAATGCTGTCTGCCGTACAACAGCATCTTCTGATTCTTGCATTCATACACCAAAGTTCATCTTTGGCTAAGATCAAGCTTGGAAAGGTATATCCAACGAAAGGGAAAATAAAGAGAGGCAAAGACTCTTGTCACACCAAGTGGATTTGAGGAAATTTGAGGAAAGTTGTCTTGGGAAATTGCAATAAAAATAGATCTGAGTGGTTCATCAGACTATCCTCAAATATCGTGAGCTTGGTAGCCGGTTTTTTGACAAAGCACTCTAGACTTAAAGGAATCTTTAAGTTTTAGAACAGGGGTTTTTTCGAGGCCAACATGATTCTCTGATGATGCAAATGAAACATTGGAAGTCATTCATGGAGCCCGAAGAAACACTAGAGTGCACTTTGACAAGGCAACACTTACTTGGAACGAGGGTTGTCTCAAGCCGAACATGTAGATTCTGGAACGATGAAAATGAAACATCGGAACTCATTTTCGGACTCAGAAGAAAAGCCTGAGTGCATATCACGTTGATAGGCAGGGAGTTGTCATTGTTTACATCAAGTACATACATACATAATTGGTCAATACAACACTTCAGTCAGGATTACGACCTAGTTTCTCAACTACTCATGTTGTGTTTTATACATGAGTGGCGGGACCTACACTTTAAAGTCGACTCCGAACGACATATTTTTGAGAAACTTTTCATGGCAATTTTTATTTACTCCAGAGTTTTTGCCAGAAATCTGCTGAGAGGAAGTCTGGCCTGGGGCTCGAACCCTGGCTTTTCGCCTAATAAGCCAACATACTACCTACTAGACCACGGCGACTAGTAGCATCCCAAAATTTGTCAGTGAAATAGGCAGCGAGGAGAAATTATAAAATTTGATGGAAGTATTGTCACAAAACTCAGGCTTCTGTATACAGCAATACTAGGGGAAGCAATAGAGAGTCAAAGGAAGCTATCATTGCTTGCCCTCGTATTAATCACAAGACTTATTAAAATTTCTTATTAGTTTTTAGCTTTGATTGCGGTTTTAATGAGCTTGACTTTAGAGAGCTTGGTCAAGGCGAACATTTCTTGATGTGTCAGTTTCTCGCTCTTAAGATTACGACCTAGCTTCTCACACTACTTATGTTGTGTGTGTTTAATTTTATTCATGAGTGACGGAACCTACAGTTTAAAGTCGACTCTGAATGACAGATTTTTTGAGAAACTTTTCTTGGCAATTTTATTTTACCACTCAGAGTTTTTGTCAGAAATCTGCTGAGAAGAAGTCAGCAAAGAAATATTTTTTTCAGAATTAGATTTTGTTGGAGTTGTATGACTTGGGGTTTGAACCGTGACCTCTTGTCTAATAAACGAACACGCTACCTACTAGACTATGGCGATTTCTTCCGGAGAAGACGAATCGTATAGAAAAGATTCCCCTGCTGGTTCTCAGGTCATGTGTGGACATATTTAAACATCATAAGTGTTACTAATAAGCCCCTTTAGAATATCTGCATACGGAATGTTATAAATAGGCCTGTAATCCCAAAGCTTACCAATTTTCATTTAATTAATCTTCTTTTTTAAATTATTTTTTTTTCTTTCTTAATTAAGCTTTTAAGTTATTTTGCATTAAAAATAATTTTAATTTATTGTTAATTCAGATACAATATTCAACTCAACTCAGCTTGATTCAATTCAATCAGTCTTTAATTCATACATACATACATATGTACATACAATACAAAACACAATATATTCACAATACAGTCCAATACAATTAATAGTATTGCAATTATGGAATTATTATTTAATTACAATTAATGTTGCATTAAAATTAATACACAAAATAATTTCATTTCATTTCAAAAATTATGAATAAAATAGCTTTCATCTCCAATATCTCGGCTGTACGTTAAGCGTATATTGTTCGCAAGTGTAATTTTTTTTTGTTTTCAATTGAATTCTTTAAACAGAGGGAATATATTTGTAGAATTCAAAACAAATTGAAGGTAAAATCAATTATAATGTTTTGCATAATAATTAAGCTTAATATGTATTATCCAAGGTATTTGTGGGATCCATAATATACTCATTTACACACACACACACACACACAACGACAACAACTAAACACAAATGACAACAATACCGATGAATAAATTTTAACAGAAGGCAAACAGTTTAAAGCAAAAGTATGCCACCAATCATCAACGAATGCATAGGGTTGTGATAGGCCAAATATGACATAATGGTACGCACATGGACATGGAATTATGCACTGAATATATACCATGATGGTTAGACCAATAGGGATCCAAGGGGCAATTGTCTCAGCTGATAGAACAAATCTAGAAGCAGCTCAAATAGAGTTGGACAGAATATAGAGACTAGCATGTGTTGTTCTAACAGGAGCAATTAGCACCTGACCTAAAACGGCACTGGAGGTTCTATTGGATTTAAGTTCGCTGTACTTAGTGGTAAAGACCAAAGTTTTGAAATCTATTATTCGATTAATGTGAGATAAGTCTACACTGAAGACGATTAGGGGATATTGGAAACAAGAGAATCATTTAGCTGACTGCTTCCTCCTTAACAAGTAGACTCTCTGATTTTTGGAAATGTTTTGCAATGAAACTTGGTAATAAAAATGAGTAGAATAATCTGGAAACTGCGTACTCTTTAAAAAGAGGAGATATTTTGTAAAAGAAGCAAGACTTTTTGGTTCCAAAATGAAATATTCCGAGCCCGTGGGGAATAATAATAGCTGAAGTCTATACCATCGATAGATGTACTCAATTCAAGTTGGAAAGAATGTATAAAAGACAGGATAGGGCAGTGTTATCTGACAGTCAGGCTGCCAATCGAGCACTCGATCCTTATGGGGTAAGGAACTGTCTGGAGAAGACGTATCTTCTAGGCAGGGTCTCAGGTCATGTGGAAATTCTCGGCAATGAGTAAAAAGATAAGCTTGCAAGAAGGGAACCGGATTCCTTCTGTGGAGAGTGAAGAGATATTGGAAAAGGTATGGTCCTTGAAGGGAAAGTAAACAGAAACAAAAACTCTTCTCAAAGCAATTGGATTTAAAGCAATTATGATAGGAGATCGTAGACTAACAAATAATAACTTAAGGTTGGTAGCCGGTCTTTTGATAGGACACTGTGGACCCTGGATACAGTTTTATTGAAAGGGGATTGTCTCGGGTTCAAAACATATATATTCTGTGAAGATGAGAATTAAGCAACGTAACTCATTCCTGGAACCTGAGGGGCATTAGTGCATTCCAAAAGGAAACACCTGAATGTATACCAGAATTGGCATTGTTGGCACTATGTAGCAGTGTAGCATCCTTAAGTTTTTCATTGCAATAGGCTTGGATGAGACATTATGGGATGCCCTATAAAGTGTGAGAGGCGTACAATAGATCGCATGGCTGCAGTACTAAAGTACGGCTTCTCCAAAATTTATTTTAATGCTGATAAGACAGTTACTGTACCAGAAATTCCAGGAGTATAACGTGCATATCGTCGTAGTCTAGTGGGTTGTGTGTTGGTTTATTAGACGTAAGACCACGGTTCAACATCCCCAGTAAAATCCAGTATGAAAAAATTTTACTTCGGCGACTTCCTCTCAGCAGATTTCTGTCAAAAACTCTGAAAGTAAACAAAAATTGCCAAGAAAAGTTTCTCAAAAATCTGTCATACGGAGTCAACTTTAAACTGTACGTTCCGCCTGTCATATATAAAATTAACACACACAACATAAGTGGTGTGAGAAGCTAAGTCGTAATCCTGACTGAAGGGTTGTAATGAGCAATTATGTATGCGTGTATGTATAAAGCGCATGTTGTTGATTAAAGACGATGTAGTTTAGTTGGTAGTGTGTTGGCTAATTTGATGACAACACGTCTATGGGTAATGTGAGGAACTAGGTTGTAAACCTTAATAAATTTTGTAATAACCATTTAGGTTGTAAGTAGTAAGTTGTTGACGAAAGCAGTTTTTGATGTGATTGTAGATTGTAATCCTGAAGGGTTATAATGACCAATTAAGCAAGTGATAGAGTTACCTGATGTCAATAATATTATCGGAGAAATTACGTTTAATGAGTCATTCATCGATTTATTGTAAGCAGATGTATTCAAACGTCTACATAAAGTTAGGTGACGTATGAGTGATATTTTATTCATATTAATCATACGCTCAGTATATAAAGAAACTGGTATGAAGTTTTTTTTATATTTTTAGGCTTAAGAAAATTGGTTTAAAAATTTGTCTTAATTGTGATTGGATGTTGTGATACATGAAACGCGTAATACTTTTTCCATGTTATAATAAAATTTAAATTTTTGGTTGTTATTGCTACAACTTTACTGGTTGACATTTTATTTATTATATATTGTGTATAAAAACTTTTCTAACACATTGTTATACATTTACACCATAAATGTATTCATATTTGAATTATAAAGCATAAATATCAACTCAAAATAAATCCCACATGGTATTAAGTGAAAAACAAAATTTTACTAATCGAATTTCAACTATTAAACAATCATCATCGTGAGCATCAGCAGCATCATCAGCATCATCATAATGATCGCACATACATACATATGTACATACAAAACTAATGAACTTTTTTCACAAAAACAAAACCAAAAATAATACAAAAATACACGCCTACGCACATATAGCAGGAGAATATTGGAAAAACTATGCAAAATGTAAACGAATTTGAATACAAATTGACACAACAAGAAACATATTCAAACAAGCAGGCAATTAGATAAACAGACAGACAAACAAGCAGGCAGACAGATAGAGAGAGAGGGAAAGAGAGAAAACTACACCACATTGTTAAAACAAATTTTGTAAGCGAACAGGAGATATAAAATTCAATGAATTATTGTGAGTAATTATTTAATTTTAATGTGGCTTAAAAGTATTTAAGAATTATTCTATACATATACATACATATGTACACATACTACATATACACCTACACATTTATTTATATATTGTGTTTACAATTATACAAAACATTAGTGTACACATACAGGCATTGTAAGTATATGCGGTCGAAGAGTAGTAGTTGGCCCCATAATCTTAAGTTTTCGGCAACACTATCGTAATTCACTTACGACTGCATGTATACATACATGTACGTATATGTGTATGTGTAGTTACATTGGTATTAGTGTCTTAGTCTTTATTAGTTTATAAGTCTTTTAACATCATTATGTATACAAGAATTATTTTTTTTGCTGTTGCTGTCGTTGTTATTGTTGTTGTTTTATTGTAAATTATTACCCATGTGTAGCTGCCATTGAATATCTTCGAAACGATAGTTTTTCCTTAAAACTGACGTGAAATAATTTAATTCTACTTTCCTAAGGCAAAAATTATTTGAAATAAAATGATTTTAAAGACCACAGATATTTAAAGAGAATATTTACAGTGTGTGACAGTGAAAATCGTACAGCAAACACCACATTTTTCGTTAAAATTCTGATATTAAAGTGTAGTTACTATCATGTTAGCAAGATTTTCAAATGTTACAAATTAAATAAAATACAGAATAAATATCCCAAGACTTATATCACAGAAATTCTCTACATTGGGAATGCCTGGGAATAAGGATCTTTTGGGCTCATAATTGACAATACAATTATGGATTCTGTTAATGCTAAATAGGCGTTTTGGATATGGGCTGAACGGCGCTAAAAACTGACCTAAAATGGGCAGAGGACGTGCGGAAAGTGTGCTTATATTACAAAGGATGAAACATGATCGCTATGGTTATTGGAGTTATTACTCGACATTTGTTATGGTCACTCATGTAAGGCGCATCGGTTTTGGACACACGGCAAATGACTTCTGCAGAAGCTGTAGAGATAAGGAAGTGGAAGCAATGATTCCTCATCTATTAGGCAAATGCCCAGCAATATGTCAGAAGAGAAAAAGACATTTTGGTATATACTACATCGACAATTTACGTCGCTTTTCGAAGCCACTTTATCAGAAGCTCTGAACGGCTTAGAAATTACTGGAAATGTTAAAATGTTGCTGTAGTCTAGTAGGTAGTGTGTTGGCTTATTAGACGTTAGGCCATGGGTTAAACCCCATGTCAGACATCTCCACCAAAACGAAATATGAAAGAAATATTTCTACGGCGACTTCCTCTCCGCAGATTACTAGAAAAAAATAGAAGTGTTATGAAAAAGTTTCTCAGAAATCTGAGAGTAAATAAAATTGCCATGAACAGTTTCTCAAAAATCTGTCGTTCGGAGTCGAATTTAAGCTGTGGGTTCTGCAAGACATGTATACAATTAAAACACACATTATAAGTGATGTGAGAAACTAGGTATGTTGATTTACAAGTACATGTACTTTCATGGATCTGTCTCTGTACGATTTTCAGTGACGTTGGTATAACTATGTCTATTCAAGCCTTTTGGGTAGACAGCCACACCTACTTACCGGCCTACCTACATCACAGAAAATCGTACAGCGATGTACTTTCATGACTTTTCAATTTTTTTCCTAGGTTAAAGCATTTAGTTTAAATTTGGTGAATTAGTTTTTTCAGCTTTGACATCAGGAGTTGTTTTCGATTCTGACTTTAAAATATTGGTTCCGCCAAATAACTTTTTTTTTTTGAAAATGGTTTAAAAAAAACTACTGAATATTTTCTCAAAATTCTTTTTTTATTTGAAAGTACAATCTTTCCGGTTAATAATGGAAAATAATTTCATTCAAATGGCTGCCTCGGCTGGCCATGCAGTAGCTTACACGATCGGTCCAATTTTTAAGCACATTATCGATTGTGTGCAGCTGTATTTCACCAATGGCTTTACGAATATTGTCCTTTAAAGCATCAATTGTCTCTGGCTTGTCGGCGTAACACTTATATTTAACGGCAGGTGGCCAAACGACATCAGCTCTGGGGCTGATAATGCGATCTTCAAAAACAGGGCGGAAAACATCGAGTGTAGCTTCGGCTGTGTGGCACGTAGCGCCGTCCTGTTGAAACCAAATGTTGCCAATATCCTCCTCTTCAATTTTTGTGAACAAAAATTCGTTCAACTTGACCCGATAACGATCGCCATTGACTGTAACGGCCACTCCTTGCTCGTTTTCGAAGCAGAATGGCCCATTTGGCCTCTGGACCAAAATCCGCACCGAACAGTGAGTCGTTTTGGGTGCGTCGGTTCTTCAATGTATGCGGGCGGGTTTTCTGTGCCCCAAATGCGACAATTTTGCTTGTTTGCATACCCGCCAAGTATACCCAGTACATCCAGTACTGTGTAGACTCTTCGGATGATCATTGAGTATCACTAAAACTGCTTTCACTCCTAATTGAACATGAAAATTGTTGACATTTCCAATAAAGTCGAATTTTTCTGCCGATTTATAATTATGAATGTGTGGATACTCAAGAATTATGCATAGGGATACAACTGAGACAACACAACTGAGATAAAGGGACAAGTAAAATCCGTTGCCTGAGTAGGAAAATTAAGGAGTTTGTTATTGTGACTGAGTTTTAGGTAAGTTTTATTGGTTATTTGCGTAATTATTCCCTCGTTTCTTAAAACAATCATTAGTTCATATACCCAAAGTGTTGTAGGTCTCAGTTAATGAACTAAAATACAAATTCCTGCATCAATAGCTCCCTTGAACTACTTGCATAGCCCAAAATTGAAAGGCGACTTGTTTGCTAAATTTGAGTACAATAAAGAGGTAAACGCAGTATAGAAGCGTCTCAAACTTAAACTAGATTATGTTTAAAAAATAAAGCAATTTTTTCGAAATAATATTCGAATAGTTTGCTTATATACGATTCTCACTGACAGTCACTGTATTTAAATTTTAATTAAATTTGTCAGTAGAATGATTTCCTTAATAAAAATAAGAAATATTGAAAGTGTTTAATGTCTAGTGTAGATGATTAGCAGCATATGCCAATATTTCTTATCAATAAAATGCACTCACAAAACACAATAAAAACAAAAAACTACTAAAAACAAAGGAATATTTAAACATCAATCAATTAAAAACTTGTCCTGCAATTGCAAAATCAACGCAAACATTTGGTTAAAAATGTATCGTAGGTAGGGAATCTTGTGCAAACAGTATGATTTCCAAAAGCCTAATCGGACATCATGTCACGAGCACATATGCCTTTGTGTGAGAGAAAAAGTTTAGGGAAATTTGAAAGTGGACCTAAAATATTATGTAAGGATAGATCGGCCATTACTTTTCCCTTAAATAACGCAAAACCACGGCCATTTACTTACTTAATTGGTCCTTACAAGCCTCTAGTCAGGATTATAACCTAGCTTCTCAAATCACGTATGTAGGTAGGTAGAAGTGACTGTCCCCTCGATGGAGTCATGAGCGGACACACTTAGGTCGCACACAGGGCCCATTCTTATACAACAGTTTCACATTCTCCCCTAGTCCAGGAACCACTCGGAGCTTCCGATGAAGCGAATCAGACTGCCAATATCCATGCATAAAAGTTCACCCAGATTCTCCATGTAGTAGGCACTCAGGATATAGAGGATCCTTCGACCAAGTGCAGGGCATGTGTACAGTAGGTGAATAATAGTCGCATCCTACTCCTCATCCCCATAGCTTCTGTAGACATCATTTGTCCAAGACCAATACACCTCGCATGCGTGCCTATAATACAATGCCCCGTAATAACCCCGATAACAGTGCTTAGCCTACTTCTTTGGAGTTTAAGCAGAGTCGCCGCGTATGTTGTGTGTGTTAATTTTATCCATAAGTGGCGGTAACTATAATTTGACGTCGATTCCGAACAACGGATTTTCGAGAAAGTTTTAAGGACAATATACTCTCAGAGTTTTTGCCAGAAATCTGCTGAGAGGATGTGGTCGAAAGAAATATTTTCTTTATTATTCGTTTTGTTCGTGACATCCGAGTACGAGCTAGCATCTGATAAGCCAGCACATTACCTAATAGGTAACAGCGGCTTTAAATTCTGGTAACTCTAGAGCTTAATTAAAAGTCGACAATTCACTTCGCTTTGTAACACGCAAAAGTAAAATCACGTTGTTATTTCATTCGATAATTTCCTATCAACAGTCTTCTGGCAAAAACTCTCAGAGTAAATAAAATAGCCATGAAAAATTACTCAGAAAATCTGTCGTTCCGAGTCGATTTTCAGCTGCAGGTACCAGGGATACAATTAAGACACACAACATGGTTGATGTGAAAAACTAGGTTGTGAGGTTGACTAAAGTGTTTGTTATGACACATTTAGTAAGTGATTGAATTGCCTGAAGCCAATAATATTATCCGAGAAATGACATTTTACAAGCCATTCATCGATTGATTCTAAGCAGACGTATGCAAACATCTACAAAAAGTTACGTATGACGTATGAGTAATATTATATTCATATTAATCATACGCTTAGTATTTAAAGAACCTAGTCTGTTGACTTTTTTATATTTTTAGGCTTAAGAAAATTGCTTTTTCGATTCCGATTTGCTTTACTAAGTTTGAAGATCATCCTCATTCACTCATTAAATAAAGAAAGTCAAGAAAATTTCACATGAAAAGCCAAATTTAACTCAAAATTAACACTGTATTGCGTTTGGCACCTCAAGAAAAAAACATCGTGCCTGTCGAAAGCACTTACTTCTGCTGCTTAAGCAGTAAATCCTTAAAAAATAACACAAATTAACTTATAAACACCCAAAATAGAAAAAACGAAAACGAAACAAATGCATAGAATAAGTAACACTGTGTAGAATAAAGAACAAAAAGTTTAATTAATTTCTATTAAAGTTTAATTAAGTAGAGCCTAAATACGAGCATCTAAATTACTCATTAAAACTTTCCTTTTCTTTTGCTCTGCACTTTTTCTTTTTTCATTTGTAGTTTCTCTCTTTCACTCTCTCTCGTTATGCATTACTACACTGTACTGTTGTTTTCGTTTTGTTGTTCTCAAATTTTCAGTTTCATTTACAGGAACAGAAATGAAGCAAATAAAAAAGTACGTAGTCATCATCATTTTCTCTTCATCACAACAGAACGATGATGCTCGGCAAGTAAAAAAAAGAAAACAAATACTTACAATCAGATAATATCTCCTACTACTACACACACACATTCACTCATACACACTCATGCCTACACTCATACATCCGCAGTCAATGCATTATAATAAATATGAATGATAAAACAAGACTAATAAAAAAACATCACAAGAGAATGAAAAAAATGTGAAGGCACAGAATTTCATGGGTATAATGAGGTTATTAAGAAGGCCTACGTTTTACGATTTTATGACTAGAATTACCATAAAAAATTTCTTTTTTAAAGGCAGCTGGTTTAGTCCTGCCTGCATATTGCCTATAAAAAAAATAAAAATCTGTAATGAGAGAACTTTTTTTGCTGATGCAGCACTGTTGCTTTAAATTCCTTAATAGAGGTGAAGTGAAACAGTTTATGATTTTTGTAAATTTGAATACGGAGCCTTAATCTGCTGGCTGCCTCTTAAAGGTACTGTTAATCGAGATGTACCAGACAATATGTTAATATCGTTTGCTTTATTGACTATAGGACTTCGAATGGCCACGATCAGGATACTGATTTAAATTTTAAAGTGGCCGTTAATGTAATCGGATTTGAGGAAGGTGAATGTATTTTTGTAGAACATTCGGCAACATCGGCCAAACATATCTGCTTGCCGAATTTCAAAACTCATGTGTTGAGCAATAAACAGAAAGAAAACCAGAGAACTATCTGTCTTCGACAAGATTCCTTTAACAGGAATCCTACCGGGACACTGCGGTATTGGCAATTTCGCTGACAAGCTCGGTCTGCCCCACCAGGATTACTACAGGAGCTGCCATGATGTAGAGGAAACGGAATCGATGCAAACCTTTTATGCGAGTGCCCTGCACTTCACAATAGACGGCATCGGTTTTTGGGTGACAGAACGTTTAAAGATCTGGGCATGGTGGCGAATGTGCTACTAAGATAACTGGTTGGTTTCATACCACCACTAACGTATCATGACAAGGGGGCCTACCTCACACTGGGTAACACAATGGGCCATACGGCCACCGAATGAAATTGCCTGTGAACGGCAAACTACCTGCTGACTTAATCTAACCTACGGCTATTTCTCTGTTTACCAGACTGTAGTAAATTCACAGCTGTATAGACTACTACTTTCCAAGGAATCAAGACTTCTTTATGTGAGTCTACGTGGATCTTCTTTTGACGATGTCCCTCCATTGAAAGTTGAAATCCGATTGAGATCTTTACATACAGATCGGTAGGGGTGTCGATATCAAGAAAAGTGTGAAGAAAAATAAATTTGAGAATAGGAGTTGTATGTAAAACACTTACAAGGGTATCCCCTATTGCCATCGAGTATACGAAAGGGATTTTCGAGGACCAACACGACATGCATTCTGGTCAAGATATGCTAGACATCTTTACTCCAGATTATTCAGAGGTATTCTAATGTTACTTGTGCCTGTATTGCCTGTGTAGTATTGGCTAGTAAAGAACTACTGTGAACTACTGTGATTAAAAGATCTGTTGTATTGGCCTAAGCCTACCCCAGTGACAAGTCTCTGCCCGACTACTGTGAAGCCCCCTTGTGGGAGCAACGTGGTAGTAGTGATTTATACCCGAATCGTGGGAAGATTGAAAGCTGGGTGTGGCGTTACACTCTTAACTATTTTCTCATAACCAAGAGGGAAGTTATGTCCAAATGCTTGACGAATTGGTAACCACATACGGTGATGCAAATTATCATGAGGCTGCATCATCGTGCGTAGGGGCATTGGTAGACGCATTGTTTCCATCCGTCCTAAGTCTACATATTGTATTTCTAGAGTGTCTCCTTGCCCAATCCTATAGCTCTAACGAATTCCACCATGTGCAAAAAATTGTTCCTTTTCGAATACATTAACAATGCATGGGTACCAAGAGCTTTCTTCATCACCGAGTCTATGTATTGAACTTGAAGTGATTGCTGCTCTGGAGAAATGTTCTTTCAGTCCAAAATACTAATCAAAAGGAAGATTACTGGATAGCTTGATTCTAATCCCCTTCTACAGCAGTGGCCCATTTATTTATACCATATATCCCCGAATATGCCTTTCCAAAGTTCTTTTCAAAATTCGTAGAAAGTCCTGGCTTTCATACTAAGGATGAGGATCTTTGCCCTGAATAGCTGATTTAGTTTGCCCAGATATATACATACATAACATTTATTACAACCCTTCAGTCACCACTTATGTTGTGTGTGTTAATTTTATACATGAGTGGTGGGAATAACAATTTAAAGTCGACTCCGAACGACAGATTTGTGAGAAAATTTTTAATGGCAGTTTTATTTTTCTCTCAGAGTTTTTGCCAGAAATCAGCTGAGAGGAAGTCGACAAGTTTTGTTGGAGATGTCTGACCTGGGGTTTGAACAGTGGACTTACGTTTAATAAGCCATCACACAACCTACTAGACTACGGAGACTTCCAGTTGCTCAGATAGTTTCATATTAAAATCGAGTCAAAGTGCTAGGCGTCCGTCTTGCTATTCTCTCAGTACCTCCCGTTCTAGTTTAATTATGTACATCGATGTTTTGTTTGTAAAATATTCCATTGATTCTGACCATCTTAATTTATGTTCGAATGTCTGTACTCTCGTATCAGTACCACGATTAGTGCCTCTCTTGAAAGAGCGTAAAGAGAGCAAAAGATACTTCAGATGAGAAAGATATTCAACAGCTGACAGCCAGTAATTGCATATGCCGGGTATAGTGTATCCAATCATACGCAGGCATATACGAATGAAATGAAAACTAAAAAAGAAAAAAGTAAATACGTTAAGAATCTAATGAATAAACAAAAATATTCTCTATCTAAAGTTAAAGTTAATTAATGCACTCGAACTTCCACAGAAGATTTTCATTTTCTCATTTGGCTTAATTTTGTTTCCTTTTTTTCAATTTTTTTTGTTTTGTTTCTCATTTTTGCTTGTTTTTTCAAAATGTTTTCCTTTCTTCAGAAAGAGATTTGTAGAGAAAAAAAGCTTACTTTTCTCGTACTCAGTTGTGCATAATTTGTTGCTTTTGTTATTATTGTTATTCTTGTTATTGTTGTTGTTACCAAGTTAAAGAAAATCGTTAAGATTTTCTTAATTATTTTCACTTTTTTTCATCTGCTGCTGCTACTCTAATATGCTTGTTGTAGTTACTGTTTCCGTTGCTGTCAAGAGTATGGTACGTATGTATGTGTATGCAGGAGTGTGAATGTATTTGTATGCAAGTATATGAGTGTATGTGTTTAAGCCAATAACATTAAGACAAATAGCGAAATAATGAGGTGCAAAAGTTTTCGCATTTCGCTTGTTTTCTTCAGCTGCTTTTTTTTGTTGGTATCTTGTGAAGTTGATTTCGTATTTTGGCTGTTTCTGTTTCTGTTGTTTTTATTTTCTTTTTTTTTACGAAATCTATTGAATGTGAACGATTTATAGGTGAGAAGAGATTATAATAAATTAGTTGAAAACGGAAAAAATAAAAGAGAAAAACATGAGGGCAAAATAAAGTTTGATTCTATTAGCTGCTCATGTTTACTATGGAAGGGGGGATGATTTTACGAATAAGTCAGTCGTTAATAAGTATGGCGTTAATGCAAATGAATAACGACAGCTCAATGGTTGGAGGCTCTCAGGAAAAAAAAGATACAAATTGGAACTGAAAGTAAGAGAATCTATAATGTTAAGATGTTTCCGAATTAAACAACTTTTCAAAATATTTTAATTGAAAGAACATGATTAATTTTTTAATTTAATTTTGAATGTCGTCAAAAATGTATAAGCGAAATAAAGTTATTTACACCCTATGCGACTTCGTCTTTAATGTGCTTAGAAGCAATCACAAATTTATTATTTTAATAACAAACGTGGAGTTTTTCTCGGCCATGCTGTGGTATATAGTTGCGGAGCACCTGTTTGAAGAGCTGCAGCGATGTGGACAATTAGGCTGAAACAATTAGTCTAAGTCGCCTTAGTAATAGGTAGTATTTTTGCTTATTAGACGTGAGAATATGCACGAAATATGAAAAAATATTTCTTCGGCGACTTTCTCTCAGCAGATTTCTGGCACAAACTCTGTTAGTAAATATAATTGCCAAGAAAAGTTTCTCAAAAATCTGTCGTTCGGAGTCGACTTTGGTGTGAGAAGCTAGGTCGTAATCCTGATTCAAATATTGTAATGACCAATTAGGTATGTATGTATGGATGCGAGCACAATTTAGTAAATAAGGTATTGGAGTTGTATGCACGTACCCTTAGCCTATAATACAATGGTGCTCACTGTGTTATATAGACGTTAGTCCTTGCAAAACAGAATTTCTGATACAAGACACCTACATTTGACTTCTCAATCTCTAATGCGATCAAGAGGGTAACGCATCTGCATCCCAGATTCTTATGAAAGCAGAACGTAATTGAGAGGATAAAGAGAGCCATCGTCGATAGCATATTATGCTTTCAAAAGAGTTTTGATAATACATGGGGGGATTGCTTTAGGAAGACCAACTTTGTATTACGGTATACACTTTTGTTGGCACAACACACAAACCCCTTCAAGGTTAGGTCGGAGTGGTAGCTCTGATTTTACAAAGCTCACTTGAGCACGCATAGCGCCTAGGAAGAGGAAGAAGTTGGTCAGCGCAAGGGCTGCACCAAACCCCTTCAAACTTACAAAGAATAAAGGCATAAATATGAATATTCAAGTCACAATAGGGATACCTACCTATGCCGACAAAAGCGGTAAGTTTGAAAAGACGTAACAGCTCAGATGAGGTGAATAGAACAAAGCATATTGAATTTGTAATTTTGTATTCACTTGATGGTAGATTTGGACTGTATCTGATTGCCAAGCTTCAGGCAACTTCAGGGAAGTAATACAATTTGTCATCCTGTTCGCTGTAGGTAGTTGCATTCTTTAGATGATAGAATTTTTTTCGGCATAGGTCTGAATTAGGTATTCAACTTTTCAGAATTAAATATAAGTAGGTTTCTCACTAGACAGAGTATGCAAGCAATTAATTGTCCCGATAGCCAGTACACTTTGTGCCACTTTAACTTACGCATTATTTGCTACACTCAATTGGCTCTCCCCAGATATCGTATTGAAGCCGAAGGCTGTTATGTAACTGATAAATGCAGTTAGCAACGCCACATGTTGGAATTCTGGGAAGACTCAGTCGTATTCAATTCGATTATGGGGTTCCTTATAATTTCCTGCATAGGAAATTGAAATTGCATTCATGATTAACTGGCCAGAGCCGAGTTTACGTTGTAAGTAAGGAGCTTACAGTTTCTGACATTTTTTCAGGATATAGGTATACCGATTTGGACTGGGTACTCTCTGCTTGTTTTACGGGCGGGGTAAACTTCGTTGGCTGCAGGATTGTATGTGCAATATTAATAGACTCTCTTAAGATGTATGAATGAAAAGACGAATAGTTGTGTGCTGTCGTTAAATGGAAATATATTTGGCTGTATATCGAAGTCGCCGTAGTCTAGTAGGTAGTGTGTTGGCTTATTAGACGTAAAGCGAGGGTTCGAGCCCCATCAGAACAAAATACAAAAAGTATTTCTTCGACGACTTTCTCTCAGCAGATTTCTGGCAAAAATTCTGAGAGTAAATAAAATTGCCATGAAAAGTTTCTCAAAAATCTGTCGTTCGGAATCGACTTTAAAACTGTAGGTCCCACTACTCACGTATAAAATTAACACACACAACATAAGTGGTGTGAGAAACTAGGTCGTAATCCTAACTGAAAGGTTGTAATGACCAATTATGTATGTTATGTATGTATTTGATGTAACGATTAAGATATTTGCTCATTGGATTCTACTATTATTTTGCGGTTAAAGGTCTTGACTAAGCAGTAAGAGTGGATGAATGAAAGCCTTTTAAAGTTTCAAAACAAGCTGTTGCATACATTTAGTTTTCTCTCAGAATCGAACTTAAATTGCTTAGGTTGTAATCAAGCATTTTATCACCTGCCACCATGCCACTAATACCACATCATATTGCCATACAATCGATTGTGTTGGATTCCTCTTGGAATACGAGCCAGGTGTGTGGTTTCTGTGTATGAAATATTTTCAATCATTTTTTTCTTTTTATTTTCTTTCTTTTTTTTCATTTTTGTAGTGTTGTGTACAACATTTATTATTGATATTATTGTTGTAGTTGTTATTGTTGTTGTTGCCATTTTATTATTGTTAATGTTATTGTTTTTGTTAAACAATTTTCTATCAACATCGTTATACACAAATACCAGAGAGAGAAAGAGAGAGTGTGTGCATATTGAACAATTTTATTTGTCCAATTGACCAAAATATACAACAATTTCCAACAACAACAACAGAAAAAAAATATGAGAATTAAATGAAAAAAGATGGTAAAAATGAATTGTGGTTTCATCTGGACACGCAACGAATTCAGTTGAGTTCTGTTCTACTGCTGCTGTTGCTTCTCCTGCTGCCTACGATGATGATGTCGAATGCTGATGATCATTAAATTTTGAATTGTTTTCAGAAAAAAAAGAACAAAATATGAAAATGGAAAATGGAAAATTTTCCTATAACTGTCGAGACATTATAAATCATAACAATGATTGTTTATAGGCATGTCTACACACATCTATACAGCTGAAGAGCTGTGTGGTATGCCATGTCTCTGTATCTGTAGGTAGAAAATTTTATAAATTTTGTCAAAATAAATTTGTTTATAAATTGACAAATAGTTTGCAAAGGCTTAACACAGGCAAATATGAAATGGAAATGAATTTTTCAAAATAATTTATATTTCTGACCATATTACAGTGTGTGGCATTATCAGTCGCAATGCATGATGTTCTAAAATAATAAATAAAAATATGAAATAAAAATACAAACAAAACATTCTAAAGGCAATAAAATATGTTCAATATGAAGGTAAAAGTCTAAAATTCATTGTAACAAATGAGAAATTTAAATAATTTAAATAAACTTGTCACGAAAATGAAATGTTACAAGAACTTCCAGGTATTCAGTCAACTACTACTGGGGACTTCATTATTTATTCGTTAAGGAATTATTGTATGAAATATTGTTAAGGGGTAAGAAGTAAAATTGGATCATTTTAAGTGAAGAGGCCTATTTCTGGATGAATGGGTACATGATTAAACAAAATTATCGAATTACTAATATAATCAATGTATTCCGAAGAAGTTTTATGGCGTCTTTGATCCCATGGGCCAGGCCATGCCTGTCCATAGGGAAAAATATAGTTCGATAATTACCAACATTGATGATTGATGGTGGTCCAGATAGCTACGACGTAAGGTTTCAATACGAAAGGCCTACGTGTCACACAGCTCATGCCACATTAGATATTCTATATGAGAATTTTTTAGAATGCTCATCTCATGTGGAGGTTATGTGAACCGAGATAATACGATTTGAGCCCTTTTGATCGTTTCTTTGGGGCCACAGGTGTATGCAAATAAGTTAGAAACCACAGTCAACATAGCCATGCTATCAATCTAATTCAGCCTGATTTATGCGCCAGAGTCTTAAAAATTTAAAATTTCGGATAAACTATGACAGTCATCCAGTTTCTTAGCATTATGCTCCTGCGGATTTTTATAAGTCAAGAAAATGATTAACAGTCAATTAAAGAAAAATTTATCATTCATTTCGCCATATAAGCCGCCAGGTCGTAGCTCCCATGCTTGAGAAATAAACTCAATGTGCTGGTGTTACCTAAAACCTCAAGATCTTTAACGGTTGCATGACTATCCAATATTACCATTCACAAGCAGCCTTGTCATAGCTCTCATGCCCAAGAAATCAACTTAATGTGCTGGTGACCATCAACGTGATCTTTAACATCTCGCATGTCCATCCATGTGGCACCCATTAATTCCATATTTATTAATAATTAATTAGTCTGCCCTACCAGAGTTCCCGGCTTGTAATTAATATCGTACATTTGCAGTATTTACGAGTATTATTCTTATTGACGTCATATCTTTACAATCTAATATCAGACAGATTCCTTTTATGAACATGTTCTCTTTCATCCCGTGATGCAATATAGATGGATCGATGCAGTTTTCTCAATACATTTCTACCGTTACGTTGCATATTATTCCGCCAACAAAGATAAAGACGCACAGGCGATAACGAACTGAATGTACAGAATGCCCTACGTAGGTAAATAAAAGCTTTGGAGGCAATCTTCCAGCCTTATAGTTTCAGTTTAACATTTAAGTTTTTAAAGCTAAGCCCGTGATTGATCCAATGTAGCATATCGTATTTCACACCTAATGCAGTGCATTTTACACAAGAACTTTTGATTTCTTAATGCACCATACAAGACAATTTGACTTGTTGACGAAACTACCAAGTGAGAAATGAATATCATCGGTAAAGAAAATTTTTGTACGAAAAATCGGAAATAAAATCCTGTTCTTTAGCAGACAACCGTCATATTTACGGCGTTGTGTATTGTCAGTCGGTTGGAGTTGTTGTTAAGGGTTAGGTTAGGTTGTTAAGCGATTAATACGGTAAAGGGGGACTTAGACGATCATACAAGTCGTATGACATGTCATGTGTAATGTAATATGTATGAGCGTACGAAATTGAGAAAAACATCCACTTCCATCCGAACAACATGGCCGAGCCAGCGCAGCTGTTTGGTGTTTTTTTTTGCTGAATTTTCATACGTATTTATTTATTAAGAAAATTTGGCAATTACACGGCTTTCTTCTTTTTTTTGTAAATTTTCAAAAAACAATTACACGTCTGCGCTGACTCGGCCATGTTGTTCGGATGGAAGTGGATGTTCCGGCGAGGCCTATATTCGATGCGGCGATTATATGAAGCGGGCGAAGAGGACAACCTTGTCTCCTTGTCTACATTGGAAGGACCAAATTGAGGAAACCCTGTCATTGATTGGTGTGACCGACTGGCGAAGGCGCGCTAGAAGCAGAGGCCTCTAGAAGGATGTGTTAAAGTTAGTAAGCCTTAGACTTCATAAGATCATTGCTACATTTATTTTACTTTCTTTTCGTATTGTAATTACCATGTAAATGCGAAGAAATCTCTCGTAATATTTCTATTCTCATTTTAAAATTATTGATGGAATTCGTTATCATTTTCTCTTTGAACTTATGTACGTCTATAATTATCGTGTAAATTGGTCTTAAATGGCATTAAATTAAAAGATAGTAGGTCGGCATATTTGAGGTTGATGGCTATTTTAAAGAGATAAACTGATCCTGGAATTAACAGGGTGTAGAATATTGACGATTATTCCCTAATTTGTTATGATTTCTTCTCTCAATCCTCACCCTCTAAAGTTTTAATTCACATAAAAATTGAATAAGAAATTAACTGCCAGGACGGATTTTTATTTAAATTTTTTCTTAAAAAAAAAAAAAAAATTCAACACAGTGTGAATGAAAAAATTCATTAAATTTTAATTCATTACAAATTCATTTCATTTACCACATTATCATCATCGTTTAACTATGCAAGTGATGGCTGATGATGATGTATTTATTTCGTATGGTAAAACCGTGTATTTTTTTATTGTTGGGGTTTTTCTGTTCTGCGGTTTTATTTAGCCCAGCGATGATGGTTTTTAATTATGAATTATTAAAAAAAATTTGTGCAACACGCTCGTTTATGTGAAGTGTTGGTTTTTTTTTAAATAAATTTCAGTGCAAAATTCGTGTTTAATATTTAAAAGTTTTTATTTATTTTTTTCTGTTTGGTTTAAGTGGTTATAAATTTATTAAAAAATCGTTTATTATAAAAATTCATATGAATTACAAAGTAATGTTTCAAATAAAACATTAATAAATTCAAAATACGATTTTTCGTTAACTTATCATGCCTGTAATACAATAATAAACGTATTGATTAGTTGCCTATAAGTTTGCCAACAAAACTATTGTATTTGTTACTCAGTTTATATAAGTATTTTTTTAAATTTAATACTTTTATACAAATATTTAAATTTTGTTCAAGTTTTTCTGGAAATTTGTTTTCAAATATTTGCTTGTTTAGTATTAGTTAGCATAACGAATAATTATTTTTATATTGAGAGAGAAAGAGCTTTGAATATGTTTAAATTAAATTCTACCGGAAGCTATTTAACTTCCGGTTACTGCACGATTTTATTAAATATCATAAACATACAAAAATGTCATTTATTTGTTTGCAGACAGTACTTTAAAGTAATGTGTTCTTCAATATATTTAATATATGCTTGGATTTGTTTACATTATTCAAAATTAATTAATGTTTTAATCAAAAAAATTAGAAAAAAGGAACTACGAGGAAAATATTTGAAATTTCATCTTTAAAGAAATTAGGTTTAGAATAGTGGCGTAGAAAAGTAAATAATTTTGATAGTATGAAGCTGTGAATTCTTTTCATTCTCTTACACATGCAACTAATATTTAGGGTTAGATAATAGGGTTAGCTGCGAATCAAATTCTGGTACACTGCTTTAACAAGGTACCATTCACTCAGCAGTATAATCTAAGGAATGCTTAAAATTTTGTTCATGCTTATGCAATCCGTAATTAATTTTGTTTAGAATTTGACCGACCACATGGATCATGTTGGCTTTGCGGTTTGTAGCAACTTAAGAAAATTCCTCACGAAAAAGTCTAATACGGTCAAATCCCACGATTTCGATGTGAGCTGGTTACATTACATCCACGTGAAATAATAATGGCCTCAAATGGTTTGTGCAGAATCTTCAATGTGTCATTAACGGTGTAGCATGCAGCGCCTTCCTGTTGATACCACATTACGCTGGTATCGGCATACATACATAATTTGGTCATTACAATCCTTTAGTCAATATTACGACCTAGCATCTCACACCACTCATGTTGTGTGTGTTAATTTGTATACGTGAGTGGCGGGAACTACAGTCGACTCCGAACGACAAATTTTTAAGAAATTTTTCATGGCAAATTTTTTTATTCTAGTTTTGCCAGAAATCTGCTGAAAGGAATTTACCGAAGAAATATTCATATTTCGTTTTGTTCGAGATGTCTGATCTGGGGCTGAAACCGCGGCCTTACGTCTAATAAGCCAACATAGTACCTACTAAAGGACGGCATAACATCCAAATCAGGCCAAAAGAAGTTGGTAATCATCGATCTCTAGTGCTAGCCATAGACAGTGATTGTCTGGCCAACGTCATTCTCAAAAAAGAAAAAATTCACATCAAACAGTGACTTTTTCAGTATGTTTTGCGCTTGGGTTTCATATAAATTAATATCGTCCCTAATGCGCCAATTTTGTGTGTTCACCTGCCCATTTATTCACACATGGACCTCATCGTATTATGTATGTATGTATTTGCACGTTTTATTGAATGCTATCCTTGAGCCCTTACCTCCATGTTACCTTATGGTAATATTAGCCTAGAAGAAGAAGCGGAAGAGTTGGAAGTCTTAATCGGTATGATATGTGTCCACAAGTCTTTGGCCTTCTCATCGACGATTGCAGAACGGGATTGCTGCTGGGAAAAATTTATTCTAACGTGGGACTGATGACTAGGCTTTTATGGCAAATTGCGAGCTTAGGTCTTTAACAAGGATCTGTGATGAATACCAGTCGCACTATTGATGGATATACTAGGATGGGAAGTAGTTGGAGACTGCATAAGTATCTGTTTAGCCCTTCGTATATTGACGTCGAAAACTCTGTCGTGAGCTAACATTCGGGTTCTCTTTATCTTCGCGAAAACTGGATTCTGTAATTTTCATAAATTTATTGCAACCGGGTCATGTGTCGTAAATATCTAATGATGTTTATAATCGTGTCTGTGTGTTGTAAATATCAGATGTTAGCCTTTGTTTCTGTTGTCATCGTACAATGAATTCTTTTACATTTCTGTTGTATTCTTTCAGTTTTTTTTGCCACAATATTACCGAAACAAATTGTACATTTTCATTCATTTTATATTAATTGGCCTCATTTCAAATTCATACGAAATATTTTATTTATTTATTCCATATTCATTTCGATTTTAGTTTTAATTTTTCTCTTCTCCTCTGCTCTACTCTGTTTTTCAATTGAAACAAACACAGACACACTGAGATAATTATAACATATACACAGCCACACATACATCCCGACAGACAGACATATGTATGTATGTATGTATACAAACAGAAAAATTTTAAAATGAAAATTTATTTGAAATTAAAGCAATTAAATTCTTTGGATATCCTTCCTTTAAATAATAAATTAAGTGGAGATTTTAAATTAAAAACGTTTAAACCGCCACCCGCTTTACACGGTTTACGAAGTAATTTACAAAGAAACAAAAAAGCCATACACGCTATTGAAATGATAAAAACAAATAAAATTTAAATGTAAATTTAATTAAATAATACTTGTATGTAAACAAAATTGTTCACTTGTGATGAAAAACATCACAAAATTTAACAGTAAAGAGTTTAATTAATTCAGAATATTTAGAATATTTGTCAATATGTGTGAAGAGCTTATAAAGAATTTAATTGAATATGACACAGAGAATCCAGTGGTTGCCGTAGTCAAGTGTATGTGCTTACTAGATGACAGGCTGAGAAAGAAATATGGCAACAATATTCCTTACGATGTCATTCTTTTATTGTAGTTTTCTGACAAAAGCTATTTGCCAACGAAAGCATCTCAAATCTGACTCAATGTTAAATTGAAGGTCATCGTAATGTAGAAGGTAGTGTGTTGGCTTATAAGACGTAAGGTCACGGTTCAAACCCAGCCGTAGCACATTAAGATCATTTCTCTCTGGTTATGCGAAAATTCCTAATTATTTTATTTAATGGATGGGTTATTGTCAATATTCGCCACATAATTGCGAGAATTATTGACCTCTGGAGCATTTTATAAAGCCAAAGTTGATTCCCAAAATGGGCGGTAGTCTAGTAGGTGGTGCGTTGGGTTATTAGACATGAGATTATGGTTCAAACCCCAGGTCAGACATCTCCAACAAAACGAAATATTAAAAAAATATTTCTTCAGCGACTGGCTCTCAGCAGATTTCTGGTAAAAACTCTGAGAGTAAATAAAAATTGCCATGAAAAGCTTCTCAAAAATATGGCATTCATAGTCGAGTTTAAACTCTTGGTCCGGGGGCCTTCCTCTGAACATATTTCTGGCAATAACACTGAGAGTAAATAAAAAATTGCCATGAAAATTCTCTCAAAAAAATCTGTCGTTTGGAATCGACTTTAAACTGTATGTACCGCATTTCATGCATAAAATGAATACACACTACATGAGTGGTGTGAGAATCTAGGTTGTAATCCAGACTGAAGAGTTGTAATGCAAGCATGGCACCTCAACTTAGGCAAGCCAATTATTATCTCCGATAATATTATTATGCAGCGAGTTCTAGAGTAATAGGGTTACCATCTGCCTAGAAAGAAGGCCCATTGTAAACAATTATCGGCTGTAGTGTTAGAGAACTTCACAACTAGTGTAGTAATTACGTGATAGCAATATTTATATCCCTACTAAGTTAAGGTGTTTTCTTCATGGTAAAAATCTTTAAATTAGACTATGAATTGCTAACTAATCTGCCTTTTAGAATTCGGCCACACAAACAAAAGTTCAAATTTCAAAATGTAAGAAAACAAAAACAATTTGATATTTTGCCAAATTTATTTCCTTGTTGCGAAGTACAATTGTTCCGTTTAGCATATGGCAGTCACGGCTGTCCTCACAGTACCTCACTCCATCTGGTAAATTTTCGTGCACTTTTTTTTTAGTGTATGGGCTGTTATCTCGGCAATGGCATCATGAAAGTTTGCCTTCAAATGCTCAATTGTCTCTGGTTTGCCGACATAACACTTTTCTTTAATGGTGCCCTACAGAAAATAGTCCAACGGTGACAAATCTCAGCTTCAATTGACCTCACCATCATACGTTTGACACAACAAATCTATTGTGGCATGAGGTGTGTGGCAAATTGCACCATCCTGCTTGAACCAAACATTATTCACAT
Organism: Sarcophaga carnaria; assembly: GCA_958299815.1. Taxonomy (NCBI): domain Eukaryota; kingdom Metazoa; phylum Arthropoda; class Insecta; order Diptera; family Sarcophagidae; genus Sarcophaga; species Sarcophaga carnaria. Next base: position 19,190,852 of record OY283153.1, on the reverse strand, counting down.
CAATACCTTCGAGAGGGGGTACAAATTCCTAATTTTCAAAGAAATGTGGGCCAATGATGCCTCTGCTCCAAAAGCTGCACCAAATAGTCACTCGTAATGGGTACATTGGCTTCTGTAAGGCCACTTGTGGGTTTTCTGAGCACCAAACACTGTAATTTTGCTTATTAACGTACCCACGAAGATGAAAATGAGCTTCGCAAAATTCGATGTAAACTCTACTCTCGCACACTCTTAGACACATTTTCGGATGTACGCTCACGTCTTGGTGCATCAACAATGAAACCAGTTTCATGAACTTTAGCAATATATTTGCGTATACCAGGCACTGTTGGTCCTTCTCTGCGACCGAATTTTATACGACATTTTATTTGTTTTGGAAATAAATTTCCAATAAATTCCAATGTTGCTCAAACGTAAATCGATTCAATACGTACAGTGCAGATAATATACTGAATTTTTAAGAATGACGTAAGTATTGCCAAACTCAAAGTAACCGATGGTTTAAATATAAACCAATAGGTGGCCCACCCGATATTTTAAAGACCCCGATATTTTGGATGATATGGAAAAGTAGAGAGACATTACATACACATTGTTGGGCCTGAAAGGCGACTACAGTAGAAGTCCGTTAATCCGGCACGTTCGGGACCGACTCGGTGCCGGACTACCGAAAATTCCAGTCTATCGGGCGGTAATTATAAAAAGAATTACTGAGTCACTTTCTTCAAGATTTTGAGCAGGTTGAGGGTTTACTACAATGTTGTTAATGTCCTCATCGGTTAGTTCTTGTTCAACAGGCTCATTCTCGTCGATTCGAAACCACTCCTCTACCTCATCTTTAGGCAGGTTTTTCAAGGGATTGTCAGCACTTCTCTCTCCTTTTGAACTTGATGTTTTGAAAACATGGTCACTGTACAGTTAGAACGAAAATCACTTTTTTATAAACAGTTTTAAAAGTTACGTTTACTGCGATGTGAAAGGACGCAAAACAATAACGCATAAAAAAATGGCGAAGATGCTTCGCGATTGATTAACGGAGCTGCACTGCACCTGAATTTGTTGTGACAGCTGTGACTAGCCGGCCGCTAATTGTTTCCGAACAACAACGAGAGTTTCCGGATGATCCCGAACTAGCCCGAAAACTTCCGAATAGCTCTCGAGAGTTTTTATTTGCTTTAAAGACACACTTTGGGAGAAAACCAAAATTTTTGCAATTTTCCGGAACGATGCCGGGCTATCGGGCATTCCGGACTGTTGGATGCCGGACTAATGGACTTCTACTGTACTTTCAAAAATTCTTTATCTAGAGACCTACCTGAAATTCGAAATGTTTTTGGACTAATTGGCTCAACTTAAGCTGTACTTTTATGCTTGAGCTTGTGATTAAAGTCTTAGAAAACTATAGAGTACAGTATGTTCATGTGAAAAGGTTTTATTTTTTCCTTAATATCAGGAAATATTATAGAATTTCAGAGAATTTTTAAGACAATATACCAAACCAGGCTACAAAGCATCATAGCAGCAGTGCCCAATGAAATGTTTCCTTATTGAACACTAACAATAACAATCTCTTGCTTATTTCTTTTGAAATATTTTTCTAATCAGATACTCAATTAAATCAATTTCATTGAAAAAGAAAACTTCAATAAAGAAAATCCGTGCTCGTTTCAAAAGGATGTGCCTTTTGTAGTACGCATCTATGGATGCCATACATATACACGTATATTGCCAAAGGACTTTATTCAATAAACCGTTTATTAAAACAGTTAACAATTGTTCGACATAATAATTTACACTAAAAATGGAAAATTGCCATCTCTTACTACATATTATTTACACTATAGCTACAGTTTCTCTAGCTCTTTTTTTTGTTGCCTTGCCTTACAGCGTAAATTACTAGGAAATTTCTTTTATGTCCGCTTTCTGTATCCTTTTTTCTTTTCATTTTATTTTCCTTTACTTTACTTTACTGGAAGAGAAAAATACTTACAAGTGCTGTTTTAAAGAAAATTTTAAAATTTTCCCGTTTATTTCTTTTTGTGTGTTTTACTGTCAAGAGTTCAGTTAGAGAGCGAAAGAGAGAAGGAGAGAGGGATTGCGTCAGTTGTTTCAAGTCTTTCAGCTATTGCAGCGCGTTCATACAACTATAAAACGCATAAGGACAGTGGCAGGACAGTACACGACAGCCAGAAAACTTATCTTCTGGCTGATTGTGGCCTTTGTGTAGTTTTGTACAAAAATTGGTTTCTTTTTGCCTTCAATTTTCTCTACAGTTTTTCTTTTTATTGTTGTTGTAAATTTTATTATAGTTTCTATAAATTTTACTAAAAGAATTATTTTATAATTGATTTACGCGCTGGGGTAAGAAAGCAATAAAGGAAATAATTAATGGCGCTTTTTGAAAAACGAATTTTAATTAACGGAACGGAACGCAATGGAAACTAAAAAAAGGGCCACAAAACCGAGAGAGAGAGACAGAAAGGCAATGGATGAATATAAAGATGCAAAATTTTTAAAATAAATTAAACGTTGGAAAGACACAAAGAAAATAATGAAAGAAAAGCAATATAATGCAACCAATTCCGTTAATAAAATAATAAGATTATGTACAGATAGTTGCATGGTTTTTCTTTCTTCTTTAATAATAAACTCAAGAGGGGCAATGTGCAATGAACCAGCAATTTTGTCGTGCATTGAAGGGCACCTTATGGTAAAACTGTCAACTTCTCAAGTTGGAAATTTGTTGGAATATCCGTCACCAGCTAGAAAAATTTCGTTTTTCAAAAACCGCCAAAGCTAAAGAATAAATTCTGCTCATGCAATACATTGTTTTGTTAAAAATCAAGAGGTTGATAAGAAGGGGTTGTATTTATTGGTATAGGACTAGAATCTGTTATTATTATAAGGAACTAGAAAAACCAGGAACAGCTTTCCTCACTCGTATAGCCTAGCTAACGAACGTTAACATACATAATTGGTCATTACAACCCTTCAGTCAGGATTACTACCTAGCTTCCTACAACACTTATGTTCTGTGTGTTAATTTTATACATGAGTGGCTGGACCTACAGTTTAAAGTAGACTCCAAACGACAGATTTTCTAGAGAAACTTTTCATGGCAATCTCTCATTTACTCTCAGAGTTTTTGCAGGAATCTGCTGAAAAGAAAGTGGCCGAAAAAATATTTTTTAAAATTTTCGTTTCCAAGTCTGACCTAGGGTTTGAACCATAGCCTCACGTCCTTTAAGCCAACACTCTGCATACTAGACTACGACGACTTCGAAAACGATTACTAGCTGCAAACTGTAGTGCAAGCCACTGGGCAATTAACTGGGAATGGATGTGTTCTCTTTACGTTTCGGAAAGAATTGTCTTTATTTGGAACAGGAACATGCAACATTAGAATAGTGTAGCAAGCGGACTGTCCTTAGCAGACACTTTTATTCCCTCATGTACTATGTCGAGAGAAATGGAATAGAAATAGAATATACTTCAAGGCACTAGCCTTTAGATGAGAATTAAATTTTATTCTGATTTGAATTTAAAGGAAATGGCCATCTCTGTCAACGAAGAGCATTATAGGTTGATGATTTGCCAACGTTTTTGGACTGAATTAGAAGATATGGACACCAATGACATGCGGTTTCAATAGGACGATGCTAATATTCCACACAGTTCACGCCGCACACTTCGTATTCGATATCCCCAGCGAATTGAAGGCATGGTCATCTCACGTTGGGCTGATGTGGACTGGTCACCGAGATCGTGGCATTTGATCTCCGTTAAATTTTTCTTATAAGGTTTTCTTAAATCGCAGATGTATGCGAATAAGCCACAGTGGACCACTAACCCAACGTACCCCATGCCATCGACACAATTTAGCCTGATCCATGCGTCAGTATCTTGGAGTAAGTCATGGTAGTTTAGTAAATACACTCGAGCCCGTGACTCAAACAGCAGGTCAGATACATCGAACAAAACGAAACAGAAAATTTCTTAAGCGACTTCCTCTTAGCAGTCTTCTGGCAAAACTACTGAGAATAAATAACATCTGCTTTTAAAAAATTTGGTGTGAGGGGTTAACTTTAAACTGTAGTCACTAACATACACAACATGCAACATGCTTCATGTGAGAAGCTAGATCGTAATCCAAACTAATGACTTATAAGGACCAACAATTAAGTAAGTAAGTAATCTTGAAAAATTGGAGATTTTGGATGCGCTGCTTCTAAAGAAGCCGTTGCAAATATTTGTACGATGTTGTATTCAGCACATAATGACATTAACAGATCTTTCAAACGAATAGAAAATTTCAGTGATATCTAGGAACCACTTAATGACAGACCCTATAGTAAAGACACTGCTGTTTTATTTTAAAAATTTGTTTTATAAAAGAAATCATTTTATTTTCCCATTTCCTTTAATATTTTTAAATACAGAAACATTAGTGGGGAATGATGCGTTTAATTCGTGAAATAAATTTTTGTTCCCTGTCAGGTTTAACAACCGTAACGCAAAAGACCATTTGCAATCATCTTTAACAGTCCTTGGCGAATAATGGCGGTATAACGATGTTAAATACGAAATATAAACACAATGTAGCAGAGTGGCAGAGAAGAACTTAACAGTTATTTGTTATTTTTTAAACAAAATTTTAAAGTTAACCACGTTTCTCATTAGAAGTCACAATCAAAACGACTGATGAAATGATTTTGCCAAGAAAATTAAAGATAATTTGATGATTGTACAGAAGAAATACAGATTAGAATTCAGCAGAAAATGTATACATTTTCATCATTGAAACGATATTGTTTAAGAATATCTTGTTGCTGTACATAGTTATAGAAGAACTTCGTATAAAAAAAAATACAAGGCCGAAACAGTAATAACGGCCGTGTGTTTGTAATGGTACCACTTCTACTTCTCATCTTCTAGGCAGCCCGAGAAATAATATCTACAGATCATCACTTAAAATCTAATACGATTATTGACCTTGTGGTGCTAAGCAATATTTGAAAACTGCAGTGTTTTATCATTTTCATAAACTTCTAGCAACATTTTCATTTTCTTGCAATCCTCAACAGGGTCAGAGAAAAAAACGTAATTAGAAGGTAGTAGTAGTAGACCGTCGATGTCCTTCCTATTGATGTTGAATTCCACGCTTTCAAGATGTGCAATGCAACTCAACTCAGGCATCTCATATTTACAATGCCACAAATTCATGAAATATGCTACGAAATGTTCCTTGTATTCACTCCCCTTTAAGTACGACGAATAGGGCAGATTTCTGCACAAACCTCTTCCTTCCATTTTTTTTTAATTATGTTGTAGCCTGCTATCTGTGACTGCCGAGTGTAAATTAAATGAACGAGTTTCTTTCAATTTTCACAGGAGTGAACTGGCAAATGCCGCTTTAAATATGAGACACTAAGAATCGAAGAATACTGACGATCATAACGTCTGTAATGTTATAAGCCTGTGCAATATGGACCAGGCAGAAAACTGTCTTTGAATAGACAGATAAGTGGATTTGGGACAATAGCCTATGAACCGGCACTGCAAGAGCAATGTCGATAGTTACATTGACGGATGGAAAAGGAACAATCTGCAGTCATGTAAAGAGGAAAAACGTTTAATTTTCAGGTGCAAATGACTGCCACGATGCGAGTATAGGTTTAAGGGAATGTAAGAAGAAAGAACAATGAAAGTCCAAATTTCACGTTATCGGATCCTGACTGCTTATGACTGTAGCAGGAAATAATCGCCACTCATTCATGAAATGAATACACAAATCATCAGCGGTGCGCAAGAAGCTAGGTTGTAATCCGGACTGTAGGGTTATAATGACCAATTAAGTAAGTTCTTTAAAGAGTACTTAACGAATATAGAGGATGAGGTCAATACGTAGGCGACAGTGATGGTGAATCGTACATGCTTTCGAAGGAAAACTTTGGAAAGATGTCTACTAAGGTGTTCAGTTTTGTTCTCTTTCGACGAAAATGTAAAGTTTCCATTTCCTATGCACAAAAAGAAGCAAACGTCTAGGTTAGGTTAGGTTAGAGGGCGTATACTTGTCAATTAAGACAAGTACAGTACCCGGAGGTAGAATTGACCCATTGTACAACGTCCTAGTTTCTCACATCACTTATGTTGTGTGTGTTAATTTTATACATGAGTCGTGGGATCTACAGATTAAAGTCGACTCTGAACGACAGATTTTTTTGAGAAACTTTTTCATGGCAATTTTATTTACTTTCAGAGTGTTTGTCAGAAATCTGCTGAGGGGAAGTTGGTGAAGAAATAATTTTTGTATTTTCTCTTGATGTCTGGCCTGGGACTCGAACCCTGGCTTTACATCTAATAAGCCAACACACTACTTACTAGACTACGATGACTTACTTACTACAACCTGTATGTTCTGAGTGTTTTAGTTACCAATTTTATTATGTTTTGCTGGTTGGTTTCTGCTTAAATTTTGCAATTGATAGGGGATCCCATTAACCAGAGAAGTAAATGCAAGATTTAAGGGACTCTAGAGTGCACCTGCTAGTAACCGAGCTAAGGAGATGTAATTCCTATACTCCCTATGAGAAAAAAAAATTTAATTTTGGGCTTCTAAATTTGCTATACAAGGATCCTTTGGATTTTGTATTTGTCGATACTTAATACATATTATATGGTCTTCTAAATCGTTTTCCGTTATCCTAAACCATTCTTCTAAAAAATAAAAAACAGTAAAAATTTATTTACTTCCTTATTCTCTCTCTTCCTCTCTTCCCTCTCTTGCTCTGTTTTGAAAAAGCAATAAAAACATCAATGGCTGACATAAATTTGACTAAAAACGTTACAGTTCATATACAACATTTTGTACAATTTTTGGTTTGGTGCCATTTAAATTTTTAATGAAAACTTTACCGTTAACAGCACAGTTTTGTTTTCATTTTCATTTATTTTCCTCTTCCTTTTTTTTGTTTTATTTGTAAGAGTATGAGTTTGTGCATATTGTTGTCGTACAACTTCATCTTAAAGATGCTTTTTTCGTTTCGTTTCCAACATTAATATTATGATCCTTCTTCTGGAAATAAATGTTTTCAGAAAAGAAGGTACAGCTTAATTTAGGTGGTTATGGGTGGCTGGTTGTATGTATGTATTGCTGGCCACTGTGCATAACGCCCGAAATGGAAGCATTTTTATTGTTTTACCATTATTACAGGTGTGCTTAAACAATTTTTATGACCCAAAAGATGGTTTGATTTGTATGTATGTATATGCAAGTCGTTTCGTGTTTATCAAAATGTTGCTTCACTAGCAGTTATACATACACCCACAGATATACATACATATCTAGACGTATAACTATATAGGAAAAGTTTATTTTCCTTAAAGCCGTTTACCATGTTGTTCTTGTTATTTTGGTTCCTACCACCACCATTGTTGTTGTTGTTGTTATTTTCGTTAAGTATTAAAAGAGTCCAGGACTTAATGCGTACAGTTGATGTTGATTATAAAAACGTTGATCCTTTTAGAAGTTGCTTGGGAGTGCTCAAAACAAAAGAGTAAACGAAGAGCAAAGAAACTGAACAAAGTATTCTATTAGTGCACTGAGAGAAAATACTTGTGCTAGTTAAAATGCTTTTATGCCTCTGTGCCTCATATATATTATAAAGAGCGAGTGCTCTTTATATAGTGAAGTATTGTGGATTCTAATTCTAGGGAAAGTATAAATGATCAGCTAGAACACTTAACGCCTTAAAATCTTTCGGAATTGACAATGTCGTTGCCGCTGTTTTAAGAGAGAGCATCAGATAGGCTGCCTTGGGCCAATCTAACCTGTGTTCATTTACCTTATAGTCTGACTCCAATGGCTTCAAACCTTTACCACTCGAGTTCAGTGTTATTTAAGGTTCTTAGTATTCATATCCTTCTTCAGAAAACTCAATGTCGCTATCCAAACAAGCCTACAGAAAAGGAAAATCTGTTGAAACTAAGGTAAACACTCTAATTAAACCAAATAACATGAACCAAGTAATGTAGAGCCTTTTACATCAGTCAAGTGATTTCTAAACTTGGTATCTTTTGCAGCAAATTTCTATTTATATAACCGTAGATCGAGCTTTGTATCAAAAATGATACATTTCAATTTTTTAGGCGATATAACTTTAATTCAGAAAAAGTTAGATGCCTGATATTTTTATAATTCGTTAGTATTGTTATCGCCATTATCTTAAAACAAATAAAAAAAGAAAATTTCAAACAGGGGTTAAAAAATTCCAAAACTTCATAATTCTGTCTTATGTATCATTTTTGATACATACGACTTTTCTAGAGATTTTTTGGTGTCGTGTATGTAATTTTTTTTAAGAGTTCAAAGATTTTGTGAAGTTTTATCGTAAATAATACATTATTTATGGTATTTGAGAAGGAATTGCAAGTTATGTAAGTGTAAGTGAAAAGATTTAATTTTCTATTCTTGATATGTTCTTGATATTGATTGAAGTAGACGTAGTCTAGTATGTAGCATGTTACCTTATTAGACATCAGAACAAGGGTCAAACCTCAGGTCAGACATTTCTAAAGTATTACGAAAGGTTATAATGACCGATTATATATTAATTATATATGTAATATCCCTGCTGCTAAAGACTTTGAAGAAGAAGCAAATAGAAGCTCGTCTTATGAACTGAAGAAAGTATTGGCAGCAACAAACCAGGATATTTATCGCCAAAGATGGTACTACTTGGAACAGAACAAACTGCCTTTAGGAGTTTGGAATGAAAAAATATTACCAATTTTCAAGCAGATTGCTAGTAGCTGTTTTCTGAAATCTTGTAGTCTCTTTCTTACTGCTCTTCTGATATTTATCTCACGTGACAGGCAAACATTAGAAGAATGTGTTACTTCCCATGTTTTATTACAGATGATAATATTTCGGTCAATTACGTACGTATGAGATAACAGAATCATTCGCTTTGATAATGATATATTTACACCCATTACGCCTTTTTCAAAAATGAGCTGAAAGTCTTCCAGCCTTTAATAATCATGCTTAAAGCCTTTTTTTGAAATTCAAATGAAAAGGATTTTTTTTTCTAAAAAAACAATATACATATTTATCTTAATTTTTTGTTAGAAAATTTTAACCATTTTCATAAAACTTTTATCACACAACTTGTAGTTTTATGTAAGAAATAATACTGTATAAATAGTTTGCGATTAGCTATCATACTTTCAGAGCAGCCCATATATCCTTTTTTTAAGATTTTTAAAAATTTAATTTTTTGTTCGCCTAAAATGGAAGAAAATTAAAAAATATATATTTAAATAATGATGCTTATAGTTTTATGTTCCTTTTTGGTATATTTTCATCTCAAATTAAAGTTTTTTAGCAAAAGAATTCAAAAACTCTTTAGTTTTATTGTGGAAAATGAAAATTCCCTTCAGTGATTTTAATTGAAATTTGATACTTAATGATGGAATACTTACAGTGATTGTTAGGGAAATTAATTTAAGAATATTTGTATAAATCAAGCTTCATAAAGAGATTTACGGAGTAATGCTTGGTATTGATTTATGTTTTCTTTGCTTTTGTTTCGTTTTATTACCTTTTCAACTCATATTTAATTTTGTCGCTGTAGATTAGTAACTAATTAAATTTGATGGTTGTAATAAATTTCGTGGACCACCGAAGACGAATGGGCAGTTTTAGATTCAAGTACATGCTACGTACGTAGCAACTACTTATTTGGGGAAACCCGTAGCCGGGAAATCAGAGAGAAAATTATTATTGACATAATCGATGTTCTATTGCAACAGGAAACTTTTTTACTTCACATGACGTTGACAACAAATATTTCTAACGAATCACAAGAATGGTTTGTACCAGCAGGTTTCAGCCAGCCCTCAACTGAAAGTGTTACTGATGCGTGTGACAATAAACTGTCCTATTTAAGCAATTGGTAATTTATAAATTGCCACAAAGCAGGGTGCTAGACGTCAAATTATTACCATCTAGAAAGAAATAAAACCAAGCTGACATGAAGTACATCAAGTACCATGCCAATGTACATCATGTCCCAAAATTTTATCGCAAATTTCATAAAAGTGATAATTAAATGTTAGAATAGTAAATAAATAGTTTTATAAAATAAGCAAAAATATTAAAATTTTGTAACAAAATCTATCAATAATCGTGACAATTCGATGTACTACAAGTATGTATCAAAAGTGATACATACATAAGCTAGAATTATGAAGTTTTTTAAGGCTTTAATGGGAACATAAGGCAAAGGTGATTCACTGCCTCTTGTACTGTTGCCTAAACGTCTAATTCTAGTAATGGCAATTAACCTCAACCTTTTAGGACCTATTCAAAGGTCTGCAATACACTGGTAATAGCACTTTGGTGCTGGAGACAAGTTTACGTCTATTTTCGTTGAATATTTATTGTGGGCTAACACTAGTCCGGGCCTTTGATCAACTGAATAGCAGAGCGTATAGAGATCTGTTCCCTTGATGGAATTGGATACTCTCGAAAATATATGATTGCACCACACTTTGACTTTTCGCAGCGGAGTTCAAGACCACCAATACGATTTAAGGGAATGGAAAAGTACTTCGTTGTACGACGTAACGATTCCGTACATATCACCATGGGAAGCTCAAGGCTGAATAGAAGCAGTAGTCTTTCAAGACAATAAAGCCATCAAGCCATTAAGGCTATCAAGCCATTAAGGCTATCAAGCCATTAAGGCTATCAAGCCATTAAGGCAATCAAGCCATTAAGGCTATCAAGCCATTAAGACAATCAAGCCATTAAGGCTATCAAGCCATTAAGGCTATCAAGCCATTAAGGCAATCAAGCCATTAAGGCAATCAAGCCATTAAGGCTATCAAGCCATTAAGGCTATCAAGCCATTAAGGCTATCAAGCCATTAAGGCTATCAACCCATTAAGGCTATCAAGCCATTTCAGTGTTTTCCAGGCGCAAGTATTGGTCATACGATCTGCTGTGTTGATTATTGGAAAGTACAATGTCCCTGGCAGAATTAATAGCATGCCTACTAGAAAGTAGGCGCATATGACAACATATGGGTGACAGAACACAGTGATTTTCCAGGAAACTATAAAGAGGATAAATTTTCTATACGTAGTTCAACTACAGTACTCTCGAAAGGATTTTTTACATTTAGTGACGCCACATAGACATCTTCGGATATAGGCAAGATAAAGCATGAAATCTAGCTATAGTTGGATGAATGGGTCACGGAAATTCGGATGAAAATCTAAAGGGGAAGAACGGGGAAGCGATATTTTAAAAACTGGGTACCTGGCCAATGTTAAGTCACAGGAGAAGAAAGCACTTGAGCTTCTTCAACACAGTTGATCCCACTGAACTGTCAGGGAATTGGAAAACGAAGTGGATGGTTGTAGGATTACGGAAAAAGGATTATTGTTGTATTAACACGAACTAATGCTGGCTTTCGTTCTAACGACCACTTGTACCTACCTTACGTACATACATACGAGTATATAAGGCACTAAAGGTAATCTATCATAGCTTTATGGAGTATAATGCCTCATAAAAGCCCTAAAAACACAGAAGTGATAACTTCTCTAATAAAATTAAATTCTAAAGCTGTCTTTTTCTTATAGGATTTGTGACAATTCATTTCTTGCAGTGTATCATTGGGTTTGAAAATAAATACACAGTAAATAAAAGAAAATATAAAAAAAATTCTTTTGCTTTTATAACTCCCGTGTGCAATTCTGCACGTTTTCATTTAACTTCTTTGTTCTCTCATGTTTGACTGTAAAAATTTGTTTAAGAAATCTATAAAAATCATCATGTTTTTGTTTTGTTTTTTCCGATTTCGATTTTTCACCTTTTTTAGATGAGCCTCCTGCTTCTGAATTCACAGTTTGGACGAAAACAGTGAATGGTTTTTGTGTGTTTTCCATTTGCTTTGCGTAAACCGAAAAAAGGAGAATAAAATTGAATATTTGTAGGGGCAAAGGTGGCTATGAAATACCATAAAGGCGGTTAACTAATGAATGAATACGTATCTGCACCAAAATTAATCCTACAATTGATCATATTTAGTAAGTTTTTCTTTAGATGTTGGGGGCTTAAATTGGTTTTATTTTAAAGAAGCCTTTGCCTTGGTAGGAGCTTGGTAGCATATCTCAAGCATAAGATATTCTTTTATTCATACGTACATACATAAATAAGTGGTCATTACAATCCTTCAGTTAGGATTACGATCTAGCTTCTAACACCACTTATCTTGTGTATGTTAGTTTTAAACATGAGTACCGGAACCTACAGTTTAAAGTTGACTCCGAATGACAGATTTTTGAGAAACTTTTCATGGCAATTTTATTTACTTTCAGATTTTTTTTGCCAGAAATCTGCTGAGAGGAAGTCGCCTTGGAAATATTATCTTTATATTTCGCTTTGCTGGAGATGTCTGACCTGGGATTTGAATCATGGCCTCACGTTTAATAGGTCAACACACAACCCAGTGGACTACGGCCACGTTATTTATCCATGAGGGAGTGATATGCCATTTGCAGCAGTTGCAGCATAAGATAGGAGTCAGGCACCGCCATAAGAATTTGCGAAATCTGAACTGCTATAGTAAAACCGAAAGCGGCCTACCTAGACGCAGTAGAATAAGGGAAGAGCGGAGCCTGGACGCAGACTGAAAATTATGGAACTGGAACGGGTGCCAAAAAGGGGTCCACCTCGAAGTAATACAACCGGAGTTCTGAGGTGGAATGATACCCCGGTGAGGAGACAAGGCGGGTTTTTAGTCGCTGTGGTCTAGTAGGTAGTGTGTTGGCTTATTATACGAAAAGCCAGGGTTCGAGCCCCAGGCCAGACATCAAAATAAAATACAAAAAGTAGACCTTCCGCGACTCCCTCTCAGCAGATTTCTGGCAAAAACTCTCTGAGAATAAATAAAATTCTCATGAAAAGTTTCTCAAAAATCTAGTCGTTCGGAGTCGACTTTAAACTGTACGTACTCATGTATAAAATTAACTCATACAACATAAGTGGTGTGAGAAACTAGGTCGTAATCCTGACTGAAGGGTTACAATGACCGGTGGGAGAGTCCGACATACCATGTATGCTGACGACCTTCATGAATGCATAAAGCATTTTCCCTCCTTCCCGCGAAAAAAAAAATACAGTGCAGAATGAAGGCAGAATGAAACTCTGAGGATAGGCCCCCGGTATGAGTAAGACGGATAGTTTTTGTCTAATAAACTGAATAATAAAGTGTACGTAATACACCGTATCTAGCAAACAATTTCGAGTTCACAGTGTTATTCCACCCATACTCGCGTAATTGAAGTTTTAAACCAATTTTCGATCTTGGAATGAATATGGTATAGATACCTATGCTTCTGTATGTGGGTAAAAGACATTGTATTCTTTGCTTTTCATACTTTCTCTCTCTCCCAATTCAATTCCTCTCTTTTGCACAGTTCTATGGATATTTTGCTTTGTTTCAACACCCCATAACAATGCACTGAGACAGAGGTTCCCAAACAATAGGTACGCAAAATCTCTACAACTTTACCTATTTTCCATGCATGCAGACACAGTTAAAGTATCACTTGTTTAAAGTAACAAGGAATTCGTGCGTATATGTATTTGCGTATCTTTTTTGGTGGTATTTATATTTTATTAGACAGAAAAAGAGAGAGAGTGAGCGATAGAGACAGAACAACAAATCGAGTTTTGCAAATAAATGAAATTACTTTCCGGTCTAATGACCATCATCTGCTGATTTTATTAGATTTCTTGTTACTTTTTTTCAATTTTTTGTTGCTGCTATTGTTGTTATTGTTGTCGTTTTATTATTATTTTTTTTTGGGTAGCCGTTGTTGGGATTTTTATTATTATTTTCTTAAGAAATTATATTTTTGTTTTGTTTTGTTTTCGGTATTGAATTTAAAGAAATAAAATTGGGAAAAACATAAAAACATTTGCCATTATTTTATAGTCCTCCCTCCCCCCACCTACTAAGCTGGTGGTGGACTGTACGAAAATACACCGAAAGGTGTTAAAGTAGAAATATGAAAGAAAACTTTGAAATCGGCTTAGTTCTTCGAAAGCAAAGGGAATAGACAAGAGGGTATAGGCAAAATAACAAAGACAGAAAGAAATAAAACTTTTACTAGAGTCAAAAGTAAGTTAATTATATGAACTCCACAATAGAATGGGAATATTTGGCATGAATGCAACACAATATTAAAAGAATAACTAAAAAGTATTTAAAGAAAGTAGGCATGTTAGTATGGTTAACTACAGAAAACTGTATAACATTTTTGGTTGTGTTAGGTCAGAAAAGCTGTGAAATTAATTGCAATCCATTGAGTCTAAACAGTAGCAGGAACCCGTTATAATACGTAGAATAATACAGTGCCTAGTCAGTTAAAAGATTTTATTAGTTAGTCAGACTAGAGATCAATTATTAATTCCAAAACCATTTTCACTTCCAATGCCACTGCTGTAGGCATCCAAGAATCGTATGCCATACATGGCTCGTGACTTACGTTCTGTTTCCATATCCTGAATCCTGATATCCTTCTTAACTCGCTTAATAACTACTGTCTTTCTAACAGCTTGAACACTAAACACTCGTTTAGAATCCGTTGCAGTGGCTTTTTGGCCTTTAATCTTCTCTTCGAGCACACATGCAGTAGGCAGCTAAGGACTGTATGCCATACATAGCTCGTGCCTTACGTTCTGTCTCCATACCTTAAATTTTGATGTTTTTCTTTGACTTCCTTAGTAATAACTTTCTTTTTGGCGACTTGGACACTACACACTCGTTTGAACTCCCTTATCATTGCAGCGGCTTTCTGGTGGTAGACACGACTATCCTCAAAGCGATCAAATGATTGCCCAGTATCAGAATATTCCCTGACGATATGTTTATCTGCTCGTACAGCCTGGATGTTATAAAGTCCTATGCGAGTCCACTTTCCATGAATCTCTTCGAAAGATAGAATTTTTTTTCAAAAGTAGAACATACAACGAATTAGCTAGAACTGCTACCAAGCTCAATAACTCCTATCTCCCGTAGACGTCTTCGCTGTCATGGGTTATATGGTGGACATTTTAGGCCAGCTTTTATTTCCATTGTGATACCAAAATTAATATCCAATTGGGGAATCAAACGTTCCCCAAAGAAATCCAAATAAATCTTGGTATTGCAGCAATCTTTACATTACCGAGATCAATCAACAATGACAGAAAATGATAGGTTAGGAACATCTTTATGGCACAAGCTCAACCATACCTTGTAAAAGAAGCCAAGAAAGTCTAACATTTTTGCACTTATCATCCTGCTGCCAACGAAAATTGTGTGTCCCTATAAAAGAAGCTTAAAAACCTAGTAAGGCAACTGGAACTCCTGTGCCACGTAAGCCATTATAAGGCCACAAATTAGGAGTAAATTCCACTACACAGCTAACATTTGCTGGGTAGAAGAAACGAACATGTTCTACAACAATGTTGAGCTACTCGGATATTAATTCAAGGATGACAACAGCGTTTATTTCTAATACTCGCCTAAAAAATCACTACTTGTACCCTTTCATGTGGATCTATATTTACTAGGAAGACATGCCCTTTGGCTAAGCACCCTCTTATTTGATTTCGATAGATATTACGCTAGAGAGCCTAAATACAGTGGGAATCTCATTCTAAAAATTCACTTCGTTGTATCTATCCATGCAAGTCTATGTCTACTACCAAGGCATGCATACACATCGGCTAAGCGTTCTCCCACATTGCTGTCACGTTAAAAGCCCATCCTTCAAATCTTTATTGAAACTGTTGGAAATGAAATTGAAGGATATTGTCTAAAACATAAAGGAATCAAAATGGAGCAAGCTAAACGACTTTTACCTACAGACTGCATTTGCATCTTCTCTCATAATAGGCGCAATAGGCCCATTATGCTGATATATGTGAGAACCTCTTGTAACTGCGTGTGGTTACGCCACTCCACCTTATTAGTCGAGAGGTCACGGTTCAAACCGCATATCACACATCAATAACAACACGAAATACCAAAAAATATTTCTTCGTGACTACCTCTCAGCAGATTTCTGGGAGTAAACAAAAATTGTCATGAAGAATTTTCTCAAAAATTTTTCGTTGGAGTCGTCTTTAAGCTATAGGTCCCACCACTCATGTATAAAATTAACACACACAACATAAGTGGTGTGAGAAGCTAGGTTGTAATCCTGACTGAAGGTTTTTAATGACCAAGAGTGTAGAATGTTGTTTCTAGGCAATTGCAGATGGTAACCCTATTATTCTAGAACTAGCTTTTGATCTTTGCCTGTAGTTGCCACAGCTATTTCGTTTGCTAAAGTTGAGGTGTCATAGCAAAGATGAAAAGGGCAAAGAGATAAAAGGAGTGATAAAAAATTATTTTTATTTCACACTTACCTCTCAAATTATTTCCTTAATTTTCTTAACAACAACTATTGTTTTGAAGTGTTTTATCAAAACCCCACTACACAGAATGAGGGTATGCATTCTTTGACTCAATAGTTAGAAATTTCTTATCCTTTCCTTAATCATTTTATTTATTTCACTTCCGCATGCATGCAAGCATAAGTTCATACATCATGAAGTTGTCTACGACCAAGAACAACAACAACCCTTATTAGCAATTGCTAATATGGATTATTGGCTTAATAAATAAAAATATTTGCCAACCAAATATCGAATTGAATTGAATGCGATTGTATCGTGTTGTATCGTTGTATTTCGATTTATTCACATGTACGAACAATTAAGAAAAACATTCCATTTTCAATTTCGAATGCCTTTGCCAATCAACTTTAAAACCAATTTTCGTTAATTATCCAAAAACATGGCACATACACACACGCATGCAAACACTACTATAATCCTAAATACATATACGCACACGTATTAAATACCAATACACACGCGCATATACACACCTACCTACATGAATGTACAATAAATAATCATTGGAATTTCAATTTTAACTAATTACTCCACATACTCCAGCTAATATTTTGTGTCTAAAAGTTCTACTTTGTGCATTAACTTAAATAACAACAACTGCAACAACATCAACAGCTACAACAAGAACAAGAAGATGAAGAACGACAAGAACAAGGACTATAGTGTTAGCAATAATAATAATGACAACAAAAATGGCAACTTTACTTAAGCATATGTACGTACATACATACACCGTATGCTAGTCTAAGTAACGTTGGCAACCATTACAAGCAACAACAGTCACCATTACCACTGGCTAACTGTATATATGTGTGTGTGTGTGTGGGTACAATTCAAAAGACTGCAATAATATACCCGAGCTTAATATTTAATTTACGAAAAAGTGTACGAAAGTACCTCAAGTATCCAACACGGCATGTACATGTATTACCAATAACACCCGTGGCAGGAGAGTTGCAATGAACAACAACAACAATAGCCACAATCAAAGTATAAGAATACCTTTCGGCTGGGGTTAAAAGACAAACCCGAATGCTGGAGAAATCTTTGCTTGCCCATACACACACAAATACATAGATGCATACATTCATAGATATGTGAGAGAAAGTTTGGGTATTAAAGAGTTTTTTGTGTGTGCATGTAAGCGTGAGTGAAATTTTTCATAAGCAAGGAAATGTTAATGTATGTGAATGCATATGAAATATTGGGTTGTAGGAGATGAGGCGATTTATAACCCATTAAATGCAGGGAGAGATTAATTCTTTGTATTCTTTTGGAAAAAGATTTTTTTCTGTAGGACTGGCATAGTTTTTGCTGGAAACACAGAGAAGTTTGGTTAGTCCAGGCATTGCAAACATTCTTTTACCAGCTTATTGAAGCGTACGCTTGGTGCAAAATTCTTCGCTTTAGAGAGACGCAGGCTGAAATAATGGTTGCCCAAATTCAGTATCAGAGTATATCGATAGAAGATGTACCCATATTTACTAGCAGTAGAGTGGCTATTCAATCCATAGAGATTATGTACGTCACATCTGGGATTATCCAAGATTGCTGGACGCCTCTGGAGAAAAGTGAAGGGTATTCGATGGCGATAATGAAGGTAACAACAAAGCTGAAAATCTTGCAAAGGCTGGCACAACTGAAATATTTGAATGAATTCATTTGTATGATTACCATTCTGGTACAGAGGAGCATACAAATGATCTCAAACACACATTTGCAAAGAAAAGATGGAATAATACTTGCATAGAAGCCAGACAAATCTGGATCAAAATTTGCGTTTTATAACGCGGCACCAGCTTATGTGTACGCTCCGGGAAGCTGTAAAGCGAATTTTGCAGGAGGTCTAATAGGTTGAGACATAAGGCTACAGTTCAAGCCACATGTCAGAAATCTCTAACAAAACATATTTCTTCCACGATTTCTGTCACAAAATCTGAGAGCAAATAAAATTGCCATGAAAAGTTTCTCAAAAATCTGCCATTTGGAGTCGACTTTAAAGTGTAGGTCCCGCCACTCATGCATAAAATTAACACACACAACATAAGTGGTGTGAGAAGATATGTTGTAATCCAAACTGAAAAGTTGTAATGACCAACTATGTATGAATGTATGTAATGATGTGCCAAAAGTAATCAAGGTACGATCTAAACTTTCAGAATATTATCGAGATGATGACACAGCGAAGAACTGTGGTTGAATGATGGGACCTCATAGGATCCAAGTAAGATATGCTTTTGGAGGAGACTTCAAATCAAACCTGACCTAGTCTAGCCGGAAGCAGATGATAATCACTTGGTGCCCAATTAGGCTTGTAAGTTGGTTGTATAAAAAACGTCTAAAAATCCCCTGTTTTGGTATAAATTTATGGATTAAATAACATATGAGATTGTGTCTACTGAGACAATACACACGACTAAAACTCCAATTATCCAGCTGTGGACAAACAAATTTTCTATCTTCCGCTATATAACTCAATCAGAAGACTCCCAGAGCTCAAAAGCGAACATGGAAGAAACGTCAGTCAATGGATAGCAATCCTAATATCCTACGACATAGTACGGTAGACCGACCAATTGTCATAGACCGGAACTTAAAAAATGAAACTGAAACAATACAAATGAACTAATAAGAAGATACTAGGTAACAGGTTAAACTCAGGGGCACCGCAAGGTTCTGTCCTTAGATAATTCAGTGTAATGTTCACTGGAACCAGTACATCAAAGCATCACAAGGAGAATTCAAGTGCCTCGATTTCGTTCAAGACGTGCAAGAAATACTTTACTTGAACCACCTATATCCGATCGATAACTCACATGTATTGGCCGATGCTTCACAGACTGAGTACAGAAGAGTGCGAAGCTGCTCATTAATGATGGTGGGAGCCTGATTGGAGCTTTGTCGCACTGTGGCCTGTGTGTCACTGTTCTATCGCTACTACTGCGGACTTTGCTTTAGCGAGTTGAACGATCTTGTTGCCGAAAGTCGTATCTTACATAACATCTTTCCTTCTAGCAGGGCTTATCCAAACGTAAACGATTGGCCAGTGGATCGCATACAGAATTCCAGACAAAAATCGTTCTTTAGCCGGACTATCGATATGTAGTCGCCATAGTCTGGTAGGTAGTGTATTGGCTTATTAGACGTGAGGCCTCGGTTCAAACCCTAGGTCAGACATCTTCAAAAAAACGAAATATGAAAAAATATTTCTTCGGCAACTTTCTCTCAGAAGATTTCTGCCAAAAACTCTGAGTGTAAAAATAAAGTTGCCATGAAAAGTTTCTCAAAAATCTGTCATTCGGAGTCGACTTTAAACTGTACTCATGTATAAAATTAACACACACAACATCATTCACTAAATTGTTGTAATGACCAATTATGTATGTATGTATGTATGAGATAAAGGGACTTGTTACCGAAAATCGTGCTATTCTTACGTAGCACCTGTCTTTCTAGCAGGGCTAATCCGTTTGTGATCGATTGGCCAGTGTATCACACACAGCATTACAGATAGAATTCGTTCTTTAGCCGGACTATGCGTACGTGGAATTTATTCCTGACACTTACAACATAAAAATATTTAAATCCAATGTCCATAAACACTACTCCCTCTAACCTCTTTCCTATAATCTATTTTCCTAATTCCAACACAATGCACTACATGAGTAGAGGTAGGACCTTTCAAATAACAAGCCCTGATACACTTCTGTTAAGTAAGTTATTGAACATCTTTTTCATTGAAATCCATAGTGGGTTAAATAATGTAACAGTTGCTGTAATTATATTACGAACACTTATAATAATGAACAAATGCTGAAATGGCAAATTAGTGGGTATACACTGTAGTTTAGTCGCCTAAAGCTGGCTCTTATGTTTCTATAATTTTGCCATATACTGTACCAATAATTCCAATATACTTGTACACTATATACATACATACATATGTATTTGTGCATATGTTTGAATTATATTTGCATTTATGTTGTCTTTCTTTTCGTCCTTTTTTTGTATTTGCTGTCTCTAGTCAAGGTAGATTGTTTTTCATCTCCTCGAGAACTGGCAATAGCAATAGCAATGGCAATAGAATTAAGAGAAGAGTATCAAAAGTATTGCTATTATTTCCACAAAAACAAAAACAAAACAAAAAACACAACAACAACAAAAAGTAGTACTCAAGTACAGGGTATAGTTCGTAATACAAGTACCACTACAAATATCAAGTAATGCTAGTCTACAAGCATACATATACGTATGTATGCATCCTTATACGAGACCACATACAAAAATAAACACACACATTTGTACTGTAATATACACCTGGGCCAGAAATCTAAGTATGCCTGCATGTACTACGTACATATATATGTATATATGTCTACATGTGTGTATGTGTAGATATTTGAAACACACCTGAAACACCAATTGTTTACCACCACCAACTACTTAACATACGTTATTATACGATTGCATACGAAGACTTGGTAAAGTTGTGGTACCAATACCCATAAAACATACTCGATTGATATACAGACAGACATATGTATGTATATATGTATGAGTGTATAGTTTAGCATGTGTTTCAAAACCCATGAGAGAGTGAAATCATTTATACCTCTTAAAGTTAAAGGATTTTATATTGGCTATGAGGAGACATAATTTCGAAGCAAACCAAAAAAAGCAGAAGGGTTGGCTTCACATTCGGCTTATGTACGTGGCACAGTAGACTCGTTGGGAGGAAAAATAGGGATTAAACCGAATTAGACATAGCCTTTGACAAGATATTTATGCCTTCAAGAGACTTCTTGACTGGAAAACTTTGTCATTAGAGAAAGGGTTGTGCCATGGTTGGCTAGAAAATCATCGTAAGAAAATTTTAAGACTACGCGCTTAGCTAGAAGAAACCTTTGGCTAGATTAAGTCAAAATCTGCCGGAAATTTCAAGTAAAAATTTATGGATGTCGTCCGAACAAAACTACTTGCCTTCTGAGATAAGCATTGAATCGAGACAATATTTGACATCCTATTTTTAAATGAAGCGTACTTTGCATCAAATGGTAGTCAGAAGCGGCAAGTTTGGAGCTATACTGCGGATGAGGTAAGCCCATCCCATTCTCCATTTTCCTAATAGATTTTAATTGGGACCACAATATACGGACATATTTTGTCTTGCTTACTTAGGTTAGGTTAGGTCGTTAGGTCAGAGTGGTAGCTCTGATATCACAAAGCTCACTTGAGCACGCATAGCGGCCCGTTGTGATGCCACGGGTGAACGCAGTCCCTGTACTGACCAAGTTCCACCAAAATCAGGGAAGAGGAAGAAGTTGGTCAGCGCAAGGGCTGCAAATCAAAAGCACGACTACCCTACACTGGAAAACCAGCCAGAAAGTTTGATGAACGAAGCTATATCAGTGATATCAATAGATGATAGCTTCGTCAAGCTGACAATAAATGGAGAGCCAAATAACCTATATCTACACCTAGCAAGAGATGGGCACTGACAAAGAAAGTGCATAACAGACTCCTCTTCCTCAGCGTATCTGCATCCACGGCAGAAGTCGTTATATGGGAGCTGCATTCTTTCCGCGTGTCTTCCCATAACATAATGACCTGTCAGCACGACCATTGTGATCGAGATGACGTTACGACCAAGTCAAAGAAACTGGTTGGTGTGCCTTCTATCCATCGAGGGCGAAGTGAGCCTAGCGGTGGAGCAGGACTCCTCATTGACCCGGGATTGGTTAGAGTCTCGAAACAATTTGCGCGCGATGGCCAGCTTGACGAAGGTAAGCTAAATCTCCAAGTCAATTGAAGAGGATTCCGGGAGTAGTACACCAGCCCCGGCGAGCTCGTCGGCTCTGCAGTTTCCCAGAATATTAATGTGTCCGGATACACAGATAAGTGTGACACTGAAGCGCTCAGAAAGAAGGTCGAGACCGAGGGACATTCCCTAGCGATAATGGAGTTGTCCACAACGTTCGACAGAGATCTAATGGCAGCTTGACTATCAGAAAAGATAGAGATGCGGGTTAAAGGAACATCGTTGACGAGGATCCTTTGAGCAACCCGTTAGATGGCTAATACTTAACTATGCGCTAAGTTAGAAGAAAACTTAAGGTGTTTGCAGAAAAGGTCAAGCATCAGTTTATACATATCGTCCCAAGAAAACTGCTTGTATTTTGAGGTCAACAATGAATCGAGACTGCTTTTGACACCCTGTTTTTACAAATGAAACAAATGGTCGTCAGAAGCAGCAAGGTTACGGCTATACTGCTGGTGAAGTAAAACTCCCCACCATCCGTTTTCTCAATTGATTTTGATTGGCGCCGAATGTTGTCTAATTTACTGAATTGGTCATTACAACCCTTTAGTCAGGATTACAACCTAGCTTCTCACACCACTTATGTTGTGCGTGTTAATTTTATCAATGAGTGGTGGGACCTACAGTTTTATGTCGACTACGAACGACAGATTTGAGAAACTTTTCTTGGCAGTTTCATTTTACTCTCAGAGTTTTTGCCAGAAGACTTTCATAATTTTCACACTCTTCTTCTTTTATTAATTTTTCGTCACCAGTAATGCTAGGCAATGTAAAAAGGATTTCTTTCCAAAGTGATCAAACAGGATTTCAAACATGCAGAGTCTTTTTTCAATATCTCTCGTCTTCAGCTCTTGTGGCGTAAAATTTTCTGGCTTTTGAATGAATGCTGCTGCTTTTAAACGCTTTAAAACGGCTGCATAAGTCTCGTCTAATGATCGCTCAAGCTCTTAATGCATCTGACATGAATATTGATCGGGGAATGCTTCCGCTCTTTGTTTTTGAAATGCACAAGTCACTCGATACACTGTGTTTTTGATGGCGCATTCTCACCGCATAGTCTACTATGTAGGTAGTGTGTTGGCTTTTTAGACGTGAGGCCACCGTTCAATCCCCAGGTCAGACATCAAAACGAAAAATGAAAAAATATTTCTTCGACAACTTCCTCTCAGCAGATTTGGCAAAAATCAGAAAAGTTTCTCAAAAATCTGTTGTTTGGAGTTGACTTTAATCTGTAGGTTTCGCCACTCATGTCGAAAATTAACACACACAACATAGGTCGTAAGCCTAACTGAAAGGTTGTAATGACCAATTATGTGATGTATGTGCTCACCCGATAATTTTATGGTTATTATTGGGCATTAAATATTTTACTGACTAGCTGAGCACTTAAGAAATTTCCCTGGTTGCGTATCCGCGAACTCTTTGCAAAAGTCTTGAAATAAACTACTTTTTCACCCATCCAATCAAAGCAATATTGTTGAAGGACCATCATAATTTTCCAATTCTCTTCACAGGCAAACGTGCACCCATACACACAGTCTGTAAACTCAAACAGCACAGTGTCTATATGACTTAAGAGGAGTGTATGAATAGATGGATGAATAAGTCAATGTGTGTGTGTAATAGTTGCAAGCATACTCGTATATAAATGTGTAAGCGTATGTACGAGTATATGTATTTAGTCATATGTCTGGTTTATTTGATCAAATTGAATTTTATATTTAAATGTCAAGTTGTTAAGAAACATTAGCTTCAAGTTCCCTATTTCTTTCCCCTCGAATTCGTTTTGTTTCTCACTTTTGCAACGTTTTTTTTTTTGCTACATTTTTAGTTGTGTGACTTTGATTGCATCAAATGCAATTGGTTTAATGTCAAACGTATCTCTTTCTATATTTGATTCCCATTCTATGCGATTTCAATTTTTATTATATTATTTTAGTTGTTGTTGTAATTGTAGTTGCAGTTGTTGTAGTTGTTGCTGTTACTACTGCTTCATTTGATAAGCAATGAACCAATTGTATTTCCCCTTTTAAACTGTGTGTGTGTGTGGTAAAATGTTGCTTTCACACAAACTATCTCACTTCCACTCTTTCTCTCTCTCTCTCGAGATCTTTCTCTTTCTTTCTCATGCAAAGTAATTCTTTTGAAATATGTATGCATCAGTGTGTGTGTTTAAATACACTTTTAATGCTATTACTGACTGATATTTATATTTCATCTTTCAAGTTTTCCTGATTTTATGGTTTATAATTTAAAATTTACATTGTAATGCATACACTAACACACATATATATATATATATGAATACATACATACATATGTATGCGTAGATCCATTTACATTTCTTCCTGAAATAAGTTGAGCATTTACAAGATAAATAGAATGAAAGTAACAAAGATTTCAATTTATTGGATACTAAACTATGTATGTATGGTGTGTACATGCTAAGGTAACTGGACTTAAGGGTGAGCCGTAATTAAAGGATAACGAATAAATTTAAGATTTATTCGTATTTTAAAATCTTTTTAGATTATTGACTACATGAAAAAAAATGTACAGACTACAGTCGGCTATGAAATACGTGATGACATACTTGCATGTGGCGAAACCAAAAGCACTTAGTAAGACTTGTCATTTCACCAGGAATGTATTAAAAAATGAACGACAAACGGATCTTCTAGTTGCAGGCAACTTTTACATAATATAGGTTTAGGTTTAGGTCGGAGTGGTAGCTCTGATATCACGGTGCTCACTTGAGCACGCATAGTGGCCC
This sequence comes from Sarcophaga carnaria, assembly GCA_958299815.1. Lineage (NCBI taxonomy): Eukaryota > Metazoa > Arthropoda > Insecta > Diptera > Sarcophagidae > Sarcophaga > Sarcophaga carnaria. The sequence continues at coordinate 19,165,736 of OY283153.1, read as the reverse complement.
GTTGTGATGCCACGGGCGAACGCAGTCCCTGTACTGACCAAGTTCCACCAAAATCAGGGAGGAGGAAGAAATTGGTTAGGGCAAGGGCTGCACATCAAAAGCACGACTACCCTACACTGGAAAACCAGCCAGAAAGTTTGATGAACTTTGATGAACTTGATGAGCTATATTCTTGATATCAATAGATGATAGCTCCGTCAAGCTGACAAGAAATGGGGAGCCAAATAACTGACCGCTCTACTATAGCAGTAAGCAGCACATGCCGCCTAACGTGCCCTAGCAGCCAGAATCGCCCTCCAGTTGAGCTTGGGGTCGAGGATCAGGCCCAGATATTTAACCTCGGGACTCAACGTGAATCTGGTCCCGCATATGCTAGGATTTACATGATATAGATTTTGTGAACTAAATTTTAGGCATATACATACAGACCTAATAGGTCAAAACAACACTTTAGTCAGGATTGCAATCTAATTTCTTACACCACTTATGTTGTGTGTGTTTATTTAATACATGAGTGGCGGGACTTACAGTTTAAAGTCGACTCCGAACGAAAATTTTTTTTGAGAAACTTTTCATTTCAATTTTATTTTAACACTCAGATTTTTTGCCAGAAATCTGCTGAGAGAAAATCGCCGATGAAGTATTCAAATAATTTGTTTTGTTGAAGATGTCTGACCTGGAGTTTGAACCGTGGCCTGACATCTAATATCCAAACACACTACCTAGTAGACTACGGCAACTACATTTATTGCCGCAAATAAATATTTGAACATCTGAACTGGAATGAAATACCATCTCTTTTATTTCCATCCAGCTCATTCCTGACAGAAACCTATCCAAAATACTTCCAACTTCAGATCAAAACTTTTTGAACCCCTCATTTTTAAACAGAACGTGTTTATAAAACGATTAGCATTGTTGAGAATTAAACTTCAGGAGTTATATATGTTGAGGAATCGCCATAGTCTAGTAAGTAGCGTGTTGGCTTTTTAGACATGAGGTCACGGTTGAAACCCCAGGTCTGATATCAAAACAAAAATATGAAAAAATATATCTTCGGCGACTTTCTCACAGCAGATTGTTGGCAAAAATTCTGAGAGTAAATCAAAAATTGTCATGAAAAGTTTCTCAAAAATCTGTCTTTCGTAGTCGACTTTAAACTGTCCCGCCACTCATGGATAAAATTAACACACACAATATAAGTAATGTGAGAAGATGGGTCGTAATTTTGACTGAAGGATTGGATTAGGCATCATGAACTTTATATTTAATCACTTAATCTCACCTAAATCCTCCCAGACCACCTTGTTTCTGATTTTTATTGTCTTTTCCGTGTATTGGAGTTCCGTGTTTTGGAGATTAGCCCTGCAATCGATTAGATTTTTAAAATCTGGTCCATACTTTTGTTGACTTAAATTTTAACACAAGTTTTTCAAAAACTTCTGCATAAGTTTGATGGTAGTTTCTAAATCGACGGCCTGGAAAAACTGTCAGCTGCTTTTATTATGAATGCCTTTTTTTTGGAATGCCATTTATACAGTGGGGCTTGCTAGCTATCAATCTGGATAGTTCAACAAGCGAAGAGCATTACGGAGAATTTATTATCATCACATCGATCGACTGTTATTATCACTAAAAAATTTAAAGCAACTGGCAGTGTTACAGACTTGTTCATCTTTGCAAGAAGTAAATGAGAAAAACCATTGCATCCGGAAAAATTTACGTATTGTGGTCTAGAGTTGCCATTTGGCTGCATTTTTTCTCATTCAAACGAATTATTCGACGAATTTTTAAGTTTTTCTTTGTGTGATTTATAGGATATTCTGCTCCTATATCTACAGATGGCTAATGTTTGCTCAATTTCAATTAAAATTTGTCGTACTTGTTTTGTTTTTTATTTCCCATTCAATTTTCCAAGGTCGGAAAGGACAATGGAAGTATTAAGAATCTTACATTCTGCTTCTTATCATCGAACAAAGTCAACAAAACAATTTTAAGCATGTGTGTTATTCTGCCTCAAACTAAAGATAAATTTACTTAAAGTTGCTCTTGCTAAAGACTAGACAGAATATTCAGTTTCCCCCCATAATCATTCTACATAGAATAGGAATAAAGCTAGTAATCGATTTAATTTCTGTTCTGGACACCCTTATATTTTTTTTGGGATATTTTACATTTTTCATGCAATCAATTGTCAAAAAGTGAACACATTCTTGATTTCGTAGTATTTTTCACTTGTCATATTGAATTTTTAATTATACTTGTGATTAATTAATATTTAGTTTCTCTATGATTTTCATTTCATTCCTTTCTTCCATCAATCAATTACGGCTTAACAGTTATTACATTGATTTGATTTGAGTTTCTTTTTCTCATTTTTTTGAGGCTTTTGAAGGACTCAAAATTAAATTATCAAAAATATTTTCAAAATAGAATTTCTTTTGAAATTAAAATAAATTATTAACTAAACATACATACATACATATCTTAGGAAAATAGATTAAAAAGACAACAAAAAAGTTTGATATAATAAAAGAATAATTATAATGGAATGTAACAGCATTATGATATGCAATCTTGGCAATGTAAAGATAAGGAACGTTGTTACAGGAGACTCTGCTGTAATTTTACCACACTACTATTGAATCTTTTGCTAAATGAAGACCTTTCTATGGTGTGGTTACGTTATGTAACGGTTAAGAATATGCAGATAACGTAAAGCTTCTTGTAAATTTCAAACTTTCAAGGAGGCAGTCATAAATTGAATTTTGTCTTGAGGCGTCTAGAATTTAGACTCCGTCAATAGACAAAAGATCTTATCAATCTTTATGAGTGCCTCAAGGAAGGTTATCGAAACTATGGCCATTATCTTTCCATTCCATTACCATTCCAGAACTTTTGTTTGTCAATTAAAGTACCAGATTACTGTACTGTCTTACAGAAAAAAATGGATTCTTTTCTGTGCCTGGGTATCTGGAAATTTCTATGGTAATCGTATTTGCCAAGCGTCATAAAAGAAGCGTGCGATATATATATATTGATATTCTTCACATCGGGTATGACTAAATTACTATAAATACCGGGACTCTTAAGATTCCATGGACAACGAAGCTGGTAGAAGTAAAACAGAAGACAAGGCTTAAAAGTCAGGTTGCAAATTGAAATTGAATACAATTTATAAGAGAAGCAAAAGCGATACAGAAACAGGAGTGATTAACCATCCTAATCGGCAGGTACTTTGTAAAATAAGTGAGATTATAAGATATAAGCGATGAAATTACTGGAGTATGCAGCAGTATAGGACTTTACGTATTGGAGTTAAATTAAATTAAAACATAATAGGAATTGCAGCGGTTTTGATACATAAAATATCTTTATGAAGTCGCTGTAGCTTAGTAGGTAATGTGTTGGTTTATTAGACGTGAAGCCACCGTTTAAACAACATTTCAGACATCTCCAACAAAACGAAACATGAAAAAATATTTCTTTGGCGCAGTTCCTCTCAGTAGATTTCCAACAAAAACTCTGGGAATAATTAAAATTGCCACGAAAAGCTTCTCAAAAATCTGTCGTTCGTTATCGATTTAAACCATAAGTCCTACTACTCATGCATAATATTAACACACACAACATGACTGGTATGAGTAGCTAGATTGTAATCCTGAGTGAAAGATTATAATGATTAATTATGTTATGACATAATTTATGTATGATTGGTAAAACATGCATTGATAACTGCCTGGACATGAAGAACCAATAGGAAGAAAAAGTGGCGTAGAGTAACAGTTAAAGTGTTTGACGAAAAAGTTTGGGAAAACAAGCATCAAATCCAGAGTGAATAAATTCTCTTCAAGGTTTTCGCATTTCATAATAATACATTATTCTCCTGAAAGAGTAAGAGGAAGGTAGTGTAGGTTATAGTGCGTCCAATTCATTTTGAAATGAAAATAAATCATCAAGTTCATCCAATTCTAAAAATTAAGGGGCACTACCCCTTCTAAAATAATTCTTATCTGAAATTTTTCTATCTTTCAGAGAGAACAACAAATCTAGGATAAATATCATAAGAAGATAAGGCAACTTTACGTTTTCCAAAATATCTTCACTACCATGTCCTACACAGCATCTCAAGGTATGTTCGTAAAGGATACTTATTGTAGCCAACTATAGATACCAATCCTTTCAGCCTTGAACATCAACTGTTCATGTGAAAAAACCTGATTAATGAATTAAGAAAATAATGAGAAAATAGGGGAGAGAAATCTTTTGATAGATAGAAGAATGAAAAAGAGTTTGTGTCCAATAGATAGCCTTAGAAAAATTGTGAACTTCAAAGGCACGTTTAGAGCGAACACAATTCTTTCTGTGAATATGATTTGTGTTGAATATGAACTCTAATAGTCTTTCCGCTGAAAGCTCAGAGTTCAAACCCCAGCTCTGACATATTGAAAGAAAAGAGACTTAAAAAATATTTTCTTGGGCAACTTCTTCTCCACAGTCCTGTTAGTAGAATCTGACACTCAGAGTCGATGTTAAATTGTAGATCCCGACATTTATTAGTGTAAGGATCTAGCTTGTAATCTTCATAGAGGAAAGACAGAGGGACATTTTTATTATTATTTTTTTCAGTTTCTTTCCTAATCCTTGAAAAGGTATTTTTTGAACTACGCAGTCTATAGCACAGTTGTTGAATGTTAGGAAACAGGAGCTTGTTGGTCTTTCTGTTAAGAATTGAGGAATTCAAAAAGTCTGGGGCTTATTGCTTCAATCTTGTACTAAAAGCTTTTAAATTGCAACAAAATTGATTGATGTGTTAAGAACGGACAGATGATGAAATGCTTTCAATCATAAATATTTCTTTTTTTTCTTCGCCAGTACTTATTCTAATGCTGCTTATAATGATACAAATATGTACCCTTACTCGCTAACATCAACTCAAGTAATATCTATTCCAACATTTGGTGACTGTGATATTTTGATGAACCTGAAAAGATTAAAGATGTCTTTTCGTCCTGGTCCAGATGGGGTTCCAATTTGTATTTTAAATCGATGTGCAGAGTCATTCATCACACCATTAGTCACATTGTTTAATACCTCGATTAATTATGGATATTTTCCTGTGTTTTGGAAGAGCTCATATATTATACCACTTTTTAAATCTGGCAATAAATCTGATGCTACAAATTATAGGGGCATTGCAAAACTGAGTGCTATTCCAAAAATGTTCGAGAAACTGATTGCCGATTTTTTGGTTCATCATACTTTATCGTTATTATCACCTTAACAACATGGTTTCCGAAAGGGCTGTTCAACAACAACTAACGTGCTTCAGTTAACATCCGTGACAAATGCGGCCTTTTCTCAACGGAAGCAAACTGATGTAATTTTTACGGATTTTAGTAAGGCGTTCGATAAAGTGAATCACAAACTCCTGTTAACTAAATTGGATTTGAAGGGTGTAAATCATAGGAGTTTAAGATGGCTAGAGTCGTATTTGACTGGTAGAAAGCAGACTGCATGTGTGAACAATAGCTTATCTAAGTATATTTATGTGCTATCTGGTGTTCCTCAAGGCAGCCATTTTGGTCCACGATCTTCCCAACATGATTAATTTTGCCAATATCTTGATGTATGCTGACGATGTAAAAGTTTTTCTCTCCTTTAATAATTTCATCGAGCATATTTATCTTCAAAGTGATCTCAATAATTTATTTTTATGGTGCGAGTACAACATGATGGAGCTGAATATTAAGAAATGCAAATGTATGCGGTTCTCAAGAAATAATATTATTGCGGTTAATTACTTACTTGGAGGTCATCAACTGGAAATAGTGGACTCTTTTATTGATCTTGGGATCCTATTAGACACAAAATTAAACTTTAATGATCATATCACTTTGACTGTAAATAAGGCAATAAGCACTCTTGGCTTCATAAAACGTTTGGCAAAGGAATTTACTGATCCATTTATTACTAAACAGTTATACCTATCGCCAGACCAATTTTGGAGTATGGATCCATCGTGTTTACAGCGAACACATCGAATCTGTTCAGAAACAATTTCTACTCTTCTGCTTGCGTGGCCTTGGATGGAATTACTTGGATATGCCTAGCAGACTGTCTTTTAATAAAACTGCCTACCCTTAAGAGTCGTCGAACAATGTTAAATATATCCTTCATGGTTAACCTGATCAATGGTAATATTTGCTGTGAATTTCTGTTAAGATCTGTTAAATTCAATGTTCCTTGTCGTAATTTCCGCTGTTATAATCCTATTTATACTCAATTCTGCAGAACTAATTATGCTGTTGCTGATCCGTTAACTAGAATTTGCCGTCAATTTAATTATTTGTCAGACTTTGTTGATTTTTCTTTAAATTCTTGCGTTATAAAACGGAACATTATTGTTTTTCTCAATTCGTAACTTTTCATATTTTTATTGTAACAATTACTTGTATTTTTGAAGAAACTGTTTGTAATTCTATTTAATTTTATTCGTACCTATTTTTGTTATTAGTCAGTAAGGAATTTGTCCATTGACTTAAATAAATAAATAAAAAAATAAATAAATAAGCAAAATTGTATAGAGACGATTGAAAATGGGATCGCAAGTCAAGGACTAGTATGGGAGTAGTAGGGAATCGTATTCTGTGAACTGGAATCCTATGATGGAATTCTTATTTCGAATTTATTCTGTCAGGAAATGTCCAGTTTGGTGGAGTTAATAGCCTATAAATGACCACTTTGACCACCTGATAGTATCACATTAAAGCAATTTATGACACATACTTTGATTGACAACAAAATGGCATTTATTTGGTTCAGAATTAATGTAATTTATGGAAAAATAATGAATTTTACATGTTCCCTTGCTTATATTAAACTCTGTGTCTAGAATTTTTTTTTAACAAAAGCCATTTCTTATGAATTCATTAAGATTTCTTTGTCCGTCATATTTTCTTATTATTTTTTTTTCATTCAATTATACATTCCACTTGACCTTTTGCCTGCCATATGGTTTAATAAATTTTTCTGTAAAAGAAAATCACGACCAATTATGGAAATGAATTTTCGACTTGAATGAATTTCCATATTTTTCTGGCTATTAGAAAAAATTAAAAAAAGTCGAAAAATTTTAAACAAACGTTGACAATTGCAAATTGCTGGCAACATATGTTGAGGCTAAATTGTATGAAAGAAGAAAAGAACAAGACACTCAACAAATTCTAATAAAGTTTCTTAATAAAAAGCCAAAAATTTTTTTTACATTTTCTTCTCTTGGACTCATTTTCAAAATTAGTTTCTGTTGCCACCATACGCAGGCATTTAGAGAAGTTTGTGTGTAAATGTGTGTTTGTGTGTTAAATGAGAAATAAAAATGTTAATTTAAAAGCAAAACAGAACAGAGCAGAAAAATATTTAATTTAATTGAAAAATATTGTGTGTTGCAAACAGGCAACACAAAATTACAAAACAAATCCTTACAAGGTGTCATGTATTTCCTTAGAAGAGACGTGTCCTTTCCTCTTGTGCTCCTTACAGCCATAAAAATATAAAACAAAACCTAACCTTTATTCTTGATCTTCCTTCGGGATTTGTTTTTTTGTTTTCTCTTTGCTTTTGTTCTGCTGTTTGAATATCCATTGCTAAGCGTACAGCTAATAAAAAAAGGGGCCATGATTTTAATGTTTTTCGCATTGTTTTTATTGAAATATTTGCAGTTTATGGCTGTGTTAGTGAATGTAGATGTAGATCTGGCTGTGTGCATGTACAAGTGCCTATGACCTCTTGCCTCTTGTATGTGTGTGTGTAAGCCCCTTTTTAAAATGGCACTACTATTAGCCAAATGAAAATATTTTGATTTTTATTGCTTATTTGTTAAATGGCTTGAAAAAAGTTAATCAACCATGACTCTGATATGATTTGAGATTAAGAAAACAACACAATCAACCGAACCAAGTAACCAGACAACCATTCAACCACCCACATAATTCTATTCTATTGGTTTCAACAATTTCTTGGGTTTTATTGTTTTTACATACAACAACAACAACAACAATAACAACTTGTTTCAAATACAACAACAAATTGATTTTATAGTGTGATTAGTATAAATATTTAATAAATCTATGTAAAGAGTATCGTATCAGGATACTGCTTCATATCGCTTTCAAATGGTGACTGTTTTCTTGGAAATTGAAAATATTTTCATTTTACTCGTAATAAGTCAATAGAAGGGAGACTTTAAGTCAAATTTGTAACGTAAATATCCGACAGACAAAAGTAATTAATTTTTAAAGTCGTTTAAAATGTTTTAAATTAAAAAGAATTCAAAATCCTCTTACCGTATGGTAGAAACAGCTTTTGGTCACCTAATGAGAAGAACATAACATTTAATTCTGGCAGTAGTATTGTACATAAAGTGTTCTATGTCCGAACCTAGAACAAATTTATATCATGATTTTTTAAAATTAAAAAAATCCCTCCATCTAAAGGTGATAGCATCTACAAAGAATGTTATAAAAAGTCAGAAACTTCATGAAAAAGAGTCGGATATACAGTTGACAGCAAAAGTCTTAGTACGGCAATATATTTTGACAAAAAAAGTCCCCACTGGCTTAATACTCTTGCACAAAGTCCCGATATGACTACAAGTGAGTATTTAAGAGATCATTTGAAAGAACGGTTACGTAATCGGTAAACCTCAAACAAAAGTCAGCAGAAAAACTTGCTCATGGCGCCACCAGAAAACACTAAACAAAACTTGTACATTCAATTCCAAATGGGTTAAATGGAGTGCTTGACCTTATTCTACTAAATACAAAGGATAACATTTAAATATATTAGGCATTGGAATTTTAAATTTACTCAGAGTTCTCTTTGGGGGTACCTATGGAGTCATCTAAGACTTTTCATTATTTTTCTCTTATTTTATGAAAAACATTAAAAAATTGTTTGTTTTATAATAAAACAGAAATAAATTAATAAAATAAATATATATTAACCATAAATGTTTATACAAAGTTTTGTCAAAAATTCATAAAATTGCTAAAATATATTGCAGTACTAAGAGTTTTGCTGTCCACCGTATTTCCGCAGCGGGTGTTTGTATATTGACGATAATACAACATACCAGAGTATTACAATGGATGCTTAGAACCATTTATCAAATATGTCCGTAGTTCTGAATTTTATTTACATTGCTACAGTGGCGAACGGCTGTTAAAATGTATTCTTATCTTACTTTTCGGTTAGCTTTGCTTTTTCATTCCAGTTTGATTCTCCACTTAAGTAGTTGACTAAAACAGGTTTAAGATTTATAGGCATAGTGATGAGAACCTTTGCTTACTGAGATATGAGGGGGAAGCCATCGCGTGATTAATAAAATTTTGAAAAAGTAGTAGAAAAGAGTGTTTATTCGATGACCGGCCAACCTTGCATTGGCCAAGGCAACTTTTCTATTACCGTCAAGTATGTGACATATTTTATATCACAATTTCACCAATTTTCACAACTATATATACATATAGATTCAGCTCATTAGGTTTACTTAACGAATGAGGTACTCATACTTAAGTTCCAAATGATGTTCTAAGCATATCATCGACTTACTGCTGTAGGAGTTTGATTGGGATCTTGTAAAAATTGGTGCCTTACTACTGCGACCATATGATCTATTGTATTTCCCTCAAAATTTATGGTGTATGGCTACAATGTCTCCTCCAAATCTATTACCCTGACAACCAACCTCGTGTTATTCCTGGATGGTCTGACGCATTACTCAGACCTACTGTTTTTTAATTTGCTAACAAAATTTATGATTGCCTCAATCATATTTCGTTTTAGAATAGTCTTTGCCTCTCTTTATCTTCTCTTTCGATGGGCATACTTTTCGCAGCCGGTAGCACTACAGAATAGGGTTCTGGTCCCGTCAACGACATGGAAGCACCCTTCCGCTTAAGCTCGCCTGGTTGCTCATTGCGTAAAATTCTCATATGTCCTCTAACCCAGCAGATGGTGACCTTATTTGGCTTACTTAGCCACAGACATTCATAATCATTTGAAGATTATTTTGTCTTAGAATATCTGAGCCCTGACTGTCAGTTAGTATTGCTATGTTCTGTGTCTTTTGTACCTCCTATCCCAGTTGAATTTAGGACATATTTCTATGGCATAGACTTCCGCTTGGAAGACACCCGCGATTTTCTCCATGGCCTTGGGATATTTTTTTTTGAGACCAAAAACTCCTGCTTCTGTTCCAGGTTTCGTTCCACTCTCATTTGTATATTAAAACTGTTCGTCTTTTAAAAGAGTATGCAAATTCAGGCTTACTTTTTTATTCATTACTATGTCTCATGGCGAAGCACCTCCAGTCATGGAGTTTGCTGGTTCTGTTCAGGAACCAGTTAAATAAGAAGCTGTCAGCAAATCGATTACTTAGGCTACAAGATTCCCTAATGTTATATTTCTCTCGCTTTGGATTTTGCCACTATGTACAGCAAACTTAAATCCAAGAGACTGTTGGACTGGTTTTCATTGCCCCTGTTATGCCAACATTTTTGAGAAACTTTTTCATGACAGATTTATTTGCCAGTAAGCTGCATTCCATTATGGCATGTCTCATCTTCAACTGTTTATCGCTTTGTCTTGTCTATGAGGAATAGAGCTCTTGGTGTTGCATAGAAGAACGAAGACTGTATACATATGTATGTGATCTCAGTGGCATAATTTTTGCAACGCAAAATCTGGTTCTAACATACGCGTTCAAATTATGGCTTTCGTTTGGATGATTTTTATACAAAATTTTACTCAAAATTTTATTAAAATTAAACACGAATGAAGCAAATTTTCAAACTTTATTTAATCTGTATATAAAGTTCTAGTGGAGGTCGAGCTTTCTTATTACTTCTGGATTCAAACATTTCAAAGACATTGTATTGCAGTCAAAATGCCTTTTAAAAAAAGGTGGAAAATAAGAAATGATTTTATAAACAACGACATGTTGTGTGAAATTTGTTAAACATGCAGTTTTCTTGCTCTTATTGTTGCTGTTGTTGTGCTACTTTACTGATTTTCTTATTACTTTCTTCAAAAACAAAAGTGTTACATTTATTCCGGAGGATATAAAGACAGGGGGTTCTTTCTGAGACATACCCCCCATTTGAACTGGGATACAATTTGTTTGAATGCAAAAATTTTAATAAGTTTTTTCTGGGGTTTAAATACTTATAAACAAGTACGTACACGGAGAAAAGAATTAAAAAAAGCTTTGGATTTTGAAGAAGAAAAAACACGCAATCTTCCTGATCTATCAAGTATGGACATTGAAAGTGAAAATAGCTCCTTTAGAGGCATTGGATATGAAATAAAAAAATTTCCTAAAGAAGTATACGTGTCCTAACTGCGTCTGTCTATTGTGTATGTTCGATAGCTCCTGAAACTTACATATTTATGGCACTTAATTTACCCGCTTATTTCTCTGTGTGTAACAAATCGTTGACACTTCTTGCAATAAACTGTAAAACAACACCTGCTACGTGGAATTATAAAATATTAATAAAAAACAAAAACAACAAAGACGCTATAACAAAGACATGGCATACGAATTTCATAAAGGAAACGCTAATATTTACAACAACAACCAACACAAATAACTTCTACTACACATGGCGAGAAGGAAAACGGAAAAGAAAATTATGAAAATAAGCAAAAAATAAACGGCAAATAAACGCTGGAATATTTAAAAAATAAAAACATACATACACATACAAACACACAACAATATACGAACAACAGAAATTAAAGCATATAAAAAGGCGCCTTACATACACAACAGGTGAGAAGAATTTTCTTTAAGAAATTATTTTTTTAATATTTTATGAAAATGTTACAAAAAACAACAACAACAAAAACATTTACAAAATAATGAAAATGAAAAATAAAACAACAAATTGTAGGTTAATTGGATATGAAAAACAACAACAACAACAGCAGCAACAGTTAACAATCATAAGCAATTCAAAGTGACAAAAATTTTCGATTTAAAGAAATGAGGAACATTTTTTAAATAAAACAAAAAATAATTACAACAAGTGCTAGCAGAGCTTCAAGAATGAAAGATAAAATGGACAAAAATTAGAGAGAATAATAATACTCCAGTAATTCTTATTCCTTTAGTCCTTTAAGAAACATGGGTCAGTCATAAAGCATATTCTCTATCTGCTTATTCGATTTCAGCTTTTACGTGTCTTATGCCAGTTTCATAAATCAAGTCTTTTTCCAGCCAAACATAGTCCTGGTTCTAAAATAGCAACTTCTAAAATAGTAGGGTTACCATGCAACGTTAAAAAATAGCGCTTTACATGAACCTATATTGGTTTGTGAGCGAAAGTTGGTAACTGAAGACCTACTTATTGAGAGGCGGTATAATTTTCGTTGTTGTTAGCCTATGCATGTTTTTATTAGCTTCATAGCCTTGGGAAGACACTTTGAATTGGTGAATGAAGACGCCGTAATCTAGTAGGTAGTGTGTTGGCTTATTAGACGTGACCCCACGGTTCAAACCACATCTCCAACAAAACGAAATATGAAAGAAATATTTCTTTGGCGACTGCCTCTCAGAAGATTTCTGGCAAAAACTTCCGCAGTGAATAAAATTTCCATCAAAAGTTTCTTAAAAATCTGTCGTTCGTTGTTGTTGTTGTTAGCCTATGACTTTTATTGGACTAAGCATCTCTTATTTGGAGGGAAAATGAAGTATTTTTACATTTTTAATATTAAAAAATCCATGGTGAAATATCTTTTTTCCTCAGCTGCATTTGAACATGAGCTGTTTAAAGTGCTTGCAGTCGCCGTAGTCTTGTAGGTGGTGTGTTGGCTTCTACGATGTGAGGTCACGGTTCAAACACTAGGTCAGACATCTCGAACATAACGAAATATGAAAAAATATTACTTCGACGACTTCCTCTCAGCAGATTTCTGACAAAAACTCATAGAGTAATTAATATTGCCAAGAAAAATTTCTCAAAAATCTGTCGTTGTAGGTCCCGCCACTCATGTATAAAATTAACACACATAACATACATAAGTGGTGTTGGTCGTAATCCTAACTGAGGGGTTGTAGTGACCAATTATGTATGTATGCATGTATGTAATATTTCTTCATCAGCTGTATTTGAGGATGAGCTGTTTGAAGTTCTTGTAAGCATTTCAACAAATATTTTGACAAACGTTTCCTCAGCACTTTGTGGCAACTTATCGATTACTTTCTCAGAGAACTGAGAACACTGTAGGCATTCGGCTTGCTTTGGTTTCAACATACATAGCATAATTAGTCATTACAACCGACATACATATTTTCTCACACCACTTATGTTGTGTGTGTTAACTTTTATACATGAGTGGCGGGACCTACAGTTTAAAGTCGACTCCGAACGATAGGTTTTTAGGAAACTTTTCATGGCAATTTTATTTACTTTCAGAGTTTTTCCCGGTAAATTTTTTTCATATTTCTTTTTAATTGGAGATGGAATTTGACCCGAGGCCTCACGTCTAATAAGCCAACTTTCAAACAAAACATTATTCTTTGAGAGCTTAAATTTTAATATTAGAACACTTTAAAAGGGTTTGATGTTATCTAAAACTATCAAATACTAAAGTAGAAATAGAGATATGGACTTCAGAATTATGGGAGCTCAACATGACCATCTTGTTAAAGCTGCATATGAGAAATTAGTTGTAGTTAGTTGAGTCTGTTTGTCGAAATCACCTCATAGCTGAATGGACTCTGAAGTAGGGGGGCAACCGACCCTAATTTTAATCGAAAAATCATTTTCAGCGATCAGGTTTATTAATATGGAGACAATACCAAATCATATGATATCCAAGAGTAGCCAATGCATTCCGAAAATTTACAGTTTGATGGGGAATTTGGGCTGACGGCCTCATCTGCTCATATTTCAGTGAGAATTACATTGGCCAAGCCATCACAATCAACAACGAGCAGTATAGGCCGGTGATTATCAATTGCTTTTGGCCTAAATTGAATGATCTGGACACTAAAAACATGTGGTTTCAATAGAACGTCACTACGTGGCACACAGTTGTGTTAGCTGTAATAGCACAATTGAAGTTTCAGACGAATTTTCTCCTTTGGTAATACCATTGAGAACCTGCAAGCTTGGGATTGACGTATGTCAGCACTACAACTGCAGTTTAATGAAGAAACGTTTTCAGAATAAGAAAGTGGCTGCAGAATCTAGAAACCAAGCCTTATTATTTAATTTTATATAATTTATTAATTTGTTGCCTGGCCCACTGTACCTTTTGCGAAAATATTTAATAATTTTCAACTTTAACTTGGCCGGCGTTCAAAAACATTGAATTGAATTGTTTTTCGCTTTGGTTTGTTTTTCTTTTTTCTTTTTTCACACGCTTAATATAGACGCAGAGAAGGAGTATTAAAGTTTAATATGTATTTTTCTTTGTGCGATAACTAGCAGGACCAAGTTTTTCTAAATTCTACCTTTTGCCGCAACTGTCAACCGAAAGGCAAATAAAACTTCGACTTTGCCTTGTGCCAGACAGTAAATCCACAAAAGTGCAATTGAAAAGTTTCCATTTTATTTTCACACACCGAGCGGGGCCTAACACAAATAAACAAACCAACGACACAAATGACGACGGCGACGATGACGACGAGGAGGACAACGAAGACGAATTTTCGTATGCGTACGAGTCGGAAAAAGTTTCTACATTGAGACAGTAAGAGGCAGGCAATCATGGTTTGGTGTGGTGGAAATCTAAAATCAAGTTAAAAATTTATATTAAAATCGTTGCAGAAATAAATAACAAGTTGTGAGGGAGAGCGAGAGAGGGAGAGGGAGAGGGAAGGGGAGAGAATTAAATAAAATGAAATAAAATTTTGAAAAAAAAAATTATTATGAATAGAAGAAGATTGAAACTGAAGTACTTGTAACCAAGACGGTGAAAATGGTTAACGGCTGTAGGCCATAAAGAAATTAAAGTATTGCCATAGGGCCGAGTAATTATTATTATTGTAAAAGTTTTGGGGCTTGAAGTAAATGATAGATGGTGCCACAAAGGTGTGGTATAATGAAACTTATAGGTCCTCTTAATATATATGAATAGCTGACTATTGCCTTATGCATGCTTTCGTTAGCTTCATAGGCTTGGAAGACACTTTGAATTGCTGAATGAAGTCGCCGAAGTCTAGTAGATAGTATGTTGGCTTATTAGACGTGAGGGCACTGTTCAAACCCTAGGTCAGACATCTCCTACAAAACGATATATGAAAAAATATTTCTGCGGTGACTTCCTCTCAGCAGATTTCTGGCAAAAACTCTGAGAGTAAATAAAATTGCCACGAAAAGTTTCTCAAAAATCTGTCGTTCGAAATCGACATTAAACTGTAGGTCCCTCATCACGTGTGTAAAATTAACATACACAACATATGTGGTGTGAGAAACTAGGCCGTAATCCTGACTGAAGGGTTGTAATGACCAATTGTGTACATATGTAATGGACACTACTTGATGGTTTGACTATGATGGAAGGAGTGCCGATATATTTATTCTTGTTCTTGAGTGTATTCTTTTCATTCATCTAAAGTCAAGTGGAGCTGCCGTGAAGCCTCTGCTAAACACTCTTATTATTCTTTTGCATTCTGCAGTTTCATATTTCAAGCTTCTTCAGTGTTTGGTGGGTGTTTGATGCACTGCAACTTGTCCTATGAAAATGGGGTTGATATCTTTATTTGTATTGAGTGTAGACCGTTCATTAACTTCTACTCTTTCTTAAGTGGCTAGAAAGTTACACTCAACGAAAGGAAACGTAAAGACAGGCAAAGATTCTTCTCAAGTGATGTGGTTTTGTGACAATCGAAACTTTTGTTGGGAAACTAAAATAAGAGGAGATTTGGGTCATGCCTGAGATTATCCTGAAATAATCTGAGGTTTTGACAGGGCACTGTAGACTCAGGGTGCATTTGTACAGAATGGGATTTGGCAAGAGCCCAATATGTCGATTCTGTGACGATGAGAATGAATCATCGCAACATTTTCTTGGAAGCTTTGAAGCATTAATTCGTTCCAGTAAGAAAGACCAGGTAGAAGCTTCATATTAAATGAGCAGGCGTGGTTCATATTGCACCTAATACATTCCGAACAAAACGATATATGACGTGGAATTGCGACTTCCTCTCAGCAGACTTTTGGCAAAAATTCTGAGAGTTAATGAAACTACCATGAAAAGTTTCTCCAAACTGACTGACGTTCAAAGTCGTTGTAGAACTGTAGGTTTAACCAACTCATGCATAAAACTATGACACTTAACGTGGGTGGTGTAAGAAACTCAGATGTAATCCTGACTAAAAGGTTTGTTATGACCAATTATTGCAGATAAATAAGATCGAAGTTTGAACGCCAAGATCAACGTTTTTTTCTCTTTTTTGGATTCAAATTTGTATATTTCCGGTTGGAAATCACCATGCACCCTATAAGGCTATGGACGCCACCGACGTAGCCTTGTTAAAGGTCTAATATCTTGTGGTTGTTGTGACTAATCCAACTGCCAAGATGCTGGCTTATGACTATCTCACTTGCATCCTGTGATCATGACCTTACATGACATAGTGGATTTGTTGCTTGATGTCTTGCTACTTGTACTTGTATTCCGAAGAGTCATCTGGGTAAACACATGGTTTGTCTATTGTAAAGCAATGACTCCAGCAGAAATCGGTGTATAGGTCTAATTTGTTATTCTTCAGCTTTAGTTAGTATCACAACCCTTCAGTCAGGATTACGACCTACCTTCTCACACTACTTATGTTGTGTGTGTTAATTTTATATATGAGTGGTGGGACCTACAGTTTAAAGTCGACTCCAAACGACAGATTTTTGAGAAACTTTTGTTGGCAAATTTATTTACTCTCAGAGTTTTTGCCAGAAATCTATTGAGAGGAAGTCGCCCAAGAAATATTCAAATTTCGTTTTGTTGGAAATATCTGACCTGGGGTTTGAACTCTGGCCACACTTTTAATAAGCCAACACACTACCCACTAGACTACGACGACTTCAAGTATCAGGAAAAACTAATTTCTGATAATCATTCAAACTGAACTGGTAATGTCGATAAGGACTACGTATGGAAGGCTTTTATGTTTGTCCTGTAAAACGAAGTCCATGATTTTAAAGTTTCCAAAAGACTTGAAGTATCTTTCATAGCCAGTTTTTTTATTTTTTATTTTGTCACACTCTCTTGTGGAATAGGGTGTAATTTAAATGGGAGTGACCACTTAACTTCTCGTTGCTTTTTTATTTTTATTAGCCACCAGCTTGCCATGAACTTTATTTAAGACATTTCGGGAAAACATATTGCAATCGCATGACTTAAAATTGCATTAAAATTTTATAAAAAAAAAATAATGTTTTTTGCTTTACAACTAAAGAAAGAAATCTTCCTCTTTAAATTATGGCACTAAAGATACCTTTCAACACACTGATGCACAAATTGCGTTTATCTTTGGCTTGTAACTGAGGCCACACCATCAAATAATTGCAGGCAATGCTAAATCTCCTGACTGATAATCTTAATTGTGTGGCTAAATTGATAAATACTATACGTATGTGTGAGTGAGTGAGGAGAATCCCTTGCATATAGTATTAGTAAGTAAACATTACATTTGTATATACATACATACAATTGTAAGCATATGCATGAGCATGTCAGGGTATGTGAGTGCATATGTGGCTTTTAAAATTTAAATCCTTCATCTTTTTGCACTTTGATTCATTAGTGTGTTGTTGTTACAAACAAACAAACACAACACACACACACTCTTGCAAACAGAAGGCTTATGAAGTCAAGCGTACGTACATACATAGGTGTATGTCTTCGCTCTACAATATCTCAACAATATTTACAACTTTACATATGTAAATACTTGTCGTCGTTGTCGTAATAATTAAAATTATATGCACTATTTGCCTTTTATTAACCTCTGACATGGTGAGTAGGAGGGAGGGGGCAGTAGAGTAGAGCAGAGTGGTGAGAGTAAAGCGTTAAGCTAATATACAAATTAGCTGATTTATAGGCAATGTTATGTAAATATTTGTGTAAATTGAATTTATTTTCACAATCGCACAAAGTAAACGTGTAAATATTTACTTAAATGCTTAGTTTTTAAGTTGAATTTGCATTTCCTTTCTCTTGTTTTTTTTTTGTTTGTTTGTTTTAATTGGGGTCTGTTTGATGGTAAAATAATGATTTTTTTCTTTTTACTGGATTTGGCTAATGATGTTAAAAGTATTATAAAACCCAATACAATTTAATTGAAAATCAGTATGAAATTGCTTTTGTACTCCATAGCAAAAGAGAAAAAAAAAACAAATCCACAAAAGGGAGTCTAGAATAGTTAAACAAGATACTCTCGCCAGCCGGTGCAAATCACCAAAACTTGAGCTTAGGCGATCTAGTAACGCACGTCTTAGTATTTCCTTTGTAAGCCATGCAGTACTTGCCAATTCTCTATTGTGTTGGAATATCATGTTCTTGAAGTCTCAATTAGCACAGTTGAGATAGAAGAATGTCGTTGAGCACATCTCTGCACTGCTCACAGTTCCAAATATTCGTTTGGCCCATGATGTTGTGAAAAAAACAAGGTCTGGAAACGACTCGAGGGTAAAAACTGAACGATAAAGTAAGTCTGCCTTCCAAAAGGTTTGTTGCTTTGTGTTTGAACAAAGTATCGTGTTTCATAATGCCGCTGTACAAAATATATACAATGTATTCTATTTCAAAACGTCGTCAATGTGTATTTTTAACGCAGTCAAAGAGCAATCAGGAATCGGATTTATAGTTGATGCATTGTTTGGTTACTTTGCATATCTACATAATTTATACTCGTATACAGTAGTAGAACTGCATACAAACTTTGTTTTGATACATTTTGGAAGGCAGCCTAACTTTAATTGATAGTCCTGAGTTAAGCACAGAATTCTATTGCTTATTCCCTCTCGCATTCAGTAATGCAATCCATTTCTGGATGAAAAATTTTTCACGGTTGTTTTATTTACTCTCAGAATTTTTGCTAAAAGTCTGCTGAATGAAATGAATTTGAGATCCAAAAGCATCTATTGCATGCCGCAAAATTTACTGTTTGGTGTTAAATTTAGGCACGCGGCCTCATTGTACCATATGTCTTTGAAAACAACGTTAGCTAGGCCATCACTGCAAACGGGGAGCAGTACAGGTCGATGATTACCAACTTCTTTTAGCCTGCGTTGGATGATTTGGACACCAACGACATGTGTTCGAAGCTATGTGGCACACAGCTCACTCCACACTGGATATTTTTAGCAGCGGTGTGTACACGTGGTCATCTCACGTGGGGGTGATATGTTGCAATATCTTGTGTGCTTTTCTTAAGTAACAGGCGGACGTGTATAAGCGACAAATCACAGCGGTCCTCAAAGCCAACATAACTCATGCCATTGTTTAAATTTAGCCTGATTTTTTGGATATGCTTCATCCAGAGAAGCAATGGCGGTGCATTTAAACGATATTATATTCCACGCAATAATGGAATCAATGAGTCTTTAATACGAATAGAAAAATTCGATGATATCTCACATCTAATTTTTTTTGTTTAAAATTTAAATACAGGTAGCGCCATAGTTGTCAAAATGATACTTTCATCTCTTCGTAAGGAAGCCAGCATGTTCTTGAAGGCTAGTCTTCATTTCAGATTTGACACAAGAAAGTAATCCATACTCCTACACCTTCAGTTGTTCACCTTCATGTAAATTACCCATTTGAGGCTGAAAAGTTTTTACATTTGATAGTAGCAGGCTGTTAAGGAACCAATCATTATGACCTAGGCCATGTGGGATAGTTTCTGAACATACATACACACAATTGGTTATCACAACCCTTCAGTCAGGATTGCGACCTAGTTTCTCACACCACTTATGTTGTGTGTGTTAATTGTTATACATGAGTGTTGGGACGTACAGTTTAAGGTCGATTTCGAAGGACAGATTTTTTTGAAAAACTTTTCATGGAAACTTTATTTACTTTCAGAGCTTTTGCCAGAAATCTGCTGAGAGGCTAGGTTAGGTTAGGTTAATGTGGTAGCTTTTAAAAAGCCAAAAGCTCACTTGAGCATGCATAGCGGCCCGTTGTGATGCCACAGGTGAATGCAGTTCCTGTACTGACCAAGTTCCCCCGAACCAAGGAGGGATAGGTCGGTCAGCGCAAGATCTGCATATCCAAAGAACGACTATATGTCGCTAGAAAATAGCCAGAAAGTTTGATAAACGAGACTATATCCTTGACATCAATGGACGATAGCTCCGTCAAGCTGACAAGGATTGGAGAGCCAAATAACCTATATCTGCACCTCGCAAGAAATGGGCATTGACAAAGAAATTGGATTACAGTCTCGTCCTCCTCAAGGGATCTGCACCCACGGCAGAAGTCATTAAATGGTAGCCGCATTCTCTCCGCGTGTCTACCCATAACACAGAGACCTGTAAGCATGGCCACTGTGATTGAGATGATGCCGCGACCAAGTCCAAGTAACTGGTTGGTACGCCTTCTATCCATCCGGAGCCAGGTGAGTTTAGCGGTAGAGCAGGACTCCTCGTTGATCCAGGATAGGTTGGCGTCTCGGAAAACTTTCCGTGCGATGGCCAATTTGATCGAGGCAAGTGGCACTCCTAAGTCGATTGAACAGGATTCCGGGAGTAGTGCGCCAGCTCTGGCTAGCTCGTCGACTCTACAGTTTCCCGGAATGTCACAGTGTCCCAGACAAGTGTGACACTGAAGCGCCCAGGAAGAAGGTGCTGAAAGGCAGTCGGCAAAGAAATATTGTTTCATATTTCATTTTGCTGGAGATGTCTAACCTGAGGTTTGAACCGTGGCCTCACGTCTAATAAACCAACACACTACCTTCTAGACTGCGGCGACTACGGAGTCTGTAAACAGTCTTATCAGTCCTTTTTCTGCTTAAGACCAGACCACTGTAGACCAAAACAACAAGTGAAGTTAATGTTGGCGCTTATCAATCTCTTAAAGCATAGGTTTTCAGATATCCAGATGTGTTCAAAAATATTTCTTTTGCTTTTGGACTATTAGCTAAGTGAACAACTATTCGAATTTTAATTGATAATCGTGGTAATGATAATTTTTTTTGGGAAACCAAAAGAACTGCTGAAATCTATATAAGCGATCAGCACGAATGCAGTTCAATCACTTGATTACTCGAAAAATATTAGAAAGTGGCAATCACTGTAGCACTCTATTATGTCCTCGTTCGACCATATATTGCAAGACGTTTTACAGGATACTTTATAAATTCCATAAATTGCCAGAAAAAAGGTAACACCTCATATCTAAAAATGAAAAGAAAACCTAGCTAAAAAACGTAATAAATTTTATCAAATTTTCTTAAATTTATTAACAGCGTAATTAATTTTAAAAATGCTCAAGAAAAAAAATGCAATAATCTGAACAATATTTATCACTTGTTTTCACCACATTCGAAACCATTTTCAATTTCCATTTCATGTTCATGTTCGATGAAAACCATAGAATATTGACCCCTTAAGCTCTAAAACCAAAATTCAGAAAATAACAAGTGATGGACATAGAGAGAGAGAGAAAGCGGGAGATACAATTGGCCAAAGACAATGACATGTAGCAGATCATCAAAAACAGTGGCAAAATTAAAAATCAACAACTTGCGAAAATATAAATTTTTATCAGAAAAAACACACCTCAACCACGATTTACGGGCTTAAAATTTAAAAAGAAATATTCGAAGAATTTTTTAGACCTTCAAAGGGATTTAACGATAAAAGTTAACATATTGGCCTGTATATAAAACTTGCCACGTAAAAGAAGTCATAGATATTTACGCCACTCTTGGACACTTTAGAACAGATACGATGCTGAAACCTGCAATAAAAACAAGCAACTACAAAACAATCAACACTCTGTTAAAGACCAAGTTAAAATCAAAATGAATGAAACAAAAAAAAAAACAACAGAACAGAACAGAAAATAATTGTACATGAACTAAAAGGAAAATGAAACATAGTGAAAGAGCGATAGAGAGAGAGAGAGAGAAAAGAAGAGGAAAATGAGCTACAAAATGAAACTTACCAGATATGGCGAAAAACTTTTTGACGCCAAAGGGCAAATGAAGCACATGCAGAACAACTAGACATGATGATACAAATGTTTTTGCAGGCTGAATAAAAACGAAGCAAAAAAAAAAAACAAGGAGGAATAAAAATGTACAAAAAGAGTAAAAAAAAACAAGAAGATTTGAAATAAAATAATGAAACTGCCAGCAAAATTCAACACTGGCAAGCTGCTTAAAGTCCGCCCAAGTTCAAGTCTACAAAGCTTAAACAAAAAAACAAAACAAGTGTATGCAATGATGAACAAGGAGAGTCTTGAAAGAATGTTATGCATTTTTATTATTTTTGATTACAAAAAAACTGGTTGAAGTAAGGCAGTTTTGAAATGTTTGTATGTGAAACTGGAAACTGAACAACTTATGATCTTTTCAGACCATATCTTATGTGATAATGCCTATCATATGTAAATCAAATGCTGGTAAACCACTTCAATGTCAAGGTCGCACTATTCAAACGCGGCGCTTTCACTATTTATGCCTTCAGTAGTTAATGTCAATCCAATTAGCGCTAATGTATGAGGCCGCCAGAGTAGCCTAATGAAGGAACTTTTTAAGCCAAAACTGTGATATGGCAGAGCTCGTGGCACAGTCTTGTAGAAGCCATAGACCACCCAGTTCATAAATTTCAATTGGAAGCCGATAATAATCGGTTATCGTACGGATACAAAAAATACAAAAAGTGAAAAGTTTCTGAAAAATCTGCCATTCGGAGTCGACTTTAAACTGTAGTTCCCACCACTCATGTATAAAATTAACACACACAACATAATTGGTGTGAGAAACTAGGTCGTAATCCTGACCGAAGGGTTGTAATGACCAATTATGTATGTATCGTACGGGTATAGTAGTAGTCTAGTAGGCAGTGTATTGGCTTATTAGACTTGAAGTCACGGTTCATATCCCAGGTGTGACATCTGCAACAAAACGAAACATGAAAAAATATTTCTTCGGCTAATGCCTCTCAGCAAATTTCTGGCAAAACCTCTGAGAGTAAATAAAATTGCCATAATAAAGTTTTCTAAAAATCTGTCGTTCGGATTCAATTTTAAATTGTAGGTCCTGGCACTCATGTATAAAATGAACATACAAAATATAAGGGATGTGAGAAGCTAGGTCGTAATCTTAACTGAAGGGTTGTAATGACCAATTGTATATGTACATATGTATTGTATGTATATACATGCATTCCTTAGTCCTACTTCCTCACGCAGGCTTTATTAACGTATGGTATACAACATGTTAGTTTCGTCTGCATTGAAGACAGATAGTAACCGAAGCGATATGGTGAACTTTTATTACGTCACAATCATTAGATTTCATATCAAAAAGGATTCATGCTCTGGAAGTCCAGTTGTAGAAATTTTCTCTATAAAAACGAATTGCTGATGTTCGTGTTTGGATTATTGTGAGAGCACAGGACTAGAACAAAATTTTTTAAGGATGCAATGATTTCTTTGGATCAATTTGTTCCGACTTCTTTAATCTTGGATTTCAGTAATTTTCTTTTGTTATCTTTACTACAGTCCTTGGGGTTCCAATCAATTGCCATCTTGGGTATGGCCTCCTGGAATCTTTCTACAATTTCGTTGCAAATTGGCATTCTAAAGCTCTCTGCCAGAGATCTGCATTGAAAGTGCCTATAACCTGAGTATTTTTAATATTTTCTGTAAATAACTAGCAATAAAAACAACCATCAAATAAGGTAGGCAGTCTTTGGCTGCCTTTCAAAATGTTAGTTGCTTTGTGTTAGAACAAAGTATTGTGTTTCATAATGCCGCTGTACAAAATATATACAATGTATTGTATTTCAAAACGTCGTCAATGTGTATTTTTAACGCAGTCAAAAAGCAATCGCGCATCGGATTTATAGTTGATACATTGTTTGGTAACTTTGCGTATTATATACAGTAGAAGAACTGCATACAAACTTTGTATTGATACATTTTGGAAGACAGCCTTTATGAGGAGGAAAAGTAGAGAACTCCATATCTTTTATGCGGACTTGCCTTTTAAGGAGATATAGTGCTCCCCTGACAGCAAAACTCTTTACAAAGACATCGTAATCGTCATCCTTACGTAGTAGATTATGGTCAGAATTACGACCTTGTTTCTCACACCACTTATTTTGTGTGTGTTAATTTTATTGATAAGCGGCAGAATCTACAACTTAAAATCGACTCTGAACGACAGATTTTTGAGAACCTTTTTCATGGCAATTTTATTTACTCTCAGGATTTTTACTAAAAATCTGTGCAGTCTCCGAAAAAAATATTTTCTTCGCATTCTGATCTGGAATTTGACTACAGCCACCAAAAGTACTTAAAAGGATTGCTGGTAGTAATTGGCGTAGTCTGTTAATAGGCAGACCAACATTGATTGCTGTCGGGAATATGTGATCCATTTTGGCGGATGTATGGGTAAATAAATAAACGAGTAGACTGATATATAAGGCGTAGTCTTTGGCCATTATTCGACTATTTATATCACATCTGATGCCTCTTCTAAAGCTGCTTGCCTGCAGCATCTATTATTCCAAAGCCAAACATTAAAGAAAGCTTTGGGGACCTCTTGGATAAGGCTAGTAAGACACGAATTAAAGCGCAATTACTGACAACAAAATTTGGACAATCCTTTACCCAAACTCGCAATAAAACCTTTTCGAAAGTGATCACAAAGTGGGTTTTCTTTAGCCAACAGTAACTATGTCTACCTAAATGTAGGCTTTTATAGTTTTTAATGATTTGATTGCTTTATAACTCTGATTTAATGCTTAACAAACATGAAGAGAAAAAGAAGAAGAAATAAAAACTGAAAGCCTGTGACAATGACGCCGCGATTGTCACAACAAGATAAGATATATCACAGTTAAACTGTTGTGTTGAAGAGACCATTTCTCTAAAGCAGACAAACGGCATGTCTAACTAACATTCCAATATATGTATGTACACATACCAAGGACCAGACTAACTTTCTTTCTCTCTCTCGCTTCAGTTTATATCTCGTATATGTGTAGACAAGGTACTGGGGTGTTGATGATAATGATGGGCTTTCATGAAGTGTAACAAAATTTATGGCCTCCAATACTCACATGTGTTTAGCAGTTAATACGAGAATATTTAAAACCTAAGATAGCAAAGAAAGAAGGGGGATAGAGATGGACTTTTAGTTAAATATGGTAAATACTGTAATAATTTAAAGTGAAATTGATAATAGAAGAGACATTTAAACACTTATCCTTGTTGTTAATTCTTTTACTAACAGCCTTACAATGTAGATTTCATGTCCAATGGCTTGAAGCGTTCTAGAATGCATCTGATTTTGTTAAAATCAAAGCCAAAAAACTTTCATTAGCATCAAGTCATCATAGTCTGTGTTTTAAGATTAAAGATTAACACATGAATTGCATTTTATTGAAATTTCCTCTGCCATGCGACCGACCAAGTGGTTAAAGGTGGGATGTAAGGAGTTCTGTGTATAACCCTGTAAACAGGAAAAATATACTCAGGTTGTAAATAAACAACAGCATTTAACAAATACTAACAATCATTTCGATAGATGGATAGGATAAATAGGATGGCATCTACAAATACAACACGAGTTATACTTATCAATACCCAGTCGAATATAAAATGAATGAACATTCATGTTGCTTTTGTAAAAGTTTTTTTTTGTGATGTTGGCGTTGAGTGGTGAGTTTTGCGGGGTTGAGTGGTTTGGCTGTTTAAAAAATTATAACCAAATGCAGACATAAGGCTTAAGTAATTTATATGTTTGTTACATACAATGATACGATATAAATAACGTTAGAATTTCTTTAATATTTACAATACCTACTGTGGGTAACATGACTGGTTTGCGTAACGCAAATAACCCACTGAGATGTGCAACCAAAGACGGATGCATTTCTGGCAATTTGGAATACAAAATTAAATTTCAAGAAAACAGAATAGAGAGAATGAATGAAATTCTATATGGAGATTGAAAAAAAATTGTTCAAAATACTGCAAAATTTGCCGTATGACATGTCCAATTACGGGAAACGCATGTTTGACTCCATGTCTCATGTAGCGTGGGACTCATAACGTCTGTAAGGCTTCTAGTATCTCCAAATTTCTTTATACATACATAACATACTTAATTGAACATTAAAAATCTTCAGTCTGGATAATCAGCAATTTGTTTTTAAAGAGAGATTTTCTACAACTTGACTTCCAGAGCATGAATCCTTTTTGATATGAACTCTAATGATTGTGACAGGACATGGTCGTAATAAAAGTTGTCGATATCGTTTCGGTTACTATCTGTGTTCAATGCAAACGACACGTTGTATACCATACGTTAATAAAGCCTAAGTGAGGATTATACATACATATGTACATACATAATTGGTCATTACAACCCTTCAATTAGGATTACGACCTAGTTTCTCATATCAATTAAGTTGTGTGTGTTAATTTTTTACATGAGTGGCGGGACCTACAGATTCCAACTACAGATTTATTTTTACTCTCAGAGTTTTTGCCAATCTGCTGAGATTTCTGACCTGGGGTCTGAACTGTGGACATTCCATTCCATTTTTCATTTGTGAAAACTAAAGCTTTATAGACTATGGTTCGGTTGATGTAAAGACATGTTTAACAAGAAATTCATTAAGGAATTCGTGACCTAAGGAATCTATTTGCTAACAGCTCCCACCTTAACTATCCCTTGGACAGAAGCAGTAGACTCTATAATTTTGGGAAGTACTACGTAACGAGATTTAACAACAAAATTGAATGAAGTGATATTGTATCTGCACACTCTCTTAAAAGAGGAAATATTTTGTGGTATTTAGGCATATCAAGAACAGATCTTGGAACAGGACCATAATTACTTTTTGGTTCCAGAATGAAATATTCTTAGCAAATTCGAAAACTCGTGGGTATCTTCAAAGTGGAAGCATATGCCACCAAAGGATGTGCTCAATTCAACTGGAATAGGAGGCACAAAAGACAGGATATATCTGACAGTCAGGCAGTCATGCAAGCACACCGCTCTTATGAGGTTAAATTGAAGTTAGTATGAGAATATTTGGGGAAGATGTATGGACTAGATAGGGGAAAAAAGGAGAGACTCAGCTGGGTTCTTGGTCATGTGGGAATTCTTAGCAAGAGTAAGCAGACGAACGTCTGAGGAGGAGCGCCGTCACGGCACTAATGAACCCTTCTGTGGAGTGGTAGCAGATGTTTGCAGATGTATGGTCAATGAAAAGGAATACAAAAAGATTCACCGCTTCTTCTCAAACCAAATGGATTTGAGGCAATCAGAGGTCAGAGTAATGCATCAGACTATCCAGCAATAACCTACGGTCAGTAACCATCTCTTGACAGGGCACTGTAGTCTCGGGCAAAATATGTAGGTTCTCTACGCATTCTGCAACTGGGTTCAAATCATAAGCTAGAGAGGGAATTGGTATGTTTGACACCGAGCAGCATCCAGAAAGGACAGTAGCCTCGAAGGAGACATTATATGGATACCCTATAGGGGGTATCGATACAATACTAAGGTATGAATGCAATACTAAGGCATCTCTTCACGACAACAATAATAAAAAGTGTGGTATGCTTAAGATGGTTAATAATTGAACCTAACCTAACCTTCCGCCTTATTACGAATATGATTCCATGGGCAATTGCCGTTATTGGCATAGGAAGGTTGGTAGGTATATGTGACCGTCCCCACTAGGAATTCGTATAAACCCACTAAGCCCACCTGGGGCCCATTGTGATATCACAATTTTCATTAATTATCGCCTAGCCCTAGAACCACTTAGAAATTCCAATGAAGCGACTCTAACTGCCGATGTAAATGGTAAGATCATTGATGCAGCAGGCACCAAGATGCCTCTTTCTCCTTTGACATAGTGCCGGGCATGTTCCCAATAGGTGAAGAATAGTCTCATATTCTTTTTCACCTCTGCAGCTTCTACAAAAATCATTTGCGAGGTGCTGCTCACCAATGCGGCTCGTGTGCTTATCCATAATGGAATATCACAACATTTCTATGCAGAAGCATAACTTTTATGATTCAGTAAATTTCTCTTATTCTAAAAACTACCATGTTAAACATTTCTTAACTTTATTATGCTATTATTTGCCGCTTTTTTCGCTGCTCTATTCATGATGAAGATATCTTATGTACATATAATCATTGTTAAGTCCACAAAATTGAAGTTTGCACATCACATTCCATTTTTTTTTGGTTTTCGTTGGTATTACAAATAACTTCATATCCGATATTTTAGTTATATATTGAAGTAGATATGTACATATACATATATAAATACAGTTTTTTGTTTTACAAAATATATTTGCAAAATTGAGAGACAACCTCAACTCAACTGTTCGCATTGAGTTGTTTGTAGAAACTTTTGGTTGTTGGTGTCACTTTTAGAAACAGAAAGAACAGGAAAAAAAGGAGACATTTTGTGTACGAATATGTCTGTCCGCAAAATTTGTTTCACAACAAACAACTGTGGGTAAAGGGAAAAGTTTTCAAATATTGTTAAAGAAACCAAAAGACTAGAAGGCAAGAGTAGCAGGCTTTGAAATGTTTCTAAGGATAACAGCCAGCTAGAGAGCAGCATATGAGACAATTAAAATCAGGAAACATTTTAATCTGCTTAATAAGGTATTTAAAAACTAAAAAAAAAACAAACAAAAAATGCTTGCATATGTACATACGTGCTATGCAGATAGAAATGCAAGAAGGACATGTAGACAGCCACATGGTAGTTGTAGCAGACAACAAATATAATGAAACGCAGTGTTTTAATTACAAACATACACAAGATATTACGAAACCATTTGAACTTTAAATAGAACATGTTTAGAGGAGAAGATATAAAGAGGCAGCATATTCTTTCACAAATCTACACATATTCCTAACGGAGACTATCATAACCATTCCTCATGTCATCGTAGTTGTCTGTTGCAAAAAGGCGTTTTTTTTTAATGTTTTGAATGGAGTTTGAGATACAAAAACAAATAGTGACCAAGAAAAAGCCAAATACTCTAAACATTTATAGCATTTATGGGAATATTCCATTCCATTCCAATCTATTCCATTCCATTTTATTTCTTTTTTTTAATTTTTTTGGATTTTAAGTTTCTCTTTTGGTGCAAGTGCTGCTTGTCTTGTGAGAGAGCCTGTGTATATTCATGTGGTTTTTCTTTAAGATTTTTGTTGATTTTTTTTTGTTGCATTACTTACATGTTGTGTGTGTGTGTGATTAAAAATAGACTGTTGTTAGGTACACTGTATCCATTTGAAGCCTACAAATGGAAAAATTCAAAATCCTGTAAAAATATTGGATATCCGAAAACGCTGGTAGATGACTTTAAAATGCAATCACTTTGGTAATATATAGTGCACCAGACTACACGGTAGCTTGTTTGAAAGTCGACACTTCAAGATTAAATTTGTTAGAAGACGTTTTTAAAATCACATGATTCGGTGAAAAGTTATCAACGTTTATAAATGACAAAAGATTCTGAGGACTACCATTGTCTATTGTTGCTTCTTAGCTTCCTAGGCGGCAAAAAAATATTGTGAAGTTTGCGAAGATGATGCAGTAGCAACAACAACTAAATGCGTTCACACGACAATCGGCTCTACGCTACTGCCAAGTATTGTCAACCCAGCGAAGGCTGTTTTAATCGGAACATTTTTCCCCAAGGGAAACACTTCCAGAAACAGCAATAGAGCTGTTACAACAGCAACAAAATGATTTGTTCGTTTTCCATCTGACAAGTTTGATGTTAAAGATTGAACTCGCTTTGGTCAAGAAAACGCTAAAATGTCAATGGAATTAAAAAAGGAAATATCAAATGATTGATACTTAGTCAACGTGCTCGAACTAAGCCCTCATCATTAAACAGTTGGCAACCATTTGAGGAAAGTTTGGTACATAAAGAAGCTTAATATTTGCTGCAGATGAATTAAATGAAACGATTGGCTGTGATCAAGCGATCACATTCGACAATAATTTGTAAAAGAATATCGTGGACAAAGCAGGGTTGACTTTCGTAGACAATGCATACATAATTGCTCAATACAACCCTTCAGTCGTGCTTACAACTTAGCTTCTCACACAACTTATGTTGTGTACGTTAATTTTATATGAGTGGTGAGACCTACAGTTTGAAATCGACTCCGAGCGACAGATTTTTGAAACACTTTTCATGGCAATTATAATTACTCTCAGAGTTTTTGCCAGAAATCTGAGGAAAGGAAGTCGCCCAAGAAATATTTTTTTATATTTCGTTTAGTTGGAGAGGTCTGACCTGGGGTTTGAACCGTCACCTCACGTCTAACACCAACACCCTGCATACTAGACCACTACGCCTTCGATACGGCATGGCTTTTACAGCTTCATCAAACAATTGATTCTAGTTCCCATAGTCAATCATTATCGCAATTGTAGCAAGCAATTCAATCAAAACGACCATTCAAATGGTTTCATTACGATCCGGCAGAATTGGACAAAATTTTTATTAGAAAGTTATACATCAGGACTTTCTTGTGTTATATCATAACCCGATAGAAGCTGACGGATTTTGAATTGGAAGTTATGCCTCAAAAGTTTGCTGGCTACAGCAATTTGTTGAAGCTGCTCAAACCACTATCCCAACACACTCTAGCCCATTAAACATGAAGTCTATGTTCGCAGTACAGTCTGAATATTCCCTACGAGCCCCCTACGGATTGAATTCCCTGTAAACTATCTTAAATTGGACGACACTTAGGCATTTGTTCCTGGGTGCAGGGAACATGCTTCTGTGTTTTTGAGCTATCCGTAAACCATTCATTGTCTTCGACGTAGTCTAATAGGTAGTGTGTTGACTTATTAGACATGAGGCCTGTGTTCAAACCCCAGGCCCGATATCTCGACCAAAACTAAATATGAAACAATATTTCTTTGAAGACTTCTTCTTCGTAGCCCTCTGGCAAAAACTCTGAAAGTAAATAAAAATTCTCATGAAGAGTTTCTCATAAAAGTCTGTCGTTCGGAGTCGACCTTAAATTGTAGGTCTCACGACTCATGTATAAAATTAATACACACACACAACATAAGTAGAGTGAGAAAATAGGTCGTAATCCTGATTAAAGGGTTGTAGTCACAAATTATCTATGTATGTAAGGCATTCATTAACAAAGGCTCACTGCGAACATATAGTAAAAAACACTAAAGTTTTCATATGATTTGTTATCGAATATATGGTCGTTGTTATTTGGAATTCTTCTTTAAAAGACTGATGTGGATATGTCCATTCATTCCATTCAAAAGTCATGAATCCTTTGAAACCAAATATTTCTTACGCAAACGGTGTCTTAACTGCCAAACCTAAAAACGTATGTGTAAATTATAGCCTTCGGTTTATTTTTGCGGTAAGTTTTAATACAACAATAACAGAAGGCAAAAAAGCAAAAAAAAACGAAAAATATAAATGCAAGCACTACCCCACAACACCCCTTTATTTATTTTTTCTTTTTTTTTCACAAAAATACTGACACAAAAAGGAGATGAACTCGAACAAAAAGAAATCAACAACAACAACAAAAATAAGAACAAAACCAAAAAGAATACATATATTTTTGCAAAGGAAATATCCAACTAACAAGTCTAGCTGCTAACGAAATTGTTTAAATGGTTTCCTTTACTACAACAACAACAACAATAACAATATGACTACAACAAATTAAACCATTTAAACAGGACCTTAAAAGGAGTAGAGTACAGCAGAGTATAGCAAGGCAGGCAAGGAATAAAGGAAAATAGAGAGAAAAAGTCATACATTCGTTTGCTGTTTTCCAGAGCAGAACATCAGAAACAACACTCAAACACTTAATTGTTAGCTCAGCATGTAACCATGCTGCAGAACGATGAATTTGCTAAAAACTTGTAAGTAATTTACTTTTGTTTTAAATCTAGACATACATACATACAGACATATACATATATACACATATATTATATGATTCTAATTGTATATACGAATACGATCTCATATTAAAGTTTATGTGCATAAAAATAATTTATTTTTTACTCCAAAAATAATATGTATGTTTGGGCGGATGGTAGTTGAAGGTGTAGATGGAAGGCATGCATATTTAAATAATTCTTATTTATTTTAATAGTTTTGAACTTACGATGGGTATTTTAAAATTAAAAATTATTTTAAAATATTTTTTAAATGCATTTTCTCTCTCTCTCCCCAAGTGTATCAGGATTTAATTTAAATTTTGTTTTAAACTGCTCCGTCAGTAGTTTATTTTGTCTAGGCGTATACGTGCAACTATATGTACATAATTGGTCTTTACGACCCCTCAGTCAGGATTACAAGCTAGCTTCTCACGCCTCTTATATTGTGTTAAAGTCGACTCCGAATGACAGATTTTTGAGAAACATTTTCATCGCAATTTTATTTTCTCCCAGAGTTTTTGCCAGACATCTGCTGGGGGAGAGACCCAGAAGAAATATTTGTTCGTATTTCGTTTTATGGAGATGTCTGTTCTGGGGTTTGAACCGTGGCCTCAAATCTAGTAAGCCAACACACTACCTATCACAGTGTACATACTTGCTCTTTTTACTTGAGCTTACTTTCCATGTTAACTGTTGCATTCCTAATTGCTCATTATAACAATGTAGTCATGATTACAACCTAACTTCGCATATCACCCATGTTGAAAAGGTAATTTTATAAATTAGTGGCGGAAGCTGACAACGATTCCTAATGAAATAAAGTTTCCACATTTCGTTTTGTTTGAAATGTCTTAGTTGAGGTTTGAACCATGGGCCCTCGTATAATAAGCCAAAGCACTACTTACTAGACTACAGCTAATACCAGAGTTAAGTTTACAACTTTATGTTTAGGACAGCTGGCAATTTAACATAACTTAACCGACACCTCAAATCTGCATATTATAATTTTACCACCGTACATACCTCTCTAGAAACATAGACCGAAATACGACTCTATTCAGAGTGTTAAGGGAACGATGTTGTAACTATTCTAAGGAAAAATATTATGTTGGAAATAGATTATATTGGAGAGTGGAAAAGCTCCGAATATAGCACTCAATTGGTTACGTGCAAAGGACCTTGAAGTTAACAAGGATGGAATTCAGATCTGCTTGTCTACGAGCAAAACGACCACAATTTCCTTGATATCTTTGCCCCGACACCGTTTCCTTGAGAAATCTTGTCCATGCTCAGAAGCAAACATCGAAAAACCGTTTACAGGACAGAAGCTCATAGGATGTGACTTACAATATACATACATATACATATATATACGAGTATATGTATATAGGAGGGCTGTATATTGTATTTGGGGCTCCAAGCCAAGACTGAGAGGAGAGTAGATAGGCTCTCGCTATCATACACTTTAATAGCGCGTCAGATAACACCAGATAAAATGCTCGAAACTACAAAGGATTTAAACGATAAGAAGATTGTCAGATAATGCATTGTTAACGATTTATATTTCAAACCAAACGATTCTCACAAGCTGTCTGCTTTAGAATATGGTGACTGTGGTATTTGAGGAATATTGAAGGATTTATTCATAATGCAGAAGCCAAGCAATTATATGACTTTGATATCAGATAATCCTAGTACAGCTGTACGAGGAAACGCCTTATCTTGGGGATATAACGGACCTCTGTCCGTCTTGCTTAACATAAAAAAATTTTTCAGGCGAAGGTACATGCTATGAGGGAGTTTGTAAGAATACAAAGTGTAAATTGTAAAGAAGCGATGGGCAATTTTTTTTTTAATTATGGTGGCAATAAGTAGTGGGAAATATGAGGACCATACTTGGCTCGAGTATTGGAGGAGGTAAACTTGGAAAATCAATAACACAGCCCAGCATGGGTTTTGCAAATAAGATGGCTCCAGGTGTTTCCGAATTCATTTTGCGCGCTGGATACGAATCTGGTTTCAAAATTGCGATCGAGGTTTATAAAAATTAATGAGATTTACTTGACCGCCATATTGGATCCGCAATTTTGAATTTTTTAAATCTGAATGAAGATCTGAAATCAGTGACCCCAAAAACCCCTGAGTATAAATTTTTAAGTAAATCTAATTAATTTTTAAGGACCTCCGTAATGTGTTTCTTTTTCTGTTGCACCCCTTGACATAAGCCCACCCCCTACTTTAATGGTGCATGCAAACAATTTGGCTTTGGGCTCATTTTAAAGAGCAAAGATCAATTGTCAATTTCTGACAATAGCGATGGTTCTAGCACGTCAGTGTTTAGCTTTACAATTTTTAAAAAAATGGCCAACAACTCTATTTTTAGGGGTTCAAACCCCACTTTTTCTCGAAAACCTGACGTGATAGAAAGTTTTTGAAAATATTTTATTTGCACAAAAAAGTACAAATTTGCAGGGCTGTGTAACCAATCAGTAGACAAGCTGAGAATAACTAGATACGGGAACATCGATGAACTTATGAAGAGTAATCAAAGCAGGCAGGGTTGTAAGTAGCTTTATATGCCGTCGACTTAACAGAAACATTTGAAATATGAGTACTTATGGTATATGTGGCGAATAGCACATCCCATAAAAGAGGTCAACGAAATGATGTAAAACTTTCTGTCATTGCCGTGGTTTTGGAAACGTTAGGACCCAATATTTTGATTCTGATTCAGTAGAAGAGATTATAGAAGTACGTAGATGATACAGATTTTCTATAACTTTACGCTGTTTGGAATTTCTCATTGGTGATCGTAAAAAGAGAAGATACTGCGATGATTTAAGTACACTTAAGCCAATAAAGCGGGAAAACAATTCTTTTTGAAATAATGATCTGCCAGGTTAGTAGTTAGTATTGACACATTTAGGGCATACAAGGCCCATTATGTTACCACAGTTTTACATTTCCCATGAAAGAATGAAGACAACAGTGGAGGAGTTATTAAACTCCTATCCTTTAATAATTATTTTCAGTTTTATTAACAACTAAAGCTTAAAAATTCATTTTCATTTCAAAAATATAAAAAAAAAAATCAACAAATTTTTATTAAAAATGCTGCAGTAGTTTGGCTTAAAATTTACTTGTTAAAGTTCATTAAACATGCAAGATTTTTTTAATCGTATTTACTTCCACTTCTACTTTTTAATTAAGCCTCTCTCTTCTGCCTCAAACTATACGTTTTAAAGAGACAGGAGGCAGATGAGTATTACTTGCCGCGTTATTTGTACACAAGATTTTAAGGGTACCTTTGGAACGGCTTGAAAGTAACTGCAGGAGTAAAAGAAAAAACCACAAAAAATTAATGAAAAATCAGCTTAAAAAGTAAACCCCATTTTGTGTTTTTTCTTTGTTGTTTTTGCCTGCACTAGAAAACAACTATTAACAACAACAACAATAACAATAAAAACAACATCAAGATGAACAACCATAATGCGAACAACAAACTAAATCACTGAGTTGGAAAATTAATTGTGTGCCGTAGTAAGATTTTCTTTTTTTTTATTTTACTTTCCATTGCCTGCCTGCATGCAACTCTTTTGCAAATTTCTCTTTTTTTTAATTCTTTTTGTTTGTTTTTTTAAACCACAAGCTTAAAATTGTTAAAAAAGAAAGGAAATTAAGAAAAGAAAAAAATCGTAACATAAAGGACATCGCAAATGGTGTTAAAATACACCAAACAAATGGCAACAACAACAACAAACAATAACACTGTCTACAAATGCTTAAAACAAATTTTAAGTAAGTATTTAAACAACAGCAACAACAACAACAACAACAATTATAATAAATAATTAAAATATAGTAAATAATACGCATTTTACTGGGCCCAACCAACCAACCAACCAACCAACATTCCAATGTTGGCCAGAGAGTTGGCCAATTTAACACTGCAGTAAAATCTTAATAGGATTAACTACAGTTTCTGAGGTTTTCCTCTAGTCTGAGCCAAAGATTTTCGTTTTTGTATGTTCAGCCAACATGTGCATAGGAAAAGTTTAATTTGAATAATTTTGCAACATTTTGCAACACCTGATGCAACATTAAAATTTCTCAAAATGTGATGGCCATGTTAGTAATGGAAACCTTGCTGTAGGATCAGGATGGTAAGGTGTCATGATTTCAAAGAGATGAATAGAAAGAGTCGCTAATGCCAGGCAAGGTGAGGTCAAATAATATAACAATTTACTCGTTGTCTAGTGCAGCCCCTACGCTGATCAATTCCTTGTATGAGTTCGGTGGAATTTAGTCAGTATGGGGACTGTGATTACCCATGGCGCTACAACGGGCTGCAATGTGTGCTCAAGTGAGCTTTGGTATCAAAGCTACCATTCCAGCCTAACCTAACCTAACCTAACCAACTCGTTGTCTATCAATTCTAAAGTAATAGTAGTAATTCACACTGTAGAGTTGATCTTGAGTAAAGAAATCTGGCAGCTGCATACTCTTTTAAACGGGACACAATTTTTTGGTATACAGATGGGTCACGAACGTTTCTTGGAACAGGATCAGAAGATTTTCGTCCTAGTATGAAATATCTCGAGCCCATGGGAAACTCACGAATGCCTATGCAATCGAAAGATGTGCAGAATTCAATCTGACAATCAGGTCGCCCTTCGAGCACTTAACTCTTATAAAGTTGAATCGAAGATAGTACGGGAGTGTTTAGAGAGGCTCAATCGACTAGGTAGGGCAAGTAATTCTCAGCAATGAGCAAGCAGATGAACGTCCGAGGAGAAGAGCTTTCATGCCACTAATGAGGACAGAAATCTTCTGTGGAGTGGGATTGGATAATACTCCCCTTAAACGAAGTATGTTTGCAGCAATCAAAACTTTTGTTGGAAAACTTCAATAAGAGGTTGCATACCTCAGTTATACATAAGACTACCCAGGAATAACCTGAGTTTGTTTGGCTTGAGAAGTCGCCGTAATCTAGTAGGTAGTATGTTGGCTTATTTGACGTGAAGCCTCGGTTCAAACCGCAGCTCAGGCATATCCAGCAAAACGAATTATAAAAAATATTGCTTCGGCAACTTTCTCGCAACAGATTTCTGGCAAAAACTCTGAGAGTAAATAAAAATTGCCAGGAAAATGTTTCTCAAAAATCTGTCGTTAGGAGTCGACTTTAAACTGTAGATCCTGTCACTCATGTACATATAAAATAAACACAGCATAAGTGGTGTGAGAAGCTTGGTTGTAATTTTAACTCAAGGGTTTAAATGATCAATTAAGTACGTAAGAAATGTTTTCGACAGGACCTTTGTTTGTTCCCATGATTGTAGGATTTTCCCTTAAAATTTCTTAATTATTCGGACAGTCAAGCTATGTCTCCCGAACGTCTATAGTGGTCTACGAATGAAGAGATTTCTCTGGTGTATTTGGAATCATTTAAAGGTAACTTCCATTTGCTACAGAGCATAAGTGTTCGGGTTGTTTCCGTTAAGCTGTTTATTCTGATATCGTTCAAGCGTTTGGCTCAAGTTCATTGGCAACTGTAAGGTACATTCAATATTGCTAGACTATGCTGGACTAATATCGGTAAGAGGAAGACTAATTGCCTTCTGTTCTAAAATTACATGGCCACTATTGCGGATCTCAAAGGCCTTTGGCGAAAGGTTTGTCAATTGACTTGGTATTCCATACCAATGACTCCTGAAACAATTTTTACATCTCATGTGCCCGACTCTCGACATGAAGAGGCAGAGGTTCTTAACTTCTGATCGTTGTACAATGGGTCAATTCGACCTCCGGGTACTGTACTTGTCTTTATTGACAAGTACACGTCCTCTAACCTAACTTCTGATTGTCGGAATGGTTTCCATTATTAATTCAAAACCATATTTAATGTTGGAATCATTAATAGTTTTCCCTTTTGTATTATTTTTTGTTTAATCATTAAAAGAAAGATTAAATCTTATTAATAAAATGCAAAATAACTTCTTTAAACTCTAGTGCTCTATCTAGTGCTTATAATTCAAGTCATAAACACTTCCTGGCATTTCATTCCTTGTGTTTATGGTGCATCACTCTTTACTTATTATCCCTCATGCCGAGACATCATGTAATTCAGGCCATTAATTAATAAATAATAGGTAGGCTCCCTTAGGGTCATAATAAATATGCATTTTGAAAATGCAATTTAATGTTTCTATTGTTATTACATATACATACATACACAGCACACTACAGCACACCAATATACATATTAACAAATACAAATACATACGTCAACTTATACTATTACTAAGCATACAAAGATTTGATAGAAGAGAAATAGAGAGAGAGTGAGAGAGGGAAAAAAATTAAAAAGCCTATTACTCGGTTTGCTTATTTGAAGAAATTATATTAAAATTATTGGGTAAGAGCAAAAGGAATTTCAATGAATCTTCATTTTCATATAGGGCATTTAATTAAGCGCCTTGAATCTTTAAATTTAAATAAAACAAAGTGTAAGTGAGATATAATGGAAATATTTTATTCGTTTAAAAGTTTATTTTATGTAGAACATAGAATCGTTCAAGAGTTCACAACAACCACAACGCTGGAGGCTCAGCTGGACTTAAGTCCGCTGTATATGATAATAAAGAGCAAAGTATTTGAAAGGTTGATGGGAGACAAAACTAAATTAAAATTTATTAGGTGTTTTCGGGACTACAGAAATCCATTGGTTGACGGTTGTATGGCAGTTCCTCTGGCCGTTGGTTGTTTAACAATTCCTCTGGACTCTATGGTTTTTGTAAAAGTTTTGCATAAATTAATGAACTAATCTGGAAGCTTTGTATTCTTATAACATTCTTATAAATTTTGTGATGCACATGTAGATTAAGAAGAAATTTTGGAACCGAAGCAGATGGAATGGCTCCAGAAACATTCTTTGAAATGGAAGCAGATGTGTGAAGAGGTATCCTCATCGAAATAAACAGGAGATGATGGGATGGGCCCAGAAACCTACTAGATGGTGGGAGCGGATGTTTTAAGAGGTATCCCCATTGAAATTAGACATGAAGTGAGGCAAAGACTTTTCCCAAACCAAGCAGGTTTGCAATGCTCTATTCAGAGATATCCTGATGTAGATAAGCGGTATTTCGACAGGGCACTGTAGACTCAGGGTATAATTCTTCAGAATGGTGCGTGTCCCGAACCCTACATTTAGATCCCCATATAGATCATGAAGAATGACTGATCAGATCTTATTTATGAAACATGTGAACCACTAAACAATGTGAGTCACATGAAGTAGGTAGTGTGCTGGCTTATTAGACGCAAGGCCACGATTCAAACCCCAGGTCGGACATCAAAACGAAAATACAAAAAATATATTTGTTCGGTGAATTCCTCTCAGCAGACTCCTGGCAAAAACTCTGAGAGTAAATAAAATTGCCATGAAAAGTTTCTCAAAAAATCTGTCGTTCGGCAGTCGTCTTTAAACTGTAGGTCCCGCCATTCATGTATAAAATGAACACACACAACATAAGTGGTGTGAAATACTAGGACCATTATCTTGACTGAAAGGTTGTAATAACCAATTAAGTATGTAAATATTATGAGCCACTAATGCATTCCAGGAAAAACATCTGATTGTGTATCATGTGCTAGACAGGGATTTGTCAATGTCAACAGCAAGTAGCATCAAATTGGGGTCAATTGCCTACTACTCCATTCAGCAAACACATGTCATTGTGTATGGTCATCCAAAACACACTGAATAATTAACATCCAATTCGATAGATGTAGCTCTAGCAAAATAACGGTTATTCAGTCTCAATGTTCGGAAGTCCCTGTTGGAGCAGATGTGGTGTAACATGTATGAGACTTTTCGAGTTTAAATGTATTGTCCTTGATGTGGATTATTATATATCATCAGTTTGAGGCATTGCAAGCAGATTTGAAAGATATAACGACATTGTTTAGAATCTAGCTTAAGATGAGCCAAAGAATTTGGAAAGCTAGATGTTCAGAAAAAACAATTGCCCGCAGACAAGATTGTGTCGAAATAAATAGAATTAAAAGAAAAAAGAGTTAAGCATTGTTTACTGGTACAACAATTAGAAACAAAAGTAGAAGCCTATGCGTATGCATTTGTATATACTGCTACGAGTATTAATCAATTGGGATTATAAACAATGGCTCTCTAAATGAATGTGAATAAGATTCTCACAAAACATTTGCCAGCAAAACAAAATTATGGCAACTAACACAAGTACCTATGTATGGAACTAATATATACAATTAACATTTTGAATAATAACACTACTATACACACACACACACACACATACGCAAATGCAATGCAATGCATACAATTCGCTCTCTCTCTCTCTCTCTCTCTCTCTCTCTCTCTCTCTTATATATACAACACCATACGTATTATTAAAATTAATAAGGATAACATGTATTAACATAAACTCACACAAAGACCATAACATGGCAATGCAAGAGTATCTTATATGTGTGTGTGTGTGTGTATAATATTGGGGAATAGGCCTTAAGGCAAATAAAAGGTGTGTTAAGTAAATAATTGTCACAGTAACTGGCCGCATGCTCCTATGGTTCCTTAATAAAATAAAACAAAAACGACAAATTATTACAGGCATGATGTTGCAATTACTGATGAAAATGTTGTTACACAACAACAGATTTACTCAAGGCATTGTGTTACTTTGCAATTTACAAATCAGTCTCAGTTTTAAGATTTAAAATCATGCCAACCACAGCAAAAATTATAAATCAATAAATACATATGCTAACTATGTAGGTATGTATGCATGCATAGGTGAAATGTCTCAGTTACTTTTTAGAAGGACTTTTAAGATTATTTGCAAGTATTTAAGTTTATGCTTATAGGCTACATGGATTGGAAAGTTTTGGAACTTGGAAAAGGAAACTCAGCTTTTTTTAACCAAAACTACTACGTACACCATGTTAATGTAACAGTTGAACCAATAAAGAGGCAATCAAATCGAAGTCAAGATTAATAATCTGGCTTGCAATGTGTTAACTGAAGTCGTCGTAGTCTAGTTGGTAGTGTGTTGGCTTATTAGACGTAAGGCCGGTGTTCAAACCCCAGGTCAGACATCAAAACGAAATATGAAAAAATATTTCTTCGGCGACTTCCTCTCAGCAGATTTCTGGCAAAAACTCTGAGAGTAAATAAAAATTGCCATGTTTCTCAAAAATCTATCGTTCGGAATCGAATTTAAACTGTAAGAATCGCCCCTCACTGATAAAATTAACACATCCAACATAAATGGTGTGAGAAGCTAGGTTGTAATCCTAACTGATGGATGGTAATGACCAATTATGTATGTATGTATGTATGTATGTATGTAACTGCAGACTACATAATAGGTACGCCTATCAACATTGTGACATTCATACTTACATCCCTAATTGCTCATTACAACCCTTCAGTTCGGATTACGACCTAGCTTCTCGCGCTACTTATGTTACGTCCATGAGTGGTGGGATCTCCAGTTTAACGTTGACTCCGAATGACAGATTTTTAATTAACTATTCATAGCAATATTTATTTGCTCTCAGAGTTTTTGCCAGAACAGTGCGGAAAGAAACATTTTTCTTATTTTCATAGTTGAAGTTTCAACCACAGGTTCTCGTCAACACACTATACTCTTAAAACTCTTCAATCAAAATTAAAAACTTATTTGGAAACATTCTATAATGCTGAAGCAAATACCAGTCCTATACATATTTGCAAATAAACTATTTCCACATTCACAGTGTATTACGTATATTCCTCCATCATGACGTAATACTTTGAGCCAATATTGGCGAATTTTTTGAAGCACTAAAGCCAAGTGCATGTAATTCAAAGAGCGAAAGCAAAGTTTGTACGAAGAAAATTAACCTGCTAATTTAAGGATTTACATGTCATAGAACAACAACAAAAGTTACTAACTTAATAAACATATTGGTGGATACATACATACTCTTATACTCTTACATTTGTACATATGAACTTACGCAACGGGATAGATTTACAAGTAAACAACTGAAAGTCATTTTACGAAATTTCCAAATATTCAAATTAAACTTAAAATAACATCGCAAGGTGATAACAGTGTAACGAAATGGTGATAAATTTAGAGACAAGATTACTTTTTTTCCTTTAAAAAAGAGGCTTTTGTGGGAACCTAAAGGGAGGTTATAAAAGCTATGTGTATACTTGTGTGGGTTGTGGTATCAGCAATAGAAGACTCTAGAAACTGCCTATGATATTGCCAAAAAGATACTTTAAATATTCGGATACTGATGCAGATGTCGCAAATAAGGATAAAGTTCTGATCAATTTATTGTAAGTCGGCGTTGTGTAGTTTCTTTTCGTACTCTTTATAGTGATGGAAAATGTTCTTTCAAATTCCTTAATTACCTGCGGTTCGCATATGAGGTAGTTTGGCTCTCGCGTAGCTGTAACATATGGGTCTCAAGATAATCTCAATGAAAACAAAAGCACTTACCGTAAGAGTTGATAAATCATCGTCACTGATGATAGGAGACCATTTAATTAATTATGTTCCTAACTTCTACTAGATGGTATGTGAGATCGATTTGACTGAAGGATTCCATTTGGTATGGCAAAGCAACCATAAGGCTTCTTTATATTGTCGATTATTGAAACAAATATTTCATCTCTGTTCTGGGTTTATAGCCTAGAAAGTCGCTAGTTCCATCTCCCAGTGTCTTCAAACTTATATTAACCGATGCCACTGACCGACTTCATTAATAAATGACTTATGAAATGCCGAAAAATACCACCGAAATTTGTAAAAGCAAATGGCAGGGTATAGGCTTTGCAGTGGAACTCTTTTCATCAAGCTAGCCGACAAAGGGCCACGCCATGTGAAAATAATTCACGTATCCTAGAATGAATAAAAGAAGTCGCCGCAGTCTAGTAGGTAGTGTGTTGGCTTATTAGACGTAAAGTCAAGGTTCGAGCCCCAGGCCAGACATCAAAACAAAATACAAAAAGTATTTCTTCGGCGACTTCCTCTCAGCGGAATTCAGCCAAAAACTCTGAGAGTAAATAAAAAATTTTCATGAAAAGTTTCTCAAAAATCTGTCGTTCAGAGTCGACTTTAATGGACGGTACCGCCACTCATGTATAAAATTAACGCACACAACTTAAGTGTTGTAAGAAACTAGGTCGTAATCCTGACTGAAGGGTTGTAATGACCAATTATGTATGTATGTAGAATGAATAAAAATGAATCGTACAAAAATATGTGTTGAGTTGGCTTATTAGACGAGAGTCTGTGGTGCAGTCTCCAACTCTAACATCTCAAACAAAACGAAAAACGAAAAGATATAATTTTTTCAGCGACTTCCTCTTAGCAGACTTCTGTACAAAAACTCTGATGGTGTATAAA
Source organism: Sarcophaga carnaria (assembly GCA_958299815.1). NCBI lineage: Eukaryota > Metazoa > Arthropoda > Insecta > Diptera > Sarcophagidae > Sarcophaga > Sarcophaga carnaria. The sequence goes on along the minus strand of OY283153.1, from coordinate 19,122,106 downwards.
GCTGCCAGGAAAAGTTTCTCGAGAATCTTTTGTTTGGAGTCGAATTTAAACTGTAGTTGCCGCCACTCGAGTTTAAAATTATAACGCGCAACATGAGTGGTGTGCGAGAAGATTGGTCGTAATCCTGACTAAAGTGTTGTACTGACAAATTAAGTACGAATTGGAGTTCCTACTGAAGCAGATGCCCTGCAATAATTTCTATCGCACATATTTGTCATCTTGACAGGCAATAAGGAACCTGGTCGGCTATTGAAAATCATCATGTGGTTCTTAGTTTTCAAACTGCTTGACTTCCGCGTAAGATTTTATGTATTGTTCTGTGTTAAAAAACAGCGCAGCCTATTACAATATATTGTGATGGATTCGTTCCGGGAAATATTTCGCTATTGTCCTTCTAAGTGATGTGCCAATGATCTTGCTTTCACAGAGTATGCAGCATACAGCAGACCCATCGATACTTGATGGAAACATGAATGTTTGTAAGTTGACTGGGTGTGTAATGGATTAGGATTACCAGAAATTCAGAAATTTTACATCATAGTTACCATATCTGATATTCAATACCTCTTGGTAAAAATTACTGTTTCTTATACAGATTATTTGCTGATTAGTAATCAACGCATTCTACTGTTCTTAGCAGGTTTCAAGATATCTGTGTTCGTCAGTTGTTGTCGTTGTCTGCAAGCGAATGAAGTTTGAAATTCTTGTGAAATTTCTCTTATGCAAAGATTCAAACATTAAGTCAGCCCGGCAGTCAGTCATTCAGTCAAACAGGAATTTCTAACAAATTGGGTACCATGAATTACGAAAAGTTAATTTAAGCCAAAGTTTCGAGCACAGGTAATTTATTTTAAGTCAAAGACAAAGACAAGTAGAAGACGTACATTCAAACGTATATACACTTGCGTATATGTATGTATGTTTACGTTTACTTATACGCATAAACGCATTTTAACTTCTGCTTATATCAACACATTGAATCACTCTTCTAGTATTCTAAGGAATAATATATTCCAGCACTTGCCATACATATGTATACTCAGGGTTAAATTTATTTGTACAATAAAACAAAAATTAATTCTAGAAAAATAAAATATTTCAATAAAACACACACACACAGATAATAGAAAAATGATTTACAAATAATCTCAATAAATTGAAAAAATATTCGAACTTTTTTCTTCTTTCTTTAACAATTTTTTTCTTGATGTGATTTTATGTGGTGGTGGCAGGATAATTTTTTCATAGACTTGTCTTATGTTTCTAAAGCCTTGAAAGTGTGTAGGTGTGCGTAAGTGCGTCGTGTGTGTGTGTTTTGTCAAATTGTTTATTTACAAATTCAATGTGATGGATAAACATCAAATTATTCTTTCTTTTTCTTCTTATTTATTTGCCTGACTCTGTTTGTGTCTGTATCTCTGATAGACTCGCAATTTGTTTTTCGTATCGCTTCGATTTATTTTCTATTTGAATTTGATTTTGATTGCATCGCATATGATTTAAAGGATTCACATGTGTTCCATACGCAATGGTGTTGATTGAAGCGCAAATCCAATGTTCTGTAATAATTTTTATTTCATCATCATCATCATCATCATTATACTGTTTCAATCTCCTGTCTGTCTTTGTATTCAAATAAAGCATTTCTATTACAACATCATTATCATTATTTCTCACGCTCTCTCCCTCTCTCTCTCTCTTTATGTTTTCACCATTAAACACCTTCATTTTATTGGATGTTGTCGGTAAATTAGGGAATACTTGGAAATACTTGGCTCACAACCAAATGGTTTTCTCTACACTCTCTGGCACGACAGCTTTTTAAGTCGGCTGATTCTTCTGTTGATAGGTAGTGTGTTGGCTTATTAGACGTGAGACCTCGGTTCAAACCCCAGGTCAGATATATCCAACTAAACGAAATATGAAAAAATATTTCTTCTCAGCAAATTTCTTGCAAAAACTCTGGGAGTAAAATAAAATTGTCATGACAATGTTTCTCAAAAATCTGTCATTCGGCGTCGACTTTAAACTGTAGGTCCCACCACTCATGTATAAAATAAACACACACAACATAAGTGGTGTGAGAAACTACCAATTATGTATGCATGTACTATATGTATGATTCAACTGTTATACACATTTTGACTCTGACAACTTGGGGTGGGACGTTACAGCTACCTGTGAGGAAGCAATTGACCGTGGCTCGTTAAACCACTGGCAGACCTAAAAGTACGTTCTTTGTCCGTCCTCGGTTAGATGATGATGATGTAGGTTCGGTAAGGACTGACTCTCAATCAGCAGCTGTGTGGTTCTAAGTTTACTTACTTGCTTACTTAATTGGTCACTACAACTCTGCAAGACCTTCATCCTCCCCGTGCTTATTTATGGCTCTGAAACATGGACACTATTAAGCGCTGGCTCGGCCATGTCGTTCGAATGGAGGAGGATTATCCGGCGAGACGAGTATTTGATGAGGGGATTTGCGGAGGTCTACGAAGAGGATGACCTTGCTAGCGTTGGAAGGACCAATTCGAGGCCCTGTCACCAACTGATGTGCCCAACTGGTGTAGGCGCGCAAGAAGCAGCGGCGCCAATTAAGTAAATAAAGTAAAGCTCTCACACGACTTATGTTGTGTGTGTTAATTTTAACCAGAAGTGGCGGACCCTGCAGTTTAAAATCGACTCCGAACAACAAATTTTTTCGACAAACTTTTCTTGGCAATTTTTGTTTACTCACAGAGTCAGAAATCTGCTGATGCGTGTTTATTTGATTAATAAGTGGCGCGATCTACAGTTTAAAGTCGGTTTCAAACGACAGGTTTTAGTAAGAAACTTTTCCACGCCAATTTTGCCTTACTCTCCGAGGTCTTGCCAGATATCTGCAAGTCGCCAAAGAAATATTTTTTCATTTTTCGTTTTGTTTGCGATACTTGAGCTGGTATTTGAACTGCACACTCTCGGCTAATAAGGCAACACCCTAGACTACGGCTTCTATGGTTCTCATATGAAAACTTTAAAGTCGTTGCTAAACCGCAAATCTCTCAACGTCTTGGCTGAGCCAGTTTCTATATTGGATATCTTATTAGACACTTGCAAGCTTAGCTTGACGGGGCAAAAGATTTATTTTGAGATCACAATGGCTGATACTGATCAACGTCTGTCTAATCGTTTTGGTTTGTCTACCTACCCAATAAATCTTACAAACGGAATTTGATTACTTTTCTCTCCCACCTACATACATACATACATACATAATTGGTCATTAAAACGCTTTAGTCAGGATTACAACCTGGCCTCTCACACCACTTATGTTGTGTGTTGGTTAATTTTATCCGTGAGTGTTGGGACCTACAGTTTAAAGGCGACTCCGAACGACAGATTTTCAAGAAACTTTTCATGGCAATTTTTATTTGTTCTCAGAGTTCTTGTCACAAATCTGCTAAGAGGCAGACGCCGAAGATATACTTTTTCATTTTTCGTTTTGTTCGCGATATTTGAGATGGGATTTGAACCACTGGCTTTAGTTTCACAACTGCTAACTGAAATTTCTTCTCTCAAATATACACCCTCCTAATGAAGTTATATTCCGATTTATAGTCTCACCCACGTAAATGCTTATTTAAACTATTTTACACACACATTTGGGGATGCATGCTTTATAAGCCCTATTTATACTCACACTTACATTGATTGTGGGTGTGTAGAAGAAATTCAGTTGAGTTGAGTTGATTTGAGTTGGATTGAGAAGAAACTGATTTTCAATTTCTTTTGATAATTCCTTGGATAAATGTTATCACATTAGACCTGAGATCAATAGATTTTAAATTTAAGCTCAATTCACTCTTACTCTCTCTCTCTCTCTCTCATGTATGTATATGTATGGATGTGTGTGTGTAGGAGTTGAAAAATTAATTTTTTTTCCTTGACTTTAAGAAAGAATTTCTCTAGTTCAGGTGCTTTAGTTTATATATGAAATGAATACAGGAATGTTTGTATGTATGTAAGTAAATTTGTATATGCATGGATGTTTGTTTTATTTTCTCAAGTGGCCGTATAAAGTTACTTAAACTTCCTTAAAAGATTGTCATTCCTGTGTTCTGCTCTGCTGTGCTCTGCCTGCCTGCCTGCATGTATATATGGTTTGTATTGTTGTTTTTCTTGTTATTTTTAAAATCATTTTTTTTTGATTATTCTTGTCACAAACAGTTGTCAGTTGTTGTTGTAAAAATAATAAAATTCCACAAGCAAAAATACTAGACATCTGAGTAGAGTTTAGTTTTGAAATTGAAATATAATCCGCATAAGTATGTTTGCTTGTTCTTATATTTAAATGCTTAACAGTAATCTTCAGCAAGATATTGTATGATTGATTTGATTTCTTTTTCTATTTCTCTTTTGTATTTCTATTGAATTATAATTTGAATAAGAAATTCGGGATTTGAGTAGAATTAATAAAAGTCATTGGAAATGAAGTATTTTTCTTATAATATCCAGCCGTGCTTTGGTAGCTTGACAAAGGGTTTACTTCAATGATATGATCAATGATATATGATCTGGAAACCAAGGTTAAGAACAATATAAGCAGCAAAGAACAGAGAAAGTTCGACTTCTTGCAGATTTGAAACTGGCTTGAGTGATTTAAAAAGTCGCCGTAGTCTAGTAGGTAGTGTGTTGGCTTATTAGACGTAAAGCCAGGGTTCGAGCCGCAGGCCAGGCATCAAGACAAAAAGTATTTCTTCGGCGACTTCGGAGAGTAAATAAAAATTGCCATGAAAAGTTTCCCAAAAATCTGTCGTTCGGAGTCGACTTTAAACTGTAGGTCCCACCACTCATGTATAAAAATTAACACACACAACATAAGTGGTGTGAGAAACTAGGTTGTTGTACAATGGATCAATTTGACCACCGGGTACTGTAGTTGCCATAATTGACAAGTAAACGTCCTCTAACCTAACCTAATCTAGTGTGATTTATAGAAAAGCCCTTTAACGTCTATACCACGCCAAATTTATAAATTTGATAGAAAGGTCTTGATATGACCAGCGATTTGAAATAGAAGCCTAGAGAAAGCTACGTTTTGAAGCCTCTTCAACAATGATTTCGATTATTAATACAAAAAGTTACCGCAGAAACGTTTACTGCCTTCAATCTCTTCAGTATATAACACAGTAATAGTGGATAGAAGATACCCAAAAGAAAACATTGAACTTAGCAAGTGTGCAGTGCTATGGTTAGGCAATGTTATGTTAGTGGCCTATATGACCCATTGTGTTACCCAGTTTTGCGTAAGCCTCCTTGCTATGTGCATTGCTATACCTCTACTAAAAGATATGGCCAGGTTTGGAAAACGAATTCTTAAAATACCGTATAAAACAATTGAAAAATGTGCCCCGTTGTGACATTAGAGTAGTCAGAGGTGACATTGAGCTCAAATAGGTAATATGAAAATGGTAAGCATTATAGGTCCACATTCAATTGGCGGAATGACTAAAAATGAAAACTATTATTACATTTTATTATCACTTTTATGAAATTTGCTGCAAAATTTTTGAATTGATATACATTGGCATGGTTTTTTACATAAAAATCAAGCATTTCATGTCAGCTTGGTTTTATTTCTTTCTAAATGGTAATAATTCGACGTCTATTACCCTTGCTTTGTGGCAATTTATAAATTTCCAATTGCTTAGATAGGACAGCTTATTGTCACTCGCATCAGTAACACTCTCAGTTGAGGGCTGGCTGAAACCTGATGGTACAAATCATTCTTGTGATTCGTTAGAAATATTTGTTGTCAACGTCATGTGAAGTAAAAAAGTTTCCTGCTGCAATAGAACATCGATTATGTCAATAATAATTTTCTCTCTTTGATTCCTCTCCGGTTTCCCGGCTACGGGTTTCCCCAAATAAGTAGTTGCTACGTACGTAGCATGTACTTGAATCTAAAACTGCTCATTCGTCTTCGGTGGCCCACGAAATTTATGACGACCATCAACTTCAATTCGTTACTAATCTACAGCCACAAAATTAAATACATATGAGTTGAAAAGATAATAAAACAAAACAAAAGGTAAGAAGACATAAATCAATACCAAGCATTACTCCGTAAATCTCGTTATGAAGCTTGATTTATACAAATATCCTTAAATTAATTTCCCTAACAATCACTGTAAGTATTCCATCATTAACTATCAAATTTCATTTGATATCGCTGGAGGTAATTTTCAAAATCTACAATAAAACTAAAAAGTTTTTGAATTCTGTTGCTAAAAAAACTTTAATTTGAGATGAAAATATACTAAAAGGGAACATAAAAACATAAGCATCATTATTTAAATATATTTTCTTTAATTTTCTTACCTTTTAGGCGAACAAAAAATTTAATTTTTAAAAATCCTAAAAAAAGGATATATGGGCTGCTCTGAAAGTATGGTAGCTAATCCCAAACTATTTATACAGTATTATTTCTTACATAAAACTACAAGTTGTGTGATAAAAGTTTTTGGAAAATGGTTAAAATTTTCTAACAAAAAATTAAGATAAATATGTATATTTTTTTTTTTAGAAAAAAATCGTTTTCATTCGAATTTCAAAAAAGGCTTTAAGCATGATTATTAAAGGCTGCAAGACTTTCAGTTCATTTTTCGAAAAGGCGTAAATATATCATTATCAAAGCGAATGATTCTGTTATCTCATGCGAACGTAATTGACCGAAATATTATCATCTGTAATAAGGCATGGGTTTCAGGAAACTACTAAAGGCAGTTTGTTCTGTTCCAAGTAGTACCATCTTTGGCGATAAACATCCTGTTTTCATGTTTGTTGCTGCCAATACTTTCTTCAGTTCATGAGAAAGCTTCTATATTCTTCTTCTTCAAAGTCTTTAGCAGCAGGAATATTACATATATAATTAATATATATAATCGGTCATTACAACCTTTCGTTATAAATTGGAAATGTCTGACCTGAGGTTTGAACCTTGGTCTGGCGTCTAACAAGGTAACACGCTACATACTAAACTACGACTACTTCAATCAATATCAAGAACATATCAAGAATAGAAAATTCAATCTTTTCACTTTCGTTCCACACTTAACTTTCAATTCTTTCTCAAAAACCATAAATATTGTATTATTTACGATAAAACTTCACAAAATCTTTGAAATCTTATAAAAATTACATACACATGACCAAAGAATCCCTAAGAAAGTCGTATGTATCAACAATGACACATAAGCCAGAATTACGATGTTTTTGAATTTTGTAACCCCTGTTTGAAATTTTCTTTTTTTATTTGGTTTAAAATAATGGCGATAACAATACTAACGAATTATAAAAATATCAGGCATCTAAAAAATCGAAATGTATCATTTTTGATACAGAGCTCGATCTACGGTTAATTGCTTATTACAACCTTTAGTCAAGATTATAATTTTACTTCTCACGCCACCCATATTTTCTGTGTTAATTTTGCTCTAGATTTTAACGTCCACAACGGATTGAGAATGAGATGCTGAGCCATGAATAAATAACAATGCAGTCAGCTTAAGTAAGTCCCATAATACGAGCTTCTTCATGTCTGCTGTCTTTCCACATGGTTAATAGCAGTTTGATTATGAATGCCTCATTCAATCGCTACATTTCCATCTTTTATATGCTGCTTGCCTTCTCAAATCTTTGTCAATATTTCTTCTACTTTTTACAGATTTGTTGACCAAAGAAAGATGGCTTTTCAACATCAAAATTTTTAAATTGAAAACAATTTAAATATTTCGCTGATGATTTTCTGACAGCTTCAATGACAAGCTCGGTTTACCCCACTAGAATTATGGCAGAAGTTGCCAAGATTTTGAAGAAACGGAATCGGTGCAATACCCCTTATGTGAGTGCCCTGCACTTCAGAACAGACGTCATTGGTTTTTGGTTGACAGAACGTTTGAAGATCTGGGCATGATAGAAAATGTGCCACTAAGGGAACAGATAGAGTTCGTGGTATTGCAAGCCTACCACTAACGCATCATGACAAGGGGACTTGCTTCACACTGGGTAACACAATGGGTCATATAAACCCATTGTCTGCGAATGCTATCCATTAACCGAACATTATCTAACCTTCTCACTACAGCCAGTTTTTATCTCAGCAACCTATAATGCTTTCTTTTTTTAAACAGGGTCTTTCAATAAGCGTTTCCTACCTTTAAATTTAAATAAAACAAAGAGATCTCTTTGACATTTTTTAATATTTTCCCATCCGCTACGGTTTCTCTGGGTTGAGAACGAACGAATATACATCGTGTTTTTGGAGTATAATTCAAGCAGAATTTGACAGGGTTGTTGGCATAGGTTATGTTGGTTTTGAAGATCGCAGTTGCTTGTGGCTTATACGCAAAAACCTTCGAATTAAGACAATCTCACAGAAAAAACTTAAACAGGGTGAAATCGTACGATGTCGTTGGCCTGTTCACAACCTTTCTACGTGACATAATCGTAACCTCAAATAGCTCGTGCATAATATGACATGGGTAATACAGCATTAATCGCCGTCCTGATGAAACCACATATCATTGGTGTCCACATCATCTACTTCACGCCACAAGAAGGTGGCAATCATACGTACATAATTGATCATTACAAGCCTTCAATCAGGATTACGACCTGGCTTCTCCTTCTACTGTTGTGTGTGTTAATTTTATCGATGTGGCGGGGACCTACAGTTTAAAGTTAAACCGAACTACAGATTTTGGAGAAACTTTTCATGGCAATTTTTTATTTACTTTCAGAGTTTTTGCCAGAAATCCTTTGAGAGGAAGTCGCCGAGGGAATATTTGTTTTCTTATTTCCTTATGCTGGAGATTGTCTGACCTGGGGTTTGAATCGTAGCCTTACGTCTAATAAGCCTACACACAACCTACTAGACTACGGCGACTTCAACAATTTTTTTTACTCTTAGAGTTTTTGCCAGAAATCCTCTGAGAGGAAGCCGCCGTGGAAATATTTGTTTTTATATTCCGTTTTGTTGGAGATGTCTGAGCTGAGGTTTGTTACGTATAATAAGCCAACACCCAACTTACAAGACTACGGCGACTTCCGCCATAACTTCTCGGCGAATTAAGAAAATCTCACAAAAAATGTCAAACAAGGCCAAACCGTACGATCTTGTTGGCCAGTTCACATTACTCTCACGTAAGATGATCGTGCCCTCAAATCTACTCCTGTCGAAACCGCATCATCTACTTCAAGCCGAAAAATGTTGGCAATTGTCAACCCATAGTGCTGGCTGATGTAATTAATATTACCAGAACTGTTTTGAACATCCCATATTCAAGAAAACTGCATTTTTGATAACTGCAAGGCTCTTAAAAATATTTGTTCTGGTGTTCTTCTTACTTTCTTTCATTCTATATATGTATATAACAACGCAAAATTATGTCATTAAGGAGAACAATACGTCCATTATAATGAAAGAATGAAATACTTTCGCTGCTCTTTATATGAAATGACAATAAACGTTCTCAATAACAGTTTACCTTGAGATATCAGAATAAAAATTCAACATTTAAACCCATTCAAAAATTCTTCCTTTCATATAAGAATCAATTGTTGCCGATGTACTTAAAACATTACATTGGTATTCCCTTTCTTTTGCTACCTTTCTCCAGCTTCAATTTCTTTTTTTTTCAGTTGGAAATAATTATAACACAATCAAAGGACATTCTTACATTTCTTTACACTTTCTTTGCATGCATGTATGTATGTATGCTTGTAGGTACGTAACAGCATTTGAAATGAAATAATAAAAACGAACGTACCAATGCCAATTAAAATATTCCAAGTCAGCGTAAATTAAAATTTTTTATTTCAATTCAACTGCGTGTGACTCTTCTGCCTCTTATTTTTGTTCACAATCTTCCATTTTTATGAATTGTCGAGAGAGAGAGAGAGGTTTTAATTGAAATGAAAATGTTGTTTGAAAAACTAGCATCCTTCGCTCTCTGTATGCCTTTCTCTGCTACACACTGTTTGCCAAATAATAAGTAGAATGGAAAACTTTTCCTTGTATGTTGAAGCATATTCGTGGCATATTCGTGGCATATTGTTTTCGCTTTTCATTTCTTGTTAGTTTTACAACAACACAAAGATATGATAGTGGGAATGCAAAATTATAAGTGAAATGAATATTCAAAAGTATTCTCAACACAGAAAATGTTGCATTGAAATCGATTTACAAAAGGGTGCTAAAATTTCATTTGGAGAGTGAGCTTGAAGGCTTTTAATCAAGTTCAAAGAGTAATAATCCCGGCTTCAAACTAACAAGCTTCCCACTGCAATGTTTTCTAGTCGGAAGTCATGTTTATTTTAAAAGCAGCGCATTGCTTGCCGCTTAGAGGGTTTTTCTCTGAAAATTTCTTTATTTAAAAGGAATGACAGGCCTGTTGAGAAGCTCACAATTAATGACCTGTTACTGGGCGCCGGTGTTTCGGTCCCTTTACTGGGGAAGCCCTACTTCATTGGCAACAAGACGGTGCGTGCAATGTTCGCTTTAGACAAGGTTAATAATATTGAGTCGCCGTAGTCTAGTAGGTAGTGTGTTGGCTTATTAGACGTAAAGCCAGGGTTCGAGCCCCAGGCTAGATATCAAAACAAAAATACAAAAAATATTTCTTCGGCGACTTCCTCTCAGCATATTTCTAGCAAAAACTCTGAGAGCAAATAAAAATTGCCATGAAAAGTTTCTCAAAAATCTGTCGTTCGGAGTCGACTTTAAACTGTGGGTCCCGCCACTCATGTATAAAGTTAACACACTCAACATAAGTGGTGTGAAAAGTTAGGTCGTAATCCTGACTGAAGACCAATTATGTATGTATGTATGTATGTAATAATATTGAGAGTTCCAATCTTTCTATCGTAGATTTTATTGCGCGATAAAAGTTTATTTCTACATACAGGGATGCCATTTTTAAATCCACTAGAGACTAATAGGATAGAGTAGAACGTGGAAATTTAAGTTTTTGTTGAAATCAAAGTTCCCTTGAACACACAGTTTCTTTCAAGTGCCCTTGGAATCATATGGCTTCCACAAAGCATGGCTGACTCCAAAATGTTAGTTGCTTTGTGTTTGAACAAAGTATAGTGTTTCATAAAGCCGCTGTACAAATTGTTTACAATATATACTATTTTAAAACGTCGTCAATGTGTATTTTTAACGCAGTCAAAAAGCAATCAGGCATCGGATTTATAGTTGATGCATTGTTTGGTAACTTTGCATATCTACATAATTTATACTCGTATACCGTAGTAGAACTGCATACAAACTTTGTCTACATTTTGAAAGTCAGCTCTGCCTTGTTTTCGTGTCTTTAATCCAGTTTTGTTGTTCCAGCTAAGCAGATGATTGGTGTGATAGAACAAGTTCAAGAATAATGGGGCTACGATCTATAGTTGCCTAGAAAAATGCCCTCCGAGAAATCAAAGCTCACTTGAGCACACATAGATGCCCGTATAGTTAGAACATGAAGTTGTAGAGTAAACTGACAAGTCAAGGTTGACCAGTCTGGTCAATTAGAACAGGGGCTTACTCTACAAGTACGACACCTTCAATATTTAATGCATGCATCCAGATTTGAAGTCCTTTAAACTATCGAGGAAGCTGAGAGGTTTGTGTTTAACCAGTAAAGTCCATTCGTACTTGTTCTGACATCGATGTACCAGTTGTACAATCGAACCATTGCCTAATCTTCTAAACGAGTCTGTCCTGCAAGTCTATTCTCCAGAATGCCTCGAGTCTGTTGAGGTGATAGCAAGACAATCCAAGTTTAATTACATGGATACAGGAACATTGAAGATTAATTCAAAGCTGACGCTCTTGCAAAGCCTACTACAATGAGAAATTCAAATGAATTCAAAGCTGTGGTTGACATTACAGTATAAACGGCATAACAAATCGCACACAACTTCACTGATTTGCAAGAGAAAGGTGGGCTTATGAACCCGCTTGTACAGAGACCAGGCAAATCTGATCTGATATTGTTATATGTAGAACACAATTTGCTTTCAACCAGACCAGACTTTATCTTCTGAACCTCATAACAGTTACAACAAGGCACTGATCCCTGGGTGCAAACGCCTGAAGGTGGGGAATACTTCAAATGATTTCTGTAGAAGCTGTAATGACAAGGAAGAAGATACAACCACAGAACAATTTCAGTGGCATTGTTCAGCGTTGGGAAACTGGAGACAAAGAATTCTTGTGAACCCAGAATTCATTGATAGCAAATGTCTAGCCAAAGATGATACACGTACATACTTACATACATAACTGGTTACTACAACCCTTCAGTCAGGATTACAACCTAGCTTCTCACGCCACTTATGTTGTGTGTATTAATTTTATCCATGAGGTGCGGCTCATACAGTTTAAAGTCGACTCGGAACCATAGATTTTTAAGAAAAATTTTCATGGCAATTTTATTTACTCTGAGCTTTATCCAGATATTTACTGAGAGGAAGTCGTCGAAGAAATATTTTTTTTCATATTTCGTCTGAGCTGGGGCTTGAACCCTGGCCTCACATCCACTAAGCCAATACACTACCTTCTAGACTACGTCGATATTGGTATATGCTGAACAACATTAGTCTTAATCTAAACCAGACTCCACCTTAGGAAGACAAGACACTGATCTCTGGTTGCATATGCTCAAACGATTTCTATAGAAACTGTAATGACGCGAAAGGATGCGACCACAGAACATCTTCTCTGCTGAGGAACTGGAGACAAAGGTTTCTAGTGAACCCATGATTCAATAATAGAAAGTGTCTAGCTAGAGATGATATACACCTTCAGAAAACTATAAAGATGGTTGAGACATGCCAGCCAGGAGCTAAAATTGTTTGATGCAATAATAATATCGTTGTTCCAACGGGACTTTATAGAGCTCAAGGAAGCTATGCAGTTCGAGGTGGCTGGCAATTTAATCCGACCTTTAGGAAATGTAAACCGCTTTTATCGGTTGATACACATAAGGAGCATATTAAGAATGTATCCAAGTGTTTATAAATTTTCAAACACTTACAAACCTCTCAACCTATTCAAAATGCCTAAGAAACTGTTTTAAAGCTCACTTAAAACAATAAAGAGAGTAAAGTAAAGTTTCAATAGCGAGAATAAATTTTTGGTAAACGTTTCAAACGTAAACGGATATTGTATATGTCTTATCGTTCTATGAAAATCACTTTCATATTCTCAGCACAATCGATAGACTTTCTTATAATTCATGCACAAGAAAACTTATAAGAAAACGCAACTCATCGATAGAGCCATAAAGGGAAGGAAAAGAAAAAACTCATTTTAATTAAAACAGTTTCAAGAAAAATAAAAGGATATCCTGAAAGCAGACTTTATCTGTGTTATAACATTTGCGATTACAAACACAATGCCGCCTACGCTATGAAATCTATAAATTTTCTAAGAAATACTCGTAAAATTGATTTTAAAACAAACTTTTACTTACAAAAACAAAAAGTAAAAGACGCCAACATTAATAGGAAAGTTAAGAGAAACACCTACGAAAAACTAAAGTTAAGAAATTCAATTTTATGTGGCAATTTTGTTAATTTCAAACCCCCCTCCCCCCAAAAAAATCGAAATGAAAATGAACACCAAAGAAGGGAATACAAAAGAATGGAATGAATAAAGTTTTACAAAAGGAAAATCGCCTATTAAAGCCTAATTTTTATACCTGGCGGCTGTAAATATAATACTTGCAGCCCCTAAAAATAGGCAATGAATTTGTTAGTTATAATATGGCCTAAATATAGGCTTAACAAAGTAATTTTCAAGACTGTTTTTTAACTTTAATTGCCATTTAAATGGTGTGCACTTAAAAAAGAATTACAACTTCCACGGCTTCTTTTAGCTGTTGTCTGCAGCTTCTTATTTTCGCAGTCGCTTAAGGCCAATGAAATTGAAAAACCAGTCAGAAAAAAAGGCAAAAAAAATTTTGAAAACTTTGCAAATTTCCCTTAAAAAAAAATTCCATTCTTTGTGTAAATGAAACGCCCAACCTCCTGGTATTGCTGCCTTTCATTTCTTTCTTAATGTTGCCTTTGTGTAGCCAAAGGATAAATGTAAAGGAGAACTAAAGGATTCTAATGATACTCAATATCTTGTTAACAGGCAAGAGTGTTAAAAGGCAACAGAGAAAAGGAAAAAAAGAAAATGAAAAGAAAAATAGAATGGAATTATTAAGCCTTCTTTTATTTTGGCCTGCTTTTAGGCTATGCTATGTAATGGGTCCATTAGAAATTGAAAAAACCCAAGGACCTCTTTCAGAAGAAGTGGCATAAGAAGACAAACTATGCCAACTTTATCAAAAAGGAAGCAAGAAAAATATTTTGCGTATTTCTTGCTTCCTTCTTTTCCTTTTCTCTTCTCTCTCTCTTTCTCTCTCTCTCTCTCTAATACTGTAAAGCAATAGAGCGAGATAGAGAGGGAGAATAAATGTGTTGACAACAATTTACAAAAAATTGTTTTATTATTTCCTTTACGCTCCTTACAAAACATTGTATATTTGTGTGGCACTGCTGGCATTTCTATTGTTGTTTGCTTAAAAAGGTCCTTTTATCCTTTCATTTACCAACTTCTTACTATAAAATATGAGTGTCTCTTCCAAATATAACCGAAATTGTTATCTCTGCCTTGAATTCATTGCATTGCTTCTCTTAGTTTTGTACCTGTTCCTGTAGCTTCTTCTTGGAAAATTTATGGCAATCGCGATAATTTAAATAAGAAAATAAGAATGTCTTCTTCTGTTCTTCTCCTTTGTTGAAATTAATGCTGAACAACAAACAATTAAATCTTAATAATAATGAAAATAACAATGAAACACTAAAAGGATTCAAACGAAATACGAAATGCTTTCCAAAATAATTTATAACCGAAATAAGAAGCAATTTTAAGTGGCAATACCCACCCATCTGGTAATATTTTTAAGGGGCACACAAAAAAAGGGAAGTTTTCATATACAAAATAATTAAAAAAGGGTTCCTTACAACACGCCGTAATAACAAAAGCGTTCAATTTAATTTGAGGGGATTAAAGCAGAAAGGCTTAAAAGCAATGATTCTCTAGCATATAACCTAAAGTCAATCTTCGAACAAAGTTGAGCATCTACGGCCGAGTTTGAGAGGTCTTGAGTTTATACGGGATAGAAGGCATGGAAACAGAGTAAAGTAAGACTGTGGTCAACGTTGCGATCACCAGGACGATCCTTGTCTTGCTGTATTCAAGTTGACACGCAGCCTCGTGGCCCCTCCTGGATGGCATTCTAGCACCCGGTAGATGTTAACTAATGCGTGCAGCGAAATCCAATCCCCTGGGCGTTAAATCTGGGTTGTGCGTAGGGCTTAGAACCCACCACGTAAAAACAAACATCCAATGATAACTAATACACAAGCCTCTATAAAGATCGCCTCAAAAGTTGAAGACCACGGCAAACGTTTAAAGGACTATGATATACGCATAGGCACTTGGAACGTCCGAACCCTTTATAGGGTAGGTGCTTCTATCCAGCTGGCGGATGCTCTCAAGAAATGTAGGACGGGCATCACTGCCATACAGGAAATGCGATGGATAGGGCAAGGATGGAAAAGGCTAGCATCTTGCCATGTGTGTTACAATTGCCAGATTGATAAGCACGAATACGGATGCGGATTTGTGGGTAATAAGAGACCTCGTTATCTTGTCTCTGGGTTTACGCCTGTGAACGAAAGAATAGCCACAATCCGTATCAGGGCCGTATCAGCCTTATTCGTGCTCACACCCCGACGGAAGAAAAAGACGATGTGTTTAAGGATGCCTTCTACGCTAAACTCTAGGACGTATATGATAAATGCCCGGCCCAAGGCGCCAAAATCGTCCTCGGGGCGGGTGGGAAGGTATCTTTGGCCCCACTGTCGGACAGTTCAGCATCCACGGGAGCACTACCTGCAATGGTATGAGTCTGATCGATTTCGCCGCGGCGCGTAACATGGTACACAAGGCCACTTGGATATCCCCCGATCGATCAACATCCAACCAGATCGATCATATTGTGATTGACAGAAGCCACATATACAGTGTACTAGATGTGCGCACTTTTAGAGATCCAAACATCGACTCGGACCAGTACCATCTCGCAGCCATGTTTCGATTGCGCATTAGCGCCTCGAGGTCTGCGCGCTCTAGTGCACTGCGAAAGCTGCGCGTTAAGAAGTTGCGATCATAAAGGGCAGCTTAGGCCTTCTCCGCTCAACTCTCTGATAAGCTCCGTCGTTTCTCATCTAATCTCAGTGACATTGGTGGACTGTGGGCCAACATCTCCCACTCCTTGTGCAATACTGCGGAAACAGTCCTTGGTTTCGGGCGCCCACCCCTACGAAATCAATGGTACGATGAGGAGTGTCGCGAGGCAGTCGCACCGAAAAATGCCGCATACAATAAAACGTTGCAGTCAGCCGCTACGCGAGTCATTGTCAAGAACTATAGAGATAGGAGAAGGGATGAGAGACACAAGAAGAAGGAGCAGAATATTGAAACATTGATTGGACCTTATCAGTGCGGCAAGTCCACCAGATCTTCACACTGCGCCAAATCCTATAAAAAACCCATGAAAAACAAGTCGACACACATCATCTTTTTCTATGAGGAATTAATGCATCCCAGAAGGAAACACGTGTGTGTACATTGGACGCTAATCAGGGAAATAACATTTTTGGTACCAAGCAGCATCCTGAAATTTGCCAGAGTAGTAGGCTTGGAGGAGCCATTATAGAGATACTCCATAAAGTATGAGGAGAGTAGAATAGATTGTGTGGTCGCAGTAGTAAGGCACCTCTTCAGTTTAATAATAATTATTTTCTCTTTCACATTCTGCAAATAATTTACCTACAAAGCTCTTTGATTTCTTTACCTTCTAGAGAGGATAGAATCAACAACATCGTAGGGAGAGAGTGAGACGGAATGATGAATAGTTGATCACTACTACACCTACTACTCAGTACTCAAAAGAAGTTCTTGATAAATACAAAGAGAATCTTCTTTTCTACTGGAATCACTTGATTCGTAATATCGTCTGTTAGATACATACACAATTCGTCATTACAACCCTGCAGTCAGGATTACGACCTAGATTCTTAACACCATTATGTTTGTTTTTTTTATATATGGTGGGGACATATAGTTTAAAGTCAACTCCGAACGACAGATTTTTGAGAAAGTTTTCATAGCAATTTTTGATTTACTCTCAGAGTTTTTGCTAGAAATCCGCTGAAAGGAAGTCGTGGAAGAAATATTTTTTCATATTTCGCTTTGTTGGAGATGTCTGAGTTGAGCCATGGCCGCACGTCTAGTAAGCCAACACACTACCCTACTAGGCTATGGCGATTTCGTAGGCTACACTTGTTTGGAAATGAAATACTAAAGAAATATTTTTAAATGAATTCTTTACTGGTATTAATCGGCCATTAAATATTAATTTTTTGTTTCAATAAATAAATGTTACGAATAAAAATCCATGCTGGTAGCCATATTGGAAACAATTTCCAAATCAATTAAGCATTAAAAAATATACGATATTTTCAATTAAAAAAATATCATCTTTCCGCCAGTATATGAATTTTATGGCTTATCTTTATATTGAATTACCTTTTGCCATTACTTTTAGCATTTTATTTAAAACGTTTATTACAGACTCTTTTCTATTCAAGCCTAAACAAATCCGATAATTACGTCAAAAACATTCGCCAGTCAATTTACCATATTTTTTGCAGAAAAAATTGCATTCAGATTGCAATAGGTTTGCGATTTATTTTCAAAAATAATTTCATGATGGCTCGTGTACCTTGTATTGAAAACACTCTACATGCCATGGCTTATAGAGCTTGATATCGTGTAGCTTGAAGACATAACTTTGAATGCTTAATTATGGCTCACTAAAGTCCATTTATGCTGTATGAACTCAATTGAGAATCTCTTTTCAATTGTTTTTCAATTGTTTTCCAAAACACAGTCATTTGCTGAGTGGCTGTATGCATGCAACGGTGGTTTGTTATTTTTTTTATTTAATCACCGTGTAAAGCGATAAACAATTGTTATAAAAATACTTCAATACATACATATTTTGTATTTTATACAATAACAAATACAATAACAATTATAATTATTTTCTCCTTTTTCTATACATGCCATCATCAATGCCAATTTGCATATACATATACATACGTATTTATTTGTCTGTATTGGTAGTACAGATAGCGCTTTTTTGTCTGTAAATGAGTTTATTATAAGGACATCTATTTTATGTCTTTACGAGCGTATGTGTATATGTGTGTGTGTAACAAATTTAATTTTCCAGTTAAATGAGTAGAAAATGATCCAATTTATGTATTTAAATAATATTAACGATTTAAGTAAAAAGACTGTGAATAATAAAATGTGGTTAAAAAAAATAAAACAGGCAATAGTGTGTGTATTCGAAAACAAAAAAAACATAGAAGAGATAATTTTTTTCAAGGATATTATAGCCAATCTAGGAGGACCATAAGATGCCCTTTTGTTATTTGGAAAAACTGTTCTTAATGATAGCAAACAAAATGACAATGAACTGAAGCTGCTTGGTAGGCGAGAAAGGATAAAATATTTCAATAATATTTGTATTATAGGCTAATAATCCTCTTTGCACTTTTTTTCCAATATAATATCCTTTGAGCTTCATTGGCTTTATACAATGATTTTAAAAGAATTGAGTTGAGGTCACCAAAATAGGTTTGTTTGTGAGTGAACAAACAAACACTCTTTTTGGAAAAAAGAAATTATAATTCCAAACTAAAATCGAAGAATAGAGCAGATAGCAGACTTCTTTAGATTATATACCATCTTGCACCGATCATTCCGATTCTATGCTAATGAGAATGACTCATCGGCACACATTCTTAGAACCTGTACGGCATTAATGTTTACCAAAAAGAAACCAAAAGGAAAGGCTACATACCAGATGCTAGGAAACTAGTGTTGTTCGTTAGAGCAACAGACTTGGAAGTGAAACTGTTATTCCGAATTAAAGTCGAAGAATAGAGTAGATAAGGTAGCTATTCGTAGCCTGTGTCATGGGTTTTTTGCCATTCCTGTACGACACTCACTTTTTCTAATTTCAACCCAAACCACGTATAGTATTCTAACAATTGACTGTCCAATGCAAACTATCTGATGTAGTTTATACAATTTATAGCAAGTCTATACTTACTTACACATTACCGACATTACATAGTCAGGATTACAACCTAGCTTCTCACAACACTCAGATTGCTTGTGTTTTAATTTTATCCAAGACTGACACGACCTAGAGTCGACTTCGAAAGACAAAGTTTTGTAAAAGGCGACGAAAGTTTGATTAGTCGTTGCTATCTAACTGTTGACCTTTCTACTTCGATTACGATCTTAGCTTATATGCTTATACGATCATAACACACAAGTATTGAAACCAAACAGCGATGGTTTGCATTACATTTTTGCTGATTGAGCACATTTGAAACTGGCCGAAGATGAGCATGCGTGCAAAGTGCCCATGTTTGCTGATTGAGTAGTAAAGCAATAGGTTTTCTACGTTGATATTGCGGAAAAAAAATATTTCAGAAATTATGCTCATTTCTACGCCACCAAACATAATTATCGCATATGAGGCGAGGAGAAGTGATTGTGAAAGCGTCAGTACATGTGAAGGTGGCACATGTATATCCGTTCAATTCAGAACGCTTTGATTATATGGAAATCCAATTTTTTTGGCCTGCAGTTGAAAATTATGAACTGAAGGTGTGTTGTCCATTAGACTGTGCTAAGTGCTATAGAACACCGCGGAAATTGGCTTTGTTGCAAGAGAAGCTTTTAGAAAGAGTAATTTTATCTCTTTTTGTGGATCTATTTTAAAAGGCTATATCTACGCCGATAATCCAATAATTTTTAGGCAACTGAAAGCGAACATTTGTAAATACTCCATGTAACAAAAACAGACGCCGTGGTCTCGCAGGTAGTGTGATGGCTTATTAGACGTCCGGCCACGGTTTATACCCCAGATCAGACATCTGAAACATAATGAAATTTGAATATTTCTTCGACGACTAGCTGCTGCTAGCAGGTTTCTGGCAAAAACCCTTAGTGTGAATAAAACTTTTCTCTTTCGGAGTTGACAGTAGGTTCCGGCTCTTATGTATAAAATTAACACACACAATATAAGCGGTGTAAGAAGCTATGTCGTAATCCTGACTAAAAGTTTGTGATGTATGTATGTATGTATGCAAGTAATATGCAAAAAAGTGATTGAAAAGGATAGACTGCTACAACCATATCAAACAATTCATATCATATGTTCGAGCATTATATTGAAGTCATAGCTTTATAAATGTTTTAGAAGTAAAAGTTAACTTCTGATACCGAAAACTGGAGGACTGTTTCTAATTTGAATGCTTTTCACACATACTATCACAGCCTTAATATTGATGCTAATAATATTGACTGATTTTGTATTATTAATGCTGCTGTTAATGCCTTATGAACGAACACCTGCCTGTAATATAATTTTTTTTTATTTTTCATATATTATTTATTCAATCTTTCCTTTCGGAATCTACAATAAGTATTCAAATCTTAAACTAAAATAATACTAAATTAAAAGTTGTTATTGCCACTGCAACGTACAACTAATAGTGCTTATCAAAAGTAAATTGATCTGAACAAATCATTTGTTTGAATCCTTTTGAGACGTCTGTGACCCTCGAATATGTAATATAAATAAAAGAAAAAAGGAAGCTGAAATATACGTTAATAGGCCATATTTACTAGCATAATTAATGAGACGCGCTTATATATCCAAACATATTGTAAAAAATTGGCATAATGTAGGGTGCATAAATATTAATAAAAATTGCTTTTTTTGTCCATAATTATTATTACCTGTATTGTGTACATATTTTTAAAACTTTAATTTATAATTACACACATATTCACTTATTCCCGCACATTTTCATTCACAGCCAAATCCTGCATTAACTCGCATATTGGCTGAAATGCAAAAAAAATTCTTTTTTAAATGATAAAGAGAGTCTCCTCATACCCCAACACGTCCTATACTGGTGTAAATGTATTAATAAATTAATAAATGAATGCAATAATAAACAAATATTTTTATTATTTGAAATATACAAAATTTTTTTAATTGAATTTTTAAGAAAAATTAACATTAATTGTGTATACATCATTTGCATAAAACCTATGCCTGGTTTTCTTACCCTTTCCTTAATTGTTTATGAAAAAAAAAAAAATTATTTTAAAATTTATTCGCATTTATTTATTTATTTGCAAATGGATATTTCATTATCATTTATGGGTTTTCTTGTTATGAATAATAATAATAATATTTTTATTTTTTCTTGTTTTTTTTTAAGTGTTATTTTTTCTTGTTTTTCTTTTTGTTTATTGTTGTTGTTGAAAAAATACTTATAAATTTCAATTTGTAACAGACGAATATATTAAAATCTTTAAATTTAACTTCAAGCAGTAGTTGTTTACCTGTAAAAACAACAACTACAAAAAAAACATAAAGGTATAATAATAATTTAATATTTTATTATATATTGCCAATCAAACCCTATGTGCTTCGGTGCTACTTTGTAGTGTATATGAATTCAATAAATCACTGTTCAGCTACAATCCGTTTACGCTACCCGTATATTAGTCACAGTTTTTACTGCAGCTGACCTGCGATTTTATAGTCACTATATTTACATACATCCTCTTCTTATGTATAAAAATGAATGTGTGTTTATTTGTTTGTGGGTTTGTTTGAAGTCTATAGATGGCTAAAGGGCTGGACCGATTTTCTTGAAATTTTAACAGTACCTTCCTGTATGTCTGGAATGGAACTATAGGCTACTTTTTATTTTAAAATTTCAAGTAGGCGAGGTGCCACGCCCAAATACCCAATAAGTATTTAATGTCGCATATCTCATAAACTGAAACAGCTAGAGTCCTCAAATTTTGTATGGACGACTTTGACGTATATATGAACAAAATGGATGTATTGTCTATAGTGGGCGTGTCACCTCCCATAGTCTATATATATAAAAATGAATATTTGTTTGTATGTACCTTATAGAATCGTAAACTATGTATTTGATCATGATATGATCTTTAGCAAAGTTGTTGCGCATGAGCCGGGGAAGGTTTCTAAGTTGGTATGACCAATTTCCGGCAGGTGGCGCCACTGAAAATTACTCAAAATGAATTAAATCGTAACTGTGCATTCTTCCGTTGTTGTGCATGAGTCGACGAAGGTTGGTGCGATTAATTTCCGATGGATGGCGTCACTGAAAATTATTCAAAATTAATGACAAGCAATTGGTCGACCTACACCTCAAGCACGAAAGAAAAGAGTATTACGAGCCTCAGAATCAGACGAGCATTGAGACTGGAAAATCTTCGAGTATATGCCGCTGAGACCCGTTCGCTTGAACCACTTGAACAACGAGAAGTGAGATTAGAAACTGATCGAATGCGTACTACTCAGGCCCGTTCATCTGAATCATTAGGACAATGGGAAACAAAATCAATAAAATGATTCAAAATTAATTGGACATTTGTGTAATGTCTTTCCTTCAAATTTATTTTAGTTGGGGGCGCAGCAACACGCACATTATGTGTATGTATGTAATCTTGAAGAAATATTCCACAGTCTACTCCGTTCAACATTTTGGAACCATCGGCAAACACCAGAAGTTTCTAGTTTTAGTTCTAAAAGGAAACGTCGTATTTAGAGAGTTATATTGGACTACATAATCTACCCAGATGAGGCTATTCTCAGAATAGCAATGTGCTTAAAGTTCAGGTTGTTAAGCTTTGCTGCAATCATTCTAAACTATCTGCTGCAATAGATGGTTAAATGGAAGACAACTAAGAATATCTAGTAATAGCATTAGTTGGAGTTCACTGGTAATCAGAGCAACTGACCCTTCAGTCAGGATTGCGACCTAGATTCTCACACCAACGCCATATTGTGGGTTGTGCACAAGGGACCTACTGTTTTAAAGTCGACTCCGAACGACAGATTTTTTTTTGCCAGAGTTTTTGCTGAGAGAAAGTCGCCAAAGAAATATTCTTTCATTTGCCGTTTTGATCGAGCAGTCTGATCTGGGGTTTAAATCGTGACCTCACGTTTAATAAGCCAACACACTACCTACTAGACTATGGCGACTCCTCACTCTATCGTCCAATAAACGTAAGTATAGATCCACAATGGTTGGTATCCAAGATAATTACACCTAATTGTCAGATACTAACTCTTGGCACTTCGTAAATATACGGTCAGGGTGTATAATACCCTGTGTACCAAAGTTGCTTGCTATGCAATGCGATAATTAGTATTCATTTTACTTGGAAGATAATTCAATTCCTGAAAATATCAAAGAGTTTTCATAACCCACATAACAAACTAACGAGCAGGCATTTGTTTCTCTATAGAAAGTTTACAAATCAATACAGATTTGAAGCAAATGAAAGTTAAGACAGATTGAAATCCTAGTGTGTAATATTACAACAACAGTTTCATGAGTAAAATAAAAGTTTTTTGAATGCAAAAAAACAAATTATATTCTCAGCTCATAGAATTGTAATTTCAAAATCAGATATGAATTCATTTATTATCATTTATTTCAAAGCAAAAGAGTACACAGACAGTGATATAAAAGGGGTAAACTTTCAGGTTTCTTTCTCATATATTTGCTTGACTTTCAAAATAATTCTCTCTCTCTCTCCCTCTCTCCCATTCTCTCTTTCTCTGTTGCAATTGAATTTGAGAAATAATTTTTTAATAAAATTTTACTTCCATTTTGCCAATTTGATGTCAGTGTGAATATGCTGTGTGCAGTTATTTGTTATATTTGTTGCACGTTACTATTGCTAAAGCATTTGTTGTTGTTTTTTTTCGTTTTTTTTTGTATTTGCTTTGGTTTTGATAATGAATAAATGTTTGTTTGTTTGCTTGGTAAAAAGGAAAAATTTCTAATTGAAAATTTCTTATCATGTATCCTGCATTTTTTTTGTTTTTCTGTTATTCTGTTTTATTTTAACAAATATTTGTCATATTATTTTTAGTTTTAGCATTTATATTCATATGACGGAACACAAACACACAGGCAAACAGTTCTATTTCATATGTATTCACACATAGCACAGGATAAGTTTGAATATTTGCAAGAGAAATAAAAAAATGGAGAACACAGTTATAGAAATATTTTTATACATTAGCACAGTACGCTCTATGGGAATAGGGAAAGGTTTTTCTATATCATTACGAGGATGTTCAGCACTCGAGATAGTAAAAAGCCAAGTATCTGAGATGTCATTTGATAAAGGGTCCGCCAAATACCTTTTTTTTGAAAATGCTTTAAAAAAAACTACTGAATATTTTCTCAAATTTCTTTTTTTATTTGAAAGTACAATCCTTCTGGTTAATAATGGAAAATAACTTCATTCAAATGGCTGCCTCGGCTGGTCATGCAGTAACCTACACGATCGGTCCAATTTTTAAGCACATTATCGATTGTGTGCAGCTGTATTTCACCAATGGCTTCACGAACATTGCCCTTTAAAGCGTCAATTGTCTCTGGCTTGTCGGCGTAACACTTATCTTTGACGGCACCCCACAAATAATAGTCCAACGGTGTCAAATCGCAGCTCCGAGGTGGCCAAACGACATCAGATCTGCGGCTGATAATGCGATATTCAAAAACAAGGCGCAAAACATCGAGTGTATCTTTGGCTGTGTGGCACGTAGCGCCGACCAGTTGAAACCATTTTCGAAGAAAAATGGCCCAATTATGCCTCTAGACCAAAATCCGCACTAAACAGTGACTCGTTTTGGGTGCGTCGGCTTTTCCATGTATGCGTGCGGGTTTTCTGTGCCCCAAATGCGACAATTTTGCTTGTTTACATACCCGCCAAGATCAAAATGAGCTTCATCTGAAAAGATGATTTTTTTCTTGGCAAAATCGGCATCTTCTGGTGTAGGCTACTGCATGGCCAGCCGAGGCAGACATTTGAATGAAATTATTTTCCATTATTAACCGGAAGGATTGTACTTTCAAATAAAAAAAGAAATTTGAGAAAATATTCAGTAGTTTTTTTTTAAAGCATTTTCAAAACAAAAATTTATTTGGCGGACGCTTTAGGTTATGTTTACTAGTAAAAGCGGGGTGCCCAAGTAAAATTAATTTCAAAGCGTGATAACCTTAGTTGCATAGTAAATTAGTCTCCTTAGTGCTATAAGCATCTGCCGTGAGAAGCAAGACAATTAATAATCATTCAGATGAGAGGTCATTATATTGGGTCTTTCAAGAAATACTTCCTAGTTTTAAATTCAAATAAAACAAAGTGCATGTGAGATATCATTGGCATTTTATTCATTGGAAAGAGCTATTAATGCCATTATGGGTAGTATGCAACATCATTCAAATGCCCGCCTTGGATTCTCTAGACAGAGCGCATTCGAAATGTCAAATTTTTAATAACTCTGCCTCATAAATCAGGCTGAATTTGAACAATAGCATGGATTATACTGCATCAGAGAAGCGATGTAGCGTAAGGCTTATTCACACAAATCCCTCGTTTTCTTATTTCACATCCCTTCCATGTGAGATGACTATGCCCCCAAATTGATCGTGCAAAAATTGTTCAATGCAGAATGAGCTGCTTACTGTTGAAACCACATGCAGTTGGTGAACCGATGATAACGCCAGCGAAAAATCTTCAACAAAAAGTAACGTTTTCAGGATGCATTGATCGCTCATGGATCTCATTTGGATTGGTATCGTCTTAAATTCCACAATTTTGTTTCCTCTCATACGCATATTTCCAGATATAGACCTCATAGCACTTCCTCCTTTAAAGTCAATTTCGAAGAACAGATTTTAAAGAAACCCTTCATGGCAGTTTTACTTACTCTGAGAGTTTTTGCCAGAAGAGAGATGGCAGTCGCCGAAGATATATTTTTTTTCATAATTTTGTTGGAGCTCTCTGAGTATTCGAACCGTAATCGAGGTGAATAATTGACAACCAATTTGTCAGAAGAAGCCTTAAAAAGATGGCCATTATAAACTGCCAAAGATTGAAACTTTCTGTTATTAGAACACTGGTCTCAATCTACATAAGTTTTTCCTGTAATATCTTCTCCCAATGTGTTGTCCTGACAAATTTCAGCATGCCGTGTTGGTGTTAATAATGATAAGTAGCTGCTAATGACTTGATATGCTTCACTTGAAATACTTTCCTACTTAGAAGTATTTGTAGTTTAGTAAATAGTGTGTGCGCTTATTAGAGGTGAGGCCACGGTTCAAACCCCAGCTCAGATATATCCAACAAAAGGAAATATGAAAGAAATATTTCTTCGGCGTCTTACTCTCAGCAGATTTCTAGCAAAACCTCTAAGGTTAAATATAATTGCCATGAAAGAGTTTTGTAATAAGCAATTATGTATGTATGTGTGTGTTCCTATCCTGAACATGTCTGCTTTGGGTCTATAATTCTACACACTGTCTCTGAACGTCCTTCTGTCTTTAGGTTAGGTTAGGTTAGGTTAGATTAGAGGACACGTACTTGTCAATTAAGACAAGTATAGTAGCCGGAGGTCGAATTGACCCATTGTACAACGTAGTAGTTTCTCACACAATTTGCATTTACTTTGTAATTGTTACTAGTGGTCATGTTAATCTCACGTGGAGGTGACCTCAGCTAGCTTGAGGAGTTTTCTTGAGTTACAGTTGTATGCGAACGGTTATCAAACCTAACATAACACATGTCATCAATAAAACTTGGCCTGATATCACGGAAAATTAGACGTTTTTTTTAGGCAAAAGTCTGTCATGGACTTTTAAACGATGTTATATTCCACATATAATTGGTATTTCATATGAATAAAAAATATCAGTGATATCCAACACACCCTTTCCTTTATTTAAACTAAATAGAAAGCGTTTGGAAATGAGACTGTGAATGAAAATTCATTAGATTGGAAGATGGATAGTTACCGGCAGCATATTCACTTCTGAAATGAGACCATTAGACCCGCTGGGCTTTTAAAAGTTTATATTTAAAAATGCAATTAAACAAAAACGGTTTGAAATTTTGCCAAATTAATTTTATTGTTGTGAAGATGTTCAAGATACAGACTATGAAGATACAGGTCATGATGTATTACTTACTAGAATATAGCTTAGAATTGCATAGAATCGAAAAATCATGTAGCTTAATTCCAAATTTATGGGGTATACTTTCTTTTTAATTGTATTTGAACTATATTACTCATACGCATCATATTACATGTACTGGATTAGTTACCCTGAAAAGTATGCAGCATAAAAACTTCGATTTTGTCATGTATGAAACTAATGGAATTAAATATAACTCATACGTCACATATGTTCTCTGCATTATGAATTTTACAATGTATTAAATATGAGCATAATGTGAGTGAATATAATGGGTTGGCAATCTAAAAGTATAAATTTAAAAATTTAATAAAACAAAAATAGTTTGAAATTTTAATAAATTTAGTGTTTTGCCGTGAACTACAAATGCTCCGATTGGAAATGGATTTTAATTTCATTTATATGGCTGCCGCGGATTTATGCCATATTCTTTATTTTAGTACATTAAAAGCCATTTTAAGCTTTGTATTTACTTTGCAATTGTTACTATTGGAAATTGGAAATTTATGTTAGTAAAAACAAGTTTTATATTATTATTATATTTTTAAGTTACTTTCGAATACCTGTGATGTTTTTTTTGTATTTTATTCCTTTTTAACCACTTAAAAGCTGAAAAATTACAACCCCTAAATAACCTCGTAGTTGAGAATAATATATCACTTGTCGTTGCAGACTATTTTAAAAATATAAATAGCTGAAGTCGCTTAGTCTAGTAGGTAGTGTGTTGGCTTATTAGACGTAAAGCCAGGGTTCGACCCGGCGACTTCCTCTCAGCAGATTTCTGGCAAAACGTCTGAGAGTAAATAAAATTGCCATGAAAAGTTTCTCAGAAATCTGTCGTTCGGAGTCGACTTTAAACTGTAGGTCTCACCACTCATGCATAAAAATTAACACACACAACATAAGTGGTGTGAGGAACTAGGTCGTAATCCTGTCTGAAGTGTTGTAATGACCAATTATGTATGTATCGGTTCTAATATTGCCATCGGAAGAACAAAGGCAAGCGCCGTTATTTTTTTTCGTACGACAAACACTCAGGGGATGGATGGCATTGTGTTTGGAACAATATGTTGTTATGGGAAGAAGGAAAGAACAGTGTTTATGGAAACTAGGTTTATATATTTTTGTACCATAAGTAACAGGATAGACCTCTGCAGGAATTGAGTTGCACATACCGACACAGTCCGACTAAAAACCGTATTTTTACTGTAATGCAGTGCGCGATGCAGTGGCCAATCGGCCACATACGAATGTACTGGCCGAAAGAGAGCAGCGTTATGTAGGAATATATGATTTTCGGGAAAAAGTTCCCTTATTTCGTTAAAGCAAAACCATTTTATAGTAGCGACAGAACAGTGAAACACAAACCACATTGCAACGATGCTCCAATGATTCACTGGAGTTGGATACACTACCTTCATTAAGGAGATACTATGGCCTCTCCTGTACACGGTCGAGAAACCGTAAAATAGACGTTGAGGCACCAAACCATACATGAGAGTTGTATTCCATTCTCTGTCAGTTATAAACGATGCAAATAGTAAGATCGGATGATAAGAACTTAAAAAAGAACTAAAAATGTGTCAGCATTACACTGAATTTTCATGCTCAGAACATCAGAAAAGCTTCTGACTCCCTAATATCAACACCGCCTGTACATATAGATGATGTAATATTATCGCTGCGCTTATGTGCTTGTAAACAACGCTGGGATAGATTGTTTAAACCTTAAACAATTTTTTCCTGAAAATTATCCCAATTTCCCAATTTTTGGAAAAAAAAATAGCTTTTAGATTTGGTGCCTCATTTATCTGCCAGCTATGGTGGTGGGACCTACAGTTTAAAGTCGACTCCGAACGACAGATTTTTGGGAAACTTTTTCACGGCAATTTTATTTACTCTCAGAGTTTTTGCCAGAAATCTGCTGAAAGAAAGTCGCCGAAGAAAATACTTTTTGTATTTTGTCTTAATGTCTGGCCTGGGGCTCGAACCCTGGCTTTACGTTTAATAAGCCAATACACTACCTACTAGACTACGGCGACTTCAATCTTTCCTTTTGCCATAAATATATCTTAGGATGGTTCCTCCCTGTAGCTTCTAAATCGTTTCGTTTCGTATTACGCAGTCTTGTGGTAAAAATTTTTTCAAAAATTTGGTGTTTTCTGGTCCTGCAAGGAGGAATCGTGATCGTTAAGTAGGAAGCTATCAATGGGCGTAGCATAATGCAAATTAACACTGTGTGAGAGTTTCGCCGAGTTTGGCAATGGCGATGGATGGATGGCGATGCTTTTAAAAAAATAAAGCAATCGCTTGGTCCCTAACTGTTTGTAATACTACTCTGAGTGCTTCTCGGCTAGCTGAGTTTAAAGGAATGAAAGGTGACAACACATTAAATGCCACTTATGTTTGAATATGGGCTTTGAAAATGGGGCTCATATTGCATCATGTACGAAAGTTTATTGGAAAAATTTCGATCTTTATTGTATGAAAAATGGAAAAAAAATACCTTGACTTCCTGATTTTTGAAGTCCTAAGCAATTTGCTGATTTCTTTATTCAATTAATGCATAGTATAGAAAGAGATTCTCGATTTTAACATAAAATTTTATAATTGAATAAAACACAACTAAACTATTCAGTTTATGAATGTTTCGTTTGAATTTTTTTTTTAATTTTTAGCCCGAAAAGCACAGATAGAAAGAGAGAGAGAGATTGCATAGGTATGATAACAATAGAAATATGAGAAACATTGTGCACATAGATACATACCTATATAAGGTGTTTTTTGGATGCAGTGATATCGAAAAATTCCATTCACACAGGTGCAAAAGATATTAAAAATCCATGCACCTATCATTTATACAACGTACATACCTACATAGTTGCAGTCGTATTTAAAACAATACCAACCAACAGCAACAATTTTGTGTGAAATAGAAAATCAAATTCACATAAAATAATTGGCAAAGAAAACCAACCATATTTAATTGGCCATTACCTGTGAGTGGGTGTGTGAATCACTTAAAAATGTATGTTCTTTTGTGATTGCAACACAACCAACTAGTAAAGGAAAATCTCTTCTGCTATAATTTTATAATATTTTCTCTGTTATTGTTGTTGTTTTTGTTGCAGAGGAAAATTTTTATTCTAAAAATAAATAAAGCTTAAGGCTCTTTCTTCTTAAGCTTACCGAGCTGTATGTTGCTTTGGAAAAATATTTCAATTTTCATTAAAGAAAATTGCACTCATATAACTTGCCCGAGTGAGTGTTTGTTGTGATTGTGTTTGCCTGAGTGAGTGTTTATAAGTATTTATAAGACTTAAGGTTTCAATTTTGATATCTGGACTTTACTACAACAATTGTTGTATTTGTGTTGGCATTTGTTTATGTTTGAAAAATGATTTGGATTTCCTAACACCATACGAATTAATAATTGTTTCAGTATTTCTTTTTGCTTTTTGTTTTATTTCGTACTTTTGTTAAGTCTTTTAAATAAATAAACAATAAAAAGGGATTTTTCTTTACAGTGGTGGCCAAAAAAAAAATTAAACTAAACACATTACCATGTGGATAAGCTTAAGTGAGTTATGCTATAAACACACAATAAATGCAACGCAACAAACACAGCAATCTTTCAGAACTAGAATACAAGGGTGTATATGGCAATGCAGCAAACACAGCAATCTCTTTAAAATAGAATACATGGGGGTATATGGCAAAGCAGCAAACACAGCAAACTCTCAAAAATAAAATAAATGGTGTTTTTTATAGAGGTATAGAACTTTAAGTTGCAATAAAACGACGATGGATTATTCGATTGACATGAATTTTATTTATCCGAAAGATAATCTTGTGGCATTATATTTTAAATATGATTTCTGTCATATGACCGCCACGGCTGGCGCGGATGTAGTCCAATCTGGACGTCCAATTTTCGATGACTTTTTTCAACATTTGTGGCCGTATATCGGCAATAATACGACGAATGTTGTCTTCCAAATGGTCAAGCGTTTGTGGCTTTACCGCATAGACCAATGACCACAGAAAGTAGTCTAGCGGTGTTAAATCACAAGATCTTGGAGGCCAATTCACAGGTCCAAAACGTGAAATTAGGCGGTCACCAAACGTGTCTTTCAATAAATCTATTGTGGCACGAGCTGTGTGACATGTTGCGCCGTATTGTTGAAACCACATCTCCTGGACATTATGGTTATTCAATTCAGGAATGAAAAAGTTAGTAATCATGGCTCTATACCGATCACCATTGACTGTAACGTTCTGGCCACCATCGTTTTTGAAAAAGTACGGACCAATGATTCCACCAGCCCATAAAGCGCACCAAACAGTCAGTTTTTCTGGATGTAACGGTGTTTCCACATACACTTGAGGATTACCTTCACTCCAAATGGGGCAGTTTTGTTTGTTGACGTAGCCATTCAACCAGAAGTACGCTTCATCGCTAAACAAAATTCGCTTATGAAAATCGGGAACAACGGTAATCTCGTTTTGGGCCCATTCGACGAATCTACGCCTTACTTGATGATCGTTTGGCTTCAAATCTTGCACGAGTTGGATTTTGTAAGTACGCAAACCAAGATCCTTCCTTCCTTGTGGATGGACACAGATCCAATTCCTGTGCTCGATGGCGGATGGACACATTCGGGTCTTCCTCAATGCTACGCTCTACAGCAGCAATAGCTTCTTCTGTACGCACCGTACAGCGTCTCTGGGGATGCGAGTTATCAATAAGAGTAAACGTGGTGCGAAAACGTTCCATGGTTAATCGAATTAACTGCTCTGATGGGCGATTTTGTCGACCATAAAATGGACGTAGTGCGCGATACGTTTTCCGCACAGAACCATTATTTTCGAAAAAATTGCACTATTTGCAAGCGTTGTTCAGGCATGAGTCTATTCACGATGAATTGCCAAACCAAACTGAGAATAAATCACTTGACAGCTTTTAAATCGGTCGCCATCTTGAAAAGTAATGCCAACTTAAAGTTCTATACCTCTATAAAAAACAACCTTTACATGGGTGTCTATGGAAATGATTGTTTTAACCCATTTCCGCCCGCTGTACTATATATAGTACACAACTTAAAGTCGAAGTAAAAATTACAAAATGTAGTTTTTTATTCTGGCAACGCTTGCTACCAGTCAATAAGAGTACATGCAACATCCACGTAGTAGCTGTTGTAAATCATAGTTCAAAAATATCAATGAGATGAATCCCCATTTTGGCTAGCGATTTATTTCTTGTGGGATTGTGAATGGTTATTTAGTTTGTTTTACATCAGTTAAGTTTGAAGAACGTTGAAAAGCAGTTTATTTACTGGATAACATCACATACTAATAAAAGCAATATAAAACGGTTTACTTCGTATAGAATTTTTTTGAGCTATAGCATATTAAGTGTTGCTGTACTAAGTTTAGTACACTGGGCGTTCAAGGTAAGATAAAATAGTACAGTGAAGACGTTTTCATTCCGGCATTGTGCTTTAGAATAAAAGTTTTTCCTGGTTTTTTGATTGCTTTTTTTTTGAATAGCGTCTTGTTATTAATTAAAAAATACTTTGAAAGATATAAAATGGCGAACCGACGTAGCAAAAACTATTTTGGGTTGGAAGAGGCAATAGGTGGCATTATTAGCCAAGCTAATGAAAATGACGTTACTTACGATGTAGTTATGCTGCCACCCGATTTAGATGTTCTCACTGACGAAGAGGAAGGTGGATACGATGAATTATATGAAAATAAACTACTTCGAGATATGCCCGGTAATATAGAGTCGGTTACTTACAGACCTACGGTTGAAGATGTATGGAGTAGCGATGGCGATGAGCCCCTCCCTACAAACGATCGCGTCATCTACTTCACGGAATGTTCAGAAAAAAAAGAAGAATTGAAACTAGTGTTTAGTCCCTAAGTTGGAGAAAATGTGCTACCGTTTATTCGTTTTTCCCATCTCCTCCAGATCAAAAACATACTGAGGCTATGGGAGGGGCAGATCAGATGGACCAGTCCATAGGAATGTATTGAATTGCTGTAAAAGGTAGAAAGTGGTGGTGGGTCTTGTTTGCTTATTTAGTGGACTTGACTGTTTCAAATGCATGGAGACTATATAACATTGCAAACCCTAATAATCATGTGGATCAATTATGGTTTCGCAGACATATATCGAACATATCTCAGTGACAAAAATGACAATAAATGTAGGCAAACATCTTCCAGAATTGAAGGAAAAGAAAAAAAATAATGGCCACAACCTACAAAAAATTCCAAATCAACTTGGATGTGTCCTATGCTCAAATCGAGTTAAAACGTCATGTTGTAAGTGCCTGAAAACACTTTGTTTGGAAAGAGGACGTTTTGCAAAATACCACACGTAACCGCCCATTGTACTAAACTTAGTACACCTCAAAAAACACAAATTAGAATATTTTTTTTCTTTTACAGTGCTATAAAAAATGTTATTGAAATCTAGAAATAAAGATTGAATTTTAAAAATTGTTTGTGATTCTCATTTGGGCGTTAATGGATTAAAGGCAACGCTGTATTTGCTGCATTGCGTTGCGTTGCGTTGTCTTTATTGTGTTTGTAGCATTAGATATCGAGTATATTCCCATATTATCGTCAGGGTTAAACTATCAGAGGACTCTGTGAACTTAAAATGGGGTAGAATGCTGATTACAGATACAGAGTAATGGATGTCTTGAAAGTATTCAGCGGAAGCTGTACAATAACTGAGTATTTAAGTCGATCGCATACAGAGCAAAATTTGGTGAAATCGTTAGCTACAACAAAAAAAAAAAAAATCGCCAATCTGGATAGAATGGTTAAAATATACGTCGAGGCAGTGCATAATGTCTGCTTTCACAACAACTTGTCTTCGTGTTTCTGGTCGATACGTAGTATTTGCGTTTAATCTACTCAAAATACTTCCAACTTCAGGCGAAAGCCTTTTCGTCACCCATTTTTAAACAGAACATGTTTATAAAACGCTTAGAATTGTTGAGCATTAAAGGTCAGGAGTTATATATCTTGGGTAGCCACCGTAGTCCAGTAAATAGTGTGCAGGCTTATTCGATGTGGGTATTCAAACCCTAGGTCAGACATCTCCAACAAAAAGAAATATTAAAAAATTATTGCTTCGGCGACTACCAAAACTCTGAGAGCAAGTAAAAAATTGCCCTGAAAAAAGTTTCTCTAGCATCTGTCGACTTTAAACTTTGAATTACGCCACTCGCGAACATAATTTACACACACAACACAAGTGGTGAGAGAATCTAGATCATAGTCCTGACTGAAGGGTTGTTAAAACCTGTTGTCTGTACTTTCAGCGTAAAGAACTCTATTCAGATTAAAATCCGACAAGGCAGTCCTCACACAGTATAGAATTGGCTCAGAGAGAACAATTGCTAACAAGATGCGGCATTCTGTCGCAATTGGAATAAATCCATCAAGCCGCACTAGGACAATAACTACACCTTGTACCAATTGCACTGCTACAGCTAGCGGCCTATGAACTTTCTCAGCAAGGATGTGTTTCTAACTTAGTTTGGGAAAGGACTTTTCCTACAACAGGTTGTGACACTGAATGAGAGCAAGTGCTTAAATTTACGTGTCTGATGCAAACTCTGCAACGTAGCCTATAGCCCAGCATAATATTTCAAGACGCATCAATTGCTCCTTACATCATGTGACCATAATCACTGAATCGAGCCAAACTATGTCACACAGGCATTAGGTCCTCCCCTTGAGGCTTTCCAATGCCTCAATACGATCCTTATTGATTTTATTTGGCAAGACTGACTTTCCCTTAACACAGAGTGTATTAGAAGAGAAATAAGTTTTCAAAAAGAAATTGTCACACTTTCAAACACTACCGCAAACACACCTTCAGTGCAATCAATAGTGAAAATTTTTCAGCTCTTTGGCATTTCCTGATAAAACAAAAAAAATTTTAAAATTTTCTAAATTTCTACGGCTTTAATAACAAATCCAAAGAAATGGAAAGAAGATGTTGCAACATGCCATATGTGCCATTTACTACATATGAATGTGACAAGGTGCACAGGCAAATTAAATGCCAAAAATTAATAAAAATTTTGGAAAACTATCAACGAAGTCCGCAAGGGAAATATTTAACGAAATTGAATGTAAGACACAATCTGGCCTGCTTTCCAGAATTGCGTCTGCTGCAATATATTTTAGCAACAAGCAATTTCGGCACCACATTGAATCCTTATCATATCGACCATAATCTGAAATGTTTGGGAAGTTGGCAAAATCCTGAACGTTTTATGAAGCAACTCTTCAATCAACTAAAAAATAATCCGTTTAAGAAAATTTTTACGCCCTTCTTGAACAAACCGTTCGATGAATTTCCGTTTACTAGTTACGGCACTGCTCTCAAATGGCCCACTAAAGGTAAATTGCAGAAGAAGAAGGAGGATTTGTCTGATATTTCAAAATTTTATCACAATATTGCCGGTGATCCCGAAAGTTTGTATACGAAAAATGCTACTACTCAGACTGTTGTCAAGCAAGACGACAATGCAATAACAGAACACGGAGTGATAGAAGCATTTCCTTTCCTAAGACACTTATACAGTGAAGAGACTTTGCAAGTGAAACCTTACAATACTAGAGAAAGAGCTGAGAGAGCTCGTTCGCTTTTTACAATCTATTATTTCACCCCGTTTGATAACAAGAATGTCAAGGAGAATCTTATGAGAGCCGCTTTTTCTGACGGCCCATTGTTGTTGGATTCGAGCAAAACAAAAGTGAATACAAAGAAACGCGTATCCCAAGCACCAAGGAAATCTAGCTCAGTATGGCAGACGGCAAAGCGTGCGAATGGCAGAAGACGCACTCGTTGATATCATTGACTGATTGACTGGTAATGAAGAAATTTCAGGCAATTTTTCCAATGATTTCCAATAATGCCACTGTAAGCGATTCTTCATTTCTTTCCATTTGTTATTACAAGCCTATCAACCAAAAAGTTTTTAATTTTTTTCTTGTTTTTATTGTAAAAACAAAATTTTTGCAGTCGTAATAAAATTTAAACAGTTCTAGTGTGTAAAAATGTTTGTTTAATGGTCATCTTAAGAATCCAAGAGCATTCAATGCATCACGAAGAAGTTAATGTTTGTTGAGGATTTTGGGCTTCTTTGAGGACGACGTTGGCCATCACAGTCAACGATCACTTTGGCCTGAATTGTATAATCTGGACATCTACAACATATTGTTTCAATAGGACAACGCTATGTGGCACACAGGTCTTGTCACATTGGATATTCTGTACAATCGTTTTGAGAGCGCCATCATCTCTGATGTAAACTGGCCACCAAATCAGATGTTTATTGATCTTTACCTTACTGTTATTCATCCAAACTGTAGGGCTTTACATTACAAGAAAATTGATTTGTCAATCTTTACTATCTTTAGCAAGATATTCTACTCTTTCATTCACTTGAAATTTTCTGTATAAACGGTTGCAGTTGTTAGCAGGTAGCTTGGCAAGTTCACTCGATGGTTTATATAGCCCATTGTGTGACCCAGTGTGAGTTAAGCCCCCTTCTATTGATCTGTTGTGCGGTGGATTTGAACCATCCCAAGAACCAGATGAAATCGGTCAGTTGTCCTCAGTGGGACGTTCGCCACTATGCCTAGATTTTCAAACGTTCCGTCAACCAAAAACCGTGGATGTCTTTTCCGAAATGTAGGGCACTCACGAATGATGATGCATTCTGGAATCTCGACAGATGAAACCGGCCAGTTCTTTTAATGTTACGTTCACCATCATGTCCAGATCTTGAAACGTTGTGTCTCCCACGAACCGATTACGTTTGTTCTGCAGCGAGTGAGAATTTCAAAACTGCTGTGTCCAGCAGTGGACAGCGGAAGAACCAGGCAACTACTTGAGTTCAACAAGAGAACGGTTTCCATTCTAACAGGAGTTCTAGTGGAACACTGCGCTATTGGTAGTTTCGCTGACAGGCTCTGCGAGTGCTCTGCATAGAAGGTGTTGTACGATTCTGCTTACTACACATTATGGCAGATTTTGCAGTAATCATAGTCGAGCAGACTGAGTTTTCCAGCGAAACAGGTAATAGCGTAGAGTCCCGAATTCCTATTAGAATACGAATCTTTCTCGAACTTAATTAGGTACCTAGATCTGCTGCTGTGCACTTTTGGACACTTTTTGCCAACCAGATATGTCGATCCAGACGGTTTGTTTAATTCCATGTTGGCTTTTTCCAATTTGGAAAAGTATTCATGTAGGGACGCATATATTCCCTGCATTGTTTCCTCCTTAGATTGCAGAGCGGATGAACTGGCCAGAAGGGGCACGACCATCGAACTCTGATGAATTCTTTACATTGGGGATCCCTTTGGGTACCTGCAAACTTATAATTGACAACGCAACCGTAGATCTCGTCAACAAAATGTGGGCAACTTCGGATGAGGGCAGAGCGATTCTGCTTAAACTCCAAAGAAGTAAGCTCGGCACTGTTATCGGGGTTATTACGGGGCATTGCATTATAGGAACGCATGCGAGGCGTATTGGTTTTGGACACCTTGCAACTGATTTCTGCAGAAGCTGTGGAGATGAACAGGAAGATGAGATTATTGTGCACATGTCCGGCACTTGATTGGAGGAGAAAGAGGTACCTCTGTGCCTACTACATGGAGGATACATATAAACTGTCATGTATGGATATTGGAAGCTCCAATTCAGCCAATTCTACCCTTTAGTGCTTTCCCTTTAGTGCTAGTTCGTACGCCTTTACGTTTCCCTCTATTGTTCTACATACATACGTACAGACATAATGGGTCATTAGGTAGTCGGGGTTATAAACTAGCTTATCACAGCACTCATGTTGTGTGTGTGCGAATTTTATACATGAGTGGTGGTACCTACAGTTTTAAGTCGATCCCGAACGAAAAATTTTTGAGAAACTTTTCAGAGTTTTTGACCGAAAAACCTGCTGACGGTAAGTAGAGGAAGAAATATTTTTCAAATATTGTTTTGATTAAAATGTCTGATCTGTAGTTTGAACCATGGCCTCAGCACACTACCTATTACACTAAGGTGACATACATACATAATTGGTCACTACAACCCTTCAGTCAGGATTACGTCCTAATGTCTCACACCACTTATGTTGTGTGTGTTAAATTTTATACATGAGTGGCGGGATCTACAGTTTAAAGTCGACTCCGAACGACAGATTTTTTTTTGGAGAAACTTTTCATGGCAATTTTTTTTTACTCTCAGAATTTTTGCCAGAAAAAAGTCGCCTGAGAGAAAGTCGCCGAAGAAATATTTTTTGTTTTGATGCCTGGCCTGGGGCTCGAACCCTGGCTTTACGTCTAATAAGCCAACACACTACCTACTAGACTACGGCGACTTCAGACTAAGGAG
This sequence comes from Sarcophaga carnaria, assembly GCA_958299815.1. Taxonomy (NCBI): domain Eukaryota; kingdom Metazoa; phylum Arthropoda; class Insecta; order Diptera; family Sarcophagidae; genus Sarcophaga; species Sarcophaga carnaria. The sequence goes on along the minus strand of OY283153.1, from coordinate 19,083,384 downwards.
AGCGTTCGATTAATATCCGTTTTTTTATTAAGAAATCAATACAAATCAATTTTGTGTTGTTTTTTTTTTTAATTTTAAAAGTTATTTCTTTATTAATTGTTAATACAATATTATTTAAAACTTAAAATTGCTTAAATATAAATGCACAATTTTTTTTATATTAAAACGGAAGATACTTTTTAATTAAATATTTGATTTGTTTTCTTTTTGTTTTTGTTTAAATGCTTTTTTGTTGTTTTGTTCTTAACTTATTAAAAAGTTTTGTTTAATAATTAAGTTTCAATTAAATATGTAAATAATGGATAAATATTTGCTTAAAAAAATTTAATTTTTGACAAAATATGAATGGAATATGCATAGAATATGCACGGAAGTCAAATCTAATAAAATTTATGAATTAAATTATTTTTGTTGCATATTTATGTATGGCGTTAGACAATATTAAAGAAATGCTAATCAGAGAAACTTAACAGATATACACATAAATTTTAAGTACAAACTATTGTTTATAAAAAAAAGTAAAAATTAATTAAAAATATTTAAAAATAAAAAAAAACTTATTTTAATATTTATTACATGTATTTGTATTTGTATAATAATAATGCATAATATTGATGGATGTAAAAATGTGTTCTTATGGGAGTTTAGGAGGCAGGATAAAGTTTAACGTCACTATACTGTTAATGTTTATAAAATGAAGCGGTGTTTTCAGGGCATATATACATCCCAATCCCAGTAATTTTTTTTGCAATCTGCAAAATTCTTATTTAAATTGAAAATATTTGAAGCTTGTTTTCTTATCCTAACTGGGATTTATTTTTTCTTTTTTTTTATAAATTTGTTTGTTTTAGATGCTTTAATAATATTTTAATTTTTTAATTTATTTATTTCTTTTATTTTATTTATTATTTATAAAATCACATTGCTTAACGGTTTCGAATACAATCTGAGTTTAATTTTTTTTTTCTTATTTTTCTTTTAAATTATTTTTTTTAGTTAGTAATTTAATTTTGTATTAGATTAGTATATATTTTCATTATAATTATTGATTATTACTTCTCTTATTAATTTACTAAAAATTATTAAATTTAAAGTTTTTAACTTTTTTTATTTTTATTTTTTTTTTATTTTAAATATTACGATATGAAAGTGTTGTATGATGTTTTATTTTTTTTTAATTAGTGCAATTTAATGAGTTATTTAGAGGGCATTATGAATAATAAAATTTAAAAATAAGATATGATTTTGGAAACGTCAAGTATACACACTCAATCAAAACATATTTTTTTTTTGCGTTTAGAATAACAAATCTGCTTAGGCAGCTTGGCCAAGGCAACGCAATTACAGAAGTTCGATTACGACCAACAACATAAACAACATTCATAAACATTTTTTTAAAGTTACTACGCAATTTGTAATTAGCACTGCTGGTTAACATTGCTTACTGCTTAGTTCCAATCACAGATCAGCAATGAATCGCTTTTTCGCTACTCATAAGTACTCATGAAATTTTGTGTATGAGTGAGTCAACAGTATTGAAATCCAACTACTCTGATTCATTCGTACTCAGTACAACATTGATTTATAAGTACAGGTTGCAATAAGTTTGAATACAACGTTGACATCAAACTCATAACATTCGAACTATGTTTGATTCATACGCATACTCATTCAGATACATAAATTTAGAAAAATACTTCCAATACTCATAAATGATTTTCGAGTGATTCGAATCAGTCAGCAAAATTCACAGTCTTAGTTATTGTTGCATTTACAAAAAAAGAAGGGAGAAAAAGACAAAGACAGCAAGCAAATCAAACACACATCCTTCTAGTGAGTATTGTAGTATTCGTACGCGAATCATACTTATTTTGTGATTCTTGTAAATGTTGAGTAAAGAAGAATCGAAATCAACAACATCATGCGTATTGTTAAGTATGATTCCCATGAGTATTTCAAACTTTGAATATGAGTAGTATGAGTATGACATTAAAATAAGTATGAATGCGTGTAAGTATCAGAAATTATAAGTATGATTCGAATCTACTCATCGTTTTGAATACTCATTGCTGAACTCTGGTTCCAATATAATTCTTATATTAAGCAGTACTGCAATTAGTCTAATCTTTCACTCAGATTTATCACTAACTAGTCGAGGAGAGCAGTTAAATTACATCAAAACGTTCCCTCTTTGTAAAGCCCTGAACAGAACGTAACAGAACGTACGTTGGTTTTTATCATATAAAAAGCAATGTAAATGCTTACCTAAATTACATTAAGTCTCGGTAATCACTCTCATTTCGTATTTTAAAAACGAACGTATATTATGTGGACGTTTGACTAACGGGGGTTAAGACAAGTGATTAAGAAGATGGTCAATTTTATTTAAAAAAGACTCAAAAATATTCAAATAATTCGAGAGTTTTTCTCAAGTGTAGTTGGGTAACGCAGGGAGACTAGTATGCGTTGGTATAAAGTGTGTAATACACAGCTGGACGTTGTAGTAAAGTGAAGAACCATGGAGGTTTTTTAAGTCCGCAATTTTTACTGGAAAACAACCAAAATTTTCTTCATGGAATGGATTGTGTTACGGTATAGGCATTAATACTTTAGTTGCTAGGCTAACGAGACACCCGAAAATGCGTCTCAATAAAACTGTTTAGTAAAATGGAGGGTGAATGGAACAAGTAATCCACATACTTTGTTCGGAAAGGTATGATTCTGTGTTATACAGATTGGTCAAAGCTACATAGTGGGTCAAGAGCAAGGGACTAATAAAGCAACTCGCTTACTTCAACTTGGGAAGGATGTGCGGAAGACGAAACATAGCAATGCTATTTGATAGTAATGCTGCCCTCAGAACTCTCAGTCTTGTGGCTTCGGCATCTCTTCGGTGGCATTACCGGTTATGTCCAACGGCGTTTAATAACTTTATCTCCACATTTCAAGTGCTATACAGCCTATTGACTACATATTGGTTTAAGCCAAGAGAAACCATAACCGGTTTCCGGTTGCCAGATGCTAAGCGGGTCTTCAAGTTACGCCGTTACGTATTTATTTGGCCAAATAATTGTTTAGCTTTCATATATGGAGAATTTCGTGACCCAATTTTTAAAATCGATGTCTTCCGATTTGGATGGAATTTGTACCAGGGTTAGTACTATTGGATAGTACACCAGACACAAATTTTCAGCACTATCAGTCAAGAACTGCCGGAGTTAGAGGGGGCCAAAGTTGGACATTTTGGTCATATAGGGTTTTTTTAAAATGTGTCTAACTTTTCACCTATTGGTCCTAGAAAAAATTTTCCAAAGAATATTAGATAGCTATTTCTTCAATCTTTCCAAAAATAATTGTTTTAAATTTTTAAAAAATTTTTTTATATTTTTTTAGAAATTAATTTTTTTAAAAATATTTTTTTAAAATGGGCCCATTTTTTCCCCCCAAAAGAAAGCTTATATAATTTCCTTTAAGGCCTTTATAATCGCTTAATGGGATGCGAGTGGGATATTTATCAAAAAAATTATTTTTTAACTCAAGAATAAGATTTTTCAATATTATTTCAATATTTTATGATGAAATTGAGTTACAAGAGCTTCAGTTTCGCACGCTACTTCTCGTTTGGAAGTGCATGAATCCCATGCTCAGCAACCAAGTTTTAAGCAATTCTTGCTTCTCGTTGAGACGTTCCAAACTCGGTCATTACTTTTGAACAACTCCATGACGATGGGGCAAGAGTAAGAAGTTGAATTCTTTCAGATCTACTCTGTGACGTTTCGTACTTCTTTTTTATTTGTTTAAAAGCTTCTACTGCATCCTTGTGATGTTGATTTTGGCACTCATTATTAGGTCTTATAGATTCTACTGAAAAGTTAGGACAACCATCATCTCCTGCAGAACTGTTATAATTTTCAGCATTGATTTTGTTCTCATCTGGAATAACCGGTAATGTGTCCAACTTTCCCATCATTTTCTTGTACGATCCACAAATTAGCAAACGTTTTGAAAGCGTTGGGAATTTTTTCAATAAGTTGTCGGAAATATTTAGCATATCTGATGATCTGTGCTTCTTTTTGTTTAAGGGATTACAACAACAACATTTCCTTTTTGGAAACCGAAGCCATTGTGAAGATTAATTATGTAAGTAATTAGTAAATAACGCACGTCCTAATTTTAACACTGTTTATAAAAAACTAATTTCCGAATGTCCTTAGAATGCAAATACTTTTTTAAGATCATTTAGGTAGTACGTTTTCATGCCAAATATTGAAAAATCTTATTCTTGAATTAAAAATTAATTTTTTTGATAGATATCCCACTCGCATCCCATTAAGCGATTATAAAGGCCTTAAAGGAAATTATATAAGCTTTCTTTTGAGCAAAAAAATGGGTCCACTTTAAAAAAAAAACCTGAATGAGAGCAAATGCTAAAATTTACGTGTTGGCATAAAGACCCTGCATATTTCTGTTAGTTTAGGACGTTTCCCTCACAAGCAAACTCTGCAACGTAGCCTATAACCCAACATAAGTCTTCAAGTCGCATCAATTACTCCCTACATCATGCGACCATAATCACTGAATCGCACCAAACTATGTCACACAGGCATTAGGTCCTCCCCTTGAGGCTTTCCAATGCCTCAATAGGATCCTTATTGATTTTATTTGGCAAGACTGGCTTTCCCTTAACACAGGGTGTATTAGAAGACAAATAAGTTTTCAAAAAGAAATTGTCACACTTTCAAACACTACACACCTTCAGTGCAATAGTGAACATTTTTTCGGCTCTTTGGCATTTCCCGATAAAATAGAAAAAATTTAAAAATTTTCTAAATTTCTACGGCTTTAATAACAAATCCTAAGAAATGGAAAGAAGATGTTGCAACATGCCATATGTGCCATTTACTACATATGAATGTGACAAGGTGCACAGGCAAATTAAATGCCAAAAATTAATAAAAATTTTGGAAAACTATCAACGAAGTCCGCAAGGGAAATATTTAACGAAATTGAATGTGAGACACAATCTGGCCTGCTTTCCAGAATTGCGTATGCTGCAATATATTTTAGCAACAAGCAATTTCGGTACCACATTGAATCCTTATCATATCGACCATAATCTGAAATGTTTGGGAAGTTGGCAAAATCCTGAACGTTTTATGAAGCAACTCTTCAATCAACTAACAAATAATCCGTTTAAGAAAATTTTTACGCCCTTCTTGAACAAACCGTTCGATGAATATCCGTTTACTGGTTACGGCGCTGCTCTCAAATGGCCCACTAAAGGTGAATTGGAGAAGAAGGAGGATTTGTCTCGTATTTCAAAATTTTATGACAAAATTGCCGGTGATCCCGAAAATTTGTATACGAAAAATGCTACTACTCAGACCGTTGTCAAGCAAGACGACAAAGCAATAACAGAACACGAAGTGAGAGAAGCATTTCCTTTCCTAAGAAACGTATACAGTGAAGAGACTTTGGAAGTGAAACCTTACGATACTAGAGAAAGAACTGAGAGAGCTCGTTCGCTTTTTACAGTCTATTATCACACCCCGTTTGATACCAAAAATGTCAGCCAGAATATTATGAGTTCCGCATTTTCTGAGGGCCCATCGTGGTGGGAGTCGAGCAAAACAAAAGTGAATACAAAGAAACGCGTATCCGTAGCATCAAGGAAATCTAGCTCAGTATGGCAGACGGCAAAGCGTGCGAATGGCAGAAGACGCACTCGTTGATATCATTGACTGATTGACTGGTAATGAAGAAATTTCAGGCAATTTTTTCAATGATTTCCAATAATGCCACTGTAAGCGATTCTTCATTTCTTTCCATTTGTTATTACAAGCCTATCAACCAAAAAGTTTTTATTTTTTTTCTTGTTTTTATTGTAAAAACAAAATTTTTGCAGTCGTAATAAAATTTAAACAGTTCTAGTGTGTAAAAATGGTTGTTTAATGGTCATCTTAAGAATCCAAGAGCATTCAATGCATCACGAAGAAGTTAATGTTTGTTGAGGATTTTGGGCTTCTTTGAAGACGACATTGGCCATCACAGTCAACGATCACTTTGGCCTGAATTGTATAATCTGGACATCTACAACATATTGTTTCAAGAGGATAACACTATGTGGCACACAGCTCTTATCACATGGGATATTCTGTACAATAGTTTTGAGAGCACGATCAGCTCTGATGTAAACTGGCCACTGATTGAGATGTTTATTAATCTTTACCTGTTATTCATGCAAAGGGTATGGCCTTACATCACAAGCAAATTGATTTGTCAATCTTTACTATCTTTAGCGAGATATTCTACTCTTTTCATTCACTTGAAATTTTCTGTATAAACGGTCGTATATTAATTGCATTGTGTTCGATTATTTAGGTTAGGTTAGCGGTTAGCTTGGCAAGTTCACTCGGTGGCCAATGTGGCATATTGTGTTATCCAGTGTGAGGTAAGCACCCCGGTCATGATCCATTAGTGCTGGATTTGAGCCACCACGAGCTCCGGATGAAACCGGCCAGTTGCCCTCAGTGGCTCGTTCGCCACTATGTCTAGATTTTCAAACGTTTTGTCACCCAAAAACCGATTACGCTTGTTCTGCAGCGAGTGAGAATTTCAAAACTGCTGTGTCCAGCAGTGGATAGCGGAAGAACTAGGAAACTACTTGGCTTCAACAAGAGAACGGTTTCCATTCTAACAGGAGTTCTAGTGGAACACTGCGCTGCAAAAGGTGTTGTACCGATTCTGTTTACTACACATTATGGCAGATTCTGCAGTAATCATAGTGGAGCAGACTGAGTTTTAAAGCGAAACAGTCTATAGTTCTGGTTACTCCGCTGTCCACTGCTGGACACAGCAGTTTTGAAATTCGCCAACCAGATATGTTGATCCAAACAAGGTTTATTTAATTCCTTGCCGGCTTTTTCCAATTTGGAAGAGTATTCTTTTAGGAAAGCATATATCCCGTCTGTTGTCTTCTAATCTAAATCTTGTAAGTAATTGAAGCACTACCCGGGGTTTTTCGTTCCAGGACAATCACAATGAAGCTTTTAACGGAAGTTTCTGAAGAAAAATCTTTTCTTTTTTTTCCAACCAGATATGTTGAATTTTATGCTGGGATTTTTCTAATTTAAAAAATTATTCTTGTAAGGCAGCCTATATTCCCTCCACTGTTTCCTCCTTAGATTGCAGAGCGTATGAACTGGCCAGAAGGGGCACGACCATGGAACTCTCTAATGAATTCTCTACATTGGTGATCCCTTTGATTACATGCAAACTTATAATTGACAATGCAACCGTAGATCTCGTCAACGGAATGTAGGCAACTTCGGATAAGGGCAGAGCGGCGCAAAAGGTCTGGCCAAGGCTGGATAGGAGGCGCACAGCGACTCTGCCTAAACTCCAAAGAAGAGACAATTCTTCATCTACCGTGCACATGCCCGGCACTTGGTCGAAGAAAGAGGTACCTGGGTGTCTTACATGGAGGATACAGATGAACTGTCATGTATGGATATTGGCAATCTGAGTCGCTTCATCGGAAGCTCCGAGTGGTCCCTAGAATAGGGGGAAATGATGAACTGTGGTATCACAATGGACCCTGTGGGCGGCCTAAGTGTGTCCGTTCATGACTTCTACCTACCTACATTCCTCCTTAGACATCTCCGATCCCTTCAGTGCTAGTTAGTACGCCTCTACGTTTCCCTCTATTGTTCTACATACATACGTACATACAGGGTGGCTGATATATAATGCAACAAAGTAAAGCGCTATAATTTTTAATAATTTTTTTAATTTTATTGTTCAAAAGCAAAAAATGTTGGAAATAACATCAAATTTTAGAATCAGTTTAGATTTGTTCGACACTTTGGTATTTTTTTTAGTGAGAACCTTACTCTCCAAAATGCCTCAGGCGCAAAAGTCCAACGGATTGAGATCCGGAGATTTTGGTGGCTATTGTGCGGTAGAAATGAAGCGAGGAACCTCCTTTTTAAGCCATTCTTGGTTGACGCGTGCTGAGTGCGGTGGTGCTGAGTCCTGTTGGAATGTCCATGGTCTGCGGCCGAAATGCTTGTCTGCCCAGGGCTTCAATACTGTCTTTAAGACATTTTCCCGATAATGTTCGGCATTTATTTTGACCCCTGCTGACCTCTTTGTCAAGTAAACCCGATCATTTTGTTTGTTCACAAACTGCTCAATTTGCTTCTCATCGGAGAAAACCAAATTCGGTAACTGGCCACTTTCGTGCAAGCGGCTCTTCCAGTCTAACTTTTTGTTGCCCATCGGTGAGCTCTTGCACTTTTTGGTACTTCAATGGCTTTAGTCCAAGCTCATTTTTTAATATGTGTTGCATCCGTTCTCGAGATATGTTCAGCTCACGAGCAATTTTTCTACCACTGCGGCGTGGATTTCGATCAAATCTGGCCTTCAGTTTTCGGATCATTTCTGGTGTTGTTACCGTTTTTTTTGCGTCCACATTTTTGACGCGATGCAACACTGCCAGTATCATGGTAATGAGAAATGGTACGAGCAACAAAAGATTTATTCACATTTAAATGCTGGAGGGCTCTAACGAAAGCCACCTGTTGTTTCCCAGCCAAATATAATTCAATCACACTATCACGCTTGAATTCCATCATGAATAACTTTTTTTCTGAATGCAATAGATCAAAATGCTTTTGTAAGCTTGTAAATAACAAAATGAACTGCCACTGGAATAAATCTGTCAGCTGTCAGACGAGCGGTTTACAAATGATAACAACCTGAAGTTGGTTGCAATATATATCAGCCACCCTGTACATAATGGGTCATTACAAGTCTTTAGTCAAGATTACAACCTAGCTTCTCACAGCACCAGTGTTGTGTCTGTGCGAATTTTATACACGAGTGGTGGTACCTACAGTTTTAAGTCGATCCCGAACGAAAAATTTTTGAGAAACTTTTCAGAGTTTTTGTCAGAAGTAGCGGAACTAATATTTTACAAATTTCGTTTTGAGTCAGTTGTCTGATCTGTGATTTGAACCGTAACCTTAGCACAATACCTACTAGACTAAGGTGAGTGTTCGATTATTATCCGTTTTTATTAAGAAATCAATACAAATCAATTTTGTGTTGTTTTTTTTTTAATTTTAAAAGTTATTTCTTTATTAATTGTTAATACAATATTATTTAAAACTTAAAATTGCTTAAATATAAATGCACATTTTTTTTTTATTAAAACGGAAGATACTGTTTAATTAAATATTTGATTTGTTTTCTTTTTGTTTTTGTTTAAATGCTTATTTGTTGTTTTGTTCTCAATTTATTATAAAGTTTTGTTTAATAATTAAGTTTCAATTGAATATGTAAATAATGGATAAAGTTTTTGCTTAAAAAACTTAATTTTTGACAAAATATGCATGGAATATGCATAGAATATGCACAGAAATCAAATCTAATCAAATTTATGAATTAAATTATTTTTGTTGCATATTTATGTATGGCGTTAGACAATACAAAAGAAATGCTAATCAGAGAAACTTAACAGATATACACATAAATTTTAAGTACAAACTATTGTTTATAAAAAAAAGAAAAAATTAATTAAAAATATTTAAAAATAAAAAAAAAAACTTATTTTAATATTTATTACATGTATTTGTATTTGTATAATAATAATGCATAATATTGATGGATGTGAAAATGTGTTCTTTTGGGAGTTTAGGAGGCAGGATAAAGTTTAACGTCACTATACTGTTTAATGTTTATAAAATGAAGCGGTGTTTTCAGGGCATATATACACCCCAATCCCAGTAATTTTTTTTGCAATCTGCAAAATTCTTATTTAAATTGAAAATATTTTAAGCTTGTTTTCTTATCCTAACTGGGAATTACTTTTTCTTTTTTAATAAATTTGTTTGTTTTAGATGCTTTAATAATATTTTAATTTTTTAATTTATTTATTTGTTTTATTTTATTTATTATTTATAAAATCACATTGCTTAACGGTTTCGAATACAATCTGAGTTTAATTTTTTACTTTTCTTATTTTTTTTTAATTATTTTTTTTAGTTAGTAATTTAATTTTGTATTAGATTAGTATGTATTTTCATCATAATTATTGTTTATTACTTCTCTTATTAATTTACTAAAAATTATTCAATTTAAAGTTTTTAACTTTTTTTATTTTTATTTTTTTATTTTTTATTTTAAATATTACGATATGAAAGTGTTGTATGTTGTTTTATTTAATTTTTTTTAATTGGTGCAATTTTATGAGTTATTTAAAGGGCATTATGAATAATAAAATTTAAAAATAAGATATGATTTTGGAAACGTCAAGTATACACACTCAAACAAAATATATTTTTTTTTTTCGTTTAGAATAACAAATCTGCTCAAGCAGCTTGGCCAAGGCAACGCAATTACAGAAGCTCGATTACGACAACCAACATTTATGAACACTTTTTTAAAGTTACTTCGCAATTTGCAAGTAGCACTGCTGGTTAACATTGCTTACTGCTTAGTTCCAATCTAATTCTTATACTAAGCAGTTTAGCAATTACACAAATCTTTAACTCAGTTTTATCACTAACTAGTCGAGGAGAGCAGTTAAACTACATCAAAACGTTCCCTCTTTGTAAAGCCCTGATTAGCCAAACGCGCACAGAAGGTAACAGAACTTACGTTGGTTTTTATAATATAAAAAGCAATGTAAATGCTTACCTAAATTACATCATATTTTGGTAATCGCTTTCGTTGGTTTTCGTATTCTAAAAACGAACGTATGTTCTGTGGACGTTTGGCTAACCTGACCTTAATAGAAGCGATTACAGACGATGGTCAATTTTATTTAAAAATGACTCAAAAATATTCCAGTAATTCGAGAGTTTTTCTCAAGTGTAGTTGGGTAACACGGGGAGACTGGTATGCGTTGGTATAAAGTGTGCAATACACAGCTGGACGTTGTAGTAAAGTGAAGAACCATGGAGATTTTTTAAATCCACAATTTTTAATGGAACACGAGCAAAGTTTTCTTCATGTTGTAGATTGTGTTGTAATAGCAAATAATATGTTATGGTAGGGGGATTAACACGCTACTTGCTAGACTACCGAGACATCCGAAAAAGATTCTTCATAAAACTGGTTAGTAAAATGGAGTGTGAATGGAACAACTATGCTACATACTTTTTTCGGAAATGAATGATTCTGTGTTATACAGAAGGGGCAAAGATAGATAGTGGGTTAGTAGCAAGGAACTAATGAAGAAACTCGCTTACTTCAACTTGGAAAGGATATGCGAAAGACGAAACGTAGCAATGCTATCTGATAGTAAGGCTGCCCTCAGAACGCTCAGTCTTGTGGCTTCGGCATCTCTTCCTCCACATTTCAAGTGCTATACGGCCTGTTGACTTCTTATTGGTTTAAGCCAGTGAAACCATAACCGGTTTCCGGTTGCCAGATGCTAAGCGGTCTTTAAGTTACGCCTTTACGTATTTATTTGGCCGAATAATTGTTTGGCTTTCATATATGTATGTATACTGCTACTATGACAGAAACTCTGTTCAGAATCGAACCTCCAGCCTTCTCTCACTACTCTCCAGAGAACCAGTGAATTTTTCAGCGTCTCATAACTTAGTGATATCGTCTCTTTATCCATTGAAGGTTACAATGTAACGTCTTTACTTAAAGGGGGTTAAAAACTAATGAAATTGAAACCCAAAAGCTTAGTAACAGGCGTACGTAAAACCACTTACATATCTCATACCTTAAATTATTCCACAAACCTGCTTAGAATAAATTTCTGTAAATAATTTCAGATCGCTGTTTCAGATCTCCAGAAAATAATATCGTTTACAGGGTTTACGCAAATATACGCCAGAAACAACGCCCAATTATTTGGCTCAAGATTTAAAAAATATTTTTTTCACTAAGTTCAGATTTTCTCTCTGAATTATAAAGTGGCTTGGAGTAAGCAACTTTATTGCATTGCCTTGGCTGTTATTCAAATGTTCAAGTGCGACTGTATGTGTTTTTTATTAAATTAATTTTGTTATAAAAATATTCGTTGTAGGTGTTAAAGCGAATAGTCATAACACGCAAATATTTGACAGAAAAGTTCAAAAGTGACCAGTATTTGGCTAAAGCTTTTACAAAATCTTGTTGTGTATATTAAAAATTAGGTTGATTACAGCATTCTTCTCTTATCTTTTTTAAGAACACGGTGTGCAAGCAATAATTTTTTTTTTCATGCCAAATATTTGCCTATTCTGACCAAAGTGCATGAAAATCAGTTGAGAAATTTGTTGTTATTTGGATAACTATTGTAATTATTTGGTTTATAATGTTACTTAATTAATTATTATTTTTAATTCCGTAAGTTTTAATGATAAATTTAGATTTAAAAATAAATTATTTTTAAAAATTTTATTTTAAAAGAGTTTTAGTTTTGAAATTCAGCTGGAATAATGGGTTCAGGATTCGAATGATATTTTTTAAATTTTTTTTTGTTGAATTTTTTAAATATTTTTTTATTTACTTACTATTTGCTTATTTGTTTAAACTTATAATTTATTTATAATATAAATGCTTATAGTTTTGTTAAAAAAAATTTCCATTTTCTTTTTGTTTTTGTTTATTTTTTGCTTTAATTTTGTTCATAATCTGCTTGAAACATGTATTATGCGGGAACTTTAGTTGAATTGTTTGCTTTTTATTTTCTTTTGTTTATTATCAATCAATTAATTGTTATTGAAAAAAATTATTCATTTCTTTTTTATTGTATTTGTTATGCTTATTTTATTGAATTTAAATTTAATTTAATTTTTTTATTTTCAATTTCAGTTATATTGCTATTGTTTTTCATATATTGTTTTTAATTTTTTATTATTTTTTTGTTTTGTTTTGTTTAATAAAAAAGTTTTATGGACGTTAATGCATTGGCGTTCAGTCCTTGTTCGTATCAGACTGTATTTTTGCGAAACACCTCATTGGGATGCTGTTGGCTAAAGTTCTGGCGTGTCGAGCATTGCTGAAAAGAGAAAGAAAGAAAAATTAAATATTCAATTTTCTTCTTAAATTTTTTCAATTCCTTTAAATTTATTAAGTTTCTCTCATCTCTATTACAATTGCATCCCCCTGCCTTCTAATAAACTAAACCCTTTAAGAGCCGTTATCAGTTTAAAGGTATTGTTTGGTTTTTCTTGATCCCACAAGTACAAAACAACAATTTTACAATAATTTACACGTTCAACAATTTAATCATAATGCGTATAATAGTGACAATAAAAACAACAGCAAAACAATAACTATACTATAATAAAACAATGTTAATAATTATGATCAATTTATTGTTATTAAATTAAATGCATTTATTGTCCTATTAAAGCATTTATTGTGACGATATTATTGTGTTTACAATTCAATTCATACACATGTATACGTACCATCATACAATACATATGTATGTACATACATATTTGTAAGGAATTGTAAGGCTGTATAATAGAAGATTGTTTAATACAATATTTATTGATTCTTGTTTGTGGTGACTATAGAATTAAAGCCTTTAAACCACAATGTATTATGGGTGTTCACAGTCTTTAATTCACTTTCTTTTGTTCTTGTCATTTATTGAATGATTCTTCCATTAAATAGTAATCAATCAGGATTACAACCTAGCTTCTCACATCACTTATACTGTGTGTGTTAATTTCATATATGAGTAGTATGACCTACAGTTTAAAGTCGACTCTGAACGACAGATTTTTCAGAAGCTTTTTCATGGCAATTTTATTTACTCTCAAAATTTTTGCCAGAAATCTGTTGCAAGTCGCGAAGAAATATGTTTTCACATATCGTTTAGGTGGAGATAAGCCTACACACTACCTATTACAGTAGGTCCTACAATCATGTATAAAATTAACACACACAACATAAGTGGTGTGAGAAACTAGGATGTTGTACAATGGGTCAATTCGACCTCCGGGTACTGTACTTGTCTTAATAGACAAGTACACGTCCTGTAACCTAACCTAATCTAACCTTTGATTACCTCAAACCTACTTGGTTTGAGAAGACTCTTTATCTCTCTTTATCTTCTCTTACGTTGATCTTTTCAAATTTCTGCTCCCATTTAACAAAAGATTTCTGGTCCCATCAAAGGCGTAGAAGCCTCTCTTCTTGGAAGCTCATCATAAATAAAATTGCCATGAAAACTTTCTTAAAAATTTGTCATTCAGAGTCGACTTTAAACTGTAGGTCCCACCACTCATGTATAAAACACACAACAGTGGTGTGAGAAACTAGGACGTTGTACAATGGCTCAATTCGACCTCCGGGTACTGTACTAGTCTTAATTGATAAGTACACGTCCTCTAACCTGACCTAATCTAACCTAGATAAAGCACTTGTCAATAATCTGCTTAAACTCCAAAGAATAACTCTTAGCACAGTTGTCGGCCTCATTACGTGGCATTGTATTATGGGCACGTCGCTTGTGTTGTGTATTGGTCTAGAATACCAATGCCTCACTGGTTCCAAGAATGTGAGATCGAACATCATTCTAATCATTACAGAATTTACATTACATTCTGCATAAATGTGCCCTGAGTCTGCAGTACTCTGCCAACAGATTGGTTACCAACGTCTAGTTATTCTTGGATATTCTCAGGCATGACACAGATTTTCTTAAATTTTAGTTTCACAGCAAAAGTCTCGATTGCCTCAAATCGACTTGGTTTAAGAAGAGTCTTTTCCTTTCTTTATCTCCCCATTTCAATAACCAAGCCGTTCTAAATATCTTCTCTAACTGCAAAGAAGGGTTTTGATTCCTGCAGAAGCTAAGAAAGATCATGAGACTGTTCTTTATCTACTAGGTCGGCAAAGAAAAAGGCCCTTGGTGTCTTCTGCTATACATAGATATTCTGGAGGAATTGTCATGCATGAACATTGGTAGTCTAAGTCGCTTCATCACAAGCTCTGAATGGTTTTAAGACCAGGTGGTAATAGAAAACTAAGCCCTATGTGGCCTCAGTTTATTCATTCAACTTCTTTGGGCGGACAGCATCTAACTAACTAACTAAGTTGCTTCATTAACTATAACTTTACAGTTTATTTTTGAAGAAGCAGGGGCCTAGTGGTGATGTTGACATACAAATCAGACCAAACAATGCATCTTTTATGGTACATTAGTATTGAATTCGAAAAATTTTGCTGTTGTAAATAGTTCGATAGAAAACAAATTTCTTACATAGCGAAAAAGACTTGTTTATTTGTTATTGTATTTATGGAGGGATAACAAACCTAAAAACCATTTTTTAGCATTGCCACAAGTCACGAATCTTTGTTTGTGACTCAATTATTAAGCAAAAAAAATTTAAAATATCACTTGATTTCATATTCCAATCAGGAAAACGTATTACTACTCCTGAAGCTACAGAAGTCTAATCGAAGATTCTTAAAGTCTGAACTTGGCATTCAGTGATTATCTTGCGCTCTTTTCTATGGAGTATAATTTTGTTGAATGAAATTCGATTGCCAGTCACAATCGACCACAAGTATGTTGAATCGTGATCTAGCTGTTTGGTGTGCTAATTTTATTCACGATGGCGGGACTCTGATCAACAGATTTGAGTAACTTTTCATCAAGACAAAATATGAAAAATATTTTTTCGGCGACTTCCTCTCAGCAGATTTCTGGCAAAAAATCTGAGAGTAAATAAAATTGCCATGAAAAAGATTTTCAAAAATCTGTCGTTCGGAGTCGACTTTAAACTGTAGGTCCCACCACTCATGTATAAAATTAACACACACAATATAAGTGGTGTGAGAAACTAGAACTTTGTACAATGGGTTAATTCGGCCTCCGGGTACTGTACTTGTCTTAATTGACAAGTACACGTCCTCTAACCTAACCTAACTTTTCATTGGCCATTTTTTTTTTGCCTTTAGAGTCTTTCCAAGAAGACTGGTAAGAGGAAGTTTTGTTAGAGTTAAGGTTGAAACTCTGCTAGAGTATGGTGATTAAATGACTTCTTTTATTTTGTGTATTTGTGTACACACACAATTGGTCATTCTTCAGTCAGGATTGCAACATAGCTTCTCACATCACTTATGGTGTGTGTGATAATTTTATACATGAGTGGCGAGACCAACAGTTTAAAGTCGATTCCGAACGACAGATTTTCTGAAAATTTTTTTCATGGCAATTCTATTTTAGCCGCAAAGTTTTTGCCAGAAATCTGCTGAGAAGAAGTTGCCGAAGAAATATTTTTCATATGTCGTTTTCATGGAGATGTCTGATCTGTGACTTGGCCTCACTTTGAATAAGATCTACTAGACTACGGCGATTACTGCTTCGTGTATTTGTGCTTTACTGTATTAGAATCTAGGATACTTGGATTTGTACAAAATCTGTTTAATTTTAGTTGGTAAATGTATGAATAAAAATTTCGCTCCAGGAAGGCAAAGCCACAATTTATGCCGCTTTATAGCGCTTGAATATCCAGAAAAATTTGGACAAATATCGAATGCTATGTCCATACTTATGTGCAGAGGGCCCGAAATAGAAATTTTTGCAGTTTTATGTCATGGCTTTGTAACACCGTTTGTACGACATTTATACCTCTTATATCTCATTTGAAACTCTCAGAGAATACCATTTTGAATTGATTTCTCTCTTAAGATATGAAAGCGTCTATTGTTTACCGATTGTTAGTATAACTAATTGGGTCATTAAATAGTCCATCATTATTATAAGTAAACATTATCCAGAGAGAGTATTATTTTGTTGCCTTTTGTTTGTTTTATATCACACACACACACACACGCACGCATCATAAATGAAATATTAACCGGAGACAAATATTTGCAATAATTTGCTCTTCTATTCACATGAAAATAAACCACAAGAACTTAAATATTCACATAAATTTGTATTGTGACCTACAATGGCACGGATACTACCTACAAGGTATCAATAAATAAATGATTTAATTGGAACTAAATTAGATTAAAACAATAAAGTCTTCAACTAACACTCTCTCATTAACAATTTAATAATTTAATAATGTATGTGTGTATGTACATACCGCCTGTTTCTTTTCCCAGGATTTCATGGCTGTTTTATACTTTTCAAATTCATGACACCAATCGGAATAGATTTTCTGATAATCGTTGCTCTTATTTGGTGGAGTGCATCTAGAAAAGAACAAAAAAAAATGCAAGTTTAAAGGAAAATTAAATATTTAAGCAATAAACATAATGAAACTGTCTTCTCCTGTTTGGTTCTCAACTTACCTATGAGCATCCACTGTAATATTGTAACTACACAATAGGGAACCGCCCAAATGACAATCGTAACGTCCACCATCTGCCTCATTTACCGATACAACAACCAGTCCCCTCTCTGTAGTTTCTATGTATTTGGTAGGAGTGTATTTGATTTCATAGCTTCAAATAGAAAAAAATATTTCAAAACAATTTAAAAAAAAGAAAGCAAAAGAATCTGTTTTATGTGTATCATATATCACTGTTTCGAAATATTCCGTTTCTCTTATTTCTTTTTCGTTTTTTTCTTCTTGGCAACTTACCGTCCTTTATCCTTTGAGTGATGATACCAGGTCACTTGTTCATTTTTCAAGACTTCGGGTATTTTGACAAAACAACCCAAATGTACACTCTGTCCATAAGTGACAACAATTTTTTTTTTCAAAACACTCGAATCACAAATGTCACTCGTCTCATTGCCAACGTCCTGTAAAAACACAAAGAGAGGAGTAGGAAGAGAGAGAATGAAAAATTTAAACTAAATTTAATCGAAGTACATAAGTAAACTTGAGAAAGAGAAAAAAATTTGCAACATACATTGGTGAGCTTGCATTTGGAATTTGTAGTACAAAACTAGCAGAATACTCTCAGATTTGTTAGCGTTATTCAATGATTTTAGATTATCGTAGGCCTTTAACAATAAATAGTCTTTAATAGAGACAACGCTGTCAAACAAGATTTCCATGAACTTTGCAAACGGATAATACTCTTGAGCATAACGATGGGCTATCTAAGCTTCCACTGTCCTTTGATGTTCGTTGTTAATGATACCCTGTCTAGGGGCAAATGTAAGGCGACTTCTTAAAGACATTGCATACATAATTGGTCATTACAACCCTTCAGCCAAGATTACAACCTAGTTTCTCACACCTCCATATGTTCTGTGTGTTAATTTTATACATGAGTGGTGGGACCTACAGTTTAAAGTCGTATTTGAACGACAGATTTTTAAAAACCTTTTCATTGCAATTTTTTTTCGCTCAGAGTTTTTGCCAGAAATCTGTTGAGAGGAAGTTGGCGGAGAAATATTTAAATTTTGTTTTGTTGTAGATGTCTGACCTGGTAAGTATATAGGAGATGAACTGGCTTGGCACAACCATTGAACCGGGAATCCTTTTAAGCAGCTGCAAGCTTATAGTAGGCAATGCGATCAGGGGATTCCGTCAACAACAGATGGGCAGCTACGAACACGTGCTGAATTGCGCCGAAAATCTGGCCAAAACTGAATAGAGGGCGCTTGACACATTTGCTTAGACTCCAAAGAAGCACGCTCAGTATGGCTATCGGGGTTATTACGGGACATTGCGTTACGAACACGAATACCAGGTGCATTTGTCTTGAATACCAATGCCTCACAGATTCCAAGAATGTGTTCATCACTGAATCTAAATGTGAAGACAACCCCCCATTCTGAATAAGTGTACTCTGAGTGCTACAGTGCCCTGTCAAATGATTGGTTATCAAACTCTGGTTATTCTTAAATAGTCTCATGCAAGTCTCAAATTTCCTTTAATTAAAGTTTCCCAACAAAAGCCTCCATTGCTTCAAGACCACTTGATTTGAGTAGGGTCTTTGCCTGTCTTTATCTCCACTTTTGTTGTGCTTACCTTTTTCGGTCTCACTATAGAGAAGAGTTCTGCTTTCTGTAGAAGCTGTAGGGGTTTGTAAGAACAGGAGACTATTCTTCATCTACTGGGTAAATACACGGCACTATGTCGGAGGGTAAAAAATTTGCCTACTACGTACATCATCTAGAGGAACTGTCACGCATTGACATTGTCAGTCTTAGTCGCTTCATTAAAACCTCCGAGTGGTTCCGAAACTAGCAGATGACAGAAAACTTTGGTATTACAATGAGTCCATGTGGCCTAAGTGTGTCTAAACAAACTTCGTTGGATGGACAACCAACTCAACCTGCCTTAGTCCAGTATTTTGAACACAATCCTATGATACTTTAGGCAGGTAGGTAGGTAGAGGTGGCTGCCCATTCTAGAAACATTTTTGAATGGACTCACTTAGGCCGCATTGGGCCCATTGTGCTACCACAGTTATCCGCTATCCTCTAGTCTCAAAACCACTCGGAGCTCCTGATGAAGCGATTTAGGCTGCCAATGTCAATCCTTGACAGTTCCTCCAGATCATCCATGTAGTAAGTACCCAAGTACTTCCTTCTCCTTTGCCAAAGAGCCGGGCATGTACACAGCAGGTGAGGGACAGTCTCCTCTTCTTCCTCATCTCTGCAGCTTCTGCAGATCCTTTAAAAATTTCGCAATTTCTTTCATTCAAGAGGTGTACCATTCATGGATGTAAACGGCCTAGCAACCAAAGAACACATCAAAAGTAACAATTCAAGCGTGACCACTTTTTCAGCCTTACGGGGTGATTATGGTCGTCATATTCGGCCTAATGTGTCAGGAATTCATCAAGCTTACAATAAAGAAATTTGAAGAGACTGAATGTAAGTATCCTCGAAAATTTCGCTTCTGATAGAGCCAGTAGGTGGATAGTTTGGAGGGGAGGATTATAACCAAAGAAATACATTCTTTTAAAGAAAATTTAGCGAAGAATCCGATTCTCTGACATTCTGAGCCATTGGGATCATCTTGCGGCTAATCAAAGGCGCATTTTGTGTTTGAATTTGCAATTCCAAGCATACAAAGTACAAGTCATGCAAATATTTAATGCGGCTGCTCATCCTCAATGGTGTAGATATGCAGATTGTGTGCTGGAATATGTATTGAATTCTACTCTGATTTTTTGAAAAAAATTTTCTTCAAAGATTAAAAATTATTGCCTAAGAAAACATGGACGTGTCATTATGGCTTGGATTTGTTATCTAGCCATGTTGTTTTGAAGATGCCACTCTTTGGTGGCTAGATATTTAAATACTGCGCACCGTACTATACTCAGAGAAACCGTACCATATCCGAAGAAATCGTTACAATTCAATTCAGTGCTATACCACGGGCAGGTGTTCTCAATTTGAAGAGCACTGTCGACCGGGTATCAGGTCGCCATAGATATTTTAGATATTCTGTCGGATATCTCAGCATTATGCGTACATCTATTCTATTCTGGTGGTATAGTTCTACTTATAGATCTACACACAGTTACTAAAGTATATATACGGTTAACAAATTTCAGAAAAGTTTTAACCAATCCGTTTTCGTTGAAAATCTTTATAGTTTCCTCGAGTTTAAGACGGTCTTTTGCATTGGTTAAAATATTTCTGAAATTGAACTGAAAAGTATACATCCGATTAACAAATTTCACAAATTTCTGAACCAAAGCAAAAGACCGTCTTAAAATCGAAGAAAGATGTCAGACAATTATAGAGATTTTCAACGAAAACGGATTGGTTAAAAAATTTCTGAAATTTGTTAACCGTATGTATACTTTTGTGGCTGAGTGTACTTCCTCGTGGTCTGAAGGAACCGACTATTTCTTAAGCTTAAATCTGAGAAAATGCATCAGCGGACCCAAGTATCTCTAGTCCAACGAAGAATTCATCTCACAAACAGATTTACATTGAAAAAAACCAGGACAAATCTTATTTGTTGGAAAGGATAAACAAATTGGAAAAACGTTCGACAAAGAGTACAGAGCTATAAGGAGACTATATTGCATTGCAAACAATACGTTCAATTTACAACTCAAAAATCCTTATTGAACCACCATTCATGTTTCTTTGTTTGCTTTTATTTCTAAACAAAAACAGAACCAAAAAAAAATAATATATGTTTTCTTTTGCTTACCAAATTTTTCTGTTGTTTTGTTGTTGTTTTTTTATTTTCTCTCTTAAATTACCTGTAATAAATCCAATTCATAGGGACGACATGTATTGGCCTCCTTATCCCAGCCACAGTATGGATCACGAACACAACGGAAACAATTGTCATAACGACGATTGCACATGGCCAAATCGATTTGTTTGACACGATGATCCGTTGCCACATACAACGATTTACGTGTCTGACTGATTTGCATCACCTGAATGGGCTCATACTGGGCAATTTCAAAGATATCCAACAGCTTCGACAATGACTCACCATTGCGATAATACTGAACGATTTTATAAATGCGTCCCAAATTGGTGCCCACATAAAATACCGTATATTCCTGATTTAAAATATCGATTTTTATTCTGAAAAAGAAAAAAGAATACAAAAACAATAACAATAGCAATACCAAAAAACAAAAGAGATTTACATGGAATACAATAGTAGGAGAGGAAAACAAATGCCAAACGACTGACAGACTACTGGCTTTAATATAAATTAAGAGAGTTTGTCGCAAAATATTATTTAATTGTTAAAAGAATAGGGTAGGGCAGGGGTAGTAAAAGCGATTGTATTTACAAAATTATCTTTTCTTTCCTACATTTTATTTCATTTCATTTCGATGGGTTTTTCTTCTTTCTTTCCCTTTTCGATGTATTATTATTATTTTTTTATTACCGTTTTCGTTATTGTTTTAAATATAATTGTTTTTTGTTGTTGCTGTTGTTGTTGTTATTATTGATGTTGTATACCGAAGCAACAATGGCTTATTTTATGGCCATTAATATGACACCTTCACTGTTTGCCACACCGTCGTCACCGTCACCATTCATTGTCTCTATTTTTCTTTCTCTCTCTCTCTCTCTCTGCACTTCTCTTTTTGTAATTAAAGTTTTACAAAAGGATTTCAATAAATTCGTGTACATAAGCTTACTTACATACAGAAAAAAGTGGCTGCTGAAATAAAGAAAGCGTTGGTGTAATGCAGGCGGGGCAATGGCAATAATAAAATATGAAATGAAAATCCCAATTACATTTTATAATACCTGAGATTTTATGCTTCCATAGATAGGATGCCAGCAATGGTATGTGTTGCATAGTGTCCATCATATATGTATATGTATACAGGGTTATGCAAGTTTAGGTTTCATTCTCAAATACAAAGCATTGGTACGAAATGTTTGGTTGATGCTTTCGTTCTGAATAACTGAGTGTTCTGTGTAAAGTCGTATTATTTCCTTTGTTACTCCTATTCTTTTCTGTGTGAAGCATTTCGTGTAGGTCTGTTACTGTATACCCCGAAATCTGGCCCCTATTTTGCTTTGAAGTTGTCCATATAAAAGGTTATTCATTTTTCGGTTTCCAGAGGAAACTTATGCAAGTAAACCATAAAAAACTATGTCGAATAATGTTTTATTCCATTTTTATGCTCCGATGTTGGCATTTTGTACGAAATAAAATATCATTTAAGTGACTGCTTCTGGATTCCTAGCAGGAGTCGTTCCATTTGACATAAGTTTGGACCACTTTCCTTATATTTCAGACTGTATCTCGGTGATAGCACGATGACTATTATATGTAATGTTGATATTTAGTCGTCGCTAAAACGATGTAAATATACCCTTTGTAAACTTCCCGAGAAATAATTGCCAAAAGCAATCATGTTCTGTGGCTCTGTTGAAACGAGATACCATCCAACATTGTTGCTCTAGCTGTTGTGAATGGTCTTGCGGCTTTTATAGTTTCATCAGTAATATGGTATGCATGGAGGTGCAAATCCAAATGCCAAGTATGCCGTCATGAGTCGCAAAATGGGCTTAATTTGTTAATTTGTATTGGAAATGAAGAATTTGTATTAGCCGCCATATTTTCCTTAAAAGATCCAATAATTTCAACTGTGCGTACATTGTTGTGAGGCAAAGCTATCAGTTTTCAGTCTCTATAAATTCCTTTAAAATTTTGAAAAATTTCTGGCACCATAGCCTACTTATGACGATCATAATCAACCGTTAAGGCTTGAAAACTGGCCCCTTATCTATTACAACCTTTGCCGTAAGTTTAAACTATTTTTGTGCGATCTTCTGTTGCTAAGCGATCCATATCCAAAAAATTGAACAGCTCAAGTCCTTGCTAAATCGGGGATCTTGGGAACACTTAATGGATAATCTGATATTATGGTTATGTGTACCATGTATACATGATGCTAAGAAAATTAAAACCTCTTAAGTCATTGTAGATAATTGCCTTTCTCGGTTGTGGGTCTTCTTAGTTGGAGACAGCTTCTTTTCTTTCAGATGTTGGTAAAGTTATTTCAGTTGAAGATGTGCTTTATTTTTCATGAAATGTGGAATTTGTTGATGCTCAATTGCCTTCATTTCTTACACCATTCGAAACTTGGTAAGTCTATGAACCAAATTTGTATGTAAAATTAAGCATGTGATGTTTATAGACCAGTCTAGTGACAGGAATGATCGCCTGGTTGACGAGCCTTAATCAGCTTCAATTCTTTCGCTTCAACCGATGTTATTTCCTCTTCTAGTTTTTCATATATCTTAGTACTATTAGGCCCCACAATAAGTCAATTTACTTTATTATTCCAGTCCTAGCGAGGCTTTTACAATGGCCTTCAATATCTACAATTTTCCAGAATATTGCTTTCATAAATTCACTAGTTTGGTACTCTATTTAAGTGAAATTGAACATGAAACAATGAAGCAAGAATCTTAAAAAAGAAACTCAAACATAACACCGTCCATATATCGACCACCCATAACCGCCTGCCAGCTGGCTGTTGATTACAATTGAAACTCTTTCTTTATAACGAATTCTTTTTTTTTTTGTTTTGTCTTACCATTCTTATGTTCGTTTTGTTTTAATATTAAGCCCAGCATTGTTGTTATTATTGTTTTTGTTATCGTTTTTTCGCGATAAATTATTATAAAAAAAATTCAATATTCAACAGCTTCATTGCCAACACTAGCGATGGCCAAATAAATGCATTAAAAACATGACATGTGTGTGTAGCTGCTGCTGTTACTACTGGAGCCTGTAAGTAGGCTGTATTATTTTTTTCAATGCAATAGGATAGGATATCTATCTGTGCAGATATGGATATGTGGACGTGTGTCTGTAACGTACATGAGTGTATATGTTTGTGTTGTTGTTGTTGTTTTATGTAATCATAATGTCATTAAAATATAAAAGTATCAAAAAGTAATTTAATATTAAGTGGTATTATTATTACAATTGCCGTCAAAAATGCATTTTCATTGATTTTTTATTACTCGACAACAACAGAACAGAACAGAAACAGAGACACGTACATATGTAGTTGCTTGCGTATGTACGTGTAGTTTTATTGGGGGCTTTTAAGGCATTGATTGTGTTTTTCTGTTTTTCTCATGGTTTTTAAACTTCTCAACTTGTTTTTATTTTTATTTTATAAGTATTTAATTAATGATTTTCTTTCTCTCTTTTTTTAATTCCATTTTAAGTGCAATAAAAAATGAATTAATAAAAGGACAGACAGTTTTTTATCATGCATACGTCTTTTTTTGTTGTCTTTTCATCGTTTCAAGCACAGTGATTGACGCTTTTTTAAGGCCTACAAATTAATTTGTGCTTCAATAATTCTTTAATAATTTTGGTTTGAAGTGTGATGACTTTATAATATAAAATCAGAAGAAATTTTAACATTTCTCTACCACAACAATATTTACTTACAGGCGTAGAGAGTCCTTAAGTTCATATTGGTAGTGCAATCAAGTCATTGAAAAGTTTTTTTTTATCTGGAAAAGTAAGTATCATTTAAGAAGTCTCTGCAAAGAAGGATCTGCAAATAAATAAACCAAGGGCATGGTCTTTATGCCTATGTAAACAATTTTTAATGCATATTCCATCCTTGAAGTATTCTTTAGCATATGGTGTATGCAGAAATAATATTCATGAGCCCCTTCTTTTGAAAGAAATATAAGGAATATGAGGAGGAAAGCATATATCGGGTGGGCCATCTAGCGGTTTGTATTTAAACCATCGGTTACTTTGAATCTGGCAAAACTTACGTTATTCTGTCACAAAATTCAGTATATTATCTTCACTTCTTCGTAATGAATCGATTTACGTTTGAGCAACGTTGGAATTCATTGGGAATTTACTTCCAAAACAAAGGCAATGTCGTACAAAATTTGGTCGCAGAGAAGGACCAAGATGACCAGTATACGCAAATTTATTGCTAAAGTTCATGAAACTGGTTTCATTGTTAATGCGCCAAGATGTGAGCATGCTCGTGCAGTGTGTACTCTCGAAAATATCGTAGCTGTAGCTGAACGAGTGCTTGAGAATCCATCAACATCGTCATCGTTCTCAAGAATTGTACTTTTTACTCATCATTTTACCTCGCCTTACAAAGCGCAGTTAGTTCAAGAGTTGAAGCCGCATGACCATACGTTTCGTTTTCGCTTCGCTAGATGTGTTAACGAGAAGCTGCACGGTGATGTCGATTTTGCAAAAAAAAACATCATCTTTTCAGATGAAGCTCATTTTCATTCTGGTGCGTTAATAAGCAAAATTACCGTATTTGGGGCTCAGAAAACCCACACGTAATAAGGCTTGTGGAGCATTATTGGCCCATTGTATTTCACAAGAAAAAAATAAATTTTGCAACATTTCAAAGCGTTTTTGTTTTGTTGAAGTTTTAATTGTAAATTTTTAAATGTCTTACCCTATATCTATTAAGGACTGTTTTTATTCATTTATTCTATTTTATAATCACGTATAGATTTTTAATTATTGTTTGGTAAAATTCTCACAATTATTTGTTATTTTCTTTTGCTCATGTAATCATTACAATTAAAAAATTCCCACAATTTAATTGCACATTGGATTTGATTCTCATCAACAATTAAAATTCCCCAAAATTTCATTTCAATCAAAATCCTAAAAGCAGCATAATTTAGAGATTTCATTGAATTTCAATTGATATTCTAAATCAAATGCTTACTTACGTGCCATCATTATTAAAAAAATCTCCAAATAAACGAAACCAAAAAATGTAAATTTTTACCAGCTGCTGCTCTAATAGACGTTCGAATGCATTCCACAACGTATTATTTCTGGTTGTTTAACAGTTTTTTCCCATTTTAATTTATTATAAATTTTTGTTGTTGTTCTTTTTTTTTTGTTTTTCCAATTTAATTAAAAATCAATTGCAAATAATTGTTTAAAATGGATTTTTTATTTCCAACCACCAACCGCCAACCTCCGCTACGCTGTCATTCCAAACATTCTTTGGCTTTAATTAAAGCCATAATTTAAGCATTATGGCCAAACATTACAATAACCACACAAATTACCTTTACGTGTGTAAAGGTCACTGCTATGCATTTCTATGGTTGGAAGTGAATTTGAATTTTTCCGTGCCACAGTGATGTTTATTTCTAATGGACATTGGCCAGCAGAAGCTATGCTAAGAGAAATAGAAGTTGAAAATATAAAAGCTTCTAAGGAGAGGAGTTTTCCCCCCGCTAAGAGGGCCAGAATCTTTCCGTGCTGTGAATATAGATGTTTGAAAAATTATGCTCAGGAAAGTAGAAGATCAAGTCGCCGTAGTCTACTAGTTGCTATATTATTGGTTTATTAGACATGAGGCCACGCACAAACCCCAGTTCAGACAGCTCGAACGAAACGAAGTATGAAAGAATATTTCTATGGCGACTTCCTCTCAGCAGGTATAGCCTTTGCGCTGGCCAACTTCTTCCATAGTTTGGTGGAACTCGGTCAGTACAGGGACTGGGTTTATCTGTGGGTCACAACGGGTCGCTATGCGAGCTTTGGTAATCAAAGCTACCACTTCGACCTAACATAACCTTACCTTTCAGTAGATTTCTGGCAAACACTCTGAGACTAAATAAAAATTGTAGTGAAAACTTTCTCAAAAAATTGTGTCGCTCGGAATCGACTTTGAACTGTAGTTCCCGCCACCCATGTATAAAAATTAACACACACAACAAAAATGGACACTAGGTCCTAATCCTGACTGAAGGCTTGTAATGACAAATTTAGAATGGAAGGGAAGACAAAGAGTGGCAAAGACAAACAAAGTTCCTGTTGGAAAATTAAAATAAAGTAGATTTGAGACATGCGTCCGACTATCAAGAAATATTCTAAGGTTAGTAACTGGTCTTTTGACAGGACACTGTAGAGCTATAGTACACTTGTACAGAATGGCGCATTGATGATCACGTTGACTTTGACCGACGGCATTGGTAATGTTTACTTTGAGGGACGCTGTGGTTTATGGCTTATTCGCATACACCTGCAATTTAAAAAAGCTCCACAAGAAAAAGTCTAACATGGTCAAATCGCACAATATCGGTGGTAAGTTGACATCAGCCCCACGTGGAATGACCATGCCCTCAAATCGCTCGTTTAGTATACCCAATTTGACTGGAGCTGTGTGTGATACGTAGCATCGTCCTGCAGAAACCATGCCCTCAATTTGCTCGTATGGAATATTGAACATGCCATGAACATGAACATACGTACGATACGTAGTCATCTAATTCAGGCCAAAAGACGTTGGTAATCATCGGAGTATAGTGAACGTCGTTGAGAGTAAAAGTGAGCTGGCCAATGTTGTTCTCAAAAAAATATGTTACAATGACGTCTTGATACCAAAATGCTCACCAAAAAGCAACATTTTTTTGGAAACCATTGCATGCTCTTGGAGCTCATGTGTATTGGTATTGACTTTAAATCGGCAATTTTGTTTATTCACATAACCATTCGGCCAGAAATAGGCCTCCTTGCAGAAAATGATTTCTCAATGAGAATTAGAATCAATTGCCAACTGCTGCAGATCTCATTTAGAGAATGCACATCGATGTCTGTGGGATTTTGCCTTCAGTTCCTAGATCAGTTAAGTTACGGATGCGGGCTTAAGTTACAAGACGAAATTCGTCAGGTTGTGCTTTGCTAAAAGGCCGATGTCTTGTGTATATGTACATACATAATTGGTCATTACAACCCTTCAGTCAGGATTACGGCCTACCTTCTCACTCCACTTATGTTGTGTGTGTTAATTTTATACATGAGTTGCGACACCTACAGTTTAAAGTCGACTCCGAACGACAGATTTTTGAGGAACTTTTCATGGCCATTTATTCGTTCTCAGAGTTTTTGCCAGAAATCTGCTGAGAGGAAGTCACCGAAGAAATATTTTTCTATATTTTCGTTTTGATGTCTGACCTGGGGTTTGAACCGTGGCCTTACGCCTAATAAGCCAACACACTACCTACTGGACTACGGCGACTTCTTGTGAGCGACACAAAAGCTTCTGCCACGTTCTCATGGATGGTTTTCGACAGAACTTGATGCGTTTAGTCTACGTACGGGTGTGGGATGATTGTATACCGAACCAGCGGGCTCGAATTTGTTTACCGCATTGCGTATAGTCCTCTCGGTGGGAGGATTATGAACGATTTTGTTAGAACGATTTTATTATTTGCAAATATTGTTGAATACTGTATCAAATGCTGTAAAAGTGCCTACTAATTTGACATACTCGTATACAGTTACAGTAAGATGGCTGCTATTAAATGCACTTGTTGTCGAATGCCATGTATATCAGAGATCAGCAATGAATCGCTTTTTCGCTACTCATAAGTACTAATGAAATTTTGCGTATGAGTGAGTCAACAGTATTGAAATTCAATTACTCTGATTCATCCATACTCACTACAACATTGATTTATAAGTACAAGCTGCAATGAGTATGAGTACAACGTTGACAATCAAGCTCATAACATTCGAACTATTTTCGATTCATACTCCTACTCATTCAGATTCATAAATTTAGAAAAATACTTATGGTCGAGTAATTTGAATCATTCATCAAAATTTACAGTCTTAGTTGTTGTTGCATTTACAAAGAGAGAAGAAAGACACATAAACAAAAAAGACGAAGACAGCAAGCAGAACAAACACACAACCTTCATACTTATTTTGTGATTCGTGTATACGATGAGTCACGGTGAGTCGAAATCAATAACATCATGCTTATTGTTAAGTGTGAGTACCATGAGTATTTCAAACTTTGAATATAAGCAGTATGAGTATGACATTAAAATAAGTATGAATGTATCAGAAATTATAAGTATGATTCGAATCTACTCATCGTTTTGAATTCTCATTACTGACCTCTGATGTATATCCGGCCATGATGGTGATTTTGTAAAACAGACTAAATGAATGACAACTAATTTTGCAGATATAGCTGCAACAAAATGGCCGTTATCAAGTGTCAAAATTCGAAAGTCCCCTTTGGAAGATTCGATGTTTATAGGCTTCTTAGTTGCAGTTTTGTATTTGCAAGTGTAGTTATTTTTAAATTTGGTTGACAAATTTTCCAAAAATTTATTATTTAATGTCGCCATACCTATTAATTAAGCATAATTGCTGTTTCAATTAACAACAAATACGGTTTTTATTTCGTAAAAAAAATTACAATTCCAGTGCCATTGCCAATGCCAACGAACTCCACATACCAGTGAGTGCAGCTGTTACTTCAAATTTTAATGCAAAAATTTATGCAGAAAAATTCCTGTCGTAAACGTAATTTGCGGCGGCTATCGTATCGTCATTTGCAATGATATTCATGGCCGCATTGGAAAAAATCCGCAATTAAATCTCTTTTTTTATTATTTTTTTTTAATACGAGTATTATTATTAATCATCGTATAAGTATTGAGACAGGGAGAGAGAAAGAGCGTGAGCGAGAGAGATTTTTTAATTATTTTTTAATTAATTTTTAATTTCTTATGGAGATTAAAAAGGATTTCGCATACACACACACTTATTATACTCACACTTATGAGTGGAACAAAAAAAAAAAAAAACAAAAGAGGATTAAGGACACACACAGTTTATATAGCAGATGACAATAGAATCCTAAATCAATACTTACTTGTCCACTACCAGTTTGGTGAACACCAGGTCTCGCTTATAATACACCGGGTTATTGTGTTCATGATTGACGGCCTTATCCATAAGGGGATGGGAACGTATGAAATTCAATACAATATCAGGCAGATTTGAGGTGTCATTGACACAAGTACCGGGTCGTGGATCAGGCACACGTGAATTTAATACAGGCAACCATGCAGAATTCGATGATGATTGTTCCTTAAATTTGCCTACAAAATAGAAAAAGAAAAAGAGAAGGAAAATGTAAATTTTTCGTATTTATTCTTCTCCCCATACACCACCACTTACCATTGAAGGCCGCCTGAGCCTCATTGATATGAAAACTACACACGGCAGAGCCGATTAAACCATTAGTGCTGGTGGTAAATGTTGCATAGAAGCGTGTCTTATCGTTGGGCAATTGATAAACGGATTGTATTTCATTGAAATAGAATGGAAATTCACCCGATATACTGCAATTTAAACGTGCCTTTAGGTAGGTGGCCCAATTGTGAGCCAAAAGATTTTTACCACCCACATCCTTCTTGCACACTCGAGCTATGCGCGAATATACTGCCTTGCCACAGTTAATATATTCAACGGCTGTTTCACGGAAAAAGAAATACACATACTCGCCAATATCAAAGGATCCCACAAAATTGGGCTCTAAAAATAAGAAAAAAAATCGTTGCACAATTAGTTTTTCGGTTTGATCTTTTTGTTTTTATCTCTTTTACTATTTTTAATTAAATTTACACAATCCCTTTCTCTGTGTGTCTAGTTTATCCTTTATTCAATATTCAAAAGGATAAGCTTGTATTGTAACCTACAACCCTCCTCTACTGTTTCAAGCAAGTAAGGAAGCGTGCTTATCAAAGAGTTTTTTAGCTTGTGTTGGAATATAATAAGATTTTCTATAATTTTATTATATTGCTGTTGCTGTTGTTGTTGTTGGTTTTATTCATAAACATTTTGTCATCTTTTATCCAGGATAAGAATGAGTATTTTGCTTCGTTTTTTTCTACTTCTCCGAAAGACTTTGTGTCAGTTTTTTGAAGCAATTTTATGGAGGAGTTATTGAAAATGTAACACGAAATATTAAAATTAATTAAATACCACAAGTGTTGTTCAGACAGTGGGACAAACGAATTTGCTTACTTAGATACCATTATTCCATCTGTGCCCTTAAAACCCCTTGTTTCTATGGCGCTGATGCCCAACAATCTCTGCCTCCATTACTCCTAAGCTCACGCATTAGTTGGGTTTTAAATTTAAATCCGAGTAAAAAGATAAGTAATGTTGTGTTGTTGAATTGGATATCAAAACAGATGAGGACAGAGTACATACATACATAATTGGCCATTACAACCCTTCAGTCAGGATTACAGCCTAGCTTCTCAAACCACTTATGTTGTGTGTGTTCATTATATACATGAGTGGCGGGACATACAGTTTAAAGTCGGCTCCGAACGACAGATTTTTGAGAAACTTTTCATGGCAATTTTATTTACTCTCAGAGCTTTTGGCAGAAATCTACTGAGAGGAAGTCGTCGAAGAAATATTTTTTAATATTTCCAACACACTACCTACTAGACCGTGGCGACTTCAGTGAGGACATAGTATCGTTTGTAATTCTGCCAAGTGGCCTGCAATAAAGCAGAGGGTTGAACTGATGAAAGATGAGCCATTCTTATGGAGTTGCTGCAATACTGGGAAGCCATAGACACATCTCTTTCAAATGCTCTCCTAGATTCTCTATAATTTTCTCTGCCTGGGATTTGATTTTAGCGTGCAAACTACCAACTTTTGTTCAGATAATCCGGAGATTCCCGAAAATGTCCTGAAGGTCTGTAACGACACCTTCATAATCCTGTATGGAGTAGGTAGGTAGTAGTAGTTATAAAACTATTAAGGATTTGGCCATTAGACTCTCCTTTATCGGCTGTCCTACCACTGCAGATTTTTTAAGGAGGAGGTCAAGACCATGTTGAAAGCAAAGCAATGATTCAGTCTACGAAGTCGCCGCAGTAGGTCGTGTATTGGCTTATCAGATGTGAGGCCACGGTTTAAACCCCGGGCCAGATACCTTCAACCAAACGAAATTTGAATATTTGTTCGGCGGCGACTTCCTTTCAGAAGATTTGTGGCAAAAACTCTGAGCGTAAAATAAAATTGCCAAGAAAAGTTTCTAAAAAAATGTTGTTCGGAGTCGACTTTAAACTG
The DNA here is from genome assembly GCA_958299815.1 of Sarcophaga carnaria. Lineage (NCBI taxonomy): Eukaryota > Metazoa > Arthropoda > Insecta > Diptera > Sarcophagidae > Sarcophaga > Sarcophaga carnaria. The sequence continues at coordinate 19,051,117 of OY283153.1, read as the reverse complement.
TAGGCACCGCAGCTCATGTATAAAATTAACACACACAGCATAAGTGGTGTGAGAAGCTAGATTGTAATACTGACTGCAGGGTTTTAATGACCAATAACGTACGTACATATGTATGTATGAAAACTTTTTAATCTTTTCAGCCAAGTTAGGATCAAGTCTCTGAAGATGTTTTTCGGACTACTATTGGTTCGGTCCTCATAACCTTCCATTTGTTGGACGTCAAAGGTGTTCTGTTCTGACTTGTTTTCTGGTATTCATTTTACAAAGAGACTGGAGGCTACGGTAAATATTGCTAGTCTTTAGTTTACTGATAGGGATAAGGAGAGAACTGATTGACTTTCGTCAAATTAAATGGCCATCTATTCTACGCTGCGGTCTGCCCTTTCCTAAGACAAGACATTCGTTCAAATGCTTTATGCATCAGCTATAAGTCCGAGAAGAAGGAGGCTATCTTTGACCTCAAATGTCAGCAACTGGTTCTTGCTATTAAAGGGACGCAGATTCTTGACTTCTTGTCCTCAGATATTTTCTACTTTGGAGCCAAAATAGTTTCCTTTAGGGAATGTTTGATATCCAAGTTGGAGTTAAATGGTTGCACCTTCTCGAACTGGGGAATGATGGATTATGTTGACGATTGCTATCGTAATTGGCCATATTCGACATTTGTGTATCTATGGTTCTCTTAGACTGACCGCATCTTTTAGGTACCTATCTATCCCACTGTAATTCAATTTGCTACCCTGTGGTGATGATAACGATGATGCTGCATTGATGTTTGCAACACATTTAGGGGGTTATAATAAATTTGATTACGATAATCTTTTTACACTGTTTGTTACACGGTTTCTTCTCTCATCATATTCTTGCAAGTAAACTTAATTATTTTGCCAGGTTAACGAGATTACAAACATAAAAACCATGACAGCGTAAAATATTGGTTTTAAATTAAAAAAAAGTAAGGAAAACAAGAATATTTTGTAGTTGACAACAAATAAAATTAAAATTGCTGCGTAAATTATAGAAAAACTTAAATGAATTCAACACATTGCAATATTACAGATTATTTTTATGTCATAACATAAAAATGTTTATGTTTTATTTTATATTTCTAAAGTATCTACTAATTTACGGCTCTCAGAACTAAATTATTAAAGTTAAGCAATACTTACTGTCCAACCATTTGGAATCATATTTAAGAGTCCTCTTGAATTTGTATTCCAATCTTTGTGCCGTTATGTTGTACAAATCCGTGCGAAAGATGACAGTGTCCGCTTTAGTGAATTCAGCATTTGTACCAGAATACTAAAAAGAAAAATGAAAAGGACACGTAAATTGATATGAAAAATTATTGGAGGATAATAACAAGTCTTATTAACTTGTAAATGTAAATATTTTAAAAGAATTATTGTGGCAGTAAAATTATTCTTTGAGGACCGCTGTGGTTTGTCGCTTATTTGCATACACCTACGTCTTAAGAGAACTCCACAAGAAACATCCTAATGGGATCAAATCGCGGTGGCTAAACCACATCACGTTCACATGAGGTAATCATGCCCACAATTCTCTCGTGCAGGATACTCAATGTGGCATGTGCTATGTGGCAAATAGCGTCGTTCTATTGAAACCACATGTCATTGATATCAAGATCATCTAATTCAGACCAGCAGAAGTTGGGATTCATCGACCTATACCACTCGACATTCACAGTGATGGCTTGGACAAGAAATATGGAGAGATGACGACGAAAGTCTAATCCACACCAATTGCACGCTTTTGGACCTCTTGTAGATTGATGTTGTCCTAAATTCGATAATTTTGTACACATTGATGCATAAATGGGCCTCAAGGCTTATCATGATTTTTCGATGATTATGTTACTGAATTTTTTTCAAACAAATTTTTTATTTGCACAAGTTGTTGAAAGCAAAAAATTTGGAAAAAAATGACAACTAATTTGACAGATGTAGCTTTAACAACATGGCCGCTATGAACTGTTGACTTTCAGAAGTCCCTGTTGAAACATCGGATAGACGTTCGCAGACTCTGTTGTTGACATATTAAGTTTCACCATTCGATAGCAGATATTGTTTACGTGCTTGAATGTTGGGCTTTAAATCTGTATGAACCCTGTTTAGCTGTTGTTCGGTAGTACATGCCTTCATAATTGGTCATAGCAACCCTTTAGTATGGATTACAGCTTAGATTTTCACACCACTTATGTCGTGTGTGTTAATTTTATACATGAGTGGCAGGACCTACAGCCTCAAATCGACTTTCAACGACAGATTTTTTTCGAAACTTTTCACGGCAATCTTATTTGACGATCAGAGTTTTTGCCATAAATATGCTGAGAGAAAGTTGCAGAAGAAATATTTTATCATATTTCTGTTTGGCGGAGATGTTTGATCTGGGATTTGAACCGTGGCCTCCTGTGTAATAAGCCAACTCAGTACTTGCTAGACTACGGTGCCTAGAACTTTCATATAAGGTTCTGGTATTGAACTTTCATACAAGCGCCCCAACCACTACAGTGTTTTCCAGCTTAAGACATTTTTAAAGTGATGCTTGCTGGTTGGTGTAATTTTTACTTTGAACATCTTCTATTCCACTCGGAAAACCAGGCTGTAATCCTTATGTCGCTAATGAACATCACCTCCATGTCTGACCTCCGCCATTAATATTGCGGGTTTCTCAAGGAAATTTTCGGATTATTAAAAGGTTCGGATCATAGAGAGACTTTGAAAAATAGAATAAAAAACAACAACAAATCAACAGTGAGATTCTAGAACATGACAGATCGAAAATACATGACGTAAAAATAGAGTACTAGACTGCTACGACTGCGAATGTTCGGTAGTATTGCCTGGGCTTTTCTGAGCCCAGCTTTTCTTGTCATACCACCAAATTTTTTCTCTATGCATGTCAGTAATTTTACGAAGCAAAATATATGCTGTTCATCTTATCTAAGTCTGCGAAATGTTTGCTAAGCTATCAGATTATTCTTCCTTTAATGGAAGGCCTACTACAATCATTATTTTATAAATGAAAATACGAAACAGAATTACATTTTTCGAATCATATGCAGACAGACAGAATAATTTTATATTTTGCAAACAGAAATGGATTATTTTACCTAAAAAATTATTTCCATTTGCATCAAATATGCATAAATCGGTCTAGTGTTTATGGTTGCACAAACAAAAAGAAAAAAAGTAAGAAAAAAGAGAAAATAATCAAGAGAAACAAATATTTAAAAATAAATATGAAATGAAACTCAAATAAAACATAAAAGAAAACCTGAATCCTGAATTGTTTGTAGCAAAACTAAGTAGCTTTAGATAAATAAATAAAAAAGCCACAAATATTACTTCAGAAATACATAACAAGTGTACTTAAGCAAATGGAAAATAAATAAAATATTTGCGAAAAAATAGAAACGCCATCATAAATGGCAATAAACAACCCTTGGCCTCAAGCCTTCTATGCCTCAGTATTAATATCTACTGCCAGTGTGTCTACAAATGTCTTGTCTTTGCACACAAACTGCTTCAACATCTTCATTTTACTTGTGGCTTGCATTTGTTGTAATTCTTTTAGTTTTTTTTTAATACCAATAAAACAGAAGTAAAATTGTAAATGCTGGTTATTAGCCTCTTAAAGATCAAGAGTATTAAATGGGCCGTAATAAGAAAAATATAAAGAATCTTAGAAAATCGTTGGATTTGTTTTTTTTAAAGGATTTTTTGTTATAAAAAAAATGTACTTACCAAACCAGGCAAACCACCAGGATTACCTTCTTCAACATAAATGGCAGTGGAATTGTCTAAAGGATCATAAGGACATTTGGCAATGCCCAAACCAATACCCATCACATATTCCGAACGTGGTAAATGAGTTAAATTTGACTGAAAAGATAACAATAAAGAAGTAAAGAATTAGAAAAAAATATTGGAGCATGTAATGTTATGTATGTATGTATGTATGTATATGAATGATATCTTGGAACGTAAATCTGATCACACAAATAAATGTTTCCAATACTATTCACGGTTTCTATATAAATTATAACAAGAAAATTGTTGCGAAGACAAAATAAATACCGTATGTCTTGTCCGGAACCACGAAGATAGAGTAAGTAAAATTTATAGTAAAAGACTAACAAAGAAGTTACGTAAATAATAATAAACAACAATCAATTTACAATATACCACAACAAATCAACAGGAAGTTAATCTAGAAGTTGCCAGATTGTAAATAAATTTGTTACAAATGAATCTCTTGAAATTTTTTTAATGTTTACAAGACGAATACTCACAATATAGAATGTACAATGCAAGGTATTGAATGGAAAAGAAGCTGCACTAGTATATAAAGAGTGGGGTGAAGATTTCAATCAGTTTAAAGTTTAGATGACAGCAATGACTTCTGTAGGAAGAAGTTTCTTAACACGAGCAGTGTGGCTAAACTAAGGGATTTTGCTCTAATACAAGTGTTGTGAGATCCATAGGCGCAATCGGCCTCGAAAGGAAGCAAGGAGAGTCACGACATCACGTAAAAATATGTAATTTTTGGTAACAGATTGCCTTACTTTACGGGAGCATATTTTGCTTTGGAGCGATAAAACAGAAAAACATGCGCCATATTGCGGTAGTGCAGAGAAAAGCTTCTTTCTCTAAGTAGACTCTTAACTCCAGTGTTAGCCTTCATCTTTCAGACATCCGTGAAGATCACATCATGACATTATCATATAGTTCACCTATGCAACGCCACTCCTTTCTGTATGAGAAAACCAGCGAGAAAAACTTGTCATATACACTAATGATCTAAAAAATGGTTTTGCTTTACCACCACCAGCACAAATAATGGTCACAGAATAATCTCTTAGCCTTAGTCGCAGTAGTCGAGTAGGTAGCGTGTTGGCGTATTAGACGTCAGGCAACGGTTCAAACCCAGTGTCAAACATCTCCAACGAAACGAAATACGAAAAAATATTTCTTCGACGACTTTCTCTCAGCATATTTCTTGCAAAAACTCTGATTGAAAATAAAATTTAAAAAAGTTTCTCAAAAAGAATCCGTCGTTACGCCACTCATATTACGCCACTCATATATATAATTGACACAATGTAGGTGGTGTGAGAAACTAGGTTGTAATCCTGACTGAAGGTCTGTAATGACCAATTATGTACATACAGATGTATGTATAAAGCCTTGGCGCTACTCTTAACAGGACCCAATGCGCCCAACAAGAACTCGCTTTGTATCTTATCCAGCGGTTTTTTCGATTTGTCATCTTTTAAATATACCACCACAAAGATGTCTTGCTCTAACCATGTTCATCCCTGACTTGCTGTATGCGCCTGCATCATTGTCTTAAAAGTGTACTCCTCCCAGTATAGCTCCCTGTGCAATAAGACTACATGGATGTAAAGCGAAAAACATCTGTCACACCCAAGATCAAATCCATTTAGCCTTATCAGTATAAGCTCTCTGCTTTACATTCCCTACAGACAAGAACCAGGTTTGTTGTATTCGGATTGATGCTAAGAACTTAGCTAGATACACATGAAAATTGGACTGCATGCCCTCAGTAATCGGTAATCCAATATACATATATAACTGTGTGTAAATTATTTTATTAGAATCGAAATTCCTCTGACACTCTCTTAAATTTTTTTCGAATATATATTCCTTCACTCTTGCAGTTAAGTTTTAAAAATAGAGATGCAGTTTAGCAGCAGCAGCAACAGCAAACAAGAGAATGACAATTTTTCCAAACAAACACATTAACAATCTCTTTACATGGCACGCACTTCCTGAAGCAATCGGAAGCTAAAAGAGTTTTTCAAACTATAAACTCAAGGATTATTTGAAAAACGTGCCAACATTTGCTGAAAAAAAAATGAAAAAATAAACACAACTGCTGTGAACAAAATCGAAAAAATAAAAGCAGAGCCAGAAAGGAAAAAAACATTAGAAAAACTAACAACGAGTGAAAAACAATAGAAAACTAAATAAACAACAACAAAAAACACAACAAACAGGATAAAAAATCATGAATGCAACTCCAGCAATTTTTGCACACCATTTACTAATCGTTTTGCAAAGTGCTAAATACGAACGAATACAAAACGAACGAACGAATATAGACAAAAAGGACTCTGAATAGAATCGAAAGTTTTATTTGTTATCCCAAGCCTCTGACAGCGGGTTAGCGGGTTGGCAATGGCTATGACTATTACTCTATACGAGGGGGTGTTGATTCTCTGGTATTTGCTTAAGTTTTGTTCTACAAAATGCTTCTCTATTTTCCATGAATATAAAGTAGCACAACACCAGTACCAATACAACGATGTGGCATAGTTTTCAGAGAGCGAAAAAAGCTAGCAGAACGACAACAAAAAATTCGCAAAAAAGTAAAACTTTAATCTTGAAGTGATACGCGGCTAAATCTTAAAAGAGGTCATGCTCTGTACGCTGCTTGTCACCGATGTGGATGTGTTGTGAGCACTGCAATATTGATTAGGATAGAAGAAGTTTTTAAATGCATTTGAGGCAGCAAATAAATAACGGGCGAAAATAGATTTTCGAAAAATGAAAATATGCTGGACAATATTTGGTCATCTCTGTTTTAAATTGTTAACTGTCTTGTTGCGAATTTTTTAGAATTGTTTGTGAATATAGAGCTAGGGCAGTTTGGATATTGCATACAGGTCGTACACATGTGTTAGATGTCTTAACGTTTAAACTATCCTGCGACAAGGGTTACCAGACAGAAAATGTTCGTCTGATGGAAGCATAGTTGGCAGCGAGTTTGAAAAAACTAAATAAAAATTAACTAAAAATTTTGATACTTGTTTTTCAAGAGATCGTAGCGATCAACCTGGATAGTGGGCTCATGGGCACGACCTTCAATAGGTTTCAGATGGCAGTGGACATGTTGAATTTTCATCTGCAAAAAACAACTGCTTTCTCTACTACTGCTATAGAACTCCAAGAAATTTAAGTTTGTTTTTTCGAAAACCGAAACAGTATTTTGTTTTTTAAATTTTTCACATACATATATAATTGGTTATTACAAACCTTAAGTCAGGATTACGACCTAGCTTCTCACACCAGTTATGTTGGGTGCGTTAATTTAATACATGAGTGGCGGGACCTACAGTTTAAAGTCGATTCTGAACGACAGATTTTTGTGAAACTTTTCATGGCAATTTCATTTAGTCTCAGAGTTTTTGCCAGAAATCTGCTGAGAGGAATTCGCCGAAGAAATATTTTTTTCATGTTTTCGTTTTGATGTCTGATCTGGGGCCTTACGTCTAATAAGCCGACACACAACCTACTAGACTACGGCGACTTCATTTTTACCAAAATTGCCAATAAATTGTTCTCTAACCTCAAATTTAAAAATTTCTTTCAGTTGCAGTCATAGTGCCGTCAAGTACACTGCGAGGCGCGATTTACTACATCAGGACAAATCGGGCAATTGTGAATGTTGTCATGTCCGTATTTCTAATGGCAACTTCTGTACTATCTATCATCAGTATGTATTTGACTGAAAGACAATAAATTTTCTTATCATGAGAATACTAAAACCTAGACTTCAATTATAATCTCCGACTTCCTTCCCAAATGTCTTGGCCATCTTCTCTCCCACTGGCTTGGAGTTCAGATCATTAATATATTGCCAGACATATACACTTCATTAAGGACACTTCACTCTTGTTGTATAATATCCAAACGTACTAAATATTGCTATAAAACATTGCAGAAAATAGCGCTTAATAATACAGTTCGGTTGTATTGGGTTCGTGGACATCAAGGATTGTTGGTCACGAAACTGTCAGGTGCACTCAATAAGAAGAAATCCGTCTGTATTATAGAGCTTCGAGGCCTAAATATAGGTAGATTGGCAAATGGTCAGAATGATCACATGCATAACATACATACATATATAATTGGCCATTGCAACCCTTCAGTCAGGGGGACGTAATCCTGACTGAGCTTCTCACATCACTCATGTCGTGTGTGTTAATTTTATACATGAGCGAAGGGGCCTACAGTTTAAAGTCGACTCGGAACGACAGCTTTTTGAGAAACTTTTTATTTTTTGCCTGAAATCTGTTGAGGGGAAGTCGCCGAAGAAATATTTTTTTATAATTCGTTTTGATGTCTGACCGTGGCCTTATGTCTAAGAAGCCAACACACTACCTACTAGACTACGGCGACATCATAATGCTCACGATATATTTAAATCGATCAGATCCCAATTATCGAAAATACAAGGAAAGTTGCTACGCTACGTTTCAGAAATACTAGACGCGGTGAATAGTTGAATTTTAGCAGCAGTGTATCAGAAGTCGCCGTGGTCTAGTAGGTAGTATGTTGGCTTATTAGACGCAAAGCCAGGGTTCGAGCCCCAGGCCAGACATCAAAATAAAATACAAAAAGTATTTCTTCGGCGACTTCCTCTCAGCAGATTTCTGGCAAAAACTCTAAGAGTAAATAAAATTGCTTTCAAAAGTTTCTCAAAAATCTGTCGTTCGGCGTCGACTTTAAACTGTGGGTCCCACCACTCATGTATGAAATTAACACACACAACATAAGTGGTGTGAGAAACTAGTTCGGAATCCTGACTGAAGGGTTGTAATGACGAATTATGTACAGTGGCTCCACCGCATAATCGGACAAGTATTAGTCTGATATAAATATATGTGCTTAAAACTTAAAAAGAAAATATTAAATATATGTTTTTTTTGCTTTTACTTATACTCTACATTACAGCCTTTTAGATTAATAAAAAAATAACAACATTTTTCATGATAATGGTAATTTTATAAAGAAAAAGGAAATTAACTCAATTTTTTGCGCTCAACGCATAATCGGACAAAGAAGAGAAAAATGACGAAAGAGAACAATTAATAGTTTTGGAATATCCTTTGTTCTCAAGAACGGCCTATAAACGTTTTGGAATTGATTTTACCAAATTGTAGCATGCCTCAGGTTCTATGGAGTTCCACGCTTCCAGTAAAGCCGCCTTAAGCTGATTCTTGGTTGACTTGAAAACTAACAAAATAATTCATCATCAAAATTACCAGTAAATTGACTTCCAACGTTTATTACAAATGCTGAGGAATTTTTTATCAAACGTGTGTTTATATGTAAATTATTCCTTAAACTTTCTAAACTAATAATCTAATCTGTTAATAAATTACTTATGCTATCATAAAATATGTATGTAAGTCAATAATCTTCTCAAAAAAGAAATGTAAAACATAAATACCTCATACGCTTTCAACTCTTTCAATGTATGTGTGTGCTTAAATATGTGCTAAAATATGCTAAAAAGATATGCCGACAAAAAAATGATTCTCTTCTGAAGAACATTTATTATCATCTTACAGCCATTCGATGTCAGATTAAGATACTCCAAGTGAACATACAAGAAACAGAATATGTTTCCCGCTACTCCATAACAATTTAACACACATTTTTTTCCTTCTTTCTTCTTTAACATGATAATTTGCTGGCATTTTTATACCCCCAAAAAAAGTAGAAAAAATAGAAGAAAAAAAGTTATGGTTTCATATGAATATTTTCCGTTCCTTCTATGATGCCGTTATAGAAATTTCATTTCTTAGTTTTATCACAGAGTAATAGAAATGTTGTCACTTGATAACATTATGTATGAATATTTCCCCCTTGTTTGCAAATCGAAATGGAGACCAAACAAAAAAAGGACGAAATATCACAAAAAATTTTCCACACTTTGGCTGTTACAAGGATAGCAAAAAAAAAAAGTGCTACAAAGGGACAAACTCGACTATATGATACCCTATGGTTATTGGTTACAACCCTTCAGTCAGAACCAGAGATCAGCAATGAATCGTTTTTTCGCTACTCACAAGAACTCATGAAATTTTGAGTATGAGTTAGTCAACAGCATTGAAATTCAACTACTCTGATTCATTCGTACTCAGTACAACATTGATTTATAAGTACAGGTTGCAATGAGTATGAGTACAACGTTGACATCAAACTCATAACACTCGAAATATGTTTGATTCATACGCCTACTCATTAAGATTCATAAATTAAAAAAAATACTTGCAATACTCATAAATGATTCGAGTGTTTCGAATCATTCAGCAAAATTCACAGTCTCAGTTGTTGTTGCATTTACAAAAAAAGAAAGAAGAAAGACAAAGACAGCAAGCAAAGCAAACACACAAACTTCTAGTGAGCATTGCAGTGTTTGTACGCGAATCATACTTATTTTGTGATCCTTGAAAATGTTGAGTTATGGATTAACAATATCATGCGTATTATTAAGTATGAGTACGATGAGTACTTCAAACTTTGAATATGAGTAGTATGAGTACGATATTAAAATAAGTATGAATGCGTATAAGTATCAGAAATTATGAGTATGATTCGAATCTACTTATCTTTTTGAATACTCATTGCTGATCTCTCACACCACTTATGTTGTGTCTGTTAATTTTATACATGAGTGGCGGGACCTACTGTTTTAAAGTCGAGTCCGAACAATAGATTTTCGAGAAACTTTTCATGGCGATTTTATTTACTCTCAGAGTTTTGCCAGAAATCTGCTGAGAGGAAGTCCTTTAAAAATTATTTTTTCATATTTCGTTTAGTTGGAGCTGTCTGGCCTGTTTGACGGTTTGAACCATGGCCTCACATCTAATAAGCCAACACACTACCTACTAGACTACATATTATACTACATCATAGCACATACTGGAGGGACATCAAGGGGATCCAACCCAGGAATTATGCCCTCGATATATGATACCATATTGGTCAGAACTTTAGTGACCTCTAGAGCAATTGTCTGTGCAGACAAAACAAATCTGAAACCAGCTCGCATGGAGATGGACAAGATATCGAGACAAACAATGTTGTAAGCATAACAAAGGCAATGAGCACCTGTTCTACAACGGCACTAGAACTTGATTTACCTACGACCGCTGCACATGGAGTAAGGACCAAAGCTTTTAGGCTATTCTGAGATCGATTAGAGACAAATCTAACATGAATCCCATTAGGGGATCTCGTGACCTAAGAAATCGATTGTCTGACAGCTCTCTCTCTTTGAGAAGTGCTTCGCGACGGGGCTTTTTAACAAAAGTGAATGGAGTTATCTGGAAGCTGTATACTCTTTTAAACATGGTACTCGTTGGTGGTGTAAAGAAGAGGTAGTACCGGATTTAAGAAAAGAAACAGAATTAAATGAAATACTCCAAACCCATGCACAAACTCTCGAGTAACTTCCAAGCTGAAGTGTATGCCATCGAAAGATGTGCTCAATTCAACTTGGATAGGAGGTGAAAAATAAAGGACATAGCAATAACAACTTACAGTCAGCCGCCATTAGAGTAGTATGGAAAATAAGGTTATAGTCTTCTGGGTCCAAGATAAAGTGGGAATTCTCAGCTATGAGCCAGCAGACGAACTTGCGAGGAAGGGATAATCCACAACGTTGAACGAGACGCACCTATTCTGTGAAATATCAGCGATTTTTTGGGAAGATATTCTCAACGAAAGAGAAAATAAAGAGAGGCGAAGGAGCTTCTCAAACTAAGTGGCTTTACGGCATTCAAAACTTTTGTTGGGAAGTTACAACAGGAGGAGGAGATCTGCATCATACATCAAACTATACAAGGACGATTTGCGGTTATTTGACAGTGGTTGTCTCGAAACCAGAAAATGTAGAATATGAGGCAATGAGAATGAATCATTGGAACACGTTCCTGGAACTTGCGCGGAATTAGTGCCTTCCATTAAAAGATACGTATGTGCAAATCAGGTGCTGGATCGGGAATTATCTTTGTTGACACCGAGCAGTATCCTAAAATATGTCAGACCAATAAGCTTGGAGAGGACATTACAGGGCATTATACCCTAAAAAGTATGACGGGGGGTACAATAGATGATGGCTCTTTTTTATTAATTATTTGAAAATATAAAATTTTGAATGGAATTGAAACAAAGCATGGAAAAAATAATGGAGGATATAATATCTCACAGCCCTAAGGAACGAAAAGAGTTAAATGGCGTTATAACGGGCGGCTATGCGTGCTCAAGTAAGCTTTTGGTATCAAAGCTACCACACTAACCTAACCTAATATCTCACAGCCCTAAGGAAAAGTGTTAAATGGTGTCGTCGATGAATCTTTAATTGAATTCTAGCTTGAGATCGATACATTTATTATTGGCCATTCTCGCAGCAATGATGCTGTGTACCCTACAGGGACATGAATAAGAAGTAAACAAAAAAATCCCACATCCATGGCAGTCGTAAAAATATGTGTCAATTGTTAGAAAATATGTTGCCACTCTTCCTTCTTTTTTTCTTTTGCTTTCAAGCATTCTTTTGCTATGATTGCTATCTTAGCATGGCTTTAACTTAAAGCGCATTAAGGAGCGTAAAAAGAACATGCAAATTACAAAAGTTCCCCTTCTTTTTTAAGCTTTAAGCTATGTATTCTAACTTTCGGATGGTCTTTTTACCCCTTCAAGTGTTATAAAAATATGAGTTTTGAATGATTTTACCAGCAGTTGTTACAGTGTTAGAGAAAATGTTTGTAAAAAAAAAAACTATAAACTGAGGGTAAGTCGACCACAAACATAAAAAAATATATTTTCTTTATCACCCAACCAATCCATATTAATAGAAAACTGTCGAGGAAAACAATCTAAAATTGATTTCAGTCAATGCAATGGCCCTATAGCTTAAAGGTTATTTAGCGAATTTAAATACGTTTAATCCACCAGATTTGTGAAATGAAATGTAATGCTTGTGCAACGTGCATTACAAGACTGTCAGTGGAAAAACCAAGAATGATTCAAAACCCCTGTTGGTATGTCTGCATGCCAATTATCAGTGGCGACGAACAATGGATTCATGACGACAAGCCCAAGCTCAAGAAATAATATGTGAAGCGTGGTCAACAAGCAAAATCTACTACATACATACATAATTGGTCATTACAAGCCTTCAGTCAGGATTACGGCCTAGTTTCTCACACCACTTATGTTGTGTGAGTTATTTTTATATGTGAGTGGCGGGACCTGCAGTTTAAAGTCGACTCTAAACTACAGATTTTTTTGAGTAGATTTTCATGACAATTTTTTACTTACTCTCAGTATTTTTGCCAGAAATCTGCTGAGAGGAAGTCACCAAAGAAATATTTTTCATATTTCGTTTTGTTGGAGTGGTCTGACCTGGGGTTGAACCGTGGCCTAACGTCTAATAAGCTAACGTCTAATAAGCTCAGAAAGATCTAGTGCTTCAAGGTAATGAATTGTATTTGCTGGGATCACGGGAGGCCTATACAAACAAGTATTCATTCGTTTGAAGCGAATATTGGCTGAAATACGTCCTGAATTTGCAAGCAGACAACAGGTCGCAATTTTCCATCATAACAGCGCTCGCTCTAGGTTTAGGTTTAGGTCGGAGTGGTAGCTCTGATATCACAAAGCTCACTTGAGCACACATAGCGGCCCGTTGTGATGCCACTGGTGAACGCAGTCCCTGTACTAAACAAGTTCCATCAAAATCAGGGAAGATTAAGAAGTTGGTCAGCGCTAGGGCTGCACATCAAAAGCACGACTACCCTATACTGGAAAAACCAGCCAGAGATTTTGATGATCGAAGTTATATCCTTGATATCAATAGATGATAGCTCCATCAAGCTGACAAGAAATGGAGAGCCAAATAGCCTATATCTACACCTAGCAAGAGGCGGGCACTGACAAAGAAAGTGGATAACAGTCTCCTCCTCCTCAGCGGATGTGCATCCACGGCAAAAGTCGTTAAATGGGAGCCTCATTCTTTCCGCGTGTCTACCCATAACGCAATTACCTGTAAGCACGGCCACTGTGGTTGAGATGACGTCATGACCAAGACCAAGTAATTGGTTGTTACGCCTTCTATCCATCAAGGGCCAGGTGAGTCTAGCGGTGGAGCAGGACTGCACATTGACCCAGGATAGGTTGGCGTCCCGAGAGTATTTCCGAGCAATGTCAAACTTAACCGAGGCAAGTGGCATACCCAAATGAATTGAAGAGGATTCCGGAAGGAGCGCACCAGATCTGGCGAGCTCGTCTGCCCTACAGTTTCCCGGAATGTTACTGTGCCCGGGGACCCACACCAGTGAGACACTGGTGAAGCGTCCATAAAGAATGTCGAGGCAGCGGCGATATTCCCTAACGATCCTAGAGTTATTCACGAAACACGATAGAGATCTTATCGCTGCCTGACTATCAGAAAAGACCAAGACACGAGGATCCATTGAGCGGCCCGGTAAATTGCCGTCACATCCGGCTGAACCACGCTGCAGTAGTCCGGCAGACGGAGAGAAATGTACAGGTCCAGTTTCCCAGAGTAGACACCGCTTCCAACCCCATTATCGAGTTTAGAGCCGTCGGTATATATATCCAGGACTTCCGGGGGGACAACCGTATTAGGAATCCTGTCGTCTCTACTCGGAATCAGAAAGTGGAAACCCCTATCGAGACAAGCGCTAGCTCTAAGAACTGTTTGTAAAACTGTGGCGCTTCTGATGACCTTTTTTTCGATCGCAGCAGAACTTACTCAATAGAATACCTATCATTTCAGAAGAGGGTATCAATAATACGCTCGATTTATTCTCATCGAATGATTTTCTTAGGGCTGAATCTATAAATTGTGAAAAAGATGAAGAAAAGCCGTAGTTTCTGATGGGAACTGTCTTAACAAATTATTTATTTCCAATAAAAATAAATTGCCGGGCTTTAAGTTATACAAGCAATATTATTGTTAGTATTTTTGTAATGAGTTTGACCAAGTTTCAGTAAAAAATTTTTGTGAAATAATTTCGCTGTGAATACATACAAACATTTTATTCTTAGTGGTTAAAGTGTTACACAATTTTCTCCTTTTTTTTGTTGGAAATTTTTCATTTTGTCTTTGTGAATATGTATGTGTATTTCTATGAATATGTATATGTGATATTATATGTGTGTTCGAATACAATGGATACTTACATGAATAACATAATCCTTGGGATTGTGAGCATTTGTGCCACAAACATAGAGTCGATTGCTTTGCATTTTTTGAATGACACGAATATGATTTTTACAATCGAAAACCTAAAAAGAGATAAAAAAGGTTAAAGGTTAAAAAAGATATAGACAAGCTTATCAAGTAAAATATTTCAAATGAAAGTAAACGTTTTAAACGTCAAACTGCTTGACAAGGACAGAAGGTCTGCGGCTATTTATATAACTGGCGCTCTGTGCACCATCCCCACGAAAGCTTTGTTCGCAATGCTCAACTTGCTTAGTACTGTGCTTCTCAATAAGCAGGCGGCTGAGTTTGCTGCGACTAGACTTAATGACCTGTCTCGTTGGCACATTGTACCTTCTAGTCACGCCCCCATTTCTGGAGGTTGATCCAGTGGCCCCCGTGAACATCGAGTATCTCCCTGCTGAATATTGTCTCGACAGGGGTTTCCACTTTCTGATTCCGAGTAGGGACGACTGGAATCCTAATACGGTTGTCCCCCCCGGAAGTCCTGGAAGACCGACGGCTCTAAACTCGATAATGGGATTGGAAGCGATGTCTACTCTGGGAAACTGGACCTGAACATTTCTTTCCGTCTGCCGGACTACTGCAACGTGTTTCAGGCGGAGGTGACGGCAATTTACCGAGCCGCTCAATGGATCCTCGTCAACGGTGCTCCTTTCACTCGCGTCTCGGTCTTTTCTTATAGTCAGGCCGCGATAAGATCTCTATCGAATTTAGTGAATAACTCTAGGATCGTTAGGGAATGTCGCCGCTGTCTCGGCCTTCTTTCTGGGCACTTCACCAGTGTCTCACTAGTGTGGGTCCATGGGCACAGTAACATTCCGGGAATCTGTAGGGCCGACGAGTGCGCTCCTTCCGGAATCCTCTTCAATTGAATTGGGTATATCACTTGCCTCGGTCAAGTTGGACATTGCGCAGAAATTCTTTCGCTAGACTAACCTGGCCCTTGATGGATAGAAGGCGTACCAACTAATTACTTGATCTTGGTCGTGACGTCATCTCAACCACAGTGGTCATGCTTGCAGGTCATTGAGTTATGGGTAGACACGCGGAAAGAATAAGGCTCCCATTTAACGACTTTTGTCGTGGATGCAGATCCGCTGAGGGAGAGGAGACTGTTCTCCACTTTCTTTGTCAGTGCCCGTCTCTTGCTAGGTGTAGATATAGGTTATTTGGCTTCACATTTCTTGTCAGCTTGACGGAGCTATCATCTATTGATATCAAGGATATAGCTTCGTTCATCAAACTTTCTTGCTGGTTTGCCAGTGTAGGGTAGTCGTGCTTTTGATGTGCAGCCCTTGCGCTGACCAACTTCTTCCTCTTCCCTGATTTTGGTAGAACTTGGTCAGTACAGGGACTGCGTTCACCCGTGGCATCACAACGGACCGCTATGCGTGCTCAAGTAAGCTTTTTGCTAAGTTAAAACTACCACGCTAACCTAATCTAACCTAATCTATTTCAACTTCAATTAAATTTTTTATATAACCCAGCTATTGAAACGATGCAATGATTTTCACTACTAAATAAGTAAATTGGAAACATTTTTCACGTACTTTTTTATTAGAAAATTTTCTGGTGAACAACTTTTCTCAAAGCTCTTGCTGCAGTAAATGCACTTCGAAACAGAATTCCTTTACTTCTTAACAATGTCAGTTTCGTTTCTGATGAACATAAATATGTATGCCTTTAGAGTAGGTATTTTCAATATGTATCCAATAATTATAATCAACTTAAAATTGTTGCAATTTTCCTTTTACTTTTCTTATCAATCTCATACCAAAGAATGGGGGGTGGGACGTAAAAAATCTGTGGCATTTAATAAGAAACGTGTTGTAAAAAATAGCTCAAGTATTACGACTACAAATCAATTTTTATTTTAAATTTCAAATCCTCATTTCAATCTTTTTTTTAGTTTTTTTTATTCGAACTTATTTTCCAATATGATACAATTTAACCCCTTAGATCTGGATGGATGTACGAGTATCTGTTAGAGATTTGAGTTTTCCATTACTATGCAATGCAGGAAATTCAATATTGTAAAGTTCTTATATGCTATGTATGTACATATGTATGTGCGATAGTAAGTAGTACATGAGATTTATTTTTCTGAGATTCTTTTTTCCGTTTTTTTTTAGTTTCTTTAAGTAAAAATGAGAGATAAGCAGAAATTGCTTTTCTTAATATGTCTCAAATGTTTATCAATACAATTCGTTTTAAAGATTCGTTCTTTAGTTCTACTTCGACTTCGTTTTCTATTATTTTGTTCTGATTTAACCCAGTATTTTCCTTTTTTTCTATATTCTTTCCTTCGTTGACGCTTAAAATTACTACAACGACAAGGTGTTTCAAAAGAAATTTTATATGATAAATAGATCCAGAGAGTGATCTACAGTTTCTTTCCAATACTAATTCAAGCAAGAACCATCACTATCTTTCCGGGATTGACCTAATGACTAGCTGCCCACTTGCTGCATTACATAATTGGTCATTATAACCCTTCAGTCTGGATTACAACCTACCACTTATGTTGCGTGCGTTAATTTTATACATGAGTTGCGGGACCTACAGTTTAAACTCGACTCCGAACAATAGATTGATTTGAGAAACTTTACATGACAATTTTTTTTGTTTCCACTCACAGTTTTTGCCAGAAATCTGCTGAGAGGCAGTCGCCGGAGAAATAATTTTCATATTTCGTTTTGTTGGAGAAGACGACTGACTTAGGGTTTGAACCATGGCCTCACCTTTAATAAGGAAACACACTACCTACTAGACTACGGCGAGTGATCTACACTTTCTTTTCTAGATTCCCATTACCTTATTAAGGAAGAACCATCACTAACTTTCCGGAATTGATTCTATGACTAGCTGCCCACTCGCTAAATTTTCTCAAAGCAAGTGATATTATATTCTGTCTCTGAAAAAAACAACAAACTGCTTGAAATTGTTGAGAATAACAGGCAACCAATTTCTAGGTCACTAATAGTTTGTTCATGATATGAGTCTTTAAGAGATCGGAGAGAACCCGTTGAGGTGTTTCCCGTCATACCTTCTTAGTGATGAGTGAGCTCCTTAACGTCTGGTAGAATGTAGCTCCTTAAAGCAATTTTAATATCGAGTTTATCAGAGTAGTATGTCCTCTATGACCTCAAGGAATGTGTTATGTGACATATACATACATAATTGGTCATCACAACCCTTCAGTCAGGATTACGACCTAGTGTCTCTCACCACTTACGTTGTTTGTGTTAATTTTACACATGAGTGGCGGGACCTACAGATTAAACTCAACTCCAAACGACAAATTTTTGAGAAACTTTTCATGGCAATTTTATTCTTTCTCAGAGTTTTTGCCAGAAATCTGCTGAGAGGAAGTCGCCGAAGAAATACTTTTTGTATTTTGTTTTGATGTCTGGCCTGGTGTTTGAACCCTGGCTTTACGTCTAATAAGCCAACACATTACTAGACTACGGAGTAAACTCTAAATAAAACTCTATTTACTTGTCTGTTAATTTGAAAATGTTCTTCATCGGAAGGTACTGTTTTGTAAACCTTGAAAAGCACTCAGTTGTCCCATTTGCAATTCTTTTTTCTGGTTGATGAAGCTTTTGAAGTTTGTATCGATTGTAGCCTAATAACAATCTCTGCTCATTAAATCATTTGCGGATATGCGAAGAAAATGATGAAGATTGCCACAAACGAGCTGATTAACAGTTTCAATGATTTCTATCAATCTTGATGATCATGGGCGCATCGGTTTCAGTTTTCTCAATAATCTCTGTGTGATCAATTTGCGATTAAGCTGCTGCTCTAACTGTCCATTGACAAACTACGAACGCTTCTCTAATTCATTGTGTTCACTTAGTTGCCTAAACAGCTTTAAAAATTTGTTTGGCGCCACTCTGTATACAACATTTACAGAAGAATATACCATCAGATATGTGCAGAGGTGTAAGAAAAAAAATAATACGCACGCACTTACACGCTTACACACACAAATTGCATTTTTTGTATTTCAATTTTAAAATGTTGCAGAAAATCAATCGCACAACAATAAAGCAAATAAAGAACAATTTAATACGAAGCCTTTATATTACAGGCACACTTGCATACATACATACACATGTATGCATTTATGTATAGCTGCAGTAGCAGATGCACTTATTCAGTTGCGCTCTCTCTCTCTCTTTCTGTATCGGTTTGTTATTATTTTTAAAAGACAACCACCATATGTACGTATGAGTAATAATAATGGCAAAACCTGAATTGCTGCAGCATCACTCATTCGCACCCGTATACCCATACCAAAGCAATATTTGCTAACAAAGCTAAAAAGTGCATTTGAAGAGTACATGTGTGAATGTATACGTACGTATGTACGTGTATGAAAGGTTGTTTAAGAGCATTTGTGTGCCTGTACAAGAGAGTGCATTGTATACAGAATAGTTGTAAAGAAACGAATTTAAAAGAAAAATGTAAACCTCAGCTGTTTGAGTCTATTAATGTAACACAAGAAAATAAAAACCATCGCTTGAAATGAAAGAAAAAACAAAAAAAAAAAAAAAACGGAGAAAATAATTCGAAAAAATATTGAAAATCTAAAGTTCTTGCATGTAATGTGCTTATGTGTGCAGGTTTGTGTAAAATATGTTGTCATATATTTGTATTATGATGACTTTGGCAATGTGCTTATTGCTAACAATATAACAAAAAATAAGAAATGAAAATAATTTCGACTACAAACATACTCGTACTAAAGGATATGCTTTTAGTTGGGACTTAAAACCGTGATTTCTAAAGCAGGTAGAACCAACATCTGTTGGGGGAGAGAAAAATGAATCTAAAAGTGTACTATAAGAAAAACTTTTTCTTTATGGAACAAGAATCGATCGGTTTGAGTTTAGGGGCATGGTATCCTCCATTTTATAGTTTCGATGTTCTCGACACACTCCTTACCTAATCGATTTGAATACTTGGGGTTGTTTTTCTATTCATAGAGTGACTTGAGCGGCATTTCTTCACTGTTATATTGCAACATTACGTTTTGCGGAGCATCAACATAAGGCATCCAAAGAATACTGCAAAAAGGAACCACATTTTATGATTTCTGAACAACCTTCAGAAATGGAACAAATTCGTTCAAGTATTACTTACGTAGTCTAGACGTAAGACAACGGTTCAAACTGCAGGTCAGACATCTCCAACAAAAACGAAAAATTAAAAAATATTTCTTCAACGACTGCCCCTTATCAGATTTCTGGCAAAAACTATGAGAGTAAATTGCCATGAAAGAGTTTCTCAAAAATCTGTCGTTCGGAGGCGACTTTAATTTGTAGATCCCGCCTCTCAAGTATAAAATTAACACACCCGACATAGGTTGTGCTAGAAGCTAGGTCGTAATCCTGACTGAAGGTTAGTAATGATCAATTATGTATGCATGCAGCATATATAGAGGATAACCATGATTCGGTACCACAAGTTTAAAATTTCTTCTTTCTTCCAAAGAAATTGCACCACCATACCTTGCCACAAACGTACTTTTACATGAAGGCATTTTTAAGCCATCTTTTCTTAAAAATTAAGTGCGTGTGTATGTGATTTGTCTTCCTTAATTTTTTTCTTTCAATTTTCCCTTGTATTGATATAAATGACAACACAACTAGCAACAATAACTAGCACTGGCAAAAAATCTCAAGAAATTGCAATCCCAAGAACGGAGAACTCAAAAAAAAAAAATTAAATGACATAGTAAAACCACAGATAAATTGAGAAAAAAGGATTTCAAATTGAACACACAAAGCGGTTTTCATCCTGCTCTCAGTGTGTGCGTAAGAATTTGTGTCACTAGCATTGAGATTTTTTTGAAATAAAAAATCTTTTTAAACGTTGGTGGTAGAATGTTTGAAATTAGAAAGTGGAACGAGATTATCTTTTTTTTAAAGAGAACAATTTAATTGACATCCCAGCTGGGATTTGAGCTTATATTATACGCATCAAGTTTTGTAGTGAATTTGTTCCATCCACCCAAGATTTGTTCTTCAGAATTAGTAGATTTGGATGCTCTAATTCATAAAGACCTCCACGAAACTCACGACACACTGGCGAAAGGGTCAGAATCTATTCAAGGAGAAAACTAAAAATGTATACAAGCAGCATAATTCATTCCAAGCCTATTTTGCTTCAGTCTAAACATCATAGGTTAGGTTAGGTGGCGCCTGCACATTCTAATCATGTTTATTCGACATTATATAACTACGGATAGTATAAAGAGAACGAAGTTCCCAGTAATATCACACGTGTTCGCAAGAATGCTGGACAGTGGCTTCTGTTGTTATGTTATGTGAAACCTTTTATTCGGTAGAGTAGAAGCTGTCTTGTTCTCCTTGAGTAAAGATTTGGTCAACTTTATCTTACGGTTAAATAGTTTCCTTCTTCTATCTAGGAAGTGTTTGAAATTTATTCCTAATTTCCTAATTCCATAATGGATTTTTGAATTCAAACTAAGCCAAGGTTTGACATCCCAACACATCGATATTTTTGGTTCATACTAATGGTTACATGTTTAGTGGCTCAACAACTGACAACTCAAGTCTCCGAGAGTACCAAGGAATGTTTTTTCGATTTAAACAAACTTAATATAATAATCAGGAAAATTAGCTATTCAGAGCTATAAACCACTGTCTGGACATGATTATAAAACCAGCATATGACAGAACGTTCAAGATATTCTTTACGGATTTCAATCTTGATGTTGAAAGTCACAGCAAACGTGAAAACGTTTTTGGTTTTTGAAAGAGAAATCATTCGTAAAATTTTCGGCGCAGTGCGGGCATGAACAGTGTAGTGTTTTCGGGTTAAGCTCATTCTTATCATGGCGGGTACGATAATAAGCAATTTTGCCATATTCGGGGTTCAGAAAACCCACACGTGGTCTTACAAAAGCCAATACACCCATTACGAGTGACTGTTTGCTGCAACTTGTGAAGCGAAGGTATGATTGGCCCATATTTCTTTGAAAAAGAGGACGGCGCAACCATTACGGTCGATGGAGATACCTATTGCACCATGACACCCGATTTTTTTGTACCCGCTCTTCATGGTCTTGATGTGAACGATGTTTGGTTTAAACAGGATGTTGCAACTTGCCATATATCTCATGCCACAATCGATTTATTGCATCAAACGATTAATTAACCGAAATTGTGATGTCAATTGACCGCCAATAAGCTGCGATTTGACATCGTTGAACTTTTTTCTGTGGGGAGCCGTGAAAGAACAGTGTTATGCAGAAAAACCAGAGACAATTGAGCATTTAAGGGCCAACATTCGTGATGCCATTGTCGAGATACGACCCCATACACTCGAAAAAGTGCATGAAAATTGGTGTGATCGAATGAGGTACTGCGTGGCCAGCCGCGGCAGCTATATGAATGAAATGAGATTCCATTCCTAATCGGATCTATCTTAGATCAGCCGCTCCCCGGGTACTGGTACTCAGCATCCGCTGGGTACTTGCTAATGTGAGAAGGCAAGATTGACGATTTGGCACGACCTTGACTATGCATTGGAAATCGATTGTGAAGATAGCGCAAGTGGGCTGACGTTTGTTGCATTCTGTTACCTGAGTACACCGGGTGAAAACCGGTCGAAATGGCTTTCAGGCTAATGTTGCAGACGCCTCCGTTCCGTTAAATCCGTGGCAGAGCTTCAAGTACGTTCGATTATCGTCGCCATTTAGTTGGTGATGCAGGTTTAGTTGAGATGACTCCTAATTTGTGTCCGACCTGGCTCTGAACGCGAGGACCTCACTGATTACCATAGGCACCCTCGGGGTCTTTGAAGGACAATTGCTTAGTCGATATGAGATAGCGGCTTGAAGATGGAATCCAGTAAGAAAGATGAATAAAAGAATATTAGAAGTGGAAGAGATGATGCAGTGAGAGGTTGCCTTTATGAGCAGCCCGAAAATCAGACGACCGCCGGTGAAGAACTCTCAGAGCACGTCTACGAGGAACACTGGAATTGAGAAGGGTGGCACGACACCAGAATCTGTGCGGGATGGGGCGCAATCGCAACTGGCGCATGGTGGAACAAAGGAACCGCTTTTAGGGCACAGTTTCCCTAGACAGGAGTTTATATGCAAGATGAGAAACTCCTAGGCGGAGACCCTCGCTAAGGGCCAAAATGTATCCGCAGGCTTAGAGGGGCAATGATGAGGGCAAGGAACATCAGCATGGAAGTTCAGAGCGGAGTAGCTGAATTAGAGGAGCTCATCGACATAATGAGGAGCTATAGAGAAAATCTAAACTTTTAAATGGCCCACCCTATATTAGCCATTGTATGTTGCTGTTTAATCATCCTTCTATGAAACACGTGGAATAAATTTTAATACAAGCATTCGTTGCATTTCTCAGCAATTTCTTTATGAACACATAAAATTTAAACGAACACAAAGTTTTCAAAGTATTTTTATTAAGATTCTCCATATCTTCTCTCATCTTGTTTTCTCTAATAAATATTCCTCAATAACCAATAATTCTCTTCTCTAAATTACATATAAAATGTACCATAATCCTAGAAACCTACCTGCTGTAATATATCCTTTTAACACACATCGTTATCGATAAGCATTATCGATAACCTATTGATCTACTATGTATTACAATATAATTCCTCTCAATTGATGCGAATGTGGATGCGGATGATGATTATGATTTACTTGTGTTCTATATTTTATTACCCGTCCTACAGCTACAGTATTATCGTTTATAAGTTTAACTAAATCGGCTTACAAGTTTCTTTTTGTTGTTCTTTTTATTCATGTCGAGTTTTATGATTTTATTGTAGTACGCTTTATAAGATTTTCATTGAAATCTTTTCTTTCAATCAATGGCCTCCCCTTTTTTAATGTTTTTTTTTTTTTTTTTTTTTGTAAGTCTTTAAAGACGGAGTAAAGTATTCTATTGAACTTACCTGGCTTTTGCCCTTTGAAACACAGCTGACAACATCATCTCTGGTGGGCTCCAAGTTAATAACATCGCGCTGTAAGTAAAAGAACAGAAATGAGATGAGTTATTGGGTGTGCTTAAAAGTGAATACGTTAAAGGCTTTATATGTTATTATAAAAGTATTTATGTGAAGTGCTTTTCACATTATATTGAATAGTTTTTCGTTTTTCTTTCAGATGATGAAGAAGTTAAATGGCATCTGCAAGTAAGAAAAAGGCTTTCTAAACACTACCTGCAGCAACAAATACAGGCGAACAATAAATATTTGCACAACCAGAGATGGCCACTACAGGAGGCGGGCATTGACTTCCAGGATATATTGAGGGCTTGCAGGAACATGTTCAATGCATTCGATGTATACTAGCAGGGTCAGACCAATGTGGATATATAAGGCCAAGGAATGGGAAGCTTATGTGTAGTGCGTTAAGTTGCAAAGTCGGTCATGCCCTGACATTACCTAGGCAATCAGAAAATCCCCTGCAGCATCGTTAGAGTTTCTATAGAATATAAGTCTGTGAAGATCAGAGACATAGTAAATATAAAGGAATATAAAATAATAAAAAATATCGACCATAAGACTCAGCAGAGGACATCACGATCCGATTAATTAACTGGCAGCCAGGTTCTTCATTAATAATCCACAGGAACGAATAGGTACTGCAAATGTATATGGAGTATAACAGAATCGGCATTCTGAGGTACGCATACATATATGACACAGTTGGTCATTACAACTCATGATTACGACCTAGATCCTCACACCACTTATGTTTTGTGTGTTCATTTTATGCATGAGTGGTGGGACCTACAGTTTAAAGTCGACTCCGAGAGAAACTTTCCATGGACATTTTTTATTTACTCTCAGAGTTTTTGCCAGAAATCTGCTGAGAGGAAGTCGCCGAATATTTTTTTCGTTTTGATGACTAACTTGGGCTTTGAACCGAGGCCTCACGTCAACACACTACCTACTACGCTACTAAGGTGCACATATGGATAAAAAACTGGTTGTAGAATATATGCGCTGATGGTCACAGGCATAAATATCGGGATGTATAAGAAAACTGATGATTTGTAGTGCTACCTCCTTAAATTTTTATATGAAACAACCTAAGGGTGAAAGAACCTAAGGGACATCACTGTCAATAGCGAATACTATAAGTTCCTAATTACCATCTTCTTTTGGCTTGCATTGGATGATCTGGACATAACCGATATGTGGTTTCAATAGAACGACGATACGTACATCACAGCTGATGCCACTTTGAACATTCTGTACAAGTAATTTGAGGGAATAATCATGGTCTAGCGGCCACTGAAATCATGGGATTTTACCTCGTTAGACCCTTTCTTTTATAGAATTTTTAATCGCACAGGATTGCAAATAAGGCACAAACCAGAGCGATCCTCGAAGCCAACTCAATACATGCCATCGTTCAAATTTAGCCTGATTTATGGAAAATTTGTACATTTCAGATGCGCTCCAAGCAGAGAAGCTGTGGCGGACATTTGAACGCATTTATATTCCATACATAATGGCATTAACAAGTCTTTCAAACGAATGAAAAATTTCGTTGATATCACACACACACTTTGTTGTATTTACATTTAATTATGGGAAGTACTTAATAAGGGCATTTGTGGGGGTGGTGCGTAGAGCAACAGTGATGCGAATAGCTGCGGACCTTCTGACTCCGTCCTCCGTGACAATATGCAGCCTTTTCAGAGCAGTTCACCAGAAGGCAACACCGTATAGGAGGTTCGACGACTACAGAATAGATCCAGCGTTTGACCCTGAGGCTGATACCCCATCTGGATCCAACTGCTCTGCTGCAGCAGTAAGCACACAGGCCACCTTCCCCGCCCTAGCAGTCAGATTCGCCCTCCAGTTGAGTTTGGGATCGAGGATCAGGCCTAGATACTTAACCTCGGGACTCAGCGTGAGTCTGGTCCGCTTATACTAGTGAGGCTGAAGGTCGGGATCTTGTTTCTCCCAGTGGAAAGAATTGTATCTGTCTTGGAGGGGTTAACAGATGGTCCAAACACCCCGCACCAGTCCATTACAATTGACAGCGCCAAGTTTAGCTTATCAGACAGCGTCTGTGGACAAATTCCAGACGCAGCAATGGCAATATCGTCAGCGTAAGCTATGGCGTTATTACCGGAGGATTCAAGTCTTCTCAGGTGTGAGTTGACTGCGGGATTCCAGAGAAGTGGAGATAGAACACCGCCTTGTGGTGTAACCTTACAGACAATTCTCTGACACTGTGAATCCCCCACTGTAGAGGTTATTATTCTCGATTTGAGGAGGAGCTCAATAAACCTGACCCGATTCTGATCCAGGTTGAGAGAATTAAGAGCCCTAATTATAGCGTCCGGGTTGACATAGTTGAATGCACCCTCAATGTCTAGGAAAATGGCCAGAGGGTATTCTTTAACCTGCAAGGACTTTTCCACTCGTCAGATAAGGGAGTGCAGTGCAGTCTCCACTGATTTACCCCTCGTGGAGGCATGTTGGAATGAGAATAGAAGTAATTGATCAATCGAGGCCCCAATATGAACATTAAGGATTCTCTCCAGTATCTTCAAAAGAAAGGAAGAAAGGCTGATTGGTCTATAGTCATTCGCCTTAGTGTGGGACGGTTTCCCGTCCTTGGGAATGAAGATAACCCTAGATATTCTCCAGCTCCATGGGATATAAAGGAGCCTAAGACTAGCGTCATAGATGGCAAGCAGCCATGGGAGAATAATTTCCTTCCCATGCTGGATGTCACCTAGAATTGAGAAAATTAAAGCATCCGACTGCGATGGTGTGGGAAGCCAGGTTGTAATTTTGACGAAAGGATTATAATGGCCAGCAAATGTGTCGTCACAACACAGCCTAAAAATTACATTTTGGGGTTTATTTGCAAACCGGCTCGTTTGCAAATTCTCTTAAATGTAATGCAAAATAACATGACAACTTCAAAGAAACAATTTGAATAAAACACAACACAACAATTGATGACGACAATGTTGTCAAGAACAGGACTTTATTTCATTAACAACAAAGGGAAAAAAGGTTAACATTTACCTTCTAAAGGGCTTAAATACACATACATACGCATACGCACATAAATATGCAAATTTCTGTGATAATATTTTCATTCTTTCGTATAAAAAAAAGCCATGAATAAATTGAAAAGAACAACAACACTTATATTGAGATGTTATTGTTGTTACTAAGGCAATATAGTTAATAAAACATTTAACAACAACAACAACAATATATATGCACACAGCCAGAGTTATAAATAAATCCATTAAGTCAGGGCCAATAAGAAACTTGCACTTGATGAAATTGATTACAATGTCAACGCTTGAGGATTGTGTTGACGTTGTCTTTGCCTGTTTGATGGCATTGGCATTGGCAGTGAATGTTGGCATCATTACTGGATTTCATTACAACTTAAGAAAATGAAAGTGTTTAGTATAGTTTCATTTGATGTTGCCGTTTAGTTTTACAATTTAAAAGAAAATTATTTATTTACCGTTACGCCGATATCAAACGCTATCCCTTCTGTCCATGAAAAGGTTCATTCCAACACAACATTTGCATTTTCATAAAGATAATGGTTAAGGTTGAAGTGTAAATAAAGTTTTTTCCCATTGATTGAATAGGGAAGAAAATCCTCTTAATTGGAAAATGTTTAAAATGCTTAAGCTTTCTATTGATACTTAGAATACTAATGAGAAAAAATAGTTTTTCTCTTTTCAAAAGTTTACAACACTTTTATCAAATACTAGAGTATTTAGTTATTCATTTAAAATGAAAGGAAAAGGTCTTGCTTTCTAATAATGAAAAGGGATTTCATAGGAAAATCTTGTCAATGGAAAATGTATTTAAATTTTACAATTTTATCATGAAAAGGTGTTAATAATGTGGCACACATACTCAGTTACATGTTACTTACAGAAGATAAAAGAGGACAGTTTTAATATTGTGCTGATTTAATTCCATAGAATGGAGACGGTAATTAAATGTCACACTGTATGCCATTAAAGTTACAGTACGGACTAAAAGTAGCTTTACATTTAATATACATACATATTTATTAACTGTTTGTAAAGGGTCCGCCAAACAACTTTTTTTTTTAAATGCTTTAAAAAAAACTACTGAATATTTTCTTAAATTTCTTTTTTTATTTGAAAGTACAATCCTTCCGGTTAATAATGGAAAATAATTTCATTCAAATGGCTGCTTCGGCTGGCCATGCAGTCGCATACATGATCTGTCCAATTTTAAGCACATTATCGATTGTGTGCAACTGTATCTCATCAATGGCTTCAGGAATATTGTCCTTTAAAGCGTCAATTGTCTCTGGCTTGTCGGCGTAACACTTATCTTTGATGGCACCCCACAAATAATAGTCCAACGGTGTCAAATCGCAGCTCCGAGGTGGCCAAACGACATCAGCTCTGCGGCTGATAATGCGATCTTCAAAAACAGCGCGCAAAACATCGAGTGTAGCTTCGGCTGTGTGGCACGTAGCGCCGTCTGTTGAAACCAAATGTTACCAATATCCTCCTCTTAAATTTTTGTGAACAAAAATTCGTTCAACATGGCCCGATAACGATCGCCATTGACTGTAACTGCCACTCCTTGCTCATTTTCGCAGAAAAATGGCTCAATTATGCCTCTGGACCAAAATCCGCACCAAACAGTGACTCGTTTTGGGTGCGTCGGCTTTTCAATGTATGCGTGCAGGTTTTCTGTGCCCCAAATGCGCCAATTTTGCTTATTTACATACCCGCCAAGATCAAAATGAGCTTCATCTGATAAGATGATTTTTTTTTTGCCAAAATCGGCATCTTCTGTAAATCGATCGCAGGCCCACTTAGCGAAGCGAAATCGCATTGGATGGTCAGTTGGCTTCAACTCCTGAACCAATTGGACTTTGTATGGCGTCATACCAAGGTCTTTATGCAAAATTCGTTTCAATGATATTTCGGAGACATCAACTGTTGAGAACGACGGTGAATTGATGTTGATGGCGCTTCACGCACACTTTCTGCCACAGCAGCAATATTCTCGGGTGTACGCACTGTTTTTGGCTTTTCACGCTTTGGTTTAATGCCAGTTTCTTTAACTTTTTTCACAAGATAACGAACATACGGAGCTGACGGTGCTTCTCTTCTTCCAAAATCCGTACGCAATTTTCGCACACATTCTGCAACATTACCATGATTTTCAAAGTAATGTCGCAATATTTCCCAGCGTTGTTCGAGCGTATACACAACCATATTCGTTCAGCGGAAGGATAAAACTAATTATCTGTCAAATCAGACATGAGCTAAGTGTTACCATTCACGAAATAAGCACTAGTTAAAAAAAAAAACGTTAGATGGCGGACCCGATAGTATCAGAATAGGGATAGCTTCAGCAAATTAATGGCAAAAACACTGAGAGTAGATACATTTGCAGTGAAAAGTTTCTCAAAAATATATCGTTCGTAATCGAATTTCAACTGCAGGTGCCGCCAATTATGTATAAAGTTAACAACATTAGTGGTGTAAGAAACTAGGTTGCAATCCTGACTAAAGCGTTGGTGATGATCAATTATGTATGCATATATAGGGATCGCTACAAGCTAAATGTCTAGATTCCGTAATAAAAAAAGAAATCATCAGGACATAATAGGAATCGATCCTCTGGTCGCAGTATTTTTGCACTTCTACATAACAGTAGTAATATCAAGTAAGAGCCAAGAGTGCAATGTTCAATAATTTATTTTAAATTGTTGTCATCGAAGACATTCTGTACACGCATGGAACTACCCTTTTGCAATTTTTTATTCAGTTACATGATTACAATAAATTCTCTGAATCAATTTATGGAGGAAACTGTTAAAAATTCAATTTTCCTAAGCATTAGTTCTACACTTTTATTGAATCAACTGTAACTGAATTTTTATAAATTTTGTATTTCATACGGAACACAACCTTTTTTTTCTATTCAATTAACACATTTAAATAAATACACAAACAGAGGTAGGTATTGACAACAAGGGACTTTAAATAACCAGTGGTTAAATGCACACCCACACGAAACAGGAGTAAATCATTCCAGGAGCAACAGCATCATCTATAGATGGACACACACGATTATAACATCCGCCTGTTTAGAAAACTGCATTTCTATGTGAAACATTCTGTAAATCAAAGAGACAACATTTCTATGAACAAAATGGCTTAAATAGCTGCAACATCCATCGTCAAGTGTTAGTTTTCCTGTCTTGGGTACGAAGTAAAATAAAAATGAAACATGAAATGACAGCACAGGATTGCTTCAAATGAGAAGCAAAACAAGGAGAGAAAGAGAGAAAAATTATCACCGAGAAGGTGTTAGTTTGTATAACTTATTTAAAGTATAAATACTAGTTTGTGTTACTATTTAATAATATTACTGTACTGTAGAACAACAGTTAACGTAGAGTAAGAGGGCCAGGCTATACATGCATACTCGGCAAGTGCCATTTCTTAAGGGAATATTGTATATACGAGCTACGTATGCTTTGCTCATTTTATTTGAATCTCTTCTATGCTGCCATACTTCCATACTTCTACTGCAGCTGCTAGGAACGTTGACGATGACGATGACAACGTAAATGATGAAATAGAATCAGTAGAGAGTATTTAAGCTTCAGTTAATTTGATTTACTTTGTAAAGTTTTTAATAAAACAAAAATTATATGAAAATAAAAAAAGACAAGAATTACAGGCATTGGTGCGAATGAATGACATGCAGCATCATCATCACCAACCATCATCACCATCCTCATCACAGTCATCATCATGTGCATGTTACCAGGCATTATCATTATCCTTTTAAGTTTTAAGTGTATACTTGTATGAGTAGTTCTTGTATAGTTTGTTTCTTTCAGTTTGATATCCATGCAGTGGAAGTGTTAAAACTTATGATTACGAACTTTTATTCCACCTTCTTCTTCTTCTTCTTTTTCGTTGTTTTCATAGTTTTTGTTTTTAAAGTATAATAAAATCAAGATTTTTTAATTAATTTACTTTAAGTTTTTGCTTAACAAAGCAAAGAAAAAAAGGAAGAGAACTGTAGAGGTGTTATGAAATCTTCTGTTTTGTTTGCAATTTTAAATGTTTTTGAAAGAGATTCTCATGAATCTGAGCATTAAAGAGCTCTCTGAGTCTGATGGCGTACATAAGCACTTTTCTTTAGAGTCTCATATTGAAAGTTAGCATACATATAAGCTAAGATTTAAATCGAGCACAACATGGTACAAGATTTCGTTTTATTTCTCATGAAAAATTTGGGCCAAACATGAGGTCGCCAACGGGAGACTTTAATAGCAGATACCAAGCATTTTGTTGAAGCTACATCTGTCGAACGACCACTGAATATGTTCACTGAATATGCTCATGAGCAGTTTGCAACTGAACCTCATTTTCATCGAGATATTATCTTCAGCGAGAAGGCCTACTTCTCTATGAATAGGTACAAGAACAAAAAAAAAAAATTGTCAATTTGGAACGATAACAATCCATATGAGATGCAAAAGCCTATCTCAATTGGCAGCAATCGCTTATATGTGCTCAATATTACACAGCTTTTTGCCTGTCTGATCCAGCTTAATAGGCGATTCCATACTAATCTCGAATCAGTTTATCATCATCATTGGATGATTGAATGAACAATTCCAAGCCTATGACATCCAAGAACTTTCAATTTATTCCGATAAAGTCACTGTTTGGTGTGGACTTTGGGCAGTCGTCTTTATTGGTCCATACTTCTTTCAAAACGACGTTTGCCAGGCCATCACTGTTAATGGCGCTTACGATGGGTGCATGATTACCAAGTTCTTTTGGCCTGAATTGTATCAACAGGACAACCACGACATGGAGTTTCAATAGGACGAAGCTACGTGAAAGATAGCTCATGCCACTTTCGATATTTTGCACGAATGATTTGAAAGCATGGCCAGCTCACGTAGAGGGTGATATGAACTGGCCATTGAGTTCGTGCGATTTAATGTTTTCAGACTTTTTCTTGTGAATTTTTCAAAAATCGTTTTTGTATGTGAATAAGATACAGTGGTTCTCAAACCCATCATTGGCCTTTGTTCAGATTCAGCCAGATTTATGGAACATTTCGAATGTGCTCCACCTAGAGAAGCTATGGTGGCCTTTTGAATCGTGTTTTATTTCGCATGAAAGGGTGTACAAAAAGTCGGTTTAAACTTCAAGAGAACAAGTTTGGTGTGATTATTAAAGTCATTACTGGACAATGCGTTAAGGGCAGTCATGCAAAGCGCAAGGGACTTGGAGACATGGCAGATGACTTTTGCAGCAGCTGCAGAGATTAAGAAGAACAGGAAGCTGTTCATCGCCTACAGGGCGCAAGCTCAACATTATGTTAGAGGAGGAAAAAGTGAGTTCACTTAACGATAGACAATGCTAGTCTAAGCCACTTCATCAGAAACTCAGAATGGCTTAGAGGTTAGATTCTTAAATTGTTGTATCACAATGGACTTTATGTGGCCTATGTGTGTCTATTCAAACTATACCAACCTATCTGTATTCCACACATAATGTCAGTAAGAGGTCTTTCAAATGAATGAAAAATTTCGTTGATATTTAACTTACTTGAAATTGTTCATTACATTTAGTCAGGAAGACGACCTAGCTTTCCACACCACTTATGTTGCGTGTGTTAATTTGATACACGAGTGGCGGACCTACAGTTTAAAGTCGACTCAGAACAACAGATTTTTGAGAACATTTTCATGGCATTTTTTATTTACTCTCACAGTTATTGCCAGAGATCTACTGAGAGGAAGTCGCCGAAGAAATATTTTTTCGTGTTTCGTTTTGTTGGAGATGTTTGACCTGATGTTTGAACTGTGACCTGAAGTCTACTAAGCTAACACATCACCTATTAAACTGTGACGAAATCATCGTAGAAATCTTTAAATTGCATGAATTTGGATTTGGACGCTGGTGTTAAATTATCGTGAACGAAATGCTACCTAGCAAGGAAAACTGAATAAAAGTGACGAAAATCGCTGAGTATGTTCTAAGAAGGAAGAAGACTGACTGGTCATAGAAACAAACTGACTCCTCTGAAAGGTAATTGATAGTCATGAACCCGCCGTTTCTTTTCTTAGAAAAGTATCAGCATTCCCCTAGGTGAGGTTAGGTTAGACTAGCGGGTAGCATGCCTTTTACAGACACTCGACAGTCACTACGGTCCATTATCTTACCCAGTGTTGAACTACCCCGAGTTCCGAATGGCATTCGGCACGTTCACCATGCTCAGGTATTTTGTCATCCAAAAACCGATGACGTCTGTCCTTAAGTGCAGGGTGTTGTACGGATTCCATTTCCTTCATAACATGGCAGATATAGTCTCATAGTCCTTCGATGTGCAACGAACTGATTCTTCGATTCTTCTTCGATCCAGTGCTAATCGACAATTATTTCCTTATTTGAACTAACAATAAGCAGCATGAGCTCCTCAACCTTCTTTACCGCCTTAACATCCAGCGGCTGACCTGTCTTAGGCACGGAGTTTGAATAGAAGACGTTATTCCGGCGACATGGGTATTTGAGACGGAGATTAGCGGAAGTCGGTGGATTATACAACGTTGTCTAAGTCGGAAGGACTAAAGCAATGATGACCAATTAGTGTGATAAACTAGAAAAGGAGAGTAGGCATCTGGAAGGAAGTGTTAAAGCAGGCCGAAATCCGACTGACGTGTAGTTAAGTTCAATAAACTCAATGTAACTCCAAGATTTCCTTTAAATGAAGAATTATTAGACGTGTGAAATGCTAAATTTTGGATGTTTTTGATAATTGGAATAGCTTTCACGAACGAGGACAAATGACGTCACAATATCAATTACAAAAGCAGAGCTTTATGTGCTGGAGAGTGACTTGCTGATTTAAGATTTAAATCTAAACATTACGAGCATAATATCAAGAGAACTGGAAGTTTTCAACCGGAATATCCACTTAATACGACGCAAGATAAAAAGCTACATACTACCAGCAGAAATCATAACACTGTTGCCTACAAAATGGTTTCATTGATCACATAATGATTACAGATGTACAAACAATCGTTTAACATGTTGCTTTCAAATTATGACTTCAATTACCCATTTTTCTTCTCTGCGTGTAGGCCCATTATTTGTTAACCCCGTTGTACATTTCTTAATGCAGTACAAGTTTTTTGCCATAAAACTGACATGTATGCTTATTAGGCATCACACAAAGAGGCAGAGGGTAGACGAAGGCAGGAATAATATTATTATAGACGCCATAAAACGTATAAACTAACAGCGGCAGCAGCTTTCTTCATATGCTTTCAAGCAAATTGATTTATAAATCACGTAAACGTAACGTAACGTATGTGTTTGGGTTTTATTTTGTAAAAGAAAATAAAGTTTTTTTTTTGTGGTAAATGTTATTGCTGTTGTTGCAAATTTGTTTACCCTACAGTACCATATAGGCGGTTTGGGGGTTTTTTGAGCCTATCGTAGTAGCCATATGTAATTAAGGCACAGGCTTTACTGTGTCCATAGTAATAATAACGTAATGCTGGTCTTCTTAGTCTGCTATCCGAAGTAAGCAAATAATCAAATGTTACGGTAAGAACATAACCATTGGGAGAATAAAATTAAGTTCAATGTGCTGTTAAATCGGAAATTTTCTTCTAATTCCTCATTGGTGTTGGTTATCGGTGTATGTTATCGGTGCAGGTTATCGGTGTAGGTTATTGGTGTAGGTTATTGACAATAAGCCCCTGAAGGCGGTGATTATAAAGCGGACCGTTTTATGAAATAGGGGGTTTGGTGGTTTTTTGAGCCTGTCGAATTAGTCATATGTAATTAAGTCACAGGCTTTACTGTGTCCATAACAGTAATAATCTTGGTATTCTTAATCTGCTATCCGCAGTAAGCAAATATTTTTCAATAACTTAAATGCTGTGGTAAAACATACTCATTCAGAGAATAAAATTACGTTCAATGATAAACGGTGTAGGTTTTTCGTGTTATCGGTGTAGGTTAACGATGTAGGTTATTGGCGAAGATTATCGGCGTAGGTTATATGTATAGATTATCGGTGTACGTTATCGGTGTAGGTTATCGGTGAAGATTATCGGTGTGGATTATACATATTTGTAGGTTATCGGAGATGTTATCTGTGTAGGTTATCGGTGTAGGTTATCGGTGTAGGTTTTCGGTGCAGGTTATTGACAATAAACCCCTGAAGGCGGTGATTATAAAGCGGATCGTTTCATGAAAAATATGACCATATGTGAGCCTAGTTGCTATCGAATATTAAACAGAATTGCGAATGCCTTAATAGACAGCCTATTTGCATATGAGCTAGAGAAGACATACAAAGGAGTTTTTGTAGCCTTACGATGCCTATCTGCAAAAGCTAACGCGTAGGACAGTCTAAAAACCTTGCAGCAACAACTCACTCTCCATGCAGCAAAAACTCCACTTTAAATCTAAATACGCAACAATTTAAGCGTGTGAGGGGAGGGAGCAGAAATGTTGTTTAAGGTTTTTGTGGTGTGAGTTTTATTTATGAACGTTTGCATTTAAAACTCATATACAGTGTGTAACGGAAAAACGTACGTGTATGTTTTCTTTAAGATAAGGGTGTGTGTGAAGGGGTCATGAGAAGCTTAAATATATGTTGCACATAAAATTTAACTGTAAAACCAAAATTCATATTTTATTTAAAATGTTTCTTAAGGTTAACAACAACAACAAAGGCAAAAATAACTGGCAACGTAAGAGAAATAAACAAAAAAAAAACGAGAGAAAATTTAAGCTGTATGCGGTGTTAGAAATGTGTGGTGCTCGTAGATTTTCTTTATTATTAGGCTTTGAGAGAAAATTTTCTTTATATTTCGTTTATTTTGTTTGTTTTTGTTTTCCTTTTTTAATTTTTAAAATTAAAAGTAAAGGCTGTGGTACAGTCGCCTTAAATTTATTGGCACCATAAGCACTTTAGGTTTAAATGAAATATGCAAAGCCAAAAACTTTATTAATGAAGACCCGAAAAGGAGCAAATTTTGGTACTTTTTTACGCAAACCTATTCATACTTAAGCTTAGAATCTATGTCTCCAGAAATGTTTTTTTATTAGCCATTATGTGATGGCTCTTAATATCGCTTATACTCTTCCTTTAACATACGATATTAGTAATGTTTTAATGTGTAGTAAAATTTAAAAAAAAGTACAAATAACAATAAAAATCAAGCAACATGTAGCATTTTTTTAAGTACCAAAATAGTTTTATAGTCTCCTTTAACCTCAAAAGGAAAGAAAAGTGAAGCAGAACGTGAGTACTTTTTTCTTCAATTTTAACGCAGATTTAATGACAGTGTAAAATGTTATTGTTATTTTAGTTGTTGCTGTTGTTGTTGTTGTAGTTATTATTATATTAAAGACAAATAACAATCCTTTTACGAGTTGCCCATATTATGGGTCCCATGTCTCGCCATAAAGAAATTTTGTGGCTTAAAAACCAAAAACAACCCGTGACTATAATATGCCATAAAATCTGTTGGCAATTCTCTTCGCAAGAAGGGAAAAAAGCCTTAAAAGTTACTTTCGCTGTTGTTGGTTTTTTGTAGTTTTTTTATTTGCGTTTAAAAAAAAAAAAAAAAGATTTTGTGCCTTTCCTTTTTCGAAAACAGCAGGCAACAATTCTTTATACCTGACATAAGAGTAAGAGTGGGGAAAAAAATGAAAATTAATCCTGTGAGGAATAGATGAATGTATTGTTTTCTAGTTATTAACTATAAACACATACACATACACATACACACTAGCAGAGTGGAGTACAGTGAGGAATAAAATTGAAAATGTGATGAATTTTTTGCATAAATTTGTTTAACTTGAGCATTCGCTTTTAGAGATAGGGAGAGAGCATTTATTGTTTGCTCTGTAAGATAATGTATCGGTGGTTTTTAACTGCAGTTCCATATATTTATTGCCTAATTTATAATCGCTATCGATTACGGTTGAAGCCGCCGTGGTCTAGTAGGTAGTGTGTTGGCTTATTAGACGAAAAGCCAGGGTTCGAGCCCCAGGCCAGACATCCAAATAAAATACAAAAAGTATTTCTTCGGCGACTTCCTCTCAGTAAATTTCTGGCAAAAACTCTGAGAGTAAATAAAATTGCCATGAAAAGTTTCTCAAAATTTGTGGTTCGGAGTCGACTTTAAATTGTAGGTCCCACCACTCATGTATAAAATTAACACACACAACATGAGTGGTGTGAGAAGCTAGGCCGTAATCCTGACTGAGGGGTTGTAATGGCCAATTATGTATGTATCGATTACGGTAGGCACTTTGAATGAACGATAAACCACATAATCATTCCATTGCAAACGTCTAGACAATCTCTTCAGCGGTTGATTGCATGTTAAGACAATCGCTCACTGGCACCATACTACGCTATTGTTTACCTCTATAGAAGGGAGTCGAACGAAAACCGCGTTCAAAACTCTCTTTTCCAATAAATCTTCAGTTAAAGACGTGCAACATTTATTAAAATGTGTCCAATCCAGGAGCCATAAACTATGGAAATGAAAACTCGTGTGGTATGTCCCGCAAACCCTGAGCACACTTCCAATCAGCGAGCCTGAGAGGACATTGTTAGTGGACCAGCCTCGACTTGCCTTATGTCTTACAAAGCATCATTTAGTGCTCTCAACTGCAATGCAATAACATCGAAGTGTTTTCTCAGTTCCATTTACTCCCTAGCCTAGCTAAAGCAACATCATATTGAATTGATATGGATTCCAATTCCTTCATCAGCATCCGAAGTAACGCTGCTGCTATCACTAGCATTATTAGAATAGCCTTTGGTGCAGCTCTTTTATTCTGCCTTCAGCTGTCGACGTAGATAAAGGAGTTTGCATTGGGAAGACGAAACTCTGATGGACAAACATCAACACTTACCTTGATATTTTTTGTACTGGAAAAGGACAAAGAGCCTGTTGTCTTTGGATAGAGAGGTTTGTACATACATTCATACATAATTAGTCTTCACAACCCTTCAGACAGAATTACTTCCTAGCTTCACACACCACTTATGTTGTGTCTGTAAAATTTTATACATGTGTGGCGGGACCTACAGTTTAAACTCGGCTCCGAACGACAGATTGATTTGAGGAACTTTTCATGACAATCTTTCATTTACTCTCAGAGTTTTTGTCAGAAATCTACTGAAGGAGATGTCGAAGAAGAATTTTTTAATTTTTCGTTTTGTTGGAAATGTCTGAACTTTGGTTTAAACCATGGCCTTACATCTAGTAGGCCAATACACTACCTACTAGACTACGGTTTGTAATGGGCCTTGTATTGTTGGCTTAAACTCTAATATCTGCGTCTAGTTTCTTTCATGATCTAGACTGTCACAGAGACATATCACAGACGTATTTGTGAATTTATCTGTCTTGACGAAGGTCTGAGTTGCTCTACCAGGCTTAGAGTTTACAGTTTTCCGCGGGTAGTCTGGCCTTGCCATTTGCCAAATATCCTTGATGTTCTACTCTACTCTGGCAATATAAAGAACACAAGCTCTTTATCTTTTTAAGTTACTAAACAGTATAATAACTGAATGATATATAATTGGACCAATGTCTGAACAGAAGGGCCATCCACGTTACGATTGTTTGGATGAGAAAGAAGGAGAATCTTTACAGCATCTTTTAAATGAATGTCTTGATGTTTGAGAGTAATTCCTTATAAGCCTACATGGGACTGAATAAGGACGTTTGAATTTTTAAGGACATAAACTACTAAACGCATAAGAGGGGTCTTAGAGCTAACTACCGAAGTAAGCTTGTAACCTAACCTGCTATATCTCCGTCGTCATCTGAAGATTCTCGCTTTTTTCTTCTTCGAATGTCATTTCAAAATATTTCCGTGTCACTTGTTATACCTTTCTTTTAATGGTCGCTGACCGAATTCCGTTTTTCTGAATTTTCATTTTTCCAGAGTTTGGAAACGTTAAAGATCTAAGACCACACTGTTTCTATTGCTCTACTGCAGTCTTGGACAATACTTAAGTATTAGAAAATAATCAAAAATTTAAAATTAATTTTGAAGCAAATTAGAGACTAATTGAATACACTTTTGTTTGTCACTGTATTAACAATTATTCTTACAATTTACGAGCACATGTATTTATAATATTTACAGATCTAAGTAGCACGTACATATATACATATGTATATGTGTTTAAAGGATGTGCGAGAGAAAGAGAAAGAGCGTGAAAAACTAAATTTCATAAAAATTGTATAAAGCCTAAAAGCATACTATAAAATAATATATTTGTTTTTATATAAGAACAGTATGTGAAAAAAGTAATACGTATAAATTCAAAGTACAAAAACCACGCTTTTATGTTACATTTGTTGTTATTTTAACATTTCTGACCCCAGGAGATCTCTCTCCTCTCTCTCGGTCTATAAACAACTAAGGATAACTAACAAATTTTCAGGTATGCTTTATTCTATGTTTATGCTATACTCTCTCTCTCTCTCTCTCTAACTCTCTCCTGTTTTCTCTTATTGAGTGTTGTCGTAAGCATATTTAAAAATAGAATGAAAAAAAAATCCTTCACATACACACAGGAGTTGAAAAAATACATGGAAATGTAGTTGCGGTTAAGGCTGTAAGAGAGCGAGTAAATTAATATTTTTTATGCTGCTTGTAATGGCTGTTGTTGCTATTTTATTATATATGAGTGTGAATGTGTGTTTGTGTATGTTTTTTTAATTTAGTTTTGAATTTTTTTCCTGTGTTCACTTTGACCAGTAGTTGTTAGAATTAAAAAATATGAACTGAAAATAAAACTGACCAAAACATAAAACGAAAAAACGGGAAGTGAATGCAAAAAAAACACGAATTGTTGTTCAGTTTTTGGTGGAATATTTCGTTTAATTTTTTAAAAGTTTTGTAAATCATTTCGTTTTGTGTCCACATGCATGGTAGATTTCACTTAGATTTGTGGCATTTAGTTCCTCTTCTCTGTTTTGTTTCTTTCTGTGTTCCCCTCTTATTTTTTTATTTCGCTTTTGTTGTTTTTTTTTTTTGAGAAATACTAGTTTTTCATGTGTTTTTTAGTGCCATTTGGGATGTAATTTCATTAAAAATTTATGCAATTTGGTTTTTTACCCACATTTTATGCGAGAAAAGAAAACGAAAAAAACCTGACATAAATCTATTGTCATACCTTGGGGACATAAACAAGTGTATGTACTTGTACTAAAACATACATATGTACGTACAATATATATGTATGGACAGTTTAATGGTTGATACCTTTTCCAACATTAGAAAATAAAGGACTCTCTAAACAAATAATAAAACTGGTGTGTGCAATTGCTGGCTTTATGGGGGGATAATAATTTCGTTGCCCACTCGTTTGGTCATTCTAATTTTAATATTAAATTACTAATGTTTTAAAGCTTTAAATATTTAATTGACTTTGATTTAAAGTTCTTCAACTTTTTTAATAGGTAGCCAAGAGAGGGATTTTTTGTTGAACGCTTTAGGGCTGGTTTGATGTAAAGCAAATAATTTCGATTTAATAACGTATATTTTTTCAGTATAAAAACAGATTCGTTACATGTGTTACTGCTACACATATTTAATAGAGTCTAACATATCACCATGAATAATTTCGTAAATGAAAAAGGCTTGTAAGTCATTATATTTGATTGCCAAAACTAATTCTATGGGAGAAGTATAGGTTCGTAATCATGTCCACATTACTATCGTCATAATCAGTCTACCCAAGAGGATATTCAAACTGTAACCAGCTGCTCTGAAAAGCTTTCACAATCGACTTTTTGTTGCGAACTACATCAGTCAATGCTTGGATATAATTCTCTGGGCGTGTAATAATAAGATATACCCGGTATATTTTCGTAAAAAAACCAGAATCAAAATGGCGTATCAGTTTCAACTTTTGGTACGTCTAAAAACTGCAACGCATTGTTTTGCTTTAGCTTTGTTGTAAGCCATGTATTACTTTCATACAGCAATAGGAACTTCAAACTGGTATTGAAAATACGTTTCTTGTGGTTTTTCGAGATTGGGACGATTTTTACATTTCATACATACATACACACATAATTGGTCATTACAACCATTCAGTCAGGATTACGACCTAGTTTCTCACACCACTTATGTTGTGTGTGTTAATTTGTATACATGAGTGGCGGGACCTACAGTTTAAAGTCGACTCCGAACAACAGATTTTTTGAGAAACTTTTCATGGTCATTTTATTTACTCTTTGAGTTTTTGCCAGGGAGTAAGTTGCCGAAGAAATATTTTTCATGTCTGACCTGACAATGACCCATTGTAAGACGTCCTAAAAGAGAGAGAGGCTAATAAAGAAGATAGGGAAAAGAAGAAGATGTAAGAAAGGGAGGATAAAGAGGAAATAAACACAGATCATATACACTCAAGAGAGCGCGACTACAATATTGAAGTTCTAGCACTTCACAACCAGCTCAACCTATTAATGAATCTATGGAGAGCGTTAATACAGGAACTCGACAAAGAATCAAAACCTTCGAAGAAGCCGCCTCCCAGGGTCCTCAACCTACTAAGGGATGGACAGTTACAGAGGAGGTGTTCGATAGTTTCCAACTCCTTTTCATCGCAACATATTCTGGGATCTGTCTCGGATCCTTGTCAGCGTTCTAATCTGTTGGTGCCCTGTAAAAAAAACCAATAACTAACCTCAGACTGGCCTAAGCCCAGCAGCAAACCTGTTCTATCACTATCTATAGTAGGCCATAGGGTATAAGTTATAATAATCTCCTGACTTTATCACCGAGACGTCGTCCAAAATGTACGAAGAAGAGGTCGTAAATTACCTCAAAAGCGTCGACTGTTGCACATAATCCTGAGGGGGCCATTTTCAGTGCATTTTGAAATATTTTGAATATAATCAAGGTCCAAGCATTCCAATGAATTAAAAGTTTCATTTATTGAAATGGAAAAAAAGTCAACATTTAACGTTTCTTTTTCTCATATCATACGTATAATAACCTCTTACTCGGCTTTATTAGAAAACGTTTCCTATAATAAAATCCAAGTTTTCCCCTCTCTGCTCAAAGCATTTGAATAGATTTTCAATAAAAGAAATATGAAAAGAAACATCGATTTTAACAAATAAATTTTATTTTTTTATTGTGTGTGTGTGTGTGTGTGTTGTTCACATTTTGTTATAGGACTTCGTGGTTTTGCAAGTTGTTATTATTTTTGTTGTCATAGAAGTCCATATTTTATTGTTGTTGCTCCACTTTATATTTTTTAACTCATTTATGGAGATTTATTGTGAATTTTTTTATTTTTCTTTTTTATTTTAATTTCAGATTTTTTTGTTGTTGTTCATTGCATTTCATTTGTATTTTAAAATATTTTATTATTTTCCAAACAAAAAAAGGATAAATTATACGTCCATAATAAATCCATAATATTTCTATAGAACTGAGGGATTTCCAATAAAAGTCGTCCATTGTAGTGCATATTTTGCATAATAGTTGGGAAAAAATCAAATATTATGCACATGATGATGATGATGATGTTATAAAATGTGATTGTTGTTGTTGGTTAACAACAATTGCATGGAAATAACAACAAATTGAATAAAACCGTTTTTGTTTTTTTTTAATTCTTTGAACAACGTTAGTAAATAAGCGTTTTTTAATAGAGGATACAAATTAAATCGAGAAACCAGCATAAGAGATATTCGAGGATGCAAGAAGCTATTGGATCTTCCTGTTGAGTCAAGTTCCTTGGTAAATGGCTACGTGGACAAATAAAACTTTCACAGTTTGGCCATTGCCAATGCACATACGATCCATGAGAGTCCAATGCATTTCGAAAAAGTCCGTTTTTCGTTCCACCGTTTGATGTGAATGTTGCGTTAGCGTCATCATTGGTACATACTTG
Organism: Sarcophaga carnaria; assembly: GCA_958299815.1. Taxonomy (NCBI): domain Eukaryota; kingdom Metazoa; phylum Arthropoda; class Insecta; order Diptera; family Sarcophagidae; genus Sarcophaga; species Sarcophaga carnaria. The sequence continues at coordinate 19,008,001 of OY283153.1, read as the reverse complement.
TTAGAGAATGACATTGACCAGGCCATCAAACCTAACAGAACGCACTCTAAACTGATGATTATCAACTTCGTTCGGCTTGAATTGAATAGTTTAGATGCCATTTGGTTTTGACAGGACTGTGTGCCACAAAGCATATGTTACATTAAATACTTGCAGGCATGGTCATCTCATGTGAAGCTGTTATGAATTGGTCACCGAAATTGTAAGATTCACACCATTACCTTTTTTCTTTTGGTGATTTCTTAAAGCCCCGGTTAGCCAAACGTAACGGAACGTATGTTCGTTTTTAACATATGATGAACAATGTAAATGCTTGCCAAAATTGCATTACGGTACTGTAATCGTTCTCATTGCTTTTCGTATTGTAAAAACGAATGTACGTTCCCTGGACGTTTGGCTAACCGGGGCTTTAGTTGAAACGAATGAATGATGCTACATTGCATGATTGTGGGCATGGACATCTCACGTGAAGGTGATATGAACTGGCTACCTAGATCGTGCGTTTCGACCCCATTATACTTTTTGTGGAGATTTCTTAAGTGGAAACGAATGTCAAATAGTTGATGCTGTAATTACGCACCTTACGACTGTTGTTTCATTTATAATGGGTCCGCCATCTAACGTTTTTTTTTTTTCAACTAGTGCTTATTTCGTGAATGGTAACACTTAGCTCATGTCTGATTTGACAGATAATTAGTTTAATCCTTCCGCTGAACGAATATGGTTGTGCATAGTTGAAGCCAATTGACCATCCAATGTGTTTTCGCTTCGCTAAGTGGGCCTGCGATCGAATTACAGAAGATGCCAATTTTGGCAAAAAAATCATCTTTTCAGATGAAGCTCATTTTGATCTTGGCGGGTACGTAGACAAGCAAAATTGTCGCATTTGGGGTACAGAAAACCCGCATGCATACATTGAATAGCCGATGCACCCAAAACGAGTCACTGTTTGGTGCGGATTTTGGTCCAGAGGCATAATTGGGCCATTTTTCTTCGAAAATGAGCAAGGAGTGGCCGTTACAGTCAATGGCGACCGTTATCGGGCCATGTTGAACGAATTTTTGTTCACATAAATTGAAGAGGAGGATATTGACAACATTTGGTTACAACAGGACGGCGCTACGTGCCACACAGCCGATGTTTTTCGCCCTGTTTTTGAAGATCGCATTATCAGCTGCAGAGCTAATATCGTTTGGCCACCTCGGAGCTGCGATTTGACACCGTTGGACTATTATTTGTGGAGTGCCGTCAAAGATAAGTGTTACCCCGACAAGCCAGAGACAATTGACGCTTTAAAGGACAATATTCGTGAAGCCATTGGTGAAATACAGCTGCACACAATCGATAATGTGCTTAAAAATTGGACCGATCGTGTAGGCTATTGCATGGCCAGCCGAGGCAGCCATTTGAATGAAATTATTATCCATTAATAACCGGAAGGACTGTACTTTCAAATAAAAAAATAAATTTGAGAAAATATTCAGTGGTTTTTTTTTAAAGCATTTTCAAAAAAAAAAGTTATTTGGCGGACCCTTTATTTCATATTCTCTCATTCTTACTATACAATCTAGGTTCAATTAACAAACTCCAAAACATTTCCTTTAAAAACTTCACTACATTGTTCAAACCTTTTTGCAACTCTTATCCACTGGCCATTATTCCAATTGCATGCTGACACAACACCTCTCGTAGTTTATTGTTTATAATAAAATTTTTATTTTATATTTATTGTTTAGAACCATATAAACGTATTATTTATTAATAAAAAAATCGCAAAATACACATCCATTGTTAATACTTACGTCACATGTTGATGAGGATATATTTTTAAGGCTTAAACGGAATATGCGATCCCTGGAAGGAGGAAAAAAGAGAAATGAATTCAATTATTTTTTTAAAAATGCAAATCGTTATTAGAAAAATTTCATAAAAAATAAAAGAATCGAGAAATAGTTAATTGAATATGATATGCACATACGCATACATACATAAATACATACATAGACAGTTTATTTGGAAGGCTTTTTGAAAATAAAATGTTTGGTATTAAATTGAGTCCCTGTTTTATAGAATTTGAATATTAATTGAATATATTTGATAGAAATTATTTGATGATAGTTTTTTTATTGTATTTTAGAAACTAAAGGCTGCCAACGACCACCAGCAGTACAATGCACGTCATAGAAACCTTTTAATGCAATAATAAGAGACATATTTAGCTTACGGGACACCTGCAAATCTGCCTGATTTCACAAGAATCTCAAAGTATTTTTATCGTTATTAGGTTTGATATATTCCTACACATTCTGAGCTGAATCAGAGACAGCATTTAGCTCTTACCAGATAATATTTCTTCTAAGTTAACTAAGCCTAAATATAGCAGTTTTGCAATCGTATTGGTTGATATTATTATGTACCAGAGATCAGCAATGAATCACTTTTTTGCTACTCATAAGTACTCATGAAATTTTGAGTATGAGAGAGTCAACAGTATTGAAATTCAACTACTCTGATTCATTCGTACTCACTACAGCATTGATTTATAAGTGGAGGTTGCAATGAGTATGAGTACAACGTTGACATCAAACTCATAACATTCGAAGTATGTTTGATTCATACGCCTGCTCGTTCAGATTCATAAATTTAGAGAAATACTTATAATACTCATAAATGATTCAAGTGATTCGAATCCTTCATCAAAATTTACAGTCTTAGTTGTTGTTGCATTTACAAAGAAAGAAGAAAGACACATAAACAAAAAAGACAAAGACAGCAAGCAAAGCAAACACACAAATTTCTAGTGAGCATTGTAGTGTTCGTACGCGAATCATACTTATTTTGTGATTCGTGTATACGATGAGTCATGGAGAGTCGAAATCAATAACATCATGCGTATTGTTAAGTATGAGTACCATCAGTATTTCAAAGTTTGAATATGAGTAGTATGTGTATGACATTAAAATAAGTATGAATGCGTATAAGTATCAGAAATTATAAGTATGATTCGAAACTACTCATCTTTTTGAATACTCATTGTTGACCTCTGTTATGTAACTCCACAGTGGTTTATTTGCTTACTTTATTGGCCATTACAACACTTAAGTTAGGATTACAACCTAACTTCTCACACCACCCAAGTTTCGTGTGCTTATTTTATCCATGAGTGGCGTGACCTTACAGTTTAACCGCAACTCAGAGCGACCGATTTGAAAAACTGTTCATGGCTGTTTTATTTATCCTCAAAGGCTTTGCGAGAGAACTGCTCAGAGAAAGTCAACGAAGAATTATATTCTTTTATATATCCTTCACGTCCAGATATCTGAACAGGAGTTTTAGTCACGGTCTCTTATCAAATAAGCTAACGCACTACCTGCTAAACAACAACAGCTTCCACAACGGTTTGCTTACGTGAAATCACTGCAATAGAGTCACTCAATGCCAATGTCCAACAAAAATTATCATGAAGAAAAGCCCATAAACACGGTGATCAAGTCCGTTACGGCACTTACAAAAGTTTGAGTTTTAAAGCCATTTTGCCTTATAAGTTACTACTCTTTGGATCCATATTGCCAATATTGGGAACGGGCTCTCGGATCATAGAGCTAAATTGAGAGATTCTTATGGATTCATCTGAAAGTCTCGATTTATGATGCATGATCATGTAGAAATCACGTGAAAATCGATATTTTTACCCAAAAATTTTAGAATTTCTTTAAGGATAGTGACGCTACGTAATTTTACAATACAATACAATTTACTTTACAATAAATCCAATTACAGGATAAAATGGTTCCCTTAGATCCGTAGAGCATAGGGCTTCCACAAATCATTTACAAATTAATCAGTTTTCGTTTTCCTTTGCTTCGTTGCAGTTTAAATTTTACAACTTTTTTTCCGGCCAAGAGGATGTAGCTTCAGGAAGCTTATTTGAATTATTTGATAAGGGTTCGGTGCTCCTCTCGCCTTCATTTAAAAGAGTAGCTATTTAAGGATGTACGAGCTGTCCTCAGGTCTCCAGGCAGTCACTAGGAAAACAGAAAGTTTCAACACTTTGACTACGACGTAAAGGCTTTTTACAGCGATTGCATGAAGCGATTCATATTCGGCAAAGTTACGATAGTTTTGATAGGTGGTGTCACCTTAAGAATCCCAACAACCCTCAGATATCTTACTCCTCTGGTGTTTGCTGATGTTAGCATTCATTCCTAAAAGATTTGCTAAAGGACACACTCCATATATATCATATCAGCCAGTATATCAGGCGCTAGCTGATCAATCTCAAGCCATATCGTTCGCAATCATACCTATGTGAGACAGCTGTAAAACCTGCTGTAAAATCTGCTGTTGGCACCAGATCAATCCAATTTTTCAAGGGAACTGACCAAACATTAGTAGACTTAAGTACAATCAAACCCTTTTTAGGTTCTAGCGAACTCATAGAGCCAAATTACACTGAGTGAATCTTTTCTTGTGTGTTGTTAACATAGAGTAAGTCTACTCATCTTTCTCAACATTGTAGCTCCCGCAAAAGTCATGAGACAAAATATTTAGTACTCTCGTATGAGAGAAACCACAACTAACTTACATCCCAGTAGTCAGCATGAAGGGTTCGTATTAGCAGATACATTGCTCAGGTAGATTCTGAAGTGCATCAGTTTTAAGTGGAGAAAAAGAAACACTAGTCATGTGATTAACATCAGAAGGAAGTCGTTCAGACCCAGTCTTAAACAGTTCATTCGTACATACATAATTGGTCAGTTTGAAGTCGACTCCGAATGACAGATTTTTGAGAAACTTTTTCATGGCAATTTTATTTTCTTCTCAGAGTCTTTGCTAGAAATCTACTAAGAGTCAGTTGCCAAAGAAATATTTTTTCAAACAGTTCATCAGCAGCTAAAATTCCCGCATTACGTCCACATTCAGTCAGCTGGCCTAAGGGTTATAAAACTTCTTGGATATCCTTATAAGCTACTCAGTGTCCTTTTCTAGGGTACCCAGAAAAGGGAGATAGCATCTCAAAAAGTGACTCTAATTAATTAAAATTAATTTTAAATTAATTAATTAATCCAAAAACATAAATTCATTTCTCTTCTTGACAATATTTTTTATAAAAAAAAATAAGATACTTACATGGCTCCCACATACAAGGAATCCCTTTCCTCATCCAAGTGGAAAGTGCGATAGTAAAGTTTGCCGCAACCAAATTCTCGTACATGATCTGTAAATAAAAAATAAGAAGAAGAATAAGAATAAGAATATTATTAAGATTATAAAATTTTATTTTTTATTTTTGAAAAGAATATGACAACTGAAAGACAATCACAATTTGTGGCGTCAACAGAATTTTAACCGACACCACATTATATGCATGCATGTGCCCTTTTAGCCTCATTATGTCAAGACTATGTATGTATGTAGTTAAGGATAATGGATGAAGGATGAATGGCAACGAAAAGAAGTAAGAAAAATAGGCATTCATTTTCATAATTTCCAAACAGGCACACTCGTTCATACATATTATTTTCATTAATTAGGAATTTGTTAAGTTTAAACTGGAGAAAATTTTTTTGTTCTAAAGGACAATCATTTCATTTAAGGCCACAACATAATAACACATACACACAGGAATACATACAAATACGTATGTACATACATATGTATACAGTGTGAGAAAAGAACTAATTTTCTTTGTGAATTTTCAAATGCATTAATTCGTCAAAAACCCTGGGACTTTTCAGAGAGAACGACATCTAATGAAGCTTTACGAATAGCAGGGGGAATCCGGAAAGCAACGTTTGTAATGCAAGAAATGAAGAATCACGAAAAGATGACCAAGGAGCTCATCATACCGCAAAGTATTAGCGTAGAGGAGTACAGTATTGATGGCAGATGTTATTTTCTGATAACATTAAAGGCTGCCTAACCATTACAGTATAGCCCATCTGCAGCTCACGCTCATTTATTTGGACAACAAGGCTGCAATTAAGTCCCTAACGAACAACACTTCAACATTTATGGATGAGAGATATGTAGATAGTTATGGTCATTCCTGAATGCTGATGATATCTTAAAGAAATATGATAAGTATTATTATTACTTTTTTCTTTAATTGGCCATGAACAACTCGATTAACGGATTTTGGCCTGCCGCAATACATCCTTCCAGGCGCCTCTGCTTCTTGCGCACCTGCGCCAGTTGGTCACGCCAATCGATGACAGGGCTTCCTCGATTTGGTCCTTCCAACGCAGACAAGATTTTCTTCTTCGCCGATTTTCGCAGACCTCTGCATCAAATACCCGTCACGCCGGAGCATCCTCCCCCATTCGAACGACATGGCCGAGCCAGCGCAGACGCTGGATGTTAATACGCTGCACAACGTCCATGTCGTTGAGGAGCTTATACAGCTCACTTTTGGATCGGATGCGGAAATCATCGCCAACTCGCGCTGGACCGAAGATCTTACGTAGGACTTTTCTCTCGCACACTCTCAAGGATGCTGCATCAGTGCGTAATAGGGTCCATGCCTCTGCGCCATAAAGAAGCACGGGGAGGATGAGCGTCTTGTAGAGTGTTAGTTTTGTCGTACGAGAGAGGTCTCTGCTACTCAATTGCCTATTGAGACCATAGTAGCACCTGTTGGCAAGACTTATCCTGCGCTTGATCTCCAGACTGACATAATTTTTGGTGGTAACGGCGGAGCCAAGATAAATAAATTCTTTGACTGTCTCGAAAGTATAGTATAGTTTACATACCGATTACTTACATACTTATTACTTGCTGGTTGGTCAATACAACGATTTAGCAAGGATTACAACCGAGAATCTTATGCCTTCAATGGTGTGTGTGTTAATTTTATCCATATGGAGTGTTGTGGACATTCCACAGCTCAACGTCGATTCAGAACGACAGATTTATAAGAATCTTTTCATGACAATACTCTCAGAACTCTTCCGAGAAGTGGCTGAAGAAATATTATTTCAGGTTCCGTTTCGTTTCGAAATGTCTGAGCTGCGGTTTGAATCACTGGCTCGCGTCTAATAAGCCAACACATTACTTACTATACTGCGGCAATGTTTTGATTGCCTTAGCTAAACTGATTATCAGTCGATGTATGTGCTCATAAGAGCACTTGAAGTATTGCTTGGCTCTGCTGGACGGATCTGGATAAGCAGAGGAACCCAATTGTAATTTCTTCTTGAATAGCATGGCAAGCAATCAGTCATGTGATTTCTGCTGAAGCTGTCAATCTAAGTCTTTTGCCATTAAGCACTCGATACTTTTTACTTTCATTTCCTGTGACTTGTTGTAAGGTTAGGTTAGGTTAGGTTAGAGGACGTGTACCAGTCAATTAAGACAAGTACAGTACCCGGAGGTCGAATTGACCCATTGTACAACGTCCTAGTTTCTCACACCACTTATGTTGTGTGTGTTAATTTTATACATGAGTGGTGGGACCTACAGTTTAAAGTCGACTTGACTTTTTTCCTGGTAATTTTATTTACTCTCAGAGTTTTTGCCAGAAATCTGCTGAGAGGAAGTCGTCGATGGAATACTTTTTTTGTACTTTGTCTTGATGTCTGGCCTGGGGCTCGAACCCTGGCTTTACGTCTAATAAGCCAAAACACTACCTACTAGACTACGGCGACTTCGACATGTTGCAAGATATATTTTTTAGTCTGGAGTGATAGTCCCCCTTATCCCATCTTTTTAAGAAAAGTGCAATAAAACCTACAATTTTTGTGTCTATACGGACTTGCAGTTTTATTTACTTCATTGCTTTATTTATTTTATTTATCATTCTATTCAGAAGATTTCTCCCAAACACACATGCCAGTGCGTAGCAAAATTATTCCACAAACGAATAATACGACTATAGAACCACTTTTCCCTCACTAAGTCATATTGCAGTCCGCTAGCGGAAGTGTATTACGTAAAAAATGCGATTTTTGAAAACAACAAGAGCAAAACAACATTACAACGGTGCATTAATCAATCAGTAGAGCATCTACTCACTTTACTAAGCAACTTCGCCCTCTCGTGTACACTTTCGAGTAGCCTCATGATAAACTTAGAGGCACCATGCCATGGAAGACATTTAAGTGGAGTAAATAGCAATGATTTCAGATCGTGCACAGTCTTAATGAACTAAGGGCCTTCAATGCTCTTTCGACACTAGAAAAGTATGCTGGCTCAAGTAAAAAAGACATAAAATGTACGTGTTCAAGACATCAAGAGCAGATATTGTAGAATGGAGGGGTTACCATCATCTGTCATTGTGTAAAAAATAACATATTGAGTGTCGTAATAACGGGCCATGTATATTGAATTCTACAATTTCTCATTTGGAGTCCATGCTTGCCCTTCCTATAATGTGGCCAGAAGTTACGAGGCTTCCATTCTGAATTATTTACAAATTAATTAAAGCTCTTCATTTCTTAAAGGCATGTTATTTATATTTTAATTTCCATTTAAATTTATTTTCGATCAACATCGCCGTTTCGAAAACCACTTGCAAACTCTTCTTATTTTTGCTTTACTGTGCCTATTTAACATTAAATGTGTTCAGATGTCAAGCTATATGGCACATTATTAAGATATTATTCATGTTATTATTAAATACATACACATACAATTGCCTTTATATGTATGTGAGTGTGTATATGTATAAGTGTATGTTAGCATATCAATTTGGTATAACAAAAACTGTTTACGTTAACAAATTTTCTTGCCATAATTAATGGTAAACTAAACATCAGATGGCGTCATTTCATTCAAATTTAACCAAATGTATACACATATACATACATACATTCATGTATATACTATACATGACTAATAGAGTGTATATAAATATGAGAATATATATATATGTGTGTGTGTATGTAGTATACCTTGTTTATTGTCCTTTGGTATTTGTATGAGCATTTCAAAAGATTTCTTGGGTTGTGTTGTGTTGTATGCTTCTCATATTATAATTTGTCGTTGTATGTGTATATTTTGTATTGTCGTGGTTATTGTTGTTGTTGTTGCCATTGTATTAAATAATTTTATTTGTCACTGGTCATGTGATAATTTGTTTATTTTATTGTTGACAACAACAATAACTACGATAATAAGTATAACAAAAGATAACCACAGAAGAAGAGCCATGACAGTAAAACAAAACAATTCAAAACGAAACAAAAAAAATGAAACAAAAAATCACTGCAAAATTAAATACGCGTTCTGAGGATAATACAAACAAAAGGGAATTAGAAAAACCGTTTCTACATACACATACACTTACATATTAAGAGTGATATATGAACACGATTTCTTTTCTCTTTTTCAATGACCTTTCGTTTGCTAATAATACAAACAAAACATTACAAATACAATGCAAACATGTAGGGTCACTATAGTCGGTCATGTAAAACTTTGTGGTATCCTTACTTTTTGGAAAAGGTATTGCTTTTGTAGGGGTACAATTTTAGAAGACTTAAGCCATCCTCAAAATCATATTCAGCGGTTCTATCACACGCCGTTATTAAACAGCGAGGTGAGCCTTTTGCCTATCGACTGTATTACCGTTGCATTGCTCACATCTCTGTTAACTTGTGAGACAATAGGATCTGAGTGAAAATTATGTGCCTTGATTTTGCCGGCGTAAGGGGCCATCTTTAACCACAATGTTTCGTCTGGTAATGGGTTAAGTTGTTATATCTTTGGTATATCATAATGTAATTTGTCTTCTTTGGTTTTAAAGTATGATTCGTCATACCATCATATACCAAAGCTAGTATAATATATCAAGCAGAAATTTTCCAGTAGGCATACCTTCCCCGATCTAGTAGTCAGACTATTCGAGGAAATTGAAATGTAAAAAAAATATTCCTATCAGCAGTTTTCTAGCAAAGCCTCTCCAACTTGTCTGTAGAAGTTAAACTGTAGGTCATGCCATTCATAGATAAAATTAAGAACATGGGTGCTGTAAGAAGCTGGGTTGTGATCTTGGCTAAATTATTGCAATGACCAACCAATTAAGTAAGTTAAGTAAGTCCTTGTCTACACTTACATAAATAAAAATGGCTTGATAATCCACTTGTAGATCAACTGGTGGACCTGAAGGACCGTAAGCTTGAGAATCTAATAAAGATTATAAACTGGTTTAACTAGCTAAGGAGTGGATGTCTAAAATACTGTTTCCTTTTAAAAACGCTCGTAGATTGCAAATAAAATAAAAATAAATTTGTGTTTAGTTTTAATTAAATTCTTTATTGTTCATACAATTCTGTGTGCCACTGTTCACAACTTGATGTAAACAACAACAATTGCTTTGTTTGTTATTCCTCTTTGTACACTTTTGCGTAAACAATATTACAATGTGAGTCAATAGATCTTCAAACCACGAGTATTTTCTTCAATTACACCGGGTCTTCACAAAAGTGTGACTAAACTTTTACTAACTCGTTACCTGCTTTGCCTTGCCTTTTATATGACAATGTAAACAGTCCATTCAACAGACTGTTTTTTATTGTTTGTACAATTCTGTGTGCCACTGTTTACAACTTGATGTAAACAACAACAATTGATTCGTTTGTTATTCCTCTTTGACACTTTTGCGTAAACAATATTACAATATGAGCCAATAGATCTTCAAACCACGAGCATTTTCTTCAATTACACCGGGTCGTCACAAAAGTGTGACTAAACATTTACTAACTCGTTACCTGCTTTGCCTTGCCTTTTATATGACAATGTAAACAGTCTGTTGAATGTTCTTGAAGTCGAATGTTCATGGTTTGTCCTTCTCGAGATCTCTATAAATGTAAACATCGTTGTTTTATTGTTGTTTGTGTATTTTGTTTACAGAGTATATTCTTGTAATGATTGTTGTTGCATTTTTATTTACTTGTTTATTCCTTTTTATGCTGGTGTTTGTTGGTATATTTTTGTTTACTTGTTTATCATGTAAACAAGTTCATTGTTTTTGTTTTTGTAGCTTTAGCAAAACACCATTACTATTTTCGTAACAATACAATATCTTATAAAGATCATGTCATATTGTGCATGATGGTTAGAAAACATATTTCTTTTCTTTACTTTTCTTTTGTCACCTTTCTTTTATTTTCCTCTTTTAATTTTCATAATTTTATTCTATTGCGGTACGCCAGAAACATAACTTAGTCCGTTGTACCCAACTAGGGTACTTCAGATAATGGAACTTGGATAACGATACTAAAACGAATTGAACAATTATTAAGGAGGTGAATGAGAGATGCCTTCCGACAGATACAAAAACTTATGGACGATTCGATATGTTCCTTCTGAGCCAGAAAGGCCTCAATACTATGGATTCCCACAATCAAACTTCAACTGTGATGGTGTAGGGTTCAAATGAGAGCAAATACAGAATATTGCTTAAACGAATAGAAAAACATTAACGAGTCAATATATTTGAATGCTTATAGCCTATCAATGGTCTCTTATTGTATCTAAGTAAACCAGACGGAATAAGAGAGTACGCCTATGACATACTCATTCTCTAGCAATGTCCTACGATACATTCGTCGTTTATGAATGTAAGCGTAAACACAGGCTAATGTAAGACAAATTGTCGTATGTATTTGACCATTTCAATGTATTTAATTGTTATTGTTGTTGTTAATAAAATATTTATTTTGTTTTTTGTTCTAATAATCGCCTCTGTATTGTGTTGTGGGTTCCTTAATGTATTTCATGTTGGTTTTTCTGCTCATTTAATTTATACTTGTGCTATGCCTTCATATCGTATATAATTTCCTAACAAGGCCTTTACACAATAATTTGTATACAAACAAAATGTGCCTCTTTTAATAAAATTAATTAAATCCTTACAAAATTATGAACAAATATTTTCATATTCTTTGATTCTTTTTGTTAACATAAGCAAGCAATCGTAGTAAATAATAAAATTATTATTGGCGTCTGATTTTCTACTGAGGAAAAAAGGAAATTTTTGTATCGGAATTCGGTTTTAATAACGTATCGTTTTGTTTAAATTGTGTAAGGATAACTGAGTGAAACGATTTGATAGCAAATGTCAAATGTATAGACTAATTGATGATTGTTTTGTTTGTTTTTGTATGTGATTAATTGATATACGAGTCGCATAAAGAAATTAAAAATAGAAGGAATAGAGGATGTTGGCGCCAAGTAATAAGGAAAAGTTAATTTTGTGGCATACAATTGTTTTCATTTCTACGAATGCTGTTAAATTTTATTGAATTTTAAAACATCATTTTTTTACTTTTTGTTCTTAAATTACAGCGAATAGTCAATACAATTAACAGCCTTCGTGACTTGTCATCAAGACAAATACAATCCCCGGGTGTCAAGCTAATACATTGTATTCGTCCTAAAACTAGATAAGAAAAAAGATAGCAGGAAACAGAAAGAAGAAGAGAGATAGGAGACCAGATTGGAGAAGTCAGAAAAATACTACTGCCTTGATGTCCTACCATCTTTTGTTATTTACTTTCAGAGTTTTTGCCAGAAATCTGCTGAGAAGAAGTCACCAAAGAAATATTTTTTTGTAATTAGTTTTGGTTGGAGATGTCTGATCTGGGGTTTGAATCGACACTTCAGATCTAATAAGTCAACACACTGCTTACTACACTAAATGTTGGAACTATAATTGGGAATTGAATCTGAGCATATCGGCTGACAATATCTAAGTGGGTAAGATAGTGGCAAACTGCCATACTTCTGAATTCCAAAGTATAGAGGTTGAAGTATGCTTTTAACGGCATTCTCTCATTGTTTTAGCTGGGGCGATATCATGTCAAATTATATCAATTCCATGTCATTCGCGGATCCATGAGAATAAAACTAATGTTGAGTGTGATACTAACAGGAAATCCTTGATTATGATAAACAACCCCCTTTTACTGCCGCTATTGAACATGATAGTTGGAAACGCATTAAGAAAGTTTGAACTCAATTGTGCAGATGTCACCACTTGAAGAATGTTTAGATTCCTCTTTTATTTTCTATCACGGGCAGAGACAATGATACTTTTGGACCTTTGGTGGCGAGTAGAATAAACTTCTATGTGACACAATTACTGTAGGACGTTTGTGTGTAATACGGCATATATAATCATCCCCTGTAATGATTTTTATGAGAGTTGTCTGTATGGATCAGAGGACTAGCTCTACAGAATTTTAGACTTAATGACCTGGCTGCTTGTTTGTCCATGGTCTGATCAAGCTTTTGACAGGCTCAATTACTGGACGCAATTTGGATATATAAGTCGTCGCCGTAGCCTAGTACATACTGTGATGGCATATTAGACAAGAACCCGTGGTTCAAACCTGAGCTAAAATATGTCGACCAAAACAAATGAGGTCCTGCTCTACAGAATTTTATACTTATCGATCTGGCTGCATGTCTATTCTATGGACTGATCTACCTCATCTATAAATCTGATCAATTCTGCTAATGGTATCTGTTGGTTCTCAGGGTGTCACCACTCTGTCCTGCCCTAACAGCTCTGGCTAGGAATCTAATCAAACTTTTGACGCGTTGGCGTACTAGGCGAGAACCCGAGGTTCAAACCTTAGCTAGGACATGTCAAACAAAACAAAATATTATTCTGTCATTTAGAGTCGATGTTAAATTATAGGTAACGCCACTCATGGACAATGTTAACACACGTTAACATAAGTGGTGTGAGAAGCTAAGTTGCAATGCTGACTAAAGGGTTGTTATGACCAATTAAGTAAGTTAAGTAAGTATATGGGTGTTTATATGTCTAAGCATATGGGCGGGACGCTTTTTGGGTATATACGTCGTTGGCATAGTCCAGTATATAGCGTTGGCTTACTAGACAAGAACCCGTGGTTCAAACGGGATCTAAAACATGTCGAACAAAACAAAATATGGAATCGTTCAGAGTCGATGTTAAACTGTAGGTCCAGACACTCATGGATAAAATTAAAACACAGAACATGGGTGGTGGGAGAAATTTTGTGGAAATCCTGACTAAAGGGTTGTTGTGAACAATTAAGTACGTTAAGTAAGTATATGAGTGTAGGGGCTATCCAAATTACAACTATTGTAGGAGTTGTTTTCGGATGAATGTGAACTTTATAGTGTGAATATTTGGCTTCTTGAACAACAGGTGGGTACCTTAGGTAGTTTTCAGAAACTTATAGCTTCAGAAATATACGACAGTACTACTTGTTATTTTTTGAGGGGAATGTAAATAAAACTGGATTGGCTATGTGGGATATTTCAGTGCATCATATGGATTATAAGGCCTCCGTGCCATGTAATCTAACTTCACCAGGGCCTATAATTAATCATGAAAAGAAGGAAACCCAATAATTGTTTTCTACTATTTTTCTAGTATTTTTTCTTATTTGCTTAGCCTTGTCATATTCGTTGTTGCCCTTAAAATTTAGAAAATATTTAACAAACAAACAACAAAAAATAAAAAAATCTGATGTAAAAATTGTTAAAAAAGTAAATATTTTTCCTTTTTTATGCTGTGTGTGTGTGATTTTCGATTGTTGACGTTTTTCTCTTTTTTTCCTTTCTTCGTAAAAGTAAATAACAAACGAAAGGACAAACTTGTTGTTGACAAATATTTTATTTTGTTGCTTGAATTCACATTTAAATATTTAAAACTGATTTAGAAAAAAAAATCGAAAAGAAAAATAAAAAAATATGAAAGTAAAGAATTTGCAAATAGAAAACAATTTATAAAAAATAATAGAAAGAACTGAAAGAACAGAAGGAGAAAATAACTGGAAGATAAACAAGAATAAACAAAATAAATTTATAAACATATATAAACTCCGATATTTAACATACATTTAGCATATGTATGTCCATAATACACAAATACATACATACACATACAAATGCATATGTAAACATATTTATTTATGCAAATATTTCGTAAATATTTCACACAAAGACAAACAGGCATACTTACTACATGCCATACAATAACATACACATTAAGACACAACATGTCCTTTAGAATGCATTCCAAACACATACATACATACATAGTTTTGTTAGTAACTGTATAGATTTTAAAAAAATATAATTCAAATATACATAATAAGAAATAATCGGTTTAACCCATTGTGAAACCTCAAAACAAAGTTGTATAAAGTGAAGGAAAGGTATTATTGGCAAGGCGTGTGTTTTTTAACATTATTTTGGACATATGTCTTCAGAAGAGAAGCCTTTGTAGTAGAAAGATGTAGAATTTGTATGCACGTTCCTTAAAAGAAAAAAGACTAAACGGACAATAAATAACATTAAAGCCAGCACATTAAAAACTGACCACTGCACCCTAGATTTTTGACAACCAAAGTCGTATGTTTGTCGTCATTTAGAAATTTAACTCAGACTTAGAGTTGGAAAACACTAGACTACAGGGACATTCAGGCTTTTTAAAAATCGCAGTCGGCATTCCACAGGGCTCTGTACTTAAAACAATTCTTTTAAATGTCATATACATCGGTGTGATCGATATTCTAATGACATTACGTTGGTTGTCATAGACAAACGGCTACGTATTGCATTGAGATACAGAGATGTTTGATTAAAGCTGAATAATGGTAGGGTAGTGAAAAAAGCGGCTTCTAGTTCACTTAGTCGTGTAAACTTAGTCGTATTCTACGCATATGCCTGCATACATGCGAGAATCCATCCACTGACTTAAGAGTCTCTATGGTAATCAGGGAGGCCATCACGATATATTTGAGAATAACAGTAAAGATAGGAAACGCAAAATCGATCTACTAAAGAAAGGCAACAAAAGTGGGTGATGCACTAACGATAGAGAACGATAACTGGAAGATGCAATATGTCCTTAATCCTTAAGATGTAGAAAAGAGACACACGATAAGCTGAACCGTAAGTACATCACGTGGATTCTGTCTGGTCCAGCAATACCTGCATCGTTTTTGGCAAACAGATAATTGTCTGTGCTTAAACGGCCCTGGTTAAATGCGATACCGTGGAATAACATAACTTTCGAGTGCAACAGATTCACAAAAGTACGTCGTGCATTAGAGGAGGTTTTAAGCTGCAGATCAGTCTTTATTATTTACTTACCCAGATGTGCTAATCGAGTGAGTTAGGTGGAATGCTGACTAATTCTTTGCCGAATGGGTTTTTCGTAGACTTCGCACAATCAAGACAGAAGCTACAACTACAGGCTGGTTATCCGGACGTTTCAGGAAAACGATAAACAAACAGAGATAACAGAATTGTAACGAACATGATGCTCTGCATAGCGCTCTGTATGCTGTCCAAACTTAATAGTTAATCGATGATTCTGCAGGATTTCACAATCGAACACTGGAATGATTTTAGTGAATGGAGGTCCCATACTAATTGAGGCGTTCATCTACTTTACACCTCGATAAAGAAGATTCATCCAGAAATACCTGCATCGTTTTTGGCTAACAGACAGTGGTCAAAGTGTTCAGATGAACATGAAAGGGCAGAACACATAACGTATAAGAGCAACAGACACAAGAAAAGGGCTTCGGATTAAACGATATGTACATATCTCGCCGGACTAATGGTCAACTGGTAGCTGAACAAAGTTTGCACAGATCCTTGTAGTAAAATTGTTCACATGAACATAAATGCACAGAGCAGAGAAAGTATGATTGCGACAGACACAAGAGAAGGGCTTCAGATCAAGCAATATGTAACCCGCCGGAATAGTTGTCAACTGTTACTTGAGCTGGGTTTGCATAAATCCGGCACTATAGGTAGAAAATGAGAACGTGATGCGTCAGCTTAACACATTAGGCTGCCTCCTGATCAAATGCCTAACCAGTGGTTCTATGAGAAACCCTTTTCCCGATATTCTTCAATTTAAATGTTGAATCACAATTATTGCAGGGCAGCTATACTTGTGAATCGTTTCATAGGACCTTAAGGCCAATATTAAAAGCTCCATGTGACCCAATAATCTGGTCATAAGCCAATATCCTTAAAAACTTTATAATAAAAGTGAATTCGGAAGAGGTAAATGAAATGGTATTGAATCCGAAGATCTAAGGCCTTATATGGTAGTTATAGTAATAACTGCCATGGTTTAGAGTCCACTAGTGAGTCATAGACTGTGATGGTTTTATAATTTCGAACATACCGGGAAACTGAATTAACAGAAAATCTCAATCGAAATGGAGATTGGGGCCTATATGCTGTAAAAACAAGAGAAACAATCTCTAATAGACGCAAGGGAGTTCTTGGTTTGATGCTATGCTATGATGCTGCTAATAGGGACTGAATAATTGCCATCAGCTCATCGCTAAGCTTCATTTTATTTCAGCCTTCGCATCATTACAACATGACTACCAGCTCATGAGTTGACTCAAAGCGTTAATGGCAACGTTTATTCAACATCTATGAGAATACTTTTTTCTAGTACTTTCACTTCCCCTGCCCCTTCTCATCCGCCTTGTGTGGCGTATGAGTACATGTGTATTATTCTCTTCTATTCTATTCGATTGTGTCTAAACAAACATATTTATTATGTAAATACCAATATCTTACGGGTTTTTTAACATGTTTATTTTCTATCATGTTGAGTCCTTTATTTTTATTCTCTTTCTCTCATCTTTAGCTCTCTACAAATATTACTGATGCAGCAAGCAAGAAACGAAAGAAAATATCACATTAGACAGTTAAACAAGGACATTCGTTTTAAGTAGGAGGCGGTGGCTGGCTGTAGTAAAGCTGTCCTTAAGACATGTTTACAATGGCGAACATATTATTTTTTTTAAACGTTTCTCCATCATCCTTGAAAATTTGTTTCTCTTGTTCCGTTTTTCCTTTTTGGTATGGAAATTTTGTTGCTTAAAATAAAAACGCAGAAACCATCAGGGTAAAGTTATTTTAGTTTTTTTTTTTATTTCCGATTTTAAGCAAATTTTCATGCTGTTGTTAAAATCCCCGTTACATTGTTTGCTTAAGTACAAGACATATTCTATTCTATTCTATGCTATGCTGTGCAGGGGTACAAAGGGTTTAAGATTTTTTTGCCAAACCGGAAGTTGGCTTGTATATGCTTGAATTGTTATTATTTTTGTTAAAAAATTTGTTTCCATTTTCCATACCAGTTTCTATTACCAGTTAAACTATCATCGTCTTGGTTATTGTCTGTATTGTTATTATGTGTTGTTGTTTCTTCATAACATAATAAAAGATAAAGATTTCTTACATTTTTTCTTTTAACCCTTAGATTTCTTAACCCTCCACTTAGTTCTCTTTGCATGCATTAAGATTTTCAATAGATTTTCTGTGATTTGTTTGTCATTTCCTTTGGCGTCAACTGAACTATGTATAAGGACAGACTACGGTTTATTTGTTAAAGTTTATTTGCCTAAAAAATATAATTTAAATTGAAGAGGAATATATGAAAGATTTTAATGGTTAGTAAGTTTATTCCCTAACCCTGATTGTTTTTAATTTTCCTTAGTTGATAAGACTATCGTCAATTTAATACAGACCCTGGAATTTTGGAACTTTTAAAATTCAAGACTAGATTGGGCTATAGGCCCAATATATACGGTAGCCTAACCCTTGGATCTGGAGATCTAGCCGACGAAGCTAATTTTTTTACGAGCAAGACAAGTGAGTTATATAAATCGAGAAAATTTCGATAAAATCTTAGAAGATGTGGCTTTCGTACCAAGTAGGCTGGAGAGCCATGGTTTTACGGATTTCAAAACACGTTTCCTTACGGTTTTGCATTACTTGGGAAGGCGACGAAGCTAATTGTTTTCCTCAACTGAGCAATTAGAAGGGTTCTATATATAAAAAATGCATGTCATCGACCAAAAAATGCAAGTCATCAAAAACTGCAAAGCATCCACCAAAAAAGGAAAGTCGCTAAACTAAAAATCCAATTTATCGGCAACAAAAAAAATGCAATTCATTGAACAAAAAATTCCAAGTCATTGATCAAAAAAATGAAAATCATCGACCAGAAAATGTAAATTATCAACAAGAAAAGTTATCTACCAAAAAACTGCAAGTTATCAAACAAAAATTTGCAATTCATCAACAAAAAAGCAAGTCCTCCATCTAAAAAATACAAATCATTTACCAAAAAACAGAAGTTATCCACCAAAAAGGGCAAGTCATCGGCAAAAAATGTAAGTAATCGACCAAAAATTTGCAATTTATCGACAAAAAAGCAAGTCGTCCATCTAAAAAATACAAATCATCCAAAAAATGGAAGTCGTGCACCAAAAAAGGCAAGTCATCGGCAAGAAATGCAAGTCATCGACCAAAAAAATGCAAGTCATTGAACACAAAAATCATCGCCCAAAAAAAAAAATTCAAGTCATCGGCCAAAAAACTCCAAGTCATCGATCAGAAAAATTTAAGTTATTGACAAAAATACGCAAAACATTTCCAATTTTGCCTGCTTTATAAAAAGAATCATCGACTAGCTAGGATTACGGCGTAGCTTCTCACACCACTCATGTTGTGTGTGTTAATTTTATACGTGAGTGGCGGGACCTACAGTTTAACGTCGACTCCGAACGACAGATTTTTGAGAAACTTTTTTATGGCAGGCTTATTTACTCTCAGAGTTTTGGCCAGAAATCTGCTGAGAGGAAATCGACGAAAAAATATTTTTTTTTCATATTTTGTTTTGAAGCCTGACCTGGGATACGCACCCGGGCTTTACGTCTAATAAGCCAACACACTACCTATTAGACTACGGCGACTTTCTATATCTCCAGTCCCAACCCGATTTATGAGCAATTTTTCAACTTTATTATGTCCAATAAGCAAATTGTTATCATCATATTATTTTTTAATAATTCCTTATCAATGTTAATAATTTTAAAGAATTGAGTTTAAAAGGAAAACTCATGCAATTATTGTAAATAAAATTGTTATGTTTATATCGGATCATATTCCAAAAACAGAAAAAATAAACCCCTAAACAAGCAATACAAATTCATAAAAATCATACACCATGATATTTATGAGCTGAAAGGAGACTAAACAAGATCTAAACAAGAGAAAGAGGGAGACAGAGAGAGAGGGTTTGTAGTCTATAAAAATATTAAAAGACCATAAAATCAAATGTAGTTGTGTATTTTTGCAAGATTAAAATCAATTCAACATTTAACTCTTCTTAACAGAGTTTAACAACACAAACCCAAGGCACCCACTACTAGCAACGCTGCGAAGTAAAAAGAAGGGGGCAAAATGTGGAAGAAAAGCTACTAAAAATGTGATGAGATTTTCTATGTCGAAATTTTCTTCACCAAAAAATTCTTTTTTATAGTCACGCACATATATACTCTCTCTTACATATTGCCACTCACATATCCTGTTTTATTTTTATTATTATTTTCGGTGTGTGTGTGTGTGTGTGTGTGTGAGTAAAAACGGAAGTACAATAAATTGGGAAGGGGGAAGAAAAATTTATTTAATCCTGATTTTATTAGCCTAATGCTGATTGCCAACAACCAAAGAATAATTCTGGAAATAAAGAAATGAAACGCAACGCATAAATAACAAATAGAACGAACGGAAATCAAGAATCGTAACAATATTGTTGAAATGTCTTCAAAATTTAATAAATTATTTGTATTCAATGTATCGTAAAAGCAGGAAAAAAAACGAAATACAATATAATCTTATTAATCTAGAGGCGGAGGGGGAATAAATAAAACAGGGGCGAGGATAATAAGAATTATGACACAAGAAGTTCATAAATTTTTGAGAATCAATAAATAAAATTATAACATTCAAAATTATTATAGCATATGTTAAGGCAGAAATTACTTTCAAATTAGTTGCCTACTTTAAAGAAAAGTTTATATTAAATCTCATAATTTCTGACAGTAAGGGCCTGGAAAGTCGCCGTAGTCTAGTAGGTAGTGTGTTGACTTATTCGACGTAAAGCCCGGGTTCGTATCCCAGGTCAGGCATCAAAACGAATATTAAAAATTATATTTCTTCGGCGATTTCCCCCTCAGCAGATTTCTGTCAAAAACTCTGAGAGCAAATAAAATTGCCATGAAAAAAGTTTCTCAAAAATCTGTCGTTCGGATCGATACCTACACGTATAAAATTAACGCACACAACATGATTGTAATTGCCAATTATGTTATGTGTAAGGACCTGGCCAACGTCATTCTCAAAGAAAAAGAGGCAGATGACGCCGTTAGCGTAAAACCTTTATTTTCTGCGTTTTTCGTAATGCATTAGCTGCTATTGGATCCCATGTGGATTGGTATATGGACTTCATATAGAAATCGGAATCATTGCTGAACAAGATTTTTCGATGACAATTAAGTTCAGTAGCCAACTGATCCAGAGCGAACACACTTTGTCGTCTATGGTCGCGCAGCTACGGTTTCTGGGTCAGTTTATGTGGGGGAAGCCCAAATCATATCAAAAAGGTTCAGTACTTGTAAGCTACGCGCAATCGACTGACTCCAACCGTCCTGCAAACTCTCACGGGCAGCGTCAGTTAAGTCGATGTACGGATGTTGTTCGTTCGTTGACTGAACCATTGAAGTCCCTGTAGTCAAGTAGGTAGTGTGTTGGCTTAATAGACGTGAGGCAACGGATCCTCTCAACAGATTCGTGGCAAACTCTGAGAGCAAAAAAAATGCCACGAAGAGTTTTTTAAAAATCTCTCGTACGGAGTCGACTTTAAACTGTATGTTCCGCCACTCATGCGTAAAATTAACACACACAAAATGAGTGGTGTGGGCAGCTAGGTTGTTATCCCGACTGAAGAGATCTAATGACCATTATGTATGTATGTAGTGTAGTAGTGTAGTCTCGGGTGGGCAATTATGGATAATAATAATAATATTCCAACGGTAACGGGGGATTGAAAAACATGTACAGAAAACGAAAATTATGTCTTTAAACGGATTTCTAATACAAATTGTCTCCGTTGAGAATTTATCAACTAATTTCAACAATTTTGTGATTTTCGATAAGAGAACAGAAGATTGAACAATCTGGTCTATAGTAACTTGCTCTAACGTCTATTAGAGCATACAGCTGAGGAAGTTGTTAAAGCCTTTAAAAACAAACTTTCGGCCTTCATTTAAAAATAAAAACTCTCGTTAAGTTAGAAAGGAGAAGCGCAATTAGTGGATATCTCAAGTCTACTGCACATGCTGAATATCAATCTCTCGAGAAAATAGCTACTATAGTTGAAACTGCAAGCGCGCTTAAGCGCTCGCTACGATCTAAATACAGTGTCCAGCAGATGAAGTGTAAGCATATATTTACTGCATGTAAGCAAAGGGCTTTAAAGTAAAATTATTTTGGAATTAAAAAATTCTATGAAAACTTTTCAAACAAAATAGTGCAATTGGAAAAAAATAAACAAAAAATAAAGCATACATTAAGGCATTATGCACTAAAATAAAGTTATGGCCTATTGAAAGGAGTTCAAATGAATTCTTTATAATTTTTACTTTAATAAATAAAAAAAAGTAAATAAAAAATACATAAAAATGGTAATCAAATCACAAATAAAAATTTTATTGCATACTTTAAGGGAAAAATAAAATTATTTTAAAATTTCATTCACATTAAAAAAGAATTTTTCGATTAAAAACTCTTCCTTGTATTAAAATATTGCATTACAAATGACGATAAAAGTGTACTTTTTTTTACTTAGTATTTATTGAAAATATGTTCGAAGAAAATAATGAAGCATATTTACAGGTAAAAAAAGGGAAAAACCATTAGTGGACTGTAAAAAAAGAGTTTCTTAGGAGTTGAAGCAAGCTAAGATTTTATAGACATTTTCCTTTATATAAAAGGGGAGGGGAGGGAAGAGATTTTTATTACATTTTAATCTAACATCAATCAAAATCAAATTGCACAAAATTTTATTACAAGAAGGGATGCCCAGAATGATATCGCTGAAGGAAAAGGAATATGTACTCAATATAAATGAAAATACGACTGTGGATACGTTTATGAATGCTTTTATAGTATTTCATTTGAGTTGAGATCATAAATTTTTATGCTTTTTTATGTTGTCATAAATATTTATAAAGTAATGTAATGGCAAGGCTACAGAATGCCACATTAAACAGTCATTTGCCATACATTTCTTATACTTAAAGAGCGGCCCAATGAAGTCAAGTCTGTAGTCGATATTAAAATTAACCAATTTCAAATAATTTTGTTGTTTTTTTTTTAATTTTTTTCTCTGTTTACATGAAAAGGACCCTGCCTGGTAAGTAAGAAAAAAAAATTTACAGAAAAATTTTTTTTGTCAAACATGTCAGCACAAGTCAAATGCAGTATTTGAGTTTTAAAAGAAAACCTTTCTTTATAAAATAAAATTATATTCATTTTCTTTGTATTCTTTTTTTATGATTACATATGTCAAAGATATGTGATAAGCTTTGAAAGGATTTTTATTGCGTTTTATTGCCGTAAGGCAACATATTTTGAAATTCTTTTGGAAAGAAAATAATTTCTTGGGCCCCCATTCTTTTCATCTTTTTTAAGTGGCATTAGTACGTAAATAAATTTAAAAATGAATTCCTAATAAAAAACGATTTAAAAGAAATAAAAATTGATTTATTGACAGAAGAATTAAAAGAAATTCTTTTTCATTTTCAAATTAATTTTCGAGCCCATTTTTAATAAATTTATTTGCTTTTAAACTTAATTAACAAGTCCGCCTTAATAAAGCCCAACGAACCTATTGTCATGTGATATGATACTTGGCACCACTTGTCAATGTTATGGCATTTATTTCATGCCATTTATTTCATATATTCATGGCAATTTTACCAACATGCATGCTGTGTGTTATAAAAATATGAATTTATATGGACTCATAAATTGAGATGAGATAAAAAGGTACAAACGTACTATGCTGCACATATGCACCAACACACAAATTCTTAAAAAAAAATAATGCAAATGGATAAACACAGTGGTTTAAAAGAATGAAGTCTTCTAAAGCAGTACAACAATATCAAGAGTTACTGATCGGCTTACGTATCTTGATATAACACAAACTGGAAATATAGGGCGGGCCATTTAAAATTTTAAATTTAAACATGCAATAAAACAAAAATGGTATGAAATTTTGCCAAATTTATTTCCTTGTTGTGAAGTACAATTATTCCGGTTATATTATTTCACTCATATGGCTGCCACGGCTGGCCTGACAGTACCTCATCTGATCGAAGCAATTTTCGTGTAATTTTTCCAGTGCTTGGGGTCGTATCTCTCTTTGTCTTTGGTTTGTCGTCTTAAAAGTTTTCTTTAACGGAGCCCCACAGAAAATAGTCCAACGGTTGTCAAATTGCAGCTTCTTGGCTGCCAATTGACATCAACATTTCGGCTAATTAAACGTCCTTCAAACGCTTAACGTAATAAATCGATTGTGGCATGAGATGTGTGGCAAGTTGCACCATCCTGTTGAAGCCAAACATCGTTCACATAAATAACATGAAGAGCGGTTATCATGGTGCGATATGTGTCTGCATTGACCGTAATGGTTGCGCCGTCCTCATTTTCAAAAGAGTATGGGCCAAGCCGCACCAAGTCGTTTAGAACTCGCCGTAGTCTAGTAGGAAGTGTGTTGGCTTATTAGACGTAAAGCCAGGGTTCGAGCCCCAGGCCAGGCATCAAGACAAAATACAAAAAGTATTTCTTCGGCGACTTCACCTCAGCAGATTTCTGGCAAAATCTCTGAGAATAAATAAAATTGCCATGAAAAAGTTTCTCAAAAATCTGTCGTTCGGAGTCGACTTTAAACTGTAGGTCCCACCACTAATGTATAAAATTAACACACACGACATAAGTGGTGTGAGAAACTAGGACGTTGTACAATGGGTCAGTTCGACGTCCGGGTACTGTAATTGTCTTAATTGACAAGTCCACGTCCTCTAACCTAACCTAAGCCGCACCAAACAGTCACTCGTATTGGTGCATTGGCTTCTTTCTGAAAAAGACCACGTGCAGGTTTTCTGAGCCCCAAATAAGGCAATTTTTCTTATTTGCTTCCCCCCAAAATGAAAATGAGCTTCATTCGAATTTTTTTTTTTGGCAAAGTGCACATCATCATGCAGTTTGTCGTTGGTCCATCTAGCGAATGGGCATTGAACTTTGTAAGGCGTCATAGCGAGACCTTTTCGCAAAACTCGACGTAAAATTGTGCGTGAAATGTTGAATTCTTGAGAACTATGACGATTTGATGGATTCACAGGCACACTATCAGCCACAGCTACGATATTTTCGGGTGTACATACTGCACGAGCAAGCAGTGTTGTGGCGCATTAACAATAAAACCAGTTTCACGAATTTTAGCAATAAATTTGCGTATACAGGTCACTGTTGATCCTTCTCTGCGACCAAATTTTGTACGATATCTTTGTGCAATTTCCTTTGTTTTGGAAATAAATTCCCAATAAATTCCAACGTTGCTCAAGCGTAAATCGATTCATTACGATCAGTGGAGATATTATATTGAACTTTGTGACAGAATTGAATGGCATACGTATTGCCAGATTCGAAATAACAGATGGTTCAAATTTAAACCGATATATGACCCCCCAATATAAGGAGCATCTAATGAAGTCATAATTAAATCTCTCTGTATAATCTAAAGGCAAAAATGTAAGTTTTCCATGAATAGAAAATTCTAGGTATTATCCTCCATAATTCTTAACTGATGGAGCATTAATAACCTTCTCAAATAAATTTGAATGTAATGATCGAAGCCTTAGTCTAGTAGGTAGTGTGTTGGCTTATTAGACGTAAGGCCACGGCTCAAACCTCAGATCAGACTTCTCAGCAGATTTCTGGCAAAAACCCTGGGAATAAATAAAATTGTCATGAAAAGTTTCTCAAAAATTTGTCGTTCGGAATCGACTTTAAACTGTAGGTCCCACCGCTCATGTATAAAATTAGCACACCCAACATGAGTGGTGTGAGAAGCTAAGGCATAACTGAAGGGTTTTAATGGCCAATTATGTATGTATGTAATGAACGCAGAAACTTCTACTACACAATATATTTTTTCAATGTTTCTTCAAATATTTCTCCATTTTTTTCCAGTGTACCTGCTGATGGTAACCCCAAAAAAACCATAAGAAAATAAACAATTTTAAATATTATTTCGTTTGCTATTGCTGTTGTCGTATTCGGTTAGTCAGTGATATTTTATTGATGATACATTTTTAAGCACACTACAACAACAGCAACAACAACAGCAAAACCATGAATTGTAATAACAGCAACAGCACCTCAGACAGATGTACGCCAATAACGAAGGTTATTAAACACCGGCAAAACGTTATTGTTGAAACCGCCAACGGTATGCAACACTGAAAATATTTCGTTTGTTTCGTTTTGTTTTCTTCTATTTTTTTTTTGCCTTTTTCTATACTATTTTCCCCCATTTTTCATTTGTTTTTTATTTTTATTTATTTCATTAAGAAAAAAGCAAAAAAAAAACATCAAAAAAGTATCATTTTTGTCTGTGTTGCCAATATGAACGAGACGAGAGCAGCAGGCAAGCAACATAACCGCCAACGACATAACAACAACAACAACAGCAGCAAAATTATTATTATGGTTAAATGGCATGTTGTTGAGATGGGAAATGGGAAATGGGAGATGGAAGAACGAGCAGAGTTAAACAACCAAGGAAATGACTCCTTTGCAATGCAATTGTTTGTAGTAAAATTGTATTCGATATACAAGTGCACACACACACACAGTTAGTCGTCGTATTTATATTTATTAAGACTCAGGTGATCTAAAGGATATAAAATATTTATATGGCACACAGCATTTGGCTATTTGCTCAACATTCATTGAGTGTGTGCTTTTATACCTTGCGCTACTACAGTTACCAGGAACATATGATGAGTTTAAACTGCTGTTTGGACAGCTCCTGACAAGAGAAGCACTCATGCCAGCCTAAATCCGTGAATGCCATAATGGAAAAGCATTCTAAGAACATATATGTATCAGTCTCCTGAGATCCTTTCAAAATACTAAGAAAATTTCGTAGAATTTTAAGGTTTCCGAAAAGAAAATGATTGCCACGTAGGGTTAGACTATCAGATCGAATATAAAGGATTTTAAATCTTTTTTTCTAACCCTTCTTGGCTAAATTTTTCCAACTACATATGTATGTGTTTGGTACTATACTAATAGAGTTACCATCTCTCAATGTCTAGAGACAATGATTTCTAAGAAAATTAATTGGGTTGTTGTACTTGGTATAATGGTAAGAAACATTGAAAAGCAAAAGATATGGAGTTGCAAATTCAAAACGGAAACCTTCACTAGAATGAGGATACTTAGTTAATTCCCTGCCGCCCTAGATTGCTGTATCAACTGCTTTAAAATATTGAATATAGTTCTGACATTAGAATTTCACATAAAGCGGCGTCTCGCCACTGTAATGTATTCCTAGGAACAATGCCTTATAAGAAAATGTATTGGGTTGTTGTAATGGCTATAACGGTGAGAAACTTTGCTTAGTTCGACCAGATCTTTTTCAAGTGGTGATGCTGCCCGACCTTTACATTACATTCATTATTGCCATTGTCTTCTATGGGGCTTCGGGGAGCAGGCAGTCAATGATCAAGTCGTTTAGCACTTTCACTACAGACACCCAGAGAGTATGAAGCTAGCAATCGGAAATAAAGTTCAACTATTATGCTGAACATTATTCATTGAGTATGTATTTTATACCCTGCTCTACTACAGTTGCCAGGAATCTGTTTAAACTTCTGTTAGACTTTCGTATAAAACGGCGTCTGACCCCTGCAATGTATTCTTAGAAATAATGCGTTTTAGGTAAATGTATACGGTTGTTGTAATGGATATAATGGTTAGAAATTTTGCTTATTGCGTGCAAATCTCTTTCAAGTGGTAATATTGCCCGACCTTTTAATAATGTTCGTTGTTGGCATTGCCTTCAATGGGGATTTGGAGAGCAGGCAGTCAGTGATCAAGTAGTTTAGCACTTTCACTACAGACGCCTAAAGAGAATGAATTTAATGATCGGAAATATTGATCAACTATTAGTCGACTATTGTTCAACTATTATGCATTACAAATGCCTTCATTTTGCGTGGTATAGGTGCTTAATTCATTGGCGGTAAGAAGACTAATGTCAGAAACTACATCTTGAATATAGCATTGGTAAAGAGCTGTACAACTTAATTGTAGAAGCATCTCACGGTTCTAGAATTTGTGCTGGGAACGTTACACAACGTTAGGCATGTGGGTACATGATACATGCTAGCAAGTCAAGAACTTTTCGTTGAATATTAAACTAGAAAATAAATACTCTTGTTTCGAAATATACCGCGTGAAAATAGAATCCGTAATTAAGCGACCAAAACCAAAAGAAATCTGGTGCTCAACCAAGAGGTTCATTGCAGTTAACAATGAGCAGCGAAGTTACTGATAGCATACCGTATTACAAAATAATGTATTGCAGTGCCTCCAAATAACATATTCCCACTAAACAACGCTAAACTAATGTACGAAACTTTCGCCGTACAAATCCAGTGTATACTTTAAGGCTAATGTGCCCTGTTTTTGCAATTTTGATTAAATTGATTGTAAAGCCCAAAATATAGTAGAGTTAGTCAGAGTGAGTGTACAGTCAATCATCTTCATGAGTTCCTATAACATCTGCTCCATTAGATCACTTATATAGGACCAATACGAAGAAGAAATTACCTTTTGATGCAGGACATCACACAGTCACCTTTGCTCACCTACAAATATTCTGCTTGTTTACTATTTGTACCGTCGTTAACCGTTTTTTACTGTTCCCTATTGCGGTGTTGGGAGTTTATAAAAAACATATAAATTATATATGTAGTATAGGTGAGTGGGTGACACGGAATGGAGGGGGAGATGTGTATAACTACACGGCAATGGTTAGTGTTTTTGTATTTATTAAAGATTTTTTATGGTCAATTATTGTGTTTCGAGTTTGTTGCAATGTTCATCGTGTTTTTGTTTGTTCTTTTTATTATTGCTGTTGCATTTTATTATTATTATTTTCTCTTGTTGTTGTTATTGTTGTGTTGTATCTTTTATTGTATCTGCATTCTTATTTTAATTAGTTTATAATTTATGGCTTTTGTTGCGGGATGTGTTCATATTACACAATAATTGTTTAAAAAAAATTGTTCATTTTTGAAATTAATTTCTATAGAATATAAATAGGGATTTATTTTGCAATATAATATTGCATACTTATAGGTTGTGCAAATATAGAATATGGTATACTATTTGAATTTTAATGCTTTTGAAAGCGATGGTTGTACGATGGATGCATAATCAGTATCCTGCACATAAAGTTATAATAACCATTCATTTATAGTTCAGAGGCATGGAGTAAGATACGATGAGTGAGCAATATTTACCAGAATTCTTAGAGTCTTGAAATAGACTTAACAAAGCACCCAGTATTGTAGTAAGGGGGTTTAAAGTGAAGAGTCTTGCGAATACGGCTTTAAAATATTTAATCTTATCAAAAGCCGAGTCATTAAACTGCTTAAAATCCGCATAGAAAGTCCAATACACCTTTCATATGGTCGGGTTAATTCCCAGCTTTTCATTTTCAATCAAGTCTAGAGCATGTTACGTCCTTGTCGCACGATGTTATCCTTTAATTCCTTCAAGACCACCCCGAAACTGAGAAGCTTGACTACCTAGACTTTCGTATAGATTGCCAGGCTACCGCAATGTATTCCAAGCGAAAGTCATTGTGACACTAAAAGTTTAAATAGAATTGTAGACGAGGGCTTACAATTTCAGAAACATTCTTGGGTAAGGCTGTTACAATTGCGTAAGTTAAACTGAGTATCTATGGTCATCACAAAAGGTGGCTCAATTCATTGACAGCAAGCAAGCACATGCAATATTACTAAGTTGTGCTGGACTAATGTGGAGAGGTATAAAGATATCCTTGAATTACCTTATTTTCATAGGCCATTGTATTTAAGGAAGGCTCGCATGGCCTCTATAGAAATAGAAGAAGAAGAAGAACAATACTTTTTAGCTCGTTGCATAGATCTTTCCATGCAGCTCGTCATTTCCTTGCATAACTACTGTAGGAGTTGGTAATGCAAGGAGCAGTAAGAGGTGACTATCGGCCCTCTAATGTGCCAATGCGTAGCACTTACTATGAAGTGGCAAAGTCTTTTTTCACAACATATCTGGCTGAGATTCCAGATTACGGCTAATGTGAGAAATACGAGGAGCAGTAGAAGAAGCCTATCTCTCCTCTACTGTGTCAATGCGTAGTACTTAATATGAAGTGGCGAAGCCTTTCTTTTCGCGATATATTTGTCTGTGATGCCAAATAAAGGTTGCCGTAATAGTGAGATTTATTTTAGCATCGGAATGGTTTACTACTGCGACTGTTGGGCGGGATGAATATTGACTTCTGGTTTCTCAGTGAGCTTAACCTTTATGCTAAGTGGGTATGTACTTTAAAAAACTGTATAAAGTGTAGAGAATACCGCACCAAACCTTGGTGTCAAAGCAGTAAGGTGCTTAGATTTCTTGTTCTTTTTGTAGAGCCTCTTGGTAGAAACTGAACTGTGAATTTAATACGACTTTCCTAGAGATTTTTTGGTGTCGTGGAGGTAATTTTTTTTAAGATTTCAAAGATTTTGTGAAGTTTTATCGTAAAAAATACATTATTTATGGTTTTTGAGAAAGAATTGAAAGTTATGTAAGAGTGAGAGGAAAGATTTAATTTTCTATTCTTGATATGTTCTTGATATTGATTGAAGTAGTCGTAGTCTAGTATGTAGCGTGTTACCTTATTAGACGTCAGACCAAGGTTCAAACCTCAGGTCAGACATTTCCAATTTGTAGCGAAAGGTTGTAATGACCGAATATATATTAATTATATATGTAATATTCCTGCTGCTAAAGACTTTGAAGAAGAAGAAGAAGAAAATAAAAGCTCGTCTTATGACCTGAAGAAAGTATTGACAGCAACAAACATGACAACAGGATGTTTATCGTCAAAGATGCTACTACTTGGAACAGAACAAACTGTTTGGGGTGAAAAAATCTAGTAGTTTCTTACTGCTCTTCTCATATTTATCTTATCTGATAGACAAACATTAGAATAATGTGGGTCATCCCATGTTTTATTACAAATGATAATATTTCCGTCAATTACGTACGTATGAGATATCAGAATCATTCGCTTTGATAATGATATATTTACACTTATTACGCCTTTTCGTAAACGGAACTGAAAGCCTTCCAGCCTTTAATAATCATGCTTAAAGTCTTTTTTTGAAATTCAAATGAAAAGAATTTTTTTCTAAAAAAAAATATATTTTTCTTAATTTTTTTTTTAGAAAATTTTAACCATTTTCATAAAACATTTATCACACAACTTGTAGTTTTATGTAAGAAATAATACTGTATAAATAGTTTGAGATTAGCTATCATACTTTCAGAGCAGCCCATATATCCTTTTTTGAGGATTTTTGAAAATTTAATTTTTTGTTCGCCTAAAAGGAAATAAAATTAAAGAAAATATATTTAAATAATAATGCTTATGTTTTTATGTTCCTTTTTGGTATATTTTCATCTCAAATTAAAGTTTTTAGCAATAGAATTAAAAAACTTTTTAGTTTTATTGCGGGAAATGAAAATTACATCCAGCGATTTTAATTGAAATTTGATACTTAATGATGGAATACTTACAGTGATTGTTAGGGAAATTAATTTCACGTTATTTGTATAAATCAAGCTTCATAAAGAGATTTAAGGAGTAATGCTTGGTATTGATTTATGTTTTCTTTCCTTTTGTTTTGTTTTATTAACTTTTCAACTCATATGTATTTAATTTTGTTGCTGTAGATAGTAACTAATTGAATTTTATGGTCGTTATAAATTTCGTGGGCCACCGAAGTCGAATTGCCAGTTTTAGATTCAAGTACATGCTACGTGCGTAGCAACTACTAACAGCAGTATTTGGGGTAACTCGTATCCGGGAAACCAGAGAGGAATCAAAGAGAGAAAATTGTTATTGTTATTGTTAAATCGATGTTCTATTGCAACGGGAAACTTTTTACCCCACATGACGTTGATAACAAATATTTCTAACGAATCACAAGAATGGTTTGTACCATCAGGTTTCAGCCAGTCCTCAATTGGGAGTGTTAGTGATGCGAGTGACAATAAGCTGTCCTATCTTAGCAATTGGAAACTTATAAATCGCCACAAAGCAGGGTGCTAGACGTCAAATTATATCCATTTAGAAAGAAATAAAACCAAGCTGACATGAAGTGCTTGATTTTTATGTAAAAAACCATGCTGCAATGTTCATTATATATATATATTATATTATATAAATAATATTATATATAATAAAATGTAAAAATAGTAAATAAATAGTTTTATTAAAATTAATAAAAACATTTAAAATTTTTAACAAAATCTATCAATAATCGTGACAATTCCATGTACTACAAGTATGTATCAAAAGTGATACATAAGCTAGCATTATGAAGTTTTTTTAAGGCTCGATCTACGGTTAAATAATAAAAATTAGTCATAAAAATTTATACGAATTCTCAACCTGACATGCTTTATGCCTTTAAAGAAGTATCAACCTTTTTAAACCTTTTTTAAGTAGGCCTTTAAATGATTTCCATTTACTTTAGCATTCTTTCTCTCGCCCATTATTATTTCAATGTCATCAAGACTCATTTGCCATCATTTGCAATCGCTTGTTCCCATAATGAGTATCCTGCCTACATTGTTTTTCCCCTTTTTTGTGCTTTTAATTCGCATTCACAAGTTTTCTCATTATGAATACGTTACAGCCAACAAAATTGGTTTCCACCATAACTGCCATGCCACACCAGCCAGCCATCCAGCCAGCCATGTCTTTACTTGTACTGCACTTTTCTATGCTTGATGTGTTTGTTGTTGCATTCTACAACACGATGGTTGCATCATCATAGGCTGCAATGCAATTTTAAGTGATTTTCTCTTTCAGTTTTTTTTTGTTTTTGTTTTCTTTTCTCATGTGTAGGTGCTACAAAATGTATAACAATTGTAATCATCAAAACAAAAAAACAAAGTCAAGCTAAAAACAAAAACAGAAAAAACTTGCATATTTTTCTACTAGACGTCTAGACTACGTTTAAGTGCTTTTTCCCGTGATGAGTACCTACTGCAGTAACAAAAAATAGACGAAAAAAATATGATGAAAATATGGAATCGACGAAAAAAAAACTTCCTATGAAATGTAACTTCACGGCCGGTACCTTTTCTTTTTTTTTCTGTGCATTTTCCAGGACAAAAATTAATGGAAAAAAATATTTCTCATAGACAGCACATACAAAAAAACAAAAAGGCTTGAGGCCATGACGCTGGTTAAAACAAAAGTCACTGCAAAGGTAACTGGTTAAGGCGACTTGAAAGCTGCACTAGTAAGGTACGTACCACCAGCAGGATACTCTATGTGGGACTTTTATTTTGGAGACATAAAAATGCTTGAAAAACTCCACAAAAAGA
This sequence comes from Sarcophaga carnaria, assembly GCA_958299815.1. Lineage (NCBI taxonomy): Eukaryota > Metazoa > Arthropoda > Insecta > Diptera > Sarcophagidae > Sarcophaga > Sarcophaga carnaria. The sequence continues at coordinate 18,974,437 of OY283153.1, read as the reverse complement.
GCTCCCTTCATATCTGTTTAAGTCCCTATTCCCTATTTAAATCTTTCATTGTTGCATACCACATGATAAACTTTATATTCATTTTTCTTTAAAGCATGTGTTGTAGGGTATGGCAATGAAATGTTGCCATTTTTTTTTAAATAAAGTTCAGGGTTATGAAAAGAGGATTAACTTTAAAGAACGCACTTTTATTTACTGTAACGTTATAAATGACTGCATAAGCCTTTCATAAAGTACATCATTCATATGATCCTTAAATCAGATACAATTGATTGCAAGATTCATTTCAATTTTTCATTTACTTTAAAGAATTTAAAAGGTAAATAAGGCTTTACGGAAAAAAATTTTTCAAAAAATATTTTCCATTTCTCTTCTTAAAACCAACACAACACCAACAACATGCTCCAGTGAAACAATGAGTTGTAGACTGGGGAGAGGGAAAATTCGTGGTCTTGACAACTCCTTTGTAATCCACCTCTTTTTGATTAATTTTATAGAAAAGCTGGACCAATAGTCGTTACAAATTTCGTCATAAAGTAACAAGTAAGGGAGTACTACAGTCACATAAGAAATTCCACACGAATATAACAAGAAACGTGAACATCTTAAGGTAATCCGCCGTTGCAGAATGGATCAGTTTGGGGATGGGGTTTGACGAATGCATTAAAATTGATTTGATTGGCATCAATGCCAGCAGGAAGAAGACCTAATAACAGAAGATTTAGAAAAAGATTTGGTGGAACGAAGACATAACAAGACTTTAAAAACACTTCAGGCCAAGGGTGGGTTCTGAAAGTTACGGACAAGTGCTTGTAGACCAGCACATATTTCCTGTGGAGGAAATCGCAAGTAAAATACGGTTTCAATAAAGAACTGTAAACCATCCTAACTCAGTTTATAACAGGGCAAGGGTAGTATAGCTGTTGGAACTTCAAGCACTAGAATCGCCAAACTAGGGAGACTTTGTCAAATAATATCAGAACTGAGATGTGTTGGATGTGGCTTTAGTTGATAAGAAACCATCGCCATCACATACAAAAAAAAAGAGGATATGTGTGAAGATAGATTTTAAAATCTATTATCCTGGACGCAAACCAGAGCTCCATTTTGCTACTAACACAACTCTGTAAAACAACTAATTTAAGGCTTGGAAAGAAAAACAAGAAAAAGGATTAAAATTCCTAAAATTAGGCAAAAAGCACGAGTTGGTCCTATAGTTGGTCAGTGTTACAAAATATTCTGTAATAAGAACAACAATAAACAGTTAATCATATATTTGCAAAAGCTAATATAATGTGGTAAATAAATCAATATCAGGACCGCAAGGACGGGCAAAGCAAATTGTTTTTAATGCATATTACGTCCCTTTAACTAAACTAATAGACAGAACTCTTAACAGAGCGCCTTTATGCAGAGCAGATGGTGAGTACATTATGTCATTGACCAGCTTTCGTCAGTTCAATTTCAGATCTCAGAGTGGACTGATAACAGCAATGAAGCTTGTACAAAATACAGACTTCCTATAGAGAATAGTGTTGGTGCCTCTTAATGGTAGGCAATTTTATTGCTTAGCTGTTAGGCCATAGGCAAGAGATCCTGAACTCCTATTACCCCGGACGCAAACCAATTTTACTCACAGGGTCTGTTTTTAAATTGCGGCAATAATTGCAATTGGTGAAGACTGAATCGTCTTAATGTTACAAATTCGAAAACTACGTTGAAAATGTTTTTCTCTTCTTTTCTACAACTCCCGGTTTAACAACTACACCAAAATGCCTTTTATAAGTATGTATGTATGTATGTATATGCAGAGGCATGGACCCTATTAAGAACTGTAGAATGTTCAAGAGAAAAGTCCTACGTAAGATCTTCGGTCCAGTGCGAGTTGGCGATGATTTCCGTATCCGATCTAAAAGTGAGCTGTATAAGCTCCTCAACGGCATTGACGTTGTACAGCGTATTAAGATCCAGCGGAGGAGGATGCTCCGGCGAGACGGGTATTTGATGCGGGAATCTCCGGAAGTCGGCGAAGAGAATGACTTTGTATCTGTTGGAAGTACCAAATCGAGGAAGCCGTGTCATCGATTGGTGTGACCAACTGGCGTAGGCGCGCAAGAAGCAGAGGCGACTGGAAGGATGTGTTGCGGCAGGCCGAAATCCGTTAAACGGGTTGTTATGGCCAATTAAGTAAGTAAGTAAGTATGTATGTATAGCGATATAATACCAGAAATCTCAATTTGATTATGGGTTTGTAAGGAATCTGTCCCCTACAGATTTTTGATGAACTTTTCATAGAAATTTTATTTATTCTTAGTGTTTTAGTCAGAAATCTACGTCGAAAAAAAATTTTATATTTCGTTTTGTTGGAAACCAGCAATCTTGCCTATGAACCTTGAATGATAGTTTTGAACTCAGCTTCAGATTGCCATCAGTATAGATATTTTCAAAAGCATCCTCGTAAATCGAGATCAGAATATTCTGCGACTATATCCCTCCCCTAACTAATGCATACATACATACATAATTCGCCATTACAACAATTCAGTCAGGATTACGGCCTAGCTTCTCACACCACTCATGTTTTGTGCGTTAATTTTATACTTGAGTGGCGGGACCAACAATTTAATGTCGACTCCGAACGACAGATTTTTTGAGAAACTTTTTTCATGGAAATTTTATTTACTCTCAGATTTTTTGCCAGAAATCTGCTGAGAGGAAGTCGCCGAAGAAATACTTTTTTGTTTCATATTTTGTTTTGATGTCTGACCTGGGATACGAACCCGGGCTTGACGTCTAATAAGCCAACACGACTACGGCGACTACGGCGACCTCCTAACTAATACTAAATTTATATATTTTTTTGGAAACCAATTTAGGCAACCAAATTATTAAAAACGGTGACATTAACAATACAAAGGTTTCATGAAAGACAGTTTAATATCCCTGTCATTCATTTAATAATTCTTTTATAACAAAAAAAAATTGAAAACATTTTGCACTCTTTTCAAACTTGAACAAGTTAATTTTGATTGTAATAAAAAACCTTCAAAAAAACTCCAGTTTTTTAGCACTTGTGCTTGCCAGAATCAATTGAATTTCATTGAATGAATAGGATTTCATTGAAACCCATTCATGGGGCATGTTTTTTTTTTTAGATGGAAAACTTATTAAAAACCCTTTATAACGCATGTTAAAATTTCAACAGCATTTTATTATTATTGCTGTTGTTGTTGTTGTTGTTTATTTATCAGTATTTTAATACTTTAATACTATAGTACTTGAGCTTATTTATTCATTTATTTGAGCGTAATGAAATGAAATTTCAATGAATGAATAAAAATATTTCCAAAAAAAATTCGTCTTTTTTTTACTCAATTTTTTTTAATAAAATGAAAAAGAAGAGAGAGAGAGAGTGAAATTTTTTTTAATGTAAATGCAGGTCAGTAGTGTAAAAAGGCGATAAAAATATTTATTTTTTTCTTCAACATGCTTTTAATTTTTTTATTTTCAGTTCAGAGTTTTTCAAATATGAAAAGAAGCACATGATGAAGATGGAAAAAAGCAAAGCTTATGTAATCGCATACAAAATATTTATAAAAACGTATTTGAATAGTTGTTGTTGTTGTTGTTATAATTTCTTTTTATAGAACTTCCGATAAAAAAATGGAAACAATTAAGAATTATAAACTCATATTAAAATGCTTATGCAATATTTTTGATTGGATTTTATATTTCAATATTTTAATAAAAGATAAATGGAAGATAAAGGAGACAATTTCACTAAAATTTTTATAAAAAGGAAAATATGTAAAAGCACAAATGTATTTATATGGCTTATACAGAAAATAAGATTCCTGCCTGCATCATTGTATTGTATTGTCAGGTTGTAAGGCAAAGCATATACGTAACTAGCAAAGACAGAAACCCTACACTCTAACAGAGACAATGTGAAAGTTTACAGAACAATATTAAGGGTTTAACAGAAGTTACAGAAAAAAGTGACATGGAAGTAAACATCGAAATATAGGATATCGAAGCATGGAATATGTATCCCACCACTCAAAAATTATACACCACACGCTATTAAGGCGAACAGCTTGGGTTTTCAGTGTCATAGCTTAAGTTGTTTACAGTGTAGCGATTATTTTCAGCACTATACTCTTCGTAGTTTCAGGGAAAACACCATTTCAAAATGGCAACAACGATGGAACGAGGAAGATAGAGGAAGATGGACGGCGAGACTTATTCCGAACATAAGGCTTTGGATTGGTCGGAAATTTGGAGAGGTAAATTACTACGTTACACCAATGCTGTCGGGCCACGGATGTTTTAGAAAATATCTGCACAGAATGGGCAAGACCGCCTCCCCTTACTGTCTTTACGAGGAAGGGGAGGTAATTAATGACGCAGAGCACACTGTTTTCGAGTGGGCACGCTGGCAGAGCTATCGCTCTGTACTGACGTCAATGGTTGGAACGATCACAGCCGCTAACATTGTCGGGGTCATGATTGCGAGTAAATTGGACCTCGGTGGTGAATTACGTAGAGCGCATTCTAAGACAGAAAAGAGAGATCTTGAGGCTGCTTAACGAGTATGCATGTCGGCATAGGTGATACTGTCACACGTGCCAAGCGTAACCGAGACGATGATTTAGACGAAAGGAATAGTGGAGACGCTTAGATGTCTCCTCAACCTTCGATACGCAATCCGGACGCGGATATCAACATGGAGAGGCAAAGGGCCAAAAGGACTCCACTCCGAAGTAATACCACCGTAGATCCGGAGTGGAAACAGACAAGTCCACAGGAGACGAGAGGGGATTTAGTAGGTGAGGGCCCCACACACGGAGGATATGACGACTTCCTCTATGGTGCGGTTAGGTACATTTACCCCTCCTCGGCATAAAAGAAAAACAATACTCTTCGTAGTCGCCGTAGTCAAGCAGGTAATGTGTTGGCTTATTAGACGTAAGGAGCTGTTGGCAGTGGAATTTCGGAATCGGTTGAAATAGCCCAGTCTATAAGACTGCCAGACCACTGCAGTGTCTTTCAGGCGGAGGTGGTGGCAATATAGGCTGCGGTGAGAATAATTGGGGAAGGAAGGGTCTCCAAGCAGAACGTCACCATACTTTCTGATAGCCATGCGGCTATCAAGGCTCTAAGTTCTAACGTGATGAACTCCAAGACGGTGTACGGCTATCGCAGATATCTCGACGAGGCAGCGGAACGATATGATATCCATACCGTATGCGTACCGGAGCACAGTGGTATTCCGGGTAACTGCAGAGTTGATGAACTTACCAAGTGGAGCACGACCATCGAACTCTCCGATGAATTCTCGAATCTGGGCATCCCTATGAGGACCTGCAAGCTAATAATCGATAATGCGATCGTAGATTCAGTCAACGACAGGTGGGCGGCCTCGGACACGAGTAGAACGGCTCGTATGAGGAGCGCAAAATGAGTCTACTTAAACTCCAAACAGACGCACTCAGTGTAGTTGTCGGTGTCATTACGGGGCATTGCATTATGGGTACGCATGCGAGGCGCATTGCTAACAACTTCTGCAGAAGCTGCAAAGATGAGGAAGAAGAGGAGACTATCACTCACCTGCTGGGTACATGCCCGGCTCTTTGCCAAAGGAGAAGGAAGTACTTGGGTACTTACTACATGGATGATCTGGAGAAACTGTCAAGGCTTGACATTGGCAGCCTAAATCGCTTCATCAGAAGCTCCGAGTGGTTTTGAGACTAGAGGATAGCGGATAACTGTGGTAGCACAATGGGCCCAATGCAGTCTAAGCGAGTCCAAGAAAAATTCTTGGATGGGCAGCCACCTCTACCTACCTACCTACCTAGACGTAAAGAAACGGTTCAAAAATATAAAAAAATATTTCTTCGGTGACTTCCTCTCAGCAGTTTTCTGGCAATAAACTCTGAGAGTAAATAAAAAATTCCCATGAAAAGTTTCTCAAAAAATCTGTCGTTCGGAGTCGACTTTAAACTTTAGATCCCGCCACGGAGTCTTTTATTCACTTCTCCATTATAGATTGCCTTCCGTTCTTCTGCTTAACATAATGATACAAGCCTTACGTTTCATGGATAAGAACTCAAGTTAAACGTGAAGTCTACTTTTGAGTACGGATTCATTCAAAAACTTTACATCATATATACTTGAGTTTGAGACCACCAAATAACAACTACAGATGGTTGTTATTACATGAGGTACAATAAAATGGTGGCAGCGAGCACTTTAAGGTTTAGTGACTGCGTTAGGATTCCCTCTTCTTCCTTATCCGAGTTGCAACTGCTACTCTCATGTGGATGTACCAACGAGATGAGCATGATTTCCCATTAGACACTGTTATGTGACGAAAGAGGCTGCGTACTGGGAGATAAAACTTAGCTGTTTCGTTTCTCTGAGGAATCCAATATGCAGACTTCATAGGTCAAATGCTAGTGTTGCCAGTAGATCCATAAACCAGTTTCTGGATATGTTGCTATGCCCAGGAAGACAGATAATGGAGAGCTCAGAATAGCCTTCCATTGCATGGAGTAGCACGAAACATTCATGAACCAGCTTCCACGTCAGTTTAATATTCCAAAGGGGCTTAATGGCACCCTGGCCCAGCAAGTATTCTCAAAGAATAGTTTGCTACTTAGAAGTCATTTCATCGCTACTGACTTCTGCCTAGCAGCCGCTATAGTTATTCGAGTGTCTGTAGGAGTTACTGATCAGACGGGCATGCTTTCCCATTAGACAATGTCATGTGACGAAAGAGGCCGCATACTGGGACAGAATACTTAGATATTGAATACGCAGACTTCATAGGGCGAATGCGAGTTTCGTCAGTAGATCCACAATCCAGTTTTTGGAAATGCCGCTGTACCCAGCAAGACAGATAATAGAGAGCTCTGAATAGCCGTCCATTGCATGGAGCAACAAGAGACATTCATGAACAAGCTTACACGTCATTTTGGTATTCGAAAGGGACTTAATGGCACCCTGGTCGAGCGAGTATTTAATTTCTACTGACTTCTGATATAAAACCATCCTATCGAAATATTTGGATGTGAATCCTTATAGTCCTTTACGTTTTTAATCCCATACTCTTCAGCTCTTTTATGCCACATTAAAAAGAATTTAAAATAAAAAAAATTTATAAAGTTTTTACCTTCCCTTCCTGTTATTATATTGCCCTCACTCCTGTTGTCCTGTTTAATGGTCATACAAAGTTTAAGTATGTAGAAATGCTATAATTTATGAGGCATTCGTAGGTGGATTTAAGGACTTGTTTGCAACACTATTTCCTTTTTATAGTTATAATCCACCCCTTGCAACCAACTACATGATGTTGTTTCAAGTGCATAAAATGCCCATAAAAAAGCGGAATTATATTATCACATGCATAGATGATGACGGAGACGATGATGACGACGACTACGATGCACATGATAGACAAGAAGACAAACGTCTTGAGATGGAAATAATAAAAATTAAAGGAAAATAAATTAAAAAAAACTTTAACCAACCAACAGTTTGAAAAGAAGTTTCTTTTAAGGAAATATTGCATTTTAAACGAATACGTGACTGGATTAATGAAAAATTATCAAACGATAGCAGCAGGAATAATAAAGTTTTATAACAACTTTTTCGAATATAATTAACGGTAGTTTTTATTTGTATCGCTACCATAATAACTGTCTCTTTAAATAAAATGTCAAGAGTATGTCACAAGTGCTTTAAAGAGGAAGTTTTGCTGTCATTTCTAGTCTTTATTTTTTTATTTTCATTGCATTTGCTGGAAGGAAACTCATTAGCTGATAAGGAGCCGTGTTAAAACTAAGCTACTTACGGTTGTTTGGCTTCTTTAATACCAATAATTATTTTACCTGTAAAGAAAGCAGAACCATAAATTAGAAGAGTTAGTAATCAATATTTAATCGTAAATAATTGAATTCGATATTTACTAACAGGAGATAAGTTATCGATAAGTAAAGAATAGGAATCCATAACTATAGATACTAACCACTACTCTTAATAGCAGAATACAATATGTATCGTGTATTTTATTAAGCGCTTCCTATCTATAAATGAAACGCAATGTGTGTGAAATATCGTTGAATTTATTTCAATCGCTTGAAAGACCAATTGATGCCATTGTGTGTAATATACATACATAACATAACATGCATAATTGGTCATTACAACCCTTTAGTAAGGATTACGACCTAGCTTCTCACACCACTTATGTTGTGTGTGTTAATTTCATACATGAGTGGCGGGACCTACAGTTTAAAGTCAAGAATGAACGACAGATTTTTGAGAAACTTTTCATGGCAATTTTATTTTTACTCCCAGAGTTTTTGCCGGAAATCTGCTGAAAGGAAGTCGCCGAAGAAATATTTTTTCATATTTTCGTTTTGATGTCTGACCTGGGGTTTGAACCGTGGCCTAAAGTCTAATAAGCCTACTAGACCACGGCGAATATAACATCGTTAAAATAACCTTCACAGCTTCTCTGGTTGGAGTGTATTCGAAATGTTCAATTTTATATGACTCTGACCCATAAATCAGGCTGTATTTCACTGGTGGCATGAATTGTGTTGGCTTGAAGAAGCACTGCTGTTTGCCCACAAATCAGGCTGAATTTGACCGGCGGCATAGATTGGGTTGGCTTGGAGGGCTACTGTGGTTTGTTGCCTACTTACATGTTAGGTTAGAGGACGTGTACTTGTCAATTAAGACAAGTACAGTACCCGGAGTTCTAATTGACCCATTGTACAACGTCCTAGTTTCTCAAGCCACTAATGTTGTGTGTGTTAATTTTATACATGAGTGGGGGGACCTACAGTTTTAAAGTCGACTCCGAAACTTTTTTCATGGCAGTTTTATTTAATCTCAGAGTTTTTGTCAGAAATCTCCTGAGAAGAAGTCGCCGAAGAAATACTTTTTGTATTTTGTCTTTATGTCTAGCCTGGTGCTCGAACCCTGACTTTACGTCTAATAAGCCAACACACTACCTACTGGACTACGGCGACTTCAAACACCTGTGACTACTTACATACCCCTGTGACTTAAGGAAATCTCACAAGGAAATGTCTAATGAGTTCAAATCACACCATTTGATGACTATAAACTCAAAGACCACCAGATTATTCAATTCAGGCAGAAAAAATTCGCTAATCTACGACCTATATAATGCTCTCCCTTGTTAGTGATGGCCCGACCAACGGTGTCCTTAAAGGAATATAGACTGATGACTCCGCTAGTCCAATACCCATACCAAACATATATTTTTTTGGAGATGCATTGGACGCTCTTGGACCTCATGTAGATTGATATCATGCCAAAATTAAATCTTTGTTTTTCACGAATCCAATAAACTATCGCTGAAGATTGATTTTTTCAACGAAACTTAGGATCCAGAATCCATTCAGCGAACATACATCCTTGTTTGTAGTTGTTTACCATCAGTTCCTGGATCAGATGTATTTTGTACGAGTGCAGGCCCAAGGAAGGAAGAGAACGATTTAGTCTAGTAGATGGTGTGTTGGCTTATTAGACGAAAGACCCGTGGTTAAATCCCTGGCTCAGAGACATCGAGATGAGCGGCGACTTCCTCTCAGCAGCCTTCTGGCAAAAGCTCTGAGAGTAAAATAAAAAATTGCCATGAAAAGTTTCTCAAAAAATCTGTCATTCAGGAGTTGACTTTAAACTGAAAGTCCTGCCATTCATGTATAAAATTAACACACACAACATTAGTGGTATGAGAAGCTAGGTCGAAATCTTGACTAGACGATTGTAATGACCAGTTAAATAAGTAAGTAAGCAGACCCAAGTCATGATGCAAAATTTGCGAAGATGTGGTCTGCGAGAAACCGAGCGATGGAATATCAACTGCAACGGTTTCTTTTGAAAATAATCACAGACAGCTGACATGTTTATGAAATATCTTGCATTCCATAGATGTACAGGTCAATTGCATAAAATTTGAAAATTTGTACTCAGTGGTGCACTTTGCTGAATGTAAACAGAAGTTGTATCTGGTCAGGTGGACAAAGGAAAATGTTTACACTGGGTGGCCACGTTTAGTGTATAAACACTGAAGCTTCAGTAGTAAGGCATGCAAGAAAGTATATGTGGATGAGGTAAATGCAAAATAGGACAGCCGAAATGCATGCAGGAGGAAAGAATAGTTCGCGTTTTAAGCTGCTTTAGGCTGAACTAAACTTTTACTCGTAGTCTAGCTTGTTAGACGTAAAGCCAGAGTTTGAGCCCCAGGCCATATATCAAAACAAAATATGAAAAATATTTCTTCGGCGACTTCCTCTCAGAAGATTTCTGGCAAAAACTCTGAGAGTAAATAAAAATTGCCATGAAAAGTTTCTCAAAAAACTGTCGTTCGGAGTCGACTTTGAACTGTAGGTCCCACCACTCATGTATAAAATTAATACACGCAACATAAGTGGTGTGAGAAACTAGATCGTAATTCTGACTGAAGGGTTGTAATGACCAATTATGTATGTATGTAAACTTTTAGCTACAGACGTATAAAATTATGCAGAATACGGGAAACTTTACAAGCAACTTTCGCAGTTGGACTGCTTGGAGATTATTTTCAAAGGCAATACAATGTGATTCCAATATTTTTTGTTTATTTTTTTCTATCAATATTTCTTGCAATTCTAACAAAAAATACTTCCCTTAAGTAAATAACAAAATAAGATCACGTTTATTTGAGAAAAAAAAAGAAAATATTTTTAAGCAGAACTTTCTTGCGCTGCATGCAGGTACAGTAGAATACCTTTAATTTTATTTTCTATTCACTTCAGTAATGACTTTATTAGAAAAACTATAAAGAAGTTTAATCTTGACACCAAAGCAAACAAAAAAAAACGGGAGGCAAAAAACTTAAGAAAAGTAAACTTTGTAACAATTTTTTTAATCGCAGAAGAAAAAGAAAAAAACAGAGGACGCCGGCTACATTGTATGGCAATGCAATTTGGCCATGCAATTGCTGCCAATAGAAAAAAAATGATTTTTTTTTCAGCCAGAAATAGAAAAACTAGAGTCTGTTATATTAATAAAAATCTTTGGATCACAGATTTTTTCTTATTTTCTCTTTCTCTTTTTGCCTTGTTTTTTTGCTTTGTTTGCTTGCAGTTTCTTTTTTTTCTGTTGAAAAACTTTACACAGAACTATTAACATGACACTATTTAAGTTTTTCTATACAGTCTCTCTCTCACTTCTTTTCTTTCTTTCTTTCTTTCGTCGTACTTTTTGCCACCAAAAAACTTTCTTCATAATCTAAGCCTGGAAAGGAAGAAAAAAGCGTTGAAAGCGAGCAAAAAAGGGAGAACATTTTGAAGAAAATCTGTTGTTTCATTTGATAGTTTTTCTTAGAGAAACTTTAGAGTTTTTCCTTCTCTAAATACGTTTTCCTTAGGAAAGCAATGGAAACGTAAAACGAGAACAATTTTCTTTCATTTTCCTTACAACAATTGTACGACTATTGGCGCAGGTTTAAATGAAAAATAAAACGGTCATGTTGCCGTAAAAAGAAAACAACAGAAAGAAAGGATAACAAAGTCATTAGAATGACAATGATGAAGTTAAAGGCAATGCAACATTTATTTACTTAGTGATGTCAAGCTTGCGATTTTCAAAAACAGCCAAGAAAAAGGAAAAACATTTCAAATAATCTTGAAAACACTTTTCTTAACTATACGATCTAATTGGCGAATAGAAGCTTATTTATTGAGGTATTATACACACATAATTGGTCATTACATCCCTTTAGTTAGGATAACGACCTAGCTTCTCACACCACTTATGCTGTGTGTGTTAATTTAATACACGAGTGTCGACTCCGAACGAAAGATTTTTGAGAAACTGTTTGTGGCAATTTTATTTACTCCTCAGAGTTTCTACCAGAAATCTGCTGAGAAAAACTCGCTGAAGAAATATTTTTTGTATTTCGTTTTGTCGGAGATGTCTGACCTGGAGTTTGTCACATCAAATAAGCCAACACGCCACCTACTAGACTGCGGCGACTGAGCTCTTATAAGCTTTTAAAAAGCCTCAATTGTTTTAATCGTAAAGTAAAACGAGATTCACACAACTTCTCACTCCACCCATGTTATGGGAGTGCTAATTTTATACATGGCAGAACCTACACTTAAACGTCAACTCCGAACAACAGATTTGAGGAACTTCTGTTGGAAATTTTATTTAACGTCAGTGATTTTCCAAAAGATTGCAGAGAGGAAGTCACCAAAAGAAATAATTTTTCATATTTCGCTGGGGTTTGAAACTAAGCTACGGCGATATCAATCAATTTTTAATCTGATCTTAGAAGGAAACAAGCTGACTTCCAGCACTCAAGTCATCCTTTACTGGAGTCCGTACTTTGAAAGAAATTATATAGCGATTGTCAGAGTCGGGACACGTTTAGTGTTCCATGTTTAGTGTTCATACACCTCATTCGTAGAGGCTTTTGACAACGAGGACCACTTAGCTTTTCGGAACGCATTGGAATACCAAGAAGCTTATATGCAAACGCCACAAAATAACAAGGATTAATCTGTTAAGTCAGGGAATTAAGATCAGCTCTGGTGAACGTTAAGGTTGCGTAAAATCAGCATCGCCTTCTGAACCGTGTAATGCGTTACCCTGTCATTTGGGTATTCTAAAGCAAATTAAAAGAGTTGAAGTAAGCGAATGATATTTGCTTAATATCTCTCTCTTCGCTAAATGGGCACCGAAGCTGTTGGCAACTGACCCTAATTTTCATCGAAAAATCTGAAAGAAGAATGAAAAACATCCAATTTAGAACGATACCAGTCCTCATGAGATCTAAGACCGTCTAATGCATACAAAAAATGTCACTATTTTGATGGATTTTGGGAAGGCAGAGTCATCGACATGTGGTTTCAAAAGGTTGATGCTACCACAATGGATACCTTGCACGAGCGATTTGAAGGTAGGTTTCTGCCATGTAGTGTGATTAGCGATTTAACCCTCTTATGATTTTTCCTGTCGAGTTTTCTAAAGTCACAGCTGAATTCGAATAAGCCACAAACGACAGCAGTCCTCAAAGCCAATGTAACCCATGCCGTCCGTTAAATTCAGTCTGATTTATACACCAGAATCATGGTAAAGTAGACATTTCGATTGTGTCCCACATAAGTGGGAAAAAAATTTTGATGCTCGTCAATGAGTCAGTGTTCCGCTTTGGCTAAACACTACATTATTTAGGCCCCTATTTGCCTGATCTCTGGACAATGTCATTGTATTAATTTTTCTCCGTAACGACCCCTGTAAAATTTCTTTGTCACTTCTTGTAAAATTTTTTCGTTTAAGGTCCATAAACGTTAGGATTCCGCAACTTGAAAATTTTCGAAGAACATCTAACAACAGTGCAAGAAACACAATGTTGACGCTAAACTATTTACTGCACTTTAATCATAATGTCTACGATAATGATGATGATATTGTTGCAAGAAACATAAAAGGAAGCAAAGAAATCATTATGAGTTTGATAGTGTTGCCTGATTGTGTAATGAAGCTTAGAATTGCAACAAATTGCAGGTGAATAGTTTTATAGTGTCGGCAGAAAAAATAAAAAAAATCCGAAAAGAAAAGAATTGAAAAACAGAAAAATTACATTGTGACACATTTTTCAAAAGCAAATAGAAAACGAAAAGAAAGAATGAAACAAACAAGTCATAAAAAGAAAACTAAAAATAAATAGAGAAACAAAACTTATGCCAAGATTTGTTAAAAAAGTTAAAATAAAGTGTTATTGCAACATTTAAAGAGAGAGCGAACAAAGAAAAAGAGAAAAGAAAAGAAAATTAAATGGAAAATTCATCTTTAAAATGGAATTACAAAAGAAGTATAAATAAAAAGATTGTGTTAAAAATGTTTCATTGTTTTCGTTTGGATAACAAGAATTCATTGTATACATATGTAATATTAAAGGATATCTAATGGGTTAAAATTTTCCTGCTGATTTAAAACTAAATTTAATCGCTACCCCTGTCGACCAAAAGATACAAATCTTTGACGGCCAAGAAAAATTATCGTGTCATACCAGGCAATCCATCGCTACCTCTGTATATATCCGATCTTTCCTTTTAGGAAGATAAACAAACGTTTATGGGATCAAATTCGACAGAGAACACATAACCTAAGAATATGGACAGAAAAGCGATCGAATGACTGCGAATGAGCATAGAATGGTGCCTCGAACATTGAGATCAAATGCTTATTTTTCGAAAGAAGCGGCTTGTAAGTATATTGAGTGGTTAGGAACCAATATCTAAAACAGCGAGCTGTATAAGGAATTACATCCATAGAACTATCCGAGTTACACTCTCTACAATAAAAATAACTTCCGTCACAAAAAAAATTGTGCTCTCTGATGAAAGATAAAAACCCAAACTATGAAGGCTTTAACTACACCTTAATGAAATTCATCAATTCCTGAGCGGTGATTATAGGAGGTCAACAATGCTTTGGGAGCACATATTGCAGAACATGTTCTGGAATATCAACATATCCCGGAATGTATCCCACATGATATGAAAATTGCACTTCTCTGACATTTCTCTAAGACCGTTGCGACAACCTTATATGATTCAAGAGATCATTATGTTAGAAACCAGTGCCCTGACAGCCACCTGATTATCAGAAATAATGACAATATCCCTTCTAAAGATGTTGACATCCTTATCAATCATCATTGCAGTCACTACTATCAGGTAAACTTATCGAATGAGCTATATTGGCCACTCTGAAATCATGCCTCCACGCAAAGTTGCACCCAGTTTCGAAAATACTGCGAATGTTTGTATGAAGTTGTTTACAAGGTATGTATGTAATTACAACCCTTCAGCCAGGATTACAACCTAACTTCTCACACCACTTATGTATTGTGCGTTAATTTTATACAAGAATGGAGAGACCTACATTTTAAACCCTATTCTGTACGACACATTTTTGAGAAGCTTTTCATGGCAATTTTATTTACCCTCAGGGTTTCTGCCAGAAATCTGCTGAGAGGAAGTTGCCGAAGAAATATTTTTTCATATTTCGTTTCGTTGAAGCTGTCTGACCTGAGGCTTTCAACCGAGGCCTCATGTTTAATAAGCTAACACACCTGCTAGACTACGGCGACCCATAAACGCTAAGCGATATTAGCTACTTACACCCTCAAGTGGGAAGAGGCATAAAATTGTATGCAGCGCCAAAGTAGGTGTAGTATGCAGCGGACCAGCTATTATAAATTATATAATTATGTATCCATAAAGTCTATTTGAGTTTAGTTGTCCTGCCAAAAGATTGATAGGAGACCAGGTCTAACAAGTTTCAATGAGCCATCTTAGGTCCTAGTTATAACAAATGGAAAACCTTGTATTATTTCAAGTATATTTTGAAAGATTGTGATACAAGAATGACATCAAGTTTCCACATGGGAGATTGTAATCTTAAGCGACATGAACTTTAAATGCTGCGTGTTCTGTCAAATACAAGTTCAGACGTCGAAATAGTTTGGTTTTTAATAAGCTACTTGGAGTTTATTGGAAGTAATGAACATGGTTCTAATGTTTAAAGAAGTTGTCTATAAATCTTCATAATCATGGTTCGAATTCAGGGGAAAACGGAAAATTTTTCATTATAGTTTTGTCAATCACCCTTAAAATATTACATCCAAGAAGTCTAGTGGTCGTCCTTACCGCCACCAATATACATCTTAGGAAAGCCAAGTCATTCAATGAAAAAAAATTCTCTTACCAATAAACTATTAGTTTAAGTGCAATACATTTTCGCAAAAGCCATTGTTTCTAAGTAATGAAAGATGGCAACTCTATTAATCTAGAACCTGCTATTAGAGACGAATTCTTTGCCTATCTGAATTATTATGATTATGATGATAATGCCATTGAAAACTCAAATTTAAACAGCCTTACTTCCTTAAAGGAAAGAAAAAGTATTAAAGCAATAACATGTAATGCAAGGTATTGAAAAATTTCTACGAAATTCACAATTTCTTTCACTCATCGAACCAGTATAATGTATAACGTTCCACATGGTAATTTGCTAAATTTCACTGACTTTTATCACTGCTCTGTTGCAACTACAATGGTATATAAAGTGTTACAGAAACACCAAAATTTCAACTGACATGATTGCCGTGAATAAACGATGCCAAAATGAATGGAAATCAGGTCACACATTAATGTTGGCTTACAATTTACGGCACAGAATGGTGTCACATTATGTTACATATTTATACCCATGTAACACGACATGTTGCAAACGTTTAAAGGTGGGCAAATTTCCTTTTTTTAATATCTGACTGACATATTTATACTCGCTTTGTTTTCAATGTGATGGTATGGCAAAGAGTATAGAGGCATGTGTGCGGCACTGTACTGAATATAATCAATGTCCTTGCAATTTAACACACATTGTTGCAAAAACAGTGCTAAATACAAGTACAAGAACACGTATAATAGGAATACAATATGTTTTAAAAGTTATCACAAGCTTTGCTAGTAGACAAGTCAAAGCTGTAATAACAATAGCAGGGAATGTAAAGTTATAGGCAGTGACTGTGGCAATACTGTTTGAAGGTATACATACGTGCTACTGGTAGGCTGTGGCTGTGGCTGTGGCAAGAAGCTGTTGGTAGTGGTAGTCAGTGTCAATTTTACATTGTATTTCATACAATAAGCGGTTTAAGTGATTGTTTTAACTTTTTTTGTTTGTTTAATGACCTGAACAATAGCATATGAGAGCAACTACAGTGCAGGTCAAAGGAAATCGTACAGCTAAGAGTCGCATCAAATTGAAAGACGCAAAAATTGTGTAAGAGGTTTATAGTGCAATTACTTACTCATTATAAATATTTTTGTTTTCTGATTTTAATGTCTTCAAACCCATGCTTTTTGAACTGCTTTATAACCTTGCGTGAAATATCATTCATTTACAAAATAGTAGACACAAACCATGTGTTAAGTGAAGTTATTTACTTTAAATTATATATTAATATATAACATGCCTTTGTACGAATTTAATTGTCATGCACTGTAGATATCCATGAGTATCTATTCTGGTCACACACAGTGCCACACATATGAACATGTGTAAAATCGCATAAAAAATCATCCAAAAATTGTTTGCCTTTCAGCAAAAGTTTTTCTTTCTACTTTTACAATAAAACCACGTCATAAAAGGCTTTGGTGTAATGGTTAACACAAAAGGTAATACCTGTACAAGAACAATATTTAAAGAAATCTTTTGTGTTTTATACAACCAAATCAAACAGAAATTGATACATGACTGACTAGCTATTGTTGGGTTGGCTTTAAAAAGTATGCCCCGTTTGTCTAGCATACGGTGTGAATGTAGCATGAAACCGATAAACCGCCTTTTTTATGTTTAAAATACGAATTTTAGGTGCTAAAAGAGGTTTAAACAACCTCTTGTTTTCACAAAATGACACAATTTGAAGGTAACAAAGAAAAAAACCTACAAATAATGAATTTTTGGTCATAAGAAAAAAAGTTTATTTTTTTTATTTTTTTGGTACCTAATCTGGTTTTTATTATTTCTTCTGAAATTTAGTTCTAGTTTAACCACATTTGTTTGTTTGCTTACATTTTGGCCTTCCATTTTACGGCTTGTGACTAATCACAATTGAGATTTACTACCTGCTACTTTGTTAACCATCTTTTGCTTGACTCAAATGAAGTCATTAATTTTGAAGTCTCTTTTAAGTGATTATCTTTTCTGTCTTTATTCTAAAATTTTTTTTATTTTTTTTACCATAAAAATACACACTTCGTACGCAATAATTAAAGGCAGATGATAAATTCATTTCAATGAATTTAAGGAAAAGAAAAAAAAGCAAACAAATTAAGAAAACCTGTTGGGCACAAAGGCGAGAGATAAAGAAATATCGACAACCAAATAAAATACAAGAACGAATATAAGCCGGCATGTTTAACGTAAATCCTGAAACAATATACAAAGAAATAATACAGTGTAACAGCGAAGTATACATACGCTAGATACTGACCACCTTGTCGGTATAATGTGGCCCATAGGCTTGTTGGAGGGGTACCTATGGTACCATAAAGCTCACTTGAGCACGCATAGAGGCTCGTTGTGTTGCCCTGGGTAAGCACAGACTCATTTCTGACCAAATTCCCCAGAACTCATAGAAGAAATTGGTCACCGCGGGAGCTGCAGTATGTGGCCCGTACACGTTGCGATTAGTTGGACATACATACATACCTAATTGGTCATTACAACCCTTCAGTCAGGATTACGACCTAGTTTCTCACACCACTTATGTTGCGTGCGTTAATTTTTATACATGAGTGGTTGGACCTACATTTTAAAATCGGCTCCAAACGACAGATTTTTCAGAAACTTTTCATGACAATTTTATTTACTTTCAGAGTTTTTGCCAGAAATCTTCTGAAAGGAAGTCGCCGAAGAATATTTTTTCATATTTCGTTGATTTGGAGATGTCTGACCTGGGGTTTGAACCGCGGCCTCATGTCTAATAAGCCAACACACTACCTACTAGACCACGGCGACTTCTTATTTATTATTTTTTACAAACAACATTCAATCGTTTGGTTGAAGTTCAAAAAAATTTTGATTTTCCTTTAACCGACGACCAATGCAATGCTATAAAAACAATTTATAAAGTAAAGTTGGTTGAAAAATCGAAATGTGCGAAGAAGACGATCAACTTCTTTATTCAACATGTTGTACAACTAATCGCAACATGTAGGGACCGCATTACAAATTAGTTGTCACTTACTCAGTTCGTTTTTATCAAATCACCATATATGCACATATAATTGGTCATTACAACCTTTAAGTCAGGATTACGATCCAGATTGTCGCACCACTTATGCTATGCTTGTTAATTTTATAAATGAATCTGCTGAGAAGAAGTCGGTTCTGATCCTAATTTTCATTGATAACAATCATCTTCGGTGATGAGGTCCATTTCTAGATGAATAGATACGAGAGCAAACAACTTAAGACGTCCTCGGTCAATATTTCTTTGAGAGTGACTTTGGTCATTCCATCACTGTCAAGAGAGACCTCTATCTAAGTCGCTCCGAATTTCAGAATTTGGTGAACTGGATACCAACTACATGTGGTTTCAACAGGACGGAGTTACGTACTAATTGAAGGCATATTTCTCTCTCATGGAAGTGATGCGAAATGGTCTCTGAGATGGCGCGATTTAACATCATAAGACCTTTTCCTGTGGAGTTTTTTTAAATCGTAGGTATAGGCGAATAAGCCACAAAGCACAACGATCCTCAAAGCCTATATTCGCTCATGCCAACTACTAAATTCCGCTCGATTTGTGTGCCAGAGCCATGGAAAATTTAAATAAAAAAATATATTTTTTGCTTTAGTTTTATAATTGTAAAAATTGGTGTACGAAAAGTATTGTGTGTAAGTGTATATTGTTGAAGACCATAAATAAACATCTTTTTCTTTTTTGTTTTTGTTTCTTTTTTTAAAATACCGCACATTCAATAAATTTCCAATGAAATCTTTTTGGTGACTGAGTGATCTTCAATAAACATCTGTTATCCCGCTGTTTATACAATTGTCGACGCTTGTCTGCAATGCATTGTGAGTGTGCCTGCATTTAGCAAGGGTTGCCAGGTTTACTACATATAATGGGATAATCCAAAAGAATTAGTGGGGGAAATTATGACAAAAGCAGGGATCGGAGAGACAATAATCTAACTTAGTGGGATTTGAATTTAGGTGGCAGTAGGTCACTTTAAAGTTAAACAGAATGAAAAACCTGAGGGAATATTTTACACGTACTTTGATTGCTTTAAAGAATCCAATATTCATCAGTAGCGTTTGTAGCTATTCATCGCTTTTTTCCTGCATTCAAAAATCTCTGTATTAATGCTTACGTTTTTAAATATGGTCACCTCTTTTTGGTTCATACAAAGAAAGAAATTCAATTCATATTTTTACTCGTTATCATCCATCTGGAATCTTTTCCTTCACAGAATTTGTTTTTATCCATTGTCTATGTAGCTGTCTGGCTGCCAGTCAGTCGGTCTGCCATTTGTCTGTTATATTCTGCTGTTGCTGCTGCTGCTGTTAATGCAATTGATTTATGATTTCGTAAACCGAACTGTTAATTGTTTTAAGCAAAGATTGCCATGAAATTACATTTCGTATTGTAATATGAGACACTTTCTTACCAAGAATTTCTTACAGGAAATACAAATTATTAATTACTGCATGAGAACTACATTATGTAACCTTCCTAGTCGAAATAAGCTAAAAATGCAGTCAGAAAATTACAAGAAATAAAGCAGCAGACAAAATTGGAACATCAGCTGGAATTCTACAGATAGACATCGAAGCCAGAAACCAAATCTACAGACTCACTTCACATCAGGCATGAGGGAAGAAAGTATATCCCCCATATGGAAATAAAGGCATCACTGTGAAGTCCATAAAAAGGGTTGTCATGCAAGACTGAAACGACCAGACAAGAATTACTCGTCTTTACTCAATATTAAGATAATTACAGTCATGCATGCAGATGAAAAGGTTGGCTTCCAGAACAAATAGAAACTGGCGGAGATCACACCAATGCTCTGTGCATTATAGCAGGGAAATTTATGGATTGAAATACTCCTCTACATAACAGCAATCATTTCATATGAATGTTGAAGCAAAACAAATATCGTGTCAGGTGATATTAGAGGATATTCATTAATTTAACCCCCGACTTAGACATCTCGAACAAAATGATATATTTCCTCTCATCAGTCTTCTGACAAAAAAATCTGAGAGAAAATAAAAAATTGTCTTGAAAAGTTTCTCAATATTCTGTCGTTCGGAGTCGACTTTAAACTCCGGATCCCGCAATACATGTATGAAATTTACACACGCACAATATGAGCGGTGCCACAAGCTAGGTTGTTACCCCTACAATAAGGTTGTAAGGACGCATTAAATACGTAAGTATTTCAATCTAAATAAAACTACAGTAATCGTGTAGTGTAAGTGATCGTGTAAGATTCAATTGCAATGAAAATATTTCACATTCGACTTGGATGCATAATTTTATACATCTGTAGATAATTTACTCCGGTAGTTTTGGTTGCAAGTGGCATGTAGTAAAAGAATTTGTCGCTAACATGTCTGAAGGCAGCCAGTTAAGAATAGTAAATGATGCCTTAGGTAATGCAGATGTGAAAGCAGTTGTTATCATTATCGGCAGCATCCTAGTAATATGCTCAAACTAGTTTTGATGACTCATTTTTTCCAAGGACGACTACCAAACCAAGTAGAAAGTCCGTGCGCCCTTGTTAAAAATGTCATCTCGACCATAGTGGTCATGCTTACAGGACGTTACGTTGTGGAAAGACTGCAGTTCCCATTAAACGACTTTTGTCAAGGTTGCGTGTCAGCTGAAGAATCGACCATAGCGGTCATGCTTACAAGACATTACGTTATGGAAAGGCACGTGGAAAGACTGCAGCTCCCATCAAACGGCTTTTGTCAAGGTTGTGGGTCTGCTGAAGAGGAGAAAACTGTTATCCACTTTCCTTGGCAATGCCCATCTCTTGCGAGGTGTATATTTAGATTATTTGGCACTCCATTACATGTCAGCTTAAAGGAGTTCTCTTTCATTGATATCAAGGATATCGTTTATTAAACTTTCAGGCTTGTGTCCATCAAAGGGGAGTCGTGCTTTAGTGTTCTGCCCCCTGGTCTAACCAATTTCTTCGATGAGTTTAATTCATGATTGGAATCATGATTTGGAATTTGTTCAGTAGAGCGACTGCACTTGCCTGTTGCATCACAACGGGTTGCTATGTACTCAAGTGAGTTTTAGTATAAATGCTAGCACTATAGCCTACTTAGGTACATAGGTACCTACTGTGTTAAAAAAACCACAGGAGGAAAACTGGTGAAAATCAGTCTCTGCAGACTTGGATAAACTTCGAGGAGGTTTACATACTCTCTGGGGATCTAATGGCCGCAGGGCTGCAAGTAAATATGGGTATACCCCACTCCATACAGCCTGATTCAAAATTTATTCCTAAGTGTGTCCGCTCATTACTCCATCGAGGGGACGGCCACTTCTACCTACCTAGGGGCTCTACAACACGTACATATAGACGCTATTGGTCCTTCCAAGCCTTTAGTTAGGATTTCGACCTAGTTTCTGACACCACTTATGTTGTGTGTGTTAATTTTATACATGAGTGGCGGGACCTACAGTTTAATGCCGACTCCGAACGACAAAATTTTTTTGAGAAACTTTTTCTTGGCAATTATATTTACTGTCAAGAGTTTTTGCCAGAAATCTGCTGAGGGAAAGTCGTCGAAGAAATATTTTTTCATATTTCATTTTATTGGAGATGTACGACCTGGGGTTTAAACCATGGGTTCACGTCTAATAAGCCAACACACTAGCTATTAGACTACGGCGACTTTCAATAGAGGTTATAAAAGCATTATACAATTATACAATTATATATATTATATATATCAGCATTATACAATTGAGGAGTTTAAGCGAAAATCTAGGGTTCAACTGATCCATAACCGACATTATTTGTGTGATCTTGAGAGAGTACTTGGCAGAAGTTCGGTGTGAGCGATAGAGTCCGGGTTGTACAAGCATACTTCTGTAATTTTAGTTTGAAACACTTAAAAGTTTGTTTGGTTCTTAAAGAGTTAAACCATGGAATTTGGAGAAACGATTTTTACAAAATCATGAAGAACTTATTTATGCCAATGGCCAAATCAAAAACTATAAAACTGGCGATTAATCATTATTTCGATCGTAGTTGAGGAGAAAAAAAAATATTCTTTAATCAGCAAAAAATTAAAAATTTTTTAATTATAACAACAGCCAGGCAGTAAGAATAACAATATTAAGCACAGTGTCTGGTAAAGTGATTAATAATGTATGAACAAATAGTAGAAGAAACAAAAAAATTCCGAATAATGAACAGAAAATAAAGAAGCGTTTGAAACAAACTATTCAAATGCCTTGAACTTTAAAAAGAAAATCTAAATGAAATCTTTTGTAGATGAAATTTGCTTCGTTCTTCTCTTTGTTTTGTCTATAAAAATTTTAATTTTTTATTATTAAATATTAAAAAAAAAGAAAACAAAATTAAGAACGAGACAAATTGTGGGTTTGAAGGAGACAAAAAAAAAATCCCAAACAGTCTGGCAAATTTTTTTTTTTTGCTTCCAAAGCTTCAATTTTCTTTTGGTAACATGCAAAAGTAATGCAATTTTTTCTTCTTCTTTTTTTGATTGAATAAAAAATTATCTTTAAAAAAAACTTTGTAGCCACATATAAACCCTACTTCTAGCCAACGATTTATGCCAACATGGCCAGCAGAAAAAAATATTTTTTTTTTTAAATTCTTTTAATTTTTCCTCAACCTCCCGGTACAAGAATAGAAAGTCACAAAAAAAAGCACAAAAAAGAAAAGAAAATGCAATTGCATGTTTAAGCAAAACGTACGAGAATGACTGAATCGAAATCGTCTGTGCAGAGGAAATTTTACTAAAAATAGAAAAATTTTAACTGAAGAAACAGAGAAGTCTGTTGTATAAATAGTCGTCGGTCTGTGTGTGTGTGTCTATTTTTTTTTGTTCTTTTATTTCCCTTTACGACGAGAACAAAACTGTTTGAATAATTTATGCCATTTCTCAGACTCTTTTTACAATGTTTATCCGTTAGTCTCTAAGCGTCTGTCTGTTATTGGTCTGGCCGACAAAAGCTTCGGCTTGCTGTAAAGCGTACATAAAAATCGGCATGAGAAAAATCATAGAAAAAGAAGAAGGGAAAAACTTCTCAATTTGTGTGTGAACTTTTCCAAAGCAATAATTTATAGTTTAAATTAAGGCAGAGGTTCTCAAATTGTCAAAATATAACTGAAGCCGAAAGGTTTTTGATCACATACATACATAATTGATCATTACAAACCTTCAGTCAGGATTACGACCTAGTTTCTCACACCACTTATGTTGCGTATGTTAATTTTATACATGAGTGGTGGGACCTACAGTTTAAAGTCGACTCCAACGACAGATTTTTAAGCAACTTTTCATGGCAATTTTATTTACTCTCAGAGTTTTTGCCAGAAATCTGCTGAGAGTTATTCGCCGAAGAAATCCTTTTTGTACTTTATTTTGATGTCTGGCCTGGGGCTCGAACCCTGGCTTTACGTCTAATAATCCAACACACTACCTACTAGACTATATAGACTAGAATACAATTCTAGAATCGTTAAGAGCTGTCTCCAACACTTATTGCATTTTACTATAAAACAAGGGATGTTGTCTTTAACTGCCTGAGGACAATGGATAACGATAACTATGGTTTGACATATGAGAACGTCAAACTAAGTCCACATTTCAGTTTAACAATGTTTGACAAGTAATCATGAGTCATTTAACGCCAGAACAATGCTTCGAATTTATAAAACTTTAAATAAATCTATTCGTTTGGCTTATACAGCACTTTGTCCATTTTAAGGTCAACATAAATGGGCTACTGATCTAGCAATTCGTGCAGTTATTGGTCATTTTCGTACTTATTTGGTTGATTCCCATTGAAATTGGAATTGTTGAAGAGGAGGAAACTATTATAAACTTTCCTTGTCAATACCCATCTCTGTCTGGGTCTGCTGAAGAGGAGGAAACTGTCCATTTTCTTTGTCAATGTCCATCACTTGCGTGGTGCTGATTTATACGATTTTGCTCTCAATTCCTTGTCAGCTTAACTGAGTTATGCATTGATATCAAGGATATGGTTTAGTTTATTAAACTTTCAGGCTGGTTTCCAGCATAGCGGAGTCGTGCTTTTAATACGCAGCACTTGCGCTGACCAAGTTCATCAATTAGTTTGGTGGAATTCGGTTAGTACAGGGACTGCGCTTACCTGTGGCATCACAACGAGCCGTTATGCGTTTTAAAGTGTGTTTTGGTTTTCAAAGCTGCTACCTAACGTAACGTAACGTAACGTAAGCTAACTACGCCTTGAAATATGGAAACCTCTCAAGCAATGAAGCCAAAATCACTCAGGTTGTATGGCACCTGGTATCTTCTTGTTGAACCCACATACATCCCATACACAAACTTCAATTCAGAATAAATATTGTTCACTACGATACTATCCTCGAGTGAAAAATAAGTTTCGTTGCAAAAGAAAATTTTTGTTTGACAAATCAGCATTGAGTGCCTGTGGCTGAAGCACCCAATCGTCATATCTGCAGCGTTGTGAATAGTTAGGTGGCCTTAATTGTTACATGAGTTGGACTTCATGACGATTAAAGCGCAAATACAAATGGGAAAAACGCCACAGTAAGCTGCAAGGTAGGCCTAATTGCTGAGTTTGCTGTGGGATCAATAAATTCAGATTATTCGCCATATTTTTTATAAAAAAGTGATATTTTGGGCAGTGCGTACACTGCGATGATAAACACGGCTAACTACATCTGTTAGGTTTCCAATCTCATCAAATTTCTTTAAAATCCTTACGTGTATTGACTGGGTAGAGGTAGCTGTCCATCTAAGATAGTTGTAAGGACACAATTAGGCCACATAGGGGCCATTGTGTTATAGGGGTATAAACTAACTTTAGGAAGATATTTCTTATTATGAATATTGAAGATATTGTATGAGATCAGACATCAAATTCTTCTAGTTACAGGGGCATCTCGCCTCATTAAACAAAACGACAATTGATATCCAGAATCCAGTTCTGAATGTACTTAGAGCAGAAGAGTGCTATCTTTAACACTTGTAAAGTTGTGTTAAATAAGGCTTCTGGCAATAATTTTGAAATTAAAAGTTTCTCAAAAAACCGGTCATTCGAAGTTGCCACTAAACTGAAGCTTCAACAGATCAGCGATAGAATTGTCGCACACATTATGGGTTGTAATCCTGACTAAAGGGTTGTAATCAATATGGGTTATGCCGTCTTCTGTGCTCTACATTTATATCAAGAAACATCACAAATCAGTTGTAAAACGTGGAATCCACTCAAACTATACAAGCGTTTGTGAGATCACAGGATAAAAACGAAAATACTAGAATAAAACTTTTAAAATAGTTCTGCTTGTGGCAAATCCTTTAAAAGATACTAACTATGTTGTAAGGCGATAGAGGGTGTTGGCTTATTAGATGTGAGGCCACGGTTCAAATCTCAACCTAGACATCTCGAACAAAACGAAATTTGAACAAATATTTCTTCAACAATTTCCACTCAGAAGATTTCTAGCCAAAACTCTAAGAATAAATAAAAAATTGCCATGAAAAGTTTCTCAAAAATATCCGTTGTTCAGAGTACTCATTCAACAGTAGGTTCCGCTAGGTCGTAACCTGACTGAAATGTTTTAATGACCAATTATGTATCCATATATGTATGTATAATGAGTGCTTATACAAAAACATATTGGCATATAGACCTTTGAAACCAAAATTTTTGTATTTAAAATTAGTTTAAGAATCACTGCATTTTAAAAATTAAAGTAAATTTTGCGAAAATTCCCTTTCAAAAACAACTCCACATACAACAAAAAATTTTTACAATACAAATGCCCAATATTTCCTTAATTTTCTTTTATGTATTTGGTTTTTTCTTTTCTTTACTGAAATGGTCCTCGTAATGGTCATGTGTTTGTGAATTATTTGAAATGGTACCCTAAAGGATTCCTTAAGAGTTACACACTATAAAAGGCTTGCCCATGCCGATCTTAAAGCAATGACTCTTATAAAAAAGAGAATAATTTTTCGGGTATAAAAGATGATGCTGCATAGCAAATAAAAGCAGCATTAAAGGAAGAATCATTTGTAGTCAGAAAAACGGTAAGAACTACAAAAAAAAATTCAGCCATTAGTTGTCTAATGTTTAAAAAATGGAGCGTCTCAATATGTACCATATACACCATACGCCATATACACCATACGCCATATACACCATACGCCATATACCATGAATAAATAGTTCGTTGTAGTTTAAGTTTTGCGTGCTGATGTCCAGTTTATTTCTCCTTAACTTTTTTCTGATGTTGAGTTCACGTTCAAGGATGCTTATTTTATGTGTGTGTGTATTTGCGTGTATGCTAGTGTGTGAATTGAGCCACCGCAAAGTATGCAACAAAAAAATAAATTCTCTCCTTTATAAACTATTCAACACTTCTTTAGCTCGTGTTCTAAAAACATTATTTTTCCTTTACTTTGTCGTGTTGCTTTCCCTTCGTTTTTTTCCAGCAATGACGAACCAGGCTACTGACTTAAATGTTGTGTCAGGCATAGCCAAATAGGTTTCTTAAGTACCTCTCATATATGTACATGGCTTTAAGACATTCATTTATACGTCTGAAACTGGTATGTATGTTGCAAACTGTTTTATGTACAACAAATTGTGGCAGCATTTTATATTTACGTTAAAATAAAATCCTGCCCCAATAATTTTTATTGGAAAAACAACTTTTATTTTGACACAACAATTTAAGGAGAGTACTAGAAGAGCATTTCATAACAACAGCAGCAATAATAGTCGAAAGTAGAATTACATCGGCTTCTTACTCCTTTGCACTGCAACAACAAGTTGAACGTACACTACTGGCACAACAAAATATCTTTCAGCAAAGCTCTAACAAAATACGTGAGATGATTAAAATTTTTTCTACGCTGTCCCATTAAAGATAGAGGTAATGGGGGTACCCCCGGAGTGGTGTTCGTGTTGATATTCGCAGCATCTAAGAAAAAATATTCCGATGAAGTCAGTCTCAATTTCATTGAACATTTGTAAACAAAGTATAGACTGCCGTTTAAAGTAAACTTAAGATTTAAAAACTTACGAACCTCCCAATGAGAAGAATTCAAGAGAAAGCGTCCTCAACTTTATAAATTAAAAAAACTCTGTTATGTACACCAAGCATCACAGAAAAAAATTGGAGTACTTAATGGTCCTCCACTTCGGATGAATTCAATAGAAGGTGTCCTTAACTTCATACATTAGAAAAAAAATCCGTTATTCATACCAAGCATCCCAGGTTCTACAAAGATACCTTTGTATCTTTGGTAGGTTGTAAAATAGAGGAGTAGTATGTTTATGTACCTTCTCGACCAAAAACTCCATACAAAATTTGGCTCATGCATATCTGTAAAAGAGTAAGAACATTACAGAATTGTTAAATGAATTGTGTGCGATCGGTCTTTAGGTTTGTAACATGTATTATGAAAAGGTATTGCTTTTTAATGTGTATGTGTGTGTTAAAATTTGTGAGAATGCATATCTGGAAAAGAATTAAATCATTTTAATTTTTAATTTTTCCATACAAATTTGGGATCATACCTGCCTTTTGTTGGTCCTTTCATTTGTATTGCTTTGCAAACGAATGGTTGGACGGACAGAATGAGTGCATGCACGTTTCCTCATTTACATCCCAGAGTATAAGTAGACTGTGAAAATGTATACACGTATGTACGAATGTTTGGACGGACAGAATGAGTGTGTGCGTAACATGTAATGTGGATCTACACCTATATAGTTGTTGTGTGTTTTTTATTTTTTTTTTGTATATTTAATTAGAAGGATCTTTAATTTTAAATGTGATAAGAAAGAGTAGGTTGGTTGTGCGGTTATTTTTTTATTTTTTGTGTGATTTAATTTGAAGGATCTGTAATTTTAAGATGATAACAAATTCTTGGCACGTATTGTTCATGATCACAGGTAGAAGAAATAGAAATATAAACTATTAAGAAAGGGTAGGTTGGTTGTGCGGTTGTTTTTAATTTGATGAGAAAGAAATGTATAGTTGTGCCTGTGGGTTTTTTTTTCACGCATAAGTATAAGTAATATCTGTTTTCACATAATTGAATTTACTGATTGATCTACAACACCCCAGAGTATAAAGAGACTTGTTTTAAGGATTTAGAATTTTTTAGTTTTACTGTTTTAAATAAATGAAATTATAGAATAAAGGGATTAATTAAAACAAATTAGTTTTTTTTTTTTAGGTATACATATTTTATTTTTAGATTTTGTTATTTTATACAATACAATACATATATCTACTTAATATAATAATAGTTAAACATTCGTTTATACAGATTAAATAACTTAAGTGTTAACAAATATTGTGTATAGAATGTTTGACATCGACAAATGTTGAAAGATTGTGAATAAGTATTTTCACAATAATACAAACGTATGACATATTAATACATAAAAATGGATAATTTACATAATTACAAGTTCTTAATTCATTTATAAGTTTCATAAATAAATCTATATGCTCTTTATCAATCTGATTACTATGTTTTGTTAATAAATAGTTCTTCCAATTCAGCTGATGTTACCATTTTTGTTCCCCTTCTTTAAAAATTTAATAGTAGGTTGTGTTAGTGCGGGACGATGTACTCTGAATTATTTCATTTTAATTTATATTTATTGAATAAAAATTTTAAACACAAGTGCCCACAATTAAATGTATTAAATTTTTGGTTTCGTTCATAATTATATTCAATAGGAAATTTTAAGTAGTTGACAATCTCAAGTGGTGGTTGTAAGTTTCCAAAGCTATCAAAGTATTCCTTATAGTTGTGGTTTTTATAATATGCTACCCAATGTGTTCCCATACCATTTGAATCATCTAAATTAACAATGCCGCATTCTTGTTTGAATGGTTTTTCAGGTAAAGAATCACGCATGAAAACACCCCTAAAATGTTTGAGATGTCTTCCATATTTATTCAAATCCAAATCTGTTAATGGGCGATTGGGAAGGGTATCTAATAGTTTTTTGGAGCTAGACTATAGTAGAGACCATATCCAGTTTTATATGGTTTGAGGTACAATCCTTTACCCATTGCAATTGATTCCATATATCTATTATGACGGTTAGCTTCAGCCAATTGTTCTTTTCCATTTTTGATAGCATTTACTGCTTTGACAATAGCGGATCCTCCACTTGCCAAACCACCAAGCGCTGACAATGCTGTTAGTACGGGAATAAGTGGAAGAAATCCTCCAATTTTCGGTACAGGTATAACTCTCGGTATTATAATTTCTGCTCGCTTTTTCCCTTTAAAATTTGAATGAATAGCCTTTTGAGCTATTTTAACAGCATCATTTATATCAAGGGGTTTCTGTTCTTTCAATTGTTTTAAAGTTGTTCTCACAGTAGCTGTGAATAATTTCTTATTACACTTATTCATTTTTCCTTTTCTTTTCTTATGTCTCTGCTCCTTCAAACCTAATCCAAATTTCACTTTAGCTTTCATAGCGTTTGTCACAAACCACGCGTTAGCACGTTCTTTAATATCACTATCTTTAGATTTAACTCGTTGCCAGGCTTTTTCAGCTAATATTTGATCTGCTTGATGTCTTGTGTCTATATCTTTTGATTGTGAATATGCAATATCGTGCTCTCTACAAGCTGCGTCTAATAAATTTATACCCTTATCTCCTCTTGCTAAACGTTTTTCAAGTTTTGTACCAGGTCCACAAAACTGATAACCAGGTAGATGTAATTCAACAGGTACTTTATTTATTAAGTTGTTTACAAATCCTCTTCTCATCTTACACTGGCTGAGGTTTTGTTTTGACTGTAGATTATAACAAATTTTTTTTTCGTTACTTTTATACCTCTTCGCAAAAATAACTGAAATCAAAACGATCTCCTATATATACAGCAATTTATATGATTTCAGTATGTTAATTTTTTGATATTGATTTTGATCTGCTTTGTATCTGATCACGATCTACTTTACATCTGATCACGATCTGCTTTGTATCTGCTCACGATCTACTTTATATCTGATAACGATCTACTTTTTTGGTTTTGTCTATTTTATTTTAATTTTTTTTATTTTTTTTTTTTTTTTTTTGACATTACCATGTTTTAGGTATACATGTTCTACCTCAATGTTTAAATTGTTTATTTGATCAGCTAGATCATCATGTATTTGTGTTATATGTTTTTCGATTACGATATTTTTGTTTTTATGGTTATATTTATTAAAACCTTCTCCAAATTTATTAATATAAGACATTTCTTTCACTCTTCTAATAAATTATGTTAGCTTCTTTAAGTTCTTCGATAATAGAGATTATTTCGTTTTGATGATTGTTGTGACCAGAACCTTCCGATGAAAGAAGTAAACGTAGTCTGTCAACTAGTTCATTAGGATCATCCCAATGTATGTAATTTGATCTCAGATTATTTTGTAATTTTAGCATTAAACCACTGCCTTTTGTTAAAATGTTTGTTGTTGTTTCGAATAAACGTTTAATTATTCGTATATATTTGAAGGCTCGTGTTCCTTTCACTTGTTCATTAGGTTCATAGCGACG
This sequence comes from Sarcophaga carnaria, assembly GCA_958299815.1. Classification (NCBI taxonomy): domain Eukaryota; kingdom Metazoa; phylum Arthropoda; class Insecta; order Diptera; family Sarcophagidae; genus Sarcophaga; species Sarcophaga carnaria. Next base: position 18,943,012 of record OY283153.1, on the reverse strand, counting down.
TTTATGTGCATTGGTATTAATTAAAATCTCTTTATATTTTTTCAAATCATTTTTAGAATAATGGAGAGGTTTTTTATGAAATACTAGTTCAAATAATCCACGCGTCATTTTCAATTTCATATTCCCTATCTGCATAGTATTATCTCTATTAAATATTAATTTTTCCTTGCCATATCTCCAACTACCGTCTACATCTTGATTAAAACCATAAATTTTATCCAATTGCTTATTATTAAGTGTTTGTATATTTTCAAATAATGGAGAGCTTTTCGTCAGCTTTAAACATTGTTTTCTTTCCAAGTTCTTGATACATGTACTTGATACAGGTCTATTATGGTCATAGTTTTTTTCACCATCATTATCATCAGTTGAAATATTTTCATACTGAAAATCGTTATTATCACCGTTTACATCATCATAATCATCGCCATCATCAATAGTGTTGTCTATATCTTTATGCTTATCTTCAAGTTTTCCGATGATTTCATTATCACCATTTACATCATAATAATCATCATCATCATCAATAGTGTTGTCTGTATCCGTATGCTTATCTTCGAGTTTTCCAATGATTTCATTATCACCATTTACGTCATAATAATCTTCGTCATCATCTATAGTGTTGTCTACATCCTTATGCTTATATTCAAGTTTTGGGATGTTTTCATTATCATCATTTACATCATCATGATCATCGTCATCATTAATAGTGTTGTCTATATCCTTGTATTTATCTTTAAGTTTTCCAATGATTTTTTTAAGTGGTTTTGTTATTGGTTGAAAGGTATCTTCTAATAAATTAACTCTATCTATTTGATTCAGTTTAATATTTTTTAACTTTTTCTTTAGAACAGCCCTTGTCTTTACAAGATCTTCCAACACTTTATTATGGTAATTTTTAGACATTATAATAATTTTTTTATTGAATTTGATCTGGTTATGATCTGCTCGCTATCTGATTATGATCTGCTTTGTATCTGATTACGATCTGCTTTATATCTGATCACGAACTGCTTGCTATCTGGTCACGATCTGATTTATACCTGATCACGATCTGCTTGATGGCTTGTGTCTATATCCATTGATTTTGAGTACGCTATATCGTGCTTTCTACAATCTACATCCAATAAATTATTCCTTTATTTCCTTTATTCTTGCTATTCGTTTTGAAGTTTTGTATCAGGTCCACAAAACTGATAAACAGGTGGATGTAATTCAACATATAATTTGTTTATTAAGTTGTCTACAAATCTTCTTCCAATCTTACACTGATTAGGTGTTTTTCTTTTGACTGTAGTTTATAACCATTTTTTTCATTACTTTCATACCTCTTCGCATGAAACACTACACCAGCTATACTAGCAAGCTGTACTAGCTATACTAGCAAGCTATACAATCTGTACTAGCTATACTAGCAAGCTGTACAATCTGTACTAGCTATACTAGCAAGCTGTACTAGCTATACTAGCAAGCTGTACAATCTGTACTAGCTATACTAGCAAGCTGTACTAGCTATACTAGCAAGCTGTACAATCTGTACTAGCTATACTAGCAAGCTGTACTAGCTATACTAGCAAGCTGTACAATCTGTACTAGCTATACTAGCAAGCTGTACTAGCTATACTAGCAAGCTATACAATCTGTACTAGCTATACTAGCAAGCTGTAGTAGCTATACTAGCAAGCTATACAATCTGTACTAGCTATACTAGCAAGCTGTAGTAGCTATGTCAGCTATACCTGCTATACCTGCTATACCAGCTATACCAGCTATACCAGCTATACCTGCTATACCAGCTATACCAGCTATACCTGCTATACCAGCTATACCTGCTATACCAGCTATACCAGCTATACCTGCTATACCTGCTATACCTGCTATACCAGCTATACCAGCCATACCAGCTATACCAGCTATACCAGCTATACCAGCTATACCAGCTATACCTGCTATACCAGCTATACCGGCTATACCTGCTATACCAGCTATACCAGCTATACCAGCTATACCTGCTATACCTGCTATACCAGCTATACCAGCTATATCAGCTATACCTGCTATACCTGCTATACCAGCTATACCAGCTATACCAGCTATACCAGCTATACCAGCTATACCAGCTATACCAGCTATACCAGCTATACCAGCTATACCAGCTATACCAGCTATACCAGCTATACCAGCTATACCTGCTATACCTGCTATACCAGCTATATCTGCTATACCAGCTATACCTGCTATACCTGCTATATCAGCTATATCAGCTATACCAGCTATACCAACTATACCTGCTATACCTGCTATACCTGCTATACCTGCTATATAGCTGGTATATAGCTGGTATATAGCTGGTATATAGCTGGTATATAGCTGGTATAGCAGGTATAGCAGGTATAGCTGGTATAGCTGGTATAGCAGGTATAGCAGGTATAGCTGGAATAGCTGATATAGCTGGTATAGCTGATATAGCTGATATAGCTGGTATAGCAGGTATAGCTGGTATAGCTGATATAGCAGGTATAGCAGGTATAGCTGGTATAGCTGGTATAGCTGGTATAGCTGGTATAGCTGGTATAGCTGGTATAGCAGGTATAGCAGGTATAGCTGGTATAGCTGGTATAGCTGGTATAGCTGGTATAGCAGGTATAGCAGGTATAGCTGGTATAGCTGGTATAGCTGGTATAGCAGGTATAGCTGATATAGCTGGTATAGCTGGTATAGCAGGTATAGCAGGTATAGCTGGTATAGCTGGTATAGCAGGTATAGCTGGTATAGCAGGTATAGCTGGTATAGCTGGTATAGCTGGTATAGCTGGTATAGCTGGTATAGCTGGTATAGCTGGTATAGCAGGTATAGCAGGTATAGCTGGTATAGCTGGTATAGCAGGTATAGCTGGTATAGCAGGTATAGCTGGTATAGCTGGTATAGCAGGTATAGCTGGTATAGCAGGTATAGCTGGTATAGCTGGTATAGCAGGTATAGCTGGTATAGCAGGTATAGCTGGTATAGCTGGTATAGCAGGTATAGCAGGTATAGCTGGTATAGCTGGTATAGCAGGTATAGCTGGTATAGCAGGTATAGCTGGTATAGCTGGTATAGCAGGTATAGCTGGTATAGCTGGTATAGCTGGTATAGCAGGTATAGCAGGTATAGCTGACATAGCTACTACAGCTTGCTAGTATAGCTAGTACAGATTGTATAGCTTGCTAGTATAGCTACTACAGCTTGCTAGTATAGCTAGTACAGATTGTATAGCTTGCTAGTATAGCTAGTACAGCTTGCTAGTATAGCTAGTACAGATTGTACAGCTTGCTAGTATAGCTAGTACAGCTTGCTAGTATAGCTAGTACAGATTGTACAGCTTGCTAGTATAGCTAGTACAGCTTGCTAGTATAGCTAGTACAGATTGTACAGCTTGCTAGTATAGCTAGTACAGCTTGCTAGTATAGCTAGTACAGATTGTACAGCTTGCTAGTATAGCTAGTACAGCTTGCTAGTATAGCTGGTGTAGTGTTTCATGCGAAGAGGTATGAAAGTAATGAAAAAAATGGTTATAAACTACAGTCAAAAGAAAAACACCTAATCAGTGTAAGATTGGAAGAAGATTTGTAGACAACTTAATAAACAAATTATATGTTGAATTACATCCACCTGTTTATCAGTTTTGTGGACCTGATACAAAACTTCAAAACGAATAGCAAGAATAAAGGAAATAAAGGAATAATTTATTGGATGTAGATTGTAGAAAGCACGATATAGCGTACTCAAAATCAATGGATAAAGACACAAGCCATCAAGCAGATCGTGATCAGGTATAAATCAGATCGTGACCAGATAGCAAGCAGTTCGTGATCAGATATAAAGCAGATCGTAATCAGATACAAAGCAGATCATAATCAGATAGCGAGCAGATCATAACCAGATCAAATTCAATAAAAAAATTATTATAATGTCTAAAAATTACCATAATAAAGTGTTGGAAGATCTTGTAAAGACAAGGGCTGTTCTAAAGAAAAAGTTAAAAAATATTAAACTGAATCAAATAGATAGAGTTAATTTATTAGAAGATACCTTTCAACCAATAACAAAACCACTTAAAAAAATCATTGGAAAACTTAAAGATAAATACAAGGATATAGACAACACTATTAATGATGACGATGATCATGATGATGTAAATGATGATAATGAAAACATCCCAAAACTTGAATATAAGCATAAGGATGTAGACAACACTATAGATGATGACGAAGATTATTATGACGTAAATGGTGATAATGAAATCATTGGAAAACTCGAAGATAAGCATACGGATACAGACAACACTATTGATGATGATGATGATTATTATGATGTAAATGGTGATAATGAAATCATCGGAAAACTTGAAGATAAGCATAAAGATATAGACAACACTATTGATGATGGCGATGATTATGATGATGTAAACGGTGATAATAACGATTTTCAGTATGAAAATATTTCAACTGATGATAATGATGGTGAAAAAAACTATGACCATAATAGACCTGTATCAAGTACATGTATCAAGAACTTGGAAAGAAAACAATGTTTAAAGCTGACGAAAAGCTCTCCATTATTTGAAAATATACAAACACTTATTAATAATAAGCAATTGGATAAAATTTATGGTTTTAATCAAGATGTAGACGGTAGTTGGAGATATGGCAAGGAAAAATTAATATTTAATAGAGATAATACTATGCAGATAGGGAATATGAAATTGAAAATGACGCGTGGATTATTTGAACTAGTATTTCATAAAAAACATCTCCATTATTCTAAAAATGATTTGAAAAAATATAAAGAGATTTTAATTAATACCAATGCACATAAACGTCGCTATGAACCTAATGAACAAGTGAAAGGAACACGAGCCTTCAAATATATACGAATAATTAAACGTTTATTCGAAACAACAACAAACATTTTAACAAAAGGCAGTGGTTTAATGCTAAAATTACAAAATAATCTGAGATCAAATTACATACATTGGGATGATCCTAATGAACTAGTTGACAGACTACGTTTACTTCTTTCATCGGAAGGTTCTGGTCACAACAATCATCAAAACGAAATAATCTCTATTATCGAAGAACTTAAAGAAGCTAACATAATTTATTAGAAGAGTGAAAGAAATGTCTTATATTAATAAATTTGGAGAAGGTTTTAATAAATATAACCATAAAAACAAAAATATCGTAATCGAAAAACATATAACACAAATACATGATGATCTAGCTGATCAAATAAACAATTTAAACATTGAGGTAGAACATGTATACCTAAAACATGGTAATGTCAAAAAAAAAAAAAAAAAAAAATAAAAAAAATTAAAATAAAATAGACAAAACCAAAAAAGTAGATCGTTATCAGATATAAAGTAGATCGTGAGCAGATACAAAGCAGATCGTGATCAGATGTAAAGTAGATCGTGATCAGATACAAAGCAGATCAAAATCAATATCAAAAAATTAACATACTGAAATCATATAAATTGCTATATATATAGGAGATCGTTTTGATTTCAGTTATTTTTGCGAAGAGGTATAAAAGTAACGAAAAAAAAATTTTTTATAATCTACAGTCAAAACAAAACCTCAGCCAGTGTAAGATGAGAAGAGGATTTGTAAACAACTTAATAAATAAAGTACCTGTTGAATTACATCTACCTGGTTATCAGTTTTGTGGACCTGGTACAAAACTTGAAAAACGTTTAGCAAGAGGAGATAAGGGTATAAATTTATTAGACGCAGCTTGTAGAGAGCACGATATTGCATATTCACAATCAAAAGATATAGACACAAGACATCAAGCAGATCAAATATTAGCTGAAAAAGCCTGGCAACGAGTTAAATCTAAAGATAGTGATATTAAAGAACGTGCTAACGCGTGGTTTGTGACAAACGCTATGAAAGCTAAAGTGAAATTTGGATTAGGTTTGAAGGAGCAGAGACATAAGAAAAGAAAAGGAAAAATGAATAAGTGTAATAAGAAATTATTCACAGCTACTGTGAGAACAACTTTAAAACAATTGAAAGAACAGAAACCCCTTGATATAAATGATGCTGTTAAAATAGCTCAAAAGGCTATTCATTCAAATTTTAAAGGGAAAAAGCGAGCAGAAATTATAATACCGAGAGTTATACCTGTACCGAAAATTGGAGGATTTCTTCCACTTATTCCCGTACTAACAGCATTGTCAGCGCTTGGTGGTTTGGCAAGTGGAGGATCCGCTATTGTCAAAGCAGTAAATGCTATCAAAAATGGAAAAGAACAATTGGCTGAAGCTAACCGTCATAATAGATATATGGAATCAATTGCAATGGGTAAAGGATTGTACCTCAAACCATATAAAACTGGATATGGTCTCTACTATAGTCCAGCTCCAAAAAACTATTAGATACCCTTCCCAATCGCCCATTAACAGATTTGGATTTGAATAAATATGGAAGACATCTCAAACATTTTAGGGGTGTTTTCATGCGTGATTCTTTACCTGAAAAACCATTCAAACAAGAATGCGGCATTGTTAATTTAGATGATTCAAATGGTATGGGAACACATTGGGTAGCATATTATAAAAACCACAACTATAAGGAATACTTTGATAGCTTTGGAAACTTACAACCACCACTTGAGATTGTCAACTACTTAAAATTTCCTATTGAATATAATTATGAACGAAACCAAAAATTTAATACATTTAATTGTGGGCACTTGTGTTTAAAATTTTTATTCAATAAATATAAATTAAAATGAAATAATTCAGAGTACATCGTCCCGCACTAACACAACCTACTATTAAATTTTTAAAGAAGGGGAACAAAAATGGTAACATCAGCTGAATTGGAAGAACTATTTATTAACAAAACATAGTAATCAGATTGATAAAGAGCATATAGATTTATTTATGAAACTTATAAATGAATTAAGAACTTGTAATTATGTAAATTATCCATTTTTATGTATTAATATGTCATACGTTTGTATTATTGTGAAAATACTTATTCACAATCTTTCAACATTTGTCGATGTCAAACATTCTATACACAATATTTGTTAACACTTAAGTTATTTAATCTGTATAAACGAATGTTTAACTATTATTATATTAAGTAGATATATGTATTGTATTGTACAAAATAACAAAATCTAAAAATAAAATATGTATACCTAAAAAAAAAAAACTAATTTGTTTTAATTAATCCCTTTATTCTATAATTTCATTTATTTAAAACAGTAAAACTAAAAAATTCTAAATCCTTAAAACAAGTCTCTTTATACTCTGGGGTGTTGTAGATCAATCAGTAAATTCAATTATGTGAAAACAGATATTACTTATACTTATGCGTGAAAAAAAAACCCACAGGCACAACTATACATTTCTTTCTCATCAAATTAAAAACAACCGCACAACCAACCTACCCTTTCTTAATAGTTTATATTTCTATTTCTTCTACCTGTGATCATGAACAATACGTGCCAAGAATTTGTTATCATCTTAAAATTACAGATCCTTCAAATTAAATCACACAAAAAATAAAAAAATAACCGCACAACCAACCTACTCTTTCTTATCACATTTAAAATTAAAGATCCTTCTAATTAAATATACAAAAAAAAAATAAAAAACACACAACTATATAGGTGTAGATCCACATTACATGTTACGCACACACTCATTCTGTCCGTCCAAACATTCGTACATACGTGTATACATTTTCACAGTCTACTTATACTCTGGGATGTAAATGAGGAAACGTGCATGCACTCATTCTGTCCGTCCAACCATTCGTTTGCAAAGCAATACAAATGAAAGGACCAACAAAAGGCAGGTATGATCCCAAATTTGTATGGAAAAATTAAAAATTAAAATGATTTAATTCTTTTCCAGATATGCATTCTCACAAATTTTAACACACACACACACACATACACATTGAAAAGCAATACCTTTTCATAATACATGTTACAAACCCAAAGACCGATCGCACACAATTCATTTAACAATTCTGTAATGTTCTTACTCTTTTACAGATATGCATGAGCCAAATTTTGTATGGAGTTTTTGGTCGAGAAGGTACATAAACATACTACTTAGAGGCCTAACTATTGTATTCAATGTGTTATGCCTATCCGCATACACTTCTTAACAGGTCGGCTTGCTGTGAGCTCACCATTAAGAGGTAACAATGCCTAAACACATTTTTCTATGCGAAGCCTCTGGCACAAACTTCCTTAACTTCTTCGAGTACACTCCTCTGAGATGAATTAGGTTTTCCTTTATATATTGGGATCTCGAGATTATGAAAGCCCTGCATTGATTATTGCCTACCAGGCCTACACGAAGTTCGAATGTGCGTTTAAGACGAAATGCCTCATGAAAACGCTCATTAGTGTACTCACGTTGCCTGTATTTACTTATTTACTTGAGTCACTATTTCTTTATAATCCATATGAGATTTTCGCCCACTGATATGATATGATATGGAATATGATAAGTTGACAGCCACCAGGCGTTAAATTCAAGAAAATAATTTCAAACTTATCAAATGCAAATATATCGCAATGATCGCCCTTCTCCAGTAATGTGATCACTTACTATATGACAGCTTGAGGGCTCAAACCTAAGTTATGTCGTGCAGAAAAAAATTTTTCTTTCGGTGTTCTCTCTTAGTCCGATTAAATTTCTGAGATTTATTAATTGCCACAAAAAACATCGCATATCTATGGTCAATATGGATGGAAAAACTAGACTTTAATCCTGGCTAAAGGGCTGTAATCAAAATAAGTAAATTAAATAAGGGTTAAGCCGTCTTCGGCGATCTATATTTGTTTCGGTAAGACTACATTTACATCAAGAAACCTCAGAATACGGGCATAGGATCCGCCCAAATGCAATCATAACTAATCAATCTTTTGTGAGATCACAGGGTTAAAACGAAAATTTTTGCATTCATTCGGACTGAAGAGATACAATGGTGAATATGTACTTATGTAGGAATGTATGAATCGCTGTTTTACCAAAATTTCATCAAATTTACAACAATTAAACATAGTTATGGTATGATATTACTTTGGATCCACCTGGTACATTGGAAGCATTGTCAGCAAAATACATTCACAAAAAATGTAATTAATTTCATGGCACTTAACGTTTTGTTTTCTTTACGAAAACGTTTAAAACGCTTTTAATCTCAGAAAAGAGCGATAAAATTTATTGTTTCCTTCTTAAATTCTTTTTTGCAGTCGTTTTTTTCTTTTCTTTTAAATTATTTAAACAAATACAATACTGACCCATTGAATAAATAAGCTGTGTACGCATACACATAAACTGGTTAAATGTTACAAATAAAAATGCGATAAATTCTATATAAAATAGAATATATTAGGGCATCACCGATTTCTTTATTAATAATAATTATCGTTTATCAAAACGAATGCAAATGTTTAAAAGCTAGAAAGGGGCAGAATGTGTTGGTTGGGAAATTTAAAAGTTTAAATTTAAAAATGCAAGAAAACAAAAACGGTTTGAAGTTTTGCCAAATTTATTTGTTTCTTGTGCAGTACAATTGCTCCGATTAGATAAGGAATATTATATCGTTCATATGGCTGCCACAGGTGGGCTCACAATATCTCATTCGATCGATGCAATTTTCGTGCACTTTTTCGAGTGTATGGAGTCGTATCTAGGCAAAGGCTTTGCGAGTGTTGGCCTTCAAATGTTTAATTGTCTCTGGTTTGTTGGTATAACTCTTAAACGGTGTCAAATTGCAGCTATGTGGCGACCATTTGACATCACGATTTCGTCTAATTAAACGGCCATCAAACGTTTGCTGCAATAAATCAATTGTGGCATGAGATGTGCGGCAAGTTGTAGCGTCTTATTAAAACCAAATATAGTTCACCTCAATAACAAGAAGAGCGGGTACAAAAATCGGTTATATGCCATATGTGTCCATTTACCATAATGGTTGCGCCATCCTCACTTTCAAAGAAATATGGGCCAATGATGTCTTCGCTCCACAAGCCTCACCAAACAATCACTTGCAATGGGTGCATTGGCTTATGCAAGCCCACGTGTGGTTTTTCTGAATCCCAAATACGGAAATTTTGCCTATTAACATACCCACCAATAAATCCCAAAGGTCTTCAAGCGTAAATCGATTCAGTATGTTTAGTGGATATATTATCTTGAATTCTCTGACAGAATAGAATAACATACGTATTGCCAGATTTGAAATAATCGATCGTTAAAATTTTAACCGATAGATAGCCCACTCTATATATTCTCTGTGTGAACCGTTCTATGCCAGAAAGGGTACTAAAAATCTTAACAGAATTTTTGACTGAATGTTATGTTCTAAAGATAAGGGATTGGCGCAGATATTACCGATTTTGGCAGATAATGTGGATAATGTCGTCGACGTAGTCTAGTAGGTAGTCTGTTGGCTTATTAGACGTAAAGCCAGGGTTCGAGCCCCAGGACTCTCAGCTGATTGCTGGCAAAAACTCTGAGGGTAAATAAAAAATTGCCATGAAAACATTCTCAAACATCAGTCGTTCGGAGTCGACTTTAAACTGTAGGTCCCACCACTCATGTATAAAATGAACACACACAACATAAGTGGTGTGAGAAACTAGGACATTGTTCAATGGGTCAATTTGACCTCCGGGTACTTGTCTTAATTGACAAGGACACGTCTCCTAACCTAACCTAACCTAACCTAGTGTATCATAAGTTACACTAACCTAACAAAATAACCAAAGGATAAAAGTCATTAAAAATTTTCTTGCAATAATTGTTCGACCCTAATACTTCGCCACTTGAAAAAATCCCTTTACATTGTGACCAATTTTTGCTCCAGTTTAACAGCTTTTATGCAATAAATAAAATTTATTTTCTGTTTAAAAACATAACATATTCACAAAAATACTGAAACAAAAAGAAAAAATGTGTGTGTGTATTTTTTTTACCTCTTTTGTTGTGTTTGACATAATTCGAAACATCATTGCCGCAACATGGCTGTTCGTAGTAGAAATTCCATGTATTTTCATAATCGCAGGATATATTTTTAACGCAAAATGCCATCAGCAGAAACAGTAGGACTGGTAAGGTTTTTAAAATAAATGGCCATTGTTTTTTAGCCAGGCAATAACCATGACTGGAGTTTGTACTGCGATGCAATGCTGCCGGTGCCATACTTAGAACTGATAACGTGGGTGACAGTTAAAGAGACACACGGTGTATGTAGGAATAATATGAAATGGCTGCCAGTGACCAAAAAAAACCTCAATAATCCAATTGAGGTTTATATTGTATGTGTGGGAAAACTATTTTTATATGCGCTTTTGTTGTTTTTATAGATTTTTTTATTATTTTTAAATAATTTTCAATTTTTTATTTAAATTTCCTTGTTTTTTTTTGTTTGTTTGTAAAGATTATTAATGATTATTTAATTTTATTTATTTTTTAATATTTATTAAGGATACGTGCCTTTTTTACTAAATTGGTTATTATTATTATTGTTGTTGTTATTGTTATTATTTTAACACAAGAAAAACACAAAAAAGAATAATTTTTTATTTATTCATTATTTTCACAATATTTTTTTAAACAATATTTCATTATTATGATGAATTGTATTGTAATCTGTGTAAATTAAAGGACATGAGAGCCATAACTGCAACAAAATATTTAAAAAAAAAACAATTTTAAAATAATAAAAATGCAACACCACACAGCAAATAAATGATACTAATGAATCCAATATAATACAGTGGCTTACTAGTTTATTCAGAGCAATTGAAAATACTAAAATTTGGAAACTTCGTAGAATGAAATCTAAGATCGATATTAGTACCACAGGAGACCATCTGGTGTGATAGCAAAATTAACATACGAATCTACTATATTCGCATTATTTTCTTTGTAATAAAACCGGTTTGTGACACATCAGTTGAATTACAACTAGTTCTCGTTGTCTAGTAGAGAGTGTGTTGACTTATTAGACCTGAGGCCACGGTTCAAACACCCAGATCAAACATTTCCAATTCAAGGATATATGAAGAAATATTTCTGTGGCAACTTCCTCTCAGCAGATTTCTAGCAAAAATTCTGAGTGAAGAGCAAATCAAATTGCCACGAAAACGTTCTTAAAAATCTATCGTTGGCAAATCGATACTCATGTATAAAATTAGCAAACACAACCTAAGTGTTGTGAGAAGCTAGATTGTAGTCCTGACCAAAGGATTGTAACGACCAATTACACCGTAGTCTACTAGGTAGTGTGTTGACTTATTAGACGTAAAAGCCAGGGTTCGAGCACAAGGCCAGACATCAGGACAAAATACAAAAAGTATTCCTCCGGCGATTTTCTCTCAGCAGATTTCTGGCAAAATCTCTGAGAGTAAATAAAATTGCCATGAAAAGTTTCTCAAAAATCTGTCGTTCGTTCTTGACTTTAAACTGTAAGTCCCGCCACTTATGTATAATAATTAACGCACACACCATAAGTGGTGTAAGAGACTAGGACGTTGTATAATGGGTTAACTCGACCTCCGGGTACTGTACTTGTCTTAATTGACAAGTACACGTCCTCTAACCTAACCCAACCTAACCTATGAATGTATGTAACTGAGAGCCGATGTGGCAAAAAATCACGACCATATCTGATAAGAAAGAGAGAGGAGGGAAGGGGGAAGGACTGCAGCCATTCCGAGATATTCATAAAGAATTGAAGATCGTCGTGAAACTTGAATATTCACAGGGAAAATTAATAATTTTCTTACTTATGAGAAGTATCACAGCAGTTTCTGCAGTTAACTCATTTTTTCTGCGTACCTACCGGCTATACAATGAATTTGTAAATAGAGTAGCAAAGTACCTTAATACTGGTCCCATCATACAGAATCAAGACGATGTGAGACTTAAAATAACACAGTAGTTAATGGAATTCCATCTGTACCCTGTCCTCCTAACGAAAAGGCGGTATACTTTACTTGCGACGACAGCTATAAGATAGGAAATTTCAATGGGGAATGAAACAGATATCCCATCCGTCACGGATCTCCTAACAAATGCACGCTAAAAATTTCTTCGTATTGTCCGATAGATATGTTATGTATACATTCAAGGATGTTCATCTCATCCTTGTATAGGAGAAATAAGATCAAACTGTTATTGAGCAACACCAGTGCTTTAATAGTAATATGACTAACAGACAAAATTTTAATTCCCCCTACATTACCTTGATACATGCGAAAACAATGTACAAGAATTCATAGAATCCTGATACATCTTTTGAATCTTTTGCTTCTGCAAGGTCTAGTATGCTAAACGCTATGTATACTTTTAATTTCATCGAAGATATAGAAAAATTATCATTAGGAGATTAATTTCGGAAGTGCAGTGTCTTGAGCCTGAATATTTTCACAGTCTCTACAGAACATAGGCCGTTAGAAAGACGACATGTCAACCACGATTACTAATTACATGGTCCGTTCGATCAGTTCAATTTTTTTATACTTTTTTCCAATTAATCTCGCCTCAATGGTGACTTGAATATAGGCTTATAATACATCAGGTGTTGCTGCTTTGTTCTCATAAGCCAACGAGTTATCCAAAGTCATCCAAAGGCGTTAAATCTTACAAACAGGGGTTTTCGGAATACAAATTATCCCCAAATTTCTTCTGCAATAAATCTATTTTTCAGGGTGAGTATGACAAGTTGCGCTGTCTCATTTGCACTAAATGTAGTTAAGCAGTGGACATCGTCGAGTGGGCAGGATGTTGGCACACTAGACAAGAGCTCGTAAGCTTAAACCCCACCACAGACATGTCGAACAAAACAAAATATATAAAAATATGTCTTTCGGCGATTCAATAGTATTCTGGCAAAAACTCTGAGAGTAGGTCAGGTTAGGTCAGAGGACTTGTACTTGTCAATTAAGACAAGTACAGTACCCGGAGGTCAAATTGACACATTGTACAACGTCCTAGTTTCTCACACCACTTATGTTGTGTGTGTTAATTTTTATACATGAGTGGCGGGACCTACAGTCGACTCCGAACGACAGATTTTTGAGAAACTTTTTCATGGCAATTTTATTTACTCTCAGAGTTTTTGCCAGAAATCTGCTGAGAGGAAGTCGCCGAAGAAATACTTTTTGTATTTTGTCTTGATGCCTGGCCTAGGGTGGAATCCTGGCTTTACGTCTAATAAGCCAACACACTACCTACTAGACTATGGCGACTTCAACTCTGAGAGTAAAATGCTCTAAAAAGTTTCCAATAAATCTGTCGTTTTGAATCGACATTAACCAGTAGGTTCTGACACTCTTGTATATAATTAAAACTCGCGACATGGGTGGTATGATAAGCTAATTCTTACTAAATTCTTGCATTTATACGGTACAATATCGTTCATGATTGTACTGAAAAAGTTGTTTCTTGTATGGAAGATCGTCTTTAAAATATAACCGAACAATTGTGAGCCTTTACCGTATATTAAACCATTTTCAAAATCAATTTTTCCAACACAAAGACCACTAATGAAGTGTTAAAGAATTCTATACGTTGCTTAAGAACATGAATATGAAGTTTTTTTTTTGTTTACATAAAAAACTATTTTAAGAAGGAATTTCGCATTCAAGGTTATTTTGTTATGATCATCAGTTTTGTACGGTGCAATATATTTACACACATTTTGAAGTTGCACAAAGTAAACTGTAAGCCACCGTATATTTAGTGTGTTGAGTTAAATTGAAACATTGTAACATACACTATTCATCATTGTTAATATTTTTTTAATATTTTTTTTTTCTTTTTTTGTGATATTAATTGGCGTACTTTTATTTATTATTTTGTCACTTTGTCTTCTTTTTATTATTAATTTAATTTATTTATTATGCATGTATTTGTTTTTATTTTTTTGTTTTATTATTTAAAATTTATTTATTGAATTTATTTATTTAAAAGACAAAAAAAAGGAAAAAGAAAAGAAAAAAACATTGAATTTTTCTTTTGTTTTTGTTGCTGTTTCTAGTGGTGTTAATGTAAAAATATCACCTCTGTGAAGAAGTAGCAATTGATAGAGAGAAAGAGAGCGAAAATAATAAAAGAAAAACTGGTTTTTTGTTATAAAGAAAGATAAACAACAAACAAATATTTGTTTTGTTTATGCTTGCATGCAGAGATGGAAATGTTAATATGATTGCATTTTTGGTATCACGGGCATTATTTCATACAATTTTTATAAAAAAAATCTTTATCAAGTAAGAGAAATGTCTGAAGTCGCCGTAGTCTAGTAGGTAGTGTGTTGGCTTATTACACGTAAAGCCAGGGTTCGAGCCCCAGGCCAGACATCAAGACAAAATACAAAAAGTATTTCTTCGGCAACTTTCTCTCCTGCCATGAAGAGTTTCTCAAAAATCTGTCGCCGCTCATGTATAAAATTAACACACACAACATAAGTGGTGTGAGAAACTAGGACGTTGTACAATGGGTCAATTCGACCTCCGGGTACTGTACTTGTCTAATTGACATGTACACGTTCTTTAATCTAACCTAACCTAACCTAAGAGAAATGTCTAGTAAGTTGGTGTAATGTAGAGAATAAAGTGTTTAATTACACATTTTAGGTGCGGTTACATCAGATGATGAATCCAGCCAGAAAAATCATGAGGCCGCATGAAGAATAGAATAATGAACCAGCACCATAGGAATATCAGGCACAGACTCCTCTCAAGTAGGCGTAAAACTCAATGAATTAAATGTCTCAACACTGCACACAACAAATTTAAACAAGAGGCAACGATAGGCCGCACCTCTATCATCGCAGGATATGCTGCGAAATAGGATACATAAAGTAATTTAAATTATATTTCCGACACATGGCTAAATATGCCCTTGAAGACTTAGTTTCTAAAACAAAAAATCTTTATTTAGATTGTGGATGCAACAAGATGGTGTCATGAACATATTTAGAGGAGAGTTTAGTGAGCAATTAAGTTCATGTTTTGAAGTAGTTCAATGGCCAGTCATGCGATTTGATCAAATTGGAACTCTTAACAAGAATAATAATGACATGCTCTGAAATCCTGATGACGAGTTTACCCGACATGTCTGTTTTATCCTAAAGACTTAAACGTTTAATGACATTGAGTGTACGAACTCTGTCTGTATTCTTGTTACTCGCTGTGCATTAGGAGGACCATCTGTGACCTTCAAATTTGTCATATTTTTAACTGTATTTCACCATTAGTAGCTGGTATGTCTTTAGAATGAAAAATAAACATTTCCCAAAATGTCGTAAAGATTCCTGTAAGTATTATTATTCCACAAATCATCATATGGCTTAATGAGATAATTTTCCTAACATTATAGGTATACAGAAAACAATGTAATCTGTTTGCTTAAATGTATTGGTTAAGCAAGCAGGTAAATAGTTTTTACAAAACTCATTATAATTGATAATTTCCATCTCTGCATTGAAATAAATTTCCAAAAGATATCCTCTCTATGAGGGTGTTAAAGAGTTGCCAAGCACGAAAAATTTTACGTGGGATACTTCTCATACCAGATAGAAATTGATAAGGTTTGGAGTTTTATAGCCCAGTAACTTGACAGGATTAGTTTGCAAATATGATTATGACAATAACAAGTCATCAATATTGAATACCTATTTGCTTGACATTGGCAACCCTGTGTCGGCAAACAAATGGAGCATTTTCATCATTATTTTCTTTTTTTGTTTAGGTACACACTTTAATTTTTTAAAAATAATAAAGTACTCCTGCAATTGATTAAGTAGTTAAAAAAATTTGTTTTTAATTTGCTTTCTAGTAATAAATTCAAATTTATTTTGTTTAGATAGATGTAAATAAATTATACATTTCTATACAGGCCACTTTATATTTTTAATTTTTCCACAATAATTTTTTTAACAATTTTAAAACTTGTTTCACCTTTTTTTCGAACCACAATTAACCCGAAAATAAAAACGACACAAAAATAATCACCGAGTTTTGAACAAAAAAAAGTTATAAACAACAGAAACGATTAAAAATATGTTTTAAAATTAAAGAAAAACACAAAAACACAACGAAAATAAAATCTTCATATTTAAAGAAACTCTACGATAAATTGAATTATTCGGTACACTTAAGGCAACAGCGCGTAGATCACTGAACTGTAAAATACAGAGAGGAAACAAATAAAATTCAAAACAATTGTATACAGAAATTACAGGGACCCCACAACAATAACAAAGCAAAAGTAAGACAGAGAGAGCACAAACAACAAGACAAATTTAGCCAGTGATCTTTCAAACAAAATAAGAATACAGGCCGCTTAAAAACACGAAGAAGTACAAGAAACATTAAAAACCATTTCAATATTTCCGTTTGCGGCACAACCAGTGTTCATACAACACAAAAGGCGAAATCGGTACAAAGCAGAAGCACAAAAATGTTGAAGAATTTTTACGCTCCTCTCTACTTCTACACGTTGTTTTTTTGTATACAAAATCAAAAAATGCTGACCCATGTTAATTCGTTTGTGTTGATTTGTATAGAAGGCGAGTCAAAAGCGAATGAGAGAAAAATAAAATTGTAATCAATTGAAACAAACAAAAAAACTAGTTTTGAAGTACAGTAGGGTCTCTAAGGTTGGTCTGTTGCATCAATTTGTTAAACAGTTCTTTTACAGGGTGTACCTACTTATTGAAAGGGCTAAAACACAATCAACTGGGAAATTCGCATTGATTTCTAAGCCTCTCCTGCGATTTTCTATAGATATTTTATCGGAATGTGGAATTTTTCACCGCGGAATTGCTTTTTTCAAAATATATCAAAAACTTCTGTTTCCGCTTATGGAAAAATCCATACATCCATTTATTGTGCAGTGTGATATGGATCTGTTATCTCTAAAGAAAACTTACTGGATCAAAGCAATGAATATCAAAGCGGGATATATCTTTTGTTAGATACTTGTAAGTCCGCTCTACATACATACATACATAGTTGGTCATTACAACCCTTTAGTCAGGATTACAACCTAGCTCTCATACCATCTATGTTTTGTGTGTTAATTTTATACATTAGTGGCAAAACCTACAACTTAAAATCGATTCCGAACGACAGATTTTTGAGCGAGTTTTTGCCTGAAATCTGCTAAGAGGAAGTCGCCAAAGAAATATTTCATCATACTTCGTTTTATTGTTATAATTGACCTGGAGTTTGAACCGTGGCCTTATGTCTAATAAGCCAATACACTAACTACTAGACTACAGCAACTACATGTCCGATCTATTATAGTTCCTTAAATTCGTCGAAACAGGCTGCGGGTTTGAACACAAGGAAAATAGAGCTGAGGAAAAAGTCATCAGTATGCTAGGCGTGTATCAACATACTGGAGCACATAGGGGAGTATCTTGAGAAATACACTACCGAGTCAATTATATCAGCTGAGATACATTACAAGTCCGGTTTTGGTTTGATACCTTATGCTTGTTACATATTTTCTCTAAAACCTCTGGATTATTAAGACTATTTTGAAAGTGTAAATATCGTAACTGCTATCATTATACCCATTACTGTATGCTCACATATTTTATCACAAAAATTAAATTAAATTTACGCCTCACATAGTATTTCTGTTGTATTCTACAAACAATAAGTAAAACAGATTAAAAGTTGTGACGCTCGTATAAATTATATTTCACTGTTTGTATCCAACAGATAAAAACATGGTATAGAAAGATCAGCAGAAAACGAAATGAGAAAAAATAAACAAATGCAGGCATGTATTTCAAAAAGTATCTGCTTATGAGAGGAGTACTAAAGCGATCATAAAGTGAGTGAGTTTTTTTTAACAGAGAGACCATTGAGCATTTGTTTGAGAGAAGAGTAAAATTTAAACTGTCTGTAGTTATTTATTATCGGTTTTTTGTTAAAAATTATATGGTTCAGGTCTTTGCTAAGTTGATATGAAGTATAAATTGTATTAAACAAATCGCTAATATCAACCACTGTTAAATTAATTTCGCTGCAAGTAAATTAAAACCACTGAATCAACAACGTATCTCCTCAAAGATTACATCTTCGTTTAAAGGTTCTTTAAAATCTTAAAACGTTTATTGTTGTAATTACAACAAATGCCTCAAAAGTTTTCAAAAATGTATTCTATTTCCAAATTTAATTAAATTTATTTCGAAATATCTTCCTCTCCCACTAAGCAAATTCAAAATAAAATGAAATCCTTTCCTCTTATCAAAGACAACAAAAACAAAAAAATAAAGGAATAATTAAAAAATACAACAAATAGCGTAAAAATACCGCAAATACCAACTGGCACAAGGACAAATTACAACAAAAAAATAGAAGAAAATAACGATGCGACACTAATACCAAAAATATGTGAAAACACTGTTAGTTTAACGCACAAGCAGAACTTTAAAGTAATGATATCTTTTAGGGAAATCTATAAGCTTACATGTGTATGCATAGACCGTCATAATCTATGTGGAAGTATTAACTACCATCAGTTTTATTTAGAATTTGTCTATCTCGAACCCCAATAGCGTTGTCTAGCTTTAGCCAGGAATCCTACCTTTGCAGATTGCTAATTGTCGTCTTTCTTCTTCCTTCTTTCCTTAATTGGCCATTAACACCCGATTTCGACCTGCCGTGACACATCCTTCGAGGCGCCTCTGTGCGCCTACGCCAGTTGGTTACATCAATCGATGACAGGGCTTCCTCGATTTGGTCCTTCCAACGGATACAAGGTCATTCTCTTCACCGACTTTCGCAGATCCCCGCATCAAATACCCATCGTCTTCCTCTCTTCATCTTAATCTCTTTTTCATCACTTTTCGAGTGAAAATCCCTAGACGAGTGTACTTGGATAAGATGAATTTTAATTGTGACGTGGGATCCGTTGCGCTCTGTCGAAGCCAAACTGAATTATCCCCTTGTCTTCTCAATAGCTAAATCGTCTTACAGTTTAAGATTTTGATTATTAAGGAAGGATTTTCACTACTAGCTCTGGGTAGATTACGGAGAAGCATTTGTATTTGCGTTGATACGTCGTCAAACTATGCTTATCCTTCGGCTGTACCACTTGTAAGTAGAGTGCTACGATTTATATTTTAGTGGTTTCCGGACCATTGTGGTTTCTATAGATATTTAATATCTTGGGACTTATCCGGCTTTATCAGAATATCAAACACTCGAGTTCACTTACAGTAAGAAGCACATATTATGACATATGACTATATTTATCGGTCACTAGCCAATTGGAGATAATGCACAATGAACTGGACTATGATCTAATGGCCACAGTCCTTGCTGCGATGACGACAGTTCCAGGCAATACTTGCACTCTAGAAGAACTTTTGCTTTATCACTCGTAACCATGTGCAGCCCTTTAGCTGGCCAACTTCTTCCCTAGTTTGGTGGAACTCAGTCAGTACAAGAACTTCGTTTACCTGTGGCGTCACAACAGGCAGCTATGCGTGCTCAAGTGAGCTTTTGTTATCAAATCTTCCACTCCAACCTCCCTATCTACCTATTCGTAGCTGTGATGATACGGTAGAGCACAAGATAGTTAAACACTTTCTTTGCGGTTATATATCTCTTAGACGGTCTTTGAATTTTTGCCGAGTATTTCATGCACGAGGCCTACATTACATGGTGTATTGGTCTAGGACTATTATTGAGGTACCTCGATTTGATAACAAGCACTACCTAACACTCGTGCTAATTATGAGCATAAACTATCTTGTGTTGTTGACAATGGGTTAGGTTAGTTTAGGTTAGGTCGGAGGACGTGTACTTGTCAATTAAGACAAGTACAGTACCCGGAGGTCGAACTGACCCATTGTACAGCGTCCTTGTTTCTCACACCACTTATGTATGTTGTGTGTGTTAATTTTATACATGAGTGGTGGGACCTACAGTTTAAAGTCGACTCTGAACGACAGATTTTTGAGAAACTTTTCATGGCAATTTCAAATTACTCTCAGAGTTTTTGCCAGAAATCTGTTGAGAGGAAGTCGCCGAAGAAATACTTTTCATATTTCGTTATGCTGAAGATATACGACCTGGTAAATAGTATACTTGCTTAATTGGCCATTACAATCCTTTGGTCATGATTACATCCTAGCTCTTACACCACTTATGTTGTGTGTGCTGGCTTCGAACAACACACTTTCAGCACTTTGTCATGGCAATTTTATTTACATTCAGAGTTTTGTTAGTAGTCTGTTGAGAGGAAGTCCGCGAAAGAAATATTCTTATATTTCATTTTATTCGAGAGGTCTGAGTTGGGGTTTGAGTTACATACATACATACATAATTGGTCATTACAACCCTTCATACAGGATTACGACCTAGTTTCTCACACCACTTATGTTGTGTGTGTTAATTTTATACATGAGTGGCGGGACCTAAAGTCGACCCTGAACGTCAGATTTTTGAGAAACTTTTCATGGCAATTTTTATATACTCTTAGAGTTTTTGCCAGAAATCTGCTGAGAGGAAGTCGCCGAAGAGATGCTTTTTATATTTTGTCTTGATGTCTGGCCTGGGGCTCGAACGCTGGCTTTTACGTCTAATAAGCCAACACACTACCTACTAGACTACGGCGACTTCATGGCCAGTAAGAATTTCACATGTTGAAAATCATTAAGGACGTGTGCGAGGTATCTAAGGCCCGTACCCGTAGTTTGGATATCCTAGATCACTTTAGTAGAACATTTGTACTCTCTGTAATGCCCCTTTTAATCAGCCGTAGTTATGAGCACAAACTATCTTGTGTTGTTCGCTATGGCCAGTAGGAAACTCAACGCTGAAAATCATTAAAGACCCGTGCGAGGTATTCAAGGCCTGTAACCGTAGTCTGAGTAGTCTACATGACTTCAGTCAAACATTAATACTCACTTTAATGCTCCTTTTAATGCGCCGTAGTTATGAGCACAAACTAAATTGTGTTGTTGGCGAAGGCCAGTAGGAAACTCACACGCTGAAAATCATTGAAGACCTGTGTGAGTTATTTAAGGCTTGTACCTGAAACATAAGTCTGCCTGAAGACCTGTATTTATGTACCTAAAACATAAGCCTGCATTTTGAAATTTTCATTGAAATTCGGACTGATGTTGTATAATGTATTTGATACGGCGAATATATAAGACAAAAAGTGTGGGTAGCATAGACCAATGCAGTCGAATATATATACTCTCAGTAAAGCCTCATTCAATGTATGTTACTTGTTGTACAACTAAGTACTCTACCATGTTGCATTAACATGCATATAAATTAGTTTTTAAAACAACAATACAATCCTTTACATCTACATAATGTCAGACAAAGGTCACACTAATATTTTGTTAGCAGACACCCAAAATGGCCAGGAAGTCATTCAGTCAACGGAACAACCAACCTATATGACCTCAAACCACACTGGCTAGCCGAAATGCTAAAGAATGGATTTTATGTGAATGAACGCGTCATGGCGTAGAATATAAACCACATATTAACGTAATAAAGCTGAACTATTTTCGGGTAGACTGGTGGTGGTGTTCTTGTCGCTGGTCGTTGGACTTGAAAATGATTTTTGCATACACAAACACCAAAAACATTGGCACACACACACATACACACAGAGATGAGTATTTCCGTAAAACAAATGCAATAGAACAACAAAAATATTCGTACATATTTCTGCTATTAGAGGCAACAAAGCAATTTAAAATTTATTTTGTGAAACAATGGTAACAGTGAGTGAGCCTTGTAGTGGAAGGAGTGTATGCGTTGAACGTGGAAAATTTTCAAAATTTTCCAGACTTTAAAAATCCATTTTTGGTTTTTGAAATCCTTTACAGGTGGGGCATTTGCTTGGGTTTATTTTAGGATTGCCTGGTCTTATGACACTTTGGAAAAGTGATATTTATTCATATGTATTATATAACAGTACAACAACAATAACAACAACAACCGTAATAATAATAACAATAAAATTTTTTTTTTTTTTAGTTTCAGTTCCTCAAAAAGGTATGGGATTTATGATTCCTTTCGTTTGTTTTTTCTTTCTTCCTTTCCTATTAGAATTTCAAAAAGAATTTGAACAAATAGTTTGAACAATAAATTCTGCTGTGTTTGTCAGTTTTTCGTTTAAATAGACAGCTTTTTTTTGTTGTTTGATTTTATTTTAAAACTTTTTTGCCATTTTAACAAGCTTACAACGTATTATAGAGTCGTCCCATAAGTCCCAACAATTCATTAAGCCATTACTTGTTTCATATGCAAATTTGGCAGTTTTATTGTAGTGACCTTAACATTGGCCAATGGTTTTATGGCGACTACATATGTATTGTAATAACAGGGACGTGTAGTACAGGAACTTTTTAAAGGAGTCCACACATGGGGAAAGTATGGACGTTATGAATACATTGGCCATGCAGACGATTTTACTGCTTGTCCATATATGCCAGAGATCAGCAATGAATCGTTTTTCTGCTACTCATAAGTACTCATGAAATTTTGAGTATGAGTGAGTCAACAGTATTGAAATTCAACTACTCTGATTCAATCATACTCCCTACAACATTGATTTATAAGTACAGGTTGCAATGAGTATGCTTACAACGTTGACATCAAACTCATAACATTCGAAATATGTTTGATTCATACGCCTACTCATTCAGATTCACAAATTTCCAAAAATACTTATAAAAATAATATTAAATGATTCGAGTGATTCGAGTATGATTGTTGTTGCATTTACAAAAAAAGAAGGAAGAAAAAGACAAAGACAGCAACAAAGCAAACACACAACTTTCTAGTAAGTATTGTAGTGTTCGTACGCGAATCATACTTATTTTGTAATTCTTGTAAATGTTGAGTCATGGAAAGTCGAAATCAACAACATCATGCGTATTGTTAAGTCTGAGTGCGATGAGTACTTCAAACTTTGAATATGAGTAGTATGAGTATGACATTAAAATAAGTATGAATGCGTATAAGTATCAGAAATTATGAGTATGATTCAAATCTACTCATCTTTTTGAATACTCATTGCTGATCTCTGGTACATGCTTAAGCATGGAAAAGTTTCGGTCCCCGTGTTTATGCTAACAATATTTTAATATTTTGAAGACGTCCAATCCTTCTTATACTATCCTCTGCCGGAAACTCGTGAGAGGCTATTGCAAACCGGACGAAAAGGCCTGCCAGGCTTATGGAGCAATATGAATGGAAATTTTCAAAAATCCTTACGAACAAATCTCTTCGGTCTTTTCACATCCGTCGGGAGATTGGTAGTTCGAATTTTGAATCATGAGACAGCTCAGTAAACGAACTTGACACTCTGCAGGTATTTGTAAACCAAACACTGCTCAAAACATCAAACCTATTTCGACCAGACATTATTTTAAGCACACAATTATAGGCAAGAACAGTAGAATCGTAAAATAGTGAAGCAAGAATGGAGACCAAATGATGCCGCAGCAAGAACGATTATTGAATAAAGTCCTTAAGACACCAGAAGAAGCAGAAGACCTGCCTTTACCCGGAGAAGAAAAATTTGAATCTACCGCAACAGTAGTGAAGACTCAAGTTTCTGATACGACCCGTGTTGTTATATGAGGCAGATGCATGGGTACTTGGCCCAACAGATAAAGTTGTGGCTGAAATCAATGAAAAAAATTCATTGTAATTATATGGTCCTGTCAGCATTGGCGCCGAGTAGCTTTATGGTGACATTGACTCATTTAATTACAACATCTACCTACCTTCACCAGTCGTCGTAGTCTAGTAGGTAGTATCTTGGTTTATTAGACATGATACCTCGGTTCAAATCCCAGGTCAAACATTTCTTCTTCGGCGACTTCCTCTCAGCAGATTTTTGGCCACAAATCTGTGAGTAAATAAAATTGCCATGAAAAGTTTCTCAAAAGTCTTGTTTTTCGGAATCGACTTTAAACTGTAGGCCCATGCACTCATGCATAAAATTAACACACGCAACATAAGTGGTGTGAGAAGCTAGGTCGTAGTGCTGACTGAAGGGTTGTAATGAGCAATTGTGTTTTTTTTTTTTTTTTTTGTCTTGAGCCGGAGGTGGGAATCTTCGAAAGACACTTTTGACAAAAATGAGCAATTGTGTATGTATGTATGTATGTATGTATGTATGTATGTATGTATGTATGTGTGCATATATGCATGTATGTATGTATGTAAGTACGCATGTATGTATGTATGTATGTGTATTCCACTCTGAAGATCCGGCCAAACGATGAGCATTGGAATTGAGTGATTGTTACTGAGGACTGAATTGATTAAAAGTGTTCCTTTACAAACCGAGAATGAGTTCACCATAAAGCGCGTGTAAATTATTTTAAACCCGTCATGATTTCAACACAAGGGAACAAATTTTTATCCACCACTACTATCCCTATATCTGTAGATATGCGACTAAATAGAATTATTGCCACTGGTACACCGAAAATCTGCGAATGATATTCGAAAATACCTCAAAAATTCAGTAGAGCCACACGAAATCATTTGAAATTGTGGCATTTGCACTGACAGCGTTATGGCATGTCTATTTCTCCATTAGGCCACAGTTAAAATTTCTGGTTTGAACGAGGAACGCCAAGCTAATTGTCTTCAAATCATAAAAACAAAATTTTTAAACATTTTCTGACTTCTTTGTTAACACTTCACGTCCTTTTTTTTAACTCCTTCTTCTGCTGTGCACCTGTAAACATTTCTTTTGTGTTACGCAGAACTTCATGAGAATTTCTATTTCAATTTGATTTTTCATTGTTTTTTTCTGTCTCTCTCTCCTTTTCAAATATTTAAAAATTGTTTTCCAATTTTTTTTTGTTTTTTTTTTTTCAAAAAGAATTCCATTTTTATACACAAAACTAAACCTTAACTATTGTGTGGCTGGTGTTTGTTTTTCCTGGCCACATTTGGTGCATTTAGCCACAATGAAAGCCAAGTTCGCCATAAATGTGCGACAATTGTACTTGATCGCATAATTCCCAGACAGGGAGGGAGTATTCCTTTCTTTTTTTCCTCTCTTTTTCCTTTTTTGTTTGGTTCCAACAAACGTGTGTTTAAAGGTCCTGACTGAAGCATTTTCTATGTGTTTTGGCACAACAGCAATTGAAGGCGGACATACAGGCCAGTTGGCAAATAAGTATTTCAGCTCATGCCTTTACAGTGTCGGTATGTGTTGAACGATGATGATACAATAACAGCAACCATTAGAACACTTTAACGCATGGAAATAAAAAAAATAAAAACGATAGAGTGAGTGAGTGTGAGTACACTGTAGTGAGAAATGAATTTCATGCAAGAGAAACTCGAATACAATTTGAATTTTCGTATACGTTTGTAGTAAAAAAGAAAAGAAAAGTCTGAAATCCTTTTAATTTAGGCGAGGTACTGTGAACACTTTCATAATTTACTTGAGGTTCGAAAGCTCAAGTTCGATGTATTTTAAAGGGGAACTCAACTCATGATCGATCTGATCCTACATTGTAATAGAGTTTATATTGCTGCCCACGAGGATGATCGCTGAACACAGTAAACAAATTCATTATAGCAATTAATGAGGTCCTGAAAATAGCTGAGGAAATCAACAGCTTTATTGTAGCAAAGCTAACAGAGAGGGTAATTAATGGAAATGCAATAAGTAGTCATAATAATACAAAGCCAGATAATGGAGTTAAGAGAGCTTTCTACCTTCTTTTCAAAAATATATTCTTATAGTGGATCGAGTATAGTAAACCTGGTGCTCCTGTCAATTGTTATCAATCACTGTACGTTGTCTCAGCAGATTTCTGGCAGAAACTCTGCTAGTAAATAAAACTACCATGAAAAGTTTCTCAAGAATCTGTCGTTCGAAGTCGACTTTAAACTGTTGGTCCCGCCTCTCATGCATAGAATTAACACACACAACATTCGTGATGTGGAAAACTAGGTCGTAATCCTGATTAAAGGATTGTAATTACCAATTATGTATGTATGGCTGTCCGATGTGGCGGGAGGCTCTTAGTGAAAGCCATATCATCACTAGGCTGAAAAGATTGCTTGAAATTGCGTGTTGTACTGTCAGTTCTGCTAGTGCTGCTTCTGTATTTACTAATTCTTGATTTCCACACTTCTGTCAACAATATCTTAGAATCCATAGTAGCAGGAAAACCAGTTGCTGACCTAGGCTTAGTTGACCTAATTATTGCTATGGGAAGAGAAGAGAGGATTGGATTTCTAGGGATTTGAAATGATATTCGGGGTGTTGGCTAATATTTTGTCTAAAAATGACATGTTTTTCAGCATTATTTTGAAGTTTTATTCAAGTCTGCTCCGGAGTCAGGTTTTTGCAGGCAGAATAAAATTTGTTTTTGATAGTCAAACTGATGTCTGAGCTCACAGGTCATCCAAGAACATTTCGTCTTTAGTTCTCCGACAAAAATATGAGACGAAGCTTCTTTGAAAAGCGTATACCATTTCTGGCTACCAATACATAATGCTTCGTTACAAATTAACAAGCTGAGGAACTTCTGGCTGAATGGGGCTAAATGGGGACGTCTATACAATTTTCTGTAGGAATAACAGAAGAGATTAGAGTTCATATCCTTCTATGATATTACAAAGATTGGTACTTCAATCTAGACTTCAGGTCTATGAAAATTTTAAAAGTTCACAACACTTTAGTTAATACCTCATGGCAGTATGTATACTTAGTTAACACCTCATGGCAGTATGTCATTGGACAATCGCTATGCAAACAGAGCGATTGAATTCACCCTTGATTTTAGAGTCAGACAATCGATTACTTTAGCTGTGAATGTTGAGGTCTTGTTGTCATATGCTTTCCTCCTAGATCTTCTCCATTTTTTAAACTTCTCAGGATAGTCGCAATCTTTTTGCCTTCCATCCATCGGGACATCTATCCATGTGGACTTAATATAGCTTCCAAACGCTATTCTACTACAAACTCAAGTTAATTACGTTTTCAGAAAACTTAGCAATCTAACCTACCTATCTACCTGCTGTAGAGTATCAAATATTTTTATTACTCGTTTTTATGTTTTGTATTTGCTTAGATTTATTGCAGTTGCTGCTGTTGTTGTTGTTGTTTCTGTTATTGTTATCCAACGACTGACTACGTTTACTTCCTATTTTTTTGCAATTATTTGCCGTTTGCAATTTTCCCGTTGTTACTGATTTCAAATGGTATTTTTCAATTTGAATGCATTTGTATGTAAACACACACACATACACTTACATTGGCAGAAACACATCTACACAGCCAGAGCCTTTCAAATAGATTTTGCAAATAAAAATGTCCAACTCACGTATTCTATACAGAAAAGGGAAGGAGAGAGAGAGGGAATGAAAAAATCTACTCCCACGCGTACATAAAAAATAGAAGAGCATCGACTGCATAAGCAATTGCATTTGGATGTTTGTTTGTGTTGGTAACAAACACATACACATACACATATACATGCAAACAACGATTCAGTCAGTCATGTCATAAAGTAACAATTATTCATATGGAAACGGAACTGCATAGTTTTTTTCGCTTATTGCTGTTGTTATTATTATAGTTACAGTTATTAGTGGCTGTGTATGAGTGTGTTTGAATAAGATTTGGAATACCAAATAGCAGCAGCATTTATGCATTTTTAATGTTGCTTTTATAGAATGTTTTTTTGTTTGTTTTCTATTCCTGCTGTAGCCTTTACCGTTGCTGTTGATGTCGTTGCGAAATTTAACGGATGTTTTACGGCTTAATACCACAGGCCTGATTGTGCGGTTTGTTGCAAATATTTTGTCGTTTTCGATGCTGTTGGTTTTTGTTTATTTTGTTTATTTCTTGTTTTTATTAATATTTTGTCATTAAAATGCTAAAAACGTGTGTGTGTAAACAAGCAAGTGAAAGTGAAGCAAGTGAAGTGAAAATAATTTGAATAATTCAAGTGGCATTTAGAATATTTGGCAATGGCAATGGATTTAAACAGAATTATAGATTTATAAACTCCAACTAGCATGGCAAGCTGTTAAGGTAAAATAGTTCAGTTTATGGGGCACACAAATGAAGATGTATCTTATGAAACATAATTCGGATGATGTAAAACTTACATACATATCGTTCAGAGCCGGCTGTTAACTGTAGGTCCCGCCACTCATGTGTAAAATTAACACATACAAGTGATGTAAAAAGCTAGATTCGTAATCATGACTGAAGGGTTAGGTTAGGTTAGGTTAGGTTAGGTTAGAGGACGTGTACTTGTCAATTAAGACAAGAACAGTATCCGGAGGTCGAATTGACCCATTGAGCAACGTCCTAGTTTCTCAGACCACTTATGTTGTGTGTGTTAATTTTATACAAGAGTGGTGGGACTTACAGTTTAAAGTCGACTCCGAACGACAGATTTTTGAGAAACTTTTCCATGGCAATTTTTATTTACTCTCAGAGTTTTTGCCAGAAATCTGTGAGAGGAAGTCGCCAAAGAAATACTTTTTGTATTATGTCTTGATGTCTGGCCTGGGGCTCGGACCCTAGCTTTTTACGTCTAATAAGCCAAGATACAGCCTACTAGACTACCTATTCTCGATTACAAATCCAAAAGATCTTTGCGCCGGGCATCCTCACTCATTCATTCGACACGTCCAAGTCCAGGTAGATGCATACATACGCACACAAAATTGGTCATTACAACCCTTCAGTCAGGATTACAACCTTGCTCTCCCACCACTTATCTTGTGTGTGTTAATTTCATACATGAGTAGCGGGATCTACAGTTTAAAGTCGACTCTGAACAACAGGTTTGTGAGAAACTTTTTCATGGCAATTTATTATTTTCTCTTAGCGTTTTTGTCAGAAATCTGCTGAGAGGTAGCGGGCGATCACAGTGGTCATGCTCTTAGGTTATGGGAAGACATGCGGAAAGACTACAGCTTCTTTGGAACGGTGTGCTGAAGAAGAATGCCAATGCCCATTTCACGCGAGGCGTAGATTCCGGTTATTTGTCAGCTTAACGGAGCTATCATCCATTGATATCAAGGATAAAGCTTCGTTCATATAACTTTAAGGCTGGTTTTCTGCTTTACGGAGTCGTGCTTTTGGTGTGCAGCTCATTCGCTAATCAATTTCTTCTATGAGTTCAGTGGAATTTGGTGAGTACGGGTAATGCGTTTATCCATGGTATTACAATGGGCCGCTATGCGTGCTCAAGTGAGCTTTTGGTATCAAAGCATATCACTCCAGCCTAACTACCTACCAGAGTTTTTGACAAAAATTTGCTGAGAGGCAGTTGCCGAAGAAATATTACGTATTGTTTTAGATGTCTGACCAGGGGATTGCACCATGGCCTCACGTTTAGTAAGCCAAAACACTACCAATTATACTAGGGCGTCTGGTTATGGTAGATAGATTTTGTAATTAGATGAGTCGACGTCGATGTCACCATAAAGTCTTTTTTTCATTGTTTTCAACCACAACTTTAGATGAGTCAGCGTTGTTGTCATTAGGAAGCTACTCGCCGCCAACACTGGCGGGACAACACAATTACAACGAATTTTTTTTTCTCATGGATTTCAGCAATAGCTTTATCAGCCGAGCTAAGTGGCCAGGCGTCTGCATTATATAACAACACGGCTCGTATCAGATACTTGTATAGTGTGAGAGAATTTGATCGCATACAGATTTACCACATCCGAAACCATACTAATGCGATCCCTTAAGTCTTTCAATTTGAGGTGAGAACTTTGTAAGCGATGGTGAGTTAAAAAAAATTCTACACTTCATACCAATCATGCTTAAAAGAAACTCTCTTTCCCTTATTGCAGACAGTCAAAATTCATAACAGCTTTCTTAAGCCAATGAGAAGATGTTCCTTTAAAATTTTTAATTAAAATTGCCAATAAAACCATGAACATTTATTTTATTTACCTTCTAAACATCTAAGAAGAAGAGTAACATCAGCTCTAATTACTGCATTGAAATCTGTTGCCACAAAAAGTCTTTGAATTTCCTTAAGAAATATCCTGTGATTCCATACCAATTTTATGTTTTAAGAACTCGTAATAATTTTATTACTCCCGGCCATAATAATGACAACTTTTATAATGAAATTTTGCTCACTCACTCACTCTCTCTCTGTCTTTTTTTATTCTGTTTTAACCTTTGCAAACATGTTTCCAAGAAAAATTAATTTTAACGTTTGCGTTTGGAAAACTTTAAAAATTAAAGAAGAAAACGAAATGAAATTCAAAAATTTTTTGGCCTTTTTGTGTGTTTGTCTATGTACCCAGGATATTTTTTCTTTTTGCTTGAGTTGCTTGCTCATCGCGTGTTGTTTTACTTCCATCACAGTGAATTCTGATCATCAGCAACGTCGTTCTCGTACTCGTCCTCGATGCTGTTGTCATTGTCATCAGTGTACCTCTGGCATAATTAAAATTCCGTTGATGTTTTTAGTATCACACATACTCGTACACTGTAGCAGCTGTTGTACAAAAAACAACGGCAACAACAACAACATGAACAGCAATAAAAAAAATTTCATACCAACTCTTCAGGATCCTTTTTTTCCAACAAAATTTTGTTAGCATTTGCTTGAGTTGTTCACTGATGTCTTTCAGTTGGTATACTACGTTGTTGTTGTTGTTGTTGTTGTTGTTGTTGTTCATTTTGTTGCCGCTTTTTAATAAAACTGCAAAAGGCTTTAGATGATGGTGTTCCATTTCTATTCTCTGTACATGATACTACTAGGGGGGATTGGCTACAAAAAAGGTGAAAAATCCTTAACGCTGATGTGCATAATTGCTAGCGAAAGTGCCTTGTGAATATTTTGCTTTGGCAACGTGTCATTACTTTGGGTTAAACATTTCACTGTTTCCTTGCCTAGCATGTAATATGTATTGACATACGGTGTGGTAATATTACTTAGAGACAGGTTGGAACAACATAAGGCCCTCCAGTGCTATAGAAAGTGAAAGTGAAAATTTTGAAGCGAAATAAAATTTAAATTTTTGCAATTAACATTGGCCAACACTGTATTGCTTTGGGCCCTCTAATATAGACATTGAAATTGTCAGTTACATGTCATCTATCTCAAGAGAGAGATAAGCAATACCACAGATTCCAACATGTAGAGAAGCTAGTGCAACAATACATATTTCAATTCCCATACGAGTTGGTATAGAATCTTGGAACAGTTTTCTTTTTAAATTCCTTACACGCACATTAGTTAAATATTTACTATTAGCAGCCTGTATGTATGCCATACAAATTAAATTTTTTTTACCCCCTCCTCCCTCGTCTTAATAACATTGAAACAATGCATACAGCTTTTATACACACACATACATATGCATACACTTACTGTTACACATTAGCCAACGATTAATTCTTTGTTGGTATGCTGTTAATGGTGGTGTATGGAAAAAAACTAACGGGAGTTGTCCTGGCGCCTGTAAGTATGCTTCAAATTTATGAAATTAACTGTGGGTTAAGAGGATCTAGCCTGCCACTGCTACTCTAAATGCATTGTTGATTTTTGTTTAAATTTTTTCCGCAACAATTTGGAATTTGTAAAATTTTATAGAATTGTTTATTGTTGTTGTTGCTGTAATTCAAGCAAAGAAAAAAAAGCCATCAGTATGCAAAAAAAAATTATGTTTCAATGTTGCTGGATTTTTTCCCTCTTCTTCGCCTTTAATGAGTTAAACGTAGCATTATATAGGAGGAAAAAAATTCTTGAATTTTGTGGTTTTTTTGTTTCTGATCATTATTGTTGGCAAACATGTCAACTATCAACTAAAGAATTTAATTAAGCTTTTAATGACAACTTAATTTACCACTTTCATGAGCAAATTATTTGCTATTATTACGTGCATCTCTTTTTTCACTCTTTTCTTCTCACACATTCTCACATTATCTGACACTTTCGTTATGGTTTCCGTGTTTTTGTTTTTTTTTGTTTCTTTCCTTTGCTGTCATTTATCGTCTCATTTCTCGCCAGTGTTTACTCATGTGTATGTGAGAATTTTATGCTGTGGTTTCGTTTATATCTGACAGACTCTTTTTTTTCGCTTTTTGTTTGTGTCTGTTCAATATTTGCCAAGTTTTTGTTTCACTTTTTGATTCTCATTATCGTACATAGTTTTATTGAAGTCATTTTATTTGTTGTTTTTTTTTTTTTTTTTTTTTTTTTTTTTTTTTTGGTTATGTGTGCTATTGTCCCCACCCCCAGGTAAAGAGACCATATGCAGTTGCATAAAGTGCTAATGTCATCATTCATTGTTGTTTCCCAAAGGAAGTGAATTTTAATGTGAAATTTTCTCAACGAATTTTCATGAAATTACCATTTAATTTGGCAACACTAATGAAGCATTGTGTTCAGTTATCGAATGCAATTCAATGGCAAAAAAGTCTGTCAAAAATCTATAGGTCCCGCCATTCATGTATAAAATTAACACAAAAAACATTAGGGGCGTAAGAAGCTAGGTCGTAATCTCGAATGAAGGGTAGTAAGGACCAATTATGTATGTATAGTTCAAGCTAGGCTATCACTGGAGCTATTCAAGGTATCGAACAAATTTCAACATAAGATTGTCCTTTTCTAACCTTTTTCCCTTTAACAGTAGATCGAGCTTTGTATCAAAAATTATACATTTCAATTTTTTAAACGATATAACTTTAATTCAGAAAAAGTTAGATGCCTGATATTTTTATAATTCGTTAGTATTGTTATCGTCATTATTTTAAACCAAATAGAAAAAGAAAATTTCAAACCGGGGTTACAAAATTCAAAAACTTCATAATACTGGCTTATGTATCATTTTTGGTACATACGAAATTTTTTGGTGTCGTGTATGTAATTTTTTTTAAGATTTCAAAGATTTTGTGAAGTATTATGGTAAATAATACATTATTTATGGTATTTGAGAAGGAATTGAAAGTTATGTAAGTGTGGGAAGAAAGTGAAAAGGTTAAATTTTCTATTCTTGATATGTTCTTGATATTGATTGAAATAGTCGTAGTCTAGTATGTAGCGTGTTACATTGTTAGACGTCAGACCAAGGTTCAAACCTCAGGTCAGACATTTCCAATTTATAACGAAAGGTTGTAATGACCGATTATATACAAATTATATATGTAATATTCCTGGTGCTAAAGACTTTGAAGAGGAAGAAAATAGAAGCTCGTCTTAAGAACTGAAGAAAGTATTGGCAGCAACAAACGTGACAACAGGATGTTTATCACCAAAGATGGTACTATTTGGAACAGAACAAACTGCCTTTAGTAGTTTGGGATGAAAAAATATTACCAATTTTCACGCAAAATGCTAGCAGCGGTTTCCTGAAATGTTGTAGAGTCTTTCTTACTGCTCTTCTCATATTTATCTCACGTGACAGACAAACATGAGAAAAATGTGTTTCGTCCCATATTTTATTACAGATGATAATATTTCGGTCAACTACGTACGTATGAGATAACAGAATCATTCACTTTGATAATGATATATTTACACCTATTACGCCTTTTCGTAAAATGAGCTGTAAGTCTTCCAGCCTTTAATAATCATGCTTAAAGCCGTTTTTTGAAATTCGATGAAAAGGATTTAAAAAAAAATATATTTATCTTAATTTTTTGTGAGAAAATTTTAACCATTTTCATAAAACTTTTATCATACAACTTGTAGTTTTATGTAAGGAATAATACTGTATAAATAGTTTGGGATTAGCTGTCATACTTTCAAAGCAGCCCATATGACCTTTTTTCAGATTTTTAAAAATTCAATGTTTTGTTCGCCTAAAAGATAAGAAAATTAAAGAAAATATATTTAAATAATAAAGCTTATGTTTTTATGTTCCTTTTTGGTATATTTTCATCTCAAATTAAAGTTTTTTTAGCAACAGAATTCAAAACCTTTTTAGTTTTATTGTGGAAAATGAACATTACCTCCAGCGATTAATTGAAATTTGATACTTAATGGTGGAATACTTACAGGCAAATTAATTTAAGGATATTTATATAAATCAAGCTACCTGCGTAGCATATACTTACAGCAGTATTTGGGGAAACCCGTATCCGGGAAACCAGAGATGAATCAAAGAGAGGAAATTGTTATTGACATAATCGATGTTCTATTTCAACAGGAAACTTTTTTACCTCACATGACGTTGACAACAAATATTTCTAACGAATCACAAGAATGGTTTGTACCATCAGGTTTCAGCAAGCCCTCAACTGAGAGTGTTACTGATGCGAGTTACAATAAGCTGTCCTATCTAAGCAATTGGAAATTTATAAATCGGCACAAAGCAAGGTGCTAGACGTCGAATTATTACGACTTAGAAAAAAAAACCAAGCTAACATGAAGTGCTTGATGTTTATGTAAAAAACCATGCCAATGTACATTATGTTAAAAATTTTGGCGCAAATTTCATAAAAGTGATAATAAAATGTGATACTACATAGTAAATAAATAGTTTTATTAAAATGAATTAAAATGAATAAAAATATTAAAATTTTTTAACAAAATCTATCAATAATCGTGACAATTCCATGTACTACAAGTATGTATCGAAAGTGATACATAAGCTAGAATTATGAAGTTTTTTTAAGGCTCGATCTACGGTTAAGTAACATGCAGTTGCCTCAAAACATCTCTACTAACATATTATTATTCCCTTGATTTGTCTCAGTCGTTTTAGTCACTATTATTTCAATTGAGGCAAATAATTAATCTTCTATAGAAGGTTTAAATTTTTTAACAAAATCTATCAATAATCGTGACAATTCCATGTACTACAAGTATGTATCGAAAGTGATACATAAGCTAGAATTATGAAGTTTTTTTAAGGCTCGATCTACGGTTAAGTAACATGCAGTTGCCTCAAAACATCTCTACTAACATATTATTATTCCCTTGATTTGTCTCAGTCGTTTTAGTCACTATTATTTCAATTGAGGCAAATAATTAATCTTCTATAGAAGGTTCTGGAATAACAGGGTTGCCAGCTAACATTGCGTGTAACAAATCAATTCTGTGAGTAAGTTGTGAGAAGCTCTATTAATTAAATCATATTATTTTCTTCAGATGGCCTCCTTATGCTCAACAATGAATTAACTAACCAAGTAAGGCCTTTGTACTGAAACTGAAATCAAGTTCTATAAGAAAACTTGTTGGGCAATCCTTTTAATTAAATCAATTACTGCTTTCGTTCAGCAAGTGAAAAATCATGTCAGTTCTCTGGCTTCCCATAACATAACTTTTAATCATAATGGAGCCTATTGTGGAGGTTTTCTTTTTTAGTTATCTGGTCTGCGGTTCCATACATACATACATACATAAAAGGTCATCCCTTCAGTCGGGATTGCGACCTAGTTTCTCACACCTCCATATGTTCTGTGGTGTAATTTTATATATGAGTAGCTGGACCTACAGTTTAAAGTCGATTCCGAACGCCAAATTTTTGAGAAACTTTTCATGGCAATTTTATTTACTTTCCGAAAATCTGCTGCCAGAAATCTGCTGAGAGGAAGTCGCCGAAGACCTAAAATTCGCACAAGTGTGGTCTGCAAAAGGCCGAGTTAAACTGCTTCGAAGCGAATTCTACTGCTTCGAATACTCTTGCACATTCTCACGGACTGCGGTGATGTCCTCGGCAGGTCTAGCGTTTTCTCGATAAACGGGTTTTGATGTATCGTTTAATAAGCCAGTGATCTAGAATTTGTTTACCACCTTGCCTATAGTCCTCTGGGTAGGACGATTACAGCGATCGTAAATTGGGCAAAGCGTACGGTACGTTGCCCGAATAGGACACCCATTTTGATAAAAGCAATTTTATTATTTGCACGCGTTGTTGAATTCTATATGCGTTCATGGAGATTTGGCAAAATAGACTGAATAAATGACAACTAGTTTGACAGTAGCCGCCATAGATTCAAACGATGAACACTTTTCAAGTATTATAGGGTGTTTTCAATCGACTGACTGTGCGAGGGATTCACCAGATTATAAAGAAAAATTTAAGCCATGGAAAATGTTACAGATTTGCTCAGGCCAGATATGCGTTTGTAGGTGTTTTCCTGAGTATGCCAGTTGCAAAACAAAACCCTTTTTCGGTAAAGTCCTATGATCCTTACAAGGACTAAATGAAAATGGAAAATGTTATAAACCTCTTGTAGGTTATTAAATTGCATTTAACATTCTGGTTTAAGAAAACAGCAACTTTCTTTCATTCTGATGTAAAAAAAAGAAGTTAAAAATGATTTTTGAATACAAAAGGATGTATAAAAAATATTTCTGTTTATTTTTTATTCAAAAATTCAAAAGTAATATCTGAAGTTAATATGCACTCTTACTCTTTAAGTTCCTTGTTCATCGTTTTTTGTTTGTTTGAGTCTATAATTTGCTTAAAACAACAATTTCATGTCTGGTTACTTGCTACCGACAATGGCCAGGAAAATACGAAACAAAAAACCCACAGAATTCTTTACAACTTTCTTGTCTAGTGATTCTATTCAGTATTTTATGAAAAAACAAAAGCAACAACAAAACAAAAGAAGTTTTCTTTAGCGAGACAAGTCTATTACTAGCAAGCTTAACTCTCTGCTAAAGCGTTTGGTTTGGTTTCCAGGAAAATGCACTTCGAAATGGATTTTTACTTTTACAACGTCTGAGTTGCATTGAATTTCTGTGCATTTAGTGTCACAATAAATCCACAAGTTCAAGTTTCTCTCTCTCTTAGGTACATGAACTCTAAGTTGAGAAGCCGATAAACTTTTCGTTTTTTCCTTTCTGTTTACAGGCCTTCTTACCTTTTAATTACAAGGCAAAAACGATATTTTATGAACAGAAAGTCAAGTTGCAGAAATACGAGCAATTTTTCAAAGACTACAAACGAAAGACAGGTAGGTAGCGATGTAGGTTTGTGTCTACAATTTTGCAAACAATCTTTGTTTTGACATTTTACTGTGACATGTTGTTTCACTACAAAAATAGTTTAAAGTCAGTGTCAGCTTAGAAAATGAGTAGACAGACCCATGTACGAGTATGTACCTTCTTATGCTTTTCCACACACATATCTTTTAATTTTACACACAGGCCATGGAAAGTGAGTTTTATGTGTGTTATCCTGCCTTTCGTGTTGATATTCAAGCGTTAAATGTCACATATGCCGACATTAATCTCTGTCGTTTGCACAGAACCTTGATTTTTTGTTCTTCTTTTTTTAACATTCCTTTTGAATTTATGATTGCCTAGTCTTAAATACATAGGTTCCCTTGTAGTTTAAATTTAACTTTTACTCAACAATCTTTTCAGAAACTAATTTAAGTTAATTTTTTAACGAAATAGTGTAGAGCTTATTATGAAGTTGAATGTAAGGAGCTATAGACTCATAAGTATATCAATCATTCCAACTGGTAGTACCAGATTTTGAAAGTCATGAAGCTAAATCTGTCAAACTACATAACATACATACAAAATTCCCCATTACAACTCTTCAGTCAGGATTACGGCCAAGTTTCTCAAACCACTTATGTTGTGAGTGTTAATTTTATACATGAGCGGCGGGACCTACAGTTTAAAGTCGACTCCGAACGACAGATTTTTTGAGAAACTTTTCATGGCAATTTTATTTCGCTCTCTGAGTTTTTGCTAGAAATCTACCGAGAATAAGTCGCCGAAGAAATAAATTTTATATTTTGTTTTGAGATCTGGCCTGGGGCTCGGACCCTGGCCTTACGTCTAATAAGCCAACACACTACCTACTAGATTACGGCGACTTCAAGAGCACATATAAGTACCAATTAAAGGCAAAGAAAGACGCCCCAATGGCTGGAGAACTTCTTAACTAATCTTAGATATTGAAAGATAAATTAAGAGGAGTTATGGAACGAGGCCCTTTTAATGCATTTTCAATTCCTTTCATAAACTAAAACGTCCCTTACAAGTTTGATATTCTGTCATTAGTACTTACCTACGGGTTAATTAAAAACAATTTAAGAATACATCATCATTGTATACGTCTTACCTGCAAATAAAAGAAATTTTTTAATGATTTTCATTAAAATATTCATAAGAAAACCTTTTTAAAACTTTCAGTTGACATGTGTATGTGTGTGAAGTAATCCAAATAATAATTAATTTTCAATCAGAATCAAAT
This sequence comes from Sarcophaga carnaria, assembly GCA_958299815.1. Lineage (NCBI taxonomy): Eukaryota > Metazoa > Arthropoda > Insecta > Diptera > Sarcophagidae > Sarcophaga > Sarcophaga carnaria. Next base: position 18,903,787 of record OY283153.1, on the reverse strand, counting down.
TTTAGAAACTAAAGCTTATAGTTTTAATGGGAAGATAACTTTTTAAAACGAAACAACTACAGTGCTTAACAAAAGTCTTCAATTTAAAAAAAAGGTTTTCAGTTTCACATAATTTCATGAGGTTTTCTTGGATTCGATTGATCTGATAAAACCTGTCTTAACAAAATTATATAGCCTGGCTTTAGAGAGTTTAATTTTGTTAAGTACTGTAGATTTTTGTATAAATAATTTTTACCATTTCATGGTAATAAAACCGTTAAAACAAAGTTTTATCAACATCCGCTTTTCTTTTGTTTCGAAACTTTTTAAATATTTTACGGATGGGTTATTATATGCTTGAGGATGCTTTAGTGATAGTGGTAGTAACAACAAACAACAATAACAATAATGCCTTAAACCACTACAACTAAAACTACGATTAAAATAAAATGCTCATGAAATAACAATTAACGTGTAAATGCATCATGTCATCAACGCCATAATTTCGTTTTTTACATTGAAGTCTTTGTTACACTCGAAAAATATGGTGGCGAAAATATTACATTCACTTGATTTTTATTTACATTTCTTAGTACACCGTTCAACTGTGTTAGTTTGGCAATCAAAGTGTAGATCAGAGGTCTTTTTTCATTTAGTACCACAGGTCCTTGGATCGGATCAGTATTTCTATGGCACTTAACTCGAAGCAGAAATATAATTGCAAAGCTGTTGTAGAAAGGGATCCCCAAGCCATGCCTGGACATAGAATAAGCAAGAATAAACAAATCAGGGAACAAGCAAAAGTCTTAAGCATCAAAAGGGACGAGCAAGTCACGTCTGGACATAGCAGAAGCAAGAATAAACAAATCAGGGAACAAGCAAAAGTCTCAAGGATCAAATAAATGATAAAGGCAATGGAATGCAATCGTTATAGATCTGCACTTAACTCGAAGAAGAAACATAATAGAGTTGAACGTTCAAGACTTTTGTAGGAAGGGACGAGCAAGCCACGTCTGTGTTAATTTTATACATGATTGTCGGGAACTACGGTTTAAACTCGACTCCAAACGACAGATGTTTGAGCAACTTTTCATGGCAAATTTTATTTGATCTCAGAGCTTTTTTTCAGAAATCTGCTGAGAGGAAGTCGCCGAAGAAATACTTTTTTGTATTTTTATTTTGAAGTCTGGCCTGGGGCTCGAACCCTGGCTTTACGTCTAATAAGCCAACACACTACCTACTAGACTACGGCGACTTCAAAAGCCTCAAGCTTCAGTTAAATGATCAATTCATTGTACCACAATTGTTATCGATTTCCAGTAATTGTGTTTATTTTTCTGAGTGTATATATGTATTTCGAATTGAATTCGTTTGTATGTATTCTACATAAACGTTGGCGTATCTAACTAATCGCTAAAACAAGGTATTAACACAATGCTACTACCGAACTTCAGTCAGCTCCATAGAGGGATGCTGGCTGGCTACTGAAAAGTATAAAAAAAACAAACTTTGTTGTTGTTATTGTATTCATATATGTATATTTATTTGTAGTAAATTTAACAAAATACAGTCAAAACAACAGTAGAACATAACACTGACCCATCGCACATACTACTTTGGGTATGGCCACAGCATGGTATGTCCTTCTATTGTATGCAGTTTGTTAAGTTAAAATTGTTTATAAAAGCAACAACAAAAAACCTTTTAATATTCTATTTTGTAATTGTTGTTGTTTTACTTTTTTATTTGAAAAAAAAGGATATGAAAATAAGCTAAAAATAGTTACAATACAATTAAGTACAGCTTTCAAGTAAAAGTTTTATTAACACCGCCATTAAAGGTTCACTTTTAACGCTGCTTTGTTAAGCAAAATAAAGTTAATGCGTCCATGGATTTAGTTTACGTAGTGGAATATAAAATTCATTGAAAAATTGGAATGAAACACAAGAAGCTAGTTTTGAAATAACATTCAAAAAAACTCCTACAATCCTTCTAACAAACACAAGGCAGGTAAAGGGTTTAATAGTCATTTTAATCCTGGGGTTGTTAATACCTAAAGACGACTTCGGCAGAAGCTGTAGTTGCCTGCTACTTGGGAATCTAAATTTACATCCAGAATTCACTAACAGAACGTGTGTAACCCATGGTGATTTAGATCAGAACCGCACCTTCATAACATTATTAGGATGGTTGGAAAATGTCAGTGTCGGATACTATTGACTTTACGATGGGAGGTTGCAGGACCAGCGGCTGTTAGGATTTTCTGGTCAGTACGACACTGAAAAACCTCATAAGGTGGCTTTGCCTACTACTAAGCTGAATGTCAAGAAAAAATTCAACTCCTCCCTATGAGATAGAACCTGCTCGACCGCAAGGAAAAATTCATCGAATCTATACCCAGGGATAGGTAGTTAGGTAGGTAGGTAGAGATGGCTGCCCATTCAAGAAAAATTTTTGGATGGACTCACTTAGGTCGCATTGGGCCCATTGTGCTACCATGGTTATATGCTGATGAAGCGATTTAGGCTGCCAATGTCAATCCGTGACAGTTCCTCCAGGTCATCCATGTAGTAAGTACCCAAGTACTTCCTTCTTCTTTGGCAAAGAGCCGGGCATGTACCCAGCAGGTGAGGGACAGTCTACTCTTCTTCCTCATCTCTGCCCATAAGATATGGATATCATATCGTTCCGCTATCTCGTCGATATATCTGCGACAGCCGTACACCGTCTTGGAGTTCATCACGTTAGAACTTAGAGCCTTGATAGCCGATTGGCTATCAGAAAGTATGGTGACATCCCGCTGGGAGACCCTTTCGTCCCTAATAATTCTCGCCGCAGCCTGTATTGCCACCACCTCCGCCTGAAAGACACTGCAATATTCTGGCACTCTTATAGATTGGGCTATTCCAACCGTTCAGCTCCGAACCATCGTTGTAGATTTGTACGGAATCCCTAACCGGGTGGGTCACACCACCCTTCCAGACCCCGTTGTCCGGAACCGATGTCTTGAATCTCCTCATGAAGTCGTACCGCGGTGTCATGTAGTCACTGCTCCCGACAGCTCCAAATTCCCTCAGGATCTTTGCGTGGCCGATATCAGAGTCCTGCCACTGTCCAGTCGCCCAGAGACGTTTACTTATTTTAGCAGCTACTCCCCTACAGAAAAAGTCAACCGGAAAGAGGCCCAAAATTATTTCCAGTGCCGCCGTAGGTGTAGTGCGCAAGGCAACGCTAATGATAATACAGGCAGATCTCTGCAGTCGCTGTATTAGTTTCGAATTAGTTTTCCTATCAAGGGACCCAGGGAGAGCGAAACAGCTAATTTTTCTCAGCCAAAATGACATTCAATATATGATATTAAGTAATAGGGCGGTATGCCCGTTGTATAGACACCCTTTCTTGTCCCTTCTGCAGAAGTTGTAACAGGGAGAAAAAGGAAGAGACCGTCTACCAATTACTGTATCACTACCCAGGCTACTTGACATCCCTAACAGATTCTTATGACAATAGGACAATAGGACAAGGAATATTGGTTAATGAGTGGAAGTCCAAATGGTTTAGGCTACAGGCCTATTCCTCTTGAATACATTGTAGCTTTTTCGAAATTAGAAGTGGAGAGTTGTAGCATAATGGGCAGAATAATTGGGGTTTTTTATGGGCAATATTTGATCTGTTCTAGGCTAGAAGGTACGTACATCTACCCTGAAGGTACTTACATCTATCCGTGAATAGTTTATAATATATTACGTTCTATCAAAACGCAGATATCTGGACTCTCACAGAGGAGTAACCCATACAGAAGCAGATCAAAAAGAAAAAATGGGGGTGGATTGGCCATACATTGAGAAAGAAGCCCGACAGTATTACAATAATGGCGCTAGAGTGGAATCCCCAGGCTCAAGAAACCATGGCAGACCAAAAAAAACCTGGAGGCGCACGGTCCTGCAATAGCTAAGGCTTAATGACCTAAGATGGGGAGGCGCAAAAACAACAGCGGAGAATCGTATCAGATGGAGATGTTTTGTGGAAGTTATATGCTCCTTAGAGGGGTAATGGAAAAAATCTTCTATCGATTCTTCTATTCATATTGATTTGCTACTACACTCGTCTCATTCACAAATCCTGCTGGAATATATTGCAGAAGACAACAAAGTACGCGTATAATAGTACGTTGAAAAACTAAAGGGAGCAACTTTTTACGGTCATTAATGTTTGAGTAGCAGCAGTTTTATTAAAGCGTAAAAAGCAAAAGCACTACGAACTGTAGCAATATGAAGAGGTAGCAAAAAAAGAAAAACAGGACTCGTAGATAAAAACCCGCTTAAAAGTTGCATAACAAAGTGTCGCTAAAGTTTTTTTTGTCATTTTTCAGTTTTATACGATAAAAGGTACTTAAATACTTTTCGACTGTAATTTCTTAGCTACTAATGAATAAATAATGAAATTTCGCTTATAAAAACGGTAAACAAAGTCCAAAGGAAGCAAGAAAAATGAAAAAACATCGTACCTAACGCAAGGCCCCCATGGTATTAAAGGAACCCTCCGTGTTTATAAGTACGTGTACGTTTACAGCAGCAGCAGCAGCGGCAGCAATCAACGAGTTCCAGAAGTTATTAAACTTGAAGGTATGCAATAATTATTTTGTTTATTGTTTATAAAAAAGAACACAAAAAAAGGAAAAAACAACAACAGAAAATAAATAATAAATACTTAAAATACAATAAAAAAAAAAAACAAATAGGAAAAGAAAAACAATAAGAAGGATTGAGAGAGAGAGTGAGAGAAATTACTTTGACAACATGCAAACGATAAACCATTAAGGACATGAAAACAAATGAATTAGAAACGGCAATTGCCTTAAAGAAAGGGAAGCATTAGAGTGGCAGGCAGATTTAGTTTAAGGGCTATGAAGCTTGTTTTTTTATCATATTATAGATATCGCGATACTATGAGACCTTAATTAGACAGAGTTACAGACGTAGAATTAAAATATTTTCAAGACATTAGGTAAATAGATCTTAGATCTTCTCGGTTGCAGCAGTATTCTTAATATGTTGGCCCCCAAAAACCTATAACTGTCTCTCTATGCAACAATGTTCGTTATTTACAAACAGAAGGAGTGAAGTTACGTCGCTCCTCTCCATATATACATACATACATACATAATTGGGCATTACAACTCATCAATCAGGATTCCGACCTGGCTTCTCACAACACTTATATTGTGGGTGTTAATTTTATAAATAAGTGTCTGGACCTACAGTTTAAAGTCGCCTCCGAACGACAGATTTTTTACAAACATTTCACGACAAATTTTATTTTCTCTCAGAGCTTTTGCCAGATACCGGCTGAGGGGAAGTCGCCGTAAAAATATTCAAATACTGTCTTGTTGGGGATGTCTGAACTGAGGGTTGAACCGTGGCCTCACGTCTAATAAGCCAACACACCACTTAATAGACTATGGGGACTCAATTCTCTAGATAATAGATAAATACTGTGACAGTAACGTAGGCATTCCATACTCTCCTTTGTTATTATACTGAGTAGGTTTCCCATTGGTAGCAGGTTCTACTAACCCCACAACACATATGATAATCGGCACACTATTAAAAGGGCAAAACAAGGTATATGTTATCGACAAGTAGAGACGTGCGGCGTATTGATTCACAGATTACGGCCGATAACTATACTTTTGAAACACTCCAGGAATTTACTTATCTTGGCTCCGCCGTTACCACCAAAAATGATGTTAGTCTGGAGATCAAGCGCATGATCACTCTTGCCAACAGGTACTGCTATGGCCTAAATAGGCAATTGAGTAGCAGAGACCTCTCTCGAGCGACATAACTAACACTCTACAAGACACTCATCCTACTCGTGCTTCTTTATGGCGCAGAATCATGGACACTGATGCAGCGGCCTTGAGAGTGTTCGAGAGAAAAGTCTTACGTAAGATCTTCGGTCCAGTGCGAGTTGACGATGATTTCGTATCCAATCCAACAGTGAGCTGTATGAGCTCCTCAACGACATAGACGTCGTAAAGCGTATTAATATCCAACGGCTACACTGTCTCGGCCATGTCGTTCACATGGAGGAGTATGCTCCGGCGAGACGGATATTTGATGCGTGAATCTGCGGAAGTCGGTGAAGAGGACGACCTTGTATCTGTTGGAAGGACCAAATCGAGGAAGCCCTGTCATCGATTGGTGTGACCAACTGGCGTAGACGCGCAAGAAGCAGAGGCGCCTGGAAGGCGTGTGTTGCGGCAGGCCGAAATCCGTTAAATGGGTTGTTATGGCCAATTATTTAAGTAAATAAGTAAGTACCCGCCACCCATGTATAAATATAAAAATTAGGTCGTCCTTACACAGTCAAAGGAATTTTTCTATGTAAACGAAAATCCAGGCGAGAAAAAAAAAGGAATAAGAGGAGAAAAACCAGCATAAAAGAAAAACAAAATAAACCACCACATACGACATATTGTTGGCAACAACATGCAACAAAGCAAATATATTACAACAATAACAGCAATAATGTAGATGACAGCCTAGTAAAAAAAAACAAAAATAAAGGAAAACAACAAAACAATGTTGTCAACAGAAAAGTTTTCTTTTGGCCATCATTTCACCACCAGCCAACACTGGCCAACAGAAGCAGACCTTTTTTAATGATACCAAGAACACCAAGAAAACCTGGATCTGGACAGCTAACAAAAACAATAACAACAACAACAGCAAAAAACTTTTATTTTTTAATGAACCCCTATAAAGTTAAAACAAAGGACAAGAAAGAACAACAACAACGCAAAGATTTATTTTCGTAAATAAAGGAATAGACGGCATAAACCTTTAACTTGAACACTTTCATGCTTAAAACTTTGGCTAAAAGAGCAGAAAAAAAACAAGAATCAATACCAATAATAATGAAAGTCAAAAGGGAAATGAAAGGGTATACAAGTTAATAAAATATTTAAAAATAATTTTCTGAAAAAAGAAGAAAAAACAAGAAAAATGAAACAGATTTTCTTCTTACCACAACCCTAAAAACAGTTTCGAACAATGGCCACAACTTTGTTGCCTTGTGTACTTTGTTTTTCTCTTCTTCGAAAGAAATATGTTTCAGCACATGCAATGCCATAATAAGGGCCCAGGGGTGCCAGGTTGTACAAAGAGGGGTTAAATGTTTTCTAATATCCAACACTTATTGCATCAAATATGCAACACAATTTTCGATAATCACCGGTATTCAGACACAAAATTATACCCTGTTTCCCTTTCTCTGCGCTTGTTGTTGTAACATGTGAAGTTCAAGTCCTTTGAATTCAAAATCATGTTGAAAATGTTAGCCGGCCATTTAAGAAAATTAGAAAATAATTACTCCAGGTACTCTCAAGGGATGAAGGGAAGTTATTTGCTTTTAAAAATTCAAGTGCAATGAAAATTAAAATGAAAACCATTTTTTTTATTTAAAATTTTAAATAAAATTTTGCAATTTAGCAACTATATTTTATGTTCATATTATAACCACATGGTCTTTTATACTCCGCTCATACTTTATAGAATATCCCTATAATATCTCCACCAAGCCTATTATCCGAATTAAACTCTGGATGCTGCTCGTTGTCAACAATACTGATTCCTTGCCCAACAATTGCTATGCTCCCGGGTGTTACACTCTGGGATATATTAATGCCTTACAAGTATAAGGCATATGCTCTGATTATTGATTGTCATTGTCACCGAATCGACATATTGGAGTCGAGACAATCCTACTTACTTAAGTGACCATTAACAACCTGATTATCGGATTTCGGCCTGAAATAACACATCCTTCCAGGCGCCTCTGTTTCATGCGTGCCATTGCCAGTTGGTCACACCAACCGATGATAGGGTATACTCGATTTGGTCCTTCCACCGCAAACAAGGTCGTCCTCTTCACCGCCTTCACTGCAAATTCCCGTATTAAATACCCGTCTTGTAGAAGAATACTCTTCCAGTCGAACGAAATGGCCGAGCCAGCGCAACTGCTGGATGCTAATACGTTGCACAACATCCATGTCGTTGAACAGCTCATAGAGCTCAACTGGCACTGGACCGAAGATCTTATATAGGAAATTTCTCTCGAATGCTCTTAAGGCTAAAGCATCTGAATAAGTATACTTTGAGCTCACAGTACCTTCTCAAAAGTTCCTCCAGGTTTTTTCTTGAAAGTCTGATACAAGACTTAGACCTTCTCTTATTGTAATTTCCAAATAAGACTTTCGATTGTCTTAAAACTCACTTGATTTGTGAAAAAGACTTTGCTACTCCTTATGTTCCTTTTAGGTTAGGTGTACTTGTCAATTAAGACAAGTACAGTACCCGGAGGTCGAATTGACCCATTGTACAACGTCCTAGTTTCTCACACCACTTATGTTGTGTGTGCTAATTTTATACATGAGTGGTGGGACCTACAGTTTGAAGTCGACTCCGAACGACAGATTTTTTTGAGAAACTTTTTCATGACAATTTTATTTACTCTCAGAGTTTTTGCCAGAAATCTGCTGAGAGGAAGTCGCCGAAGAAATATTTTTCATATTTTCGTTTTGATGTCTGGCCTGGGGATCGAACCCTGGCTTTACGTCTAATAAGCCAACACACTACCTACCTACCTACCTACTAGACTACAGCGATTTCCTTTTAGTTGAGTATTCTTTTCGAATCTTCCATCTCCACTCTACAGAAAGGTTTTGGCCACATCAACGGTGTAGAAGCATTCCTTCTCTTAAGCTCGCCTGTTGTGTATTGCCGGGAATTCCCGCATGACCTGGTACCCAGCAGAGGGTAACCATATTCTGCCTACCTATCTAAAGCAGCTTCATCAGATATTCTCACACTAAATTCATTTTAAACTCATAAGAACTGAGTGCTTGAATGATGGCTTGGCTATCAGATAGCATTGCAATATTTTTGATACTTCAAGTAGAATTGAGCACTTCTTTCTTTGACATAGACTTCTGCTTGGAAGATACCCACAACTTTCAACAAAGACTCTGAATATTTCTATCTAAATTTTTAAAAATTCTTGCTCCGTTCATGACCCCTTCGTATACCACAAAATATTCCCTCTTTTAAGATAGTTTTCAACTTCCATAATGGGCCAAAGAAGGCACTTTTCAAGCACAATCGGTGATGTTGAAAGGCTCATGGTACCGCTCATAGAAGCTATAGACCGCCCAGTTGAAAAATTTCAATTGCAAGCCAAGAAAATCGGTTACCATGTCTTGTTGATTGGAAGACATCTGCAACTCGGAATATTTCATTCTAAATTCTTAAAAATTCCCGCTAGCTTCTTATCCTATCAGTATACCACCAAATACGCCGTGGTCTAGTAGGTAGTGTGTTGGCTTATTAGACGAAAAGCCAGGGTTCGAGCCCCAGGCCACACATCAAAATAAAATACAAAAAGTATTTCTACAGCGACTTCCTCTCAGCAGATTTCTGGCAAAAACTGTGAGACTAAATAAAATTGCCATGAAAAGTTTCTCAAAAATCTGTCGTTCGGAGTCGACTTTAAATTGTACGTCTCGCCACTCATGTATAAAATTAAGACACACAACATAAATGGTGTGAGAAACTAGGTCGTAATCCTGACATACAATTATGTATGTATGTACGTATACCACCAAATAATCTCTCTTTGAAGAAAGTATGCAGCTTCCAGACTAGTCCAAGGAATTAGCTTTTCAAGCAAAATCGATGATGTTGAAGGGCTCCATGGCACCATATTGTGGAAGCCCTAAATCGTCTAGTTCAAAAATTTCAATTGCAAGCCAAAAAAATCAGTTACCATATGGATTTAGTAATAGTCTAGTAGGTTGTATTTTGGCTGATTAGACTTGAGGCCACGGTTTATATTCCAGCTCAGACATTTCCCACAAAATGAAATATGAAAAAAATATTTCTTCGGCGACTTCCGATCAGCAGATTTCTAACAAAAACTCTGGGAGTTAATTGAAATTGCCATGAAAAGTTTCTCACAAATCTTTCGTTCAAAGTCGACTTTAAATTGTACGTCTCGCCACTCATTTACAAAATTAACACACACAAGTGCTGTAGAACTTTAGGCCGTCATCCTGACTATAGCGTTCTGCATTGAAAGAGTTTGACTTTATATGTATTGCGATTGCATGTCCTAATGTAAAATTCACCATTAGGTTAGGTCGATGTGGTAGCATTGATACCCAAAGGTCACTTGAGCTCGCATAGCGGCCCATTGTGACGCTACAGATAAGCACTGTCCTGAACTGATCGAATGCCACCAAATGAGCAATAAAATAGAAGCGATTGCTGAGAGCAACATGGAATCTAGAAATTCGGACAGACGCAATGTTTTCTGCAGTGTGTACATTGGATTGACGTACAGACCAACCAGCATCTGTACCGCTTCCAGTCTCTTCGAATTTTTTTATAATGTAAACAAATCAGTACCCAATAGACCAAACTCTTCCCACAGTGCTTAAAAAGATGTTGCGTCTGAATCCTTACTTTTGTAGTGGAAAGAAAGAAAGATCTTGACAACGTTGCAATATCGGCAATTGTAAACTCACCAAATGGATAACCCTATACATTAATGTTTTTATCTGCTTTCCATCTTAACTTAACTGCGAGAAGTTTAATTACAATTTAAATAATATCATCGTCAGTAATATTTCATAAATCTTTCATTCTCTCTCCCTCTCTCTCCCTCTTTGTTCATGTCACAGATACAATAAACAAGATAAATTGTATATGTGTTGTCTGTCATATTTCGTTGGTATTTGTGTCTCTTTTAAAATTTCTGTGTGTGTATGTGTTTTTTTGTTTTTTGCTGCATCTTGGGTAACCAAAACAACGGATGTCATAAATCTCAATAAAGGCTTTTACAATTGCAAATATTAACAAATGTTTTGTTTTGTTTTATTCTATTTCGTTTTGACTATTGTATGCGTGTGTGTTTGTATGTGCGTCTGTATATGTATGTTTTTATAAACTCAAAAAAGGAAACGGAAATATGCCATGCTAATGCACAAATGTTGCTCAAGTGATAATGAGCCAGAATAACGTTTATCTGTCTGACTTGCACCACCACCACCACACACCCCCAAAATTGTTTTTGTCTGGTTTGTTTTGTCAATTTGCAATTAAAATTTTCGCATAATAGAACCAAAACCAACAACAAAAAAAACTATTTCAAGAAATTGTTGTTTTCTTTTCATAACCTCAGAAATATTTTGTTTTGCTTTAATGTGGCAAAGAGGTACAGTCGATAAATATAGAAAAAAAGGTAAATAATCTCAAAATGGAGTGGGTTGTAAAGGGTAAGAAAGAGAGCAGATGTTTAAAAGGGAGGTATTCTACAAAGGCGGCTAATTTTATTCCAGAGTTATTACTTCAAATATTTCTGATATAATCTGGGATTACTTGACTGTTAAGGAATCACAAGTTGATGCTCATCACACGAATATATACGTTTAAAGAGCTTAGATGTTTGGTAAAGGATATGAAAAAGGAAGTAAATTTGTGTTAAAATAAGAATATTTAGCAGTTCTATAGAATATATAGAAGTCGCCGTGGTCTAGTAGGTAGTGTGTTGGCTTATTAGACGAAAAGCCAGGGTTCGAGCCCCAGGCTAGACCTCAAAATAAAATACAAAAAGTATTTCTTCGTCGACTTCTTCTCAGCTGATTTCTGGCAAAAACTCTGAGAGTAAATTAAAACTGCCATGAAAAGTTTTTCAAAAATCTGTCATTCGGAGTCGACTTTAAACTGTAGGTCCCACCACTCATGTATAAAATTAACACACACAACATAAGTGGTGTGAGAACCTAGGTCGTAAACCTGACTGGAGGGTTGTAATGACCAATTATGTAGGTATGTATAGAATACATAGAAAATTTTAAAGTAAAAATCGAAAAATTTCAATAAAGGAGCTATGACGTCATTTGTCATTGCAATAAAAGTTATTATATATTATTATATTATATCTTGCACAAATTTGATGTGTGCAGAAGCTTAAAATGGAACATGGTCGGTCCTCTGTGTCAAAGTTTAAGCAGGTTATCAGGAGTTAAATATTGAGAATTATCGGTTATAGCATTATTAACGGTTAAGACATTTAACCACGTGCTCAACTAACAAAATTGTTTAATCGAAATGGTTGTTCTGTTCGGGCAATGTACTGCGCGCTTTGTTCATTTTACGATAATCATTCGAGAGGTCTATTGGCTCAGTAAAGGATCGACTAATACCTGTAAATCGATAAGAGGTATGTATGCCGATGCCGGAGACGATACCGCAGTCCGTGAGAGTGTGCAAGAAAGTTTGAGGCAGACGATTTCGCGTTGTTTACAAAAACTCGACCTGAACTTAATAAACTCTGGTTCTGTATGCGTATAAAATCGGACCTCAGAGAACTGAAGAACGAAGTGTCTTCGCTGAGTCGGCTCTAGATCAGTTGGTAACTGATCTTAATTTTCATTGAAAAATTATGTTCAGCTAGGGTGAACTTTCAAGATGAATGACTAAGTGAACAAACAAAATTGTGGAATTTAGGACGATATCAATCCACAAAAGAGCCAAAAGTGTCCAATGTATTCCGAAAAGATCGCTGTATGTATGGTGTGGACTTTGAGCAGGCGGCGTCATCGGTCCATATGTCTTTGAGACCGACGTTGGCTAGGTCTTCACTGTCGACGACAGGCACTAACGATGATTACCAACTTCTTTTGGCCTGAATTGGATGATCACGGACACCTATGTGCCACGTGGTTAATGGCACATTGGATATTCTTTACGATCGATTTGATTTGAGGGGATTTGAACACCTTGTGTGGATCTGATATAAAGTGGCTACCGAGATTGCTCAGGGTGGCCGCACTAGAAATTTATTTGAGGGGTTTTCTGAGATCGCAGATGTGAGCAAATGCGCCTCAAAACTCTCATGCCCTTTTGGGCCCACTACGATACTCTGCAACCCATGCTATCTGTCAAATATAATTTGATTTACGCGCCTGAGTCATGGAAAATTAACATTTCAAATGTGCTCATGCTCAGAGGCGACATGTTGGACATTTGAACGATGTTTTATGTCATATTGCACAACTTTATTTATTTATTTATTTATTACAATTACAAATTCCATTCAATTATATACGAGCTGAGTAACTTTGCCCATATGCTCGTTGTAGTGTCACAGACCAGAGCTTCTGATGGGAATCCAACCCATGACCCTCACGCTAATGGTCTAGCACACTACCCACTAGACTACCAGGGCACCCATATTGGACAACTTATTACTACAAATTCATAATAAAAATCTAACATAAGAACGAAATCATAGACGTCATCCTGACTGAAGGGTTGTAATGACGAATTATGTTATGTAATGAAGGCATTATATTTTCCAGTTTTTCTTTGTTTTAATTAGTCAACTAAAATGCTTTTAAAATGTTCTTTTAACTGATTTTCTACATTCTTGGCAATGAATGCAATTCTTTCAAAGGAACCAAATTCATTAAGCCGATTTTTTTATATTTTTTTACTTCATTTCTTTCTTTGCTTTATTGTCCGCTTTCATTAAAATGACTTTCTATTGTACTTATTACCCTTTCTTTTAATTTTTTACAGACAAAAATATATACCCTACAATCCAACATAGCTAGGGCTAATGCTGAATGTGGCAACATCTTTAAAAAGTACATTTCGTTCAACATTCTAAGCCATCAGCCACCATATACCACGATTTCTTACACGATTCCCCACATAAGTTGTGTGAGTAGCTGGGTCGTAATCCCAACTTAAGGGTTGTAATGACCAATTATGTATGTATGTGTTGGGGATCCTTCGATCAATTAGAAATTAACCAGAATATCAAAAAATTTCAATACAAAATTCATTGCGTAGTCTGAGATGCATTCGACCATTATTGACCCTAACTCCAGTGCGATTCTTTGTCTAATGCGTTGTGCAAATATTTTTAAAATCATAGAAATTTTCGAAAATAGAAAGTCTTCTAATAACAACAACAACAAAAGTAAAAATTAACTTGGAAAGAACAATTGTTCTGTTGTCTTTTGGCACTGATAAACTCAACTGAACATCATTAAAGAAATGAAGACTTTGGAAGAAGTTGAAAGTGAACGAAATAAATGGAAGAAATGCTACAAGTGGGTATTTTTAACATAATGGGTGTTGAGCTGAAATTGTGGAGAAAATTTCGAAAATAATTTCCATTGCGCTACTTGAAGAATATCGCTGAACTGGCAAGACTGTTAATTATTTTTCAGCTGATGTGTTATTTATTTACTGAAAGGACATACGAAAATAACATGGATCCTGTGATAAAACAAACTCATAAAAACGATTCAAACTTACTAAAAATATTGTGATGTAAACATGGAAACTATTCAAGCATTACGGGTTGATTACGGACGTCATAATCGATTCTTAGCAATTCATCATACCTAGCGGCTCCTTATGGCGTATTTTGCATAAGGATTTGTACCTTCTTCCTTATAGGGTTTAATTCAAGCAACAATTAAAATTGTTTGACTATTTGGGACTTCTTAGATGTGCTGATGAGTTGCTATAGAGCTCGCAGAACCCAGAAGTATTTGGGAGACAGCTATTTCATGCGGATAAAGGCACTGTGTGCTATGCATTATATTCCGCAGATGTCACTATAATGGAATATATTCGACCTTTGGATCCAAATCATGCAACAGTTAAACTGGTTGACCATTCGGGACTTCTTAGATGTTCTGATGGAGCTCGGGGAAGCCAGAAGTATTTGTGAGAAATCTATTACATTGAGAAAAACGACTGTTTGTGACACACTGTGGTTTGGTGATGTCATTATGATGGAATATATTGGATCCCTGGGTAATATAATATCAAAGAAACTGGAGGTAAAATATCTGGGAGCATAACTGAATAGTAAATTGACGTGGAAGGCTGGAAAAGCAAAGCAAATCTATAAACTGTTGAATGGGAGACTACCATGTGTTCGTATAGCAGGGCCAATGAAAACGGAGGTTCGGTGATAGTGAATGTCAGACCTTTGGACACTATGATTAGGATAATGGAAGCCAAGTCCCACACGAGTTTCATTAGGAGACTTCCTTCGTGACCAAATGTCAAAGAGCTGTGGCTAAGAGCTTCCGACTTTAACGCTCCCAGAATGGAAGCAGTTGCCTTTATGATTTTGGGAAATACTTCCCAATGAAACTTAGTAACAACAGCAAGTAAACGAAGCGGAGCACTATAACAGAGTATCAGTATTTTGTCTTTAAAACTATTAAGTACCAGCCTAGTGTGAGACCCAGTGAACCTAATTGGTGAGCCCTAGTGAACCTCCATGGTGAGCCCTAGTTAACCTCCATGGTGAGTCCTAGTGAACCTCCTTGGTGAGCCCTAGTGGACCTTTTTGGTGAGCTCTACTAAACCTCCCATTCTCTTGAGGCCTAGTTAGGCTTGGAATTTATTCCATTCTCTTCCATAGTTTTTTTTGCTTTCCACCTCATTTCATAAGTGATACTCTGGTCCCGGAAGTTGATGTACTTAGTACATAATGAATAAGATAGGACCATAGTAGTAACTCAACTTTCAAAGTTTTTATCCAAGTCTACTGGTTATAATCTATTTAAAGGTAAACGTGAAGACATAAATCAAATCTTTCTTTAGCCTAATGAAATCGCAATGTCTAACCAAGCACCCTGTATTAAGTAATTGAACTGCCTGTAAGAGTGCACACATAATACAAAAGTATGAGAACTTATCATTTCTTTAATTGTTCTTAAAATTTCTTATTTGTATTGGTTCCTTGACTAGACTTGAAAACAAATTGAAAACAAGACTTTTGTTGTCTTAAAAAGAAAGATTTTTTTTCTATTTTTCTATTTCAATTGTTTTCCTTGCTTATATTTCTTAAATACTTTCTAAGATTCTTAAAAGAAAAACGAAAAGAAAAAGATTTGACTCGGCTTGGCTTTAGCAACCACTTGAATATTTCCTTCAGAGTGGTCGTAAGAGAGTCCTGGTAACAGTGTAACCAATACACTTGAAGGCATTTATTTGCCCTTTGATTCACTTTTCAGTTTTTTCATATTTTTTAAAGACTTTTCATAAGTTTCCAAACATTTTAATGCTGTTTGTTTAATGTCTGGACGTTTTCTTTTTTCTTCTTGTATATTTTAAGGCTTTTTTATTTAACAATTGAAATCTTATTTAAATGTTGGTGACTTGGTTTGTAATAGAAAGTCTGATACATGTCTGAACGTATATGAATAATTGCCTTTTGCATATGATATGGGATTCCATGTATTTTTGCTTTGGTTTTAAAGGCTGTTAAACAAAGAAGGTCGTATGATTTAATTTCAATTTTTATTTTATGATTTATGTCTACCTTTACTATGTCATTTGCATTCGCAGTTTATATTGTTTTTATTGAAACTCTTGGGCCTAAGCACAAATTTCCATTGTCACTCTATAAGTGATCTAAAAATTCTTTCGGTAAAACTCAAACCTTCCAGATCGTCTTACATAACCTCTTTATTGAATTTAAGCATGCTTTTGGCACTCCACAAAGGTATTACTTTTAGGCATTAATTAATGCCTATATCTAATATTTTCAAAGCTTACCATATAAACCTTTTTCCCAACATAATTTCATATGCTCACATCATGGACTCATGGATTTCAATATTAAATTAAAAATAATAAAAAAAACTTCCTTTTCAAATAACATGTCATAACGAACACACACGTTTGATGTCCTTAAAAGCCATATGAAAAGAGAAAAACCAAAAGGCCAACAGTTTTTGAAGAAAACTTTTTAACATTTTCAAATTTTTGTTTAACATGCTCAGGTTTTTCCTTTTCCTTTGACTTAGCTAAACAGACTAAATCCATGTGTGGATGTTGGTATGTGTGTGTGTGTTTCTTAAAATATTTTAAAATAATTTGCAAGTTTTTTTATATTAAAATGACCACATTAACCGTTGTCACACAGCCACCACGAACACCACCACCACCACCATCACTACCACCACTGGATGACATTTTTAGTTTTTGAGCTTCAAAGTGTTTCAGATACAGAAGATGAAATAAAAAAAAATGATTTCAAACTACAGTATTAGAGATGAGGTAAAGATATTGTGTGGAATATTTATGAAAGCAGAACTGTCAATGAATGAAATGTTTACAGGCAAGGGAAATTTTCGGAATTATTTTATTTTCTTAAACAGCATTCAGGAAATTAATATTCACTTGAAATTTTGTTAAGTGCAAGTGGAGCTCATCGATTGTTTACCAAAACTTATCGTGGGTGTGTTATAATGACTTCAACGTCCTATTGATCAGCTGTGCAGTTCAGAAATGGTGTTGAGTTCATAAAAATGGTGATTACAGACACTTGGCTGGATTAGGTGCAACGGGCATTAAAGGACATAAATGAATGCTTTGCTCCACTTGGGCTCGAGAACGTAGTATGAAATACATATATACATAATTGGTCATTACAACCGTTCAGTCAGGATTACGGCCTAGCTTCTCACACCACTCATGTTTTGTGCGTTAATTTTATACAAGAGTGGCGGAACTTACATTTTAAAGTCGACTACGACCGACAGATTTTTGAGAAACTTTTTCATGGCAGGTTTATTTATTCTCAGAGTTTTTGCCAGAAATCTGCTGAGAGGAAGTCGCCGATGAAATTTTTTTTTATATTTCGTTTTGATGACATGGGATACGAACCTGGGCTTTACGTCTAATAAGCCAATACACTACCTACTAGACTACGTACGACAATGCTGCCCAAAAAAAAAAAAAAAAACTATAGGAACCTCAAGGCAAGTCCTCGCAAACACTGATATGCCAGGATTAAGAGCAGAGTATGGTAAAATTGGAGGCAATTGTTCAATATGAGCTTCTACAATCTGTCAAGAAATCATTAGATTAAAGTTGAAATTCAATTAAATTTGACGGAATTGATCACCAGTCCATTAAACAAGACACATCTCAGATCGATTCGAGTGAACCAGAAAGGACCTGGATATAAAGTTTTGCTGAATCTTCTACAAAGCAGGAACCTGGGATCCACAATCTTTTTAAAACTCTCTTAATAATTGAAATTTAAATACCGTACAGTGTTGCAAAATGCAGTTGAATCAGGTTTTCGTCCAGGAAACTCAATAATCCTATGCCGACGAACATTTTTGGTTGAATTTTTTATATCGAAATAATATTCCTGTTTGTATCTGCAACTCCTCTTGGATAGTAAATATTCACTCCAGGATGAGAAAATCTCAATTGACTTATGGAATGTTGGAGCCGAAATATCTTCAAATATTTCAAAAGCTAACTATACAAGCCCATTTGAAGCAAATTATTTACAAAAACTGATTCAAAACATATAATTTCAATACATACATACGTATTCATGTTGTAGTTTGCCTATTGAAATTGAAATCATTTGAAATAAAACAATAAAAATAAGAACCGTATGTAAACCGAAAAATTTGTCCTGGAAATATTACATACCCACATATACCTAAACTCATTCCTACCGCCTTTGGAAGTACTCACTGCAGAAGTGTTTTCCGAAAGAAGTTTGCAGAACGCAAAAGAACGCATTAAAATAGCGAAATACCTGCATGGCCTGTCAGTCTCAATTCCCGAAATGCTAACCTCAAAATCTGTTCGATATTCTTCCGAGTTTCTCCATTCTGATTGCAATCTGAAGGAGAGTTCCGAACTATCATTCGCATAATACAAGTCCTCTAGTTGACTTGTGAGTCTCTATGCAATGCTTTGTACCTTTTAAAAGACATTGTCGTAGTCTAGTATGTAGTGTGTTGGCCTATTACACATCTCGAGCAGAACGAAACGAGCAAAATACATATTTCTTTCGGCGTCTTCCTCTCAGCAGTGTTCGGGCAAAAACTCTGAGAGGTAAATGTAATTCTCATGAAAAGTTTCTCAAACATCTGCCGTTTGGAGGTGACTTTAAACTGTAGAAAATTAACACACACAACATAAGTGGTGTGGAAGGTTAGGTCGTAATCCTGACTGAAGGGTTGTAATGATCAATTATGTATGTATGTATGTATGTATGTATTGTTTCATAATAATGCCTTAATATTTCGAAAAATCTCGCATATATATAAGTTCATAAATATGAAATTATGCTGGTCGTCATACTACTGGATTGGAGCTTCAAGTGCAAATTAATTGTTATACAGGTTTCTTTAATCTGTCATTCAGAGTCAATATTAAAGCCTTTTTTTGTAAATATAGAAATAAATTCAATTTTTGATTTAAGCAACACTCATGTATACAGTTTACAGATCGATACGAAATAATTCCTTTAAAGATCTGCCATTTTTTGTATGGGCAAAAGTAAATGTTGACTAAAGTTAAAAAACCTCATTTTGGTAGGTAAGTAAACCAACATTTCATTTGCATGGTTAAAGTGCTTTTTTCTCTTATAAACTGCTAGTAGCACTGGTTTAGTTGTTTCTATTCCTCAAGCTCTAATACTACTATGCCTCTCTCTCCCTCTTTACATATGTGTTATAGAGACTATTTCAAAAGAAAATTATTGCATATTTTTAGGTATCTAAACTGGTTTATACAGTGAATAACTGTAATAATGTTTGAAAAATATCTTTAAAATCTTAGTTAAAAATTTTTCAGTTTCGAAATTGTAAAAAAGAAAAAAGTTTTGTTCAGTTTTTCTTGTTTGTTTCAATTGGCTTTTTCCTTTGGGTATGTATTTTTTCTTTCTAAGGAAAGAAACGAAATATCTATGTATGCATATGTGTTTTTTTCAAATTTTTGTTTTTCCAAAAAAAAAGAAGAAGGAAAACTTTCCATTCACATTAAAAACGTAAAAGATATAAAAGACATACAAGACACATACATGAGACACATATCAAAGCCAGAATTTTTAATTAATGTTTTCATTTGAGAGAAAACTATACCGATAACAACTAAAACACAGTTGAGAATTAAAGAAAAAAGCCAAACTTAACCGATAATATTATAAACGAAACAAGTTTAGTTTGCTTGTGGCTTGGAAAGCCAAACTAAACTTTTGAGATTCAAAAACCCAAAAAATTTTATTTTTTTTGTTCAACATAATCAGAAAATAATTGAAATGCTGTGTTTAAACTAACAGATAATCTTTCAATTGCATTTTAAATACTTTAGAATATAAGCAACAGGCACAAAAACTAGAGGAAATAAAACGTGAATAGAAAATTTGCTGGCCATAGAATTCAATTTTTAGCTTGGATTTGGAATCTCATGTCAAAATATTTTAGTTTTCCACTGAATAGGAAAAGTGTTATATTAAGTGGTACTAATGTATTCAAAGTATCAATCGGTTTGCTCTTAAACCATGTAGGTTAAGAGTAATCGGATTGATACCTTGGGTACTCTAGTACCTCTTCATGGGTTAAGCGTAATCGGATTGATCCTTTGGGTAATTTAGTACCACTACTTACTTAATTGGCCATTACAATCCCTCAGTCCGGGTTACGACCTAGCTTATCACACCACCAATGTTGTGTGTTAATCTTTTACATGAGAGGCGGGACCCACAGTTCAAAGTCGACTCCGAACAAATGATTTTTGATTTTGGTTTACTCTGATAGTTTTTGCCAGAAATCTGTTGAGTTGCAGTCGTCGAAGAAATCATTTTTCATTTTCCGTTTTGTTAGAAATGTCTGACCTGGGGTTTGAATCGAAACATCATGTCTAATAAGCCAACATACTACAGACTAGATTACGAGGACTGGTCAAGGTAGAAAGATTTTATAATTTAATGAGTCGATGTCACCATGAAGCTACTCGCCTCCAAAGCTGACGGTACCATATAATTACAATGAATTCTTTTTATCATTGATTTCAGCCACAACTTTATCTGTTGGGCCAAATACCCATGCGTCTGCCTCATATAACAATACGGGAAGTATGAGAAACTTGCGTCTTCACTACTGTTGCAGTAAATTCAAATCTATCTTCTCCAGGTATTGGCAGGTCTCCCGCTTCTTCTGCTGTCTTAAGGATTCTATTTAATAATCGGTCTTGCTGTGGCATCATTTGGTTTCCATTCTCGCTTCACTATTTTACGATTCTGCTGTTTTGTGTTTAAAATGATAATCTGGTCGCAACAGGTTTGATGTCTAAAGCTGTGTTTGGTTTAAAAATACCTACAGAGCCTTAAGTCGTTTGCTGTGCGGTTTCAAGACGCTAGATTCGAATCATCGATCTCACATCGAATGAGAAAAAGCGATGAAGATTTGTTTGTAAGGATTTGTGGAAATTTTTATTTGCATTGCTGAGAGGAGAAATATTTTTTAGTATTTCGTTTTGATGAAGATATCTGACCTGTTGTTTGAATTGTGGCCTCACCTCTAAAAAGCCAATACACTACCTACTAGACAACGTCTGTAATTATGACCATAATTGTTGTAATACAGTGGAGCATAATATTGGAAAAATGCTTTCAAAAGACTTTAAAATTATTTACAGATTTAAAAAGACAAAAACCTTTAAGCAGCTTATAATTACAAGCGCTTAAATCACTGAACAGAAGAAAAAAAAAACGGAAAAGCACGCAAATCAAACACAAACATAACCTCAACTGTATTAGGCAAAATCATACATCAAACAAAAAGTTAATAAGGTTTCTTTATGTACGTATGTATTTGTATATGTATGTATATTGTATATAAGTGTGTATAAAGTTGTGTTGGTGGTTTTACGCTTATGAAATATGTTTTGCCTGACTAAACAAAATAAACACAATGAAACGGTACAATGAATGGTGGCTCAGTATGGTGACAGGAAATAGGAAACGGAAATCGTTTGTTAGACCCTCTTAAAAGAATGTTGTACAAACGTTAACGTACATGACGTAAAGACAAATAACTTGATTAAAATGCCAAGAAAGTGAAGCAGCAGCAGCAGGCAAGCAAACAAATGGAAACAAATTTAAATTCTTTTATTCATGTTATGATTTTCTGTCAAAATATTTTCATTTCAAAAAAATAATAAAGCCATGTAGGAGGAAAAAATATGAATTAACCACAGTAATGGAATGACATGCAAATACTTGCCATAAGGTAAGCAACAATTGTTGAAATTTGTATAAAATTTTGTTTAAATAATAAGGCAAGTAATTGTATTCCTTACGTTTCTTTTTCTTTTTTTTTTTGGACTTGCAAATAAAAAGTAATTTAATACCTGCTGGTTATTTGTTAAAAATACAAATAAAATATAAGAAAATAAAAGTAAAGAAATCAATTTAATATTACAATACCAGAATGGCTTATTGAAATTGCAGAAATGTTTTTAATTCTTTTTTGTTTTATTTCTATATTCCATAGAAATCAAGTTAGCTTTTGAAATAATTAAAGATATTTTGGCTCCAACATTCCATAAGTCAATTGAGATTTTTCCTCCCAAAAGTGAATATTTCTCACCCAAGCGAAATTCCACAGATACAAACAGGAAAATTATTTCGATATAAAAAATCCAACCAAAAATGTTCGTCGGCATAAGATATTTGAGTTTCCTGGGCGAAAACCTGATTCAACTGCATTTTGCAACACTGTGCGGAATTTAAATTTCTATTATTAACAGAGTTCTACAAAGGTTGTGGGTCCCAGGTTCCTGCTTTATAGGAGATGCAGCAAAACTTTCAAGCTAAGTTCCTTCACGTCCAATTCGGCCATCAAAGATGTGTCTGGTTTAATAGAGTACAGACCAACTCCGGCCGTTTTAATTAAATTGCTGCTTCAATCATGTGATTTCATGAAAGACTGTAGAATTTATGATGAACACTTCCCCTCCAATTCCACCCCACACACTCGTTACCTTACGTGCTATTAATCCTGGTTTATCACTGTCTGCGTAATCTAGTAGGTAGTGTGTTGGCTTATTAAACTTGAGCCCTTGATTCAAACAAAACGAAATATGAAAAATATATCTTCTGCGACTGACTTTCAGAAGATGTCAGTGGAAAACTCTGAGAGTAAATAAAATTTCCATAAAAAAGTTTCTCAAAAATCAGTCGTTTGGAGTCAAATTTAAACTGTAGGTCCCGCGACTCATGTATAAAATTAAATCACACATCATAAGTGGTGCGAAAAGCTAGATCGTAATCCTGACTTATGGGTTGTATGTATGCACGTATGTGTTATCACTGTCTGTTAAAACTTCTCTTCAGGCGCCTATAGTCCTTTTCGTACAATGTGGCCGTACGCGATGCAGTTTCTTTTCGTCAGTTATTATGCGTTTCAGAAATGGTTCGTATCGAACCGCAAATGATTGAATTTTTAATAAATTTGCATGAAGTTTTTTATGGCAGCCAAACATCAAGCTTTTCTTTAAGTATTCACGTTTCTTCAATTGCTTGAAGATAGTTTGATTAAGTAGCCACTTTTCTTAGAGATAAACGTAAACGTGCCAACCAAATTGTTGCTGTTTTTTTTTATTACGGCATGATCTCTCATTAAAATTGCCATGAAAAGTTTCTCAAATCTGTCGATCGGACTGACTTTAAACTATCGTCCTGCCACTCATGCACTCATGGCTTGAGAAGATATGTTGTAATACTGACTAAAGGGTTGTAATAACCAATTAAGTAAGCAAGTAATCTTGTTCTCCTTAAACTTGCATTCTTACATTTGCTAGAGGGTCTTCCAATAGATACTTCCGAATTTTGACACTTAATAACGGCCATTTTGTTGAAGCTATACGTATAAACTTAGTTATCACCGTGAACGGATTGGCATGGGCCATAGACAACGAAGTGCTTTCGCTGAATAGCCTCTGGCGCACTTGGCAATTGACTCTAATTTTCATCGAAAAATTATGTTTAATGTTGGGACCCTATTCTGGATGAATGGAGACGTGAAGAAACAAAATCTACGAATTCACATGAAATCCAAGAGCGCCCAAAACGTACTGAAAAATCACTGCTTGATGTGGATTTTGGTCTGGCAGCATCATCATCAGTCTATATTTCCTTAAGAACTTTGGCGTTGACCAGGCTATATCTGTGAATGCCTGGAAGTATAGGTTGACTCAACTCTTTTTGACCTGACTTTGACGATCTGAACACTAACGATATGTGCTTTCAACAGGGCTTCGATATATAGTATGTGCCACACAGCTTGTGCTACGTTGGATATTCAGCACGAACGATTTGAGGCCTTGGTTTTCTCACTTGGACACCTTAATCGTGCGATTGGACTTTGTTAGACATTTTCTTGTAGGTTTTCAAAAGTCGGATTTGTATGCAAATAAGCTACAAATCACTGAGGTCCTCAAAGCCACCGTAACCATTTCTGATTTATGGCGCTAATTACAGAAAAATTGGCGAAGCCATGGCAGATATAGGAATGGCATCAATTGGTCTTTCAAATTAATACAGATATTTGCGTTCCATGATGCTGGTGAATTAGTCAAATTTCAATAGAGTTTCATCCATTTGGCAATTTATGTTTAGATTACAAAGCGAGGGTGGAGTGTTGCTTTTAAATTTTTTACATAACACCCGGACAAATCCAATGTACACCAATCACTTTGCCTGGTGTTTGTAGCAAAAACTATGCTCGAATGTGATTGTAGTCTAAGGAGAATACTTGAAATATTTATAAGTGACCGGGGGGAGTTTTAAATCATCCCTCCCTCCTTTGCCACCATAAAAATAAAAACACATTTTCCATACTCTAACGTTGTTGGCTGAAATTTTTTAAACAACTTTAAACACCTTATTTTTCACACATTAATGAAGAACTTTTTGAACTGAAAATGTCCTTTGTGTGTTTGGAGGAAAACGTCCCAAATTATATGAGTATATTATAGAGGTTTTCCATTTAGTTGTTGTACGTATAAAACATAATTCAATTACATATTTGTACAATATATTGTCATATGCTAAAAGCTTTTCATAATGATATAAAGTGATGATAAAACCGCCAAAAATAAAATAAAAACAAAAAGTTTTTCTTTTTTGGTGAAAAAAACCCTCGTTTACATTTACGCATATTGTAGTCGTACACATGCTTATAGAAACATAGTATAACGCGTCTCTAGCCGTAACCATAAAGAGCAATTTATTCATATTTTAGTAATGCAAAGTACAGACCCATACGTACACCTACCTACACATGCATACATTTAGTGAGGAGGACACAAAAGGATACTTTAGGGCAAATTACCAAAAAAAAAAATGAAAAAGATGACAAGGGCCAACAAAATCATAAAAATGAACTACGAACACAACAAAATAAACCATAATGCATTAAGCCAAAACCAGCTAAAAGAGAGAAGGAGCGCGGGAGAGAGAGAGAGAAACTAAAAAGCCATGTCATGTACGTTTAACATTTTAGCCGGCTTTGATGTTAATTTTATTATTATTTTAGCGAAAACTCTCAACCAACAACAACAACAACAACAACAAAAGCAAATAAAAATAAAACTTTGGAATATTTTACACCAAATGGACCCTGTATCCAAATGGTGGCGGTTGCTTGAAGACTTGTGCATTGGGGACGTGGAGGCAGGTTTTTTTAAGCAAATAAACGAATTTTTATAATAAATTATTGGATTTTATTGATTTATAACTAAAAGGCCATTTATAAATAAATAACACCTGCAGTGTTTATTGTTGTACAACAACAACAACTACAACAACAACGTTGTTTTACTTTAACTCTGTAATTAAAATAGAAGTCTGTAATCGGTTTTGGAGTACAAAAAAAAAATACAAAAAATTGATACAAAAACAGCAATCGAGTATAAAATACCCGCTACATCGTTTGAATAATAAAACTCCACTTTTGGTATGCAATAATCTAAAATAGTGGTCGCCATTCGAGCACTTAGCCTCTATGAGGTGGCCTCGAAATTTGTATGTGCACTATCACTATAAGCCGGATTAGATAGGAAGACTTCACACTACTTTGAAGTCGCCGTAGTCTAGTAGGTAGTGTGTTGGCTTATTAGACATAAGGCCACGGTTCAAACTGCAGTTTCGACATCAAAACAAAAATATGAAAAATATTTCTTCGCGATTGAGTCCCAGCAGATTTCCGGCAAAAACTCGGAGAGTAAATAAAATTGCCATGAAAAGTTTCTCAAAAATCTTTCGTTCGAAGCCGACGTCAAACTGTAAGTCCCACCACTCATGTGTAAAATTAATGCACACAACATAAGTGGTGTGAAAAGCTAGATCGCAATCCTGACTCAAGCGTTATAATGATCAATTATGTATGTATGTATGTATGAATTCACACCACTGAGAGAAAGATAGTTCACCAGAGAGCTTTGCTTCCCTCCAATGAGATTGAGGAACTTGGAATGGTTTAAGGTTTTACGCTACAATGTCGTTCTCAACTCTGATACCATGACGAGACTCAGGATTCTGTCTTGTGTCTGAAAAGTTGACTTTCCCACCTAGTGTCTTAAAGTATTAAATCAAGCGCCGTTTCCTACCTATGTATTCTAGTGAGGAGTTTTCCTCATCAGAAAATCTATACATAGGGATTCAAAGTTATTGTATTATGTACAAATTTTCCTTGGGTCTACATTGCCATGTCAGAAGGTCGGTTATTATGCTCAAACTATTCCTAGGTAAATAGTCACCGTAGTCTAGTAAGTAGTGTGTTGGTTTATTAGACGTGAGGCCATGGTTACACCAGACAGACATCTCCAACAAAACGAGTTTGAAAAAAATATTTCATCGGCGACTTTCTCTCAGCAGAGTGTAAAACAAATTTGCCATGAAAAGTTTCTCAAAAATCTGTCGTTCGGAATCGACTTTAAACTGTAGGTCCCGCCACTCATGTATAAAATTAATAAACACAACAGAACAGAAACTAGGTCGAAATCCTGCCTAAAGGATTAGGTTAGGTTCGAGTCGTAGCCTTGATGCCAAAAGCTCATTTGAGCACGCATAGCGGCCCATTGTTACGCCACAGGTGAACGAAGTCTCTGCACTGATCAAGTTCCTCCAAATCAGGGAAGAAGAAATTGGTCAGCTCAAGGTAAGCACTGTCTAAAGGGTTGCAATGACCAATTATGTCTGTATGTACTCCTGAATAGCCAGACTGATGTAAGGCAAAATCTTTCTGGCATAATAACCTAACAAAAGTATAGGATGACTCTGCCTCTGTTTCCTTTCCGAAAGGCAGGCCCTTCCAAGCACCTCTTCTCATTCAACGGAAAGAAAGCTCTTAGGTTAATTTCCGTGGTCCAACAGTAATCTGGTAGTTCAAGAGACAATCTAAGATTCAGCTGTTCCGACAAGGTTTCATCATTCCATCAACATCAGTGAATACTTGGATGGCATTTCCTGAGAGGGGTAAGCCATTATTACGATATTTTCGTAGTTTATATAACCTTAAATATAATCTTTTTTTAATTAGAATCTGTAGTTTTTATTTCTCCGTTTTTCTCCCAAACCGCCTTTCAATCGATTATTTCGTTGAAATATTCCTTTTTGATCATCATCAGCAAACTAAACTCTTTCGTATGTGTTGTCGATTAAAAAATTTAAGAGCTGATGTGGTTTATGTTTTATCCAAACTTTATATCGAGATGCTGTTGTTATTATTATTATTATTTGAAAATTGTTTTTGTTGTGGTTTTAAAGCTTTTAAAATAAATTTTTTTATTGTTATTATTTCAGGAGTGCATGAGGATAATATATGGCCAGCAAACATATGCAAAAAGTTCGAGTTTGGTTTTGTATATATGAAACATTTTTGAAGTGTAACTTGAATGAAAAACTGGAAACATTTATACGAGAATTAAGTTTCAAAATAAAATTTTATTTTATTTCTTCAAAAGCTTTTATTTTTTATTCACTGAAAAATATTTCAAAATAATACCTGCACTTGTCTGATTGCCAATGATATTTACAGGAAGTTGTATATCAAAATACCAAATTTTCCAATTAAAATAATTGTTAAGCAATGCCAAGGTCCCCCCACCCCTCCTCCTGCATTTCCAACAACAATATGAATTTTATTTCAAAATATTTTTTAAAAAATATTCGAAAAACAAATAAAAAAGAGGAGAATCTTTTTGAGATTAATTAAAAACAGCAATTGAGTTTAAAACGAAAACCAATTTGTTGAGTTCATATTTATCAATTGAAAGCTAGGGATGGAAGAGGGGGTTTTTTCTCTTAAAATTTTTGAGCTATTCATAGTAAATATTTAAAAACGATTTAAGGTTGTTAAATTCATTAAAATCGATGTATCTGATCTCAAAGAGTTAGTAGAGGCACAGAACATGGGATTCCTTAAACACTTAAGCTGGATTAACCCATCGTTTCGAAGCAAAAAATTTTTTTAAACGAGCTTTCTTCAACTCAGTTGCTATTAAAAGATTTGTTTTAATTTACAATTTCTTTGTAACACAATAAAAAAATATGATCACACTCAAGCCAAGAAAACAAACGAATTGCAATCATCTGCTACTGTGCTGCCTAATTTACAAACATATTTCATATGGTAACCTTTTTTTTTCAGAACAATTGTTCAAAGTGGGTGAATCGTTTTGGAACAAATTGTCAAACAACTGAACTTGTTTCGGAACAAAATGCTTGCATCAACAGGATCGTGCAACTTGCCACACATCTCATGCCACAATCGATTTGTTGCATCAAACGCTGGAAGGCCTTTTAATTACTCAAAATGATGATATCAGTTGGCCGCCAAGTAGCTGGAATTCGACACCGTTGGACTAATTTCTGTGGGGTGCCGCCAAACCAAAGCCAATTGAGCATTTGAAGACCAACTTTTGTGATCCTATTGCCAACTTACGATCCTATAAACTCGAGAAAGTGCACGAAAGTTGCTTCAATCGAATGAGGTACTGTGAGGCCAACCGTGGCAGCCATAATCGTAATCTTTTATGTGTAAAATTGAAAATGCTTAAGAAATATTTTGTAGACCAATTCTCTTTGTTTATATTTGAAATACAAAAATGAAATGAACAAAATTTATTATATTCACTGCTCTGTGTAGTAAGTAAATATTGAAATACTTCTTCTGATTTAAAAAAAAATTTTTTTTTTAAGAATTTAATCATGGTCTGCTGCAATCAAGTGAAAAAACTCTGTTAAATAAAGGAAAATTGGCAATAATTTTAACATTTTTATTTTTTATCGCATCATTCTTGGCATTTATTTATTCTTTTTTATTCAAATTCGTTTTATTATCTGATTTTTTTTTAAGAATTTCACACCTTTGGCTTGTGTTAAATGCAGTATGTCTGGCTGTCAGTGAAAGACTTAAAAAAAATTATCAGAATTGTTGGTTTTTATTAACGAATAAAAGAAATCTTATAAAATGGCAATTTATTGGCACGAGTTCATCAGTTTTTATGCAAACAAAGCAAAATTGTATTTGAAAACGAGTGTACAAAGAGAGAGAATTTCCTAAATTTAATGAAGTAATCACGGCTTTATTTTGTTAATAAGAATGTACCTAAGAACGGTATTGCTTGAATACATAAATAGCTTTGTTTCATCATCTCTTCACTGATAGTTAATCGCACTTTGGAGATAAATGATAAAAATCCATGAATTAAATAAAAAAAACTACACGCCCAGAGCCAATTGGGTCTAAATATGGATAAGAGAGCAGAGCCATTGCTGTCAAACACAAAGTAAGTGATGCAGGATATTTAAATTCTGAGAGGAATCAACTAATGGATGATTATTGTAACCTTTCGGTTACAAACATACATACATAATTGGTCATTACAACCCTTCAGTCAGGATTACGACCTAGTTCCTCACATCACTTATTTTGTGTGTGTTAATTTTATACACGAGTCTCGGGACCTACAGTTTAAAGTTGACTTCGAAAGACAGATTTTTGAGAAACTTTTCATGGCAATTCTTATTTACTCTCAGAGTTTTTGCTAGAAATCTGCTGAGAGGAAGTCGCAGAAGATATACTTTTTGTATTTTGTTTGGATGTCTGGCCTGGAGCTCGAACCCTGGCTTTACGTCTAATAAGCCAACACACTACCTACTGGACTACGGCGGCTTCAACGGCATAATACTTTTCTTTAATGGCGCAGAAAATAGTTCAACGGTATTAATTTGCAGCTTCTTGGCGGCCAACTGACATCACCATTTTGTCTAATTAAACGCCCATCAAACGTTTGATGCAATAAATCGATTGTGGCATGAGATGTGTGGCAAGTTGCACCATTCACTTGGAACCAAACATCCTTCACATCAATACCATGAAGAGCGGGTACAAAAAAATCAGTTATCATGGTGCGTTGGATGTCTCCATTGACCGTTATGGTTGCGCTGCATTCATTTTCAAAGAAATATGAGCCAATGATGCCTTCACTCTAGAAGCCGCATCAAACAGTCACTCGTAATGGGTTTCTGTAGGACCACGTATAGATTTTCTGAGTCACAAATACGGTTGTTTTGCTTATTATCTTACTCACCAAGATGAAAATGAGCTTCATCCGAAAAGATTTTTGGCAAAATCAACATCATCGTTGGCATTTCTCTTTGGTCAAATTATCCGTCCATACTGGGTTCCGGGTCATAGCGTAATATTGGCAATGAGACGGCGGATGATCTTGCTAGGTTAGGTTCGCTTTCTGAGGGCGATTTAATAGTTTGTCCTGACCACCTAATCTGCCACTTCTACGGCCTCATCAATGGATGGGATAGGGGGTAGAGCAGAGGCGTTGGGGGAGCGGATCGGGTTGTTATGTTTCTAGATGTCTATGGCCTGCTATAGATATTGAAAAAATAGGTTTGCTGCTGGGCTTGGATATGGCCAGTTTGTGGTTAGTTATCGGATTTATCACAGTGCACTGCGAGATTAGGTCGCTGATGGGGATCTGGAACATATTCCAGCCTGACTATTGCAGGGTATGGTGCGATGATTAGGAGTTGGAGACAGTCGAGCACTTCCTCTGTAACTGCCCAGCCCTTAGTAGGTTGAGGTTGAAGACCCTTGGCAGGGGCTTCTTTGAGGGTTTGAATTCTGTATTGAGGGCCGACATCAAAGCTCTCCACAGATTCATTAGTAGCTTGAACTGGTTGAGAAGTGATAGGGCTTCATCAGTGTAGTCGCGCTCTCCCTTTTTGAATTGTTTGGCCTGTGTAATTCCTTCGCTTTCAATTCTCATTTTCCTACCTCCTCTTCTTTTTCCTATCCCCTCTATTATCCTACTATTTTTAAGACGTTCCGTACAATGGGTCCATTCGACCTTCGGTACTGTACTTGTCTCAAGTGACAAGTACACGCCCTCTAACCTAAACCTAAACCTTGGCCAAATTAATACCAACCTTGCTCAAGCATAAATCGATTCATTACGTTCGGTGGAGATAATATACTGAATTTTGTGATAGAATACAATGACATAAGTGTTGCCAGATTCGAAATAACCGATGGTTCAAATTAAAACCGATAGATGGCCCACCCGATATGAAAATTAATAAGGTTCATTCTTTGTTAAATAGTTTCAATCCTGAAATGGTACACGTATCTGTCGTTTGCAGTCGATTTTAAGCAGTAGGTGGCGCCTTCCATGCAGAAAAATTAATACTTTTAATATGGGTGGTATGAATAGCTAGGTTGTAAGCCTAGCTAAAGGATTGTAATGACCTATTCAGCAAGTATTTAAGTCTTTCGATATTAAAAACCATTTTTGAGACCCCAATGACAGTACATAACACATACATAATTGGTCGTTTATGCTGGGTGTGTTAATTTTATCCATAAGTGGCGAGACATACAGTTTAAAGTCGACTCCGAACGAACGATTTTTGAGAAACTTTCCATGGTAATTTTATTTATTTTCAGAATTTTTGTTACAAATCTGCTGAGAGGAAGTCGCCGAAGAAATATTTCTATCATATTTCGTTTTGTTGAAGATGTCTGACCTGGGGTTTGAACCGAGGTTTCGCGTCTTATAAGCCAGAACACTGGCAACTAGACTACGGCGACTTCGACGAATGTTTACATACATACATAATTAGCCATTACAACCCTTCAGTCAGGGTTACGGCCTAGCTTCTAACACCACTCATATTGTGTGCGTTAATTTTATACGTGAGTGGTGGGACCTACAGTTTAACGTCGACTCCGAACGACAGATTTTTGAGAAACTTTTTCATGACAGGTTTATTTACTCTCAGAGTTTTTGCCAGAAATCTGCTGAGAGGAAGTCGCCGAAGAAATATTTTTTTTTATGTCTTTGTTTGTTTTGATGTCTGACGTGGGATACGAACCCGGGCTTTACGTCTAATAAGCCAACACACTACCTACTAGACTACGGCGACAACCGACGAATGTTTAACGTTTTATAAACTTCTGGGAAATGTGTAGAAATCCATAAAAACAATTTTTTATTATGATTTATTTTTAAGATTTCCAATTTACAACGAATTTATCCAGTCAAGTGATAAATTTCCTAATTTATATGTATATATGTAAACATTTAAAATCAAAATAATTTATTTGCAATTTAAAAAAAAATTTTTTTGAAATAAGTTGTGATTATTTTTTCCTTTTTTTTCTGATTTCTATAAATTGAATATGATTTGTTAATGGAAAAAGAAATTAATCTTCTTAGAATTTATTTAAAAGATGCCAATCAAAAACATAAATTCTCAGAAAATATTCAGATGTATTCGCATTCGTACATTCGTACATATGTATGTATATAAGCCAAGGCATATTTGAATTTGAGTCAATTCAGTATTAATTTCTGTAGAATTTACTCATGAATGATTTTGAGGTTAAGTAACCTTATAAGGATATTATTTAACAATTATGTATGTATGTAGGCTTGAATGTAAACAACTGAACTGTTGCCAGCTGCTCTTGAAAATATCCTTATGCTGCTGATTGAATTTTACAACTTAAAACATTGATATGTTGGTTGAATGGATGACTGATAAATACTTGGCATATATTTCTTTTTTGCAAATATATATGTATGTGCACATATTATATTATTTGTTTTTGTTATTATTTGTTATTGAAATAAGTGTATAAAAGATGACACTTATCCTTTCATATCCCACAACAACAACTAAATCAGAATATACCACTTTATGGCAGTGATTCACATTTCAAATGAATTAGAAGCCAAGGGTGTTATAGGCCAAGGGAGGAGGCACCATGAACAATGTCATCCATAAACATTCAAATGATAAATGATAAGCATTTGAAAGCATTCTCAAATATTAAGCATGAACCCCCAAAAAATTATACAAGTTTTTGAAAACACTCCATTGTATACATGGGCTTGATGGTTTTGAAGTGTGTATCTTTCCAAGAAAACTATCAAGTGTTTGTTATGTCAATGAGTATGAGCTGTCACCGAAAAGTTGAGTTCTTCTGAAAATGAAAGTTAAACAAGTGCTGTTCTCAAGGACTTTTTGAAGAATTTTTGCTTATTTACATGTGACACAATTATAAAATTTATGTATGTTTTCAAAAGTATAACTTTTAAAATGGAGTAGGCCATGTGTATGTTTGTAAAAAACCACTTCAAATACAGACATTTAATAAGAAATACAAAATCATTGCCATTTACTTTCTATAGAGGACATAGAGTGGGCATAAAGCATAGCCACCGCTCGATTTGGTATGGTAAAGCTACCAAATATCGCTTAACACAATGGACCTAAATGCTGCTCTAAGTAGAACCTCTTCCTTTATGGTATGGTTTGCCACTCTACTAACCGTATATCACTGTATACACACATATAAAAATGGAGTGTGACCATGTGCCGGGTGCTTTTTTGAATGCTTGAGGACTATTGATATCGATAACTATGGTTTGACAACTGACGGTCTTCAACTTTGTTGAGATTTCTAACTACAAAAGTTCTGCAAGTCAACAGCAGCTATTTAGCGTTATAATAATGCTTTAAAATTTTTTATATTTACGGTCGAGGAAAAATAAATCTGTAACTGAATCTTATAGAATACTTCGTTCATTTTATGGTCAACATAATCAGCCTAAGAAAACAGCAATTCCTGAATTTATTGATTAGTTTCGAACGATTTTTACTTTAACAAAATCATCCTCAAAACAAAAACCGTACGTATTGAAAAGAACATTGCTGCTGTTAGCTCGAAGCCCTGAAGAACACGTCAAATACTGATTCGTTAACGTTCCTAATATGGTTCAACTACATG
Source organism: Sarcophaga carnaria (assembly GCA_958299815.1). Classification (NCBI taxonomy): domain Eukaryota; kingdom Metazoa; phylum Arthropoda; class Insecta; order Diptera; family Sarcophagidae; genus Sarcophaga; species Sarcophaga carnaria. The sequence continues at coordinate 18,869,571 of OY283153.1, read as the reverse complement.
GACAATTTTACGTAAGTAGCTTCGATTACATGCCTTCATATAGCTCGTACAAGAATTGTACCAAAACAAATATCGTTATTTGTGCTGGACTCGGAATAAGCCACAGACTATTGTAGCCCAATCCTTACAAAACTAGAAAGCAATTCCTAGTTGACACATTGTGAATGCCTGGCGATCTTAGAGTGCATAAATCACTACAACACGCTAGTATGGCCAATATATTGGAGTGCATAGAATGATACAAAGATAGTGCCGAGCACAGAAATGATATAAAACAGAGTAATGCGGATACTCTCTCGCTGCATCTCTGCATTTTGTAGTGAAGCAAGAGCTTCCAGGCGGAGAGCAAAGACTTCGTTGTTGATGTTCGGCTAACTAGAATAAAAATCGAAGATGATCCACAGTTAAAAGAAAAATTCCCGAACTATCGACGATCACAACGGCGAAGAAAACAAAACAAACGAAAAATCCTCTTGTAAAAGTTTCTTGGACTTAATGGAACAGGTTTATGCTCATTGATGAGACTTATATTGCAGTTGGGAAAACAAAAGCGGCTACACATCAACCGATTTAACAGTATTAACCTCCTCTAAGACGAAAGAAATCTTAAATAGGTTCCATAATATAACAGGCCTATTGCAACTTGGAGTAATCAAAACTCTGAAAAAAACTGGAGCTGAAGTCCGATTGGGTAGGGAACTAAGCACAATATATTGTAGTCAAAGATTCAGTAGAGTAAAGACGAGGACAACTATAGTAATACAACTCTAAAGCACCATTTACAGGTTGTTTTCCTGTTGCTTTCCCAATGATACAGCGGGAATAATTGCGAATACCTGTACAATTGGATGGTGTTAGAATGTTGCTCCACTAGAACTTTATTTCGATACATGCAGAAATTTTGAGTCTTCCAGTTCATAAGAAAATGGGCGTGATAAAAACAAGAACAAACACATACATAATTGCTCATTACAACCCTTCAGTCAGGATTACGACCTAGCCTTTCACACCATTTATGTTGCGTGACTTAATTTTATACATGAGTGGCGGGACTTACAGTTTAAAGTCGACAGATTTTTGAGAAACATTTCATGGCAATTTTATTTGCTCTTAGAGCTTTTGCCAGAAATCTGCTGAGAGGAAGTCGCCGAAGAAATCTTTTCTCATATTTTCGTTTTGATGTCTGACCTGGGGTTTGAACCGTGGCCTTACGACTAATAAGCCGACACACTACCTACTAGACCACGACGACAAATACAGTACGATAAAATGATAGAACGAGAATCATAACCTAGTGGAACACCTATGGAAGATCGTGAAGAACCGGAAGAAGTGAGCAACCAAACGATTGAAACAAGCACATCGTGAAATTTCTGTTATCAAAACCGGTTAGCTGTATGCGACTCTACAACAAAAAAAAAAAAAAACCAAGATTATCTGCGGAAAATCATTAAAGTTGAATGGTGGCCTAGAATTTGGTATCCAAACTATACCAGCAACTGACAATAACTGCTCTTCATCAATTTAGTGTTATTTGCAAATTTTCCTTAGAAATTGCTTATTTATACTTAAGTTTCATAAAAATTTATGCTTTTTTCCTAAATATAATAAAAAAAATTCTGCTTATAAAGGGTCCGCCAAATAACTCTTTTGTTTTTGAAAATACTTAAAAAAAAAACTACTTAATATTTTCCCAAATTTCTTTTTTCTTTTGAAAGTACAATCCTTCCGATTAATAATGGAAAATAATTTCATTCAAATGGCTGCCTCGGCTGGCCATGCAGTAGCCTACACAATCGGTCTAATTTTTAAGCACATTATCGATTGTGTGCAGCCGTATTTCAGAAATGGACGAATATTGTCCTTTAAAGCGTTAATTGTCACTGACTTGTCGGTGTAACACTTATCTCCACAAATAATAGTCCAACGGTGTCAAATCGCAGCTCCGAGGTGGCCAAACGACATCAGCTCTGCGGCTGATAATGCGATCTTAAAAAACACGGCGCAAAACATCGAGTGTAGCTTCAGCTGTGTGGCACGTAGCGCCGTCCTGTTGAAACCTAATGTTGCCAATATCCTCCTCTTCAACATGGCCTGATAACGATCGCCATTGACTGTAACGGCCACTCCTTGCTCATTTTTGAAGAAAAATTGCCCAATTATGCCTCTGGACCAAAATCCGCACCAAACAGTGACTCGTTTTGGGTGCGTCGGCTTTTCAATGTATGCGTGCGGGTTTTCTGTGCCCCAAATGCGACAATTTTGTTTGTTTACATACCCGCCAAGATCAAAATGAGCTTCATCTGAAAAGATGATTTTTTTTTGCCAAAATCGGAATCTTCTAGTGTAGGCTACTGCATGGCCAGCCGAGGCAGCCATTTGAATGAAATTATTTTCCATTATTAACCGGAAGGATTGTACTTTTCTGTGCCCCAAATGCGACAATTTTGTTTGTTTACATACCCGCCAAGATCAAAGTGAGCTTCATCTGAAAAGATGATTTTTTTTGCCAAAATCGGAATCTTCTAGTGTAGGCTACTGCATGGCCAGCCGAGGCAGCCATTTGAATGAAATTATTTTCCATTATTAACCGGAAGGATTGTACTTTCAAATGAAAAAAGAAATTTGAGAAAATATTCAGTAATTTTTTTTTTTAAAGAATTTTCAAAAAAAAAAGTTATTTGGCGGACCCTTTATTTGCTTTATATGCTCGTTAATGCCTTCTGTATAAATGGCTAAGAGACATTATTAAAATTAATATAATTTTCATAAAATAAGCAAAATAAGTAAAACAAAAAAGCACTTAAAACGGAAAAATAAATAAATTTATTTCAATAAATCCGTTCGAAAGAAAAGAAAGAAAAACAAAAAATAAAAAACTGAAAAATTGAAAAGAGCAGCCAAAAGTCATGACAAATGACTGTCGAGTGTATTTTTTTTTGAATTTCAATGTTTGTTTTCCTTTTCAGTTGAAAAGGTTATGAAATCATCATTAATTTCAATTTACAAAACAAATGATAAACAGCAAGAAAAGTAAAAAGAGAGGAAAAAAGGAAAGAAATGCCTGTTAAATAATGTTTATAATCATAGGCATTAGCGTTATTAAAACGAAACTATCTTTGACCCATAAAATCATTACGAATCAAAAATCCTCTTTAAATAACTCAACACAGCTAAACCGCAAAGGATAATAAAACAATAAGCAAATAAACAGGACAAACAACAAAAAGAGAAAAACAGATATAAACAACCAAAAAGGAAGACACTAATGATTCAAAGGAAAGCAACATTTTCTACAAAAAGTATGCTTAAGTGAATGGTCACAATTGGCCAAAAAAAAAGAGAAAGAAATTCTGTAAAGAAATAAGCTTCGGAAAACATTATTTATTCGTTTTGGTATCAAGAGGTTATACCTTAATTTATATCACTTTATTATTTTTGGCAAGTCCTTCAGCCTTATGTAGTTGCTGCCAATGCGTAACACCGGTTGATTCTTTTACTTTCTCTCTCTCTCTCTTTCTCTCTCTGTATACAAAGCGAAAAAAGATTTTTTATCATTCATTATTGTTAAGAAAGTTGAAATTAAAGATAAGTTTTGCTTTATTTTGACAACTAGCTGTTGCGTACCGTACGAGGGTCGTAAGCAATTTTATTATTTTAGAAAATTTTATTTCTAGAAACTAAACTTTCACTAAACACAACATTTTCTTTTCAAAATTCAATTTGATCCACCCTCGCATAACTGTAGCATATAAATTCGCATCTTCTTGTATTTAATGGTATGAACAAATGACTTTGCCAATGGAAATGATGAATGTTTTATGCTTTGACCCAAAAATAAATTTTTCAATTTATCATTACGCTTCCATTTGCAAGACGTTCCAATTCTAATACAATACATCCCCCCTTCCCTATCTTATTCTTGGGTATTTCTCATAACAACTGTACATATATCGAAAACCCCTGAGCTGTAATGGCAAATTTATGAATGAAAGGAAAATGTTAATTTAGAAATTATTTCTCTTGTAAATAGAAAGGACTTTCAATTGAAGGAAAAGATAAGAAAAAAAAATATTTTTTGGATAAAAAAATATTTTTGATACAGGAAAGTGTCACTTTTTGTATTTATTAAGAAATGATTTAAAGTTCAAAAGTTATTTTAAATCAAGGAAGTAAAAAAGGATAAAAAAATTAATATATTTGCGCCACTTTGAGCTTTACACACCTTGTCTAATGATTCATAAGATTTTCATTACACCACATAATTATAGGACCACTTTTGTTTTAATTCTCCTTAAAATAAGGGATGTCTCACGAAAAGTAAACAAAAAAAATCAAGAAACTGAAATGATTGTAATGCCTTGAGTTATGTATAAACATACATATGTACGCCACTCTAACATTATAATGATATATCAATTGTAATTCATTAACAGAATTTATTCTTCTTTTAACATTTTTCTTTAATTTTCATTTTTATCAAATATTTTCTTAAATATCATTTATTATGTAATACTCTTTATTTTTAATATTATCAACTATTTTCCTAATTACTAATTATCTCTTTTTACTCTTTACTTATAAATTATCAAATATTCCCTTATTGTTAATGCTGTTAATCCCGTTAAATCATACGATTTTTGTGACGTATAAATAAGCTTTCGTTTTTAAAGATTGTTTAATTAAGAAAAATTCGTTGAAGTGACAACATTAAATAAATATTGATTCTAAAAAAAAGATCATTCTTTTACTCTTGGTTACCCAAGCGTAATGCCTTGTTTAGCCAAGCGTTAGAAACGTAAAATCGTAACGTACGTAGCCTTAAAAACGTTTGTGTAGTTATAGAAACGTTTAAAACGGGACATATGTCAACGAAGAATGTAAATAAAAACGAAACAGAACACAAAGCAACACACAAACAAACACAACACAATGCATAGAAATTGGTATACATACTCATCATCAGTGTTGCCGTTTTTTGTTCAATGTGTAGATTATTCCGGATTTGGTTATTATTTGTTTTATAAAAATAGCTTTTGTTTTGTTTGTTAAAATTAATTAATTATGAGACTATAATTTAGTTTTCTTATTTTCTGTTTCTTTTTCTCAATTATAATTTAAATTTGAAAAAAAAAATTAAATAAAAAAACTGCAAATTTAATTTTGATCATATTTTTCCTTATTGGGTGATTTTTTCACAAATGTTGGTTACAATATTTTTTTTTCGTGGCAATACTGCTCTCTCTCTCTCTCATGTTCTCTCTCTTATGTTCAAATGTCACGTAAAAAGGTGGGAGAATTCTGTTTTATACAGATCGTTCCGTTTTGCTAACGAGAGAGAACGTTTCGGTAATCGTTTACATTGTTCTCCATATGCTAAAAAGAGAACGTTTTCTACGGTACGTTACGTTACGTGTGGGTAACTCCAGCATAAGAATAGTAAAATCGTAACGTACGTAGCCTTAAAACGTTTGTGTAGTTATATAAACGTTCAAAACGGGACATATGTCAACGAAGAATGTAAATAAAAACAAAACAGAACACAAAGCAACACACAAACAAACACAATGAAAAGAAATTGGTATACAGACTCATCGTCAGTGTTGCCGTTTTTTGTTCAATGTGTAGATTATTCCGGATTTGGTTATTATTTTTCTTATAAAAATAGCTTTTGTCTTGTTTGTTAAAATTAATTAGTTAGTAAGACTATAATTTTATTTTGTTATTTTTTGTTTCTTTTTTCTCAATTATAATTAAATTTGAAAAAAATAAAATAAAAAAACTGCGAATTTAATTTTGATCATATTTTTCCTTATTTGGTGATTTTTTTTCACAAATGTTGGTTACAATATTTTTTTTTCGTGGCAATACTGCTCTCTCTCTCTCTCATGTTCTCTCTCTTATGTTCAAATGTCACGTAAAAAGGTGGGAGAATTCTGTTTTATACAGATCGTTCCGTTTTGCTAACGAGAGAGAACGTTTCGGTAATCGTTTACATTGTTCTCCATATGCTAAAAAGAGAACGTTTTCTACGGTACGTTACGTTACGTATGGGTAACTCCAGCATAAAGCCCCAGTTATGGTACCGTAACGGAATGTAACCGCAACAGTAAGAAACAGCTGATCGTTTTTGTTATGTATAAAGCAATACGAATGGTTATAGAAATGTAATGTAACGTAACCGGAACGTAAGAATCTGTAAAAAATAGAATTTTCTTACATTTTTACGTGACATCTGTTTAGCAGTGTTAACAACATGTCAATATTAAAAACCACCAAAACTGAAAATTGAAACTATAAACAGAATTTGCGTTTTGCACGTATGTGGAATTCTCTTTAAATAAAACTTCAGATATTTTAAAAACCCAAATTATAATTTATTTCATTATTAACTTTTATAATTTAAAATAACAATAAACACTATTTTATTATTATATTATGTAGATAGTGTTTATTTATTTTATTTTTATTTTATGTTAGAAAAATATAGTTATCGACTTCTAACTAATTAAAGCGTTCGAAAAGCATTTCAGTTTGCATTTTACTTTTACTAGAAAAGATAAAAACGTTTTTACATTCGTACAAATTTGGTTTCCGAAATACATGACTTGTTTCTGTAGGATAAACGATTTCACTTGCTTGTCTATTTATATGGAAAATACAATCAAAAGCACTCAATCTTAGTTTTTGTTTGTGTGAAACTAAAATTGTTTGGCTTACAGAAACAGTACATAAAACTTTTAACAAATACCTTTAAATAAATATAAAATCGTTGAAATGAATCCGAAAACCCTGCAGTGATAACACTGGTTAACAGCTGAATTAAATAAAAACAAAAGACGTCATATTGGAAGTGATAAAAGGAGTGAAAACAAAGTTTTTAAAATTTGGATTTAATATTAAATATGTTTAAAAACCAATAAATAATAAAATAAAAACTCAAATGCAAAAACATATCTTCTATATCCATATCTGAATATTTGCCTGTTAGTTTTTGCAATTTTTATTTCTTTATTTGTTTTTGTTTATTTCTCTTATTGTTTTGTTTACCTAAAAACATATGATTACGTTTTTACGTTCTATAATTGCTCTTACATTTTTACGTTCCGTGCACATTACTGTTACATTGCGTTACATTACGTTCCGGTAGTATAACTAGGGCTTAAGTCTCGTCTACGCCTAACGTAACCCTTAGTGCAGCCAACTTCACTCTGAATGGTTAAGTGAGTACCCAACATTGTAATGCAATCTATAAGAAGTACATACTCCAACAACTAGCAACTGTTGAAGTCGCCGTAGTCTAGTAGGTAGTGTGTTAACTTATTAGACGTAAAGCCAGGGTTCGAGCCCCAGGCCAGACATCAACACAAAACACAAAAAGTATTTCTTCAGCAACTTCCTCTCAGCAGATTTGTGGCAAAAAATCTGAGAGTAAATAAAAATTGCCATGAAAAGTTTCTCAAAAATCTGTCCTTCGGAGTCGACTTTAAACTGTAGGTCCAGCCACTCATGTATAAAATTCACTCACACAACATAGTGGTGTGAGAAACTAGGTCGTAATCCTGACAAAAGGGTTGTAATGACCAATTATGTATATACTAGCAACTGTCTGGTGCGGATTTTGATCAAGCAGCATGATTGGATTTTTTTTTAAACTGATGCCGAAATTTCAGAGGCTGTGAGCGGCTGTGAAGTCATCGTAGTCTAGTAGGTAGTGTGCTGGCTTATTAGACGTTCAAACCCCAGATCGGACATCAAAACGAAAATATGACTTCCACTTCTTCTCAGCAGATTTTTTGCAAAAACTCTCGCAGTAAATAAAATTTCCATGAAAAGTTTCTAAAAATTTATCATTCAGAGTCGACTTTAAGTCTCCCCTCTCATGTACAAAATAAACACACAGAAGAGGTGTGAGAAAGGGTTGTAATGATCAATTGTGTATGTAACCTCATCTCCGATCGATTTTCTTTAAGAAATTTCAAAAAATTCTGATTTTAAATGGCCATTAACGCCTTGTAATTTTTCCTTCTGTGCTTTTCTGAAGTCAAATCCGTGAGATAGAGCCGCATCTCTGTGCAAGTCAGGACAAAATTTCATAGAAAAAGTAATGGCTTGTCATTTGACCTGTGGCGACCGTTCGCCATGCCATTTTATTTCATTCTTCAATAGAACATGTTTTCTTTAGAATCCAATAAAAAGTAATTGTAAGTAAGTAAGTAAGTGGCGAACTGAAGAAAATATCGTAGCTGTATCGGCCAGTGTTAATGATGACCACCAATTACCGATTCGTCGCCGTTCGCAACAATTGGGACTCTGTTACTCAACAACGTGGAAAATTTTGCGGAATGATTTAGGTGTGAAGCCTTTCAAAATACAGCTGGTGCAAGAATTGAAGCCGAACGACCTACCGCAACGCAGAATCTTTGGTGAATGGGCTCTTGGAAAGTTGGCCGAAGATCCACTTCTTTATCGAAAAATTGTGTTCAGCGACGAAGCTCATTTTTGGCTCAATGGATACGTAAATAAGCAGAATTGTTGATTTTGGAGTGAACATCAGCCAGAAGCATTGCAAAAGCTACCAATGCATTCAGAAAAAGTCACAGTTTGATGCGGTTTATGGGCTGGTGGTATCATTGGACCGTACTTCTTCAAAGATACTGCGAATCATAACGTAACTGTGAATGGCCCAAAATGCAAGAGCTTGACTTGCATGACATGTGGTTTCAACAAGACGGTGCCACATGCCACATATCACGCGTAATAGTGGACTTATTGAGAGGCGAGTTCGGTGAACACTTTTATTTCACGTTCGGTACCGGTCAATTGGCCGCCTAGATCGTGCGATTTAGACTATTTTTTGTGGGGCTATGTTAAAGCTCATGTCTATACAGATAAGCCCGCTTCAATTGACGCATCGGAATACAACATTGAAGCATTTATTCATGCGATACCGGCCGAAATGTTGTAAAGAGTGTGCCAAAATTGGACTAAGCGGATGGACCATGTGAGGCACAGTCGCGGTTAACGTTAGCATGAAATAATCTTCAAACATTAAATTATATGGACTGTACTATCGATTCAAATAAAGATTTCATGCATTTTTCTGAATTTTATGTGTTTTTTTTTGAAAATTTTTCCTATAGCTCTTAAATATCACCCATTGTATGATCACACTGTACACTTGAAGAGCTACCATTAGCTGCGTAGCGAGCGAGTACACCACATTTAAGATTGTCCAAGAAAGTCGGATGTCTATCGAGGTGATAGCGAGACATTATACGTCTCTTAGACATGGAACATTGTAGGTAACAAAAAACATGATGTATTTGCCAAGGCTTGTGAAATAGGAAATTCAAATGAATTCATACGTGAGGTTGGCATCCCATTTCAAACATATTTGACTCGAAACTATTTAAGGAACATTATGGTAGTTGTAATAGGGGACGGGACTCTGGTTGCATATATCCATTATTAAGCTCTCAGGCTGAGGCATACTAGTCAGGAGAGTTGGAGATGTATGAGAGAGTATGACTTTACAGGTATTGTTGGTATTACAACGGGACTTATAGCATCAATATAGTTTGCTTGAGTAACTGATTATTATTTTATATGTGGCATGGTAATCGGTAGACCGTCGTAATCTAGATAGATAGTAAATAGTGTGTTGGCTTATTAGACGTAAGCCCACGGTTCAAACCCTAGGTTAGACATTAAACCGAAACATAAAGAAATATTTCTTCAGCGACTTCCTCTCAGCAGATTGATGACAAAAGCTCAGTGAGTAGGTAAAAATTGCCATGAAAAAGTTTCTCAAAAAATCTGTCGTTCGAAGCCACTTCAAACTGTAGGTCCCGCCACTCATGTAGAAAATTAGCACACACAGAATATGTGGCGTGAGAAGCTAGATCGTAATTCGGCATAAAGGGTTGTAATGACAAATTATGTATGTATGTATGTATTTTTTTAATTTCATAAAAATTGTAATTGAATATCATTGCATGATGACCAGTTTAATAATATTCAAACAGAAGCAACATAACGTTACCAATACTCTGATAATTTAAAAGTTTTAAACATTCGTCCAAATAATGTTTAAAATTAGTTGCCATATTCGATTAAGAAATTTCCTTTTCCTTGGACAATATCATTTAGTTGAGATATTAAACCTTTGTCAACATTATGAATCATTAATTATAATTATTTTAATTATTCCCTCAGCATAATTTTACCCCAGTGAACTAAAAACCTCTTCACTGCCGATAACCATTATTAACCCCTATATAAGCATTGTTTCAAATTCACAATCGCAAAGATTATTTTGTGGTCTTCTTTTGGACTAAAAGTCATTTACAATCATTAACACTTTTAGGGAAAGTAAACATTTTTTCTTTCTATTTTTCTTTATCATTCAAATAAAAAAAAAAAACAGGAAAAAAACTCTGTGGAATCTTTGATGTGTCACTTTTCATTTAATTTTTATTATTCTTTGTGGTTTATTTCCAAAAGTGTCCCCTGTTTTTTACTATTTTTTGTTGCTTGACTTTTAGTAAAAATAACTTCTGTCTGTCAATCACGTTTGCCGTGGTTTTTGAGTTTATGCAGCTCATTTGTGTCGCTTTTATTAATAATTTTTGGAATCTTTTTTTTTCGTATTATTTGCTCTCTTAGTTATAATGCAATAACCATTATCATTATGTAATGATTTTTCATTTGCTTTGCTCGCTATTTTATCTATCCATTCATCCATCCATTCAGCCAGCCATCCATTTATTCAATTCATTTATTCGTTCAACCATCCATTTCATTTGCTCAATCTTGTAATTAATGGCTCATAATGCCACCCCTCCAGAAAAAAAGGAAAGAAAAACAAAGAGAAGAAAAAATAAGTGTATAGAGTTACCAGGTCTATGAAGAAAATCATACGATCTCAATTATAAGCAATTACAACTCGATATTGTTCACTTAAAATTCCAAAAGTAGTTTAAAGTATTTTAGGTGAGGTTAGATGACGTCATAAGACTCATAAAATCACGTCAGGTTTCCACATCGCCCAATAGATTAAGGTCTTCCTGCTACCACATTCTATTTTTATTAAGGTGATGATTGTATGCACCATTAGGAAGACTCTTCTAACCCAATGTACCCAGACTGTCTTACACACCGGTCAACAGTATTTTTCATAACTTACGACAGCCAAGAATGGGAATGTTCCAGAAAAGTCTTGTATACTTTCGTGAAAGTACTAGGCAGTGACACAGATACTCTCCTCCTATGTCTAGCAATTCCGATAGAAATTAACCAATAGAGCGTCTAGTCAAATTTTATGCCTCCACACAGTACGCTTTCGGACCAGTACATTCGCAAAACAGTTTCTGGGTATATGTATCCTATGTTGAGTTTGTCCTTTGAGCACCAGCAATAAGGATGCCAGACTGCCTTCTCATACCATTTAGAACCTTGCAGTTGAATTGTTTTTCAGCAGAATTCGTGACTGCATTGTCAATTATAAGCCTCGTAGGTCTTTCCAGGGAGCTATTGAGGAGAGCCAGCTTACCAGCTCTACAGTTACTTAGAATGTCACCGTGTCCTGGGAGACATCTGATATGGACATCATATCGTTACACTACCTCATTAAGGTATCATGAGTGCGGCAGCTATACACCCTATTGGAGTTAATTACGTTAAAACTTAGTATTTTGATAGCTGCCTGGCTAAGAAAAGTGTAATAATTTCACGCCTGTTAATATTTGTGTCCCGTGTTGCCATTACTTTCACTGAAAGATGCTATATTAAATCGGCAGCTTTATAGGCTGGACTATTCTAATGGATTCCGAAATAATTGCAGCAGTTTCGTTCAATTTGGACATATCAGTAAAGATTTCTAAAGTCAAATGCGAGGTGCACTGCACAATTTTTCCAGACCACCTTATTCGGAATATTTGTCCTGAATCTTATTGAGAAGTCGTATCGCGATATCATGTAAACTTAACCACCAATAGTCCCAAATTATTTAAGGAACTTTGCGTGGCCATTTTTTGAATCATGCCATTGTCCAAATGCTCAGAGACTCCTACTAATGTACTGTAAAACCCATAAACATTATCGACCTTCCTAAATGGAAATGTTCCCCTATTTACCAACAGTTCGGAGCATTTGGCTATTTTATGCTTTTCTGCTTCATTCTATTGGTGATCAGCATAATAACCACATGTAGATGGTGTCTGTAGTCGTCGTAGTCTAGTAGGTAATGTGCTGGCTTATTAGACGTCAGGCCACGATTCAAAACCTAGCTGAGACATCTTCAGCAAAACGAATAATGAAAGAAATATTTTTTTGGCTATTTCCTCTCAGCAGATCTCGGGCAAAAACGCTGACAGAAATTACAGTTGCAACGAAGAAGTGTCTCGAAAATCAGTCGCTCAGAGTCGACTTTAAACTGTAGGTCCCGATATTCATGTATTAAATTAACACAACATAAGCGATGTGCGATACTACGTGCTAAAGCCTACTAAATGCTTGTCATGAGCAATTAAGTAAGTTAAGTATCAATTAATTTGATCACCAGCAAATCAGGCATAAACTTTATGACAAACTTGTTAACTGCTGCTGTATCTGATACATTAGTATTCATATCTACCGGACGTATTTTTGTTTTTCGTTTTGAGTGTTAGTCAGTGTACCTGACAATAGCGGAGCACATGCAATATGATTGATATCCGTAAAAGGCATAATATGGTGCATGTCTTTGCTAGCATATCATACATACATAATTGATCATTACAACCCTTCAGTCAGGATTACGACCTAGTTTCTCACACCACTTATGTTGTGTGTGTTAATTTTATACATGAGTGGTTGGACCTACAGTTTAAAGTCGACTTCGAACGACAGATTTTTGAGAAACTTTCCTAGCCTATCAGTAAATGGCAATATATAACTGCATGCCTGTACACGACAGGAAAGGATCATAATATTATCATGTAAAGATTAGTGATACTTTCTTATGTGGAAATGTATTATACAGGCAGTATTTAAGGCCTTCAAAGCTGTTTGACTATTTTCAGGTATTCGAATACATCAGTCGTATGGCAGATAATACCTTAAACAGCACAGTTTACATGCTGAAAAACACTGTAATCTGTGATCAGCATGTTGCCTATTAAAAATTTATTTCTGTTCACCATGGCAACCCTTAACATATTATCTAAACTTTCCAATTTTGAAAATATTTTAAAAATATTAATAATGGTTTTACACACCCCCCTCTCCCCCCAACGTATAGCTCCTATAACCATAATTTAAAATGCTTAAAAAAGAATCCTTAACACTCTGCTTTCCTTTTTCTTGGTTAATATATTAAAATGAAGTGACACTTTTAAGTTGGGGTAAAAGCACACACACTCACATATACTATATATACATACCCCTCATATATTTATATTACAAAGACAAGCATTTTTTGTCATTAATAATAATGTCACCTTAAATATTTCCCCAAAAAAATGTTGGGGTTTCCTTTGTTATTTAATAAAATCAAAAGAAAAAATGAAAGTGGCAGAGGGAAGAGAATGAAAATTAAAGGGAGGTGTCTCAAGTTTGTGTTTGAAACAATCTGAGGAGTTCCGGCTTAGTTAAGCATCATCGAAGGCTTGGCCAAAAAGGTGTCGTATTATAATGTTGGTTGCAGTTTTTCTTTATTTCCAGCCTTCATCTAACAACGCACATTAAGTATTTCAATGAAAAACTTCATCACTTAAGTATCAGAAAAGGTTTTTATAATTCACTTTCCTTTGATTTCCCCATTGTTTTTGGCTTCATTTGGGGAGCATATTTTGTTCTTTGACGTCCTTTGGGACATGATAGAGGGCTAAAGAAAATTTTGCATTTCCTATACATTTTTGGCTTTTTTTATTCCTTTATTTTTATTAGATGGGAGTCCATTCATATTAATTATGTCCCGTAAATACAATTTTGCATTAAGAGCCATTGACACTTCACTCAAACAAACAAAAAAATTGTTTTTGAAGTGAAAGCTATAAAGGTGGTCGGTCAATGAGAAAGTCTGGTATCGCGTGGTGCTATGACCTGGAAAAGATTTTTCTTCATTGAAGATACAGTTTTATTGGATTTGTTTTGTTGCTCATAATGTCCAAAACTAATGGTCTATTACCCATAATCTCTACATGGATAAGAGGTCTGCCACAACCGCAATAAGGCAATTATTAACTGGAAAGCGATGAATTTTAAAAGAAAATTGTGTTGATACGTTACTGTTAAGCAAAGGCCAGGGCATGTGATGCAACAAAACCTAGCTTAATTCAAGCATTTTTACTTTATTTTATTTTCTTTACACGGAATTATTTCTTATCAAAAACATCCGCATAGAATATAATTTTGCCAAGATAATCCAAAGGATAACCTTCGTAGAAATTCAATACAACCTTATAAGCATTCCTGGGTATTAACTCCGCCTGTAGAAAGGTGCCATCAACAAAAAACCCATCGGCAGCAACAGTACCCTTTAAAGTAAACAAAAGCAAGTTCGGTATACAATATTAAAAATATATTTTGAAACGTCTTTTACCGTATAGGGACACGTATGATTTATATTTGAATACTTTCTCACAGTGCGCATCAGATAGTTGACATAAATACCAGAAGCTTTTTTCTCCATAACATGGCATACATTTGAGGTGAAATTAACCAAATATGGCTTATAAGCATTGGCACTATTACGAGCATAGAAGGCAACATTCGTCTGCAACGAAAATATTGTATTTGGTTACCGGAGATTAACAATTGATAAGAGTCCTTAGCATAGGCGAACTTACTGAAGCATTTCTAATAATATCTCTTATCCAAATTTTCAAAAAGGCAACTGTCTTATAACGATTTATGGGCTTCAGACGGCAGGTGTGATTATAGAAATACTTCTCACTGTGTTCACATTCAATTTTTGTCAATTTGATGTGGACCACGCCAGACACTATCAACTGAATAGAAGAATAAATTCAAAACCAGAAAAAGTATCCAAAAATGATCTTATCTTACTGTCAGGTTTAAAACAAGCAAAATTGTAAACTTCCGCGGATACATTTTAAGACAATGATTGAATACAGTTTTCAACTGGAACCGCTATCATCAATCAATTTAGGCCGTTTATATAAACAATTTCAATGAAAACTTTTCAATTGTTTTCCATTTTTATGAGTATAATTGAAAAATTACAATTAAACAAAATAAAAAAATATAAATACATCCGTTAGATATGAATAAATTGCATCAGATACAGCAGAAGGTAACAATTTTGTCATGAAGTTTGTTTCTGATTTGTTGCTGATCAAATTAATTGATACTTAACTTACTTAATTGCTTATAGTATATATATTATATTTCTCACACACACTCTGTTGTGTGTGTGTGTGTGAGTGTTAATTTTATACATCAGTGGCAGGATCTACAGTTTAAAGTCCACTCTGAACAACAGATTCATGGGAATTTTATTTTATTCTCAGAATTTTTACCAGCAATCTGCTGAGAGGAAGTTGCTTTATTTGAGAAGTCTGGGCTTGGGTTTGAACCATGGCCTCACGTCTAATAAGCAAACCCACTAGCTTCTAGACTACGACCAGCAATCTATTGAGAGGAAGTCGTTGTCAAAATATTTTTTTTCATGTTGTGCTTTGTGTGGCATGCCTGGGCTGGGGTTTGAACCATGGCCTCGTGTCTAATTATCCAACAAACTAATTTCAAGACAACGACAGCTTATTTTTACAAAACAGAGCCAATATGTCCGTTCCTCTTAACTGAAAGCGTAGCATTTCTTCTATCTTATCTGAGGCTTTGAGTAAAAATTACGTAACTTTTTGGCATCCAATCTTGTTAATGTATTTCACTTTGAAATTCAAAGCAAAAACAAGTGGTCGTTGTTACCGGGGATTCATATACACCACTTAATCAGAAGAGCTTGTTTTTAAGATAATACTCCACCACACATACTGCATACATACTTAGTCATTACAACCCTTCAGTCAGGATTACGACATAGCTACGACATAACTATGACCATTAAGCGGTTTTTGATACTGAGATAGTAATCTCCTACAAGCTTTTATCGGATCTCTTTCAACCACAACATTCACAACTCAGATGGATGTTATCTGCTGTGATTTTCTTGAACGAGTCTAGGACGGCAATTCTGTATTAATCTTGCCTAGGTTTCTATCGTATAGCGTGCCTCTTGAGGAGCTTGAAAAGATACCACAAGACTTTATGGGTATGAAATATTTATATTTTAGTCTGGTAGATAATTTCATGGAATTTATTTTCCGTCTAGCACGTTATAGTATAGTACGATGTCTGCCTCAGGCATTTTGAACAAAACGAAGCAAAAGAAAAACCTTACGTTCGGCTACTTCCTCTCAGCACAGCAGTTTTTTGGCAAAAGCCGTTGAGAGTAAATAAAAAAGGCTTGTCATGACCAATTAAGTAAGCAAGGTCGAGTATTAAAGTGTCAGCTCAACAGTGAAACGTATGCCTCTTTGCAAAGGTGCTCTACTAAATCAATAGAGTAGGATACCCAGTTGTGATTAAGCCTGTCAATTAAGCCTTAAGGCTGTAATCTTCTCTAGAAAAATATCAAAATCTCTGTGGAAAACAATTGAAAAACAAACTATTGAAAATGAAACTCAAACTCGAAAGCTACTGTACTTATGAAATGCCTAGTATTATACCGGACGTATTTATTGACAATTTATTTTAATTGACAATTACTTTAATATTGAATATGCTTAAATTACTTGTAGTTCAATTAAACTGATAAACGTCGAACATAATTTTACGTTTTTCGTTTGAATTGTTGAATGGAGTTCTACTGGAACGCAATCAATCATTGTGTCAAAATGTATCCACGGCAGATTACAATTTTAATTGTTTTAAACTTGACGGTAAGATAAGATAATTTTTGGATACTTTTTCTGGTTTTGAATTTATTTTTCTGTTCAGCTTATTGTGTCTGGCGTGGTCCACATCAAATTGACAAAAATTGAATGTGAACACAGTGAGAAGTATTTCTATAATCACACTTGCCGTCTGAAGCCTATAAATCGTTATAAAACCGTAGGCTTTTTTGAAACTTGGATAAGAGATGCTATAAGAAATGCTTCTGTAAGTTCGTAGCATTCCAATTGCAATTCTGTGGTAACCAAATATAATACTTTTCGTTCCAGACGAATATTGAATTCTTTGCTCGTAATAGTGCCAATGCTTATAAACCCTATTTGGTTAATTTCACCGCCAATTTATGTCGTTTTATGGACAAAAAAGTCTCTGGCATTTATGTCAACTTCTTTATGAACACTTTAAGGAAGTATTCAAATATAAATCACACGTGTCCCTATAGGGTAAGTGCCCCATGTTCAATATGCTTCGTATGAATAATTTTCTTTTCTTGATTTAAGGGTACTTTTACGGTTAAAGGCTTTTATGTTGATGGCAGCTTCATACAGGCTGAGTTAATACCCAGGAATGCTTATAAGATAAGTGTGGCATTCTATGAAGGTTATCCTTTGGATTATCTTGGAAAAGTTATATTTTATGCGGATGTTTTCGATAATAAATAATTGAGTGTAAAAACTAAAATAAAGGAAATGCTTTTGTTAAGCTAGGTTTTGGTGCATACATTGTAGAGTTTATGGATTACATGACATGACCTTTGGTTATCAGTAACGTATTGACAGGTTTTTCTTTTAAAGCGCTTCTCTTGCCAGTTAATAACTGCGTTATTGTACAAAATTATCTTCAAAATGTTTGTCTTTGCTTTTGATCTTCGCCAGGTCCTGTTGATATTTTTGGTTATCGTTAGCAGCAGTTATATAGCGAAATTACTGGATTGTACAGCATTGTAGCAGATTGTCGAATAGCAAAAGATGTTTCGTGGTTTCATATGGAATGATATTTAAATTTTTAAATTTACTTTAAATTCAAATGCATTACAGACGTCTGAAAAATGTTATTTGATCCTAGGAAGTGTAAGAAGTTAGTCTGCCATACTTTTTAGCAGTTGCATGCAGACAACTCCCACCACGGTATGTAAAATAGTGTTTCTGCCGACATTTTACTACATCAGCAGGCAATGTTTGTATTGTAATTAGATCAGACAGAACTGGTTAAATTATTGTTTCCTTGGCTACACTTACTACTCAGTATCAATTGATTATATGGTACCCCATAATTTTCATAAAGGTGGTCAGACACTATTCTCAGAAGCACAGACTGCTAAAATTGTCTAATATATGCATCGATGGTTCGATATTAAATAAAAATTAAATAGTGGTGTGCATATTAAAGTCTTACTTAATTGATCATTACAACTCTTTAATTAGGATTATAATCTAGCTTCTCACACCGCCTGTGCTGTGTGTGTTAATTTTAATCATAAGTCATGGGACCTACAATTTATCACATAATGGATTTACTTTCCAAAACAACACTATGGTACTCAAATGAAATCATATCTGCAATGTACACATCACTCCGCCCGTTTTAAAATCCAACACACAAAATTATTCGAAATATGGCGGATAAATTCCAGTTCATTGTTTCACTAAACAATCAATGAAATGCTAAACCTGCCGAAAACATCACTGATGTACGTGAGAGTGTGCAGAAGAATCCTTAACAGTGGATTTTGCGTTGCTTTGTGCCGTGACTTGGCACAAACGTCTACTGACGTGGACGTAGATTCAGTGCTCTGTAGCAATTGACCATAACTTTTACCGAAAAATCGTTCATTTTTGAATGAATGGGTTTCGACAAACAAAATCGAAAAATTTGGGACGACACCCATCCATATGACATCCAAAGACGTCGTATGCATTTTGAAAAAGTTACTGTTTGCGAATGACGTTGGTCACACGAACACATATGTACCACATAGGACGGTATTTATTGGATATTCTATACAAATGATTTGTGGTCACTGTCATCTCACGTGCTGGTGTAGTGGACTGGCCACGAAATCGTGCGATCGTAAGACTTTTTCTTCTGAGGTTTATTTACGTTCACGCACAAACCACAAACCCTAGCGATGATAGTCAACACATCCACAACGGCCAAATTCGCCAAAGTCATGGTAATTAAGCATTCTGAATGCTCTCCATCTAAAGAAAGTTATGGGGGACATTTGAATTCTGTTATATTCCACTGAAGTCGCCGTAGTCTAGTAGGTAGCGGGTTGGCTTATTAGACTTGAGGCCACGGTATAAACCCAGATCAGACCTCCCCAGTGAAACAAAATCGGAAAAATATGTCTTAGTACACTTCCTCCGAGCAGATTTCTTTCAAAAGCTTTTCGAAAACGTGTAGTTCGGAGTCGATATTAAACTGTAGGCCCTGCCGCTTATGTATAAAATTAACACACACAACATGAGTGGTGTGAGAATATAGGTTGTTATCCTGACTAAAGGGGTGTAATGACCATTTATGTAAGTAAGTAAGTGCAGTGGAGAGCTAAGGAGCTAACGGAAAGCCATTTGGTCACAATGAGCCCTGATGAGTCTTTTGTGAGGCTTGCCTGCCATCGTCGTAACCACAGCTACAATGGTTCTGGTCCTTACTATCATATGCAAAAGTCTTATCTCCAACAGAGCTTTTAGCATTTTTGGTGGACATGTTCTCATCATACAACCACCGCTAACCACAACTGCCGAATTAGAGTCTTACGTTTCAGGCTTCTGTGCGATATGTCCAACCGCAATGTGGTTAGCGAAAGTGTTGTAATTTTTTTTTGTTTCCATTTTTTTCAATACCTTTACTACAATCATGCCTTTGTTATCATACTCACCGTATTTACATGTAAAAATAACAGAGATTTAGTCCTAGAGCTGATATCTATACACCAAGTCTGGGTGGCTTCATAGCAGCTCTGTTTTAAGTTTGGAAAAGAAAACACTTTTTCGTAGCCTGTCTTTAAGTTTGATTACTCATCGATGATTGAGATTAAAAGTGAACTGAGCAAATCAATTTACAATTTTATTTAACAAGCTTTGATTGGGTTTACATTCGTTCAAATTCAGTTTCAGTTTCCCTTACTTTATTTTCAACACTTTTTTTCCTTCTTTTTTTGTATGTTTTTGGACACATACAAACTTTTTTATCCCACTTACCTGGTGACAATTCTTCTGTAATCCCTTCAATGGCAACCGTAAAAAGTGTCAGCATGACAACTGACACAAACAGCCATTGATGCTGTTGCTGCTGCTGCTGCAGCTGCGAATGCAGATGCCCTAGCCATTGTTTAAACTTTGACCGTTGGGGGCGTTTAAAGTGCAATATTCGTTGTCCTTGTTGCTGCTGCTGATGTTGCTGCTGAAACTGCTGTTCCTGATGATGATGATGATGATGCTGTTGTTTGTTACAATGAGAAGTTGCTGTCGAGTTTAGCATTGTCGTTGTCATTGTTCTTTTTTGTTTTTCTTCAGTTCTTTTCTGTTGGGTTTTTATTACGACTGCCGCGTTGCTGTTGCTGTTACTGGTGTTGTTGGTGTCGTTCTCATGTAAATCAAGTGTTTTAATTTTAGTATCAAATGAAAAATGTTGCACTTGTTCACTATTTTCTCCCTCAATCTTGTTGTTTTTGTTTTGTTTTTGAGAAATTGTTTTCTCCCCTTTTTTTGTTTGAGTATTGCCAGCAACACTAACCAACTTATTGCTTGGAGCAGTTGTTAACACAGCATTGAGAGAAAAACAAAAATTTTTTTTATGCAACACTGCAACAACAACAACATTTAAACAATTTTTCAGCTTTAGAAAGTTTGTTGTTTTTCGTTTTTTTTTGCACTGCAAAACACACTCGTTTAATGATTCTTATGACAAAAGATTAGACAAAGTTTGATATGCTGCTACTCGGTTGTGGAAACAATAAAAAACACCTGCAAAGAAATATAATTAAAGGATCAAAGTTTTCGTTTGTTAATGTAGAATTTGTTGTCAATATTTTAATTGACAGAGTTTCCTTATAAGGGGCTTCACACATGTCAATTTGTGGTTGTTAAGCTAAAGTGTGGAAGGAATTGTTTTTTGAAGAATTAATTTCTTCGTCTATATTAAGGAAATCGAAAGATTTCCTATATTATAATGCAATAAAAAACGAGACACAAGGTAATAACTATCAGACACAATTTATTAGGGCAAATGCACGATCCAAATTGGTCATTACAACCCTTCAGCCAGGATTACGACCAAGTTTCTCACAGCACTCTTGTTGTTTGTCTTAATTTATATACATGAGTGGCGGGACATACAGTTTAAAGTCATGCTGCGAACGACAGATTTTTGCGAAACTTTTCATGGCAATTTTTTATTTACCCTGAGAGTTTTTGCCAATAAATCATCTGAGAGTAAGTCGCCGAAGAAATATTTTTTGGATTTCCTTTTGATGCCTGACCTGGGGTTTGAACCCTGGCTTTACGTCTAATAAGCTAACACACTACCTACTAGACTAATGGCGACATAAATTAGAGAAGCTATCAAAGTCGCCGTAATCTAGTAGGTAGTGTGTTGGCTTATTAGACGTGAGGCTAAAAAGGTGGTCGTGAGAAAGTCTGGTATCGTCTGGTGCTATCACTTGGGAAAGAGTTTTCTTCATTGAAGCTACAGTTTTATTGGATTTGTTTTGTTGTTCCTAATATTCAAAACTAATGGTCTATGACCCATAATTTCTACATGAATAAGAGGTCATTAACTGGAAAGCGATGCTTTTTAAAAGAAAATTGTGTTTATACGTTACTGTTAAGCAAAGGCCAGGGCATGTGATTCATAAACTTTACAATGTATGCAACAAAACCTAGTTTAATTCAAGCATTTTTACTTTATTTTATTTTCTTTACACTGAATTATTTCTTATCGAAAACATCCGCATAAAATATAACTTTGCCAAGATAATCCAAAGGATAACCTTCATAGAATGCCACAATTATCTTATAAGCATTCCTGGGTATTAACTCGGCCTGTATGAAGCTGCCATCAACATAAAAGCCTTTAACCGTAAAAGTACCCTTAAATCAAGAAAAGAAAATTATACATACGAAGCATATTGAACATGGAGCACTTACCCTATAGGGACACGTATGATTTATATTTGAATACTTCCTTAAAGTGTTCATAAAGAAGTTTACATAAATACCAGAGGCTTTCTTATCCAGAAAATGGCATAAATTGGAGGTGAAATTCACCAAATAGGGCTTATAAGCATTGGCACTATTACGAGCAAAGAATTCAATATTCGTCTGGAACGAAGAGTATTATATTTGATTACAGTAGAACCACGATAATAAAGCCTAAACTTACAGTAGCATTTCTTATAGCATCTCTTATCCAAGCTTCCAAATAGGCTTCGGTTTTATAACGATTTATGGGCTTCAGACTGCAAGTGTGATTATAGAAATACTTCTCACTGTGTTCACATTCTATTTTTGTCACTTTGATGTGGACCACGCCAGACACTATCAACTGAACAGAAAAATAAATTCAATACCCGAAGAAATATCCAAAAATATCCATCTTACTGTCAGGTTTACAACAAGAAAAATTGTAAACTTCCGCGGACACATTTTAAGATAATGATTGAATACAGTTTTCATCAATCAATTTTTGCCGTTTATATATACAATTTCAATGAAAACTTTTAAATTGTTTTCCATTTTTATGAGTATAATTGAAAAATTACAATTAAACGAAACAAAAAAATATAAATACATCCGTTAGATATGAATAAATTGCATCAGATACAGCAGAAGGTAACAAGTTTGTCATGAAGTTTATGCCTGATTTGCTGGTGATCAAATTAATTGACATTTAACTTACTTAATTGCTTATAACAAGCATTCAGTCGGAATTACAACCTAGTTTCTCACAGACATTCTGTTGTGTGTGTGTGTTAATTTTTTACATAAGTGGCGTGATCTACAGTTTAAAGTCCACTCTGAACAACAGATTCATGGGAATTTTATTTTATTCTCAGAGTTTTTACCAGGAATCTGCTGAGAGGAAGTAGCTGAAGAAATATATTTTCATATTTTGCTTGGGTTTGAAGCATGGCCTCACGTCTAATAAGCTAACCAACTGTCTTCTAGATGAGAGGAAGTCGCAGTAAAAATATTTTTTTCATGTTTTGCTTTGTGTAACATGTCTGGGCTGGGGTTAGAGCCAAGGCCTCATAGGAGATTTCCTCTTTACTGAAAGCGTAGCATTTCTTCTATCGTATCTGAAGCTTATCTGAGTCTTTGAGTAAAAATAACGTAACTTGTTGGTATCCAATCTAGTTAAAATACTTCACTTTGTAATTCAAAGCAAAAACAAGTGGTCGTTGTTACCAGGGATTCATATATATCACTTAATCAGAAGGGCTTGTTTTTAAGATAATACTCCACCACCCATACTACATACATAATTGGTCATTACAACCCTTCAGGCAGGATTACGGCATAGCTTCTCACACCCATACGGGTTTTTGATACTGAGACAGTAATCTCTCACAAGCGTTAATCGGATCTCTTTCAGTCGCAACCTTCATAACTAAACTGGTTGTTATCTGCTGTGATTTTCTTGACGAGTCTTGGACGACAATTCTGTATTAATCTTGCCTAGGTTTCTGCCGTATAGCGTGTCTCTTGAGGAGCTTGCAAAGATACCACAAGACTTTATGGGAATGAAATATTTTTATTATAGTCTGATAGATAATTTCATGGAATTTATTTTCCGCTTAGCACGTTATAGTATAGTACGACGTCTGCCTCAGGCATTTTGAACAAAACGAAGCAAAAAAAAACCTTGCTTTCGGCTACTTCCTCTCAGCACAGCAGTTTTCTGGCAAAAGCTCTTGAGAGTAAAGGGTTGTCATGACCAATTAAATAAGCAAGTTCGAGTATTAAAGTGTCAGCTAAACAGTGAAACGTATGCCTCTTTGCGAAGGTGCTCTACTAAACCAATAGAATAGGATACCCAGCTGTCATTAAGCCTGTCAGTTAAAGCTTAAGGCTCTTCTCTAGAAAAATATCAAAATCTCTGTGAGAAACAATTAAAAAAAAACAAACTATTGAAAATGAAACTCAAACTTGAAAGCTACTGTACTTATGAAATGTCTGGTATTATACCGGACGTATTTATATTGACAATTTATTTGAATTGACAATTACTTTAATATTGAATATGCTTTAATTACTTGTAGTTCAATTAAACTGATAAACGTTGAACATTATTTTACGTTTTTCGTTTGAATTGTTGAATGGAGATCTACTGCATCTCAATCATTGATTGTGTCAAAATGTACCCATACGTACATATGTATGTATGTACCATTGTACAGAGGAAAAAAATCTTTAAATTTCACCCGAGTCTATCTTAACAACCTCATGGCAGTTACAACGCTGCATTGGCTCGTAGGAGTTTTTCAGAAGCTGTAATGACGATGAATAAGTGGCGACCATTAGAGAACTTCAGACGTAGGAATCTTAAGCAGCCAAAGTTTATTCACAAAACGTTTTTAGCAAATGGTGATTTGCATAACATCCAGATGATTAAAGAATACGAGTCTGAGACAACAATAGTTTATATGACTCAAGTAAACTAAACATTTTGAGGCTACCGTTGCTTTAACCAGAGTTCATCGAATCTTTCCTTTGCGGAAATATGCCATGATTTCTGGTGTCAATTTGGACAACAGAATACTAACCACTTGACTGATTATTTAATTAAAAACAAAAATTATGTGTGAAATATCATTGAAACTTTTATACGTTTGAAAGACCTACTGATGCCATTATATTGGGAATATAACATCGTTTAAATGCCTGTGCACGGCTTCTCAGGCTGCAAATGCATCTACAAGTATGTGAATTTACAATTTTCCACAGCCTTGATCCACAAAGCAGGCTGCATTTGACCGATTATATTGGTTATGTTGGCTTTGGGGAAATCTGTGGTTTTTTCATATACACATAAGACTTAAGAAAACCTTACAAGAAAAACTATAGCGGGTTCAAATTGCATTATTTTAGTTACCAGTTTAAGTCACAACCACATGAGATGACCATGCGCTCAATTCGCTCGTGCGTAGCCTCCAATGTGGACTAAGCTGTGTGGCAAGTAATGTCGTTCTATTGAAAGAAGTAACCATCATCCACAATTCAGTCCAAAAGAAGTTGGTAATCATTGACATGTCGTACTTGCCGTTGACAGTAAAGAGCTGGCCTACGTTGTTTTGAGTAAAATATGTGTCGATGACGCTGTCAGCTGAAAATTCACACCAAACAGTGACTTTTTCGGAATGAATTGGACGTTCTTAGATCTCATGGGGATTTGTAACGTCCAAAATTTGCAAATTTTATATGTTCATGTACCGATTCATCTAGACGTAGACATCATCAACGAAGATGATTTTTCAATTTTACAAAATTAGGTTCAACTGACAACTACTCTAGAGCATATTAGCGAACACATTTCGGATCTATGTACATATATAGTCATCCATGGTAACTTGCTAAAACAGACTAAATAAATGACAAACAATCACCCTTATCGTGAAAAAAATGTGAACATTTTTTTCTCCCGGATTTCTTTTATCAATCGAACAACAATTTTCTATCGTGAATGTCACGTGAATTACTTTTCCCTTCGAATCCTATGTGTTTGTCCGAAATAAAACTGCTGTTAAAAAAAGAAAATAAAGTCGTCAAAACTACAATTAAATTTTTAAAACTAACAAAAATGTTTAGAATTGGTGCAGTTTTGTTATTGGAATTGGAAGAAGAAAATGAAAGAAAATTAAAAGAAAGAAGTGTAAGAAGAATAATACGGTATGATTCAAATCCTTTCGAATTGCCGAATGTACAGTAAGTACACAATTAATAATTTTATGTTTTTGTGGTATGTGTAATTTTCGGGTCTAGATTTTTTAAGCATTATAGAGTCAACAGAGCTGCGTTTAGTTATCTTTTGGAAACTCTAACAAATGCTCTACCGGTTTTAAAGAAAAGTACAGCTGTACCGCCAGTTATTAAACTGGGAGCGGCTATCATGCCGCGATAGCACAATCAACATTCAGCGACATGCTTGCAGAATTTCTGGATGTCATGTAGGCGCAAATATGTAAAACATGGATTCATCTCAAGCACAGAGAAGTATTACCGCTCAACATTTTTTAGTAATGTTGGTATACTAGGAGTTTTTGGATGCATAGATGGCACACATGTTAACACAATAGCTCCAAAGCAAGCAAAACATCTCTACTATAATCGAAAGGGACGATTTAGTCTAAACGTAACACTTGTAAGTAAGCAGATAAATTTAAATGATAAATTGTAATTGTAAATATGTGACCACGAAATGAAGATCAGATTTATTGACGATACACATCCTGGATCATGCCATGATTTCTTTGTTTGGAATATTAGCAAATTTAGAAGTGCTTTGGAGAAAGAATATTTAGAAACTGGATGTAACATGTGGCTGCTAGGTTGGAATATACATATTTATTTTTATTCATACATACAGGATGATAATACAGTTTATTCCATGGGAGAGGCATGTTAACCACTAGAACCTTGGCTTTGGTTCAGTTTTTAGGCCTCATCAAGAAAAATTTAATGAATACATAGTAAATGCCGAAATATTATAGAGAGAACAAATAGAGTTCTCAAAAATAAGTGGAGATGTCTGCTT
Organism: Sarcophaga carnaria; assembly: GCA_958299815.1. Lineage (NCBI taxonomy): Eukaryota > Metazoa > Arthropoda > Insecta > Diptera > Sarcophagidae > Sarcophaga > Sarcophaga carnaria. The sequence goes on along the minus strand of OY283153.1, from coordinate 18,842,853 downwards.
GGGTCTAGAGAACTGTACTATGCTCCAAGCAAAGCGATTAAAATAACAAATGTATGTGCTGCTTTGCACAATATTTGTATCTATTACAAATGCGAACCATAGCTGTAACCACCAGCTATGGAAGGATTTTCCCGCATTCTTTGTAACAAAATCTCAATTTGTTGTTTATTAGTTGAATTGCTCCTGAAAATTTAAATTTGTACTTAATTATTATTAAAATCAAAAATTTTCAACCTGCATTATCCATTTCAACTATTTGCCTCTAAATATCAAAGTGAACAAATTCTAATAAAATGTGAAAAAAATTCACGTGAAAAATTATTCACAATAGGATGAATTGTTTTCAAAGTTGCCATAAGATCGGGTGAAGAAAATTTATGATACAAATTTTGTAAACAGTGAACAAAATCCGGGCGATAAGGGTGAATTTGTGAGATGTAGGTTCAACAAGATGGCTGTTATCAATTGTCAAATATCGGACCTTCCTGTTAGAAGCTGCTATTTTTTCCATTTTTTCGAACTGACCTGCTTACTGTTGATTTTCTTTTATTATTTTTTCTCTTCTTTGTGGTCTCTCTAAATAGTCTGTATTAGAAACCTATGTGATCGGCAAATGTGCTCAATTCAACCTGGCCGGAAGCTACAAAGGACAGAAAGTGGCATTACTTGCTGACAGTCAGGCCGCCATTTGAGCTCATATTAGAAAATAGTTTGTGATTATCTGGATACTGTGCTGGATAGGCATTCACTTTAATGAGCACGCAGATGAGCTCGAGAGGAAGATAGCTTTCAACCAGCTAAAAGGATATGCCCGCGACAAAGAAAATGTAAAGAGGCAGTGTTAGTAGTATTGTGTAATCAATTGATACATAACATACATACATAATTGGTAATTACAACCCTTCAGTCAGGATTACGACCAAGTTTCTTACACCACTTGTGTTGTGCGGAAATTTTTATTTACTCTCAGAGTTTATGCCAGAAATCTGCTGAAAGGATTAGGTTTAGGTTTAGGTCGGAGTGGTAGCTGTAACATCACAAAGCTCATTTGAGCACGCATATCGGCCCGTTGAGATGCCACGAGTGAACGCAGTCCCTGTACTGACCAAGTTCCACCAAAATCAGGGAAGAGGAAGAAGTTGGTCAGCGCAAAAGCTGCACATCAAAAGCACGACTACTCTACACTGGAAAACCAGCCAGAAAGTTTGATGAACGAAGCTATATGCTTGATATCAATAGATGATAGCTCCGTCAAGCTGATAAGAAATGAAGAGTCAAATAACCTATATGTACACCTAGCAAGAGACGGGCACTGACAAAGAAAGTGGATAACAGTCTCCTCTTCCTCAGCGGATCTGCATCCACGGCAGAAATCGTTAAATGGGAGCCTCATTCTTTCCGCGTGTCTACCCATAACGCAATGACCTGTAAGCATGGTCACTGTGGTTGAGACGACGTCACGATCAAGATCAAGTGATTGGTTGGTACGCCTTCTATCCATCAAGGGCCAGGTGAGTCTAGCGGTGGAGCAGGACTACTCATTGACCCAGGATGGGTTTGGCGTTCCGAAAGAATTTCCGCGCAATATCCAACTTGACCGAGACAAGTGGCGTACCCAATTCAATTGAAGAGGATTTCGGAAGGAGCGCACCAGCTCTGGCGAGCTCGTCGGCCCTACAGTTTCCCAGAATGTTACTGTGCCCAGACCAGTGAAACACTGGTGAAGCGCCCAGAAAGAAGTTCGAGACAGCGGCGACATTCCCCAACGATCCTAGAATTATTCACTAAACCCGATAGAGATCTTATCTTATCAGAAAAGACCGAGACGTGAGTGAAAGGAACACCGTTGTCGAGGATCCTACTAGTAGACTACGGCGACTTGATACTCCTTTAAAATGAAAAACATATTTCATTTACTTTATATTCAAGGCCTTTATACAAGGCTCTCAAAGGCATTTTCTATTTCATGGCCACATATACCATATTGAGTTATGCACACACAGAACATCTAATATAAAAAGGAAAAACTGCAGAGTTTTACAATGCAAAGGAATTAAGTATGACGACCATATCTACTCGTGTATGCTCGTGTATGTTTATTATTTTCATATTTTCTTGCACATTTCTTGTAGATTTTCTTTTTGAAAGAATAAAGCAATGAAAAATAAAATGTCAACAATAACAATATGTTCTTACGTTATTTTATATGTCATTGTTATGTCTTCATGGCATTTCTTTTTTGCATATTTTTTTCATATTTTTTTTTCGTATATTTTTTGGTAACATTTTTATCTCTTGAAGACGAAAATTCTTTTCTATCTTTTGTTTTTGTTTTTGTTTTTTTTTGGCTGTAACTGTTGCAGAGTACAACTGTCAAATGTCAAGCTGTCATCAGTCCAGATAGTACGTGTTTATCTTATTTTTATAACATTTTATTTCATTTCTATTCTTAGTTTATTCATTGTGTGTTGCAAGTAAATAAAATTTGCTGTTGGTATGCTTATACTGGTGGTTCAAAAAGGCAGCAACAATAGCAGCATCGGAATCAGCGGCATTAGCAGTGGCAGAGATATTGAAAATGTTTTGTGCCACAAAAAGAAAACGAAAATTTGCATTTGTTTTGTTTACTTGTGTGTCCTTTACAGTATACACTGCCAGGATATTTAATATTAAAGCTTCTCAAATTGTAATCGCTTTTCAAAATTTTGAAGTTTAAGTGGTACTTGTGTTAGTGCTTAACTGTTATTGTGTTTTGCTGTCAGCATAAGATATTGCATTTTATTGTCATTTAATCGTTTCCTTCTTTTTTCGTTCTTTTATTTCGTTTAATATGAACATGTGTTTGGGAATTAAAAGCTTATGGAATAAAAGAATAAATTTAGTGAAATTTGAGGATCCAGATTAAAATAGTTTTGGATCTCTGCTTATACAGGGGTTTACTGGAAAAGCAGCTTTAAGGCGATAACACCACAAAAATCCAATCGATGCTGAAATGTTGAAAATACTGAATCAAATTGGAATTATTAACATTTACTTGCAAAGAAGTCGCCGTAGTCTAGTAGGTAGTGTATTGGCTTATTAGACGTAAAGCCAGGGTTCGAGCCCCAGGCCAGACATCAAGACAAAATACAAAAAGTATTTCTTCGGCGACTTCCTCTCAGCAGATTTCTGGCAAAAACTCTGAAAGTAAATAAGATTGCCATGAAAAAGTTTCTCAAAAAAACTGTCGTTCGGAGTCGACTTTAAACTGTAGGTCCCACCACTCATGTATAAAATTAACACACACAACATAAGTGATGTGAGAAACTAGGACGTTGTACAATGGGTCAATTCGACCTCAAGGTACTGTACTTGTCTTAATTGACAAGTAGACATCCTAACCTAACCTACTTGCCGAAACCGTATAAATCCGTAACCGTTTAGAGGAGGTTTTTGGATAAAATTAAGAGTTTTTCATCGTATGAATAGAGTCGATTTTAGTTCCCAAAAGACTTAGGGCCTTTTTTTTGTTAGACGAACATGTAAAATTGAATATGTGAAATCGTTCGTCTTACAAAAACAGAGGACTAATGGTGTTTACTAACTTACAACCATAGTATTACGCCAACTGAAAGAAAGATAAGAAGTCATATATTTTTGCTAATCTAGTCGTGAAAGTTCAACGCAATGTTAGTTTGAACACAGCATCCTTCTCACGTCTTGAAAGAGGCATTCATTCATACATAATTGTTCATTACAACCCTTTGGTCAGAATTACGACCTACTTTCCCACACCACTTATGTTGTGTGCGTTAGTTTTTATCCATGAGTGGCGGGACCTACAGCTTAAAGTCGACTCCGAACGACAGATTTTTGAGAAACTTTTCATGGCAATTTTATTTTTTCTCAGAGCTTTTGCCAGAAATCTGCTGAGAGGAAGTCGCAGAAGAAATATTTTTTTCATATTTCGTTTAGTTGGAGATGCCTGGACTGGGGTTTGAACCGAGGTCCCACGTCTAATAAGCCAACACACTACCTACTGGACCATGGCGGCTTCAAGGCATTAATTCAGTCTCGATTACTTAAGACGGTACAACAAATAGTTCACTCCATTACTATTAACACCATTTATATATGAAAACAATGCCCATGTATGGAACCATGAAGTCTATTTTGAGTCTTCTCAACAGCGTTAAAAGTGCAGTGGGGTATCTAAATCATTAGCACACCATTGCATATGGCTTGTTATTCACTGTTTTATCGCTATCGGACTATGTTCGCCAGATATAAAGAAAACTTGTGCCAAAAAATCTCATAATTTTACAGAATAAACGTTTGGCAAGTAGAGCTCTTCCGTTTGTGGTTGATTGGCTAGCGAATGGCGCATTGTTTTCCTTAGTCGAAGTATACATATGTGGAATTCTCTTTCTACAGAGTCTTTTTGATATAAACAGATGTAAATTTACCGCCTATAACTCTTCTACTCTCTTTTTCCTCCCTTTCATAACTTGTTTGCTTAGTTCCAACACAATACACTTCATCCCTTAAGGATTAAGCCCTGGTTAGCCAAACGTTTACGAAGTACGTTCGTTTTTAGAATATCAAAAGCAATGAGTGCTCGATAGAAAGATACTTTATTGCAGCAATGATGTCAATTCAGTTTTTTATTTACAACTAAAGCTTCGGTTAGCCAAACGTCTACGGAACGCACGATCGTTTTTAGAATACGAAAAGCAATGAAAGCGATTACCAAAGCATAATGTATGTTCAGTAAGCATTTACATTGCTTTTCATATGCAAAAAAAAAAAAAACGAGCGTACGTTCCATGGACGTTTGGCTAACCGGGGCTGTAGTTGTAAATAAAAAAATTCTTAAAATGACTAAGCCTGTTGAATCTAATCATCGCATATCCTTTGATGAAGGCGAGTATGTCCATAAGAAATTTCGTTTACATTCAATGGATCGAAAATCTGAGGAAATCGAAAATATTCCGCCTAATAACACTGAAACTTCATTCGAACAAAAAGTTACGGAAATGCAACAAGTGGAACCTGCTTCAAAAAGAATAATGGCCACGAAAGAGAGATCTTTCCGAAAGCGCAGAAAGACTAGAGCTGGCAACAAAAAGAACAAAGCCAGTGCTGAACAAAATATTAATAGCCGGTAAATAAGGCGTTAATCGTTCAAAGGCCTCCAGCAACCCTCCAATCATTTGTAAGGTTTAATAAGAAATTATTGTTACTCTCCTGTATATAAATAAAGCATACTTTAAGGCAATTTATTTAATTTAAAACGTTGCATATCTTTTTTTTATATAAAAATAAAATAAATTTTACATGACTTTTCATTTTCTTCTTCAGTCATCATTTAAAGGATCATTAATACCATAAGGATGAGCAAGTGGTGTGTTTTTGCGTGAAATAACCAATCAATTTCGCTTAAAAATCGTAAAGGATCCGTACAAAGAAAGAATTATTGCCTATACAAGGGCGCACACAATTGCGTAAAGTCACTGTAATTTGAAACACCCAGTTAAGAGACATTCATCACTTGAATGTCAGAGGCTGACAGATGTACAACCTCTGTTTGTAATTTTTTCTTTTTCCAATCAGTCTAGCCACAATTTACGAGACATGTGTTTTTAGCGCGCCACTCTCTGACAAACAATAACACTAACCACCACCTCTGGAACAACATGACATCTCACCAATTATTAACAAACTGTTGGCTGGATGTTAGCTAGAGGAAATGCTCGAGAATGAAAAATTATTTTTCATTTCTTATTTCGCTACCGGGAACAAAAGAAAAAAACAAAACTTAAGTTAAGTTAGCAAGCATGTCCACCTCAAACGCTAAATATGGTGGAACATAAAGGAAAAGAGAAAAATCTCATAAAAATTTTTTTTCATTTCGTCAAGTCATTTTAAAGTCATTATGATTTGGATTTTGGAAGAAAAAAATGTTAAAAATGAAATGCAGCTATTGTTGTTGTTGCCTCATACTACAACATATTAAATAAACATTAAACACTGTCAGTAAAAAATTTTAATTTTTGCAAAACACTGTAGCCATGTAACACATGTAACTGACATTAAATTTTGTAGCCTTTTTTGCTCTCTCAAAAGAATAAATTGATTGTTTTTGAAGGATTTTGTTATGGAAGATACATTATATTGGCCCATCTATCCGTTTAAATTTGAAGCATTGGTTATTTCGAATCTTGCAATACTTATGTAATTTTATTCTGTCACAAAATTCTGTATATTATCTCCACTGAACGTAATGAATCGATTTAAGCTCGAGCAACGTTGGGATTTATTGGGCCAACGAGAAATTGCTCGATGATGTCGATTTTGCAAAAAAAAAAATATCATTTTTTTTTTGGAAGCTTATTTCCATCTTGGTGGGTAAGTTAATAAGCAAAATTGGCGTATTTGGGCTCAGAAAACCCATACATGGTCTTACAGAAGCCAATGCACCCATAACAAGTGACTGTTTTGTGTGGCTTGTGGAGCTGAAGCATCATTGGCCCATATTTCTTTGGAAAGGAAGACGGCACAAACATTACGTTCAATGGAGATACCTATTGCACCATGACACCCGAATTTTTGTACCCGCTCTTCATGGTATTGATGAGAACGATGTTTGGTTTCAACAGGATCGTGCAATTTGCCACACATCTCATGCTGCAATCGATTTATTACGTCAAACGTGTGATGGCCGTTTTATTAACTGAAATGGTGATGACAATTGGCAGCCAAGAACATGGCATTTGACACCGTCGAACTATTTTCTGTGGGGCAGCGTTAAACACTTGTCATGCCAACAAACCAAATACAATTGAGCATTTGAAGGCCAACATTCGTGATGCCATTGCCGAGATACATACATAATTGATCATTACAACCCTTTAGTCTTGATTACGACCTAGTTTCTCACACCACTTATATTGTGTGTGTTAATTTTATACATGAGTGGTGTTTATATATATACAGTTTAAAGTCGACTCCGAGCGACAGATTTTTGAAAAACTTTTCATGGCAATTTTATTTACTCTCAGATCTTTTGCCAGAAATCTGCTGAGAGGAAGTCGCCGAAGATATTTTTTTTTTTTATGTCCGGCCTGGGGTTTGAACCCTGGCTTTACGTCTAATAAGTCAACACACTACCTACTACACTACGGCGACTTGGATGCACTGGGATACAATCGATGCTTGAGGGCCACATGAATTAACGCTGAAAAGAAAAGAAATCGAATTATTTCAATACGATCATTGAAATGTCAGCTGCCTTTTCCAAGTGTTTCGCCGCAATAGAGCAAAGTTTTCGTTTTGATACGTAACTAAGAATAGGATGAGCGTCCACGACAAGGAAGCAGTGAAAAAAGTGAATTGCACTGTAAGAATTGTGTCCAAAGAAGGCTAAAAGAGTTTTATCTGCATTCAATTTGAGAGAAGAGCATACATACATACATTCATACATTCAGTTATGTTGTGTATGTTAACTTTATATGTTAGTGGAGGGACCTGCAGTTTAAAGTCGACTCCTAACAACAGACTTTTGAGAAAGTTTTCGTGGCAATTTCATATTTTCTCATAGTTTTTGTCTGAATTCTGCTGAGAGGAAGTCACCGAAGAAAGATATTTTTTCATATGTCGTTTAATTAGAAATATCTGATCCGGGATTTGAACGAAAGCCTCATGTTTCATAAGTCTACACCTACCTACTTAACAATGGTGACTAGACTACGCAATGTACGCACTGCCTAAAATATCGCTTTTTTAGAGTAAAATGTGACTGTATTGATTGTATAGCAATCTTAACAATTAGGCCTATCCAATGAAGTCCATCTTATACAAAAATTAAAGCCGACAGACTATTCACAATGCTGCAGATATGCCGGTTGGGTGCTTAAGCAACAGGCTTCCAGTGCTGATATTCAATTGGTGAAATGCCGGCAAAAATACTGGAAAGGTTGGGATACACAGATGGGCAACTTACGACATTGTCGCCGACAATTGCATGAATTATACTTAAAAGGCCCATTAAATATTTGATTCACTGTCGCAAACTTTCAAATCCCAAATGGTAAAAGTCCATCCATCATTTTCTTTGTTACATAACATAATTGGTCATTACAACCCTTCAGGCAGGACTACGACCTAGTTTCTCACTCCACTTATGTTGAGTGTGTTAATTTTATACATAAGTGGCGGGACCTACAGTTTAAAGTCGTTTTATTGCATTTTCAAATTTAAACTTTTAAACGGTCCACCCTATATTACACCCTACGCAACTTGGCATTAGGCTTTGCTTTGATGCTGAAAGAAGAGTCCTCTTAATAGATCGTCGACTATTCAAATCTGAGCTAGACTGTTGAGTAGCCGAGGTCCCAGTAAAATGACAGTCATCCAGACATGTGGCCTCCTCCTAGGTGATTGAGCCTTCGTAGATTTTAGCACCCTCTTTTGGTATTTATTTATTTTCTTTGGAAGGTAGGCTTCGTAAATGTAAATAGTTAAAATCCGTTTATGAATCGTTGTTTTAAGACACCCAAAAATTTATTTAATTTTTATTTATACGTCCTGTTATCGAATAAGTGCAACAGTTTTTTAGCCCAATAGCGATTTGTTGAAATATGTTCTTTCTTGTTTTATTGTTGTTGCTGTTGTTGCGTTTTTATAAATTATATTTATTTATATTCTTTTCCTGTACATACCCCCACACATATGTTTGAAGTTTGGATATTTTATTGCTTAAAATTGGCTGTAATTCTTGGAAACGTCAAAATGTCAGATGATAAATTTTGTTGGTGGAGATTTTTTTTCCAAAACTTTTTTGGAGGATAAATTTGGTAATGGATGTACAGCGATATGTAATATGTTTGGTTTTCAATTAAATTAAATTTAAGTAGGAACAAATCAATGATTTCTAAGCCAAATTTCATTATAAGTTCACAGACCTTAAGATTTATAAGCAAGAAATTATTAAGAAATCTGGAATCAATTTTTAAAAGTAAATGCTGGTGTTGAGTAACCCCTTTTAAAAACTAGGTTTCTTTATTAATGGCAATAATAGCACACTGGCCAGATTTTTAAACTATTTTTTTATGGAGGAAATTCATTTTCCTTTTAACTACAGCGAGTGTGTGTAAGTCCTTTAGTCGCCTCCAGTATATCACTTTAAATATTTGCCCGGGGATCGTAAACTATTTACGGAAGTATTTTCGTTTCCTGAACATATTTTATACGAACAAAGTTTACAACCCCAATAAATTTCCTTTTTTTGTTTTTTTTCCACAAAAAATAGTATTTAACCACGAGGAATTCTTGAAGAAACTTTTAAATAAACATTATCTCTCTGACCGACCAATAAACAGTAAATTTAAACTTTCTCAAATAAATAAACAAAATAGCAAGACAAGCGAAAACCAAAAAAAAAAAAAAAAAAAATAGAAAATCCATATGAAGCATCGATAGCAACTGAGTTGCTGCAAAACAGCAAAACATTAAAATTCCAAAGGCCTAAACAAAATGAAATTGTACAAATAAACTAATTGCCTCCGAGGATATTTTACAACATTGAAGGCTAAAGGAATTAACAAACATGTACCAATGGAACCAACCAGCAACAGAGCCAAACAACCAAAACAACCAAGCCAACAATGTAAGCAACAATTCGCCAATAGACACACAATCATACCTATTTATTGGTAGATGTGGGAGATAGGGAAAGTGAATGGAATCTAAGCAACCAAGCGAACGTAATGAAGACATATGTTTGAGATTGAAGACTATTTCCATGGATCCCTGTAACTTGGCACTTTGTCTGTAATGCAAAGCCAGAGATTTCCTTAGGATATGGGATCCAGAGAGATAATGTTTTTTTCCGTACAAGAACCCAGGGGACGGTTTAAATCTTTTCTTTCCCATTACAAAAGGAACACAAGGGAAGTATTGTTATTCTTAATAACTATATGCCGCTATAGCCTAGCTCTTGAGCAATAGTCTGGAAAAGAGATGTTCCTTCCAAAAGTGAAAAAAAGGAGTGTAGTACACCTAAAATCCTTCAGATCAGTTAGTATCACGTCTTTCATTATAGAAAACATTTGAGAAAGTTGTGAAAAACTATAAAATATCCTACACCACACCACTAGATCCTTCGCAACATGCTTGTAAGAGAGACAGACCTCCTGAAACCGTTCTCGTAGATTTAGTGAAAAATGTTCAGAAATCCTTGAATATGCTTGACATACAGAGCGCATTTGATAACAGTTCTCATGAGGTTATAAATGGCCCTTTAGATGGAAGAGGCATAGAACCTACGATGTCCCCGATAGAAGACTGAGTTCCTATCCATACGATCTGATGAGAAAATAAGCACCTGAAAGCTAAAGGATGCCTACAGGATGGTGTTCTTTCATCACTAATGTGGAGCTTAGTTGTGTATAAATTCCTTACAAAACAATCTGAGGCGAGCATCGACTCCCAAGGATATGCAGATGTTATAGTCTTTATGACTAAAGAAAATTTTGCAGAGACTGTTTACGATATCATTCATTGGTCTCCAGATTGTAAATCTTTGATACATTATACAGTGAGCCTGAGCATAAAACCAAGCAAAGCCACAATAGTGCCATTGAAAAACAGAAGAAAAAAATCCCCAATGGAAGAATATTTGACTCCTGGTTAAGATAATATCAGAGAAAGTGGAGATAAAATATTAGGGAATATCACAGGATAGCAAATTGACATGGAGGGCTTATATAAAGAGCAAAGGCCAGGCATGCCATGATGATATGCAGAAGGATTGCAGGGGCATCTAGAGATCTGACTACTTCATGGATATGCATACATTATGATGAACAAACCTGTCGGTATTGGTGAATGAACGACAGAAAAAATCTGACTACAGTTCAAATGCGGTTATACAAGACAGAGAGACTACTGAGTGTTGCCATGAAAAGAACAATGAAAACCTGTCCTACAGTGGCGCTGGAAGCTCTTTTATATTTAAGTCCGGACGACCCCTGAACAGAACCAGTGGACTCTATGGTTTTAGGGAAATGTTTCGTATAGAGACATCTGAAGACCAAAGGTTTGTGGACTGTTGTTGCACAACGCGAAATTCATTTGAGGATTTCGTGACCTGAGAGATCGATTAGATAACAACTCTACCTTAACAGCCCTCTGGACAGAACCGGTAGGCTCTATAATTTTAGCGAAATGTTTTGCAAAAAGAAACAAATATGAATGACGTAAAATGGAAGCAACAAACTCACTTAAAAGGAGTATATTTTGTGGTATGCAAATGGTTTAAGGACGAATTTTGGGACAGGAGCAGGAGGTTTTATCCCGAGCCCATGAGAAAACTGGCATGTATCTTCAGAGTGCTCAATTCAACCAGGACTTTGAGTACAGAGGGCGAGACATATCATTCGAGCACTCGCCTTTTATGAGATTAACTTCAGGGATTGTTTAGCAAAATTGAATCTGAGAGACTAGGGAAATAACAAATATTACGACGTGCTGAATCTCAGGTCATACGGGAATACATGGCAATTAGCAAACATATAAATTTGCTAGAAGAAATCCCTTCATAACGCTGATGAGGCCAAAGGATGTTTGGAAGAGTCTACTCGGCGAATTTTAAGATAATGGTCCTCACCTACAGTTGTTGAAGATTTCGAGGATTATGGAATCATCAAAGATTCAGGTCTTTTCGCAAAACCTTTTCAATTTTCAATATGTAAACATTCATTGGTTAATTCTATCGCTACCACACGATTACCACCAGCACATGAACACCATAGACCGCATACAATAATACACACAAATAAACACACTCTCACCCCAAACCAATCACAAATTCAATATTGAATAAAACATTGCAAATACTTGTACAAAAGTTGTACTTCGAATGATTTTTATTTAGGAGATGCTGTTCGAAAAAAAAAATGAAGAAAAAAACAAATTCAAAAGAGAAAAAAAAAATTAAAACAGAAATAAAAATACAAATTTTTAAGTGAAACGAATAATGGACCAGAATTTTAATGTAATTTATCTTATGGAAAATTTTCAAAAACAAGCACCAAAAAATCTCATCTCATCGTATTCCTTGTATTAACAGGCGATACCAATGGCGATACGATAAGCGTGCGAGGAGTTACAAAAGATAAAAAATAAATACCAGCGCGAAGTGAATGAAAACTACAGTAAAATATGCTGCAGGCAATAAAACAAAGCAAAAATCATTGAATTTTAAAACACAGTCAATAGTTAAGAAGGAAAGAATGAAAAAACGAACCAAACAAATAACCAAACAAATTAAAATAAACAATAAAAAGAAATTCACGAACAAAATAAAAAACAAATAAAATGAAAAATACTTTTTAATGGCACCCTACTGAAGGTCTCTTCGCAAGTGAAATCCGTTTTTTTTGTGCAAAAGAATGAATTTGTTTACCCCTCTGCACAGAAATGCATGCAGAACTCATATAAGAATTCGAAAGAATTTTCTGTTGTATCAGAGTCTTTTGAAAGTATGTTCGCAATGTCCCTGGGTTCTGTTATCGATATGCTATCTTCTGCAGCCTCCTCACCGACAATGAAACTTTTATTCTGGAAATTTTATCTGTTTGCTTATTGCCATGTATTCCAATATGAACAGATATTCTGCATGTCGTAAGGTTTTGTTATTCCCCATTTTGAAGCCAACTTTAATCTCCCTGTGCTCTGTTACCGATATGCCTCATCAGCGGCATGAAAACCTTTCTTCTGGCAACTTTTTCTGTTTGCTTACTGCCGTATATTCCCATATGACCTGAGATTCAGCATATCGTAAGGTTTTGTTATTCCCCAGTCTAGCAGATTTAGTTTTCCTAAACAATCCCCTAAGTTAATCTCATAAGAAACAAGGGCTTGGATGCTATGTCGCGCCCTCTGTACTGAAAGTCGAAGTTGGATTGAGCACTCAGAACATATGTACATGCGAGTTTTCTCATGGGGTCGGTACAAAACTTTCTGCTCCTGTCCCAAGATCTGTTCTTGATCCATTTGTATACCATAAAATATATTCTCTTTTAAGATCCCTTAAGTTAATCTCATAAGAGGCGAGTGCTCGAAAGCTAAAGGGTCCGCCAAATAACTTTTTTTTTGAAATTGCTTTAAAAAACTACTGAATATTTTCTCAAATTTCTTTTTTTGTTTGAAAGTACAATCCTTCCGGTTAATAATGGAAAATAATTTCATTCAAATGGCTGCTTCGGCTGGCCTGCAGTCCAATTTTTAAGCACATTATCGATTGTGTGCAGCTGTATTTCACCAATGGCTTCACGAATATTGTCCTTTAAAGCGTCAATTGTCTCTGGCTTGTCGGCGTAACACTTATCTATGACGGCACCCCACAAATAATAGTCCAACGGTGTCAAATCGCAGCTCCGAGGTGGCCAAACGACATCAGCTCTGCGGCTGATAATGCGATCTTCAAAAACAGGAAGCAAAACATTGAGTGTAGCTTCGGCTGTGTGGCACGTAGCGCCGTCCTGTTGAAACCAAATGTTGCCAATATCCTAATTTTCAATTTTTGTGAACAAAAATTCGTTCAACATGGCCCGATAACGATCGCCATTGACTGTAACGGCCACTCCTTGCTCATTTTCGAAGAAAAATGGCCCAATTATGCCTCTGGACCAAAATCCGCACCAAACAGTGACTCGTTTTGGGTGCGTCGGCTTTTCAATGTATGCGTGCGGGTTTTCTGTGCCCCAAATGCGACAATTTTGTTTGTTTACATACTCGTATCCGCCAAGTCAAAATGAGCTTCATCTGAGAAGATGATTTTTTTTGCCAAAATCGGCATCTTCTGTAAGTCGATCGCAGGCCCACTTAGCGAAGCGAAAACGCATTAGATGGTCAATTGGCTTCAACTCCTGAACCAATTGGACTTTGTATGGCGTCATATCAAGGTATTTATGCAAAATTCGTCTCAATGATGTCTCCGAAATGTTCAATTGTTGAGAACGACGGTGAATTGATGTTGATGGCGCTTCACGCACACTTTCTGCCACAGCAGCAATATTTTCGGATGTACACACTGTTTTTGGCGTTTCACGCTTTGGTTTATCGATGAGGATGCCAGTTTCTTTCACTTTTTTCACAAGATAACGAACATATGGGGCTGACGGTGCTTCTCTTCTTCCAAAATCCTTACGCAATTTTCGCACACGTTCAGCAACATTACCATGATTTTCTAAGTAATGCCGCGATATTTCCCAGCGTTGTTCAAGCGTATACACAACCATATTCGTTCAGCGGAAGGATAAAACTAATTATCTGTCAAATCAGACATGAGCTAAGTGTTACCATTCACGAAATAAGCACTAGTTGAAGAAAAAAAACGTTAAATGGCTGACCCGATAGTTGCCACGCCCAAACTTCCAAATTCAATAATTTATTTAACTAACGCCCATACAAACAATGCTATTAACAGAACTTTAATTAACTTTCGAAGCTTACTTCGTAAGCTATGACGTTAATAGTCCCGTAAACAATTCTTTATTAACCGTTATTTTCAATTTAAATATTTTGTCTCTATAAATAGAGCAACAGCAACGGTATTCACCCAGTCTAGCTATCTACCCTATCTACCCACCCATTCACTAAAGTGTTAATAATCAAATGTTCCTGTACCTCTGAAGTGTAGTGTAATCATGTTCATATAACGGTTATGACTATAGTCCTGCATTATGCAAAGTTTTCAGCCATCATTATTGCCTTCACTCATATTCTTTGGCTGCCACATTATACGCATACACATACACAAGATGGGTAAAAATTTTTCCGTATTATTTCTACGTTTCGTTTTAAGTTTGAATTTGAATTGAAGTATTTTATATGATAATATTATGGGTCATTGGGATTTGCTTAACTTGTCTTAAGTGGCTGTTTAACATTTCATTTGAGCACTAGTTCTAAAGACTGTGTATGTCTTGTGTGTAAAGAGTGTGTGGTAAGGGCTCAAGTGAATAAGAAATTAAATTAAGTTTCACAAAAAATTCTACTAGAAGTAGCACAAGAATATTAAAAAGCTTGTTCGTTCTATTCTAACTGAAATGAATATGATTGTGTGACATAAGTAGGGAAGACGTGTTTTAGTTTTCAATACGATTTTCTTATTTAAGGTGCTGCTTTTAAATAAAATTTGCATTTATTGAATTGGAAGTGGAACTATTGGATAAGAACGAAATTAACCTGCAAATCTTTAACTTTAAGCGTGATGTTCTTTTGCAAATAGGAGGTTGATATTGCTGATACAATTTATTCAGTAAGTTGACTTAGCATCAGTTGAATCTAGGTCCAAGAAACTGCTAAGGGTACAGCTTAAAGGAGTTTGGTTTAAGGAGTATGGTTTGCTATCCGAAAACATTTCAAATTGTTTTGTATTATTTCTTTGTTTTGCTTCAGTTTAATTTGTCACTGCTTTAAAGAGTTACAGATTGAAACCAGTCTGTCACTATGTATTGGGTATAGTGGTGGTAAAGTTTTGTTCACTGAGTCCTATGGTTGTCATTTGTCCGCAAGATCGTTGCCCTTTGTAAAAATATATTGGAAGATTGTGTTGGTGTAAGTGGTAAGGAGCTTTGAGTCTTAACTCTATGTCAAGTGGTAGCGATGCCTTACCTCTCTATAGCTTTAGTTTTTGTTGTTATTATCTGTGAAGATATCTTGGTTTAAGAGACTTCTGGATCGACTGTTCTGTTATGGACATTTTTTAATACGAAGCATGCATTTTAAAGAATGACTTTGTCTTCAGACTTATTCGGACCTAGAAGGCTTGAATTTATAGTCATCAAACATTTGAACCCTTATAACAGGCTATTGTATTCTACAACTCTCGTTATAAATTATACAATCCGAGAACGGTGTGTGGTTAGACCCCTGCTAACATATGTACGTTTAAATAGTCTGGACGACATATGAAAGTGCAACCTTAGAACACTGCAAAGAGTTCACCGGATGTGCTTTGTATGTGTCCAGAGTATGGAAAAATTAATTACAGTATAGTTAAGGGTCTGTCAGCAAGCTAACTTCTCAGGCAGAATATCAAGCACATGTGCCTTAAGATCAATTGCATCATTCTGATACAGAATAGACAATCCTGGTCAATCACAACTCTTCTAAAGCTGCTTGTGGTTGCTAAATGGGGAACTCTAAATGTATGTAATGAACTGATCTGGATTAACATATATTCGAACATGTAACCAGACTATACTTCTGTATACCCAAACCTAACAAGATTTTCAAGTTTATAAGCGCACGATTTGACAATGGGTGAGATGGACCTGCATAAATTGGGTTGGAATGGTTATTAATAACAATTACAGCAAAAGCGTCCTGGAATATAAAGGTTTAAGTCCAATAGACGGCCATAATCGACTTTGGATGTGCTATGTGGTTGTGCTAGGTGGTGCATTCTTTGAGTACCTGGTCGGCAGCTATTAAATATATTTGAACCCATTCAGAGCACTGAAAACCGAGTCACTTGTGGTGCTACAGAACCATGACATAGTAAGTAAAATTACTAAGCCACTCTACAATCACACAGGTATAGAGAAGACCATGTAGCTGCAAAGGTCTTGACTTCAAGTATGCTTTTTAGCTGTATAGGTGCGGTGAATAAGTGGCATATAGGGCTTATAGAGCGGATATTAAAATAATAGAAATGTTTTCTAAATGATTGACTAGTTTTGAAATCCCAATATATTGTGTATGTACTCGTATCTTTGCCAGATATTACACAGTGTGTGATTGAAAGAAATTGGGGATGCACGTACAGGATACAGATTTTTCATACGCGGTGGCTTAGGTGTAAGCAGACCTACATACTTACATATTTTCTAGTTTTATAACTAAACGATAAGTAAATAATCGCAGTAGTCTAGTAGTAGTACTTTTACTTATTAGGCTTGAGTCCTTGGTTCAACCAACGTCTTAGACTTCTCGAACAAAAATATTTCTTTCCGCGACTTCCTGTCACAAGGCTTCAGTCCGAAATTCTGAGAGTAAAAGAAGATTGCCATTCAAAGTCGACATTAAACTGTAGATACCGCCATTTCAAAGTAACATCAGTGATGTGAGAAGCTAGGTTGTAATCCTAACTAAAAGGCTGCAATGATTACTTAAATAATTAAATAAGATAATTATTCATCGTAGTCTAGTAGGTATTGCGTTGGCTTATTAGACGTAAAGCCTCGTTTCAAACCTCAGGTCAGACAATCTGCAGCAAAACAAAATAGAAAAAAATATTTTCTTCCTCTCCGTAGATTTCTAGCAAAAACTCTGAGAATAAAATAAAATTGGTATGAAAAGCTTTTCAAAAATCTGTCGTTCGAAGTCGATTTTAAACTATAGGTCCCGCCATTCATATGTAAAAATTAACACACGTAACATGAATGATGAAGTCGCCGTAGTCTACGTCTTTATTAGACGTAAAGCCAGGATTCGAGCCCCAGGTCAGACATCAAGACTAAACACAAAAAGTATTTCTTCGGCGACTTCCTCTCACCAGATTTCTGGCAAAAACTCTGAGAGTAAATAAAATTTCCATGAAAAAGATTCTCAAAAATCTGTCGTTTGGAGTCGACTTTAAACTGTAGGTCCCACCACTCATGTATAAAATTAACACACACAACATGCATAAGTGGTTTGAGAAACTAGAACGTTGAACAATGAGCCAATTCGACCTCCGGGTACCGTACTGTCTAATTGACAAGTGCACGTCCTCTAACCTAACCTAACCTAACATGAGGGATGTGAGAGGTCAGTTTGTAGTCCTCACTAAAGGGTTGTAATGATCAATAAAGTAAGTAGGGGACATAAGCAGTCTATTAGTGTTCCCTAAGTGGGTAATGTGTCGGGAACAAGGTCTTGTGTAGGATTCTTAGGGAATTTAACGAAACGATGTTCTTTGAAACTTGCATATCTTCTTAATAACCTATTCTAAGTCTCATTCAAACAGAGAGAGCGTTTAATAAAATAAATATAGGTATGCGTATATATGTACACACATATTGCAGATGTAACCATAGGCTATCAGTAGGGGGTCAACATTAATGAACGAAATTTTATATGTAAACACACACCCATATCTACAAGAGATGGATGCAAAACAATCTTGAAATAAATCTGACAGTTTCAACTTAATTTTGACAGCAAAAATGTTTGTGATTTTTTCCATAACGTTCCGCACTGCTGATGTCCGAATTTATGAATGATTTTTGCTTAAGGCCAATAATTTTTTAAAACTCTTTTAACAAGATTTAAGGCAATTGCTTATAACACTAAGGGACTTAACTAATAACACTTTAAGGAATTAAGTGGCCACGGTTGAGGACATAAATGACCACAAATATACTTACTTTGATTTATTAGCAAGGAAATTGCTTTAGATTTATTGAATTATACACTGTTGTAGCACTTATACATACATTTCCTTATAAACACAACACATTTATTAATAAATTATTATTATTTTTGCTTTATTTTTTAATTAAACAAAAGGGTTTGGCTTTTTCTCTCTATCTCTCTTTCTTTCCCTAGGAAAATTTTTGTTGTCAGCATAAAACCGAAAATCGAAATTCCCGTCAAGCAAATAAAAACACAGCACAACACAATACAAACACAAGAAACTTCTTTTTTGGATTTCAAAGAAATCTCTTTAATTTCCTTGTAAATCGCTTTGATTACAAACAATTCCGGCTGCTTAACAAACGTTTCCCACTTTTTTACTCAAATACTTTAGCAATTTGCAAGATTTATTAACAATTTTTATTTGAATAAAAAATATTAATTTTTAATTTTATATAAACTACACGGGCTACAAAAAAATCTTTTTGACAGCTTTCAATTGGCGTTTGTTTCATTTCCATTATATACACAGAGAGTACGTACGAACAAAACAAAATGTCAAATATATTGCAAGAGAGAGCCTTCACCACATAGAACTGTCAAATTGCAAGCATGCATTAAGGGTGTTTGTGTGCTAAAAATTTTGCAACCCCTCTTGCTATGAACTGTCAAATGTTGTTTATGCTGGAAGTGCGCATGGCTTAATATTTACCTGTGATTTTATGCTCAATCTGGATTTCATTTCCATTTGTTGCATAAATTTTGCTTGCATTCTAATGTCAGCACCACTTACTATAGAACTGTTAACAAAAGGGTTGGTTTTCTTTTCTTAGAAAATTAACTGTGAAGCAAAAAAAAATACAAAAAAATTTGTTTCATTTGTATCACAACAGTGTTGTGGTATTACCTGTGCATGTATCAAAATTTAACATATCCTTGTTGAACAGGAACAGCAGAATTTTATGCTACTTTTTCTTTTAATCTCTTAAAGCGATAACATTTTGTTTATATTTGCACTTACAAGCCTATTTGTCGACATGCAAGCATTCGAACGAATCTATTGATGCCTTAACATAATAATTGAAGTCTTATCACCTTCCTCCTTGTATTACATACATACATACATATGTATAAACATAATTGGTCATTAGAATCCTTCATTCAGGAATATGGACCTAGTTTCTCACACCACTTATGTTGTGTGTGTTAATTTTATACAGGAGTGGCGGGACCTACAGAACGACAGATTTTTGAGAAATTTTTCATGGCAATTTCCATTTACTCTCAGAGTTTTTGCCAGAAATCTGCTGAAAGGAAGTCGCCGAAGAAATACTTTTTTTGTACTTTGTCTTGATGTCTGGCCTGGGGCTCGAACCCTGGCTTTTCGTCTAATAAGCCAACACACTACCTACTAGACTACGGCGACTTAATCTTCTTTATCTGCAAAGGTCTCAACTTCAAGCATGCACTTGAGCTGTATAGGTGCGGTGAATAAGTGGCATATAGGGCTTATAGAGGGTTGCCGAAATAATAGAAATAATTTCTAAATGATTGACTTGTTTTGAACTCCCAATGTATTGTGTATGTAGCTTCGCCAGATGTTAAGCAATGAGTGATTGAAAGAAATTTTGGATGTACGTACAGGACATAGATTTTCCATACACGGTGGCTTAGGTGTAAGCCGTCGGACATACTTACAGATTTTCTAATATTATAACTAAACGATAATTAAGTAATCGCATTATTCTAGTAGGCAGTACGTTTACTTATCAGGCTTGAGACCGTGGTTCAATCACCGGCTCAGACTTCTCGAACAAAAATATTTCTTTCCGCGATTTCCTCGCAACCAGGCTAACTTAATGATTGAAGTCTTATCACCTTTTGCCTTGTATTAGAAAAAGGCTGTAAGGCCAATGTAATACCGTCCCGATTTTAAGCCATTATTCCAACCCCCGGTTTTCTTTTAGCATAAAAACTGATCCAATTAATGCGGCAACACTACCAAGTCTAGCTATGTCAAGTTCCTGCTCTGCCCTCAAAAACGTATGTGGCCTGGCGTTGTTGTTATGGAACACATTAACTTTTCTGTTTATCAATTCATTCATAGTCGCCGTAGTCTAGTAGGTAGTGTGTTTGCTTATTAGACGTGAGACCACAGTTCAAACTCGGGGTTAGAAAACTCCCCAATAAAATGAAATGTGAAGAAAATATTTCTTCGGCGACTTTCTCTCACCAGATTTCTCGCAAAAACTCTGAGAGTAAATAAAATTGCCATGAGAAGTTTCTCAAAAATCTGTCATTCAGAATCGTCTTTAAACTGTAGGTCCCGCCACTCATGTATGAAATTAACAAAGGTCGTGAGAAGCTAGGTCGTAATCCTGACTGAAGGGTTGTAATGATCAGTTGAATCACCTGAGTACCAATTCGAAGCCATGTATTTGGACATGACTTCCCCCTTGGTTAGGAGCGGAGCCTATCTAAAACTCCTTCCGATCTTTGGGTCACGGCGCCCGTTTGAAAATGCAACTCCACACCGAGCCTACTGACTAGACTCTTTCCGCGATTTGGGTCCAAACTTCCAATTGGACAGTAGGCACAAAAGCAGTATTATCTGACACGCAGGCCGCCATTCGATTATGAAACTGTCTAAAGAAACTGATTCAGCCACGTTGACAAAAGAAGGTTATCCTCTGTTGGGTCCCAGATAATATCGGCAATGGGCAAACAGACAATCTTGTGTGGAGGTGAATTTCCACTCTGCTGAAGGGGTCAGAACTTTTTAGTAGAGTGGGGCCAAAGAGTCTTGGCAAATGTGTTTGAAGCAAAGAAAACTTTTGTTTGGAAGCTACAATAAGAGCAGATCTAAGTCATGCATCTGATTATCAATAAATAACCTGAGGTTATTTACAGGCAAGTCCACTCGGTGGCCCATATGCCTCATTGTATTACCAACTGTGCAGTAAGCTCCCTTGTCATGAGACGTTAGTGGTGAGTTTGAATAACTTCGAGCTCCATGCGAAACCGGCCAGTTTTTTCAGTGAAACGTTCGTCACCCTGGCCAGATCTTCAAACGTTTTTTCACTCAAAAACCGACGATGTGTGTTCTGAAGTGCAGTGCTCTGGCATGAAAGGTGTTGTAACGATTCTGCATCTTCTACATCATGGTAGTTGCTGCAATAATCTTGGTGGGGCAGATCGAGACTGTTAAAGAAACTGCCAAGAGCGCTGTGGTCCTTAGTATTGCTATTAGAATTCCTGAGGTTGATAATCGGTCTTTTGACAGAGTACTGTAGCTACAGAGTACACTTATTTAGAAGGGGTGTGGGCAAGCAAACCTTTGGTTGGGAAATTCCGATAAAAGGAGATCTTAGTCATGGATCAGTCCTTCCAGTATTAACCTAAGGTTGGTAACCGGACTTATGGAAAGCCATTGTTGGCTTAGGAAAACTTATTCAGAATCGGGATTGTTTCGACTCCAACGTTAAAATTCTGTAACGATGAGAATGAATTGACATTATGAACCTTGACTTCAAAATGTTGCATATTTATTGCGAATATTTTTACAACATCAAATGAGGCACTGCTTATCCTTTTCTATAGTTCGGTGGTATTCTGGTAGGTCGGGTATTTTTAAACTCTACCAAACCGCCAATAGCAATACGAATTTTATCATCAATAATCCAAAGAGTATTAAAATCATAGAAGCCACCTCCCATAGGCAAATTCAGATCTACATCCACTGGATCCAAATTTTTTATAATGACTGCATCCTAAAGAAACGTGGTTGTTTATATACCAGCAACAATTATAACTACCAAAAAATACTTACTTTAAATGGGCACGTATGATTTATATTCGAATATTCGCTTATGACCTGATAAAACATTTTTAAGGCCTTGAAACGTTTCGTGTTACGCATAAACTGGCAAGCATCCCAGGTTGTATTGAAATGTATGGGAAAAGTTTTCTGGCGACTACTGAAAACTATTCGTATTTTACAGTTATCAACGGGTTTCACTAGTTTAATATATGCCGAAAATATACGCTGCTTAGTGGTGGTATTCAATTTGAGGGTACAATATTCCATTTTGGCAAAGTTTTTATCCAATAACTGGCAGGTAGTATTCGTCCATATTAATATGCCATAAGACTGAATCAAAAAAAAAAAATGAAGAACAATCAAGTGAAACAATTGAAATTCTTTGTTTTTTTATTTTTTTGGTATAAATTACCGTGTCATGGAACATGAATAATATCACAGCCATCATTAGAGCTTTGAAAGATACCATACCGGTCGGGTTAATGATTTGCTTGTTATGTTTGAATACAATTGAATTGTTTGAATACAATTTTTATCATTAAATTCCCATTATAATTTTAGTTTTTTATATAATAATAAACAATTGAAAACAATTAAAAGTTTAAAATATCAAGATTTATTATAAATACATATAATCGCATACATACGTAGGTTTTAAAAAATTTTCAATTCAATTTCTCATGTAAAATTATGCATTATGTGGTCGAAAACACATGCGAAAGGTGTCTTTTTTAAATTCCAAAAAATATTTAAAAATTTCAAAACTAATGTTGCTCTCACGCAAGAGAGAAGCAAGTCTCGTTTTAGTGATCACGATCTAATCCTGGAGCGTCTTTCTAAACTTAATTGTAAAGGGTGTTTTTTATAGAGGTATAGAACTTTAAGTTGGCATTACTTTTCAAGATGGCGACCGATTTAACAGCTGTCAAGTGATTTATTCGCAGTTTGGTTTGGCAATTCATCATGAATAGACTCACGCCTGAACAACGCTTGCAAATAGTGCAATTTTATTTCGAAAATAATGGTTCTGTGCGAAAAACGAAAAACAAAATCGTCCATCAGAGCAGTTAATTCGATTAACCATGGAACGTTTTCGCACCACGTTTACTCTTATTGATAACTCGCATCCCCAGAGACGCTGTACGGTGCGTACAGAAGAAGCTATTGCTGCTGTAGAGCGTAGCATTGAGGAAGACCCGAATGAGTCCATCCGCCATCGAGCACAGGAATTGGATCTGTGTCCATCCACTTTATGAAAGATTTTGCGGAAGGATCTTGGTTTGCGTGCTTACAAAATCCAACTCGTGCAAGAATTGAAGCCAAACGATCATCAAGTAAGGCGTAGATTCGTCGAATGGGCCCAAAACGAGATTACCGTTGTTCCCGATTTTCATAAGCGAATTTTGTTCAGCGATAAAGCGCACTTCTGGTTGAATGGCTACGTCAACAAACAAAACTGCCGCATTTGGAGTGAAGGTAATCCTCAAGTGTATGTGGAAACACCGTTACATCCAGAAAAACTGACTGTTTGGTGCGCTTTATGGGCTGGTGGAATCATTGGTCCGTACTTTTTCAAAAACGATGGTGGCCCGAAACTTTACAGTCAATGGTGATCGGTATAGAGCCATGATTACTAACTTTTTCATTCCTGAATTGAATAACCATGATGTCCAGGAGATGTGGTTTCAACAAAACGGCGCAACATGTCACACAGCTCGTGCCACAATAGATTTATTGAAAGACAAGTTTGGTGACCGCCTAATTTCACGTTTTGGACCTGTGAATTGGCCTCCAAGATCTTGTGATTTAACACCGCTAGACTAAAGTAAAGTCATTGGTCTATGCGGTAAAGCCACAAACGCTTGACCATTTGGAAGACAACATTCGCCGTATTATTGCCGATATACGGCCACAAATGTTGGAAAAAGTCATCGAAAATTGGACGTCCAGATTGGACTACATCCGCGCCAGCCGTGGCGGTCATATGCCAGAAATCATATTTCAAATGTAATGCCACAGGATTATCTTTCGGATAAATAAAATTCATGTCAATCGAATAATCCATCGTTGTTTTATTGCAACTTAAAGTTCTATACCTCTATAAAAAACACCCTTTATATGGAAGCCTCCGTGTGTTCTTATTACGTAGTCATTAATAACTTATTAGGCGTAAAGCCAGGGTTCGTGCCCTAGGCCAGATATCAAAACAAAATACAAAAAGTATTTCTTCGGCGACTTATTCTCAGCAGATTTCTGGCAAAAACTCTGAAAGTAAATAAAAATTGTCATGGAAAGTTTCTCAAAAATCTGTCGTTCGGAGTCGACTTTAAACTGTAGGTCCCGCCACTCATATATAAATTAACACATACAACATAAGTGGTGTGAGAAACTGGGCCGTAATCCTGACTGGAAGGTTGTAATGACCAATTATGTATGTACAAACGCACAAGGGAGAGCGCGACTGAAGCCCTAGCACTTCTCAACCAGCTTAAACCAGCTTAAGCTAATAATAAATCTATGAAGAGCCTTGAAGCCGGCTCTCGACATAGAATTCAAATCCTCAAAGAAGTCCCTGCCAAGGGTCTTCAACCTTAACCTACTAAGGGCTGGACAGTTACAGAGGAGGGGTTCGATAATCTCCAACTCTTTCTCTTCGCAACATATCCTGCAATAGTCCGGCTGGGATCGGGAAAAGACCCTAATCTCGCAGTGCCCCGTAATAAACCCAATAACTAACCTTAAACTGGCCTTATCCAAGCCCTGCAGCCAAGCTGTTCACACACTGTCTATAGCAGGCCATAGACACCTGGAAACATAACAACCCGATCCATTCCCCCAACGGCTCTGCTCTTCCCCCCTGATCGATCCATTGATAAGGCCGTAGAGGCAGCAGATTGGAGGATCAGGACCAACTATTAAATCGCACCCAGAAAGTGAACCTAACATAGCGAGAGCTTCCGCCGTCCTATTACGTATATAGTATTCCGCTATGTCCCGGAACCCAGCATAGACGGATTCGGTCTGGTTAAAAAGTCCCTAACGAGTACTCGCTATTTATAAGTTATTAACATACATAATTGGTCATTACAACCCTTCAGTCAGGATTACGACCTAGCTTCTCATACCACTTATATTGTGTGTGTTAATTGTATACATGAGGTGTTCCGCCCCTCAGTTTAAAGTCGACTCCGAACGAGAGTATTTTTGAGAAACTTTTCATGTCCATGTACAATGGGTCAATCCGACCTCCGGGTACTGCACTTGTCTTGACTGACAAGTACACGTCCTCTAACCTAACCTCTCATGTCCATTTCTTGCCAGAAATTTGCTGAGAGGAAGCATCCAAAGAAATATTTTTAATATTTTGTTTTGATGTCTGACCTGGGGTTTGAATCGTGGTCTTAAGTCTAGTAAGCCAACACACTACCTACTAGACAACGGTGATGGACCTTAAATTTAGAAATGCTTGATAAAGTAAACAAATATACGATGAAATCTATCAAAAGAATTAATATGCTAGAGTAGGGTATAAGACTCATTAGAACTTTGGCAGGAAATAATTGAAAAACCAATTGACTTTGACAAAAACAAATTAAATTAAAAGAAAATATTTTTTTTTTTATTTTTGGTTATACAAAAATTATTCTTTTTTATTCTGAACATAAATTGTATATTTTTTAGAGAACATGCCCATTGGAAAACTAGCATCAACAGGCTTTGGTGATCTACTGAGACGTGTGCCGGCTAATCAAAGGACACAATATTTGATATTTGCCAGCCGAAGAAGAAAATTTAAAAGGTGCGTAAGATTGATGACATTGACATTGAAATGACCTTTAATCTACAAAATCTATGTGATATTTAGGACAGTCAATGAACTTAGTGATAAATTGCCGAACGTCGATTGGGAGTATTATCGCACAAATGTACGTCCAGATTTTGTTGAAATGGTTGAAAATTTTCGCATAAAATACGAAGAATTGGCACATGTTTTTGCCATACGTCACGAATCCCTGGATCATACCAAATATTATGTAGAATGGGAAAAATTGGCAGCACAGGTGAATGAGGAAGTCAAACAATTTAAAGAGGCTTCCGATAAACGTATCGCTATGTATGAGAATGAGATCAGACGCATTAAGAAATTAATGCCATACGAGAACATGACCATGGAACAGTATGTAATGAGTCGTCCCGAAATGGCCCATATGATACCGGGACAGGGTAAACCGTTATATTGGCCTCATGATGACGACGAACAGTGTATAGGTACGGTTATGGAGTGTGAGGAAGACGAAGAACTAACTGCAGCTAATGAGAAGGCAGAGACGGATCTTGAAAGGGTTAAGGCGGCCATGAAGTTTGCAGCATCCGTTGTGCCTGATGCCAAGCAAACACCAAAGAAATGATTAGAAGGCTTTGCGTAGCAGGCGTTGATGTTATATTTTATGCACGTGTGTTCTCTTTTTTTTATTTCTGTTGACATCTTAAACGTTATAAAGACATAGGCCGCATAATAGTCGATTTCCGCTTTTTAGAAAAGCATCAAAAAATTATCAATTATCAGGCCCAGTTGTCTTTTATAACGTTTGGTGCTCGATATTTTTCAATGTTTATTTTTGTTTGTACATATATTTTCTAATTTCTGCATTTACATGCGATTTCAACATTTATTTTTGAAATTCATACGAAAAAAACAATACATATTTTCCATGCTCTAATAAATTCATCTCAGAAACTAGAGGCTGAAAACTATTTATTATGACAGTGAAACACCAATTGAACTCTAATGCTGTTGCCGCAAACAGCATAAATTGGTATTACAAGTGGTAACACGGTTATTGTAAGCAATGGTCTTCAAAACGACCCGATTTTTTCCACCTTCTTCATTCAGTTGTTAAAGACAGACAGGCATAACCTCCAGTCTGTATGACGTGGTTCCTTCATCCATGTGGTTTGATTAGGGATGGCAATTCAACCTGAGTTGCGACAGTTATACAAAACTCACACTGCCACATGAGAAGAATAGGCTACTCGTTGACGGTAATATAACGATCTTCACCGCTGGCTCAAAAATTTAATGCGGTACTGGATCTGGGGTCTATTCAGATAAGCTGGTACTGAAACCGGTCATACAGATTACCTAACCAAGTGAGCGTATTTCAGGCGCGGAATTTTTGTTATTAAACAAGCTGCACGCACGGTTGAAAGCGGTGACCTCCCGTCTTGAAACTTGATTATATGCGTGGATAGTCAAGGCACTGGGATCTTATCAAATCAAAGGGCGCCAGAACTTGCAAGGATTATATACACCGTATACGTCGACACAACACCAGCCACTACTGGGTTCCGAGACACTGTAACATACATATGGGGAAACGAATAGGCAGACAAACAGGCACGTGAGGGATCGCAGATATCTGAGAAGGAGACGTCCAAGCGCTGTGATCCCATCTTGTCAAATGAAAGGGCGTCAGAAGTTTCATGGATTCTATACACCGTATACGCGACACAACACCAGCCCCTACTAGATTCAGATCCACTGTGGCTTATAGGGAAACGAAAAGGCGGACGAACTGGCACGGAAGGGATTAGAGATATCTGAGAAGGAGACGCTAGAGGGCATGTATATGCCTCTACATTTCCTAATTGGAAAAAGCAGTATGGAATTCAATAAACCGCGGGTGGTCTGACGTAAGTGGTTGCCGAATTCCAAAACTGCAATATCCAGCGGCATAATAGAGGGGGGATTACTTGAGTTCGACAAGAAAACAGTTCACATTCTAAGCGGAATTCTAATGTAACACTGCTTTACTAGCAGTTTCGCTGACAAGCTCAACCATGATGTGGAAGAAACGTAATCGGCTCAACACCTTTTATACGAGTGCCCTGCACTTCAGGACAGACGACATCGGAATTTGGGTGACAGAACGTTTGATGATCTGGCCATGGTGGCGAAAGTGCCACTAAGGGAACTAGCCTGTTTCATCCGGACCTCGGGGTGTTTTAAGCCCACCTCACACTGGGCCATATGGGCCACTGTGGACAGCAAGCTACCCGCTAACCTAACCTAAGCTAAGTTATCGTAATAACAAGTGCAATAAGGATTTGTTTTAAACAAAGATTTTCCAGAAATTGTACCGCCAACTCCAGTGAACAATCTCAGGAGATTAATGCGAGTATAGGAAGTCTGAACATGATTTAAGTAATTAGGATCATATTGGCTAATTGAGCGAAGTCAGGTTGACTCGACATCAGTGGTTGAGTGAACTTGAAAATCATATTTCGTATACAGTTGGGCGTTAGGCACTTGAGGCCACGATTCAAACCCCATGTCAGACATCTCCAGCAGAACTAAATATGAAAAATTATTTTTGCGGCGGTTCTTTCTCTCAACAGATTTCTAGCAAAAACTCGCAGGGTAAATAAAAAATTGCCGTGAAAAGTTTTATCAAAAATCTGTCGTTCGGAGGCGACTTTAAACTGTATGTCCGGCACTCATGTATAAAAATTAACACACACATAAGTGTTATGAGAAATTAGATCGTAATCCTGACTGAATGTATGTAGATTAGGTTATGTTAGAGGACGTGTACTTGTCAGTTAAGACAAAAACAGTACCCGGAGGTCGAATTGACCCATGGTACAACGTCCTAGTTTCTCACACCACTTATGGTGTGTGTGTTAATTTTATACATGAGTGGTGGGACCTGCAGTTTAAAGTCGACTCCGAACGACAGATGTTTTGAGAAACTTTTTCATGGCAATTTTTTAATTACTCTGAGAGTTTTCGTCAGAAATATGCTGAGAGGAAGTCGCCAAAGAAATTTTTTTGTACTTTGTCTTGTTGTCTGGCCTGGGGCTCGAAACCTGGCTTTACGTCTAATAAGCCAGCACACTACCTAGTAGACTACGGCGACAATGTGTGTATGATTATCGTACGTATAGAATGTCTGTACATAAGTTACGCATTTAGCGAAGTCAGTTTGAACTAGCATTGGTGGTTGAGTGAACTTGAAATTCATATTTCAGCAGGCACTTTATGTTAAAATAGAAATACAACTCCTAGCGGTGTGATTGTCCTAAATGTACACGTCCTTTAGCTTAACTAAACCTAAACCTGAAAGAGAATAATGTAGTTGTAGTAGATGCTGTAGCTCACGACGGATGCATAGCGTACAAAGAAAAAATGAGAACAGACTAGTGAAGCTTTCTTATTACGTTGTTTATCGCTTGAAAAAGTTTAAAAATTTGAATTTTTTCTTCACTTTTTACTGAAGTGACTACGTATTCTGTTGAAATCAATTTGAATAACCTTCTTTCGCTTTTGGCAGCTTACAAGGCTGATCGTTACATTGTACTACAGCGACTATTCTGTTCCCTACTTTAGAGTGTCTTTCCCGAATTATTTTCTTTGGAATAAGTTTGCAAATCAGGAATGAAATATTTAAAGGATTTCCCGCATTTTACTGACAAAAAATCCCCTAATTATGTGGCATACGTTTTAAAGCCATTGTTTTTAAGCAATTCTATTGCAATTTAAGTTTCATACGTTTCAAATGAAATAAACTTTCGCTTTCCTTTCAGTGAAATGCGGTATTTAAAGTGGCAGCATTTTTTGTTATGTTTTTAACATTAATTTTGTTTGAACTTAAACCCCCCCCCCCAAAAAAAACAGGCAAAATAGAAAGTAAGTAAGAAATTAAAAACAAAAAAAAAACTTTAAAAACCCTGTAAAATATAAAAAAAACGAACGAAAAAATAATTTTAACCACACAAAACAGAAAAACAAAAAAATTCTGTGAATATTTTAACCCACATTGTTTCACTGTTTTTGTGGCAAAAAAGGAATATTTGAATGTGTAGATATTTTTCTGCTTTCTTCTGGTGCCTTTTTTGTTCTCCTTTTATGTAAAACATCATATCGAAATGTAACACATACTCCTACCCATGCTTTCACATATGCAAACTTAAACAATTACCCAGAGAGAGAGAGACTTGTATGAGCAGCGGTTTGTTGTATTTTTGTATACACATTATATTAACTGTTATATTTAAGTACTTAAAATATTTAAAACATACACACACATCAGCACACAAACAAAATTCCCACACACATGCACTTTCAAATTGCCCAGAAACCTACAGACCAACCAACCAACCAACGAACGTAGCAAACCGATATACTAAAGTTATCGAAACATATTCATTTTTAGAATATTATCTGCCCCCAAAATATATCGTGAAAATATGTAGATTAGTTGCCTTTAAGCTTAAGTTCAACAGCAACAACAACAACAACAAAAACCCATTTTTTTTACAATAAATTTTCAATAAAATTTGTAGAAAAACAAAAAAAAATTATCGAAGAAGGAATACGAAACAGAAACTAAAAATGGAGCAAAAGGATATGAAAACAAATACATTGTGTTTGAAGTTCAAATATATACGTACATATACATACATGTACTAACTATACATATGTACAGTGTTTTATATGTTACAAAAATGTATGTATGTGTGTTGTAAACCATTTGTACAACAAATTCATGAACCATGTGACATGCATTAAGGTATACAAATGGAATCCAAAAACAAGAAAAATTAAATAAATGGCCATAATGAAGGCAACCAAGATTTCAGTGAACGTTGCCCACCGATTCAATGTCACCAGAGACTGATAGGCAGAGTGCTTAGACAGTCAGTTACCTTAATTACCAGTGAACTCTATTCCATTTCAACTACACTTCACTTATTTACACTTATTTACTTACTCAATTACTTAAGTAATTGGTCATTACAACGATTTAGCCAAGACTACAACCTAGCCTATCAAAGCACCTATGTTGTGTGTATCTCCGAACGACAGATTTTTTAAGAAACTTTTCATGGCAATTATCTTACTCTCAGAGTTTTTTTTTTGCCAGAATTCTGTTGAGAGGAAGTCACGGAAAGAATATAGTTTTTCATATTTTGTTTTGTTCGAGATGTCTGACCTCGAGTTTGAAGCCCAGGCTCTCGTTTTATAAGCTTACGCCCATACCCACTAGACTGTAAAGTATTTAATTTATTTGTTGTACTCAATTGGCTCCTCTCTGGCGCCTGAAGTATAATACTGAACTATTGGTAGTAAGCTCAATCCAGTTTCCAGTGAAACCCTCGATATACATGCTAATGACACCAAAATACTGAACAAAGCATATTGAGGAGTACACTTTCGTATAGATTTTCATGTGGAGACCCCAGCCATATTGAGAGCGGTACAGTGCTTGTTGGGTGATTGGATTTTCCCATGAGAATATATTGATTTACTTGGAAAGCCAGGTTACGATGAACCTCGACGTCCATCTGCAACCATGAATGCGGAATGCGGTATTGTATTGTGTGTTGGAGTCGCCGTAGTCTTGTAGCTAGTGTCGTGGCTTATTAGACGTAAACCCAGGGTTCGAGCCCCAGGCCAGACATCAAAACAAAATACAAAAAGTATTTCTTCGGCGACTTCCTCTCAGCAGATTTCTGGCAAAAACTCTGAGAAGTAAATAAAATTGCTATGAAAAAGTTTCTCAAAAATCTGTCGTTCGGATTCGACTCAAACTGTAGGTCCCGCCACTTATGTATAAGATTAACACACACAACATAAGTGGTGTGAGAAACTAGGTCGCAATCCTGACTGAAGGGTTGTAATGACCAATTATGTATGTTATGTATGCTATACTCCATTAGCTGCCATCTGGAGTCTGAAGTAGAGGACTGAACAGTATGGCTCAGTGCAGTTAAATTCTATGACAATCTGGGCTAATGGCATGCTGCATGCTGGATGACATTTGTCTTGGCTTCTTGATTGCTTATAATTTTCTTAAAAGGAGATTTGATTTTAGGATCCCAACTTCCAGTCTGATAATCGGTATATTTCCGGTAGGACCCCCGAAATATGTACCAATGACTCCAATATACTAAACAGAGTATGTTGTGGAGTACACATGCATACTTAACGTATGGGATCTGATATTAAATTTTCGTATAGATTGCTTGTTCAAAGAAGTGGATGTCATGGCCGTATTGAAAATGGGGTAAAGCTTGTTGGGTGATGATGATTTTCCCTAAAAATCTATTGATTTATTTGGAAAGCCAGCTTTCGATGAAGCCCCTAAAGCACATCACCTCGACGTCTATCTACAACCATGAACGCCGGGCATTCATCAAGCAAATTTCAGATCATTCAGAGATAAATCTATCGGCGGAAATTGCATTTCTAATGAAGGGGCTATTATGGAAATGACTTGTATAGGTCTTCCGATTGCCTCTGTTAAAATGTGTACTCTTCGGTCATTTTTAAAAGAAGGCACCATGAGGCTACGTGCCATATTATTAGTCTCTGCTGGACTGAAGTGGATAATAAGAGGACTGTTTTTCTTTTTTCCTTAAATCGCATGGATATCCATCGCACCATATTGAACGGCATGATGATAGACTCAATAGTCTTCTGCAGAAGATGTACGTCTGTCGAGCAGGAAGATTGTATATTTCATCTCAGGTGTCAGTGTCCGTCTCTGCAAAAAAATATTTCTGGAATTAATTTATTAATTTGTGTTAACAGAATGGATTTAATTTCTAGCCTAAGAGAGACCTTATCCTTTAAGAGGAGTCCACTATCTAACCTAATCTGGATCTATCTTGTTTCATTGTACCAAGTCTTCTTCCAGCATGTTGTGATAAGGAAGAATAGTAGTCAATGAGTAAAGTTCCTCAATAGTACACCTAGTACAACAAATCAATATATGTTCACGAATAAAGTCGTTTTCCTGGTTTCCTTGTTCCCTGTTGCTTACTCGCTTGTTTTATTTATTTCTGAATTCTTTGCCTCATTAGTTTCGATAGTTACTGTAGACAAAAGGCAATGTCCTCCTTTAATTCTGGTGATTGTAATGTGACCTATTAGTCCTAGTTTTCCTTAGCGTAGCTCCATGTATGCACATTTTTTGAAAGACTCACTTCAACATGGTAATCAACCAAACTTACGTATGTACTGGAAAACAATCTATGTATTCACTAGTCGTCTACGTTCTCGGGAAAGACGGGGAACCAAATGTCCCAGGTTAGGTTATGTCCCACGTTTTCATGACAAGAAAATTTAATAATTTTTATTGTATTTTTTTCTTTGTTACACTGTAAACTGTAACTGTAACTGTAACTCTCCCCCATTAAAACTGTTTTGTATTCATAGTTGTATGTGTACGTTGGAGTATATGTATGTGTGAGTGTTTATGCATATGAGCAACGAAAACTTTTACTAATTTCTGCTTTTTTTTCCCTTGAATTTTGAATAAAAAAAAAAAAATAACAGAATAAAATAGCAAGAAAAAAAACAAAGTTCAGTTAAAATTCATACACACACTTCCTTAAATGTTAAATATTCTGAAAATCAAAAGCAAAAAATCATGTAAGAAAATAGATGTGAAACCCTACACACAGTGCGTCCTTTAAAATTACTGAGTCCTAATAAAAGAGCTTATCGGGTAGATACATACCGATGATCTCCAGCTAAAAGTCACTCAGTTATGTTAGGACATCCAGAAGGATTGTTACATTTTTATGGGATCAAACAATATCAGCAACAATATTAATGCCCATTTTGGACATATCGGTGTTTCAGGTTCGATATAAACTCGAAGAACAGCCCTCCCACATTTCCAATCACTTACCAGGAATCATACTTATGTGGTCTATCAAAATGTTGCCGTATTTGTCTGGTTATGCGGAAGATTAAGCGAACCCACTATGCACATACGTTATAGGTGCACGTTGAAGTTTAAATTTGCTGGTGAGAATGGCCACATCGAAGCCTTAAAAATACGTTGGAATTTGTAGGGTGGTGTCAGTCCGATCGTTCTATGGAACGTTGCTTTCGTGGTTTGAAAGGCAGACCTGTTAGCATAGACGCACACCAAATTCGAAGAAACTCCAGCCTGTTAAGTTTTGTTTTTATTTTTATTGAATTCAAAACTAACATGTTCCTGCCGTTTCTGGATGACGTTATCAACCAATAGGAAGGAACGCTGAAAATTATCAAAAGTCGCTTGTTTGGTCAAAAATCGTAGGTGATGAAATGATCAAGGTTAAGTTTATACTAGAACCCTGTCGAAAATCTGTGGTCTCCTTTGATGAAACAAATTTACAACAACACACAATTGCTTATATAGAGGGGCTATGGCATATCCACTATTATATGCCTTTACATAAAAAAATATTTTGTTCATGTACTCACTTTTGCTTCGCAGTGTAGATTAGAAAACATATTTGGATCACTTTATGATCACTTTACATAAATGGTTGTGCTGTATTCGTCATAGAAATCGGTTCTATGATAATCAATGCTAAGTTGAGTCCAGTAGTGCCTTCTTTAAGAGCCGTTACAAACACCCGAAACACAACATACCAGCACCTACGGTTGTGTAGAAAAATTATCGTTAAAAATAAAATTCAGCAACACCATGTAATGCTTACATACATATAAACCAACACATATGAATACAGAGAGAATATGAAACACGTTAGTCTCTACAAAAAAAAGCAAAGAAAGAAAAGAAAATAAAAAATTGAATATTTATCAGTGTTGGATGGTATAATTATGTAAATTTTATTTTTTATTTCTTTTATTTTTTTATTTCATTCCCTTCTTGCTTTGTTTTTTTCTATTTTCATTTAATTTTTGTGTAAAAATATTGAAAATACCAGCACATAAACTCCTTTAAATGAAGGGAAATTAGTCGCTGGATAGATGGGCTAATGAAGGGGAAGAGAAATAATATGTAATTGAAAATTTTTTATGACAGTGTGCTGCTAATAATATAAGAGCAATGAAAGCAATAATTAAACATTTGCTTTAAATGCGTTTCTTTTCTTTATTTTGCAAATTCAAAAGTATACGGAGAAGATGAATCAATTTGAAGTATAGGGTGTGCCATCTATCAGCTTAAATGTAAACCGTCGGTTATTTCGAATATGACAATACTCATGTCATTCTATTCTGTCACAAAATTTAGCATATTATCTCCACTGAACATTATGATTGACACTTGAGCAACGTTGCGATTTATTGTGCCCACGAGAAACTGTACGTAAATCATCTTTTCGGATGAAGCTCATTTTCATATTGGCGGGTACGTTAATAAGCAAAATTGCCATATTTAGGGCTCAGAAAACGCACACGTGGTCTTACAGAAGCCAATGTACCCATTGCGAGTGACTGTTTGGTGCGTCTTGTGGATCGGATGCATCATTGGCCCATATTTCTTTGAAAATGAGGACAGCGCAATGATTACGGTGACAATGGAGACCCCTATCGCACCGTGATAATCGATTTTTGGTACCCGCTCTTTATGGTATTAATATGAACGATGTTTGGTTTCAACAGGATGTTGAAATTTGCCACACATCTCATGCAATAATCGATTTATTGAGTCAAATGTTTGATGACCGTTTAATTAGCTGTAATGTTGATGTTAATTGGCCGCCAAAAAGCTGCCATTTCACAACGTTGAACTATTTTCTGTGGGACGCCATTAAATAAGTGTTATGCCGACAAACTAAAGAAAATTGTTTCAATCGAATACGGTACTGTGAGGTCAGCTGAGGCAGCCATGTGAACGAAATAATATTCCATTTCTAACTGGGATAATTATGTGAATTAAGTATAGCCGAGTATAAGTCGCCGTAGTCTAGTAGGTAGTGTGTTGGCTTATTAGAGGTAAAGCAAGGGTTCAAACCCCAGGTCAGACATGAAAACAAAATACAAAAAGTATTTCATCAGCGACTTCCTCTCAGCAGATTTCTGGCAAAAACTCTGAGAGTAAAATTGCCAATCTCAAAAATCTATCGTTCGAAGTCCACTTTATCTGTAGGTCCCGCCACTCATGTATAAAATGACACACACAACATAAGTGGTGTGAGAAACTAGGTCGTAATACTGACTAAAGGGTTGTAATGATCAATTATGTATGTATGTAATCTTTTATTGTTCAGAGTTGAAATATCACCAATGACCTGTAGTATTTGTAATGAAAGTTTAAACTGTCTTAGCAACTCCTTCCAACTATTTGTAAGTAAAACGAAAGAAACAAAGATCCCGTATAGAGGTTAGTCCTCTGCTGTATACTACAAGCTAGTATCAATCGTAGATCATACAATATCTATAATAGACTATGCCAAATTCAAAATACATATCACTTGTGCGATAATCCTTCTTTAGAAGAAATCAGTCAAATATGATACTAAATGTAAAGACAAGAACATCCGTCAATTCAGGGCCAGTGATAGGCACTGGCATATTAGGTTAAATGTAGCCTATTCAGATCCAGAGCCACAGCAGAAATTAATTGAGCGAATGTATATTCTATAAGCATGCCGTCCAAAAATGCCTGTGACTATTCAGAACCTTAAAAATGTGATGGCGATCATGGCCGTATTGATGGGATTTTCCCCAAAAAATCTATTGATTTACTTGGAAAGCCGATGAAGCCCTAAATCCCCGTCACCTCGACGGTCAACCACAACCATTAATGTCACGCGTTTCTCAAGCAAATATCAGATCATTCAGAGAAAAATCTATCGTCGGAAATTGTATTTCTGGTGAAACGGTTGGTAGGTAGCTCACAATCTTTGACAGGTTACAGATCATCACCAGAATGGTCTTGGATCATTGTAAAAGAAGGCAAGGAAATGATTGAGAAGAGGATTACTTTTCGTCTTTCCTTAAATCGCTTGGCCATCAGGGAAATAATACAGTCAGTTCTTTTAATGATCAGCATAGCAGACTTTAATATCATTGAATGTGACCTCAATGTGCCAAATAATTCTAGACTTATTGTGCAATGACTTGAAGATACTCAATTTAATTGAGACAATCGGACTACTAATGGAATGGAACAAGACGTAAATTTAAAGTTCGTAACGAATATAGACTAGGATACAGTATGTTGTCTTATTAGAAGAGAATAATTGCTTCTTTGGCTATAATTAACGCATACAATATAGGTGATATATCGGGTCCACCATCTAACGTTTTTTTAGTTTTATCCTTCCGCTGAACGAATATGGTTGTGTATAGCTGAAGCCAATTGACCAGCCAATTCGTTTTCGCTTCGCTAAGAGGGCCTGCGATCGACTTACAAAAGATGCCGATTTTGGCAAAAAAAACTCCTCTTTTCAGATGAAGCTCTTTTTGATCTTGGCGGGTATGTAAACAAGTAAAATTGTCGCTTTTGGGGCACAGAAAACCCGCACGCATATATTGAAAAGCCGACGCACCCAAAACGAGTCACTGTTTGGTGCGGATTTTGGTCCAGAGGCATAATTGGGCCATTTTTCTTCGAAAATGAGCAAGGAGTGGCCGTTACAGTCAATGGCAATCGTTATCGGCCATGTTGCACAAATTTTTGTTCACAAAAATTGAAGAGAAGGATATTGGCAACATTTGGTTTCAACAGGACGGCGCTACGTGCCAGACAGCCGAAGCTGCACACGATGTTTTGCGCCCTGTTTTTGAAGATCGCATTATCAGCCGCAGAGCTGATGTCGTTTGGCCACCTCGGATCTGCAATTTGACATCGTTGGACTATTATTTGTGGGGTGCCGTCAAAGATAAATGTTACGCCGACAAGCCAGAGACAATTGACGTTTTAAAGGACAATATTCGTGAAGCCATTGGTGACATACAGCTGCACACAATTGGAACCGATCGTATAGATTACTGCATGGCCAGCCGAAGCAGCCATTTGAATGAAATTATTTTCTATTATTAACCGGAAGGATTGTACTTTCAAATAAAAAAGAAATTTGAGAAAATATTCAGTAGTTTTTTTAAACCATTTCAAAAAAAAGTTATTTGGCGGACCCTTTAATAAGCTAGGTTGTAATCCTGGCTAAATGATTGTATTGAACCATTAAGTATGTAACGGCCATAGCCAGTACAAGCAATGCAATTTCTAAGGATATGTTATGTTTTGGAACCAATATAGATTTACTTTTTAATTATCGGTAGTTTTTTGCTGATAGCAATTATTATAATAAATTGGTTAAAAAAGTATGCACAAATTTTTTCAAGCGCACTCCATATTAAGTTCTTGTTTTAAATTATTTAAGCCGATTTAAAAATTTTATAAAATTTATTGCATTTTAAAAAGGGAGAAATAACAAAAAAAATAAAATGAAAGTAATAAAATAAAATAATAATAACTTTTATTATTACTATTATTATTGTCTCAAAAACTATTTCAAATTTCAATTTATTTTATTTTATTTAAATGCTTCGTTACATATGAAGAAGCACAAACAAATAAATGTTTATTATTTCCTTCATAAATTTCTCTCCGTAAGAAAACATATACATTTTCTTGGCATTGATTTTAATATCATATTTACCCATCTGAATGAATGTTTATAAAGCATTTTTTTGTTTTTGTTTTTATTCTTTTAATATTTTGCAAATAAGAATGCCAAGTTCAAGAAATTGTAGCTTCCAGGGAGACACTTAAAAATCACATAAATTTGTCTAAAAATGACAATAGAAATACAATAAAAAATAAATGAAATGAAAATAAAATGAAATGAAATAAAAGAGAGAAAAAATAAAATAAAAATTTATAAACAATAGAATAGAATAGAACGAATGCTTGCATTAAAGTTGCAAAAGAAGTTGAAGCAAATTATTAAAATTAATGTTCACATATGAAATCAAAAACAGAAGGTTTTCTAATGTTCAGTACACTCCTATTCGTCTGTGATGATAATTTTTTTTTTAAGCTAACGGACACCCCACGGCTAGCTGGCTTATGTGTATGAGTAGGAAAATAATTTATTATAATCATTGTTTTAATTATTTTTATTTAAATTTTAAGAATAAAACTTCATAAATCAGCGTAGGCGAATAAGGTTTGGAAATGGGAAAACGTCATTTTACTCTAAAGCTTCTATGACATTATAGCAGTCAGCATCTATGAAAAAGGATATAAAACCAGCTATCCTTTGCATTACAATATAAACAATTAATTTTATATACCATATACTCAATAGGCAATTGAGTTGCAGAAACCTCACTCGTACGACAAAACTGAAACATGACGCTCATACTTCCCCTACTTCTTTATGGCGCAGAGGCATGGACCCTACTAAGAACTGATGCAGCAGCCTTGATAGCATTCGAGAGAAAAGACCCACGTAAGATCTTCAGTCCAGTGCGAGTGGGCGACGATTTCCGCATTGGATCCAACAGTGAGCTGTATGAGCTCCTCAACGACATAGGCGTTGTGCAGTGTATTAATATCCAGCGGCTGCGCTAGCTCGGCCATGTCGTACGAATGAAGGAGGATGCTCCGCGAAACGGGTATTTGATGCGGGGATATGCGGAAGCCAGCGAAGAGGATGACCTTGTTTGAGTTAGAAGGCCCAAATCGAGAAAGCCCTGTCGTCGATTGGTGTGACCAATTGGCGTAGGCGTTTAAGAAGCAGAGGCGCCTGGAAGGATGTGTTACGGCAAGCCGAAATCCATTAATCGGCCAATTAAATAAGTATGTAAGTATGCTCATTGAAAAGACTTAACATTACTAAGTTTTTATTCTCTAGAATTAGAAATTTCCGAAAATTCAAATTTTTTTTCTGGATGGGCTAATGGCATGCTGCATGCTGGATGACATTTGTCTTGGCTTCTTGATTGCTTATAATTTTCTTAAAAGGAGATTTGATTTTAGGATCCCAACTTCCAGTCTGATAATCGGTATATTTCCGGTAGGACCCCCGAAATATGTACCAATGACTCCAATATACTAAACAGAGTATGTTGTGGAGTACACATGCATACTTAACGTATGGGATCTGATATTAAATTTTCGTATAGATTGCTTGTTCAAAGAAGTGGATGTCATGGCCGTATTGAAAATGGGGTAAAGCTTGTTGGGTGATGATGATTTTCCCTAAAAATCTATTGATTTATTTGGAAAGCCAGCTTTCGATGAAGCCCCTAAAGCACATCACCTCGACGTCTATCTACAACCATGAACGCCGGGCATTCATCAAGCAAATTTCAGATCATTCAGAGATAAATCTATCGGCGGAAATTGCATTTCTAATGAAGGGGCTATTATGGAAATGACTTGTATAGGTCTTCCGATTGCCTCTGTTAAAATGTGTACTCTTCGGTCATTTTTAAAAGAAGGCACCATGAGGCTACGTGCCATATTATTAGTCTCTGCTGGACTGAAGTGGATAATAAGAGGACTGTTTTTCTTTTTTCCTTAAATCGCATGGATATCCATCGCACCATATTGAACGGCATGATGATAGACTCAATAGTCTTCTGCAGAAGATGTACGTCTGTCGAGCAGGAAGATTGTATATTTCATCTCAGGTGTCAGTGTCCGTCTCTGCAAAAAAATATTTCTGGAATTAATTTATTAATTTGTGTTAACAGAATGGATTTAATTTCTAGCCTAAGAGAGACCTTATCCTTTAAGAGGAGTCCACTATCTAACCTAATCTGGATCTATCTTGTTTCATTGTACCAAGTCTTCTTCCAGCATGTTGTGATAAGGAAGAATAGTAGTCAATGAGTAAAGTTCCTCAATAGTACACCTAGTACAACAAATCAATATATGTTCACGAATAAAGTCGTTTTCCTGGTTTCCTTGTTCCCTGTTGCTTACTCGCTTGTTTTATTTATTTCTGAATTCTTTGCCTCATTAGTTTCGATAGTTACTGTAGACAAAAGGCAATGTCCTCCTTTAATTCTGGTGATTGTAATGTGACCTATTAGTCCTAGTTTTCCTTAGCGTAGCTCCATGTATGCACATTTTTTGAAAGACTCACTTCAACATGGTAATCAACCAAACTTACGTATGTACTGGAAAACAATCTATGTATTCACTAGTCGTCTACGTTCTCGGGAAAGACGGGGAACCAAATGTCCCAGGTTAGGTTATGTCCCACGTTTTCATGACAAGAAAATTTAATAATTTTTATTGTATTTTTTTCTTTGTTACACTGTAAACTGTAACTGTAACTGTAACTCTCCCCCATTAAAACTGTTTTGTATTCATAGTTGTATGTGTACGTTGGAGTATATGTATGTGTGAGTGTTTATGCATATGAGCAACGAAAACTTTTACTAATTTCTGCTTTTTTTTCCCTTGAATTTTGAATAAAAAAAAAAAAATAACAGAATAAAATAGCAAGAAAAAAAACAAAGTTCAGTTAAAATTCATACACACACTTCCTTAAATGTTAAATATTCTGAAAATCAAAAGCAAAAAATCATGTAAGAAAATAGATGTGAAACCCTACACACAGTGCGTCCTTTAAAATTACTGAGTCCTAATAAAAGAGCTTATCGGGTAGATACATACCGATGATCTCCAGCTAAAAGTCACTCAGTTATGTTAGGACATCCAGAAGGATTGTTACATTTTTATGGGATCAAACAATATCAGCAACAATATTAATGCCCATTTTGGACATATCGGTGTTTCAGGTTCGATATAAACTCGAAGAACAGCCCTCCCACATTTCCAATCACTTACCAGGAATCATACTTATGTGGTCTATCAAAATGTTGCCGTATTTGTCTGGTTATGCGGAAGATTAAGCGAACCCACTATGCACATACGTTATAGGTGCACGTTGAAGTTTAAATTTGCTGGTGAGAATGGCCACATCGAAGCCTTAAAAATACGTTGGAATTTGTAGGGTGGTGTCAGTCCGATCGTTCTATGGAACGTTGCTTTCGTGGTTTGAAAGGCAGACCTGTTAGCATAGACGCACACCAAATTCGAAGAAACTCCAGCCTGTTAAGTTTTGTTTTTATTTTTATTGAATTCAAAACTAACATGTTCCTGCCGTTTCTGGATGACGTTATCAACCAATAGGAAGGAACGCTGAAAATTATCAAAAGTCGCTTGTTTGGTCAAAAATCGTAGGTGATGAAATGATCAAGGTTAAGTTTATACTAGAACCCTGTCGAAAATCTGTGGTCTCCTTTGATGAAACAAATTTACAACAACACACAATTGCTTATATAGAGGGGCTATGGCATATCCACTATTATATGCCTTTACATAAAAAAATATTTTGTTCATGTACTCACTTTTGCTTCGCAGTGTAGATTAGAAAACATATTTGGATCACTTTATGATCACTTTACATAAATGGTTGTGCTGTATTCGTCATAGAAATCGGTTCTATGATAATCAATGCTAAGTTGAGTCCAGTAGTGCCTTCTTTAAGAGCCGTTACAAACACCCGAAACACAACATACCAGCACCTACGGTTGTGTAGAAAAATTATCGTTAAAAATAAAATTCAGCAACACCATGTAATGCTTACATACATATAAACCAACACATATGAATACAGAGAGAATATGAAACACGTTAGTCTCTACAAAAAAAAGCAAAGAAAGAAAAGAAAATAAAAAATTGAATATTTATCAGTGTTGGATGGTATAATTATGTAAATTTTATTTTTTATTTCTTTTATTTTTTTATTTCATTCCCTTCTTGCTTTGTTTTTTTCTATTTTCATTTAATTTTTGTGTAAAAATATTGAAAATACCAGCACATAAACTCCTTTAAATGAAGGGAAATTAGTCGCTGGATAGATGGGCTAATGAAGGGGAAGAGAAATAATATGTAATTGAAAATTTTTTATGACAGTGTGCTGCTAATAATATAAGAGCAATGAAAGCAATAATTAAACATTTGCTTTAAATGCGTTTCTTTTCTTTATTTTGCAAATTCAAAAGTATACGGAGAAGATGAATCAATTTGAAGTATAGGGTGTGCCATCTATCAGCTTAAATGTAAACCGTCGGTTATTTCGAATATGACAATACTCATGTCATTCTATTCTGTCACAAAATTTAGCATATTATCTCCACTGAACATTATGATTGACACTTGAGCAACGTTGCGATTTATTGTGCCCACGAGAAACTGTACGTAAATCATCTTTTCGGATGAAGCTCATTTTCATATTGGCGGGTACGTTAATAAGCAAAATTGCCATATTTAGGGCTCAGAAAACGCACACGTGGTCTTACAGAAGCCAATGTACCCATTGCGAGTGACTGTTTGGTGCGTCTTGTGGATCGGATGCATCATTGGCCCATATTTCTTTGAAAATGAGGACAGCGCAATGATTACGGTGACAATGGAGACCCCTATCGCACCGTGATAATCGATTTTTGGTACCCGCTCTTTATGGTATTAA
Source organism: Sarcophaga carnaria (assembly GCA_958299815.1). NCBI lineage: Eukaryota > Metazoa > Arthropoda > Insecta > Diptera > Sarcophagidae > Sarcophaga > Sarcophaga carnaria. Next base: position 18,799,391 of record OY283153.1, on the reverse strand, counting down.
TATGAACGATGTTTGGTTTCAACAGGATGTTGAAATTTGCCACACATCTCATGCAATAATCGATTTATTGAGTCAAATGTTTGATGACCGTTTAATTAGCTGTAATGTTGATGTTAATTGGCCGCCAAAAAGCTGCCATTTCACAACGTTGAACTATTTTCTGTGGGACGCCATTAAATAAGTGTTATGCCGACAAACTAAAGAAAATTGTTTCAATCGAATACGGTACTGTGAGGTCAGCTGAGGCAGCCATGTGAACGAAATAATATTCCATTTCTAACTGGGATAATTATGTGAATTAAGTATAGCCGAGTATAAGTCGCCGTAGTCTAGTAGGTAGTGTGTTGGCTTATTAGAGGTAAAGCAAGGGTTCAAACCCCAGGTCAGACATGAAAACAAAATACAAAAAGTATTTCATCAGCGACTTCCTCTCAGCAGATTTCTGGCAAAAACTCTGAGAGTAAAATTGCCAATCTCAAAAATCTATCGTTCGAAGTCCACTTTATCTGTAGGTCCCGCCACTCATGTATAAAATGACACACACAACATAAGTGGTGTGAGAAACTAGGTCGTAATACTGACTAAAGGGTTGTAATGATCAATTATGTATGTATGTAATCTTTTATTGTTCAGAGTTGAAATATCACCAATGACCTGTAGTATTTGTAATGAAAGTTTAAACTGTCTTAGCAACTCCTTCCAACTATTTGTAAGTAAAACGAAAGAAACAAAGATCCCGTATAGAGGTTAGTCCTCTGCTGTATACTACAAGCTAGTATCAATCGTAGATCATACAATATCTATAATAGACTATGCCAAATTCAAAATACATATCACTTGTGCGATAATCCTTCTTTAGAAGAAATCAGTCAAATATGATACTAAATGTAAAGACAAGAACATCCGTCAATTCAGGGCCAGTGATAGGCACTGGCATATTAGGTTAAATGTAGCCTATTCAGATCCAGAGCCACAGCAGAAATTAATTGAGCGAATGTATATTCTATAAGCATGCCGTCCAAAAATGCCTGTGACTATTCAGAACCTTAAAAATGTGATGGCGATCATGGCCGTATTGATGGGATTTTCCCCAAAAAATCTATTGATTTACTTGGAAAGCCGATGAAGCCCTAAATCCCCGTCACCTCGACGGTCAACCACAACCATTAATGTCACGCGTTTCTCAAGCAAATATCAGATCATTCAGAGAAAAATCTATCGTCGGAAATTGTATTTCTGGTGAAACGGTTGGTAGGTAGCTCACAATCTTTGACAGGTTACAGATCATCACCAGAATGGTCTTGGATCATTGTAAAAGAAGGCAAGGAAATGATTGAGAAGAGGATTACTTTTCGTCTTTCCTTAAATCGCTTGGCCATCAGGGAAATAATACAGTCAGTTCTTTTAATGATCAGCATAGCAGACTTTAATATCATTGAATGTGACCTCAATGTGCCAAATAATTCTAGACTTATTGTGCAATGACTTGAAGATACTCAATTTAATTGAGACAATCGGACTACTAATGGAATGGAACAAGACGTAAATTTAAAGTTCGTAACGAATATAGACTAGGATACAGTATGTTGTCTTATTAGAAGAGAATAATTGCTTCTTTGGCTATAATTAACGCATACAATATAGGTGATATATCGGGTCCACCATCTAACGTTTTTTTAGTTTTATCCTTCCGCTGAACGAATATGGTTGTGTATAGCTGAAGCCAATTGACCAGCCAATTCGTTTTCGCTTCGCTAAGAGGGCCTGCGATCGACTTACAAAAGATGCCGATTTTGGCAAAAAAAACTCCTCTTTTCAGATGAAGCTCTTTTTGATCTTGGCGGGTATGTAAACAAGTAAAATTGTCGCTTTTGGGGCACAGAAAACCCGCACGCATATATTGAAAAGCCGACGCACCCAAAACGAGTCACTGTTTGGTGCGGATTTTGGTCCAGAGGCATAATTGGGCCATTTTTCTTCGAAAATGAGCAAGGAGTGGCCGTTACAGTCAATGGCAATCGTTATCGGCCATGTTGCACAAATTTTTGTTCACAAAAATTGAAGAGAAGGATATTGGCAACATTTGGTTTCAACAGGACGGCGCTACGTGCCAGACAGCCGAAGCTGCACACGATGTTTTGCGCCCTGTTTTTGAAGATCGCATTATCAGCCGCAGAGCTGATGTCGTTTGGCCACCTCGGATCTGCAATTTGACATCGTTGGACTATTATTTGTGGGGTGCCGTCAAAGATAAATGTTACGCCGACAAGCCAGAGACAATTGACGTTTTAAAGGACAATATTCGTGAAGCCATTGGTGACATACAGCTGCACACAATTGGAACCGATCGTATAGATTACTGCATGGCCAGCCGAAGCAGCCATTTGAATGAAATTATTTTCTATTATTAACCGGAAGGATTGTACTTTCAAATAAAAAAGAAATTTGAGAAAATATTCAGTAGTTTTTTTAAACCATTTCAAAAAAAAGTTATTTGGCGGACCCTTTAATAAGCTAGGTTGTAATCCTGGCTAAATGATTGTATTGAACCATTAAGTATGTAACGGCCATAGCCAGTACAAGCAATGCAATTTCTAAGGATATGTTATGTTTTGGAACCAATATAGATTTACTTTTTAATTATCGGTAGTTTTTTGCTGATAGCAATTATTATAATAAATTGGTTAAAAAAGTATGCACAAATTTTTTCAAGCGCACTCCATATTAAGTTCTTGTTTTAAATTATTTAAGCCGATTTAAAAATTTTATAAAATTTATTGCATTTTAAAAAGGGAGAAATAACAAAAAAAATAAAATGAAAGTAATAAAATAAAATAATAATAACTTTTATTATTACTATTATTATTGTCTCAAAAACTATTTCAAATTTCAATTTATTTTATTTTATTTAAATGCTTCGTTACATATGAAGAAGCACAAACAAATAAATGTTTATTATTTCCTTCATAAATTTCTCTCCGTAAGAAAACATATACATTTTCTTGGCATTGATTTTAATATCATATTTACCCATCTGAATGAATGTTTATAAAGCATTTTTTTGTTTTTGTTTTTATTCTTTTAATATTTTGCAAATAAGAATGCCAAGTTCAAGAAATTGTAGCTTCCAGGGAGACACTTAAAAATCACATAAATTTGTCTAAAAATGACAATAGAAATACAATAAAAAATAAATGAAATGAAAATAAAATGAAATGAAATAAAAGAGAGAAAAAATAAAATAAAAATTTATAAACAATAGAATAGAATAGAACGAATGCTTGCATTAAAGTTGCAAAAGAAGTTGAAGCAAATTATTAAAATTAATGTTCACATATGAAATCAAAAACAGAAGGTTTTCTAATGTTCAGTACACTCCTATTCGTCTGTGATGATAATTTTTTTTTTAAGCTAACGGACACCCCACGGCTAGCTGGCTTATGTGTATGAGTAGGAAAATAATTTATTATAATCATTGTTTTAATTATTTTTATTTAAATTTTAAGAATAAAACTTCATAAATCAGCGTAGGCGAATAAGGTTTGGAAATGGGAAAACGTCATTTTACTCTAAAGCTTCTATGACATTATAGCAGTCAGCATCTATGAAAAAGGATATAAAACCAGCTATCCTTTGCATTACAATATAAACAATTAATTTTATATACCATATACTCAATAGGCAATTGAGTTGCAGAAACCTCACTCGTACGACAAAACTGAAACATGACGCTCATACTTCCCCTACTTCTTTATGGCGCAGAGGCATGGACCCTACTAAGAACTGATGCAGCAGCCTTGATAGCATTCGAGAGAAAAGACCCACGTAAGATCTTCAGTCCAGTGCGAGTGGGCGACGATTTCCGCATTGGATCCAACAGTGAGCTGTATGAGCTCCTCAACGACATAGGCGTTGTGCAGTGTATTAATATCCAGCGGCTGCGCTAGCTCGGCCATGTCGTACGAATGAAGGAGGATGCTCCGCGAAACGGGTATTTGATGCGGGGATATGCGGAAGCCAGCGAAGAGGATGACCTTGTTTGAGTTAGAAGGCCCAAATCGAGAAAGCCCTGTCGTCGATTGGTGTGACCAATTGGCGTAGGCGTTTAAGAAGCAGAGGCGCCTGGAAGGATGTGTTACGGCAAGCCGAAATCCATTAATCGGCCAATTAAATAAGTATGTAAGTATGCTCATTGAAAAGACTTAACATTACTAAGTTTTTATTCTCTAGAATTAGAAATTTCCGAAAATTCAAATTTTTTTTCATGACGAAATCTTGATGGCTAACGAACGCTATTGCACTTTGCTTCAGGCTATGAAAATATTTTGAAATCACCTCCATTGTCAACACCACAGTATGAGAAATTTGTAAATGCCAGAAATCAGTTGTCCTCGTAGTCTAGTAGTTAGTGTGTTGGCTTATTAGATGTGAGACCTTATAGATACGCTTGGTATCCTGCCCAATATTTCATCCTTCTAGTCTGGAGGTTGCTGACTGTAAAAGCCGCACCCGTGGGTTTTCAGTGTCAAAGCTTAAGTTGTCTGCAGGGTATTGATTATTTTCAAACACTATACTGTTTGCCGTCGCCGTAGTCTAGCAGGTAGTGTTTTGGTTTATTAGACGTAAGGTCACGGTTTAAAGCAAAGCCCAGGCATTTCCAACAAGACGAATAAGAAAAAAACATTTCATAGGCGACTTCCTCTCAGCAGACTTCTGACAAAAATTGTCATGAAAAGTTTCTCAAAAACAATCTGCCGTTTGGGTTTAACTAGTTTGCTAAGTTGTAATCTTGACTGAACCACTTATGTCATCGTAGTCTTATGGTTTGTGTAACGCCGCGGTTCAAATCCTAAGTCAGGCAGCTCTACCAAGTCGAAATAAAAAAATATTCACAACAGATTTCTAGCAAAAACTCTCAGAGTAAATAAAATTGCCATGAAAAGTTTATCAAAAGAAATCTGTCGTTCGGAGTTGACTTTAAAATGTAGTTTGCGCCACTCATGTATGAAATTTACACACACAACATAAGTGATGTGAGGAGCTAGGTTGTAATCCTCGCTAAAGGGTTGTAACGACCAATCAAGTGTGTATGTATTTGAAATATAAACGACCAGGATGTATCTCTCCAATGGAATCTGTAAACACAGCATATCCATGGCTTAGTTAACGGTCTGACCAATTTAATTGTGGCATGAATTGGACTTTATACCGATGGAGTTACAAATCGAAGGTGCGGAAGCTAGGTTGTAATGACCAATTATGTATGTATGCATGCATGGATGTAAGAAACAACAAGAAGATAGATAAGATGATTTGTGTTGGCCCTAAAAGAATGCATTTCCGCAGAAGTTTTGTTATCTTAAATGCATTTTTCTGTGATGCTCTTTACTGCACAGCTAATTGGTCCTAAACATGCTCTTGCGGTATATTTCGCGTTACATATTCACTCGTGAATTTAAATACATTGTCAGTTCACTAGTTCATGTGGTACGTAATAGAGTTTCTGTTTCAAGGCACCTCTCGCTGTGGTCCTTAATTTAAATGTTCATTTTATTTTAAAATTTTCTTCAAATATTGCCAGCAATTTCATACCCACCTCTGTCTCTGGTTCTAAAAGAAATAAAAGGGTTTTGTAAGCAAAAAGGGATTTCTTTTTTTTTTAAGAAACTCAAACTAAATTTTTGCCAGAGTTTAACGGGACACACACACACACACACACAGAAATAATAGCAAAACTAAGCAGCAAAATATTCAAAATGTTCCAACGAGTGAACAATAAGTTTAAGTTCAAGCTTAAATAGCATTTAAGAAACGAACGGGAGTTAAGGCATTTGCTGGAGAACATGTACAGAATTATTGGCAAAACCCAAAGCAGCTAATGCCAATGGCATGAGTTTCATTTGAACTAAGGGAACAGAAGCAGAAGTTTTCTTATTCGTTTGGTTATTTTCTTCATCTTTTTCATTTTCTGGCATTTAAGTATCTGTAACGCATTTTACGTAGCCGCAAGGAAACTTTTCTTACTGACGTTTGCAATTAGTTTCCATTTTTTTCTTTTCTTGCTCAAGCACATAAATTACATTACAACAGTACATAGAAAATTTATGACTGGTTTTAAACTGATTGTTGCCCTCAACCCTTTAAAATTAAAGAATAAAAAAAGGAAAAAAAATACTTTTGAAAAGAATAGAAATTAAACCAAAGGATAAAGAGCAGAAGAATTTGTCATTTTAAATTACGTCTAAATATGGCAACACATGTAAATTATGGTCAAAAACTATTGCAATAGTTTGGATGACATTAATGGCCAAATATTTAAAAAGTGTTTACACGAAGGCATCATAAATCAAATTTCAGTTACTCGTCTTAGTTGTTACTCTATCATGCTATCAAATATCGGGTGGGCCATCTATCGTTTTAAATTTGAAGCATCGGTTATTTCCTATCTGGCACTACTTATGTTATTCTACTCTGTTACAAAATCCAGTATCTTTTCACTACGTTGGGATTTATTAGAAATTTCTTTTCAAAACAAAGGCGATTGGTCGGAAATTGCAAGAAAATGTCGTTTAAAATTTTGTCACAGAGAAGGACCAACAGTGCCCGGTATACACAAGTTTGTTGCTAAAGTTCGTGAAACTGGTTTCATTGTTGATGCGCCTAGACGCGAGCGTACGCGTACAGTGCGTCACCAGAAAACATTGAAGCTGTTCGTCGTTCTCATTTTCAACTTGGTGGGTAGGTTCATAAGCAAATTTGCCTATTGGGGTCTCACAAAACCCAAACCTGGACTTACAAAAGCCAATGCACTCATTACGACTGACTGTTTGGTGCGGCTTGTAGAGCATAGGCATTATTGGCCCATATTTATTTGAAAATGAGGATGGTACAACCATTACGGTCAATGGGAACACCTATCGGACCATGATAATCGCTTTTTTGTACCCGGTCTTCATGGTATTGTTGTGAACAATGATGTTTGGTTTCAACAGAATGGTGCAACTTTCCACACATCTCAAGCCACAATAAATTTATTTCGACAAACGTTTGATGGCCGTTTAATTAGCCGAATTGGTGATGTCAATTGGCAGCCCACAAGCTGTGATTTGACACCGTTGGACCACTTTCTGTGAGGCGCCATTAAAGAAAAATATTATGCCAACAAACCAGAGATAATAGAGCGTTTAAGGGCCAACATTCGTGATGCCATCGACGACTTACGACCCCATACACTCGAAAAAGTGCACGAAAGTTGCTTTGATCGAATGAGGTACTGTGAGACCAGCCGCGGCAGACATATGAATGAAATAATATTCCATTTCTAAACGGTAGAATTGTGCTACACAACTAAAAAATAAATTTCAAACCTTTTTTGTTTTATTGCATTTTTAAATTTAAACTTTTAAATCGCCCATCGTAATGACCGATTATATATTAATTATATATCGAATATGAACTGCTGCTAAAGACTTTGAAGAAGAAGAAAATAGAAGTTCGTCTTATGAACTGAAGAAAGTATTGGCAGCAGCAAACATGACAACAGGATGTTTATCGCCAAAGATGGTACCACTTGGAACAAAACAAACTGCCTTTAGTAGTTTGGGATGAAAAAATATTACCAATTTTCACGCAGATTGCTAGCAGCTGTTTCCTGAAATGTAGAGTCGTTCTTACTGTTCTTCTCATATTTATCTCACGTGACAGACAAACATTAGAAAAATGTGTTTCGTCCCATGTTTTATTACGGATAATAATATTTGGGTTAACTACATAAGTATGAGATAATAGAATCATTCGCTTTGATAATGATATATTTACACTTATTACGCCTTTTCGTAAAATGAGCTGAAAGTCTTGCAGCCTTTAATAATCATGCTTAAAACCTTTTTTTCAAATTCGAATGAAAAGGATTTTGTTCTAAAAAAAAAATATATTTTTTATCTTAATTTTTTGTTCGAAAATTTTAACCATTTTCATAAAAATTTATCACACAACTTGTAGTTTTATGTAATAAATAATGCTGTATAGATAGTTTGGTATTAGCTATCATACTTTCAGAGCAGCCCATATATCCTTTTTTCAAGATTTTTTAAAATTATATTTTTTATTCGCCTAAAAGGTAAGAAAATTAAAGAAAATATATTTTAATAATAATGCTTATGTTCTTATGTTCCTTTTTGGTATATTTTCATCTCAATTTAGAGCTTTTAGCAATAGAATTTTAAAACTTTCTAGTTTTATTGTGGAAAATGAAAATTACCTCCAGCGATTTTAATTGAAATTTGATACTTAATGATGGAATACTTACAGTGATTGTTAGGGAAATTAATTTAAGAATATTTGTATAAATCAAGCTTCATAAAGAGATTTACGGAGTAATGCTGGGTATTAATTTATCATTTCTTTCCTTTTGTTTTGTTTTATTACCTTTTCTACTCATATATATTTCATTTTGTCGCTGTAGATAAGTAACTAATTGAATTTTATGGTCTTTATAAATTTCGTGGGCCACCGAAGTCGAATTGCCAGTTTTAGACTCAAGTACATGGGGAAACCCGTATCCGGGAAATCAGAGAGGAATCAAAGAGAGAAAATTGTTATTGTTATTGTTAAATCGATGTTCAATTGCAACGGGAAACTTTTTTGCCTCACATTACGTTGACAACAAATATTTCTAACGAATCACAAGAATGTTTTGTACCATCAGGTTTCTGCCAGCCCTCAACTGAGAGTGTTACTGATGCGAGTGACAATAAGCTGTTCTATTTAAGCAATTGGAAACTTATGACTCGCCACAAAGCAGGGTGCTAGACGTCAAATTATTACCGTTTACAAAGAAATAAAACCAAGTTGACATGAAGTGCTTGATTTTTATATAAAAAACCATGCCAATGTACATTATATCAAAAATTTTTGGCTCAAATTTCAAAAAAGCGATAATAAAATGTAAAAATACTAAATAAATAGTTTTATTAAAATTAATTAAAATATTAAAAATGTTTAGCAAAATCTATCAATAATCGTGACAATTCCATGTACTACAAGTATGTATCAAAAGTGATACATAAGCTAGAATTATGAAGTTTTTTAAGGCTCGATCTACGGTTAAAAGAAATCTTATTTATTGGAAGTACCACCTCCCTTTACATTGACTAAACAACACTTTAATTCACTCTAAAAAAAAGCAGGAGATAAAAGTTTAATGACAATGAGCCAAAAAGGTATTCACACCTGTTTTTGTTAAGTTAAAAATTTTATTGAAATTTTTAGGCTCTTAACTGCTTTTGTTAAGCCTTCTTGTGCCTTTCTGTTGTAAAAGAATTGTAAAAATTTTATCACTTTTTTATGTAAAATTTGTTTTCTCTTCATCCAGTAAAGAAAACATCTTTCTTTTCAATTCAAAGTGATACTCTCATCAATTGTTTGGTGACAAAAAGGGTTTAAGTGCTTTGTGCGTTTGCCATTTGTAGGCTTTTATACCACCCAGGAGTGTTCTTTATGAAAAAAAGGCGGCTTATCTTTAAATCTCTATTAAAAATCTGATTTTTTTGTATTTAAATAATTGGCATTAAAGAAGGCTTAAATAATATGATTTTAAATGAAATTTAATTTCAGAAAAAGCAGTTAGAAAGTATAGAATATTAAATAATTTGGGAAGGAATTAAGAAAATTGTTGTCTGCAAAGAAGTCTTGATACCTAAGCAAAGAAGCCGTAAACTAAGTATTATTATTGGTACGAAGCTCAATTTTGTTTTATCAATCTTAAGCAATAATGAGCATCAGTATTGGTCTATATACAGTGCTGTTCTGTGCTTATTCATGTATAAGTTCAACTCTCCACAGGCTTGTTTTCAGTATATTGCACAGAAATTCTTCCGTTACATCAAAAGCTCCCTAAATTTGAAATCTGGTTTTAAGGTTCGCTACAGTAGACTTACCCTACTGCTAGCCTGCTGGCATTATTATCTGAAGAGTAACGTATTGGGTCTTCCAACAGTGAAGCTCTATCTGCCATATAAGTTGTCATTTATTCAGTCAGTTCTGCCAAACCTTAACACATCCTTCTATGCGCCTCTGCTTCTTGCACGCCTGCGCTAGTTTGTCACACCAATTGATGGCAGGGCTTCCCCGATTTGGTCATTCCAACGCAAACAAGGCCCTTCTTTTCACCGACTTCCGCAGATACTTGCATCAAATACCCGTCTCGCCGGAGTATCCTCCTCCATTCGAACGACATGGCAAAGCCAGCGTAGCCGCTGGATGTTAATACGCTGCACAACGTCCATGTCGTTGAGGAGCTCATACAGCTCACTGTTGAATGGGATGCGGAAATCATCCCCAAATCTCACTGGACCGATGATCTTATGTAGGACTTTTCTCTTGAAAGAAACACGTGGAGGCTGAGCGTCTTGTAGCGTATTTGTGTGGTGGATATATTCAGTAAACAATCGAACAACAATCGTTTGTCAACGAAACACCAGACCTTCCGAAAATATGGCCACTATTCGTGAGAGTGTGTAGGAGAAGTCGAGACAGTCGCCACACGATATTGTCCTTTCGCATACCATAACTTGTCAAATATTTCTTAGCGACTTGGACCTGAACGCGTGCAAAATTCAATTGATCCTGGTATTGAAGATAAACTACCATAGACAATGACGTAAGTTTGCTGAATGGGCTCTGGAGCAATTGATTCGAATTGCCATTTCTAGATGAATGGCTACTAATGAATTTGGGACGATACTAATCCACATAAGCCCAATACATCCCGAAAAACTCACTGTTTGGTATGAACTTTGAGTTGGCGGAGTCATTGAATCATATTTCTTTGAGAATGAGCTAGGCCAGGCCATAACTGTCAACGGCGAGCACTGTACGATGATGGATGATTGCGATAAGGTCTCTTTCTAGATGAATAAATATACTTAAGGCGTCATCGGTCGATATTTCTCTGCAAATGACATTGGCTGGCCTATCACTGTCAACGAAGAGCTCTGTAAGTCGCTGATTATCGAAGTGAAGTGGTCAGAAGTGAATATCAAACTACATGTACTTTCAATAGGACGACGCTACATGCCACACAGTTCATGCCTGATAGGATATACTACACGTGGGATTTGAGAGCATAACGTTGAGGTAATGTGAACTTGCTACTGAGATCATAGGTTGCGATTTGACTCTGTTAGCCTTTTTTGTGGAGTTTTTTGAGTCACAAATGTATGCAAATAAACCACAAGCTACAATGGTCCTTAAAACATGACATCGGTCAAATTTACTTTCACTTATGCGTAAGAGCAGTGGAATAATTTACATTTTCGAAGGGCTCCGTCCAGAGCAGAGGTCAGCAATGAGTATTCAAAACGATGAGTAGAGTCGAATCATACTTATAATTTCTGGTGCTTATACACATTCATACTTATTTTAATGTCATACTCATACTACTCATATTCAAAGTTTGAAGTACTCATGGTACTCATACTTAGCAATACGCATAATGTTATTGATTTCGACTCTCCATGACTCATCGCATACACGAATCACAAAATAAGTATGATTCGCGTACGAACACTGCAGTACTCACAAGAAAGTTGTGTGTTTGCTTTGCTTGTTGTCTTTGTCTTTTTTGTTTATGTGTCTTTCTTCTTTCTTTGTAAATGCAACAACAACTAAGACTGTAAATTTTGATGAATGATTCGAATCACTAGAATCATTTATGAGTATTACAAGTATTTTTCTAAATTTATGAATCTGAATGAGTAGGCGTATGAATCAAACATATTTCGAATGTAATGAGTTTCATGTCAATGTTGTACTCATACTCATTGCAACCTGTTCTTATAAATCAATGCTGCAGTGACTACGAATGCATCAGAGTAGTTTGATTTCAATACTGTTGACTCACTCATACTGAAAATTTCATGAGTACTTATGAGTAGCAAAAAAGAGATTTTTTGCTGATCTCTGATCCAGAGAAGCCATGGCTGCCATTTGCACGATGCTATATTCTACACATAATGGCATCAATAAGGCTTCAAGTTAAGTTGGCTGCAAGAGAGTATTTTTATTTTGGCACCATAGTTGAGTTCAAAACCTTAGCACTGACATTTCGAGCAAAAACAATATAAAAAATATTTTTTACGGCGTCTTCCTCTTCTGACAGAAACTTTGAGAGTCAAATAGAATTGCCATGTCGTTCGAAGATGACTTTAAAGTGTAGGTTCTGCTACTCATGGATGAAATTAGGACACAAGATATGGGTGATGTGACAAGCTAGGTTGCGATCCTGACTAAAGTGTTGTAATGGAAAATTTTAATTTTTGGAGTTAAGCATTTAAAAACATTTGCTTAAAGAGTTTCATTTTAATTCATTTGATTGTGATTGTTATGATCCATATTTCGATTTGGTAAACATACATAATGCAGATTAAAAAAATTATACGTTTAAATCCCTCATTAAGGTAGACGAGACTACTGGTAATTCCTTTTTCCATTTCTACTTATTGGAAACACACAAATTCCTACTGTTTTGAATAAATCAAACAAAACAAAGTTCTAATTACAATATTAGAGAAACATTAAAGTTTTACTTGTACTTCATCAACAAAATTTTATTACTAAAGACATGCGGTGGAAGGAAGCAGGGGGGGAAGCTTTAAATATGGGCATCACATCAGAGAATTATTATGCGAATGTTGTTGTGTTATTTTATACCATTTTAACGATATCACGTACATTCGTTAACTAATTCTAACTACAGCTAAATGTTGAACACACGCTCAACACATCCTCTCATTTATGTAGCACATACACATCATCGTCGTTATCATCATTGTCATAAGGCTGGATGGAGCATAGGTGCCACCATCACAACGAACAGAGAGAGCCATGATTTTGAATTCCTTAGAATTATGCTGTGCTTAGAGCATAATGTAATCAAAAGTACAACTAACTAGTCTAACTACCCAGTAAGAGCTGAGAAAGTATGGGGGATGTAGGAGCCAAAGCTGGTTACCATTAAAGTAACAAAAATATGAAAATTGTTAGGATGTCCTTTTACGCTAGGCAAGGTAAGGACAACTTGTACTATGAGTAGTATTTAATAAGCTTTTTTATTAAGCCAACAACAACAAAAACGAAAAATAAAGAAATAAAAACCAAAAGAAACTACGTTTTGATACTCATGTGATGACAATCACGTCTTCTGAAATTGTTGGTTGTTGTGTTAAACTCTGGCATTTTTTCTCTTCTTTGCTTCCCTTCCTTTCCTTTCCTTTCATTTCGTTTCGTTTTCTTTTCTTCTTCTTACTTTTTTGTTTTTAGTTATGCTAGGGAACTGAAAGTAGTCAAAACAATTTCTGGTTCGTTAAACGACAGTAATTAAACTGTAAATTCCTCTCCTACAAAATTTATGCATGTGTATGTGTTTGGCATACACGTAATAATAAATATTTTTACACACATATACACATACCCATACACCTATACAGCTCTGCCTAAAACTATGCAAAGCTATTAAAAAAAAACTCACAATTTAAAACATAAAACAACATGTTCGCTACATACCTCACTCAGACTGTCGAGGAAATAAGGATGAAAATACTGCTGGAGAGGTATGGCGGGTAGGCGAAAAATTAGACCACAGCGTGTATTTTAAGCTGGCAATGAATAACTTGTTTAAATATTTGTTTAAGCAATAAAAATGTTAATAGACTTAAAAACGCAAATTGTTCTTTAGAAATTCATTTTTTTTTTGTGAAAAAAAATACTTCATAACGACTAACATTTGATTACAGTAATGGCCAGTGGTATAAGAACGTTTAAATAAAAATGAATACATATATACGTACATCAATAATTAATTGGTGATTACAGCCCCTTTAGTCAGGATTACGACATAGTTTCTCACACCATTTATGTTGTGTGTGTTAATTTTTATATATGAGTGGTGGGGCCTACAGTTTAAGGTCGACTCCGAACCATAGATTTTTTGAGAAAATTATCATGGCAATTTTATTTTCCTCTCAGCAGATTTCTGGCAAAAGCGCCGAAGAAATATTTTTTCGTATTTCATTTTGTAGGAAATGTCTTACCGAGAGTTTGAACCGTAGCCTCACGTCTAATAAGCCAACACACTGCCTACTTGACTAGGCGACTATAAAAAATGTGGAACGCTTCACGATTGTGCGTGTCATCCTTGCGCAGGATCACCTAAACAAATTCTTTTTATGAAACTGAGGATGCTGTTCACATCATGGTTGATAAACACCAAGATTTTTGCCACTTAAAAAGCTTCAACTCGCTGAGGATGCTATTCAGCATATGTGCAAGTGATATATTTCTCTCTCTCTCCCCCTAGAAAATCTGTATATCGAAATTGAAACGATTTTTATAATATACAAACGTTTCTTGAGTGTGCAAAGCCCGGTCTCAAACCATTTCTAAATATGCTGACCTAGACTTAAGACTTGTATTGTAATTATGAAGTTTAGACCGTTTGAAGCCCATCTGGTTGGAGAACTGGTTCCGTCTCTTCACGTGCTCTCTTACGAACTTGTCTTCCCATTTCACAGAAGTTTATTTATCTGCTCATTGCACATGAATTTCGACACACCTTGGAGCCAATAAAATTTGATTTAATTTTCCACAACTAACTGATTAAGTTGTCCCAGAGGTAAATAATTATTGGCCAATACAAGACTTATGTCAGACAAGGGTCTAGTATTTTGGATTACCACCAATTCAGCGTTGACATTAACCTTGAAAGCGAACAGTTTTCAGAAGCATTTTTATAGCAATTAGTTACTCACAAAACTTTTACGGAAGGCCTCTGAAGAGTAAGTGATGAGTATTGAGCTCAGTTCTCCTCTCTAACAAGATAACATAGTAACCACTACTACACTACGGCGACCATAACTTGGTCAGACTGTCCCTTATTAATTTCGAGTTAATTTCCCACGTGGTAAGTGTTAAAATTATTGTTTAGCTGTCCCCAAGTATCGCCATGATTGTCCTCTAATATCCCCATAGTTTCTAAATAGTCCACTTTGTATTCCTACATATACTCCTATACCGCCGAAAGTCTGTAAGCCATCCATATAACACTGAATGGTATTTTCTTAATAGAATATGTAGTTATCATTCATGTTTATTAATCAGTCTCGGTACATTGTATATCTATCCAAGGAACTGTTAAGGGGACTCTGGCAAAAATATGATCTTTCAGATCAAGTTATCCTCTGATGAATCTAATATTCGATTTGTTATCTCTGCTCTATGGCTATGTTTAGCCTGCATGACACTAATCTTTAACAAAGCTTATAGCATAGGACAGGTTCACATTGCTTCCATTGGCCAATGAACACCAGTCGCTGTATCTTAACGAACTCTACAGAAACTACTTTAATTTTCGTCTTGCCTGTCGTTATAATAGTCCCTTAATTCAGAATTTTGCTAACCATTATGTTTCTTTATCCAATTCATCATATATGATGCAGATTTTTAGGGGTACTAACATCAGTCTTAAGTTCGTTGCGTTTTATACAGCCCTAAGTTTTCATTTAAAGTTTTCATTATGTTTACCTTGACTGTATAGTACATAATCATCCAAAAAGTATGCAGACAAATACACTCATACTTATACACCCACCTGAAAGTTCTCTCTCACACTCTCTCTTTCTCTTGCTCTCTCTGTTTCTTGTCACTGCCTAACATACAACATTAAAGCATTTTATGGCACGCAAAGCAAAAACTAAAACATTAAAAACAAGAGAAATAATGAAAATAAAGAGAGAAAACAAAAATTTCTATACTTTTTCATTTAATCCACCTAAAAGTAGGCAATAAAAAACATTTTATATTTCCTTTCAACATGTACAACAGTTTGTAGAGAAAAAAGGAAAACAAAAATAATTTTCTCATTTGTTAATAAAATGTTGTTGTAGTTGCTGCTTTGTTCTCCAACATCCTTATTGTTATTGTCGCTATTTTAAGTTGTCGTCAGAGTTGTTATTTCTGCTGCTGCGTTTAGTATTTTTAAGGCATGAATTTCGTTTTACTGAACGAACTGACGTGTTATGCGTTATAAATGTCATCGTCTAGTGGGTCAACTCATTAATTAAACATGATAATCAAATGCCATAAATCAGTAGGAAATAATTAAACTACAACTAAAAGAACACCTTAAGGGGGTTAAGGCGAAAACGCCTCAAACTAGACATCAATTTAATTAGTGAACAACACAACACAACAAAAGGAAAATGTAAAATAGTTTTAGAAATTAGAATAAAACAAATTAAATTCGTTTGTTTCGTTTCTTTAGTTTCGAATGAAAATAATGTGTGCGATAATGAAGTGCTTATGGGCATATTGCTATTGTATCGAGGACTTATTTTTAATACTTACGGCTTCGTTTTTAGATGACATATTTTCATTTGAATACTTCATTAGTGGTAGACATTGAGGTACTTTTTATATGCAGTACTACTGACATATATGAACTAGGTAATCTGAAAACGAATTCATTCGTTTCGTTGGAACTTAACCCACGTGGAAATGCAGTCGTGTATTTGAAAGTGATATCGTATTGCATTGATAGTACTTATGAACTTTTAGTATAAAAAACTATACCACATAGCATCGGCCTAATACTTATTATTTGCCTAAGCAAAGACCAATATTAAGTCCTTATTAGGTAGGCTTTGACGCTAACAAACAAGTTAACCATAGGTTAGGTTAGGAAGTGTGGCATACCATTGTATTAGTACTGACACGTCTTCAGTCGAATAGCCAGTCATTCTATTGTATAAAAATCCTTTTAGAATAGAAAAAAGCAATTCGGAAGTGAAAAATAGGACAGATAACAGAATCACAAAAGGAAGGAAAAGCAAAGTGTAGGAAGAAAAGTTTAGAAAACCTGTAAATGAGCGAAAAGCAAACATAAATGTTTCCTATTCATCATGCACAAAGAGTCATAACGTTGCATAGATAAATAATGTGCTATACATTGATATTCACCTAGGCGGTCAAACCTGTTTACAAATCCTCATTGGATCTTTAAAGCTACAGTCCTTCAAATCAGTTAGTTCCCCAACAAATAAGCTACCAAACCATTTCTGTCCTACATGCAAGGACAGTGATATAAAATATCAGGTCCGCCTCTTCACATAACCTATGGAGATTGGCGATACCCCTGTTCCATTTGTTGACCTAGGCACAGGATTGTTAAAACTTCGAAGGCGTCTCTGCAACAATGTCCCTGCGGAAGCTGTTGTCGTTAGAAGTTTTAACTAAAATAGTGATCACTGCCTCTTTTGGAAAGGTTCATAAAGCAAGTTATTTAAGTAGAGGTGCATCACAAGGCCGTGTTCTCTCACCCTTGCTATGGAATATCTTTGTAGATAACCTGCTGAAAAAACTGCAGCGATGTGGTTCTAGCATTTAAGGTTATGCGGATTATCTGATCACCATATACGATCAGTTTTTGATTCCCACACTGTTTCTTTGTGACCACAACCAGGTCCTAAATCTTCTCATCGTGTGATTTAAGTATCGAACAAAACTTCGATAATGGATCTCTACATTCTTCTATTCATTCTCATTCATTAGTTTAATGCCTATATTATTAAACTTTAGTCATTAGACTCTTGCGGCCCGACAGTTCGATTTACATTTTCATTTAGAATTTATAAATGCGTTGCACTTTTCCTCAATAATTCCAAAGCAATTCATCAGCCTCAGTTTTGTTGTTACCTCCAATGCTGATCTTAATCTTGTAAGTTCATCTGGTTCCCAGCATAATTAAAATTTAATAGGCCGACATGTGGAGTCCCAAACCAGATGTAATCAAAATTTATTTATCTTCAAAGCCTTCAGTGCTGCCTGAATTTAAATGGATACGTGGCCTTAAATCTTAGTCTGAAAAAACTACAATTCGCTGAAAGACTATTCTCTGACATTGATTTCATATATGTAGACTTATGCTCCTGATTTCTAACGCATTTTGGAACCATCCGTGAAAATAACCCAAACATCGACGAGTTTATCTCAACCCATTTAGAAAAAAAGTAAACTCTCTAGGCCATGTTATCCATCTATCCCAATAGTTGAAATGACTTGGCCCAGCCAATTTAGTTCTTTCACTTTCACTCCTTGAGCAGTGCTGAGTGGCCTATGCTACAGGAACAGACCTAAAACGCGCAATTCAAGAAGACTTCGAAATGTCTCCAAGTCCTAAATCGACAGTTAGGGAAGAATGTAATACCAACAGTGCCACATCTCTACACTTTAGGGAGAATATTCGACATAGTCTAGTAAGTAGAGTGTTGGCCTTTTAGACGTGAGGCCACGGTTCAAACCGTGGTCATCTCCAACTACAACGAAGTAAAAAAAATATTTCATCGTCTCTGAGAGCAAATAAAATAAAATTGCCATGAAAAGTTTCTCAAAAATCTGTCGTCCGGAGTCGACTTTAAAATGTATGTCCGGCTACTAATGTATAAAATGAACACAAAAAGCATAAGTGGCGTTAGGGACTAGGTCGTAATCCGAACTAAATGGTTGTAATGACTAATTATGTACGTATGTCCGCAATCCTGCAGATCTTTGGCTCCAATACAATCCTTCGCATTGAATTTCCAAACATATAGTGTGTATTGAAATCCTCCCATTTTAGACCTCTCCTGGTTTCATTCGGTTTTCATGACAACTTGTTGTAGAATATAACTTCCAAGTATATGTTACTGTCGCCGTAGTCTAGTAGGTAGTGTGTTGGCTTATTAGACGTAAAGCCAGGGTTCGAGAACCAGGCCAGACATCTAAATAAAATACAAAAAATATTTCTTCGGCGACCTCCTCTCAGCAGATTTCTTTCAAAAACTCTGAGAGTAAATAAAAAATGCCATGAAAAGTTTTTCAAAAATCTGTCGTCCGGAGTCGACTTTAAACTGTAGGTCCCACCACTCATGTATAAAATTAACACACACAACATAAGTGGTGTGAGAAACTAGGTCGTAATCCTGACTGAAGGGTTGTAATGACCAATTATGTATATATGTATGTATGTGTTACTTTCTTAACGTCATTTTATTAGGAACTGACAGTCTAAAGCCGACTTCACTATAAGGGAATAAGAGATTCTCTGTCTTGGACGGGTTAATCCCCAAAACCTTTGCTATAAAGCCATGAGGACAGATTTCTCAGTACCGATTGCACGATTGCATATCGTTAATAATCGTGTGCAAAACTTTGAGGAGACTAGGACTACTAAATTGTCAGCATAGGCAGCAATGTTCGTTTCCTTGCTTTTGAATTTCCTAGAGATGCGACAATTACAGCAAGTAACCACAACCGGGTAACCAATATCCTTCCCTCCACATCGATTCAATAACTTTACTGCCGGTGTTTCGACTCTTATGATTGTTTTCCCCATAGTTAGTCTTTTCTGAAGATATGATGCGATAACCATGCTACTTCCGCTATTGTTAGCAAAATATTCCATGCTTCATTGAAATGAAATCATTCGGGACAATAAGTTTTAAATTGTATTTCGTTTGTTTTTCGTTTAAAAATGTAATTACCGGCCTATTTATAATCTACACAATTTGCTAAGGCTACCATGTCCCACACTTTGCTAGCCACTGTAAAGAAAACCTGGACTGTTGTTTTTACTTTTTAAAGAAAAGAAAAAGAAATCAAATTTCCACCACAACTTTCAAGTTGTGGTCCTTAATAAATTGTCTTCTCTTTAGCTAACCAACAACAACAAAAAAGAAACAATTTTAATAGAATTTTTTTCTCAAGTGCCCACCATCAATGAAATCACCCACCCTTGTTTATTAAGTGTCTACAATATTGTGTGTGTAAGTGTGTGTATAAAGTAACCGCTGTAATAATAATAATAAAAAAATAAAAAAATAAATAAATACAACAAAAATA
The DNA here is from genome assembly GCA_958299815.1 of Sarcophaga carnaria. NCBI lineage: Eukaryota > Metazoa > Arthropoda > Insecta > Diptera > Sarcophagidae > Sarcophaga > Sarcophaga carnaria. The sequence goes on along the minus strand of OY283153.1, from coordinate 18,779,459 downwards.
ATAACAAACATTTAATTTAAAATGTATTTATTTAAGGACAATTAAACCACCACAATATAAAATAAATGACTGAACGAATGAATGACTGAATGCAGAAATGAATGAATGAATGGGAGAATGGCAAAACCGAACCAACGAACGAACAAATGTTACGTCTGTTATCATGCGATAAAGGAAGGAAAAAAGAAAAAAAATTCTTTAAAGTAAACGGGGAAAAAATTGCTTAAGAGCAGGCCCACTAAAACGCAAATTGTATTACTTAAACAAGTAATTTTATTTGCTTTTTTTTAATTCTCATTTCATTATTTGTAATTTTATTTATTTATTTACGTTTCTTCTTCTTCTTCTTATTTTTTTATTTACTTTTCTGTTACAATTTTATTTATTTTCTTCAGTTTGCGGAAACGCATAAAATAAACAGAAATTAAATGCCTGGTAAATTGATAATAATGAATGGAACAAATATATACGATTACTTTACTTGCTATTTATTTTTATTCATTTCTATTTTTTTTAATTTTATTTAATGTTCTTGTACTATAAATAAGTGGTTACAGATCATTTTTCAGGACAATTACAGTGGCCAGTGGGGGTAGTAAAACTGTTGCTTGAATTCGCCGTAGTCTAGTGGTAGTGTGTTGGCTTATTAGACGTAAAGCCAGGGTTCGAACCCCAGGCCAGACATCAAGACAAAATACAAAAACAAGGATTTCTTCAGCGACTTCCTCTCAGCAGATTTCGGGCAAAAACTCTAAGTGTAAAATAAAATTGTAATGAAAAGTTTCGCAAAAATCTGTCGTTCGGAGTCGACTTTAAACTGTAGATCCCACCACTCATGTATAAAATTAACACACACAATATAAGTGGCGTGAGAAACTAGGACGTTGTACAATGGGTCAATTCGACCTCCGGGTACTGTACTTGTCTTAATTGACAAGTACAGGTCCTCTAACCTAACCTAATCTAAAACTGTTGCTTAAAAGTGAATGCAATTTTACTAGATTTTAAAGAAAAACGTATGGCTCAATTGCAAGACACCCTAATAACGCCACAAGTCGGTAAGATACCCAATGGTGGCGTTTCGACCATCTCGATACCATTACTTCCTTATCAATCTAAGAAAGTTGAAGTTAAGCTTGCTGCATTGAAAAGTTCGTTCCGCCGTGCTCTACCTTATTTTTATTGCAAAGCATTACGAAGGTAACAATATCTGTATTCATATTCCTTAGTCCGACGCCTCCATTCTATAACGTTCTAAGTACACTTATAGCGTTTTTAATGTTCTTGCATTTTTAAATTCTACGTTCTCAAACTTAAATACTGTCAAAATTTGGTTAAGATGCACCGATCCGTTCCGGGTTATATCGCGTATATCGCGTGAAAACCTTGAGAGTTCATAACTCAAAACACACTTTTTCGACTTAGAATGTTATAGAACGGTGGCGTCGATTTTGCTACAGAAATGCTTAACACTCGCATCTAAACTTCAAGCATCTTTCTTTAATTCACATGGACATACATACATAATTGGTCATTATAATCCTGCAGTTAGGATTACGACCTAGCTTCCCACTTATGTTGTGTGTGTTAATTTTGTACATGAGTGGCGGATCCTACATTTTAAAATTGACTCCAACGACAGATTTCTTTTGATTTACTCTCAGAGTTTTCACCAGAATTTTCTCTTCAGTAGTTGCCGAAGGAATATTCTTCCTTTCGCTTTGTTGGATATGTCTGACCTGGGCTTTGAATCGTATCGTCACTTCTTATAAGCCAACTACGGCGACTACAAACGGTATATTGCTGGAGAATAATCAATACGCTGCAGACAACTTAAACTGTGACATCGAAAATACCCGGAAGCTTTTTTCAGTCAGTAGTACCCAGGCTAATAGGATGAAATATTGAACAGGATACGAAGCTTATCTATTAAGTCTTCAAACAGAATTTTTGCCGACATAATCCAACAAAGCCGACATAAAAATCGGGGTTTAAATATTAAATTGCCATGAAAAAGTTGCTCAACAATTTGTAGGTCCTGTCGCTCATGTATAAAATGTATGTATAAAATTAACACACTCAACATAGGTTAGCGTGGTAGCTTTAATTTACCAAAAAGCTCACTTGAGCACGCATAGCGACCCGTTGTGATGCCACAGGTGAACGCAGCCTCTGTACTGACCAAGTTCCTCCGATCCAAGGAGGGGGCAGTTGGTCAGCGCAAGGGCTGCACATTTTCAAAAAGCGCGACTACCCCACGCTGGAAATTCAGCCAGAAAGTTTGATAAAGGCCATGTCCTTGATATCAATGGACGATAGCTCCGTTAAGCTGACAAGGGTTGGAGAGCCAAATAACCTATATCTGCACCCCGCAAGGGATGGAAATGGGCAGAGGAAGTGGATGACAGTGTCCTCCTCCTCGGCGGATCTGCATCCACGGCAGAAGTCGTTAAATGGGAGTCGCATTCTTTCCACGTGTCTACCCATAACACAGTGGCCTGTAAGCATGATCGAGATGATATTACGGCCAAGTCCAAGTAGCTTGTTGGTATGCCTCCTATCCATTGGGGGCCAAGTGAGCCTATCGATGGAGCAGGACTCTTCATTGATCCAGGACAGGTTGGCATTCCGGGAGAATTTCCGCGCAATGGCCAGTACACTCAACATAAGTGGTGTGAAAAGCTAGGCCGTAATCCTGAGTGAAGGATTGTAATGACGAATTATGTATGTATGTATGTCCGACGTCAAAACCTTATGTAGAGCCACTTGACTGTTCATCAATTTACATACATATGTAGCGAGGTCAATAAGCTTTCACAGTCTTTTCTTTCAGGTATTATTTGCATTGTAGCTTCCGATCCAATATTTTACTTCGTTGGATATTTTGATCTACAAAGCAGGGCTTGTCATAACGCTCGACGTCTCGTTTTTCTTGTAAGAAACATATTTGATTGTTTTACCCAGTTCATGCAGATTCTGCCCACTCAGATATATTACCATGTCTTATGGATAAAGCCTTGATTCAAGACTTTCATCGATAAATATCTCCAAAAGACTACGTTTGGTTCACTATCATTTTTTTATTTCAGAAGCAAAAATAAATTCCTTAAAATACTTCAAAGAGAAAAACTTTTTATAAAGAAATTAAATAATGTCAAATACAAGTAAAAAGTACATTTTGTTTTGGTTTGGTAGAGATTTTCTTCCGGAACAGGATGTTGTTTAATTTCCTAAAATCATAAATCCTTTTTTTGTCGATTACAAGGCCCACCAACAACAATGACAACAAATAAAAACACACACAAATCAACGCAGCAGTAACAACCGAAAGTAGGAAAATCAAACAGCAACAGCACTCATGCTGCAACAAAAAATTCATTTTTTCTTGTTGTTGTTGTTATTTCTTTGGTTTTCATTATACATTTCGTAACAATTCCGATTTTTTTTGGTCCTGGGATGCAAGCAAAGGGCATATAACTTTCCACCAGGGGTACTGGCAACATCCGAAAATCATAAACAACAACAATGACAGTTTTATACTCCGCTCTTTTGAGCTCGTTTATGCAGTAATACGCACTTATTTGGTTGTTACTATTGTCGTTAACAATGCACACACACGTATGTATACATACACACGCACACACATTACAAAAAAAACAAAGATTCACCCGCAGTTATTTACAATATTCCGGTATATGTGTGTAGGCAATTATCAGTGTATGGAAGTTTTGTACGTGTTTTTATAAAATTCAACAAGATTTGTTGTTGTTGGCTTACTTTACATCTTTTTAATATTTTTGTTATCCCTGTTGGTTATTTGTATTTGTATTTGGCCAGTCAGTAACGGCTTTGAAAGCGAAAAAAAAAAATTCAAATTCCCGGAAAACATTTCACAAAAACACTCTTGTGGGCAGTTCGTAGTTCACGGGAATGCTGGTGTTGACAACAGCAACAACATTAGCGACACCAAAAAAAACAGAACAAAAAAGTTCATATTGGTAACAGAAACTTAAGCAATAAAAATCAAAATCTTTGCTACGGTAATTATGGTACCCTACCACGCAGAACGCTGAAGTATGGCGCTAAGTTCGAGCCGTACAAAAAGTTATTTTTTCTGTGGCAGACAAGACACGAGAGCTGTAGAAGCAAGATTCGTATTTAAATTCATAGCGGAGAGAGGCGAAGAATGTTTCATACTTAAAGTTGGAAACCAATGATATCCATTGCGAATGATTTCAGTCCTGTTAGTAAACTTTGGTAAGAATTCTGACCTACGAAGTAAGATTCAAGAAATTTTCTGCACTCGCCTGTAGTGACCAACTCGCTTACACTAAGAACAGGTCTACTAAAGCTGCCCCTATTCTGAGTTCGTTCTTACAACTCTGGAAAAATTCTGGACTACGAGATAAAATTCAAGCAATTTCCTGTCCCAGGCCAGACATCAAAACAAAATACAAAAAGAATTTTTGCGGCGACTTCCTCTCAGCAAATTTCTGGCAAAAACTCTGAGAGTAAATAAAATTTCCATGAAAATTTTCTCAAAAATCTATCGTTTAGAGTCGACTTTAAACTGTAGGGCCCGCCACTCTCGTATAAAATTAACACACACAACATAAGTGGTGTGAGAAACTAGGTCGTAATCCTGACTGAAGGGTTGCAATGACCAATTATGTATGTGCGTATGTATGTGCCTGTAGTGCTTTATATGCTTACACTAGGGATTGGTTCACTAAAGCTATACTGAGCTCCTTGGTGGGAAACATTAAGAAAGCTCTGACCTCAAAACTTTACTCACTGGTAGCTTTCATTGAACTGGAGGGCGCCTGCAACAATTTCCCTTCGGAAGTTGTTATTGTTAGAAGTTTTAAATAAAAGTATCATCACTGCCTCTATTGGAGAGGTTTATATAGCAAGGAAAGTAAATAGAGGCATACCACAAGGTCGTATTTTCTTACTCTTGTTATGTAATATCGTTGTAGAGGACCTGATAGAAGAGCTGTAGCAATGAATGTAAAATTTATGGTTATGCGGATGTTCTGGTCATTAAGGTATCAAAGTTTGATTCCCACACTCTCTCTCTATGCGATGCAACCAGGCCTTAAACCTTCTCATCGTGTGATTTAAGTATCGAACCTGGCAAAACGTAAATGATGCTTTTCACAAGGTGTTGTAAGGCAGCTATTTTTATCTTATCATTCCCTTATTGAAACCAACCTTTTTTAGCTCCCATGGAGGGATAACAATATTTAGAGGTCGACGATAGTGCTTGAAACCTGCTTAAAGAACGTGGGAAACACCTAGGTTCTTAGGCAAACGACACACTGTCTATATTGGGTCGTACTGGAACCAAACTATTATGATGGTGTATATGTCTGGTGGCCAGTGTGCTAACGCCAATGTCACTAAAGACTGAAATACAGAGCAGGTAGGCAGTCAGTTGTGGCGGCCACCAGTGCGCCTATTTCACTCCAACTAATGCGTTCTTTTCTATACTCAATTGGCTTCTATCTGATCTTCCTAAACCATGCTTCCTCGGCTGAATTGGTGGCAATGATAGTCAAGGCAGTCAAATCTAGCCCCGACTTAAACTATGAACATGCTGCTAGTCTGGGAAGGCATAGACACTTGCGGGTCACTGTGCTTTTGATAGCCATGTCAGAAGTCTTGCCATTCCAGCATATAACTGTTGGAGGAGCAGTAAGTCTGAGCAGAAGAAGAGACTGTCTTTTTTCTCATGTGCCAGCGTTCTGCTCTTGTTATGAAAAGAACATTCGAGTTTAAACATCCAACAAGAAGAGGACTGACTCACTTCTATCTTTACATCACAATAGTGATTCTCACGGACCATTCCCCCTTTGGTACGCATGTCAAAAGTCTCATCATTCCGGCAAATAAGTTTTGCCGGAGCTGTCGGTCCGAGGAGAGGAAGATACTGTCTTTTATCCCATGAGCCAGTGTCTTGCTCTTGTTATGAAAAGACGAAGTTTTCTAAACTCTCACTTTCGCATTTCCTAGACCGAACTCGTTAATGTAATGATTGCTGCAATAGCAAGATTTGTTTGGAATTTGGGTTGGTTTGCCTCAAGGGAATGTTTGATTCCCAAATCGAATATTGATTGTGCACCTATGTGGAACCCTCTTCGTCAAGAGGTTTTCTCGACATTACTTATCCTAGCCTTGCCTAGCATTTATCAACAACAACTTTCTCGTTGCCTATTGTTACAAACCCCATTACTCAGTGATAATACCTAACTTGTTACATCCAAAGGTACACACCACAACAGACATTTTGTCAAACCAAAAAAAAAAAAAAATAGAAAAACCAACATGATGTTGTTTGGTGATGCTGATGTTTGGTTTAAATCTGCTACCTGTGATGATAATGTTGCAATGATGAGGATGATGATGATGATGATGATGTTCTATGTGTTGTTTGCTGATAACAACCGAAAATGTTACAACAAAATAACAAAACACACAATAACGGGTCACCAGTCTTCCGTTGTGGCCAGCAAAAATAGACACACAGTAACCAAACGAACAAGCCGAATCATCAAGCAAACAATCAGCCAACAAACCAGTCAACCAGCCAACCAACAATATCAGCTGAGACGTCCGTCTGTCCGTTTGTCCATCTACTGTTAAAAGTTATTGGTTCAACTAATGTTCTACAACTGACAACACATGCTGGCCGAGAGTATTGCTGGGCGAGTGATAGTCTGTTTGTTCTGTTGTTTGTTTGTATGTTTGTTTGTTTTTGTTGTTGTTGTCCTATATGTCAACTCCTTGGTTGGCAGGATGACTGCTGCATAAACAGGCTATTTTCCTGATGTTTGTTAACATTATGCACTGCTCCTCCTCCTTCTCACTCAATAAAAATGTTCACATTTTCAGTAAAAGCAACTGAAATACTAAAATAACAGTACATAACAATGAACATGAGAATGAGAGAACAAAGAAGAGAGAGAGAGATGGAGTAACAGTTTTTTGTTTTTGGTATGTTTATACATCCGTTTTTATGTTGCAATTACAACCACAACAATATCAACTGCCTGCCTGCTCGACATTCTATCGCTGTCTCCGGATGGTTGACTGCATTTTGTTTGAATATCTCCTGTGTTTGTATTGTAAATTTTATCACCGTCGTGTACATGTAAGCCTGTATGTGTGGGCAGGAGTCTATGAATTGTTCATGGAATGTTTGTTTGCTGTTGTTCGCATCAGATAGTCGCAGGCATTGCTGCAAATACATTACAGATGCCATAAGCTTAAGCAGGACAAAATGAAACATTTTTTGAAAAGCAAATATGTAAACCAGAAAACAATAACAATGACAATCACAATCACAATCACAATAGGAAAATCAAGGTTGAATTATTATTTTTCTCTCTCCCTCTCTCTCTCTCTCTCATTTTTTTAATAGGCAAATTGTAGCCAAATGAACGTGTTATTAATTTTTTACACCCAACAGAGTTTTTTTTTCTGTTTTTAATAGCCAACTAACCATTAGGGTAATTTGCTGAAATGTATTATTAGGGTGACAATTCTCTGCATACGGACTTTTATGGAGTAAGATCGGGGGAAGATTTTTAATTGGAAAAATCCTGAGTTTTAAATAAATTCGTTAATAAACAAATTTGAAGAAAGGAAAAGAGTTTGCAATACTCTACAAGTATTGTGTGATCCAGAAAATGAAAAACCATGTAGCATTCTTTCGAAGCCTAGTAGATAGTGTGTAGGCTTATTAGACAAGAGGCCTCGGTTCAAAAACCAGATCAGACATCTCCACTAAAACGAAATATGAAAAAATATACAGTTCGGCGGCTTCACCTCAACAGATTTCTGGCAAAAATTCTGAGAGTAAATAAAATTGCTATGAAAAGTTTCTCAAGAATCTGTCCTTCAGAATCGACTTTAAACTGTGGGCGCCACCACTCATGTATAAAATTAATACACAAAACATAAGTGGTGGCAAGGTCGTAATCCTGGCTGAAAGATTGTAATTGTTTCAAGAGTTGATGCCGCATGACCATCTGCTTCGTTTTTGCTTCGCTAGATGGCCCAACTAGAAATTTCACGATGATGCCGATTTTTTCATAATATTGGTGGGAACGTTAAAAAGGCAAAATTGCCTTATTTGGGGTTCAAAAAGCCCACACGTGGTCTTACAGAAGCCAAAGCACCCATTAGGTTAGGTTAGGTAGGAGTGATAGCTCTGATATCACAGATCTTACTTGAGCATGCATAGTGGTCCGTTGTGATGCCACGGGTGAACGCAGTCCCTGTACTGACCAAGTTCCACCAAAATCTGGGAAGAGGAGGAAGTTGGTCAGCGCAAGGGCTGCACTATGCACCCATTACGAGTGACTGTTTGTTGCGGCTTGTGGAGCGGAGGCATCATTGGCACATATTTCTTCAAAAATGAGGACAGCGAAACCATTACGGTCAATGGAGACACCTATCGCACGATGATAACCGATTTTTTTGTACCCGCTGTTCATGGTATTGATGTGAACGATGTTTGGTTTCAACATGATCATATAATTTGCCACACATCTCATGCCGCAATCGATTTATTGCGTCAAACGTTTGATGACTGTTTAATTAGCCGAATCAGTTGGTCACCAAGAAGCTAATACCTTTGAACTATTTTGTGTGGGGCGCCGTTAAAGAAAAGTATTATGCCGAGAAACCAAAGACAATTGAGCATTTAAAGGCTAGCACTCGTCATGCCATTGTCGAGATACGATCCCATACACTCGAAAAAGTGCACGGAAATTGCAACGATCAAATGAGGTACTGTGAGGCCAGCCGCAGAAGCAATATGTTTTTGTTTTATTGTATTTTTAAATTTAAATCTTTAAAGCACCCACCCTATAGTTCTTAAAAAACTATGATTATATAAGTCTTTTATTGCCAAAACATTTTCCTTCATTGATCGAAATTTAAAATTCCAATTGGAATATTAAACCATGATTCCATAGCGTAATAAAAGCCTCTTAAAATAATGGTTATTATCTCAAATATGAAGCGTTATAATTTCAACATTGCCTAACTTATTAAAATCTCATAATATTCATTAAAATTTTGCTTATCTTCTGCTCTCTCCATTGTCACTAGAGAAACCGTGGAGTGAGAGGATTTAATAATGAATGCCGTAAATGATACAATCAACACGAATGATTATCTCAAAACCACACAATACTTGCTGCTTAACAAAGGAATTCTAATGAAATCTCACTCTCTCTCTCTCTATCTCTGTCTCTCACTCACTCTGTTTTGTGAATTTAATGGAACACAATATTTAAGCTCAAGGGATAGATTTCATCCTTTTTTTGTAGGAGAAAAAGGTATCACGATACACAGTTAAGGTGTAAGGCGTAATGAAAAGTAAAGTATTTAAGGGACATTTGTGGCACAAGAGAGCATATTTAGGTTTTAAAGCAAATTTAATGAAAGGGTTGACATTAATGCTTATTTGAAATGTAACTTTAGGTTGTTAGAAATTTATTTACATGGTAGGGCCATGATAAGTACATGGTAAAGACCATTTATTTTTTAAAGGAAACAAAATCAAATAGACAATCGCTTAGAATTTTCTTAGAAGGCGTAGAATTTTCTGTCAGTGACTTAACAGGCCTCAATGAATTGGAGGCTTATCAATCTCATATTTAAATTATATCGTAGAGACGTCTCAGGATGACTGAGCACATATGACGGCCCTGTAGTAGTACGATAGGCACAATGGTATTACAAGCAGAGCTTTTGTAGGAAGTGAAGTAGACTATGCTTCAGGCGACTGCCAATATAATTGAACTATACTTGGTCTTACATAACTATTTAAAGAAGTCAACGTTAACAAAAAAAAAAGATAAAAATCTTGTTTTAAAACTTGCTACGCACTGCACAATTTTAGCTAAGGGGACAGCCCCTAGAAAAGTTTGAATATTTCTGACGGAAGTGTTCGATTTACAATATAGATAGAAGATTCAACTGCCCCAGAAAGACTCATACTATCTTCGATATAAACTCATAAAAACTGAGTGCTCGGATGTCGGAATGATTGTCAGATATTAGTGCTCGAAATATTTTAGTTTGGGACCAATATCTGGAATCTAGCCATGCGAATTCCTCTCTTAATAGAGTGTGCCGTCGTCTAGTAGCTAGTGTGCTGGCTTATCAGATGTGAGGGTACGGTTCAAGTCCTAAGTCAGTCATCTCCAGAATAAATATTTCTTCGGCGACTTCTTCTCAGTAGATTCTCTGGCAAAATCTCTAAGAGTAAAAAAACTGACATGAAAAAGTTTCTCAAAAATCTGTCGTTCGGAGTCGCCACTATTGTATAGAAATTAACACACAACATAAGCGGTGTGAGAAACTAGGTCGTAATCCTGACTGAAGGGTTGGAATGACCAATTACCTATGTATGTGTAATATTTACGCTAATCTATTAACTTTTGCTATTAAGCCTCGTTCGAAAGCATTTACCAGAATTATAAAGTTTTTGGTTCCCGCGAGGACACAGTTAAGAATAGAGCTGAATCACTTTTCAAAATTTGAAACCCAATACGCTAAGCCTTGTCTTTTGGTCTTAACTACCATGTGTAACGAATTATGAGCGCTGCTTTAAAATAGGTTTTCTTTTCCCATATTACGCCCCTACTAGATGTTTGCTGTCTCTTTTCCAGCTCTCTTTTAGCTGCTGTTTTGATTTGTTCTGTCTATACAAACGATGGCTTCATTGGCCCTTAGTGTTCTGAACATCATGGCTTACATCAAGTTCTTTATCTTTCGGTTATACCTCCGGGGTTTCACAGTAAGCCTTCTGTATATCATTGTGACATATTTAGCCTTCTATGTCTGTTTATATGTCTCATCTAAGAGTCAAAAATTTTGTCTGTTTATAAAATTTTCTTGTTCTAGAAAATGATTGATGAGATTTATTTGTTTTGAATGATGAGATTACTATGGCCTTGTCCATGTATTTGCTCAACCCCACTGACATTCTCCATCGACTTAAATCTCAGGACTTCTTTGAATGGTAATGGAGAAACCTATCGCACCATGAGAACCAATTTTTTTTGTACCCGCCCTTCATGGTATTGATGTGAACGATGTTTAGTTTCAACAAAATATTGCAAATTGCCACACATCTCATGCCACAATCGATTTACTACGTCAAAAGTTTGATGGCCGTTTATTTAGATGAAATGGAATGGAAATGAAAGATGTCAATTGCCCGCCAAGATGCTGCGAATTGATGCCGTTGGATTATTTTCTGTGAGACGCCGATAAAGAAAAGTATTATGCCGACAAACCAGAGACAATTGAGCATTTGATACGAACCCATATACTCAAAAAAGTGCACGAAAATTGGAAGGAGCTACTGTGAGGCCAGTCGCGGCAGTTATATGAATGAAATAATATTCCATTTCTAACAGGAACAATTTTACTTCACATCCAAAAAATAAATTTCAAATCGCTTTTGTTTTATTGCATTTTTAAGTCTGAACTTTTAAATGGCCCACCCTATTATAACACCCTAAAACGTTTACCTACAACCACAATTACTTTTCCACACTCTGAGATGCTTTATAAAGTTTTAATATACACGTTCGTTTAACAGCAATATCAAGTTAAATATGTCAAACGACTGTCACAATTTAAAACGTACAACAACAATTTAATTGACTTTCCAAAGGCTATCATCTCCATGGCATAAACAATAAAAAAAAAATTGGAAAAAATTCGTCTCCTTTCAACGGAAATAATTTCTCATTTACTTGACCATGACATTGACTGATTTGGAACAATAACTTTGCCTACTCCTACTACTCTTCTTTTATTTCAAAATCCTTCGTTTATTTCGTTTTTATTTTAAATTATTTTCAAAAAAGATGCCAGAAATTGCATTTACATGCATCAATGGCAAGAAATGCTAAAGCCACACATGCACACGTTTAAAAGCTGACAAGGCCAGCCAGCTGCATAAGCAAAAATGGCCATTCCACGGACACAAGGCCGGGCCGGCATGATGATGAATAGTGCGTAAAATTTAACAATTTATGACTTTTTATTACAATTACGTGTTTTGTCTGTGTATGAGTATATTTTTGTTTTTGGTTTCTTCCTAAAGGCTGTCAAGGACCTTAAGGGTTGGGTTGTGTAACACAGTTTCAGGGCACAATTGTGCAGCATACGCGAAATATTTCCAATAACATCATTAAACTTTTTTTATGATTTCTTCTTCTTCTTCCATATAAATTGGAAAAAAAGAAAGAAAAATGAAAAATGGAAATTCATTTAATTTGATACATTCCTTTTATACAGTACTCTGCTGTACTGTACCGTACTGTGTTGGTACATTGTCGTGTGGCAGTAATATTTTGATTACCGCACCACGGTAAAGAAATGAAACAAAAAATTACTGTGTGACTGAATGACTGAACAAAAAAAAAAAAAAAAAAAATCATTTTATTTTTGTTTTCCAGTTTTAAAGGAAACTGGTAACATAACGTGGCAACAATAATTATGGTTATTATTTTATTTAATGATACTGTTGTTAATACCATTGTTCACAATCATAACGACGATGGCAATGATGATGATGATGATATTGTTGATAATAATGCGGTGATATTTTCTGGTTAATTACTCTTCATAATTATGCCAGTAAAATTTTGTATATAAAAATCTCGAGTCTATTTTAAATATGATTTTATAACACGAGTTTAAATAAATTTTACACTTCGTTTAGTTAATTCTACCAAAAAAAAGTATTTGAATTAAATTACTTCTTACATTGCGGGCATGCGGTATTTTTCAACAGAAAAAAAAACCGAAATTAATGGCCAAGAAAATTTTAAGCAGTGCCTTATGCGGTAATAAACATCTGAATTTGTGTAAGGAGAAGTAGTCACAAAAAATATGAACAAAGACAGTCTTCCTTGGAATCTTAGGCGTCTTGTACAATTATTTACGAGAGCAAATTAATGGTTTAGTTGCTTCTGCAGTACGATTGATAGGTCACCCAGGAAAATGCGGTATGTTGATGAAATTAATTAAACATACCATATTTATAAGCTACTAGCTGTATCCTGCGCGATTTGCTGCGCCACCAACTAAACTAAATTTGAAGTAAAAACATTACGAAAATGTCCAATTAATTTTGAATCATTTTATTGATTTTGTTTCCCGTTGTCCTGATGATTCAGATGAACGGGCCTGAACAGTACGCATTCGATCAGTTTCTAATCTCACTTCCCGTTGTTCAAGTGGTTCAAGCGAACGGGTCTCAGCGGCATATACTCGAAGATTTTCCAGTCTCAATGCTCGTCTGATTCTGAGGCTCGTAATGTTCTTTTCTTCCGTGCTTGAGGTTTAGGTCGACCAATTGCTTGTCATTCATTTTGAATAGTTTTCAGTGACGCCATCCATCGGAAATTAATCGCACCAACCTGTGTCGACTCATGCGCAACAAGTTTTTTAAAGAATGCACAGTGGAGCCACCTGCCGGAAATTAGTCATACTAACTTAGAAACCTTCGTCGGCTCATGAGCAACAACTTTGCTAAAGATCATAACATGATCAAATGCATAGTTTACGATTCTATAAGGTACATACAAACAAACATTCATTTTTATATATATAGACTATGGGAGGTGACACGCCCACTATAGCCAATCCGCCGATTTTGTTCATATATACGTCAAAGTCGTCCATACAAAATTTGAGGACTCTAGCTGTTGCAGTTTATGAGATATACGACATTAAATACTTATTGGGGTATATGGGCGTGGCACCTCGCCTACTTGAAATTTTAAGAAGATACTGTGAAAATTTCAAGAAAATCGGTCCAGCCGTTTAGCCGTCTATAGACTTCAAATAAACAAACAGACCCACAAACAAATAAACACGCATTCATTTTTATATATAAGATAAGAAGATATTCCACAACTGCACCAATACTCTACCAGTTCGCTTATGTAATTCCTCAAAGCAACAGTTGTAAAAAGAAATCCATTATTTCTGTTAGCGGTTTACAAAACTCAGAAAGAAAGAATGATGTCGTGTGATGTGCTATACCTTCTAAGCTACATATTCACAAACTCACATACATACATATATAATTCGTTATTACAATACTTCAGTTAAAATTACGACTGAGCTTCTAACTCAGCAATCCTATCTTCAATGTTAGCAATCAGTTAGTTAAGTATACATATGTTGTGTGCTCTAATTCTATTCATGAGTGGCGGGACCTACAAGTTTTAAGTCGACTCCGAACGACAGATTTTTTTGAGAAACGTTTCATGGCAAGTTTTTATTTACTCTCACAGTTTTTGCCAGAAATCTACTGAGAGGAAGTCGCCGCAGAAATATTTTCTGATATTTAATTTTGCCGAAGATATACGAAATGGGGTTTGAACCGTGGGCTCATGTCTAATAGGCCAACACGCTATCTACTAGACTGCGGCGACTTAAATTTTGCTGTCGCCAGTGTAAGTTAATTTTTTTAATTTTTTCTTTTTTTGTAAAAAAAGATGGCCAACCAAACCACTATACATGAATTGTTGACGATGTCTGTTGAATAGAGAGTATTTTGGTTATTATTTTTTGGTAATTTTGGATAGGACAAGATTATGTAAAGTAAAGTAAATAGTATACTTGCTTAATTGGACATTACAATGCTTTGGTCATGATTACAATCTAGCTTCTTACAACACTTATGTTGTGTGTGTTAAATTTTTAAGCATGAGTAATGCGACCTGCAGTTTAATGTCGATTTCGAACAACACACTTTCAGCACTTTTTTATGGCAATTTTATTTACATTCAGAGTTTTGTTAGCAGTCTACTGCGAGGAAGTCCATGAAAGAAATATTTTTATGTTTCATTTTATACGAGAGGTCTGAGATGGGATTTGAGTTACATACATACATACATACATACATAATTGGTCATTACAACCCTTTAGTCAGGATTACGACCTAGTTTCTCACGCCACTTATGTTGTGTGTGTTAATTTTATACATGAGTGGCGGTACCTACAGTTTAAAATCTACCCCGAACGACAGATTTTTGAGAAACTTTTCATTGCAATTTTTATTTACTCTTAGAGGAAGTCGCCGAAGAAATACTTTTTGTATTTTGTTTTGATGTCTGGCCTGGGGCTCGAACCCTGTCTTTACGCCTAATAAGTCAACACACTACCTACTAAACTACGGCGACTTCTTCTTGAGTTACAGGCTCTCACCTAATAAGCTACCACACTATCTGAAAGACTACGGCGACTTCAGTGTTAGCATAAGTACATTTTTTGAGGGATTATATAAGCAATATCAAATTAAAAAAAAATGTTCATCAAATTAAAATTAGTTTTCCTTTTAAATTCAAATGTATTGATGACATGAAAATAGTCCACTGATTTATATTCCAGTGATCAGCAATGAATCGCTTTTTCGCTACTCATAAGTCCTCATGAAATTTTGAGTATGAGTGAGTCAACAGAATTCAAATCCAACTACTCTGATTCATTCGTACTCAGTACAACATTGATTTATAAGTACAAGTTGCAATGAGTATGAGTACAACGTTGACATCAAACTAATAACATTCGAAATATGTTTGATTCATAAGCCTGCTCATTCACATTCACAAATTTAGAAAAATACTTGCAATACTCATAAATGATTTGAATGATTTGAACCATTCATCAAAATTTACAGTCTTAGTTGTTGTTGCATTTACAAAGAAAGAAGAAAGACACATAAACAAAAAAGACAAAGACAGCAAGCATAGCAAACACACAACTTTCTTGTGAGTATTGCAGTGTTTGTATGCGAATCATACTTATTTTGTGATTAGTGTATACAATGAGTCGTGGAGAGTCGAAATCAATAACATCATGCGTATTGTTAAGTACGAGTACCATGAGTATTTCAAACTTTGAATATGAGTAGTATGAGTATGACATTAAAATAAGTATGAATGCGTATAAGTATCAGAAATTATAAGTATGATTCGAATCTACTCAACGTTTTGAATACTCATTGCTGACCTCTGTTATATTCTCTGTCTAGAGCACTACACCCCCTTTTCAACGTTTTTACAATTTCATAAATTTCTAATTATTTTCCAACAACTGACAAGTACTTCAAATTAATGTGTGTAAATTTTGTAAAAGTATTGAAGAAAAAATTGTTTGCAATTAAAATGTTGCTGCTCACGTTCTTTTTTTATTTTCCACTTGATTTTCTGTTTATTTTGGCCACAAATGAGTACTTGTCTGCAATTGTTGACAACCCTTGTGGCTCATAAATTAAACGTTATTTATTTGCTTTTTTCACGTTTTTTCTTTCGTTCAATTTTTGTTGTTGTTGTTATTTTTTTAGTTTATAATACTAACAATATTAACAGAATACTTTTATTATAATTTCCATTGTAGAGTGAATGAGTGAATATTTCTATTAATTTATGTGTTGTGTTGTGTGTTGTGTGCTTGTATTTGTTGAAAAAATTAACACGTTCCGTTATTTATTTAATATAAAACGTATGACAAACAAATACTAGATGGAGATGGACAACATTTTAGCGGTTGAGAGCAATATTTTTAATGTCTATTATAACACGAGTTGAAAACGCGTTGAACTGCCATATTTATGTATGTGCAGTCAGCTAAACCCAGTAAATATTTTTTAATGATTCTCTCAATTCAATGTATGATTGATAAACTATTTTCTTAGTATATAATTACAAACAAAATTGATTGCTGGGTATATTGGAATAACAAAAATAAAAAAATGCCCATAAATCACGTACAAGTGGATTCTAATGATACATGTACGTACGTATACAGACGATGGACGATGGCAGGCACCATCATGCATTGACTGTATTAATGTATGCAAGTATGAATGAAATGCATCGTGTAGCAAATCAAATAAAAAACACACATACTTTTCTACGTATTTTTTTCGTTGCGGTTGTTTGCCTGTCAGGCTGCTATGCATATCCCCATAGAGTAGTAAATCATTTTCAAACATTCATGCAACAACGTTTTCTTGTTTCTTTTTCTTTAGGACTTTTAATCAAACATTTATTTTAGATTCTATTTAAACAATTTGTCAACATATTTTCCCCATAAACGAAATGATTTATGTTCACAATATTTTACGTAAATTTTTAGAAAAATTTCCGCATAAATTCCCGCCATATGTCTGGTCATTGTAATTGGCGTAAAGGGAAAATATTGAATCAATTTTTTTTTGGCGGTGCTATGCTGTTTGTCATGTGTGAAAGTGCTGTGTTCTAAAAGCAATATACTGGGTTTACATTGAATTGAGAACAGTTTTTGCCAAAGGAGTGCGCAGAATCTCTCTTTATGTTAAGGAAAATGTAAAATATTTATGGCTGAGTATGTTTAAAAGCGGGAAATTAGAAAGTCAAATAAGTATAGATATGAAGAAAGGAGGCCTATTTTGTTGAACATCTCTATTACGCTTTATTGCAATTTTCTCAATACTATCGCATCGTCTACTCACACTGCTTGAAGGAAAATAAGCAAAATTAAAAAAAGATATGATAAAGGACCTTGAATTTGGAAGAAATATTGTTTGATTAAAAAAAATATTCCGTATACAAATTATCCCATACCTACTTGCTTATTTAAATGTTCTTTACAACTCTTCAGTCAGGATTACAACCTAACTTCTCACACCACTTATGTTGTGTGTGTTAATTTTATACATGAGTGGTGGGACCTACAGTTTAAAGTCAGCACCGAACAACAGATTTTTGAGCAACTTTTCTTGGCAATTTTATTTTATTAACTCTCCGAATTTTTGCCAGCAAACTGCTAAGAGACAGTCGCCGATGATTCATTAGCAATTGAATTACAATGGTATAGGTAATATTAAATTTGAGAAGAAAAAGATTTTCCATGAAAAGTTTCTCAGTAGGTTCCGCCAGTCATGAATAAAATTAACGCACGTTACATTAATGGTGAGATAAGCTAGGTCGTTATCCTCTCTACAGGATTATAATGATCAATTAGAATATCCGCACGGGTTCTTTGGAAATGTTAAATTTTTCATAAGCCTGGAGTATAAATCAGGTTAAAGTCGACCAATGACAGGAGTTATGGCTTAAGGACCGCTGCAGCTTATTCGCATGCACCTGCGACTTAAAAAAAACCCCACAAGAAAAAGTCTGATCAGTTTAAATCCTACGATATCGGCACTTACCATTTTCCTGTTGAAATCTGAAGTCTTTGTCTTTAACGACCTGCTCAACGATATTCTCAAAGAAATACATGTCGATGACACTGATAGCTCAAAATCCTTTGCAAACATCGACTTTTTCCGAATACATGGTATGCTCTTCGATCTCATGTATCGGGCCCGCCATCTAACGTTTTTTTTTCACCTAGTGCGTATTTCGTATGGTAACACTTAGCTCATGTCTGATTTGACAGATAATTAGTTTTATCCTTCCGCTGAACGAATATGTACCATCCAATGCGTTTTCGCTTCGCTAAGTGGGCCTGCGATCGACTAACAGAAGATGCCGATTTTGGCAAAAAAATCATCTTTTCAGAGGAAGCTCATTTTGATCTTGGCGGGTATGTAAACAAGCAAAATTGTCGCATTTGGGGCACAGAAAATCCGCACGCATACATTGAAAAGCTGACGCACCCAAAACGAGTCACTTGGTGCGGATTTTGGTCCAGAGGCATAATTGGGCCATTTTTCTTCAAAAATGAGCAAGGAGTGGCCGTTACAGGCAATGGCGATCGTTAGCGGGCCATGTTGAACGAATTTTTGTTCACAAAAACTGAAGAGGAGGATATTGGCAACATTTGGTTTCAACAGGACGACGCTACGTGCCACACAGCCGAAGCTACACTCCATGTTTTGCGCCCTGTTTTTGAAGATCGCTTTATCAACCGCAGAGCTGATGTCGTTTGGCCACCTTGGAGCTGCGATTTGACACCGTTGGACTATTATTTGTGGGGTGCCGTCAAAGATAAGTGTTACGCCGACAAACCAGAGACAATTGACACTTTAAAGGACAATATTCGTGAAGCCATTGGTGAAATACAGCTGCACACAATCGATAATGTTCTTAAAAATTGGACCGATCGTGTAGGCTACTGCATGGCCAGCCGAGGCAGCCATTTGAATGAAATTGTTTTCCATTATTAACCGGAAGGATTGTACTTTCAAATAAAAAAAGAAATTTTAGAAAATATTCTGTAGTTTTTTTTAAAAGCATTTTCAAAAAAAAAATTATTTGGCGGACCCTTTAGATTGGTATCGTCTCAAAAATAACACTTCCTTAGTCTAGACTCTAATGTATACTCCAAGTGGTCCTAGTGACTCATTCCAGAGACTGTCCTGTCCTTAGAAATTCCTTGGACCAAAGTATCTTTGTAACAATAGATAATACGCTTAGATATAGGAGCTAAGACGGATCTAGTTTTTTCTGTCGCTAGAGTAGATTAGGTTGTCGCTGTTATTCTACGAGTGCTTTACTAACGTTGTATTCGTCTTTAATGAAAACTTAAATGTAAAACTACAAGCCTTGAGGAGGCAATCAATAACATGCACCATATTTATAGGCAATTTAAGAAGAGATAGGTAGCGATGAGCCTAAGCCTAAGCTGTCCTAGAACGGGGCAGTCATAAAGAAGGTGTAGTACCGACTCCTTTGTCCAAAATAGCTTCAAGAGAAGCTTAAGCATTGTAAGCTTCCTTTAGAATGGAGGAAGTCACTTCAAAAAAGACCATACGTTCCGCCATAAGTTTACCAGAAATTATAATCGTTTAAAGAATCCCAAGGTGTATACCTAATCCTTGTTAAATATAAATGGTGAGAAAACATTTCGTTACATACATAACATAAGATAATTCGTCATTACAGCTCTTTATTGAGAAATACGACCAGGCTTCTCACATCACTTCTGTTGTGTGTGTGTTGAATTTTTCTGCATGAGTAGCGGGACATACAGAGTTAAGTCGACGCCGAATGACAGATTTTTGGAGGAACTTTTCATAGCAATTCTTATTTACCCTCAGAAATCTGCTGAGCGGAACTTGGTGAAGAAATATTTTCATTTCCGTTTTGATCGAGATGTCTGGACTGGGGTATGAACCTTGGCCTTACTCCTAATAAGCCAATATACTACCGACTAGACTACTACAGGGGCATAAGTCTTCTCCCTAGCGCATATAAGGTTCTTACAGGCGTATTGTGTGAACGACTGAAGCCACTCGTCACTGATTGGACCTTTTCAGTACGGCTTCAGACCTGGCAAGTCCACCATCGACCAGATCTTCACACTACGCCAAATCCTGGAAAAGACCCACGAAAAACAAGTCGACACACACCATCTTTTTGTCGACTACAAAGCAGCCTTCGATAGCCCCATAAGGGATCGTGTTTTTGCCGCAATGTCTGAGCTCGGTATACCTGCGAAGCTGATAAGGCTATGCCGAATGACGTTGAGCAGTTCATGCAGCTCCGTCAAGGTAGGAAAGGAACTCTCCGAACCTTTTGGTACCGTGCGAGGTTTCAGACAAGGCGACGTCTTATCATGCGACCTCTTCAACTTCGTCAGGGAGAGTGTTCTGCGAAAGGCGGGAGTGCATCGCAAAGGCACTATTTTTCCAGTGTCCAGTTGCTTGCGTACGCTGACGACATTGACATCATAGGGCGTACCAAGCGAGATGTTACTGCTGCCTTTAGTGCTATTGAACGCGAGTCTACTAAGATGGGTTTGGCAGTAAATGAGGGCAAAACAAAGTATATGTTATCGACAAGTAGAGACGCGCGGCATATTGATTCTCAGATTACGGACGATAACTTAACTTTTGATACGGTCAAGGAATTCATCTACCTTGGCTCCGCCGTTACCACCAGAAATGATGTCAGTCTGGAGATCAGCACAGGATCACTCTTGCCAACAGATGCTATTATGGTCTCAATAGGCAATTGAATAGCAGAGATCTCTCTCGTGCGACAAAACTAACACTTTACAAGACACTCATCCTACCCGTGCTTCTTTATGGCGCAGAGGCATGGACTCTATTAAGTACAGATGCAGCGGCCTTGAGAGTTTTCGAGAGAAAAGTACTACGCAAGATCTTCGGTCCAGTGCGAGTTGACGATGATTTCCGTATCCCATACAACAGTGAGCTGTATGAGGTCCTCAACGACATAGACGTTGTACAGCGTATTAATATGCAGCGGGTGCGCTGGCTCGGCCATGTCGTTCGAATGGAGGAGGATGCTCCGGCGAGGCGGGTATTTGATGCGGGAATCTGCGGAAGTTGGCGAAGAGGACGTCCTTGCATCCGTTGGAGTGACCAAATCGAGGAAGCCCTGTCATCGATTGGTGTGACCAACTGGCGTAGGCGCGCACGAAGCAGAGGCGCCTGGAAGGATGTGTTGCGGCAGGCCGAAATCCGTTAAACGGGTTGTTATGGCCAATTAAGTAAGTAAGTAGACTACGGCAATATATTTTTGCACTTTAATAAATTCTAGTTAGGATCCTGTATACCAAAGGCTTTTTTAAAGCCGATGAAACCTAAGTAACATGGATTCTGTCTTTCCACCGGCTGACTGTTCAATAATTATGCAAGTCCTTTTCAGTTTTTTTGTTTTTCCTCTTAGGGTTGGTGTCTAAGCTTAAAAAAATTTCTTATAATGGTGTCCCGGAGTAGGTTGTTTACCAAGCTTGACTATGCAATACCTCTTGTATTTCTGCTTAAGTTCTATTTCAGATTTTGCAGTGAACCTCTAGCTTTCGGAGTTTAAAGCACGAATAAGAATTCACAATTTAAACTCCCCCGCTGCATATCAAAATGACATTTAAAATGGCAACATCTCTCAGATGCATTTGTCTTTAATTTATATTTATTAAGACATTAAAAAAACTACCTTGAAATCTGGAAAAGAAAACAAAAAAAGAACAGGGAAAAACTTTTAAAATTAATTAAATTTCCTGATATAAATTCCTTTTGGCTCACTTCACATGCCGGCTCTTTTTCCGGAATTTCAATGTCACTGCTGTAGTAGTTTTAAGAAATTTTTTCCTTTTTTTCTTTGATTTTTTTTCTTTGGTGTTGGCACTGGGTATGTGTTGATTTGTAAATTCACTAAATAAAGAAGACAATTTTAAATGCTTTTTGCACACCTACAAACGACAAACAACTGCGAATTAATGCGACAATAAAAATAAATTCCAATGGGACTGGGATCAGGCAAAAAAAAAACAAACAAAAAATGAAGTGGCAAGCAATGCAACTAAAGTTCAGCTACATTTACTTCAGCGGTGGTGGTGCTGCATTCGTTTGTTTGTTTTTCACCCCAGAATTTTTATTCCTTCTCTACCAAATACATCCGAAAAGAAGGGGTTGGAGGAAGGAAAACAAGTTGTGTTTAAAATTTTTGGCGTCATGGTGAAGTATAAACCCGCTAAATTAATGTGTAATAAAATGTACAAACACCGAGTGTAACAGTATGCAAAAGAGTGCAATCGTCAAGCAAACTTAATAAAGTAGATTTTGATTTTCTTTAGCCAAGAGAAGCTTTCAACTCCTTTAAGTTTGACACTTAAATGTTGTTGTTTTTCTTTTTTTTTCTATTTATAGTTGTCAGTAGACATTGTGGCATGTTGCAGAGTTTCTTACCCATAAGTTGCATTAAAATTGCAGTCATATTAACAGCAAATGAAATAAAAAAAATCTTGCAAAGCAAACATTGCAGCAAACGAATATGAAGGATATGAAATGAATTGTGTAGGTAGAAACAAACAAACAACAACAACTGGCAACTGGCAAATTGTAGAGAAAATGAAGACAACGCTACACATGTTGCCAAAAAGACAAAATTAACGAAAAGAAAGAAAAAAATCCAAAAAACCGTAAAAATTAAAGCAAGAAAATGCTACAAAAAGCAATACCAACTAACGAAGCAGTAGCGAAAAGTATAAAACGATGAAAAAAAACCAAAGAATTCCTCGAAATGAGCTGCACTTAAAAAACAAGTTGGCAAATGAAATTTTTTGCACAAAAAAAAAGGAAAAAGAAGAAAAAAATCTCGAACAACAAAACACTACTCAAACGAAATGAAATAAAAATTGAAAAACGATGCACACAGAGAGAGAAAAAACCATGAAGAAAAATTATCCAGAGTAAAACTTAAATGCCAACACTGCCGCCAAACATGATAAAAAATTTAAGAATTACAACTACAAGAGCAGAAGTAAAAATCAATTTACCACGTTTTTTTTTCTTTTGCTGTCACATTTTGTTCTGCTTCTTTTCTCTTTGAAGGACAGGGTGGCCTTAAAAATGTGGGAATTTTGTATGCGATTTAGTATAAAGTCAATTAAAGTATAAAGTCAATTGAAGTCGCCGTAATTTAGTAGGTAGTGTGTTGGTTTATTAGATGTAAAGCCAGGGTTCGAGCCCCAGGCCAGACATAAAACAAGAATACAAAAAGTATTTCTTCGACGACTTCCTCTCAGCAGGTTTCTGGCAAAAACTCTGAGAGTAAATAAAAATTGTCATGAAAAGTTTCTCAAAAATCTGTCGTTCGGAGTCGACTTTAAAGTGTAGGTGTCCCGCCGCTCATGTATAAAATTAACAAACACAACATAAGTGGTGTGAGAAGCTAGGCCGTAATCCTGACTGAATGGTTGTAATGTTCAATTATGTATGTAAAGTCAATATAACTCATAGAAAAATTTAAAATAAGCCCGACTTCTGCATAAGACTCATGAAATTTTGGACATTTCGGATGTGTCCCACCTAGAGAAGCCTTGGCCAAGAGATTTAGGCGTCAAACTCATAAGATTGTGGACATAACCGATGAGTCCCACCCAGAGAAGTCTTGGTAACAGAATTATGCTTAGGACTAGTGAAAAATTGGACATTACAGATGCATCCCACCTACAGAAGCCTTGCCTAAGAGAAACATGATCTGATTTCTGTTCCTACAAAATATATGCAAAGTTTAGTTCTATCTTGAAGTCGTCGTAGTCTAGTAGGTAGTGTGTTAGCTTATTAGATGCAAAAGCCTGGGTGCGAGCCCCAGACCAGGCATCAAAGACAAAATACAAAAAGTATTACTTCGGCGACTTCCTCTGAGTAGATTTCTGGCAAAAACTCTGAGAGTAAATACAAATTGGCTTGAAAAGTTTCTCAATAAATAAAAATCTGTCATTCGGAGTCGACTTTAAACTGTGGGTCCCACCACTCATATATAAAATTAACACACAGAACATAAGTGGTGTGAGAAACTAGGACGTTGTACAATGGGTCAATTCGACCTCCGGGTACTGTATTTGTCTTAATTGATAAGAACACGTCCTCTAACCTAACCTTTGTTCTATCTTCACGTTTAGAGCTTTGCCATTCAGTTTTTGATTTATTCAATTGATGTACTTGGCATCCTTTCCTATATCTTAACATTACTGGAATATTCTCTCAGGTTATCAAAGAAAAGCTGGTGGTTTGTTTGATGGCGGTGTTAAGTCGCCGTAGTCTAGTGAGTAGTGTGTTCGGTTGTTAGACATGATGCCACGGTTCAAAACCCAGGTCAGGCATCTCCAACAAAACGAAATTTGAATATTTCTTCAGCGACTTCCTCTCAGCAGATTTTTGGCAAAAACTGTGGGAATAATTAAAATTGACATGAAAAGTTTTTCAAAAAAATCTGTCGTTCGAAGTCGATTTTAAGCTGCAGGTTCCGCCACTCATGGATAAAATTAACACACACAACATAAGTGGTTTGACCGTACATTTGTAGGTGTTTTGTGTGTCTGTTATGTTTTATGTATTGTTTTAGGGTTAAGATGCGCTCAGATTCCATTCGTATCTTAATTGGATGAACAGGTAGCATTGTTTCTCTTGCAGTTGACTAGTTTGCTGCACTTATTTCCAAGCATCAGATCCTGTGTACTCTTTGAAGCTCAACTTCGCTCTTGTAGAGTCAGTTTATTACAATGTTCTAGGTATAAGTCTTTTAACCTTCATACATACGAGACTATAATCCACTGGAGGCGTGGAAATATGTTCCTTCTTCAATTCACCCCATGCACTCTCATCCTAGGATACTATTCATACCTTGTAGGCTACGAACAATGCCATGGTAAACCAATAATGGGATGACAATATGTTATGCCCCTCTTGAATGAACATGCTCAACATGCTCCCTCATCCTTAAGTCAAATTAACAGCAATTTGTTCACAATCAACTCTTTCAGCGGCCGATCACACAGAAAGTGGTCTAAGTTTTGGATAGAAGTATCGAATTAAACATTATGAAAGGCTCCTTCAATGTCAATACATATTGCCAGAGAGAATCCTTTGTAATTTAAAGGTCATTCGATATAGAAAATAAAATTGCACTAATCACCCTTTGATGTAAGCGTGTTATTTGAAACCTGGCATCTTGTTATCTGAAACATATCATGTTGTCTGACACCGTGATAGTTGGATGTAGAGAGTAGAGTTATTACATCTATTCTTGAGCAAAAATAGGCCTTAATGCCTTAAGTTTATGCTCTTTATAAAGAAAACAATAACCCCATATTTATGAAAATTTAATAGAGACTTGGCAACCCTATCATTCCATATATATACAGCATCTTCGTTGTATTCAAAACAACAACTCCATATTTATGAAAATGAGATAAAGAGTTGGCAGCCCTATTATTATAAGATCTGCTACAGCCTACATCTCACCAGCTTAACTGAAAAAACTTGACTAAACTCCATAAGACGATGTATAGTTTTTGTAACGATTCTATGCCCAATACGAAACCTAACCTTGCAACAAACACCTCTTTGAACAATCCTCTCTAAATATTTGTAAAGTATTTAGAGCGAGCTGTAGCAGACTTGTATGTGTTAACACACTCATTAAAACCCAGCTTACTTACACAAAACAATAGCAGACTTTAAGGAGCCACTCAGTTTTTTGTTTCAATTTTTTTTCATATTTTTTTTTAGTGCGTTTTGTTTTATAACATTTTCAACATCGACTGTTTCTCCACTGCTGCAGCAATTACCAGAGATGGCAGTTCATTTTTCATTATCCCCACATAAAGTATAATGAACGATGTTATACGATATAAAAAATGTTTCATACTCTCATATACAGTTTCATCTTTACTCTTTAAGTATATTATACAAGTACATACATACATACATACACTTACACAGCCATGTATGCATACTCTCTTGTTTTATAGGGCATTAATGATAAAAACTGTGTTTGTGTGTGTTTTTGTAACAGTTTTTCCTTTTCCATATTTTTTTTAATTGTTGTGTGAATAAGAGAGAGTGTATGTGAGTGAGAGAGTGTGTGTGTGTGTTAAAGAGACGGTTTTTTTTTGTTTGCCAACAGTGCGTATGTGCTACAAATTAAAATACAATATAATAATGAGATCGTTGTTAAGGGATTCTCGTTTTTACTTTTTAATCCTTTTTTTTTTCTTTTTTTGCCGTAGTACTGCATATATATGTATGTATGTATATATGTATATGTGTGTGTGTTACTGGTATTATTTTTTGTGTGTCCTTCCTTATTATTGTGTCACATACGCAATTTGTCAAAATGGATTTACAGTGGCTCATACACACTCTAAAATTATGATTAAAAAAATTGAAATTGCCGTAGCCTAGTAGGTAGTGTGTTTGCTTATTGGGCATGAGGCCTCAGTTCAAAACCCATGTCAGACATCTGTAAAAATACTTCTTCTGCGACTTCCTCTCAACAGATTTCTGGCTAAGACAGTGAGAGTAAATAAAAATTGCCATGAAAAATTTCTCAAAAATCTGTCGTTCCGAAACGACTTTAAACTGTAGGTCCTATCACTCATGTACAAAATTTTGGCACTCAAAATAAGTGGTCTGAGAAGCTAGATCGTAATCCTGATTGAAAAGTTGTAATAACCAGTTATATATACGTATGTAAGTTGAAATCTAGAATATCTATGTCCGGGGTTTTTAATAAATAATGTCAGTTTTAGAACGTTTGTTCTACTGTTTCTTTGTCATGTTCTGTGATAATTGTTTTGTGGCAAAAAATGATTCCTTTTTTTTGCACCAGCATTTTGTCTGTTTACTTGCAGTATATTCCGCTTTTTCTTTCCTACTTCTGCATAGAATTGCTTGCGTGTGTTCTTAATGAAACGTTTTTTTTCTCGTTTCGTTTTGCATTGTTCTTTAATCTTATTGTTCTACTTTTTTCCCTTTGTTTTGAAGTTTTTTTTTTATTTGATCTTGAGTTCTATGAACTACAAATAATTTGATAGAAATCTTTAAGTTGTTTTGTTAGAAGCGAAAACTGGGACAAGTAATTCAGTTAACAGGTGATGATTATAAAACAATTGTTAAACCAATTGAAGGCAGCTACATATTAGAAGTGCGTTACATCTGTATTTAATTTGTACTTTCAAGTTAAATTAAATTTGCGCTGCATAATTTTCAATTTGTGTGAAAGAAAAAAGTTGGAAGCACGCATTTGTGTTAATAATGATTCAATATGCTTTAAAAACATATTCTTGTGACAGAGCAGAATGAATAAATGTAGGAATGTAGGATGATGGTGCTGCATATATAATTCGATATTGTGAATGACCGTAAGTTTGAGGAGCATAGCAGCATGTTGGCCACTGGCGGCATAGAATTATTATACAATTTAGTTAAGTTTTTCACTTAAGCTGGTGATATGTGTGCTATAGCAAATTCTGGAATGAGAGGATTGCCAACTCTTTATTTAATGTTCGCTTATATTGGGCTGCTGTTTTCGCTATAAAGGGGAAGAAAACTTATCGCACTAAAGCCTATTCTTCCTCAAGAATGGAACATCCAAATCTCATGGTGTCAAACAAGATGCTCGGTTTCAGATAACACATACATACATACCTACATACATAACTGGTCATTAGAACTTTTCAGTCAGGATTGTGATCTAGCTTCTCACACCACTTATGTTAGGTTGTGTTAATTTTTATACATGAGTGACATGACCTACAGTTTAAAGTCGACTCCAAACGACTGATTATTTTTTAAGAAACTGTTCACGGCAATTTTATTTAACTATCAGAGTTTTTGTTAGACATCTGCTAAGAGGCAGTTGCCGAAGAAATATTTTTTTCATAGTTGGTTTCATTTGAGATGTCTGACCTGGGGTTTGAACATTGGCCTCACGTTTAATAAGCCAACACACTATCTACTAGACTACGGTGACATAATGTCGAATATTAGTACCGAACAAGGAGAAAGGTGATTGGTTCGTTTAACGGTTGTTGGCTCGGTCGCATCTATCTTAGCACCAATATGGGCAGCCAAGCAAAAATCCACTGTATGAGGCATATAATGCAGGTGCATAGACGCTCTGATTTGAGAGTCTACTGCACATACATAATAGTATCTGGAGTGGCAATTTCATTAATATTCTTGCAAGATGTCCTCAGATATCCACACGGCTCTATAATAGCCAGATGAAGCAACGTCTCAAGAATGAAAATTTAGAGGAGCGTTCTATTAAGAGAATGACTGCGTCTTCCACATTATAACGATAAATGAACATAAGCTCTTGTAAATAGGAATTAGAAAACCACACGATGGAGTGGCTTCTTACCTCATGCAGTTGGGGATATTTGCGACAATACTTGCATTAGCTTAAATTAACAGATAGTCAGCCCCATAGAACCAAACTGCCTAATTGAATTCGAAAGAGTTGAGCACATAACTTTCGAGTGCAATATAGTCACAAAGAAAGCAGTGCATTAGATGAAGTTTTTTATGCAGAGCCTATGGTTGGTGATCTAATTACCGAGATATTTCAATCGAGTAAGAATAGGAATGCCGTTCAACTATTTGCTAGATGCGTTTTACACAGACTTTTCATAAACGAAAGGAAATTTAGATTACAATAACTGGAGATAGTCGCCATAGTCTAGTAGTCTACTAGGTAGTGTGTTGGCTTATTAGACATGAAGCCCCGGTGCAAACTCCAGGTCAGATGTCTCCAATTAAACGAAATATGAAAAAATATTTTTTCGGCGACAGCCTATCAGTAGATTTCTGGCAAAACCTCTGACGGTAAATAAAATGACCATGAAAAGTTTCCTAAAAATTTGTCATTCAGAGTCGACTTTTAACTGTAGGTCCCGATACTCAGGTATAAAATTAACACACACAACGTAAGTAGTGTGAGAAGCTAGGCCGTAATCCTAACTGAAGACTTGTAATGACCTGTTGTGTATACGTATGTATAACTGGAGATATAACAATGACTGACTGCTGTTTAGATGGACGTTGCAGGAAGACATACATGACGTTCAAATCATACAGCTCTGGGCAGCCTCCTGACTTAATCCGTGGTTATGAAAGCATTTCATCGGGAGACCTGACAGAATTTAGTGGATGAAATTCTCTCATAATAGGCTTTCAACTGCTTTACGTCTCTTGAAAAAATGCTAACTTAGCTGATCAGACTACTGTTACGTTGCTAGTGCCGCAACAATTGCTTGTAAAATATTTTGCGTTCATTTAATGAACAGTTGTACCAATGACTGACAGCGTTAAACATTAAGGCTTGAAAGTGATCTTACCCAGCCGTTGATAATCTGACATGGCAAGTTATCCAGGACGTAAGGAAGAATTTGGTTTCGACCGATTTTCTTTCGCCGCTAGAAATAGAAGGAAAAGCTGGAAATTATCACCTTTTTTTATAGCATTTAATCCATGTTTTAAACAATATTATGGCCTTTTAAATTACTCTCTTCAAAGCTCTTCCCTTCAATACTTGTGTTGAATTTTTCTACGCGAAATTCATTCCGCTGGAAAATTTCATTCAATTCTTAAATTCTTAAACGTTTTAAATTATTTTTATTTTCTAGGAGAAGAAACGTAAATAAATATTAAAATAATATCACATTTTATTTTTTATTTTCTCTTTTTTTTCTGCTGTCATCAATTGTGCACAATTTCAGGGTCCCCAAGAAATAATTTCAAATGCCATATCAATCAGATCATTAACTTCAATAGAATGTTTTCTTAATTCCGACCAGGATGAGTGCAGATTACGAGATACCTGTGTGAACAGCAATAAAAATCAACGTTAAAGAAAGAAGAAAAATGGAAAAATACAACGAAAGAATATAAAAAACAGAATAAATATTCAAACTGCACTTGAAAACACAGAAAAGAAAAAACAAAAGAATGATTCTTTTCGTTTTTTTTTTGATTCTTCCATACAACCATCAAAAGGACATACATATATACACACACTTATATGTTCATTCATTCATTCATTCAGTCTTTTGCTGAAATGTAAACAGCGAGTCAGTGTTTTTTTTTTTGTACATACGAACCTTGGCTTTATCCAGCAATTGTTTGAATTCCTTTTGTTGCACAGCTTCATAGAGTCGTGCAAAATCACCGCCTTCAGTAACTTTACGCGCCATTAAACTGGAAAAACGTGCACGTGGCAACGCCTGCATAACTTCGCGTAAAAATGACAGAAAATTCCTTTGCATCATCACCATAACGGGTACTTTCGACGGTATGCGAAATGAACGCAATTGATTTGGCAATTTATCAATGGCGGCGCTAACATCCTGTAATGCTGCCAGCGATACATTATGCGTTCGCAGGTAATCAATTATATCGAGAAACTCTGGTGTACTGCGTACTTTACGCCAGTTTTGTGTAAAACGTGCACTCTGCAAATATTTCAGCGATGTACGAAACTTATCGTCAACAATATAGTGACGGGCCGCTATATAACCCACACGTCGTCTGGGTATCAAATCAACAAAATCACGGAAATCTTGTCTCAGCTCAGCATTGCCATAGGCCAGGCATAGGGTGGTCAATAATGTTACAAATAAAATGAAATTGAAATTGAAATTTTTATACATTTTCTAGGCCGTGTTAAGAAGAATTATGCCTGCCGGTGTGTGGCTATCTAATGGGAACTATTAATGGAATGTTAAGCATAAACATGGTTTGTAGGTGTTTATATACTGGCAGTGCTGGTATTAAAAAAAGTTGGTAAAGTAAAGTAAATTGTAGAGTTGCTAATAGCTTAAGCAAATAACTAAAGTTGGTAAATGTTGACGTATTTCTATTAGTTGCCATATCTAATGCTAACTGCTTGATAACAGAAATTATTTTCAAAATTAGCAGAATTTCTCCCCCTTTTTTTTGATAACACTTTCGCTTTTTTAGCAAACGTTTGAGTTTACTTTCAAGCGCTAATTAGTGGTCCATAATAATTGTTTTTTGCTTTTCTTTTGTTAAGAGATCGATAACCTCAAACAAATATTTTTTTTCTCACTCAATAAGGCGAACAGATTTTGTGAAAGTGTATGGATGGATTACTACTACAACAAAACAGATGGAAATTAATTAATTTATTATGGACCATCAGTTTATACCCGGCAACTAAATTAAAGTGCACTTTTTAGGTTAAGTAACCAATTCTTGTACGTATTGTAACTGGCGACCTCCATCATTATTTGGTAGCAGTGGGGTGAATGTCTTTCTTTAAGCGTTTTACAATAAAATTGGAGATTCTTTTATGGAAATTCAATAGTATTTCAAGAGATAAAATACTTACCGTATGTCAAGTCATTGTCCGAAACCGGATAACCTTTCCATGCCTAAAAAAATGTATTCCTGCAACCACCCTTTACTCACAAATCTTGTAGCAAATGGAGACACGCATTTAGCGCAGGCAGATTTACTGAGACAGCTCGTGAAGATATAGTAGGCAGCATTCAGGATTACTTGAATGTAAAGGTCCCAACTAGTACGTGAGGTAAGAATCCACGGTAACATGTGGTTTTATAATTCACTTTTACAATTGCTTATGTTCGTTTACCATTATGGTATATCTTCCACTTCGCAGCTATTTGCTAATAAATTGTGAACGCTCATCTAAATTTCTGTTTTTGAGACGTTGCTTCATCTGCCCTATTATAGAGCCGACATCTTACAGAATATTACTGAAATTTCCACTCCGGATATTGTTTTGTATGTATTAGACTCAGAGCGTCTATGCACTTGTATTATATGCCTCATACAGAGGATTTTTGCTTGGTTGCCCATGTTGGTGCTAAGTTAGATGCAACCTAGTCCACAACCTTTGACGGAAGCCGTTAGCTTTCACCCTGTTCGGTACTAATATTTGACATTATGTCACCGTAGTCTAGTAGATAGTGTTTTGGCTTATTAGACGTAAGGCCTTGGTTCAAACCCCAGATCAGACCTTTCCATCAAGATAAAATATGAAAAATTATTTCTTCGGGGACTGCCTCTCAATAAACTTCTCACAAAAAATCTGAGAGTAAAACAAAATTCCCATGAAAATTTTCTTAAAAAATCTATTATTCGGAGCCGACTTTAAACTGTAGGTGCCGCTACTCCTGTATGAAATTAACATAGGTGGAGTGAGAAGCTAGGTTGTAATCCAGACTGAAGGGTTGCAATGGCCAATTGTATATATGTATGTATTAGACTTAAGAGCGTACAGTTTATGTCATCAGTTTGTGCAATAACTGTTGTTAAAAGCTGTTTAAAGCTTAATATTGTATCAATCTGCACACCAACGTATTTTATTGCCGCCTGCGGAATTATCACATGTCTGCCAATAAACAATTTCATCTGATGTTTTCATCTGTACGTCATCCGTCATGGTTCTGTTCCTGTGCATATACTTCGAGATCAGCATTGTCTAGTCATCTCCTTATACTGGCTGCAGCATCGTTACACTTGACTTTCAGAATGTCAACTTGTTTGTCTATCACAATTAACGAGATATTGCCTGCATAGCACAGTATCCAAACAACATCGGTATGATTTATGTACTTCTGGGGCTATAAAAATGTGTAAGTACCGAGATTTTCCAAGTTGGCTGTCGTGCACGTTGAGAAAAGTAGTAACATGAGCAAATATGCGAGTGTGTCTGCTAAATTGCAGTGGATTTGCTTGTTCTGTAGTCTAGTCTGGCCGTAGTGTAGTAGGTAGTGTGTTGGCTTATTAGACGTAAAGCCAGGGTTCGAGCCCCAGGCCAGACATCAAAACAAAATACAAAAAGTATTTCTTCGGCGACTTCCTCTCAGCAGATTTCTGCCATAAACTTTGTGAATAAATACAACTGCCATGAAAAAAGTTTCTCAAAAATCTGTCGTTCAGAGTCTACTTTAAACTGTAGGTCCCACCACTCATGTATAAAATTAACCCACACAGCATAAGTTGTGTGAGAAACTAGGACGTTGTACAATGGGTCAATTCGACCTCCGGCTACCGTACTTGTCTTAACTGACAAGTACACGTCCTCTAACCTAACCTAGCCTAACCTAACATAAGTGATGTGAGAAGCTAGGTTGTAATCCTGACTGAAGGGTTGCAAGGACCAATTGTACCAAAGATATCAAAAATTATACCAATTGGACCAAAAGCCGTTTGAAATTTAATATCGTATCAATCTGCACACCAACGTATTTTATTGCCGCCTGTAAAATTATCACGTATCCATGCATAAACAATTTCATTCGATATCTTTGTTTGTGCGTACTTATCAGTAATGCTTCCGTTTTCTGTGCAGCTAGTTCGAGATCAGCAATGTCTAGCCATTCCTTTTACTGGCTGCAGCATCGTTACACTTCGCTTTCAGAATGTCAACTTTTTTGTCTACCACAACTAACGATATATTGCCTGTATAGCCCACAAATGAAGCGCCATCGGCAAGATTTAATCACTTCTCTTTCTAAGAAAAATGGGTTCCTGTCAGTACCGATGCTATATGTAGAATGGCGTGCAAATGCGAGATTGTCTCTTAAATTGTTTGGATTTGTTTGCTCCAAAAACCTATTTACCCCTAAGAATATTGGAACATAAGTTGATCCAGCCTTCCTTTCCTTTAAAAAGAAGTGAAATGTGCAATGAAATTACCATCTTTTGAAGGGTGTCTGTCTATATACCGTATAATTTTCAATGATTTAATTTACTTCTTAAATAATTTACGTTGAAAAAAAGTTGACATAAACCACAAGCCAATTGTAACTTATCTAAAGGATTATAAAACGTAAACGAAATCTATTTTAATGTGGTTAAGACGTAAAGAAAATACGATTTTGAATTCTTAATTATTTCCCTTCAATGTAGAACAACAGCCCCTTGACAAGCAAGCAAAGATGACAGTGTAAAAAAGGAATACAAATTTGAAATGCGACTTTGAGATGAGAAGAAAATTACCGTAAGAGCTGTTTAAAAACCGACGTTATAGAGATACACAGGATCAAAGTGAACAAAAAGGGGTAAATAAAGTGAATTATTTTATTATTTTTCTCTCTTTTGGCAACAAAAAAAAAGGAAAAAAGAAAAATCAAAGACAAAAACAAAGAAATCAAGACTAAGATGCTAAAGAAACCAAAGAGAAAAAGGAAATGAGTATGAAAATGTTAAGAAAATTGCTACAGCAACAATATTTTTTCTTTCCTTTACTTTTTTTTATAATTTTCTTCTTTTTAGTTATGCTTATGAATCCAATTTTTTTTTGCTCTTCTATCTTTAGTTTGGCCGTTATTTCAGCTGAATTTGCCTTTTCGGTATAGAAACAGTGGTTTGCAGAGGACGCAATTATATAGCAATTAAAAGGCTTTCGAAATCTTAGAATTACGGTTATAGTGGTACTGACCATTTAAGCCAACCAATTATGCAGATTTTGTATGCTTTAACTGCTTTTGAAGGAGTTCATCTTTGTCACTGAGTATTAATCACCGCGTAACAGCAAGAGAATAAAGCATGCCTTTGAAACCTTTGGATACGGTTGAAGTGGACTTTATAAAGGACATCCTCATATACTAGCCTGATTGAATTAAAATTTAATCTGATCTCTGGAACATGTCAACGCAATTTGAGAACCTGAAAATAAGTACCTTTTTTCAAACAGGGACTTTCGAACTTTGACATTTGATAACGGCCAGCTTGTTGAAGCTCTCTCTCTGTCAAATTAGTTGTCATTTATTCGGTCTGCTTTGCCAAATCATCGTTGAGGGATATATCTGGTGATATATGAAATCACCATTTAATAATGCGTGCAAATAATTCAATTGTTTTATCAAAATAACTGTTCTGTTTCGGCAATATACAGAATACTTAGCCCTCTTTACGATCGCCATAAGCGTCCTATCAGGAGAACTATTTGCAATGTGTTGGAAAAATTCAACTCCACTATGAAATGATCTGCCAACACCTTTAGGCCAATGAAACATAAAGTAAACCATCATACACAGCGACATATGTTCACTGAATGGACTCTGGATCAATTAGCAACATGACTCTCACTGTCACCACAGAATCATTTTCAGAGATGAGAACCATTTCTGGACGAATGGGTGAGAAAACAAAGAAAATTGTAGAATTTGTGGCAATTCCAGTTCGCAGGAGATCCAAGAGTGTCCAATTCATTGCGAAAAAGTTATTGTTTGGTGCTGCTTTTGTGCTGGTGGCGTCATATGCATCCAATGCATCTC
Organism: Sarcophaga carnaria; assembly: GCA_958299815.1. Taxonomy (NCBI): domain Eukaryota; kingdom Metazoa; phylum Arthropoda; class Insecta; order Diptera; family Sarcophagidae; genus Sarcophaga; species Sarcophaga carnaria. The sequence continues at coordinate 18,743,894 of OY283153.1, read as the reverse complement.
GAAAAAGTTACCGTCGGATGTCGATTTTGAGCTGGTGGCGACATATATATACGTACAGTGCATCCCGAAGATATTACAGTCTGGTGTTGATTTTGGCCTGGCGGCGTGCATATTTCTTTGAGAACGATATCGACTAGGACATCACAGCCAACGGTGAGCACTATGGGTCGGTGATAACCAACTGCTTCTGGCCTTAATTAGCTAATCAGAACACGAACGATATGTGGTTAGAACTGGACAGCGCCACATGCCAAACAGATCATGCCACGTTAGATATTTTATTCAAACGATTTGATTCACGTAGAAGTGATGTAATCTAACCACTAAGATCGTGCGATGTGGATTTGTCAGACATTTTCTTGTCAGATTTTCTTTTGGCGCAGGTGTATATGAATAAGCCACAAACCATGGCTGTTTTTAGAGCCAACATAACCCATAACCTTGGTCAAATGCAGCCGGGACTATGCAGCAGAGTCTGGGAAGAATAAATATTTTGAATGAGCTCCACTTAGTAAATCCGTGACGGACTTTTGAACGATGTTATATACCACACTGTTATATATACATTAGTCGCCGTATTGTAGCAGTTAGTGTGTTGGCTTATTTGACGTGACGCCAAGGTTCAAGCCCCAGGTCCGACATTTCCAACAAAACGGAAAACGGCTATCAAAGCATTGGATTCCAGTGTGATAAACTCCAAGACGGTGCACAACTGTCGCAGATATCTCAATGAGGTGACGAACCGATATAATGTTTGTATCACATGGGTACCGGGACATAATGATTTTCCTGGCAACTGCAGAAGGGGCACGACCATCGAACTCTCCGATGAATTCTCTACGTTGGGGATCCCTTTGGGGACCTGCAAACTTATAATTGACAATGCAACTGTAGACCTCGTCAACAGAATGTGGGCAACTTCGGATAAGGGCAGAGCGGAGCAAAAGATCTGGCCGAGGCTGGCTAGGAGGCGTACAGCGACTCTGCTTAAACTCCAAAGAAGTAGGCTCGGCACTTTTATCGGGGTTATTACGGGGCATTGCATTATAGGAGCGCATGCGAGGCGTATTGGTCTTGGACACCTTGCAAATGATTTCTGCAGAAGCTATGGATATGAAGAGGAAGATGAGACTATTCTTCACCTATTGTGCACATGTCCGGCACTTAGTCGGAGGAGAAAGAGGTGCCTATTACATGGAAGATATGGATGAACTGTCATGTATGGATATTGGCAGCCTGAGTCGCTTCATCGGAAGCTCCGAATGGTTCCTAGAATAAGGGAAATGAGGAACTGTGGTATCACAATGGGCCCTGTGTGCGGCCTAAGTGTGTCCGCTTATTACTCCATCGAGGGGACAGCCACTTCTACCTACCTACTTACCTAACATCACTGGTGTGAAAAGCTAGATTGTAATCCTGACTAAATGTAATAAATTGTAATGGCCAAATATGTATTCATATACCACACATGGGTAATGGCGTCAATGGGTCTTTCAAAAGAAAAACAAATTTTGATGGGATCTGTATTTAAACCATGAACTGGATGTCCAAAGCATTCAACATCTTACGTACTTGTACGGTCATAATGAAATCCAACACATGTTGGCCTTATTTTTGCTTTTGAAGTAAAGGATGCTGAGTAACAATATTTTTTACCAAGATTAGTCTTGGTTTGAGCCACGAGCGGTTTTCCACGAAAAATATATTAATAAGCTCTTAAGAATTAAGTTTTTATTTGAATTCCTTAAATCATGAGACTGTTCGATAATAATGGCTTTTCAAATACAAGCTAAATTGCCAAGCTCGATCAAAAACCTGATGTTTGGAGTTAAGTAGCAAGAAATTGAAAATGTTACAAAGTAATGGACCGTTTCATATAAACTGTTAAGCAATTTACCTCTCAAACTAGTGTACATCCATAGAAAAAAAGGAGAAAAACCTTCAACACAGACCTTCTTCAGTTTTAATACCCAAAATAAAGAAAGAAAAATCAACCACTTTCACATGAATAAGCAAAGACAAGCAGTTTGCTGTTAAGCAAAACAGCAGAAGGAAAAAAACGAAACTTTTAATAAGGCCCAGGTAAAATTGCTTGAATTTATTATATTCACTCATATTTCTTCTTCCTGGCTTTTTGTCTTTTTTCCCTCTTTTTCTTCTTTTTTGTTTCAGCTCAGAAGATTGCTTGGTTTGAACACAACCATCACCTGCTCACGTTGTTATTATTTTATCAAAATGACCATGATTTTTTTGCACCACCCCACCCCCCAAAACACCTGGAATCAGAAAACCCAAATCCTTTTAAAATTTCTTTTGTAAACCTTAGAAATTAGCCAAGAGTGTACATTAGAGTGGCATCCATCCTGTGTGTGTGTACGTATTTTATTTGAAGACCCTTTTTTATGTATTTTTCGTTTAAAAATGAATAAAAAAAAAATTAAACAAAAAATAAATTATGAAAGTCATGTAAGAACGTGTTAAAATTTCTGTCGATTTTGTCTTGAACGTATCTTTCTAACCTCTTTTGGGAAAGAGTTTTTCCCGTACTTTTAATGGCAATTGCAGTGGTGTGGGAGGGGGCTGTTAAATTTTTTATTTGTTTGCATAAAAGAAAAGCAATTTAAAGAAAATATTAAAATCTTAGAAACACATTAAATATTGATTTTTATTAGGGTTTGAGCAACGATTTATTTCTTGGAAAACTTTTATATCCCATGCAGGAAATGGAAAGTATCTTCCAATCCTTCTCGCATAATAGTTGATTAATGTCTGGTAAAGGGTCATGCATAAGGTAATGGATCTTAAGCACACAAAAGCTAGGCAATGTACAGAAAGTGCTTATAGTTCCATTAAACTCTCTATGTATCCTACAATCGCTGTTATTCCCCCATAACTATACGAGGCTAATACATACATACATAACTGATCATTACAACTCTTCAGTCAGAATTACGACCCAGCTTTTCACATCACTTATGTTGTGTGTATTAATTTTATACATGAATGGAGGGATCTTCAGTTTAAAGTCGACTCCGAACGACACATTTTTTGAGAAACTCTTCATTCAAATTTTATTTTCTCTCAGAGTTTTTGCCAGAAATCAGGTGAGGGGAAGTCGCCGGGAAAATATTTTTTCTTATTTTGTTTTGTTGTACAGGTCTGACGTGTGGTTTGGACTGGGCCTCACGTCTAATAAGCCAATACACTACCTACTAGACTATGAAGGGGCGAATGCATCTGTATAATCGAGTGCCTGTGAGGACAGCTATTATCTTGCCTCGTTCAATTTTACTCAGACATATTCTACGATTCTGGATCGCCGCATAGTGTCCTAGTGATTCTACCTTCTGTGCCTTTGTTCCATAGCGATCTTTGCTAAGCCAGCTAGATGATTCGGATCCTCATTTCTCCCTCCACACTATTGACTAGGATGTCCTCTCCTTGCAATACTATGCAATACTCTTTTAATTTAGCAGCTAGTTAAGGTATTAACAATTACCCCGTCGTCATGCAACTAAAACCCTTCCTCTACCACGCCCGATAAATTGCTAGTCTAAGCTAAGCTACTCTAATTTGTCTAGAGAAATGACTTCCAAGAGACTCACGATGTAAATTAGTAAACGGTAGACCATTGCTCTGTGCGACGACAAAACGCAAGATCTGGTGCAGGAGAATCCAAAGCAATCGCCTTTTGCTGCACACAAATTTTCGAATTTTGCAACGTAACATGGGTCAGCACACGTACAAAATGCAACTAACCTAGGGACTGAAGGAAAACGAGAATGGACAACGACTTTCGTTCGCTTCATGGGCTCTGGAGCAGTTGGCAATGTGAACAAACAAAATTGTGGAATTTAAGACGATGCCCATCCATATGAGATGCAAGAGCGCCTAAAGCATTCCGAAAAAGTTACTGTTTGGTATTGGTTTTGGGCTGGTGGTGTCGTATGCGTCTAATGCATTCTGAAAAAGCATACATATTTCTTTGATGAGAACGACATTAATCAAGATATCACTGTCAATGGCGTACACTATAGGTTGACGATTATCAACATCTTATGACCTGAATTGGATGATTTGTAGAACATCGACAGATGGCTCTGTATGTCACACATCACACGTGGAGGCTAGGTAAACTAACCATCGAGATCATATGACTTGACTATGTTAGACTTTTTCTTGTCTTCTTTTCTTATGTTGCAAGGGTATGTGAATAACCCACTGATTACAGCCGTCCTCAAAGCGAACACAACCCCATGCCAATTGTTAAATTTAGCGCGATTTATGTGCCAGAGTCTTGGAAAATTGGATATTTTGAATGTGCTTTTCCCAGAGTGTCTATTACGGACACATCAACGATGTTGTAGTCTACAAATAATGGCATCAAAAAGGTCTTTAAAATAAATAAAAATGTTCGATGACATCTCAACACACTTTGTTTTATTTAAATTTAGAGATGGGAAACGCTTTAGTGTCCGTAGTCTAGTAGGTAATGTGTTAGCTATTTAGACATAAGGCCACGGTTCAAACCCCAGGTCAGACATCTCCTACAGAATGAAATATGAAAAAATATTTCTAGGGCGACTTCCTCTCAGCAGATTTTTGGCTAAGACACTGAGAGTAATTAAAAAATTGACATGAAAAGTTTCTCAAAAATCTGTCGTTCGGGGTCGACTTTAAACTGTAGTTCCTGCCACCCATGTGTAAAATTAACGCACACAACATTAAGTGGTTTGAGAAGCTATGTTGTAATCCTGAATGAAGGGTTATAATAACCAATTATTGTATGTATGTATGATAGAAAACGCTTAACGAAAAACCCGTTATAAACATAGATTTACAAAAGGGTCTCTGTTATTAATTATTGCAAAAGCAACACATGCTCACTTATTATTGCTAAGAATTAAAGAGAAATTGCAAAAATATTAAAAACTAATTGCATTACAATAAAAGTACAGTTAAAAGTCAATAAACAGTTTATGCTTACACACTTGCACATACACATGCAATTGTATAATCGTTATAAGCTCTCATACAAACATTATAACGCTGTGCTAGTGCTAATGCTTTAACAAACTCTCGTACACAAACACTGGAGAGCGTGGGTGTGATGAGTGCAAGATGAGCACATTTTAAAACATTTATTACTTATACGTATGGATACACATGGAAAGCTTACACATACTATGAGAAATACAATATAAATTGGTGGGTAAGATGTTGTATGTTTGGCTGTACATGCTGCTTTATTATAGTGTCTGTATTTTATTTAATTGAGATCGTATTTTTTGTTTTTTGTTTGTTTTTAAAGTTGACATAAGTAACAGATTATTGAACTCTTTGTTTTTTAATGATCGCATTTTTTTTTGTTTGCCAGTGTAATAAAGTTTTACAACACTTTGTGCTGTTTTTCATTTCATTATCCATCCTTTTTTCGTTTTTATTTTTGATGATTTTTATTTAATTTTTTTAATGTGTTTCACCAATTTTGTAGCTGCTTACGAGCTGGTGTTTTATTTTTATATTTTTTTTTCATTTCAATTTCATCGTTTTAATGTTCTTTTTTACATCGTTTTTAAACTGTCATCACTTATTGGCGCCAACTTGTTTTTATTAATTTCAATTTTATATAATTACGCTCCCCATTTATACGATTTTTTTCTCTCTCCTGATTTTGTTTATGTTGTTGGTGTTGTTTTTAAGTGCTCTAAAAATTACTACTAATTGATGACAGTAATATCATATGCTGCTGTTTGATTGACAATTTATCCCTCCACTCTCTCTCTCGGTGTGTGTGTTTGAATGTTTTTTTCATTCATTTCATTTTCGATAAATTGTTGCAAAGAGTAATCGTCTATAATCGAAACTTAATGCGGTCTAGTGAATGAGTTTTGAATGGCACATACACTTATTATTTAAATGGACTGTAAATAAAATTGAATTACGTTAGAATAGGGTGGCCATAGGGTGTATGTCATAGCGTGTATGGCAAATATAAGTAAATTATTTAAAAGGATTTTTGTACAGCAAAAAAGGTAACCATGGCACTAAAGTTACACTCAAACATTCTGTTCGTTCATCATCGTTTTATTTGTTTATGTCTCCTTGACCGGCACAGACAGTGGCTGTGGGATTCGCAGATGATGTGGCGATAGTTGTAAACACAATGCCAGCTAAGGAACAGGTAGACATTATTGCATACATACATAATTGGTCATTGCAACCCTTCAGTCGAATTTGTGACTTAGCTTCTCACACCACTAATGTTGTGTGTTAACTTTACACATGGGTGGCGGCAGCTACAGCTTAAAGTCGACTCTGAACAACAGATGTTTTATGAGGTACGTTTCCTGACACTTTTTTATTTACTCTGAGAATTTTTGTCAGAAATCTGCTGAGAGGAAGTCACCAAAGAAATTAGTGGCCTTGCGTCTAATAAACCAACAATCTACCTACTACACTACGGCCACTCTAACCCTTATAGGAGTCAGTAAATTAAAGAGCAAAAAGAAAAAGTGGTACTCAAACGCTCTCTGTGTTTCCGGCGACACCCTAAAAGCTTTCGTTCGCAGGTAATTTTTTTTGCATATAAGGCTGCCACAAAGCATTATTTAGCTAGGCAAGTGTTTTTTCTGTGTTACAGATCCTTTCACGATATATTTCCTATTTTGTTATGTATTGAAACACAATCCTCCATTAGATTGTGTTGGCTTGTTATATTAAGTGTATTAAGGCATACCGATTGAATGACCCCCACTCATAATAACAGTATATTACGCTTATTTTATTCCATATCTACTTTCTGTCAGTATTTGCAACAGATTCACGATGCCGAAAGGTTTATGTATCTTCCTGTGAGGTAATGATCGGTAATTACAGGCATAAGTATTGCCACATTGCACTTGTTCATCTAGGCCAGTGGACCACATGCTTGTATTATCAAAATAAGGCTTGGCAATCTGGCCCATCTATTATTTGTAGTCTGTAACTTCGAAGCCTAAGTGTAAATACGATAGAGGGTTATAGGACGTGTACTTGTCAATTAAGACAAGTAGAGTACCCGGAGGTCGCATTGACCCATTGTACAAATACGGTAGAAACTATAGCTCACTGAAAACTCACGCGAATTTATTTTCTTCCGTACTCTCTACACCTCGAATCAATAAAATCCGAGTATTAAACTGTTGAGCCATCTGGTTATGGGGATTTCAAGGATTCAACTTCAGACCAACATTTGCATATTATCAAAGCCATGATGTTGGACTTAATACAGCTGAATGGTTGTCAGTTGTCGGATTAAACGATTTCTCTCACAAGATATTTGTCCACAGAATGCATGACACAAAACGGCCTGAACGATTGCGGATCTCATACCATAAATACCTTGGCCTAAAGGACAACTTAACAGAGATGATAGGCATACTAATTTGTATTTGGGGTCTATGTGCGATAAGAATGTAAAGCACCTTTCACGATGAATTCTATTATGCGTGCCCCTGCTTTTGCTGCGACAACAGATGTGAGCGATATCCACTACAAGCCACTAGATTTCTCTTAACACAGGGGTTATGATCTTCTTTGATGTATCTTAATGGCTCATTTTGGACGAGCTACCAATAACAGAGAGGATGTAAACAAAGCGAAGTTTTCTACATTTTCCGTGAACTGTATCGATCTAAAAATTAACACACACAGCATAAGTGGTGTGAGAAACTAGGTCGTAATCCTGACTGAAAAGTTGGAATGACCAATTATGTGTGCATGTATTGATCTTGTCTGTGTCGGTAACACGAGAGCATTAAGAATACGCCTGACTGATGCAATAGGAGAACTTTGAACACACCGCCTTTTATTACATTCAAGATGGTATCTCTTTCATAGAGTTTTGAGCTTCAAGAAAAGTGAAGATATCAGAGGAGGTTTGAAGGCATTACATACATATTTGGCCATTACAATCCTTTGGTCAGGATTACGACCTTGTTTCTCACACCACTTATGTTGTGTGTGTTAATTTTTATACATGAGTGTCGGGGACCTACAGTTTAAAGACGACTCCGAACGACAGATTTTTGAAAAACTTTTCATTGCAATTTTTTATTTACTCTTAGAGTTTTTGTCAGAAATCTGCTGAGAGAAAGTCGCCGAAGAAATATTTTTTTCATATTTCGTTTAGTTGGAGATGCCTGGCCTGGGATATGAACATAGGCCTTACGCCTAATAAGCCAACACACTACCTACTTGACCACGGCCACTTCAGGTCTTGAAGGTTTTGCAATACTTTATAGTGACGTATTGACGTCACCGAATTGTGCCTTCCTGGTGGGACTTGCTAGACTCCATTCCCATCAAAATTCCAATAAATCTCTTGTGTCAATGCCATTGGAAATTATAGATTTCTAAAGTCTATGTGGCAGTATTAAATGGAGAAAAAAGGGTTTAAAAATTTTTATTTAGATGCAGAGTATATTTGTTTGTCTGCTTTTATGTTTCGACTTTCGATTATTACGTACGTTGTACATGACATATCAGTTTCTACTCTTTCTCGTATAGCTGATGGCAAGTGCGTGTGTCTTTTTTATTGCAGTTGTCGTTGTCTTTTCACAAAACAAACATTATCACACAGAAATACTATGCAATACTAGAGGCGGAGGAGGCATTACTCAAAAACAGTAACAAAAGCAAGAGAAATTTTGAGAATTTTTTTTGGTTTTTTTGTTTTTGGTTTCATATGCTTTAAAAATAAGTTTTTAGGTTTTTTTCTTTTTTCCACTGGTTGCATGTCGTTTTCATTAAGGAAATAAATCTGGAGTTTAAGTTTCAGTTTTTTTCCCCCGTTCAACGCTTTCAAATGAAGTAAATATTGTGTTCTGTGTGTGCCTCATTCGAAGAATCATTTTCCCTTTCTGAAATACAGACAGTTTTTGCAACTCCAAAATAATTTTCTTTTGCTGTAGTTTTTCCGTCTTTTTTGTTTGCCCTGCAGTAACATTTTCAGTTTGTTTTCATCTTTTTTTTTTCTTTTCCTTGCTTTTTTGTTGAATTTATCTTCAGTTTCTAATGAGCAACATGAGTTTTATATGTTGTGTAGACAGACAAAGAAAATATTTTTCCGATTTTAGTTTTTATTCTGGTTGTATATTCAACTTCGTTTGATCATATTAAAACGTGATTGTATTTCATTTCAATATATTTCTCTCTGTGATTGAGTTTATTTTATTAATTAAGAGAGTTCTACTGCCATCGTTTAGGTTGGGTTTTAGTTGGAGGGTAATTCTGTCTGCAAATGTATATGAAGCCAGACATTGTGGTTAAAAAATACTGGAGAAGAGTATAAAGAACACAAATTTGCTTTAATAAAAATCGATTTAAAATGTATTCAATATTATAACTGAGGTGCTGTGCCTTATAGTAGTGACCAGGATTGAAGGATTGTAATGACCAATTATGTATGTAACTTCTATATGTTGCTCTGTATTAACCAGTGGCAATTCCCTGCCTCACACTTAATATGCGCCCAAATGTTTCTTACTGGGATGCCCACAAATACCTAGAATATGTTCCGATGGTTCATTCACATGGTCATAGAATCTACATGTTTACCTCAAGACAAGTTTCATACTGTTACGAAAATGAAATCTCAGTACACTGGTGTTCTGCTTTTGCATCGCTTAACATCTTATATAAAAAAGAATGTGTGTTTATTTGTTTGTGGGTTTGTTTGTTTGTTTGAAGCCTAAGACGGCTAAACGGCTGGACCGATTTTCTTGAAATTTTCACAGTATCTTCCTGCATGTCTGGAAGGAGTTATAGGTTACTTTTTATTTTAAAATTTCAAGTAGGCTAGGTGCCACACCCACATACCCAATAAGTATTTAATGGTTCATATCTCATAAACTGCAACAGCTAGAGTCCTCAAATTTTGTATGGACTTTGACGTATATATGAACAAAATGGGCGGATTGGCAATAGTGGGCGTGTCACCTCCCATAGTCTATATATATAAAAATGAATATTTGTTTGTATGTACCTTATAGAATCGTAAACTATGCATTTGATCATGTTATGATCTTTATCAAAATTGTGTATGAGCCGGAAAAGCTTTCTAAGTTGGTATGACCAATTTCCGAAAGGTGGCGCCACTGAAAATTACTCAAAATGAATTAAATCGTAAACTGTGCATTCTTTAACAAAGGTATAGTGGGCGTGTCACCTCCCATAGTCTTTATATATAAGAATGAATGTTTGGTTGTATGTACCTTATAGAATTTGATCATGTTATGATCTTTAGCAAAGTTGTTGCGCATGAGCCGACGAAGGTTTCTAGGTTGGTATGACCAATTTCCGACTGGTAGTGTGATTACTTAAAATGAATTAAATCGTAAACTGTGTCTTTAACAAAGTTGTTGCGCATGGGTCGACGAAGGTTGCTGCGATTAATTTCCGATGGATGGCGTCACTGAAACTTATTCAAAATGAATGACAAGCAATTGGTCGACCTACACCTCAAGCACGGAAGAAAAGAACATTACGAGCCTCAGAATCAGACGAGCATTGAGGCTGGAAAGTCTTCGCGTATATGCCGCGCTGAGACCCGTTCGCTTGAACCACTTGAACAACGAGAAGTGAGATTAGAAACAGATCGAATGCGTACTACTCAGGCCCGTTCATCTGAATCATCAGGACAACGGGAAACAAAATAAATAAAAATGATTCAAAATTAATCGGACATTAGTGTAATGTCTTTCCTTCAAATTTATTTAAGTTGGTGGCGCAGCAACACGCGCAGGATACAGCTAAAATTATAAACAAAAGCTACAAAAACAAAACTATGCAGTAAATAAACCTGTTTACAAATTATTCTACTGCTTAATATAACACTAAACACCAGCATAAAAAAATTCAAACAACGATGTTTACATTTATAGCGATTTCGAGAAGGCGAAGTCACTCACATTCGCCACCAAGAACATTCATTAGACTGTTTACCCTGCCATATAAAAGGCAAGGCAAAGCAGGCAAGTTAGTTAGTGAAGTTCAGTCAGTCTTGTGTGAAGACGCGGTGTGTTTAAAGAGAGTAATCGGTGTTTGAAGATCTCCGTTACAAAGATCTGTCGAATGTTTATGCAAAGGGTGTAAACAGAGAAATAAGAAACAGAGCAATTGTTGTTGTTTACATCAAGTTGTGAACAGTGGCATACAGAATTGTGCGAACAATAAAGAATTTTAATAAAAACTAAACACAAATTTATTTTTATTTTAAATGCAATCTAGGAGCTCATATTTTAAACGTTTTTAAAATTTAAAAATGTAACAATATCTTCCGATACTGCATTCACAATGTCATAGAATCTACATGTTGACCTCAAGACAAGTTTCATACTGAATAAAGGTATCACGAGTTTAAGTTTGCCATCAAAACACTGGCAAACAAACTCTGGTTATTAATGGATAGTCTGATGCATGACTCAGCTCTCCTTTTATTGTAATTTCCCAAAAAAAATTTTGATTGCTTCAAACCCACTTAGTTTGAGTAGAATTTTTGGCACTTTTTATTTGCCTTTTCGTTTGCTTCCATTCTACTGATGGGTTCTGGTATCCTCAGACATAAGATCGTCTGCTTGCTTATTGCCAAGCAATCCCACATGGCCTGTAATCTACCTAATGAAAGTAATTGTCAACAGAATTCGAACCTGGACTGCTTGGTTTTAGAGAAAAGCGCTTTCACCAATACAACAGCCTACTTTGACTTTCTTTCATGTTTTTGTTCTTTTTGGGCGCACATTTCATCACATTTTTATAAGGGCAGGATAAACATATGACAGTAAGTGACTACGTATGGCGTTATGCGCCATATTGAAAACTAACCAATAAAGTCCTTATGAAACGTGCTGAAATATATTCTAAAATCGTAAAAGAAAAGAAAACCCAAAAAAATCCAGGGAAATTAGAATGAAAACAAGAAAACAAGGAGAAATTGTCTGACAAGCATTTTAAGCAGCAATTATTTGCATAAAAATACTCGAAAATGGAAAAACTTTGCTTAAATGGAAATGGAAACTGAAAACAAAAAAGGTTTTCTTTAGGAAAAGCAACAGTCTTATCTGTACTCAAAATACAAATATTTACACATACAATCGTAGTTAAGAATACTTAGTAGCGTATATATGTATGTACGTATGTAGAGAAGGATTATTTAACTTGTAAAACAAAAACTAAAATGATGATGATGATGATATCCTTCTTCAAACATCCATACATACGTACATACGTACATATTTACAGATCATGATATCATTTCAGTTTTCATTTCATGACTTCAGCTTGCTACTCTAAAACAATAGAAATATTTGCAGGAATTTATTTGCTTTTTCTCTTCTTTTTTTCTCAAAATGAAGTGCATTAAATGAAGACCTTTCGAATATGAGTGTTTGTCAGTCTGACTGACTGTTTGCGTGTAAGTGTAAATTTAATTTTATATTCATACTCATGTGGAGTGTAACTTGATCTGTGACTACTCGTACAACGATGGTTAATTGAAATTTTTATTTTTTATTCAAATGAAACAAACGGCTTTGTTGAAAGCCAAATTGGAGGAAAGACTTGCGATCCAAAATTGAAAACATTTAGTCGGTTTTCAGGCCAACATAGCATTTTTCCAGGTATCTCCCTCTTCAGTTTGTTATACCAATCGATGGCAGGACATCTCTAACTTTGTCCTTCCAATACAGACAAAAGATTCGTCTTCTACGCCTAGAGCCGCTAATCATCACATCAAATACACATATTAACGCGATATAGTCTTCCATACGTACAAAATTACTAGACACCAGAGGCTCTGAATGTTAATACACTGAATGTTGAAAAGCTCACACAACTTATTCTTGATGCTTGTATAGAAATAATTGGCAGCTCGTTCGGAACCCTAGACATTGCATAGCATTTTTCTCTCGAATACATCCTAAATCATCTGACTCGGTTCTTAGCATCTTTAGAAGGATAGGAAACAATTGCAGAACAGAAATTTCCCTGCAATAGAGATGACTCGGCCACTCAATTGCCTATTGAGACCATAGGATTACTATGCTTGATCTGTAGTCCACAATAATTTTCCCTGGTAGCATCAAAGTCAAGGTATATAATTTCCTTGACAACATTCCGGGAATAGCTGTAGACTATAACATTGAATCCCAAAACCCCGCATGCCTCTGCTTATCATCTACGCCGTATTGCACTCATTTACTAACGTTCTATAACATCGAGAGTAGCGCTCATGTTTTCTAGATGCAATCAATGATATGGATGTTGTCGAAATATCCTTTAGCCAGGACAACAACCAAGCTTCTGACAACACCCATGTGAATTCTGTTAATTTCATCCGTGAGTGACAGAACCTACAATTTAACGTCGACTCTGAATATCAATTTTAAGAAACTTTTCTTGGAAATTTCATTTGCTCTTCGAGTTTTTGCCGGAAGATTGCTGAGAGGAAGTTGTCAAAAGAAATATATTTTACACATTTCTTAATGTTAGAGATGTCTCAACTGGGGATTAAACCACAGGCTTGTGTCTAGTAAAACTACACACTACCCATTAGACTTCAAGCATTTGGAAACTTTTGTAAAAATCAGTGACATCCTGCAGAACACTCTCCAAATCACAGTTGAAGAGATGGCATGTTAAGGATTACCATGTTTGACACATACCATGGTATCAAAAGTTTCGGAGAGGTATTTTTATATCTGCAACGACGATGGGTTTTACATGGGTACCTGTCATAATCCCATGGTGCTCAGGATGAAATACAACGCGTCTACCAACGCCCCCAGATGTAACAGACTGCTACACCTGAGTACCAATTCGAAGCCATGTATTTGGACATGACTTCCCCCGTGGTTAGCAGCGGAGCCTATCTAAAACTCCTTCCGATCTTTGGGTCACGGCACCCGGTTGAATTAAGAATTAAATTAGGAATTAAGTCTCCGGTCAGACCTCGTAATCAAGTCGATTACTACCAGTTGAACTCCAAACAGTTCCGGAGTGGTGGCCCACAGCGACACAAGAAACATACATCGACATAAAGAACAACACTTACAGTACTAACATTGAACAGCGTCCTCACGGACGATGCTTTGGCTACATAGTGCGGCACCAGGATTGGACAAAACGAACGTGACAGGAGGACATACTACAACGCAGCAGGCTTGGCAGCGGCGGTGACGGTAATGACGGTCAATGACTGTCAACGATCGCATGCCTATCTGCCCTCTTTCATATCTGCAAGAGTAGCTCTACGTCATAATATAAGAATACCGGGTTCACACATTACGACATAAATGCAATCCTTTATCAGACTATCGAGTACCGCCCTAAATTTTACAAAAAACATGTTGTGCGCCGACTAGATTTTCATGGTTTTTGTCTTAAAGTCGACTCCGAACAACAGATTTTTTAAGAAACATTTCATGGCAATTTTTATTTACTCTCCGAGTTTTTGCTAGAAATCTGCTGAGAGGAAGTCGCCGAAGAAATACTTTTTGTATTTTGTCTTGATGTCTGGCCTGGGGCTCGAACCCTGGCTTTACGTCTAATAAGCCAACACACTACCTACAAATGGACTACTACTACTATAATGTTAACAAGTTGGCTGCCACAGAAGGTATTAAGCTTACTAGACCAGAACTACGAGCTCAAACCTCAGCTCTGACATCTTAAAAAATATACATTCTGGCGTAGGCTCTGCAAGTTAATAAACACTAAAAGGGTCCTCTAGTTTATCCTTCGAAGAAAATGATAAACTATAGGACTCGCCCTTCATGATAAAATTAGCACATACACACATACACTGTGGATAATAAGAGAAGCTAAGCCTAAGCCAGCCAAATGGTTTTAATGCGGGATCATTGTTTACTATCAAGTAGGGTTGACGGAATTATGATTATATAATATCGGGTTATCCATTTAGAGATTTCATAAACGCCAGTTAGGCAAGACTCTTTTGATACATGTCATCAGTTATTTACGGAGAGATCTGCCTGTTATGAATACGAATAGTTTAACAATCGAAGAACAAATCGAAGATATAGTTGTACTTACGACGAAAGTGTTGATCCAAACATGGCCACTTTTCAAGCATTATAGGGTAACTATGGTTGTCTCATGCGTCTGGAAGTTTTACAGACTGAATTATCGCCTTGTACGCACCGCCATAAATATCACTTCTTTTAGGAGTGAGAAGGAAGTGCCACTAATATTCTGAATTTACTGATTTCACATATTTACATACATAACTGGTTATGACAACCCTTTAGTCATGATTACAACCTAGTTTATCACACCACTTATGTTGTGTGCGTTAATTTTTATACATGAGTGGCGGGGCCTGTGGTTTCTGATAGCAAATATTTATAGGCTACCCAACCAATGCAGTGTTTTTCAGGCGAGGTCCTTGGGTCTTTTTAAAAGCAAAGCAATTCTTGTTGGATGGTGAATATTTTCAACATCCATTCTTGTCCATTATTGCCGAGAATTTCTCATGGAATTTTCGCTTCATTCATAGAAAACTTTTATATGGGTTACGAATAGGAATATCGCGAGAAAAAAGGCGTTGTTGATGAACCTGACCTTGCCTGGTACGGTACTCGCAAAAATCTGTACAGGGTAAAGGTATTCCACCTATATCAGTTAAATTGAATATTATTCACTCGTTTAATAAATACATATGTACACGCATACATAATTGATCATTACAACCCTTCAGTCAGGATTGCAACCTAGTTTCTTACACCACTTATGTTGTATGTGTTAATTTTACGACAGATTTTGAGAAACTTTTCCTGTCAGTTTTGTTTACTTTCGGAGTTATTGCCTGAAATCTACTGAGAGGAAGTCGCCAAGGAAATATTTTTTATATTTCGTGTTGGTGGAGATGTCTGACCTAATAAGCCAACACGCTACCTACTAGACCACAGCGGCTGCTAGTGATTCCAAAGCGATCTCAATTAGGCAATGCCATCTTACGGTTCATTCTAAGGTATTTTGCATTTGGATTTGCAATTCACTTCTGATTCAAAGGTGATTTAATTTATGAAAAATGATTTCAGTTTCACCGCCACCGTTAATTATTCAAAGGGTTTCCCATTTAAACTATTCTGTACATGGCAATGCCTAAATAAAAGTCGAAAATTTGTATTCATTTTCACAGAATTAAATATGGCCATTGAAGTAAGTATCTTAAATTCAATTAAAAATGAATTTTATTTTCTGTTAATTGAAAAACATAAACTTTTTATACGAACAACAAAAAAACATAAAAACAACAATCAAAAACAAGAAATGATACGTAACGTATACCAATTATATAATTGACCAGAAAAAAATAAGATGGAAAGCATATAAAACGGAATACAATATTAAATTTCATTCGTAGCAACTTGTACATGCAACACAACAGCTAAGGAAAACCCAAAAAAAAATTAAAAACAAAATAAAAATTAATTTAATGATGACGTCAAAATAAAATGTGAAAAAAATGAAAAATAAAATGAAAATAAAAATCTGCAATAAAAATCAAAAGAAGGAAAATGTTCATATTATTGCCAACACAATATCAAAAAGAAAATGAAAGAACGAATACATACACAACGTACACTGAACAGCGTACATGGAAGATATTTACAGTCGATCGAACCTATTCGTAGTATTCGTAGTATAAGCCTATACGGCAAGGCATTTATTTAAAAAATTTTTTTGTAAAAAGGAAAATAGCTGCCTTACGTACAGATAGTATTAAATCGGTTTTAGTTCCCGCTGAAGTCGACGTAGTCTAGTTGGTAGTGTGTTGGGTTACTATACGCAAAACCTGGTTTCAAATCCCAGGTCAGACATTAAAACAAAAATATGAAAAAAGTATTTCTGCGGCGACTCCCGCTCAGCAGATTTCTGGCAAAAACTCTGAGAGTAAATAAAAAATTGCCATAAAAATTTTCTCGAAAATCTGGCGTTCGGAATCGGCTTTAAACTGTAGGTCCCGCCACTCATATATAAAATTAACACACACAACATGAGTGGTGTGAGAAGCTAGACCGTAATTTAAATCCCGCGGCACCTATTTAGTGTCTCGGCTAAGTAGTGCGATGAATCACTGTTTTCAATATCCATCCATCCATTTTAATATAGGAAATGCAGAAAACCATGATATTGTACGGAATGTTGGATTTTTCCCAAATAAAATCATCTCCAAACTGTGGTATATTCTCGGAGTTGTAAGACTTATCGCAGGCCTTTTATTTCTAACTCTTTACCTCAACAAATGCTTCCTTCGAATTGCACTTCAGAAACGTAAAGTATCATGTCTCATTAAGGCATTGTGAGCATCTCGTTGAACTAATAGGCTGTAAACAATACAAATAACTTCAATGACTGTTTGCAAATCCCAGCTTAAATTCGATTTGTCACTAAATTTTTGAGTCTACAGACAAACGATGTCCAATTTTCTTTGTAGTTTATACTGCGATCTTGTAGAGATGTCCATAGGACCTATGTCGTAGCTGCTTCAGGATAATAGGATGCGATATGTACTCTTGTGAAGTCGCCGTAGTCTAGTAGATAGGTTGTTGACTTATTAGACGTAAGGCCGCGGTTCGAACACCAGATCATATATCTTTAGCCAAACGAAATATGAAAAAATATTTATTCGGCGACTTCCTCTTAGCAGATTTCTGGCAAAAACTCTGAGAGTAAATCAAAATGGCTACTAAAACTTTCTCAAAAATTTGTCGTTCGGAATCGACTTTAAACTGTCGGTCCCGCCACTCATGTATAAAATTAACACACACAACATAAGTGGTGTGAGAAACTAGAATATGTATGTACTCTTGAAATTGAAAAACCTTCTCTTCCAGTCTAACTTTTTTAAAGTTTTCTTTTGCACTGATAACCAGGCAGAAACAACATTGCCTTTGATGCCCTTGAATCACTTGAAGGAGAGGACGATCGGATCCCAGGTGACTCCCGATAACGTGGTTAACCTGATGCTAACATCATACGAAAATTGGAACGCGGTATGTTTATTCGCGAAGGAAGTTCTAGTACAACAGAGGATAATAGAGAGAGCAAGAACAGCAGAAATGGATAGCAGCACTCGCTAAATCTTTACCTCCCCCGATGTAATACTTGGTTGGGTTTAGTACGTATGCGTTTAGTAAACGTGCACATTGCGTAGCCCGGGCTACCAATGTCTGTCGAAGATTCCCAGCCTTTAGCTCGCATAGCTATAAAAAAATGCTACTGTGAATGCTGGAATATTTTCGGAGTTTAAAGGCATAGCTTGCCTTCCAGAAGACTAACAAATTGCGGCAGTGTCTTCCAGGTGGATGTGGAGTGGTGCCAGTCATTCAGGGCAGCGAAAGTCAGTATTAGGCATGAAAACATTCCTGAAAAGAATATCAACATACTTTCTGAAAGCTTAGTTAGTGGCTGTCACAGTACTGGTTTCTAAAGTTCTACAGGACACGACAGGCAAGTTCTTTATATAGGGTGCGCCTTTGAATTACAAGCTTGCACTTACAACGCGATCAAAGCGAAGGCAACATAGCGTAACGTCTTCAAAATCCTAAAGAGTGCATTCAGTGTGGAGTGGATGCAGTCATTACTGGAGATGGGAGACACGCGGATCTTGGACATGATCATGACAAACAACTTCGAGAAGAGCTAAAGAGGCGAGAAAGAGAAGAAAATTATTGTTTACCTATTGAGTACGCGCCGCAAGCTACGTAGGAAAAAGGAAACCTGTTGAATGGTTTATTATGTAGGCGATCTCAATGATTTGTTGATAATGAATGTTAAGAGTGTAAGTGGCTACTTATACTGAGTAATACAATGAGCCATATGGGCCACAGAGTGAACGGCAAGCTAACCGTTAACTTAACCTAAGTGGGTACTGCAGAAGCTTTAGATGGTTTTAGAATCAGGGAAAATGAACGACTCTGGTATCACAATGGGCCAGTAACTTAATAGGTATTGTGTAGGCTCATTAGACGAGAGTGAAAAACATTTAATCTCCACACCAATGCTAAACAGCGGCAATAGAGCTAGTACTACATATTCCGTACTATCGAACGCCTTTCAGATTAAATTTCTAACCAACTGGCTGTAAGGAATCACTTGCCGTATTTGTCTTTTGAACATTCCATTGGCCTCTTCCACGTCTAGGCAAAATTCTGGTATAAATCTGCCAATCAAGCAGCTTAACTATCTTAAAGCATTTAGACTGAGGTTCCCTAAAGTTTTACCCGCTTCTTCGTTGATATAAACCTCTGGTCTCTGAGCCATACGTGATAGTAAAAGTACTTAAAGAACATATCTTGGTACAACTGTTTAAAGAAAGCACACGATATCAAACATCACCACAAACCTAATATACCTTGCTTGCCATATGTAGCGCATGAAAAGGAAGAAAAATGGTGAAAAACATTAAAGATTTTAAATGAGTTTTCATTGAAATACCCAAAAGGCAAAAAGAAATGGAAAAAGGAAAAGCTGTTCGACATATTAAAATCGACGAAGACGTTAAAGATAAATGCATAAAGATGCCGTTTATTACCGAACGTATTATATGCGATATATTTTTAATGACATTGATGTTTAACAGTCAGTGAGCCAAGCAATGAGCCAGTCACTGAGCCAAGCAGCCAAATATTGTAAATTTTTATAATCGTTGTAAAGCAGCAAAATACTCGCATAATGAATTGTCGATGAATACAAATGTTTCAACGAACTGAACGACTTAAAAATTGGTTGGACGATGCCACACATGTTAAAGCAAATCTTTCCTTAAGAAAACTGCTTAAGATAGTTAAAGAGTAGGTAGTAAGAAGAAGAAGGCAAAGCAAAGGAATTGAATTGAAACAGTATCACTGAAGGAAGAGGCTCACATAATGAGGCATTAAGTTTTAATTAAAATTGCAAACAAAGAAGTAAAAAGCAAATGCCATGGATATTATCAACCGACCATATGTAATTATACGGCCAAAGGCGTGATTAATAACAAAGAGAGAGAGAGAGAGAGAATATAATACTGGGCCGAATAATACAACAATAAGGAAACATTAAATTCGTTTAACATAAAATGTTCCATTTTAAATAAAAATTAAAACAGGCGAGACTATCGATTTATGGTTTGTAATCGAAAAGGGGGAAACATGCTTAAATAGCTCGTAATTGAGCAATGCTTATGACTTGATAAAGAAGTTTAAATGAATTTTAATTTGGCCCATTAGGAAGTGGATTTATCTACAATCACTAGAAAATTAATTTTAAGTAAAGATTAGGCTCTTAAGACTGACAAATTAACAACCGGCAGCAACTAATAATCGCCTCTAAATTGTTTGCAGAATGTCGATCATTTTAAGGTAGTTTTGACCAATTTTTGCACATTTCGGGTGTATTTCCGAATGTTTATTTTCAAATGCTCTGAAATTAAGTGATAATCCGCATAAAAAAGATGTTTACCGCAGCGTCACATGATCTTGGTGGTCAGCTTACAGCCCTAAAACAATAAATCTTTCTGGAAGCTTCTCATGCATACATACATACATTATTGGTCATTACAAGCCTTCAATCAGGATTACAATCTAGCTTCTCACACCACTATGTGTTGCGCGTATTAATTTTATTCATGAGTGGCAGGACTTACAGTTCAAAGTCAACTCCGAACTGCAGTTTTCTCAGAAACTTTTCATGGCAATTTGATGACATTTAAAGGATGTCACCAAAGAAAAATTTTCTGTTTTTTTGAACTGTGGTCTCTCGTCTAGTAAGCCGACACACTACATACTAAACCATGGCGAATAAAGCTTCTGATGAAATAAAGCAATAATCGGCTGTTTTGTAAGGTTCGTGATACCATTTTTTC
This sequence comes from Sarcophaga carnaria, assembly GCA_958299815.1. Lineage (NCBI taxonomy): Eukaryota > Metazoa > Arthropoda > Insecta > Diptera > Sarcophagidae > Sarcophaga > Sarcophaga carnaria. The sequence goes on along the minus strand of OY283153.1, from coordinate 18,722,983 downwards.
GACATCACGTGTATTGCAAAGATTATATCGGATCTTCCAAAATGGTCTTCTGAACTTTGACAGTTGACAACGACCATCTGTCAAATAAGGAATGTATGCTATGTCTCAACATATTTAGCCAAATCATCATTCAACTTTACATACAAATAGTAAAACTGCTTTATCAAAATGAAGATTCTGTTTGGGCAACATTTTCAACGAAAAATCATTTTCAGCGACACGTCCATTTCCGGATGAACGGGTGCGACATCAAACAAAATGTTCAAATTTGAGACAAAATCAATCAATATAAGATCCAAGAACGTTCCGAATAAGTCACAGTTTGGTGTGGATTTTTGGCTACAATTGTCATATTTTTTTGAGAACGTCTTTAGCCAGGCCATCACTGTCAGGGGCGAGCACTATAGGTCCAATGAATTCCAAATTATTTTCTCTCTGAACGTAATGCTCGGAACACCAATGTGATTTCAACAAGATGGAGCTCTGTACGCTACAATCCATGCCACATTGGATATCCTGCACAATCGATTTGAGAGCACGGATATCTGATGAGGAAGTCATATGGACTGGTCACTAGTGACACCTTACAATTTGACCTCTTTGGAGATTTCTAGTGGGATTTATGTTATGATTTATGTTACGATTTATGTTACAGTTGTATGTGAACAAGCCATAAATCCCAGCGGTCTTAATAATTACATGACATCACCATCACATCGTTCAAATTCAGCCTAATTTATACGTCAGACTCATGGAAAATGAGGCATTTTGGATGAGCTCTGCCCAGAGAAGACATGGCAGACATTTGGACGATGTTATTTGCAATACATAATGATATGAATAAATTTCTGCAACAAATAAAAAATTTCGATGATGATCTCATACACACTTTGGTTTATTTATGTAAAAAGAAGCTTTTTAGCTCTCTTTCTGATGTCGCCGTAGTCTAGTAGGTAGTATGTTAGCTTATTAGACGCAAAGCCAGGGTTCAAGCCCCAGGCCAGACATCAAAGATAAAATACAAAAAGTATTTCTTCGGCAACTTCCTCTCAGCAGATTTCTGGCAAAAACTCTGAGAGTAAATAAAATTGCCATGAAAAGTTTTCTCAAAAATCTGTCGTTCGGAGTCGACTTTAAACTGTAGGTCCCACCACTCATGTATAAAATTAACACACACAACATAAGTGGTGTGAGAAACTAGGACGTTGTACAATGGGTTAATTCGACCTCCGGGTACTGTACTTGTCTTAATTGGCGAGAACACGTCCTCTAACCTAACCTAACCTAGCTCTCTTTATTGAATCCAGTTTATCCACTGAAATTTTTAATCGAACTTAGTCGATTATCCGGTATCTAAAAAATGTTAAACATGATCTTATTGCCATACAAAATCTCTCGAAACTTATTAATTCTTTTCTCAATAATTTTTAATAAATTTTTTAAACTTTTGCAGTGCCATAAAGAGGCCTCAAATGAAAAAAAAAAAAATTAAAGTATTTCCAAGTTATTTCCACTTCAAAGTTATTTTTCTTTATATATTAATAAAGCCTTTAATATCAATATGGAAATTTCCACAAAATGTATCGATTTGTACGAAAGCGAAACAACAATGGCAATTAGAATTGTCAATTGATTTTATTGATAACATGCATCATACGTTTAAATAACAATAACAAAAACAAATAAAAGAAAAAAAAACAAAAACCATGACATTTAATATTCAAGTACATACTTAGACAGAATTACTCAGATATTCTCAACTTCAAATAATGTTTAGCAGTGTAGAGGAAAAAAAATGAAAAAAAGGAAACAAAAAACGATGACATTTTAATTAATTGCCTGTCTGCGACATTCAATATGATTGCCAATAACATTTTCTAAATACTAACGCACACACACATACGCAAGCATTTACACTTATGGCTTTATTGGACATAATTATGCAAACACACACAGCCATATATGTACTCATATACAAACACACATACACATGGCTATCAAATGCTGCAAAAAGACACAGTTTGTGCTTCATTGTGCATTGAAGTTGATTTACTAATACTAATGCAAATGAACAAAAAATTTGACTTTAACAAGCAAATACAGACGTATTTTAATATAAAATAGATGTTAGAAGGATATAAATATATTTCTTTGTGTATGAAATGGGGATGGGTATCGATAACATTAACGATACTAATAATAATAATTGTATACGTTCGCTTTTGCAATCATACTTGAGGGCATGTTCTTAATGTAAACGCATCGAGGAATTTTCGATTCATGAACGGATTTTATTTTTCCGTGTATTTTTTTCTTTTCAAGCACTTATGCGAAAGTGTAAAGTAATACACAAGTAATCAAGAAATTAGAAATTAAAAAAGGCAAACGTTTGAAGATGCTTCTGTCAAAGAAAGTATGGCGGACAATCGGAATTTACTAAGTCCACAGCGTTCTCAGCAATTGAGCCTACCTCATGGCCTATTATGACATATTTTGATATTGGATTTGTATCACCATCTGTATAAAGTCCAACTCATGGAACAATTAAAACAGACAGACCATTAACAATGACATGGATATGCTGTGTTTATACATTCCATTGGAGACATACAAATACATATATATTCCGGTCGCTTGTATTACACTTCATACATACATAATTGGTCACTACAACCCTCCAGGCAGGATTACGAACTAGCTTCTCACACCACATGTGTAGTTTTGTGTTAGTTTTATTCATGAGTAGCGGGCCCTACAGTTTAAAGTCCACTGCGAACGACAGATTTTTGAGAAAATTTTCTTGGCAATTTTATTTACTCTTAGGTTTTTTGCCAGAAATTTCTCAGAATTTTTGACAGAAAACTTCTGATAGGAAGCCACCACATATTTTTCTCAAATTTCAGTTTGTTTGAGATGTCTGACCTGGGGTTTGAACCGTGGCCTCACATCTATTAAGCCAACACACTACTTACTAGGCAACGGCGACTTTGTAATACAACAAACAAGACAACCTTTGGAGTACGAACATTGAAAAATGTCTTTAAAATGTACGAAACCATCGTGATCAATCGTCCTATGGGCACAGTTTGTATTTGCCACAGCATTTTACACTACTTGAGAAAGACCGGAGCCAAGAAGAAAACAGTGTGAGGTGTGTGTTTCGTAAGATTAGTTCCTACTTTGACCAGCATGTAGGTCAACTATGATTCCACAATTAATACATACATACATACATACATACATACATACATACATACATACATACATAATTGGTCATTACAACCCTTCAGTCAGGATTACGACCTACTTTCTCACACCATTTATGTTGTTTGTGTTAATTTTACACATGAGTGGCGAGACCTACAGTTTAAAGTCCACCACGAACGACAGATTTTTTGAGAAACTTTTCATGGCAATTTTATTTACTTCTCAGAGTATTTGCCTGAAATCTGCTGAGAGAAATTCGCCGAAGAAATACTCTTTCAAATTTCGTTTTGATGTCTGGCCTGGGCTCGAACCCTGGCTTTACGTCTAATAAGCCAACACACTACATACTAGATTACGGCGACTGCACGCCGCTGCGGCTGCTCCACAATTAATACCAAATCTAAAAATCGAACGTTCTCTATAGGCAAGCCAACGAAAACGAAGTGTTAGAACCTCTTTATGGCAAGAGCAAGGCATTGACACATGCCGTGAAAGAAGGTCTTGTTATCCTCCTCAACCGCACATTTTCTGTAGAGATCATTCGACTACATTTCGAATCTGTCAGGAAACCTTCCAAAAGATAGACGCTCATAAAGATCTCATATCCATACAAGTCTAGAAGACACATGCATACATACATAGAGTTCATCATTACAACGCTTATGCCAGGATCACAAACTGGTTTCTTAAGTCTAGAAAGTCTACAAATATGGCTCACACCTTCCCTAAGTCACTTTAGTTTACTAGGTACTGTGTTGGCTTATTAGATGTAAACCCGAAGTTTAAACCCCAGCGCAGACATGAGAAAATATTTTTTTCGTTGACTTTCTCCCAACAGCCTTCTGACAAAAACTCAAAATAAAATTGCCATGAAAAGTTTTTCAAAAAAAAATTTCATTCGGAATCGACTTTAAACTGTAGGCCGGCCACTCATGGATACAATTACCCTTCAGAACGTTGGTGGTATGAGAAACCAGGACGTAAACCTGTTGTACTGTAGATCCCTCTAATCCTGTATAAAATTTACGAACATTGGTGGTGTGAGAAGGAAGGTTGTAATCTTGACTAGGTATTGTAATGCCCAATTATGTAAGTAAGTAGTCTGAGGTAAGCGAAATACTAATACCCTGTAATATGTCGAAGATTCTGAGCTCCGTATCAGCCCTGGTGAGTTCATCATCAATGAAATTTCCGACAGTATCCATATGCCCCGGAACCCATAGAAGAATGACCCGAAATTCGTTAAGAAATCCTTGGCGAGAAGGGACATCGAAGAGACGTTCATAAGGGACTTAAACGCAGCCTGGTTGTCGGAGTAAATCAAGAGATCCATGAAGGAAATGCGGCGCTTTCAATATGTCCAGGAAAACACTGTAGTTGTCAGCAAATAGGTGACGAATTGTATTACTTCTCTAGAGATTCTGCCTCCCAGTGATTACAGAATTACAAATTCTATGTAACTTGTGCTATTCCCTTTACCCAAGCTGTTAAGTCTGTTCCCAATTTACTACTCCTGCTTTAATATTCACTTTAAAATGGTTGAAGAGTGTAGGTGTGTGCGTCCACACAGCATACATGAATATTCATATTTTAAGGTTTAAATTCTTTGTAAGTGTGTGTGTGTAGGTGTTTATGTGTGATGTATTTATGCTTGTATTTGTGTCAACTTGTCAATATAGGAGAGAATTTGTAATTTTCTTGCGTTAATTAGACAACTTATGCCACTGACACCTTTAATGCCCGTTGCTTTCATCGTCGTAATGTTGCTGCTGTTGCATGTGTTTCTTCTTCTTCTGTTGCCAGTGCTCGAGCTTAAGGTGTTCTTGTTGTTATTATTACTTTTAGTTGTTGTCACTATTGTACTATATTGTATTGTATATACCCTTAAAGCAATTGTTGTTGCTATTGCTTTCACTATTGCTGTTGCCACTATTGCCATCATTATTCACATCATTGTCAACTTTGTTTTTGTTCTTTCTTAGTGTTTGTGTGTTTGTGTGTGTATGTATTGTAGTTAAAGACGTGGTCTTTGCTTGCTATTATTATTGTTGTTTTTGTTGTTATTATTGTTATGCAAATTATGCTGAAAATCATTTTGTAATTTGCTGTACGTGAGAGAGCTTTAATATTTCAAAACATTAATTACAAATGGATTTTGAGATGTTTCAACATCAACATCACCATCAGCAGCAGCAGCAGCATGCTTGTCGCTGTAATTGTTAATATTGTTTCGTTGTTGTTGTTGTAAATGCAAGAGTATTAGTTAAATCAAAGGAATTCCTACAACTAAAGTGACATGCGAAAGTAACAAGAAACCGTTTGCCCAGTCAAAGTGTGCATACTTAAATGCTGATTTCAATTTCAATAAAAAGGTTTTCTTAACGCCACAATCAGGGGTAAATAAATGTGATGTGTATATCTATTTATGTTAGTATAGGAAGCGATTAGTATATACAGCTCTTAATTGACAGTTTTTTATTCAGTTTGCCCTGGAAGGCGCCGTAGTCTAGTAGGTAGTGTGTTGGCTTATTAGACGTAAAGCCAGGGTTCGAGCCCCAGGCCAGACATCAAGACAAAATACAAAGAGTATTTCTTCGGCGACTTCCTCTCAGCAGATTTCTGGCAAAAACTCTGAGAATAAATAAAATTGCCATGAAAAAGTTTCTCAAAAATCTGGCGTTCGGAGTCGACTTTAAACTGTAGGCCCAATCACTCATGTATAAAATTAACACACACAACATAAGTGGTGTGAGAAACTAGGACATTGTACAATGGGTCAATTCGACTCCGAGTACGTCATCTAACCTAACCTAATCTAACCTTGCCCTTGAAATAACTTACAGTTGGAAATTTTGAAAATAATTGACAAAATTTACAAAAAATCTGTTGTAATGAGCTTCATAGTCTTGGCTAGAATTGGTTCATTACACGGGTATTAGGAAATCTGGAAAACGCTTCTGATTTTCCATGTAAAATTAAACAAACAAGCATCTGCAAATACATTTCAGAGACCAAATGCTACGATATATAAAACACTATTGACTTTGATCTCCTTATTGGCGGCACGATACCTGAACCTTGTTTTATTCCAGGGTTTATATCAAAAAACACCAGAGAAGGGATTTTGATCTCCTGGAAAATAGTATCAAATTCTCTCTACCAAGTTAGGATGCAAACCTTTTTTTTTGAACAACAAAATCAGAAATGTTTCCTTAGGTTAGGTTAGGTTAAGTTAAGTAAGGCGGCGGACTTTCCTTAGGCCAGAATTTAGGCCCATTGTGATGCCTCAAGCAATGTTCAATGCGGGAATAAAACACTCTCTAAAGAAACCAACTGGAGTCCCAAATAAATCTTGCTATTGCAACAATATTTATATTAGATTTCTTGGTTAAAGATGTCAGAAACTGGGAGGTTAAAAAGCCTTCGCATTTTTATGCGAACAACAGGACACTGACGCATAAATTGAAAGATATTCCCACAGACATACAGCTCCTGCAAAAGTAATTTGACAAAATGCCAAGTACTTCGGCATGCCTTGAAAATCGCAATTGTGTGATGAATACCCGTAATATTTAAGCATAGAAGTGAATCAGTCCTCTTCTTATTCATACATGTCCTTCAAACTCCAGTAATACGGCACGTACCTACTTGCTATAAGCAGATAGACGAGTGGAGAATATCCAAATTAATTGGAAGCTATGGGAATACCAATATCCTATAACATTTTGCCTGCTCGCCTGCCAAAGATTCGCTCTTTTAAGCAAATTTCACTGATATAGTTCGAGTACCTCTGCCTGTAACATGTCGAAAATTGCGGGCTCCATACCGGCCATAGCCAGAGTTCATCAACAACGCAATTTCCCGGAAAGAATCTTTGAAAGAAGCGAAAGTTTGTAAGCAATCCTTGCTATTTATGGATAAGAATGGACGCTGAAAATACGTTTGTTAGTGACATAAGCGCAGCCTGGAGTAAAGCAAGAGATTTTTAGTGAAAATCCTGAAATCCAACAAGAATTGCTTTGCTTACAAAATGGCCATGATATTCGCCTGGAAAACACTGCATTGGTTGGATGGCCTATAAAAAGTTTAATTAATGCGCCACAGCCCAGTCTCTCATGTATGTTTGAGCCATCGGTATGGACATTAGGGGTCCCATTGACTTTACTAAATTGTTTTTTCAAATATTGAATTATTTTAGTGTATTTCGTAGCGTAGTCACCGTAGTCTGGTAGGTAGTGTTTTGGCTTATTAGAAGTAAGGCCAAGGTTCAAACCCTAAGTCAAACATATCCAGCAAAACCCAATATGAAAAAAATGTTTCTTCGGCGACTTTCTCTCAGCAGATTTCTGGCAAATACTCTGAGAGTAAATAAAAAATTGCCATGAAAAAGTTTCTCAAAAATCTGTCGTTCGGAGTCGACTTTAAACTGTGGGTCCCACCACAGAAGCTAGGTCGTAATCGTGACTGGAGGGTTGTAATGACCAATTATGTATGTATGTAATAAACGAGTGAATAATATCCAATTTAACTGATGTAGTTGGAATACCTTTACCAGCCACGGGCAGCATCATCAACAACGCATTTTTTCTCGCGATATCCCTATGTACCGTAATCCACATAAAAGTTTTCTATGAATGAAGCGAAAATTTCATGAAAAATTCTCGGCAATTATGGTCGAGAATGGACGTTGAAAATATTCACCATCCAACAAGAATTGCTTTGCTGTCAAAAAGGCCAAAGGCCCTCGCCTGAAAAACACTGCATCAGTCGGGTAGCCTATAAATGTTTGCTATCAGAAACCACAGCCTTGGGTATAAACATTAGGGATCGCATTAGGAAACTCCGGATTTTTCTAAACTGTGGCGTATTTCAGACTAAAAAATTGTTGTAAAAACATTTGCAAAACAAAGCCTTTATTAAGGTTTAATGAATAGAGGTAAACACAAACGAAGGTTTTTTTTGTCTTGAGCCGGAATTGGGAATCTTCGGAAGACACTTTTGTTCCAACAAAAGAGTACACGATTCACCATCACTGGTGCCTACGTACTAAACCCATCCCCTACACACTTCAACTACTCTCCCCCCGCGGGACTGCCGTAGGGTACTACTTCGTGGAGGGGTGATTAGCTTGAACGCTTTATCACATTAAATCAAATTTCGCCTCCGTGCCTCCAGTCTTCGGAGTACTAGCATAATTTCAGCCATTCTCTGACTATATTGACTCCATAGAATCCTACAATTCAACAGATCTTCCATTAGCCGGTTTAAATCTGGGGCAGCATGTTACACACACGAAGATGGACCAGCAAGTCTGTGAACTTAGAACTTTCCATATTTAAACTTAAAGTACAACCCGTCGACAAGCATTTGACAGTTAATTTAATGGGGAAAAAAATATTGTTCCGTGCAAAAATTTAAGAAATCCTTGAATTAGGCTGTGAATTACATCATTATCCGCTCTGTTCTACGAATTTAGCTGTGACCGATTATTTGCTTGGTTTCATACGTATAGAAGTAGCTGAGCGGAAAAAGATTCCGGGTATTAGAAACTTATCTCGCCATATGATTAAAGCCGTAAACTTAGTTTTTTTTTATACCAAATTTTATTCCAAAAATCGTAAACTTTTTGCAGTTTTTACTGAGTCCTTCAACTGACCTTTTTTTTAAAAAAACAACCAAATTTCTCAAATCATGAAAGGAAAAGGGTAACAATAATGCTCATGTACTTTTCCGTAAATGCTGTCAAATATACGCGCAAACATTAAAATTAAGCCAAATCATGCAAATAACAATTGAAATAAAAATTTCGAAATAAAATTAAAAAAGTCGAAAACCAAATAATTTCTACAATCAACATGACTTGACAGAAAACGAAAAAAAAAATTTAATGAAAATAAACAATTTATTTACGAAAAAAATAATTTTTTTTTCTTTTCCACAAATTATCGTAAAAACTGGTACAAAATAAATAAATTTCATGGATTTTTTTCATTTATTTTTATTCTTTTTTTTTCCTTCCATTGTTCTCCGAACAAACTTTCAACGCATTTAAGTTTGAAACTTTATATTGGAATTAAAACAACCCCTCCCCCAGGCCCATTATAACAACAAGCATGATATGCCAATAAAACAGAGAGTCCGGTGTGTGCCAATTTAGTTTGAAGTTTAATATCAGGATAATAGCTTGTTTCCTGCATGAGTTGTCAATTACAGTGAAGAGCCCTCCAATATTCGTGTTATAATAAGCCAAGCCAGTACACAAATAAAAAAATATGAAAAACAAGAGAAAAAATGTTGAAAAAAACGAAGGAAAATAAATGTCATGCTTACAGCCAGTACAAGAACAATAACAACAACAACAATAATAATGTTGTATTTGGCTGGTGACCGCAGAATAAGGAGGTTTTTTCGTTAGGCTTTCTGGTTGTGGCCAATAAACCAATAAAAGAAAATCCCTCTTAATAAGTCATATAACAGAAGGAGTAGAGGGGAAATAAGCAAATGAACACACTACATACAGTGGAGGTTGAGATCCAAAGGCAAATCAAGCACTGCATGACCAAGTCTCCATCCATTCACCGATCATGCTCAGGCATAATACAGCAGGCTTAACAAAATAAAAAGGAACTGAACGCAAATAAGAAGAGAGAAAGCCTGTGAATATGTCAAGCTTCTCAAAAGAAGTCTAAGATTGATCCCGCACTTCAGGACAGATGTCATCGGTGTTTGGGTGGCAGAACCTTAGAAGATCTGCCCATGGCGGCAAATGTACCACTAAGCCAACTAGCCGGATTCATCTGGAGCTCGGTTTATTTGAAACCCACTGAAATGGATTACAACAAGAGGCCTTACCTCACAATGAGTAACACAATGGTCTAGACGGCAACAAAGTGAACTTGCCTGTGAACGGCAAGCTACCCTCTAACCTAACCTAACATAACCTTACTTACTTACTTACTTATTTAATTGGCCATTAACAACTCGATTAACTGATTTCGGCCTACCGCAACACATCCTTCCAGGCGCCTCTACTTCTTGCGAGCCTACGCCAGTTGGTCACACCAATCGATGATAGGGCTTCCTCGATTTCGTCCTTCCAACGGATACAAGGTCGTTGTCTTCGCCGACTTCAGCAGATCAACGCAAAAAGTACCCGTCTCGCCGGAGCATCCGTCTCCATTCGAACGACATGGCTGAGCCAGCGCAGCCGCTTTATGTTAATACGCTGCTCAACGTTCATGTCGTTGAAGGGCTCGTACAGCTCACTATTGTATCGGATGCGGTAATCATCGCCAACTCGCACTGGACCGAAGATCTTACGCAGTACTTTTCTTTCGAACACTTTGAAGGCTGCTGCATCAGTGCTTAATAAGGTTCATGCTTCTGCGCCATAAAGAAGCACGGGGAGGATGAGCGTCTTGTAGAGTGTTAGTTTTGTCGTACGAGAGAGGTCTCTGCTACTCAAGTGCCTATTGAGACCATAGTAGCACCTGTTGGCAAGAGTGATCCTGCGCTTTATCTCCAGACTGACATCATTTTTGGTGGTAACGGCGGAGCCAATATAAACAAATTCCTTGACTGTATCAAAAGTATAGTTATCGGCCGTAATCTGAGAATCAATACGCCGCACGTCTCTACTTGTCGATAACATATAATTTGTTTTGCCCTCATTTACTGCCAGACCCATATTAGTAGATTCAGACTCATCTAAAAATTCTGTTCAATTTATTGGCGTAGGGCTTGACTCTTTTCTGGTTTTTCTTGTCTTTACCGCGTGTAACAATTCCTTTAACAAACCTAACATACTTCCCATGCTCACATAGCGATTTTAATGAATCCAGGAAGACGCTTGACTTCAATGTCAAAGGAAAGAATGGCAAAAAAAAGCAAAAAAGGAGAAAGAAAAATTAGTGTGTATCAAATATTACAAGAAGGCAAACAAATAAGTTTGCGTGTTTCATTAAAACGGATCCCTTAGCCATCAAAAACGGAATCCTCTGACTTTATTGCCGGCACATACCATACAAACGAATGACTAGGTTGGCTGGTTCGCTGTTTGTTTGGTGGAACAACGCGTCTCTCAAAATGATTGATGATGTTTCAATTGTTTTACAAGCGCATTTGTTGCCAAATATGTAAAATTTATTTATTTATGTTGTACGTATTTATACAGCAACGTTTAGATTTGGATTTGCGTGTAACTGACAAGAGGAAGAAAAAAATTTACGAACATTTTTATATGAACTTTGGTGCCATAAGGTTGTCTGGTTAGGCAGTTAGGCAGTTCCCTTAATTCATATTTAATATTGCCTAAAACAAATGTTATTGACTTTAATAAACAGCTTTATTGTAATAATAACTTTTATTTACTTTTTGTTTTTTATTAAAAATCAATTAATCTTGCACGCATGTAGAGAGAGAAAAAATTAATAAAATTTTCATCGCACCACAAATGTTTCTAAATTGTAAGCAAATGTATTGCAAATTGGAAATTCTAACCCATCATATGAATAAACATACAACTTTTATTCTAGAACAGCCACGAAAAGAGAAAATGTATGAAAATTACAATAACAAATCAACAGTACCTTTCTAGAAGTTGCCAAACCATGTTAGTTGGCTACATCAAGTGGTAGGAATTTACCGGAAGAGTACCCGAAGAAGTGAGATTGTGTAGCGCAGAAGAATGCGCGAAATACATAAGACACACACTTTATTACAAATCCAGAAACATAGCATACGGGCACTGTTAAGCTCAGACTAAAACCTCGTAGTTAACTTTAAATGAAAATGACATCTTCTGATAAGATCTTCTAGTGACCGAAACTGAAATCAATGGTAGGTGAGGTAAAACTTCTCATTCACTGTTTCTGAAATGGTTTTTGATTGAGTCAATGCGTTTTTCAAATGAATTAATTGTTGCTTGTACAGGTTTCCCGTAATAGTCTGGCCCGGTTTTAGTAGTTCATAGTAGATCACACACTTCTGATTCCATCCAATGAATATTCTTATTGGTCGCAGATTTTGCTTGATGTACTCGGTTCTCACACATGATTTTTTGGGCTTAGAACAAACAGCATTCCAATATGCAAAATTGTCTTTCAAGTGTCTTGGTTTCAGTTGATGTGGTAAGCTGCCTCCGACAACGCATTACACGAAAATGTCGTACAAAATTTGGTAGCAAAGAAGAACCTACACTGCCCGGTAAAAGCAAGTTTATTGCTAAAGTTCGTGAAACTTGCTTCACTGTAGATGCGCCCATACGTGAGCGTGCTCTTACAGTGCATACACCTTAAAATTATCGAAGCTGTGAGTATGGCATCAACTTGTCATCATTTCAAGAATTTCACGGAGGAAGCTCATTTTCATTGTGGTGGGTACGTTAAAAAGCAAAAATTGCCGTATTTGGGGTTTCGAAAATCCACACGTGGTCTTACAGAAGCCAATGCACCCCTTACGAGTGACTGTTTGGTGCGGCTTGTGGAACAGAGGCGTCTTTGGAGCATATTTCTTTGGAAATGAGAACGGCGAAACCATCAAAGTCAACGGAAATACCTATCGCACCATGATAACCAATTTTTTATACCCGCTTTTCATGGTATTGATGTGAACGATGTTGGTTTCGACGTCACAGAGTAGATCTGAAAGAATTCAACTTCTTACTCTTGCCCCATCGTCATGGAGTTGTTCAAAAATAATGACCGAGTTTGGAACGTCTCAACGAAAAGCAAGAGCATGTAATTCACACACTTCCAAACGAGAAGAAGGGAAAAACAATAAACAATAAATAAGAAGGACGAAAGGACTAATTTCCGAATGTCATTAGAATGCAAATAAATAATTTTTTAAGCTCATTTAGGTAGTACGTTTTTATGCCAAATATTGAAAAATCTTATTCTTGAGTTAAAAAATAATTTTTTTGATAGACATCCCACTGGCCTCCCATTAAGCGATTATAAAGGCCTTAAAGGAAATTTTATAAGCTTTCTTGAGCAAAAAAAGGCCCATTTTGAAAACAAATTAAAAAAAAAATTAATTTAAAAAAAATTTTAAAATTTAAAAAATTTAAAATTTTTTTTTTTTAAATTAAAAAAAAAATATTTTTGGAAATATTGAAGAAATAGCTATCTAACATCTTTTGGAAAATTTTTGCTAGGACCAATAGGTGAAAAGTTACACACATTTTAAAAAAACCCTGTATGACCAAAATGTCCAACTTTGACACCCTCTAACTCCGGCAGTTCTTGACTGATAGAGCTGAAAATTTGTGTCTGGCCTACTATCCAATAGTACTAACCCTGGTGCAAATTTCATCCATTGGGTCACTTGACACGAAATTGCCCATATATAAAAATGAATGTGTGTTTGTTTGTATGTCTGAAGTTTATAGACGACTAAACGGCTGAACCGATTTTCTTGAAATTTCCAGATTATCTTCCTGTATGTCTGGAAGGAGTTAGGAGATAGGCTACTTTTTATTTTAATATTTCCAGTAGGCGATGTGCCACGGCCACATACCCAATAAGTATTTAATGTCGCATATCTCATAAACTGCAATAGCTAGAGTCATCAAATTTTGTATGGACGACTTTGACGTATATATGAACAAAATGGGCGGATTGGCTATAGTGGGCGTGTCACCTGCCATAGTCTATATATATAAAAATGAATACTTATTTGTATTTACCTTATAGAATCGTAAGCTATGCATTTGATCATGTTATGATCTTTAGCAAAGTTGTTACGCATAAGTCGACGAAGGTTTCTAAGTTAGTATGACCAATTTCCGACAGTTGGTGCCACTGAAAATTACTAAAAATGAATTAAATCGTAAACTGTGCATTCATTTACAAAGTTGTTGCGCATGAGTCGACGGAGGTTGGTGCGATTAATTTCCGATGGATGGCGTCACTGAAAATTATTCAAAATGAATGACAAGCAATTGTTCGACCTACACTTCAAGCACAGAAGAAAAGAGCATTACGAGCCTCAGAATGAGACGAGCATTGAGACTGAAAAATCTTCGCGTGTATGCCGCTGAAACCCGTTCGCTTGAATCACTTGAACAACGAGAAGTGAGAATAGAAACTGATCGAATGCATACGACTCAGGCCCGTTCATCTGAATCATCAGGACAACAGGAAACAAAATCAATAAAATGATTCAAAATTAATTGGACATTTGTGTAATGTCTTTCCTTTAAATTTATTTTAGTTGGTGGCACAGCAACACGCTCAGGGTACAGCTAATAAATAAATAAATAAATATATTTATTTTATTTTAAAGCCCCAAGGTAACAGCAAATACTCAGTCACCGTTAACTGACTATAAATTCCTACTTTCTAACAATAACTGTTATTATTATGAACTGCCAAATACCACATTTTCCACATGTTTTCTATCTATTATACCATTTAAAATTATCTTTTATTCCAACATACAAGAAGAAACATGTAAATTACAAGGACCTCTTTGTTTTCGTTCGTTCGTTCGTTTCTTTTTTTATTAGCATAACAAATTTTCTGTATTTAAAAATAATTGCAGGGAAAAGGGCAACACAAAATCTAATACAAAATATAAACAGACACAGTAAACAATAACAACAGCAATATAAAAGAAAATGTAGTATTTTTTCTTGCATCCCAACACTCTTTGTTATGTTTCGAAACAAGTATCGAAAAAAAAAGGAGAAAAAAATGGCAACCAATTTACCTGCGGAAAATACACACACAAACAACAATCAATGTTGGTCAACATTTGCCAACTGTTAACGTTGAACATAAAAACATACAAAAACATTAAGTGTAGATATACACATACACATACAGACATATGTACATACCAAGGATACAAACGCTTAAACACCATCCATATGTATGTATGTATGTACATGTAAGTGTAGTTGAAGAATTAAAATCAACAGAAAAACTCTCACTCACTACTTTCACATGGAAACGGAAATAAAAGCATAAAGAAATAGGGAGAAAGGGAGAAAGAGAAAAACCAGTAACAAAAAAATTAAAAAAAAATAAACGAATACATCAAAAGGACACAAAATTTTCAATTTCATATTGAATTCATACGATTCATACGAATTTTCATATTCGTATAAGTGGGTGAGTAGTGGCAGAGAGTCAGCGTTTGATTGACCATTTTGTCTGTGTCTGTGTTTGTGTCTGTATCTGCATATGTATGGCAATAGAAGTTATAAGTGCCAAAAACCACCTTGACTTTTGATCACCTTTACTGCTGAATATGAGAGTTTACTTGTATGTGTGTGAGTTCCTTTCTTTCCTCTCCACTTTTGTACTTTTCTGGGTATTTTCCCATTTTTTTGTGGATTTTTATTTTCGATTTTTTTTTGTACTTTTGTTTGATTTTATACTTTTACAACAAGTTTAACAATTTAAGCTGCAAAATCCTTACACTGTTTGTTTGTGAAGAATACACACACTCATACACACACACTCACCTTCATACGCTCTCTTTCGAAGTTCATGATTTTTTTTATTTTTGTAGAACATGTACTCACATCTACTTTGGCTATACAGCTCGATAATGGTTTATCGATGAACACAATAAGGATGACGATGATGGTGGCTAAAGTTGTGATATTTTATGTGATTTTTGGTAAATTTTTGGGATAAAAATTGAAAAAGTTTACTTTTAACCCATTGTGGACTACTTGTAGATCTCAGTTTTTAATTTTTTTATTTAAATGAGTTTAGTAACCCAGATATTTGTATTGTATTGCTGAAAGTAGCATGCTAATCAGCAGGCTTGAGGATTGTGAATTCGATTACTTACTTACTTAGTTAATTGGTGGTTAAAACCCTTAGTCAGACTTACGACTTAGCTTCGACATCCATGAATGGCGGGACCTACAGTTTGAAATCGATTTTGAAGTTCGAATGACAATTTTTTGAGAAACTGTTCATGCCAATTTTTATTTACTCTCAGAGTTTTTGTTAGAAATCTGCTGAGAGGAAGTCTCCTTATGTATACATGAGTGGCTGGGCCTAGAGGTCAAAGTCGACTCCGAACGACAGATTTTTTAAGAAACTTTTAAGAAACAATTTTTTATTTATAGTCTGGAGAAAGATATCATGGATAGGTGCATGGTGATATTGTGTTGAATTCTGAGATACGGTACAGTGGTGTATGTATGGAAGTTACTTTGCAGAGGAGGTGACAGTAAGGCTCTGACTGTCCATTATATTCGAGATTGACTTCAGTTTGTAGAAAGGCTCTCGCCGGGATCATAGGCAGTTGCAGTGTGTTATTTGTTGGATTTCGGGGCACAATACAGGAGCTTATGTATGAAAATTATTTTGCAAATGTCGTGGTAGGTTAAGGCACGACAAAGGATATGAATATGATGGTACAGTTTGTTAGACTCCTCCTGGCTTACAGATCAATCAGAAGATTGCGCATTAAGTAGACACCTATCGTCAAAAAAAAGGGGATACTGCAGAATCTCTAATCAACTGTGGGCCAGATAGCCAAATAACATACATACGTAGATACAAAATTTATCATTACAACCAGACAGTCAGGATTACGACTTTGCTTCTCACACAACTCATGCTGTGTGTGTTAATTGTACTCAGGAGTGGCGTAACCAGTAGTTAAAAGTCGACTCCGAACGACAGATTTTTGAGAAACTTTTCATTATAATTTTATTAACTCTCAGAGAGTTTTTAACAGAAATCTGATAAGAGAGGCAGTCGTCGAAGAATTATTTTTTCGTATTTCGATTTCTTGAAGATATCTGACCTAGAGCTTGAACTCTGGCTTCACGTCTAATAAGCCAACACATTACCTAGTAGACCACGGCGTTTCTAATATTTTAGAACGAAATGGGCAGGGAATGCCTGGTTATTGAATTAATTTATTGGTTATTATTATTGAATTATTATTATATTAATATGCGATACAGAGACACTCAGTCTTTCTATTGGTCGGTAATTTGGAAAGACGCAATTCAATAAGCGCATTATGTGTCTCTGCCAAGGCTTACAGAGACTATGACTCAGACTTGACTTGAGAAAGTTTGTTTAAGCTGGGATTTTTGAAATTTAGAGCTTCAGTTCTGCAACTGGCTGGCTTATGAAGTGACTATGTTTTGCTCCCTTCCTTCTCTTTCCTTTTAGTTTTCTCATTTCTTTTCTTCTAGATCAGCATTTTTTCGTATATTTTATTTCTTCTCCTGATCTTATTCTTCTAATTTTTAATTTTCTTGTCTCCGTTTTGGTGTTACACAAACACATTGAAGAAGTTAATCGTATTGGACAGTTTCTGATCTCCGGCTGAAGGTATTTCATTCCATAACATAATATACATATATTAATAACATAATAACCTATATGAGTAGAGTGTATTCTATGCTCAGCTTTAAAAAGGAATAAACAAAGTATTCCTTCCATAATTTTTAATTTGTTTCTAAATTGCGAAATGTTGTTGTGAAACATTTCCGAAAAAAGTATTTCGAAATCAAGGCCTGTTTTGGATTTCTGGATAAATACCTACATAAATATCTGCAGTAATATCTGTGCATTGCTGATACATTGTCTAGTTAGGCGTGACTGATACTTTTACTTCTCTAGTCCAAGATTATCAAGTTAATTAATGCCTGAAACAGTGAAATCTCAAAAGATTGTTAAGTGCAGAAAGGCAGTCAGTTATCTGTTTATATATCGCTCTGTAACATCGCTCTGTGACGTCACTCTGAGGTTGTCAAGTATAGTTGACCGGGTCTCAAAACTTCTAAAGGTTATTTTGCGGATTATTTTATATTGAGAACGCATCCATATAGAATGGCAATCTCAGATTCGAAGGTTTGCATATTATGGAAACAGAGGCATACATCTTATGCGAATGTGGAGTTCTTGATGGATTTAAATGAAACTGTATAGAGAGATATAGTGTCTCAACATGGGACATTTTCAATATTTGGCTTTCAACAGAAAAAGGTGGTTAAGCAAACTATCAATAAATGTATGTACCAACGGCATGGCATAGAATATATGGACCAAAACAGAATGTTTGAATTGTAACACCACAGCTCTGTGGCCTTCTTCGATGTAGGATTCTGTAAAATGGTCCATTTAAAGCTTGAGCCTAGAGCAGTACTTTGTTTTGTATTACAATGGCAAGACAGCTGCACATTTTGTTTCCATTGCCAACATTAAACTTCGCAGAGCTGCTAGACTGTGTTACTAAGAGGCATTATCCGCTTACTGGCTGTTAAATTGGCATTGTTTACATGCATCTTACAGGATTCCATTGCAATATCGTTACAATTATTCCAGAACAAGTTGTGTTATTCTGAATTCAGGACTCCCAAGTGCCGGTCCTGTGAATGTAATAAGATTTCTGAATATCATCTCTATTGACGTTCCTAAAGGGTTAATTGCTGAATTAAAAGCAATAAATACATGCGTCTAGCGTGTGCTAAAATCAATTCTTCTTTATATTTTTTTTTATTTCGTCATTTTCTTAATTTTTTTTTCTTATCGTTTGGTTTTAGTCAATCACCTTCATTCCTGGTTTCATTTTTTTGTTTTTTAATTTAGGACCAGGAAGTTCATAAAAACAGGAAATTCCTGAAACAAAAATTGTTTTACTTAAGACTTAACGAACTTAAATGTTCACAAATAAAGGGAAAAAAATAGAAACAAATGTTTGATGTTTTTTTGATTGGCATTTTAAACTGCAGGGAAAGCAAAAGACCAATACATCGCATAAGGGGAAAATTTTGTAAAATAAACATGAGATAAGAAAGCTTCATGAAACAGGTTTGAAAGACTGCTCATTAGGTCAAGATTTTCGAGATAGTTTTTGTGTCGTTTTATCGAAAGATTTTGTGGAGCATATCTGCAGAATTTTTTAGCTCCTGTTCTTTGTAACCAAAACTTGTTTTAAGCAAAGTTACGGCTAAGGTTCCATGATCAATAGCAACTGCTGGGGAAAACTGATCTAAACTTAGCTAAGAAAGCCATGATTGCTTTCCTCATCCAATACCGCCTCAAATAGATGACTTAATCAAATGCAATATTTTTTAAATGAAAAATTTCCTTTCTTTCATACAATTCTGGATGAAATCCATTAACATTTTTGATAAATTAATTTAAAAAAAAATTAATAAATAAATAACTCTCGTTGTATTAAATTATATTTATTTATCATTAAATATGCACCGAACTGAATGAAATAAATTGAATATTTAAAGGCAAAAAAAAAAAATTAACTTTAATTAGTTTGTAAATAAAACAATTTGATTAGAGAAGCATTATTAGTGACCGCAAAATGTTAAATAAAAACAATTGTGGTCACTCTATCAAACTGTGAAAATTCAATAAAAATAAACTCATCAAATGGATAAACTGGGCAGATGGACGGAGATGGATGAATGAAAACAATTGTTAAATAAAATCAATTAAGAAAAAGAATGTTTAATCATATCAATCATAATCAATCAAACATACTTACATACACAGTTGGTAATTACAACCTAGCTTCTCACACCACTTATACTGTGTGTTTTAATTATATAAATACATCAGTGGCGGGACCTGCAGATAAAGACAACTTCGAACGAAATTTTTTTGAAAAACTTTTCATGTCAACTCTTTATTTATTTCCAGAGTTTTTGCCAAAAATCTTCTGAGAGGATGTAGTTAAAGAAATAAATGGTCCGCCAAATAACTTTTTTTTTTGAAAATGCTTTAAAAAAAACTACGGAATATTTTCTCAAATTTCTTTTTTTATTTGAAAGTACAATCCTTCCGGTTAATAATGGAAAATAATTTCATTCAAATGGCTCGGCTGGCCATGCAGTAGCCTACACGATCGGTCTAATTTTTAAGCACATTATCGATTGTGTGCAGCTGTATTTCACCAATGGCTTCACGAATATTGTCCTTTGAAGCGTCAATTGTCTCTGGCTTATCGGCGTAACACTTATCTTTGACGGCAAATAATAGTTCTACGGTGTCAAATCGCAGCTCCGAGGTGGCCAAACGACATCAGCTCTGCGGCTAATAATGCGATTTTCAAAAACAGGGCGCAAAACATCGAGTGTAACTTCGGCTGCGTGGCATGTTGCGCAGTTCTGTTGAAACCAAATGTTACCAATATGCTCCTCTTAAATTTTTGTGAACAAATATTCGTTCAACGTGGCCCGATAACGATCGCCATTGACTGTAACGGCCACTCCTTGCTCATTTTGGAAGAAAAATTACCCAGTTATGCCTCTGGACCAAAATCCGCACCCAACAGCGACTCGTTTTGGGTGCGTCGGCTTTTCAATGTATGCGTGCGGGTTTTCTGTGCCCCAAATGCGACAATTTTGCTTGTTTACATACCCGCCAAGATCAAAATGAGCTTCATCTGAAAAGATGATTTTTTTTTGCAAAAATCGGCATCTTCTGTTAGACGATCGCAGGCCAACTTAGCGAATCGAAAAAGCATTGGATGGTCAATTGGCTTCAACTCTACACAACCATATTCGTTCAGCGGAAGGATAAAATTAATTATCTGTCAAATCAAATATGAGCTAAGCGTTACCATTCACGAAATAAGCACTAGTTGAAAAAAAACGTTAGATGGCAGACCCGATAGGTTTTCAAGTTTCGTTTTGTTGGAAATGTCTGATCCGGAGTTTTAACCGTGGACTCAAGTCTTATAAGCCAACACACTACCTAATAGACTACGTTGACTTCCAGGTCTGATGTCAAGTACACTTTAATGAAATGAAAATAAAAAAACTGAACTAGCGTACCAATTCAAATGCCGATTCGTTGACAAACCAGTTGGTAAGTCATAAGTAAGTGCTGTTTGCCAGTATAAATTCTAAAAATATTTGAGTTCAGAATATGGTTTACCTATCGTATGTATACGGCATATCGACCAAAACAGAATGTTTGAGTTGTACCACCACTACTCTGTGCACATTCTATGACTGCTCGCTGTGGCTCTCTTCGATGTAAGATCCTGTAAAATTATCCATTTAAAGCTAGAGCCTAGAACAGTAGTTCCTTTTTTTTGTATGATGATGGTAAGATTGCAGCACATTTTTTTTCCTTTGTCAACACTAAACTTTACATAGCAGCAATACTGTGTCACTAAGAGGCATTATTTGCCTCCTGCGAGCTTTGCTTACTTGGATGGCATGGCTTACTAGGATCCTACAGGATTCTATTGCAATATTGTTACAATTATTTCGCCATATGTTTACAACTTCTGGCTAGCGTTTCTTAACCATGCTGAGAGTCTTTCGAAACATTTTAAAGATGTAGATCACCTTGGTTGTACATGTTGTGTTAATGAATTCTCGATTTCCAAAAGCCGATCCATAACACAGCCGATATTCTATGGTTTTCTCTTCTGCCCCATCATTACAATTTCGCCGGAAGTGATTTAAAGCTGTTTTTAGCCTTTAAGATGTATATTCAGAGACTAGTGTCCACTTCTAGTACGCTATACAAGCCTTATTCCATGTACATCAATAAAGGATACGATTTGTCTACCCTTTATGTAAATGATTTCATACTCCTATCTTTCCTTTGAAGTCGCCGTAGTCTAGTAGGTAGTGTGTTGACTTATTAGACGTAAAGCCAGTGTTCGAGCCCTAGGCCAAACATCAAAACAAAACACAAAAACTATTTCTTCGGCGACATGCTCTCAGCAAATTTCTGGCAAAAACTCTAAGCGTAAATAAAATTGCCATGAAAAGTTTCTCAAAAAAATTTGTCGTTCGGAATCGACTTTAAACTGTAGGTCCCACCACTCAAGTATAAAAATAACACACACAACATAAGTGGTGCAAGAAACTAGGTCGTAATCCTGGCTGAAGGGTTGTAATAACCAATTATGTATGTATGTATGTATCTTTCCTTTACGAATAAGTAAATGCTACATATATGAGAGCATTTGCCTGGGAAATATTTTAAGATCATGGGAAAACGCTTGTGTATTTAAGCAAAAGTTTATGGCATCGACTGTCAGGCCTCCATTCTAACACTTTGCTCTTATGAGGTTGGAAATAGTATGGGACTATATATGAAAGCTGAATCAGGGAGGTAGGAGAAAAAATTCTACAATATACTTTGTCACAGATTATGTCGGAAGCCGCAGGCAGGTTAAGCAGGCATATGAGTTTACGAGAATGGGAACTTCCATGCAGCTGCCGTAGCCCTTGTTTGCAAGGATATACTCAGTGAGAGCAAAGATAAAGAAAGTCTTTTCTGAAACCAAATACTTCTTAGAGCAATTAAAGCTTTTGTGATTGCATTTTAATAGGAGGTGATTCGTGTCGTATAAAAAAAACATGGACTATTAAACGACCTTTTGATGGGGTACTGTAGACTGAAAGAACATTTCTCCAGTATGGGTATCGTCCAGAGGTCAGCAATGAGTATTCAAAGCGATGAGTAGATTCGAATCATACTTATAATTTCTGATACTTATACGCATTCATACTTATTTTAATGTCATACTCATACTACTCATATTCAAAGTTTAAAATACTCATGGTACTCATACTTAACAATACGCATGATGTTGTTGACTTCGACTCTCCTTTACTCAGCCTTTACAAGAATCACAAAATAAGTATGATTCGCGTACGAAGAAGGTTGTGTGTTTGCTTTGCTTGCTGTATTTGTCTTTTTCTTTCTTCTTTTTTGTAAATGCAACAACAACTAAGACTGTAAATTTTGATGAATGATTCGAATCACTCGAATCATTTATGAGTATTACAAGTATTTTTCTAAGTTTATAAATCTGAATGAGTAGGCGTATGAATCAAACATGTTTCGAATGTTATGATTTTGATGTCAACGTTGTACTCATACTCAGTACAACTTGTACTTATAAATCAATGTTGTAGTGAGTACGAATGAATCAGAGTAGTTGGATTCCAATACTGTTGACTCACTCATACACACAATTCCATGAGTACTTATGAGTAGCGAAAAAGCGATTCATTGCTGATCTCTGTATCGTCCCGAATCTAATATGTTGGAATGAAATATCAGAACAAATACTTGATATACCAGAGAGCATAACAAGGACTGCCAATGGAATTGTGCTTGTTGGCAGCGAACAATATCTGAAGTTTGTCAGGATAATTGACGTGAAGAAGACATCATAAGAGTACCGTCTATGGATTGAAGGCACCTGAAGTAGCTCCACATTTTGAAGAATACTTAGTCTCAATCAGCCACAAAGGCGATACATTTCTTTATTTTGTCTATGCTACAATAATATTGAGCTGCCAGCAGTAACGTTTGCTTGTACTTAGATTGACACATGTGTGCCACCATCGTGGAGAGACAACATATTTCTCATGGGATTTTTGAAGTTCAGTTCAGCCAGATATTTGATAGACTTTAGGGATTGTGTTGCACTGCCATAAACTCAAATCTTTAGCATTTCTATTTTCGTCTTTTAAGCGAAGTTTCTGCTTAATGAACCATTTGACTTTTTCTCATGATTTTTGGAGAAACTTTGGTTAGCTTTATGAGCTTGTAAGGCATAAGTCCGATAGCTAGTAATACGCCTGGAATGAAAGGAATTGAATTGCAATGAATTTCTCTGTTTAATATTGTAAAATTCATAAATTTATTCATTTAAACATATTCTAAAACTGAAACTAATGCAGCCTAAAGCTACCCAATGCTAGGCGCCTTATTTGACTTCACAACTACAATTACAATACAAAAATGAATTAAACTGTCTACACTAAACGTTTTAGCCAACTAAAGTTCATTAATAAACTCGATTATTTGCACAACAAACTATGTAAATATGACTGCGTTTACCCATTTTGAAATGCAAATTATATTCAAAACCATAGAGAAACATAACAAAATTGGAAAAACTACGAAAGCCGCCTATGCAAGCACATAAGCAAACAAATAATTGCAGATATTTTTACATATAAATTGCCATTAAAAATATTGAACAAGTTCAAGAGCACAATAAACCATAAACCATAAAATAAAAGCCACTACCCCTCTCCTCCATCATATTACCAGAACTTTGTTCTCTCTCTCTCTCTCTCTGGCGAGAGATTCGTTCCTTTTGTCCCCAGTTTTTGAATTGTCAAATGGTTTGTGTGATTTTCTATGTTCTTAAGCACTTTACGGATTAGACGTACTTTTCAGTTTTGCTTTTCAAGTCTTTGGAAAATTTTAAATTTTCCATTCATTCATTCATTCATTCATGCTGTCATTCACTCATTCATTTGTCTTTACAAATAATCACATTCACATCTAATCATTGGGGAGGTTTTTCCCTTTTTCATCATCATTTTTTTTTTTGTAATGTTGCAAGTATGAGAACTTTTGTTGTTTCTGTTGCAGATTTTGCAAATAATAATAGCAGTGAACAAATCCCTTAAGGGACATTATTAAAGCAAATAATGCAATCGACAGTTCATTTTATTCACACACACACAGCTAACCACACACTTACACAGTCATGAACTCTGACCAATTGCTTGTTGTAAAGTGCACGTACATACATGCTAGTTTATGATGAGTTCTCTGTTTGAGTTTGTAGTTGCAAAACGTTATTTTCTTATTTGCAACGGTAAAAGAGGATTTAAATGAAGGATGTTTTTGTGTAGATTTTAACCTTGTAAAAGAATCTAAAATATTAGGGAATTTTACTAGAGAAGTTATCAATAATCTTTGCTCTTGTATTGTAAAGTTCTCTCAATGGTTGTGGACTCCACTAAGCAGGTTCATCGAACTTTCGTGTTAAGCATGTGCTACTCTAGCAATATTGCGTCCTGAGAGGCATTTGCCACAAACTTTTCATGGCAATTTGATTTATTCTCAGAGTTTTTGCCAGAAATCTGCTGACAGGCAGTTGCCGAAGAAATACTTTTTCATATTTTGTTTTGATGTCTGACCTGGGGTTTCAACCGAGGCCTTACGTCTAATAAGACAACACAACTACCTACTAAACTAAGACGACTGCAACGTAGTGCATTAGAAGATGTTCTCTGCCGTTCAAAACCAAATTAACGAGAGGTGCCAAATGAGTGACAAGTGAAATGCAGGTCAACAATTTGCCAAATTTATGTTTCCTTGTTGTGATGTACAATTGTTCCGGTTAGAAATGGAATATCATTTCATTCATAAGGCTGCCGCAGCTGGCCTTAGAGTACCTCATTCGATCCGACCAATTTTCATGCACTGTTTCGAGTGTATGCGGTGGTATCTCATCAATGGCATCACGAAATTTGGCCTTCAAATGTTCAATTGTCTCTAATTTGTCTGCATAACACTTTTCCTTAACGGCGCCCAACAGAAAATAGTCCAATGATTGTCAAATCGCAGCTTCTTAGCGGCTAACTGACATCTCCATTACGGTTAATTAAACGGCCATCAAATGTTTGACGTAATAAATCGATTGTGGCATGGGATGTATGGCAAATTGCACCATCCAAACATTGTTCACATCAATACCATGAAGAGCGAGTGCAAAAAAATCGGTTATCATGGTGCGATAGGTGTCTCCATTGACCGTAGTGGTTGCGCCGTCCTCATTTTCAAAGCAATGTGGGCTAACAATGCCTTCGCTCCAGAAGTCACACCAAACAGTCATATCATTCTATCGGAAAAAAGATGTTAGGGCGCCAGAAATGACTTCATGATGATTTTAGCAGTGTATTGAAAGTGCGTGTTCTGTCAGTTAACATTTCTAAGTGTTACTTCATACGATATCCAAGCATCGAGGGGGTTTGTGTATCTAACTTTCTTCAAACGTTTGATAACCATATGCTGCTCAATACTTAGTTCCTTATTAACAGCCAAAATACTCACAATAGATCTTGTACAGGGTCCTCCATGATTTCATTAATTTGGTCGATTAAAGCGAGGCACAATTTTCAACATCAGAATTATTAGATCCGAAACGAGCAAACTATTGTGCTGCTATTTTTCTTGCTTTCTTTGTATTCCTCTCAGAGTTTTTGCCAGGAATCTGCCGATATGAAGTCGTCGATGAAATATTTTTTCATATTTCGTTTGGTTGGAGATGTCTGACCAGAGGTTTAAACCTTGTCTTCACATCTAATAAGCCAACTCACTACTTACTAGACTTTATTGAAGGTTTCTTAAGATTTAAAATAACACTCTCATATTGCTGGACCCTGTAGAAATAAATTTTCATTTGCTTTGTTACTAAAAACCCCATAATTGGAAAACCTTTTGTAAACATCAACCAAAATAGTCAACAAATACAAGCAACAACAACAAATATTTTTCATAAAACATACGAATACGATGTACAAATACACATACATATGCATTCAAAGCCACCACATACAAACATATGAATATGAAAATGAATTACATCCACTCATACCGCCACATCATACCACGACTATACATTATGAGTATGAAAGTGGTAGTAAATATCACAGTAAGTAGACACGTGTGTATGTGTGTGTAGGTGTGTGTGTTTATATTTATAAATAAACAACTGTAAATATCAAATATCACACAGGACACTTTTGTGCCATATGAGAGTCAGTCAATAAGGACGATTTGGTTGGTTTGTGTTTTTTTATTGTAAACAAACGTTAGAAGTAATCGTACTCGTATTCGTCGTAATGTGGATCATGTTGATGTCAGCACATGGAGAATCAAATATTTAAGCAAGTGTGTGTGTTTAAGTGTGTATGTTTGTGTATTATTAAATTGCTTAAAGCACAAATACAATTTATTAACTCATATGTAATGTACTCTCTCTCTCAGACGTAATAATAAGTATCCTAGGTACACATACACACATGGTCTTATTTAATATTTTAGTCAAGTCAAGAGCATTGAGGTATTGTGGGTTTTGTTTGTTTAATTGCTAAAAATTTCAAAAGGCAAATGATCCATGAGTACAAATGCATACAAACATATGCAAACATTACTTTACTTAAATGCACGTACGCACGTTGTTTGTAGAAATTGTTTGTTTCTGTGTGTGTATGTTTATATGGATTTCAAAATGTAAAATGTCTATGAAACAGATATGTATGTATGTCTTATATATTTACATGTTTTCTAAGAATAAAATTGTTAAATTTTGTAGGGTTAACGTGTAAGTACAAATATTGGGTGTTTGAAAAGGTTCGGTAGCAAATTGCCAGTTAAAGTTAAACGATCATTATATTTTACTTTTCTAGCTTGGGGAAGCTGAGAATGCTTTGCAAACTGCTGGAAAATTACGTAGACAATGCTGCGGAGACGATTTGCCTGTTGTCGATCTATTAATATTGATGTTTGATGTCGCCGTAGTCAACCTAAAAAAATAAATTTGGCCTGCATTTCACTTGTCACTCGTTTGGCACATCTTGCTAATTTGACTTTGAACAGCCAAGAATCTCTTCTAATGCACCATGTTGCAGACATCTTAGTCTAGTAGGTAGTGTGTTGGATTATTAGGCGTGAGGACACGGTTCAAACCCCAGGTCAGACATCTCCAACAAACTAAAGTGTGAAGAATATTTCTTCGGCGACTTCCTCTCAGCAGATTTCTGGCAAAAACTCTGAGAGTATATAAAATTGCCATGAAAAGTTTCTCAAAAATCTGTTGTTCAGAGTCGACTTTAAACTGTAAGTCTCGCCACTCACGTATAAAATAAACACTTACAACATAAATGGTGTAAGAAGCTAGGTCGTAATCCTAACTGAAGTGTTGTATGACCATTTATGTATGTACGCATTGGGTGTTCGAAAAAGTTTGGTCGAACATAGCCAGTTAAAGTTATTTTCGTTTAAAATTAAATAAAAACGATCATCGTATTTTGTTTTACTAGTGCATACTGCTCCGCTGGAAAAAATTACGAAAAAAAAAAACAGTAGAGCAATGATTTGCTTGTTTTCGATCTCCTTTAATTTTTTTTTTTTTTTTTTTTTTTTTTTTTTTTTTTTCTTCGTATATTATTTATTGAATCTTTCCTTTCAGAATTTACAATAAGTATTCAAATCTTAACCTAAAATACAATAATAAAAGTTGTTATTGCCACTGCAACGTACAACTAAAAGTGCACATCAAAAGTAAATTTATCTGATCAGATCATTTGTTTGAACCCTTTTGAGACGTCTGTGACCCTCGAATACAAGTAAGTCTCTTACAAGACGGTTGGGATGTTCTGTAATGCTAGAGATGTAATTGACACTTGCTATTTTTATTTCCTCTCGAACTAAGGGCACCTTCAGATCTTTGTGGATGTTACTGTTTCTCATATACCAAGGAGCACCTGTTATTATTCTAAGAAGCCTAGATTGCCGCCTTTGAAGCTTCTCTGCATTGGATGGTGAGGCTGTTCCCACAGTTGGATACCATAAAGCCAAATAGGTTTCAATACTGACTTATACAAAAGCAGTTTTAGTTCTAGAACAAGGGTTGACTTAGTTCCAATAAGCCAGTAAAGCTGTGCTGTTCTGAGTTTGATCTGGGTTATTTTGGCAGCTATATGGTGAGCCCAGGTAAGGCGACGGTCGAGATGGATGCCCAGATATTTTACACTACTATGTTCTGGTACTGTCACACCATTAATCTTGATGGGCGGACAATTTCCTTTTCTCAGTGTAAACGTGATGTGCATGCATTTAGAGACATTGACTTTAATCTTCCATTTCAGCATCCAACTTTCCAAATCACTAACATGAGATTGAAGTCTTTGTGACGCAACTGTAGAATCTCTATGAATACTTAAAAACGCCGTATCATCCGCAAAAGTAGACGTGTGAGTCACTAAACTTGTAGGCATATCTGCATTGAACAATAAGTAAAGGAACGGCCCTAGAATACTTCCTTGACATCTTTTGATTTTATTTGGAAATATCTATCCCATAAGTAACTTTTTAGCAATTTATGCACATTCTTTGGTAAAAACTGTGTGATCTTAAAAAGAAGTCCTTCGTGCCAGACCTTATCGAAGGCTTGAGATATATCAATAAACAGCGCAGAGCAATACTGCTTGTTCTCAAAAGCACGTCTAATTAAATTGGTAATTCTGTGCACTTGCTGAATCGTGCTATGTTTTCGCCTAAAACCAAACTGATGGTCGGGAACTATGGCGTTGGCATCAATATGCGGTATTAAACTATTAAGCAGCATTTTTTCGAACATCTTACAAAGTATTGGGAGTAAACTTATTGGACGATATGATGATACTTGCGTTATGTCCTTGCCTGGTCAGATAATTTCCAAGATGCAGGAAAGTAGCCTATTCGCAACATAGAGTTAAAGATGAACAATATAAAACGCACGGCCGATGTAGGCAAATTTTTAATCATTGTCGCAGTTATTTTGTCACAACCAGGTGATTTGTTCGGCTTTAGGCTCTGGATGACGGCAATCACTGCAGACAGCCGGAACTTGATCGGCCTACTAACCACATCGTCGATTGTAACTGGGGCAATACTAGAAACAGAATTGTTTGGTGTAAAAACATTCTCTAAGTAGTTGGCAAAAGCGTCCACTTTCTGTTCTGCGCTTTTTGCCCAATCACCGTGCTGTAGTCGTAAAGGGGATTCATGCAAAGTAGGTCTCCTCATTTTCCTTACTGCCTTCCATAAACTGTACTCTGAGTCTTTCGTTGCGTCCAAATTTTGCAAGTATTTTTGCAGGTTCGACTCTTTGTGCTTCTGCAAAGCGTCACGCAGAAGTCTTTGGCACTGATTAAGTTGAGACTTTAGACCTGGAGAACGATATTCTTGCCATTGGCGTCTTAAATTCCTTTTTTGGCGTAACAGTGCTTCTATGTTATTAGAGCAGGGAAATTTTCGTTTTCTTACCAAAGGGGTAGAGGATGTAGATACCCTAGCAGCTTCAGTTAAGATGTTAGCAAACTGGCGGACGCCGGATTCAATTTCCTGTTCACACTTCAAAGAGATATTTGATGGCAGGTGCGAGCTTACGAACATTTTGTATTTCCGCCAATTTGTCCTCGTCTGAAGATAATTTTGCTCCAGTAGGTTTGTATCAGGCACAAATGTTAGGATGGTTGGTGAGTGATCAGAAGACAGATCCAATGACGGGTGCATACGAAGATTTTCACGTCTAATATTTCTTACTACGGCAAAATCTATTACATCCGGAATTTTGTTTAGATCAGTTGGCCAATAAGTAGGATAAACAGCAGACAAGGCATCCATTCTGTTCGAAGATACTGCGTCCAATAGCTGTCTTCCTCTCGGAGTAATGAGACGTGATCCCCAGAATGTGTGTTTTGCATTATAATCACCTGCTGCAATAAATTTCGGACCCAGCGTGTTGAAGTAATCGAGGAATTGATCTTTGCAAATGTTGTGTCTTGGAGGACAATAAAGTGCTGATATTGTAACACCAATGTAGGGTAAATTGATTGATGTTGCTTGAATGTAATCTTGGGTGAATTGTGGCAATGGAAAGTGTCTAATGTCCTTGTGAACAAGAATAGCTGCCCCTCCGCATGCCCTACCACTAGGGTGTTTTGCGTCATATGTGTAGTAGTCATTAATTCTAAAGCAGTTTTTGTCCGAGAAGTGTGTTTCCGATATTAGCATGACATCAATTTGGTAAGTATATAAGAAGTTTTGTACTTCGTTTTTATGATGGCTTAAGCCGTTCGCGTTCCAAAAGCACATTCTGAGGGTGTTCATGTCTTATTTACTAAAATCTGCATAAGCATATTTTGGTTTTGCAGCAGCTGTTGCAACATGTTCTGCATGTTAGCCATAAAATTACTCATTGTTTGGATTAGAGTTTCAATTGAATTTTGGGAATTCGAATGTGCAGTTGGAATGCCTTCTTTTAGAGCGTCAGCATATGAAAAAGCATCTGGAAATTTACTTGTGGTTTGGGCAACATTTTTGGAGTTTGCCTGTTGTGGAATGGTGGGCTGAGGTAAACTTGGGAAGTTTGATTCACGGTACTGATTATATATAGGTCTTTTGACCACCGCTTTATTTTTGAGTTCCAAGTATACTTTGCATCCTCGATAATTAGCCGTGTGGTTCTCACCGCAATTACTGCATTTTTTACAGCTAACTTCAGTTTTCGGGTGGGGACATTCACTGCTTCTGTGTACGTCTCCGCACCTGACGCATACTGCCGGTAATTTGCAGAAAGATTTTGTGTGCCCAAATTCTTGGCAATTTTGACACTGAGGGGGGCCTTTACGTTTAATGGGTTCCTCTACATATATTCGACGGTTTAGAAGATACCGTAATCCATATATAGGATGATTGTCACCTTTTTTCCTTATATTGTTCGAGTTAAATTCTATTTCGACTCTAAAAAGCGGTTGTGGAATTTTATTTTTATTTAAAATATTATGGATTGATTTGACTTCATACCCTTCAGATTGAAGGGCATTCTTAATATCGCTAATAGGTACAGTACTGTCAATGCCTTTAATGATTACGTTTAAACCTTTTGCACTTTTGAGTTGATAAGTATAGTAGTTTTTCTTTTCAGTATCGAACTTGTTCACAATTGCTCTAAAAATCTTTTCATCTTTGGCTTGGATTTTGGTTTCCTGAATATTACCCTTTCGTAGAGAAACAACGTAGAAATTGTCTTTGCCAACAATCTGTGTCAACTTAGTTACCAAGGCATTGGTAGTGGGCTCTCGTAGGTACAGTGGTGGGGGTTTGAAATTCTTTTTTGCAGCTGTATTGTCTTCCTTCTCTTTTTCTGCAAGAATTGCAAAACGGTTTGCGTTGTCAGTGTTATTTTTTGCCTGTTTTGGATGTGGTTCCAACGTGGAGGCTGCTCTAGGGCTGGACTTACGTTTCGTTATTGTGATATAACGGTCCATACCTGTGAGAACTTTTTCACAGCTCTCAGTCTTCGCTGCACTTTTTTTAATTATTGTACTTTCCTTATTTACGTCCGGTGATTGCAAAATATCTTCGATGTTCTTATGACTACCCAAAAGAGGGGTATGGGGTAGATTTGTATTTGGCCCAACACACTTATTTAAATTTTGACCACTCGAACTATTGCTGATTTTTTTTTCACTTGTTGGGTCGCTAACGTAGCGTACCCGATTTGCAGGCTTCGCTGTCAAATAACGCGAGTCATCAATTTTTTTATTTATATTAACTGTTTCACATTCTTTTGAAGTAATGATCACGTAAGCATTTCTATCATTAAAACTCAGTCTGCGTTCATTAGCACTTGCACTTGGCTCACTCATTAATTAGGTTAACGGCCTTTATATTTTTTTTTACTTATTTGATTGTTGTCTGTGTTTATGCAGTTTTCTTTTCTTTTTTAAACTTTATTAAGTTTAAGTTGTTTTGTTTTTTATTATTCTTTTTTTTATTTTAGTTGTAATAAAACACCTATTCCAAATATTTTTTTATAATTTGCCGACTGCACGTCCGTACACTTTAAGTGCCGCGAACCTTGAATTATTCTCCTTTAATTTTGATGTTAAATATGTGTTTAGCACCACTGTGTGAAAAAGATCACTGTAGTGATTCGTAGTCATTGGCAAGGCCGGGATTCTTACTAAGAAAAGTGAAGCTGAAGGATTTGAAGGCAACATGCAACATTATGAGCTTTTACAACTTGAAAAAAACTAATAATTCTGATATGATACAGACAATAACCGACGAGTCTGAAGCAAGGAATTTAAATCAAAATTGATCATGATAACGCTAGGCCACGCACATCATTGATGATCCGGTGGAAATTATGAGATCTTTACTGGAAAGTTTTAAAACACTCACTGCATGATTTGGGCGCATAACTCAAGTTGAATGTGATTGATTGCAATGGTTACAGTGGCTTTGAGAACTGCTACGGTTTTGTGGCTTATTCACCTACATCTCAGACTAAAGAAAACCCAACCTGTGGCGTCACAACGGGCCGCTATGCTTGGTCAAGTGAGCTTTTAGTATGGAAGCTACCACACTGATCTAACCTAACCTAACCTAAAGAAAACCCCACAAGACAAAGAATAGTGGTTTATCATCATCTCCACGACAATGCCTTCCAATCGATTGAGCAGAATATCCAATGTATCATGAGTTGAAGCTGCTGAAGGTGTTAGGTTAGGTGCCTAGATAATCTAATTCAGGCCAAAAGAAGTCGGTTGTCATCGTTCTTTAGTGTTTGTCGTTGACATTGAAGCCTTGGCAGTCGTTCTAAAAGGGTTATCAACGGATGCCACTGCCACCCCAAAATACATACCAAATGGTGACTTTTTCGATATGCACTGGATGGTCTTGAATTGCATATAGACTTGCATCATTCCAAATTCAAAAATTCTGATTCTTCACGTACCCGTTCATTCAGAAATAAGCTTCATCGCTGAAAATAATTTTTCGATAAACATTAAGGTCAGTGGCCAACTCCTAAAGAGCCCATTAAACGGACACATCTCGTTTTAACCTTCAGAGGATGGGTTAATTTAATTTTGTACAGATTCAGGCCCAAGTTAATGCATATACTACACCAAGTTGTGGTTGGCGAAGGGACAAGGTCTTCTGAACGATACGAAATCGACGAATCACTTGCAAATTCTCACTGATAGCTTCATGTGCCGCCAGATACTGTGTTTTGTCGCGGCACGGGTGTTGATCAGTCATTTACTGTACTGGGCGGCTCGAATATATTTACCACATTACTTATAATCCTGTACGTAGGGACGGTTGTGGGAATTGTGAAATGGACGCGATACAAAAATTTTATTATCCATCCAAGAAAAATTTTTGGATGGACTCACTTAGGCCGCATTGGGCCCATTGTGCTACCACAGTCATCCGTTATCCCCTAGTCTCGAAACCATTCGGAGCTCCTGATGAAGCGATTTAGGCTGCCAATGTCAATCCCTGACAGTTCCTCCAGATCATCCATGTAGTAAGTACCCAAGTACTTCCTTCTCCTTTGGCAAAGAGCCGGGCATGTACCCAGCAGATGAGGGACAGACTCCTCTTCTCCTCAACAAGATGGCTGTTATCGTTTTTGAAAGTTTGTAAAAATAAAGTCTTCATACCATCCAACCCACTATAATTCTTCTTGGAGTACTCATACTGAGGATATTTTAGAGTCCAATGTTTAGTTTGCTTAATTTTGTTGCATTAAAATTCTTATCGTTCTTACTGTGTTCATCTGAAAACAACAACAACAACAACAAAAATTCGTTTTTGTATTTCTGGGGAATCCCTAATTTACATTCAATACGTATTACTTGATATAATGCCATGCGCCATCAAACAGTCATGATCGATGGCCATTTAAATGCATTTCTAATATGACTCTAGAGTATACCCAAATAAAAGAAAACCCCAGGCAAATAACAAATAAAACAAAATGTCATGTGTCGGCGTAAAGGAGTAACAGTAATTTTGTTGCAAGTCCTGCAAGTCCTCCCAAAAAGTTATTTTTGTTTCTGGTAAGAGGAAACGCAAATGCAAATGCAAATTCGTATGCAAACGTATTTTATTGGATTTCAAGTGTAAATTTTGTTATGAGAATACGGGTTTCTTTAAACTGAATAGCAAAGTTGTATGCCCCCGCACATTTAACTCATTTGTGCCGTATTACATGGCAATGAATGAATAAAATTTAAATTTTTGAAAAGACTTTGTTGCAACGCACACATTATGTGTCCCCCTAAAAGGGTACTTAAGGGAATATTTCAAATAATATTCTAGCAAATTCTAGCTTCTGCCATTATTGCTATTATTTGGTATTACATTGGCTTTGATTTTAGCTTTTGAAATCATTTGGCAAATAGCAGCCGAGGAATTATTTATTTAAGCTGTTTGTCAATCGTATGAATATTAAGATTTGAATTTGAATGCAGTTTTTTCATGTACTCTTCTCTTCTTTTTGAAAGGAAACTTAAAATTGTAACTTAAAATTAATTAGTTCAAGCAATTGATATTGAAAACAGAATATGAAATGTATTATGAAGTAAAATTATGAATAATAAAGATGTTAGAGACTTAAATGCTTCCTTCCTTTATTTCCAAATGATTGTAATTTGGTTATAATATGGTAATGTAATGCAGAAATTGTTTAAACTTATGCATATGTATTGTACCAAGAGTACATATAATGGTTTTCATCTCGTCATTTAATATTCTTTTTATCTAATTTGATAGAAACATATTTTTCTTTTTAAGAGATTAGCAAACCTCCACTGTAAGAGCTGTTGACTAATTCTACAATATTTAGAGTTCCAAGGTATGTCGACGAAAGGAAAAGGCTTTAAATAAATTACACTGATGCCCCACTCTTTCTCAGTGCAGGTTAGGTAAGGTTAGGTTAGAAGACGTGTACTTGTCACTTAAGACAAATACAGTACCCGGAGGTCGAATTGACCCATTGTACAACGTCCTAGTTTCTCACACCACTTATGTTGTGTGTGTTAATTTTATGCATGAGTGGTGGGACCTACAGTTTAAAGTCGACTCCGAACGACATATTTTTGAGAAACTTTTTCATGGCAATTTTATTTACTCTCAGAGTTTTTGCCAGAAATCTGCTGAGAGGAAGTCGCCGAAAAAATACTTTTTGTATTTTGTCTTGATGTCTACCCTGGGGCTCGAACCCTGGCTTTACGTCTAATAAGCTAACGCACTACCTACTAGAATACGGCGACTTCTTCCTCAGTGTAAATAAAGTGGAAATTCCGAATAGTAAGGCACAGTGCGTTGAGTCCTGAAATATTTTCAGGCAAACGAATATTAATCCTTCATCTGCTTATATGAAGGCTGAGCCATTTAAAATTCGAATTACACGGGTGACGAGGCGAAAGAAAATACAAACGCGGATATATATTACAAAGCCGATGCTCGTCGTAAGGCAATAGAAGCTGCATATAGTCAATTATACTTTCATTTTAATAGTAAAGTCACGAATATGACTATACTGGTAACAATCGGATGTTGTCTCATCGGAAAACATTCTTAGACGAGAAAACTTAAAATAAATCACCCGCTAGTATATCTCGAACAGAAGGTATCATAAGGGAAAAAAGGCCTATATATAAATGTTGTCCTTATAATTACTCAAGGGTAATACAACGCTGAGTAGTCACCGTAGTCTAGCAGTGATAGGTAGTGTAGTGGCTTATTAGACGTGGAGCCACGGTTCAAATGCCAGGTCAGACATCTCCAACAAATCGAAATATAATCAAATATTTCTTCAACGACTTCTTCTCAGCAGATTTCTGGCAAAAACTCTCTAAAAAAGTCTCTAAAATATCGTTCATTCGGAGTCGATTTTAAACTGTTGGTCCCGCCATTCATATATAAAATTAACACAAACAACAAGAGTGGTGTGAGATGATAGGTCGTAATCCTGATTAATTATTGATTATGTATGTGTATTCTGATATATGTGTATACTGGTGGCAGTGTTAGTCTCATGGGACTTGAAAACTTAAACTGCAGAAAACTACAGCAGTTATTATCAGGCTGCGGAAAAAAAAATAAGAAAAACCTTGATAAATTGCAACTACTTTAGCTGCGTTATTGTCTACTACCGAATACATATAAAATTTAAAGTACAGAGACAAAGGTAGTAGAACGCTGAAGGCACACTTGGGGATATTTGGGATTTATTTTCATCAATTTTTAAGGCAAATAGTAGCAGTAAGTAGATATTGGTCACTGACGGCATTGTGTACTCGTCCGATACTTACTTTTAAAATGTCTTTTTTAAACGTAGATCGAACCTTTAAAAAACTTCATAATTCTACATACTTGTAGTACATGGAATTGTCGCGATTATTGATAGATTTTGTTAACAAATTTTAATTAATTTTAATTCATTTTAATAAAACTATTTATTTACTATTATTACATTTTAATATCACTTTTATGAAATTTGCGCCAAAATTTTTGACGTGATGTACATGCAGCATACATTTTTACTTAAAAATCAAGCACTTCATGTCAATTTGGTTTTATTTCTTTCTAAATGGTAATAATTTAACTTCTAGCACACTGCTTTATTTATAAGCTTCCAATTGCTTAGATAGCTTATTGTCACACGCATCAGTAACACTTTCAGTTGTGGGCTGGCTGAAACCTGGTGGTACAAACCATTCTTGTGATTCGTTAGAAAAATTTGTTGTCAACGTCATGTGAGGTTAAAAAGTTTCCCGTTGCAATAGAACATTGATTTAACAATAACAATAACAATTTTCTCTCCTTGATTCCTCTCTAGTTTCCCGAATACGGGTTTCCCCAAATACTGCTGTAAGTAGTTGCTACGCACGTAGCATGTACTTGAATCTAAAACTACCAATTCGACTTCGGTGGACCACGAAATTTATAACGACCATCAAATTCAATTAGTTACTAATCTACAGCGACAAAATTAAATATGAGTTGAAAAAAAACATAAATCAATACCAAGCATTACTCCGTAAATCTCTTTATGGAGCTTGATTTATATAAATATCCTTAAATTAATTGCCATAACAATCACTGTAAGTATTCCATCATTAAGTATCAAATTTCAATTAAAATCGCTGGAGGTAATTTTCATTTTCCACAACAAAACTAAAAAGTTTTTGAATTCTGTTGCTAAAGCTTTAATTTGCGATCAAAATATACCAAAAAGGAAAATAAAAACATAAGCATCATTATTTAAATATATTTTCTTTAATTTTCACCTGAATGGTTAGGTGAACAAAAAATTAAATTTTTAAAAATCTTAAAAAAGGATATATGGGCTGCTCTGAAAGTATGATAGCTAATCGCAAACTATTTATATGGTATTATTTCTTACATAAAACTACAAGTTGTGTGATAAAAGTTTTATGGAAATGGTTAAAATTTTCTAACTAAAAATTAAGATAATAATTTTTTTTTTTGGAAACCAAAAATCTTTTTCATTCGAATTTCAAAGAAAGGCTTTAAGCATGATTATTAAAGGCTGCAAGACTTTCAGCTTATTTTTCGAAAAGGCGTAATAGGTATAAATATATCATTATCAAAGCGAATGATTCTCTTATCTCATACGTACGTAGTTGACCGAAATATTATCACATGTAATAAAACATGGTACGAAATACATTTTTCTAAAGTTTGTCTGTCACGTGAAATAAATATGAGAACAGCAGTAAGAAACTACTAGATTTTTTCATCCCAAACTACTAAAGGCAGTTTGTTTTGTTCCAAGTAGTACCATCTTTGGCGATAAACATCCTGTTGTCATGTTCATAAGACGAGCTTCTATTTTCTTCTTTTTCAAAGACTTTAGCAGCAGGAATATTACATACATATATAATTAATATATAACCGGTCATTACAACCTTTCGTTATAAATTGGAAATGTCTGATCCGAGGGTTGAACCTTGGTCTGACGTCTAATAAGGTAACACGCTACATAATAGACTACGACTACTTCAATCAATATCATGAACATATCAAGAATAGAAAATTCAATCTTTTCACTTTCGTCTCACACTTACATAACTTTCAATTCCTACTCAAATACCATAAATATTGTGTTATTTACGATAAAACTTCACAAAATCTTTGAAACCTTAAAAAAAATTACATACACGACACCAAAAAATTTCTAGGAAAGTCGTATGTATCAAAAATGATACATAAGCAAGAATTATAAAGTTTTTGAATTTTGTAACCCCTGTTTGAAATTTTATTTTTTTATTTGGTTTAAAATAATGGCGATAACAATACTAACGAATTATAAAAATATCAGGCATCTAACTTTTTCTGAATTAAAGTTATGTGGTTATTTTGATACAAAGCTCGATCTACGGTTAAGTGCTTACATACACACATAATTGGTCATTACAACCCTTCAGTCAAGCTTAAAATCTAGCTTCTCACACACTTATATTGTGTGGGTTCATTTTATAGACAAGTAGCGGGACCTACAGCTTAAAGTCGACTCCGAACGAAAGATTTTTAGAGAAACTCTTCATGGCAATTTTTTTTTACTCTCTTAGAGTTTTTGCCAAAAATCTGTAGAGAAGAAGTCGCTGAAGAGATATTTTCTTCATATTTCGCTTAGTTGAGGATGCCTGACTTGTGATTTGAACCGTGGCCTTACGTCTAATGAGCCTACAAACTACCTACTAGACTATGGCGACTACATAACTGAGAACTTATATTAATTGATTATTAACCGCTGTTTTCTGGCCCAAAATAATTTGTAATGAATAAGTGAAACACTAATGCGCAATTGAATTACAGAGAGGAAACGCCATACATAGTTCAGCCATGTTTTGTGGAGAATCCAGGATTGTATATAAGTAATGGCCATTGGTGAAATCTTAAAGACAGCAAAAGGCAAAATTGACCGATCTGTATACATGAGGAGAATTTTTTTAGAGTTCTTGGATTGGTGGAACTGAATAGACTTGTATTTTATTATGGATCTTTTCTTCAATCTGAGGTTGTATGAATACCATTAAATGCGACAGTTTTCTTACTGGAAGACATCAAACATCAATAAGTAATGCAATTATGTTTGGTTTTTGCCTTAATCTATTCATTATTCATAATTAAATTCATTATGAATTCATCTTTGATGACACCATTTTGTTTAGATTTATGCGCCGATTTAATCTTTATTTTCACCAAGATTTTGTAAAAATGATGGGGATTTTATTAAAAAAAAGTATATCCAATTAAAAGAAAAAAAGAAGGGAAAATGATTTTCCCTAAGCCATAATCATAATCATGAGAGAAAAAAAAGAAAATAAAGAAAACCAATTAACATATTTTCAGTCTTTGGCTTTTTAAACACGCCATAAACCACAGGAATTTTTAACACTCTTTGAAAATTAACTTTTTTTTTTTTTAATAAAAAAAACAACAAAAAAGAAAATACAATAAAAACACACCGAAAAGAAAAATTAAAAAAAATTCTTATAGACTCATATCCATAATTAACTTTATCTATTGCTTTGTAACACTGTCTCAAGTTACAATCCATCTGCATATACTCGTTTGTGCTCGTTTACAGAATGTAACAAAAGAAATCCAACGGAACAGAAGAAGAAAAAAGAAATTGTAAAAAGAAAAAGAATGTTTTTAAAACAAAGTTTCTTTATTTTTTTCCCCATACCCTACACAAAGGACTTAAGGAAAATTGGAAAAAGATGGAAAAAAGGGGGAACAAAACCTTTGTAAGTTTACAAAAGAAATTATAATTTACGCATAAAAGGATCCCTAATTTGAATAAAACGCAAGAAAATTTTCTGTTGTTGTAAAATGCTAGAAAGTAAAGTAAATAAGAAGGAAAGAAGAGAGAAGTGAACAAAATTAAACAAAATTGTTTAAAGCCCTCAAACCAAATTCATAGAGACAGATAAACTGACACACCCACACATACACCAGCAAACATAAAAGTTCAATGAGGTGTTAAACCATAATTTGCACAGCTAACGTACACACATACTTTTACATTTGCTTAGTTACCAATACATCAACAACCAATCTACAACAATACGCCTGAACAGGGTTTTATGTGTTTAAATTGCTTTTTAAAATGAAAATTAAATGAAAAATGGATCATCACTTCGTTGTCTTCACATGTACCATTGTAGTACTGCTATAACCCCTATACTATATCGATAGTTTTACGGAGATGCGAATTCCATTGAAATCATCTTTAGCTAGACACGTTTTGCCAATAAATTCTGGACGCTCAAGCACACTGCGTCAAAGATTCTTAACAGAGAAGGTGATCTGTGGTCAACCCTTCTTCCTCACCATTACAGTTCCTGCAGATGTCGTTGGAAGGTTTTATTAGCCTCCGGGCATGCATCTTCTTAAAATGATCATGTGCAGAGGAATACCAGTTTTAAGTAGGAATTGATTTGAATTTTCTGTTGTACCAGCTATTTAAGGTGCGTCAGCTTTATTGTTACCCTCAATGTCAGCATATCCAGGAATCCACATGGTAGTATTTTCATGAATAATCTTGGATGTGAAATACAGACTCCATGTGAAAGAAGATCACGAAAAATTCCTATAAATGATCTCGTCGGCTTAGAATTTGATAGTGGGCCTACTTACACCAGCATTTGGGTGCATTGTGATACCACAATAAATATTCAACCCGGGTATTAAACATTCTCTAAAGGAAACCAGTATGAGTCCCCAATAAATTCTGCTATTGCAGCAATCTTTGGAGAACTCGGTCAAGGAACCTAGTGGTCAGAAGCCACCATCTTTTTATGACAAGAGCAGGGCAATGACACATGAGTCCTCCTCTTCATCCTCAGGCAGATAATTCCTGTAGACGTGATTTGCCGTATCGTGACTGTGATCGCTATTGCCCGATTAAAGGATTGAAATGAGTCGCTACTCTTGTTATCCATACGTGTTCAGCAGAGTCTAGCAATATTCCACGTACTCTCTGGCTGCTAACTGAACTGAGCTTTCCTATAATAAGTGTGAATTATATTCAAATTAACTGAGGCAATCGAAATATCTACGCCTTATAATATGTCAGTATAGAGCCTGGCCAGTTCACCAGCAATTCCGGTGTCCAAAGATATGTCGGTGTCTTGGAACACATAGATTACTTAACCTTAAATGATTCGAAATTTCCCTGAGAAATTCTTGGAATTCATAAACAAGAACGGACATTCGTTCAGAGCTGAGAAGAAGTCACCAAAAGAAGGGTTGGGCTACAGGCTCTAGTCTAATAAGCTACCTACTACATCACTGTGACTATAAAAGAAACTCGAACTT
This sequence comes from Sarcophaga carnaria, assembly GCA_958299815.1. NCBI lineage: Eukaryota > Metazoa > Arthropoda > Insecta > Diptera > Sarcophagidae > Sarcophaga > Sarcophaga carnaria. The sequence continues at coordinate 18,681,068 of OY283153.1, read as the reverse complement.
GCTAGACCATATACTAACACTTTCAGACAGAAATATATTTGCATTGTTCTACTTCCTGTTCCTTTTTAACTTGCTCCAATTCTTTCTATTGTTCTTAGTCACTCTTTTTGATTTCGACAGCAAAGTGTGAGTCAGATAAGAAAATAATACAAAGAGAAAGAGAGACGGAGGAGGGGGAATTCTGCTCAAACGTTATTTGTTGCATTTAATGTCGTATGCCACAGAGTACAGAGTACAGGGTATTTAATCGCTTGTATCTTTACAGTGATGGTTGATGGTGTTCGGTTTATGAAGACCTTTTTTTGTTTCATTTGTTTTATTCCCTTTTTATGTGTTTCATTTTAATGCAAAATTTTGCATAATTTTCAAATATGAATTATTAAATTGTTAATAAATGAAGGAGGAGAGAGAGAGAGAGAAAGAGAGAATAGAAAAAGTTCAAGTTCATTAAGAGGGCGTTAAGAGAAGATTGATGGTACAAATTAACTCTGCTGGAAAAAAGTGAAAACTTTTGTTCTTTTTTTTTTCGTTGATAATTATAATAATTTTTAATGTATTTACAGGGTTTTTTTCTTCTTTTTTGTCTATAATCTGCATAAAATAGAAAATTATCTGTAAAAACTGGTATAAAATGTGGTAACAAGTAAATTACAAATTTACTGTATCAGAAAATTGTATAACTGAGATTGAGGAACTGTAAAGGCGTATTAGAATGCCTAGAATGATCTGCCTAGATGTGTATATCCCCATTAGAAGATATTCAAGTTATTTTATAGGTTCTTTGTGCCACCAATATATGGGTTAGTTAGGTAATCTATCGACACACTTAAACCATCAGGCCCATTGTAATACCACAAGACCGTAACTAGCTAAAGTCATCACCGTAAGACCAGTTAAAGTATTTCTAGTTTCAAACCGAAGCTAGTTTATATCATATAGATAATCTTCGACAGCAATATACCCCCATTTTCAAAAGACAAGTCAGGGGCATAAAGGATGTTCAATACTCTCCTCTACAATGTTTACCTCGACAAATACAATAATACATACAATTAATATAAGGCACTTAAGCTTTGGTATTTTGAGGCAATGTCCGGGTATTCGTAGTTCTATTTAGTCTTAATGTCTTTACTAGTCATTATCCTTCAAGAATCAATACAATAGCTGTCAAGATGAAGATATTATTGGCTGGCTATTTAAACAAATAGCATTTAAAGCAGAAAATACTTCAAAACCTATGCACTCCTTTTGTGTAAATATTGTACACAATGTGATTCCAAAGTTGACTTTATAAAATATAGTAACGTGCCTTTTGGTACTAAAAGCAATGGTTTTTGAGAAAAGTACTCTTTACTGTATCCTCGCAACGCTCTTCAGAGTGTCTACAGCATATAGAATTGTGAATTTATTGAACTCGTCGTAGTCTAGTAGGTAGTGTGTTGGCTTATTAGACGTGTGACCACGCTTCAAACTCGAGGTCAGACATTTCCAACAAAACGGAACATGAAAACATATTTCTTCGGCGATTTTCTCCTGAGGTGAATAAAATTTGCCATGAAAAGCTTCTCAAAAAATCTGTCGTTCAAAGCCGACTTTGAACTGAACACCCGCCACTTATGTATAAAATTAACACCCACAACATAAATGGTGTGAGAAGCTAGGTCGTAATCCTAACTTAGTGGTTGAAATGAATAATTATGCATGTATGTATGCCTCAGGTACGGCATAATTCCAAGATAGAAGCATATAACTTGACATTTATTTTAGCACTTCCTATCCATAAATTTAAATATCTCATTGAAATGTTTCATTTATATGAAAGACGTTTTGATGCCAGTGTATGTGGTATATAACTCGTCAATCCCCACAAAAGTCTGACGGTGGCAAATCGCACGATTTTGCTGGCCAGTTGCCATCAACTCGACTTGTGATGATTATGCTCACAAATCACTCATGCAGAATATCCAATGTGTTATGAGCTTTGTAGCATGTAGCACCATCCAACTCGTCGTTGCTGGCCAAAACAAGTTGCTAATCAAAGACTTATAATTATCAATCGATGACAGCACCAGCCCAACTAATTCTCTGATGCAGCAGCCTTGAGAGTATTCGAGAGAAAAGTCCTACGTAAGATCTTAGGTGCAGTGCAAGTTGGCGATGATTTCCGGATTCGATCTGTATGAGCTCCTCAACAACATAGACGTTGTGCAGTGTATTAATATCCAGCGGCTGCTTTGGCTCGGCCATGTCGTTCGAATGGAGGAAGATACTCCAGCGAGACGGTTATTTGATGCGGGGATCTGCGGAAGTCGGCAAAGAGGACGAACTTGTATCCGTTGGAAGGACCAAATCAAGGAAGCCCTGTCATCGATTGTGGTGACCAACTGGCGTAGGCGCTCAAGAAGCAGAGGCGCCTGGAAGAATGTATTGCGGCAGGCCAAAATCCGTTAATCGGGTTGTTAATGGCCAATTAAGTAAGTAAGCAAGTAAGACAGGACCAGTTTTGTTTGTCCATTCATCTGGAAATGGACCTCATCATTAAAGATGATTTTTCGATAAAAATTAGGTTGAGTTGTCAACTGCTCTAGGGAAAATATTTAGTCCATAGCCCCAGAGGAGCTAAATGGTATGAATGAACTAGAGAACAGAAACCAATTAATCGTCTTTTGTTGTAAAACTTTGGTTTTAAAGCGAATTTGACCGGCAAAATACTCTTTTTTAAATTAAATTTAATTTACCTCAACCCAAATTTTTAAATTTAATATTCAAACAGTAAAAACTTTGCGTTCACCACATATAATTGCTTAAACCAATAAAACCAACTTCAAGAGTTAAAAAGTTTACTACCACTATAATAAATTAAAAAAAGGATATTAAACCTGTATGTACTACGGTACTAACTACCCAGGACAATAACTTATAATTTTATTCGTGGCACAATATTTAAAATGTAAATTATTTTCTGGTCATTTGATTTGCTGAATACATTTCAAATGAATGAAAAGAATGAACAAAAAAACGAAGTAAACACTGTTTCATAGATTAAGTTTAAATTATTCACTAGAGTTACTAAATAAAGTTTTTGCTTTTTTTCTATTCAGCACATATCAAAATCAATAATATCTACTGTGTTCTATACAAGCCTACAGTACGATTATATGGTACTTGTAGTACTTATGATACTTTAACTGTGCTCTTTCCACTCTCCCTTCTCTCTCTCTCTCTCTTGGTATTTCGTTGTTTCTTCTTTTTTTTTGGTATTTTTAGTTGATTTGTGTGAACATTTTTCCCATTTCAATTCTATTCATTTGCATAGTTAAGGACAATTTGCATATAAAAATACATACGAACGGACTGTTTATTTATTCAAACAAAAAAAAAAAACAACAACAAAAAAGGCTACAAAGAAATGCAAAAAAATACACACACACGTATACACATTCTCTCTGTTACATATAGATATATACATATAAAATCATGTGTACCAATACATATAAAGGCCATGGAATATAAACAAACAAATAAAAAAAAAATCCTGTATTAAACAATAAGTGCCTTCAGGCCCAAAAACAGTTGAACACAATCACGGGAAATGGTTAACAACCAAACTTTATATTTATACGTACTATGTATGTATATGTATACCTTTATGTAAAACGAAAAAAAAAATTAAATAAAAATGATGTGTTAAAATGTTTATTTATCAACGCATTTGTTTAAAACATAAATAATTCCAATAGAAATAAAATATTGTGATACACTCCGCAAAAAAAAAATTATTTGATTTCTCATACAATTGCATAAGCCTTTTAGGGCTTAACCCCAAAATCCTGTTCGTAAAAGAATAAATTCTTATACAAGCCCTTACAAAGTTTACTGCACCTTCAGCTGTTATTTGTTTCACCTCAGTTCCATGAGCCTTCTTGAGTCCTCCACAGCTGTAATATCGATATGAATTCATCACTCGCTAGCCCCTTCTTTTCTTTCTCTTATAAACTATCTTTCCTGTAGGTTTAGGTTTAGGTTAGAGGACGTATACTTGTCAATTGAGACAAGTACAGTACCCGGAGGTCGAGTTGACCCATTGTACAAACATCCTAATGAGCAAAGGATAATAGAGAGGATAGGGAAAATGGTGAGGAAGTAGGAAAGGGAGAATAGGGAAGGGGAGAAATTACACAGACTAACAAATACACAAGGGAGCGCGACTACATTATTGTAGCGCTAGAGCTTCTCAACCATCCCAAACAAATAATGAATCCATGGAGAGCCGTGATGTCGGCTCTCGACATTAAATAACTTTTTTTTTTTTTTGAAAATGCTTTAAAAAAAGCTACTGAATATTTTCTCAAATTTCTTTTTTTATTTGAAAGTCAATCCTTCCGGTTAATAATGCAAAATAATTTCATTCAAATGAATTCCTCGGCTGGCCATGCGGTAGCCTACATGATCGGTCCAATTTTTAAGCACATTATCGATTGTGTGCAGCTGTATTTCACCGATGGCTTCACGAATATTGTCCTTTAAAGCGTCAATTGTCTCTGGTTTGTCGGCGTAACACTTATCTTTGACGGCACCTCACAAATAATAGTCCAACGGTGTCAAATCGCAGCTCCTAGGTGGCCAAACGACATCATCTCTGCGGCTGATAATGCGACCTTCAAAAACTGGGCGTAAAACATCGAGTGTAGCTTCGGCTGTGTGGCACGTAGCGCCGTCCTGTTGAAACCAAATGTTGCCAATATCCTCCTTTTCAATTTTTGTGAACAAAAATTCGTTCAACATGGCCCGATAACGATCGACATTGACTGTAACGGCCACTCCTTGCTCATTTTCGAAGGAAAATGGCCAATTATGTCTCTGGACAAAAATCCGTGCCCCAAATACGACAATTTTGGTTGTTTACATACCCGCCACGATCAAAATGAGCTTCATCTGAAAAGATGATTTTCTTTGCCAAAATCGGCATGCATGGCCAACCGAGGCAGCCATTTGAATGAAATTATTTTCCATTATTAACCGGAAGTATTGTACTTGCAAATAAAAAAAGAAATTTGAGAAAATATTCAGTAGCTTTTTTTTAAAACATTTTCAAAAAAAAAGTTATTTGGCGGACCCTTTAGAATTCAAACCCACAAAAACTAAGGACTGGACAGTTACAGAGGAGGCGTTCGATAGTCTCCAACTCTTACTCATCGAAACATACCCTGGATAGTCCGGCTGGGATCTGTTCCAGATCCTTGTCAGCTATCTAATCTTGCAAGGCCACGTAATAAACCCAATCTTTCCTGTATTCCAACACAATGCTTGCATAGGGGCCATCTGATGAGAGTTGATCTTAAAAAAATGTTTCTAGAGACCCATATTGATGATGGTGTTTAACAAGAGTATCCTGTAAATGCATCTGAGGCACCCATTCAGCTGATTTTCACTACCATACATCAAAATTGATTTTACATATGCATTGAATAACCTCAATTTGAATCGTTTAAATTGTTTTCTGATTTTGCAATGATTGGTTGGCATAGTTGGTTCTCCACTTGTGTCTAGTAGTGTCATAAGGGACGATCTCGAGTATTTTCCCTATCGCTCAAACCGCAACAAGTTGTGCGAAACTCAAATCAATTTCGTCAGCCATAGATCGTTAAGGAGCTCACCCAATTCAACACCTGATAACCCTGGCATTCTGTGCGAGGACCTTTTATTACAGATTCTAATGCGTTGATTGATAAAAGTTCCGCAAAGGAAGTGATCAACTATGTCCTCCCCTTTCACATTGTCTTTCCGGCGATAATGTTCGCATAATCTAAAGAACAAGAATACGCACATAATTGGCATATAGGACGCTTCAGTCTGGATTACTTATGTTTTGTGTGTATTAATTATATACATGAGTGGCATGACCTACAGTTTAAAGTTTAAATCTCAACGACAAATTTTTTTGAGAATGTTTTCAGAGTGTTTTCTGAGAGGCAGTTGCCAGGCTTTCCTAATGGGGAAGACCTACTTATGAAAGAAACTTGAGTTATTAGGAAGACTTTTGTGATGATTCATGTTAGTTTCTACTGTGAAAACAAAGCACACAACGCTCTTATACAGTTTTGAACCATTTGTGTGGAATTCGATATCGAAACCATTGATGAGATCGCTCGCGTCTATTTTGATCGTAAAGGAATATTTGACCTTGAACCTGTTATCGAAGTTTGGAAGTGCAGTAGTCATTTGTAGATAATGAAATATGAATGTTCAGACTTCAAATGCTTTAAGAGTTGTTGGTTTCTCGATATAACACAGCTATATAAAGTCGTTTAATTGAATGAACATGGGGCCACTTCTAAGCAGAAAATTGTTTCAAATCCATTTCGCCAAAAATCGATTGTTACCCATGCTGTACGGCAAGCTACGTCATCTTATGGCAACCAAAATTCGCTGCTGTTTGTTGGAATAATTCTTTGAAACAGAGCGAATGGATTGCTAGCGTTAATCATATGCGGGCTTTAACGCTAAACATAAGTTTTTGATAAAAATGCTGACCTTCGGACAGTTTCAAATGAGGCCAAATGGAAAAATTGTAACGCAAATGGTGGCCGTAGGCCAAAACCCCTAATGAAGGTCATCAAGTTGAGAATTTCCAATGAGACTAAATGGAAATATTGTCACACAAATGGCGGTCCTTTGTCATTCTTGTACGAACTGGCTTATATAGGCACGTGGGCCAAAACACTTAATGAAGGTCATCAAGTTGAGAATAACAACGAATTGATATTTCGGCATCTTCCTCAAGACTTTCTTTATCCTGATGATTGTTAAGAATCGAAATGAGTAAAATTTTTTCGAAAAAGATCAATAAATACGTGAAGTGCTTGCATAACACTACGATTATGTGGACTGTAAAATGGACTAAGTATCCTATGAACTTCTCGAACAGCTTTTTTTCAATTAAATTGTATCAATTTTGAAGCTTTGTTTTGACGTTTAACGATTCATAATGGCATTACAAACCTTAAAGAACAGAAAATACAACACAGTTTGACATTCGCAGCTGTGAAGAAATAGTTATCAATATATCGTCTGACGACTACTCAGAAAATCGTTGTTATTAACACAAATCCTCAGTATTGTCCACAATATTGTCTGGTAGGCCTTGCCTTCTCTTCCGAACTTTGTTGAATTCTTAGCAAATTCGATAAAATGGCTAAGAACAGCATTTCAGAAGTAACAGATAATAGTAGTTTAACCATTTCATGTTTGTTTAAGCAATCAACAATTAATCTGGCTCATAAAATCAATTAATAGATCTGTTATCAGCATATAAAAGAAAGTGAATGGACTCTTTAAAGTCTCAAAATTGTTTTTAAAAAATTCTTCAAGTACAATTTGTGTGTGTTCGTTCAATTCAACCAATAACCTTTGAAGTATTTCTAATAAAAAAACGAAAACAAAAATGAAAACAAAACGCATACAGTTAAAATTCCACAGAAACGCACACTCAACCGCAAATACTCTCACTCTCTTTCAAAGGCACACACATACTCAAACGAGTAATATTTTCCTGTTGCTGGAAACATAGGCAGTGAAAAGAGGAAGAGATAGAGTAAGAGTATGTTTTTTAAACATTCTAACAGGGGAGAAAAACTAAAAACAATGCACGTGTTTACATATTAAACACTAACACATACTCAGGCCTACTCATTTATATTAAATAATGAAATAACATGTGAAATACAACAACAAACAATATGAAAAAAAGTAGTAATAAACAAACCCACACACACACTCTCTCGCTCTCTCTCTCTGTCATATTATGCAGCTATTTTAACCACCTTCAATTGCTACTCATGTTGTTTGTAAAAAACAAAAATAAATGTTGTGAGTGTATTGCAATATTGTTTGAGAGTAACTAAGCGTAGTAACTGCATGTGTGTAAGTATTGTTTGCTACGAACATATACAAGATGAGTTGTAACTTTAGAAAATACACGTGTTTGTGTATATGTGTGTTAAAAACAATATAAAAAATGAACCAACAATCATTCGTATTCCCCCTTTTTTAAACTTACTTTACATATGCCATGACATACAAAACAGCATTGTGAGTGAATATTGAAGGGTAAAGTGTAATCGAGTGTAAAAATGGTTTTTTTGAAAAAAATTATTGAAAAACAACGAATAGATTGAACGGAAAAAAGAAAAAAAGAGACAAAGAAAGCAAAGAAAAAGGCAAAAGGAGCGCATTTATTAAATTGTTTGTTTAAAGATTACATATTTAACCTGCCGTAAGCTTATTCATAAAAAATTACTACGAATTCCTTTGAAATGAGCCAATAAACCACTACTTATCTTAAATGTTGGTATTTCAAGTAATTGATGGATGCCGTGTGTGCCTATTAAGGAATTTAATTATTTTTCTATTAAAAAATTTTCAAATTTAAATTTAAAAAATTGTTTTTGTTTTAAATTGAAGCGCGTTAAAATGTCAGCATCACAACAACTGGAAGGCCTTATACTATGGAAACTGTGCTGCACTCATTAGTTGGTCACGGAGAGAAATCCAAAGAGAAATCCTTATATCCTAAAAATGGTTGCTTTCCTATAACGTTAAACCGGCGTTATTAACACAATGAGACAGCTGGATATTTATCCTGCTATCATTGCTTTTACAGAAAGACCACTTAGATGCAGGAGTTTTGAATCTACTTTGGACACCTCAAATGTTTCGAAAGTGTCGTTTTGAAGGAACTCTACTAGGAATTGTACTTTCGTCTTTATAATGGAACCTCAACCTTGACAACAAGTTTTCAAACTACCATAAACGCCTCAATCTTTCCAAAGTGACTCTTCGAAAGAAACTCCACAAGGAATTTTGATCTTTTCTTTACTACAGAACCTCATCCTTGGCAATCTTGGAAATCATGGAAAGAGAATGCTGCATGACTATTGCCTATTCAGAAATCCTGGAATCTGCGCTGAGAGTCTTATCGAAATGGTACATTACCAGATAATTGTAGTACGTTTCGCTTTAAAAACTGACGCTGTAAAAATTAAGTATCAGAGTACACGGTACACTGATATACGCACATTTACCGACAGTAAAGCGGTCAATAAATCCTTGGAAAATGTTTGCATCACATCTAAGCTTGTCCAAGAATGCCTGGTGTCGCTGTAGGAGATATTAGGTTTGAAGCTACAAAAATTGGCACAACGGAAATTGAATTCGAAATTCCTTTACCAATGGCAAAGGTAGGTTGTAGTCCCGTGGTCTAGTAGGTAGTGTGTTGGCTTATTAGATGTGAGGCTTCGGTTCTAACCCCAAATCAGGCATCTCCAGCTGAACAAAATATGAAAAAATAGTTCTTCGCCGACTTCGTCTCCGCAGTTTTCTGGGAGTAAATAAAATTGCCATGAACAGTTTTTTAAAAATCTGTAGGTTCCGCCACTTATGTATACAAATTAACGCACACAAAAAGTATTCAGATTTGTGGCAAAAGCTCTGACAGTAAATAAAAATGGCCAAGAAAAAGTTTCTCAGAAATCTGCCTGTCGGAGTCGACGTTAAACTGTAGGTCCCGCCACTCAAAAATTAACACACACAACATAAGTGCTGTGGGAAATTAGGTCGTAATCCTGATTGAAAGGTATAATGAAACGTATGTAAGTAATGACAAAGCGATACCAGACAGATCTGAAGCATTTTGAATAAATAAAGAACAGAATTTGCATTAAACCTATCAAGCCTACATCTAAGGAGCCTCATAGCAGTTATAACGCAGCACTAGCCTCTAGTTTTAGTTGCCCGGAATATTGGAATTTCTCCAAACGACTTCTGCAGGTATTGCAGCAATGAGTAAGAAGAGGAGTCAGAGGCAGTTGCCTACTAAACCTAACATAATCTATCCTAATAGTGCATCAACGGTCTATAAAATCTTTGCATCAAAAGTCCAAAGTATCAGCCTAATTTCTGTATTTGCATAGAAGTATAGAAGTCGTATATCAATTTCGAATCCATGCAATCTGCTAAACGAGCACTCAATGCCGCTACCCATCAGCCTATATATTTATGATTTACTCCTCTCAGATTTATAAGCTTATAGGCCTTGTTTTTAATATTAAAGGGAGTGAAAAGATTGGGAGCATCCCCATTCAGTTGGCCACAGCATTCACAGACACATCTTGACAAATCTAAACCCATTACCTGGTAATTTTGTATTTAAAATTCACTTCATTTTAAGAAAATGCGTGTGTGTGGCACTTACAACCACAAAAAGAAAATGTCGTTTATTTTTATTTTACTCCATTCATCATGTCGTACCTCTAACTTAATAGTGCCACAAAATAAAAATAAAAAAAACGATTTTTTTCTCTCTCTCTGTGCTGCTGTAACATGCTGTCAACATTATTTTCATGGCATGTTGGTTTAGTGTTCAAAATTGGTTGTTTTTATGTTTTATTATTTAATTTTACTTTGTTGGTGTTGTTTTTTCTCTTGTCTAATGTGTTTGTTGGCTCTTGATAGAATGTAAAAAAAAAGAAACAACGAAATACTTGCAACAAATTGCCGCAACCGCACTAAACTAAACACAAAAAATAACAGCAAACAACACAACGCATCACAGTAAATATCCGCAACAATTACGCATTTATGGTACACTAAGGGCAAAGGACAATTGGAGGGGAGTGGGAAGGGGATGGAAGGAGAACAGGAGGCTGACTAAGCTACTGTTGTGTGTGTCTGTGTATTACAAGGGCAATTAGAATAAATTTGTTAGTGGTGATGAAGAAAATCGTAAAATTACGCTTCACTACAGGAAGGAAAACAAAAAACTGAACGAACGAGCGAACAAACTGCAGCAATTTAACTAAATAGGGAAGGGAACAGAAAACAGCAGTAAAACGTAAGCGACTGTAATTTAAAACAAAATTTAAATAAAAATCAACAACACCCAAGTCAAACGTGTACAACATTTTTTTTTTTCTCTTTTTTTTTTTTGTTACCAACAATGTAACCACCTTATGGTGCACGCCCATTTATATGTAAATGTTACCACATTTGATGTAATTTTTAAAATCAACTACACTGCCACAGTTTCCATAGCTAAATTCAACAACTACTGACACACACGCAGTTAATGCTGCACAGTTTTTAATATTAGGAGTTACTAGTGCCACACACAGTTAAAAATATTTCAGGTTTTTTTTTTTCTTTCAACCTTGCCCCTCTATTACATCTTAATGATGGCTTTGCGTTGCGATATTTTAAACGTTAGACATCAAGGTAATGAACGTTACGCTACAGTTGTGTGGTACGTTATAATTCTGTTGATGGCCATTGATGATCGTGGTTGTTGTATGTAAATGTTTTAAGCATGGTTGTGTTTATTGTATGGCAATTCACTTGAATGTTCTTCTTCATATTATTCCATAACATTTCATTCCATTCTTTGCTTTTTATTAAAAGTGTTTTCATTTTTTTTCTACTTTTGCTTGCCACTTTTTACTGCACACAGTTGCCAAAGATGCTGCTGCTGTTGCTGCATTATAAGTGACCAACATTTTGAGCCACTGCCACTCTTACGCTTACATTTGTGGCATGTTTAGTAATCGTAGATATGAACACAAACACATTATTTTTATGAACAAAACCTTACTGTCTGGCAGTCAGTAATTTAATGACTTAATTTTACACTCGTCCAAGTGAAAAATTACAATAGATTCAGTGGTAAGAGTGTGCATTAAAAATTTCCTCTTCCTTTTTATATTCCACTCAGCTTCGTTATTTCGTTCATTCTTTCTTTGTCTGTCCATTTTTCTTTATTAGAATTTTTATGTGGGAACAAAATTTTTTAATAATTTTTTTATTGCCTCAAGTATTATACAAAAAAAGGAGATGTAGTGTTTATGGAAAATATTAAATTTGATGAAATAGGAAAGATTAGATGAGGACTAATGAAGATTCACTAGGTAACCATTACGCCTTTAATCTCTTTTTGCATTTACAATCACCAATTGCCTATAAGCCACATTGGCTATGAGCTCATCATCTTTATATGGGGTGGACCATCTATCGGCTTAAATTTGAACCATCTCGGTTATTTAGAATCTGGCAATACTTATGTTCTTCTATTCTCTTACAAAATTCAGTATATTTTCTTTATTAAAAGTATTGAATCGATTTACGCTTGCACAACGTTGGTATTCACTGGGCCAATGAGAAACTTCACAATGTTCACAATGTCAATTTTGCCAAAAAAAAAAAATCATCTTTTCGTATGAAGCATGTTTTCATCTTGGTGGGTACCTTAATAAACATAACTGCCGTATTTGGCTTAAGCGTTGAAATATTTAAAATCATACGATTTTTTATTAATTTTACCGACATTACCGGTTTAAAACAGGCTGAGGGCGTATGATTAATGTTAGTGCAGTGTAGATAATTAAATAATATCACTCATACCACACCAATGACTATGAATATGTTCGAAAAGAAAACAAACATTTGGTAAAAGCGGACTATAAAATATTTTGGAAAAAAAAACAAACAAAAAATTTTTTTTTAATATTTAATATTCAGGGTAATAATATGTTCAGACATGTACATTTATTGAATTAATATTCGGTTTATTGATAACAATATTTTGAGTGTTCAGACACAAAATTTATTTTACAGATGGTAAACAACAACAGTGCTTTCAATTTAATTGCTAAAATTAGTGACAAAAAAAATTTGAGAATAAATGGAAAACAATTTAACATTGGAAAAGGTCTTGCCAATGATTAACCGAAACGCCGACTCCTAGTGGCTTCTCTCAGAAGGATGAGAAAGAATGCGTCGTATTTTGAAAATATACCGGTCAGTTAACATATTCTGCATAAACCCGAGGATGAAATTGCGAGAACTGCTATAGATTATCAGTCAAGACCTAGAAGGTCAGCCGTACTTGGAGAAGACAGGTAGAAACAGAAGCTGCTTTCTTCAGAGCAGGAACTGGATACCCAGTTCAGAGTATTATAAATAACTTTTCGAAATAAATTAGAAATTATCATCAAACAACATTGGGATCGAAAGGGTTAAAAATTAAATACGACATCAAGTCTGTGATGTTATTAAAATTCTTTTTTATATCATCAGTTGGAAATATTTTCTCATCCCTTTCTGCTGACCTTCCATTTTTTGTTTGTCTTTGTTTTGTTTTTGTTTGTTGTTGACATTTGAGTTGTCAAATATCAATAGAAAGTGTTCGGAAAATAGTAATATGCTCACTGAACGTAATTATGACAGTGCTGTATTTGAAGTTTTAATCAATATTATAACAATTTATGAATTTATTGAGCAATAATTAATTTGTATGAAATATTGAGATCAATAATGCCGTTTATTGCGATTTACTCAATATAAGTGCATGTCTGAACATAGTATAAAGGAGTGATGCGAATACTAACGCATTCGAATTTTAACACTTTCGACGTCATACTATTAAATTAAACAGCAAAAGTCTTCGTACGGCAATTTATTTTGATAAAAAAATTCTCCACGGGCTTAATACTCAGAAAAAAACTACACGTGGTTTTACAGCAGCCAATGCACCTAATACGAATGACTGTTTGGTGCGGTTTGTGTAGCAAAGGCATTTTTGGCCCATATTTCTTTGCAAATGAGGACGACGCAACAATTACGGTCAATGGATACACTTATCGGACCATGATAATCGATTTTTAAGAATTCGCTCTTCATGGTATTGATGTAAACAGTGTTTGGTTTCAACAGGATTTTGCAATTTGCCACTTATTTTATGCAGCAATCGATTTATTAACTCAAACATTTGTTGGCCGTGTAAATAGCCGAAATGCGGACATGAATTGACCGCCAAGAAGCTGCAATTTGACATCGTCGGAATATTTTCTGTGAGGCGCCATTAAACAAACCATTTACATTTGAGCACTTGAAGGTGAAAATTCGTGATACCATTATCGAGATAGGACCCAATACACTCGAAAAAGTGCACTAAATGTGGTCCAATCAACTGAGGTACTATGTACAATTACGGCAGCGATATGAATGAAATAATATTTCATTCCTAGCCGGAACAATTGTACTCCACAACAAAAAAATTGGCTAAATTTCTAACTGTTTTACGGTCCATCTTATATTATCGACAAGAGAGTGCTTATCAGATACTGTGCTAGACCAATAGGTCGGTTGCAGGAATCTCTGTTATTATGAGAAAATGACGAAAATGAAAGACAATCTGAAATTCAGACAGTTCAGTATACTCTGGCGTAAACTCAAACTGGGTGTCATTGCGGCAACTCAAGCAGTTCGGATGTCGCCGTAGCCTAGTAGATAGTGTGTTAAGTTCACGCTTCAAACCCCAGGTCAGACATCAAACGAAATATGAAAAAATATTTCTTCGGCGACTACCTCTCAGCAGGTTTCCGGCAAAAACTCTAAGAGAAAATAAAATTGCCATGTAAAGTCTCTCAAAAATCTATCGCTCGGAGTCCACTAAAAACTGTAGGTCCTACCACTCATGTATACAATTAACACACTCAACATGAGTGGTGTTGGAAGCTAGGCCGCAATCTTGACTGAAGGTATGTAAGCAGTACGGAAGGCTGACTTTTTATTTATTGAAATTGAATCAATGCTATGTGCTTTACTAGGTCTTGGGCTATTCACTTTTCGCTGGTTATGAAACTGTTCACGGCAAGAGCAGCATCCTTTGCAGACTTTATTGAGGGATTAGTTATGCGAGGTGAAGTCAAGCCAAAACTATAGAGGCTTGCGTAAAAAAATGCTGATAGAAAATGGAAACAATTATTGGAAGAATAATAAATTATATATGGGGGCACTGCTACTAAAAAAATGTCATCTCAATAGTTTATATATTCTGAGTGAGATGGAGTGACGGATATAATTGCAAGGGGATGATTACGCAAGACACATTACGTGCGGCTATATTGCACTACCCAACTTCCAACTGGGATTAATTGAATCCAGAACAGTTGCTATTAAAAATAAGAAAACGGAAATTGGCTGTTCGAGTATGACATTCTCTACTACTTATGAATTGGGAAACAATTTCGAAAGAGTTTATGGATCATATTTTGCAGTTAGTTTGGAAGTGTTTAGGAGTGTGATTATAAAATGTCCGTACCTCATGACCTCGCACTTATATCCAACTAAATTGTTTGTGAGCGACCAGATAGTTGAATGCCAGTGGACAAACTGCAAAGCTCTAACCATCTACACATCAGAGATCTGCAATGAATATTCAAAAAGATGTGTAGAATCGAATCATACTCATAATTTCGCATTCATACTTATTTTAAGTGCTTATAAGTAGAGAAAAGAGGATTCATTGCTGATCTCTGGTACGCATATGTCGTTTCTAGGTTTCTATACGGTTGACCAGGTTGAAAAGTTTGCTCACACATAATGAGTACAACCTCATTTTGTCAGTATAAAAGTGAGGAGAGTCGCATCTCTGAACATTATACAACGCCATTTACTTAAATATGTAACTACAAGCTTCCCAAAATATATTTGCTACTCCTCCCCTGTTAAAAACAACGAAACAATTTGTATTTCTATTGCAGTTTAAATAAATTTTTCTTTTTGAATCTTTTTATTTTGGATTCAACTTTTCCTTCCTCGAAATTATTCATTATCAATCACTTTTTGATATTAAGACAAGCGGCAAAAAGGAGAAGCCATTAACACTTCAAGTTTATTTATTCAACTGCTGCTGTGATTATTATTGCATTTCAATGAATTTCAATTTCAATTCCATTCAATCTACACTTTCTAATATTTTTCTTGACACTTACACTTGTGCTGGCAAAAAGTTAAAATAATCACGATAAAACTGGACACCTTCAGCCATGCTGAACAGTTTCTATACAGCCACGTTAACACCTTCCATTCTGGCTACTAACACTTACTAGTTTTTCTTCCTTTTTTTCTTTTTGCAATGGCTTGAACAGATAAGAAGGAGCAAAAAAAAAGTGGAGATGGAGATGGAAAATGAAAACGAAAACATTTCAACTGATTTTGCAAAACTTATCAGAGAAGTCTGTGCTCTGCAAACTGTCATAATGTCTTCTTCAATAGCTTTAGCTATAGCACACACACACACCTAAAGAAGAAATAGAATAAATATGGAGTGGAATAGAGAAAGGGTAGAAAACAACTTTCAACTTTCAATAATGCTCTCTAGACTAGAATAATTGTTTTCGTGTTTTTTTTTCTGCTTCTTTTTTCTGCTTCTCATCGTCTCTCCCTTACTCTGCCTTTTTTGCTGTTGCTATTGCTGCTGCATTTTCATTTGGTATCTTTTTTGTGAAATATTAATATTCAATGAGTTGTAGTCGGTTTTGTGGATGAAGATGCATTGCAGCGTTTTAAATCACAAAGTGTACGGCTGTCTGTCCGTCCATCTGCCTGCCTGTCTACATTTAAAGAACACAGATTACATTCAAGTTTAGTTTAATAATTCTTTTATTCAAAAAAAAAAAAGCTTAAATATTGAAATATTTAAAATAATACGAATTTTTTTTTTATTAATTTTGTCGACATTACTGACTTAAAACAGCATGAGGGCGTATGATTAATATTAGTGCAGTGTAGGTAATTAAATAATATCACTCATACCACACCAATGACTGTGAATATGTACGAAAAGAGAGCAAAAGCTGACTAAAATTAAACATTTTTTTTTAAATTTAATATTCAGGGTAAGGGAGTGATGCGAATACTAGCGAATTCGAATTTTAACACTATCGACGCCATACTATTAAATTAAACATACATCCAGTTAAAAAAGCGAAAAAATATAATTTTTATGTTCGAAGCTCTGAGTTTGACTAATTGCCAGGAGAAAGCTCTTTAAATCTGTTGTTGCAATAAAATTACTGCACATAATATAGACGGCATAGGAGGTTAGGCCCAATACATTTCTAACAAAAGCGTTATTTTGTAGACAACTACAGACGGCAGCCTTATTATCATAGAACATGCAATAGTATGCAGTGTTCACATACTTGGGTGAATAGCTGAACCAAGTCTATAAAAAAAGAAACTCGAATAGGAAGCTGTTCCTGTCTTACGCCAGTAAAAACCAGAGTTGCCACTTTTCAAACAAAATGGTGTGTATATGTCCAGATAGATTCCAAATGATGATTTGTTTACTAAACGCCAGATAAGTCATCGCCATTATTTAATGAAAACGAAAATGTAACGCACTTTATATGTGTCAAGAGAGCGATTACGTATGTTTGGTTTCTTTGGTAGTTAGTGGATAATCTTTGCGACTGAGCAGAAAGAGGTCGAGAGCTCAAAGGGGCTATACTGTGACTCATAAAAGTGGTATACGGTTGAATCGAAAATGTTGCTTGAAATTGAGGCTGGAATAATGGAGCTTGAAGAACGTAAATTGAGTAAGGATATCATAATATTCACGACAAAATTCTAAGTAATGTTATAAACGGTAGGTAAGCTGATTGAAATTGTACATGTGCGAGTAAGAATAAAACCACTCCCGTGCTGTGAATATTTGCTAAATGCTTCCATCGGGTCCGCCAAATTTTTTTTTCAA
This sequence comes from Sarcophaga carnaria, assembly GCA_958299815.1. Classification (NCBI taxonomy): domain Eukaryota; kingdom Metazoa; phylum Arthropoda; class Insecta; order Diptera; family Sarcophagidae; genus Sarcophaga; species Sarcophaga carnaria. The sequence goes on along the minus strand of OY283153.1, from coordinate 18,663,478 downwards.
CTAGTGCTTATTTCGTGAATGGTAACACTTAGCTCATGTCTGATTTAACAGATAATTAGTTTTATCCTTCCGATGAACGAATATGTTTGTGTATACGCTTGAACAACGCTGGGAAATATTGCGACAATACTTTGAAAATCATGGTAATGTTGCAGAATATGTGCGAAAATTGCGTACAGATTTTGGAAGAAGAGAATCACCGTCAGGTGCGTATGTTCGTTATCTTGTGAAAGAAAGTGAAAAAACTGACATCCTCATCGATAAACCAAAGCGTGAAAAGCCAAAAACAGTGCGTACACCCGAGAATATTGCTGTTGTGGCAGAAAGTGTGCGCGTGAAGGGCCATCAACATCAATTCGCCGTCGTTCTCAACAATTGAACATTTCGGAGACATCATTGAGACGAATTTTGCATAAAGACCTTGGTATGACGCCATACAAAGTCCAATTTTGAAGATCGCATTATCAGCCGCAGAGCTGATGTCGTCTGGCCACCTCGGAGCTGCGATTTGACACTGTTGGACTATTATTTGTGGGGTGCCGTCAAAGATAAGTGTTACGCCGACAAGCCAGAGACAATTGACGCTTTAAAGGACAATATTCGTAAAGCCATTGGTGAAATACAGCTGCACACAATCGATCATGTGCCTAAAAATTGAACCGATCGTGTAGGCTACTGCATGGCCAGTCGAGGCAGCCATTTGAATGAAATATTTTCCATTATTAACCGGAAGGATTGTACTTTCAAATAAAAAAGAAATTTGAGAAAATATTCAGTAGTTTTTTTTAAAGCATTTTCAAAAAAAAAAAAAAGTTGTTTGGCGGACCCTTTAGAAGTTGCACATTTAAGTGAATGGCATTACTGAATGAATGTGCTGAAGTCAAATGTTTATCTGTTCAGAAATGTTTCTCTATTATGTTGACAGAATGAGGTTGTACTCCTCATGTCTAAGAAAATCGTTCAACGGGATGAACGGGATGAACGGGACAGAAGCCTATATTTAAGGACAACGTTGGAAGCTCACATACATACATAGATAGGGTATTACACTCTGGCCGCTCACAAACACCTTAGTCTGATAAAAGTGAGCAGACGTGAAGTGCTCTGAGGCTCTTCACTGATGTGGATACATCTTTTGACTTCAGAAATCTTTAAAATATTTGTGGGAAAATATTGGAATGACTACATTGGCCCCGACTTATATAAAAAAAATTCTCAATTTTAGAACTTAAAAGAGCTTAAAAGACTTTGTATTATTACAAGAGAGAAAAAGCTGGAGGACACATTTCAAAGTATTAGTAGGTAATACCTTAGGTCTACATTACCTTGGAATTTGCAATTAAGAAGGCTTTCAATCAAACTTTCATTTTAGTGCTCTACATTGGCAACTGCTTAGAAAATCTGCGGTCTTATAATTCATAATAGAGTTATGGATTCCGATAACGGTTTTGTACAGCAAAGCTCAGCAATGCGGGATACAGATCACATGGAAAGTCTGCTTAAATCCTAAAGGAAAACATTCAGTATGGTCGTAGAAGTCATTATTGGAGATCACATTATGGGCACTCGTACTTATTTTGGACACAAACCATACGACTTCTGCGGGATCCGTAAAGGCTAGAATAGAATGACTCTGTTCGTTTTACCATTTAGGTACATGCTCAGCATTGTGTCTGTGAAGGAGAAGACATCTTGGAGTCTAATATGTGGACGATCTAAATGATCTGGTAGTGATGGGTGGTAGGAGTCCAATTTGCTTCACCAGAATCTCCGAATGCTGCCAGGTCTAGGGGAAATAGTTGATTATGGTAACACATTGGGTCTTATATGAACTGACTAACTTTTTGGATTGACATGAAACACTTGATCCCTAGCTGCACAGCATTCGGATACATGAGTTACAGGCTATTACTCACAAATACGCTAGTTTAACTGCAACTGTGGATTCTTCCATTGAAGAAACTGGTATGTTTTTAACGGTTTAAGTCTAAGTTTCCAGTGTAAAGCAGAATCTGGGTCCCGACGCCATCATCATTACATTACACTGCGCAATTAAGGATATGTTTGCAGACTTACATCTGTTGCAATTCAAATGTTTTTGTTTATGACGTCATGTTATTTTGTTGGCATTTGTTCGCTTTAGAGGATATAGTGAAGCTAAATAGTCGACTGTTCACGAAAATCGTAAGCAATCTAAGTAATCCTAAGGAAATTCAAAAGAGAACAGGAAATTGTGGATACAGCTTACTTACCTATATGCTAAGGGGATTTCTTAAACCTCCTTCCAGAGGTACGTACGTAATTGGTCATTACAACCCTTCAGTCAGGTTTACGCCCTAGTTTCTCACACCACTTATGTTGTGTGTGTTAATTTTTATACATGAGTGGCAGGACCAACAGTTTGAAGTCGACTTCAAACAACAGATTTTTGAGAAATTTTTCATGGCAATTTTATTTACTCTCAGAGTTTTTGCCAGAAATCTGCTGAGAGGAAGTCGCCGAAGAAATACTTTTTGCATTTTATTTTGATATCTGGCCTGGGGCTCGAACCCTGGCTTTTCATCTAATAAGCCAACACACCACCTACTAGACCACGGCGACTTCGTTCGACTTCCAGAGGTAGTTTAATTAATATGTGACTGTCAAATGGGCGTAAATTTCGGGCTTAAAATGGCCCTTTGGGGTATTACTGATTTTTTTTTTTTGAAGATGGCATCAAGGATCAACCTTCTACTAATTCCTTTAGCTAATATTAAGTATTCAGATTTAATCAACTTATGGAATCCTAATCAATATCTTGTAATGCAATTTTCCAATAAAATCTGCTCAGCCTTTAAAGCCTTTCTTTAAACATCAAATGTTAACATTCAATTTCTCATTTATTTGTTGACGAATGTCGTCTTAAAGTCTTTTTTTTTTTCGTAAAAGCACATTAACAAACCATTACGAAAGGACAAAATGGAAAGGAAGAAGTGGAAAAAATAAAATCCAGTCCCCTTCATACACAATAAGACTACTCAACTAACCACTCATCCGCCATAATGCGATTTTCAAATCGTATTTAAATAGAGCGACCATATTTAAATATAATTTCTTAAATATTCTTTCTTTTTACTCCGGCTTCTCTACCCGCATTCAGCCAGCTGGAGAGTAGTAGAGTAAGAGCCAAAGAAGAAAAATACATTAAAAATGGCAAAAACAAAAGCGAAAAAAAGGAATCTGCTAAAGGACATCTTTATTTTCAAACACAGCTGAAGACAAGTCGAAACATTTTAAGAACTAAAAAAAGAAGAAACCAAAAACCATTCACAGGAGAAACAGGAGGTTGGCTGAGATAGAGAGCAGCAGTGGCAGAAGATGAACAAGCGAAGGAAGGAAAGAAATCCAATATTAAAAGAAAATTAAAACAACATTGAAATGCATTTAACATTTTTGCACAATTTAACTTGAGTGTAAAACTAAAAGACAAAAAACAAAAAAAAAAAACAAAAAAAGCAAAGAAAAGTTTCGCTTGGCCCTCTAAAGAAAGAAACCAAACAAAAAAAAATGCCAAATCTCTAGCCGTTTATACCTTCAAACATCAACACCCTGCCACACTTACTTTTCTTTGCAGAGCCCAGTTTATGCAGCTTGAAAAAGGCACACAAGAAATACTTTTGCATGTTAAAGAGCCAGAGTTTAAGCATCAGTTCGAAGGTGAAGTGTGAGAGAGAAGAAAATAAAATGGAATGGAAAAAATCTTTTGCCATGAAGGACATCTTGTGAAAGCAGCCGAAGAAAGACAAAAACAGCGAGCACTTACTTTGTCAACAAAGTAGAAAATCCTTAAAAATAACAACATTTTAAAGCTTAAACAGACAACACACACAACACAGGCCAAAACTCTACCAAAATCACTATAACAGAGTGCAATACATTGTTGGCCAAAATCAGTTTCCAGTTAAAAGATGCTAAAGTATGTCCTGCATGGCATGTTTATTAGATGTTTGTGTACATGTAAGTACAAGGACATCAAAGGCTTAAAAGTGATTTGAAAACAAGTTGTAGAAAGTAAAAGAAAACAAAAATAAAAGAAAAAAATACTCAGCAGCTTAAAACAACATTAGCATGTGAAGGAAGTTTAGAATTCTAAGGAGATCAATAAGCAGTATTTTTAACTTTAAAGGTTATTGAACGCAGCAGGCTCTTTTTAACCAGGAGAAAGGAATTTTTAAAACCAAATTATACTTTAATTTCTTTTTCCTTCCCAATAGACTGTCCCAGAGTATATCTCAATCTTTTTATTGTTTTCAATGCTTTGTTTCAGTATCATTAACTAACGTTTCCAACTAAATAGGTAACTGGAGTACTGTATCATTTCCTAAGGCGATAGTAAGTTCTACTGTCGTTGCCCTGAAATAACACCCTTTGTAATATGTATATACCAGGCGTGTAATGCTGACTGACTTTTTCTCTGATGGAGTTCGGCTCTTACTCCAGAGCTGATGCTGTATAACCTTTCTCCGTGTATTATTGCCTTATAGAGTCTAGTGTACTGCAATCATACCTCCGCGTATACTGCCTTCAATCTAAATAGTGTCTCCCTATAAAGCTTATCGCAATCCTATTACCCTAAGGAACTGCTGGTTATTGTTCTGTATTAGTAAGAAGAATTCTCTGCTTAGTAATTGGTATGCATCCAGGTGTTTTCTTTTAAGTTGCCTTAATGCCAAGTATATGTTCTCATAATTCAATTTGCTCATCACAGAATATTCACATTGGGCATGAGAACTCTTTGTGTCCATCCTGTAATCCAGAATTTTTCATTACAAACCTTCAGTGAGGATTACAATCTAGCTTCTCACACCACTTACATACGTTGGGTGTGTTAATTTTATACATGAGCGGTGGGACCGACAGTTTGAAGACGACTCCGATGGACAGATTTTTGAGCAACATTTCATGTCAATTTTATGTAGTTTCAGATGTTTTGCAAGAAATCTGCTGAGAGGAAATAGACGCTTAGTTTGAGATGTCTGATCTTGGCTTTGAACCGTCTCACGTCTAAGGAGCCAACATACTACCTACCAGACTACGTCGACTTTGAGTCCATCACAAATTTTAAAGGCCGGCTACCATAATCAGACTGCTTATGAATACATTGATGAATGATTAAAATCTCTTCTCATCGTAGATTATCTGAAACCCAAGTGGCTTAAGAAAAGATTCCGCATCCATTCATTTTCCTTTTTGCCAAGTATACCGTTCCAAACATCTGTTGTCACTCGACAGATCGATTTTGGCCCCATCAGCCATGTGGAATCTCAATTATTATCAAACTTATCTCCCACTTTATTACCGTGGAATCGAACAGAATGTAATGACATGCTTCCCCAGGGTTAGCCTCTATCATTTTCAAGATAACCCATATAGGCTAAGTATTCGGAAGGCAATGTTACTGTCAGATAATGGGTTCCCATTATTTCACCCTTTGTATATCGTTGAATTGTTTCTCTCTTAGAAGAGTATTTAGCCACCAAATTGCTTTACTCACTCTCATTCCTTAGTCTCGTGAAAAAGTATTCTCCAAAGTTTCCTGCTTTTGGCCAAGGAATACTTGGGAAGAAAGTTGTAGACCACGCGTTGTTTCAGGTAACAATGAACTCCGAAGGAATCTCTTACCTTCTGTTATACATACATAAATACGTAATTGGTCATTACAACCCCTCAGCCAGGATTACGACCTAGTTTCTCACACCACTTATGTTGTGTGTGTTAATTTTATACATGAGTGATGGGACCTACAGTTTAAAGTCGACTCCGTACGACAGATTTTTGAGAAACTTTTCATGGCAATTTTATTTACTCTCAGAGCTTTTTCCCGGAAATCTCCTGAGAGAAAGTCGCAGAAGAAATACAAACTAGTTTCTGTATCTTGTTCAGCTTTATCTGAGCTATTTTCAGCTTTGTTCTGCCTACCAAAACAAGGGCCGCATAGGTTTTAATTAGTCTGACCATTGTTGTATATATCTGCTGCATAATTTTTGGATTGCCTTCTGCATGTCATTGTAAGCTCTGCTTTCTAGGAAATGCTTGCTCTATGAGGTATCCATGATGTTCGTTATTGATGCTCTCTTGCGCAAGCTTCCGAGTAGAATTATTTGGGTGGAAGAGAAATGTTTTTCATTAGCCTGATCTTCAATAAAGATTCCTCGACACAAGAATTCAGAGCATTTTCCATTGACGCAGACATTCAGTGATTGGCGCCTACTCAGTACGTTAATCTTATTTGAGTTTGAAATTGTTTCGTTGAAGAGCAGCCTAGTTCATCTGACTGTGCATTTTTGTTTTGCCTTTGTAACGTGGCTTGATTTTTTTCTTGTTTTATTAAATTTTTCTTTTTAATTTTATTTAAAATTCTTCTTCTTCTTCTTGATACACAGTTTTTAATAGACTTTCATTGGAAGAAAAGTAGGCAGCAAGAAAACAAGTGAAAATGATTTTTAATGTAATTTTTTCCCCATAATTAGATATTTGATTTGCATTTGCAGCTTTTAAATATTCTTCAATTGAATTATTTTTACACCCAAGGAATGTTGTCAGCAATAAGGAGTGTTACTCTTTAAAAATCCTGAAGTACAATTCAGCAAGTATTGCAATTCGGATTTCTTTTTAAATTGCCTTCAAGCACATGTTTAATGACTTAATTTGTCACAACATTAACAGGTGTTCGCGGGTAAATGCCTAATCCAATGTTTGGTTAAGAGTCGCGGACTTATTGGCCCTCCTTTGTATAAAAAAGTGGGCATTTTGTCTGATTATATGACAATTATAGCATTAACATCCAGGCATACGGTATCAAAGACGGTACCGAAATGTAAAGAGGCAAATAACAATTACTCCAGGCCTGGAACGATACGCATTGTATGGATTATAATGGATTGATTGGAAATAAGGATGCGAATATTGTAACTAATAGAGCCAGAGCATTACACATAATAAGCGTAGGTAACCCAATGGCTTTCAGTGCATTAAAGACCACGCTGAGAGGGTGGGTGGAAACGTCACATCGACTACTAGGGAATAATGACTCCGACGGACGATCCTAATAAGGAGAGTATTTTAAATTTAAATAAGAGCGATCTGAGCACGATAACGAGCCTAGTAACGGGACACTCTGCCTTATATGTGCACATACATATATATAGTGGTGGCCTTATAATTAGAAATGATGATTCTGGAACAGAGTTCTCTGGAGTGACGAATCTAAGTTTAATTTGTCCCAATCTGATGGAAAAACGTATGTAAGACGTCCTCCAAACAAAGCCTTTGATACCAGGTACACAGTGAAAACTGTAAAACAAATTAACAAACATACATGTTGCTAAGTCGTTTCTAATTATAAGGCCACCACTGTACATACATAATTGGCCATCACAACCCTTCAGTCAGGATTACGACCTAGTTTCTCAAAACACTTATGTTGTGTTTGTTAATTTTATAGATGAGTGGGGGGCCTACAGTTTAAAGTCGACTCCGAACGACAGATTTTGAGAAACTTTTCATGGCAATTTTATTTACTCTCAGAGTCGCCGAAGAAATATTTTTTGTATTTTGTTTTGATGCCTGGCCTGGGCCTCGAACCTTGGCTTTACGTCAAATAAGCCAACACACTACCTACTAGACTACAGCGACTTTATGTACAACTGAGCCGTATTAACGTGGTGGAGAATGGTGAATGAATGATAAGGGCATGCAATGAAGACATTGAAACAATCGAGTACTTTTCGTGTCATTGCCCAGCCTACGTAAGATCGAGTTCCCAATGTTTTGGAGGCTGCACACTATAATTAAGGCAGTTTGTACTAGATACAGACTTCCTATAGAAAGTATGATGATATGCCCAATGGTGAGGGCACAAGAAACCCACAAGATGACTTAGGTATATGCTAATTGGCATAAGACGACCCTTGATTGATCTTCTCTCCTTTCACCAACATACCTACCTATTCTGATTATGCTGCTAATGGCTAACTGACTGTTTTATTGTCAAAGGCAGAGTAGATTAAGGTTTGCTACTTTGGCTTCAATGGTGAGTAATTGCGCTCATTAGTCCTACTGTTTATCAAAGGCAAAGTTGCCCGGTCTGCATATGGCGTTCGTTGTTGATTTTAAAATTCGGAAACCCATATGAAACCCTTATTGCCTTCTTGCGGATTCGAACCTGAATTCGAAACTGAATGGTCATATCTCTTTCTGAATTGATTTTCATATGGTTTGTTAAATTCTTTTTTTACTTACATTTTTCTTTGAGTGTATCTTTCGTGTAGCCTTTAAGTACAAGTGTTTTGTTAATGCAATTTTTTTTCTTTTCATTGACACAATTTTCTTTACTTCTACTCCAATTGCACTTCTTGTATAGCATTTGCAATTAATTTCCATTCTTAATTCGCACAATTTTTTATTTAGTTTTTCTTGTTCTTCTTCTTCATCTTCTTGTTCATGCTTCAATACAAATATGCACTCAATTATAGTTTGAAAATGTTTAATTTTACAACAATTTTTATTAAGGCAACAACGATCATGTACTCCTTTCTTTCTCTTTCGTTTTCTCATTTTTTTCTTATCATTTCTATACTTTGGCATTGATGTGGCATTAAATATTTTGTATCCTGTTAGTGTGTTGTAAATGTATGGGTATGTATGTATTGGTATTTGTATACGTAAGCGAGCGAGGATAGGAAAAAGTGATTTTCAATTTAAATTCTTCATCTTTTCTTACAATTTTTTTTTCTTTTTTTACTACACAGAGCAATAAGGCGGCATATAATTTGTCGAGTGAAAACTTGCAACTGCAATTGTTGCTACTAATGTTATGCTGTTGTTACTGTTGTTGTTGCTTAGATTAAAATCAAACCCTGGCCCTTAGATCGTCCTTACCAATCTGCCCTGTACTACTCATTCGCATAAGTCAGTCAGTTTTTTTTCATTTCATTTTAATTTCATTTCTTTCCATTTTTCTCGCCATTCGCTTTCTTTTCCTTTTCTTTTTCATTTTCTTCTTTTCTTTGCAATTGTGTATGTGTTGATGGCATAATTGCATTTCGTGGACAATTAATTTTCTTTCTATTGCCCATTTTGTTGTAATTAAATTGCAAATTACTTCCTTTGCTTTGCTCTCTTTGGCACCCAATGGTAATGTCCTTCTGTTCAGATTCATATTCTTTTTTCTGTTTTTTGTTTTTTTTTGCTTTCGTATCTTTTATTTCATTTCTTAATAATTTTCTGTGTGTTGCAACACATTTTGTTGCACAGAAATAATAGGCAACTGATTAAAGTTTCAAAGAAATTTATTTCAAAGACTTTTATCTGCCCGTACATGAAACTTCGCTTGCACATTCTAAAGAGAAAGAAAGATATTTGAAATCATTTTCAAATAATTTTATGTTGGATTAAAAGGATTAATTTTTCATCTTAAGGTAAGAAGCCGTCTCTATACAATGCATAGGCTTTTTCTAAGAGTTTTCCATTATCTATGTCCAGTTACACCTGTGAACTCCCCCATGCATATGAAGTTTCTTTCAAGGCACTGTGATATGCAATTTTTTTCCTTGAGCGTGTATCTCCCCACTTTTCGAATGTCCTGGAACTGGATTAAATATTACGTCAGTAAGTTCGTCGCAAACTTGTCTGATAATTGCCTAGAATTCTCATATAATCTTAGAGCCATAACCTTATTTTCCCTACCTAACTGATGCTGACTGTATCGTACTATTTTTCAATTTACATTATAAATACTTAGTATTCGAATGGCGGCTGTCCTTCGGAGTCGACAGTAAACTGTAGGTCCCACCTCTCATGTATAAAATTAACACACACAACATAAGTGGTGTGAGAAGATAGGTCGTAATCCTGACTGAAGGATGGTAATGACCAATTATGTATGTATGTATTCGAATGGCGGCCTCATTATCAGATAGTATTTCTATGTCCTGTCTTTTGTAATTCTTATCCTGCAATGGCATTGGTTTCCGCTTGGAAGATACTCGCGAATTTCCCCATGGGCTGGAAATATTTAATTCTGCTTCCTGTTTCATCTGTATACCATGAAATAGTATGGCTGCCTTCCGAAATGTTAGTTGCTTTGTGTTTGAACAAAGTATAGTGTTTCATAATGCCGCTGTACAAAATATATACAATGTATTCTATTTTAAAACGTCGTCAATGTGTATTTTTAACGCAGTCAAAAAGCAATCAAGCATTGGATTTATAGTTGATGCATTGTTTGGTTACTTTGCATGTCTACATTGTTTATATACAGTAGTAGAACTGCATACAAACTTTCTATTGATACTTTTTGGAATTCAGCCTTCGTTTATCTTTAAGAGTATGCAGCTGCCAGATTGATGCATTCATCTTTCAATACTAAGTCTCGTTACGAAGTAGTTTTTAAAATCATAGAGTCCATTGGTTCGAAATTATGTAGTGAATTTTGCAGTAGATTTGTCTTCCATCAAACTAATCGTAATCTAAAAAGCTTTGCGCACCACTATTTCACTGACCATCACATGGCATACTCCTATACATTCCATTATGGAATGTCTGATCTTTTCTGAGATGCTGTCTATATAAGCCTTTCATGCCAATTTACTTTCCGGTGTTAGTTATAGAAGTCGCCGTGGTCTAGTAGCTCGTGTGTTGGCTTATTAGATGTGAGGCCACTGTTTAAACGACAGCTCAGATTGCTTTGAAAGCAAATAAAATTATCATGAAAAGTTTCTTTAAAATCTACTAGAAAACGGCGACTTCTAGCACTATTCGAGAACTATTTTTTTGTGCAAATCTTAGTTTACCCCTCTCCGATCAGTGGGGGTTACGTTTTTACCTTTTAAAAACGTTTAAAATATGAGTTCGTAGCTTGCATTTAAAATAAAAATAAATTTATGTTTAGTTTTAATTAAAATTCTTTATTATTCGCACAATTCTGTGTGCCACTCTTCACAACTTGATGTAAACAACAACAATAGCTTTTTTTGTTATTTCACTGTTTATACCCTTTGCTTAAACAATAACAATTTAATTGTAATTGTTACAATTACTAGACAATTGTTCGACAGATCTTTGCAACGAAGATCTTCAAACCACGATTACTCTCTTCACAGAAGTCTGACTGAACTTCACTAACTATGCTGCCTTGCTTTGCCTTGCCTTTTATATGACAAAGTAAACAGTCTGATGATTGTTCTTGAATGCGAACGTTCTTGACATCGCATTTATGAAATCTCTATAAATGTATACATCGTTGTTAGCGTTTATTATTGTAGTGTTGTTGGTATATTTTTGTTTACTTATTTACCAGTTTTATGCTGGTATTTGTTGTTGTATTTTTGTTTACTTGTTTATCATGCTGGTTATTCTGGTGTTGTTCTTATATTAAGCAGTACGATAATTTGTAAACAAGTTTGTTAGCTGCATTGTTTTGTTTTTGTAGCTTTTGTAATTTTAATGTTAAGCGATGTAAAAACAAAACACCAGTATATAGATTTTTCATTTTCGTAACAATAGGTTCTAAAGGACTTTGTAACTAAAAATCGTCAAAACCTTTAACAGTATTTACTTTTCTAATCTTAATAAGGTCGAGTTCATATGAGATTGTCTGTTGATATCTAGTATAAGTACAATAAATAGGTCGACAATTAAATTAAATTTTCAATGTTACACTTTAAATTAAATTCCTGTTTAATTACTGCCCACCTCTCTTCCTTTACAATTCAATGCCTTGTAAATAAAAAATAAAATCACCTACAGTACCATAATATATTTCTCTGCCCTTTAACTCTATTCTAGGTAAACAACGCACACACTCTGATAATAGATTTGAACCCCCATTTGCCAGCTGTATCCACACGATATGATAAATATCTTCTATCTTAATTGTTTTTAATTATTTGCCTATTCAATTTGAATAAAACAATTTCAATGCAATTCACTTTAATTCTATTATTTCCACTTTTACTACTTATGATGATAATCAAACAGCGTTTCCGGTACCCGATGCGCAAAGGCAAAAAGCGTAAAAAGAACATTCGAAATGATGCTGCAGCGTAAAAACAAAGAACAAAGAAAAGATGTTAACTTCAGTTTCATTTTTAATTTTAAATGCTTCACACAGCAGCAGCACAGGTTGCTGAAACAAAAGTACAAATACAAATACAACTACAACTACAAATTCAAATTTAAATTATTATTTTAAAATACAATGACGTTGTAGAAAATGGAAAAAATTAATCCCTTTTTAGCCAGAATAGTACTTCAGTTTATGCTAATTAGTAGACAATTTCATCTGTTTCCCCGTTGTAAGCAAGGAAATGGCGAAAAGGCAAATAAAATCTGATAATTTATAACAACAACAGCATCATTCGTTAGGTTGGTGTTCAAAGGAGTAGTTAAACGGATTGTGTAAATCCCTTTAAAAGGGTTAAAAGGGATACGATAAAAAACATTTAAGGCACATACGTACTTAAGTAATATTCCCGATTTTTTTTAGTAATGTTACAAAAATGAAAAAATTTAGGTACTGATGTTTTGCATTTACATCGTTTAACATTAGAATTATAAACAAAAACTACAAAAACAAAACAATGCAGCTAACAAAACTGTACAAATTATCGTACTGCTTAATATAACAACAAACACTAGCATAAAAAATGGTAAACAAATAAACAAAAATGTACCAACAATACTACAATAATAAACGTAAACAACGATGTTTACATTTAAAGAGATTTCGTGACAGCGAATTCAAGAAGTCGCCGTGGTCTAATAGTTAGTGTGTTAGCTTATTAGACGTAAAGCCCGGGTTCATATCCCAGGTCAGGCATCAAATCGAAAATTTTTTTTCGGCTATTTCCTCTCAGTAGATTTCTGGCAAAAACTCTGAGAATTAATAAAATTGCCATGAAAAAGTTTCTCAAAAATCTGTCGTTCCGAGTCGACGTTAAAATTAACGCACACAACATGAGTGGTGTGAGAAGCTAGGCCTTAATCCTGACTGAAAGGTTGTAATGGCCAGTTATGTATGTATGTATGTATGAAGTCAAGAAAGTTCATCTTCAAGAACATTCATCAGACTGTTTACTTTGCCATATAAAAGGCAAGGCAAAGCAGGCGACGGAGTTAGTGAAGTTCAGTCAGTATTGTGTGAAGACGCGGTAATCCTGAGAGTAATCGTTGTTTGAAGATCTCCATTACAAAGATCTGTCGAATAACTGTCTAGTAATTGTTATTGTTTTTGCAAAGGGTATAAACAGAGGAATAACAAACAAAGCAATTGTTGTTGTTTACATCAAGTTGTGAACAGTGGCACACAGAATTGTACGAATAATAAAGAATTTTAATTAAAACTATACACAAATTTATTTTTATTTTAAATGCGATCTACGAGCTCATATTTTAAACGCTTTTAAAAGGAAAAACTTAACAATAATTTTGATAGGAAAGCTACGAAATTTTTCTTCCACCTGGAGTAGTGTCTGCACTGAAGATGAATCGTCTTGATACGGTGGCAAAAACTAAAATTGTATATCTTTACTGCCTTACTGTCAATCATGCTGTTTAGGGGCAAACTCCTTCAGGATATAAGCTAATGGTGATTTATTTCAATTCCCGTATTTACATACATAAAATAATTGGCATTACAACCATTCAGTCAGGATTACGGTTTAGCTTCTCACACCACTTATGTTGTGTATGTTAATTTTATACATGAGTGGCGGGACCTACACTTTAAAGTCGACTCCGAACGACAGATTTTTTGAGAAACTTTCCATGGCAATTTTTTATTTACTCTCAGAGTTTTTGCCGGAAATATGCTGAGAGGAAGTTGCCGAATAAATATTTTTTCATATTTCGTTTTGATGTCCGACCTGGGGTATGAACTGTGGCCTTACGTCTAATAAACCAACACGCTAACTACTAGAGTACGGCGACTTCTCGTATTTTAGAATCCTTTTTCGTCCCACTCCGCCCCGTGTAAAAATGTACACAAACGCTGAAACAAATCACAAGAAATGTTGGACTTCAAAGAATTTATTTTCCCTAGTTCAGGCAGCGGCTTTTATTTTTTCGTATTCCGTATTCAATTCTTACGTGGTATCTCTTGAAGCTTGCACACTGTTGCTTCAATTTAATGAAGTCCATGCAGCATTTTCAAGATAATATCAGAGATGACGCCGTAGCCTAGTAGGTAGGTGTTGGATTATTAGAGGTGACGCCTCGGTTCAAATCCCAGGTCAGACATCAAAATGAAAATATGAAAAAATATTTCTTCGGCGACTTCCCCTCAGCAGATTTCTGGCAAAAGCTCTGAGAGTAAATAGAATTACCATGAAAAGTTTCTCCAAAATCTGTCGTTCGGCGTCGACTTTAAACTGTTGGTCCCGCCACTCATGTATAAAATTAACACACACAGCAACAGTGGTGTGAGAAGCTAGGTCGTTATTCTGACTAAAGGATTGTAATGACCAATTATGTATGTATGTATGTATGTATCACAGAAAATGGAGGTCAAATATCTGCAAATAACATACATACCTAATTTGTCAATACAACCTTTCAGTCAAGATTACAACCTAGTTTCGCACACCACTCATGTTGTGTGTTAATTTTAAAAGTAAGTGGCAGGACATATATTTTAGGTTTTGAGTAGCTTTTCATGATAATTTTTTCTACTCTCTGAGTTTGCGAGAAGACTGCTGAAAGGGTATTGTCGACAGAATTATTTCTTCATATTTCGTTTTGATAGGGATGCCTGGGCAATGGAGCTCTTGTCTAGTGAGGCAACACACTACCTACTAGACTACGGCGACATCAAATTGTTCTATTAGTTCTACATTATTTTGTATTAAAGTCTTCAAAATACATCTTTCTACACAAAGATGAACTCATGATTTTTCAAAATATTTTCCAATGCAAGTGCTCCCTTCATTGTAACACATTTAACGAGTATTTTAGTTTAAAACATTTTATTTCTGCTTTAATAAATAAAATTTAATAAGAAAGGCCAAAAAAATTTGTGTTAATGGTTTAGAAAATTCTACAGATTCGATTTTGTTTTGCATTTATAGAGCAAACTATTAACAGTTACTGTAAAAGGCCTTTTTTTGATGTTTCAATTGCTAGAAAGAAAAACTTTGCCTTTGAAAAACTAAAAATAAAAAATTTTGTTTGTTTTTCTATATTCAATACATATGTAATATTTCTATATACGATATTTCATATAAAAATTTGGTTATTTTGATACGATGAATAAAAAGAGGGGAATAGAAGTAACAAAACAAGCCAAAAGCAAATGTGGTTTTTGGCTTGGAAAAAAAATCGAGGAAAATAGAAGCCAAAGGAACCACATAAATGGGCGTTTATTTTATGTTGTTTGTTGGGAGTTTTTAAAACACAAATCATACAAAGCCCTAGTCAAACATTTTGTGTGTTTTTTTGTTCATGCTTACAAGAGTTGTAAATTTTACCAAAAAATTTGTTCTTTTTTTGAGAAATTTTATGTATTTTTTCGAAGACCCGTTCAATGTCGGAAAAATGTTTTTAAAAAAAGCCAAAAAAAACTTTTTTGAATTGATTTTCTTTTTTTTTTCGTCTTCCATTATTTTATGTTTCTGGTACCCAATATATTTTTTTGTTTTTTTCACTTTATTTTACTTTTTATAATGTTTATTGAGTCTTTATGTAGATTCATCTATACAACAACAACAATAACAAAACCAACACTCTAACACTAACAACAACAAGAAATTGCTAAACTTTTTAATTTATATTTGAAGTTTCTTGGTTGAATGAAGAAAATAAAAATACTTCTCCTATACGACTATTTTGCCAGTGGAAGGAAGAGCAAAAAAATTCAAAAGTGCTGAAAAAGGGTGGTAACACTTCTGTCCACACACACACACACACACACATACACCAGCAGCTCTAGCAATAGCTAGCTTTAAAGGATTACAACACAAACAACACCATCAAGTGTAAAATAAAATGTGTGAACATGCTACTCTTAATGTACGAGTACGAGTATGTTTCTTGTGTTTTTTCCCTCTTTTAGGGTCAACAAACATAATGTTTTATAATTTTCTCTCTACTCTACTCTTTTCTAATGGCATCCAATACTTTTCTCTTCTCTCTTTCCTTTTTTTTATTTTTAGTTGGTGTTGGTGTTGTCATAGCCTTTTTCTACCATAAAACATAAATTGAGTGTAAAAGGCACAAGAATTTATGGTAAATTCTTGTTACCAAACTTTGTTCAAATATTTATTGATATTTGTAGGAAGAGACCTACAAGAAGAGTTGGAAAAATATTTTATTTTTCATCTCTCTTTTCCTGGTTTTTTATTTTATTTTACTTTTCTTTTTGAACTTACAAACCAAAAAGCAGCATGTAATTTGAAATTCTATAAATTGTCGTTGAAATAGCTTGTAATTCCATGGAATTTAAGAATTTGAAAACTTTAAAAAAATCTACTGAAAATTTAATTTATTTTGTAGGGAAAAATTAGAGGTCTTCCAAGTACCTAAACAACAACATTTCTTATCAAGAAATAAACCTTCAGATATCAGTTCAGTCATCTCCAACAAAACGAAAAATATGAAAAAATATTTCTTTGGCACCTTCCTCCTTTTTTGTAAAAACTCTAGGAGGTAAATAAAATTGCCGTTGAAAAGTATCTCAAAAATCTGGCGTTCGAAATCGACTTTGAACTGTAGATCACGCCGGTCATGTATAGAATTAACAGACACAACATAATTGGTGTGAGAAGCTAGGTCGTAATCCTGAACGAAGGGTTATAATCACAAATTATGTATGAATTTATGTATGTAGTCCTTCGTAATTTAGAAGGTTATGGAAACACAATTTTAGGATTGTTTCTAAAGAGCGTCTTATTCAACTTCGTAATATAAAAGTGACATGGATTTCTTGGGAATAATGAATCAGACATGATTGCTGTATAAGCGTTTCAAAGATAAGTTGTTTGGTTTGAAGAGATTAAAGCCAAGGATCACAAAGTATCACCTCCACGTTAGATGATATACATAGATACATACATACATATATACATAATTGGTCATTACAACCCTTCAGTCCGGATTACAACCTAGTTTCTCACACGGCCTGTGTTGTGTGTTAATTTTATCCATAAGTGAAGGAACCTACACTTTAAAATCGACTCCGAACGACTAACTTTTTGAGTAAGTTTTCATGGCAATTTTATTTACAGTCACAGTTTTTGTAGAAGGGCTTTCGAGAGGAAGTCGCAGAAGAAATATTTCGTTATGTTCGAGATGTCTGACCTTAGCTTTGAATCGTGTCATCACATATAAGAAGCTTACCTACTAGACTACGATGTGGAATATACTTACTCACTTAATTGGCCATAACAACCCAATTAACGGATTTCGGCCTTCCGCAACACATCTTTCCAGGCGCCTCTGCTTCTTGCGCGCCTACGCCAGTTGGTCACACCAATCGATGACAGGACTTCCTCGATTTGGTCCTTCCAACGGATACAAGGTCGTCCTCTTCGCCGACTTCCGCAGATCCCCACAGCAAATACCCGCCTCGCTGGAGCATCCTCCTCCATTAGAACGACATGGCCGACCCAGCGCAGCCGCTGGATGTTAATACTCTGCACCACGTCTATGTCGTTGAGGAGCTCATACAGCTCACTGTTCGATCGAATGCGGAAATCATCGCCAACTCTTACTGGACCGAAGATCTTACGCAGTACTTTTCTCTCGAAGACTCCCAAGGCTGCTGCATCGATGCTTAATAGGGTCCATGCCTCTAAATAGAATATAACATCGATTAAATCTCCGCCGTGGCTTCTCTGGGTGGAGCCGATCTTAAGTGTCCAATTTGCATTAAATCTGCGACATAAATCAGACTGATTTTGATCGATAGCATGGATTATATTAGTTTTTGGGGCCACTGTGGCATTCATCTGCCACATCGGAGATAAACCCCACCAAAAAAGTCTCAGGAGGTGAAATCATGCACTACTATGGTCCATGACTATGGTGCATGAATGTGTGGAATGTAATGCTGTTGAAACCACATGTGTTTGGCGTCCATATTATCCATTTAAGGCCAAGAGAAATTGGTAGTCATTGAACAATAATGGTCATTGATAATGATGGCCTGATCGATGTCATTATCCGGCATATTTGAACCAACGATGCTGCTAGACCAAAAGCCTTACTCAACAGTGACATTTTCCGTATTTTTTGCACGCTCTTGGATCTCATATTTCCGAACACATTCAGCGAACGTACATTACCACAGTGATGGCCTGACCAATGTCGGTCTCAAAGTTAGGTCCAAAATTCTGTTGCTTTTTTAGAATTCATTGGATGCTCTTGAATGTCATGTGGATTGGTATTAGGTTCTGATGTCAATTGCTGCTGAGCCTAATCATTGAGCACACATCGTTGTCTATGATCCATGTCTAGCCATTCATGATTATTTGACAAAACAGATCGAATAAATGACAATTAGTTTGATAGTTAAGCTTGAATAAGGTGGCAGTTATAAACAATTTCTAAGTTTGGATATTCTTATTGGAAAGCATCCAGCTTTTTACTTTTAATATGTCTTAAACCCGCAAAAATTCAAGTGTGTATTCTAATCATTCATGCTCCCCATCGCAGAATCTAAATTTTGGAATTGATGCGATTCCTAGTCAGAACAAATGTTACTTGGGACTACAGTGTTCCGTCTAAAGATCAGTCTCTGATGGCATTTTCATAAAATTTCCATTATTTTCCTTTATAAATTCAATTGAATTTTCAACTTAAATTAATTATTTTCGGCAAACCTTTTACTTTAGCACCTCTGCGATTTATTTATTAATTTTTGGAAAATATTTAAACACTTAACAGACAAAGTCAATTGCTTCATGGTTTTTTATTTTTATTTTTTTGTTGGTTTTAAATGATTTTCAATAAATTTTTAATTACGTTTATATTGCATGAGCGTAATAAAATATTACGAATTAAAATTCGCATAACGTTTTAATACAAAAACCGCTAATTGTGTAAACATTTATTAACTCCTCCGCACCGTTACCAACAGTAACAGTATCAACAGTACTCTGGCAATTAAACGCAAACAGTAGAACCCCTGTTGTAAAGCGTAAAGCTGAGTAGACACTATGGAGAGAAAAAAAGGATAACGTTTTCAAAAAGGTTTACCATGACTTTTTGGGGTGCTATCCTTCTATTTATAAACAAAACAAAGTGAAAAAGAAAATAGTCCAAGAACGTATGGCAGGGTACGTGAACGAAGACTAAAGGCTTTCAAAGAAAGTCATTTTTCTTCAACACGCCAATCTATATAAGGGCTTGATCCATTTTGTTCTTCCAATGCAGACAAAGTCGTTGTAATGGGTAGCATCATGATTGACCCGTGTTCTACAATACCAAAATCAGTTTTGGTTTGATATACCCAATGTTATCGAAATCGTCGGTCTTTACAAGGACTTTTGTAGAGAATAATGTCATTGCGATGAATACTGGAATTTCGCAGAACAAAATCCAGAACGAAATTGAAGAGGTTGTATGAAAGGCTGTCATCTTGTGTGAATCCTCGCAGAGTAGCAGAAGACGGGAAGAGATCCTTTTGTATCTCCATTGAAGAACTGTAACGAAAAAACAAGATCCACCTTGCTACCAATGTATAGTAATCAAGCGATCCTCCAAATATCACTAGAATTTCCGTCAAACTAAAACACACAAATATTGAGGAGCGTGTATATATTTATACCAACGAAGGCCGCACAGTCTCCATATCAGTGTTGCAGCAGATAATTATCAATCTTACATTGTGTGATAAAATGAATGACTGGATAACACATTTTCACCATGAATCGCAATGTATAATTAGGCCTGCAGTGTAAAATTAGTTGCATTATTTGCTTAATGTCATAGTGTACACTGTAATCAGCTTCACAGGAATATTAAGTTCAGACTTTGCCTTAAGAACTGAGATCCCTTATCGGGCTATAGATGATGTATGTATGTCGCCTCAATTGTCATGTGTTGTACCAGGTCTAAAGCTACACTGTTAAGGCACTGTCCAGTCACAGCCTAGGCGATTAGTTTCTGTCAGTCACACAACAAGTTCATAAAATCCTCATAAACGAACTGTAGTTGGGGCATAGCACTTTCCACATTTCAATCATTCGGCATGCTTTCTTCTATTCAAGCTTATGCGTCAACCCTAACAGCCCGCTATATACATACATACATAATTGGTCATTACAACCCTTCAGTCAGGATTATGGTCCTAGTATCTCACACCACTTATGTTGTGTGTTAATTTTATACAAGAGTTGCGGGACCTACAGTTTAAAGTCGACTCCGAACGACAGATTTTTGAGAACCTTTTCATAGCAATTTTTATTTACTCTCAGAGTTTTTGCCAGAAATCTGCTGAGAGGAAGTCGCCGAAGAAATACTTTTTGTATTTTATCTTGATGTCTGGCCTGGCACTCGAACCCTGGCTTTACGTCTAATAAGCCAATACACTACCTACTAGACTACGGCGATGGCCAGTAGAGAAACCAGAGACAATTGACGCTTTAAAGGACAATATTCGTGAAGCCATTGGTGAAATACAGCTGCACACAATCGATAATGTGCTTAAAAATTGGACCGATCGTGCAGCTACTGCATGGCCAGCCGAGGCAGCCATTTGAATGAAATTATTTTCCATTATTAACCGGAAGGATTGTACTTTCAAATAAAAAAAGAAATTTGAGAAAATATTCAGTAGTTTTTTTTAAAGCATTTTCAAAAAAAAAGTTATTTGGCAGACCCTTTAGTAGTCCTCAATAACGGCTTGCGTAGCAATTGAAATTTGTTTTTGATTAAATAGCCTCATCACAATCCTCATCGTACTATTACTTCCGTTGCGGAAGGCACTCGAAACCATAGAGATTTTACTCGAGTTTCTAGTGGAACGGTTACCACGTTTATATTTCTACTTTTTTTTTGTGGAGAAGTCAACACTTGGACTCGGTATTACTTTTCCTTGATCTTTTATATTGTACTTCAAGCATACGATCAACTTATACCTATAGTTGTTACATACATATGCACATATGTATGTATGTAAGCTGAGAGAGTGTAGGTAATCATAAAATTTTTATGCAATTTAAAACAGCAGGAAGTTGAAAAGTGTTGAATTAGTTATAAATTTTACAATATTTTCAATTTTTCTCTCTCTCTTGAGAAAGACACCTCTCTCCTCATTATTACACTTTTATGTGAATGTATACGTATGTGTGTGAGAGCCCTGTAATGTCATGCATGTTATATTTAGCTTTACTGGTATTTTTATTGACGCCATCATCATCATCATTTTCGCTCAGCAGCTCTTTTACACACACACACACACATACACATACATAGGAATACAGTTTTTCTCACTCTTAATTTCTCTTTTAGAAGAATATTAAAAAAAAACAGGGGAGACAATTTACCCATATAATGACAAAATAGATGTGATTGTTATTAAAAACATCCACACAGTATGACATTTACTGTTGCCTTTAATGTTGCTATTGCTTTGGCTGTTTCTGTTGCTGTTGCTGTTTCTGTTGTGCTTCAGTTGTTTTTTTTCGGGTTGATTGTTCAACCCTTGCTGTTTCTTAGTTCCTAGCCATTTATATGTTGCTATTTACAATTTGTTGCAGACACATTAATCAAAAAATTGTTACTCATTGTGTTGTATTGTAGTTGCAATTGTATTGTTATTGTTGTGGTAGTATTTATATTATTGTTGTTGTTGATTGTGGTGAATTCGAAATGAAAACATTAAAAAACCAGGCAGAAATTGCCAACAAGTATACTCTGGACAGGGTGGCAAAAAAAAAACAACGAAATACATAGACAAAATCAAGAGATATCCCATATGGGTTGAAAGGGATTTCAATGTAAAAGGAATGAATTTTATTGGCAAACTTGTTGAGTACAATAGCATGTTAATGCCATGCTGCTTAAACTTATGCTAAAAAATGTATTCAACTTTAGGGGAAGTGACGTATGAGCTTCTATTGATAAGTTGTAAATCTAGACGTTTACATTGCCTTAAAAATCGAAATATTATCTCTCTGAATGCATATTTGAAATCCAAATTATAGAAACAAATTTACTCTTAAAATGTTTTCACTCCTTCAAACAACTGCTGCGATGTAATAAACTAAAGTGGCAAAATTTTGTAAAATTAAAAAAAAAATAAATAAATATATACGCACTCACACACACACATACAAATATAAATAATAAACGAGAGTGAGTGTGTGTTTTTGAGCGAGTATTTATCATTGTTATGCAGTAGAAGACTGTGTGTAGTAAAAATGCACAGAAATTGCGTATTAAAAACGGCGTATAAAAACGCGAATATTTTTATGTTCATCAAGTGTTGAAGGTAATTTAAATGTCAACGGAAGTGTTGCGTTTTTCGTGCAATTCTTCTTGTTTTTTTATGATTTTCACTTCATTTTTATTTTTTTTTACGCGGAAAAAAACTGTCTCCGGTTTCCATATATTTTTTCCGTAGTCGTTACTATTTTTTTTTGCAGTTTGTTTCTGTTTCTGATGCTGTTGTTATTGTTGTTGTTGATGGTGTGGTTTTTAATTCATATTTTTTAATCAGACACCAGGGACAGAATTGTTTGCTTGTTCATACTATAAATATTAAAGTATTTTAATTATAATTAAAAATACAAACAAAAAACAGTATCATTTACACTAACAACAACAAACGAAAATAACAACAACAACATTTATAGTGTTTTAAATAAAATAGTCGGATAAATTAAATAATAAACACTTGAGTTTTTGTTCGAAAAAAAGTATACGACTCTGTATGAATATCATTATCATCGAGACATTTAAAACGGTAGGCAATAAAATTTATTTTTGTTTGTTTTTCTTTTTTAGTAAATTACTTGCAAAACAATTTTAATATTAAATTTCATAAGTAGTTTAAAATTTTGGATGCAATTTGCTAACGGGCATTAGTCAAGTTTGCCATCAATCAACTCATCAATCAGCTCATCAATCATTTCCATTGGTTTGCAATTATACAGGCCAATTAGATAAGCATATGAGACCTATACAAGCAAACTATTGTTAAAAATAATTCAGCATAATTGTATCACACTATTACTCTGCAGTAAATGTTATCTTTCGGCCTTAAGAAAGTCAGCAAAAGTTGTTAAGCTTGGCAATTTTGATTTGAATTGTAATTGTAATCGCAAATTGTACACCGAACGGACTCCCTTCCAACACTCAATATTTGAGCGTCGTGTAAAAAAAGCCATGCGGATCACAACTTGTAATTCAACAGATTGAGCTTTAGACCCTCAGCTGGACAATACTCCTTTAATATGGAGTCCTGAATGTTGTTTTGAAGCCACAATCTAACTGTTTTTGCTTTTTAGGCGAAGCAAAGTCTTGCTTGTGAACATTGATCAGTAAAGAGGCTTCAAAATGTCGAGGCTTCAAGATGGTCGATTGATATACTTTGGCCGATGTTTTCAACACTTTTTCGCAATAATGGAGCTTGGTGTCGCCACTGCCCACCATGCCACACCAGACACGCGATGGTGGACTCTTTGAAACCTCGGGATGAGTTGAAATGCTCCTCTGTATGACTTAGCATACACACGATCGTTCTGTTTATTGAAGGACCCTTCTGTGGTGAAGATCTTCTCGCCAGTAAACAGAATTTGTAAGTGAATGTTTCTCGCGTACCAGCTGAGTAATGTTATCATTTTTTGCTTACTTGTTTTCATCTTCAGTGTGTCGTTTGTACATGTTCAGTCCTAAATCTTCTCTGATGATGGCAGACATATATTTTTGCGTCAGAATTCTTGTTTTCACAGTGGTTTTCGATTGATTAGTTTCTTCATGGCTTTGATAGAGTTCTCGGAGTTCTCACAGTGCGCGGACGTCCACCAGTATCCTTAAACAACTTCACAGAGCAATGATCAAACTAGTGAATGATTCCAAGCGGTCGCAATCGCCTTTTTCCATGTAGCTTCTTAGTAGGGCAAATACAACAACAGCAGATTTCTGGCAAAAACTCTGAGAGAAAATAAAATTGCCATGAAAATTTTCTCAAAAATCTGTCGTCCGGAGTCGACTTTTAACTAAAGGTCCCCCCACTCATGTATAAAATGAGCATGCACAACATATGTATGTATGTGTAATCCTGACTGAAGTGTTGTAATGACCATTTATGTATGTATGTAACTACAACAATATGATTTTCGACGTCGCGCCATTCCATAATTGTAAGCAATTAATAAGCTTCGGATGAGTTTTCGACAAATCTACGTTTCGGCTATTTTTAGAGTCCTGGTCGATTCCATATAGTGAAAAAGAACATCAATCAATGGAAATCAATTTTCATTCTGCGATTTTAAAGTTAATTTTTATATTTTAAGACAGCATTTCGGACTCCTCATATCTAAACCATGTAGTCAGGTACTTAGAATTTTACAGACACTGAAATTGAGCCTCATTTGTTTTTAGTTTCTCTCTGGTTTTTATTCGTTGTTACTGGACTCATTATGTTTATTGTGTAATATGTGAACATCTTCTCCATTGTTCGATAAGTGTCGATTGTAACGTCTGCATACCACCATTATCTCTTAATGGCCTGTCCCATTTCGTATTTTATTTCATCAAAAATCGGTTTGGTTGAACCAAATAAGGGCTTTAAAAATAAAAAAGAACAAATATTTCTTGCATAAATTTTTTTCAAATTTTAAACATGAAATCTGATTAAAAATTCATAAAAATCATGAAAAAAAATCTGACTGACTTATGCAATAATGAATAAAAAAAGAAGAAGAAAAAAATGTAAGCAAAAGAGTATCTGCTTAATCAGAAAAGTTCAGATGGCAGGAAAATTAAAATGGAATAAATAAGAAAGTTTGTGTGCAGATTTGCATAACCTAACAAACAGGGATGTATAGCCATCTATAATTAATCATTAAATATGTATATGAATGAGTTGAATGTTTGTATAGAAACCGGGCATAGGCTTAACTATACTTCCCTTGTGTTTGAAAAAAAAGAGAAATAATAGAACACAAAAGTAGTCATAATAATTATCAAAAGCAGAAAAACCAAAAGTTCTTCTCATCATCCTCAGCAGCAGCAGCAGAAGCATACGCAGTTGTGGGTTGTTGGTTGCTGGTTAAGTCATCATAATTTTTCATAACACAACACATACTTGAATAATTTTCATTCCAAATGATTTTCTTCATTATTTTTACTTTTCTTTACTATTTTCTTTTATTTTTCTTTTTCTTACCTTCAACTTTCCTTTCCCGTTTTCTGTACCCGTTTCTCATAGCATTTTATGATTATCTAACAGCTGATATAATAATTTTTGAGGTCTCATAAGCCAAACGTATGTACATATATATGAAATACAGCAGAAATAACAGAAATTGAAATGAAAAACACACCAACAATCAAGTGGAGAAGGTGAAAAATAATTATTAAAAACATCAAAAAAAGAAAATCAGAAAAAAAGTTTCTCTCCAAGAAAAACTTTGTGTAGAAAATTACGAAATAAAAATAAAAAAAAAACAAATAAAATGGAAGAAAAAACATTTTGCAATGAACTTTTGATAGGTAGAAAAACTGCCAAAGAAACATAAAATGAAAACCAGAAAGCAGTATAAATAAATTAGCTGCCAAGAAAAATCTTAAGCTCAGCTTTAAATTGAATTAACTCCCACGCACAGCAAATTATAATGAAAAGCAAAAATAAAATTTTCAAAAAAACGAAAACGAAAAGAAAATATGGAAAGCATACAATAATAAAAATACGAATTAATTGTTAATTAGCAAAAGTTGAAGCTTGAAACTTTCTGGCACAAGGATTTTTGATGAAAACAAACATTGAAAACGTTTTAAAAATATTAAATAATTAAGACCGAGTATGAATACCCAGGCATATTTGGCAATTGTTTGAAAATATATGATTTTATAAAAGTTTTATGGAAATCAGGAATACATTATGCAATGCTTTGTTTAATGGTGTATACATATTCCCAGCGTTTTAATTCCACAAATAGAAAAACTTCTTGCTTCACTCTAGTTTATGTCCAGGAACTTCCCTACTGCTCTCATGACAATATCTTAAATGGTCCTATAATTTTAGTAGCCGGTTGAGGTCGCCAAAATGTGAAATTATTTCTTCTGGAAACTGCTCATGCAATAAGGCTCATGCAATAGAGTGTAGTAGGTATTGTGTTAGCTTATTAGCGCTAACTACGATTGACAGATTTATGAGAAACTTTTCATCGCAATTTTATTAAATCGCAAAGTTTTTGCTAGAAATCTGCTGAGGGGAAATTGGAGATCTGTTTTCTGGGAATTGCACAGTGGCAATCTGAATATCACAGAATAGTTCGTCTTTCAATTTCTCCAGTGCTTATCACATCTGTAATGCTTCAAGTCTCTTAAAATTTCTGCATAATATCTCCAAGCCCTGCACATTAAGTCGATTATTACGCCCTCAATCAGCAGCCAATGTTAGAAAAGTTAGAAAAGTAATTACACGGTATCACTTTGTTTACTTCCACAAGACAACTTTAAAATTTTGCTTGAAAGTTCACTCAAAATATTCAGAACCTAGCTTAGCCTAAAGCAATTACTAACTAGCATTCACTTGAGAGGACCGTTAAGCTACTACTTGAAACCGTGCTTCAAATTACAAGTCCCAATCAACCGTTCTTGACAATTAGCATCAGAGCTTCGGTTTCTACCGCAATTCCTTAAGAAACAAACTAAAGGACAGTGACTTACGTTTAATTAATTTAGAGGCTGATATTGTCAGATAAACTGAACTCTACTTTATTCCTTCTCTAGAGGTCTACAAAATCATTTGAAATATGCAACTCTCACCGCGTACCTAACCTTTACGCAATTATCAGTGAGCATAGAAGCAGAGATGTCGTTACGATTAAATTTAAATACCTTCACTTAATCTAACAAAGGTTGTCTGTATTCTATCTGGGGATTGGCATTCATTTGGGGAATGTCTGCTGGCGAAAGTTTATCACCTATACAATTACTCGGGATATCCGTTGGCTGTTAGATACGTGACATACATGCCTAATTGGTCGTCACAATCCTTCCGTCAGGTTTACGATCTAACTTCTCACACCGCTTATGTTGTGTATGTAAATTTTATAGATGAGTGGCAGGAATCGATTCCGAACGATAGATTTTTGAGAACCCTCTCATGGCAATTTTATTTATTTTCAGAGCTTTTGCCAGAAAATTACCGAAACGCGGTCGCCGAAGAAATATTTTTTCATATTTCGTTTTGTTGGAAATGTCTGACCTGCGCATTGAACAGTGGCCTTATGTCTAATAAGCAAATACACCGCCTACTAGACTACTGCGGGGATTTTCTACTCAGGACCGCCTTTCACCGCCTGAAATAATCTATAGTAGTTGAAGAGAGGCTTCTAATATAAAGCCTTTCTGAGAAAATTCCACAATCCCGATATCATCAGCATAGGCGGCAACATGTATACACGAGAAATCAAGTCGACCTTGAAGCATCGACTATCGAGGTTTTCATATTTACAGAGCATCTCTAATGGCGAAAGAAACCATCTGAGGTTCTTGAAAGAGTTCAACGAACCTAAGCAGGCTTAAATTAAATCAAGATTGTGGGGAGGGTTAGCAATTGCGCCAGGCTACATGTTGTTGAGAGCAAACAATGTCGAAAAAGGCTGGCAGGACCAATAGAAAAGTAACTTTTTTAATCAGGAAAATGTCTGGCCATCGATACATGTCTCTGGCATGTGAAAATTGAGTGAAGGCATACGACTTTTCAAAAAGAAGAAAGAAAAGAAAGAAACCTTTCCTTTTGTTCTTAAAGTAGGCGTGACTTTTTTAAGTAGACTCTGGAACATATGCCTACAGCTGTCTGCCTAACCTGCTCTAGTTAAATTTTCCAAATTTCTGTAGCATCTTGCCCTTCATATTTCATGTACTTTAATATGCTTTAATAATTACATCGTTTTTTTTTTAAGAATTTATACATCACACCGTAGTTGTATGGTTTACCGCTGACGGCAATTAATTGCTTGTAATGATGACTCTTTCGCAAAAGTCATTCATTTCATACAATAGTATTGTTGGAATGCAGCATTCCTTTATAGGAAATTCCTTTTTTTTTATATTTTTTCATTATTTTAATAATAAAATAATTAAATTTATCCGGTAAAGTAAGTAGACAGATACACAGACAGACAGACAGTCAGAGAGACGTACATCACTGGCAGATATTAATTATTCGATATCAATAAGGGGCATCAAACATCATTTTTAATCATAATCACTTGAGTATGAGAATTAAATTCTCAATTACATCGATTCCAACTTGATTTCCATCTTTCCATCTTTATCATGGTTATTACACTAAAACACGCACACAAACATACATACATGAAGGCAAGACAAGTCATTGTCTCTGACGAATACCATATCCTAACCAGAACGCCTTCGCTATTTGTTTTAGTACCTTTAGCACAGCCATACAGAGACGGCCAACTAGACAGGCATTCAGTGTGGTAGTATGTTGGCATGCCTGCTGCTTGTCTGTCTGTCTGTATGTCTATCAGTCAGTCAGTTAGTGTTTGAAGTTAACCTCATGATACTTGCTCGTTGCATATTTACCACACTGAAGTACTTCTTGTTGTGGTTTTGCCACTTTTCCTTCCTAAAGTCGATTGCTCATCATCATTATTCATCTGTAACCAGGTTAAGAATAGGAAGGAATAAAATGCCTTTTTAAACAACAACAACAACAACAACAACACCAACTACTACAAGACAAGGCAGGCAAAGTATTCTACTACTTACTATAAGTGAGAGTATATGTATGTATGTGTGAGTAAAAGGTATATTATTATGGTATATGTGAGCATGAGTAAGAGAGCGGAGAACGGAGAACGGAAAAAAACCTGATGTTTCATTTGAACATTTTTCTCATTTATCTCGTTTAGTCCTTTGGGGTCAACGAGATGAATGTTCTAGTACTTTGTCTAAACGAGTTGGGATGATTTAGAATTTGCCGATGTTGTTATTATTATTATTGCTGTTGTTGTTGTTCCAACTACCCTCATACAAAGCTCAGAACTTATTAAACATTACGTATACGTAAAATGGTAAAGATGTTGGTGTTAACGGAAACGGAAACAAGTAAGGAAAGTCTTTACACTTCTTTGTTTTTTTCTCTTGCTTTTTTCTTCTTCTTCTTCTTCATTTTTTAGGGTATATGTAAGCATGTATGTAGGCAAGTCTAAGCGTTTTATATACTTTAAATACTCATACTATGATTGGCTTGGCCTGGCTTTACGCACTATTTCCCCATGAATAGTTAAAAAGGTGTGGACGGATGGCAAAATCGATTAAAGACAAATTCTTCTTTTAGATTATGGATGCCGTGTTAAATATTTACTTAATGTTGCAAGAATAGTGGAGTTAATAGAGATTGGTTAATGCATCTTTATTCCCCGGTAATAACTTGAGCTATTTATTATTGTTATTTAAGAAAAGCTGAAATGAGTGCAGATTGAATACAGGGATTAGGATTTATGGCAGACTACTTACAGTACTTGCGTAAAAGAAAACTCACAAGATATTTACATTGTTTTAAAACTAAGGTCAGCATTAAAGCTGGCGTCAGTGTTAATACTACAGACATACCAGAGGTCAGCAATGAGTATTCAAAACGATGAATAGATGCGAATCATACATATTCTGATACTTATACGCATTCATACTTATTTTAATGTCATACTCATACTACTCATATTCAAAGTTTGAAATACTCATGGTACTTATACTTAACAATACGCATGATGTTATTGATTTCGAAATAAATATGATTCGCGTACGAACATTACATAACTCACTAGAAGGTTGTGTGTTTGCTTGGCTCGCTGTCTTTGTCTTTTTCTTCCTTCTTTTTTTGTAAATGCAACAACAACTAAGACCGTAAATTTTGATGAATGTTTCGAATCACTCGAATCTTTTATGAGTATTACAAGTATTTTTCTAATGAATGAGTAGGCGTATGAATCAAACATAGTTTGAATGTTATGAGTTCGATGTCAACGTTATACTCATACTCATTGCAACTTGTACTTCTAAATCAATGTTGTAGTGAGTACGAATGAATCAGAGTAGTTGGATTTCAATACTGTTGACT
Organism: Sarcophaga carnaria; assembly: GCA_958299815.1. Classification (NCBI taxonomy): domain Eukaryota; kingdom Metazoa; phylum Arthropoda; class Insecta; order Diptera; family Sarcophagidae; genus Sarcophaga; species Sarcophaga carnaria. Next base: position 18,633,180 of record OY283153.1, on the reverse strand, counting down.
CACTCGTACTCAAAATTTCATGAATACTTATGAGTAGCGAAAAAGCGATTCATTGCTGATCTCTAATACATACATATTTGGTCATTACAACTCTTCAGTCTGGATTGCGACCGAGCTTCTCACAACACTCATGTTATGTATGTTAATTTTATATATGAGTCACGCGACCAACAGTTTAAAGTCGATTCCAAAAGACAGATTTTTGAGAAACTTTTAATGGCAATTTTATTTACTCTCAGATTTTTTGCCTGAAATCTGCTGAGAGGAAGTCGCCGAAGAATTTTTTTTTTAATTTCGTTTTGATGTCTGACCTGGGACTTGAACCATGGCCTTACGTCTAATAAAGGATCACACTACCTACTAAACAACGGCGGCTTAGTTCTCATTGGGTTTTCAATAGAAAGGAAAATGGATCTTCTTACAATCTAGCCCAGAGAATGGAGCGACACATATAGACCAATTTTTAGAATTGTAAAGCTTGCTGTTAAAATAATTCAAATTTAATATTATGCCCGGTTTAAAGACAGTTTAGATTAGAAGGTTGTAGTCGTCGTAGTCTAGTAGATACAGTGTTGGCTCATTAGACGTGAGGCCACGCTACAAACCGCAGGTCCGACTTCACCAACAAAACGAGATACGAAAAAAGAAAGCCTGCAACTCAACAGATTTCTGGAAAAAACTCGGAGAGTAAATAAAATTGCCATGAAAAGTTTCTCAAAAATCCATCGTTTAGAGTCCACATTAAACTGTACGTCCCGCCCCTTACGTATTTTACGTATATTTCTTCGGCGACTTCCTCTCAACAGATTTCTGGCAAAACCTGTGAGAGTAAATAAAATTGCCAAGAAAAGTTCCTCAAAAATTCATCGTTTAGAGTCCACATTTAAAGGTAGGTCCCGCCCCTTACGTATTCTTTCGCTGACTGCCTTTCAGCAAATTTCTTACAAAAACCCGAAGGGTTAATAAAATTGCCATGAAAAGTTTCTCTAAAAATCTGTCGTTCGGAATCGACTTTAAATTGTAGGTCCCGCAACTCATATATAAAATTAACACACACAACATAAGTGGTATTAGAAACTAGGTCGAAATCCTGACTGAAGAGTTGTAATGGCCAATTATGCTTGTATGTGTGTTGTAGATTAAAAAATTAAAGCAAATTCCTTATATTCTTACACAAACTCTTCAAATTGTGTTCATACGTTACCCATTAGCCCATATATCGGTCTTACGCTGGATGATCATTTTCTTTCATTTCAAATCCAATTTTGATTAAATGTATTCAGTACAGTTCATTGATTTAAAAATCCCGTGTATTGCATTCGTTTATAAAGAAATCTTATTTGAAAGAAATCTTTAAAATATTGTTAACGTTTTGGTTAAATTATCATATCATTGCTTATAATGTCATATAATTTTTTTTTTTGGAATATTTATGTACACATCAATAAGTAACCCTTTTTTGTATTCGTAGCTAACAAGCCAATTTAACGATTAACTGAAGCGAATATAATGGAGTTTTTTTTTATTTATTTTCGAAATATGTATTCAAATGCATTCTTCTCTAACAAAAATCAAAGATATTTACTGTACACCAAAGAAAAAGGAAAGGAACATTGAAAATTGTAAAAAGGATTTGATAACAAGATGTTTAACCCGTGGGTTACACAAATATGCATGCCATGCACTGTACACCATTGGGGCCTCCTCTTACTGAAACGATATGTTAAAAAAAATTTTTTTCGGGGCCCAACTTTCAAGAGTCTGCTGACAAACTCTTAAAACATAATTAATTGCCTTGACAAGTCAAAATGTTTTTTAGTCACCAAAAAAGGTGGCGAAATATTTGGGTGTGGGGCCCTACTACAGTCTTATTTACATACATACATACATAATTGGTCTTTACAATCCTTCAGTCAGGATTACGACCTAGTTTCTCACAACACTTTATGTTGTGTATGTTGATTTTATATCGGGTGGGCCATCTATCGGTTTAAATTTGAACCATCTCGGTTATTTCGAATCTGGCAATACTTATGTTATTCTATTCTGTCACAAAAATCCAGTATATTATCCGCATTGAACGTAATGAATCGATTTACGCTTGAGCAACGTTGGGATTTCTTATATTTACTAACGAGAAAAAAATAATCATCTTATCGATTGTACAATGGGTCAATTCGACCTCCGAGTACTGTACTTGTCTTAATTTACAAGTACACGTCCTCTAACCTAACCTATCGGTTGAAGCTCATTTTCATTTTGGTGGATACTTTAATAAGCAAAATTGCCGTATTTGGGGCTCAGAAAATACGGCCTTACAGAACCCAATTCACCCATTACGTGTGAATGTTGGGTACGGCTTGTGGAGCGTAGGCATCACTTGCCCCTATTTCTTTGAAAATGAGTAGGGCGTAACCAAAACGGTCAACGGTAACACCTATCGCACCATGATAACGCGCTCTTCATGGTATTGATGTGAACTCTGGTTTCAACTTGCCGATGGATGGTTCAACTTGCCGCACTCTCATGCCATAATCGATTTATTGCGTCAAACATTTGAGGGCCGTTTAATTAGCCGAAATGGTGATGTCAGTTGGCCACCAAGAGGCTGCTATTTGACAACGTTGGACTATTTTCTGTAGGGAGCCGTTAAAGGAAAACATTATGCCGTCAAACCAGATACTGTTGAGCATTTGAAGGCCATTATTTCGTGATACCATTGCTGAGATAAGATCACATATACTCAAAAAAGTACACGAAAATTGGGCCAATCGAATAAGGTACTGTGAGGTCAGCTGAGCCAGCCATATGAAAATGAAATAATATTCCATTTCTAACCGGAGCAATTGTATTTCATAACAAAAAAAATAAATTTGGAAAAATTTCAAACCGTTTCGGTTTTATTGCAGTTTTAAATTTAAACTTTTAAATTTCCCACCCTATACATGAGTGGCGAAACCTGCAGTTTAAAGTCGCCTAATAGTAGGGCTAACGAGACTGATCAAAGTTTATGCAAAAACCAATGATCGCTGATGTATTGAAGTAACCTGCAGTACCCATTCACAATTCAATGCATATATGCATTCAATAAAATTCAAGAAAACATTTTGAACGATGATGCCATCATTTCATATTTTTCTAAAAAAAAGGAAAAAAAGTCTCTAAAAAAATCTCTTCTCTAACCATTGCAGCAATAAATTATATTTCAAATATTTATACGCATACATACAAACGCCAGATATTTAAATACAATTTGTGATATTTATTTTAATACTTCCGTTTTCTTATAAAAAAAATAGAATAAGAGAAGGAAATGAAGTAAAAATCAAGTCATATGCTGGAAAATATCAGCATTAGTTGAGTAAATATTAAGGGCGTGCGCTTACAATTGATTTAAAATGATAATTTCCGTCAATAATACCAGTAAAAAAGTCGCCGTAGTCTAGTAGATAGCGTGTTGGCTTATTAGACCATAAGGCCACGGTTCAAAGCCCAAGTCAAACATCTCGAAAAATAAAAAAATTTCTCTTCGACGACTTCCAGTAAGCAGTCTTGTGGCAAAAACTCCGAGCGGAGAATAAAAATTTGCAATAAAAAGTTTCTCAAAAATCTGGCGTTCGAACTCGACTTTAAACTCTAGGTCCCGTCACTCATGTATAAAATTAACACACACAACATAGGTTGCGGAGAAGCTAGGCCGGAATTCTGTCTGAAGGGTTGTAATTACCAATTATGTATGTATGTATTAGCTGAACCCTGTGCGTGTTGCTGTGCCACCAACTAAAATAAATTTGAAGGAAAGACATTACACAAATGTCCAATTAATTTTGAATCGTTTTCTTGATTTTGTTTCCCGTTGTCCTGATGATTCAGATGAACGGGCCTGAGTAGTACGCATTCGATCAGTTTCTAATCTCACTTCTCGTTGTTCAAGTGGTTCAAGCGGTCACAGCGGCATATACTCGAAGATTTTCCAGTATCAGTGCTCGTCTGATTCTGAGGCTCGTAATGCTCTTTTCTTCCGTGCTTGAGGTGTAGGTCGACGAATTGCTTGTCATTCATTTTGAATAATTTTCATTGACGCCATCCATCGGAAATTAATCGCACCAACCTCCGTCGACTCATGCGCAACAACTTTGTTAAAGAATGCACAGTTCACGATTTAATTCATTTTGAGTAGGTTTCAGTGGGACCGCCTGTCGGTAATACCAACTTAGAAACCTTCGTCGGCTCATGCGTAACAACTTTGCTAAAGATCATAACATGATCAAATGCATAGTGTACGACTCTATAAGGTACATATAAACAAACATTAATTTTTATATACATAGACTATGGGAGGTGGCACGCCCACTATAGACAATCCGCCCATTTTGTTCATATACACGTCAAAGTCGTCCATACAAAATTTGAGGACTCTAGCTGTTGCAGTTTATGAGATATGCGACAATAAATACTTATTGGGTATGTGGGCGTGGCACATCGCCTGCTTGAAATTTTAAAATAAAAAGTAGCCTATAACTCCTTCCAGACATGCAGGAAGGTACTGTGAAAATTTCTAGAAAATCGGTTCAGCTAGTCGTCTATAAACTTCAAACATACAAACATACAAACAAACACACATTCATTTATATATATATAGATGTAATACCATTAAACAAAATCACACAGACAATTTAATCCAATATGATCTTCAATACAAAATCAGCTGTTGACCAGATCTCGTATTCCTTTTTCCCATATTTTGTAAGAATATTGTGAATACCCTTACGTTTGAATATTTTTTTTTTATTTATTTCATTTCCTTTCTTTTTTTCTTGAATAATATTATAAGCATGAAAATAAATAAGCAGTAGAATAAATGCACTGCATTAAGTATGTTTTTTGTCGTGTAGTATAGGGGATGCATTTAGTAATGCATCACCGGAGGTAAAAGTACGTATATTTAACAGGATGTATAAGAAATTATTTACATGTGACTTTAAGTTTTTAACGATGCAATCAATTTGAATAAATATTTGTGCTCAATAAACAAAATAAAATACAAATTATTTAAATGAAAATTAAAATAAAAAAAATATTGTCTTACAATGTTGCAAGAGGTGCTGGCTTGTTGGCGTAAGCAAGTGTTTTAACTTAATGCCATAAAAAGTAATTCAGAGATGTGAAATCACATGACCAAGGAGCCCATTAAATAATATCACTTTTGGAATAAAGTCGTCACCAATTTTTGTTTACAATAAATCGTTTGTTAAACGCGTTGTTTCGTCCTTATGTTAACACTGATTTTGCAATCATACTTGAGGGCATCTTCTTAATGTAAACGCATCGAGGCCTTCTCAAATCATGAATGGATTTTATTTTTCATGTGTGTTTTTTTAAGGTTTGTGCGAAGGGGTAAAGTAATACATCAGTAATCAACAAATTAGAAATAAAAAAATAAAAATTGTAATGATGCTCGAATATGGTGTATAATCGAAATTTATTGAGTTTACTGCTTTCTCAGCAATTGGGCCTGAGTTATGGCTCATTATGCCACATTATGCGTTTCGAAGCCGTCGTAGTCTAGTAGGTAGTGTGTTCGCTTAGTAGACGAACAGCCAGGGTTCGAGCCCCAGGCCAGACATCAAAATAAAATACCAAAAGTATTTCTTCGGTGAATTCCTCTCAGCAGATTTCTGGCAAAAACTCTGAAAGTAAATAAAAATTGCCATGAAAAGGTTCTTAAAAATCTGTCGTTCGAAGTCGACTTTAAACTGTAGGTCCCGCCACTCATGTATAAAATTAACACACACAATATAAGTGGTGTGAGAAACTATGTCGTAATCCTGACTGAAGGGTTGTAATGACCAATTATGTATGTATGTATGTATGTGTGTGATGATGCTAATATCGTGTAAACCTTAAGCAGGTAGATAGGTTTTTAGAGGTGGCCGTTCCCCACAAGGAATTTGGATGGACACACTTAGGCCACATGGGGCGTATTGTGATACCACAGTTTTCATTAGTTATGCCCTAGTCCTGGGACCACTGAGAGCTTCCAATGAAGCGAAACAAACTGCTGGTGTCAATGTTCGATAAATCACCAAGATCATCAATGCAGTGAGCACCAAGTTGCCTCTTTCTCCTTTGACATAGTGCGGGTCATGTTCCCAGTAGGCGAAAAACAGTATCATCTGTCTTCTTATCTCTCCAGCTTCTACAGAAATGATTTGCAAGGTGCCCCCGAAACAATGCGGCTGTTGTGCCTACCCACAATGCTACACCCTTCACGACGTGTAAACCTTACCAGTAGGAAGCAAGATGCCTCTTTCTCCTGTGACATAGTACCGGTCTTGTCTCCAGTAGCTGAAGAACAGTCTCATCTGTCCTTTCTTCTTTCCAACATCTACAGAAATTTTTTTGCGTGATGCCCCAGAACAATAAGCTCTTGTGCTTACCCAAAATGTAACGACGCTTCACGACGTGTAAATCTTACCAGTAGGAACAAAGATGTCTCTTTCTCTTTTGACACAGTGCCGGTCATGTTCCCAGTAGGTGAAGAAGAATCTCATCTGCCTTTTCTTCTCTGCAGCATCTACAGAAATCATTTCCAAGGTGCCCCTGAAACAATGCGGCTATTGTGCTTACCCACAATGCAACGCTCCTTCATGTAAACCTTACGGAAAAGTAAAATTTAATGATTATAACGGATTATCCTCGTATTGGTGTAGCCATATAACCAGAAACAAACACAATCCTTTGGGCCAGTTTCGCATGAGTCCAATGCACAAATATGTGATGTGTATGATGGTCGTATTAAATGTAGTTGTTGTAAGGACTTAAGTCGCCGTAGTCTAGTAGGTAGTGTGTTGTCTTATTGTTCAAACCCCATGTCAGACATCTCCAACAAGATTAAAATATGAAGACAATATTTCTTCGGCGACTTTTTCTCAGCAGATTTCCAGCGAAAACTAGGCGAGTAAATAAAAAATGTCATGAAATAGGTTCTCAAAAATCTGTCGTACGACTTTACACTGTGATACTGACTAAGGGTTGTACTGGCCAATTATGTATGTATGTAATGCTAACAAAAATACTTTGCTTTTACTGTGTGTATCCCAATTGCTTACACTTCGGTTAAAACATTATCTCTACTAATATTAACTGTAATTATGTACGTACTTTATTCATTAATTATTACAAGATTTTTTTTAATCTTCTTGCAGCTGAATCCGTTTAACATCGACCAATTGTGCATCGAGTAAAACTTGTTTAATTAACTTGTTCCGCTGCCATGATAAACTATAACTTGTCTAAAAAGTTAATATACCTTAACTTGGCCGTAATCTAATGATTATTCAACTAAAAAGCAATAAATCTTAATTACTTTTTTAATAGTTTTTAAAAGCGTTTACTAAAGAGTTGGAGTTGGCAGCAAACGAAGAAGAAAAAAGTAATTTAACCTGTAATTGATTGAAAAGCATCTCAAACTTATTAAGTTTTACAACGTGGTACTTACCAAAAAAAAGAAAGAAAAAAGAAAACAAAACTAAAACAGAACTTAAACAGGTAATTAAATAAAATAACCATCAATTAATACCATTTCCCCTCACTCTGTCTTTCTTACTCTCTCTGTATGTATTTTATATGCATAAAGTCAAACAGTTTAAGAATAAAATCTAAAGGATATGAGCATGATGATGATGCAAAAGGAAAACCAGGATAATGTTTACAAAGTATTTCAATGAAACTGAATATTTTAAAAGAAAATCGATGTCATACCCAACACATCTAAGCACTCACACATGTCGAAAGTATGGAAGGATGGCTAGTGGAATTGCATAATTATGGGTTTAAGGAACAGTACACACCCACACATTCTTATACATTTGTTACCTAAATGTATGTAAAATAAGAATGTATAATTAAATTTCAAATTTTTGTAAAAGAAAGGATGTACAATTAAATAAATAGTGGAGAGCAATACATTCCATCATAGTCCAATGTATGTATATCTGAAGGCGCACAGCAATCGGTTTTTCCAACACATAAAGCAAATGCAACGATTGCAAGCTGTATTATTCGAATCAGCAAATTAAAGGAAATCTAAAAAGAGTTTCATAGAAATATTAGAGCTTTTTGTTAGCAAAACAAATTATTTCTCAGTTTCGAGTATATGTGCATCCACACCAGTATATTTTTTTAAATTCCAAGGACGATTTCGAAGGAATTTTTACGTCATTATAATGTCACGACGTGTGTAATTATGTCCATATTTAAAATGATAACCACAGGACTGTTTGTAGCAGTCGATCCAGTCCCTTTTTTCGCACATTTATTATGGTATCACACGGCAATAACTATTTTGTGGTATACAAATCGGCCAAGAACGGATTATGGACCTGGAACAGGTATTTTGGTTACAGAATAAAATATTCCGAGGATAAAGAGTAAAAAAAATAACAGAAAAAATTCTATTTTATTTGACCGTCAGGCCGTCAGTTGAGCAATCTTTTCTTTTAAGATTAAATCATAGATAGTAAAGGACTGTCTGTGGAAGCTGAATAGGAATTCTTGGAATTGAGCTAGCACACGAGGTGCTAGCGAGGCGTTGACCAGAAGTGTTTTGTGGAATGGCATCGGCTGTTAGAAAAGCATTCTCAACAAAAGAGAAGATAAGCAAAGCCAAATTTACTTCTTAACCGAAGTGCGTCTAAGGCAAACAAAACTTTTGTTGGGAGTATAAGCAGACCTGAGAAATGCATCAGGCTATCCAAGAATAACTTGAGGGTGATAACTGATCTTTGACGAGGCGCTATAGATTCAGAGTGCACTTATTCATACAACATGAAGGTTCTGTAACGATAAGAATTAATCATTGGAACACAATTTTGGAACGGCATTAGTGCATTTCATGCATACCAGATGCTGGACAACAAACTGGCATTGTAGGCAACGAGCAGCATCTTAACATTTTTTCAGGGCAATGGGCTTCAAGCAGGCATCATACGTATACTCTATTAAGTTTTTGGGAAGTACAAAAGATCGTATGGTTAGAGTACTAAGACACCTCTTTAGGACAACAATAAAACAAAGAAATCTCACGATAACTTGACGAATTTTGGTACTTAAATAATACAACTTTAGAGGATTATCTATGTAGGTCCAGTATTTGATGTAGCCCCACAAAGCAAAAATTATAACGGCGTCAAACTGCATGATCTTGTACTTGAAATTACTCTTTTGCAAGATTATCATACAAAGACATCAAAGTCAGTGGTGTTGTATTGCTCGTGGCATGGTTTTGATGAAACTACATACCGTCCAGTTGTAAATTTTCAACTGCAGGCCAAAAAAAGTCGGTTATAACACGAACATAGCTCTTTGAATTAATATTTAGTAAAGGTTCTTCCAGGATCATTTTGAGTAAAGCACGTCCTAATGAAACTTCCAGATTATAATGTCCACCAAAGCATAACTTTTTCTAAATGGAAGGGCCTTTTTACAATCACTTCTGTGCTCCTGAAGGAGCATATGCGATCAGTTTACTCGCTGACGTACCAACCGAAAATGAGCTTTATTTATGGAGAAAACTTTGTTAATTAAATCTGCATTAAAAGCCCGTTGATTTACCAGTTAATCAATATAGCTTCAGCATTATAAACGATCTGCCGGCTTAAAAAGTTGTAGAAGTTTAACTTTATGTAGATAGGGCTGTAAATTAAATACAAACTACGCCAATTGCTGAGAACACAAACTCCAAATCCGGATTATCCCACAGAACCCATGTATTCAAGGAGATTGACTTACGCTGGAAGTTGTTGTAGTCTACTAGGTAGGTGTGTTGGCTTATTAGATATGAGGCCGCGGTATAAACGTCAGGTCCGACACCTCCAACAATATGAAATATGAAAAAATATTTCTCCGGCAACTGTCTTTCAGCATATTTCTGGCAAAAACTCTGAAAGTAAAACAAATCGCCCAGAAATGTTTCTCAAAAATCTGTTGTTCAGAGTTGACTATAAAGTCCCGCCACTCATGGATAAAATTAATATACACAACATAGGTGGTGTGAGAAGCTGGATCGTATTCCTGACTGAAGGGTTGAAATCACCACTTATGTATGTATGTATGTACATACTTACATCCATAATTGGTCATTACAACCTTTTAGTCAGGGTTACGTCCTAGTTTTTCACACCACTTATGTTGTGTGCGTTAATTTCTATACATGAGTGATGGGACCTACAGTTTAAAGTCGACTCCGAACGACAGATTTATGAGAAACTTTTCATGGCAATTTTATTTACTCCCAGAGTTTTTGCCAGAAATCTGCTGAGAGGAAGTCGCCGAAGAAATATTGTTTCATAATTCGTTCAGCTGGAAATGCCTGACCTGGGGTTTGACCCGAGGCCTCACGTCTAATAAGCCAACACACTACCTACTAGACCACGGCGGCTTATGTATGCATGTAAGCCATATGGTGAAACTCGAGAACTGACCACATTTTGGTCTTCAAATTCAAACTTCTCAATCCTTAGACAGTATGCCGGTTACAACGACCTCTAATTCCCGAAAGTGGTTTCGCTTGAATCTCAAGTTTTAATCAATACCGATGTACTTTTCTGTGACCTTGTAGAGAATTTCATCAAACACCTTTGTAGATCTTTCAAAAGAAAGAAACGTAGTTTATTGCTCCCTTATGGGATAGTTTCTCCCTCTTGAGAGAGATCACAATATATTTGTCGCCACTAATGGTCTTCCGAAGTTTCTTTTACACATTCATAGCAAAACTTTGATGGTTTTTTTATGAAACTTTAAATCAAGTTGATCAACATGAAAACAAATATCTTTCTTTAAATTCTTTAAAATTTATGCCCTCAGCTATTGTCCTTCATTGTATCAGTTATGTGCTGTTAACCAAGTGTATAAACAAGTGCATGACAAATATTCAAATGCATTTTATGCAATTTTCTTATGCTTGTCCTTATGTCCTTATCCTTCTTAAACTTTTTTTTGCTTCTTTCGTATTTCTTGTTCTTCACTCTGCAATTGTCTTAAACAAAGTGTATGCAAATATGCTGGAATTCACTTGATAATAGAATAAAACCAACAGCAACAAGAACAACAGTGACCATTTATTACAACATTATGGTATGGACTTGAAAAAGGGACTTCGTTTGGTATTGTAAAGAAAAATTTACATGGAATAGGAAACTAAACTTTAAAACGTAACCGGAAACTGAAAGAGGAAGTTATTCACAAAATTAAATTGCAGTTTATGAATACAAATGAATTGTCACATCAAATTCCAAACACTAAGACAAAACACCAATGCACAGACAAATACACAGACAGGCATGTATGTATACATATATGAATGTATGTGAGAATGTCAAATTTGAATTCTTTTGAAAAAATTTGTTGTTGATGTCAGCTTAATATGCAAAACAGTCTAGCAATCTAAGAACAAAAAAAAAAGAAAATTTTTTCATCAATTTTTATTGGTTTATGGATGAATTCGTCATTTAAAAATAATTGCATATTTGCGTTCAATTAAATCCAAAAATTATTGGTCTTAGCCAGGGCAATTAAAACAATTTTAAAGAATTTTTTTCTTGTTTTTTTAAATAGTGACCATGAAAGCAATATTCCTAGCCTACGGGGAATCATAGCTGAGTACTATTGGACGCATTCATAGGTTGTGAACAATGGAACGCCTATGAGGAAGCACCTGCGGTCTGTCGCTCGCGTTCATAGGTTGTGGACAGTGAAACGCCTCATATATAATATATATGAGGTAGCTCCATGGAATTCGCATGGAAAAGCACAGACTTTGAGTGAAATTGAAAATGAGGTTATTTTCTAACCAAAATTCTGTGTACCTAACAAATAAGAAGTAACAAGAGGAGTATGCGCTCAACAGAAGTAAAAGCAACAGAAGTAGAAGCGGCTGAAAATAAATAACATCCCTGACTCCTAGAATGGTACGATGCATTCCAGTCAACTGTGCAAACATAATTAAAAAGACCATCACAGTATCTAATCCAAACAAAAACCTACAAATCTACTTCGAATAACGACTTTATCTTTAAGAAATGAACACACTTTGGTAAATGGAACCTACTCACAATGATCGAAATACCAGGATCAGCACAGGTCTGCAATGGGTTCGTATCTATGCTATGTAAGGTTAGGTCGAAGTGGTAGCTTTGATTAGCAAAGCTAACTTAAGCAGGCATAGCGGCCCGTTGTGATGTCACAGGTAAGCGCAGTCCCTATACTGACCGAATTCCATTAAACAAAGGAACCAGTTGGTAAGAGCAAGGTTTGCAAGTTCGTAATCTAATTTTAATAAGTTTTTCCACAAATGGCGAACTCTCCATGTAAGGCAACAGTGGTCTGATGTGTACATTCATTTTCTGGCACACCCGCCTGATAACCAAGGATGACTGCAGTCGTGAGTTTGTTACTTAAAGTTAATGGAATGGAAAATATGCCAGTGCTGGTCCACTGTAATTGCATTGATAAACCTTGAAGGCACTTCCTTAATTGGTCATTACAACCATTTAGTCAGGATTTAAACCCAGATTCTCGCTCCATCCTCGGTAACATGCAATTGCCTATAAACAATATCTATGTCCAGGGGGTTTAAGAATGGTGGGATGACACAAAATGGCAAGCAATACATGCCACATGAAGTCGCCATAGTCAAGTAGGTAGTGTGTTGGCTTATTAAACGTAATGCCTCCAACCCCAGGTCAGACATCCAAACCAAATATGAAAAAATATTTCTTGGGCGACTTCCTCTCAGCAGATTTCTGGCAAGAAATCTGAGAGTAAATAAAATTGCCATGAAAAGTTTCTCCAAAATCTGTTGTTCGGGGTCGACTTTAAACTGTAGGTCCCGCCAATCATGTACAAAACTAACATACGCAACATGAGTTGTATGAGAAGGTAGGTGGTAATCCTGACTGAAGGGTTGTAATGGCCAATTATGTATGTATGTACATGTCTGAATAGCAATTCGATTATTGGTTGAACTACATTCACCAACAAAGATATACATAAGATAACGTGGTTATCCCTCGACAATGTGATGGAAAACAAGTTCGACCATAATGGTGATGATCCCAAACGGGCGCAGAAAACAAGGGTAATGCGTACTGTGCAAGAGACCAACAGTTGCTTTTCTTGTGGTGAAAGAAATTTCAGAATAGCGTAACAAGGCTTCATTATGTTAATGTCTTAGCAGCCTTGTTACATTTTATAGGGAAACACCAGGATTTATAAACATGGGATTATTTTCGACATATGGTACAGTAGGTCTCTGCTTAAAAGTGGATCGTAATAGGATACAGAGAAAAGGGGTTTTTGACAGGGTACTGTAGGTTCAAATGCACTTGTTCAGAATGGAAACTTTATCGAACCCAACAAGTATATCTTACGATGGAAATAAACCATCAGAACATATCAGAAACCAGTTAGGAATTAGTGCGTACGATAATGGATATATGGTGGAGTGTATGGAATTATTCTTACTGACACAGAGCAGTAAATAGACGAGAAACGACAGTTCTTTAGTCGGATTGCTTACAAAAACCTTCTGGCAACATCCCTATGAATAAATAAAATTGCCATGAAATGTTTCTCAAATCAGTGGTTCGGAGTCGATTTTAAACCATAAGTCCGGCTTATTAGACGTGAGCCTACGCCTCAAAAACTAGGTCAGACATCTCCAACATAACGACGACCTCTTCTTAGCAGAAAAAAGGAAAAACTCTGAGAGTAAATAAATATTGCCATGAAAATTTTATCAAATATCGGTCCTTCGGAGTCGACTTTAAACTGTAGGTACTGACGCTCATGTATAAAATTCATACACACAACATGGGTGTTGTGGGAAGCTTGGTTGTAATCCTAGCTAAAATACAGATTGAGGGCAGTACATTGGATGACAGGACAGCTCTTTATGACAATAATAATAATGCATGAGGATATCGTTTAGACCTCAATCAAACTCCTTCTCTTGTTAACTTGGTAGTAATAAGGACCATAAAAAGCAAATACTACGACTCGATTTCTTAGACATACACTGGGTAATTTATTCATACTGCTGTCGGTGCATTGTATCTGGCCTATGCCAACCTAAGTTAGGGCACTAGGGGGTACTATTTGAACAATCGCCATAAAAGGGCGCAAAACTTTTAAATTTGTAATCTGACCTTAAAACGTAGACACAGCAGTTCTTAATATTTGCTGTGTACCTTTTGCTTAAGAATCAGAGGTAAATTCCAAGAAATATTTATTGTATGCCTGCTAAACGATGTTTGCAAAATCAAACATGTACCGATAGTTACAACATAAATGCACATATGCATACATACATGTGTACATACATGGGGACTCTAAACCCACAAATATGTACCCACCACCTTAAGCTTAAGCTAACAAAACACATTCGTACAGATGATTGCATACACTAACGATCATTTGAACATCCTTGAATGTGTGGTGTGGTTAAAATCATTTAATGCAAGTTATTTATGCACTTTTGTGGATATGAATTCCTTCTTATTCTTCTTCTCTCTTTTTTTTCGTTTGAATTTTCTATTCTATTATCCTGTGTGGCACTATATGCATATATATGTAGATGTGTGTGTGTTGTTTTTTGACTGGTTTTTGTTGCTATTGCTGCCGTTTTTTTTGTCTTTTGTACCAAACGAAATACAATTGCAATGTTCATACCATCGTCATCATCATCATCCATTTGCATATATTTTCCCTGAACAACATTTTGTTTTACATTTTCCCTGGGTAGCTTGATTCTGCTTTTCTTTTATACGAAACCGAAAAAAAAAATCATTTTTTTATTCGATTTTCTTTTGTTGTTGTTGCTGTTGCTGTTGGTTTGGTTTGGTTTGGCATTCGTTATATTTTGTTGCTGCAGTTTTAGTTTTTGGTCTCTTGTTTCATATGCAAATGAGTCACATGTACAAACACAATTACAAACCATACATGAATTCATATTCATATACAGATGTACTGTACATATGTAGGTATGAGTTTATGTGTATGTGTTTAGGCATTTAGCTGTGTGTGTGTGGGTAAACGCATCAAACAAGAGTTTTAGCATGACCAACTAAAGGTTCCGCCAGATCATGTGTATACATACACAGCAGACAACAAGAAGCATTTTTTTCCTTCGACTTTGTGTCCTCCTCGTCTTCATCTCTACAGCTTCCGCAGAGATCATTTGCAAGGTCTCCAAGACCAACTTGCCCCGCCTAGCGTGCTTCTTTGGAGTTTAAGAAGACTAAGTGGGCGCTCTCTATTCACTTTTAACCCGCATCAGAAGCCGTCCATCTAGAGTTCACGAAGTTTATGACCGCATTGTCCATTGTGAAGTCACAGTAGTTTAGTAGGTAGCATGCTGGCTTATTAGACATGAAGTCACGGTTCAAACCCCAAGTCTCCAGCAAAACAAAATTTGAAAAAATATTTCTTGGGCTACTTCTTCTCAGCAGATTTCTGGCAAGAACTCTGGGAGTGTAAATAAAATTGGCATGAAAGGTTCTCAAAAAATCTATCGTTCGGAGTCGACTTTAAACTGTAGATCTGGTCACTCATGTATAAAATTAACACACACAACATAAGCTGTGTGAGACGCTGGGTTGTAATCCTGATTTAAGGGTTGTAACTACCAATTATGTATGTACATATGTAGGTATGTAACTGTTCAAACAAAACCATGCCTAGCGTGCTTATTTGGAGTTTAAGAAGTCTCTGTGTGCGATCTCTATCAAGTTTTGCCTGGTTTTTCTGCGGCGTTCTGCGCGTATCCGCAGCCTTGCATCTGAAGTTGACAGAATTGTCCATTATAAGCCCGCAGGTCTTTAAAGGGATTCCCAAGGGATGAGAATTAGACGGAGAGTTCGGTTGTTCCATACCCTGTCAGTTTATTCGTTTCACGGAATATCTCTGTGTCTTGGTACCCCTATGATATGAACATCCTATCAATCCGCTAACTCGTTGGGGTTTCTGCGATTTGAGTCGTACGTCATTATGCTGGCGGTTCTCAAAATCCTCTTTAGAATCTTCGCCGTAGAAAATTCTGGGTTGCGAAGTATTTAATTTTTAAATTCCGGAACAGGTATTCGTTGCGCTTTCGCCAATGAAACCATGGCGAACAGTATCCATCGGGTTTGTTCAGTTTGCAACCACTTTCCTATTTGAAAAAAATTGTTGATCGCCTTTTCTGTCACACTGCAAGGGTACCAACATTTCATTAAAACAATCCTGTTGCCAGGACCTGATTTTTTGTATATTTTTCCTTTTACTCCATGCCCTCAAAACATCCACATTTGTTGGGGAATGTGTAGAGATATCTCTTCCAATAGCAGTTAAATAGCTGGTGTTGTTAGTTGCTGTCTGTCCCCTGTACACATACATACATATATACATGTTTTAAGCTGGTTGTTGATGATGGTTGAGGTTATGTTTGAGAAATTGAATCAAAATAATGTAAAAATTTTCTTTGCTTTTCTATTCAAGTGCAAATTTTTCTTGATACATTTTAGTAGCTCTGCTTTAACTTTTACAAACACTACTGCTGACTGCATTTAAATTTGCATTGTTGCTGCAGCATCTTTTTCATATTGCCAGCAAAGTTCTCTGTAGCTTTTTGTTTTTTTTTTTTTGTTTTCGCTCTCTTTCTCTTGTTTAACACAACTAGCAACACAAACACTCATTTGTGTGCGTGTGTGTTTGTGTTTAGTTTTGAAAAAGGAAGTTACTTTGCATTAAATACTCATACTCATGCATTTCTTGTGTGTGCTATTGTTGTTCTTATTATTGTTTGTTTGTTACTATAACAGTTAGTCTTGCTATTGTTCTCATTCTCATTCTCAGTATTGTTATTGCTGTTGCTCTTGCTGTTGTTTTTTTGCATTTTTCTTGTTAATGCCATTGTTGTTATTTGTTATTGTAATTGGAATTGCAATTGCAATTCTAGCTGTTGTTGTTGTTGTTTTTGTTATTGCTGTTATTATTTATCAATAGTTTGAGTTTCTCTATTAATTTATGTTGTTGTTGACTCATTCAACTTAATTTTCAACTATGATTTCTCACTCTCTCTCTTTCTCTCTATCCATACACTCTCTGCCAGACTCCTAGTACCAACTGCTAGTAATCACGTACATTTTAGTTTTTTCTGACTGTGTGTGTGTTTGTTATTCTTTCTATGGATTGCTGTCTCTGTCTCAGTTTTATTTAAATTCTCTTCTCTTTGTTCTTTTATCATTGTTGCTGTTGTTGTTGTTGCTGTTGCCATATGATTTGTGGTAATGTTAACTGTCATTAATTACAATTACACTCATTATTTAATATTATTTGCACACACGTATTGTTGTTGCTGTTGGTGTTGTTGCATTTCTATTGTTAGTTTTAAGTGCTTGAATACAAAATGCAATTTCCTGTATAATGAGTTGATTTTGTATGAGAATATCAGTGTGTTTGTATGATTTAAAAGCCATTAAAGGAAATTACATGCATATGTATGCATGTGTGTTTGAGTGAGGATTTCATAGAATATATGCATGTAGATTAGATTTTAGGAGAAAAGGCATTGAAGGAGATTTTTAAGAAATTCAACAGAAATAATGAAAAAAATTGAACGTAAATAAAAAGTATTGTCCGTAAAGTCCCATGTAATTCGAATTCTAAGTTGTGACATTTTAAGTTTTTTATTTGCTTCAGTTAATAATAGAAACGTTTTCAATTACAAGAAAGACTTTTAAAGCCTGTAATAGCCTTTAACAGGAGATCATTCCGACTACAAAATAAATCTTGCTATTGCGTTGGTTTCTATTTTTAAGACTCCAGTGGAAGTTGATAAGCAAAGATGGACTAAGAACGTACATATCTGCATAGCACGGACTGGGCATCGATACATAAGGTAACATAAACTTTCATCATCCTTCCCATATCCACAGTTCTTACAGAAGTCATTCGAGGGAATGCCAAATCTATCAGCATTTTAATAAGACAGTTAGAACCGCACTTGTTTTAAAGAAATTATTGGGTTTTCCAACAGGAACTTCTGAACTTTAGCAATTGATAACTACAGATCTCCCTCCGAAACATGGCTGATAGAACTGCACTGAGGCTTAAGTTCTCAGATTTGTTTAAGCCATGTACGGTGGGCCACGCTTCAATACTACATGAAGTAAAACCGAATAACCCAGGTTTTAGATGTGACCGGAGACTGTTTTCTAACGAACACACAAGAATCACACTTCCATACTCGAAGAATGAAGCTGTTATCGGTGACAGTGATATAACAATCTTCACGAATGGCTCATAAATGGAGTGCGGTCTATTCAGATAAACTGGCACTAAACGAGTCATACAGATCACCTAACCATGCCAGATTTTAGGCGGAGATTTTGGCTATTAAACGAGCTGCACTCTACCTAGCTCCTTCGAACTTGATCATATTTGTGGACAGTCAAGCAGCAGTCAAAGTGGTGGGATCCCATCTCCTCAAATTAAAGGGCATCAGGAGTTTCATGGACCCTCTATACCATATATATTGGCACAGCACTTGCTGCAACTGGATTCTGAGCCATTGTAGCATAGAGGGAATTGAAAAGGCGGACGAATTGGCACGGAAGGGATCGGTGATGTCTGAGGAGAAGACGATAGAAGGGATACATGCGCCTCTACAGGAATACTTTTCAAAATTTGCAAGCTCGGTCTGTCCCACCAGTATTACTGCAGAAGTGCAATCGGTCATCGTCATCGGTTTTTGGTGACAAAGTGTTTGATAATTTGAGCACGGTGGCGAACGTGCCACTAAGGCATATCCAGTTTCATACGGAACTCGGGGTGGTTCAAACTCACCGCTAACGAATCATGACAAGGGTAACACAATGGGCCATCTGGCCACCGAACTTGCATGTGAACGGCAAGCTACCCAGTAACCTGACCTAACCTAATGGCTATCTTTTTAGGGTTCCAATCGTCAAATTAAATGTCTTTTATTCAGTCTAGAATGATACCAATCCACATGAGACCCACATGAAATATGTTTCGATGTCTTTAATCCTTCTTGTCAGTTACCGCATATCTTTTCTTTAGAATTTGAATATTTTTTTGCTAACACTAATCCTTTTAATTAAGTTTACTTTGTCACGTCACGTGAATTTATTGTTGTTGCATGTCTGTAATCTTTAATTGTTTCATTTACAGCATTTGTACACATTCCTCATATAACTCTTTAAACAGTTGCTGTTTCGTTTCATGAAATATTTTCAGTTTTTTCTGCAATCTAAAGAGAGTGAGGTATGTGTGTGCGTTTTGCTATCTTGTTAAAAAACAAAGAATAACTTGCTAACATTTGAGATTATTTTGGATTTTCATGTCTTGTTCTAATGCCAAAAACAATTTGAAAATAATAAAAAAAGTTAAATTTACTTTTGGTGGTGTTTTTGGTAAAGATAATATTGTAAAGGACACTATGTTGTATTAACGGAAATTAAAAAAAATTATTAAAATTAGTTAAATTCCAATCTAAGACAAGTTTACCTAACAGAATCGCAAACTACTTGGATAGAAAAAATGTTTATGGATTCATAAAAAAAAAGATCCTTGATATTGGGAAGATGGGCGAAATTTATCTGAATTATGACGCTGTTTTTAGCTTTTTTTCAATCCAAGCTAACCAAAATCATTGCTACTGTCTTCCTAAGGGCACAAGTATCTTTACAGCTGAGATTCTGGCCATTAAGAAAAGCAGCCTGCTTACTTCCATCTTCGGTCGAAGAGCGTTATTGCATCAAAATTTGCATTGACAGCCAAACGACGAGTTTTTTTCCTTGTTTTGCTCATTACCATCTTTTTTTATTAGGAGAGAGCAAGAATGAATTGATTGGCATCAGTCATCAGTAGTCATCTTTCATCAGCTTTTTTCTTGGTTCTATAGGCTTTCATTGCCGACAACCCATCTAAAGAGGAATTCTCAACAATTACACGAAAAGCTCAAATTAGATGGAATCTTAAGGCTTGCCTAATAAGGATATGATATGTTAAAGCTTTCAGAAGAGCGAATATATACAGACTAACCGGGCTTTTCCTAACGGACGTATTTACCGGGTATTCCCTAATTGGTCATTATGTGCGATAAATTAGACTACAGTTTAAAGACTGCTACCTTAACTATGAAAGAGATAGTCCATCGCATCTTTCACGGCCTGTTAATCTTTTCGTTCCATTGTCTACGATATGTGGCCAGTGGTTCTTACAGGACATTACTGTGGTGTTTCGATTCAAGGGATCCACATTTCGTCCAAGTCGTCGTAGTCTAGTAGGTAGCATGTTAGCTTATTAGACATAAGGCCACGGGTCCAAACCCACGTAAGATGTCTCCAACAAAACGAAATATGTAAAATATATTTCTTCGGCGACTTTCTCTCCGCATATTTCTGGCAAAAACTCTGAGTAAATAAAAGTGCCACGGAAAGTTTCGCAAAAATCTGTCGTTCTGAGTCGACTTAAAATTGTAGGCCGTAACACTCATTTATAAAAATTAACACACACAATGTAAGTGTTGTGAAATGCTAGGTCGTAATCATGACTGTACCAATTATCTTGTGTACCTAAAAAGCAGAAATCCGGTGTAATCTCAAGACTAACGTGATCTGAATAGGATATCAGGCACTTTATTTCGCTTATAGTTTACAGAGAAGAGGATTTAGTCAGACTAACTGTGCTTTACCTACCGGACGTATTTACCGGTCATATGCTGATTGGAAATTACATCCGATAGATTAGACTACAGTTTGATGATTGCTACTTTAGTTATGAATATACAGAAAGAAAGAGACAGTCCATAGCATACTTCATACTCTCTTCATACCTTCGCCGTACGATATGTAACCTATTCTTACTGGACATTCTGCGATGTCATAGCATTTATTCTAGTGGTCTCATTTGAAAACTCAAAGTTGAGAAAATGGAGTTGAGCTGTTCACATATTTTTGCGATTCGAACAAAAACCAACCAACCAATTTACAAACCATCCAACCAAACAAACACTTAACCTAAGGTACTTATAGTTTTAGCTAGTATGTCTTGTTCCAAAAAAAAATCCTCAGTTCAAAACAATATCCCCTCCTTTGTCATTAGAAGCTTCCATACTCTGTTTAAGGTGACAACTGTTTAGTCCAGACCAGTCACAGCCTCTATAACTTCATTATTGCTAAATCCTTTACTACTAAACTGCTTCTACAAGCTTGGAAATAGGAAACAATATTCAGCATAATTTAAGAATGACCTGTCATTTGACGATTCTATACGATTATTTTTCTAAAATAAATATTTTACTTTTTCCTTTTTAATTTTCAGTTGCCTTGTGTGTCGACAGGAGTTTCCACTAGCCGCAATATGTGTAGGCTGCTGATACCTCTCTTTCCAAACAGTAAATGGTCTTAATAAGCACCCTACATCTATATACCCAGAGATCGATACAAAAAGAGTAAAAAAAATGCCACCTTATTAGACCAAAAACTAAGCTTTCGATTGATAAAGCATTAAGTGTCCACCGCTTGCAACGTTCAATAATTTTTGTAGACTTAAAAAGATATTCAGTTAGTATCATAGTATGGTGAACTACTGTAAATACTTAAAAAAAAATACTTAAAAACAATAAATTTTAACGTTTTTTTTAAGGAAAACATAAAAAAACTCGTCTCTTTTTTCAATATTTGCGATGAACATAAATTAGACAAAATGTCGTAATCATGAGAACATGTTCAAAATGTACTACAACCCGACACAATACATCAGAATTATAAAACATACTCGTATCCTTAATTATGTACTTAATAAATGTACGTGTATGTATTTTGATACTGTATCTATGTGTGTGTGTGTGTAAATGAGAAGTATTTGTTTATGTTTTTCATGTTGATACAGATACTCGCATACAGTAGCACTTGTAATAAAATTTAAATAAAAAAAATTCATTGTGGAAGTGAATAAAACATCAAAAGAAACTGTTGTTGTTGTTGTTTTCAGTCACAAATATGACTGCCGTCATCATTATACAACAAATAGTAAGAGTGTGTTAATGAAAAAAAAAAAACAGAAGTTTATTTGGCTAAGAGACAAATTTACTTAAAAGGGTTTTCATTAAATGAATGGAAAATAAATTCGACTACCAAGAAAGCATAGAAATATGGACGCCGGAAGAACTAGAAAGATAATGTACAACGACGCCGATTTATTTGTCAAATGAATTTTCAAAAGTGGTTCGAAATCCCTTTTATTCTACAGAAAAACCTCATTTCTAACTCAATGCACTGCATACCCAGCAAAAAACAGTCAAATGGAGTGCAAAAGTTGTCAATGCTTCCTGAAAGATGCACTATTTCGTACATCTTATAGGCAGGCAGCAACATTCATTCGTATTTCCTCAAGAACGCTGGAAATTCTAAACGTCAATGCAGCAATATGACTATGAGTGGACTTGGTTGTCTTGTGGTTTCAATAAGACGGTGCCATATGCCACATAAAAAGGGGTTTCATGAGCTTATAGAGAGGAGAGATCAGTAGGGGCAGTTAGTCTCACGTATTGTAGAAGTCTATTGGCAGTCTAGAATCTACAATTTTGTCTCCACTAGTCTGCATTTTGTCGGCTTAGGTGTTCTAAGCAGTCTAGTTGAACTCGGCTCCAAGTAAAGTTAAATTTTAAACCCAAAATCTAATTTAATGCTTTAAAAGGAATGAAGCCGAAGCAGTCTAGCAATATAATCAGTTGGCTTATTAGCCACGGTTCAAAGGCAAGGTCAGTCATCTCCCACAAAACGAAATTTGAGTATTTCTTCGGCGACTTCCTCTCAGCAGATTTCTTGCAAGAAACTCTGAAAGCAAATAGAATTGCCATGAAACAGTTTCTCAAAAATTATGTCGTCCGGAGTCGACTTTAAGCTGAAGGTCCCGCCACTCATGTATAAAACCAACACAGACAGCATAAGTGAGGTTAGAAGCTAGGTCGTAATCGTGGCTTAAGGATTGTAATGACCAATTATTTATTTATGAGTGTATAGAGAGGCGATCATTTAGTCTCACATACTGCAGAAGTGTATTGAAAGCCAAGGATATAGAATTTTGTCCCACTAAACTATTTTTTTTTTGTCAGTTTAGGTGAAATGGCAGCCTGGTTGAACTTGCCTCCAAGGAAAACTCAATTTTAAAGCTAAAATCAGATTTAAAAAATGAAAAGTATACCACGTGTATTGGATGCCAAGGATACAGAATTTTGCCCCACTAAACTATTTTTTTTTGTCTGTTTAGGTGAAATAGCAGCCTGGTTGAATTTGACTCCAAAGATTTTTTCAAAATCTGATTTAAAAAATGAAAAAGTATACCACGATTGACGGAATCCTTTTATAACCCGTAAAAGAATAGAAACTGCTAGTGTTGTCCTGGAAGCCCATGCAGACCTACTCCATTTAATTTTTTATTTTAAAGGCCGATTGATATTACATCAATTCTGTCATCAAATCTGAATTCATGAAATTTATGAGCCAAAACCCGATTTTTAAAATTTTTGTTACATGATCTGCTGAATCCACATACAGTGACAATAAGAACCCTAGTAAGGTACTGAATTGGATGCCAAATGCGTCATAGTTCTAGACCTAGACTATGGCAATAAATTCGGAAAAAATACAAGGTATTGGGAGTAAAGTTTCAAGTATTCAAATATTTTTTGGTACGACTTATTAGATAGAAAACGCTGCTGCGGAAATAGATTGCTAGGACTTGGTTTAGAAACGAACGCAATGAATAGTACCCAGAAAATTTTGGAACTGTTTAACACCTCTTATTTGAACTTAATGGACCTTAATGTCACCAATATTTTTCAATTTGTTTTACTTCTTCCGGTTAAATGGCGGGTATTTTTTTGTGTTTACTTAATACACTACAAATTGATGATTGTTTTTGTTGTATATTTTTTTTTATTATTTTTCTTGTTTTTTTAATATTTTTAATCATATTTTCTATTTTAAAGCTTTCAATGTGATTGTAACATCAACAACAAACATAAAGGATGTCATGCTGTTGACGCATTTGTCTGTCTCGAGGTTTTTGTGCATACGAAAATTTTCTACCATTAGCAGAGACTGTAATATTTTAAGTTTTTCTACCACATTTTTCAAATGAAAAACCGCAACAAAATAAAGACTGACAGACAGACAGATTCACAGACACATACAGACTGTCGCTTTGCTCATTATATTTTCAAGTAATTAAAAGGGTTGCCAAACAAGAGTTGCATGTTCCTCAAAATAAAAACAAAAAAAACAAAATTTTCTTAAATAAATGAATCAAGCAACTCTCATCATCATTTGTTCGTTCCAAAAAAAAACTACAAGAAAAAACCGCTAAAAATACGCACACATTAACAACGTGTCTTACTTGTTCTTTGCCACACATATTGTTACTGTGTGTGGAAAACATAAATTTTTGTTGTGCAAGTGCAACTTTTTAATCAAATTATGTTGAAATTGTTATTTTTATCTTCTCTTCTCTTCATTCTCCACTCCCACGCTTCGTTTACCCACTTTGGTTTTATTCTCTCATAATTTTTTAATATTTTCACACTTTCATACACACATGCTTGCATACACACACCGCTTTACCCCGCCGCAACAGCACTCAAATGGAAACACTTTCGAACACACACAATCAAAGTTCAAGTGAAGAAAATAGAAAAACAAGGAAAGCAGAAAATAGAAAAAGAAAGAAAAACACTCAAATACACAATGAAAATGAGAAAGAATAACTGTTTCTGTTTTGGCAATGAATAAAAATCACTACGTAACATTTAATGAACTTTTTGCAAAGCATTTGTATGCATGTACGTATGCATGTATGTTATGTAAGAGTGAATGTATGGTATGATGAAAAATAAATAATGAAACTTTTTTACGTTTATGATGTACACAGAATGGCAAAGAATAGCGAAAAATGTTTGATATTGCGTCGTCATTTTTTAATTGAATTTTTAAGTTTATCACTTTCAACATGACAAAAGGAGAAAATATACGAGGGAGGTTACAAAATTATTATTGGAAAAAATTTTCTTTATTCCCTTACATAATCTACTTTAAATCTTTAAGTATAGTTAGTAATTGGTCATTACAACCCTTCAGTCAGGATTACGACCTAGTTTCTTACACCACTTATGTTGAGTGCGTTAATTTTAATACATGAGTGGTGGGACCTACATTTTAAAGTCGACTCCGAACGATGGGTTTTTAAGAAACTTTTCATGGCAATTTTTATTTACTCTCAGAGTTTTTGCCAGCAATTTGCTGAGAGGAAGGAAGAAATACTTTTTGTATTTTGTCTTGATGTCTGACCGGGGCTCGAACCCTGGCTTTACGTCTAATAAGCTAACACACTACCTACTAGACTACGGCGACTTCAAAATCTGGTTATTAGGGTTCTCCAAATGTAGGCTTTTTTCCTTAGTAGTAGTCGCCACTGATAGTTCGGCAGATAATCGAAGAAATATACTCGCCCTGAATTTTTCCATTATTTTACATTCGAGCAGGGGTTACAATGCCACCAAGCCAATTGTAATACTACGAGACCCTAGTTAAATGGAGTGTGTACCGAAGAATAGGCCAGGGCTCTTCGAAGGCTCAATATGTTCTCCAGTTTTTAATTTGAACCCTGAAGAAGTAGAGATCAGGCTTCCCCTGGCAAAGACAAGGCGTTAAGATAGGAGCAGTTCAACACTTTGCTCTTTGCTGTGCTTATCTCCTTATAAGATAATGTGTGGTAATCATTGACACAAGTGAAGACATATAAAACCCATTTATCCGCAGAGACTTGGCTACTTACATTCCCTGCATATAGAGGAAGAAGCGAAAAAAATTCATAATCGCACACATTCAGGACATGCCTACATTATCTATCCTGGTATGGTGTAATGAGCCTTCTATACTTTAGTCAGGATTACAATCTAGCTTCTCACACCATCCAGGTTGTGTGAGCTGTTTTTAATGCTCGAGGAGCATGCAGTTTAATGTCGACTTTGAACGACTGATTTTTAAGAAACTTTTCATGACAATTTTTTTACGCTCAGCCAGAAGTCGGCTGAAAGGAAGTCACTGAAGAAATATTGTTTCATATTTCGGTTTGGTGGAGATAAATGACCTGGGGTTTGAACAGTGGCTTCACGTCTAATAAGCCAATACACTACCTAGTAGACAATGGTGATTAGTGAATATGCGTGCAGAAACTATAGGCAAGAGGAAGAGTAGGAGACTCTATTAGGTATCTGACCCTCTTTAGGTTTAAATTCATGGTACATACGTGGCTAACTAAAATTTTATTTTCATTTTAATATCCAACACAGTAAAACTATTTGGCTTTATATTTATTTCTTAAACTACTACTTTAACGTCAAGATTAACCAAAACGATGCCATACTACCCATCTAAGATTTTCGTTAACCTCTTTATATGACCATTTATTACTCTCATGATCGTTATATTTCAACCATTAAGTATTCGCCTGCCTTGTACCTTTTTTCATATGAAAAGATTTGAACAAAAAAGGCTTAAAAAAGGGTGAAATTACTTTACATACTCATGAACACCTTTAACAATCTTAATAATGATTTCTATTTAAATTAAAAGACACAAAATTACCACCCCCCAAAAAGATTTTAAATTCATAAATTAATCCCCTCTTCCCACCCACATCGAAAAATATTTTTAATTTCTTAATAATTTAATCAACAAACCCTTGATGGTATGTATGAATGGATGGATGGATGCTGCTAAAAACATTGATGGCACGTAAATACATTCATACATATACAGGCACGCACACTTGTGCCGGTTTAAGTCTGTAATAATAACAACAACAACAACAACAAAAAAATAAATAAATTGCTGATGATATAATTTCATTAAAGATCATCATCACAAATGCTTTTAATGGATTTCATTTTCTTTTCTTGTTTTTTCTTTTTTTTTTCAGCTGCTCATCATATGCACATAGATTTACTTTGTGTTTTTTTTTGTATTTTATGGTCGTACATTACATTTTGTATTTTACATCAAAGCCACCGGAACGGGCCGGAACCATGGGTTATTTTTGTAGGTGATTTATGATTATGAATTAAAGATTGTAGAATGTCAGGAAAGATTCAGGGGAATGCTTTTAATTTAATTTATACCAGAGCGCCTTATTTCTTTTGTTTTATTCCTTATAAATATGTATGTCCGTTAAAATAGTCGAGCCCACGAGTAATAATAGATTGTTAGCATAGCATTTCATAGGCCTTTTGCACAGAATTTCGAATTTTGTAACCAAAATTCTGGGTTCTATATTTTAAGGCGATTTCTTCTAGCCAAGCATCTCGGCTATACTCATCTTCCTAAGCCTGTAGGGTTTCATTACAAACTGGTTTAAAGAGATATCGTGTCATAGGATAGCCTAAGACTAAGCCAATTGTTGTCAGGAATTGATTCCACTCTCTACGCCGCATACGTCGATACAACACCCGCCTCTACCGGGTTCCCGCCTACTGTGGCATAAAAGGAAACGTAAAAACAGACAAACTGGCATATAAGGGATCGGAGATATTTGAGGAACTTTTCCAAATTGGCAAAAGCAACATGGAATTCAACAAACCATGAGTGGTCCGCCATACGTGGTTGCCGAATTTCAAAACGACGTAGTCTAGTAGGTAGTGTGTTGGCTTATTAGACGTAAAGCCAGGGTTCGAGCCCCAGGCCAGACATAAAAACAAGAATACAAAAAGTATTTCTACGGCGACTTTTTCTCAGCAGATTTCTGGCAGAAACTCTGAGAGTAAATAAAAATTGCCATGAAAAGTTTCTCAAAAATTTGTCGTTCGGAGTCGACTTCAAATTGTAGGAACCGCCACTCATGTATAAAATTAACACACACGACATAAGTGATGTGAGAAACTAGGTCGTAATCCTGACTGAAGGGTTGTAGTGACCAATTATTTATGTATGTACTTGAGTTCAACAAGAAAACAGTTCGCATTCCAACATGAATTCTAAGGGCACACTGTGTTATTAGCAGTGTCCCTGGGAAGTTCGGTCTGCCCCACCAGGATTACTGCAAAAACTGTCATGATGTGAACGAAATGGAATCGGTGGAACACCTTTTATACGAGTGCCCCGCATTTCAGGACAGACGTCATCGGCTTTTGGGTGACAAAACGAATGAAGATTTGGGCATGGTGGCGAACGTGCCACTAAGGGAAGTGGCCGGTTTCATTCGGAGCTCTGATCACGAAAGGAGAGCTTACCTCACACTGGGTAACATAATGAGCCATATAACCGCCGAGTGAAATAGCCTGTGAACGGCAAGCTACCCGCTAATCTAATCTATGCCAGTTGTACTTAAGTCTCTCCTCATGTGACTGAAGTATCTGCGCCTGCATACGTTCTTTTCCTGAATCGCGTAGAACTATGCCACTGAAATAGTAGAGGTTCTTGTACAAGCATACTATGTGAGTATTTAGTCATCAAGGAGTGATCGGTAATGGGAAAGAAAATATTCTGGCTATTATTACTACCATAAGCTAGGATAGCCCAATGCTTTTCAGTGAACTGAAGTGAAATTGGACCTCAACGTCGCATCACAGTGGGAAGGACTACAACGATACTCAGAGGCGAACACCATGAGCGGCAAATCATGAATTCTTTCACAACGGCAAGGATTACAAAGATACTCAGGGTCGAACCCCATAAGAGGCAAACTATATGTATTTGAATACTGAATATAAGCGACTTGTTTATTACTAGGCACTGAGCGTTCTGCCTTATATGAACAGCTGCAAAGTAATTGCGAATTGTTGATGAATGATGAACGGACAGTATGTGGTGAAGACATCGAAACGAAGGAACAGTTTTGATATCATTACCCAGGCTTTGTTATTTCAAAATTCCAATATTTCGGAGATGACTCGAAAACAGACATTGCTCAGGCGTCTCATAGGATTCGAATGGTTGAAGTTATGCAGCCTTGTACATGACAGAAAGTATGAAAGTATGACTGGTATTTCTTAATAGTGAGTCCACAACTAGCCTGCTAATGGCCTATGTGCATGCCTGCAGGCATAAAACCTTGGTTGGTCGCGTCTTCTTCAACTTAGCTACCTACCTATCTGTTAGAAGCATTTGTTTCTATTTTATATTGTAGAACTAAGCCCAATAACTAGCAATTGTAAGAGATCCGCCGGCCTTTATATGAATACATAATATTTTTGGCTACGTGATGGCTATCATATCAAAATTTTAAAAAATCTCTTCTCCACTCTTGTCTGTCAGAGTACAAGGCTTTAGCTAGCCCAGGATTATTTCTTCCTTTCCTAAAAACGTTTTTATAACTCCAACGCAGTGCCCAGTTAAGGTAGCCTGAGTATTCGGGAAAAAGAAACCGTTAAACGAGTTATCACTGTAAAATCTTACCAAAAACAGAAAAAAAAAACGCAATAAAGTATAGACGAGCATGTACACTTATTAAAGTAAAACAGAGAAAAAATCCTTTTATGTTTGACATGGTATCCATATAAACAAAACAGAAAAACATAGCCAGGGTATGGCATACATAGTAAATCGTATGGAGACCCTTTTGTTTTTTAATAATTTTCAATTAAACGACTTACAACATACGACAACAACAACAATGTTTTTTCTATTTTTTTGTACAAGAGCAACAGAATTTACACACAAAAACACACAGGCACCGGCACGGGCACATGTATATTTTAACAAAAAAAAAAAAATACGCAACGAATTGTCATAAATGAAGAGCCCTTTTTGTATACAAGTGCGTTTACATACGCGTATGTCAGGAGATTGTGTATGTAGACGAGGTTTTTTCGTTTGTATTAGTGTGCTTATGCATGCGTATGAAAGATGTCAACGCTTTTAGAGTTCCTTTGCCTGTGTATGAACTTCTAACCCTAAAATATTGGCCTGTCTGTCTGGTGGTTGGGTGAAGTTCATCAAAAAGATTTACATGCCAGTTAAATGTTTTTAATTTACGTATCAACTTGTACTTGTTGTTGTTATTATTGTTGCTGCTATTGTTGTTGTTTTTAAAAATTTTTATTGTGTTTTTGAGTCCAAAATAATAATTTCAGTTTTTTTTTGTACCCGTTCTTTTGTATATTCTTCCAGGCAGTGCTCAGCTTAAACAATGCCGCACAGTTATTCAAATACTGGAGGTGATTCTATCCTCTTTACAAAGTGAAATGTTTTTGTCATCTACTCCCTTCCCTCTGCTCACGCATCACTAGTGTTACTCACATGCATTTAAGTGCTGTTGTAAACGCATAGAGCAGGGGGTGTGTCACAGAAGAGAGTTAAAAAAGAAAAACAAAATGTATGTCATGTTTTGACGCACGTGTCAAAAGGATTTCCATAAATAATTTCCTTTTTCATATTCACATTCAATTGTTTTGCGAGTGTATATATGTATGTATGTTTGGCAATTTTTCTGAAACTTTTTCTCTCAAACGTTTGTCAGAGTTTATGTTGATAAATTCATGTCTAGATTTCTACTCCATTTTTCGGTGATGTGTGTGTGTGTGTGTGTATTGCATGCACGACTGCATCAAATATTTGATTAGCATTTTCCTTTTGTCTCTAAGGGTAGAGGTGCTGCAAACATTTAATGTATTCCACATTTTAATTGAATTATTCTTCCACATTTTTTTTTATTAAGAAACTAACAGACATACATGTATTTTAAAACCCAAACTGTGTGCGAGTATTTCTGAAGAGTTTCATTTGTTTTGAAGTCACAAAATCTTAGTTTGATATGAAGAACTCCTTTTTTAATTACAAAAGTATTTTAAACATATTCCGTATTTAAGTCGTAGTGTCGTATACTAGGATCTTTGATAATGAAATGTGAGGCCTTGGCTTTCCAGGTGAAGCTAAAATCACCAGCCGGCATCAGTGATTACCTACTCTCATCAATCATTTCCTACTTTCATCAATCATTATCTACTTTCATCAATCATTATCTACTGTCATCAAGCATTACATACTCAGTGTCGTATACTAGGATCTTTGATAATGAAGGTTTGCAAAGAAATGACTTTTTCACCAACACTTTTTCGTACTTAATGTGAGGCCTTGGCTCTCCAGGTAAAGTTAAAATCAACAACCGACATCTATCATTCCTACTCTCATCAATCATTTCGTGCTTCCATCAATCACTATCTACTTTCATCAATAATTATCTACTGTCATCAATCATTACATACTTCGTCATCTCCTGGAAAAATATTACGCGGCCATCAATACACAGTTCAAGTTTCTTGTGAATTTAATACCACCGCTTCCGATTTTGCACCGCTTATTCCAGGCCAGCACTATTTCTGACATCTCCTTATTCTACCTTAGGTGTTCTAGTCCTTTACTTCCAGCATGCTAAGCCGTTTGCCTACAACCACCAACATGATATTATCCATACAACCCACAATTGCAGCACCGTTGGAAATTATAAACCGCAATACGCCATTGAACAACTGTACATTGTTTCAAACTGCTGGTCCAAGTACACAGTTCTACGTATTGCTCAAGTCGATTGGGTACTATATTATAATAATTACGAATAATACGTTCTCTCAGCAGATTTCTGACAAAAATTCTGAGAGTAAATAAAACTGCCATGAAAAATGTCTTAAAAATCAGTCGTTCGAAGTCGACTTTAAACTCTTGGTCCCGCCACTCATTTATAAAATTAACACACACAACATAAGTGGTGTGAAAAGCTACGTTGTAGTCCTGACTGCAGGGTTGTAATGAACAATTATGTATGTATGTATGTGTGGCACATATGCAGAGCGACATTCATTTTCCTTTAGCTATGTAATGGATGTATAAATATTCGTTTAAGAACACGAATATGTGGTGGACTAACATCATCACTTGCAGTACATTTCTGCCAATGGGAAGAAAAAGAATTCTCTTGAAATTTCGAAGTGAGCCGCTTATGTTCCTAACGTGCATGTACGATACTACTTGTGGGTTACGCTTATCACAAGGTTTGGCAAGATAAAAAGAGGCGGATTAGAACAACACCTTTAATCTGTAGAGAGGCAGTGGTTGAAGAATATTTTTCATACTTCGTTTGATTGAAGATGTCTGACCAGGGGTTTGAACCGTGGCCTCACGTCTAATAAGCCAACATAATACTCACTAGACTACGGCGACTTCATATGTACCACACCAAGGGCACTAGGGTAGAGCACTTGCCAGCGAAATCAATCTCTCAGATGTTCGAATGACTTGAACTCGGCTAGTAAACGAATACCACTGAGAAGACCTACGATCTGAGGGATTGCTGATGTTCGCAGGACCTGTTTCGACTAGTAAGCGAATACTGCTGAGAAAATCTGCGATCTTATCTACTACGTTGGTGTTCAGGCCATTGATCCTAAAATTAATAAGATTGTGCAAATTTTATTCAAACCTGTATGCTTCGAACGTCAAGAGAATTTGGAAGAATTTCATACAGACAGTTGATCTGAGACATAGCACATCTTTAAAGATTTTCTTTAAAATTTACTCTCTGCATTGTACTGTCTATCCAGTGAGGGACATAAAACAAAAAGTTTCCTTATTACTGCAAGTAATTGCAGGTTTTATTCTCATCCCTACACGCCGTCAATACCTGTATAATAAAAAATTAAAAAAATAAAAAAAATACAAATAAAAATGAAAAACAAATTACAGAACTTATAATGAAATCAAAGTCAAAATTATTTTTATTTGTAAATTTCATTAAAATTATGCAAAATGATAAAAATATGAATAAAATATGCGCGTATTTATCCATAAAAACCTGCAATTAATATTTAAATAGAATGTGTTTCAGGCAAAAAAAAACAAAAAAAAAACAACCGCGTATTGTAATTATTCATAAATAAATTATTTGTGCTTAAATGTTTAAACAAAATGAAATTTGTTGCAAATATTACAACAAAAATAATGTGAAGAGAGAAAGAAAAAAATATTTTTTCAGACAACAACAAATTGTAATTGAAATGAATAAAAATGAAAATCTGTGTTCCCAATATCATTTACGAATAATAATTCATAAATTAAATATTTAAACGATATTAATTTAAGTCACTTAAAAATTCATACTTTTATTGTAATATTTACGTATGTATGTATTTACGTATTGAATGAATGAATATGCATATGAAAACCGATTAAAAACAGGAAAAAGAAAAAAAAATAACTAAAATCAGCTGCCAACAGCATTAAAAACACTCAGATGTGGAAAGTTGAAGTTTTTTTTTTGATTGTTTAAATATTAAATATTTATTAAAATGAGTATTAAAAAGGACTTAAAAATATAATTGCAAGGACTGTAAATTAAAATTTTATTTTAATTTCTTAAACAATAAAAAAAATTAAGAAAATTTAATACTTTATAATGACAAACTTGAAGGTTCCTATATACCTTCTATCACAGTAAAGCTATGTATTACTGAGGATGCCGTGAACCTTCATATATTGAGTCGAAAAATAAAAATCAAAAATTTTTTAAAATCAATTCTAATCAAGTCTCTTCTTTCTTTCAGTTTTGGTCCAGAATAGAATTTGGTAGGCTTTGCATGCGATTTGTTAATCCCTTAGATCGTCATCATACTCACACTTCATTTTCACACTTCATATTCATCGCCATACTCATACATCATCATAATACTCATACATCATCATAATACTCATCATCATTATACTCGTACATCATTATTAGAAGCATACATCATTACCATACTTTTACATAATCACCATACTCATACATCATCATCATACTCATACATCATCCGCATAATCATACATCATCAGCATACTCATATTTCATCATCATACTCATACATCATCATCATCATCCTCATCTTCATACATTATCATCAGACTCATACTTTATAATCATCCTCAAACATCATCATCATAGCATAGTCATACATCATCATCATACTCATACATCATCAGTATACTCATATTTCATCATCACGCTCATAAACCATCGTCATCATACTACAATTTTGCGAGCTAAAAAGAAAATCAGGACATCATGATCATGCTCATACATTATCATCATGCTCATACATCATCATCATACTACAATTTTGAGAAGTAAAGAGAAAACCAGAACATCCAAATAGATAAAACTGCAAAAAATAAACGCTATATGCCCTGGAGGAAACTCTAATAACATTGGAGAGTTGAGAGATGTACCTGCACAGTGTCGAGGTAGTCCGCAGCGAACATGTTCGTTGCAGGAATAATGAAAGATGTCAGCATTCGATCCTGAAACATTCTGATAATATTTGTCAACGATTGACGACACAAAAAGGTGCTCCTGCGAATCACCAATGCCCTCTTACAGATAAAAAGAAAGTAGGCCACCTTCAAAATAAGGATAACCTGCCCTGTAAAAACAAAAGCAGAACGAAGGTGTCTTGATATGGCGAACTCGCCAGTTGCAAGATATTCAGAATACTCTGATATATTTACAAAAATTCAATTTTGCTCTTTACGGATATAATCACTGGTTACTGTAGACGTATGCATTAAGCCTATTGTATGAGATTTTGCGGATGATGTAAAAGAGGAATTGGTTCAGGACTTCATGTGAGAATGTTCGGCTTTTTAGGAAACAAAACTAACCTCATTTCGTTAAAGATAGTCTTAAAAAAGGATATGTGCTACTATCAAATGAAGTCGCCGTAGCCTAGTAGGTAGTATGTTGGCTTATTAGACGCAAAGCCAGGGTTCGAGTCCCAGGCCAGACATCACACAAAATATAAAAAGTAGTTCTTCGGCGACATCTTCTCAGCAGATTTCTGGCAAAAACTCTGAGAGTAAATAAAATTGCCATGAAAAAGTTTCTCAAAAATCTGTCGTTCGGAGTCGACTTTTAACTGTAGGTCCCACCACTAATGTATACAATTAACACACACAACATAAGTGGTGTAAGAAACTAGGACATTGTACAATGGGTCAATTCGACCTCCGAGTACTGTACTTGTCTTAATTGACAAGTACACGTCCTCTAACCTAACCTAATCAAATTTGAATGCTTTTTGAGAAGTACTGAAGGATACCACATATAATACGCATAAAAGAGAATTGTGAACATACTCGTATATTTACCCATTGCACTTCGTCATGTTTTCTCGTAGTGTATTATATACTAGTTTACTGCAAGAGAGCTCCTAGTTCAATATCTCATGTCTTGCATGATATAAAATAAGGCAAAAAAGAACTTTCTTCGGCCGACCCACTTTAAAGGTTTTCAAATTGAAAAATATATGTCCACGTTAAACTGTTGGTTTCGCCACTGTCTAATCAAATTAACACAACAGTTGCAATGAGAGAGACTTGAAGGTCTAAAAGCTAGTCTTAATGCCTATCGTTAATAGGCATTAATTAATTAAGTTGAATAAGTTTTTTGTTTTAAGAAACAGCATATGTTATGTCCTTTATTAAATGAAATATCCTTTTAATTTGTAAACTTTTGCATTTATTCATACACGAATTATTTTCTGTGTGATCATTTATTCATAAATTTCGCCTAATAGCAGTTCAGCAGTTGTTTTTTGTTTTCATTCGTTATTGAAAAACATTTATTATTTGAAATATAAAGGATATTACATGCATATATTTTAGTTGTTGTTTTGGTTGTTGTTGTTCCTATTTATTTATTTATTTACATGCCATTTGTTTTAACAAATTTTCAATTTTTAATTTTAACATTTTAAAACTTTTCTTTTTTTGGTTTTTTTCTTCGCATTTGTTAGTCAACGGGTGTGTTATTAGGAGCGTCTATTGTGAGAAGAATTTTAAGGGGAAACCTTAAGAATTGTCACTTTTTTCCTAAACATCAACCTAAAGTGCATTCCCTATTTCAATTTGGTCCAAATAGTT
Organism: Sarcophaga carnaria; assembly: GCA_958299815.1. NCBI lineage: Eukaryota > Metazoa > Arthropoda > Insecta > Diptera > Sarcophagidae > Sarcophaga > Sarcophaga carnaria. The sequence goes on along the minus strand of OY283153.1, from coordinate 18,597,172 downwards.
CACCAAACTTGGTTAAATTGAAATAAAAAAGAATAAAACTGATTCGTTAACCCTTCAGTCAGGGACTATGGACCTAGTTTCTCACACCACTTATGTTGTGTGTGTTAATTGTATACATAAGCGGAGGGACCTACTGTTTAAAGTCGAATCCGAACGACAGATGTTTTCAGAAACTTTAATGGCAATTTTATTTACTCTCAGAGTGTTTGCCAGAAATCTGCCGAGGGGAAGTCGCCGAAGAAATATTTTTTTTATATTTTCGTTTTGATATCTGACCTGGGGTTTGAACCGTGGCCTTACGTCTAATAAGCTACCTACTAAACTACGGTGCTTCTTTAAAATTACAGTAAAAAAATATAGGAGTGAGCGGCATCCCGTGTAGGTATGTGTATATAAGTATATCCAATTTTCCAACAGAGACATCCGACTTATGATAGCTAGTAAAGGCTACCTTGTTGAAGCTATCTGTCAAATTAGTTGTCATTTATTCAGTCTGTTTTACGAAATCACCACGGAATATTGAAATTAACCATGCTTTACAGTGTACACCTTTGATGGCCGGTGTGCACTAATGCCACTTTTGAGTGATAGACAGAGCACACAGGCAGTCAGCTATCCTAATCACCAGAGCACCGTGATTCACTGTAACCAAAATATTGTTTGCTACTCTGAACTGACTTCGCTCTGACCTTCTATAGAAGCAGAGGTCTGAGGTAGTGCTTGTGCGCCACAACCTGGTGGCTACCAGTCTCAATGCTCTGAAATCCTGATCCAAATTGGATTATAATATTGCCAAGCTGATATTCTGGACAGACGTAGAAACATACAAATACGCAATGGGAACTTTGGCAGAGAATGAAGTATGAGTGTGCTGAAGAAGTATGAGTGTGATGATGAAGTATGAGTGTGATAATGAACTATGAGTGTGATGATGAAGTATGAGTGTTATGATGAAGTATGAGTGTGATGATGATCTACTATGTGATCAACAAATCGCCCACTGAGCCTGCCAAATTTTAAACTTCGACTCAACAGAATAAGCAATTAAGGCTTCTGCTATTAAACTTACTTATAGGCTGCCTCACCACTGCAGTGTTCTGCAAATGGAGGTCATCGCCATTTTGAAAGTGACACCATGTTTGCTGGGTGGTGAGATTTTCCCTTGAAAATCTTTTGATTTACTCGGACAGTCAGGCTAGGATTAAACTACTGAAAAACGTACATATTGAGATATCGTCGTTGCATTGTTGATGAACTATCGATGACAGGTACGGGGCTCGCAATCTCCTATATGGAGTAAAGCACAGATATTTCGTCGCCGTAGTGTAGTAGGTAGTGTGTTGGCTTAATAGACGTGAGGCCACAGTTCAAACCCGGGATCAGATAACTTCAACAAAACGAAATATGAAAGAAATATTTCTTCGGTGACTGCCTCTCAGCAGATTTCTGGCAAAAACTCTGAGCGTAGAATAAAAATTTGCAATGAAAAGTTTTTCAAAAATCTGTTGTTCGGTGTCGACGTTAAATTGTAGGTGCTGCTACACATGTATAAAATTAAGACACCCTTAAGTGAATCATATGTTAAGTGATGGGAGAATCTAGGTCGTTATCCCGACTAAAGGGTTGTAATGACCAATTATGTACGTATGTATGCTTGAATATATATTCCGACTGCGGGAGTTGAACTGGAGATTATGCGCTCGTTGATAGCAGAAACGGATATGTAATAAAGATAGACTATGCTGAACCCATACGGACTATAAGAAGAGGACTGTCTTTACTACTGCCATCTCCATAGAGACGGCAGTTAAACTGGATGTTATCCGTTCTTTGGTAGCAGAAAGGGACATGCAATAATGCTAGACTTTGCTGAACCCGTATAGAGAGTAAGAAGAGGACTGTCTTTACTACTGCTATCTCCATAAAAAGACGAAGATTTCGACTTCTCCTTTTGTCCTTAAATCGTGCGTGCAGAAAATCTAATTTGAGATCAACTATGTGTCACGTAGCGCCGTTATATTGAGACCGCATATTGTTTGTTGGCCAGATCATTTAGTTCATAGCCATCCGTGATAATTTGCCAAAATAGGTTGGATAACTGACAGCTAATTTCAAAGATGTAGCTTCACTAAGATGGCTCCTTCACTGAGATCTCTTATATAAGGAATGCTGCAATAGAAAGATTTATTCTGCACACAGGTTGGATGCCTTTGGGGAACAACTGATTCTAGCTCTGCATGGAATTTCGTCATTCAGAGAGCATCCGCCACCTATCCTAATCTAACGGCTTTATTAACATCGACCATAAAACGATTTCAATTCTTTGCTCAGGTCTTGATACTTCCCGCTGCAGTAAATATCTTATTAAGTGTTGCCAAGTGAATAATGAAATCAAGCCAATTCACTACATTACTCGGAAATCAGAGGGGAACTGAATAGTAATAAATAGAAAGGAATTTTGATCGAAAGTGGCATAGTTAAGGTCTGAATAGAAGAATTTCAAGGAAAACTTAAATTTGTTAGAAACTAATGATTAGACCTAGTGGACCCTATTAAATGGTTTACCCTGTATTTGTTTTTATAGTTTCAAATATAAAAAAATAAAACCATTTTCCTTTTGACTATTTTTTGGTAAAATTTTTAATTATAAATTCATGAGAATTTCTCTGTTTTTGCTGTCGTTTGCTATTGTTATTGTTGTTTTGCAAAAACTAAATATTTTGCTACCAAAAAAGGAACAGAAAAAGTATTTTAAAACTTTCATGTTTTTTGTTTTTTTATTGTTTTTTTTTCTGGTAATGAAAACAAATAATGAATGAATGAAAATATGAAACACATGAAACACATAAAACACATGAAAATTTGCATTTCTAAATAACCCACACACAGATACTCACACACTCAGATACAGTTTTGAAAAGTAAAAACGACAATATGGAAATGATGATGCTGATGTTTTTTTGTTGTTTTGTTGTTATTTCTATACAGGCTATAACCTTTAAACCATAATAAAATAAGTTAATAAAATTTCGAAATGAACAAAAATTTTGGAAAATGAAGAGAGGAAAATGTTGAAAACTTTGCCATTTTTTTTGTACGATGAAGATGAACTAACAGGAGAAAAAAACGAACTGAAGTTTAGAATTTTTTGGGTAATAAGTTTAAGCCATAAAAACATGTTACTGCCATTATGCAAATAATAATGGGGAAGCCCACCATCATACCTCCACTTCTACTCATACCTTATACCCATATGTACATCTGTACATACATATGCTTAGAAATACATGCATAAGTAGCAATCAGTATGTAAGTAAGTAAGTCAGTAAGTATGTTGTATTTGTGCTAAAATTATTATGTTTTTAACATCTTTTATGAGGCCCACTTAGAAGCACATTGGCAGGGGAGTTCCATCAAAAAAAAAAAAAAAAAAAAAAAACTGTAACTTAAAGCGGAAACAGCGTTATGTTGTCACATACAACACAAATTTTTAGATGTTAAATGGTTAACCAAAATTTCATACATTTATTCACTCACACAGTCATTTATTGCGTTGTACTACATAAACATAAATATGTATGTATTTGCTACTTACACTCATACAATATGTGAGCATGTGATTAGCATAAACGCATTAAAAAAATATGAAAAATATTCCATGAAATAATGTTTGTTTTGACAACGTTGATGACACTTTTTAACACAACCACCAACCAGTCAGGCAAGCAACCAACCAACCAACCAACAGACACACACACATTGCAAATGAGGCAACAACAATGACAACAAACTGTCAATATCAAAAGGAAAATGAAAAGCAAAAAAAATCAAAAAATATGTTTTTACCACAACTACCATCATCCTGTTGCTTGAGCTCTATATTGGCTAATATACTGTTAACCAAACTTAATGTTTCTCTCAGTATTAAGTATTCAATGCACAGTGTGTTGTACTGGAAAATGAGTATTAATACAGTAGGGTCGAAAGTGATCATTTGATGTGCCAAAAAATTTCAAAAAGTAGGACAGTATAGACATCGTGGTCTAGTATGTAGTATGTTGGCTTAGTAGAAAATATTTCTTTGACAACTTCCTCTCAGCAGTCTTCTAGCAAAAAACTCTGAGAGTAAATAAAATTGCCATGAAAAAGTTTCTCTAAAAATCTGTCATTCGGAGTTGTCTTTAAACTGCAGGTCTCACCACTCACGTATAAAATTTGGACACAAAACATAAGTGATGTGGGGAGCTAGGTTGTAGTCCTTACTAAAGGGTTGTAATGACCAATTATGTTAGATAGGTGTGTAGGACATTATTAAGAGATAACCACAAAGGGGAACATATCCCCCGGATTAATGAATCATTAAGTGTGTGAAGTTATTTTGGAGTTCATATATTTTCAACATTGATCCTAATAACAGGCACCTGTTAGGAGACTCCTTTTAGAATTGTAACAAGCCTTTGCTAGAAGACTATACTATGTTAAAAAACATCTCTTTAATATAGATTAAGCTATTGGTATCTCACGTAGCTCTATAGTTTTAATCTTGAATAATCACATGGCGATGAATCACAGTCTCCACCAATTTTCCGCTTTGTCGACTTTCCAAGAGTATTGACATTTTGGACCAAAATATTATATGGAGTGCTCGGCAATGGATAGGTTTAGCAGAGAAACTTGTCTCTCAGAAAAGATAACAAGCTCTTCATTGAAATCTATCTGATCTTTTATTACGTGCTTACCATCTTTAAATTTAAATAAAACCGTCTGTACGAAGATCGATCATCGAAGCTTCTCTCTGAACAGCGCATGTTAAATTTTCCAGAAAACTCTGGCGATCATGCTGAATTTGATCGACAGCGTAGTTTACGCTAACTTGGAGGATCGTGGTGCTTAGCGGCTTGTTCGCTTCCAATTGCGATTTAAAAACCTGCGCAAGAATAAGTCTGACGTAGTCAAATTACATAATTTCGTTGGCAAGTTCACATTGTCTCCACGAGAGCTAACTAACGTAGCGCCGTGCTATTGAAACCACATGTTGTTGATGTCGAGATCATCTAGTTCATAGCTGTCCATGGTAGTTTGGCAAAACAGACTGGATAACTGAGAGCTATGTAAATTGACAGATGTAGCTTCACCAAGATGGCCGTTATCAATGGGTAAAGTTCGATAATTTCTGTTGGGATACCCGATACAAAGCAAGCAATTTCAGCAGGCGTTGTAGTAGGCTAAGTCTGTGTCGTCGTAGTGTAATAGGTAGTGTGTTGGTTTGTTAGACGTAAAGCCACGGTTCAAACCCCACGTCAAATATTAAAACGTAAATATGAAAAAAATATTTCTTCGGAGACTTCCTCTCAGCAGATTTCTGGCAAAACTCGGAGAGTAAATAAAATTGCCATGGAAAAATATGTCGTTCGGAGTCGACTTTAAACTGTTGGTGCCGCCACTCATGTATAAAAGTAACACACACAACAGTAGTGTGAGAAGCTAGGTCATTACCCTGACTGAAGGTCTGTAGTGACAAATGTATGTATGTATTGCTCCTCGAATAGTGAAAAACTCCATTGTTGTTGATCTTCTGTTGCTTATCATCAAAACACTTGGGTTTTAGGTTGACCAGAAAGATTTTATATCATGGATTAAAATTCTTGTGTTATTTCAATCAGTGTTTTACCACCTATTCTTGGTACTTAAAACTGCACTATAAAAGTAAAGTAACTGAGCTCACTGATTAATTTTTTCTTACCTCAGGATCAATTGCAGTCGCTGTTGCTTGAGCATATAGTATTTTTCTCATTATATTACGTCTCATTATTGCTATTATCAGAATGAGAAATTTAATGAAATCGTTGAGATTTTTTCAAAATTAGCATAGCTTTCTGTCACACATTCAAACTGATTTCAAATATTTTCCAACCTAAACGATCTTATTTTCTCTACGTTTTCAAAAGCATTGTCTCGTTTATGATTTTAACAATACAAAAACCAATTTTGAATGGAATATTAAAGGCCTAAGCTCTAAGGCTTTTTAGAGTTATGGAACAGCTACTAGAAAAACCTTGTAACATATTTCAAGTTGTTGTTACCAAAAAAACAGAAATAAAAGTTAATTTAATAAGAAGCGAAAAAGCCATGTTGTTGAAATGAAATTCTGTTTTAACGCGCTTACATTATAATAATGTAAAGTAATGTAAGTGTATAAATATTTAAGGAGAAGGCAGTGATGGTTGAAACAATAGCACCACACTTGGAAAACAAAATACTTTGAAAATTAATTTTACAAACTATCAGCTAATATGCATGATTATTATTTAAACTTATAATTATCTCAATAGGTTCACTCGGATGGTATTTTAATTTCTTTGGAGGTTTTTTGAACAGAATTTACTGCTTCGTGGCTGGTTTGTTCAATAGTACATATTACCTCAACTGTAGTCTCTTTTTATAAATTACTAGCTGTACCCTGCGCGTGTTGCTGCGCCACCAACTAAAACAAATTTGAGGGAAAGACATTACACAAATGTCCAATTAATTTTGAATCATTTTATTGATTTTGTTTCCCGTTGTCCTGATGATTCAATGAACGGGCCTGAGTAGTACGCATTCAATCAGTTTCTAATCTCACTTCTTGTTGTTCAAGTGGCTCAAGCGAATGGGTCTCAGCGGCATATACTCGAGGATTTTCCAGTCTCAATGCTCGTCTGATTCTGAGGCTCCTAATGCTTTTTTCTTCCGTGCTTGAAGTGTAGGTCGACCAATTGCTTGTCATTCATTTTGTATAATTTTCATTGACGCCATCCATCGGAAATTAATCGCACCAACCTCCATCGACTCATGCGCAACAACTTTGTTAAAGAATGCACAGTTTACGATTTAATTCATTTTGAGTAATTTTCAGTGGCGTCACCTATCGGATATTGGTCATACCAACTTAGAAACCTTCGTCGGCTCAAACACAACAATTTTGCTAAAGATCATATCATGATCAAATGCACAGTTTACGGTTTAATTCATTTTGAGTAATTTTCAGTGGCGCCACTTGTCGGAAATTGATCATTCTAACTTAGAAAGCTTTTCCGTCTCATGCGCAACAACTTTGCTAAAGATCATAATATGATCAAATGCATAGTTTACGATTCTATAAGGTACATACAAACAAACATTCATTTTTATATGTATAGACTGTTGAAGGTGACACGCCCACTATAGCCAATCCGCCCATTTTGTTCATGTATACGTCAAAGTCGTCCATACAAAATTTGAGGAATTTAGCTGTTGCAGTTTATGAGATATGCGACATTAAATACTTATTGGGTATGTGGGCGCGGCACCTCGCCTACTTGAAATTTTAAAATAAAAAGTAGCCTATATATTCCTTCCAGACATACAAGAAGGTACTGTTAGAATTTCAAGAAAATTGGTCTAGCCGTTTAGCCGTCTATAGACTTCAAACAAACCCACAAACAAATAAACACACATTCATTTTTATATATAAGAAGATAAAATATTACATAGAGCTGACGGGTGACGTATACGTAATATTTTGTTAGACAATAACACTCATACTTTTTTTTATTTATTTTATTTTATTTTATTTGCCTATTTCAACATAAAAAGCAGCCTATAACTCCTTCCAGACATTGAGAAAGATACTGTGAAAATTTCAAGAAAATCGGTTCAGCCGTTTAGCCGTCTATAGGCTTCAAACAAACCCACAAACAAATAAACACACATTCATTTTTATATATACGATTTTACCGGGCAACAATGAGATGTTGAGTCAAAATTCTAGATGAATGATCAAACCAAATTGTGGAATTCGTTACGATACCAAGCCACAGCCAAGCGCGCCTAATCATTTCCGAAAAATTCACTGTTTGGTATTGATTTTGATTTGGTGGCGTCAGCGGTCCATATTTCGTTGTGCACAACATTTCCTATGCCATTACAGTCAACGGCAAGCTCTGTAAGTTGATAATTACCAACTTCTTTTGGCCTGAATAGCCATCGTTACTTAAGAACTACCTCCACCTCGTTCTTCAGACAATGAATCTCGTTTCACGAGGTTTATGGGCTTTATGAATTTGTATTTAAGGACTTCTAAAGACGTTATTTCAAACTGCCATATTTCTTAACCCTATATTTCTTAACTATATGGTTTTCGAACACGAATAACACATATTTTTGATGTTTTATGAACAGCATAGGCTTTCTCCCTTCATTTTAGAACATGTTAATAAAGAACATCATCATTAAGAATCATTAGCGTTTATCACTTTTACTATTTGCCTTTATTGTTGTTGTTTTTGCTGTTGTTGTTGCTGTTGAACTTGTTTTTCGAAATGATTATTAATAATTCTAAAATAATGCATGCAAAAACATGCAAAAATCCATACATACAATACATACATACGAGTACATATACTATATTACATGTCATAACACACATGTACATATGTATGTAGTATATGCGTGCGGATATTTGTATTGAAAAGTTAGAATGTATGAATACAGAGGGCCTTCAAGGAGGCATTTTTTATAGGAAACAAGAATTCAGTGGAGCATTATGATAGCTTAGCTGATTCCAGGATTTAAGCAAAAGTATCAGTTAATTTGGCATATTCGACAGGGTTATGTAGAATATTTCTGGAGGTATCATCCCAGCAATTACGAAGAATACGAAAGGCAGAAACACGTTGTGGAAGGTGGGGAGCAAGTATTCGATTGCAGATCTATAGTTTGTCCTATTCATAGCCTTTATCGATATGGGAACTGCATATTGGGCAGTCAGTTTAACTACTCTCAACGCCACTAGAAAAAGGGTATGTTCTCGTGTATAGCTCTCAATTGCGGGACTAACCATGCTGGTGTGACTTACAGTTATTACGAAGAACTCTATTTTCTTTCTACATATTCAGAGTCCATCAGAGGAACCTCATAATAATTGTAACAGAACACTGGTTTGGAAAAGATTCGTATACCTGAAAAAATTCCTCCAGAAGCTATAGAGGAGAAGAAAAAGGCCACAGGATACCTTCTCTGTAAATTTTCAGCACTTAAGTAATTGCATCGAAGTATTATTTGCCAAGAGTTTATTGACAGTAGTATTCTGATTAATACTTTGAAGGTAAAATAAAATTTCTATAGAAAGTTGCTCAAACCTATTGTTCGGAGTCGTTGTTAAACTGAAGGTCTCGCCACATCTTGGTTGGTGTGAGAATCTAGGTTGTAATCCTAACTAAAAATCAATTTGTGAAGGAGTTTGCCTCTTACAACTGAAGTTAATTCCTCCTCAAAACTAATGCATGCTATAAGACGTTTTAAACTATTGGGCCCAGCACTGAACCTTGCATATAAATTATAATGACTTATATATTGAACTGTTGTGTTGAAATTGCCGTAGTCTAATAGTTAGTATGTTAGCTTATTAGACGCAAGGCCACGGTTCAAACCCCAGGTCAGACATCGAAAAAATATTTCTTCGGAGACATCCTCGTAGCTGAGTGTAAATACAATTGCCATGAAAAGCAGAGGTTAGCAATGAGTATTCAAAACGATGAGTAGATTCGAATCATACTCATAATTTCTGATACTTATACGCATTCATACTTATTTTAATGTCATACTCGTACTACTCATATTCAAAGTTTGAAATACTCATGGTACTCATACTTAACAATACGAATGATGTTATTGATTTCGACTCTCCATGACTCAACGTATACACGAATCACAAAATAAGTATGATTCGCATACGAACACAACAATACTCACTAGAAGGTTGTGTTTGCTTTGCTTGCTGTCTTTGTCTTTTTCTGTCTTCTTTTTTGTAAATGCAACAACAACTAAGACCGTAAATTTTGATGAATAATTCGGATCACTCGAATCATTTGTGAGTATTATAAGTATTTTCCTAAAGTTATGAATCTGAATGAGTAGGCGTATGAATCAAACATATTTCGAATGTTATGAGTTTGATGTCAACGTTGTACTCATATTCATTGCAACCTGTGTTTATAAATCAAAGTTGTAGTGAGTACGAATGAATCAGAGTAGTTGAATTTCAATACTGTTGACTCACTCATACTCAAAATTGCATGAGTACTTATGAGTAGCGAAAAACGATTCATTGCTGATCTCTGATGAAACGTTACCCAAAAAAAGTCTATGTTCGCAATCGACTTTAAACTGTAGGTCCCGCCACTCATGTGTAAAACTAACACACAGAACATAAGTGGTGTGAGAAGCTTCGTCGTAATCCTGACTGAAGGGCGGTAATGATCAAAACAAAATAAATGTGGAACACTTTGTGTGGTATTGAGTCAGGTTTGAGAAAATCTTAACCGATGATATTGCTAAAGTTGTGCAGGCAATACGCTTGACAGTCATACAACTAAGATGAGCCTTGAAATCTAAATCTAGCACAGCAAGTGAAAGCAAATATTTCAGGTTTCTGAAGATAATTCTCAGGCCTTTAATTGATCACAGTTATATCCATTAGAATGGACTTTTTATTAAGGTTTACTCAGTGACAGCATTATAAGTCTTTAATAATAATAATAATTGGTCAATACAACCCTTTAGTCAGGATTTCAATCTAGCTTCTCACAACACCCATGTTGTGTGTGTTAATTTTATGTATGAATGGCGGGACCTACAATTTAAAGTGGATTCCGAACGACAGATTCTTTTGAGAAACTTTTCATGGCAATTTTTTTTACACTCCGAGGTTTTGCCAAATATGTGCTGAGAGGAAGTTGCCGAAGAAATATTCTTTTATATTTCGTTTTGCTGGAGCTATTTGACCTACTAGACTACGGCAACTACATCATAACCGTACACTTGAATAAATTCAAACGACACATTCTTTAGAGAAACTTTTCATGGCAACTTTTTTACTCTCAGAGTTTTTGCCAAATATCTGCTGAGAGGAAGTTGCCGAAAAAATATTTTTTCAAAATTCCTTTCGTTTCAAGTGTCTGACCCGGGTTTTGAATTGTGGACTTACATCTAATAAGCCAACACCTTGCCTACTAGACTATGGCGACTTCAGTCGGTCTTTATTTCTTTCAAAATAGGCACAGAACTGCTGTTATTCTCAATTCTAAGCATAATCAGCTAAACGACCTTTTGTTCCAACAAGATGAGGCAATTTGCCCTGCAGCACGCTAAACAATCGATTCATTGCAAAACCAATTTGGTGCCAATTTTCCTTCTAGAAGTAGTTCTGTAAGCATATCCTATCGTTCATAAGATTTCAAGCCTCTAGATTCGTTACAATGGGGCTATGTTATGTCTTTGGTTTACACAAACAAACTAGCAACTCTTAAAGTACTGGAAGCCAACACCCAAGACACCATTGACGCCATAGAGGCTTTCAAAATGTGGAATCCTTATGGAATTTTAAGCAAAACAAGATATGCAAACTTTAAGGCCTTGTATCTCGAACAGCTGCTCTGCATGCGGCAACATAAAAGCGAGAGTATATGTAAGTATGAGCATGAATATGCTAATGTTCGTTTGTTTTCCTTTCAAAGTCAACATAAAATTGCCATCAGAAGAATGCATACATATGTGTATGAAGTGTACATACATGTATGTATGTGAGTATGTGTGCCTGGATCATTATAATAATTTTCATTTAAGACGACATCACATTTTACACAATTTTACATATTTATGACAAAAATAATGACGTTAATGATTATAATATTTCTTTCTTTTATGGCTTTTGAACTGAACTGCTGCAAGAGCAAGAGCATGTATGATGATGATGAGATGGGTATGACTATGTTCCAGTGTCAAAGTCATGACATTGTTATAATGTTATTGTTGTTTTCTAAATACATACATACATATATAAATTTTCACAGTTTTATGCCATACTTGAGTAAGGCAATAAAAAAATATCAATTTAAAATTTTAAAGGTTTTTTTGAAGTGTTTGTGCATGTATGTAAATACATGTGTTTTTCCATATGTAATTACGTAGGTAAATGACATAAGCTACTGGTGGTAATAAAAAAAAAACGCATGAAAATGAAATTATTTTTTGGAAAATTTACATTTTAAATAAATAAAATCAATAATAAAATTAAATTGCATGTAAAAAACACAGGGAATTCAAAAAAAAAAAAATTAAATTCAACACAGGCTTTTTTTAACACTTTTTTGTTTTCCATTTTCAAATTGGCTTTAATAAATCCACTAAATTTTTTTAAAGCATTTTAGAAAATAGTTTTTCTTCCTTCCAAGACTCATAAGTGCTGCAATAAACCTGCAAACATACAAATACAGGCACATCGTATGCAGTTAAGTTAGTGGCAAGAGATTTTTAACATAAAATGTGTATGCCTGTGATGAATTGATGCCAAAGTGCATGCACAGTAAAGAATTTAATTTAAGCAAATCCTTTCAGTGAACCCATACATAACCATCATCATATATGCCGTTCACAGGATACGAGCATTTACTTTGAGAAAGAAAAAAAAATCGGTTATGTCTGGCGACTGGCTGTGTGCTACTGAATGATGTTCTTTTGTGACTTCAGCCTTAAGTTACTTTACTTAGGCAGAATGTCAGTTGGGAATGACGTTTTAGTTCATTTGACTTTTGGTGTGTAGAAAACGATGAATAAAAAAGAATTCTGTTTAAATGCCAGGAGAAAAAAATAGGAATTTAAAGGCATTTTGAAAAACGTTAAAAAAATTTTTTTTAAAAATCCTTCCATACAGGATTTTTTTAGACAAATTGGTCTGTAGGGTGTCAATGGTGTCCTGAAGCTCTAAGAAACAAACACTTTTATTAATAGATATTCTTTTCTTTATTGCTTATCAGCGTATTTCTTACGTCTACTTTTTACCTTTGCCCTTCTTACCCTTCTTCGATTTCTTCCTGTACGGCCCCAGACAGCGACGCACCATAACACCACGCCACCAGGCCTGTATGCGTACGGCACATTCAATACGATAACGTTGTTCTTCATACAAACGCTGCTCTTCTGCTTTTCTCTGCAAATATTCTGCCACAAATTCCTGACGCTGTTGCATAATTTCACGATGTTTCTCATGCGATTTCACGAGATCGTTAATATTTTGTTTTAAAACTGAATTTTTCATTGTAATTCTCGCTTGTTCTTCTTTGGATTTCTGTTCCCATTGTTTAAGACTTTCCTTTAATTCACGTATTTCATTATTTCTAAACGTTTGTATTTCATAACCTAAACGTTGTTCTCCTGCCAAACGACGATGTAGTTCCAGTAGTTCCTGCATAACACTACGTTCTTCCTTCTCGCCCACTATAATGGCTTGGCTTATGCGATTCTTTTCCCATTTCTCCACAAGCCTGAATTCCAAGTGATTAATACGCTTTACATTGCTAAGCTGATCGCGTAATTCAGCCAAGCGTTCATTTTGCAGCTTCAGCTTTTCAGTTGTATCCTGTTCTTCCGTTTTTTGGAGGTCCTTTAATTGCTTTAACAATTTTTTATTCTCTTGTAACTCATCTTCTAATCGCTCCACTTCATTGTTGTTTTCTTTCAGCAATTCTATGGCCTTTTTTAGATTTGATTGTGATTCCACAGTTTCAAAATCATACCCGCCTAAGCCCTCATAGGCCACCTTGTAAATGTTCCTTAAGGCATCCAATTCCTTGTCCAGTTTAATGTCATTTAACACCTCAACTGGTGGCATGTGTTCTTCAGCTATGTCCGCTATGTTGTTAGTGTGCGAAGTTTGCTTCGTTTTAATGATTTCTTTTGTTCTTAGCCATAGACCCTGTTGATAGATTAAAAGTTTTGTGTGTGTTTCATTGTAAACGGTGGCCAGAAGGTCTCTTTTCAACTCCTTTAAATCTTGTGGCGAAAGTGAAGGAGTATTCTCTGCACTAGCTTCTGCCATGGCTGTTTGCGAACTAAATGCCAGCAAATTTGTTTAGGGAATACGGTAAACAAATATTGAAAATATTAAACGTAGCAACTGTTGCCTGAGAATGCGTTGCTATGGTAACCTTAGCAAGGGAGTGTACATGGTAACATTATCGGAAATTCTTTTTGAAAATATTTTCTTCGAAGAGAAAAATGCATTTAAAAGTACGAAATTTATCGTTTATCAGTAATATCTGGCCCCAGTTAGCACAATATATATGCACAGGATGAGTCTTAATCTCTTTGCTGTACTCCATCTCTCAAAAGTATGTGAGATGTCATCGAAATTCGTTTGACAGCCGTCCGAAATATCAAAATTTCTATAATTCTGGCACATAAATCAGTTTGAATTTAACCAAGGGCATGGGTGATAAGGGCCTTAAAGGAAAGCTGTGCTTTGGGGTTTATTTGAATACATCTCTGACTTATGAAAATTGCACCAGAAAAACTCTAACAGGGACAAATCGCTCGATCCAGGTGGTCAGTTCATATTACTTCAACGTGAGACTACCATAATCCTTAAATTGCAAGTGCAGTATACCCAATATATCATGAGCTGTGTTGTACAGTAATATAGTGCTCATCGTGAACAGTAAGGGACTGATCAACGTCGTTCAGGAAGAAATATGGACCGACGACAGCCATCATCTCAAAATCCACAAAAAAACGTGACTTTTTCCAAATGTAGTGGGCGCTCGTGGTTCTAATGTGGAGTGGTATCGTTCCAAACTCGTCAATTTTATTTGTCCACATACCCATTCATTCAGAAATGGCCACCATCGCTGAAGGAGATCAAATCGCTCTTGCAAAATATAGTGTGGCATGTGCAATGGTGCACATGGCGCCATCATGCTGAATCCACATGTAGTTGGTGTTGAGATCATAAATTTCAAGCCTACAGAAATTGGTAAGTTTCTGTTAATGTTCCGAAGTCCCTATTGACAGACAGAATATTATTACATCACATAAAAGTGTCTTGTTTACTATACTTGCAGCAGTTGGTTATCACCGGAGCCCACTCTCCATTTAATTTGTGACATATTAATACGACAATCTTGTACGATGAAGACTGCTCTAGACCCAAACCTTACCAGTTCATTAGCAAAATCGGTCTCAGTAATTCTGCGACCCAGAGTAAACTATAATTTGGCGCTTCGTTTTATTGAACATGATACTCTCTGATAGTCCTCTGAAGATTTGCCTCAGCGCCTACTTAAATTGCTTGGATCTTAACTTGAAAGATACTTGGTTGGCAAATTATAGATAGGTACGAAGATCCTATAGTAA
Organism: Sarcophaga carnaria; assembly: GCA_958299815.1. Taxonomy (NCBI): domain Eukaryota; kingdom Metazoa; phylum Arthropoda; class Insecta; order Diptera; family Sarcophagidae; genus Sarcophaga; species Sarcophaga carnaria. The sequence goes on along the minus strand of OY283153.1, from coordinate 18,581,965 downwards.
AAATAAAAACTCTCATTGATTAACTTCTTCGATCCATTCATAAACCACTTATAGTCCCTAGGATTATACAAAGCTAGTAAGAAATCAATTTTCCGCGATCAGGAAACATAATTTCGAACCTGTTGCGATCCAAACGATCCTTAATGCTTTCACATGTGGCCAAATATCCTATATTACAGGGACAATTATCAGGTCAAATATTTTTTAAGTTTTCATGAATGGGGTATAAAAAGAGACGATCATGTCTCTGCAGATTTCAGTGGATACCAGAACATAGGCGTAGCGTTGCGAATTTCATTACTGATGAACTCGCCAAGACGAGTGCACAGCTCTCGTTATCGAAGTGTTGCCAGACATAGGTGTTCCTAGCATACATACACATACATACATAATTGGTCATTAGAACCCTTCAGTCAGGATTACGACCTAGTTTCTTACACCACTCATGTTGTGTGTGTTAATTTTATACATGAGTGGCAGGAACTACAGTCTAAAGTCGACTCCGAAAGACAGATTTTTGAGAAACTTTTCATGGCAATTTTATTTACTCACAGAGTTTTTGCCAGAAATCTGCTGAGAGGAAGTCGCCGAAGAAATACTTTTTGTATTTTGTTTTGATATCTGGCCTGGGGCTTGAACCCTGGCTTTATGTCTACTAAGCCGACACACTACCTACTAGACTACGGCGACTTCAGGTGTTCCTAGCGCCTTAGATAAACTATGTATCCTCCGTTTGTTGTATAAAGAAATTGGCTTCTGTAAGAGCTATGAATCTGAGGAAAATATTGCCATTGACTTCGTGTGTCAGTGCTATATCTAAAGGCGGAGTTTCCTGGCCTCTCACGGTCTGTCATCTGTAACTGCACACTCAAAACTTGAAAGAAGATTAATAGTCTGATTGCTCCTGAGAGTTTCGCACATGGAGAGTTTAATTTCCAAGTTGGATTTTGACTTGTTGTATCATAGTTAGCCAATCTCCAGCTAGGAGAGACTTTGCTCTTTAGAGAGGCTTGACACCTTACTAATCCCAACCTAGACCTTGAAAATAAGATTGCATTATCAATAGCACATAGCACATGTATGAAGAACAGATTTTAAAAGTAATTTCTTAATAAAATAAATGTTTTCTTTAACTAGACCTCATACGAAAAATGAAAACCTTTTTTTTTGTAATAAAATTTATTTAAGAATTCATATTTTTCTGAGAGGGTTTTTGTTTATGGAACTCTACTGTTGCAGCAATGGCAAAAACCCTTCATATATTGTATTCCAGCAAGACTTTAAGTGACTCTATGGCATAAATTCATTCACATGTGGATGCCATAGCAATATAACGACGCTACAACACAATATTGAAATCTATGGTTCACTGGCAGCCAAAGGAAAATAATGGCAATAGCAATACCCAACATTAAAGGTATCATATGGTGGAGAAGATCCTCCATAATAAAATGAAATACAATATAAAATACAAATACAATATACGTATACCAGCAACAACAACAGTCTTATGTTCCTGTCCCCCTGTAAATCAGTCTTCTTTTCATTTCCAATAACGCTGCACTTGCCAGCATGCATGCACAGGAGGCTGGCATGTGGTGTGGCAAATGTCATACAATGAAATCTAAAGACTTAAAAGAGAACATTCACAGGCATTTTCGTTAACCGCCCATATGAACGCATATTAGTGGTTTGTTCTTGTTCTTAAATGTTTTCGTTTGTTTTTCACTTTGTTTAAAGAATTTTCTTTTAAACGCTTTTGAAGATAAACGCACATCACATTGTGATGATATTGAGTATGCAAAATACGCGAATACATTATAAAGAATGATAGATTTCTCTTCAACTGGATATTAGGGGTAAACAATGGAAACGGTGGGAAACAGATACATGATGTCATTTTGTTCACGGTTCTGTCAAGAATATTAAAAATCGCATCGATAGCTGTCCCTTGAGGCATAGATTTTTTCCTCCACCTAATATTGTACTATTATTGTACAGTAGTATGGTATCGTTTTGTGTCACTTTGTGTGTCAGTGCGTGGCATGTGTGTTGTTTATATGGCTTTGACGTTATTGCGGCATCATTGGAAAACACTTAAACGCGATTAAATATAAATCAATAAAAATATATAAAAAATTTCCATTTTATTGTATTTGCACTACGACTACAATTCCATGCATACATACATACATACACTCATGTACATTCTCTACATCAATGGTGATGTATTTATAATATTATAGTCAATTTAAAAATCAATTTCCCACATGATATTTTATAATACAGAATGAAATTTTAAATGAAGTCAAGTTGAAATTTTTTTATTCTGTTTTTTTTGCAATTTTGATGTAGAAATAGTAGATGCAGTTGAGCACTGTCTATGTGTATTGTAGCCAAAATTAAATTTAAATTCTTTTCAAAATAGGTTTTAAATTGAATGAAATGCGATTAAACTCAACTAGGTTTCTCATTACATCAGTTTTTTTAAGGTTTCAAAAACTCTTCATATTGGAAACCAAAATTTTCCTGAGCTCTAGCCATTTCAGGGGCATTGGACATTTAGATATTAAAAGTAGAGACAAAGATACGCTCTAGATTGCTAATTTCAGATGAAGACCAGATAAAAATTTCTGTTATAAAGATAGTCCAGAGAGAGGTACAATGAGTCAACTTGACCTCCGATTACTGTACTTGTCTCAATGGCAAGTACACGTCCTCCAATCTCCAACGTAGTCCAGAGAATCATTTGCAGTCACTACCACGTCATATAATGCCGTATATTATTTGGGGGTGGTTAGTTGGGACTAATTACTTATCACTGTCTAATAGGAAATCCATACATGATACAACTCTTCAGCCCGGATTACAACCTAGTTTCTCCCACCACTTATGTTGTATGTGTTAATTTTATACATGAGTGGCGGCACCTACAGTTTAAAGTCGACTTCGAACGACAGATTTTTTGAGAAGCTTTTCATGGAAATTTCTATTTACTCTCAGAGTTTTTGTCATAAATATGCTGAGAGGAAGTCACCGAAGGAATATTTTCTTAATTTCGCTTTGTTGGAGTGGTCAGCCCTGGTTAGAGCTGGGGTTTCAACCATGGCCTACCTACTAGACAACGACGACGACTTCCATAGGTCATCATCCTGCAATATTACTGAAGGCGAAGAAGACGAGATAATTACTTATTTTTTCTCCAATTGTCCTGCGTAACGTAGCTATCGAGTTCTTATTCGTCCACTAATAAAATGTATGTATGGGTAACACGCGGTGAATTGAAATTTTGAGAGCAATTGCCGTCTACTGCTAACTTCGACTTAAATTTGTCTTCTGCAGAAGACGCTCTGAGCAGAGCGTGTTCTTCTTCTATTCCCTTGTAGATTCCATTATACAGTAATTCTGATTCCCTTGTCAGAGACCGAATTAAAGCTACTGGCCTATCTTTATCTCGAACGATAAGAGTTGTCGTTCCGTCTTATGTTAGAGACTCTGATTGGATTAATTTTTTGCATATCACGAGTGCCAGCGTTCCATGTTTCACAACCGTACAAGATTCGGATTTTATATTCGCATTAAATATTGAAACTATTGTATGCAGGGTTAAATATGATGAATTCACAACGTCTTTAAAGCTTTTAAATGTATGACTTGACTTGGGTGACGTTATTCATTCATGCCTATTACAAATCACTCTTGGGAAATCCCATTGAGGCTTTTCGTCTTTTATACATTCATGTACTCAGGTCTGCTGCTTTCGCTGCCCACGTTAAGTTTTAAACTCTTGTCTGTATAGTTCAGATTCTTTCGATGACCTTACAACTCCCGTATTATACCCCTGAAGGGATTTTTAAGGACTCTTTCCAGGATTATATTGCTGATAGAACACAGCCTTGTTGAACAGCTATTCCATATTCTATCGCTCTATTTAGTAGTCTTTTATATTTAATTCTGCATGATATATTGCTTTACAGACTCTCGATAAAGCAGCCTAGTTTTTAAAGAATTTTCCTACATGCCAGTGTCAGTTTGTCAAAGGCTTTCTCAACCTCTACGAAATTCGGATACAGTGCAAAACTACATTACACAGACAATAACTAGCAAACTGAATTGAGCTTGTTCTTGCTTTAAAATTGGTGGTACTCTATCGGTGATTCTTCTAGCAATTAACTGGACAATCATTTGTTAATCATACAGAAGAAAGTAATATCATGTCAAATATATGGATCTGTAAAGTTGCTCTATTTCGGCGCCTTCAATCGGCTCACTAGACAATAAGTCCTTCTCCCAAAAAGTATGGAAATCATATAGAGAAACTGATACTGAAGATGTTGTTCAAAGCGGTATTAAACTCTATTAAAATTCTATGGTCATGCAAACTATGCTTGCATATGATTTCAAAGTATAAGATTAGGTTAGGTTAGGTTAGGTTAGTGTGGAAGCTTCATACCAAAAGCTCACTTGAGCACGCATGGCGGCTCATTGTGATGCCATAGGTGAACGTAGTTCCTGTACAAGATTGGATTAACATACGTATTTAGCCCATCGTGGGTGGATTGTCGGAGGTAACTCTCTAATACCCATGTACCATGTCAAATCTGATACGAATAATCAATACGCAGTCGCTATAGTCCAGCAAGAGGGCGTGTGTGCTTATTATACGTGACCTCTTGGTTCAAATCGCAGTTTAGACATGTCAAACGAAACGAAGTATGAAAAAACAATCTTTCTCGTGGCGAATTCTACTCAACAGTCTTCTGGGCAAAAACTCTGAGAGTAAATAAAATTGTCATGAAAAGTTTCTCAAAAATCTGTCGTTCCAAGACCACTTTGAACTGTAGGTCACACGCAACAATGCTAGTGTGAGAAGCTAGGTTGTAATGACCAATTATGTTAATAAGTAATGATGACGATTGTATGTTTATAATTAACTTTTCAGATATTAAATCGTATCAATCCTCTTCTGGTTCTCTCCATGTCATCTGCAAATGCTTCTAAATTTTAAATTAAATTCAAGTTTGTTTTCGTTATTATTTTAAATGTTCTTGCCTTAGTTTTTATATCTTTTTATAAATTAACAACCCCCAGGCTAAATGCGTAGACTCTGTCTATATAAACTTTGTTTATTTCAATGCCCTTTACGACTATTGCCTTCTTACACTCTCGAGTGTGTGTTTGCCCTGTATGTGCTGTCACAAATGATTTGACCCTGAAATAAACAAAAAACGAAAAAATAAACAGAAAACTTTTCAAATTTCTGTTTTCTTTGCATTTTTAATTTGGGTTTTTATTTATTTTTCTACTCTTACGCTTTCTTTGTCTACACATAAATTTTGCTTAAACGAATCCTGTCATATTCCGGTACGGGAACTACAATAGAAACAACAACTACAATCGTACAAAAACGTCATCCCTTTTAATATCAAAATTTCAATTTTAAGTTTCCAACGAAAGTCTATTTCTATTTTTCTTTATCCCTCTCTCTCCCACTCTTTTTAAACTCCATGTGTGCGTATGTCTATCAAAAAATATTTCATTATCCTTTTGCTTACATACAATCACACATGCATTGCATGCATGTATACACTTGAACTGTGGTTAAAAGGATGCAAACAATATGTATCATATGTTATATGTATACGTCTGTATGTGTGTGCCTGCACTTACTTACATTACGGTATTTAATATAAATTGTCTGTGTATTTGTTTATTGTTGTTATCGTTGTTGTTGTCGTTTATATTTGTTTTGATTTATTTCATGTGGAAATCAATTTTTGTTTTTGTTTTCATTTTGTTTTGTTTGTTGAGTATTTTAGTAACAGCGTCTGTGTCGTACTCGTCTACTCGACACACACAAGTGCCTGTGAGATTCATTAAATGGGGGGTGGCATTAAAAATTGTTTTGCATTGAAATGTTTAACGATTGTTGTGGCGCATTTGTTGCAAGTTGTGTATTGGGTAAGGGTAAACGTAAGGATTTCATTAGAATATTCCTCGTCATATATTTGTTTCGATACTTGACTGCAAATAGACATACGTTCACAAGCAACTGCGAAAGGAGCCTGAACGAGAGGAAAACATGTTAATCTGGGTGGATCACTTGTGGACTAAGTGAAGTAATGAGAATGGAATTAAATGTAAACAGTTCTTTTGCCCTGTGACCTGTTGAGCCATATTGTCAGTCACCTTACATCAACCAACCGGTTCATCTTGTTTTATGACAGTCTTAGAAAACTGGTGCTGAAGTTCTTCTACGACTCTTTACCCTCATAACAGAATCTACAGGCACTACTAACATATATTTCTATCCAGTATAGGTTTCTATTGCAACCAAATTAACCTGTAACTGCCACTGAAAGCGCTGTTAAGAGTTTTCTGTAAAATAAAGTCTTTCTTTCAGGAGACTCCTGTTAAAACCAGAAGATGAAAACGTTTCAGTAAATGCCAGCTCCATCATCTCAATTCCAACCTGGCCATTTCATGATATTGTATTCATGTTAACATAACTGGATGCCGAATGGCCAAATTGTTAAGCGGATTGTACTAGTAGTTCTCTGTATGTAAATATGTAACACCAACAGACAGATTGACTGTCAGAGAGAATTTTTAGTTTAATTACTGCATGTCCTGTGCAGCCCTAGTTTGGTGGAACTCGATCAGTACCGGAACTGCGCTTACCTGTGGAGTCACAACTGGCCGCTATGCGTCCACAAGTGAGCTTTGGTAATCAAAGTTACCACTTCCACCTAACCTAACCTAACCGAACTACATGTACTCTTTTGTTTCCAGCACTGCATATGACTTCCGCTTGGAAGATTGTCATGTTCTCGGTTTAGTTTACGCATATGCCTGTGAAAGTTAAACTATTTTGACTTCCACACTGTACTACATTTGTAAGTCATAGCGTAGTAATTTAAAATTCGTGCCCATTTCTTGCTTCTTTGGAAAGATCAGCCTGTGGTCCTAATAAAACCGAATCGATTTTATCCAAAATCATGAGACACTCACTTAATTAAGTTTCTTCTTCCTACAAACGGATATTGTCTGAATGGTGTCACCAAGTACATTTTGTGATGTTAGATCAAACCCATTGAAAGGATTGATTGGCATGCAAGTATTATAGGGCGTCACGAGATTGTTTGTTTCCTATTGTTATGATCAAGAGGTACCTTAGTGCTGCGACCATATGCTCTATTGTACTCCCCTCATGCTTAATACGTTTCCTATACAGAATTCTTCAAGCCTATCGCTCTGGCAAACTACATAATACTGCTTGGTATCTACAATTCCTTGCCTCACATCTAATATGCACCCTAGTTTTACGGTATGGAATGCTCCACATGTCCCAATAATGTATTACACATATATACACACATACTTGCCAGTCAGGATTACGACCTAGCTTCTCACACAACTTATGTTGTGTATGTGTTAATTTTATACATGAATGGCGGGACCTACAGCCGAATGACAGATTTTTGAGCATCTTATCATGGCAATTCTACTTACTCTCAGAGCTTTTGCCAGAAATCTGCTGAGAGTAAGGCGTAGAAGAAATATTTTCTTTATATTTCGTTAGTTTGGATATGACCGACATGGGGTTTGATCCGAGGCCTCATGTCTAATAAGCCAGCACACTACATACTAGACTACGGCGACTATAATGTATACGAAGAATGTATTCCGTTGATTAATTCTCATCGTCAAGAAATATAAATGGCATAGTATCCTCTCAAACGAAGTGGGTTTGAGGCAATCAAAACAATTCTTGGAAAATGACAATACGAGGAGGTTCTTCGATTATTCCTTTCGAAGTTATTCGGCTTTCTTGTCACATATAAGACTTCTTAAAATGACTTCAATGTTGCCTAAATGAGAAGAAGTTCAATTACTCTTCACAGGCTATTTTTACAACAGGAAACTCCCCCTCTACAGCTAACAAATTTGAATTTTGCTCGCATCCAATACTTTATTTTGACTTTGAAAATATTTATTGTAATACTGTCAGCTATTTTTATTACATTTAAATTGTTTTTCTAAAAAAGAGAAAGAGAGAGAAAGAAAACAAATAAAATGAAGTAAATAAATAAGCAAATGTAACTGTAAATAGATTTCCTTATACATGCTCCTGCTGCATGAAATATTTGTGTCTGTGGCAACCGTTTCTAACAAAACCATGACTGACTGATGATGATTTTCTTGTTTAAACTTAAACAACTTATTGTTGTTATTATTATTATTATTATTGTTGTTGTTGTTGTTATTGTTGTAAATATCTTTTGATTATTATTTGTGTCTGAGTGAAGTGCAACAGTCGTTTGGATACACAGTCTAGTCAGCTAGTCTGATATCCATCACAGAAGTTGTCATCAATCCTATCCTTATCGCCATCTCTTAGTGGAGTATTTGTTATAAAATTAACAAGAACGTCGTGTGTGTGTGTGTGTGTCTGTTACAAGTGGTAGATTGATATATGTATTGTTTATTATCCTTTGTTGTTTCCGTCCGTGCCTTTCCGAATTTGTTGCAAATATTTTTTTTTGTTTCAAATTTTGTTTGTAATTTCGTATGTTTCTCCACCCGGTTAACGTACTTTGGCGGTGTCTGCTTTTGAAAATAGTTCGTTCGTTATGTCGTTATTTTCAAGGGCGGTTTTTAAAATGACTAAAGGCGAACGACCATTCACTTATAGCCTCGAAATTTTAGTTTTCTTGCACTGTGTAGCATGTTTTTAAGTCATTGCTTGCTCTTGAGACCAAGAATCGTTTCGTTTTTTTTTTGTTTTAAAATGAAATATGGTTTGTAGTTTTGATTATTTCGTTGGATTATTTAATCAAATACTTTCAATTGCTTTGGTATGAGTTATTAAATTTGATTTCATTTTTCTAGAATTCAATTTAAGGGAGGGGAAACTATGATTTATTTTCTTTTAATTTCATTTTTCAATCTTTGAAGTTAAGTGTTCTCCCCAGTCAAAAGCAAAATAATACTTCTGAACATGACATCATCCAGCATAATTTCATACAATTTTACCATTTTAATGTACCAGGAAAGGTTGGAACCTCTTTTAAGGGCAAGGGCCCACAATTAATATAAGAAACGGGAATCAAACATTCCCTATAGGAGTGCTACAGCAATTTTTCCTTATTTATTTTGAAGAGAGGAGAGAAAATGACAAGAACTGGGTACTCATGCATGAGGCGAAGGACAGTCCCTGTCTCTTCCTTAGACCCACAGTTTTTACGGCAAACACTTGAGCGTATGCCAAGTCTAAGTCGATAAGTTTTCCAGATGAACTGTGGCATGTGAGAGTTACAATTGTGCATTGGATGATTATGCGACTTATGCGAAATTCAGCACTCTTATCATTCATGAAATGTTGGCTCCAGAAGAGACTTAAAAATTTGTCTTGTCAAACGACCAAAGAATACATAGCTTAACTGATGCAATGGATACAACTATGGCCTGTAATATGTTGAAGATTGTTGGCTCCATACCAACTGAAGCCACTTCATGTAATTTCCGACGGTATTCCTTTGTTTTTAACTCATCTAAAGGCAACCATTGAATGATTCAAAAAGAAATGGTTCGTAAAGAAATCTCCAACATTCATGGATGCAAATGTTTGTTATCAACTTCAAGGATCCTACCTGGAATAAACAAATATGTAATGCTAGGCTGAAGTCGCCGTGGTCTAGTAGGTAGTGTGTTGGCTTATTAGACGAAAAGCCAGGGTTCGAGCCCCATGCTAGACATCAAAATAAAATACAAAAAGTATTTCTTCGGCGACTTCCTCTCAGCAGATTTCTGGCAAAAACTCTGAGAGTAAATAAAATTGCCATGAAAAGTTTCTCAAAAATTTGTTGTTCGGATTCGACTTTAAACTGTAGGTCCCGCCACTCATGTATAAAATTAACACACACATCATAAGTGGTGTGAGAAACTAGGTCGTAATCCTGACTGAAGGGTTGTAATGACCAATTACGTACATACGTAATGCTAGGCTACAATTAAGACTTATTGTGTGTAAAATAAACTCCACAATTACAAGTCTGGAGTGCTTAAATCATGCGATCTTGGTGGCTAGTGAAAAGCACAAAATTAGAGATATGAAGGAAGAAACAGTACTCAGAGTTTCAGTTGCAGATCGTACAGTATGTGCGTTCATTTATCCTACTGGAGCCATATATTCTCCAGTCTGAATTCATCTATTTAAGCATGGCTTTATAATGCTCTGAGATGAACACCACCCCATAAACCAATTTTGAGCTGTTGTAATGGCTCTACAAATTGCATTTCCTCACCTCTAATTTACGTATCTGTAGAGACCTTTGCTTATAAAGATTTTCGGTTTGGCGGACAAAGCTGCCAGCTGATAATATTTTGCACTTTGTACGGAATTATTTGCTTTTTTTTGTGTCCAAATTCTTTGCGAAAATGATGGATCACCTGCAACAAAAGAGGGCGTCTGGATAGAATCAAATCCACAATCCTTAAAGACTCTATAAACTACTAAGACACTATTTATGTGGCATTCCAATATTGTTATTTGTTGTGATGAGGTACCTTAATACTACCAACATTCGATCTGTTGATCTCCCCTCAAACTTTATAGAGTAATGTCTCCTCTAAGATTACTCTCCTGACAAATTTCATGATGCTAAGTCAACAACGTGAAGTCGCCGTAGTTTAATATGTAGTGTGAGGCCACTGTTCAAACACCAGATCAGACATCTCCAACGAAACAAAGTATGAAAACAAATATTTCTTCGGCGACTTTTTTTCCTTGAAAAGTTTCTCAACAATCTGTTGTTCGAAGTCGACCGTAAACTGTAGGTCCCTCATTTATAAAATTAACACACACAATATAAGTGATGTAAGAAGCTAAGTTGTAATCCTGACTGAAGGGTTGTATTGACCAATTGTGTATGTAAGTCAACAATAACAATTTCTAATCTTCAGAGAATCTACTTATTATGGTCGATGCAAACTCCATTCTAAATCAGTTTACCCTGAGTCTACAGTGCCCTGTCAAAAGATAGGTTATCAACCTGAGGTTGCTCTTGAATAGTCTGACACATGACTCAGATCTCATCCTATTCTAGTTTCCCACCGAAAGTTTCGATTGCCTTAAACCCACTTGATTTAAGAAGATTCTTTGTCTCTCCTTATTTTCGCTGTCATTGTGGTTACCTTTTCAAAGCGCCGTTTTCACTTCACAGAAAGCTTCTCGTCTGATTAGTAAAGTGGAAGCTTCTCTCATGGCAAGCTCATCTAATTGCTCATTGCAGAAGATTCTCATATGCTATGGTACCCAACAGAGGGTAGCCTTATTATCTCTACTTTGACGATTCGGCTTCTCAAGACAGTACAATACTATCCTCTATTTAACCTTATAAAAGCCGTGTACACGAATGGCGGCCTGTCATATAGCTTTACTATCTCCTGTCTTTTGTATCTGCTGTCCTAGCACATCTTTCGATGGCATAGAATTCCTTTAGAAATATATCTGCGAGTTTTCCTGTGGGCTTATAATATCTCTTTCTAGAATAAAAAACACTGCTACTGTAGCGATCGCATCTTCAGCTCATTACCACTTTCCAGCAACATGTTGCAGCTGCCGATGCAAATGCATTGAGTGTATTTACTCCCACTCCAGCGGCAGTACACCATCATTATTATTGAAACATTTTTTCTTAATTTTTAATCTTATTTTTAAACACTCGTTAACGTCCTTTTGTTCTTAATTTTTCATTTTTATTTCGAGTTTTCGTTTTTTTATCTTTTTTTATAGTTTTCTGTTCCTCTTTTTTTGTTAGATTTCAACCTTATTTGCATATTATATCCTGTATGCAAAAAAAAGCAGGAATATTTATGCAGAAAACCATGTTGCATGTTGTCTCTCGTGTTGCAGCATCCTGTCTCATCATTTTGCGTAACCAACAACCAAATGTTGTGTGTTTAACTGAATGAAAAAAAAAAGAATGTCAATCCATCAATCTTTGCTGCTGGAATTTTTTTGTTAAATCCTTTGTATGGTGTTTTTGGAATATATTTTCCAACACTCCTACCAAATGAATGTATTTGGGGACTGCTTTTTACCATATTTTTCTTACTTTTTTTATTATTTAAACAAAATATTGGAAGTACTTATCAAAGCAGTTGCAGTTTTGTTGTGTTTTGCAAGAATTTTTGGTGTTCACTTAGTAGATAAAAATTATGGTTGGGTTATGGTTACAAGGTAGGGGAAAAAGTAAAATTCTTTAGTTTTGAAAAGATTGAATGCTTACGTCTAGATTCCTGAACTATGTTTAATTAGACTGAAATTAATTATTTTTCTAACAAACTTCGTTTCGAGGACTTAACATTTATAAATCGCTTTCGAAAGCCACCAAATTCGTAATTACTTTTTCACTTACCCTATAGTGATTTACATACCATCCTTGCACAGTCATTTATACAATAAATTCTATGGTGTTTAGAGTGGTTTACAAGTATGACAAGTCTGGTAAGTAAATGATTTAAAATCAATTTACTTTATATCTTCGTCTTCTATTTGAGTATTTTCTTTTTCCTATTCTTATGATAATTATAAAAAATATAACAACATCATTGTGGTGTTATACTTGTTCTGTAGCTACCTTTCCAAAATTGTACAAATATTTTGCCTTTTATGTCATAAAAAATAGAGAACAAAATTGTATTAAAAAAGAACTGAATTGTCTTGATATTCAACCATCAAACACGATACATTGCAGTGGCGACGAGGGTTTAAATAAGTTAAAAAAAAAAAAAAAAGTGTGCAAGTTATATAAAAAGAACAGTTAATTTTTGGTTTATATACAAAGTTTTTGTATATAATATATGTAATAAATATTACAAGATAACCAAACTTTTTGAGTGTTAACTGATACATTTTGTGTTATACTTGTTTGGTGGTAATGATGCGAGCTGCAGGTGATACAACAATAGCGCACAACGAAAGCCTTTTTGCAACATCCATGGCAACCGGCATAAGAGAATTCCGGCCGGTGATAGATAAGTGGTGTCATTGGCAAGAGGTGTTGGATTCACATTTTGTGGAGGCGGCGGTTGATGAAGACCGTATTAAAACGTCAACGTTATTGAAGGCTGTTGGTCTTGAGGCGTATGGCTTGTTGAGGGAGTTGTGTTTCCCTGTTTTACCTGCTAAGAAGAAGTACAAGGAGTTGTGTGACATGCTAAAGATGCATTATTCGCCCCCGGTTATAATATTTCGTGAGCGAAGAAATTTTTTGGACGCAAAAAAACGGGAGGAGGAATCTGTGGCAGCCTGGTATGCACGTTTAAAAAAATTGGCGATGGAGTGCAAATATGGTCAACAGCTAGAACAATTTGTGCTTAATAAATTTGTAACTGGTTTGGAAGGCAGAATTTTTGAAAAATTGTGTGAGGAGGACGAAGGTTTAAATCTAGAAGGTGCGTTAAGAAAAGCATTGACGATGGAGGCGAAGCTGTATGCACAAAGAGGGGAAAGTGAAGGTGTAAATTATGTACAAAAAAGATATGCGAAAACTAAGAAGAACAACAACAACAACAGCAATAAGGGGAACGGCAACAAGGTTAACGGGTATGAGAATAACGGCAATCAGGCAAAGAAGAAATGTTCGCATTGCGGATGGAAAAATCATGCCAGTGAAAAATGCAAATACAAAAGCAGTGTTTGTCACAAATGTCGTAAAGTTGGACATTTAGCAAGTGTGTGCAACAATAATCACGTTAATGTGGTCCAAGTATCAAATGAAAATTTAAATGATGATAATGATAATTATTCTGAAACATTAAATGATTGTAATTTTTCTATTTATAGTGTAACGGGTGAACTTTCTGCTGCTCCGTTTACGTTGGAAATTGAACTAAATAACAAAATGATGGATTTTGTGTTGGATACTGGAGCAGCTTGTTCGTTGATGTCGAGTGAAACTTTTTATAATTATTTTAAAGAGGTTGGATTGCATCCCTCTACAAAAAAATTGTGTGCATATGGAGGGGAAGGCATAAAAGTTATGGGTGAGTTTTTAGCAATGGTGAGATTTAGGGGCCAAGTTAAAAATTTATCGTTTGTAGTTACAAATGCGCGTAGCCCTCCCATTTTGGGTCGTGATTTTATGTCAATGTTCGGTGTCGGTATCTCAAATGTTAATTCTATAATGGACATGAATGAGGGTGTACAAAGCATAAAAAAGAGATTCAGCAAAGTTTTTAATAAAGACTTAGGTTTATACACGGGTGGAACAGTTACCTTAAATTTAATTGAAAAGGTGAAGCCAGTTTTTTGTAAACCAAGGCCGGTGCCATTGGCATGGCGAGCCAAAATTGAATCACAGTTGCAGGATTTAGTGGAGAAAGGAGTGTTAGTTCACGTAGATAATTCTGAATGGGGTACACCATTGGTGCCCATTTTAAAACCCAATGGTCAGATCCGTATTTGCGGGGATTACAAATCTACCATTAATAAATATTTAGAAGATGTCAAATACCCTCTGCCATTAATTGACGAATTGTTCGCTTCTCTTCGTGGAGAACTTTTTACAAAATTAGATCTTTCTAATGCTTATAATCAGCTAATGCTGGACGAAAGTTCACAATTATTATGTGCGTGGAGTACTCACTTGGGTATTTTTAAAATGACACGTTTACCGTTTGGGGTAAAACCAGCAGCGGCTATTTTTCAAAAAACGATTGAAAATATTTTACGTGGAATTTCCAACGTAGTAAACTACTTAGATGATATTATAATTACTGGTCGTAATTTGGAGGACCACGTCAAAACGATTGAGTTGGTGTTAAGTAAGCTGGAGTCGGTTGGTTTACGTCTAAATAGTGAAAAATGTGAATTTTTTAAGCATAAGGTATCTTATTTAGGCTTTAACATTAATCGTGATGGTCTCAGTTTGAATAAGGATCGTATTTCTTCGGTTCTGGATGCGCCAGTTCCTAAAAATGTGTCGGAAGTTAGAGCGTTTGTGGGGATGCTAAACTATTATTCAAAATTCATTCCTAATTTTGCTCATAAAATGGCACCTCTTTATGAACTTTTAAGAAAAGAAGTTGAATTTAAATGGACGAAAACTCGCCAAAGTGCATTTGAAGCGTTAAAGGAGGAGGTGACTTCGGACAAAATATTAGTTCATTTTAACCCTAGACTACCTATACTGCTGTCGACAGACGCATCTAATTTTGCGGTAGCGGGTATTTTAGCCCATATAGGGGCGGATGGGTCGAAGAAGCCCATAGCATTTGTTTCTCGTGCGCTTAGTCAAACTGAGAGAAATTACAGTACCATACAGAAAGAAGCTTTGGCTATTGTTTTTAGCGTAACAAAACTCAAACAATATTTATTGGGTATTCATTTTACGTTGGAATCGGATCATAAACCGCTTTTAGCCATTTTTGGGGAGAATAAAGGCTTGCCAGTTATGGCAGCAGCTCGAATACAAAGATGGGCTTTTATTTTATCAGGTTTTAACTATACCATGCGTTTCGTAAAAGGTATAGAAAATTCAGCAGATCATTTATCTCGTTTTCCTCATCGAGATAGAGAAGAAGATAGTGAAGACTTCGGTTTTATAAATTATATAGGTAGCGATAATAAGCTAAATTTGAATTTTAGGGATATTTCTAGAGAAACTAGAAGAGACCCAATTTTGGCAAAGTTAAAAGAGGCCATTCAGGTGGGAAAAATCGGCCTGTTAAAGGGTGATGAATTTATTCCATTCGTCAGTCGTGAGAAGGAGCTTTCGGTGGAATACGAATGTATTTTATGGGGATTCAGGGTGGTGATTCCACAAAAATTGCGTAACAAAATTTTAGCGCAATTGCATTATTCTCATTTTGGAATTGTTAAAACTAAGGCGTTAGCACGGTCGTATATGTGGTGGCCTAAAATAGACCACGACATTGAAAAATTAGTTTCAAATTGTGTTTCATGTAAGGTAAACCAACCAAGTCCTGAAAAAGCTCCATTGATTCCTTGGGTACCAACGGATACACCGTGGTCCAGGCTTCATATTGATTTTGCGGGTCCAATAAAAGATTTCCATTTTCTTTTGATTATTGATTCTTACTCTAAATGGGTCGAGGTTTTTAAAACGAAAAATATAACATCAAGTTTTACTATCAGCAAATTGCGTGAAGTTTTTGGAAGGTTCGGTTTAATAGACACTCTAGTGAGTGATAACGGGCGGCAATTTACGGCTGAAGAGTTTAAAGTTTTTATGAAATCGAACAATATAAAACACATTTTAACTGCACCGGGTCACCCGGCTACTAACGGTCAGGCTGAAAATTTAGTCAAAACTTTTAAAAAGACTGTTTTAGCGAATCTTCGAGATGGAGAAAATCTCGACGATATTATAAGTTTATTTTTATTTGATTACAGAACAACGAAACATTGTTCTACAGGAGAAACTCCTGCCAAATTGCTATTAGGTAGAGAGATAAAAACACGTTTTAGTATGCTTTGTCCACCTTTAGTCAGAAACAAAATTGTTGAGAGTCAGTTATCTAACATTAAAAATCACAGAGGGGCACGAAATATAAATTTTGAAAATGATAAAAAAGTTTTTGTTCGGGATTATTCGAATCCGAATAAAGCTTCTTGGCAAGAGGCAACCGTTAAAAAGCGATTAGGTCCGCAATCTTACCATTGTATTTTAACGCGAAATAACAAATCCATAAAAAGACACGTTAATCAAATGATTCGTGGTACTCAAAGTGCAAGTGAGAATGCGGATATCGACGAACAAACAGGCCCAGAGGTTTCCAATAATAAAAATGAGCCAGAGTCTGAAAAATCAGTATCTGAGAATGACAGAGGACAGCAGAATGTTACTCCGGATACAAAAGAGATTAAAACTCGTAATTTAAGACGTTTGCAACGTCCAAATTACAAAGAATAACTTTTTAATTTTTTTTGTTATACTAGGTATTATATTTCAACATTAGTTAATATTAGCAATTCACTAAAGGAAAACTTATATTTACAAAAATATGTATATATTTATAATTGCAAAATTGATAAATATTAGTAATTAAAACCAAATAATTTTTTTTGTTTATGAATGTAATTAAACTACATTTTATGAATTTCCTATAAACGTATTTTTAATATTTATAGTATTATTACAACTTAAGAGGGGAGTTGTGGTGTTATACTTGTTCTGTAGCTACCTTTCCAAAATTGTACAAATATTTTGCCTTTTATGTCATAAAAAATAGAGAACAAAATTGTATTAAAAAAGAACTGAATTGTCTTGATATTCAACCATCAAACACGATACATTGCAATCATCAACCACTTACTTCAAATCTAATAAAAAGAAAAATTGGTCGAATCTAGAAAAGAATGTAAAATATGAAGTGTAAATAACGCTTTTCGAGTCCTTGCAGATTTCTGGCAAACACGCTGAGAGTAAATAAAATTGCCATGAAAATTTTCTTAAAAATCTGTCGTTCGTACTCAATATTAAGCAGTAGGTCCCGCCACTCATGTATAAAGTCAAACAACATAAGTAGTGTGAAAGGCTAGGTCGTAATCCTAACTGAACGATAATCACCCGTTTTGTTTGTTCAGCTATTTATGTTCGGGAAACATTTTACATGACACTTCAAAGAAAAGATATTTAATCCTTTAAGACCCCTAAACAGAGAAGATTATACTTGCTATATAGCAATTCATATTATTGTATCGAAGGTCTTCTTGAAGTCAATGAAGTGGACATAAACTACGTTGTCTATTTCACCGGCGTCTTCATTTTACTAAGGAATCTTGTCTGTGTTGTAACAATTGGTATGGCGTTAATCAGAGTTGATGGGAGGTAACACAAAATTGCATTCTCTTTCAATAACTTTTGAAGAAAATGTTTTAAATTCAATGATGAGGAGTTCTACTGTTTCTTCTGGATGTTATCTACCTCGCGTGGGTCAAGCGTATGAATTATTTTGAAAGTCATGGGAGGCTGTTAATTTCTAAAATTCGAAAACCATGTTGAAAATTGGCAGATTAGGCTAGGTTAGCGGGTAGCTTACCGTTCACAGGAAAGTTCACTCGTTCGCGCATATAGCCCATAGTGTTACCCAATGTGAGGTAAGCCCCCTTGTCATGATCCGTTAGTGGGTGGGCTGACCCACATTGGTGTCACGTTCGCCACCATGCCCACATCATCAAACGTTCTACCACCCAAAAACCTATGATGACTGTTTTGAAGTGCAGTTGTTTTACAGATTTCTATTTTTTCCACATCATACCAGCTTCTGTAGTAATCGTGGTGGGCCATACCGAGCTTGTCAGCGTAATTGTCAATAGAACGGTACGAAACGTTATCTTGCTAAGGTTTCTTTGTTTCTTTAGAATTCGAGGTTGAAATTTACGGTATTTCTTGTGAGGTACAGGAGTAATAAGAGTAACTTTTTGGAATGCTAGAGTAGATGGATTTCTGTCTTTTTATACTAAGTGTTACGAGCAGGGTATAAAAATAGTTGGTGACAGAGAAGAAGACAATTTTAACGTTTTATGATGATTGGTCTCTGTTTTCCTTTTTTTTCCATTATTTGTTTTTCTATTTTTTAATTTTATATAAGGCGGGATAAATTCATCAACATGATGCGTATCAAAAAAATTAACACAAAAATTATGAGGAAGATGATGGGGATGATGATGAGAATATTGCCTTGAAGAGGACGGCCTAAGTTGCTACGGCCTGTAATGACGAGGATGCTGGCATTGAAGTCAGTTGGTAAGCGGGGATATTTTCATTTCTGTCTGTTTTGCAAAATAATTTGTATTCACATGTTAACAAATTTACACACAAATGTTCCGCCTTTTTTGTTGATTCCCTTTCAACTTTAATTTTTTTAAATCGTTCGTTAGCTAACAAGCTGTTAATACAAGACCGCTTTTTCCTATTATCCAACAGGAATATGGATTTCAGTTTTCACTTTTTTTTACAATTTCATAAAAATTTGTTACCGAAAATTATGATTGAATACATTTTAATTGTTTGTTAAAAATCAGGATTATTTTTTTCGGTTTTTATTTAAAAAAAAAATAAGAACGCATGCCGTACAAAGGAAGTAAAACAAAAATGTTTTTAAAGCCAAAACCTTTTTTCTTCTTTTATTTGTTTTTTAATTAAATATTTGTATTATTCTATATTGTTTATTTATTTATTTATTTATTATTATAAATTTTTTGCTATTGCTGCCGTATTTATTTGCTGTATTTGTTTTAATTGGTTGTAACTGACTTCACTTTTGTAAAGAGGGCATAAGGATGGTGTATGAAAAAAATAAAAAAGAGTTTTAATAATGACTAATGAATACAATGAAAGTAAAACAAATACAACCATAAAAACGAGAACTAATTGAGATTTTCTGTCAATTAACGTATTATTTGCATAGCAAATATGTGTTTATGCTTTAAAAAGGATAACAAATAAGGATAACAGAGAAATAGATTACAAAGGCTTGAAAACATCATCAACAACATCATCATCATGTTATAAAGCATGACATAGATTTATTTCTATTTTTATTCAAAAAAAGAGAAAATGTAATGAAATCGCTAATATTAGATTTAATTTCCCGAATTAAAACAAAAGAAAAAAAATTTTGGCTTTTTAAGGCGCTTAAATTAGGCTCAGTTTGACCTGATTTGTCTGACCGCAATGTTTGTAAAGTACACCCCTACAACTGCAACTTAAGGGAACCCATTGTCGAAACGTACAATTTCGGTGGCAAGTTCACATTACATTCTCTGATAATGGCCATGTTCCTTAATCGCTCGTGTAGAATATACAATGTGGCCCTTTTGAAATCTAATTCAGTTTCAGAGCAGTTTGTAAGTCATCGTAGTCTAGTAGGTAGTGTGTTGGCTATTAGACATGAGGCCACGGTTCAAACCTTAGGTTAGACATTTCGAACAGAAACGAAATATGAAAAAAAATTTCTTCGACGACTGCCTCTCAGCCGACTTCTAGCAAAAACTCCATGAAAACTTTTTCTCAAATAAATCTGTCGTTCGGAGTTGACTTTAAACTGCCGGTCACGCTGCTCATATATGAAATGAACGCACGAAGCATAATTGATATGAGAAACTAAATCGTAATCATGGCTAGAGGATTTGTAGTGCATGGCTGTATGTATAGCAGGCGCATTCGTAAATTGGATTCATCCATCTAACTCTTTTCAGAATTCCGAAGGGATATATTGACGTATATTTACTAGCAATAAAGTGGCCATTAGATCTCCAAAGATTGTTGTATACTTATGCATAAAATCCCGGAATTCTGGATGCCTCTGGTTGGAACAGCCTCTGATACAATGACAAAATTCAATCGAATTCATATGTTAAATTTACTGTTCCCTGCTGGACAGCAAACAAATGGTCTCTCGAAAATTTCATTCTTTTGCTAAGGAAAGATAGGAACGATAATGAAGACAGACCGATTTGTCCCGATATGGTTAAGTGGAGAACAAAACTTAAACCGCAATAATGTCCTTCTTAGGGACTATATATAGCAGTTACTACGCTGTTGCAGAGAATATTGACGTCTGGATACACATACCCGGAGGCTGGTAATACGGAGAGAAGCGGAGGCCACACAACTCTTTTCTGTTATTGTCTGGTACTAAGCAATAAAAGACGAAGGATTCTTTGGCATTCAGCACGTCTCGCCAATAATAATTTGTCGTTGGATCTCTACAAATCAATAAAACATAAGTAGCCGTATGACCGATCTTCAAAGGATGGTTAGCTTTCAATAGAGGTTTTGTTTCGGTGTCCGCTACGGATTGTCCGAGTGTAGCGCTTTCACTAAATGAGGCTGAATTTAAGCAACCGTGGCATAGGTTTTGGGGGCCTTGAGGACTGTTGTATTTCTTGCTTATTCGCATACATTTGCGACTTAAGTAATCCCCACGAGAAAAAGTCTAACCGGGTCAAATCGTACTCTCTCGGTGGCCAGTTTACATCCCCTCCAGATGGGATGATTAAGTCCACAAATCGCATGTACAGGATATCTAATGTAGGGTGAGCTGGGTGGTGTGTAGCGCCTTCTGTGGTGAACACACGTCATTGATATCTACATCATCCAATTTAGACCAATTGAAGTCGGTAAATATGGACCTAATCAAGTTCACATCACTTTCATGTGAGATGACCATATCTTTATCCAATCCAGGCTTAAAGAAATTTTTAATCATCGACTAGTAGAGCTCGCCGTTGACAGTTATGACCTGGCTAACGTTGTCCTCAAAGAAATATGGTGCCTTGACGTTGCCAGTCCAAAATCCACATCAAACACTGAATTTTTCGCGATGCATTTGACGCTCTTTGACAATTTTGATTGTTCGCGTGCTCATTCATTCAGAAAAGGATCTCATTGATGATGATTTTTTAACTTCAAGTCGAAGAATTTCGGATATGATCTGCAAGGAGTTGTTACAATTCATCAGCTGTGTTTGTTACACCAAGTTTTAGTAAATTTATTACAGCGTAGTACTTTTGCTGTTTAAAAAATCCAAAATTCTTGTAAACAATTGCTGTCAGTAATTACCAGAGTTTTCTTTAATAAAACCTTAAAGGATTACAAAAAAATTTTGCTCATGTTCTTCCATTTGACAGGCCATTAGATGTTAAACTTTCGATTATTTTGAGTTTTCATCGTGAACAGAATGCAATTATGGCCTCAAGCATTGCACTAACTAGATATCTCCACCCCAAAAAAGGAGGAAAAAGTGTCGAACATTATGAAATTTGTTCAATAGCCGGCTATGGATTAAGAAAATGAGGAGGCTGGCTGCAGATGAAACCTTTCAAAATGCACTGAGAGAGAGAGAGAGAGAAGCAAAGAGTAACACACTAGAAATATTAACAGATTTTTAACACTTGAGGTAATTATGGTATGGTATGTGTTGTTTGTAATTCTAGTGAAAACAGAAAATAACAACAACAACAACAACAGCAACCATAGTATATTAAAACAAAAACAAAAACATGTACACAAACACAATATGTGTAGTGATAATCGTACATATTAATGTTGATGTTGTTGATTATGCTACTATTGTTGATGTTGCTGTTGTTGTTAATGTTTATGTTACATACTGATGTTATTGTTATTGTTGTTGTTGCTGTTGTTGTTTATGTCGATGTCGATGTTCATGTCTCTATGTTAATATTTGAAGTTGATAATGATAATAATAAGAGCCTCTTTTAAAAAATTTTGTGTCGGATATTTTACATAAATATGCATCAATTTCAATTGAGTGAATGAAGTACATTACATTACATTACATTACATGCAACCATATATTCTCATTTATTCAATAATTCATTCATTCATTCATTCAGTCATTCATTCAGTCATTCATTCAGTCACTCATTCATGCAATGGAGTCCATATACCATGAAGGCTGAAATTGACATCAAGTTAAAATTACTTTTGCAAAATTACTTGAATTCTTAATACAATAGTTTAAACTTACATACATACACATACGTACACATACACATGCTCATTATTTACATTATACATATATAGAATATGTGCTTGAGAGTGTCTATACATGCACAAATCTCATAAAAAAGAGAATGAAGCATATATTTAGGCGTATGTACTCTTAAAACATGTAAAAATCTCTGAATTTTTTTCTATTTTCTAATTTAAAATTTGATGTACCAAAATTATTATGGACTAGAGAAAGTATTTTCGGTCACAGGGTTGTACAATATGAGGATCAAATCCTGTGTCCTAAAATTCTAAACACAAAAATTTACGTTTCGACTGCAACAGCAGAAAGAAAACAAAGCAATCTACGAGGTATACAGCAGGGCGGCAGTTAATGTGTTAAGCACAGTTTCAAACCACATCCTCTTTCTCAAAAATATATAGATTTCCCAACAACGACTTCCTCGAACTTTGACAGTTGATAACGACCATCTTGTTGAAGCTACATCAGTCAAATTAGTTGTCATTTATTCAGTCTTACTTACTTACTTACTTAATCAAACATTGCAACTCCTTAGTCAGGATTACAACCTAGCTTCTCACACCACCTACAGTTTAAAGTCGACAACGAGCGACAGAGTTTTTGAGGAACTTTACATGGCAATTTTATTTTACTATCAGACTCCTTGCCAGAAGATTGCTGAGAGAAAGTCGCCGAAAGAATTATTTCTTCATATTTCGTTTTGTTCGTGATATATGAATGAGGAAAGAGATGAACCACGGCACTTGTCTAACAGGCCAACATACTACCTAATAGACTACAGGGAGATTTTATGCAATTTGTTCTGCTTAATTACCATGAACAACCATAGACAATGAAGTCTGTTTGTTAAATGAGCTACGTAGCAGTTGAAAAATTACTCTAATTTCACGAAAACTCATTTTCGACGATGTGGCCTATTTCTGGGTACGTGAACACACAAAATTATAGCATTTGGGACGATAGGAATCAACAAAAGATTCAAGTCCGTAGGATGCATCATGAAAAACTTGCTATTTAGTGTAGATTCTTGGCTGACTTCACGGGTTCGTATTTCTTTGAGGACGACGTTTGCGTTGACATTACTGTCAACGGCGAGCACTGTAAGTCCAATTTCATTTGGCCTGACTGGCATGGTCCTAACGTTGGATGTGCATTTTAAGCGGGCATCGTCGTCAACCCATACTCCTTTGAGATTGATGTTGGCTAGCCATCACTGTCAACAGCTGCCACTATAAGTCCGATTGCCAACTCCTTTTTTCTTAAATTTTGGATGACAACAGGACTTGTGGCTTCAACAGGTCGTCGCTACGTGCCATACAGCTCATGCCACATCCGATATTTTGCACGAGCGATTTGAAAGCAAGGTCAGCTCACGTAGAGGCAATGGGAACTTGTTATCGAGATGGTGGGATTTGACATCGTTAGAGTTTTCCTTTGGGGGGTTTTACTTAAAACGTAGGTGTATGGGACCTTAAAGCCATCATAACACATGGCATCGATCAAATTCTGCCTGATTTATGGAAAATTGAACATTTCGGCTGTGTTTCACAATCAAATGCTCAGTAGTTTGTTGAGATCTGATCCTTTAAAAAACTGGCCCCCCTGGTAAGCATATTATTGCCCATCCCTTCTGGGATAATCCCAAATAGGCATTCACGTTGTGATTCATTTCAAGTAGAGGTTGTTTAAGTTTTTTTGGAAAAATATTTCAATTAAAAAAAAAGTTTTTTTTTTTTTTTTGATAAAAATTTGGCATAAAAATTTCAATGAATTGCCTTGATAAAGTGCACACATGAACGCATACGTAAATACATACACATAGAATACTCACTCATACATTGAAAATGAGAAAATATGTAAATTTGTAAAAATAAGGCTCTGCCATCATGAAAAGGGGATCCGAAAAATGAAAACAACAACAACAACATTTACTCCAAAATGAAGAGCAATTCACAATAATGATGATGAGAATGAGAACGAGAACGCTGTTGATGATGCTGGTGATGGTGGAAATTAGGGGTTTGGTTATGGAAAATGCTTGGTCGGTTGCTTGATTTGCCTGTTTATGCATTGTGAACCACATTAAAAAAAAAAAAAAAAAAAAATAGTGTAAAATGAATGGATGCGTATATCTGGACTTGGGCTTATACTGGGGTTATAAGCTGTCATTGAAATGATGATGTTATGCCTCTCGAAAATAAAACTTATTTTCTGCCTCATGCCATACTCCATGTCTTCTACCGTTGGTAAGAACACTTGGGCACTTGTGTGGCCCTGGTTAGTATTTTTTTTTTTTGTGTTTCTATTACCGTTACAGTGCCTGTTACCTGTACTCAAGTGCATTTTGACTTTCAATTGGTTTTAAATGAAATAACTGGCCTGCATCATGACCACCATATCATAGTCATCAACACACAACATATTCAAGAGAAGTTGAAACAAAAAAAAAAAAAAAAAAGTGAGTGAAAAAAGCTGGTTTTAACTGACAGTTACCCAACACGAACAACCAGATTAAAAGCACTGCAAAAATTGTATTTCTTTTCTTCGTTTTGTTTTATTTTGTTTCGTTTTTGGCAATATTCATGAATTATTGTTACCCATAGAGCGGCTGCAACCATCACTGTTGCTGGAATATTTTAAAGAAAATACTGGGCAAACAGGCACAACTTTTGAATTGGTGGTACAGGTATGCTTACATTTTGCAAACTGTTTATGAAGGGTGTGTAGTTATTTGGTTTTGATTGAAATTTTAAAATATTTTTCCCTTTGTTTTTGAGTAGCTGCGACAATTAGCCTCTTGCCAAAAATTAATGCAGCAGCATAGAGAGGATTTCTAAACACTTTACTAGAGAACTACGATAACTAGTTACAAGGCAAGGTTTTCAGATGATAAGATATCGTAAGTATGAAGTCGCCATGGTCTAGTAGGTAGTAGGCTTATTAGACGAAAAGCCAGGGTTCGAGCCACAGGCCAGACATCAAAACAAAAATATGAAAGAAATATTTCTTCGGCGACATCCTCTCAGCAGATTTCTAGCAAAAGCTCTGCTAGTAAATAAAATTGCTATGAAAAGTTTCTCAAAAATCTGTCGTTCGGAGTCGACTTTAAACTGTAGGTCCCACCACTCATGTATAAAATTAACACACTCAACATAAGTGGTGTGACAAACTAGGTCGTAATCCTGACTGAAGGTTTGTAATGCCCAATTATGTATGTATGTAAGATATAGTAAGACCTGTGCGCAGACATCCCACAGAATGTCACATTGTCTATACAGGAGTGTAGTCATACTCTTGCTAATAATATACGCCTTCAACAATATGGTGGACATGTTTGGAAAGAACTTATATCTTCCACAATGCGCATTGTGCGAGAATATATTGAAAGAAATGTATTGCCCGCGCAAAAGCATGTAATATGCAATGGCTCTCACGGTCTAATGCATAAAGCATATCACCAACATAAGTTTGAATAACTGGAACTAACAGCACATCATGTATATCTAACACCATCGGGTCTTACAACAGAAACTTTCGTATTTCGTTAGTTGATAACGGACTTCTTGTGGAAGCTAGATAAAAAACCATAGACAACGTAGTGTGTTCGCTGAATGGGCTCTGGAGCAGTTGGCAAGTATTACCAATTTCCATCAAAAAACTTTTTCGGTCAGGATTACAACTTAGCTTCTCACACCACTTACGTTGTGTGTGTTAACGCATAAAGCATAAGAGGCGGGACCTATAGTTTAAAGTCCATTCCGAATGACAGTTTTTTGAGAAACTTTACATGGCAATTTTTGTTTACTCCCAGAGTTTTTGCCAGAAATCAGCTTCGTTTCGTTTTGCTGGAGATTTTCTGACCTGGGATTCGAACCACGGTCTCATGTCTAATAAGCCAACACACTACCTATTAGACTATAACGACTTCCTTGAGAACTATACCCAGGAAATTATTGTCAACAGCAAGCACTTTACGTCGATAATTATCATTTTCATTTGGTCTGAATTGAATGATATGAACACCAACGACATGTGGTTTCAACAGGATGGCACTACGTGCCACGTAGCTCATGCTACATTTGATATTCTACATGAGCAATTTGAGAGCTTGGTGATGGTGATGTGGACTGGCCACCAAGGTTTTAAGATTTGACCCAGTTAGACTATTGCACGTGGGGATTCCGTAAGTCAGAGCCGCAAACTACAGCGGTCTTCCTAGCCAGCATAAACCATGCTGTCGATCTAATTCATCCGAATTTGTGCGCCGGAGTCGTGGAAAATTGATCATACGCTGCCATCGATGAAAGGAAATTTCTGAAAATTTGAAGATGAATATTCCAGAATATTAGGATATCGTCTGAAATTGCAAAGATAAAGATCAGTCTAGATTTGGTATGAGGTCTTAAATCTGCGACATGTTACAGGACATTGGTGGTTCGGTCGCCTCAAGTAAAATGTCTATTTCCCGGTCATTTTACTGCCAGATTCAATTGCGTTGGAAGTATTGTTTGGCTCTGCTGGATTAATAATAAGAGACGAACTGATTTTCTTGTTCGCTTAAATCGCATTACGCTTCTCATAGGCCACTGCCCAATGGGAGAGGCTCTGCAGGACTAATAAACAATAAGAGGAGAACTAATTTTCCTATTTCATTAAATAGAATTGCGCTCATAGATGCATGGCATAGACCACTGCCTAATGGGAGGATAAATCGATAGACTTAGATTGAGCAAGACGAAGAGATTATCTTTCACTACACGTATCAGGGCTTTGCTTTTCTTATGAAGAGGCGAAGGGTGTCTTCACTTATAATTTTCTATCATCTTGACGGAATTCATCAAAAACTGCTTTCCCATATTGATTGTTTGAACTCCGTTTTGGTTACTAATTTGTGGTGGCACAATGGGCCTAACCTCTAGACCAAGTGGAAATTTATTTTTATTTTAAAAAATTTGTTGGTTGCCAGCTGATAATTTCTGTCAGACGCTGTAATTAAGAAATTTCAACGAAATTTATTTCCATTTTCAATACCAACACAATAGCGGACTTATTAAGTGAAATGCAAGCATTTCTGTATAAACATGGCCATTATTTAGCTTCCGTTGGCCGCACTACTACGTCAGCCGTAAAATTTTCGACGCAAAATTCTCCAATGGAACGCTGGCAATGTGTAGCTACTTAAACAACAAAAAATTGTTCATCATATGGGGCTCTGTTTTTTTTTTCGTTATGTTTTGTTGAACATTTCAATTGAATTCAGTTCATCCATTCATGGCTGTATTCATATGCCAGTTTTAATAAATTCATAAATATTTATGTATGGAAAATGCTTGGCATTACGAACGGCCTTACTTTTCTGCCTGTCGCAACGCAACTTTTATGGAAATAAAAATTCAAAAACAAGAGTGACGCACACACACACACAGTGATGGAAATACTCACATTTTCACTTTTATGCACGTATATGGACATACACATATGCGTCAGCCAGCACATTATCATATTGTGGCATGTTGTTGTACTACTACTACTAGCAACACCACATTGCTGCATACAACATAAACTCCAGCACATATGTACGTTGGTGGTTGTAGGTTGGCAGCAATAGTTGTGTCAGTCATTTAGCGATTGTTTGTGTGTGTTTTTTTGTGCCCCACTGTACGATTTTAGTGACGTCCAACAAAATTGGGGGAAAATGTGGAATAAATGAATGAAAGAGGGAATGAATGAATGAACGAACGACTGGGTTTATGACTGCATATGAACGGGTGAACGGTTAGATGGATTGGTGGTTGCCTGTCTCAATGATATACAGAATAATGGTGTTTTATGTTTAGGGAGTACAACTAAGACTTGAGCCCAGCACTTGATCATATATTCTGTTAAATAAAGGAATACATATCTATGGGGACGTGTGTGTATGTGTGCGTTTGTGCTGAAATTTTTGGCTGGACTCATTGAGAACAACGACTAATTTAAATGTGTCCCCTTGTATTGTGTTTTGGGAGCACATGTTGATGACATGTTTGCCCACCCCATACCATTTTCTGCTCTCTCTTTAACATCAAATGCAAATTATAGAATATTTAAGTCGTTTTTTTTCTTTCTATTAAACAAAAATATTTTTCGAATTTTGAATTGAAGTGTTTAATTTCGTGTACAACAATTTTCCAGACCATTCTTTGGTTGCCACTGTTGGAGCAGGCATACAATTAGAATTTCAAAATAATATGCTTGAGGATAATAGCCTTATGCTGGATTTAATTTTAATATAACAACAATTTAAAAATGCTTTCAAAGAGTTCTCAAAGTTTTCCACACAAAACCTAGGCCTTCTTTTTGACTCATGTTGTTTGTGTTAATTTTATACATGAGTAGCGGGACCTACAGTTTAAAGTTGTTTCCAAACTGCAAATTTTTGAGAAATTTTTCATGGCAATTTCATTAACTCTCAGAGTTTTTTTGCCAGAAATCTGCTGAGAGGAAGTTGCCGAAAAAATGTTTTTTCATATTTCGTTGTGATGTCTGACCTGGGGTTTGAACCTTGGCCTTACGTCTCATAAGCCAACAAATTACCTACTAAACTACGGCGACTTCACTTCTTTTTGACTACAACTTGGCGCATTTTACGTTAAGTCTTGGGAGTGTAGGTGTACAAAATTCTATTCTCACAAGAAGTAAATGTAAGCTCTGAAGAGGTTGGCAGCTAACCCCAATTTCATTGAAGACCCGTCTTCAGCGATGACGGATTGTCTAATTACTAAGTCATTACTTAGTATGAGTTTTGAGCCGACAACTTCATCGTTTCATATTTCAAAGTATCACTAGCAGAGGCGAGCTCTATAGGTCGATGATTATAAACTGCTTCTGTACTGAATTAGATTTCAACAGGGTGGCACGTAGTGGATATTCGAGATTGTGCACAAGCGATTTGAGGATACGAATGTGATGTGAACTTGCAATTGGAATTGTGCGTTTCAACAACGGCCTTTCTTTAGTTTTTAGGGATCATCAATACCAAAATAGTCCATCAAATTCTGGTCCAATTCAGCCTCAAATTGTGCCAGTGTTATGGATAATTAGATATTTCTTCTCAGAGAAGTTAAAATTTATTTTAAAATTCTTTCTCATACATACATAAGTGATCATTACAACCCTTTAATTACGATTGCGTCCTAGTTTCTTACACCACTTGTGTGTTTTAATTTTATACATGAGTGGCGGGACATACAATTTAAAGACGACTCCGAAGGACAGATTTTTAAGCAGCATTTCATCTCAATTTTATTTACTTTCAGAGTTTTAGCCAGAAATCTCATGAGAGGCAGGCGCCGAAGAAATATTTCTTTCATTTTTCGTTTCTGTTGAAAATGTCTGACATGAAGTTTGAAACGTGGCCTCATGTCTAATAGCCAACACACTGCCTACTAGACTACGATGACTTACAAACTGCTTTTACACTGAATTAAATTTCAACAGGGCCACATTAAATATTCTGCTGAGAGGAAGTCACCGAAGAAGTAATTTTTCATATTTCGTTATGTTCGAGATGTCTGAGCTGGGGTTTGAACCGTGGACTCAAGTTTTAAAGGCAACACACTACCTACCAGACTACGACGACTTCCTTAAGAACTATGCCGCGGAAATTACTGTTAACAGCAAGTACTTTACATCGATGATTATCATATTCATTTGGCCTGAATTGAATGATCTGAACACTAACGACATGTGTTTTTAACAGGATGCCGCAGTTCATACTCCATTTGATACTCTACTATACATGAGCAATTTGAGAGCATGATCATGGTAATGTAAACTGTCCACCAGACTTCGCTTGCTGTTGTGTAATATTATTTCCACCAAAACTAGTCCATATATTGCCAATGACTGCATGGGTACGAAACTGCTGGTTATGTGATTCAAAAAATACCGAATAGACGAAGTACGCCTTACATACATACATACATAATTGGTCGTTACAACCCTTCAGTCAGCATTACGACCTAGTTTCTCACACCATTTATTTTGAGTGTGTTAATTTTTTATACATGAGTGGCGGGACCTACAGTTTAAAGTCGACTCCGAACGACTGATTTTTGAGAAACTTTTCATGGCAATTTTATTTACTCTCACAGTTTTTGTCAGAAATCTGCTGAGAGGAAGTCGCCGAAGAAATACTTTTTGTATTTTGTTTTGATGTCTGGCCGGGGGCTCGAACCCTGGCTTTTCGTCTAATAAGCCAACACACTACCTTCTAGACCACGGCGACGCCTTATCTTCGGGAGTACGCCTTATCTTCGATATTCTTATAGTCCATAATGTAGAGCCATGGTTAATGCAGTCTAAGAAGAGCTAAAACAATGTCAAGTCATTATAATTAATGAAGCATTGTGAACACCATGCTTTGTAGACTATATGAAAAAGGGTAACTAATATCAGCAAATAAGTAGGGCCTTGGGAGAAATAATATCTTGAAGTGTAATATTGAAAAATGGAGATGGGTTTAGCAGCTAAGAAAAGCAAAAACAAATTTCTGAATGTTTTCCCATTTATTTGCTCTAAAAATAGTGACAAAATTTATTTAAAAAATTTAATTTTTTTTGTTTTGTTTTTATTTTCCTTCCTCTGTTTATTATTATAACAATTCGACAAATTTCGACCACTTCGATAAGTGAGTGCCAAATGATACAACAGTTTTATGCAAATATGTATGCCTAGCTGACATTTTGTATTTATTTACTTTAGAAATGACTGTTGAAAAGTGTGCATAAAAACATTTGCCAAAATATGCAAAATAATAAAAAAAAACCCATACATACATACGAGTATGTATGTATTTGTACACTTTCACAGCACACATTCACTTTAGTGTGTCAAACATGTTTTGGCAAAAAGGACCACCATGTATGAATGGATGCCTAGAAAAAACCAAAAAAAATATGGTAAAACAGCCATTGAAATAACAACAAGGCGATTGAAAACGGCTTAAAACAATACAACTGCTCTTGTAGTTGGCCAAATCGCTTTTGTTTATGCGGCTATAATAAGAGCATATAAGAGCCCCATGTGAAAAGCATGGATAAAAGGACGAAAAAAAATCTCGAAAATGTTTAATTGAAAAATACTCTGAAAAGCTTTTTAACAAGATTATTGTTAAATAAAATAGAATGAAAATAAAAACAATAAAAAGAAAAAACGGATGAATGAAAAGAATGAAAAAAGAAACAAAAATCGTATGAAACAAAATAAACCATATCGGTTGGTTGGTTGGTATTATTTAAATAAATGGTTTAAATGTTTAAACAATATTATTGTTATTGTCACAGACAATTAAAATGGAGAAAAGACAACCGTAAACTGTCATCTATAAATTGTGTAACCGAAAAAAAAACAAAACCCCAAAGCAAAATAAAAAAATTATATTTTGCCAATATTTTCCTTCTCTTGTTTTCTTTTTTAATTTTATTTTTTTAAATAAGTTACAGAAAACTATGTGTGTGTATGTGTCTGTTTGTGTTTTAACCTGCCTGCATATGCAGTTTTATTTGATCTTGTTTGTATGTATTTTAGCCATTATATTTCAGGGCATACACTCCATATTCTTGTGTAAGTATATATGTATATATAGATTGGTGATATTTTTAAATGGTGGTAGTAAATGCCCTAGCCATACGAGGAAGAAATCTGAAATAAAAATGAAGGGAATGAAAAAAAGGAATTATAAAAAAATTGTTAATTATCAACACGTCAAATACACAAAAGACCACAAAATGTTTCAAAAACACACAAAAATATCCTGGTATGTTTATGGTTTTGTTAAATGGGAGACAAAAAAAAGAAAAAATATAAAAGGAAGGCGAAATCCAAAATGTAATCGTTTATTGGAATTGCAGCGAATAGTGGCAATACTACATCTTCTATTAAAATTATGAAATATAATGCAGGACGGGTAGCATTAATAACATTCACAACTGAGATATTATTCCCCAATTCAATACCGTTTTGTTCTGAAACTGAAGGCAAAACAGCTAGGCAATCACAAGAATCTTTACTGGACGTACATACGTACATATTTGTAATCACACCAAATTCTGTTCTACAGATTTGGCTTTAAGAGTTGTAAGAGCAACACATGCACTCTGAATACATACACATATAATTGGTCATTACAACACTTCAGTCAGGATTACAACCTAGCTTCTCATACGACTTATGTTGTGTGTGTTAATTTTATACATGAGTGGCGGGACTAACAGTTTAACCATAGAACGAGCCTTAAAAAACTTCATAACTCTAGCATATGTATCACTTTTGATACATACTTATGGTACATGGAATTGTCACTATTATTGATAGATTTTGTTAAAAAATTTAATATTTTAATTCATTTTAATAAAACCATTTATTTACTATGTATTATTACATTTTATTATCACTTTTATAAAATTTACGCCAAAATTTTTGACATGATATACATTGGCATGGTTTTTTACATAAAAATCAAGCACTTCATGTCAGCTTGGTTTTATTTCTTTCTAAATCGTAATAATTCGACGTCCAGCACCCTGCTTTGTGGCGTTTAATAAGTTTCCAATTACTTAAATAGGACAACTTATTGTCACTAGCATCAGTAGCACTCCCAGTTGAGGGCTAGCAGAAACCTGATGGGACAAACCAGTCTTGTGATTCGTTAGAAATATTTGTTGTCAACGTCATGTAAATATGAGTTGAAAAAAAGAAAAACGTAAATCTATACCAAGCATTACTCCGTAAATCTCTTTATGAAGCTTGATTTATACAAATATCCTTAAATCAATTTGCTGTAAGTATTCCATCATTAAGTATCAAATTTCAATTAAAATCGCTAGAGGTAATTTTCATTTTCCACAATAAAACTAAAAACTTTTTGAATTCTATTGCTAAAAACTTTAAATTTAGATGGAAATATACAAAAAAGGAACATAAAAACATAAGCATCATTATTTAAATATATTTTCTTAAATTTTCTTACCTTTTAGGCGAACAAAAAATTAAATTTTTAAAAATCTTAAAAAAGGATATATGGGCTGCTCTAAAAGTATGATAGCTAATCACAAACTATTTATGCAGTACTATTTCTTACATAAAATACAAGTTGTGTGATAAAAGTTTTATAAAAATGATTAAAATTTTCTAACAAAAAATTAAGACGAATATATTTTTTTTTAGAAAAAAAAATCCTTTTCATTCGAATTTCAAAAAAAGGCTTTAAGCATGATTATTAAAGGCTGGAAGACTTTCACCTCATTTTATGAAAAGGCGTAATAGGTGTAAATATATCATTATCAAAGCGAATAATTCTTTTATCTCATACGTACGTAGTTGCACGAAATATTATCATCTGTAATAAAACATGGGACGAAACACATTCTTCTAATGTTTGTCTGTCACGTGAGATAATTATGAGAAGAGCAGTAAGAAAGACTCTACAACATTTCAGGAAACATCTGCTAGCAATCTGAGTGAAAAGTGGTAATATTTTTCATCCCAAACTACTAAAGGCAGTTTGTTCTGTTCCAAGTAGTACCATCTTTGGCGATAAACATCCTGTTGTCATGTTTGTTTGCAATTTCATTTTTTCAAAATTTCATTTTGTTGGAGATGTCTGACCCGGAGTTTGAACCGTGGCCTCATGTCTTACTATACAACTACTTTCATGATATAGAGAGGGATAATACTTCCCAGGAGGTCTTAGATAGAGCTGATAGATTTCCTATACATATGATAGTAAGAACCAGAGCTATGAACACTATGGTTAGAATAATTGGAGACCAGTCTGAAATGAGATACGTCAGAGGGCAGTCTAACTGACAAGTCTGCCCTTAACTGTACACAGGACAGAACCAAGGAACTCTATTATTTTGAAGAATGCTTAGCAATAAGGCTCAATAATACAACAAAATAGAGAAATTCGAAGGCTACATACTTTTTATACGAATGATTCTACAACAGATGGGTGCAAGTGGTGCTTCTCAGCCTCAGAGCAACATATAAAAAATTAATGGTGACCCTCTGATATCATACAAGCGAAAGTCTGCGCAATCAAAAGACATCTCAATTCACCTTCGACAGGAAATACAAACCATTCGTCCAGTTGACTGTTATGAGCTTGACTCGTGATTAATATGAGACTGTCTGAAGTCGTCGTAGTCTAGTAGGTAGTGTGCTGACTTATTAGATGTGAGGCCACCAATCAAACCCCATCTCCAGCTAAACGAAATATAAAAAGAAATATTTCTTCAGCGACTTTCTCTCCGCAGATTCCTGGCAAAAACTCTGAGAATAAAATAAAATTGCCTTGAGAAGTTTCTCAAAAAATCTGTTGTTCGAAGTCGATCTGAAACTGTAGGTCCCGACACTCATGCATAACATTAGCACACACAACATAAATAAAGTGAGAAGTATGTACATATGCATGTATGGCTTGCCTAACTGAATCAGTTACACACTAAAAAACAGGGTCACGCTCTGCTATAGGTTCCGGCAATGAACAGAAAGATGAGTTTGGGATTAAGGAAGTTTCTACGTAGCTGATAGAGCCAAGATTCTTTCTGTAGTGAATAGTGAAGAGGTGTTTGAAAAGGTATTCTCGGAGAAAGGGAATACAGACTAAGACCAAAGAAAATAAAGTAACTATCTATTCGATCTATTCAAGCCAAATGGGTTTGGAACAATGTAATCTTTTGCCATACAATCACAATAGGACGAGATATGAGTTATGTATTGGATAATCTAGAAATAGTTCAAGTTTAGAAACTACGACCCAGTTTCTCACACCACTTACGTTGTGTGTGTTAATTTTATACATGAGTGGTGGGATCTACAGTTTAAATGCCACTCCGAACGACAGGTTTTTGAGAAACTTTTCATTTGAAATCTGCTGAGAGAAAGTCGTCGAAGAAATATTCTTTTTTGTATTTTGTTTTGATGTCTGGCCTGGGGCTCGAACCCTGGCTTTACGTCGATTAAGCCAACACATTACCTACTAGACTACGGCGACTTTTTAGGGACTGTTCACTCTAGGCTAAAAGATCTCCTGTTCAATATAGGAATCAATTCAAACCCAGTATATTGATCCTGAGATGACTGTGAGCAATCAACAAACCACGTAATTGAAATCTGAGCGACATTAATGTATCTCAGGGAGAAACATCTGAGTTCTTATCAATTACTGGAAAGAAGGGTATCTTTACAAACATCAAACAATATGCTGAAGCTTATCTGGGCGTCAGGACTGGGGAAGACTTTATAGAGATACTTTATAGAGATTGAGGGCCGTAGAATAGATCTTTGAAACAATAACAGGCAATAAAGAACTCCAATGGCCAATAATGTGTGAATGTTGGCTCTGTTTTACATCAAAGGCACCTATGCTACTGTCACGCTCTTCGTGCTTTCTTCTGTTTTGTTTGTTTCCTCTCAAATTAAATTTTATTAAATGTCGTTCACTTTCACTTTCATATAATGTGATCGTCAATATTTTTAAACATATTACAGCAACTGCATCGGTAATAGGGTGTCTGTCATATTAATACACAAACATTTAATATACAATAGTTATGGAGGAGTTGTGTTAAAAACACACATTCATTTCGTAATCCAAAATAATAAAAAAAAAGCGGAGGAAAAACCCGAGAAAAAAAATATTATGCTGGCCATACAGGAGATTGTATTTGCATTTGGCAATTGCATTTTTGCTCGTCTGTAACAGCATTTGGGCAATTCAGTATACAGTTTTGTTTCATTTTGTGCATCGTTTGACTCGCCTATTGTGAAAGTGACCAATTTCTGTTGTTTTTTCTCGGTTTTTTTTTCCTACGTTAGCCCTTCTCCAAAACATTTTAAATCACTTTTTGGCTTTTTGTGGTTTTTTAACAAACTATGGCAACACATACAACAAATAAAAATGAGAAATGAAATGAGAATTTCAATGTAAAAACTCGCCAACAGAAAACAAACATGTTTTCAACAATCAAAGCGATTTTTGCGGCTTGT
Source organism: Sarcophaga carnaria (assembly GCA_958299815.1). Lineage (NCBI taxonomy): Eukaryota > Metazoa > Arthropoda > Insecta > Diptera > Sarcophagidae > Sarcophaga > Sarcophaga carnaria. The sequence continues at coordinate 18,545,395 of OY283153.1, read as the reverse complement.
TTGAATTTAACAGCCCCTTCCCTCCCTTCCAAAAAAAAAGGTACGAGTAGACAGAAGATATTGCCCAACAAAAAAAAATAAATCCCATATTAAAAAATCTTTCAACAACAGCCTAAGAAGAAGAGTGGTAAAAGGGTCAAAGTTCGCTGCAAATACATAGCAGTTAAAGTAATTGAAAAAAAAACAAAAACAAAATGATAACGATATCATTAAGCAACCAACGAAAAAAAACAAGAAAAACAAAATCAAGACTGATATTGCAAATACGGCCTTTCGTTTTTGAGGGATTGGATTTGTTTTTTCCCTTCATTTTTTTTTGTGCTCTGATGCCCACCGCATTGCATATTCATTTCATTTAATAGACATTTCAATTTGCAGAAATAACTGTTTGTAAAGGTATTTCTTCCACTCTCTGCCACTCTCTCTCTCTCATTTTTTTTATGGATTTTCTACAATTCAATATATTTTTTTCCCAGCCCTCGTATTTTATTTGATTTTTTTTTGAAATGGTTTAAGTGTAGTTAATACAAATTGATTAATTTTCAAAGCATTTGTGTAAAAGTACTTTTGCATTCGTTAACAATTTAACAGGATTATTTACGTTTCCATACACAAATCGTTACGGAATTCGTTTATTTTAAAATCTATTCACTTACGCACACACTCCTTCTTTTTTAAATAAGAATTCAATTATTTCGTATGTGTTTGTATATCTAAAACATGTGTGCCTGTTAATTACACAAAGGTTACCAAGGATTTGATTTTTTACTGACAACATATCATCTTGAAAAAGCTAGGAGCGCAAATTTGCTATGGTAGCCATGGGTTTAGATCAGGTAAGAAAATAAAAGCATTAGGTCGAGTAAAATTGGTTGTTAAGGACAGTATCTGAAGGGTCTTACACCCCTTTAGTCTGGATTACTACCTTCATGAGTTTGGCTCGTGATTAATATGAGACTGTTTGGCATTACTGAATTCGTTACGTAGGAGAAATAGGGTCACATTCGGCTGTAAATTACGGCAATGAACAGAAAGATCAGTTTGAGATAAAAGAAGCTTCAACGCAGCTGTTAAGGCCTGAAATTTCTGTGAAGTTAGGATTACAACCTAGCTTCTCACACCACCCATGTTGTGTATGTTAATTTCATCCATCAGAGGCGAACCCATCAGAATTCAAAAAACAGATTTGAGACACTTTTCATGGCAATTTTATTTACTCGCACAGTTTTTATCAAAAGACTGCTGAGAGAAAGTCGTAGAAGAAATATTTCTTCTTATTACGTTTTGTTCGAGATGTCTGCGCTGGAAATTAAGTCAGTAATCCAGTAAACTATTTACTAGACTATCTTACAAATGTTAGGTTAGTTAGCGGACTCCCTCGAAGGAAGTGGTTACACTTAGGCCAGAATTTAGGGCCATTATGATACCACAATTAATTCTACCCGATCTCCAAACATCGCACATACTTTGTTTTATTTACATTTAAAAGAAAGAAGCGCTTAATAAAGATCCAGTAGAAGAACCAGTAAGCAGCCATATGCCTCTAGTTACCGAACCATTATACGGTTTCCCAAGCGGAGTTACAAGCGATCAGAGAATGTATGATCGGGTCAGTTCAGATCTAGCAAACTCGACAAAAACTTAAGACTCATTGCACATATTGGTACATAGTATCAAGGAATGATTCAAAATAAGAAAGAAAATAATTTATGAAAGGGCTAGAGACATACAGAACATAATCAAAGTAGATGGAACAATATAGGTCGATTATGTTAGATTATGTTGAAGTGGTAGCTTTGATATCTCACATAATTCACGCATAGCGGCCCGTTGTTACGCAACAGTTATGTGCAGTTCCTAGAGCGAATTCCATCAAACTAAGGAAGAAGTTGGTCAGTACAAGGGCTGCACATTGAACAATATAGTATAACAGGGAAAAATTACGAAGATACTCTGTGGCGATTGTGATGAGAAGAAAACCATGAGTTTATACAACATGAGTATACTGATTTATGTCCTGTAATGTACGCTTGACATATAGAACTGAACTGTATAAGTTTGGCTGATAATGACGGATACATCCCATGGAGAGAGAACAACAAAACGATGGAACACTTGTTGCATGTCATTGTCGTACGTCATAACCTAGAAGTCTTATTATTTTAGGAATAACACCATTGCCTTAGTGTAGGAGATACTGTGTTGACTTATTAAACGCGAGACCATGGTACAAAAATCAGGTCAAACACCTCCGACGAAACGAAATACGAAAAAATATTTTTTCCAGCGATTTCTTCTCAACAGATTTGTGGCAAAAACTCTGAGATTAAATAAAAAATTGCCTTGAAAAGTTTCTCAAAAAAATTTATCGTTCGGAGTCGACATTATACTGTAGGCCCTGAAACTCATAGATAAAAATAACATACACATTATAAGTGGCGTAAGAAACTAGGTTGTAATCCAGACTGAATGGTTATAATGGCAGACTTTAGTTAACTCAGAGTAGTATACTGGTAGGACTTAACATAGTGCGTACAGGATACAGACGTACCAATCATCAGAATTGTAACAGAAATGATTTCGTATGTCGACACTTATGTAATCTATGAGCTGTACAAATGGAGATGCCACAAGACCTTCGATAGACCTCCACCTGCAATTTGCCTTTCCATGTAATAGTCGAGTTATATCTCCACTAATCAACCCCAAACTTGACTTCTCTTATCTAAAATAAGTTTCGTCCATGTCAGATTTAATAATCATTTGTAAACATATATGTACATACATACACACATACATACATACATACATACATACATACGTACATACATAATTAGTCATTACAACCCATCAGTCAGTATAAAGACCTAGCTTCTCATACCGCTAATGTTGTGTTATCTTAATTGTATACAGGATTGGCGGGACCTACAGTTTAAAGTCGATTCCGAGTAACAGATTTTTTCGAGACACTTTTCATTGCAATTTTATTTACTCCTTTAGTTTTTACCAGAAATCCGCTGAGAGGAAGTCGCCGTAGAAATATTTCTTTCATATTTCGTTTAGTTGGAGATGTTTGACCGGGGCTTCGAACCGTGGACTCACGTCTAGCAAGCCAACACACTACCTACTAGACTACGGCGACTACAATTTTTTTATCACCATCATGTCCAAAACTTTTCGCAACTTTCGAAACAACTGTTGACAATTTTGTTTTAAAATCTCTTGCCCTGGTTACACAAGTTTTTTTTCTTTTTGGGTGACACAAATAATGGAAATTTTGTTCTTGTTTTTGTTAAACTTTTCTGTATTAATTTTTATTTTATTTCAGATTTTTTTACTTTATTTTTCGTTTGTTAAGAATTAAATAAGATTAACGGATTTAAATGTTTTTTTTTTGAAACATTTTGCTCCACTTAAAAAGGGAGGGGAAAATGGAAAACATTGTGTAAGTAACACCAAAACGCAATACAATTCAGTACAAAGTGGCAACAGAAATTTACACTTTAAACTCGAAATTCAATAAAAAAAATACAAAAAAACGAAAAAAATTATTTACAAACACAATTTATGTAATAAAATAACAAAAAAAAAATAATAAAAAAGAATAAAAAAAAAAGTATGAAAATAGAAAATAAAACCATAATGCTGCTGTTGATGGTAGTTGTCTGGGTAATTTCTTTCGATTTTACTGGCAACGAAAGAAAAACTTGACATCTTTTCAATTTGTGTCGTTTCAGTCTCATTGTTTGGTTTATTTTGTGATTTTTTTTCTCACTTTTTTCTTTCTGTAAATCTTTAAATTATTTTTTAAGAGTTTTTTCTTCTCTTTTTGATAATCTCTGATAAGGTGTGAAATAAAAACGCGTGTGTATAATTTCCTTTAGTACTGACATCTAAAAAAAAAATGAGCTCCTTTAAGTTGGTTTTTTTTTCTGTCATTTAAATTCTTCTTAAGTTGCGGGGGTAAAGTGGAAAGAAAGCTCGTGAAAAACTGCTTACACTTACCTTTAAATTAAATTGTTTTTTTTTACACCTTTTTTTGTGAAAATGCTTGAATATTTGCAACATGTTAGAGAAACAAAATAGGGAAGGTAATCGAAGGTAAATTGATGGCAGATTACAGAAAATATGTTCGTATTCTTTTAATCTTACAGGTTAACTATTACAAAGACTGGCAAGTAAAGCGAAATTTGTTTAATAAATTTAATGTTTCTACTCATTTACTATTTGCTTGATTTAGAATACACGAAGTATCTCCTTCTGTTCAAAAGAAAAAAGCCTTAGGTGACAACATCCTCAAATCGCTTGTGCCGCATAGCTAATGTGGTATGAGCTGTATGGCACGTAGAGCCGTTCTGTTGTAATCACATGTCGTTGGTGACCAGATTGTCTAATTCAAATCAAAAAAAACTTAGTAATAGTCGTTGACAGTGATGGCGTGACCAAAATCGTTCTCAAATTAATATGGACCAATGACGCCTCCAGATCAAAATCTGCACCGAATAGTGACTATTTCGGTCTGCATTTAACGCTCATGTGGGTCTGATGTGGGTTTAATTTGTCACAAATTCCACAACCATCGAGGAATAGGCCTCATCGCTGTGGATGATTTCACGATGAGAATTAGGGCAGTTACCAACTATCTAAAGAATCCATCCAGCAAACAGTCGTCGTCGTCTATGGTTGTTTAACGTAAACACGAGTAGATATTTCAAGTGCAGCTATGTTTTCCACAGATCTTTTGATCGATTGTTATGCACCACATTAGGAATAGTCTTCTCAGTATGACGATTATGGCGATCGTAAAATGAGCTCGATACGCTGCCCGAACAGAACACCTATTTTGATAACAACAATTTTATTATTTCCACAGTAATTTGGCAAAACAGATTGTATAACCGACAGTTAATTTGAAAGATATGTCTTCAATGAGATGGTTGTTGTCAACTGTCAAAGCCCGGTGCTCCCTGACCGTTTTTACTTCGCTATTGAATAGAAAGTAGTTCCGACTTACTATGAGAATCAAAAAATTCTCATTTTGAAGTTCTTTTTCTGAACTTCAAAGAGGGAAGACTATACACCCCCAATACTTGCAGAAAACCAAACAGACAACAATATTGGCGACAATATGACAGCTTGTTTAGGTTGTATTAGACACTGTCACGTACCTCCTTGAAGAACATAGTCCCACATATGCCAGCGTTTCGGCACATTGTGCTGCCACAATTAATATCCAACATGGGGATAAAGCTTTCCCTAAAAGGAACTATTTTGACTTCCCACCTGGAAACCACTCGTATTTGAGTTGGTAGTCTAGTGGGTTTTATTGCCCACATTATCACATCCCGTTTAATAAGAGAATGTCCGGAACGAATTGAAGAATTTAAGTCTCTTTTCTTCAACAATGCCTACGTTGGCTGAAAACTTTACGGGAGACAGTCTCGACTATTACTTGGAAAGGCAAATCGAAGGTGGAGACCTATTAGATTTTGTGGGACTTCGAAATGTACTCTTCCCACTCATATATCACATCAGTGGGGACATATCCAGGCTGGTAGCTTTATGTAACGGGCTTTCATCGACTGGAGATAATATCAGATGAATTGCAAGCCCATAACACTAGGTCCCCACTTTCAATGCCAACTCAAATACTTTAATTCTTCAATTCGTTCCGGGACTTCTCTTATTAAAGGCGAGGTGATAATGTGGGCAATAAAACCCACTAGACTGCCAACTCAAATACAACTGGTTCCCAGCTGGGACAAAGAAAAATACTGAGCTCTCAGTACACTGTAGTAATGACTTAGGGTGGCTTCGACTACGTAAACATACATACATACATAATGGCCCTTTACAATCCTACAGTCAGGACTATGACCTATTTTCTTAGGTCTTATGTTGTGTGTGTTTATTTTATACATGAGTGACAGAACCTAAAGTTTAGAGTCGACTCCGAACGACAGATTTTTGAGAAACTTTTTCATGGCAATTTTATTTATTTATTTACTTTCAGGGTTTTTGTCAGAAATCTGCTGAGAGGAAGTCGACGAAGAAATTTTTTGTATATTTCGTTTTGTGGAGATGTCTGATCTGGGGTTTAAGCGGCGGCTACACGTCTAATAAGCCAACGCACTACCTACTAGACTACAACGACTACGTAAGCATTTGTCCATGGTGCTGTGATACTAAAGCTATTGCTGCAATTACTTCGATTCCATCACGAAAATAAAGAAATTTCGGCTTAACCCGGTTATCGAAGTAAAGTTCGAGAGTATAGTAGCCGTTTTGTGAAGTTTAGTTTTCCCATCTCTGCTTGTTGGCTTACAATCCCCATCTTTTAAGTCAATTTACTTTAGTGTTTATTATTTTAACTTCTTTTGACTTTATGTTTCTTTATCACAGATTTTTATTCACATTTTCCTTATTTCTCGTACTTATGTACGTACAGATATAAATTGCGTTTCTTGCTATTTTCCCCATTTCGACACACTTCCTCATCACTTTGAACATATTTTTTTTCACTTTTAACTTGGCTTTGGTTTTTTCACGCTCCTTATTTTTCTTTTATTTTTTATTTTTTTTTGTGTTTATCCCCCTGTTTTGAATTTATTTTTGTTATAATGTTGAGTAAATAAATAAATAAGTTTTCTGATAAACGATTTTCTTTCTTTCATTTCTTGGTTTTTTCTTCCTTTCTTTTTATATTTTCTGGTGACAGTTTTTCTTTATTTTGAAAATCTGTAACAGGGGCTACAATGTTGCGTATTTGAAAATAAATTTTCAAAGGGAACAAAGAGAGAGGAGAGGGAAAAAAGGAATTTAAACATGAAATTGATTTTCTTTGATGTTTGATGAGGTGTTTGACGGTGTTATTTCTTCGAAAGATGTTTTAAATTTTAAAGACTTTTTCCGTTGTTTTCTTGGCTTTAAAAATATTATTCTTTAATTTGCATTTCAATCGAATTTCTTTAATCATCTACCTTTGATTAACCTGGTCATTTATTTGATTTGTAAGCTTTTGCAAAAAGGTTTGTTAAGCATGAATTAAATTTGTTTTCTTACTTAATAAACCATAGAAATTGTTTTATCATGCTTGGCTTTAATAATAAAAAACTAAACTGAAAATGAAAGTCTTTTTTGTTTGATTTTTTTTCTGATTTCGTTATAAAACAAATAAAAATTTTCCACCTGACTTGCCATGACTATTAGTTTCGTTTCAGTACCTTCTTGGCAAAAAAAATTGTTTTCTGCTCGTTATAAAACTCAATAACCCATCCCCGGTTAAATTAGATGAAACATATGTTAACTTTTGTTTTTATTTCATTCTACTCGTATACATTTCTTTTGTTTCTCTCAGGTTTTTATTTTTGTTTCCGTTCGTAAATTACCCTTATAGCCGAATATAACATTTTAACCCTTTTAAAGCCAATTCTGTTTAATCCATATGGCAAATAATGTGTCTGAGACGTGTTGGCTCTTACTGACCATATGGTACTAAAAATAATATAATGTGAGAAATGAGAGCTGAGAGAACATCCTCCTTCGGGCCCCACGTTGGGCGCCATTTTATATTGTGAAAGATGAGCGGAGAATTTGAGAGCTGTTAAAAACAAACAAAAGTTGCCAAATTAATATCAAAAAGAAATTCGATATCAAAGGGGAAGAGGTTACCATCCGAAACAGCTTGGCTCTGTGAGGTCAGATAGTCTGCGTCGCTGGTATGCTCGCGTATGCCGGGCTGAAGCTCGCCGGACGGGGTGGTCCTTGCCGACTATCTGCCCCTCAATCTCTCTCACATATATAAAAAAAATCATACCAGCTTTGAAAGAAAACAAGAATGATGAAAAAGAAAATGCATAGGGACCCGAAAGCGACACTGACACTATGGGGACTGAAACCAATTAAGGAACTAATTTACTTACACAAACGCCACTGAGGAAAGCTCACAGGTGTTTTTGGAGCTCTACTGCCCACCCTCAGGAACCCAGAGGATCCCACCATGATAGTTCTAAAACTCTTGAGAACTATCCCAGAAACTTACTAACCCCCGCATATCCCGCCACTATCCTATCAACTTACCTGTCTTCCCTAACTAATTAGTCATAATGCTAACAATTCCATTTCAGTTACATTTATTAATTTTTCTTTTTAAACTAACCATATTAATGTACAAATTACTTATATTCTATTCTTAACCCAGAGCAAGTATAACTAAATATATATATGTAGTTCCTTTCCTTTTTCTACCTCTTCCCCTCTTCTGAACATAACTCAAATATTAGGGCTTTTACGTACATAAAAAAAACTTCAACCTATATAACAGAGCTCCACTATATGGCTGAACTAGGCCCTTACGTCCAAAACTACTATATGTATCTATATAAATATATCTATTTACAATAGATATACCTATATATCTCAAGGAAAAAGAAACGAAAAAGGAAATACAAAAAGGAACCCTAATCATAAACTAAATTTTACAATCCCTTATTATTTTTTGAGTTAACTGCACTAATACTATTTTCTACTATTATATTAATATCGATATATATACTTTTACCTCGGGAGCGGGTCTTCAGGGTTGTGGCTGTGCCTCACCGACTTACAGTTGGGGTTGAAAATATAGAGCTGAGGATTATAATTGATGAATGTGTCTGTGTTCTGTTGAGGTTATAGCTGCTAAACGTGTTCGGTTGAGGTTATAGCTGAGGATGATTATTGATGAAAATATTTGTGTTCTGTAGAGGTTATAGTTGATACTGTGTTCTGTTGAGGTTATAGTTGAGGATGATTATTGATGAAAGTATTCGTGTTCTGTAGAGGTTATAGTTGCTAAACGTGTTTGGTTGAGGTTATAGCTGAGGATGATTATTGAAGAAAGTATTCGTGTTCTGTTGAGGTTATAGTTGAGGATGATTATGGATGACAGTATTTGTGTTCTGTAGAGGTTATAGTTGATAAACGTGTTCGGTTGAGGTTATAGCTGAGGATGATTCTTGATGAAAGTATTTGTGTTCTGTAGAGGTTATAACTGAGGATTATAGTTGATTAATGTGTTCTGTAGAGGTTATAGTTGAGGAGGATTATTGATGAAAGTATTGTATTCTGTAGAGGTTATAGTTGAGGATGATTATGGATGAAACTATTTGAGGAGATTATAGTTGCTATGGTGTTCAGTTGAGGTTATAGTTGAGGATGATTATTGATGAAAGTATTGTATTCTGTTGAGGTTATAGTTGAGGATGATTATGGATGAAACTATTTGAGGAGATTATAGTTGCTATGGTGTTCAGTTGAGGTTATAGTTGAGGATGATTATTGATGACAGAATTCGTGTTCTGTTGAGGTTATAGTTGAGGATGATTATGGATGAAAGTATTTGAGGAGATTATAGTTGCTATGGTGTTCAGTTGAGGTTATAGTTGAGGATGATTATTGATGAAAGTATTTGTGTTCTGTAGAGGTTATAGTTGAGGATGATTATTGATGAAAGTATTGTATTCTGTAGAGGTTATAGCTGCTAAACGTGTTCTGTAGAGGTTATAGTTGAGGATGATTATGGATGAAAGTATTTGAGGAGATTATAGTTGCTATGGTGTTCAGTTGAGGTTATAGCTGAGGAGGATTATTGCAGAAAGTGTTTGAAGAGGTTGTCCCGTACAAAAAATATCGTTGAGCATGTAAGGCGTGGAGAAGTTGATGAAGCGATCATGAGTATCGCCCCTCGTCTCCTCTTTTTTTACTACTTTTATTTATTTTCTAGTAATAACTTCACTATTTTTTTTTTTTTCTTTTTATAATTTGTTTCTATTTTTTTTTATATGTTCACCGCCAGACAACCTACCTCCACGCCGGCTCAGAATGAAAAAAAAACGCTACTCTTATTTTCTTCATCGAAGTCTTCTTGTCGGCGTCTTTTCGGTATCCCGTTAATCTTCTTCGTTCAGTTTTTTCGTTCAAAGACATATATCTGTCTCCGTTTGCCTCCCTAAATTTCTCTCATTTATTGCAAACGGCATTGTCAATCGCTACCACACCCTTTTCAGTGTTGCCGCTTGAATTATACTGAAGCTTAACCCTCAAACATAGCACACGTGACAAACCCAACCATTCTGAAAACCCACAGTGGTTTCCGAATGGGGGGGAAAAAAAACATCCTTTCCATTTTTCCTTTCTCTTCCGAACCACGGCACTTCTGATACAAAGCATTACCACCAAGAACTTAGACTATTGTTTCAAATCTTTGGTGTGAAAAACTCCCATCGACTTCCCTTGTAGGTTTTGCATCGTCTCTGTGGGATATGTCTTTGGTAACGTTGAATATATTCTACCAGAACGCGTTGCCTTCATAGAAAGCCAACCACACAACTCCTCTCACAACTCAACCCTAAGACCGTTTAAGAACCGAATTGGTATAAACACTCCCAATTGTAAATAGCAAGACGTAAGCTATATATTACAATATTTATATATCTATAAGCTATATATTACAATATTTATATATCTAATAATATCAAGGTTCAAATGGGAGCTACTACAAGGTTCCCCAGCGGTAGCAAGAGTACCTAAAGTATGATATATAAACAAGATATAAGGAAACAAGGATGAAACTTATAATAATAATCCAAAACAAAAACTCAATTTATAAAACAAATAAAACAAAATAGTAATAATAAAGAAATAAAAAAAAGACAAACTAATAAAAAAAAATTATAAAACAAGATAATAACGAGAAAAATAATCAATAATAATAAAAAAAAGAATATAAATCAATATAATAAAGTGAATTTATAAATCAATATAATACAAACAATAAATCAAATTAATATAAAAAAAAAATTAATACCAAATATCAAAATTCACTAAAGGTAGTTAACAGGATTTTCAAGTGGCATGGATAAACGGAGGTAAGCAACATCGAACCTCAAATGCGAATGTGTAACCAGAAATAACAAGGTGTAAGACTTTTCCCTCAAGTTCCCCATAGTATCTGTCCGATTTAGACAGCAAACCAAAATGCTTCTGAAAACCATTTATAACAGAAGTAAAATCGAATGAAAAACATATGCTGTGTTTACAAACATACTTTGAAGCTACCCTGTCGCAACGCGAAAGACTTAGATTTGAGCGTCAATCGGGACTTACAGTGTAGACCGTTAAGTAGTTTGCAAAATTCGAACGATCGTAAAACAAAAATAAACGCTTTGTTTCATACTCCAGAATTCGCATACCGAATACACGTCGCAACGCGCCAAGATTTCGGAAAATCATCTAGACGGGACTTACGTATATAACAGAACGCCAAACTGAAGAACTACACAAAATCTCACAAATACACTTAGCCGCTACCCTGTCGCAACGCGAAAGACTTTAATTCGAACGTCAATCGGGACTTACAGTTTAGACAGCTGAGTGTTCTGTAAAGATCAATCAGTTGTAAAAAAAAGAATCTGCTAACGCTTTCGCTTTATCTTCCAGACTCCGCACTCCGCATACACGTCGCAACGCGTCAAGAAATTCGGAAACTTCTCTTGACGGGACTTACGCATATGACCGAATACCAAATCTAAAAAGACTACACGAAAACAGACTGGACTATTCGCCTTCGGGCCCCACGTTGGGCGCCATTTTATAATGTGAGAAATGAGAGCTGAGAGAACATCCTCCTTCGGGCCCCACGTTGGGCGCCATTTTATATTGTGAAAGATGAGCGGAGAATTTGAGAGCTGTTAAAAACAAACAAAAGTTGCCAAATTAATATCAAAAAGAAATTCGATATCAAAGGGGAAGAGGTTACCATCCGAAACAGCTTGGCTCTGTGAGGTCAGATAGTCTGCGTCGCTGGTATGCTCGCGTATGCCGGGCTGAAGCTCGCCGGACGGGGTGGTCCTTGCCGACTATCTGCCCCTCAATCTCTCTCACATATATAAAAAAATCATACCAGCTTTGAAAGAAAACAAGAATGATGAAAAAGAAAATGCATAGGGACCCGAAAGCGACACTGACACTATGGGGACTGAAACCAATTAAGGAACTAATTTACTTACACAAACGCCACTGAGGAAAGCTCACAGGTGTTTTTGGAGCTCTACTGCCCACCCTCAGGAACCCAGAGGATCCCACCATGATAGTTCTAAAACTCTTGAGAACTATCCCAGAAACTTACTAACCCCCGCATATCCCGCCACTATCCTATCAACTTACCTGTCTTCCCTAACTAATTAGTCATAATGCTAACAATTCCATTTCAGTTACATTTATTAATTTTTCTTTTTAAACTAACCATATTAATGTACAAATTACTTATATTCTATTCTTAACCCAGAGCAAGTATAACTAAATATATATATGTAGTTCCTTTCCTTTTTCTACCTCTTCCCCTCTTCTGAACATAACTCAAATATTAGGGCTTTTACGTACATAAAAAAAACTTCAACCTATATAACAGAGCTCCACTATATGGCTGAACTAGGCCCTTACGTCCAAAACTACTATATGTATCTATATAAATATATCTATTTACAATAGATATACCTATATATCTCAAGGAAAAAGAAACGAAAAAGGAAATACAAAAAGGAACCCTAATCATAAACTAAATTTTACAATCCCTTATTATTTTTTGAGTTAACTGCACTAATACTATTTTCTACTATTATATTAATATCGATATATATACTTTTACCTCGGGAGCGGGTCTTCAGGGTTGTGGCTGTGCCTCACCGACTTACAGTTGGGGTTGAAAATATAGAGCTGAGGATTATAATTGATGAATGTGTCTGTGTTCTGTTGAGGTTATAGCTGCTAAACGTGTTCGGTTGAGGTTATAGCTGAGGATGATTATTGATGAAAATATTTGTGTTCTGTAGAGGTTATAGTTGATACTGTGTTCTGTTGAGGTTATAGTTGAGGATGATTATTGATGAAAGTATTCGTGTTCTGTAGAGGTTATAGTTGCTAAACGTGTTTGGTTGAGGTTATAGCTGAGGATGATTATTGAAGAAAGTATTCGTGTTCTGTTGAGGTTATAGTTGAGGATGATTATGGATGACAGTATTTGTGTTCTGTAGAGGTTATAGTTGATAAACGTGTTCGGTTGAGGTTATAGCTGAGGATGATTCTTGATGAAAGTATTTGTGTTCTGTAGAGGTTATAACTGAGGATTATAGTTGATTAATGTGTTCTGTAGAGGTTATAGTTGAGGAGGATTATTGATGAAAGTATTGTATTCTGTAGAGGTTATAGTTGAGGATGATTATGGATGAAACTATTTGAGGAGATTATAGTTGCTATGGTGTTCAGTTGAGGTTATAGTTGAGGATGATTATTGATGAAAGTATTGTATTCTGTTGAGGTTATAGTTGAGGATGATTATGGATGAAACTATTTGAGGAGATTATAGTTGCTATGGTGTTCAGTTGAGGTTATAGTTGAGGATGATTATTGATGACAGAATTCGTGTTCTGTTGAGGTTATAGTTGAGGATGATTATGGATGAAAGTATTTGAGGAGATTATAGTTGCTATGGTGTTCAGTTGAGGTTATAGTTGAGGATGATTATTGATGAAAGTATTTGTGTTCTGTAGAGGTTATAGTTGAGGATGATTATTGATGAAAGTATTGTATTCTGTAGAGGTTATAGCTGCTAAACGTGTTCTGTAGAGGTTATAGTTGAGGATGATTATGGATGAAAGTATTTGAGGAGATTATAGTTGCTATGGTGTTCAGTTGAGGTTATAGCTGAGGAGGATTATTGCAGAAAGTGTTTGAAGAGGTTGTCCCGTACAAAAAATATCGTTGAGCATGTAAGGCGTGGAGAAGTTGATGAAGCGATCATGAGTATCGCCCCTCGTCTCCTCTTTTTTTACTACTTTTATTTATTTTCTAGTAATAACTTCACTATTTTTTTTTTTTTTCTTTTTATAATTTGTTTCTATTTTTTTTTATATGTTCACCGCCAGACAACCTACCTCCACGCCGGCTCAGAATGAAAAAAAAACGCTACTCTTATTTTCTTCATCGAAGTCTTCTTGTCGGCGTCTTTTCGGTATCCCGTTAATCTTCTTCGTTCAGTTTTTTCGTTCAAAGACATATATCTGTCTCCGTTTGCCTCCCTAAATTTCTCTCATTTATTGCAAACGGCATTGTCAATCGCTACCACACCCTTTTCAGTGTTGCCGCTTGAATTATACTGAAGCTTAACCCTCAAACATAGCACACGTGACAATAATTGAAATTGTAGCAGAATAAACTAGTGAAATTAATTATTGTGTAGCTAAGATCTTTGATATTGTAATTCCTAACTTTTTACACTTCAATCGCTTTTCGTTTCGATTTTACAAATCAAAACGCCGTTAATTATTTATAAGTACATTTTGCAAGTTTTAAATAAAAATAAATCTGAATTTTTACCACCATAACTTCCACCAAAAACGGGACAGTTTTAAGGCCAGCTATTAGGGATTGTGGCCGCAGTCTAGTAAGTAGTGTAGGCTTATTATACGTGAGGCCTCGGATCAAACACCATGTCAGACATCTCCAGCTAAAGGAAATATGAAAGAAATATTTCTTCGGCGACTTCCTCTCAGCAGATTTCTTGCAAAAACTCTGAGAGTAAATAAAATAGCCATGAAAAAGTGTCTCAAAACAATATGTTGTTCGGAATCGACTCTCAAGTATACAAATTATCGCACACAACATAAGTGGTGTGAGAAGCTAGGTCGTAATCCTGACTGAAGGGTTGTAATGACCAATTATGTATACAGGGTTGAAATACAGAATCCTTCAATATTTCTTTAAGAATTTTTTCGGAAAGCTACCAGATCCACCAGTTTATTAAAGATTTTAATTACTTTACATGAAAGCAACTTACTTACTTAGTTGGCCATTAACAACCTGATTAACGGATTTCGGCCTGCCGCAACACATCCTTCCAGACGCCTCTGCTTCTTGCGCGCCTATGCCAGTTGGTCACACCAATCGGTGACAGGGTTTCCTCGATTTATCCTTCCAACGGATACAAGGTCGTCTTCTTCGCCGACTTCCGCAGATCCCCGCATCAAATATCCATTTCCTCCTCCATGCGATCGACATGGCCGAACCATCACAGCCGCTGGATATTAATACGCTGCACAACTTCTATGCCGTTGCGGAGCTCATACAGCTCAGTGTTGGATCAGATGCGGAAATCATCGCCAACTCGCACTGGACCGAAGATCTTACCTTGGACTTTTCTCTCGAATGCTCTCAAGGCTGCTGCAACTGATGCAGCACTGGCTTAATCGGGGCCATGCCTCTGCGCCATAAAGAAGCACGGGTAGGATGAGCGTCTTGTAGAGTATTAGTTTTGTCGTACGAGAGAGGTATCTGCTGCAGAAAGCTTTCACAGAAATCGTGGGGATGCAACCCAGGTCAGATTAATAGTAACCTATGGAGCATTTGTCTAGGCAGTTATAAAATTTTTTTTTTTTAATTAATTGGACAAAATACAGCGACTAGCTGGAAGCCACATCCACACCGGAAACTCTGTTGTAGTTAAGTTCACTGCTTATGGTAGTGAAAACCAAAGCATTAGTTAGATTAGGTTCATGGCAGATCAGTCTAACTTAGAATTAATTAAATGATTTCGGTGCCTAAGGAACCAATTGACTAACAGCTTCTTAATCATCTGTCACCTGGACAGAACCAGTAGACTCATTGATTTTGAGAAATACAACGACGCTTAAGCTGGATTCACTGAACAAAATTTTTGTTCGGACATATATATTTTCTCTCTCAACTCTGTTCGTTAAACTACATAAAAAAATATTATCCGGACAAATAAAAAGAAAAGTGTATAAATAATCTGTGCTGCTCGGAACATATGTAGGAGTTTTTGGTCCCAGAGTGAAATATTCCGAATCCAAAGAAACACTGGCGGTTATATTCCAAGCGGAAATCTGTGCCATCGAAAGATGCGTTCAATTCAACTTGTATAGGAGATAAAGAAAACAGGCCATAGTAATACTATGCTGCATAACAGTCTGGCCGCCTTTCAAACACTCGTGCCTTATGATGTAAAATCGAGAAAGTATGGGACTGTCTGGTGGAAGCTGAGACGACTACGTAAGACAAATAATGTTATCCTCTGCTGGATAACAGGTCTTGTTGGAATTCTGAACAATGGACAAGAAGGGAAGCTTTCATGTAGGTAATGGAAGCAGAATACTTTTGTGTTTGGAAAAGTATGCTCCACGCAAAGGAAGATAAAGTCAAAGACTTTTCTCAAACTAAGCGTACTTGAGGCAATCGAAACTTTTGTTGCAAAACTTTAATAGGAAGAGATCTGATTCAAGGATCAGATTATCCAGGAGTAACATATTGTTGGTCATTTGACAAAGCACTTTAGATTGAGAGTACACTTATCCGGAATGGAGATTGTTTCGCGTCCAATATGTAGATTTTGTGATGATATGAAGGCATCATCAGAACATAATATTTTCATCTGTGGGACAACAATATTTGTTAGGCCTTGGAAAGGATTTATAGAGATGGTTTATCAAGTTTGAAGGGAATACAGTAGATCGAATGGCTTGTATTACCAAGTCATGTCCTCACGACAATAGCAAAAGAATAGCCATAGAAGTCGCTGTAGTCTAGTAGGTACTGTGTTGGCTTATTAAACGTGAAGGCTCAGTTCAAACTTTAGGTCAGACATCTCCAACAAAACGAAAATATGAAAAAATTTTTCTTCAACGACTTTCTTTCAGCAAATTTCTGGCAAAAGCTCTTGGATTAAATAAAACTGCCACGACAAGTTTCTCAAAAAAATTCTGTCGTTCGTAGTCGACTTTAAATTGTAGGTTTCGCCTACATTTTTAACAAAATCTGTCAATAATCGTGAAAATTCCATATACTACAAGTATGTATCAAAAGTGATACATATTCTAGAATTATGAAGTTTTTTAAAAGGCTCGATCTACGGTTAAACTGTTGGTACCGCCATTCATGTATAAAATTAACACACACAACCTAAGCGGTGTTGGGAGAAGCTAGGTTGTAATCCTAACTGAACGATTGTAATGACTAACTATGTTTGTATGTATGTTACTGGCTCTTACAAACTTTAGTTAGGTTAATAGGCTAGTGTATCGTTGTATACTTTCAATCAGAGCTTCACATTATTGACATTGTGTGCTGCTGCAGTGTTTTGCAACCTTACTTTAGGTTAGGTTTCGGTATGAAGACTTTTTTGCATGGAAATCGTGCAACAGAACGTGTCTCTGATAAAAATGATAAACAAATGTATTCCCAACCCCCCACACCCTTCATGGGTTAACTAAATTATGGCAATCACTGCCAACAATTTTAAGAACATGGCAATAGTAACAGAAATCATTTAATTTGCAGTTCACCCCAGTTTTTAATTTCAGCTCTTCTTCATTTCATAACAATTTCTTTTTTCCTTCTTTGTTTTTATTTCTTTTGTATGCTTTGTGAGCCATATTAAAACAAAAAATCAGAAAGAAAAAACAACACAAAATAACAGCGTAATTATTTACTGGCTATGAACTCTCGCTGACGCTAAAGAACAAAATGAAAATGCTTTTCTACTTAGTAACTACACCCTGGGGAACCACCGACTGAGAGTACATACAAGGCAAAGATGACTCACTCCTTTAAACGCAGCTCCAAAAAAAAGGATTTTTTTTGGAAAGAAACGAATAAAAAAACAAAACAAGAAAAATATGCGAAACTTTTTAATACTGTTATTAATAAGAATCCAACAGGGTTAAATTACATACAGACAAACAAACAAACAAACTTTGCATTTCTCTTTTTTCGCTTTTTTTTTCCTTCCTCCTTTTTTCCGCTGCTGCTTAAACCAGTTACACACAATATTTCTTGCCTTTTTACGTCCTTTTCCTCTGCTTTTTTTTAATTTTCGTGCAGATGCTAAAACTTTGGTAAGAAAAAGTTTCATTTTGTTTTACGTTTTCTAAAAAAAGGAAAGCTGGTATGGTAGAGGAAAAAAATCCTAAACATTAAACATCTTAAAAAAGTCGTAATATTGTCAAGTAAAAAAACAAAAAAAACGTCGAATGAAAACTTTTTTCCCCTTTCACAAGGCCTGTATTTGCTTTTCCCAACTCTCTCTATCACTCTCTTTTTACACTCTGATTTATAATGTTTCAATAACAGCAACAGTTTCTACTTTCTTTCTCCTCTTTCCTCTAAAAACTGCAGATAATTTCTGTGAAAAACAAATGCGAACTGAAACTCACACACACTTTTTGTACAATGTTTGTATTGCACATACATAGGCAATGAAATACAGTTAAACACACATTTATATACGCATATTGCTTACACACACACACTCGCACACATTTAAAACAAATACAAATAGAGGTGTAAGTAAGTATTTAGGCTGTAAAATGAAAGTTTTCCGTTAAAAGTCTCATATGATTCTTAAGTTTGTTTTTTCCCAAAAACCCAAAAATAAATTACGAACAGAGTGACATGTTCGAAAGTGGACAAAAAAACCTTGTAATACAGCTGCTTTATCAAAATCAAATTGTTTTGAGTGTGAAGCACAAAACTGATGAGTAACAGCAGGATTGAAGGTTAACAAAACTCCTGGCATCAGAGGAGTAAAGGAAAACTTATTCAACACTTTGCCTAGCTAAGTTTTGATCCTTCAATAAACTTTTTCCTACAGCCGTCATTTATGCATGTGATAAAGGGTCCGCCAAATTACTTTTTTTTTGAAAATGCTTTAAAAAAAACTACTGAATATTTTCTCAAATTTCTTTTTTTATTTGAAAGTACAATCCTTCCGGTTAATAATGGAAAATAATTTCATTCAAATGACTGCCTCGGCTGGCCATGCAGTAGCCTACACCATCGGTCCAATTTTTAAGCACATTATCGATTGTGTGCAGCTGTATTTCACCAATGGCGTCACGAATATTATCCTTTAAAGCCTCAATTGTCTCTGGCTTGTCGGCGTAACACTTATCTTTGACGGCACCCCACAAATAATAGTCCAACGGTGTCAAATCGCAGCTCCGAGGTGGCCAAACGACATCAGCTCTGAGGCTGATAATGCTATCTTCAAAAACAGGGCGCAAAACATCGAGTGTAGCGCCGTCCTGTTGAAACCAAATGTTGCCAATATCCTCCTCTTCAATTTTTCTGAACAAAAATTCGTTCAACATGGCCCGATAACGATCGCCATTGACTGTAACGGCCACTCCTTGCTCATTTTCGAAGAAAAATGGCCCAATTATGCCTGTGGACCAAAATCCGCACCAAACAGTGACTTGTTTTGGGTGCGTCGGCTTTTCAATGTATGCGTGCAGGATTTCTGTGCCCCAAATGCGACAATTTTGCTTGTTTACATACCCGCCAGGATCAAAATGAGCTTCATCTGAAAAGATGATTTTTTTTTTGCCAAAATCGGCGTCTTCTGTTAGTCGATCGCAGGCCCACTTAGCGAATCGAAAACGCATTGGATGGTCAATTGGCTTCAACTCCTGAACCAATTAGACTTTGTATGGCGTCATACCAAGGTCTTTATGCAAAATTCGTCTCAATGATGTCTCCGAAATGTTCAATTGTTGAGAACGACGGTGTATTGATGTTGATGGCGCTTCACGCACACATTCTGCCACAGCAGCAATATTCTCGTGTGTACGCACTGTTTTTGGCTTTTCACACTTTGGTTTATCGATGAGGATGCCAGTTTCTTTCACTTTTTTCTCAAGATAACGAACATACGGAGCTGACGGTGCTTTTCTTCTTCCAATATCCGTACGCAATTTTCGCACACATTCTGCAATATTACCATGATTTTCATTTCGTATACACAACCATATTCGTTCAGCAGAAGGATAAAACTAATTATCTGTCAAATCAGACATGCGCTAAGTGTTACCATTCACGAAATAAGCACTAGTTGGAAAAAAAATATTAGATGGCTGACCCGATAAATTACTTGGAGTAATAATTTGAGCACTCGTCTTCTCCAACACAAGCAAAACCAAAAGAGCTGGAAAGATAAGTCCATAATGTTGGATATGAATGATGAGAATCATGAAAACAAAAGCTGTCATATAGGCTCCCTGACAAGTGGAGTCTTCTAAGTATTTGCAGCGGAAATCTAGGAGCTCATGAGCTTTAAAGATAAATCCATAATGTTGGATATGAATAATGAATATCACGAAAACAGAAGCTTTGATATAGGCTCCCTGGCAAGTGAAGTGTATTTTCTAAGTTTAAATATATTAATGGGCAGTCACTCTGCTATTAAAAACACACACTGACTGAGCGTTATGTCAGTAATAGGCAGGCTTCGGTCTGTAGAAAGGTCCTCACAAAGTTCTTGGACAGATAACACTGTGGTATTTTATCATCGAAGGTAATGAGATTTCAACTGATTTGTTCGACTTTACTTACTTTACTTCATTGGTCATTACAACCTTTTAGTCAGGTTTACAACCTAGCTTCCCACAGCACCACGTCCATAGGCACAAAGTTTATTGTACAAATACACATCGTTTTCGTTTGCTAGACATCCAACCAAATTTCTTCATATGACTACGGCGACTTCACGGAGATGTTTGACCTAAGGTTTGAACTGAGTCCTCATGCCTAATAAGCCAACACACTACCTAAAGAACTTTTGTCAGGAAATAGGAGAGAATAGGATCTCATGTTGGTTGTCGCGACCTGCACTTTAACGTAGACTGCGATATCGTTCGCGGACCTTACGTACTTAAATTTATTGATCGTTACGGCCTTTTAGTCAGGATTACAATCTAGCTTCTCACACAAACCAAGTTGTTCGTGTTAACTTCAACAATGGCTGGCGGTACCTACAGTTTAACATTAACTCCAAGCGACAGATCTTTCTTACTTAGCTTCGTTGGTCATTACAACCTTTTAGTCAGGATTACAACCTAGCTGTTCACATCACCGTATGTTTTAATTTTATGCGTGGGTGGCAGGACTTATAGTTTTAACTATTAATGGGCCTCTTATTTGCTCTCAGGGGTTTTTGCCAGAAGAGTGATAAAAGGAATTAGCAGTAAGAAATATTTTGTTTTCAGATTTCATTAAGTTGGAGATGTCTGAGCTAGGGTTTGAAGCATGGGTAGTTGGCCAACACACTACCTACTAAACGTCGCAGTAGTTAGACCTCCTTTGGTATACTTCTTTGACTATAACGAGACAGAAATCAGGCGGAGAATGAACATTTTATATCGGAATTGGACACCTTGTGTGTGCTGAATCTGGGAAAATTATTCATTGTCAGCTTGCCTTTAAGGGAGTATCTGTTTGAGGCATAAAAGGCACAACTTTTTTCTGCATTATATGCGGAAATATGGGGGAACCTAAGACAAACGATTATATCCTATTTAGCTCCGATTCGTTATACCCACAGCAGGATACCGAATGAGAGTATCTTTAATATTTTCATTATGAACATTGAGAGATTCGTCACATAGACATAAATACATACTTGATTTCTACTTCCATAGGGTGGTCTATCTATTGGTTTATATTTGCACCATCGGTTATTTCGAATCTGGCAATACTTACGTCATTCTATTCTGTCACAAAATTGTCAAAATTCTGTCACATAATGAATCGATTTACGTTTGAGCAACATTGAGATATACGATGATATCGATTTTGCAAAAAAAATTTTTTCAGATGAGACTCATTTTCATCTCAGTGGGTTCATTAATAAGCAAAATTGCTGTATTTGGGGCTCAAAAAACCACACTTAAACTTACAGAAGCCAATGCACACATTATGAGTGACTGTTTTCTGTGGCTTGTGAAGCGAAGGCATTATTGGCCCATATTTCTGTGAAAATGAGGACGGCGCAACCATTTCGGTCAATGGAGAC
Organism: Sarcophaga carnaria; assembly: GCA_958299815.1. Classification (NCBI taxonomy): domain Eukaryota; kingdom Metazoa; phylum Arthropoda; class Insecta; order Diptera; family Sarcophagidae; genus Sarcophaga; species Sarcophaga carnaria. The sequence goes on along the minus strand of OY283153.1, from coordinate 18,523,497 downwards.
ACCCATCGCACCATGATAACCGATTTTTTTCTACCCGCTTTTCATGGTATTGGTGTGAACGATGTTTGGTTTCAACAGGATGGCGCAACTATCAATCTTTACTTTTCAAATACCACTCCTTTGGTTCTTCTTCTGTTGTTCTACTGTTTGTTGTTTTATTTTCTATCCTTTTTGTTTAATTGGCGACATAATACCCACATTGGAAATTTCAAATGTCAGGATGGATGTGCGGACGATGCAACCTAACCTAAGCCCATGTAAATTATATTCTGCGATATGATTAGTGTTGTGACCACAAGTTCTCAACTTTCTTACTTTGTGTTCCACTTATTACTCAACACTCTGTGCCTTAAGTCAAACGTAATATTTTATGCTGATCAAAACTCATCCTTTTGCTTATTGAATTGAGGCAAGCCAGCCTATGTCTCTCTCTTTGCTTGGTAAAATACTTTCTGTACTTTATTTTTCGGTTGGCATATTAAAAGTAAAACAAAAAAAAAAAACTACGAATAATAAAACGAAAGCAAAATAACCTCTTTAGAGTGTTTCCTTGACTTGAGTTTTTTATTTTTAATATGAATGCCAGGTTGATCTGTTAAGTTGCTGTGTTGCCTGGTTGCTTCATTCTTTCATTCCTTTCTTCATTCATTCATTTCATTCGTTTGACTGTGATATTTTTAAGGTTCATCGTTGTAAGTGAGTGAGTAAGTAAGTTTGTTTTGTTTGTTTGTCTGTCTCTCTGTCTGTTTGACTGTCTATAGTATGTCTATCTGTCTCAGGGGAGTCATATTTTAACTGAAGTGTATTAATAAATTACCGCATTATGTAACATATTTATACATACCATACCCAACACATACATACATACGTTTACACAAGTCAAATAATGTCGGTGGTATACCTTCTTAAATACACTTCACTCTACTCTTTCATTTACTACATTCAGGATACGGCATTCTTATATGTGTGTGTGCGAATTTCTCTTTCTTTTTTTTAATATTTTAAGTTTGTTTTCTTTTCGTTGTTGTTGTTATTGTTATTGTTGTTTTTATTTATTTATATGAGCTAAAAATTGTTTAAATATTTAAATCCCTCACAAATTTAGCATAATTTAAACGATTTATGAGCATTTTAAAACAAATAAATGGCATTGTTTCGTAATAATGGGTGCTAAAGGTAACAGCATTTTATTCCTTTATTTTCGCAAAAAGGTGACCTTTTACATTAGGTTGGTTCGACGCCTAGGATTGTATGCGAATCAATACAGGTACCCCAACTACATTTTTTTTATTATCGGTACGAGGCGTGATGTTTGTTTCGTTACAAAAATTGCATGTGTTTAAGGACTTTGAAAGCTTTTGGCATGAATTCTATAGTTTCGAGCGTAATTATCGGACACTTTATGGTTAGAGGTCTTCATAAGACTAAGGTCTTCTAAAGACTAAAAGCTTATGGCATGATTCAATATTTTCGAGTGTAATTATCAGAAACTCTTTGGCTAGAGGTCTACATAAGCGAGTGAGCGAGGGTTAATCGCCGGACCTTTGTTTGTGTGAGCTGGTTTGGATGAGAAATAGAATGGGCATAGGAGTGTCTGTATGACAGGGACATGCTTTCAAGGACTCTGAAAGCCTTTGGCATGAATTCAATATTTTTGAGTGTAATTATCGGATACTCTACAGCTAGAGGTCTTTATAAGCAAGTGGGCTATAAGCAGGACCTTTGTTTGTAGAAGCTGGTTTGGATGAGAAATACAATGCGCTTAGCATGTCTATGTAGCAGCGACAAGATTCGATACAAAGAATATGCGAACATGAATTGAACTCTCAAATCTCACCCAATTAGCAAAAACTTCTGGAATAACTTATTAAATCTTCTTGGCTACACTCAGCTATAGTGCCTTGGGCAAGGTGCAGTTGTTTTCATCTTGTCTTAAAATTTTTGAGAAACTGTTGTTGATAAGAAATCGTACACATATCACATGGTGTCGTTGAATGAGGCGATCGAGTGTGCATTCTAATGACGGCTTATAAAAAAACACATACATACGTACATAATTGGTCATTACAAACCTTCAGTCAGGATTCCAACTCAGCCTCCCACATCACTTATGTTGTGTGCGTTAATTTTATACATGAGTGGTGGGACCTGCAGTTTTAAAGTCGATTCCGAACGGCAGATTTTTGAGAAATTTTTCATGGCAATTTTGGTTTACTCTCAAAATTTTTACCTGCAGTCGGCAAAGAGGAAGAAGTAGATGAGGTTTGATCCGAGGCCTCATGTCTAATAAGTCAACACTAGACTACGGCGACTACTTAATTTTATTCACAAGGGAAACATAATTGTAGTAAGACTTTAGAGATAACAGCGAAAGAAACAACTAAACCTTGTTATATGAGACCCTAATTCCGTCGAGATAAGCCTGTCACAATGCCAGTAGAATACGTTTTGTACAAACTAGGCCAGGTCAAAGTTTAATTCTTAATGCGAATGCTGTAGAAAATTTTACTAGACACACATACATACATTCATATATTTTCCTTTATAATCCTTTAGTTAGAATCACGATCCAGATTCTCACACCACTAATGTTGTTTGCAATTTTATCCATGATTGGCAAGAGCTATGAAATTCAACAAACCGTGGGTGGTCCGACATACTTGGTTGCTGAATTTTAAAACTGCTGTGTCCAGCAGAGAACAGCTGGAAAACCAGAGAACTACATGAGTTCGACAAGAAAACGATTTACATTCGACAACGGGAATTCTAATGAGACACTGCGTTGTTGGCAGTTTTTCTGACAACCCCGATCTGCCCTACCAGAGTACGCTTTTATTTACTTATCGAAAACACCTTTCGAATACTTTTACTTTTCGTATCGAGTTACGGAGTAACCCCCCAGGATTACTGCAGAAGCTGCAATGATGTGAAAGAAACGGAATGGCTGCAACACCTTTTATGCACTTCAGCACAGACGTCATGGGTTTTTAAATAACACGACGTATGAAGAACTGGGCATGGTGGCATACGTGCCACAAAGGGAACTGGCCGGTTTTATCCAGAGCATTGGGGTGCTTCAAACCAACCACCAAAGTATCATGACAAGGCTGTTTACCACACACTGGGTAATACAAGAGGCCATATGACCACCGAGTGAACTTGTCTTGTGAACGGCAAGCTACCTAACCTAACCTTGGCAGGAGCTACACCTTCACGCCGACTCCAAATGATAAACCTGAAAAGCTTTTTAGAGCATTTGCAAGAAAGCAGCTGCTGTCATTGAAAGAATTTCTTCTTTTCCCATGTTTCCATTTCAGAATGTCAGCACACAGAGCTGAAGAGAGGACCAAATTTTACACTACGGTGGCCACCAGACGTTTATTATTCAATCCTTGAAGAAAATAGCATTCCACACGTCGCCAATTAATGGAATATTGAACCTGTGGCTTGAACACTGTTGGCCATCAAACTTAAGTCGAGCTTCCTGTTGCCCAAAACATGTTGCAGATGATAACTGGCAACCAAAGTTTCAAAATTTTATTTATAGGGAAACGCAACTGAAGTTTGGCTTCCATTTCATAACCCTTGCGTTAGAGGTGCCTTCGCGAAGCTGAACGCACTGAAAATCTGTGGCAATCTTTAAAAATTTATTACAGGCTAACATATGTACACAAAATATATATTTTAGTTTAGTTTATGACAGAAATCATCGTCTAATCTTACTTTTACTAAAACACCACTCGCAGCTCATGTCTACTGCTGGCTAGCTATTGAGGCACTGGTTCGCGTGATATGATCCTTCGGCAGAAATCAAATGCGTCATCAAATTTCCGTGAAACATACAATTTAAATGATTCACCACTGCCACTATTGGCAAGGCCAATCGATACCAGAAACAACATGTACGACAGCAGAGAGATGGAATATTTATGACGATACAGCCACAGCAGAAGACGCCTTTTTGTTTGCAAATGCTTGGGAAAACGTTTGCCATAGAAGAGCAGATAACGTACGCGTATATTTTGGGGATTTTTTAGTTGAAAATTTACACAGGATTTGCTATTTTTATTCGGCACAATTTTATCGGTGGCCGTGTCATAGGCAAACTCACAGATTGCCGTACAGGATATAATCGAACCACACTGGGAAGCACCCCAAGCGGCACAAGAGGGACTTTGCTTGAAACTGGTTACTAATTCGGTGGTGAGTTCGATGTATTTCTTATTGCCCGCCAGTTGTGCGAAGCCATTCTGCAGCAAGGAAAAGTAGGAATCAAATTTATTGCCCATAAAAGCCCGTTTGATAGGTAAATTTGCAACACGCTGACGAAAAGCCACCTCTGAATGGGTACCCGTTAAACTGTTCACTTCAAAGACATGCGTGGGCTTGGCGCTTATGGCTGTTTCACTTACAGATGTTAGAATCGAATTTAATTCATCGGGATCTACTAGACGCAATGCCGGTTCCCGTAATGTTACAATGACCCAATGCAGCAATTCTATCACTTGAATGGATAATTCACTGCCATTCCGTTCAACTATGTTCTGCAATACAACGACCAACTTGGGTGTATCGTTTATGGTGGAAACCAAAGCATCAATATTGCAACCCTTTTGTTCTTGTGTATATAACTTGGGAAATGGACTCAATACCACATCGTAGCGATAACTTAAAGCAGCTGCAACAAATAACGTCCACTTGGCATCACAAGCCAAAAGATCCGTTTCCAAAGCACAACGTAAGGCTTGCGTTTTATTTTGTATATCTGCCGATTGTCGAGGATCCTTGACTACAACACCATTGGACTGATAACTTTCCACACATGGCTCTTTCGTCGTTTCACTTTCTTGCGCAGTTGTAGATGAGCTTGTGAATGTTTCCGTAGATGATTCGGCTTTTAATTCCTCATGTCTGAGTTGTGTTTTAATTTTTCCATTTGATTTTGATTTTCGTTTTGGTATTGAGGTCATGGTTTTTAGTTTTTTTCACTTTTTCTTTCTACTGGAAGCCAAAAAACGATTTAAAAAAATATATACGATTATATTTTAATATTTTGAAACAATTTATTGAAAAGGTCTAACGGAATTTGTCAAAAAGCCGTAATTTTTTTTAACAATTTCTAATTGAAGTTTTGAATTTAAATTCAATGCTTGCTGGTGGTCTGACTTGGAATATGTTTTCAGTTTGTAAAAACAAGCAATCAGGCCTGTTCTATATTTGCTTTAGCAGTGAATCAATACAAAATTGAAGGGAATATAAAAAGGTATTCAAAATAGCCAAATATGTGCTATGGAAGTATGCTCCTTGATTGATTACATTTCATAAACAGGTCCTTACTTATCAGAAGCATAAGGTTTGCAGTAAAAGCCAGAATCCAGTCAAAGCAATGAAGAAAGATTGAATCGTCAAAAACTCACGTCATGTCCGGTCTAAGGGATTCTTATCATACGTACTTAATTAGTTATTACAACCCTTTAGTCAGGACTACAAACCACCCATGTTGTATGTGCTAATTTTATCCATGAGTGGCGGAACCTACTGTTTAAAGTCCTTGGAGTTTTTAGAAACTTTTCTTGGCAATTTTATTTACTCTCGGAGTTTTTTTCAGAACCCTTTTAAGAGGAAGTCGTCAAAGATGGCTGAGACAAAGCTTAAAACGCTGGCTCGCGTCTAATAAGCTTACGCACTAGCTATGAGACTCCAGCAAATTCAGGGAATGTTATCATTACCTACGTATACATTAGCCGTGATGCTGAGAGCCGTTTGTGAACACAAAAATGAAAATGTTTTTTACAAAAATCTGTTAAGCTTTTATACAATAGGGTGTCTCAAAAGTGGTCGATAAAAAATTATGAGGTCATCCATTTAGCCATTTCATCTGAAGTATGCATTTGATGCACAATGTGACATGAGCTATGTGCACGTAGCACCGTCCTGTTGAAACCAAAAGTCGTTGGCGTCCAGATTATCTATATCAGACCAAAAAAGGTTGGTAATCAAGAACTCATAGTGCCTGCGGTTAAGAGTGATTGATCAGGCTATCACATACATACATACATACATACATAATTGGCTATCACAGCCCTTCAGTCAGGATTACGGCCTAGTTTCTCACACCGCTCCTGTTGTGTGTGTTAATTTTATACATGAGTGTGTAATGTACAAACTATGATACGGCCACAGCCTACACGGAGAAGCTGCTGACTTATTGGTATTTAGGTGCTCTGGTGAGAGGGAGAGAACGAACGGGAGCCATTGAATTAAAGCTAGCAAGCAGTCGGTGGGGGGGATTCTTGTTCTCATCAATCTCATTTTCCAATAATATTCGTCATTATCATAAATAATTATTATAGACTCCCTGAAAACTATAATATAATGGACCGGGTGTTAATCCTTCATGCTAGAAGATGGAAATATAAGACCCTATGTAAGGATTAACTAAACGGAAAAAAATGGGTCAACCAAACCAATCGACGCAAAACTCTTCTCTCCACGATGGTATTGGAGAGTAACGCGCATCTTCACCCACCCTTCCTATGATCTTAACTCGCGCCAGTTCTTTGTTAAGATCCCAAATGCATAACCTACCCAATCTCCTCACATCAGTAAGAAACTTGTCTTAAATATTCTATTTCCTCATTATATATTCACAGTGTTTTCATTCATTAGTAAGTAACAATTCATAATTCATAATAATTGACAATCAGAATAAAAAGAAATTAACTTAAAACTATAACCGGTAAACGGCTATAACAGAATTAATAAATTTAAATTTGAACTTTTAATTTACATTACAAATTCAATAAAAAAAATGAACAAAAAATGTAAGAAATGAAGTTAAGCATATAAAAAAACCATTAAACAAAAATGACTTAGTAATTTAAGTAGAGTGCGAAAAGAATAACGAAAAGCTTTTTCTAATAATCCAACATGTTGTTAAACATGTTGCTAGGGATCAATCTATTTATAGATTTGTTTAATTAAAAATGCATGTATATAGATCAAATAACACGAAATAATATTGAAAACAAAATAAGGAAAAATTAAATAAAACAAACACTCACCGTTTTAATGTTTCTGCAGCATGTTGATGAGGCCTCTTCAATAGCTGTAGGTGATGTTGTTGCTGAGAGTTTTAAGTGTATTGATTAAAATATGTCTAGTAGACGTCTAAACATATGGGCATTTCCATGCATATTTAACTTATTAACTTATTATTTTATACTATGATAAAAAGAAAAAAGAACAAATTTTCAATCTATTTATAATATTAAAATTTTATAACTAAACTAATTAAATGAAATATGAAAATATAATAAATGAATTACGACATTTTTGGAGTCTCTTGCTGGTTGTTTCCTGGAATTCTTCAGTAGTTTTTGGGGGATTGATCTTCCAGTGATAATTGGGGTGCTGTTAGTCCAGCAGACTGGCAACTGGATAAATCCAATTTTCCCCTTCTTAGCTACCTTCTTTTGTTTCGAATATCACTGCCCGAACAGTGTATTCTACACGGTGCAACAAAATTTTCAACACCACTATTTTTGAATTCTAAAGAGAAATAAAATGAAATATTTTCTGATCGCAAAAAGAAATTAATACACCGTTACCTTTTTTCTTTAGGAACTTCTACAAAGAAAAAATTTATGGAACTTCTGACTTCAAAAGTCAAAAGGAACACGAGGTAAATGTAAGATAATGGGCTAACGGTATAGTACCATTAGTACCACTAGGTATTGACGTCACTTTCCTATTAACGCTTCACACTTTTACTAAAAAATTGAAAAAAATTTCCTCACGCCACTAAGTTTTCAAATAAATGATGTCAAATCTTACCTTTTCCTTAAGAACAAAAAAGAAAATGCACTATAAAATATCAATAGTCACTATATAACTTAAAAATTTTCTTCACTTTAACTTTTTGAGAATTTATTTAAAAGGTATTTTTCTTTTATTTGCTTTCAGTCGAACAGCTCAAATTGAAAAGAAATATTAATCTTATAGGTTCGACCTAATACACTTCGCATGGTCTATTTGTCTTAGTAGTGACTGGAAAATGTTCGGCTCAGTAGACGCGTCAGGATGCGTTTATATACTACTGACTATGACATTATAATTATGCTAACTAAACACATCATCACGTCAACCGTTATTATTTGAAATTGATGTTCAATATTTTATTTAAAATCTGCCACAACAAACCGCATAATATTGACGTATTAAGTAACAATATTAGGAGGAAATCAACAAGCGAAACTATGGTCTAAGATCTTTGGCGTGATATGTACCTATTAATTTTCCTTCCATATCTTCTACAATATAATAATGGTTTCCAATTTTTTCCTTTATTTTGGACTTAATGAAAGAGGGTGCTAATTTCGCATTAAATTGTTTACCAAAATTACTTTGTGCGAAGTTCCTTCGGAAAACTATTTGCTAATTTCGCATTAAATTGTTTACCAAAATTACTTTGTGCGAAGTTCCTTCGGAAAACTATTTGTCCTACACTGTACGAAATCGGTCTAGTTCGTAAATTATATTGTGCTTTGTTCTGATCGTAAGCTTTAGATATATATTTTTGAATATTATTACGAATTAAATAGAGTTGGTCGTCTTTATTCAGTGCTCACGTTGGTTCATCCAGAATGTTGATATTTTTAAGCAATTTGTACGAACTTCCATGAGTTATCATTTCCTGACCAAAAACTGCATGGTATGGTGAACACTGTATTGATTGATGTATTGAGTTTCGAAGCGCACAACTTATATAACTTAATTTCTCATCCCATAAAGTTTGATCTTTTTTCAAATAAGCTCGAATTCCAGATATAATAGAGCGATTAACTCTTTCTGACGCATTCGATTGAGGTGAATAAATAGCCGTATATGTATGATGTATGCCCAATTCAGTTAAAAATGCATTGAAGTCGTTTGCCTTAAACTGTGAACCATTATCACTAACAAGTACTTCTGGCACACCATATACATGAAATATCTGTTTCAGAAGGAAATCTTTAATTACAGTGGAGGTAAATTTGCGGAGGGGACATAGCCAATGGAATTTTGTCAAATGATCCAATACAATTAATATGCCTATATTACCCTGTTTACTGCGAGGATAAGGGCCTAGAATATCGACATAGAGTCGTTGAAAAGGTCTTGTGGTAACTACTTGATTACCCATATTTGGTTTCAGGGACATATTGGGGGCTTTAGATTCCTTACAAACTTCACATGACCGTATATAGTTTCTAACATCACGGACAAGACCTGGCCAGAAAAATTTTCGCCTAATTAATTCCAAAGTCTTCAACATGCCTCCATGTGAAACAATAGGGGAGTCGTGAAATCGTGACAAAATATCCTTTCTCATGTTCAAAGGGATCCAAAGTTTCCACGCATTATTTTCTTGCTCTATATCTCCTGAGTAATGGCATGTTCTAATGTATACAAACTTATCGATAATTTTAACGTCAGGATATTTTGACGGGTTTTCGTTAACCTTTTTCTGTAATTCAAGATAATCCTGGTCCTGGAAATGTGGAGAGGTTAAATCTATTTCTGGTTCTGTTATTTCTAATTCAGCTATTTCCAATGATGGAATCCTGGATAGTGCATCTGGAACGGTATTTTCCTTTCCTTTTCTGTGGCTTATAGTGAATTTATATCCTTGCAGTCTCCACACCCATCTAGCTAACCTTCCTGTTACATCCTGCTGTTTCATAAGCCAAACTAATGATGAATGGTCAGTTATAACTTCAAATTGCTGTAGTTCAAGATAGCACCTAAATTTCTGGATAGCTTCTACAGCTGCCAAGCACTCGCGTTCAGTGACACTATAATTTCGCTGAGCAGAATTTAATTTCTTTGACATAAAAGCGATAGGTTTTTCATTGCCTTCATCATCCAACTGCACAAGCACAGCACCGATACCAAAGTCACTTGCATCGCAATGTAAATAAAATTTCTTTGAGAAGTCAGGATTAGACAGAACAGGCGCTGATGTTAATAAACTCTTAATTAAATCAAACGCTTTTTGAGCTTCTGACGTCCAACAAAATTTTCTTTTCGTAGACAATACCTCCGTAATAGGAAAAACAATGCTAGAAGAGTTTGATATGAACCTACGGTACCAACCTGCTAAACCCAAAAAACCTCGAACCTGTTTCAAGTTCTTAGTGGTTGGCCATTTCTGAATGGATATAATTTTATCAGGATCTGTCCTTATACCACCGTTACCAATGATATAACCCAGATAATTAACTTCTATGACACAAAACTTAGATTTTGAAATATTTAGTGTGAGATTGGCTTTTCGAAACTGTTCTGCAATACGAACAAGTACAGCTAAGTGTGAATTAAAGTCTTCCGATACAATAATTAAATCATCTAAATAACCAAATACCGAATGTCGAAGATCAGGGGGTATTAAACTATACATTAGACGACACATAGTAGATGGAGCATTACATAACCCAAAGGGCATTACTACAAACTGATATAGCGGTCTTCCTGGTACAGTGAAAGCGGTAAGAGGTTTTGCTTCATCAGTTAAACCTATTTGCCAATAAGCATCTTTCAAGTCTAACTTAGATATAATATTTGCTTTCGGTAAACGAGAAAATATACCATCGATATTAGGCAATGGGTACGCATCCTTTCTTGTCACTTCATTAAGTTTTCTAGCATCCATACATAATCTAATTTTATTTGGTTTTACCACTACTCTCATGGGTGAACTCCAAGGAGAAGATGAAGGTCCTATAACTCCTAAGGCTAACATTCGATCTATCTCTTTAAACATTAACTTTTCTACTGCCGGTGACACGGGATAGAATCGTTGTTTTACAGGTTTTGCATTACCGACCTCAATACTGTGTTGAATTAAACTGGTGCGTCCTAGGCCTTCTCTTTCAAAATTTGGAAATAATTCTATAATTGTTGCCAGTTGTTGTCGTTGACAAGAAGATAGAGGATAATCAATAATACTTTCGTTAGGTTTAAGTCTAACATCAGTAGATATCTCTGAAAGAATATTAGGAGCACTTTCCAAACCAGTGGAACAAATAATGTTACCAAAAATTCCGGGCGCTAAATCAAAAGTTTTCCAAAAATCTAATCCTAAAATTAATCTTTGAGTAATTGATGGCACAATTAAAATTTTCAACTTTTTCGTCACATTCTTGAATTCAACATCTACATGAATGAAACCTATAACTTTTTGAAAGCATCCATCAGCGGTTTTAACTGAGGTTTTCATCTCGTGGAATTCTTTGAACTGCCTAAAATTAAAGGTAGCTAAATCGGAGCCTATACAGGATACATTTGCTCCCGTGTCTAATAGACCCAGTTCTTTAAAAGTTAAAAATTTAACTGAAGCATAATAGCGTTTTATCTGTAACTTGTCTTCTTACTTTCTTGATGTGATTTGATAGGTAGGTCAGATCGACACTTGACTATGGTTGACTGGATTACAAAACAAGACTATGGAGTTCAAAAAATATTAATTCCGATTGTTTAAACCAACAAACCGATAGACAAAATCTTTCTCCTTAATATAACTGATTTTAGCGGACAGTAAATCGCTGAGCAATGTTACTGTAGATCCTAGAAAAAATCAGGATATCGTTAACCCTGTTACGGATAAACAAATCGAAAACACCAATTTCTAAAACTTCTACAAAATTAATAACAATATAAGCAATTTACATCTATGTCCAAAAGGATTACTAGCGTATTATTGGTCAATGTTTTCGAAACTTTCAAACTCAAAGACAAGAAAATCCAAATAAGACTAATAATTATTTAAACACTAGGTTTCTATTGTTATACCGCTACTAACTTCGCAAGTAAATGAAATCTAAAAATAAACTAATTATGAATTATGTGAGTAGAGCCAATAAAGTATAGTTTAGTAACCAATACTATATTTTGCCTGCCTGCCCCACGTTGGGCGCCAATTTATGTAATGTACAAACTATGATACGGCCACAGCCTACACGGAGAAGCTGCTGACTTATTGGTATTTAGGTGCTCTGGTGAGAGGGAGAGAACGAACGGGAGCCATTGAATTAAAGCTAGCAAGCAGTCGGTGGGGGGGATTCTTGTTCTCATCAATCTCATTTTCCAATAATATTCGTCATTATCATAAATAATTATTATAGACTCCCTGAAAACTATAATATAATGGACCGGGTGTTAATCCTTCATGCTAGAAGATGGAAATATAAGACCCTATGTAAGGATTAACTAAACGGAAAAAAATGGGTCAACCAAACCAATCGACGCAAAACTCTTCTCTCCACGATGGTATTGGAGAGTAACGCGCATCTTCACCCACCCTTCCTATGATCTTAACTCGCGCCAGTTCTTTGTTAAGATCCCAAATGCATAACCTACCCAATCTCCTCACATCAGTAAGAAACTTGTCTTAAATATTCTATTTCCTCATTATATATTCACAGTGTTTTCATTCATTAGTAAGTAACAATTCATAATTCATAATAATTGACAATCAGAATAAAAAGAAATTAACTTAAAACTATAACCGGTAAACGGCTATAACAGAATTAATAAATTTAAATTTGAACTTTTAATTTACATTACAAATTCAATAAAACAAATGAACAAAAAATGTAAGAAATGAAGTTAAGCATATAAAAAAACCATTAAACAAAAATGACTTAGTAATTTAAGTAGAGTGCGAAAAGAATAACGAAAAGCTTTTTCTAATAATCCAACATGTTGTTAAACATGTTGCTAGGGATCAATCTATTTATAGATTTGTTTAATTAAAAATGCATGTATATAGATCAAATAACACGAAATAATATTGAAAACAAAATAAGGAAAAATTAAATAAAACAAACACTCACCGTTTTAATGTTTCTGCAGCATGTTGATGAGGCCTCTTCAATAGCTGTAGGTGATGTTGTTGCTGAGAGTTTTAAGTGTATTGATTAAAATATGTCTAGTAGACGTCTAAACATATGGGCATTTCCATGCATATTTAACTTATTAACTTATTATTTTATACTATGATAAAAAGAAAAAAGAACAAATTTTCAATCTATTTATAATATTAAAATTTTATAACTAAACTAATTAAATGAAATATGAAAATATAATAAATGAATTACGACATTTTTGGAGTCTCTTGCTGGTTGTTTCCTGGAATTCTTCAGTAGTTTTTGGGGGATTGATCTTCCAGTGATAATTGGGGTGCTGTTAGTCCAGCAGACTGGCAACTGGATAAATCCAATTTTCCCCTTCTTAGCTACCTTCTTTTGTTTCGAATATCACTGCCCGAACAGTGTATTCTACACGGTGCGACAAAATTTTCAACACCACTATTTTTGAATTCTAAAGAGAAATAAAATGAAATATTTTCTGATCGCAAAAAGAAATTAATACACCGTTACCTTTTTTCTTTAGGAACTTCTACAAAGAAAAAATTTATGGAACTTCTGACTTCAAAAGTCAAAAGGAACACGAGGTAAATGTAAGATAATGGGCTAACGGTATAGTACCATTAGTACCACTAGGTATTGACGTCACTTTCCTATTAACGCTTCACACTTTTACTAAAAAATTGAAAAAAATTTCCTCACGCCACTAAGTTTTCAAATAAATGATGTCAAATCTTACCTTTTCCTTAAGAACAAAAAAGAAAATGCACTATAAAATATCAATAGTCACTATATAACTTAAAAATTTTCTTCACTTTAACTTTTTGAGAATTTATTTAAAAGGTATTTTTCTTTTATTTGCTTTCAGTCGAACAGCTCAAATTGAAAAGAAATATTAATCTTATAGGTTCGACCTAATACACTTCGCATGGTCTATTTGTCTTAGTAGTGACTGGAAAATGTTCGGCTCAGTAGACGCGTCAGGATGCGTTTATATACTACTGACTATGACATTATAATTATGCTAACTAAACACATCATCACGTCAACCGTTATTATTTGAAATTGATGTTCAATATTTTATTTAAAATCTGCCACTACAAGTGGCGGGACCTACAGTTTAAAGTCGACTCCGAACGTTAGATTTTTGATAAACTTTTTATGGCAATTTCATTTACTCTCAGAGTTTTTGCCACAAATCTCCTGAGAGGAAGTCGCAGAGGAAATATTTTTTCATATTTTGTTTTGATGTCTGACCTGGGGCTTGAACCGTGGCCTTACGTCTAATAAGCCAACACAGTAGCTACTAGACTACGGTGACCATCACGGCCATCACGTCGTTTGCAAAGAAACATGGATCCCTAACGCCGCCGGCACCAAATCCTTTTTTTTTTTGAAATTCCTTTGACGCTCTTGGATCTCATATGGCTTGGCATCATCCCAAATTCGATAAGTTTGTTTGTTCACGTACCCATTCATCCGGAAATGGCCCGCATCGTTGAAGATGATTTTGGATGACAATTAGGATCAGTTGCCAACCGCTCTAGAAATTGTGTACGCAAGCAGGACCAAGCTACGAATCAAAATTCACCAAAAGGCTGAGTTTTTATCAAGTCGACTGCCTCGTATTCTACTGCACACTCTCTCGCAATGCGGCGATGTTTTCGGTAGCCCTTGCGTTTCTTTGACTAACGAGTATTGGTCGCTTGTTTACTGAACCAGTAGTATTGAATTTATTCACCACATTGCGAATAATCCCCTCGATTATGACGATCGTAAAATTGGTAAAGCACGTGGTACGTTACCCAAAGACAACACCCATCGCGATGAAACAATTTTAATATTCGCATGTGTTGTTAAAAGCTAAATTCGCCCATGATGAGTTGTTAAAACAGGGTGAATAAATCACGACTAATTTGAAGTTGGTGTAGTCTAGTAGGTAGTGAGTTGGCTTATTAGACGTAAAGCCAGGGTTCGAGCCCCAGGCCAGACATCAAAACAAAATACAAAAAGTATTTAAGTATTTATTAAAGTAAATAAAAAATTGCCATGAAAAGTTTCTCACAAATCTGTCGTTCGGCGTCGACTTTAAACTATAGGTCCCGCCACTCATGTATAAAATTAACACACACAACATGAGTGGTGTGAGAACCTAGGCCGTAATCGTGACTAAAGGGTTGTAATGACCAAGTATGTATGTATGTGTGTAATTTGTTAGATGTAGCTTCAACAAGATGCTCGTTATCAACTGTCAAATTTCGGAAGTCCCTGTTGGAAGACCAGTGGCGATAGAGTTGTAGTACCCAATGCAAGCGGAGATCCTCTATCCGCAGCATCAAAATGAGATTTGTTGTCTTGGAAACGAATCCCCTTGCTGTGTAGATACTGTGAGTGGTGGTCCTTATCAATTGTTAAAATTCGGAAGACCCTGTTGGAAGACCTGGAAGACCTAAAAGCAAATATTCGATTTAAATTGTCTGCTGTTAGGCAAAGATTTTTAAATTTTTTAAGAAAACGAAAAAAAATGCAGCATTTTTTGTAGGCCAGTGCCTACTGCGACTCAATCGGACTTAAACATGCAAGACTTGTAGCAAGAATAGTATTAATTGATAGGGTTTCTTTCCACTACACCTAAATTTAAAATAAAATATTTTAAGTTTCAATTGAATTTTTTTTAAATACAAAAGTGCTGTTAACCAAGGCACAAAAACGCTGTTGGTTATCAAACTATTTAAACGATGCCTCTACTCGTTCTTGTTCCCCTTGCCGTATACGAATTTCTGTTTTTCATACGAATTTGTTTGATGTCATTTGATTTGGTTTGGGCAATTAATCAATTACTTTTGTTTTCTGTGGTATTTTCTCATGGGAATCCCTTTCGCAGTCGGCAACATATTGATTACGTTTCGTATGGTTTAGCAATTTAATTTTGTCTGTGAATGACGTTCGTTATTTCATTTCTCTTCAAATTTTTGTTTCTTTTTTCATCCTGTTTTTCTTTGGTATATTCCATACGAATACTGCAAACCATGCAATCAAATAAAATCCAATACAATGTCAGCATTTATAACAAATTTTGGCTATTAAGGGAATCGATTGAGTGGGTTGGGGGAATGAAACAAAAAATTTTTTTAAAATTAAAATTTTTTCCAAAAACAATATTTTTAAATATTTTTACAATATTTCGTTTTTTTTTTTCTTTTAAATTTTATTCCAAATTGAAAACATTTGCTTTTAAGTTCTCCATAATAGTTAGGAAAAGTTACGAATAAAAACTGTTCTTTACAGTAACACTGTACGTGTAACATTTCTGTGGAAGAGTATATTCGAAAGCAGGCCGTTACACTGTCCTGTAAGTGTATGGCCTCATAAATCAAAATATTGTTGCATTCACTCTGGTCAAAAGTTAATTCAATTTTCATGGAGCACTTTTCCTTGTTTTCCTTCCAATTTTTTTATTTTTCTTTCCTTCATTATTTCCCTTGTAATGTTATGACACACACACACTCAGTGAAGTAAGAAATGTTTGTGTACGTAACTGGCTACATAAAATACAATAACAATTACATTTATTGTCTATTGGATGGGGGTAAAAGTGATTTCGGTTTTTTTAAAATCATATCTTTTTTTTCTTCAAACGACTTATCATTCGTGTGAAATGATATGGAAAATATCTGTCTTCGTTGCTTACTACAGACGTTCTTTATTCAGAACATTATTTTGGCTGTCAAATCTCACGTTCATACCGGCTGCCGCTACAGAATAAACACGAGGGCAGATTTACTTCGTCATATATTTTGCAGGCACTGTTACAGTCCTTGGTAGAAATAGTATTTCCGTTGAGATATACTGTGACTGTGTTCTTGTGTGAATCAGAGCCATTTCCAGAGTAATGAAAATCTGGTGCAATTGTCAAAAACGAAAAGACTGCTGATTCGAAAGAAAGATTGCTGCAACTGGCGAGCCTAAGTTTAGGAAGAAAATTCCTAGTATAGTTTTTAGTCGTATAAAAAATATATTTTGTCGGTTTTTGTATCGAATATTCTTGTGCAGATCATATTAGTTCATACAGTTCGACCACAACTTTCCCTTTTTTGTTTTTTTGGAAATACCATCCACAGCAATACTCGACATATAACGTATCTGATGTAATTCAGAGATTATGCAGGAATATTTACATACAGAATTCAGTCAGGACTACGATCTAGTTCCTCATACTACTTCTGTTGTATGCGTGTTAATTTTCTACATGAGTGGTGGGACCTACAGTTTAAAGTCGACTGCGACCTATAGATTTTTGTAGAAACTATTCATGGCAATTTTTATTTACTCTCCGAGTTTTTGTCACAAATCGCCGAAGAAATATTCTTCATTTTTCAGTTTTTTGGGGATGTCTGACCCCCGGAGTTTAAACCGTGTCCTCACTTTTATTAAGCCAACACTCTACCTCTATTAGAGTATGGCGACATCAGATCACATTAACTCCTTGGGCCTAATCATTATGCAGTGCATAGAGTTCGTTTACAACCTTCCCCTTCTTCTTGTCTATTTCGTAAAAACCTTCCCTCATAATGTACCGTATCTGATCAAATACACAGGTTATGTAGAAATATTTATGGGATACTTATTTTACATCTTGCACCACGACCTTCCAAACTTTGATAGTTGATATCGGCCATCTTGTTGAAGCTACATCTGTCAAAATAAAAATGTTCTTCATTCAGTCAATTTTGTCAAATTACAATGAACGACAAAAGACAACAACGTGTGTTTATTAATGGATATTCAGCACGATCGATTTTCCAACTGGCCATCGAGATCGTGTGCGTTTTGTAGAGTTTTCTTAAGTCACAGGAGTATGCGAATAAGCTATAAACTACAGCGGCTGTCAAGGCCAACATAACCATTACCAACAATCAAATTCAGCCTAATACGTGCAAGAGAGTCATAGAAAATTAAACATTTCCGATGTGCCTCACCCTCGCCGTGGAGGGAATTTGAATGGCGGTACATGCCGCACATACGAATAAAAGATTTTGATGTTATCGCACACACGCTGGGAAGCCCTTAATAAATATATAATTGGTTATTACAATCCTTCAGTCAGGGTAACGACTTAGCTTCTCACACCTCTAATATTGCTTGCGTTAATTGTATACATGAGCGGCGGGACCTATAGTTTAAAGTCGATTTAGAACAACAGATTCTTGAGAAATTTTCCATGGCAATTTTATTTACTCTCAAAGTTTTTGTTAAAAATCTGTTGACAGGAAGTCGCTGGAGAAATATTTTTCATATTTTGTTTTGTCTGATATGTCTGACACGGGGCCTCACGTCTAATAAGCCAACACACTAACTACTAGGCTACGATGAAGCTCTTAATAGAAGACCTTATGTATTTACAGCGAAGTGTAAATTTTCAGTCGATCAAAGATTCTCTATGTGATGTATGACCGAGTTCAGCTACTGATAAGCTGGCTAATTAAACAAAAATTAGCACGAAAGTATCATTTTCATACCATATCCATATCCAGAGGTGATGAGTACCCAAATAAAAAGAAATGAAGAAGGTTTAAAGCTGTTCTGATCTTTTTGTAATTTAAAGAAGCTTAAAGGATACTTCTATTTCTTCGATTGCGTACCGATTGCCTAATTACCAGTGTACATTGCTATGAGTCGGGAAATAAAGTCGTGAGAGTTCTTCAACATTTTTCGTATCTCATTAATTTCATGTGGCGTACTAAGGGCCCTGATATGAAACAAACGAACATGGAATTTCACCTGTTTTCCACATACATAACGTACATAATTGGTCATTACAACCCTTCAGGTCAGGAATACGACCTAGTTTCTCACACCACTTATGTTGTGTTATTTAATTTTTATACATGAGTAGCAAGACCTACAGTTTAAAGTCGACTCCGAACGACAGATTTTTGAGAAACTTTTCATGGCAATTTTATTTACTCTCAGAGTTTTTGCCAGAAATCTGCTGAACTTTTTGTGTTTTTTCTTAATGTCTGGCCTGGCTTTCGAACCATGGCTTTACGTCTAATAAGCCAACACACTGACTACGGCGACTTAACCTATTTTCCTCCTCTGCAAATTTTACGTTTTCCTGCCAATTGTCTAATGATCCGTGAGAACTGCTATGAATTTGGAAATACAGTGACAAGGAATCTTCTCTATCATATAGATTACTTAGGGCCTTGAAATTACACATGTAAACACATGAAACTCCTGTTCTGTACTCTCAAGGGCAATCTAAAGACCTAGATATTTTCAATATTTTTAATTTCCATTTTTTTAGCTATAGCACAAAATTCTAAATAAAATTAACTGTATTGTTAATAACTTTTGCCCCAACCCAATATTAAAACGAACGAAACTTAACTAAACTAAACCAAACAACAAACAAGTGTAACATAATCAAATCAAAATGAAGTGCACTCGCACTCAAACTGACTTACATACAATGGAAAAATTTGTCTTTCCAGAATATCAGGATAAAAGTTTGCATACACATACATACATATACTCACCCATAAAATTAGACACTTGCAAAAAAATGAAAACATACAAATAAGATCAGAGGGAAAGAAAACAATAACAACAACAATACCATGATACATTTAGCAAAACAAAAAATAGAAAAAAGAAGACGAAATAAACGACAGGACTTCTGGTCAAACCCTAAAAGCATGTCAATTATAATTTACAAAATATTGTATAAAAAAAGAAAGAAAAATAAAAATAAAATTCTACCAGGGTATACTTTTTACAAAAAAAAAAAACACGAGAAAAGAAAGTAAGGCAGCAGTAGCATTACAGAAGTTCTAACACCTCGTCAGCTACAGCCTCAACCACATATATGATGGATAGCAGTTTACAGTTTTTGTTTGGTGGGTGGAAAAAAACAGGGGAAAAAATTACAAATCACAACGAATTTCCAATGATACGAACTGCTGCACGGCATCCCAATGTTCTGAGGAATACGAGAGATTGTTCGTATGATGCTGGCTGATGATGGTGGTGGCTCGCCGCTCTTATTTTGGTCACATGTATGACATGACAGATTTTTGTTTTTTATTCCCGTATTTTTTGTGGCTGTTGTTTTGCACCCTCTTGTCATTTGAGATTTTAAATGTTGAGACCGGCCAACAACAACAAAAATTCATCAAAAACTACGTGTACGTGTGTACAAAGCTGTCTGAGAGTATGTGTGGTTTTTTTTGCTCATCTCCCTTTGATTGTTTTGCGAGCATATCCAGTCTGCTGTTTCTTAAATGTCAAAGTGCAACATTTACCTCTTGTTTGTGGAGGTTCGTTCTTCATTTTTTGTTGGGTTTATGAATAGATGCTGTTATTGCCTTGTTCTTCAACAAAAAAAAAGTAGATTAGCAGCTGTCATGTGTAATAACAGGAGTGGTTATGATTTTTTTCCACTCGAATTCACTTTGCAACAGATACCAGTGGCCATTGTACTTTGGCTAGAGCTTAACCAGCACCAGATGCAACGTTATGAGTGGGAAAAAAACAGATTTTCTTGTTAAAGATCCTCAATGCGTGAGATTTAAGTGGCATGAATACAATGAGATAACCAAGTCTATGAGGTTTAATGGGGAATTTGATGGCCTGGAGTTATTGTTGAAAACAGAGTTTCAAAATTTTAAAAACTTTCTTCACAAAATCCAAATGGAAACTATAAAGCTCGGTGTTATAGAGACGGGTGCATAGTCTATTCCTTCTTAGTAATCTTAGCTTTAACGATTCGCCAATTTTTCTTGTACCCTCTTTTATACGTCAATGGACTACACTGTCTTCAACATCATCTAACAAAGCGAAGACAAAAAAAAAAAACACAAAAAAGTGGAAATTTATGAACTGGAGTAGTAGAAATCGTAATAATTTCTAATTTGCAAAAGAATGGATTTTTGTCTTTTACAAACATATACATACACCACACATATACACACATTGAAACATACTTATTTACGCATCCTCACCAAGTCAAAAATTAAGTCGCAAATGAAAATTTATTAGTACGTCACGAAATTACCACTACAAGCTATGTGCTCATGTGCTAATCTATATGTAACTCGAGTGTAGGGTGTTCAATAAAAGTGCAATTTGAGGCAATGATACGAATGCGGGGTATTTGTTGATTTCGTTTGTCTCTGTAAAAACGCAACGTACTTTTTTCTACTGGTCTTCCCGCCATACTAGCCGGTTTTATTGCGCATAACTTACGTAAATGGCCACTACAACCCGTCAGTCAGGATTACGACCTAGCTTCTCCTATCAATTATGTTGTGTGTGTTAATTTTATACACAAGTGGCATGATCTACAGTGTTAAGTCGCTTCCGAACGACATATTCTTGAGAAACTTTTCATGTCACTTTTTATTTACTCTAAGAGTTTTTGCCAGATATTCTGCTGAGATTTAGAGATGTCTGACTTGGGGTTTAAACCATGGTGTTTCATCTAATAAGCTAACACTAGACAAGGGTGACTTCATGAAGTCAATGAGAAATGATCACGAGCATCAAACATATTTAAAGACCCAAAGAAAGCGATTAGCAAGTTTAGTTTCAGATTTTCTGTTTTTATAAAAGCCTGTAAATCAATGAAAAATACAAATACAAGGCAATTTGTATGCCTTTAATGCCCTAAAACTGTACGCAGCGAAAGACTTTTTATTTCCCTTTTCTAACTATCGATTGGTGTGTATATCGGTTGGGTTTAGTTGTCGTAGTCTAGTAGGTAGTGTGATAGCTTATTGAACGTGAGGCCTCTGTTCAACAACCAGGTCAAACATCTGCAAAAAACTAAATACGAATGTATCAGGCTTTAGCATATTTCGGGCTGAATTTGATTACTTGCAGTGGTTATGTTGGCCTAGGCAACAGCTGTCTTATTCGCAAACTCCTGTGACTTAAGAAAACCCCTCAAAAAA
Source organism: Sarcophaga carnaria (assembly GCA_958299815.1). Classification (NCBI taxonomy): domain Eukaryota; kingdom Metazoa; phylum Arthropoda; class Insecta; order Diptera; family Sarcophagidae; genus Sarcophaga; species Sarcophaga carnaria. The sequence continues at coordinate 18,501,632 of OY283153.1, read as the reverse complement.
CACACGATCTCGATGGCTAGTTGACATCACCTACAAGTAAGATAATCGTGCGCTCAAATAGAACGTGTCAAATATCCTTTCATGAACACACGTCGTTGGCTTTTGTCGCCCATTGTAATTTAACAAAATTGGCTGAATGAAGAACATTTTTATTTTGACAGATGTAGCTTCAACAAGATGGCCGATATCAACTATCAAAGTTCGGAAGGTCCTGTTGTAAGATTTAAAGTATGTATCCCATAAATATATCTACATAATCTTTGAATTTGTTCAAATACGCTACATTTTGAGTACTGCTGAGGAAGGCTTTTTCGAGGTAAACAAAATTAAATGGATGGTTATGATCGAACGCACTGCTTAATGATTAGGGACAAGGAGTTAATGTCGTCTGAAGACGCCGTAGTCTAGTAGATAGTGTGTTGGCTTATTAAACGTAACGCTACGTTTCAAACCCCTGATCAAGCAGAAAATTTCTGCAAAAAAAACTGTGAATAAATAAAATTGCCATGAAAAGTTTCCCAAAAATTTATCATTCAGAGTCGACTTTAAACTGTAAGTCACACCACTCATGTGTAAAATTAACACACACAGCAAATGTAATGACCAATTATGTTTTTTCTTTTTTTTTGTCTTAGGCCGGAGGTGGGAATCTTCAAAAGACACTTTTGTTTCAACAAAAGAGTGCACGATTCACCGTCACTGGTGCCTACGTACTAAACCCACCCCCTACACACTTCAACCACTCTCCCTCCGCGGGATTGCCGTAAGGTATTACTTCGCGGAGGGCTGGTTAGCTTTAAAGCTTGGTCACAATAAGTTAAGTTCCGCCTCCGCTCCTCCAGCGTTCGGAGTTCTATCATAACTTCAGCCATTTTCTAACTGTATTGGCTCCATAGAATCCTAGAATTCAACACCTCCTCCATAAGCCGAGAACACCACATACCGACGATACACCGAGGACAGTATTCTCCTTGTCGTCCCCACGGAGAGTACCTCCGAGCATGTTGGGCAAGCATATAACATTATCGACGTTACAACCCTCGATATTATCCTCCTCTTGAATGGACCTGGTACTCCAAGATTTGGCATCATCCTCGCCAGTGCTCCCTGCGTTACAGATGCCTTTTCGCCGATGTATTTCACGTGCTCCTTGAAGTTCAACCTGTTGTCGATAATCACTCCCAGGTATTTTATCGCCCTCTTAGATTCGATCTTAGTGCCTCTAACGGTCACTTCCATCTTTTCCACTATCTTCTGGCCACTTATCAAGACGGCCTCCATTTTATGTGCGGCAAGTGTCAAACCTGCCTCATCAAGCCATGCTACAATTTTCCGAATCGCTGTGTTCGTCTTCTTCTCTATTTCCCTTACCATCTTAGCTACCGAGACTATGGCAATGTCATCTGCAAAGCCCACAATCGTAGTCCCGTTTGGCAATCGCAGTCGAAGTACACCATCGTACATAATGTTCCACAGTAGTGGCCTAAGTACAGAGCCCTGCGGAACACCCGCCGTCACTACGTATTCCTTTTCTCCTTCATCCGCTTGGTATATTACTTTTCTGACCTGAAAGTAATTGTTCAGAATCTCCATTAAGTGTGGCGGCGTAGCCATGTTAAAGAGGGCTCTCATAATCCGCCACCAATTCGCTGAGTTGAACGCGTTTCTAACGTCAAATGTGACAACCGCGCAGTATTCCTTGGTGCCAAGTCTCTATCTTTCGCCCTCTATTGCATCTCTTGCAATGTCGACCACCTTCCTTATCGCGTCAACAGTGGCCCGTCCTTTCCTAAACCCGTATTGCATATTATTTATGTATGTATGTATGCATGTATGTATGTATGTATGTATGTATGTATGTATGTATGTATGTATGTATGTATGTATGTGTGTATGTATGTATGTATGTATGTATGTATGTATGTATGTATGTATGTGTGTATGTATGTATGTATGTATGTATGTGTGTATGTTACTGGTAATATAAAAAGAGTCCTTCTTAGACCAGAATTTGATAGCGTTCGTATGCCCAATAGATAGGTTAGCGTTGGTATACATTTTTTTATTAGTTTTTTATAAAGAAAAGCCGGTTATTGGAGTCAAAAAAGAACCAGAATCATATTTAAAAACGGTTTTATTTAGTTTTCGTTATTGAACACTCTAAACATGGACAATGAACCTTGACAGTAGTGTATTGTCATCTTATTAAGCAACAGCAGCAAGCAGTAACACTAAAATTATATCCGCCAGCCTCGTGCAACATGACACATAATATAAAAGGAGGCGTTGAGCAAATTCATATTGTCACAGTGTAGCAATTGACATGAGGGCTAAAATGTAGGTGTGGTCGTCTATAATTACAGGGTTGCACATCAAATTCAATTCAATCCAATGGTAGAAATGTTTGCTGCAAAAACGTAGAAATTTAATTTCATTACCAAAAAAAAGACGGAAAAATTGAAGGAGAGTCTCTTTCGAATTGCAATTATTTAACAAATGTTACGTTTTTCTTTTACTCCTGACGCTGTGTGCTAATAACAGGAATTTGCAACATTTTTTCCCCATCTTCTCTTTTTTGTCTTCCAGCTATCCGGGCAGTGTTTGGCCATAAATAACGTCAATTTAGTGAAGAAAAAAAAGGAGACAAAAAAATTTTAAGAAAAATGCAAGAAAATATTTTGGAGCTTGTGGTCATCGTTATGTTTGTGCCAGACCTCGTTTTTTATTTCTATTCTTTTTTTTTTCTTTTTTTGAAGGAATAGAATTTTTACAAAATTTATAACACAATGGAATATTTTTTCTTCCCTTTTCCTTTTTTTCAATTTTAACAGCCTTGCGGTATGTTGTTTTCAACATGTCTTCTCTTGTCTTGTCTTGTGTTTGGCTGCATGTTGTTATTGTATTATAAAATATTCACAGTCACACTAATATACACACACTCATGTTTACATACATTTCAACGCATATCCTTTATTTTTTTTTATAAAACATTCGCACGGAGTATGTTAAACATTTGCATTGCTAAAATCGCCTAAAAGCATGCTGTAAAAAATGTTATCTTCAATTCATTGTAAGCACACACTGGTCATTTTTATACCCACACACTCACACGCTCTCTCTCACACACACTCTCAGTGCAGTGTTTGAAACATTGTACATTTAATTACTTGAGTGTATGTTTGAGTGTGTATATATTTATTTGTTTATGTACTCTTGTGCTTATGTAGTGCTGAGTTAGTAACTGAATGAGTGAGTGAGTGAACATTTTTATTCTTTTCAACTCACATGCCATGCAATAAATGTTCAGCATTTTTTCTCTTCTCTTCGTGTTGGTCCTTTTTTTTCTATTTTTTATCAGTCTTTTCCTTAACATTTCCTTTTGGAAAAAAAACTGAAAGAGTTAAAGCGAAAGAAGAATGAGAGAACATTTTTACGCGTATGTAAAGTGTACCTACAAGTAAATGATATGCAATGCATATACGAGGGCCAATCATAGGTTTTCTTGGAAATGCCATTGTCGTTGTGATAGGAGACTTAAAAGGTAGAAGTTTAAGCCTAGAGTGTAAAGAATATGAATTGAACGAAAAGTTCTCTTGATCTTTTTCATTATCTTTCTTGGTTTTTTATTGTGGTGTGGAGCTTCTAAAGCATTGCCCGCAACCTGTAAACCTCAGGATGTGGCCTAACGCCAGTAAGGCTAACTCCCAGTCTAATACCTAAGAAGTCATCAATGGTTTCCTTCTGAAGTGTCTCAATGTCGCTCAGCTTTTAAGTATGTGTTCTAGTGATTCATCTTCCTCATCACAGAATCTACATTTGAATACAATATCTGTTGTATACGAAGCCTACTTGGGTTTACAATGCCAGGTCGAAAGGCAGGTTCTTGTTTTTGCACAATTCTTTGATAGTCTGATGAAGAATACAAACCTCTTCCCACTATAATCGCCTACCTTACATGCATTACAGACCTTCAGGATTACAACCTAGCTTCTCACACCACCCATGTTGTGTGTGTTAATTTTATACATGAATGGCAGGGCCTACTAATAGACCACTACCTACTAGATTACCTACAAAACTCATCACGGACATTCCTTTTGGATAAACCGGTAGCTACGCCTCCCTCTATTTTCACTTTGGCCGAATACAACGTCTAAGCTTCTATTCTCATTTGCCTGTTCATTTTGACATGACCTGGTATGCAGAAAACTGTGGTCCTAATTGATTTTTCTTGCTCATACAGTCCTACATAAACCTCAAGTCAACCCTGTAAAGGCTAAGTGATCGTATGGAGACCTCAATGCCAGGTAGTATTGCTAATGACCTGTCCTCTGTACTTCCTTTAAGTTAAAATGAGCACATCTTTCTCACTTAATTGGTTCATACAACCCTTTAGTCAGGATTACAACCTAACTTCTCACATCAACCATATTGTGTGTGTTAATTTTACCCAAGCGCGACAGAACCTGCAGTTTAAGCTCTGCTTTGAACGACACATGCGAGAAACATTTCATGGCGAGTTTTTATTTACTCTCTGAGCATATGCCAGACGACTGTTGAGGGAAAGTATCCGCAGAAGATATTTTTTCGTTTAGTTTTAGATGTCCAAGTTGGGATGAAAGTCAACACACTACTACTAGACTGCGGTGAAATGAGCTCTTCTTTCCATGGCATAAGATACTGCCTGGAAAATAATCGCGAATTACCGTTTTGAGCTTGCACAGCCCCGTTGCTGTACTACTCCTTTTTAGTTGTTCGTATACCACAAAATGGCGACTCTCTTAAGAGAGTATATAGTTTCCGAAATACTCCATTCATTTTAATTATTAAGTTTCCTTGCAAAGCACTTTCCAAAATTGTAGATTATATTGGTTCGTCCTTTCTACAGAAAGTAAGTGGGTTTTCCTAATGGTAAGCACGCAACAAGCCTACGTGATGGCTTAGGTGTATGTCAACAGGCAAGAGGCCCTTGGTTAGTTGCTTCTTCTTCAACCTTTGTACACCTATCTACTTACTGAATCTGTGCATAGGTCAGTGAAGAAGAACAGTACCTTCAGTTTCTCAAATTGTCAGATCACGATGCCCTCTAATGAATCTCGAATTCAAGCTGTCATTCATCATCACAACTGTGCAATGGGCTTAAATAAAACAACGCCTCTAACGAGGTATAGACTCCACACAATTTCCATAGGTCTATAGATTTCCAAACTTATGATAGTCTCTGCATCGTATCCAACTCTTCCTGAGATGCTTTTAAGAAATGAAAAGTTAATGAGAAATTAAATCCTTGACGAACTTCAACTGAAATTGGATTGTTGAAATTCCTTTCATGAAAGGTTTGACAGATTGCTTGAAGGCCTTAAGCTTTGAATCCGGAAATTTTATTTCTCGAGAAATACAGTGGCAATCGTCAATCGACCAATACTAGATTTATGTGACTCTAGCTGCTCATTCGTTCGAAATTATTTGATTGATCCTGATGAGGAATGTAATTCCTTTGCAGATGTTTGTATTCCTGAGGTCCTACCGTCTTTATGGCAGATACGACATATTATAACTGAGCTACAGGGACTTTAACTGTCTTATTTGCTTTTTAAAGTTTAATTATTATTTCAACGACAGATTTCGTATCATTTTCCTTTAATTTATATACGATATTCAATATTAATTGGTCCTGCTGTAGAAGTCAAAGGTAACAACTTTATACTCCTGACAACTCTAACATGATAGATTCGGTATGCTTACACTCTTGTGTAAGTAAAGAAGGTATATACACATACATATGCTAACAGATCCTGTTCATTTTCAATAATTTGAAATCCTTTGAAATCGAACACAAATATTACAAACGAACCTTGACTTGGATGCCAATCCCTGCCCTCGTTTAAACAACGCAAAAAAGATGTTTACTTATGAAATTTATACGTTTGCATGTGTTAACGTAAATATATTTATGTAGGCTTGTAGGCATGTATATGTGTACATATGTGTGTGAGTATATGCAGTGTATGGTGAGATGGTCATAAAAGACATTTTATTACTCGTACTCATACTTGGCATCAAAGCAATTTGGCATGAAATGTAGATAACGTGCATTTTTCAAATTCTTTAAGTTTTTAGACAAGACCATAATTTTTGCTGAGCTGAAAAAAAACACCAACAACACCAACAACAAATAAACGAGCAGCATGAGAGAATAACAATAAAAAAAGTATCTCATGTGAGTGAAGAAACCAAAAAAAACTGCTGGTGATGAAAAAATAAAATTTAAAAAGCAAAAAAGAGAGACAAACTTAAGTTTTTAAGCTGAAAAGAAAATTCTTTCGATAATAAAAGCAGAGATTACCAGAGTGAGGAATTATGTAGAGAACAAGAGAAGCCACTGCAAGGCGAAAGTAAAGTCTCCATAAAGTGTATAAAAGGAATTCCCTAGAAGCGAAAACTACCCGATTGAGAACGTTGCACCCAAACTCAGGAGGAAATGCCTGGAGAAACGGAAAAAACAACAGAAAAGAAGTTCTTCTGGTAGAAGATAAAACCCTTACTTACCACAAAGTTTGATCAGTTTCAGTCACATCAGTGATGTGAACGATGATTGATTTCAACAGGATGGTGCAACTTGCCACACATCTCATGCTACAATCGACTTATTGCTTCAAACATTTGATGGCCGTTTAATTAGACGAAATGGTGAAAACAATTGGCCGCCAAGAAGCTGCAGTTTGACATCGTTGGACTATTTTCTGTGGGGCGTCGTTAAAGAAAAATGTTATACCGACAAACCAGAAACAATTTAGCATTTGAAGGCCAATATTCGTGATGCCATTCCCGAGGTACGACCCTATATACTCGAAAAACTGCGCGAATATTGCACCGATCGAAGGAGGTACTGTGAGGACAATTGCGGCAGCTATATGAATGAAATAATATTTCATTCCTAATCGGAAAAATTTTACTCCACAACAACAAAATTATTTTGGCAAAATTTCAAACCGTTTTTCAAGTTTAAACTTCTAAATGAACCTCCCTTTACTATATAGGCAAATGTTTTTGAATAAACTTATGCAACCATTACAAGCCTCTAGTCAGTATTACGACCTAGCTTCTCTAACCACTCATGTTATTTTGTGTTTCTTTATCTATGAGTGGCAGTTTTAACGTTGGCTCCGAACGGCATATTGGAAAAGTTTTTTCTTAACAATTTTGATGCAAATCAGGCAAAGTAACACACAGAATTTGTTAACATTAATCTGTACTAGAAAGAAAGGATGCTGAAGATTTCTCGAAGCTATCAAATCCACACAGTGTAATGGTCGATCGATCCTGGTTCAAATACAGGAAAATAAAAGCACACTGTAGGGAACGTACTAACCCCCGCAGTGCACACATTCACATATAATTGTTCATTACAACCCTTCAGTCAGGATCATGACCTAGCTTCTCACAACAATTATGCTGTGTGTGTTAATTTTATACATGAGTGGCGTCATCTAAAATTGAAAGTCGATTCCGAACGACAGGGTTTGGGAAGCTTTTCATGGCAATTTTATTTTACTCTCAGAGTTTTTGCCAGAACTCTGCTGAGAGGAAGTTGCCGTAGAAATATTTTTGACATTTCGTTTTGTTGGAGATGTCTGATCTGGGGTTTGAACCGTGGCCTTACGTCTAATAAGCCAACACACCACCTACTAGACTACTTTCAGAGTTTTTGCCAAAAATCTGCTGAGAGGAAGTTGCCGAAGAAATATATTCTCATATTTCGTTTGTTGTAGATGTCCGGGCTGGTGCTTGAACTGTAGTCTCACGTCTAATAAACCGTCGCACTACCTATTAGACTACAGCGACTGTCATAGAGAGAATAATATCAACAGTTAACAAAATATGAGGTAATCAGCAGGTTCGTTGAAGACCAAGCTTACGTAAGTACACATGGCGGCCAATTTTGATGTCACATGAGATACGTTTTTATTGAAAACATTTCCAAATCTAGCGGTCATGCTGTTTGCCATTAGAAGCTGGAAATGTTGTGTATATTTTAGAAGTTTTCTATGGCTTAAGGTCCCATGTTAGGTTAGAGGACGTGTACTTGTCAATAAAGCCAAGTACAGTACACGGAGGTCGAATTGACCCATTGTACGTAAGGTCCCATAGCTAATCAAAAGTTGTACGAGCCAATCTAATTTATATTGCTTTGTAAGCAGAGTAATGTGTTTTATATACCAACCGTTTCAATTAATACCGAGTAAAATAAAATTTAAACTGTAGATCTCGCCACTCATGTATAAAAATAACACACACAACATAAGTGATGTGAGGAGCTAGGTCGTAATCCTGACTGAAGGGTTGTAATTATCAAATTATATATGTATGCATATAAGGTCAGGATGTCTATGAAAAGCTCAGGATATCTATGAAGAAATATGTTTCCTCAACCACAAGCATCAAGGAAGTTGGGTAAGATATTGAACGACTCGTTCACATCACCTCCATATAAGATGACCATGCCCATAAATTGCTCGTGCAGAGGATTCAATATAACATGAGCTATGTGACTGATTTGTATACAGCATCAAGCTGCGAATAAGAGAGCGTCTATGTTAGGTTAAGTCAAATTAGTAGCTTTGGTTACCAAAGCACACTTGAGCATGCATTGATACCCATTATGGCGCCACAGGTAAGCGCAGGCCTTGTACTGACCAAATTGAATCAATCCCATTGGTCAGCTCAGTGGCTGCACATTAAAGCATTACTACCCTATGTTGGAAACCAGCCTGCAAGTTTAATAAACGAAGCTATGTCCTTGCTACCAACGCACCTCTCATGAGATTGGCATTGTCAATGGTAGTGGAAGCTGTTCTTTCTCTTCATCAGATCTACAACTACAAGCAGTAGGTCTCTCCATTCATGACATTAACACATACAACGTGGCTGGTGTGCGAAACTAGGTGGTAATCTTGACTAAAGGCTTGTAATGAGCAAATAAGTAAGTATGGAGACCCTTCAGTTTTAATGTCAAAATTACATCCCATACATTGGAAGGCGATTCTTTACTTCATTTATAAACGAGGGCCTAAATTTTATCTTCGTCTTTCTGAATCACATTATGGTATCAAAACCTTGATAACCTGTTGTTGTTAAATAAGAATAAAAAGTCTTATTTTATTGTTATTTCTCTCTCGTATGTTTAATGCAAATATATTTTCTTTTTTCTTTTCATTTTGAGTTTTTTGTTTCGTTTTATCTTTTCATTTAATAACTACACAGCAAATATAATCTTTTAAATAATTCATATAAAAAACAAAATAAAAAACAAAAAAAAAATAAAGAAACAAAACAGAGAATTATCAAAAGAAATATAAAATCTTATTGTTATTATTCATTTGTGTGCAGAATAAACATTTAAGGATCAACCGAAAAAATATCAAAAAAAATTTGATTTTTATACGAAACACAGAGCAACAATACTACTGCCACCATGCTTATGTTCATACATACGAAATAGAAGGGGGAGGGGAAGGAAAAATAAAATATTTTCTAATATTTTTATTGAGTATTCATTTGCCTTATTGTTATCAATTTGTTAACATTTTACAACTACTGTTACTGCTTTCAAGTTTCCGCCAAAAAATCTGTTTCCTTTTTCTCTTTTTCCAATGTCTTCTTTCAGTTTTTTTATTTCTTCTTTGTAAAGGGGGATACTTCTTGGCAATCCTTTCCTTCTTGTGTTTAAGTTTTAGTGTATTAAAAAGTATGAGTGTTATAACCCAGCAAATATTTTTATTTAAAAATAATTGGTGTTTTAAACGTTTATGTATATTAATGAAATTATAAAAACTTGCCCTGCTGTTATAACTTTTAAAAATTTGATGAATTTGAGAGAATAAAGAAGTTGTAACGGGAGTGACATCCTCAAATAATAACTCTTGCGTCATTAAAAAATATATACACAATGGTGGGGGAATCATACCGAGTGTGCTGGATCGCTATTAGACCAAGGATTCCAAAATAATATTCCCTACAGTTGGGTAACCTTTGGCTCTGGAGATATAGTCCAAGATGCAAATTTATTTTTTATCAAATTAGCAAAAAAAAGTTAAAATCTGATAAAAAAAAAAATAAATTGTAAGGGAAATAGACCTAGTTACCCCTGGTATCAAGGATACCAAAACGGTTTTTGTTACGGCCGGTCATTACTAAGAATCAGAGATATAGATGACAAAGCTAATATAGCCACTGACGACAATATCTTTATCATCGACTAAAAAATGCAAGTCATTGACATAAAAAAATCATGTCATCGACCAAAAAAATTGAAGTCATCCGCCTAAAAGTGCAAGTCATCGACCAAAAAATGTAAGTCATCGTCCAAAAAATGCAGTCATTGGCTCAAAAAATCCAAGTAATCGACCAGAGACATGTAAATCATCAAGACAAACAGAGATATCCAAAAATGCAAGTCATCGACTAAAAAATGCTAATCAGTCAACCAAAAAATGCAAGTAATCGATCAGAAAAAATGCAAGGCATTAACCAAGACATGCAAATCAACAAAACAGACAGATATATCCAGAAATGCGAGTCATCGACCTAAAAAATGCTAATCAATTAACCAAAAAATGCAAGTAATCGACCAAAAAATGCAAGTCATCGGCCAAAAAAATGTAAGTCATCGTCCAAAAAGATGCAAATCTTACACCAAAAAATCCACATCAACGACCTAAAAATGCTAGTCATTAACCAAAAAAAAAAAAAGAAGTTATCGACTACAAAAATGCCAGCCTTTCATAGAAACACAAGACATCAAAAATTTTTTTAGAGGGTCATCGACAAAAAAATGCAAGACATCAACACAAAGAATGCAAGTCAATCACAAAAACAAAAGGCAACATATCAACAATTTTGACCGATCTATATATAGAGATCTTTTTTTGCCCATTTGAAGAAAACTATTACCTTCGATGTCTATATCTCAGGTCCCAAGTAAGGCCTGACCGTAAGATTTTGGATTCCTTGGTGCAATAGCTTTCCAAGAATCATGTAACGAATGTAGATTAGTTTTAAACGTGAATATATTTACTTATACTTCAATAATTTCAATTGTAAAAACATGTACATTTGTAACGGGCGTAACTCTTGTAACGTAACGGGTGTGACATTAATAAAGTAAAGTCGTTATTCAAGGAAAAATGTAAAATTTATATTGTTATCATCACAATTTCAAATCTCATATAGTTTCATGGAAATTTAAAAAATTTCATTACTCTCTGAAATTTTTTGCTGGGTTTTCTTACAGGTTCAATATCTTTTTATCGTTTGGAAAAAATATTAAAAAGAGAAAAAAGAATGTAACGATATCGAACAAAATACCATAAACTGTTCATTCATACATAATATATGAATGAGAGAATGAGTGAATATATGTATGTATGAATATATGAATGTATGAATGAACGAATGAATGAATGAAATTTTCAATGTGTTTATATTTTTATTATTGTTGTTATTGTATTTTTGCATTATTTATGTGTGCGTTTATGTATAAATGTATGGTAGATGTAAATGTAAGAGTGTCTGTGTAAGTAAGTCGGTGCTAAAATTCAGCTTTAGTCACTGCTTTACATTTGACCTTTTATTGACTTCGACGACTTGCGAGCCATTTTATGATGATACTTTTTATAATAATTTTTACAGGATTTTTTTTCAGTTTCTTTTGAATGCTGCTTTTTATATCCTTTTATTGTCCTTAATTTCAGTGCCGTTATCATTAATTTTTTCTTATTAAAAGTTTATGTTTCTGAGCTTTTTTTTGTTTTTTTTTTTTTTGGTTTGTTATTATTTTATTCTTCCTTTTGTTGGGTTTTATTTGACATTTAAAATCCTCCCAGGAAAAAATATGATTTTAACGAGTCCACAATTCTTATGACATAAATTCCATTATTATGCAGAGTAAATATTAAATTTCTTAATGGTATTGAGTTCTGAAATTAGAAATAAAAAAAACAAAAACTTATTAAAAATTTATGACATTTTAAATAATATTCGGGATTTGAAAGTATTTCGGTTGGGTTGTAAAAATTTCTAATTTCTTAAAATAAGTGAAAGATTTTTATGGGATATAATCACGCTTTTATTTTGTTGGAATTGAATGAAAAATGTACATAAAATCGTTGAAGAGTATAATTTTTACAATAAGGAATACAAATTTCTTCATATTATGCAATTAGTTTTGGAGTGGGCGTGGCTAGTAACTCGGTAGTAAGCGAAAAATTTTCCATACCGGTTTCTTATTTTTAAAATTAAGAGGCGTAATGCACTTACAAATAGTCCATCCAGGAAGCTCCCCGCACACTCCGAAGGGAATAGCATTAATAAACACCATTATTTAAAGGTCAGGCAGTAAAAAAGTATGATTCAATAGGAACGTTTTCTAATTACTATTGTCTTGCTTAGCTGGAACAAAAATAGATTAACGAAATGGAAACAAGACAGAACAAGAAGCCAACCGGATAAGATGGAAAATGCTTTGTGAAAGGCATATACTTCTAGGAGAGGTAATGAAAAAATAATTGTCAACGTCCTATGGTTGTTATGATACATAAACGCAGGGTTCAGGTCGAGAAATCTTGTTCGTACCACATAAATACTGCATGAGTTATAATCGAGTAGTCCATTGAATACAAAAGCATCTGAAATCTCTTGTATCCTACCGATACCATATTTTTATCAATTCTCAAGTATGAACTAAAAACTGGCCGTACCGTTAAAAATTATAAATCTAGTACTAGGGGTTATGCGACCAGAACAGCTCTAAATGTGTGGAATGTATTACCAGTTCCTAGTTAATACCTAAGGAGTGGTCGACCATCAAAACCGTAAATGTGTGATATGTACGGCCAGTTCTAAGTTCATACCTCAGACCTTACTCTACATCTAAAAATTATAAATTTAGTACACAAGCTCAAAATGCAGGGTACGCTTCAGAAGTTTGTGTGTTTCAAGACCAGCAAAGCCGTAAAATCGCTGTGTCCTTGCCTCCTTCGAAATGTGAAGTCCAGCATAATAACGGTGAATCACGATATGGCATCTGTTGGATCATGAAAGAACTTGCTTTATGGATACCCAAAGAAACCTTCACGCCTTGTTTAAAATACCTCAAAAAGAGTACGGAATGTTCATCTCTGATTGATAGGACAGAGATACAGAATCTTCTTGACAATACAATACGCAATGCATGTGTGTCACACACACAACTATCGAGCCTGAGACATAATATCTTGAAGATTATACAATCTACCCTATTCTGTTATGAAGTGTCAATTTTTCATCACATACTTCGATCAATTAGTCAGAAGTAGTTTCGCAAAATCGGTTTAACTGACCGCTCCATTAGGAGTGTGAAGTCTGCTGGGCTATCTCCTGCCAGTTCATCCGCAATTGTATTGCCTCCTACAATGCACCGAAATGCCTATCAGAGAGCCTTTGAAGAACTTCCTGCGCACTGAAACGTACCGTCACATTTTGTTTAATCAGCTCTCATACCTGTTCTTCTGCCGTGGTCTTCACATATATGTACCTCAAATATCTGTAAACATCAATGGGTGAAAGAATTGTTAACAAAGTTAGGCACGATTAAAACTCTGGAAGTGTAAAAGGAAAAGGTATGCTCATAACTACAAATTCTTCGTTTTATTTTCTTTAAGAGAAAAATGATTTTTCAAGTCTGTTGAAATTTAAACCTTTTTAAATATTGTATTGCTGGTCAAACGCCTAGACCCAGTATAAGCTTACAATCTCCGAAATGTTAAAGCAGACTCCAGTTCATTGGCAAGGTACGTGCAATATTGATAAGCACTAATGAACTTGTGTGGATAAGAATCCATAATCCTGTTCTTAAATCGCAATTACGATTCTCATGACTCATTGGTCTATTGAAAGACATGCCAATAGGTTTTGCACTTCCTCAAATGACTACAGCAGGAACAGAGGGTTTGAGGTAAAGAAACAGGGCATCATTCACCTCATGTGTCGGTGGCATGCTGTTGCCATGAAGAGGTGCATCTCTCAGCCCCTAATTTTCTGTTTTCCTAGATTGAACCCTACAATATAAATATTGCTTCAATAGCATGATTTTTATTGCAGTTAGGTTGGCTTTCTGTTGGGAATATTCGCCTTCGAGGTTGTACATTAATTGTGGTAACATTCATACATACATAATTGGTTATTTACAACCTTTCAGTTAGGATTACAACCTAGCTTTTCATACCACTTATGTTGTGTGTTGTATACATGAGTGGCGGAACTTACAGTTTGAAGTTGACTGCGAACGACATATTTTTAGGGAACTTTTCGTGGAAATTTTATTAAATTTCAGAGTTTTTGCCAGAAATCTGATGAGAGGAAGTCGTTGAAGAAATATTTTTACATTTTTCGTTTTGTTGAAGATATCTGACCAGGGTTTTGAACCGTGGCCTCAAGTCTAATAAGCCATCAAACGACTTCCCAGACTGCAGAGACTAAATTCTAAAGGAAATAACTTTCATAAACGCCATTATTCGAAGGGTTAGGCAATGAAAAAGTAGGGCTCATATGTCCTACTCTTGCCATGAAGAGGCGCGTCTCTTAGTCTATACTTTTCTGTTTTCCTTGACTGAATTCTCCAATATAAAGATTGCTTCAATAGCACGAATATTCGTTCTCCAGGTTGAATATTAATTATGGTAACATACGTATACACATAAATGGTCATTACAACCCTTCAGTCAGGATTATGGACATGGTTTCTCACATCACTTATGTTGTGAGTGGCAAGACCTAAAGTCGACTTCGAACAACAGATTTTTGAGAAACTTCTCATGGCATTTTATTTACCTTTAGAGTTTTTGCCAGAAATCTGCTGAGAGGAAGAAATATTTTTTTATTTAGTTTTTTTGGAGATATCTGACCTGGGGTTTGAAGAGTGGCCTCAAGAGTAATAAGCCACCAAACGACTTCCTAGACTGCGGCGATTAAATTCTAAAGGAAATAACATTCATAAACACCATTATTCGAAAGGTTAGCCAGTGAAAAAGTAGGACGCATGAGTCAGTGTCCTGTTCTTGCCATGAGAAGATCTCTTAGCCTCTAATTTTCTGATTTTCCAGGTTCAACTCTTCAATATAAAGATTCCTTCAATAGCAATCTTTTGGCAGGCCGATAAACTTTCGGCAGGGAATATTCGATGCCCAGGTTGGATATTAATTGTGGTAACACAATGTGCCTAAACTCAAGCCTCAACGGCTAAAGCCTACCTAAGCTAAATGCGTGGCTTTATCTATGTTTGTGACAAGGTTTTAAATGAATTTAATGAAAATTTTCAATATTTTTAAATGCTTTTCAACCAAGCCTTTGAAGGTCATTAATCTTAAAAATAAAATGTTTCTCCCTTTAAAAAAAAAGCGGAAGTTAATGGTCAATGCCATTAAATATTGAAACGTTTATTAGAATAAATAAAAAAAATATATGTAAGTATTTTTGGGCCAACGATAATAATAATACACTTTAAATGGCATATAAATTTCAAAATTGCTTTACGTTTCCTTTTACAAATCAAAAAAAAACGAAAGGAAGGATCTACAGAAACATTAAAATTTCGGAAAAAGGGCTCCACAATAAAGTAAAAATTTCAATCACGTTTCTAACACAAATTATTGCCTTTAAATAAAAGGGGGGCTGAATTGTTTCTATAATTTAATATTTTTTCTTTTTTTCAAAGCCTAGAAGAAATAAAAAAATTATTTTAAAATGGCTAAATGGGGTAGGGGTTTTAGGCAAAAAGGTTGCGCTGTGTTGTTTTTTTTTTAGTTTTTGTTTTAATTTCGTCAAAGTTCTATGGAATTTCAAAGTATTATTTGTATAGCTAAGCTTCCCTCTGTAATAGCTGAGTCCAAGCAAAGGGCTGTAGGCAAAAGTTTTATACGTTAAAAAGCCTTTTATTGAGCAAAGCACGTACCATACACTTTTACTCCTGCATATAGAGTGCCTTTAGAGAAAAGTTTTCAATCGATGTTATGGTTTTTATTTTTCCTTTCTACTGATATTTTATTTTTATTTTTATTTAATTTTTTTGTTTTGTTCTCTTCTTTATATTTCCAATGCTTTTAAAAATAAAAAGGTTTCCAAAATTTATCCAAAAAAATAAAAAAAAAATTTATTTTTATTCCATTGCCTCACATGGGCTATTAGAAAACAAAACCCCATTCAATCCATTCAAAACAAAGGAAAGCAAAATCAAATCAAATAAAGATGAAACGTGTAAAATAATACAAGAGCAACAAAAGCAACAAAAGAAACTTTTTCATTTCACTTGTACTCACTCACCTGCATATTGTTTAGGATTTTAGCAAACTCGGGACTGCCAATATTATCGACCAGTTTTGAAAATTGTTCATTCGCCTCGAGTTTATCAAAGAATGTTGCCAGTATTTGATCCTGCGGCAATACATCCAAAACATTATCGACTAAGCCGTGTAAACCGTTTAGTTGTTCTTTTGCTATTGTTGTTGTTGTTGCTGTTGCTATTGTTTCATTCATATCATTCATTGTTGTTGCAGGCGTTGGAGTTGTTGTTGCTGTTGTTGCATTCATAGTTTCAATTTCAATATTTGCTTGGGTTGGCTGTATGTTAAGGCTTTGTTTCTCAACATATTCAATGTCTGGTCATCGTTGATGATGGTTGTATTTGTTTAAAAACAGTATTTGAAAGAAAATTAAAGGATTAGAAAAGAAAAGAATTAAAAAAAATTATAGTTTATAGTTTAAAGAAACATTTTTACTCTTAATTTTGATTTTTGGAAAATTAATTTGAATTTATTCAAGAGTAAGGTCATGATGTAGTCGTCATAGTGTAGTAGACAGTGTGCTTCAAACCACAGATCAGACAAAAACAAAATATGAACAAATATTTCCTTGGCGACTGACTCCCAGCAGATTTTTGGCCAAAACCTTTCAGAATAAATAAAAAATTGCCATGGAAAAGGTGATGTGAAAGTGATGTGAGACGCTGGATTGTAATTCTGACTGAAGGGTTGTAATAATCAAATTAGAAATATGGTTCCTCAATCACAAGCATCAAGGAAGTTGGTTCAGATATTGAACGACTAGTTCACATCACCTCCACATAAGTGTCCATCCACATAAGATGCCCATTAATTGCTCGTGCAGAGGACTGTGACTTATTTGTATACACCATCATGCTGCGGATAAGAGGAGCCTATGTTAGGTTAGTTCGAAGTGGTAGCTTTGATTACCGCACCACACTTGAGCACGCATTGCTATCAATTGTGGCGCTACATGTAAGCGCAGTCCCTGTACTGACCACATTTCATCAATCCCATTGGTCAGATCAGTGGCTGCACATTAAAGCATTACTACCCTATGTTGGAAACCAGCCTGCAAGTTCAATAAACGAAGCTATGTCCTTGCTACCAATGGATGAAAACTTAGTTAAACTCATCTGACAAGGAATGGACAGTCAATAACCTAAATATGTCCCTCGAAAGAGACGTAAGCTGTTATTTCTCTTCAGCTGATTTACAACCACGGCAAATGTCGTTTGATGGGAATCTAAATTTTTTCCGACAGCCTATGATATTATAAAAGAATGTGTAATATAGTCAGCACTACATACATACATACATAATTGGTCATTACAACCCTTTAGTCAGGATTACGACCTATTTTCTCACACGAGTTATATTGTGTGCGTTAATTTTTATACATGAGTGGCGGGACCTACAGTTTAAAGTCGACTCCGAACGACAGATTTTTGAGAAACTTTTCATGGCAATTTTATTTACTCCCAGAAATCTGCGGAGAGGAAGTCGCCGAAGAAATATTTTTTCATATTTCGTTCAGTTGGAAATGTCTGACCTGCGGTTTGAACTGAGGCCTCACGTCTAATAAGCCAACACACTACCTACTAGACCACGGCGACTTCAGCACTACAGCATACCAAAACAGCTCATTAACCTATATTATATATATATATCGTCGACATCGATGAAAGGTTGTGTGTGTTAAATTCATTCATGAGAGGCGGTATCTACAGTCGTGTCAATTATATTTATCCTCAGAGCCTTTGTTAGAATACTGCTGAGAGGAAGTCGGTGAATAATTTTTTTTTTATTAAACTGGGGTTTGAAGTCAAAATAAAAGAACACAGTATCTAGTAGGCTTGATTACTTCGAAACTAAACCCCTAACTCTGCTTCTTTAATCCTAAATGGGCTGGCAATTTACTTATCAAGGAAGCTTTATTTGATGATAAATGAAAGTATTTAATTCAAGGGTAAAATCTATTCTACTATACGAAAACCGTAGCCGATAACCACTTATACTGGAACGAAATCGCAGGTAAAAGTGAAGAAATATTTGCAAAAGATCAGCCAAATATTCGTGACCAATTGCATATCTAATGAACGATTTGTTGCCAATTAATTACCAAAAACCCTTTGGGGAACAGGTTTTGATGCATATTTGGATTGCAAAATCCGGACTTTCATGTAGTGTGGTATCAACAAAAATCGTTCATATACACATATTTGATTATTACAACCCTTCAGTGAGGACGACCTAGTTTCTAACACCACTTATGTAGTGTGTGTTAATTTTATACATGAGTGGTGAGACCTATAGTTTAAAGTCGACTCCGAACGACAGATTTGTGAGAAATTTTTCATGGCAATTTTATTTACTCTCAAGGTTTTTGCCAGTAATCTGCTGAGTAAGTCGCCGAAGAAATATTTTTTCATATTTCGTTGGAGAACTGGGTTGGAATCGAGGCCTCATGTAGGATAAGCCAACACACTAGACTGCAGTGGCTTCATGTTGCAATTATTTTTAATAAGCCCGAGTGGGTCTAAATAGTTTAGTTTTAATAGAAAAATTTTCAACCCTGGCAAGTTGAACTTAATTTTTGCTTTTGTTGACCCTTCCCTTCAGTGACTAATGGCTTACACAATTCAAATTGAAATATATTTTAATTCTCTTCTTCTATTTTATACACTTGCCATTTGTTTGTCCCATAGTTTTATCAACTGTTGTTGGCTGTTCTCCATCTAATTCAGTAGTTGCTGATGCTGTTGGTGTTGCTCTCTCAATGCCATCAACTTTATCACTATTGTAGGCAGTTAAATTTGTTAAAGCTGTGACAAATTTCACCAAATCTAAACCGCTATTATTTAAATAACGTAAAAATGCTGACATTTCCGGTATGGCAATTATATGCTGTTTCAGCATTAAAAAATCACGACTAGACATGAAGGCATGGGCACGTTGTACTTCCGGATCATTGTGGTAATAATGGTTAACAATTGCTTTAACTTTGGTGGCGGGTATTAACGATAGAAAGTCACTTAAATCGAGGGGTGTTACATTGAGGGGAGTGACCTCTTCATTGATATCGGGTTGTAATTCAATTTCATGCGGTATGCCATCATCATGCTCCGACTCTGTCTCCTGTTCGCCATCATCATCGACAACAATCATGGTGGAGTACGTTGTATCGGTTAATGAATCAGTGTCTTCATCGCTATCACTATTGCTGTTGCCGCCATCCATTGTTATGTGATGAAATTCGTAATGTTTGTGTTCATTGTGCAGAGTATGTGGAGGGTGATGGTGGTCAAGCAGCTGTTGGTGCTGGTTGTATTGCCGTCTTTCTTGCTCGCTGTGATGATGATGATGTTGCTGCTGTTGCTGCTGTTGCTGCTGTTGCTGCTGCTGCTGTTGGTTAATTGGTCGTTTGTCGAGAAAAATCAAATCATCAATATTATCCACGGGTCTCGAATCGTTCTCCTGGCCTTGCCATGCTTCTTCGCTCGAAACAATTGTATGTTCGTCTGCGTTTTCCTGCGATGCCACGGCTATTATTAAAGAATCGTTTTTATCATCATCAGCAGTGTTGTTGTTATTATTATTGTTGTTGTTGCCAGTGGTATTTTTTCTAGTACCGTTGCTACTATTATTAACGTATTCCTCCTTCACATTATAGTTGCTATTATGTGCTGTACTATGGCTGCTTTGTCCTGGACTACTACTGCTACTCTCACTGCTTGCAACATTATGTGGCAACATTGTAATAATTTGACAGCAAGTCAATAGCATCAAACTAATTGCATAAAACAATTTTCGATTTTCCACCATTTTGATTTTAATTTTTCGATTATATTTCTCTGTCTCTTCTGGCTTCCTTTTTCCTCCTCCCTCCCCTATTAGCAATCGATTTCTGTTAATGGTTTCTATGCAATTTAAATTTAAATTCGTTTGCTTTTTTTCGTTTCTCTCTTGCTATGTTGTAAGTACAAAAGCTGCAACAGATTTCTTTTTTTTTTTTTTGGTTATTGATTACACCCGTGAGTTTTTAGAATTTGTTTGCAAAACTTCAATATTTATACGGCAACATTTTCAATACGTTTGCATAGAAATTTTTAAAAATTTTTTTAAATTTTTTTTTATAAAATTGATAGAATGCGCACCGTATTTGCCAACCGTTGTTGGGCTACTAAAGCATTTAAATTGTTGTTTTTTTTTCGAACTGACGTACAATGATTGTGTAAATTATCTGCGATTTTACTGTCATAGTAAGGGTGTTGAAGATGATGCTGATGATGATGATGCTGACGCTGCAGCTACTTTTACATCTGATGAGAGCGTAGATAATGGTGATAATGATGTTGCTGAATTTGAGTCTAAGTCTGTATATTGTTGATAGCTTTTTTAATCAATTAGTTTAACAAGAGAGAGTGTAGATTCATTCCTATTGAATTGACATTTTATTTTCTATTCATTCACTACAGCTTAAAGAACTACAACTACACACAACACTTGCAATGTTTATGTTCAATTGGAAAGCAAATATTAAAAAAAATCTTAGTTTTCATATTTCTACTTTCGTTTTCATTCAGAGATATCATTCGCGAATTTAACAGGGAGAAGCTCTTCATTACACACAGTCAGTCGTTATTCAGTTTGAAGAAAGTTTTGTAATTGCAGAATTGCTTATTCCAGCCCTTAAGTCAGTATTACAACCTAGCTTCTCACATCACTCATGTTGTGTGTGTAAATTTTATACATGACTGGCGGGACCAACAGTTTAAAGTCGACTCCGAGCGACAAATTTGGAAAATATTTCATGACAATTTTGTTTTGAAAACTGCCGAGAGTAATATGCGAAGAAATATTCTTCATATTTAAGTTTGTTTAAGATGGCTCCGCTAGGTGTTGAACCATGAGTTCACGTCTAATAACCGAACACACTACCTACAAGACTACGGTAACATTATTCAGTAAACACGCATCGTTATTTATGGTCGTTTACCTTTAGTTTGGTGCGTTGAATTTTGTACGAGATTACGCGAAATCGTTTGGCTGGAGTTGTCCTCTACACTTTCACGGACAACTGCGATGTTTTTCGCATATTTTGATTTTCATTTCAATTTTATTATTTTCACATGTTGTTGAATGCTATCTCCGGGCATGGTGATTGCTCAAAATAGGCTGAAAAAACGACAGATGTAGCATGAACAAGATGGCCGTCATCAAATGTTAAAGTTCGGAAGTACCTGTTGGAACACAAAAGACGTTCTGATAAATTTGGGAACTTCTTCAGTGATATTTAGATCCAACAAAATTGCGCAACTTACCATTGCGCACTAAACAATCAATCAAACTTCGTTCCAAAAGTTTTCCTGTTCACAGATCCCGGATTGCTGAGATTTGATGTCTCTGTTAAGTCATTGGTTTATACCGCTAAACCAGCGACTCTTAAAGCGTTGGTAGGTAATATTCAAGTGAGTATTGGTGCCAAAGGCGAGATTTATTGGCGAGATTCATTGGTTTATACAGCTAAACCAGCGACTCTTAAAGCGTTGGTAGCCAATATTCAAGTGAGTATTGGTGCCAAAGGCGAGATTTATTGGTAAGACATCTCCAACGAAATAAAAATATTAAAAAATATTTCTTAGGCGACTTCCTCTCCGCAGATTTCTGAGAGTAAATGAAATTGGGTTTCGCTACTCATGTACAAAATTAACACGCACAATATACATAAACTAGGTTGTAATCCTGGTTGAAGGGTTGTTATGATCAGCTAGATATGTACGTAAGTAGACATAAATTTTACTGATTGAATGCACCATGTGACTCGCACCTACATCGGACATATGCCAGAATTCATATTTAATAACGAAGTGCAATGAAAAACAGTTTCATTCCAACACTATTTTACATCGTATACTACCACTTTCAATATTCACTGTGGCAAGAAAAGCCCATCAAATTTAAATTTCTAATCTTTTGTCCTTCAAGTCCCAAAATTCAATTGACATAATTAAGGATCCCTTAAGCTCATCTCAAACACTTTAAGGTACTCATCTTATGTTTTTCTTAACTTGTAACTTCAAACAATATATACGGCTTAAAAATACCAAACCAAGTAAAAGTTTTAGTGATGCTGCAGGGTAAACTCTTTTTAATTTTTCCACAACAACAAAACCAACAACAACTGCTTTTTATTATACGCTGGCTTAAATAGTTCATAACACTTTGTAAGCGTTTTTGTTGACGACACTTTTCTCTCCGCTCTCGACTACAAGGAACTCAGGTGTTTTGTTTAAACACTGCACTGGTAGAATTTGTTGTGTTCTTGTACAAAATATGGTTACAAGTTTCGCAGTTAATTATGCCATAATGCCACCACTAACCATTTCATTTTCAAGCAATCTCGCTCTCTCTCTCTCTCTCTCTGCTGTTCCTCAAAAACCTTCCTTTTCGGAACACAAAACACTGGAATGCAAAGTAAGACATGCTTTCGTACCATATATTTGGCCCATAACTTGTGTTGCCAACTCGAAGGTTGTATTCAGCTTAGGTTCAGGTATTTTCCTTGCTTTGTGTGTGATGGTCTTAAGGAAAATAATGCAGACTTTAAAGAAAATGTTTTTGCAACATGTGGTCTCTGCTTTGGCGTAAAGTAAAGTTTTTGTTTAGAAAAGTTTACACAAAAGATTGAAACTCTTTAATGAGTACGAAGGCAGTGCAGTGCAGGGGAACAAGGCAGATGGGTTTTAAGTAATTTAAAGAAATTTTTTACATTTTTTTGTTCAGGTTCTTTTGGAGTATGTAACAGGCATTAATAAATTCTTTATTTCTTAAGTATCTCCTGCCAATATTGTTTTTATGACAGTTCGGAGTTTACTTAATGGCTTAAATTTTCTTTATAAACTAATTAAAAGGTCCTCTTTATGTCAATTGAACAATTGATGAACAATAAAAGTGACTAAAGGATAATATGGATTGAATTTAGATGCGATCATATTTAAACAAATTTCTTTATTTTTAATCCCTAAGGTTTCTGCATATTTCCCTAATTCGTTACTTATTGCATTGGTACAGGTAGTACGGATAAAATAATCTGTATTGGAGTTAAAATGCAATAAAAACAAACAATGCGTAGAAATACCATGAGAGATATGAAATGAATTACAATAACAAATCAACAGTAGTCTTCTAGAAGTTGCCAAACGAAAAATCGCAAAAGGTAATGTATGGTTGCAAGGAGAAAGTCCTCAATGCTTTTGTTTAAGTTGAAAACACATTGAGAAGGATGTTGCCTAGGCCAACACTATTAGTTGCAACCATTAAAGCTCATTGATTGCCTAAAGGATTGTAATGACCAATTAAGTAAGTAAGTTTGCCGAATAGCCTCTGAAATGTGAGGCAACGATACCTAATTTTCATTGAAAAATCACCTTCAACGATGAGATCATCTTCTAGATAAAAGGATACGTAAACATACAAAATTGGGACAATACCAATCCATATGAGATCCTAGAACATACAATGCATTTTGAAAATATCACTGCTTTCTGAGGATTTCGGTATGGCTGCCGCATCGATCCATATTTTTTTTGCGAACGACATTGGCCAGGCCATCACTATCTTCAGTGAGCGCTATAGGCTGACGATTGCAAATCTCTTTGATTGATCTGAATAACTACAACATTTTGTTTCTATCGAACATTCTGCATTAGGTTTGTGGGCATGGTAATCTCGCGTGGACGTGATATGAAGTGGCCACCGTGATTGTGCGATTTGCAGCAGTTAGACTTTATCTTGTGGTGTTTTTTTTTATTTGCAGATGTATGTGAATAACCGACAACTGCAGCCACTAGCTCTATGGCAATATAACCCATGTTATTGGTCCAATTCAGTCTGATTTTTAAGCCAGAGACATTGAAATTTGGGAAATTTCGGGAATGCTCCACCCAGAGAACCAGTGGCGAACTTTTGAATGCAGAACTTTTACTTAAATTTTGAAGTACTGACGGCATTTCTTTTACCATTTTCTATGTATCTTGAGAAAAAATGTAATTGTTGAATTCCTTAAAGTCTTCTTATTTTTCTGATGATTTATATGCAAACTACCTTAAGGTATGTATGTCTTACAATTACACTCTTTATACTGTTTATCTATAGATTTCTAGTAACATTCTTTTTTTCCGATATATGATACGCATATATATTTAACAAAATATTTCTGTTTATTTTTTTTTTTTTTTTGTTGTACAGATGAGTAAAGGGGTCATAAATTTCATGCGATAAGATTCAAATTATTTAACAAATCACAAAATACCTTTGGGCTACAAGCAATAAAATTGTCACAGAAAATATTAAATTTGAAAAATGTGAAATACATTCACATAGTATTTGTAGATGTAAGATAGTCAGTCCCTAGTATGTGTATGTATGTATGTACTCTTATGTGTGTGTGTGAAAGAATTTATAATTTATTTCCGGTAGAGATATACTGTTAGACAGACACACACACTTGCATGTGTGTGAACGAGTTATTTTGAAATAAATTTTTAAACAACGACTTAAAACGGCTGCTACGTTGCTTTTGTAATGTGCTGAAGGCAGGTAAAAGGATTTGAAAGCAATGCGAAGAAGCATATGTTTAAAGGAAATATTAAAAATTGGTCATTACAACCTTTTAGCCAGGATTACAACCTAGATTCTCACACCAACCATGTTGTATGGTGGGGCCTACAGTTTACAGGCGATTCCGAATGACAGTTTTTTTATGGAACTTTTCATGGCAATTTTATTTATTCTCAGAGTCTTTGTCAGAAGCCTGCCTATTCCATTCCAATATCCAGTAAAACCTTGTGTTTTATTTGTATTTAAATTTCATTTCACTTCTTAAATGCTTTGACTCACTACTGCTGATAGTGCTGGCATCGCCAATGATGACACTTTCGATAGCTGAATTTGAAAATATTTCCTAAAGATCACTTGACACATTTCCGCAATCAGCACACCAATATATTATTCGCTACAAGACAACAGCACCCAACAGCAGCAATAGCAACAGGAACCTTAATAAATCTTTACCAATAACACACGAACAAACTGAGTAAAATAAAAAACTAATTCCCGTAATTGTTGTGTTAAATATTGAATTGAGATGAACCTAAAAGACAGACAACTCTGTCTATCTATAGTGTGGATAGACATGTACCATATGTATGTACATGGACGGACAGAAATGAAAGTCTCTGTGATATATTAACACTGCGTGAATTTTATGGTTGTTGTTGTTGTTGTTGTTGTTTGTTATTGTTTATGCCAACAATTCTACTCTACTTTGATTCTATTATGGTGTCATAAAAAATATAAACACCATCATTCATAGTTATAGAACGACCAAACAACAAAACTTTATATATACATACACATGTATGTATATATATATACCGTTATATTTATATAGTGTTCTATACTTAGTGTATATATATATATAAATGTCTATATACATATATATTGTGTATATAATGGTCGTCTCTATATGTATATAAATGTGACCAAAAACATGTAGGCAGATAGCCAGGAGAAGGATACCTAACATGATAAATAAGGTTTCAGAGTTAGGTTAGGTTAGGGAGGAGGATTAGAAACATTGAATTCGGCTTTGTTTCTAAATCTGAGTTCATACAGAAATCGTAATATGAAACTTTTACAGATTTATATCCATGTTCATATAGGGTTATCCATTTCGTGGTCTCAAAAGTAAACGTAAATAAAACACATATAAAATAATTTTTTCATGATATTTCTTTTTTTATTGTAAAGTTTGAACGTTGACATTATGTGTGAAACACTACATCATTTAAATGACCTCCACGCGAAGTGTTGCAAGCATTGATTCTTTTGAGGTAATTTTCGATCACTTTTTGACATATATTGGGCGGTATCTCAGCCATAACTTGATGAATGTTGGTTTTTAAGTGCTCAAGAGTTGAAGGTTTATCTGCATAAACACGGTCTTTCGCGTAGCCCCACAAAAAAAGTCTAATGGTGTCAAATCGCATGATCTTGGTGGCCAGTTGATATCGCCACGACGAGAAATTACGCGGCCAGGAAATGTTTCTTGCAATAAAGCCATATTCGCTCGAGTGGTGTGGCATGTGGCACCGTCTTGTTGAAACCATCATCAATAGCAGGCAAAAAAAGTCGGTTATCATATGACCATAACGCTTCGAATTGACGGTGACAGTCGTTACATCGTCGTTTTCGAAGAAGTAAGGTCCAATCACACCTTCGGACCAAAGAGCGCACTAAACAGTGACTTTTTCTGGATGTAATGGCCTCTCTTCAATTACTTGAGGATTCTCAGAACCCCAAATACGACAATTTTGTTTATTAACATACCCACCGAGTGTGAAATATGCTTCATCACTAAAGAAAATTTCGTTCGATGCGTGGCTGTAGCAGAATCACCATTTTTGTAGTATGTTTTGATAATTTTTATGCGTTGTGTGATAGTTAAGCGATCCATTTTCGTCAATGTCAGACTTTCAACTGAAAAGAAAAAAATTGGTTTTACAACTTAGTTTGACAGATGTCAAATACCAGGTCCATACTTTTGAAACCACGAAATGGATAGCCCTATATTTCTAAGACATAGATGAGGTCGCAAAGCATTTCTCCCATTTTCTTATTTTTTCTTTGCCTTTTTTTCAGTCTTATGAATCAAGTTTTTTAAAACACGCAGGTGATTAGCCTACTGTAGCAAATACCAATGGAAAGTTTTCTTTGATGCCATAGCTAAGGAGCATTGTGATCCTATAGGAAATTTGCAGATCGGGATCAGTCATTCCCTATGGGGAACATACGAACCCCAATATAAATGTTGCTGTTGCATTGATTCGTATTTTGCAGAGTTCACTCAAGGATATTAGAACTTGAGAATTCAATAATCTACGGTTTAACATGAGGTGAAATATAAGCTCTTAAGACCCTGTTACCAGCGAAGTTGAGCCTCCCTTTAAAATCATCAGAAAATACTCAAAAGTCGCCGTAGTCTAGTAGGTAGTGTGTTGGCGTATTAGACGTCAGGCCATTTTTCAAATCCCGGGTCAGACATTTCGAACAAACTGACTTTCGGCTTTCTCTCAGCAGATTTCTGGCAATAAATCTGAGAGTAAATAAAATTGTGATGAAAAGTTTCTCAAAAATCTGTCGTTCGGAGTCGCCTTTAAACTGCAAGTCCCGCCGCTCATGTATAAAATTCACACACACAACATAAGTGGTGTGAGAAGCTATGTTGTAATCCTGACTGAACGTTTGTAATGATCAATCATGAATGTATGTGTACTCAATTTAACTGAAGAAATCGAGGCACTCAAATCATATAAAACCTCGAAGCTTATGATCGTGATTTAAATGATTCAATAGTCCTCTATGAAGTTAGTTATTCATTCATAGACAGACATCGGTGTAACTTTCTTAAGGAACTTGATCGAATATCCCAGCATTGAGCTGCAATGAAAAATCTGCAGTGTTTAGGCAACCATAGTACACGTGAGTAATTGATCATTACTACCCTTCAGTTAGGATTACGACCTAGCTTCTCACAACCATAATATTAAAATGCAAAATCTATGATGAAAACATTTGCAGTCAAGCACTTTAACCACAGCACCTCGCCAATTCCGTATGGCAGACAAATTAAACGCCTACCCCGTCTTAACATAGCATTCAGGGATCCACTATAAATATAATAAAGGCAGCAGAAAAAATGCCACAAGTTGTTAATTAACTCACGAACCTTGTGTATGTGGCCCCTGCGAATGTCGGTCAAAGCAGATGATCGTTTGTGGTCATAAAGCGGCTATATTTCATAGGCAGGTCCTATGACCCATGTATTCTAACCTATTTTACATAATCAATTACATGCCGTGTTTCCTATCAAGAAATTGTATCTCACATTTGAACCAATTTAGAGTTCTCATGTATTCGTTAAGCTTTTTCGTATCTATTGAACCAATTCGAGAAGAAATAATTGCCCAAGGATCTGCTTGATAGGCGCCTGCCGTTGTTTCTGGAATGAATTTCGTAGATTAACTCAATGATTATGCAGCAACCATAATGGATTATCTGTCTGGTCATAATCCTGGTCGTAACTCAACAAAAAAGAGTGCTTTGGTGCTGAATCTCATTATTTTGGTGGCCAATTTAAACGCTTGTTTGCTTTTTCTCATGCCAAAAATTGATCGGGTTTTTTGGATCTGTTGTCAAACGCCCATAATACTCTGAAAAATACGGCTCAGGACACCTCCACTCTATAAATGCATACCAAGAAGTTAGTTTTTTGATTGCATTGTCTATTCCACAATCACTTCTTGGTCCTAAGAGCTTTACTTGCTAACTTAGTTGGAATTACAACCCTTAATAGGGATTACGACCAGAACTTCACCGCTGATGTAAATTTTGTTCGAAAAACAGCCTTGAGAGCTTGTTTTCCTAGTACGTACATACATACATAATTGGACATTAAAACCCTTCAGTCAGGATTACAACCTAGCTTATCACACAACCAATGTTGTGTATGTTAGGTTTATTCATGAGTGACAGGACCTGCAGCTTAAAACCAACTCCGAACGACTGAGTTTTGAGAAACTTTTCATGGCAATTTCTTATTTACACTCAGAATTTTTTGCCAGACATCTGGTGAGAGAAAATCGCCGAAGAAATATTTTTTCAAATTTCGTTTTGTTGGAGATGTTTGACCTGGGGTTTGAACCGAGGCCTCACGTGTAATAAGCCAACACACTACCTGCTGGACTACGACCTACAATTATATATACATATCTACGGCATTGTAAATGGTCAGCTGTGAAAAATTAGTTGAGCATACTTTCCCCATTTTGGATACAGCCAACAAGTAGTAGCAATAGGCTGTTTTGGTTCTGTTTTTTTTTACCGAACATTTAATACAAAATACTGGCAGTCTCAATACAAACACATACAGACACAAACACATACAGAGAGGCAACTATAATTCGTTCACATCGCATTTAGATGGTATAAACATGACAATAATACTGTCAATTTTCATGCCATTATTATCATCATCATCGCCATCTCTATCACCATCACCATCACTATTGCTATCACAGTCATTATTAATATCATTGTTATTAGTCGGTTGTGATTACAATCAGCGTTATCGTCATCATCATCATCATCGTCCACATTATCATCATTATTGTCGTCATTATCATTGTGATTATCAGCGGCAGCAACAGCTGAGAAATATTATTATTATTGCAGATGATTTTGATAATAATTGTGGGGATCTATCGAAAAGCAAAAAGCTTATGAGTAAATACATACACAGACATAGTATGAGTATTTATCTAAATATAATAATACTCTCTCTGTCTTTATCTCTCTCTCTCTCTCTCTCGTTTCATAATTATAATAGAAGTTTATAAATACTCTCCCAGAATACATATATATTTTATGAGAGAATTGTACAGATGGGTGTGTGTGTGTTTGTGTCTGTATCTCTGTGGGAGTATGTCATATTTATGTCAATTGAAAATGTTGCCTTTATGATTTATTCACTCTTATGATTTATTACTTAAGTACGACGAACAACTACAACAACAACAAGAGCAACAGAAAACATGCCAGAGACCCACATACTGGTGTACATAGTATCTTATGTTTCCCTAAAAGCAATACATACTTATCAGAAGCGAGAAATTGTTTAAGTAAACAATATTGGACTTGTCGTATTTGAATTTTTCTTTTCTTTTTCTTTTTTTTCCTATTCGTACCCTACGCTATGATTGGTGGACGAATGTTACAGTTCGTGTTCGCTTATAACCAGCGCTTAAAAGACAGCATGGGTAAGTATCATTGCGAATACGTTATTGCATCTCAAACAGTATACCTAATTACAAATATACATACAGAATTGGTTACTACAACCCTTCAGTCAGGATTACCACCTAGTTTTATGCAAAAGTGGCGGGACCTGCAGTTTAAAGCCGACATCGAAAGACAGATTTTTATTGAGAAACTTTTTCATGGCCATTTTTTTTTGCCAAAAGACTGCTGAGAGGAAGTCGCCGCAGAATATTTCTTCATATTTCGTTTTGTTGGATATATGTATCTGACCTGGGCTTTGAATCGTGGCTTCACGTCTAATAAGCCTATTATACTATAAGAAAATATTGTGGTCAGAACTACAGAATACCAAAGCAGCAGCCTAACCTACTGTATTGTCGACAATATTGATGAAAAGTTGTGTGAGTTAATTTTATACATGAGTGCTGAGACCTACAGTCGGCTCAATTAAATTTATTCTCAGATTTTTTTTTACAAAACTGCTGAGAGCAAATTTCCGCGGAAGGAATTCCTTTTTTTTATTGAACTGTGGTTTGAAGTCACCACAATACCTACTAGCCTAGATGTTGACTTCCAAACTAAACGCACCATAGGGGTAGTCGTCACTATTCCCCGTGTGTGGGGCCCTCACCCACTAAATCTTCCCCTCCTCTATTGGAATCCTTATGCCCACTCCGGAACTACTGTGGTATTACTTCGAAGTGGAGTCCGTCTGGCCATTTGGCCCCTTCATATCCATATCCGGATTGCGTAACGAATTCCGAGAAGGTGTTTAAACATCCATTCTACTTCTCTCATCCAAGTCAATTTTCTTAGATTTTAGTAAGACTTCAGCATATCTGACTATACTATTCCAATTCTACTCACTGTTCATTCAATTACATCGCAGAAGTTCTGTACAGTACAGACGCCGACTTTGGCCTCACGATTCCTTCTTTGCACTCTCCATCTCTTACAATGAAAGAAAGTGTGTCCCGCATCATCAATCGACGCATCATCATAAATGCAATTTGGTCTTGACGTCTTCTCCATTTTAGGTAGGTACTTACAAAAATAACAGTGTCCAGATAACAGTTGTGTCAGACAGTAGTTAACCTCACCAAATTTCCT
Source organism: Sarcophaga carnaria (assembly GCA_958299815.1). Taxonomy (NCBI): domain Eukaryota; kingdom Metazoa; phylum Arthropoda; class Insecta; order Diptera; family Sarcophagidae; genus Sarcophaga; species Sarcophaga carnaria. Next base: position 18,470,286 of record OY283153.1, on the reverse strand, counting down.
CTCCATCCAGCGGGTAATATGTGGGAGAAGTTTTGCCGTCCATCCACCACTCGTCTCAGTGTTCCATTCCTATTGCCATGAACTTCGCTGCCTTAATCATAAATGGTCTGCCCGTACTTATATAAAGGAAGCATTATTGGATAGACGGTAGTGTGGATTGGACCCAAATTTACCAATAAAGTGCAATGGTTACATACTTGCCTCAGCAAGCTATGGTAGTGTTCATCACAAGTATTGAAGTGTTCATTACAAATTAATGAAAATATTTAATTCAAGCGTAAAATCTGTTCTGCTATACGGCTGCCAAACATAGCCGATAGTTGCTTATACTGGAACGAAATCGCTGGTATTTGTGAACAAATGGCCGTAAAAGAATATTCGGGCTCTACGTGACTACTGGCAGATCTTAGTACACTTAGTAACGAATCTTTCTGTCTAGCCTGAAGGGATTTGTGTAAAACCTGTAAATTGACAAAATTTTCAGGATGATTGAGAGAAGATATCAGCCAGGAATTATAAATCTGAGGTTATTACAACAACACCTTTAATAGTATTATGGTGATCTAAGTTTTAAGTGACTATCAATTGAAACTAACTTATCATTGAAGTCGCCTTAGTCTATTAGGTTTGAATCCCATATCAGACATCTCCAACTAAACGAAACATGAACAAATATTTCTTCCACGATTTCCTCTCAGCAGATTTCTGATACAAAGTCTCAAAAATTTTGTTAAACTCGTATATAAAATTGGTAGTTTGTTGGCTTACTAGACGTGAGGCCACGGTTCGTACCTCAGATCAGATATTTCCAACAAAACGCAATACGTAGAAATATTTTACGCGGCGACTGAAGTTAGGTTAGGTTAAAGGACGTGTACTTGTCAATTAAAACAAGTACAGGAGCCGGAGGTCGAATTGACCCATTGTACAACGTCCTAGTTTCTCACAACACTTATGTTGTGTGTGTTAATTTTATACATGCGTGGTGGGACCTACAGTTTAAAGTCGACTCCGAACGACAAATTTTTTGAGAAACTTTTTCATGGCAATTTTATTTACTCTCAGAGTTTTTGCCAGAAATCTGCTGAGAGGAAGTCGCCGAAGAAATACTTTTTGTATTTTGTCTTGATGTCTGGCCTGAGGCACGAACCCTGGCTTTGATGTCTAATAAGCCAAAACACTACCTACTAGACTACGTCGACTTCAGCAGATTTCTGGCAAAAAATCTGAGAGTAAAACAAAGTTGCCGTGAAAAGTTTCACAAAAAAAACTGTCGTTTCGGGATCGACTTTAAACTGTAGGCCCCGCCACTCAGGTATAAAAATAACACACACACCAGAAGTGCTGTGAGAAGCTAGATTGTAGTCCTGACTGAAGGGTTGCAACTGCCAATTATGTGAGCATCATCACCTATAGCAACGATTATATTATACTGTAGAGTATCATATGATTTGTTTTGTCCAATTATAACTTTCTTGCTCCCCTCTATTTATTTCATTGTAAGAGAGACAGATAAGAACATAGTAAATCCATGAGCATAAGAATGAAATCAACGTTTTTTGTTATTGAGTTTATTCAACTTTTTAAATTAAATAAAATTTAATATGCATTACTCTCTACAATAATCAAATCAACAATAATAACAACAACAACGTCTGTTTTTCGCTTACTTTTTTGAATAATAAAATTAAAAGCGAAAAAAAAAATAAAATAAGTTTGTTTCAGCTGTCGTTTTCTACTTTATTTTCTTGGGCCACAAAATTTTTTTCTTCGTTTTTTTTATGAAAATTTGTTGCCAAAAAAAAAAATCTTAGAGTCGTTTGCGAAACAGGAAAACTCTGTTTTTGGTTTCTTTAACACTTTTAAAGTGTTAAGACAACATTATTTATGGCACATCTTAAGTGAAAAAGAAAACAGCAACAACAACAGTGGCATCAGCGGCAACAAATGCAGCCTTAGTATACGCGTGGCAGTCAACAACCGAACGTACAGAACTGAACTGAACTGAAGTGAACTAAAAAGTTTTACTAATTTTGCGGTAATGTTTTATAACTGTAAAGTTTTTCATTACGAAATATTTGTTGTAAAATTGTTGTTGTTGTTTGTTTTTCTGTTATTATTACCGTTGCGTTGATTGTTTTTGTTATTCGCCTGTTATTGTTGCAGACAGACAGACCTACTAAGATGAGCAACATTTGCGGCACTTGTAAATTGAATTTTTTTTTTTGTATTCGACACCAATTTTTATATACGAATTGTTAATTCGTACGTTTTAGGAAGGCTGTTGCATAAGTCTAGTTATAAGGAATTCTTAGTTTTTACGACAAATTCTCGCCGTAATTCAAATTCTAGTCAGCGATACATAGGTCCTTTTAGCATAAACGGATATGGTTTTCAGGAATGTAAGTATAAGAAATAAGAAATAAGTAAGTATAAGAAATCTGCAGCAAGTCCTCTATAAATTCAAAAGAAATCTTTTGAAAGATTTGCAGCAGAGTAGATAAAATGGTGAAAAGTAGTCCTTGTAGGATCAATAAAGTTCGACCTCCAATAGACATTGCTCTGGATAGAAAGCTGTTTGGGAAATCGAACGCCAGTAACAGATTAAAAAGGGCCTACATTGCCTTCTAAGCGTGTAACAAAGTGTTGTGGAAAAAATGGGGCCTAGGACCTAGATTGACTGACAGGCTCTACACAGCAATAGTCAGTCCATTCCAATATTGGTCAACGAATGCCCAGTTTAGTGTGAATTTCTAGGTAGGACATCGAATTTGAACCTAATACGGCGATTGCAAAAGTCTGCCTGTATGATTATTATTGTAGCCTTTCGTACTACGCCTTAGTCGGCAGTGAAGCTAATTTTGTGGCTCTTTGGCTCATTTTAAGGGCGTTGTGGTTGTTGTTGTTGTTGTTGTTGTAACAGTTCTGGTGTTGTCTCCGGAAGTATCTCCCTTGGGAAAAAACTTCCGGTTGATACAGCTTTCGCTGGGTTGACAATCCTTGGCTGATGATGAATCGGGTCGTTTCAGAGCGAAGATCCGATTGTAGTGGGAACGGTCGTTGTGGTTAAGATCGGTAGGCGTCGCTGGGCGTCTGGACAGTGTCATGAATAGAATACTGGTCACGTAAAGAACCTGAAAAAACGTTGGGACTATAAAAGCAGTGACTACATGACATCGCGGTCCGATTACTTAATGAGATTCATTCCAGCTATGGGAGTCTGGGAAAATGGTCCGGTAGACCTGATAAAGGACTCTGTGAATATTTACACTGATAGCTTCTGATTGAGTTAAAGGTGGAATTCTTTTGGAATCGATCAGAATAGTTGAGCCTATAAGGTTGCCGAATCACTGTAACGTGTTTCAGGCAAAGGTGTAGCCAATACGGGCTGTGACCTAAATTATTGAGGACACAAAAATCCCTAAACGAGACTTTACCATACTTTTCTTATCCAGGCAATTATTCACGCACTGAATTCCAACGTGATGACCTCCAAGACGGTTCACAGCTGTTTTATCTCAATGTTATATCTCAAGTTGGTATCAGAATGATATGATGTTCATATCATATAGGAGCGAGGACACAGTTGTATTCCAGATAACTATAGAACGGATAGAATGGCCAGACGTGGTACAACTATCGAACTCTCCAATGAATTTTCGACTTTGGGAATCGCTTTGGAAACCAGCAAACTAATTGAAAAGAATTGACAATGCGATCGTCGATTTTGTCAATAATATGTGGGCGGTTTCGGACACTGGCAGAACCTCACAGAAAATCTGGCCAAAGCTGGATAGAGGGCGTACGACAATTCTGCTTAAACTCTAAAAAACACGCTCAGTATAGTTGTCGGTGTCATTACGGCATATTGTATTATGGTTACGCATGCGAGGAGCATTGATCTTGGATGACTAGTAAACGATTTTTGCAGAACCTGTAGAGATGAGGAAGAAGATGAGACTGTTCTTCACTTACTGGTTACAAGCCCGCCACTATGTCGTAGATGAAAAAGGCACCATAGTGACTAATCTTCAGATAATCTGGAGGAACTGTCACGCATTGGTATTATCAAATTGAGCCACTTCACCACTCGCTCTGAGTGGATTCGAGATATCGAAAAACTGTAAAGTCACAATGGACCTTACGCGACTTAAGTGTGTTAATTTGACTTCGTTGGATAGACTGCCACCTCTACCTACCTTCCATTGTCAATAAAGAACACTTAGAAGAGATCTTTTAGAGACTATCGAACACCTCCTCTGTAACTGCCCAACCCTGTGTAGGTTGAGGCTGAGGACCCTTGGCAGAGCCTTCTTTAAGAGCTTAAATTCCGTGTCGAGAGTCGACATCAATGCTCTCCAAAGATTAATTAGTGGCATAGGCTGGTTGAGAGGTGCTAGCGCTTCGCCAAGGTAGTCGTGCTCTCCCCTTTTGTTGTGTCTGGTCTCTGTAATTCCTCTGCTTCCCATTATCCCTTTCCAACATCCTCTCCTTTATATCCTATTTCCTCCATTATCCTTCCCTCTTTAAGGACGTTGTACAATGGGCCAATTCGTCCTCCGTGTACTGTACTTGTCTTAATTGACAAGTACACGTCCTCTAACCTAACCTAACCTAGAAGAGATCTTGCTTCATCGCCAGACTCTTGGGCCTAAATTGGATAATAAGTTCGCCAACTAATTATTTAAATTAGACTGTGACACAGTCTGTTCTATTCCTGAAGGATACTGCGTACCTTCATATAAATATGCAGAGACTTTATTTACTTTCTAATGATTTTCTCAGAGGTTGTAGGTCAATCTCTGTCTCTGGCTTGATGCAGTCTTCTCTCAATTGGTTAGTTTTTTGAGCTTATCGATCACCGGGTTTATTATATTTTTGGACTGAGCTTGATTCTAAAAAAGTTGTCCTGGGTTAAAGCTGTCTTCTCTCATTTCTCTTATTCCATAGGTTCGTTTGACTTTTCGATCACCAGCTTAATTGGTACTTGAGCCTAAAAAAGTCGTGCATGAAGCTGATTGTTGAGACGCTTATCAGGATTTGTCACATGGCTGTGGAGTATCGCTTCACGTGGTACCACCATAGACTGCAATATATGTTTAAGTAAGCTTTGATTTCAGTAAAACTGTCTTTCCAAGACTGCGCTAGCTTATCGTATGTAAGAAGAATTGCCATTTTCTTGTATGTGATGCCAATTTCTTAATACGATTTTAATTTTTAATGAAATGCAAACATTTCGTTCCCATTTGCTTTAATTTTTTTTTTGTTTTTTTTTCTATTTTTTTTGGCAAAATAAAAAAGGAAAATTAAAATAAATCTGCTGAAATGTATTATAAACTGGTAATCTGTACGTGTTTATTAGTCGTACTTAATTTCTGCTGCTAATGAAAGCCAATTTGACACGCAATTTTACTTTATTTTAATGTTTTGGCAACAAAAGGAAGACCGAAAAAACAATATTGAAACGAAGCTTAAAGAATAGGAAAAGTTGTAAAAATTAAATCAACATTGTTTGTCAAAAAAGGAAAAATGAGAAAAAAATGCTGGTGATAATCATAAATATTTACTTTAGACATCATTAAGTTTAATTTACTTGTTGCACGCCACATACAACGTACAATGTATAAATGAATGGCCCCGTATTACATGCGAAATAATAAAATTTTTTATAGAATAAGAAATAAATACAAAAATAAAAAAATAAAACAAATTACGTTCTAAATAATACGTATATAAAATGGCAAAGATTTGCTAGCAAAAATGTAAGATGGCATGGACATGAAATAGAAATTTTCGGTTGGAAATATTCGGGAAAAAAAATAAATGCGAATCCAAAAAAAAGAAAAAAAAAGAGAATTCTGTATAAAATAGGGTACACACGACTAATCGCATGTATCCGGCAGATTACGAAAATTATTATTTCTTTCCATGAGAAAGTCGTGCTTTAATAAGGGGAAGTATGCCTATTGTTTGGTGCTATGATATTTTCATATGCCTTATATATATTATTACATAATTGGTTTTTACAACCCTTTAGTCAGCATTACGACCTAGTTTCTCACACAAACTGGTTTTAGTCCTGACTGTAGGGTTGTAATGACAAATTATATATGTATGTATGTAAGTAATATAGGACTGTCTGGGGAAGATGATCAGTTAGGTAAGCAAAATAAGGTTACCCTCTGCTGAGTTTTAGGCCATGTGAGAGTTCACAGCAATCAGCATTGCAAGGAGGGGAGCTTTCACTTCATTGATTTTTTTTTCGCTGAGGTGGAGTAAATGTACCTAACCGTACCATAGGGGAAGTCCCTTAACCACTAAATCTCCCCCTCCTCTTTTGGACTCTTTGTGCACACTCCGGAACTACTGTGGTATTACTTCGAAGTGGAGTTCGTCCAGATTTCGCTCATCCAAGTCAAATTTCTTAGATTTCAGCAAGGCCTCAGTGTAACTGTCCATGCTATTCCAATTTTCTTCGCTGCTCAGAAGAACATCGCAAAAGTTTTAGACAGTACAGACGCCGACTTTAGCGTCAAGATTCCTTCTTTCTAAACTCTATCTCTCACAATGAAAGAAAGTGTGTTTCGTCTCATCAATCGACGAATCATCATAAATGCAATTTGGTCGTGTCATCTTCCCCATTTTTAACAGATATTCACAAAAATAACCGTGTCCGGATAACAGTTGTGTTAAATAGTAGTTAACCTCACCAAATTTCCTCTCAATTCAGCGGGTAATATCTGGGAGAAGTTTTGCCGTCCATCTACCACTTGTTTCAGTGTTCCATTTCTCTTGCCAGTGTTGTATGGTTCGCTTTCTGGCGTCATCGACATTTACTGTTTCTCCGTGCAAGTTTTTAGTCGCCTACACTCTCTTCCGCTCGCTTTCCTGTATACCTATAGGTATTACACCACCGTTGGTGGGAGCTGGAATTCGAATGTTTGGAAAAGTATTCTTAACGTGAGTATTCTTAAAGAGTCTCTTCTTGAACCAAGAGGGGATGTTTCGAACTCAACATGTGTTTACGGTGAGAATAAATTATCGGAACAAATTCTTGGAATCTATTAAGCATTAGCTATGGAGGTAGTACATGACAATGAGAATAAATTATCGGAATAAATTCTTGGAATCTGTGAGGCTTGAATGCATCCTAGAGGAAAACCAGTGAATGGATATCAGATGCTATACAGGAAACTGCTTTTGTTGAGCAGTATTCTTAAGTTTGTCAGGGCAGTAGGCTTGGAGGCTTGTAACCACACCTACTTTTGTCTCAATAGAAACAATTTCATTCATTCTAATCTTTTTTCATTAAAATTTTTAACAAACCCTCAACTAGTCTTAGATATTGATATTGTTAATCAGTAGTAAGCTATTTTTAAAGCCTAGCCCTTGATAAGTATTAACACCATGTGTTCAAGCATTTGAAATATTTTTTTCTTACTTTACTTCCCCTCTATAAATGAGAATCAAAATAAAATTACTTCCATCCCAACATTCCCTAGAAAGAAAATCTGCGTTGTTACGTTTTAATATGAAATTAATTTTATTTTTTAACAATAAAGGAAATAAATTAAACAAAAGGCAGAAATGTATTTAAAAAATTACATGCAAACTGTTCAAATAATAACGAATAACGATACGATAACCTTTAGAAATGCTTACAGAAAATTTCATTCATGTTCTCGACTCGAAAGATTTTCGGTCAAGGTAAACATTCTTTTAACATTCGATCACACAACACAACACATTTGGGTAAAGGACATATGCCAGCATATGAACACTCAATACAATGACCCCCAAAAAGAAAAAGAGAAAAATAAGTCGCAAAAAATAGATTCAGGGACAGAAAAGGAGAAAAACGAGAAAACAAAAAATCAATTCACTTTCTCGTCAGCGACAATCACAAACACAACGAGTACAGCCACTTGAGCCCATTTTTAACTGAAGACCAAAAAAACATGGACAAATATTTACCAAACGTGTTCGATTCATACTAGACACAGTTTTGCACCTGTTCAACCAAAAATAAAATAAAGAAACAAAAAGGAGGCAGGAAAGAGAACAAATTTAAAGGATTAAATATTGTACGAGGATGGTAAGATGAAAACAGCTTCAGATCCCCTTCCTCCATCCCTATGCTAGGGTGTCGAAGCCCATGAATTTTGTTATTCAAAATTGAAAATAAAATTTCCATACAAAATTTACTAACAATGAGCCTCTAATTTATTGCTGACCAATCAATCGATGACTTCAGCTACCCAATAAATGAATGAATATCATGCTTAGGTACCTCCATAAATTCTTGGAACAATATTTTAAAGATAGGCCCAGTGACTAAGTCTGCTTGGACTGTCTCAAATGATTATTGATAGGAAAGAGTAAAAAGCCTCGCTGTTCAGCATTATTGGTAGATACAGGGTAATCTTTTCGATTAAGGAAGAGAGGGCCTAAATGACAAAGTGCTGTCTAACGGAAGAGATAAACAAAAGATACCAAAATTCTACTCAGTGAGGACAAGAATAAAATTTTGAATCGTTAAAGTGACCATATAGCCACTGCGTTCAGGACTATTGGTAGATACAGAGTGATATCGAGATCAAGGAAGAGAGAACCAAAATGGCAAAGAGCTGTCTAACGGAAGAAGTACATACAAGAAAGAAATCAATTCTATGCAATGATGACACAAACTAGTGGAGCCTAGAGCGATTAGCAACCACAAAGTTCAAGTTTTCTATACAATACAGAACACTGCAAGGATGTCTTCGAAAGAAGAAATACAGAAGTAAGGACAAAGTCACCGTAGCGTAGTAGATAGTGTGTTGGCTTATTAGACATTGGGCCACGGTTCAAACTCTAGGTTAGACATCAAAACGAAAATATGAAAGAAATATTTCTTCGGCAACTGCCTCTCAGCAGATTTCTGACAAACGCTCTGAGCGAGAAATAAAATTGCCATGACATTCTTAAAAATATGTCGTTCGGAATCTACTTTAAACTGTAACCTGCCACTCTTAAATAAAATTAACATACACAACCTAAGTGGTGTGAGAAGCTAGGTGTAGATTCCGCCACTCATGTATACACAACATAAGTGTGTGTGTACCAGAGGTCAGCAATGAGTATTCAAAACGATGAGTAGATTCGAATCATACTTTTAATTTCTAATACTTATACTATACCGAATCACTCGAATCATTTATGAGTATTACAAGTATTTTTCTAAATTTATGAATCTGAATTAGTTGGCATATGAATCAAACATATTTCGATTGTTATGAGTTTGATGTCAACGTTGTACTCATACTCATTGCAACTTGTACTTATAAATCAATGTTGTACTGAGTACGAATGAATCAGAGTAGTTGGATTTCAATACTGTTGACCCACTCGTACTCAAAATTTCATGAGTACTTATGAGTAGCGAAAAAGCGATTCATTGCTGATCTCTGGTGTGTACATAATTATGTATGTATTGTAAAACAAGACATCGTTGATTTTAGTCTTGCTGGGTTGATTGTTTGAATGAACTTCTCCATCTTATCCCAGTTCTGGTGTAACAATACCATCAGAATCTGGTAACTTCACCGAATCTAAAGCGTTTGAACACAACACACACAGTTTCATGTTAATTTGGTCATTAATAGCGGTCATACTGGTGTATACCATGGTCGACCATAGGCAACGATGTGTATTTGTTAAATGTGCTGTGGCAATTGACCTTAATCTTCATTGACCGTAAATCATCTTCAGCGATGAGGCAAAATTTTGAACGAATAGGAGGACATGTAGGAACAAAATTGATGAACTTGTGACGATACCTACGACTGTGCATATCGAAAAAGTCACTGTTTAAGAACGATATTGGCCTTGCCATCACTATCAACGGCGAGCATTATAGATCGATGATTACCAACTTTGTTTTGGAATGAACATGTGGTTGCAACAAGGCGCGCACGCAACATGTGTCACATAGCTCATGTCGTATTGGATATTCTGCACGAGTACTTATAGATGATGTGACCCCGTTGACTATTTCTTGTTGGGTTTTTTGAGCTGCAATTGTATGCGAATAAGCCTGCTTGAGTAATAGAAAATTGGACATATCGTATGCGCTTCCCCCAGAACAGCCTTGGCGGAAGCCTAGGAAACGTTCAATGAAAGCTCCTGTTTAATATGCGTTCCATTAGTGTATTAGGGAAGCAAAAATCTGGTTGCTTACCATTGGTTTGATATAATCATGCAAGGAGGCAAGGAGAGGTTTTTAAGATTTTGCTACAAAACCGCTGATACTTATTATTTGACACAATATTTGTCACAAATCAAAAGCTACACATGCAGTGGTGGCCACGAATTTAAGACACGACATATGACTGACTTAGTTGTGATAATATGTACAATCCTGTAATATTTTTTATTTTATATTGGATTTTATTATTGGAATACTTAGAAATATTTAATTATAAATGGCGAAAACTGATCCAACAACTAAAATTTGATGGAAAGCAGCTCAATCCACGGACCTCAATCGAATTGAGAACTTGTGGAATAATGTTGAGGAACATGTGCGAGCAGTAAAACCAAAAATATTTAAACGATTTGTGCGAAGAAACCCAAAAGGTTGGGTGTGCGATTCCAAAGCAATATTGTATGGCATTAGTCGACAGTTTACTCAGGAGATGTGCTGCTGTAAGCCATAATAAAGGATTTCCAACCAAATACTAGGATTTTTTTATGAAGTTGAGCTTTACTTTAGTGAATTAAGTTTTATTTTGCATTTGTCTTAAATTCATGACCAGAATAAAATTTGTGTTGAGCTATTCTTTTGATAAGATGTAAAAATTATCACAAATATATAAGTAAAATGCCGTGTCTTAAATTCGTGGCCACCACTGTACATATATATGAGGGAATCTATTAAACAGAATAAATATTTTCGCTTTTTTATCGATTTTCTTAAAAGAAAATATATTTCCGAATCATTTTTAAATCATTCAATGCAGTCAGTGTAAGATCTCACTTTCTGTACGTTCTGAAAGTGTCAATTTACGATACATATGTACATGTGTATGTACATACGTAAAAATCAATTTATAAACAAAATCTATAAATAAACACAAAAAGAGAGAACTTGAAGAACGAAATTCGCACATGAAATAAATTGTAGCCGGAAATAAAATGTTTGTTGTGCCATTTTAGTCTCCTCTTTTGTTTTTTCTGTTTTGCTGGTGTCTGACATTTTTATTTTAAATTGCAAAAGTCTATTTGGCATTTATTTTGTTGTTGTTGTTGTCAATTTCTTGTTTTTATTTTTCATTCATTTATTGTCGATGTTCTTGTTGTTATTTTATATGCTTGTTCTGTTGACAATTGATTGAAAATTGATTTCATTATAGAAAAAGTTTGATTTGTTGGCCATGTTACGACGCTATCGTAGTGGGAAATTGATAAATTTCTCTTTTTGTGTGAGTGAATGGGAAAATGGAAAAAACAATAAAGAAAACTAAATGGCTTAACATTAACAAATTTATTTTAGTTTTATTGCATCAATATATGTACATACGTACATATCTGTGTACATGTATGGCAGACTAAGCATTAAAGAAAATCGAAATTAAAAATAAAAATCCATAAAATTCATTAGAATGTGTACAAAACTTGTTTTCAAATTCTATTGGATGTTGAACTTAAAAATTTGGGTTTTTTTGGAGAATTTTGATAATGTTTTGCACAATTCGAGTTCATTATGGATCCATCCAAATGTAATGTTCTGGCAGTATATGGATTCTACGGTAAAATAGGTGCCTGCTTTGCCTCTGTGCTGCTAGGTTGGTGATCAAGTTGTCCATTTGTCGTGAGGCACATAGCATCGTCTTGTTGCAACCACATGCCGTTTGTGTCCAAATCTTCCAGTTCAGGCCAAAAAATAGTTGGTAATCATCGACCTATAGTGCTCGCTGTTAACAATGATGGCCTGACTAATGTTGTTCTGAAACAGTAACTTTTTCGGTATGCATTGAATGCTCTTGAATATCATGTGCATTTTGTTTCTTCACGTCTCCCATTCATTCAGAAATTTGCACCATCGCTGAAGATTATTTAGGTTGCCACAGCACATTCATCGAACACAAGTCGTTGTCTGTGGTCGACCATGGTGTATGGAATGAGCACCATTAATGACCAAATTAACATGAAACTGTGTTGTGTTCAAATGCCTTGATTCGGTGAACTTCAAATTAAAGTGGAATACGTAATTTGAGAGATTCAGAGGGCATTGTTACACTAGACCTAGGGTGAGGTGAATATGTTCATTCTAACAATCAACAAAGCAAGGCTAAAAGCAAAGAAAATCAGTCTGCGAAAAAAGTAATAGAAGATATTCACCTCTAGTACAAAAAGCAAACAAAAGTTTGAATACGTCGCAAAGGCAGGAGGTGATTTATTTACTTTCAATGTTCGACAGTTCTGAGGATTGTGGTGCTGCTAAGAATTGATAAGAAAAGTTTCTCAAATCTGCCGTTCGTAGGCGATGTTTAATTGTAGATCCAGGCACTGATGAATACAAGTAACATACACAACATGGGTGACATGATAAGCTATAGGGTAATTAAGTAAGTGTTTAAGGTATCCTCCTCCAAATACAGAAAATAAATCAGAAATTTGGCAATCAAGCGAACTCAACTTGAATGGCAGTGACATACATACAAAGTTTTGGTGGATAAGAATTTGACGTCCCCTAGGTTTCCATCGCTAACCTCTTCGACTTCTACCAGCACAACCAGACAAAACGGAAAAGGTGAAACTATTATTCGATTTTTTTTTGATTCCAACTTTATTTTTGGGTATTCAAATGGCAACAACAACAAAAACTTATTGAAATACAACAATAAAACCAATTTTTTCCCATTAAAAAATGGTCATATTGGGTAACATTTTCTTTTTGAATTTGAAATTTTTGCATATTAACCATGTTTCTCCTACACATACATACGTGCATAGGCAAACATTTGCATATGCAAACACACATGGAGTTGCTTGTGAAAACTTGCACACATACACACTCACATACATATGTATGTGAATAAAATCCTCTTTCAAAGCAAATCAAACAAACAAACGGTTACTCCCAGATTTTCCTCTGCTTTATGGCGAATGGAATGAAATTTTCTGAAATTTCTGGAAAATATTTTCATATGCTGGATACGTACATACATACGTATACGAAATATTTTACACTGTTATGGGCCTAGTGGATGATGATTGTTGCCACAGAAGAAAGTATGGCCAGTAGTAGAGGATAGTAGCGGCTGGCTGGCTGGCAACAAACAAATTTGAATATGTTGATGGAAAATTTGAATATTTTCTCTCTTCCAGGGAAAAAGAGTAAGAGTGGAAGAAACAAAAAAGGAATCAGGCGTGTAAATGTATTCGTTTGTTGTGAACGTATGTTCTTCACACAACTAACAGCAGCCAGCAGCTGCATGTATGTGTAGCATACATTCTCAATATATGTATGTATGCATGTATTGGTTGGTATGTAAATTCAATACAACAACGTTGTTCGTTGTTGCTTTTCATAGCGATTACTTTTATAAATAAAATAGGAATGCTGGTGACTATTTCAAATGGATATTGTGTTGGATCTGTGTTACCATTTCTAACACTTACAATTCGAAAAACGACCATTCAAATGTATTTACGATGCAAATAAACGAATTTCTACAAGAGGCGGTAAAAATTGGTTCCATAAAATACTTTGCTTTGTGGAATTTTAGTGTGAAAGAAATGGCATTTTGCATAAAGAAATATTATGCGTCAAAAATTTGTTGTTTTTTAGGAAATTCCTAGGGTGGGGTGAAGAATTTGCTTGTAGAGCAAGATGGTGTATTGGAGGCATTTAAATATCTAGTGTAAGATGCATGTGTTGTTTGTATTTTTCTGGTACTAATTATAGAAAATGATAGCCAAGCTTATTTCAATGTAATAGAGTATTTTGAAACCCAAGGAGTTAGCTGAACTGTGGGTGCGGCAAACTTGGGGGGTTGAACTGAACTCATATCTGAAGTTCGATATGATCTATGAGAACCCCATTCAGACAATATTGTGCTGCAGGATCTGTTCTTTGGAAGTACGCGATCTATCCGCTTACATACATAATTGGTCATTACAACCCTTCAGTCAGGATTACGACCTAGTTTCTCAAACCACTTATGTTGTGTGTGTTAATTTTATACATGAGTGGTGGGACTTGCAGTTTAAAGTCGACTCCGAACGACAGATTTTTGGAACTTTTCACGGCAATTTTATTTCCTCTCAGAGTTTTTGCCAGAAATCTGCTGAGAGGAAGTCGCCGAAGAAATACTTTTTGTATTTTGTTTTGATGTCTGGCCTGGCGCTCGAACCCTGGCTTTACGTTTAATAAGCCAACACACTACCTACTACCTACGATGACTTCATATCTTCTATCCGCTTACTGATGATTCAAATTCTGATGAACTTGACTTTTCCGCCTCTCTCAGATTACCCAATGTCTGGACTATTTGTTAGATGGGAAATTACTATATCGTTCATAGGGCAGTGTCTCAGAATTAAGTCTTCAATATTCCTCTGTTGATATCTACATCGACAAATGTAGAAAGAACTGAATTATAAATTCTTCCAACAGGAACTTTCGAACTTTAACAGTTGACAACGGCCATCTTGTTGATGTAGCTTCGTACATGCATACATAATTGATTACGACCTAGCTTCTCATACCACTTATGTATGTATGTTATGTTGTGTTAATTTTATACATGAGTGGTGCAACCTACAGTTTAAAGTCGACTCCGAACGACAGATTTTTGGGAAGCTTTTTATGGCAATTTTATTTCTCGCTCAGAGCCTTTGTCAGAAATTTGCTGGGAAGCAAAGAATATTTTTTCATATTTCGTTTGGCTGGAGATGTCTGATGTGGGGTTTGAATCATGGTTTCATGTCTAATAAGCCAACACACTAGACTACGATGACTTCACATCTGTCCAATTAGTTGTCGTTTTTGCATAATGCATATTTTGCCAAATGACCATGAACCGCCGTAGATAAGGACGAGTATTCGCTGAATGGACTCTGAAACAATTGGCAATTGAATCATATTTTTATCAAAACATTGTCTTCAGTGATGAGGTCCATTTCTGGATGAATGTTTATGTGAATAAACAAAATTGTCGAACAAAACATCAAAATGCGTTAACATATTTGGAAAAAGTCACTGTTTGATGAAGATTTTTGGCTAGTAACGTCTTGACTTCATATATCTTTGAGAAATATCAACGGCGAGCACTAAAAGTCGGTGATTACCAGCTCTTTTGGTCTGAATTGAATCTGTACACCAACTATATGAACATGATGGCGCTATGTGACACACATCGCATGCCATATTGGATTTCCTGTATGAGGGATTAAAGGGCATGGTCACCTCGTGTGGACGTGATATGAGCGACTTAACACCGTGAAACATTTTATTGCGCAGTTTTCTTAATTGAAGTCGCCGTTGTCTAGTAGGTTGTGTGTTGGCCTATTAGAACTGGCCATCTCGGTTTCCAACAAAACGAAATATGAAAATATTTCTACGTCGACTTCCTCTCAGCAAAATTTCTGGCAAAATTCTGAGAGTAAATAAATTGCCATGAAAAGTTTCTCAAAAATCTGTTGTTCGGTATCGACTTTAAATTGTAGGTCCCGCCGCTCATGTATAAAATTAACGCACACAACATAAGTGGTGTGAAAAGCTAGGTCGTAAGCCTAACTGAAGGGTTGTAATAGCCAATTACGTACGTATGAATGTTAAATAAACTCGAGGAAGCGGATAACAATTTCATTCTCCTCCAATCTTACAGCCACTACCTATTGCGGAGGACCTATTCTGCCTTACAGCCATCATTCGTACACAGCATCTGTGAATTCTGTTAAAGTCTAATGTTCTCTTTTAATGGCAATAAGTAGCCAATTTAAATTGTCATTAAAGCGTTGGGTGGACTCGTACGAAATGTACTTTTGTCCCACCCGGCTTATTAACTTTTTAACTGAGGCGTAAAGTATGGCTCTTAATCATACTCCTATTTATTGTGTTTTGGAAATCGGAAAGAGTGTTTCAGGTGGAGGTAAAGATATTTTACTTATAATTCTTTACCACGAAATGAACATTAACTTCTCACCCAGCACTCGAACATTTCATATCATATGTAGTTGTTAGGAGTATAATAATTCGCACACACTCACTAATACCAGTTACAGATATTTATATGCATACAACTGCTACCATTAGGCACCTAAAAAGGGGACTTTTTAAGTCTACAGTTCTAAGAATATTAGGCATTCAAGCATTTTCTATTTTCATTATTTGGTAGGTTTTTGTAGAACTAACAGTCACTCGTCAGGTTTTATGCAAATTTCTCACAGTAAATGACATTTCGTTTCCATTTTCTTTATTTTCTATGTTGTAGGTTTAAATCTATTGTCTAAACGTAGCAATAAAGGAAGTTAACAACGATTTAGTACGACCATTTGATTGCCCTACGACATATTTATATTCACTCTGAATAACAAACGTTCCAGAGAAATTTGTAATTATCACTAAAGAGCTTTGACTTAAGTAGACAATAACAGTAGAGAGTCTAGGGCCACTGTCTTTTAGGCTTCTAGAAAGATTTTTGAGTGAAGTTGGTTTGGTTTGGTTAAAGACAAAAAGTCAAGAAATCGCTTTCTCTCTCCATCTTCTTATTATATTCCAAACAAAGCAAGTGATTGTTCTAGTGCGGTAAGTTCTAGAATGACAGTGTTGCCAGCTGTCATTGCATAGATTTGTAGCTCCCCAAATGGAATGTTGTATTGGCTGTATTGGACAGATCCCTACACGTGACACTACATCGCTTTTATTTAATGTTCATTCCTATTACTGATCAGCATGCTTCTGACTGTATTATTTGAAGGAGAAGTCAAGACTTTATCGAAAAACCTCTGCAATATATATGATCAAAATTTGTTTGCCTTCTTCTGTATGCGAACATGGGATGCTTGAGTTTGTAATCACGTACACTACACTACGCCATCATTCTGATCTGGTCACTTATTAAGGGAAGATATTCAATGGAATTTGGGGAATTTATTTTCTTCTTGGCAATCAAAACCGACGAGAAAAACCGTCGGTGACTGACGTATGTTTCGGTGTGTCAAGCTAGAGTTTCAGTCACACTAGTACTTTCGTTTGCCAATCAAGGGACGATAAATTTGCAGAACAACTGCAATTTTATCTTTAAGAATTACTAAGCCAGTGATCTTGCTAGGCTAGTGCCAGTGGTCTTACTAAACCAGTAGTAGTGGTCTTACTAAACCAGTACCAGTGGTCTTACTAAATCAGTACCAGTGGTCTTACTAGACCAGTAGCAGTGGTCTTACTAAATCAGTACCAGTGGTCTTACTAAACCAGTACCAGTGGTCTTACTAAATCAGACCAGTGGTCTTACTAAACCACTACCAGTTGTCTTACTAGGCCAGTACAAGTACCAGTACCAGTGGTCTTACTAGACCAGTAACGGTGGTCTTACTAGACCAGTAACAGTGGTCTTACTAGACCAGTAACGGTGGTCTTACTAGACCAGTACCACTACCAGTGGTCTTACTAGACCAGTACCAGTACCAGTGGTCTTACTAGGCTAGTACCAGTATCATTGATCTTACTAGACCAGTACCAGTAGTCTGGCTTAGTACTGCCAATGGTCTTACTAGTGGTATTACCTGCTAGACTTCGGTGGCTTTGAACCTTATCTTCTCGGTAAAATTCATCAACAGCTGTTAGTAGACTAGTATACATCCTCCTTTGAAAGATGGTATATTCAGGAAGTAACGAGGGAATGTGTAGCAATATCACGAAGAGAATGTAATTGATTGAGCATAGAAAGAAATCATAAATCACCCAATCCACCACAACTGTTAATTGCAGCGTAGGGTGCAATTAGCATCGCAAAAATTCGTCCTCCATTCAACATCTGCTCATTGCTACAAACAAACTTAATGGATCTGTTGAAAATAACGAAAAAACATCACAAACATTTAGAGGGCCGGAGAGGTGTGGTGTGGTGGGTATAAGGAAAAACTGGTCATTTAAGTCTTGAGGCCATTTTTGACAACACTGTCAAAAATAATAGAAAACTTTTTCTCTTGTTCTCTATTTTCCAAAAATTTTTTTTCTCTCTTTCCATTTGTATTGTATTTAAACTGTGCTGGCATTAGTTAGTTGGTGTTTGTGATGTCTATTTATATGATTGTGTTAGTGTCTGCAAGTGTGTGTGTTTGTTCGATAAAGTAGTTTTTGAAGTTTTAAAGGTTGTGAGTTCGAGGTTAATGTATGCCTCCTACCATTCTTCTCTTATAGTTTTTCAATTTAATTTTTCGTTTTTTTTTCTTTGTTTTGTGCCCCCATTAGGGCCAGGGGTTATTAAGGGGCATCGAATGAAAGACCGACTGATTTTGCATAATAATTTTGAGGAGAGTATTGAAAAGTTGGCAATTTATATGCTGATGAATATTCAATAAAAATGTGCAGGTTTTGTTTGTGTTGCTTCTCTTACAAATTGAAATCGAGAGGAAATTAAAAGTTTTTTTCACTTCTTTTTGTTTTATTTGGTAGGGGGAAATATAGAAAATTGAAAAAAAGTTAAAAACAAAAACACATACACACATATACATATGCAAAGTATCAATTTGAACCGTAGGGAGGTTAATAATCATTAAAACGTGTCATGTGCTTTATTAAAACAATGAAAAAGGAAATGTTTGACTGGCAAAACATAAATTACCAGAGGGGACATGCACATGTGTGGACATACATAATTAAGTAAGATTTAGTTTTAAATGGTAAGAAAAAAGAAACATTTCAGTTTTGACAATTGATTGTTACAATAACACTCGGGTTTAAAGGGGAGACGATTTAAAATTTTTTAATTAAAACTGCAACTGATAGGTTATGCTCCCCGTAATCTAGTAAGTGGTGCATTACTACGATTACTAAACGAGAGTCTTAATCTCAGCTCTGACAACTTGAATAAAAGGAATCTGAAACAAAAAATTATTATTTAGGTGACCAACTCTTAAACTTCTGGCAAAAGCTCTACGAAATCTTCTTTGAATCTGTCGTTTGGATTCAACGCTAAACTAATTTTTTTTTCTTTTACGCCTAGGAGGGGTAAATGTACCTAACGGCACCAGCCTCCCTGTGTGGTGCCCTCACCCACTAAATACCCCCCTCGTCTCCTGTGGACTTGCCTGTGCCCACTCCGGAACTACGGTGGTATTACTTCGGAGTGGAGTTCTTTTGGCCCTTTGGCCTCTCCATGTTCATATCCGCGTCCGGATTGCGTATCGAATGTTGAGGAGACATCTAAGCGTCTCCACAATTCCTTTCGTCTAAATCATCATTTCGGCTTCGCCTGGCACGTGTGACAGTATCACCTATGTCGACATGCTTACTCGTTCTGCAGCCTAAAGATCTCTCTTTTTCCGCTTTAGAATGCGCTCTACGTAATTCTAAACTATACTATATGGCTCGCCAATCATGCACACAATTAACGCACACAACATGATTAGTGTGAGAAGCCTGAAGCGGTAATAATGACTTAAAGATTTCAAGAGCTATGGACTAATCTCTGCTTTTGAAAACAAGAGAGGGAAACTAAGAGTGATATTAAGTCTTCAAATTCCCTCTAATTTTCATGCTGTAAGGCATAAACGTGATTGCTAGATCTCGTAAGTTTAAAGGCCTCGTAATTAACCTCAAAGTAGATGATATGTTATATGCATTCGCTAGCCTATCAGAGAGTATAATACATTCAATGTTTGAATGGCTCCCAAGCCACACAAAGGAAAAATAGAGCGACTCTGTCAGTTTATTTACAAATTTTTGGCTTTTTGCTGATCATATCGGGTATCGCTTAGACTTCTAACAAGGCTTTCAAAGCTGTCTGAATATCGATAAAGATCTGAAAGGATTATGATTATGATGGGAGACAACATAAAGTTTATTTGGGGATTTTCTAACCTAAGGCTTCGAGTGACATACAGCTCCCTCAATAACTGTTTCTTGGACAAAACCAGACTCTATCATTATAGGAAGTGCTTTACAACTAAACTAAGTAACATAAATTATTAATGAAGTCGCCGTAGTCTAGTAGGTAGTGTGTTGGCATATTTGGCGTAAAGCCAGGGTTCGAGCCCCAGGCCAGACATCAAAACAAAAATACAAAAGGCTTTCTTCGGGGACTTCTGGCAAAATCTCTGAGAGTAAATAAAATTGCCATCAAAAAGTTTCTCAAAAACATATCGTTGGGAGTCGACTTTAAACTGTAGGCCCACCACTCATGTATACAAATTAGCACACAAAACATAAGTGGTGTGAGAAACTAGGACGTTGTACAATGGGTCAATTCGACCTCCGGGTACTGGACTTGTCTTAATTGCCAAGTATACATCCTCTAACCTAATCTAACCTAACCTAACATAAATTATTAAAGTAACCTCGAAGCAGCATACTTTTTTAAAAGAGACGCCCATTTGCTGTACAGTAGGACCTTGATTATCCGTGATTCGATTATCCGGCAACATCAATTATCCGGGATGGAAAAAGATAATTTTTTCATCGACTTAATTTTATTTTCGATCGACTTAAATTTTTCTGCATCGTTTAACAGTGATTACCTCTATTATCCGTGATTATTAGCAAAAAAAATGTTTCTATTATTTTGGACAAATAAGCGAAAAAGGGGAATTCCCTCTTTAGTATACGATGAGTCAGAAGCATATATGTAAAACTGTTTAGTTTAATTTAGAAATTTGAGAAGTGCGGTTTTTTTTTATATTTTTGAAAAATGTACGTACATATATAAAAACCTTGAATTATTTAGTTTTTATATATATTTTATTTTATATTCATTTATTAACTAATAAAAATATCTATTAAAAAGCTAGCCAAAATTAGTACTCAATTAACCGGGAAAATCGATTATCCGGAATGCTTCCGGTCCCGACCATCACGGATAATCAAGGTCATACTGTATATAGATGGATCTAGAATCGATCTGGGAACAACAATAGAAATTTTGCCCCAAAATTAAATATTACGTAGGCAAGGAGACCCTCGAATGTATTTTTCAAGCGCAAGTCTATGCCATCGAAAGATGCTTTCAATTCAACTGGGATAGGAGGTACAAGAGACAGGACCTAGCAGTACTATTTGACTGTTAAGCCGACATTAGAGCACTCATATCTTATGAGGTTAAATCGAAGACGGGACTGTTTGCAAAAGCTGAAACGACTTATAAGACAAAATAAGGTTAACACCTGCTGGGTTCCAGGTGATTTGTAAATTCTCAGCATTGAGCAAGCAAACGAGTTTGCGAGGTTGGGATGGAACCTTTTTGTTTAGTGGAAGAGCATTTTTAAAACAGTAAGCAAAAAGAATGCTAAAGGAAGACAAAAGCCCAGATTAGAATATGAAGAGTAATATAAACTATGTCGTAATCTTGACTAAAGGGTTGTAATGACCAATTCTGTTTTGTATGTAATGTAATATAAATGCTTACCGAACTTAGATTACGGTTCGGTAATCACTCTCATTGCTTTTCGTATTCTAAAAACGGACATACGTTCCATTACGTTCAGTGGACTCTTGGCTAACTGGGCCTAAAGGCAATTCTGAAGTCAAGTGGATGTGACGCAATGGAAATCTGTGTTTGGAAATTATAATAAAAGGAGGAATTTAGTCATTTATCAGCATATCCGGGTATAACCTGTTTATCACGATTGTCTCAGAGTACACATATTCAGAAAAGAAGATTGTCTTGGTTTTAAAGAAAATTCTGAAGTGAAGTGGATATGAGGCAATGGAAATCTTTGTTGGGGAATTATAATAAGATGGGGGCTTGACTCTTTTACCAGTATATCAGGGTATTACCAGGATATCACGGTTGTCTCAGAGTACACATATTCAGAAAGGATGATTGTCTTGGTTTTAACATGTAGATGTTGACATGCCGATGAGAATAAAGTATTCGCACACATTCTTGGAAACTGTGGGGCATTAATTAATACGAAGTTGTAGTTTGCGTAGTCAAGTAGTTAGCAAAAATACGGTTACCCTCTGGCTGGTTCCCAAGTCATGTGAAAATTCACGACATTTAAAAGGTACATGATTCATTAATGAGAGGTTAAATGAGCAGTATTTTCAAAGAATATAGAGGCGACGTAGGGACTCCGATAATCTAAGCTCAATTCGAAGTAATCTAGCAAAAGTGAGAAACTAATACCCTAAAATATGCTCTCAACTATATTAAGGAATTGGAAACAGCTCGACTTTCTACTTTGTTTTCATCAATTCATTCCTTTAAACGCGTGAAAGTATACTTACCCAGCAAATTTACAAACACATTCAAGTAAGAATGTGAAACAAAACCGTGAGATATTGTTTTAGCGCTGTATCTATAACAAAATCTTTAAATTGTATTTCTTAGTCTTTTCTGCTTCCATTCGTAAACAAATAATAAGAGAAAGAAACTCAGAAAAAAAAAATAAATAAAAACAAAACAAAGACGATTAGAGAGCGAGTCGATTTACGATTTAAATGAAGAAAAAGAAAACGTAATAAAAACAAAACAAACAAACAACAGAGACCGCAATTGTTATACAGTGTATGTGAAAAGTAAAACTTCACATGGAAGAGAGGTATTTAAAGCAAGACATGTGTTATAGCACTATGCTAAGGAAATAAAACTAAGTTTAAAGGAAATTTTAAGTTGAAATAGAGAGGTAAGGTTTACAACAGTCGACCATAATGAGTGTTTTAGTTTTAAAGCCAAAGACGACAAAATAAAATGAATAGAATGCAAAGCAACTGATAAGAAATACGATTGCGATTTAAAAAAATAAGACCCACATACGAGCAAAGAGCAGACGATCGCTAATTTTCAATAGTAGAACCGAAACATTCAAACCAGACGGTTTACAGAGAAGAAAACAAAAAGTGTATTTGACTTGTGTTTCTTGGAAATAAAGAAAATTATGAAGAATTTATTTAAAATCATCGTGTACTTATTGGCACTACAAACGGCGTCCAAGGCCTTTAATCCAAACATACGACAAACATTTTTAAATGATGCTGTGTGGAGTGCTCACATTTCACCCGAAATTGTAAATGAACTTAAAGATTTTGCAAATTTAATACCCACCGCAACAATTGATGAAATCGTTGCAAAGCATTTATTGATCGATGGTAACTTTCGTACAGCCTTTAAGTATTTACGCAGTTCGCAGTTCACCCAACTACAGCGGCAACTATTGAATCTGCCAGAGGTTTTAGTTGTTTTAGAATTTCTACATTTAACAACAGCCAATGCCACAACGACGCATATGAATGCAATTGCAACAGCAGTAGAGTTTATAGTCATTGATGTCCACCAGCCAGCAGCAGTAGGATGCAAGCAGGATGATAATGATGCCATAACCACGAATACTGGCTCTGTCATCATTAACACAGCAAACTCTGCTCATAATTTTAATACAATACAGACAGCAAAAGAAGCATTTAACAACGAAAAGACGTTAAATAAAAGACCAGCACCAACAACAACAGCAACAACAACAAACAGGCAGTTGCTGTATGCTGGCATAGATGATGAGGCAGCCAGTTCATATAACGTTGAACAGCCATTAGTAAGTATTGTACTATTGGAGGATTCAGTGGTCAAAACCAATTCATTGGATGTTGCAGACTATAATGAGGGTCATCATCACCAATGGCATAGTCGTCGTCGTCATCGTCATTTTCACAATAACTATCCTGCTCATCATTATCGCTCATTGGGGACATTTACAGCATTTGTGGCCGAAGTTTTACAACACTTACCACATACCGCTTATCAGAATATGATTAAGGAGAAATGCCAACGAAATACAAAATTCGCTGAATTCTATCACGCTTTAAGGAGTGCCGACTTAAAGCCGTTGGTTGAACAAACTCTAGTAAGTTTAGAAATTATTTACAATTCCATACGTTTCTATTTGAATTTAATTTCTTCTTTATTTCCTTAGAAAACCGCGAATATCAAGAATGTTATTAGAACACTGAATAGTCATGATGTGGATGTATTGGCTTTAAAACCCATAGCATTTCAAGTCATATCTTGGGGTCCCAATATTTAAAAATAATTTTTTTTGTCATTTCAATGTTTATCCAAGATTTTCTTGATTTTGTTTTAGAATTTTTTTGTTTTATTAACATTTTCTTAATAAATGTGGCACCTTTCAGTGCTTTTTTATACAAACTTTTGCTCTCAGGAATGTAAATGAGAAAATATTTAAAAACTTTTGCACAAGTGTACCATTGGCCGCATTCGTCTAGTAAGTTGCGTGCTGGCTTATTAGACATGACACCTTGGTTCGAACACCAGGTCACACATCCTCAACAAAACGAAGTATGAAGGAAATATTTCTTCGGCGACTTCCTCTCAGCAGATTCTTGGCAAAAACTCTGAAAGTAAATAAAAAAAAATTGCCATGAAAATTTTCTCAATAACCCGTGGTTCGAAGTAGACTTTAAACTGTAGGTCCCGCCACACAGAAGCTGAATCGTAGTCCTGACTGAAGAGTTGTAATGACCAATTATGTATGTATGTATGTCCAATACGTTCTATCCGACTCATTGTATTGAGTCTAGAACAAAGGAAAGCAAAAGCAAGTCTTACAGACTCTCGATAGAGAGCGGCAGAATGAGAGAGAAACCCCACAGTTTTAAGAATGTGTTCTGCTTCTTTATTCTCATCTACATGTTTCGCTAAAAACAATCCCCACTCTTCATTAGTGTGTTCCGGGTCTCAGATCTCTTCTTATTGTAATTTCCCAACAAAAGTTTTGATTGCCGCAAACTCACTTAGTTTGAGAAAAGCCTTTGGCTCTCTCAATCTTCCCATTCGTTGAGCATACCTTTCCAAATAGAAAAGGTTTCTGCTGCTGTCATAAGCTGCGTGAAAACTTCAATGCTTGCTCATTGTCGCGGTTTCCAAGAGATAAAATTTTTTCCTACCTAGCCGACTCAGCTTCCCCTAGATAATTCCATAATATCTTCGATTTAACCCCAAAATGATCGAGTGCTCGAATGGCAGCCAGACTATCAGACAGTATTGCTATGGCCCGACTTTTTTACCTCCTTATTTTACCTACAAGCTGAATTGAATACATCTTTCGAAGGTATGGAAGTTATCTGCGGGCTTCTCCATGGCTCGAAATACTTCATTCTGAGATCATAAACTACTACACTTGTTCCAAGATTCGTTCTTGACCCAACTGCATGCCATGAACTACTCCCTCTTTTAAAAGCGTATCCAGCTTTCGGGTTATTCAGTCAAGTTACACTCGAGTTTCTCTATGGGCTTGAAATATTTTATTCTGAGATCAAAAAGTCCTGCTCCTCTTTCAAGATTCATTCTTGACCCAACTGAATGCCGTGAAGTACTCCGTCTTTTAAAAGCGTATGCAACTTTCGTGTTATTCAGTCATTTTTGTTGCTAAGTCTTGTTGCATCGTAGCATTTTTCAAAGTCACAGAGTGTACTGGATTTGTCCAGCGAAGAGTTGTGGAGAGATCTTACAATCAATCGATTCCTTAGGTCACAAAATTTGGGTTTTCGCAGGGTTATATTAAGAAAAACTTTCTGTGGTCAAGTGCACATACATACATGCACACATAATTGATCATTATAATCCTTCACACTCATGTATTTAAGGAGTGATTATGAACGGCAGGTTGAACGTCAAGGAGGACGTGAAATTCATCGGCGAAAAGGCATCTGTAACATCTCCGTGGGGACAACAAGGAGGAAACTGTCCTCGATGTATCGTCTAAGCGCAATTAGACAGATAAGTGGCTTCAGGACAGTGTCTGATGAAGCAGTTTTGGTATTGGCAAAGACAATACCAATAGATATATTGGCGGATGAGATGAGAAGGATATACCTTCGCCGTCACGAGTACCCGGGACAAATAGCAGCTATAAAAGCGCAGGAACGAAGGACTTCCATGCACAAATGGCAGTCACGATGGGAGAGCAGTTTAAAGGGAAGACGGACATATCACCTCGTCCCCTATATCACCCATTGGATGGAGAACAAGCATTGCGAATTGAACTACTACGTAACCCAGGTCATAATTGGTCATGGATACTTCAGGAAATACCTGCACAGATTTGGGCATGATACTTCCTCTATATGCCCAAACTGTGTAGATGAGAAGAAAGATGCGGAGCATATTCTAAGATCCTGCCCCAGATTTAAATGGTCCGGGGCAACGAGTTTAGATCCAAACCGGTTTATTGAAGGGTTGTTGAATTCTAGGATTCTATGGAGCCAATACAGTCAGAGAATGGCTGAAGTTATGCTGGAATTCCGAATGTTGAAAGAATCAAGACGAAATTTGATTTAGTGTGATAAAGCTTTAAAGTTAACCAGCCCTACGCGAATTAATACCTTACAGCAGTCCCGCTGGGGAAGAGTGGTTGAAGAATGTAGGGGTAGGTTTAGTACGCAGGCACTAGTGATGGCGAATCGTGCACTCTTTTGTTAAAACAAAAGTGTCTTTCGAACCCTCCGCCGGCTCAAGACAAAAAAAAATTACAATCCTTCAGTCAGGATTGGTACCTAGTTTCTATTACCACTTATGTTGTGTGTGTTAATTTTATACATGAGTGGCGCTAACTACAGTTTAAAGTCGACTCAGAGCGCCATATTTTTGAGAAACTTTTCATGGAAATTTTATTTCTCTCTCAGAAGTTTTACAAGAAATCGGCTGACAGGCGACAGTTGTGGTTAGAACTTTCCTTAAATAATATTTGGGGGATCATTTGATCGGTTCTTAGAGGCAGTAGGGTCTCTATCTATTTAATCCATGCTGTTGTCATGCTCTTTAACTGTGGGTCTTAATTATTCTTTTTCTCATTTCCATTATATACTTCAGGCTGCTCTTAAGAGCACTTGTGGTCCTTTTTGGGCAAATCAAACAAACGAAAGGTTTTGTCCAGCCATGTATGGAAAGCTTTGAATTTCACAAAGAAAACTGAAAATATCGTAGAAATGTATTCAAAATCTGTGTTTGAGAACACCTTTTAGTTTCACTCTGCTACGGAATGAAATGTAAAGAAGGAAAGAAAGAAAAAAAGTTAAAGAGAATCTCTAAGAAAAGAAAACAATTTTGTATCTCTCCACTGATGTAACTCCATTTGTTTTCACTTAAAGTAAGAAATTTGAAAATTTCATTTTTATTTCCTGTAATGGCTGTCTTGTGTGTGGCTGTGTGGCAAGTGGTACAAAGTTTCTTTGCAATTATTTGAATTTTTTTTCTGTGGTGAATCTTCTTACATTTGCATAATTCCTTAAATATGTAATAAGCAAAAAATAAAAAAACGATGATAAAAACAGGCAGTGATAAAGAGAAAGAGAGTGAGAGAAGAAATGTTTTTATATTTTCGTTATTGTTTCCCGTTTACGTCTTTGAATCCCTGTAAGAGTGCAGTTTTAATATGCAAATGAAAGCAAATTGAATATGGTTTAACTTCAAGGGGGGGTAGTTAGCAAGACAGACAGACAAACCCAAGACACTTACAACACTTATGTAGACCTTTGCTTTTTTTTCTTGTATTCAGTTGTTCACATCACTTTTAAATATTTTACCCCCGCTTAGGCTTTATTTTTATTTTAAAAATTATTTTCCATTTTATTTGTACTTTTTTATATTCTTCGTACTTCTTATTGCTTTTTAACTGCAAATAACATTTGCTACGACCCTTTTGTGGTTCTGTATGCGTAGTGTTTAAGTGGTGGTGGCAAATGCAAATTATGTGGCATGCCACAAGTGTCATATATGTTCTTTTATACCATGGCCATTAGCTGTAGGTGTACTCGTAGCTATGTGGTAAGTATATACTATGTTGGCCCTAATTTTTCAGACATTAATGTAAATTATTTATGCCGCGATGAAATATGTAATGCAAGGGAATTCCGCAAATATTTATAAACATGTCAAATGCATCTGTGTTGCTATTTTATTAATAACTTAGTCAGAAATTATTTAAGTTAAGTTTTATAACAGATAGTAACGCTTTAAGTTGAGTACTACCGGGAGTCAGTATTATTTGTTTCAGGGGGGGCCTAAAATCAATGGCATTTAAATGAGCACAGGCGATCTTTGCTGGCAGAAGTCGACCTTTTTGAAGTTAGGTTCGACATATTTTTCGTATATAGAAGTCGTCGTAGTCCAGTAGGTAGTGTGTAGGCTTATTAGACATAAGGTCACAATTCAAACCCCAGGTCACACATCAAAACGAAAATAAGAAAATATTTCTTCGGCGACTTCCTCTCAGCAGATTTCTGGCAAAAACTCTGAAAGTAAATAAAATTCCCATGAAAAGTTTCTCAAAAAAAACTGCCGTTCGGAGTCTATTTTAATCTGCAGGTCCCGCCACTCATGTATAAAATTAACGCTCACAACATAAGTGAGAAACTATGTTGTAATCCTGACTGAAGGGTTGTAATGATCAATTATGTATGTGTGCATGTATCTATGTATGTAATTATGTATGTATGTATGTTATAAGAAATAAAAATGCTTTAAGCCAAGTACTACAGCGAGCAAGGATTATTTGTTTCATTTTATTTAAATGACCATAGGCGATCACTGCTGGCAGCAGTCAATCTTTTTGAAGCGTTATCTTCTTAAAACATGATGAATTTTAATTTCAAATACTCCAACTGTAGCCAACCATTACCATTGTAATGGTTCTGCTCCATATTTCTGAACTTTTTTGTGTTCGCAACAACCAAGTAGCTGGAGGAAATTTTCTTCAAGAAATAATCGTTGAAAGCGGTTTTTGCTTAAGCATCCGATTTAACTCCAAATAAGTATAAGAGAGCAATTCCACTCTCTTCGTGAAACGCGTCAAAAACAGTGAAACACGTGCCAAATTTGGCACGAGTCAAGTGGCTGATGCTTTCAGCCAAAAGCCGGACTTATGGACTCAGCTTCCTACAACAAAGTCAAGCATATTTCATACCTGACAAGAGAAAGTATATACAAGTTGACATATTGGATAACTACGAGTATACTAAAGCATGAAGAGATCATTCTCAAGCACTAGCTGGCTGGCAAGATTATTTTGAATGTATGTTGGAATTCTAAGCAAAGTATTCCTTTTTGGGTCGTATACATATATGTGTCGGGGTGTACAAGTTTAAGTGCTTGACTACACACTTAAGTATGTCCAGTTCAGTTTATCATCGTCAGTTTTTTTATTTTAAAAATTAAGACTCTTTCTCATCCCCTACTCGCCCTCAAAGTATTACATACAGAAATTTTCAAAGCCAACGTATACGCACAGGTAGAGCTGACGTTTGTGATGAGTATTCTTATCCACCAATTATACGCAAGACGTCAGTATGCTTTTGCTGGACGATCTCTAGTCTTTTTTAATGTTACTGATTCACTTACTTTAAGGGCTTTAAAAACATTCCAAAATCGAACAAATTGTGGAGTTTCATTCCTATTGATTGATTGATTGATTGATTGATTGATTGATTGATTAAGTGTAAAGCTTGTGTACACCCTACGACCTAGCTTCTCACACCACTTATGTTGTGTGTGGCGGGACCTACAGTTTAAAATAGGCTCTGAGCGACAGAGTTTTCTAAGAAACTTTTCATGGCCATTTTCTTTACTCTCAGAGTTTTTGTCAGAAATCTTCTGAGAGAAAGTCGCCGAAGAAATATTTTTTTTTGTTTCGTTTCGCTGAAGATGTCTGACATGGGGTTTGAATTGTGGCCTCACGTCTAATAAGCCAACACACTATACATACGAAGCTACGACTACTTCTAAATATTGGCCAGTCATATATGTACGTCCTCTTAATCCCGTGCCCATTAAATTTACTGTAACATTGTCCCTGAGAATTTAATTTCTTACTCGCAGAAAGAGCTTTAGAAATAGCTTTCAGAGGGCTGTTATTCTTCCTTCAATTTAATTGTAAGTAAACTTTTCATACGCTCTCATAAAAACTACTTTCAATAATTTTCCTTAAATTTTCTATTGATTAAGTGTCAACACATTTAATACTGAAATCGGCTTCTAAATTAAAGTGCCTACAATTAGATGAACTTCTTGTACTTCTTTCGCCACTACTTTTAACAGGCATTTCAATACAAAAAAAATTTATTTTCCTTGAATTTTATTTACATTTTCACAAAAACTTTTCTTTGCCAGCCGGCATTTACAAGAAGTTTTTGGTGTCTATGAGTGAGGTGGCAATGGCGTTGGTGGTGTTGGTAATGGTGGTGTTGATGGTGGTTGTATTGCAAAAAGGATTTGAAAATGCTGTCATAAATTTTTAATTAAAATCAATCTCTTTTATTAATTGTGATTATCTAAGTAATTAAATACAAATACAACAACAGCAACAGCAATATAAAGTAAAAGTTTTCAAATTATTTGTTGTTATCGTATGCTATAAACATTGTTGTTGTTCATGTTATTGTTGTTGTTAATGTTAAAATTACAATGGAATTTAAAACAAAAATAGAATTGAAAAGTTCTGTTTTATATCGACATGACTTAGGGCTAAAATTAAAAGATGTTGTGTTGCTGTTGTTGTTTGTATGTTTTTGTTGTGCTTATTGCTGCAGTAGGTAGGTATTGAAGCATTAAAACAGCTTATTGTTGTTATTTTTGTTTTTGTTTTTATTTTAAGATGAAACACTTTATCCAACTCATCACCCCATCATCAAACAACACTTTTCACCATTAAACAACATTAACAGCGAAAGCGACAGCTACAACTACAGCCACAGCTACAGCTTCGTCAACGTTAACAGCAACACCAACACCATAAAACATTAGAACTCTGATGCTACATTCGATGATGCTAATGCTGATGCTGTTTCCATCCGCTGTGTTACTGTTTATTGCTGAAAGTGTTCGTATAGAAACTTTTGTTAATGACATCGCCTTTCTTCTTTTATACAATGAAAGCTTATAAAATTGTTGTAATTGTTGTTGTTATTATTGTTCCTTTTTTCCTTCTGCTACTAAATCCTTGTAACTCTTTATACTCGTAGTAGCTGTGTAGCATGTAATGTTTACATGTACTTATTATGTGCGCTTGTGTCTGTATAAGCTTGCCTGTTATTCTTGTTTAATTACTGGTAATAAGTGTGGTATTTGCTGATGAGTTGCAACAATTTCAAATGAAAAAACAAACAAAAAAAATTTATAGATTTTGCTTTATCATAAGCAGTGTTAAGCTGCATTTGCTGCTGGCATCAAAAGGCTGATGAGATCTTAACGAGAATGCAAGACATAAACTTTGAAAGGAAATATTTTTAGAAATTCTTAAATATTTGGGGAAAGAAAATTTTCGGTATGCCTGATTGCAATGCAGCAAGCTAAACTTTATGATACTCTACTGTTTTGGAATAATCGTGTGGTATAATTATGATAGTAGGCAGTGTGTTGGCTTATTAGACGTAAAGCCAGGGTTCGAATCCCAGGCCAGACATCAAAACAAAAATACAAAAAATATTTCTTCGGCGACTTCCTCTCAGCAGATTTCTGGCAAAAACTCTGAGAGTAAATAAAATTGCCATGAAATAGTTTCTCTAGTAGCTCTTATAGTATACTGCGGCACCATTTACGTGTTAAAAAGATCCGTGCTGCTAATGGTGTCGAGGCAAAATATATTTCCTACGACTCCCATGCATTCATTTGTGAATGCCTGATATTTTATCACGATTGTCATCGCTAGTAGCCAGTTTTTATTGGCCTTGAATAATCTGACTAAACAGTCCAGACATTTGTGAGATTCTACGAACTGATTGAAGTCAGCAATTGCTGAGGCCGATGGCAAACTGACAACTGTAAAATGTTCGTTCAAGAAAGGGTACCAAATGTGTCAACCACTCGAAATGTAATCAAAAACTTGAAGAAACTGGGTATCGGTCGATCTATTGAAAACATTGCTGTTGTAAATGACAGAATCGCAAGAAAACTGAAAACAATTCGGCGTTATTGTCAGCAACTTGAAGATTTAGGAAGCACTATACAAAGAACGTTGACAAAAGGACTTCCCCTTCATGAGTACATACTTCAGCTTACTTTGGAGCTTACGCCAGCCGAGCATTTAAGGCGCTGACACATCTATCAATGGGTAATGAAGAAAAGTTAATGCAAATTTTCACCTTCTTCAACGAGGCACATTTCAATGAAAAAAAGCTTAATGGGTGCTAAAAAATGCTCATACAATTCATGAGAAAAAAATGCACTCACATCAAGCAATTGTCTGGTGAGGATTTTTGTTAGTCAGCCTAATTATTTTGAAAATAAGGATGAAATCGCTGTCACTGTAAAAGGTATTTGTTACAGAAAAAAATGAAACGAAGTTCTTGTGGCCTTAACTGGACTGCATAGATCTGTACAACATATGGTTGCAGCATGAAGATGCTGTCTGCCTCACAACGATTGCAACAATCCATTTATGGCAGCAACGAATTCCAGAACAAATTATTTCAGAAGATTCTATTGTTAACTGGCCTCCAAGATTATGCTTATAACCACTAGCGAATTTTTTCTATGAGTTTTGTGTAATCTCAAGATGAGGTGAATAAATTGAGGCTCAAATCAAAGACCCAATGCGTCATCCGTAAAATACAGTCACATATCTATGAGCATATCCTGGAACATTCGAGAAAAAGAATGGTAATTATAACCCTTCAGTCAGACTTACGACCTAGCTTCTCACACAATTTATGTTGTGTGTGTTAATTATTATATATGAGTGGCGGTACATACATACATGCATACATAATTGGTCATTACAATCCTTCAGTTAGGATTACGACCTAGCTTCTCGCACCACTCATGTTGTGTATGTTAATTTTATACATGGGTGACGGAACCTACAGTTTAACGTCGACTCCGAACGACATATTTTTGAGAAACTTTTCATGGAAATTTTATTTATTCTGAGAGTTTTTGCCAGAAATCTGTTGAGAGGAAGTCGCTGAAGAAATATTTTTTTCATATTGTCCTTTTGATGTCTGACCTGGGATTTGAACCTGAGCATTACGTCTAATAAGCCAATCACTACCTACTAGACTACGGCGAGTGGCGATAACTACAGTTTAAAGTCAAATCAGAACGACAGATTTTATGAGAAAGTTTTTATGGGAATTTTATTTACTTTCAGAGTTTTTTTGCCAAAAGACTTCTGAGATGAAGTCGCCGTATGAATATTCCTTTCATGTCTCATGTTGTTGAAGTGGGTCAACACACTAATTACTAGTCTATGGGAACTACTTCTAGAAATTACGTCCTCTATAATAAGTAAGTAATTTGGGTGTAAAAAGCAGGCTCACTGAATGCGAGCCAGATTTTCATACGATGGTTCCATTATGATGTCGCTTATTAGACGTAAAGCCCGGGTTCGTATCCCAGGTCAGACATCAAAACGAAATATGAAAAAAAAAAAATTTCTTCGGCGACTTCCTTTCAGCAGATTTCTGGCAAAAACTCGGAAAGTAAATAAAATTGCCATGAAAAGTTTCTCAAAAATCTCTCGTTCGGAGTCGACGTTAAACTGTAGGTCCCGCCAATCACGTATAAAATAAACGCACACAACATGAGTGGTGTGAGAAGCCAGTTCGTAATCCTGACTGAAGGGTTGTAATGGCCCATTATGTATGTATGTATGTATGTATGATTCCATTCTGATGCTGTACTCGCTGTGGAGAAAGAGAGCTTCTGAACGTACCATTTGAAGGGAAATATACATGTATTTAGAAACTTGATTGACGGTAAAAGCAAGAAAATTTCGTTGATTGAGTTCAATTCATTGAAAAAAAAGTGACGCTTTCTGTCTTTCCAAAGTTAGTCTTTGTTTATGTTAACCTTTGTGGGTGGAACAGAAAGCTTTTCAAAATTTAGAACAAAACTCAATACTGGCTTTATTTCTGGCTACAGTGAGCAGTCGGTAGAAGTCACGTTAATAACGATACTAGAGCATGAGAAAGAGATGAGATGCCGATTTCTTTCTATTTTATTTTATTTGTTGAGAATTTACTGCTCCTATTATGCTTCTCATTTCATTTG
The DNA here is from genome assembly GCA_958299815.1 of Sarcophaga carnaria. Taxonomy (NCBI): domain Eukaryota; kingdom Metazoa; phylum Arthropoda; class Insecta; order Diptera; family Sarcophagidae; genus Sarcophaga; species Sarcophaga carnaria. The sequence goes on along the minus strand of OY283153.1, from coordinate 18,436,084 downwards.
TACTTGATTCCTACACACATTTATTGTATGTATGTGCTGTAGACATATTTTAGCCTCCAGTCAATTTAAGTTCATTTAATTACATTTCATGCTTAGTTTTCCAAAAATTTTCATTTGTATCTTCAATTTGAATATCACAATAAGTGTAAAGAGATTTATTTGTATCCAAGTAACAAGCACTCGCTCACAAATGAAGATGTTAATCAAAATGATAAAAAAGGATCCTTTTGTTCATAAATATATGTAGCAACGGAATACTGCCTCAAGGGTGTTTATGTGTTTAGAATTTCTTTGAATTGAATTGCAACAACGTGTTGTTCTACAAGCCTGCTTAATTAAGCCCTATCAATAGGATTTATTAAGAAAGTTAAAGGATTGTATTCAAATTAGAATGAAAATAAAATTTTAAATAAAATCCAAACAGCTTTAAAAGGATTTAAATGTATAACAAGGATTTAAAAATAATTTTTTTTTACACCGACCACCTGTGAAATTTTAAAGTTTCCAACAACTTTATCAAATACTCTATTTGCCGTGACGATTATTTCTATTTTAAAATAATATTTCTTTTAGATTTTCTCCTTTCCATTCAAATTCAATTAAAATTTCCTTTTTAACAAATTAACATAGAATTTAATGACCAGACCAGACCAGTACCTGAATTGTAAACTCGTGTGTGGCATATGAAAAATAAAACTTTTGATGTTTATATCGTGTACATTTGTACTCGTATGTATATCTGTATGTATAATAAAGCAAATTAAAGTTTTAACTTAACAATTATTGAAGTTAATAATATGCTATAAAACAACAACAGAAATAACAACTACACTTGAAGTTGTGTATTTACTTGTACGTCTAAATTATAAAAAAAAATAAGAGGAACATGGCAGGACTTGCAGCCGTTAATTCATGTATAGACGGATAAGTGAAATGGTTTCAAAGTTCTTTCAACTTTGGCGAAAAAAAATGAGACGCCACACCACTTACAGTGGAGAGTAAATATGTCTCAACAATTTCTGTTAAATATTTCAAAAGTGTTCATGGCGTTTTGGGCTGTGGTGCCTGAAGTCGCTATAGTCTAGTAAGTAAAGTGTGGACGTGGGGCCACAGTTCAAACCTTAGGTAAGATATAACCAACAAAACGAAATATGAACAACAAAACGAAATATTTCTTCGGCTATTTCTTCACAACAGATTTCTGACAAAAACTCTGAAAGTAAATTAGAATTGCCATCAAAAGTGCCACTCATGGATAAAATTAACACACACAACATGGGTGGTGTGAGAAGCTAGGTTGTAATCCTGACTAAATGGTTGTAATGACTAATTATGTATGTAGGGGTTCCAATGTTATCCAGGCGTATGTATGCCGCAGGCAATTTACTTGGTCAATTTACTTGGTCAGATAGGTTCCAATCACGTCACTAACGAAAGTGCTTTCAACGTCCATCTTTGTCCATGATTGCCAAGGATTTCTCAATGAAATTTCCAGGTAACTCTTTTATGGGTTTCGGTATCTTAGAAATTGCATTTTTAAATAATCTGGCCAGAGCCGGTACTTAGTGCGCAATCTTCGACAGGTTACAGGGCATAGGTATTCCCATTGCCTCAGCTAAATTGGATACTATCCACTGGCTTTACAGTCTAGCTCAATCTCGTTGGCAGCAAGACTGTACGTGCAATTTTACTGAACTCTGAGCATATATAGATGAGAAGAGAACCGACTCACTGTTAGCGTTAAATCGTAAGACCACAATAGTGATTCTCACAAGACACTGTACTTTTGGTAGTGTATAGTAGGTAGCGTGTTGGACTGTACTTTTGGTATTGTTTAATAGGTAGCGTGTTCGCTTATTAGACGTAAGGCCACGGCTCAAACCGCAGGTCAGACATCAAAACGAAATGTGAAAAATATTTCTTCGGTGATTTCCTCTCAGCAGATTTCTGGCAAAAACTCTGACAGTAAACTAAAATGGACATGAAAAGTTTCTCAAAAATCTGTCGTTTGGAGTCGACTTTAACTGTAAGTCCCGCCACTCAAGAATAAAATTAACAGACACGACATGGGTGGTGTGAGAGGCTAGGTTTTAAACCTGACTGAAGGGTTATAATGACCAATTGTGTTAATGACTTCTGTTTTAACTGTGGACCTGAGGAGGACGATGATATTAGCTTTCATCTTACGAGTCAATGTCCTACTGGTGTCATAAAAAGTCGGTAATATGGTTTCCTCACTTTCTGCCGTCCTTCACCGCCCTCACTAATGTAAAGATTTCTGAAATAGCAAGACTTATTTGGGAGTCAGGGCAGAACGCTTGATCCCCCGGCGGAATATTGATTGAGGGTATCAGAATGCTGGTCTAATTGAGACCTCTTCCTTCAAGGAATCTCCACCACTCTGTCGTACCGTAGAAGCCGTAGAATTTTCTTGAATATTTTAAATATATTCCAAGTGAATGACAACAAAGAAATAAAAGTTTTAATCCTCCACTGTATGGTATGCCCATTGTATGATTATGTAGTTTTAAATTACAATTCCAAATAATCATTAAATTACAGTGAGAGAAATTGAAAATGGAATTACAAAACTGCATGTTATCGTGTTGGACATTTTATAGGCTTTAAACCGCAGGTCTGGTGAGGAGTTAAATAGCTTTCACATGAAGTATCATTTATTAAGTCAAAGGTTTGCAATTGTCATAATCGAAGTACTAGGCAAGGAATTAGTAAGATTTTAAAGAAATTTGAGACGTTAAGGAAATGATCAGGACAGTGCGTTACTGCAATATACGAACTATGGAAGTTAACTCTTCAGTTACAGAAAATGTGACGGATAAACCAACTTTATCAATTCCAAGGTGTTTTCAGCAATTTGATCAAACTTAAGGCTTAATATATTCCAACCATAAAACATCCAACTAAAACTTTAATACCATCAGACCATTCACAATGCCTTGTGGTGATTGTGTGCCGTAGCAAAAGGCTTCCAACGCATATTTTTCAAAAACAAAATTCTCTTTAACGAAGAAGTTTATTTCTCACTCGGCTATTACGTTAACAGACCTAATTGCTGCGTTTTTTCCTGAATGAAGTCAGAAGTATTTTTGAAACAGCCAGTGCATTCGAAAAGAGTAACTGTTTGGTGCGCATTAAGGATATTAGACCGTATATTTGCTCGCTCTGTAGGTATAGTAACCAACTTTTTCTTCAATTGAAAATTATGAACTGGACAGTATGTGGTTTCAACAAGACAGTACAACGAGTAACACAAGACGATTTTATTGAAAAAGAAGTTTATACAAATGATAATTGCATGTTTGACAACGTCAATTAATCAACAAGATCATGTAATTTAACGTCATTAGACTTTTGGATGGGGCCACGTCAGGGACGTTGTATAAGCGGATAATCCCCTTTGCTTAAAAACCTTATTTAAGTTTTCGGAAATATAACGCCGTGAAATACGACCAAAAGTGGTCGAAAACAATTTTAAAATGGTCGGCTGCTGGAAGTAATATAGATGCGTTCATTTAAATGATTTTGTATTTCACACAGAATAGTCGGGTCGAAGGTTAATAATAAAATAGAGATTTCATCGAAGAAATATATAGGTATTCTATTCAAAAGCTTTTCTTTTCTCTCCGTGTATTTTTCTACGAATATTATTATTCACTGCAAAAAGCATAAACTGTCAATTATAAGAGTAAAATAGTTTATAACCGAAATAAAGTAGGAAAAAACAAAACAAAACAAAAAAACAACCAAAAGGAAATAAAATGGTACAACAACAACAGTAGTAGTAGTAGTAGTACTAGTAACAACAACAACAACAACAACATGAAATAAAATCACACATGAAATGTAGCATAAGGAAATCTAAGCCGTCATATTGATTACCGACATGTGGCATACGTACCACATGCGCACAAAACTATTACATACGTACGTATGTACGTATGCAAGGCAAAAAGATTGATAAAGGGGGGAGAGGAGAAAGGTAAAAACGGAATCGAAATAGTCCAAAAATCGGAAAACTATGAGTAACATGCAAAGCTATTGAAGCGTGTTAGAAAGCCAAATATGATGCAAGATGCGATTAACTGCATGCAACAATATTCAAGTGAAATAAATACTCAACGATTTACTACATTTGCTACAATCTTCGCCAAGTATATGTATGTGTGCATATGTGCATTCTATAGATATTTGTTTGAACCATACTTAACAGAACAATACATGGAAATATTTTTAGACAAATGAATAGAACCACATGTATGCCAGTAAATCAATTCTTAGGATGATATTTACGAATTTATTAATGTAAAGTTAAATTCAATTTTTACTATTCAATTGGTTAATTAGTCCTAATATTTAGAATCATTTACTTGTGGATGGAATTCTACAAACTTGGACGAACAACAAGGACGAAAATAGTTTACCTTCTTAGTGTAGTTTCCTACACAAAAAAAAAAACTGTATCCAATTAACTAGACTGTCGGCCTCAAGACCACAACTGGATACACAGCAAATCGAACGATATCGAATGGAGGCCTTTTTGAATGTAGAATTGCAGAGGCCTGCAAGCCATACCAACTGATGCGTCCTGCGATGAAAACTGACCGAAATACTACAGGACATGGTAACTGCTGGATGTCAAATTAAGATTAGCAAATTAAGAGTGATAGTAGGAGACTAGGAGAGAATAAAGAAATTGAGGTAATCGATATTCCGAACTGACCCCACTTGCTCGGGCAGCTCTTTTATATCTATTGACAGTAATTCAATCATACTCTTTACAAGCCATAGAGCCTATCCAATTTTGGTGTATTGTAGCATTTGTTTGAATGACGAAAAAAAAGAAATCGATACTGCATTGACTGTGTAAAAAGAAAGGAAACTCGCGCAGGTGGATGTCAGAAAACGGTTGTCTCTGAAATGTAGTAGTTTTTGAAAGTATTAACCAAGCCTACTGGTTCGTAGTGCTTCACTGAATGTACGTCGAACTAGACTAGAAAAGAGAAATTTATCGGAAATCATAAAGGCCCACAATTTTATTATTGGCGTGTACAAGTGTTAGAGCACTATGGCCGCATATACTTACTAAATTGATCTTTTTAAGTCTTTAGTTAGGACTACAACATACCTAGCTTCTGACACTACTGACATTATGTGTCTTACATTTATTCATGCACAGCTTGACAGTTTAATGTCGACTCGAAATGACGAATTTGAGAAAATTCTCGTGACAATTTTATTTTACTCTCAGAATCTTTACCAAACACATTGATGCGTATCAAGTACTATGAAGAGAGGTGGTGGAGATGCCGCATAATATAAGAAGCTTAGTAGTGTGTTGACTTAGACCTCTCAAACAAAGCGACGACGTCTGCTTAGCAGTCTAGTGCAAAAATTCTCATAGAAAGAAAAATTGCAATGAAAAGCTTCTTAAAATCTGTAATTCGGAGAGGACATTAAAGAGTAGATCCCGCCATTTGTAGATCAAATGAACACGCACAAATTGAGTGCTGTGAGAAACAAGGTTGTGATCCTGACTAAGGTGCTGTGATGTAAGTAATCATCAGTATCATCAGTAGGCATATAAGGATACGTAGTCTAGTAGGTAATGTATTGGCTTATTAGATGTGAGGCCACGGTTCAAACCCCAGACTCGACATCAAAAGGAAATATCGAAAAATATTTCTTTGGCGAATTCAGCAGATTTCTGGCAACAACTCTGAGAGTATATAAACATAATAATATAAGTGGTGTGAGAAACTAGGTTGTAATCCTGACTAAAAGGACCATTTCTGTAAGTAAGTAGGCCCCTTTATTAATCTGTCATTGCCAAGATTATCTTATCTACGCCTGCATACAGTTTTTTGTACTTCATTTCTGTATTATGAAAGCCTTCATACGCCTTTTTTGGGAGCAAAGTAACACCAAAAGGCTTTACGTTTTCCAAATAAAACAACCTTTCATTGGATGTTCTAACAGAATCTTTATTTCCCATCATCATAAAATTTATCTTCACATACCACATCACAATAAAAATATGATTGAAACATAAAAAATTCCATCAATGGCGGCTAATGTGACCCCCATTCGTCACACACACACACATAATGTCATTCTATAAGAAACTCAAAAATCAGGGATAATAACACACACACACACACACACGTAATAAAATGAATTGCATGCCACCAAAAGGAATACAAAAAGAAACTAGAAAAACAACGTATAAAAAAACGGAAATGTAATATTGTTGCATGTTGCACAAACAAACAAACACAGAACATAGGAAAAAAAACATTGGTACCAATCAACGAAAATAAGAAGTAAAAAGGAAAACAAGAAAAACATGCCAATGCCATTCGGTTGTTGTTGATGTGTTCGTTCATATGTTGCAACTACAATACAAGCAATTGTAATAACAGTTGTAATCACATTTACGTTTATGACTGCTATAGTTTTCATAGGTAGAAATAACGGCAAACCCGGTACGTACATATACATACGTTTGCAAGTTTAAGACAAATAATGACTGAATGCACGCCTGCTTGCCAGGCTGCCTGGCTGCCTGCCTGTGTGGCAAGTATCGCTTGCAGACGTTGTAATAATGGTAGTGGTGGTGCTGGTGGCAATAGGGGCGATATAATGGTGTCTGTTATTGACAGTTAACACTATAATCATTTAGTATTTCTTAGGTTTTCTTTTCTTCTTTTACGATTTTCCAACAATTGCAGTGTTTTCCACTCGTATTCGTTCTCATGTGTATGTGAGTCTATTCAGTTGTAGAAACGGACTGAAGCCAAATGGTTATAGCTTTTCTCTTGAAAGTTTTTCCTTCTCTTCTACTACAAATACATAGAATGTGCTTGTGTGTATGTGTGTGTGAAAGGCATATGACAAATACATAGACTGTGCTTGTGTGTATGTGTGTGTGAAAGGCATATGACATGTATCATTTATCAAAACAAAAACAAAAACAAAACAAAAACTGGAGGTAAAATCTACCAAAGGCAACAAATAAAATTGTAAGCAAAGTGGAGTCATGATTTTATTCAACTGCTAATATGAGCATTTTTATATAGTTTTTGTTGTTGCATTGTTTTTATAATTTTTGTTTTGTTGTTTTCTATTGTGTGGATAATTTATATTTTATTGGTTGCCATTTAAAATTATAGTTCTGGACTGGTAACATATACAAGTACATACGTGTACACATACTTACATGCATACAAATGAAAATATCCTTTAATTGTTATTTTTGCTTTTGCTGTGTATTTGTATGTACATATATATGTATATGTGTACATGTATGTTACGTTATGCATTTACACTTAATTTAAAAGCAATGAGTCAATGAAGCATGCGACATTGTATGTTGACAGAACATACAATAAAAGAAACTCGTAATTTTCTCTACAGTTGCTGTTGCAGTTGCTGTGGCTGTTCATTTCATTTCATTTCAATTTTTTGTGTTATTTGCTTTGCTTGAAAAAAAAGTTATAGTTTCCTGCAGTTATTCTAGAGTTGCCAAGTTGCAAATATAAACCAAAGTTTTGATAAATGTTATCCAAAAGTCTGTTAGGAATTAATTTTTTAAATGATGATGATTTTCTTTCGGTCTACGTGGAATTTTAAACTTGCCACGGCTTTAATTTATATTTCGCAGGACTTACTTAACTCCACATAGTTCCTATTTCCTAAAATATTGATAGGACTTCCAGACCCTAGGTTAACTAGGCTCAAATAGTTCCTATCTTGTAAAAGAGAGTTTGGATATCAAGAACTTGTCGCAACTAGGCTCAGATAGTTTCTGTCTTGTGACGGAGTGATAGGATATCAAGAGCCTTTTGTAACTAATCTCTGATAATTCCTAGTTTGTGAAGGAGTGATAGGATATCAAGAGCCTTTCGTAACTAGGCCCAGATAATGACTACTTTGTGAAGGAGTGATAGGATATCAAGAGCCTGTCATAGCTGATTTATGAAAGCTCGTATTTTTTGAAGAAGCGATAAGATATGAAGAGCCAGTCACAATGCCCTAATTTTGTTTAGTCGAATAAGCTAGTACTCGAAGAGTTATCGAAATCAAGAGTAGCAAATAGAGTGGCTAACATCTGTCGCCTGTTCTATTCCTGTCGATAAGCTATTGATGTAGTCTATACAGGGTAAAAGCTAGAATCCTGACCATTAGCGTAATGAACGTATTGCTGGGCGTAGAAGTGAATCTACACGTGCAAGGCTGAATTATGTTCGAGCCCGTGCTAGGCCAGAGAACAAAGAGTATCATACTATTCTTAAGAGAATAGAAAAAAATCAGAATGTAGCAGAGCAAAAATACAGAATACTGTCTAAAAAGCTACTCCATAGCATTGAGTAAAATTTTGTCCATCTTTTCCCTCAGCTGATTGAGCTGGCATGGCTTAACGACAATACTAAATTGGAGGAATCATTTGCCTCTGTAGCTTGCGTGGACGTCCTAAAAATTTGCTCGAGACTATAAACAAATAAAACTGCAGAATTGGATATAATACCGAACTGCATAAAGCTAATAAACTGCTGAGTGAAGCAGGGAATATTCCCAGCAAAGGCTTGTTTTACTTCTAAAGGGAAATTGATCCTTGAATGAACCATCTTCTTAGCCATCGCTCTGTATGAAAGATCCATTCGAAGATCTCCTCGAGAATATTATCTGAATAAGGCTGCAAGAATGCCTAGGTGTAGCTAGTGGCCACAATTGACTGTGAGTCTAATTCACCAGGTCGTAAAATCAGCAGTTCAGTGCAGATTCTATAGAAATCCATACCGCTCGGTTGTAACTCTCGATGTTGAAAATGCATTTAATACGACGAGCTTCGAGAGGATAGTATTTACTCTTCAGGGACAGAACATTCCACAATAATTGGCTGCTGTAATCTAGACGTACTTACGGCAACAGATTCTATTCTATGGGACTAATATTTTTTAGAAAAGTACCGTGCCACTATAGGAGCACCACAACGCTGTGTATTGGTACAGCCTTTGTTATAGTAGCGTATGACATAATCGAGTAGAAGTAGTGACTGGCAATCAACGTCCTATAAGCAGTATATCGAATATATAGAGAAGAAGGCACGCTTGCCGGAATTATTCCTAGTATTGGAGGACTAAAATTTTTCAGAAAGGAAATGTTGACCACAATGTTCATTAACATTGTGCAGATTATGTATATAGGCTTACCTAGAGAGTATGCTATGGATTGAGAACTATCTCTGATGAGATAGGATTTGTAATTTATAACACACGGTTTTCGAAGTATTGAAGAATGACAGAGAATATGACCAAGCATATCGAAAGGGAGTCGGACAAACAACCTGATTCTCAATTTAAGGAAATGGCTTGAACATAGTCAGGAGATGAACGATTCTTATTACGATACGGTAGTATGGCACTCTGGCAATACTGTCACAATTTACCTCGTGCTACCAGCGATGTTGATTCTGCCCTTTTGGCCGTTTTTCATGCCCTTAACACATTTCCAAAGGGTATTTTCTTAATATTTCCTTATGGTTAAGCTTCTCAACTGGTCAAACAGCACGTTTAAAACATACACTCAATATTACAAACGTTTTTATATCAAATTTGTACATACTAACAAATTATTAACATTGTATACATACGTTGTTGTTGTTGTTGTTTTTGCCATTTGCTGCTCGTTAATATAATATTTCGTATGTAATTGAAAAGCAATACGGCTGTAACGTTAGCGACACTTATAATTAATTTCAAAAGAAAAACTTTTACAAGAAAAACACAAAAAATAACATCAGAACTTAAAACTTAAAGGCTAAGTACACAAGTCAACAACTAGTTGTTTGTGGTTTCTACCTTTTTTGGTCATTTAACCGGAAATGCTCCGAACAGTAATTAGTTTTTCTCTTTTCAATTTCAATCGTTTTCTTTTTGGCAAACGGCACATACGCTACATTAACATGTGTTATGGAGAATGTTTTTAGCGTTACGCAATTCCTATGTATGGTATTCGCTTAGTGTGACTTCATAGAAGGTCTTAGTAAACTAATTCGCGATTTCTTAAGGGCACTGTATGATTGGCTCCTGTATATTGGGAAAAAGCATTTCGATTGTCTTAAGCAAATACATGTAAATCAGCATTTAAAGTGAGATTTGGCAGTACTTTCCTCGATTATATAAATTAAAACAATCATACACATAGCTCGCACTGTGTGGCATGTCAGTAAAACACTGGATGTCAATTTTGCTACGCACGACGTAATTCCAATGAATTCAATGCATTTTTTTATTCATGCAAAAGTTTTTATGTAGCTCCAGTGTATAGAGCTGAAATGAGACAATATGTGACAGTTTCTGTAGCTTTGTGGCCGGGAGTGTCGAAAGAGCAGAGGCCCACAATTTTCGGACTGTTCTGATATCACATACAGGATTTTCAAGGACAATAGACTGCGTGCACTAGGATAGGTTCCAATACAATGTCCTTTTTGGTGCCTCTTGTCAGCAATCTGTTCCCCTGAAATTTAATACAAGGACAGAATTCGTTTAGCACTGACTTGATGATTGGCTTCCAGCATTTCTGTTAAAAATTGCTGTAATCTAATAGGTAGTGTGTTGACTTATTAGACATGACATGACAGTTTAAACTCAAAGCAGGCATTTCCAATAAAAACGAAGTACGACGGCGACTTCCTCTCAGTATATTTCTAGCAAAACCTCTGAGAGGAAATAAAAAAAATTGCCATGAGAAGTTTCTTAAAAATCTGTCGTTTGGAGTCGCCTTTAAACTGTAGGTCTCGCCACTCATGGATAAAATTAACACACACAACATGGGTGGTGTGAGAAGCTAGGTTGTAATCCTGACTGCAGTTATGTTATATATGTTAGAGGACGTGTACTTGCCAATTGAGGCAAATACTGTACCCAGATCTCCAGTTGATCCATTGTACCCGTTGTTTGTATGTTATGTTATTTAAAATTTCGCCAGTGCCATTAAAAGTTGCCTTTATATACTACCGCTCTCAATTCTTAAATATTTCTATAATTCGGTAACGAATTATCATTCATGAGTAATATTACACACACACGAGGCTGTTAGACAAACTATAGTTTGCAATGCAAGGTATTTTCATTTGCATTTGTTGTAATGAGCTGCCTTAGTACTACGGCCATACGATCAATTGTTCTCTCTTTATACTTTAAAGGTTATGCCTATAGTCTTCTCCAGGACTACTGTCCTGTCAAATTTCTGGTTGCTGCTCGATGTCAGCAACGACAGCTCCTGGTATGAATGCAGGTGTCTCCTTTTGGGATGCCTCATATATTTCGATTATTCATTCTCACCGAATCTGCATGTTGTTCTCGAAACAACTCCCATTCTGAATAAGTGTACCTTGAGTCTAAAGTGTACTGTCAAAAGGCCGCTTATCAAGCTTAGGATAGTCCTTGATAGTCTGATGCAAGACTCTGATTTCGTCTTATTGTAATTTTCTCAGAAATGAATGCCTCAAACCCTCTCGGTCTTGGGAGAGCCTTTACCTTTTTTATTTTCCCTTTGGCAGAGCATACATACATACATATATAATTGGTCATTAGAAACATTCAGTTAGAATTACAACCTAGCTTCTCGCACCACTCATGTTGGGTGTGTTAATTTTATACACGTGTGGCAGGACCTACAGTTTAAAGTCTACTCCAAACGACAGATTTTTTGAGAAACTTTTCATGGTAATTTTTATTTACCAATTTTATTTTCCCCAGAAATCTGCTAAGAAGGAAGTTGCCAAAGAAATATTATTTCATATTTTCGATTTAAAGTCTGACCTGGGGTCAGCACACTGCCTATTAGACTACAGGCTTATTGCCCTAACAAACTTTTGAATGCTTCGTGATAAGGATCTAGATGTTTCCTTTTGTGAGATGCATTAGGTTAGAGGACGTGTACTTGACAATTAAGACAAGTACAGTACCCGGAGGTCGAATTGACACATTGTACACATTGGTCTGGAAGCAACTCCCATTCTGAACGAGGTACCTTGAATCTGCAGTGTCGTATCAAAAGGCCGATGAACAACAACTTTGGTTAGTTCTTGGTAGCCACATGAATGACTCTGATTGCTTTTATAGTCATTTTCTCACCAAATACCTCAAACCAGTATGGTTTTGAGGGAGTCTTTGCCTCTCTTTATTTCCGTATGGTAAAGCATAGCTCTCCTACTCCAAAGAAGGAGGAGGCTCTTCTCCTCTCACAATACTTACTCATTTTATTGATGAAAAAATAAATATTTTTTTATTATTTTATTTACCGTTTGTTTTATTTTATTTTTCTGTTTTTTTTTATTAAAAATCTTATCACATTTATTTACTGTGGTTTTTTCTTACGTTCTTTCTTTAATCTTTTTCATATTTTTTGTTTTTGTTTTTAATAATTTTCTGTATTTTAAGGAAACTTATAAATTAATTACATTTTAAATCGTTAATTGTTGTTCTTTTTTATGTTTTGTTGTTAGGAAACTTAAACTATTAATAGTTTTAATAATAAAGTTTTATAATAATAGTTAATAATTAATTAATAATTATAATAATTATTAAATATATAAATATTTTTTTATTTATTTATTTATAGCTCGTTAATTACATATTACAATACTATGTATATATGTATGTATATACTTACTTACTTATGTATGTACTTGTATTATAAGTTTGTATATATAATTACTGTTAGATTTTTATTTTATTTTTATGGTATAAATGTTATTATTATTGTTAATTTATTAATTAATTATAGTGGTTTTATTCTAATTTATTTTATAATTTTTTTTTAATTTAAATTTTATTTTTAATTTTTTTTATTGTTCTTAATTAAAAAAAATTTCAATTGAAATTGTAAAAAGTGTTGTCTTTTTAATTTTTATATATTTATTTAAGCAGTTTGTTTTTTAGTTTTTTTATGTTTTTTTTTTAAGTGAAAAATAATACTTTTTATTTTATATTTTTATTTTTGTTTCATTTTTATTTATTTTTTATTTAATTTTTTTTTTATTTAATCATGTGATTGTCATACAAAACATTTCACATTATTTTTTAATAATTTACAAAGATTTTCTTTTTGTTGTTGTCGTAACAAAATTAAAAGAAAGAAACAGAAACTCAATCCTTGAAACAGAAAATTCCTATAAAGTTTGTACAGTTTGTATATTCTAAATTATAAGGAAAAGAATTACAATCAAAAAATAACTTATCAAGTTAGATTAGGATTCTCAGTAGCAGTATTAATTCATACAACAATAGAAAGCTTAAAGCCTTTACCAGTTTCAGTTTATTCAGTCAACTCCTTACAAATCAACAGGAGATTTTAAAATGATGGCGTTACCAATTATTACTTGAGGACAACGCTCTCTGCTTAAAAAAGGCTATATTAACTCTCTTGGTAAGGATATTTACTCACACATACATAATTGGTAATTATATCCCTCAGTCAGGATTACAACCTAGCTTCTCACATCACTTATGTTGTAAGTGTTCATTTTAGTTTAAAGTCAACTCCGAGATTTTAGAGCAACTTTTCATGGCAATTTTTATTTACTCTCAGATTTTTGGCGAGAAATTTGCTGAGAGGATCCCCGGAGAAATATTTTTCGCTTAAATTGTTTTCTAACTCCTGGTGGTACAAGAAGTCGTTACCCATTTGAAATTATCTTCGGACGATAATCAAATACCCTGAATTTCTCATATCGAATCTTTCAAAACAGACTTCCGAACTTTAACATTTCATGGTAGCCATCTTGTTGTACCCTCATCTGTCAATTTAGATGTCATTTATTCGATTTGTTTTGTCAAATCACCATGAATGCATGTTGAGTTCAACAATACATGCAAATCATAAAATTGTTTGATTGAAATGGGTGCTCTATTCGTGTAAAATACCAGGCGCTTCTTCCATTTTACGATGGTCATAATCGTCCTATAGAGAGGAATGTCCGTATTTGTATTTGTTCAGTAAATGATGGTTCAACACTTGTACTTCTACAAAAGGCAAGATCTGAAATGAGTATTCGCGCTGTCGATGAAAATATGTAGGAGAATCCGAGGCAATCGAACTCAGACCACAACTTGAAGAATATTGTGTGGTGCCTTGGGCCTGAACCCGTACAAAACACAACAGACGCGTGAATTGAAGGTAAACGGCCATAGACAATGGCGTGTATGTACTGAATGAGCTCTTGCGCAATTAGCGATGAGGTCCATTCCTGGATAAATAGATACGTGAACAAACATAAATGTTGATACCAAACACCATGAGATCCAAAAGTGTCCAATACCTCTCGAAAAAGTCACTATTTGGTGTAGATTTTTGTCTAGTGGCGTCATCGCATCACATTACTTTGAGAAAATCGTTGGCCAGATGACAACTAGAGGCCTATGATTACCAACTTTCTTCTAAATTTTATGATCTGGCCACGAACGATATATGGTTTTAACAGGACCGCGCTGCGTTCAACACAGCTCATGTCACATATCCTGTATGAGCGATTTGGAGGCATGGTCACGTGGAGGCCGCCGAAATCATGCAATTTGAGCCTGTTTGACTTGTTCTTGTAAAGCTTTTCGAAGTCGCAGGTGCATGAGAATAATCCGCAAGCCACAGCGGTCGTTAAAGCCACCATAACCCTTGCCTCCCGTCTTATTTATACACCGGTATCACGAAAAACTGGACATTTCCAAAGTGATGTACCCAGAGAAGCCTATACGTCTTTCACTCACTTTTTTTTAATTTAAATTGAAAGATAGTAAAAGCTTAATGAAAGGACCTTTACATATGTGTAATAATCTGCACATCTAGTTGGAATGATAAGATATCGGCGATTATATGATTCCTTATGACTTTCTAAGTACAACAGAACCGTGTGGACTGTGGTATATTTATTAAGGATTCTGATAAAACTTTTTTTTATTGTCTGCAGTGTTTTCCAGGCTCAGGTCATTTCCAGCGGGAATTTCCCTAAAAATCTTTTAATCTACTGGGATTTTAAATCATTTAGGGGTAGCTCTTATATGAGCTCCTGGGACATAGAGATATTTTTGGAAATTTCATATATGATAAGCTAGTCAGGCCCGGAACAAAGCATGGCATCTTTCGACATGTTACAAAGGTTGTGATTGTCTCAGTTAAACTAGACGTTATTCACACATTTTACAAGGCTCCATCATCTCATTGACAGCAAGAGGATGCATGTAAATTGCTGGACTCTGCAGGATAAAAATATGAATAAGAAGAGGACCGACTCACTTGTATTCCTAAATCAAATGGCCATCGATGAATTCTACGGGTCACTGTCCTTTTGATAAACATGTCAAAACGCTAAGAATTACGTCAAATAATATCTGCCGCAGTTGTGGGTCTAAGGTTGAGGAGGAGACTGTCTCTCATCTCATGTGTCAGACGAAAGAACGCAGAACTTATGATGAGTATTTTATTTGCATTGTGTAAAGGCTTTAAGCTTTCCCTTTAATTATTTATAATCTTAGCGAAGACAATTAAAAGTTTAAACAATAGTTCAATAGAACTCTATTAATTTATAAGTATATTTTTAATGCCATTAAAGCGTTTTCTTTTTCCTTAGCAAGCTTTTGAATTTCCTTTGAGAATGTTTACATGCTTTATTCTATTTTTAATTTTTTTTTTTTTTGTTTATTTTTTAATTCTCCTTTTTGTTATAAATTCTACACATTTGAACAAGTTTCTATAAATATCTAGTAATGAAAGAAATTAAATTTTTTTTTTGTTATTTATTTACAAAATTTATTTTATTATTTATAATTTATTTAGTATTTAATATTTTACTTGTTTATATACTTTATTTATTCTTTTCATTTAATATCGTATTTGTTACTAAATATTGCTTATTGTGAACGGTTTTTAAAAAAACAAACCTGAAGCCTTGTAAACTGCTTTTTTCCCTCTTTCGGTGAAGTATTTAAAGTAATTATTTTTGATATTCTACTACAAATTAAATGTGAAAATAAAATGAAAATTATAAAATTTAAAATAATATTTTATTTAGAAATTACAACAAACAGAAATTCTATAATAAATTACGTCTTGTTATTATGGACAACTTTCGACAGTTCGATAGACTATCCGGCGAAACAAAAATTTGCATCTAATTGAAGCTGAAACTGAAGCTTTCTCCTATAAAATACTTGTCCTGTATTCTCACACAATGCATGAATAGGGGTTATCTCCTGAGTGGTTGCCACACGAAAGCAATATTTGAATTTGGATTTAAAGAAATTTTGGCTGCTTAATTGCATAATTGCGTCTTATCTTACCACTTAAACAAAACTGATCTCTCTTGGAGTAATCATTGTCGATCGATATTGTGAAATTGCTGCTGGGATTTCAGAATTCCTTGTTTGTGATTCTTCTGTCCATAGCATATAATTGCTTCAATACCGTTCCATCATTTGCTCAAAACGAAAAAAAAATATCGACTAGAAATTTTGAATTTGGGATGTAGCCCAAGTTAAAAGTAAAATAGTGACTCAAGTATGAATTCTAAGCTACTACACACCGTTCGAAAACACTGTATGGGACTACGTTCGCATTTTTGTTACATATAAATACACACCTTATTGGTAATTACAACCCTTCAGTTAGCCTACCTAACCTAACTACTTTCTCACACCACTCATGTTATGTATGGTAATTTTTATACAAGAGTGGCGAGACCTAGAGGTTAAAGTCGACTCCTAACGACAGATCTTTGAGAAGCTTTTTCAAAGCAATTTTTTTTATTTACTCCCAGAGTTTTTATCAAAAATCTACTGGAATTAACCGAAGAAATAATTTTTCATGTTTCGTTTTGTAGGAGATGTATGACCTGGGGTTCGAACCGAGGCCTCACGTCTAATAAGTCAGCACACTACCTATTACACTACGGCGAGAGCCGGTAGGTTTAACACCAAAATGGCGTGTGGTAGAAAGAAGATTTCTGACTTCATCAAGAACTCTAATTTGCTGACTTTCTCTGCACATATATAGCCAGAGATAGATAGAGAAAGAGAGTGAAAGAAAGCTATTATAAGCCGCAATATTCTGTTAAAAGTTTTACAGTGATTCTCAAATTTTCTTTTGTAATTTATTACAATTTTTTTTTTTGTTTGTAATAAAATCTTTCGTTCGGAGTCGACTTTAAACTGTAGGTTCCGCCACTCATGTATAAAATTAACACACACAATATAAGTGGTGTGCGATACTAGGTCGTAATCCTTACTGGAGGGTTGTAATGACCAATTATGTATTTTATGTATATATGTAAGAAAATCTTAAAAAATTTTCTAAAAATTGCTAAAATTTGATGGAATTATGGTATCAAAATCTTAATATTGCATAGTGTTTCTAGACAAACATTTTATTGCTAAATTATAGGTGTGGATATAATTAATCAAACTGTTAATCAAATTAATTAAACTGTTAATCAAATTAATTAAATTTTTAATCAAATTAATTTCCAAAATATTTAAACAATTTGTTTTGTTCACGTTTCCTCAAGACATTGAACACCAAAACCACAAAATTCTCTGTCCTGTCTTCTTTCATACGGATTTAATTTAATGCTGAAATATTTTTGTTGTTTATTTAATATGTTTATTCCAAACAGTGGACTAAGCTAGTTTATCCAGCTTGCTGGAGGTCCCTCTCTCACCCTTCTACCACTAAGTGATGAAGTCCTTTAATCAAAAATATGGCCCAATATGGCCAGCTTATCTTCAAAAATTCAAATTTATGTCACAAATTTAATTTCATTTACTTTTTGATTCTATTCTTAGTTCTAAATTGAGGGTGATTAGTAAAGCGCCGATATTAAATTGCATTATGTATTCTATATTATCATTTATTAACACACTTCATAATGCTTCATATTCCAATCAGCTTTTTTTTATGATCCTAGTTTCTCCAGTTACAGCTTCAAAATACAAGACTAGTTTTCTTTTTAACACCCTAATCCTTATAAATTCTATTGATCTTTAGGTAACCCTTTATAGCTTGTGAATGTCAATCTTATATGTTCATAGCACATTTGCCATCCCGTCCAAACGCGCAGCTCATGTGCTTAAATTTGCTCTATCTACGTTCATTACGTTTTTTCTGCCGCACCAAGTTTCTCTTTCTGCATTGTGTAAATGGATATAAAAATCCAAGCCCAAACTATAGATAGTGTGCAGATCTGCGCAATGAAAACTGGCTGAACACAAACCAAAGTTCTCGATAAGCATTAAGAGAGCAAAAGAAGTTTTGAAAGTGCAATTGGAAAGTGAAGTTGCCGTAGTCTAGTAGGTGTTGGCTTATTACACGTAAAGCTAGTGTTCGAACCCCAGGCCAGACATCAAGACAAAATACAAAAAGTATTTCTTCGGCAACTTCCTCTCAGCAGATTTTTGGCAAAATTTCTGAGAGTAAATAAAATTGCAATGAAAAGTTTCTCAAAAATCTATCGCTCGGAGTCGACTTTAACCTGTAGGTCCCGCCACTCATGTATAAAATGAATACACACAACATAAGTGGTATGAGAAACTAGGTAGTAATCCTGACTGAAGGGTTGTAATGACCAATTATATATGCATGTAGTTGGAAAGTGCATGAGAAAAGTCAAAGAAGCTGTTTTAACACGAGTTTCAAACTTTATACTTCCTCCGACGAGCATCCACACAATATTGCATCATTAAGCTGCAAATTTAGGTAATATAGTGGATAACACACTATCTTTCTTAAGGTATAGTGCCATTAGATATATGTAACAGCATCACAATTTCGAATATATAACACACATGCATAAAAAATTTGGTGATTACAACCTTTTCACATTATGTTGAGTGTGTTAATTTGTGCGGAGAAATCTACAGCTTATAGCCGACTCCGAACGATAGATTTTTGTGAGCAACATTTTCATGGCAATTTTATTTATTCTCAGAGTTTTTGCCAAAAATCTGATGAGAAGAAGTCGCCGAAGAAATATTTATTTATATTTCGTTTAATTGGAGATGTGTTAGTGGCTTGAATCGTGGCATCAGGTCTAATAAGTCAACACACTACTTATTAGACTACGGCGACTTCAAATCGAATATTCCCATATACTATGAGAAGAAGAATATCCCAAAGTTTCAGGAATACATTCAACAAAATCGAAAGAAGAATTGGAAAATTGTCAAAATAGGTGGGAAAAAGTTTATTGCTAAACGATGGACACAAAAGCTTCTACCGAACACAGTCTCTGATTCAGTTTCTAATGGCCCATGGACGATATATGTATGTGGTCAGTGTAACTTATAATGATAAGAAACAGGATTTTAGAGAAAATATTATATCAAAAGGTTCACCATGTGAGTCAACAAAGGACTACCGTTAGTAAAACAGATACAATAGAATTTTAGTCACTCTAAACACAATCATGAAGCCAGTGTGGAACGTATAGACTTTAGCGAGAGGTAATAAATAGCAATATGATATGCTATGCAACAACAAAAATTTAATTTTCATTTTTTAATTAAAAATTTTGCAGATTTTTAAAAATTTATAAAAGGCTACACATGATTTCTAGCATACCTTTTAAAAAAGATTTAATTACTTTAAATACTGCACAAATTTCTGTAATAAAATTTCCTTCTTTTTTTGTTCTCAAAGGCTTGTTTGTTTTTTTATAAAAAATGCTTTGTTTTTAAAATTTTTATTTAAAAAATCGAACTTAAAAGCAAAAATTTGCCTACAATGCTAAAAATAAAATATTTTCTTTTTAATTTCTTTTTTATTTTATTTTTAATTTTGTTGTTGTTTTTATTAACCTAAAACTAATTTTATTTTTAGTTTTGTTTTATTAATTAAAAAAAATGTACTCATGTTTGTTCTAAATTTTGTTTTTTTTTTTGTTGGTTTTCTTTTTATTTCAAAATTTTTATTCAATATTTTACAAATATTTACAAGAATTATGTTTATTTTTTTAATTAATTTTAATTTATTTGCTATCATTAACTAATAACTAATTTATATCATTGTTTTTAATATTTTATTTTATAGTTTTTTATTAATTTTTTAGCTTAAAATGAAATTGTTTTGTTTTAAATTTTTAAAGTGAATTTGTTTTTTTGTTGTTGTTTTATTATAGAGATTCTCTGTTATAAAAAATATGTTAATAAGAGTTTGAGTTTTTTTTTGTTTTTATTTTATAATTTTATATTTAAAGAGATTTTTACAAGCTGTTTTAGTTTTACGATTGTTGTTGTATGAGTTTTGTAAATGACAGGAAAAGGAAATTGTTTTTTGGGAGATTTTTTCTTTTTTTTTCTTTGAATATGAAAATTTGCCTTGAAATAACTGAAGCTTTTTGTAGACTTTCGTTTTTTTAATATGTTTTTTTATTTACTATTTTTGTCATGATTTCTAAAAATTATTTATAAATCTTAATGCTAAAAAGTTATGTACAAGTGATTTATTTTAACACCTACACACTGAAGGTCAACAAGAACTGAAATAAGGCGTAAGGTAAGGATTTCTTATAAAATAATTTGTCTGCAAATAAATTGAAAATGCCATTGGTTAGCTGACGCAACATTATGAATGAAATGAAAAAAAAACGTGGAACAGTTCAAAATATTTTCAAAATTTTGCCTTTCATGATCGCTTTGAATTTTTTCAGAGTTCAGCATATCTAGCCTTGAATAATCTGTTGATGACATTTCCTACAGTCGCTCCACAGTAATAGCAAACATAGATTCATACAACTTGCGTGTTTAGCTATTAGTCCTTAAAGCCCTTTGAAGCCGGTACATCAACACTCGCATTGCTTGAGTTTTCTAAATTTTATCCCCTGGACAAACTGAATGACCAGAGACGTGACAGATATCCTGCAACTTCAATCCTTATTTCAACACAAAAACAACCGTAAACAATAACATGGCAAGAAAGAATAACAGTTTTCCACACCAGAACCTCAGAATATAACAAAAATTCTATTGAAAACTCCTTAATTCGATTTTACAACGTTAAGTCTTAGGTATGGCTTCTGTGAGAAATTCGTCTGATTAATTCTGTTCCCTGGTCTGAATCAGATGATCACATGATTTTGGAAAATGCTTTGTAGCAAGACTTAGTAAGAGAATGAATGGAGTTAACTGGAAGCTGTATACTCTTTTAAAAAAGGGACTATAAGATGAGCAAAGTATCCAAAGACAGATGTAGAAATTTTTGGTACCAATATGAAGTATACCGAGAAACTCACGGGTATCTTCCAAGCGGAAGTCTATGCCATCGAAAGATGTGCTCAATTCAACTTGTCAGTCAGGTCCGAGCATTCGAACACTCAGCTCTTATGAGGTTAAATAGAACATCGTAAAGATCTGTCTGCAGACTCTGAATATGAAAATAGGGCTACCCTATGGTCGACCGCAGGTTATTTGGGAATTCTCGGCAACAAGCAAGCAGACGTTGGCCCAGAATGCTTCAGTGGATATTTCACAGATATCCTGCCACATAATCATAATCATAATCACATTTCACATAATCGGATCTTTTGTTGGGAAATAATAATATGAGTATTATATCAATATCCTGATGTTAATAACTGGTTTTTTGACACGACACTGGTGACTCAGGGTGTACTTATTTAGATTGAAGGTTGTCTCAAGCCCAGCTTGTAGATACAGAGACGAAAAGAAAGAATCATAAGAACACATTATTAGAGCCTGTGGGACATTAATATTTTGAAGTCGCCGTGGTGTAGTGGGTAGTATGTTGGCTTATTAGACGTGAGGCCTCGCTTCAAACCCCAGGTCAGGTATCTCCAACTGAAAGGCGACTTCTTCTCAGCAGATTTCTGGCAAAAACTTTGAGAGTAAACAAAAAAAAAATTGCAATGAAAACTTTACAAAAAAAAAACAAAAAAAAAAAAAAAAAAAAAAAAAAAAACTGTCGTTCGGAGTCGACTTTAAACTGTAAAATTAGCACACGCAACATAAGTGGTGTGAGAACCCCAGAATCCTGACTAAAGCGTTGTAATGGTCAATTATGTAATTACTATGTGGCATTATCAGAGTTATGTATCAGACTGTGAAGGAATAACCTAAGAACTACGAAAAGTTCATTAATCTATCAAGAAATATCGTGAGGTTGATACGGCACTGGAGACTTCAGATTGAAGATTGTCTCGAGCCCAATTTGTAGATATTGTGACAAAGACAATTAACCATCAGAACACATTTTTATATGTGGTCCTCAAAAATTGCTTTTCAATGACAGCTCATCGCTGAAATACCATGTCGTCACCAACCCCCAAAAAAGAGGGTGGAGCTTATAATCCTTAAAACCACCGACGAGTCGATAAAGCAAATTTCGTGGTCGATTTGTTAGTAAATTGTACTGTACATTACAAAGACAATTTCTTCTGTATTCGCTTTATCTGTAGGCGGAACGCTCTTCTGACAAAAGCTTTTCATGCCACTTACCGTAGGTAAAGCTTTAACTCTAACGTTTATAAAGACTACAGTCTAGCTTCTCAGGATTACAACCTAGCTTCTCACACCACCCATGTAGTTTGTGTTAATTTCATACATGAGTGGTGGGACTTACAGTTTAAAGTCTACGCCGGACGACAGATTTTAGAGCATCTTTTCATGGCAATTCTATTTACTCTCCGAGTTTTATTCAGAATTCTACTGAGAGGAAGTCACCGAGGAAATATTTTTTTCGTATTTCGTTTTGTTGAAGGTGGCTGATATGGGGTTTGATCCGTGCCCTCACGTCTAATTAACCAAGCCATTAGATTACGGCGACTCTTCTCTCTTTACTCCGTTTACTTTGTCCCTACAATGTAAAAAAGGGGCCATCCTCTGAGTGTTGCTTGTATACAAAAAAATAAGCAATGATGTGATAAAAGCGGACAATTGAAGCCGTTGGAAATCGAGTGTTTTCTCCGATAAGCCTTAGCGCGATTGAAATAGAAAGCAATCGGAGGACTAGTAGTATAGCAATAATTTTAACGAATCAAACAAGATATTTAAATGTTTTTAAGCTTATTTTTCTAACCGTTAATTTGATTTTAAGTTCTGTATATTATTTTTCTTTAACTATACCTTCTATTTTCTGTACTTATTTCAGTGACCTTCAGTGTCTAATGGTTATACACAGAATGAAAACCATAAACCAATGAGAAATAAAAGAAAAGGCTTAAAATAAAATATAAAAAATTCTTTTCATACGTTAATTAGGCTTAAAAATATTAAAAAATAATTTCTAGGTTTTTTTATAGAAAGAAAAAAATAACATTTCTGTGTGTGTGTAAATAATTTCGTTTTCATTGAATTTCTTGCATATAAGCAGGGTCCTTGGAATACAAATTCTTGTTTTAAACCTTTTTTATTCATGATTTCTTTAGAATTTTTGTTTTTTTTCACTACTTAACAAATAACTGGGGTTTTTCAACATATATTTTGCAAAACTTATTAGCATGAAAACTAAGTTTAATTGAAGATTTTCTTGGAAAATAAAAAAAAAATTCAAAAATAATTTGCTTAAGGATTTTTTTATAATTTTTTTTTTGTTGGTTTTCAAATTTGTAGGTGGTTTATGTAGAGTTTTGTTCATATTATTGTAATATAATTAGTTTGTCTTTTTTACAAGGTCTATTTATGATACTTCTTTTTATTTTCTTATTGTAAAACTATACCTTGATCCGGTTGTCTGTCTGTTGTGTATTTAAAACCATTTTATTACTTTGCTTTCGATATACTATTCTAAAGATTAAAAATTCTTTGCTTCTTGTATTTACTTTAAAATCCTTTTTATGCATCTGTATCTGTTTGTGTATACACTCTCCTTATGTGTATACATACCTATGTATGTGTGTGTGAGTAATTATTTTATAACATTTCTTCTGTGCCTTCTGTACTGGCTTGCACTCTTTTTAATTTCTTTCTTAATGTCTGTGGCAGGATATTTTTCATTCATTTAGTAACTTTACTGTATTTTATAGTATGTATGTGTGGTTGTTTTTTTTTGTATTTTTCTTTATATTCTTTTCATTTTTAGCTTCACTGTAATTTACGTTCTTTACATTACCCAAAAAATCAAAAAAAAACATGAAACAAAATTGTTTATCGCTGTAGTTTTCAATGTAAAACCCAAAACCATGTTTGTTTTCTAAAGATTTCGAACCAAAAAAAAAACATTTTTTTTGTTTTTTTTTTCATTTCATTTCTGTTGAAAAATCCTTGTAATAGTTTCTGTTTTTCATTTCATTTTTTCCTTCTTCTTCAATTTTAAATTTTCTTTTTTAAATTATTTTCTTAATCTTACTGCTGCCTTTGCTGCTGTGGTTTGTCGTTAGAATTGTGTTTAAACGAAAATAATTTTCAGTTTAGATTTTTAAAGTTTTTCTTTTTTGTTTTTAATTTATTTTTCTTTTTTAATGTTTGCAAAATCATATTCAAATCGTTTGCATTTAAAATAATATTGGAAATATTGTCGTTTAAAAGCTTAAAAATGTCAGTCTTTAGTAATTTGTTTCTTTGTCTGAAATGAGAAGAAAAAAAAAAGACGAGAAAAAAAGCAAGAATTAATAAAAAGTTGTATAAAGTAAATAGAAATTGTAAGTTTAAATGCGAAATTAATATGAATTAATAATATTGACATTAGAAATCCTTACAAACAACCAGTAGGCTTCCAACAGTATGCTTCCGAACTTTGAAAGTTGGTAAGAAGCATCTTGTTCATGCTACATCTGTCAAATAAGTTGCCATTTGTTTAGTCTGTTTTGACAAATCTCAACCGACAGATATGGCATTCAACATCTTACCGCTTCACCCATTTTACATTCGCCAGAATCTTCTTATCGTGTTTACAATGGTGATATGGCTCTGCAAACGAATGACCAAAGTACATCAACGAAACGCAAGATCTGTCGAAGATACTGCCGCTCTGCTTGAGAATATAGCAGAATCTTTAGCCTCTCGCACACCACAACTTTCCCAATTTTGGGGCATGACTTGTACCATGACTTCTAAAAGTCAACTCACTACCTACTAGTTTTTCTCTCTCAACAACTTGTACTACTTCATGCTCTAACTTTATTTCTTAAGCCTCCAAGTTATTAAAATTCGAAAACCATAATGGTCTCTTTTTTCTAATCAAGATTATTTGGACTTTTAGTCAGCTTCCTTAGCCATCACACCATGTCCCTCTATAAGAGATTATTAGGTATATAGAAACTATGGAATGGAACCTATTCAGCTCTTCTCAGTTGACCATGAAAGCTAACGAACCTTACAGTCGCAAAACGGTCGTGATTTCTGTCAAAGTTTGGAACGTTTGGAAAATTAACTTAATTTCCAGGGAAAAATCTTCTCATTCCGGAGTAATGGATACTTGATCGAACAAAGTTATCGGATTTGGGACGATATGAATTTATCTAAAATGTCCAATCCATTTGTTACTTGTTTGGTTCGCTGGAGGTGTCAGCGGTCATTTCTTTTAGAAAGACTTTGGCCAGATCACCAATGTCAATGGCGAGCAATATAGATCCATGATTACCAGCTTCTTTTAGTTTCAATTAAATGATCTAGAAACCATGGACATGCGCTCATGCCACATAGAATATTCTGCTGGAGCGATTTAAGGGCATGGTCTTTCTATATGAATTCCATATGAAGCCATAGAGATCGTACGACTTGAGCTTGTTAGACTATTTCTTGTAGAGTTTTATTAAGCCACAAACCACAGCTGTCCTGAAGCTAGCATAATTCATGCCTTTGGGCTAATAAAGCGGGATTTAAGCGGCAGAAAATTGAAGGTCTCGGAACAAAACAATTGTGATGGTGTGTAGTTTGTTTTATTTACATTTTAATATAAAAAGTGCTTGAAAAAGAAACTACAGAAGTGTTGCCATTCGATTTGATAATAACTTCGTTATGTTCTTTCTTTTTTTCCTTGTCCAAAATATAATTTGAATTTAACGCCTATTGGTCTAATCCCACAATTGATTTCAATTTTTTTTTCGAAGTTTACGTTACTTATTACTCAGTTTTCAATTCTTTCGCTCAAAAGTGTTTTCAGGAGGGCTAATAAATGTCGTATATAACATTACTAGTTATTTTTTTTATTCTGATACTTACCATTTGGTCAGACTATGTTATCATTACTATAGACATCATTTATATGCTTTCCGCTTGATTTTTCCTTCACGCCGCATTGCTGTAAACGAAAAAAAAAACATTCGCTTTAAATGTTATTTCCATTTCAATCAAATATTTAAAAATTATTGAATAAAATCGTTTCAGTTGGTATTATAAGAAGACAAGGTATTTCGGCAATTTTAAAACTTGGTTTGGGGCACCAAAAGTTGGTAACCCTATCATTCTAGAACATACTGAAACTTACAAAATCAAAATAAATAGTTTGAAGATGAGAGATAATATGATTTGGATTACAATTTTCCTGCTATTGTGTCTGATGACTTCCTGGTTTTGTCTGGATTAGGTTATACGAGTTATTTGTAAGTTTATCTCTATAATTCAGCCGCAGTGCCTATTTTATGCGTTTAATAGTCTTTCACATAAATTTTGTAAATTTCCTAATAAAATCCAACCATTATTTCCAACAAATCTTTTTAGATTGAATTGTGTTACATTTCCAAAGACGATAGGTATGCTAGTTTCTAATAGATTGTTAAGTTTTTACCTTTTTAAAAACTTTTAAAATATGAGCTCGTAGACTACAAATAAAATAAAAACAAATTTTGTGTTTAGTTTTAATTAAAGTTCGTTATTATTCGCACAATTCTGTGTCCCACTGTTCACAACTTTATATAAACAACAACAATTGCTTTATTTGTTATTCCCCTGTTTATACCCTTTGCATAAACAAGAACAATTACAATTATTCGACATATCTTTGTAACGGTGATCTTCAAACCCCACACAGCGTCTTCACAGAAGACTGACTGAACTTTAGAGAGCTGTGGTCTTTTCCCTCAACAGCAAAACTTACGCCAATCTGAATATTCAATAAGTGGCCATTGTAGACTTAAAGACTATTTGTTTGCAACTTGAAATGTTTCAACGCCGGTATGAAGATTTTGTAATGAAAGAAACTCTCTGCCTAATACTTAATAAGCAATGTTGTATGGGGTCTGGTGATTCATTTTCCACTTTCTTGAAAGGTTCTGGTCCCAACGGCCAGCTGAAAGCTCATATGCTAACAAGCTCATTTGATTGCTAATTTCATGAAGTTCCCCATGAGTTGCTTTTCTGAGACCTAACCGTCATATAGTATTGCTATGTCCTGTACTCTGTACTTAATTTTCAAAGTTTAAACTCAGCACAATTTTGACGGGGTATATTAGCTTCGGAAGACATTTTCGAGTTTCTTAATGGGATTTGATCTGTTTGGCCCGAGTATATTTTAAGTTCTCATTGACCTGCTTTTGTTTTACCATAAGATTTCATATTTTCCTGAAATTAAACTAACTTCGCCCTAAGTCTGGTTAAAATGGATGTTTAGTTCGACAAGTGAACCACATTTTTTATTAAGGCGTCAGTTAAGCTTGTTTAAAAAAGATTTCTTTGAACTACAGACTGACATTTTGTTTACAATTTAGGGTATTGAACTGGATTTTGATACGGAGAGGGGTTTGTGCATGCCTAACCCCGATGCTTTTACCCGAGTACGAAGTTTATTAAAGCTCCTGGATGTTATGTTTTATGTTTTGAATTCTGTTGCTAAAAAACTTTAATTTGAGATGAAAATATACCAAAAATGAACATAAAAACATAAGCATTATTATTTAAGTATATTTTCTTTAATTTTCTTACCTTTTAGGCGAACAAAAAATTAGATTTTTAAAAATCTTAAAAAAAGGATATATGGGCTGCTCTGAAAGTATGATAGCTAATCCCAAACTATTTATACAGTATTATTTCTTACATAAAACTACAAGTTGTGTGATAAAAGTTTTATGAAAATGGTTAAAATTTTCGAACAGAAATTAAGATTTTTTTAAAAAAAAATCCTTTTCATTAGAATTTCAAAAAAAGGCTTTAAGCATGATTATTAAAGGCTACAAGACTTTCAGCTCATTTTTCGAAAAGGCGTAATAGGTGTAAATATATCATTATCAAAGCGAATGATTGTGTTATCTCATACGTACTTAGTTGACCGAAATATTATCATCTGTAATAAAACATGGGAGAAAACACATTCTTCTAATATTTGTCTGTCACGTGAGATAAATATAAGAAGAAACTGCTAGATTTTTTCATCCCAAACTACTATAGGCAGTTTGTTCTGTTCCAAGTAGTACCATCTTTGGCGATAAACATCATGTTGTCATATTTGTTGCTGCCAATACTTTCTTCAGTTCATAAGACGGGATATGAAATATGTCAGCTTCACCGTCTTTTAAACGCTGTATTTAATTTTAAAGTAATTAATGGCTCTTTGATACGTATTTCTTTTAACAAATTCCATATTAAATAAATTCCATTTATTTTCTTCATTAATTTGTTAAATAATTATTTTAGAAAAATGGTTTCTGCTTTATTTCCGGTAAATAAATCATTAATCCGTCACACACACACACATACTCATTTACTCTTAATGAAGCATAAGGTAAACGTAGGTTTATTAATGCGTTTTAAAGCATTTCCTTTAAAATAATTGCCAAACAACCCCCTGGAAATTTAAAATATTTTTAAAATTAATGGCTTTGTATTAGTTACTTAATTACAAGTGTGTGAGTGTGTGTGTGCGTGTATGTGTTTGTGTTTATTGTTAACAAAATGGTAAAACAACAATATCAACAACAACATTGAGAAAATATTTAATGTTTACGTGAAAATGGAAATGAAAATGAAAATGTTTTATGTTGTCCATGAAATTAAACGTTTCTAATTGTTTTTAATTAAATTTTATTCTTTTACTTTGCTCTGCTCTCTTTCTCACCCCATCTCTTTCTCTTTCCTATGCTGTATTATTTGTCTTTATATTGTTTCTGTTCTATGAAGACTAAGGTTAACTTAGCAAACCATTGCTGGGAGGGATGTAAAAGACGTTTTTTTTATTGTTTTAGAAAAATGTTTTCTTTTCCGATTAATTAAAAGCATAACACAAGTTTAACGGCAACAACAAGTGTTGCCAATAGAAAATTTATTTCTTGTTGTTTAAAATTTTGCCACTTTGTGGCTATGCAAAGCAACACAGTTGTTCTGGTCGTTGATTTAAATTCAATATTTTCCTTTGTGTCCTTTGTGACCTTTTTGTGTTCTCCGGATAGTAAATGCATGGAGGTTAATAGGCAAATTTAATTTCATAACATTTTTTTTTTTAATAATTTATTACAAATCCTGGCATTCAGAACTCTTGAAGTAACATGGTTAATTGGCATTATGATTTATGTGACATATTGTCACTGTGTTGTGAATAGGAAAACAACACATAAATTATTTCAATTCGAAGCAAAATTAATTAAAGTTTTTAATCACATTAACCAAAATGAGAAATAAATACTATGGTATGTCACCCTACCCAAGTCCTAAAGGCTCCTGTAGGCATTTCAGTCAACTGAATGAAGTCTTTTTATTCGTGTTGCCCATTCGTTTAACCATCTAATGAAAAAAATTTCGAAGGACGTTATAGTTGGGCGTATATCGAATGAAGTCGATTATATGTACGTTTACCTTAAATAGTGTCTAGATGAGGTTAGGTTGTATGGATTGCCTCTAATTTTAAAACACTTACTCGCCGGACCACATACATACATACATACATAATTGGTCATTACAACCCTTCAGTCAGAATTACGACCTAGTTTCTCACACCACTTATGTTGTGTGCGTAAATTTTTATACACGAGTGGCGGCACCTACCTTTCATTGAGAAACCTTTCATGGCAATTGTATTTACTCTCAGAGTTTTTGCCAGAAATCTGCTGAGAGGAAGTCGCCGAAAAAATATTTTTTGTAATTTGTCCTGAGGTCTGGCCTGGGGCTCGAACCCTGGCTTTTCGTCTAATAAGCCAACACACTATCTACTAGACTACAGCGGCTTACTCGCCGGACCTTTACCCTGAAATTGTATCTCCCAATGTAATCTGCGTTCAATGTGGTTCCCTCAAAGTCGCCGTACTCTAGTTGGTAGTATGTTGGCTTATTAGACGTGAGGCCACTGTTCGAACTCTAGGTCAAATTTCTTTAATGAAACGAAATATTAAAAGAAATGTTTCTTCATAAACTTCCTCTCAACAGACTTCTGGCAAAAATTCTGGCAGTAAATAGAAAAATTACCATGAAAAGATTCTCAAAGAAATCTGTCGTCCTGAATCTTCTTTGAACTGTAAACCCCAGCCCTTCATGTATAGAATTAACACACACAATCTAAGTGATGTGTGAAACTAGGTTGTAGTCCTGACTGAAGGCTTGTAATAACTACTCATGTATGTATACATGCAAGCATCTTTTCTTTGAGGCATTTGTACATGGTCTAGAAGTCGCCGTAGTCTAGTAGGTAGTGTGTTGGCTTATTAGACGTAAAGCCAGGGTTCGAGACGCAGGCCAGACATCAGAACAAAATATAAAAAGTATTTCTTCGACAACTTCCTCTCAGCAGATTTCTGGAAAAACTCTAAGAGTAAATAAACCCGCTATAAAAAAGTTCCTCAAAAATCTGTCATTCGGAGTCGACTTTAAACTGTAGGTCCCGCCATTCATGTATAAAATTAACACACACAAGATAAGTGGTGGGTTACTAGGTCGTAATCCTGACTGAAGGGTTGTAATGACCAATTATGTATGCATGTGTGTATGTACTTGTACATGCTCTGTCGGATCAAGTTTTGCTTGGAGGTTTTTGAGCACAAAATTCTTCATAAATGCTTCCATATATGTTGGCGGCAAGTATAGACATGGAAGAACAACGTCTACGTTGCCTTGGGCATGCCTTTCAAAGGAATCAAGATGCTCCTGGGAAAATGCAGAAGAAAACGATCGAATTACAGAACAGGACATAATCCAGGCTGAAGGGTTATAATGAATAATTATGTATGTATGTATGCATGTAAGCATGTTTTCTTTGAGGCATTTTTTGTGCATGCGCCGGCAGATGAAGTTATACTTGACGTTTGTGAGCAAAAATTCCTCATAAAATATGCTTCCGTCTATGTTGGCGGCAAGTATAGACATGGGGTGAATCATGGATCTGCATTAACTTTTTACTGAAATTGATGTGAGTGCAAGTATCAAAGAACAATGTGTATGCTGTCGTTCATAGAAATGAAGATGCTTCTGGGAAAATCCAGAAGAGGACGATCGATGGAGAAATCAGGTCATAATCCTGACTGAAGTGTTGTAGTCATCAATTATGTATGTATGTATCCATGTAAGCATCTTACCTTTGAAACATTTGTACAAACGCCAGCAGATGAAGTTATGTTTGGAGTTTGTGCGCTAAAAATTCTTCCTAAAATATGCTTCCGTCAATGTTAACTAGCGGATGTAGACGAGGGGTGAATCATGATCTGCATGAACTTTTTACTGACATTGACGTTGTTGGAAGTATGTGTACGTTGGTTTGGATAAGTCGTTCATAGGAATGAAAATGCTTTTGGGAAAATGTAGAAGGGGACGATCGCAACTCCGGAAAGATAAAGTCATGGATTAATGAACAATTATGTATGTATGTACGTATGTCGAAATATAAGGATTAAGACTTCCATCTGGACTGTCTTAAGTTCGATGCAATATATCCATGCTTTATTAAATTGTTCTAATACTTAAAGGAAAATGCAAATGCACTGTGCCCTTGAACAGACTTCACTTCTGACAAATTACAACCTTCTGCGGCCCATACAAATACAATTATTTGGTGCTTTAAACAACAAAATATTTGGAAATCGTTTTAACAACACAAACCTTTTTAATTTTTTCTTTAAATATGAAAAAAAGGAATCCAAAAACAAAAACTTAATAAATAATTCTCACACTTACCTCTTGTTTGGCTTCCCATTGCTTTCTGGCTGATTTATATTTTTCAAATTCATTACACCAGTGCGAGTATATTTTCTGATAATCGTTTTTCTTCGATGGTGGCGTACATCTGTAATTAAAAATTGGGTTCAGCAAAATAAGAAAATATATTACACTCAAGACATGTGACTATATCACATGTAAATTACATGTAAATAATGTACTTTTGGTGTGTACAGAAAGAAGTGTTCATACATTTATCGTAAATGTAAGTGAAGGATTTATAAAGAATGCAAAAAAAGAGCAAAAGCCGTTAAGAATATTTGCTTAAATAAGCCTTATGACAGTGAAGGCCACAAAAAGAACACAGTTTTTAACAGTACTGTGATTGAATTACAAAATTGTATTTTATTGCTAGAATTTTCGCCTTCACTGTGTTTACAGTAAGCTTTTGAAGTAAACTGTTCCTTGCCATATGATAAATGTTTGTGAAACGGAAAAAGTAAATTAACAGCGCAATCTCACCGTATAAAAAGGAACAAAAAATGAAAATGTAAAAGAAAATTAAGCGAAAAACGGTAAATGAAAATAAAAACGGAAATTAAATAAACGAAAGGAAAGGCGTTCATAATTGCTGTCAACATTAAAAGGGAAATCGATAAAATGAAACAAAAATCTGTATTTCAACACTTGTACTCGTATACAATGTTACAAATACAATACAAACATACAAATATTATTACAATATTTAACGATATTTTATTATGAAATGAAAATAAAAATTATAAAAAAAATTTTTTTAAACGAAAAAAATTCCAAGAAATCTTTACGAATTTATTGGGAAACATGTTGAAGCATAATTTTTTTCTTACCAAAAAAAAAATTTGAGAAAATTATTGGCCTTATTATAAATATTTAACAAAATGAACACAAAAAAATACCAAAAAAAATTTAATTCTTAGAAAAACTAAAAATAAAAAACAAGACCTTAAGCGGATTTCTGTATTTCGTTTGCTGTTTAAAAATTTAAGGACCTTTGAAGAGAGCTTAAAAAGCATTTCTTTTCTTTTTAATTATTTTTTATTTTTTTTATTTTCCAGCTCACCTGTGGGCATCCACGTTTACACTGTAACTGCACAGCAGTGTACCATCCAAATAACTATCGTAACGTCCGCCATCGCCTTCATTTATTGATATAATGACTACACCACCCTCTGATGTCTCAATGTATTTTGAGGGTGTATAGCCAATTTCATAACTAAAAATGAACGAAACAACATAAAAAGGAAATTCATTAAAATTTTATTCATATTCTTAATAAAAAGAATTTTCTAATAAAGTTTATTTCAATTAATTATTTTAAGGTGGATATTAATTTTAGTTTTTAGCTTAAAATATGAATGAAATATTGTCAGTCGGAATAAGTTTTTTAAAATTGTCATTGGAAAGCTAAAAATGTGAGAATAAGGTATCAAAAAATGTTTTTTTTCGGTTGAAAGATCTATGGATGCCATTATGTATGGAATATAATATCATTTAAAACATGACGCTGTCTATAAGGCTGTTGCAATAATCAGACTTTATTTAACCGATGACATGGGTTATGTTGGCTTTCAGGTCCGCTATGGTTTGCTTCCTATTCGCAAACATCAGAGAACATGATTGATGATAATGCCCTTTTGTTTAGATCATTCAATTCAAGGCAAAGAAAAAGATCGTAATCATCAACTTCTCATGCTCATCGTTGCCAATAATGGCCTGGCGCTAGAAAAATATAAACCGATGAGGACAACAGCCCTAAATTCACAACAAACAGTCAGTTTTTCAAGATACATTTAACGGTTTTGTATCTCATGTGAACGATATCAAGTCTCAAAGTCATCAATTTCGTTTATTCACGTAGTCATTCATTCTAGAAATAGCCAAACCGATGAGGACCATTGAATATTTAGGTACCACACTTGGCTCAGTGATTTCAACTTCATTTGATCCTTTGATTATGAGAAATTTAAATGCAAAATAGAAGCCGCATTTACCCATGACGGACATAAATGTAATTGAGTGACAATTTGGAGTTATTCAACAGCAATGCACAAACAGCAATAAATGCTGAGAGTTTTTTTTAGAAGAATCGGCGCCATGGGAAGCCAAGGTAAGTTTGAAAGCTAACAAATTTAATACGACTATTTTTTGGCGAAGATTTTGCTTATTTCCATACATAATTGGTCGTTGCAACCATTCAGTCAGGATCACGGCCTAGCTTCTCATACCACTTATGCCGTGTGTGTTAATTTTATACATGAATGGAGTTTAAAATCGGCTCTGAACGACAGATTTTTTTGAGAATTTTTTTTTTATATACTCCTAGAGTTTTTGCTAGAAATCTGCTGAGTGACTACGGCGTCTACTGGTTAAGCCAATACGCGATCTTTATTTAGCTCAGTATCTGATTCTTCAAAGCCAGGAACCTCATATGCTTACAAAGTCCTCGAGGGATCCAATCACATTGTCAGCGTGCTAAGAGTCATGTTGTGGAATCAATTGAAATGTGATTTAAAGTTCTCGAAAGGCATCTCCATCAATCCAATCTCTAGTCGATAAATTCTGGCTGCGTAAAAATCATTTGTTTCATGTCAAGAAGATATTTAAAAGTTTGCTTCTCTTCCTCGTCAATGCCACTTAATCAGAAGTCGTTTTAAAGCATTGAGCATATATGGCTAGGGTACGACCTCAATGGTATTATTAAGGTGTATTGTAGGTAGATTTACTTATAAATAATATTCAGGTTAGACTAGGTTGTGTGCTTTGTTTTTAAATTTAAAACATTTCCTGGGAGGACCTTTGCCCTGAAATTTTATCACCCAATGTAATCTGATTTATGGTTCATGTCACTATAATCTGTTAGATACTGTGTTTGCTTATTAGACGAGAGGTTTAAATACTCCAGGTTAGACATCTGCAACAAAATGACATATGAAAGAAATATTTCTTCGGCGACTTTCTCTCAGTAGATTGCTGGCAAAAACCCTGGGAGAAAAATTAAATTGTCATGAAATATTTCTCATAAAAATCTTCGTTCGGGTTCCGCTAATTATGTATAAAATTAACACACACGGCATGAGTGGTGTGAGAAGCTAGGTCGTAATGATGACTGAAGCCATGTAATGATCAATTATGTAAACAGTATTGCTGACAAATCCTTTCAGTTTGGACAGTGATACATTTCTCAAACCGTCGAGTCTAGGGATCAAAACAACGACGAGTTTACAAACAAATCGTTTTGGAAGCTATTGTAAGTGGTTTTACCGCTCTATTTTCCAAAAGTTTTCCTGCAAGGCACTGCAGTTACCAGCATTCATTTCTTCCGCAGAATGAACCTCTGGCCTGATTTAAACCCACTAAACTACAATTTGTAGACTGTTTTGGAGGACATGATCTGTCACAAAAGATATCCTATCATAGATTTTCTTGAGGCAGTCTTTATTCATGCTGTCGCAATATCAATACAAATCAATACAAAAATCTTATGAGTGTTTAATTTTATTGCATAAAATATGTGTCACAATATTTATGTCTCTACTGATTATGTAGCATTTAAGGTTTCTGTGGTTTTTCTCTTTTAAATCTTTTTGGTTTTATTTCACCTCTTTAATGTCAATAACATTTCATTAAAGTATTGTGTCACAATTGAACAAAATAACCCTTTATTTTAAGAAATCACCTTTACAAATACACTTTTATATGGATTATACATATACATATGTATATACATACATATGAAGATACATGGAATTGAAAATTGAAATAAATTATTTGACACATAATTTGGGCATTAAGATTTCAACATGATTTTAAAGACAATCAAATTTCACACATACTTACTAATAAAGAAAAGAAACTGAAAATTGAAAACACACACATAGTTACCGAGAGGGAGAGAGAAAGACAGTTGGTTAGAGAGATGAGGATGATGATGATCATCATCATAATGAAGTGAAAAATCGATAACAAGCCAATAACAATCATAATAAAAGTTCGAACAGAAAATTAAATTGAAAAGTACGATATGCTTGCTATCTTGTACCCAAACAACAAACAGCAAAAAAATCTGGATTTCAAATACGGCACTGATAGCAGCACATATATACAGGCATATCCTGTACAAATACATGCAAATATCATACACAGCGCGGGTGTTGGTGTATACAAATGAAAAATACAAATTTTATTTATTTACTCTCGTAAAAGAAAAACCGTAAATTTCCAAAAAATAAAATCACAGAGAGAGAGAGAAAAAGTTTTCTTTTTTACTTTAAATTTGACAGCATAACCTGGCAACCGAAAAGGAAGACTAAGGGAAATAGAAAAGCAACCATGATTCCTGTACACAGATGAAA
The DNA here is from genome assembly GCA_958299815.1 of Sarcophaga carnaria. NCBI lineage: Eukaryota > Metazoa > Arthropoda > Insecta > Diptera > Sarcophagidae > Sarcophaga > Sarcophaga carnaria. The sequence continues at coordinate 18,399,660 of OY283153.1, read as the reverse complement.
ATGAAATGAAATGTTGAAGTTTAAAAGCATAAAATGTTGAAACACATTTTAAAGTGTCAATTTACCGCTTTAATGCCAGCATACACCTCTACTACACTCCCATTTGCACACGGTATATACAATTTCATAGCTTTTGCTAGCTTGCAGCAATTGTGCTGTAGCCATATCTCATCTCTAAACCGTGTAAAAACCCTATTATTTTTTCATTTTCTATTTCTATTTCTTATGGTATTTATGGAATATATTTCGACATTGCTTCCCTCTCCTTCTTTTAACTTCCTCGTCTGTCGAAAGGTATAAATTTATTTACTTTTTCCATTACTTGGGTATAAAAATAATCTCCAAAAAGCATCATCAGTTACATTTCCGTTGTCATTATAAAAGTATTGTATGTTCCTTTACCGTATTATTGTTATCCGAAATAATTTTTTTTGCTAAGGAAATGAAATGAAATGAATAGAGAGAGTGAAAGAGAGTGAGAGGATGTACTCGTAAATTTGGTTGTAACTTCATTACAAGTTTTGTGAATTTATGTATAAAGTTACAGCTGTTGTCTCTGTAGAATTTTTCTGTTTTTTTATTTTCTTTCAGTTTTATTTCAATTTATTCACTTCATAATATTTATTGTATTTGTTGTATTTTAAATATTTTATGAATACCCTACCCTTAGTTTTATTAATTCGTATTTGATTTGGTTGTTCAAATTTTTTATGAAGATTTTCTTTTGGTCACAAATGTCTTCAGTGAAGATGTCTTGGATTTAGAGGAGGACTGCTTTAATTTCTATTTAAGAAGACAAATATTTTTGACATAAAATTCGGAATTTTTATCAGATCCTTCACTTGGTTAGGTAGAAGTCATAGCTCTGATTACCAAAGATCACTTGAGCTCGCATATGCAGTGTTGTGACGCTAGAGTACAGGCAGTCCCTGTACTGACCGAATTTCACCAAAGTACAATCCTTCCGGTTAATAATGGAAAATAATTTCATTCAAATGGCTGCCTCGGCTGGCCATGCAGTAGGCTACACGATCGGTCCAATTTTTAAGCACATTATCGATGGTGTGCAGCTGTATTTCACCAATGGCTTCACGAATATTGTCCTTTAAAGCATCAATTGTCTCTGGCTTGTCGGCGTAACACTTATCTTTGACGGCACCCCACAAATAATAGTCCAACGGTGTCAAACCGCAGCTCCGAGGTGGCCGAACGACATCAGCTCTGCGGCTGATAATGCGATCTTCAAAAACAGGGCGCAAAACATCGAGTGTAGCTTCGACTGTGTGACACGTAGCGCCGGCCTGTTGAAACCAAATGTTGCCAATATCCTCCTCTCCAATTTTTGTGAACAAAAATTCGTTCAACATGGTACGATAACGATCGCCATTGACTGTAACGGCCACTCCTTGCTCATTTTCGAAGAAAAATGGCCCAATTATGCCTCGGCTTTTCAATGTATGCGTGCGGGTTTTCTGTGCCCCAAATGCGACAAAATGAGCTTCATCTAAAAAGATGATTTTTTTTTGCCAAAATCGGCATCTTCTGTAAGTCGATCGCAGGCCCACTTAGACAAGCGGAAACGCATTGGATGGTCAATTGGCTTCAACTCCTAAACCAATTGGACTATGTATGGCATCATACCAAGGTCTTTATGCAAAATTCGTCTCAATAATGTCTCCGAAATGTTCAATTGTTGAGAACGACGGTCAATTGATGTTGATGGCGCTGCACACACACTTTCTGCCATAGCAGCAATATTCTCGGGTGTACGCACTGTTTTTGGCTTTTCACGCTTTAGTTTATCGATGAGGATGCCAGTTTCGTTCACTTTATTCACAAGATAACGAACATACGGAGCTGACGGTGATTCTGTTCTTCCCAAATCCGTAAGCAATTTTCGCACCCATTCTGCAACATTATCATGATTTTCAAAGTATTGTCGCAATATTTCCCAGCGTTGTTCAAGCGTATACACAACCATATTCGTTCAGGGGAAGGATAAAACTAATTATCTGTTAAATCAGACATAAGCTAAGTGTTACCATTGACGAAATAAGCACCAGTTGAAAAAAAAAAAACGTTAGATGGAGGACCCGATACATGGTGAACTATGACTGCTTTTATTGTAATAATGGTGATAATGATGTTGTTCTATGCAACGACGATAGTTGGGCGTTTTGAAAACATATTCCTAAAGGCATATTCCTTTAGTAAAAATGTCAAACTATCTTTCGAACATTCCATCTCAGCTCTAAACCGGATTAGATGTCGTAAAATTGTTTCTACAAATAGCGAACAGGAGCAGGAGAGTTAGAAGCCCAATAAAAATAAACTAAGGAAATATACGATACAGTTTAGAGAATACTAAGGTTTCCTGAGGGATTTAATCACTTAAAGCATCACTTAAAGCATAGCATTATTAGCCTTTAGTCAGAATTATAACCTAATTTCTCACACCACCGCCATGAGTGTTATGATCTACCGTTTAAAGATGTATTGATTTAAAAAGACCAATCTATTAGCAGAAGACTGTTGGGAGGACGATGACAAAACTAAGGTCTGCATTCTCGATTTTCCGTCAAGTAAGCCAACACAGTTGTTAGTAGAGTGTGGCCTTCACTAACTCGTGTTTGTTTGTAAGAGAACGTAATTTTGTAGAAACATTTGTAACTCTCCTTTTTCAGTGGCCACAATGCCAACCTATCATCTTTAGCCTGTAGCGTATGCACTCTTCCTTTAATTTCCCACACAAAGGTTTGTAAGTTTGACGACCACCTGATCTCTCCATCGGAGTTGTTCTTTTTCTAAGTTTTTCCAGGAGTATCTGCATACTTACAAACCACACATCCAAGCCAACGTAGACGTTCTACTTTAAGACTTCTAACTAAGACGAGATCAGCAGAAAGTTCATACAGTTCTTGATTCATCTGATGTCTGCACCCTCCGCAAACATAACCCCCAACAGGACCATATTTTATGAACAATTTTTTTCTCAAAAACTCCAAGCACAACTTCAAGAAGCTACTTATGTATCAAGTATGTACACCATTCAATCAGGATTACAACCTAGCTTCTGATACCATTTATGTTGTGTGTGCTAATTTTATATATGAGTGGTGGGACCTACAGTTTAAATTCGATTCCGAACGATAGATTTTTGAGAAGCTTTTCATGGCAATTTTATTTTTCGCTCAGAGCTTTTTCAGGAAACTTCCGAGAGGAAGTTGGAGATGTCTGACCTGGTACTTTAACCGTGGCCTTATGTCTAATAAGCCAACACACTACCCGCTAGACTACGATGACTTCACGATGCTTAGAAAGGTTATTAGAATCAAAATTTGGCTTTTTCTCTAAGAATTTATATCTGTTGTTGGACGATGGAAGGCCTGGATCGTTGAAGGGATTGGTAATTAGTTTCTTTAGGGAAAGAGATTTGGAATCTGGATCTTAGGTGGATACGAAAAAGACTCGAAGGTAAATTGAAATCGAATCGAATGAATCTTTTCTATTCTTGTAACTCGTTTATCAAAAAACACGTTGAATACTTTAGAGAGGGGATTTTTGGAAAGATTCAACTTCTGTCAGATGGTTAGCTAGGTGATCCTTTTATTCTCTGTTTCATTGCATTCTTTCTTTCTCTTTTCTTTGCCTGATCCTTACTTTTTCAATGAAAAATGGTTCCCAAGACTTTGCTTGTATTGATAATGCCTGTCTTTAAACCAATCTACCACTAAATGGGTCTTTAATTGAACAACAGATATTGTAGACACACTGTTAGGTCGCAGTGGTAGCTTTGATTACCAAAACATGCGTGAGCACACATAGCTGCCAATTGTGATGCCACAGGTAAGCCTAGTCCCCGTACTAACCGAATTCCATCAAACTAATCGAGGAAGTTGGTGAGTGCAAGGGCTGCATATTGAAAGGACGACTGCCATATGCTGGAAACCAGCTTGGCAGTTTAATAAACGAATATCCCTGATGTCGCCTGAAGTCGCCGTAGTCTAGTAGGTAGTATGTTGGTTTATTACACGTAAAAGCCACGGTTCAAACCCCAGGTCAGACATCAAAACAAAATACAAAAAGTATTTCTTCGGCGACTTCCTCGCATCAGATTCCTGCAAAAACAAAAAAACAAATTTTCTCGAAAATCTGTCGTTCGGAGTCGACTTCAAACTAGAGATCCCGCCACTCATGTATAAAATTAACACACACAACATAAGTGTGTGAGAAACTAGGTCGTAATTCTAACTGAAGGGTTGTAATGACCAATTATGTTATGTATGTGTATATCCCTGATGTCTATTCTTCCTTTATGCTAAGAGCGAAGAAGGTAAAATGGACATTGACAAATGCAGACACACTGTACTGGTTATTAAAATTTCTTTCGTTTTACTTTTAAGGATGCATGATAGATTTTCTAATGAATTTCTTCTACTCTTTACTACTTGTTTAAGTATTCTTCATTGTAATGCAACCATCGATGCTGCATAATTCATGTCATAACAATAAGCGAAGAAAACTTAAATCCAACTGCATTGTACTCAACTGAACTAAACTGCACTTCATTAATATTTAATCAGTTTCTCAATTGACACACATATTCTGAAGTACTTGAAAACAATTTCTAAGCAAGTAGGGCATAGCAAATTCGTTCTTGACCCACTAAACAACAAATACTTACGCTGATTCATTTCGAGAACTTCTTTAGCTTCTATACTCTGTGTGTGTGTGTGCATATGTATGTAAAGTGTTTTGTTTTTATATTCTTATTGAATTTATTTTATAAACAATTCCAATGGCATACATGCATACATACGTACATACATATATAAATACTTGAAGGCAATATCATCATAACCTATTAACTTTGTCATATTAAGAGTGAGTATGGGCATGGGAATGGGAATGAGAATGGCTTGACAACAATAAGGGTGAAATATCAGCTTCTTAATGTACTTGATAGGCCTGCACACTTATATACACAAGTGTTAAGACTCCATGCCTGGCAGACAGATTGTAAAGAAATCTTAAGTATTTCAATCGTTTCTTCGTTTTTTTCTTTTTGATATTCAATAATAAATAATTGAGAGAAATTGCCTCATATTATTTTCTCATTTTAAAGCATTTATTTATTCTACGGATTATTAAATCTATCTCTCTACTCTCAGTCTGTCTGTCTGTCTCTATGTCTACTTATCTTGAGCTTATAATCGAGTGTCAAATAAAATATTTGCATACATTCATAAATAAAAGCATGCTAAGGATCTACTACCACTACTATTAAGGGTATACATGCTCTCTATATGTATATTATTTGAGGGTCTCTCATTTGCAACATTTCAATTCAAAAATTCATATTTTCTGCCACAGTATTTTGCTGTGTGTGTGTGTGTTATTAGAAATTAATTTGTTACACCAACAACTCAAAATGTCACCCTTAGCTGTCAGTGTATTTAAAAAACAATTTATTATTCACAGAAACATTTCTTTTTTGTCTTCCTCTTTGATTTCCTATCGAGCACAAAAAATTGTTTTTTGCAAAAATTTTATTCTGTATTCTGTACGGCAATATTTTGCTGTGTCATGTTATTAATCTTGATTATAGGCGGAGAGGGGAGTGAAATTAAAAGGAAATTGCTTAGAATAATTCACAATTATTACGAAATAATTACGAATCGTATTTATATCGTATTATAGATCACAGTGTCAAGTACTTTATTTAGAAGTCATTAAAGGTAATAAACATTAAAGGTGGTTTGAAAGAAAGATAGTTTTTTTCAAAAGGAATTCAAAGTTAGACTACGTGGATATGTTGCAAAAGAAATGAAAAATAATTTTGTATTCTGATTGGCCAGTGAAATGTTTAAATATGTATGTTGCAGATGGATATTCTCATGCGATTAGTATTCCTGAGACTTCAGCAATGCTGGAAAAAAACCTTCAATGTCGTAATCCTGACTAAAGATCAATTATGTATGTATGTATGTAATATTGTGCCTTGCCCCTCATTTTATCGCCATTAGCAATTCCGACAATAAAATGTTGGGCTATCATACCTTATCACCAGGAAAAGTAGCGAATGTGGAGTTCAATTCTAATGAACAATCCACAAATATTTTTGACATTAAATAGAAAATGTTTTTCAGGTTCTTCACTTATTATTAAAAGAAGAATTTGTCGTAAGACCCTCTGCCTTAAGTGACGGCTTTCCATTAGCTTCACAACTGCACGATTCCCGTACTTGACTTCTATGTGGTGAACTTTGACGATTTTTACTGTAATGATGGTGATAATTATGTTGTCGTCTACTACCCTCAATGACAATTAAACGTTTTGAACACAACAGTAGTTAGTAGAGTATGGCCTTCACTAACTCGTTTGTTTGTTTGTAACTCTTCTTCAACATTGCAAATCTATGGATCTTTAGCCTGAAACATATGCGCTTTTCCTTCAATTTCTCTCACAAATTTCTCTGATCTCTCTATCGCAGTTTCGATCGTAGTCTTCTGCGTTTTCCCAAGATCATTTTCATTCCTATGGACAACATGTCCAAGCCAACGTAGACGTTCTACTTTAAGACTTCTAACTAAGACAAGATCAGCAAAAGGTTCATACAGTTCTTGATTCATATGATGTCTATACTCGCCGCAAAAAACCTTTAATGTTTACAACAACGATAAGACGTACCAAAACTTAACTCCACATTTCGACAAGGATGTAACGTTCTCGAATGAAGGACATGCTTTGAACGTTTACCAAATGCAACGTAAGATGGAGGCATTTTCTCAAAGAGCATTAGACAATGCCTTGCGTATCCACAATGTAAATGCAATTTTTTTTATTTCAGAATTTACTTGACAACATCTGAGAAGAGGCCACAACGAGTGATTTGTGAACATTTCAGTTCTGAAAATTAAATAAATTCTTAACATTTTCAAAAGTGTTTGAAATTATTAGTCACAATGTATCCCCATAACCAGGATTATGGTCTGTATTATTCTATCCATGTAGTGCATTTATTTTGAAAAATAAATGACGCAACCTTGAGTTTAACGTCAGTTATAACAGAGTGTGGCAGCAGTCTAGTAGGTAGTGTGTTGGCTTCTTAGATGTAAAACGGAATTTGAAAATAGTTCTTTCGGCAATTTCCTCTCAGCAGTGTTCTCGCAAAAAGTCTGAACGTAACTAAAATTGCCATGAAAAATTTCTCAAAACTCTGTCGTTTGGAGTCGAGTTTAGTCTGTAGGTCCTGCCGCTCATGTATAAAATTAACACACACTGCACAAGTAGTGTGAGAAGCTAGGTCGTAATCCTGACTGAAGGATTGTAATGACCAATTATGTATGTACGTATGTATTTATACAAGAAATGCTAAACAATTGCGTATAAATTGTCTAATCGGGCAGAGGAATGCAAAAGTAGGCATAGTGCAGATGGAATATTGAATGACAATTTGTGAGAGGTTGGTCTGACATTTCAGAAATTCTGTGAAAAAATCTCAATAGTTACCAAAGAGAAACTTTACTCCCCATATCCACACGAATGTGACAATCTCGATTGAAAGACGCGGTAAAAAGCAATATGAAATAGACGGATGCACTGTCTTGCATACCAACATGACAAATAAAAAATTTTGCATTTCAGAAGACACTTAACAAGACGGAAGTTGAGGCGTAGAATGTGTGACTTTTGTTACTATTGATTTCAGAGATTTAGAAAAGATCGAAATTTTACAAAAGTGAAAAAAATATTAATTTGAGTCCCAATACAATGCTTTAGTTAGGCTTACGGTTTCGATAACTCCACCTATTTTTAACATTTTCCTAACAATAACTGTCGCAACCTGGACGACAGATTTGAGAAGCTTTTTCATCAGAGCTTTTGCCAGAACACCGCTGAGAAGAGGTCGCCGAACGAAATATTTATTTCAGGAGGTTTGAACTCGTAGCAAAGCAACAAGCTACTCGTTAAAACACAGTAATTAATTTTTAAAGATTTATTCGTTAAAATATCAGCCTCCAGTCAGTTTTTCGGCCGATATCTCACTAACGGTAGTTGTAATGCTCCAAAAGACTTCATATGCCCCTACAAAAATTAATTATTGAAGTCAAATCATTATTCCTGGCAGCTGATGAATTACTTTAAAACGAGAATTATTCCTAGCTAAACTCGCCTCTCAATAGCTTTATGACATTGTGTTCCGTATGGTATATGGATCCGTTTTGTTGAAATTACAATGATAATCAAGTCCAATTCATTAATTCTCGGCAATAAAAAAAGAAATCAGTATTCAACCCACGGTACCTCAGTTCATTCTCCATAACGTTTCGTTTTTCATTGTTCTAGGTTAGGTTAGGTTAGAGGACGTGTACTCGTCAATTAAGACAAGTACAGTACCCGGAGGTCAAATTGACCCATAACGACTTAGTTTCTCACACCACTTCTGTTATGTGTGTTAATTTTTTACATGAGTGGCGGGACGTACAGTTTAAAGTCGACTCCGAACGACAGATTTTTGAGAAACTTTTCATGGAAATTTTATTTACTCTCAGAGTTTTTGCCAGAAATCTGTTGGGAGGAAGTCGTCGAAGAAATACATTTTGTATTTTGTCTTGATGTCTGGCCTGGAGCTCGAACCCTGGCTTTACGTCTAATAAGCCAACACACTACCTACTAGACTACGGCGACTTCATAATTCATAATTGTTCTGGAATGACACTGAATTCACGACACAACCACACCAAAAACTATATCTTTTAGGATGTATTGGCTGCTCTTGAAGTCTCTTTGTTCATACCAAATTCGACAATTTTATTTGTTGACGTAACCCGCGAACAAAAAAATGAGATTCATTACTGAAAAGAATTTTTCGATAGAAAATGCAAGTCTGACTCAGCACCAATTTTGACAATTTGTAAGCGTTGTTCCTGTGTTTGTCTATTGATGATGAAATAACAAAATTTAGGGTTTATTTAATTTATTGCCACATGTTACGAATTCCATTTTATACTAAAGAAATTTAAACTAAAGGACGAATTAAGAAAGCAATCTGACATTACAACAAATGCTATAAGCGCTGCTCAAACAAATACCTCAAAACTTTTTCTATACAACCCGTATAATAATGTTGATCGTCTTATTAACTTCATGTAAGGAAAGACAAGTGTGCTCAATTAAGGAAACGTTGGTTTTGAAGTCCATAGAAAGCCCTTACAACCGCATATCCACGAAAGAGTTTGAAAGCAATGCAAGCATTTCCGAAAGATCGCGTCTATTAGAAAACTTATGGGTGATAATTAGAATTCGACGATCCCACGGTGTTCCCAGGAGTTGGGCATATCTTGCGGCTCATTATGGCATTAGTTGAAATTGGATGAACATTTTTCAAATGTTGGTCGAGTCAACAACGAGATACATTTCCCCAAAAGATAATCAAAAGTTTTTGGTCTAACTCTTGCTCGAGATAAGGCAACTTATATTGCCATGTAATTCCCTTTATTTCTTGCAATCAAATTTTTTACCTTAATTTCGTTAAAACATTGAATTTCAGTTGAATTGTAAAGTTTGCTTTAAAAAACGGTGTGTATATTATTATACACCATGAAAAAGTTCATTGACTTGCCATTTAGAAACTGTCACATCAAATTCCATATCTGACAATAACTGTCTTGTTTGACGTTCCCTATGTTTTTTGCAAAACTTAAAACACAGTACGAGTATACATAGTTCGTAAATAAAATCCAAATATTTTAAAATAAAATAAAAGAAAACAAAATTTTGTTATGTTCTGTTACGGACTTACCGTCCTTTCTCTGTGGAGTGGTGATACCATCTGACGGTTTTTTGTTTTAAAACATCGGGAACTTTAACGAAACATGACAAATGTAATGTTTGGCCATATGAAGCTGTGATACGTTTCTTTAAAACACTTGTATCACAGATACCGGATGTTTCATTGGCAACATCCTAAACCGTATATACACATATACACATATGCACATGAATGAAAAGAAAGGAAGAAAAAACAGAGAGGAAAATAAATTGTCAAAAATATTTGCAAAACAATTTCAAGCATAAGTTAAGTGCTCTCACAACTCACCTGCAGTAGACCCAATTGATATGGCTTGCAAGTGCCGGCATCTTTGTCCCAACCACAGTAGGGATCGGCGACACAACGGAAACATGAGTCATAACGTCTTACACACATTGCCAAATCGATTTGTTTAACCACATGATCCGTTGCCAAATACAATGAGCCAGTCTTCTGGCTAATACCCATTTCACGTATGGGTTCGTTGTTGGCCACCTCCAGTATATCCAAAAGATTCGAATGCCTTTTGCCATAACGTATGAATTGTACGATTTTATATATGTTGCCAGTGGCAGTGCCAATGAAATAAACCAAATACTCTTGATTTAGCTTGTCAATGCGAATTCTGTAAGAAGATAAAGTGTTGCAAACAATTATTTTAAATATTTTTTTTAATCTTTCTTCTTTAAACTCAATAGCCTTGTTATGAAACTTTTTAAATGCTTTAAGTTTTAACCCAGTTTTCTTAGCCACCAACAACAATTTTCTCTTTCAGTTGTTTCAGAACTTTTTTTTGTGGTTTTCTTGCAAGCAAAATCCATTTAAAATTTAAGTTTTAAATTTTATCTCTAAGAAAACAAAGTATTTTTCTTTCTTTCCTTCTCTCTCTCCCTCTCTCTCTCTCTTTCATTGCTATCTCTGTTTTATACCACTTAAACTTTGTTTATGTCCTTTCATTTTCTTGTAAAAGGAAGTCCAGCAAAACGTTTATTCTTGTTTAACAATGTCGCCTCAGAAAACAAACTGTAGAGCCGAACAAGCAGGCTCGGTGCAGTGAAGATAGTAGAAAACATTCTCAAATTACAGTAATTTTTGGTTATTTAAAAAACATTACCCCAAGAACCATTAACATAAGTCACAACTACAACAACAACAATCATTATATGCAGCTATCAGGCATGCAAAAATAGCAAAAAAAAAAACAGAAATAAAAATGGGAAGGAAAATAATCTTTTTCTTAAATGAACTTGGTCAACAAGGATATATTTCAAAAGGAAACTAGCAAAAGAGAAAAAAAGAGAAAATAAAAAGTGCTAAAAAGGGTCAAAATTTAAATACTAACAGAAATAACCCAGCAAACAATTGGGCTTATTTGAAAAAATAAATACAAATCAAAAATTAACTAGGCTTTCAGTAAAAATCGAAAAACTAGGATTCATTCAGTCAAAGTATAAAAAAAACTAAAGTATTGCCAATTAGTAGAAGCATAAACGACGACACCAAAACTGCCTTTAGAGATGATGTTCCGAACCCGATCGAAGGTGACGGCGTGGAGATTCCGCCACCTAGCCATGAAGAGGTCAAAGTCGCGATTAGGCCATTAAGGTTCTGATGGCCTCCCCGCTGAATTGTTTAAGACCGGATGTAATGAGTTGGTAGGGCGCATGCACCAGCTTATCTACAAAATATGGCTAGAGGAAAGTTTGTCCAACGATTGGAACCTCAGTGTCCTCTTTCCTGTCCTGAAAAAGGGAGACACTACGATATGCGCCAACTACAGGGGTATAAGCCTTCTCCCTATCGCATATAAGATTCTTACAGGCGTATTGTGTGAACGACTGAAGCCACTCGTCAAAATACTGATTGGACCTTATCAGTGCGGCTTCAGACCTGCCAAGTCCACCATCGTCCAGATCTTCGCACTACGCAATATCCTGGAAAAGTCCCATGAAGAACAAGTCGACACACACCATCTTTTTGTCGAATATAAGGCAGCCTTCGATAGCCCCATAAGGTATCGTGTTTTTGCCGCAATGTCTGAGCTCGGTATACCTGCGAAGATGATAAGGTTATGCAGTATGACGTTGAGCAATTCCTGCAGCTCCGTCATGCGACCTCTTCAACTTCGTCATGGAGAGTGTTCTGCGAAAGGCGGGAGTACATCACAATGGCACTATTTTTCCAAAAAGTGTCCACTTGCATGCGTACGCTGACGACATTGACATCATAGGGCGTACCAAGCGAGATGTTACTGCTGCCTTTAGTATTATTGAACGGGAGTCTAGTAAGATGGGTTTGGCAGTAAATGAGGGCAAAACAAAGTATATGTTATCGACAAGTAGAGACGTGCGGCGTATTGATTCTTAGATTACGGCCGATAACTATACTTTTGATACAGTCAAGGAATTTGATTATCTTGGCTCCGCCGTTACCACCAAAAATGATGTCAGTCTGGAAATCAAGCGCAGGATCACCTCTCTCGTACGACAAAACTAACACTCTACAAGAAGCCCATCCTACCCGTGCTTCTTTATGGCGCTGAGGCATGGACCCTATTAAGTACTGATGCAGCAGCCTTGAGGGTGTTCTAGAGAAAAGTATTGCGAAAGATCTGCGGTCCAGTAGGAGTTGGCGATGATTTCCGCATCCGATCCAACAGTGAGCTGTGTGAGCTCCTTAACGACATAGACGTTATGCAGCGTATTAATATCCAGCGGCTGCGCTGGCTCGGCCATGTCGTTCGAATGGAGGAGGATGCTCCGGCGAGACGGGTATTTGATGTGGGGATCTGCGGAAGTCGGCGAAGAGGACGACCTTGTATCCGTTGGAAAGACCAAATCGAGGAAGCCCTGTCATCGATTGGTGTGACCAACTGGTGTAGGCGCGCACGAAGCAGTGGCGTATGAAAGGATGTGTTGCGGCAGGCCGAAATCCGTTAATCGGGTTGTTATGGCCAATTAAGTAAGTAAGTATCTTCAAGTCTATAGGTGGTGATGGACAATCGCCTTCCTTCCATTCCATCTAAGTAGACTTATCAGTAACTTTAAAATTTTAACAGGGTGTTTAAGGAAGATAAATTTGGGGAAATTTCGAGTTAACATTGAACACACTTAGAGCCTTCGAAACAGTTTGACTATTCAAATAGTAACCTACTTCATTCTCTAGCGGCATTTGTTCCCGGTGCTTTGGTGATCGAAAATACCTCACTGCGGAGTACACTTATCAGGGAGCCTATAGGTCAGCTTAATGTGGCCGTGTCAGGCTCCGCTTTCGAGACCATGACCACCTAGTAGACTACTTAAACAATGTCATTGCTCCCTAACTGGATAAACTATTGAGAGCAGCTTGTAGAAATCAATTACCTTGACCGATACCAACCATCAAGATACACTCAGCCACAAAAATGTACACACGGTTAACAAATTTCAGAAATTTTTTAACCAATCCGTTTTCGTTGAACTTTAGTAACTGTGTGGAGTTTTGTGAAGATAAAGCAATGATCAGAATTTCCTTTGGTTAGACTTGTTTTGTCATTAAATTCTGGCTGCATTCTACTTTTAGCAAATTCTAATAACCCAGTGATTTAGCTCATGGATTACCCACGAAATAATTAAAAACCTCAAGCATAGAGACATTGTCTAGAGTCCCAGCCTAATTTATGGTGAATAGTAGTTGGGCATTTCATTGACATTCATCCGTAAATGCAGAAGATTGCATGACAGATGTATTGTTTTAGCAGAGTACATAATCTGTAAGATTAGTTCCCCCTATATAGCTACGTTCTCTGACCTACTCTGCCATAACTTATTTCAAAAAACAACTCAAGTTTCTAAAAACTTGAACAAAAAAGCCAATTCCTGTACATTTTGGTACTTTTGTGAAAGGGGTACGGTTTTATACATCCCTTTTGGTACCAACCATATACTGTATTCATATTGAAAAGTTGTTCACTGGGTTGCAATAACCCAGCCTCACATATTTTATTATTTTTTTCTTGTTGTCCAGTTTGTTGTTTTAACAGTTTATACCGTGTAGTATAAACTTTTATTTTTTTTTTTTTGGCAACATTGCAAAGAAAAATATCAACGACGAGACCATACACAACAGATCCTATTCACATTAAAGTACTTTTCATTTCTGTTCTCTCTCTTTGTATTTTTGATATTCTCGTTTAGTTTTCTTCCAATTTCATTAAAAAAAAACAACATTCAACAACAGCAGTGGCAATAAACATTTTTTTTTCATGATAAATATTTCGTTTTTCCATACAAAAAGATTCCCAGAAAAAAATCCCCAAAAGAGAAAGAAGACTGAAAGACTGAAAGACTGAAAGAAATATTTGAAATTCCTTTGCCACAGCAACACAAGTCATTTTCTAAGTGAAGAAGAAAAACAAACGTTTGAATTGGTTCATATGTTACCCTATAATGCAATATAATTAGCGAGTTATAAAGCAACAGGGATTTTTTTCAGAGAATTTTAGAAACGAATTTTATTATCACTTTACTTCCAAAATCTTACTGCAGTTTCATTGGATGTTATGCAATCCATTGGGAACGATCATGTGTTTTAAGCCATTTAAACTATCTTATCTACCCGGCAATGGTTTACAATTTTTCTGTGCCCGGTTTCTTCACAGGTTTTAAAAATGGTACGCAAAATGATATCAGACGTTTGAAACAGAATAGCATTTCTTCTTCTGCACCTAGAAATTTAAAAAAAGTCTGCCATTTGCAAAGAAGTATTCAGAGTTCCTTGACAAATTAAGAAGTCCATATAACACATAAAGTAGTCGTAGTCTAGAAGATACGTGGCTTATTATATGTGAGGCCACGATTCAAACCCTAGGCCAAACGTCACCAACAAAACAATGTAAAAAAATATTTCTTTGGCGACTTCCTCTCAGCAGATTTCAGGTAAAAAGTCTGGGTGTAAGTAAAATCTGTCGTTCATAGTCAACTTTAAACTGTATGTCCCTCTACTCATGTATTAAACTAACACACACAACATAAGTGGTATGAGATGCTAGGTCGTAAGCCAAACCCTCACAATGTATTTTATGACAGCCTGACTGTAGCCCTATTTTGGAATATTTTCAGGCAATATTCTGTTACTGAGGGAACATTTAATTTCAGCCATAAAGACACTGTAGTCTTTGCTAGTATTTAATGTACCTGCTTTCTCTTTTAATATCGAGCTATCGATAACTGTATTGTAGAAGATCATAAAGGGTTATATATTTCGTGGTTTCAAAAGTATGTGACTGGAATTGTCAAACTAAGTTGTGAAACCAATTTTTTTGTTTTCAGTTGAAAGTCTGACATTGACGAAAATGGATCGCTTAACTATCACACAACGCATAAAAATTTATCAAAACCTACTACAAAAATGGTGATTCTGCCATAGCCACGTATCGAACAAAATTTTCTTCAGCGATGAAGCACATTTCACAGTCGGTGGGTATGTTAATAAACAAAATTGTCGTATTTGGGGTTCTGAGAATCCTCAAGTAATTGAAGAGAGGCAATCATCCAGAAAAAGTCAATGTTTGGTGCGCTCTTTGGTCCGAATGTGTGATTGGACCTTACTTCTTCGAAAACGTCGATTCGGAGCTTTATGATCATATGATAACCGACTATTTTTGCCTGCTATTGAATATACGACTTGGAGAATATGTGGTTTCAACAAGACGGTACCACATGCCACACAACTCGAGCGAATATGACTTTATTTCAAGGGACATTTCCTGGCCGCGTAATTTCTCGCCGTGGCGATATCAACTGACCACCAAGATCATGCGATTTGGCACCATTAGACTTTCTTTTGCGGGGCTACTCGAAAGACCGTGTTTATGCAGATAAACCTTCAACTCTTGAGTACTTAAAAACCAATATTCATCATGTTATGGCTGAGATACCGCCCAATATGTGTCAAAAAGTGGTCGAAAATTACCTCAAAAGCATCAATGCTTGCAACACTTCGCGTGGAGGTCATTTAAATGATGTAGTGTTTCACACATAATGTCAACGTTCAAACTTTACATTAAAAAAGAAATATCATGAAAAGAATATTTTATATGTGTTTTATTTACGTTTACTTTTGAAACCACGAAATCGATAACCCTATATATCGAAAAGTAAAGGCCTAAGGCTTAGGTTGCTCAATGAGCTGCTTAGGTAGACGGTTTGCTCAATTCAGCATGATTGCCACAAGATTTGCTTCTAATACACGGAGGAGAAGAGTAGAAAGCTAATTCATCATGGCGTAAAGTGCTTTATTGGGTACCGCCGTTAGAGCATTAGTAATAAGGATGGCATTTAGTATATGGTGTGATCCACAGGGCATTAGTTATAAGGGTGGCATGTAGGATCCTGACAGACTAGCGGTTTGGGCTCTTTTCTATTACCAAAGGCGCTTACAAATCGTACTGTACAGATGCTAAAAATGTAATCCTTTCCATGCCCTCAGGCTATCAACGAATATTGTTGACCCTTTCACTTCGATAAATGCCCCATATTTCAGCACTTACAGCTTAAATACTTCCATTAAATGCTATAAATTACCTTTCATCGCTTACCACAAACCCAATATACCCACAAAAATGTAAAACTATTGATGTATACAAAAGGAAAAACACGATAAACAAAATGAATGATTGTGTGAATGGTCAAAAGAAATGTGAATAAATCGTTTTCTTTTGATGTTTCTTTTTTTTTGATTATTTTACTTACTTGTCCACAACCAATTTGGTCAAGATAATATCACGTTTAAAAAACACCGGATTGCCAAATTCATGATCGATCGCCTTGTCCATTAGGGGATGTTTACGTATAAAATTTAATACAGAGTCTGGCAAGGCGGATGTATCATTCACACATGTACCGGGACGTGGTTCAGGAACTTTGGAGTTTAACACCGGCAGCCAGGCGGAATTTGAGGTGGCTTGTTCTTTAAATTTGCCTGCATGTACAGAGGAGGAAAAAAAGAAAACTGTTTCAAAAAATGTTCATTTAAAGCAGAGGAAATTGAGAAAGAATATGAAATCAGCTAAAAAAAGTGACGCATAATAAATTTTATTGGTATATATAGTATAGTAGTTTTACGATTTAGTGAACTTTCGACTTCAGTGCACATCGCATTTAACGAACACCTACCTCATATGATGAACAAAATTCGATAAAATTTAAAAATGTTGCTGTTGTAGTGAGTTGAATAGGTATTGAATACAGTTCTCCTTACGTTCGGTTGTCACTTAAGACCCGATATATACACGACGAAGCAAACTTTTTTTAAATTAGCAATAAAAAGTATTTTGTATAAATAGGACAAAATCAGATAAAAATTTAATCCAATGGGATGTGGTATACTTATTAAGGATTCTGATATTAAACTTTCTTATAGACTGCCTGAAGTCCAGTAGTCGCCGTAGTCTAGTAGTTAGTGTGTTAGCTTATTAGACGTAAAGCCAGGGTTCGAGCCCCAGGCCAGACATCAAAACAAAATACAAAAAGTATTTCTTCGGCGACTTCCTCTCAGCAGATTTCTGGCAAAAACTCTGAGAGTAAAAAAATGGCATGAAAAGTTTCTCAGAAAAAATCTGTCGTTCGGAGTCGACTTTAAACTGTAGGTCCCGCCACTCTTGTATAAGATTACCACACACAACCTAAGTGGTGTGAGAAACTAGGTCGTAATCCTGACTGAAGTGTTGTAATGACCAATTATGTATGTATGTATAGACTGCCTGACTACTGTAGTGATTTGCAGGAAGAGGTCTTTGCCATTTTAATGGCGAAGTAATACTTTTTGTGGCTGTGTTTAAATCCCTAACAAACGTATTTTCAACATACATCCTTACCCATGAAGGCCGGGGTTTTCTCAAAGAAATTTCTCATTATTCATAGATAATTCTGATATTGTTTCCGAGACATAGGGATATCATTGGAAATTACATTGCTGATGAGCTGACGAAGCTCACAATTATGTTCTTAACGAACGTATTTCCGGTATCCGTTCTTGTACATGAATGTCGAGGATTTCATTCAAAGGGAATTTTAACATGGGACGTAGGGGTATCTTTGGAGCAAAGCTCGCAATCTCCGATATGTTCCAAGGCATATGTATTTCGATTGCCTCAGTTACATTAGATATTATTTACTCGTTTTAAAGAAGCCTCAATCTCATTGCATGCAAAGAAGTACATGCTATATTGCTAGTCTCTACTGGACATTTCTAGTCTTAAATCGCACCTTTGCATAATAGCGATTCTCATCGGCCAATCTCATTTTGATAGGCATGCGGAAAGACTTGGCATTCCGACAAATTAATTTTACAAGTGCTGTGGGGTTGTAGATTGAGGAAGTGGCTGCCGTTTACTGAAAGTTTCAATTCCCCACTCTTGTCATAACAAGATGGTCATTTCTGAACTCTCACTTTTTGTCATCCTTAACCATGCTCTCGAATATACAGATTGCTGTCGTACCAAGATTTATAGAGCAATTGGTTTGGTTTTCTTTAGGTAATGTTTGAACCCGGAATGATTGTTGATTGTGATATCATAATATGCCAAAATGTCCAACGTGACTCAAGCTGTTGCTTTTTATCCATTTTCTCGTGGTGCATCTGCCCAACAATGGGCGCCCATTCGAAATAGTGGGAAATGGACAACGACTGTAAACAAACCTTTACTTAAGACTTAATAGTGCATTAAGCTATGTAGCGGGAATAGTCCTGTCGCTAAGGCTACCGGATCCTTTTATGGTCATTCAGTCTCTGGGTGATTATTTGTTCTTTAATCTTAACTGGTGAACTTGAGTAAACTGCCGTTCTTACTAACTTACTTTCTTCATTGCTCATTACCCCTTAGTTAGCATTACAATCTAGCTTCTCACGCCACCCATGTTTTGAGTGTTAATTTTATCGATGAGTGGCGAGACAGACAATTTAACGTAGTCTCTGAACGATAGGTTTGAGAAACGCCGATAGAAATATTTTTTTCATGTTTCATTTTGTTTGAGATATCTGAGCTGAAGCTTGAGACTCGTCTAATAAGTTAACACTCTAACTACCAGACTTTAGCGGCTTCATCTTTGGGCGAAAAACCTTCAAATGTTACACAAGCTTCACTTTTCGTGTCTTGTCCACTTTCTTTGCAACTTTCGACACGTATGTAGATGTTCTCGTTATCAATCTTTACAGCTTTTTAGCTGCTCGTCATAATGAGTAATCCGTGAATAGCGAATCTACAGTTGCATTAAAATTTTCATGGGATTTATTTACAGAGGCAGTAGGTCTCAAGTCTAGCGTGCTTTTCACCTCAGGAGCATTTCAATCTGCTATGCTGCAGCTTGTCGACATTACATCCCGTTATCTTTCCCCGTCGATCTTTAACCTTTTCAATTACAGAAATCAGACTAATTTACGTCAGACTATATTAACTGGGATATTAATTTTCATTGCGTGTATAAGGTGTGGAATGTAAAAATATCAACACACTGTTGTAGGCACTTATACAATCAATAAAATACTCGTATATTCAATATCTTCTTGCCATGTGAACACATTAAAATCTGAGGACATTCAAGAGATATACACACATACTTAGATGATGTATACATGTATGGATTTATATTTATATATGATTTTATACAGCATATTAGTTTCGTTTCTTCGTTCGTTCGTTCATTTCTACAGTCAAAAGTCAAATAAACAACACACGTTTAATGTTAAAAACACGTGACACTTACACATGTTTTTTTCTTACAGTTGAACTAACAAAACAACACAAGGAATACAACATTTGGAAAACAGCACGGCAAAGTATCGAGGAAAAGCTGTTCATATATGATTTTTTCTACTTATTATTGTTGTTGTTGTTTCCCATTTAGTTTTTTGCATTGTAAACAACTTTTGCTGAGCGTATAAGCGTGCGTGTGTGTGTATGTATGGGGCTTTTGTATGCATGTTTAAACATGCACTTCATGTCGCATTTGCATGAGAAGTCATGGCAGAAAATAAGAAATTGGAAACAACAACAACAGCAATGAAAACAACAATAAAAACTTGAAAAAATAAAGGAAATATTTTTAAATGCAATATTTTTGCATAAAAAAATGAAAGAAAAGAAAAATAAATGAAATAAATTTTATTTTCTACCTCTCTTTCTCACACTCTCTCTGTCTCTCTCTCTCTGTATCTCGAAATGAATAACAACATTCAGAAGCAGTTATTTTTCATTTAATTTTGCTTCTCTTATTTTCACTTTGCGGAAACGGAAAGCATTGTATGTGGCAGAAAACTGTGCGAGTAGAATTAAACCGTTTTTATACACACACACTCACACACAGACACACACTCTCACTTACACATACATGCTAGCATGCTTACTCCTTTAAATAAATTGAGGTGCATAAGTTTTAGTGTATGGCGTGTGAGCGAAAGCGAGAGAGAGAGAGAGAGAGAGATTGAGAGCGATGGTTTTAAAACTGCATAAAGAATGCATTTAAATTGTATTTTATTGTTGTTTTGCACCTGCTTCAACCTGCATAAACGTAAATGGAAAGATGAATTTCTACCCCGTGTATAATAACAAATGAAACTTAAAAGTGTTGACATGTTATTTTTCAATGCAAAATAAATTACTATTCAAAGTGGAAAGCATTTTAAGCGAATATTTTTCTTTCTCCAACTTCTTTTTTTCGTTTTTTATCTGCGTGTTTATTTCATTTGTCTTCTAAAAACAACGTAAATTGGTTTTCGTTTTTTTTTTTTAATTGTGACCCACATTTTAACGTGGTGGCAGATGATCTAGTGGAAGAGGTAATAAGGTTTAACTTTTAATACAAAGAGAAATGTTTTATTATTACGACAGTACACCCAGGACTAATTGACATTTTCAAACCATCAAAACTTGTTTGTGAGATGATTTTTTAACGTTTTATTCTAATATATTTCCATCGAGTAATGAAAAGTGAGAGGTATTCGTTGTCGAAGTCATCAAAATAATCTTGTTTAAGATACGATTTTATCTTTTGCATTAAATCTCTTTTCGCCGAGCAACTCCTTCAGGTTGAGGAAATTTTCACTCGAGCCTTAGCTCGCATGTTCGGTTAATGAGGGAAATAACTTGTAGCATAATTCAAGACTCTACACCATGGAAATTGTTCATTTTCCTTATTTTTTAGGCAAATGTGGTCGAGTTTTTTTATTATTAAATTTATTAAAATCGGCTCATTAAGTTGAGAAATATTAACTCTTCAGTCACTGTTGATCAGAGATCACGAATGAATCGTTTTTTCGCTACTCATAAGTACTCATGTAATTTTGAGTATGAGTGAGTCAACAGTATTGAAATTCAACTACTCTGATTCATTCGTACTCAGTACAACATTGATTTATACGTACAAATTGCAATGAGTATGAGTACAACGTTGACAGCAAACTCATAACATTCGAAATATGTTTTATTCATACACCTACTCATTCAAATTCATAAATTTAGAAAAATACTTTCAATACTCATAAATGATTCGAGTGACTCGAATCATTCATCAATATTTACAGTCTTAGTTGTTGTTGCATTTACAAAAAAAGAAGAAAGGAAAAGCCAAAGACAGCCAGCAAAGTAAATACACAACCTTCTAGTGAGTATTGTAGTGTTCATAAGCGAATCATACTTATTTTGTGATTCTTGTAAATGTTGAGTAAAGGAGAGTCGAAATCAACAATATCATGCATATTGCTAATTATGAGTACGATGAGTAGTATGAGTATGATATTAAAATAAGAATGAATGCTTATACATACATACATACATAATTGGCCATTACATCCCTTCAGTCAGGATTACGGCCTAGCTTCTCACACCACTCATGTTGTGTACCTTAATTTTATACGTGAGTGGCGGGACCTACAGTTTAACGTCGACTCCGAACGACAGATTTTTGAGAAACTTTTTCATGGAAAGTTTTTTTATTCTCATAGTTTTTGCCAGAAATTCGCCGAAGAAATATTTTGTTTATTACGTTTTGATGTCTGACCTGGGATACGAACCCTCGTTTTACGTGTAATAAGCCAACACACTACCTACTAGACTACGGCAACTTCATGAACGCGTATAAGTATCAGAAATTATGGGTATGATTCGAATCTACTCATCTTTTTGAATACTCATTGCTGATCTCTGACTACAACCTATCAATTTTATACATGATTGGCGGGACTTACAGTTTAAAGACGACTTCGACAACAAATTTTTGAGAAACTTTTTGTCAGAAATCTTTTTTATATTTCGTTTGTTGGAGATGCCTCGCCTGGGGTTTGAATCATGGTCTCACCCCTATTAAGCCAACAGATTACGACGAGCATGTCACTTATGTGTTCAAATTCATGAGTACAGAAGTTTGTCAACCAATTGATTTCAACTGAGTACTACTTTCTATTAAAGCGAATCCTCCTCTTATAGTTCAATAAGCAAACTTTGGTATTTTACCCATCCGATGAGTTGTGTTTATATCCTAATGTAAGGTATCCAAAGGCTGATGTAAACCCACTATGTTTCCAGCATCTTTCATTCTGTTCTTTCATCTGGCATTTAATATTTTATACACTTTAAATGAGTTTCTTTAAATTAATTTAAATGATGCCAAATTAAATTTTATTTTTAATATTTAAAGCAGCTTTAAAGTTTTAACAGCATATTATTTTTCGTTTCTTTTTTGTGCAAAAAACTTTACAGACTTTTTATGTTTGAAGATTTTGTGAACATTAACTTTTACTTTATCAAAAAGTTTTTCGTAAATTCCATGCTTTCTCACCCCCCTTTTTCTCTCCTTTTGCAATGTTCGCTAACAATTTAACATTTTCTTAAACACACAGTGCAAGTGTAATACGGTTCAACGGTTTAAGGAAGAAAGAATAAAAAAACAGAGAAAAAGTCTGGGGGTTATAGAAGAAATATGTATGTATGTATATATGTATGTAAGGAGAGGGTAGCAGCAAAAAAAATTAATATAAATTGTAGCAACATTTCTCTTAATACCCATTTACTAACACACATCTAAAACCATTAAACTGTGTTAAGCCATATGTGTGCGTGTTGACTGTCTCTGACTCTGACTCCGATTTCGATTCAGGACTCTTTGCAAAAGCAAAGTGTTGCGAGGGGGTACACTTTTTGCTTAAAATGCCATGGCAAATAAAAACTTCAGTTTTAAGAAATTTATAGCCGAAGCAATAAATCGTAACAAATGCAGCAGCAGCAGCAGCAACAACACTAGCAAAAGGACCTTATTTCTGGAGGTAAATGTTCATTCCATAACATCCTTTTCTTTCTATTCGTATTTTTATTTTTTTTTTCATTTCTTTGTTTTACTTACCTTCGAATGCGGCATTTATGTCGCGTATATCGTAACTGCATACAGCTGAGCCCACAATGCCGTGTGTGTTTGTGGTAAATGTTGCATAGAATTTTGTATCATCCTGTGGCATTTTATAAACCGATTGTATTTCATTGAAATAGAATGGAAATTCACTTGATATACTGCAATTAATGCGTGCCTTCAAATATGTGGCCCAATTTTGTCCTGTCATATATTTGCCACCGCGATCATTCTTACACACACGGGCAATACGTGAATATATGGCCTTGCCACAGTTGATATATTCGACAGCATGTTCCCGAAAGAAGAAATACACGTAATCGCCAATATCAAACGAACCCACAAAATTTGGTTCTGCAAGTAAAAAAACAAAAAAGATTTAAATGATTGAATTTAAATGTTTGAATAATTTTTTTAAAGGTTTTTTTCAAAATACTTACTATCCAACCATTTGGAATCGTATTTAACGGTTCTTTTGAAACTGTGCTCCTTGCGGCCGGATGTCATGTTATACAAATCAGAGCGAAATATAACTGAATCCGCTTTAGTGAATTCGGCATTTGTGCCCGAATACTGGAAAATTATTAAAAGAAGAAAGGAAAAAGAAAAAAGGATTTAAAAATATTACAGAGTCTTTAAACCATTAAAGAGGGAAAAAGGTAATTGCAGATTTAACCCATTGGCTATATATGGTACAAATATGGTAAACCATTTGCCTGTTTTGCGTTGAGGATTACTTAGCCATGCATTTTATTATCATGTTATAGGCTTTAGCTGATAGCTAATGATCGAGCATACGGCTAAAAATTTTCCAATAAGTAAAGTTATTAGTGATAATGTGAAATAATTGGACAATTTCGTGGCTGGCCAATATCACAATAATATTTGTTAATGTCAACCTGATCCTTTTTTTGGGTAGCAAATTCCTGCTCTAAATTCTTTGTAAAACTTATATGTGGACTTCAGAAAGTCTACCGTAACAATTTCTTTTGCATCATGGAAGCATAAGAAGTGATACATCTCAAGCTATTTTGCAACGTGATATACCCACGTTGGGCAGACTAAATTTGGCTTGGTACCAATCTATCGCAACCATTTCCTATTCATATATGGTTGGCAAAAAGTCGAATACTTGCTCAGTATTCCATCGGATTATGCTGGACTAAAGGCATTTAAAAAGGTATCCGCAGATATCCTCTGTATGATACAAATCGTTGACTTTTTATTTTTATGTGAGATTGACTACCTCTGAGTTTAAGTCAAGCACACCGGCCTGTTGTCGCCATAGTCTAGTAGGTAGTGTGTTGTCTTATTAGATGTGCAGGCAACGGTTCAAAATAAAGGTGAGATATCTCTGACACAACGAAATATTTCTGGCAAAAACTCTAAGAGTAAAGAAAATTACCATGAATAGTTTCTCAAACATTTGTCGTTCGGAATCGACTTTAAACTGTGGGTCCCGTCACTCATGCATATAATTGATGCATACAATATGAGTGGTTTTAGAAAGTAGGTCGTAAGCCTGACAGAAGCATTGTAACGCCTAACTATGTATGTACACCGGTCTGTTTCAATCGACACTGTCTTCGTCATCGCAGTTATACTATCTATTACGAAACAGGACTGTTGTTAAGCCACTAGAAAAATAATGTGGACGTATTCACTTATACCCGATATTCATGGATCAGGACATGACGGTGTTCCATTTTGCCTTAGTTGTGGTAAATACATTGTGGACGATAAGCAGCATATGTTCTTCGTCTGCTTTCAAATGTAGGGCTAGTTTCTAAGAAAAGATGATTTTTCTTTAAGGCGAATGTCATTACGATATCCCATTTGAAAAGGACACGTCTGAAATCTGTTATTGAATCGGCGAGTTATTCAGAGGTGACCAGGTCCCAGATAGCGAACTGACATGAACTTACATTACCTCGACAAAGCTGTAATTTGTATCTCAACGGACATTACAAAGGAATATAAGACGTTCAAAGTTATGCTAATCGAGGCATATGTTGTTCGCTAAGGAATAGTAAGTTCAGACAAAAGGCATGCAAACTGGGCATTAATCCTCCTAATTTAGAGTAGAGATATCATAAAAAAGAATAACCATTAGTATCTTTATATACTATGGCACAGTAGGTTTGGCGATTTTATGATCACTTAAGATCTTATAATTTAACCAATATCTCAAACCAAGTGTAATTCCTTTTAAGCCATATTTCATTGAATATCTGGACTATTGAAATTGAATCTTCAGTTGTATCAGTGTTAAGTTAAAATTTGTTTAAAAAAATCGTTAAGATTTTACATTTGATCGCCTACTCTGCAGAAGCCTGGAGTTAACTCCAAGGAGTCAGATGTCGTTTATGCCCTTGTGGGCATGTGGCCAAGCCAAACGCCCTGGTGATCGTTTTTTTTAAGAAAGTTGTCTTTGAAAATTATCTCCGAGCCAAACATGAGTGTGTTGCGCAGTTGTTTATTGCAAAATACTTTAAGTAGGCTGCCGAAAACAGAGCTACCGTCTTTTATAGTTCGACATAATAAGGTACTTATGCAAAAAGCCAAAACCTAAGGCTTTAGTTTGAATCTGGGACAGCTCTATCCATATGACAATGCTAGAGAGCTATATTCCTGGATTTTCTATTTTTTCAGAGAGTAACGATTGATATCATGAACCAATTAAGGTTCATAAATAGTGTAAGAATTGTGGACTCCTTATATAAAGTCTCCTCTGTTACGATTCAGCAAGCACAATGCGCCAGTAATTCTGCTGGTATTCATTTTAAATAGAATTGATGTCGATTGTGCTGTTACAAATAAGATTTCACTACACTGTGTCCCCAACCTTGTTGCTCTAACGAAGGATAGTTTTTCTACACTGTATAGTTTTTCTGATGGTTGGTTTCTTACCATGTCGTGTCTTTGAAAATAAGTCGGGATTTCAGATCTGATTGTTTTCCTTTTATGCTTGACGCACCTTATCTGAACCAAACGATTGTCGCATTGTGATGAAAAAATTTGAAAATTATGAATAATTTCCTTCCTTTTAAAACAAATAATCTACGTGAAGATAAGTGTTCCTGCTATAGACTCTCCTCTCTTGCATTCCACCAAGTATAATGCGTCAGAAACATAGCTGCCAGATCAATGAGGCACCAAATCGTCAAATATTTAAGAAAAAATCGTCAAAATCGTCAAAGACGTTTATTGAAATCGTCAAAAAATCGTCAGATAAAATAAATAAATAAATTAAAATTAAAATTAAGTCAATGTATGTACATATCTGAGTTCAAAAATATAATATTAAAAAAAATTTGTTAGAAATTAAACGCTAGCATCCCTCATATTCATTTATTAATTTTTTTTTTTCCAAAAATGGAGAAATATTATATAATTTTCGGGAAAAAATTGTTCAAGGTTTAAACAATTTATTCCAGTGTTGTTTATTGACACATAAGCGCAGTAATAATATTGCATCATGTATATCAATTGGCGGTGTAAATATTAGGATGTCAGAAGATTTTGACGTTCTGAGTGAAAATTCAGTGTAATGTTGGCTGGAACCGACATATTTTTCAGTTCTTTCTTAAGATCTTATCATCCTATCTTACTACTCCATTTATAACCGAGCGAGAATGTAACACAATTCTCATATATGGGTCGGTGCCTCAACGTTCGTGTACAGCAGAGGCCATAGTAGCTCAATAATGACGGTAGTGTATCAAATTCCATTGAATCATTGGAGCATCGTTGCAATGTCGTTTGTGTTTCACTGTTCTATCGCTACTATAAAAGGATTTTGCTCGAACGAAATAATTGGACATTTTCCCGAAAATCATATATGCCTACGTAACGCTCGTCTTTCTCGACCAGCACCGTATGTGGTCGATTGGCCAGCAAACCGCATTACAGAAAAAATACGATTTTTAGTCCGACTATTCGTATCTGGAACTCAATTCCTGCAGAGGTTTTTTCTGTTACTATGGTATAAAAATATACAAGCCTAGTGTCTATAAACACTGTGCACTCTTTTCTTCTTCCCATAACATATTTTCATAGTTCCAAACACAATGCCATCCATCTCCTTCGTTCTTCCGATGGTAATATTAGAAGCTATACTCGAATTTTAAAAATTGCCTGCAACGACAAGTGATAAATTACTCAACTACGAGGTTTTTGGGAGTTGTAATTTTTTGGCTTTTAAGGTATTAAAAAGGACTAAACTATAGAAAAATCATCACAGGTATTCGAAAGTAACTTAAGAATACAATAATTTACTCCCTGTTTTAACTAACATAAATTTCGAATAGTAACAATTGCAAAGTAAATACAAAGCTTAAAGTGGCTTTTAATATACTAAAGTTAGGAACATGATGTAAATTTTTCATTTCCAAAAATCGTCAAAATAAGGGCATAAATCGTCATATCGTCAATATGATATTTTTGGAGCTCAAAATCGTCAAAATGACGATAAATCGTGAAATCTGGCAGCTGTGGTCAGAAAGTCTGCTTGTATTCATTTCTAATAGTATCATTATCGTATTGTGCTGTTGTAAATAAAATTTACACTGTCTCACCCAACCTTGCTTTCCTGACAATTATCCGGATGCTGTCGTGTGCCACTAAGTATAACCCCATGTATAGAACTTTCCCTGATGCTTTTCTTGTAGTACATTCTTGTTATAACTGAATCCAAATATGGGGCTATAGAGACTACAATCCCCAATCAGAAGTTTGGTTCTTATTCAATAAATTTTTAATTAAATTTACCATCAATTAAAAATTTAATTAACTCTATTAAATAAGTAATCGATTTTAAATTTGATTAAAAATTTAATTAACAATCAGTTTTCCCTTTTTAAAGTAGTTTTAAAGCTTTTTATTCTCCAATGGGGAACTTAAGTTTTGACCCTTTAATTAGACAGTTTTATATCCTTATTTCAGTTTTAAATTGACCCAAATAAAAGGCTATTTAGAGAGTTTGAAATGGGTTAAATAAGTAGATTACCTTTACAATTGTCTTTAAATTTAAATTTTATTATTTCATTTCAGTTTTTCTGTTGGTTTCCTCTTTTTTTTGTATTTTTGGTTGGGATTAACATTCTACTTACCAATGCTGGCAAACCGAAGGCATTACCCTTCTCTACATAAACCGCCGTTGAATTATCAGCCGGATCATAAGGACATTTGCCAATGCCTAAACCAATGCCGGGCACGTACTCAGATCTGGGTAAATGTGTTAAGTTTGCCTAACGTTTCCAACACAGTACACAGTACAGGTCACGCAGTCAAATACAATTACAATTCACAAGATGATGATGATGATGATGATGTTGGTGACGGCACAGGAGCAGAAATAGTATAAGAAGGAGCAAAGAAAAAAGAAAAAAAATAATCACATTAGTTGCTAAAGCACAATCTAAAGAAAGATGCTAAAAAGTAAAAAAAGAGAAGTACAAATTTATAACAATATTATGTCTTAAGGATAATAGCACAGCAGCTAACCTAACCTTGGCATTTAAGGAAGAAAAATACCAACAAAAAAAAAAAGAAGAAAATTGTAACAAAATTTAGTTCGTTAGCTGTAGAAGCCTGGGTCCCTTTTGGTTTAACTAAAGGAATTTTCTTTCTTTCCTCTTCTATTTTTTATATATTTGTTTCCCATTCTATTCGCAAGGACTTAAAACAATGACATGTTTACGGCCGCTTTTTTTTCTTACCTTCTCTTGGCTATGCGTTGTTGGCTCTTAAAGAGACATTTTCTTTTTGGCGAAAACATTTATTTCAACTACAGATTAAAATCTCTTTAAAATGTTGTTTCCTTTAATAGAAAATAAATATTTTTTAAGCTTTTGTACACAGAAATGTAGGTTTCCACTGCTGTTCTCATTTCTGTTTTTTTTTTATTTCGTTTTTTTTAAGAATCTTATTTTATATTTGTTGTTGTAATTTGTGTCATGGTCATATTTCAAATTCTAAAATTCGTTTTTTATTTTGCAACTCATGTCCTTTCTTGTTTTCTTTTTTTTCATTCATATTTAACAAAGCCTATGGCATTATTTTTTTTTCTTCAATTTTTTCTCTCGTGTAGAACGTAAAATAAATATTTTTTAAATTAATTTTTTATTTTCCATTTCCGAGAATTTCAAAAAAGCTTATTTAGCAACAATGACAAGCATAATAAGAGCAGTATTGGAAGAATTCTTAAGCTTCGGAAGAGCCATTTAATGAGATTTTAAATGAAAAATTATTTTCATACCCTGTTTGGCAATCAGTTACTCTGTTGAGGACTTATGAAAAATGAGATTTGAGAAGCATTATGGCAACTAATTTACTATCAGGACTTTTGCTGCAAGATTTTTTTGGTAAGATATCCGCGTTGAGGTTTGAATCCTTCATCCCTCGTCCAGCAGCGAACACACTACTCTCTACACTATGACCAGTGAATTTCACTGTTATGTAGTAGGTAGTATGTTCTTTTATTAGACAAGAGGCCTCAGTTCAAACCCCAGATCAGTTTTCTCTAACAAAAACGAAGTATAAAAAAAAATATTTCTTCGGCGACTTCCTTGCAGGGGATTTCTAGCATAAACTCTGGAAGTAAATAAAATTCTCATGAAAAATATTTCTCAAAAATCTGTTTTAAACTGTAGGTACCGCCGCTCATGGCTAAAATTAACGCATACAACATATGTAAGTGCCGCGTAAAGCTTTGGTGTAATTCTGACTGAAGGGTTGTAATGACCAATTATGTATGCATCTACCTTTAACCTTTTGATATGAATTACAGTCGATTGCCAGTGGTATACATTACACTACATTATCGGCCATTATAGCCCTTTAGTTAGGCTTACGACCTGGTTCACAATACCCATGTAAATGCGTTAATTTTATTCATGAATGCCGATACCTACAGTTTAATGTCCACTCTGAACGACAGATGTGAGAAGCTTTTTTTGGGGCAAGTAATTTACCATCTTTAAGGCTTTGGCCATAAGATTTTTTTTATTGGCAATCTGTTCGGGTTGAGGATTGAACTCTTGCGCCCTCGCCTAGGACTACTATCTAGATTATGGCGACCAAACTTGTTTATCTGCGTCCCGTGATTTTCATCGCTTTTTTTGTACAACTTGGATTTACTCAGATAGCTAGGATGCAATTAAAAGTAGTTTTAACGTCAGTTCTTGTCCATATACGCCGAGTATTCCTCAGAGAAATTTCCGATTACTCAAAGCTAATTCTCATATGGGTTCCGGGTCATAGGAATATTGCTGGAAATTGCATTGCTGATAAGCTGGCTAGAGCCGGAGCTAGCAATATTTGGCGTCATACATGGCGTAGGTATTCCGATAGGCGCAGTTAACTTTGATCTCGTTGGCAACAGCAAGTTCCGTAGAATATTGCTAGACTCTGCTGAACATTATGGCTAAGAAGATGACTGGCTCACTTCTGCTCGCCTTAAATGGCATGTCATTGCCATTGCTTAACTGCATTTCTTACGGGTTACTGGCCTTTCTGACCTTTCTCTATTATTTTCTAGCGTATTTAACCGAGCTCTCTAAAGATTGCTGCAATAGCAAGATATATCATTATCTCCCACAGATCCTGCTTAAGAAATTCCGCACTACCTCAAGTTTTGCACCACGTTAACACCCTTGGTTTATAAGAATTGATGTTGATTAAGAATACTTTGGTAGTTCGGGAGTATGCTATACTGAACTGGAATTATATTATTTTTCAAGCAATGGAGTCGTTCCATTGGATTACCTACAATAATAATGCGGTTTAGGCTGTTATTAATACCTTTGCAAAGTCCTATCAATTAAAGTCCAATGTATCTAAAGTATTCCAAAGCGAAGTCGAAACAACGTCACACTTAAGATTCGCGTAAGACACATTTACAAAAGAACTTCATGCATTACAGCAGGTTTTTTGGCTACAGACCAATTGTTGTAAATTTAAATGCCAGGATAAGCCTACGAAACATCAAGTGGAATATCGGGCACTGTTCGCCAAGTGAGCTTCACGTATACTAGACGTAAACAAATTAGAATTTAGGGCGTTGCAACAAGCAGGAGCAACAACGACATTGTCAGTTTCAAGGCGATAAACGTACAGACTGATTGGAACTGTAATGATGTTCTCCGTAAGACCGCTGACAATATTTAACCGATGGTTTTGCAAGCATATCGCCGACGTACACTGGAGTTAATTTAGTGAGTACAAGACTATCACTAGATGAGGCTTTCAGAAAAAGAATAGTTGGCGTCGATTAATAACCTGGCACTAATTTATGTGCTGGCTTTAGTATTTGTGGGTGACTTTTGTTCATTTTGAGATGTAGTATTTGAAATCATTGTAGTCTAGTAGAGTGTTTTGGTTTAGGTTCAAACCTTAGGCCAGACATTTGCAACAAAACGATATATAAAAAATATTTCTTCGGCAACTTCCTGCCAGCAGATTTTGGGAGTAAATGAAAATTGCTATGAAAGGTTTCTCAAAAAATCTGTCGTTCTGAGTTGACTGTAAACCGTAGGTCGCACCACTTATGTATAAAATTAACACACACGACATACTATGTAGGTCTGTATACTATTTTTCCATTTTATGACTTCAATTGGTTTAAGAATTTAGAAAAGTTTGGTTCACTGTACATTTGTCAATTGGCATTGGTACACGTCCTCTAACCAAAACCTAATCCTACGTACACTATTGTGTGGCGTTCGCAGTCACATAAAGCTTATATCTCCATTTCACGTTTCCATCTGCTCATTTCTAGGAGTACATATGCAAAGATACTGAGGTTGGAAAGTTTCGATTGGTAACTTTCCTTCTGATTTCGTTAAACTTCGTTATACAAAGAATACATCTACTTTAACCAAACATTATGAGCAATTAAGGCAATAGAAAGCATTTTTAAATCTGCGTCTTTCCAACTTCTTTTCAACTTACTGTGACCATTGCTTGCAATAACTTTCATTTCAAACCTGACTGTATTTTAATCTCTATTAAGGCCAGCCAGTAATTTAAAATGAAATAAAATATACGATTTAACTTAAAAGCCTTGTTTAAATGCAATATTATTTTTGCTTCTTCTTCTACTTCTTCTTCGTATTTTATTTCTCTTATTTACCTACTAAGTATACTTTACTTGAAACTAAATACAGGGATTTTAAGGATGCTGGTCGAATGAAAGAATGAAACCTAAACTAACACTATATATTTTAATACATACAAACATACATACATATACATATACATAGAAATATTCATTTATATAAATTGTTCTCTTCTTTCTCTTTTTTTTTGTTTGTAAATATCCTTTTTATATACTTACGTTTATCACGTAGTCCTTGGGATTGTGGGCGTTTGTACCGCAAACATATAGACGTGTCCCTGAGTTCATAGGTTGTATAACACGTATGTGATTACGGCATTCCACCTTCTTTAGGGCAATTTATGAGCCACGTTCAATATGTTGTTGTTGTTGTAGTAGTAGTAGTTGTTGTTGTTTTTTTGTTATTTAAGAAAAAACAAAATGAAAAAAAACCAACACACATACAGATAGAAGAGAAGAGAAAAGAATGTAAAGAAATAGCAGGAAAAAGTAGAACAAAATAAAAAAAATTACGTCAAAAAATAAAACAAAAAAAGGAAAAATTAACAAAACATAGACCAGGAAAAAAATTAAATAAAATTTGAATTTAAAGAGAAAGAAAGACAAAGAAAAGAAAACGCACTCATGAGTTTTATTTTAAGCCAATTTGGATTTGTTTTTTTTTATTTTTTTTAAGTTTTAATAGGAATGAAAAAACAATTGCCAAAAAAGAATTTAAATTTTTGTTTTATTTAGTATTCTTATTTTATTTCATTTAATTTAATTATTTTGCTTTGTTTTCTGTCTTTAATAAAATGGGGGTGGGAAACAACAAATTCTCATTTAATTATTATTGCTTATAGACTTACATCGTGTTTGCCTTTGGAGACACAGTTTAATATGTCTGTGCCCGATGGTTCCAATATGAGAACATCACGCTGTAAGAAAAACAAAAAAATACTAGAGTTATTAAAGTGAGCTTTTTTTAATTTAATAACATATTGTTGTTTATATTTTCAACATAAAGTAAAAAAAAAAACGTTTCTCATTTCGTATTTGAGGGCCTATTCATTCTTTTATTCGAAATAAAAGAAATACTTGGCACATTGAGTTGATAGCGTTCAAATATCTTCTAAAGGGTCCGCCAAATAATTTTTTTGAAAATGCTTTAAAAAAAACTACTGAATATTTTCTCAAATTTCTTTTTTTATTTGAAAGTACAATCCTTCCGGTTAATAATGGAAAATAATTTCATTCAAATGGCTGCTTCGGCTGGCCATACAGTAGCCTACACCAGAAGATGCCGATTTTGGCAAAAAAAAAATCATCTTTTCAGATGAAGCTCATTTTGATCTTGGCGGGTATGTAAACAAGCAAAATTGTCGCACAGAAAACCCACACGCATACATTGAAAAGCCGACGCACCCAAAACGAGTCACTCTTTGGTGCGGGTTTTGGTCCAGAGGCATAATTGGGCCATTTTTCTTCGAAAATGAGCAAGGAGTGGCCATTACAGTCAATGGCGATCGTCATCGGGTCATGTTGAACGAATTTTTGTTCACAAAAATTGAAGAGAGGATGTTGGCAACATTTTGTTTCAACAGGACGGCGCTGCGTGCCACACAGCCGAAGCTACACTCGATCTTTTGTGCACTGTTTTTGAAGATCGCATTATCAGCTGCAGAGCTGATGTTGTTTGGCCACCTCTGTGCTGCGATTTGACACCGTTGGACTATTATTTGTGGGGTGCCGTCAAAGATAAGTGTTACGCCGACAAGCCAGAGACAATTGAAGCTTTAAAGGACAATATTCGTGAAGCCATTGGTGAAATACAGCTACACACAATCGATAATGTGCTAAAAATTGGACCGATCGTGTAGGCTACTGCATGGCCAGCCGAGGCAGTTGAATGAAATTATTTTCCATTATTAACAGGAATGATTGTACTTTCAAATAAAAAAAGAAATTTGTGAAAATATTCAGTAGTTTTTTTTAAGCATTTTCAAAAAAAAAGTTATTTGGCGGACGCTTTACGTGAGGAATTGGCAAAATTCATATGCGATTTTAAGAGAATGGAAGCTTTATAAATATGTACAGGGCTGCGTCCAGTAAAAGCGAGTAATAATGTGTCCATTATATCCAGTTTAACTAAGGCAACCGTTGAAGAATTCGAGGTCCGTACCGGCCCTAGAAAATTCATTAGCAATGTAATTTCTAACGAATTTAAATGATTTTCAAATGTTCCGAAATTACCCTAAGAATACCTTGTCATTCATGGATAATGAAGGACGATGAAAAAAACATTCTTTAGGGTCATAAGCACAGCCTGAATTTTGAAGTAAATCAACACATTATCAGAGAAAATTCCGCCAACCAACAAAAAATTCGCTGTCATTGCTAAAAACTCCAATGTCTCATTGAGAAAGTCCAGATCTTTAAACCAAAAGTCTGTAGTTAAAATTCTAAAATTGTACGAATTGTCAAAAATAGCGATTCTATTAGAAAAAAGTGTGTTCAAGTTGTTCTCAGGAATTGAGCCCTTTTTTACGTATCATTATGATGTATTTTACATTCGGATTTTCGCTTCCAACCAGACAATGTTTAATGACCCACAATTAAATTTGGCTGATCACTCACAACTTTCTTACATACATACATTATCACCCTTTAGTCAGGATTAGGACCTAGCTTCTCACACCGCTGATATTGTGCGGAAGGTCCAGGACCTACAATTTAAAGTCAATTCAAAACGACAGATTTTTGAGAAAATTTTTCATCGCAAATTTTATTTACATCTCAGAGTACTTGCCAGAAATCTGTTGAGAGAAAGTAGCCGAAGAAATATTTTTTCCAACTCCTTTTGTTGAAGATGTCTAACCTGGGATTTGAAATGAGGCCTCACATCTAATAAGCCAACACACTACCTACTAGACAACATTGACTCCCAACTTACTTACTTACTTATACGGTTATTGCAACTCTTTAGTCAGGATTGCAACATAGCTCCTCACAATACTCATACATGTAGATTTGAGAAATTTTTGTGGCATTTTGTGTTATTTACACTCAGAGGGTTTTGACCAGAAGACTGTTGAGGGAAAGTCGCCAAATGTAACATTTGTGATGTCGGTTGCCTAATAAGCCAACACACTTTTTACTAGACTAAGTCGACTTTAATTAACAGCGCCCTGTAGAATTTAATTGAATGCTAGAGCAAGCGGCTTTCAATTCTGATTTTATTTTAAAAAAATATCCTTTAACGATGAACTCTTTTCTCACACATTTTAAAGTATTGCGTCCTGCCTTAGTTCCCTTTTTTACTATTGCAGAGGCTTTGTGTCGATGTTATATGGGCTTTCATGTTCACAAGAGCAATCTTGGTGACATGCTACAACAGATACCCCCGTAAATATATTTAATTTTACTTATGAAATATATCTGTTAAACCATCTCTTTAGCAACAGTATGAATTGGACGTTACGAATCATGCCCTAAAAAAGAATAATTCTTCACTGGCCACCTCAACTAGCTTAAATTGACTAAAAAAGTTTACAATAAACTTTTTAAACTACAACGAAGAAAGAGGTTACTGTTCTATATTCTATGGATAGGCATTGTGACAAGAATTCTGTAGAGTTTCTAGACAGACAGTGTAGCCCATTCACTCACCATGTCACTCACTGGCATAACACATCATCTATCACAAGAGTTTAAGGAGTCATTGTTTCTTGACAATGAATCAGTTGCTAGATTCATTAAACCAGCTTTACTTTGATTCCTATGCTCAACTAACAGAGTTTTGTTTGAAAAAGAGGCCTATCGAGAGCGTTTAATGAAATGAAATCGGCAACTAACTGTGATCTATCGCTTCAAGTGATATCACAACGGGTCGCCATGGGTGCCTAAGTGAATTTTGATTTCAACAAAACTGTTACCGCCTCTTACGTTTCTGCCATCTGTATTCATTTAGTAGGTTTGCCATTAAAAGTGGAACTGCTAGGCCATATTATTGCTCAAGTTGCCTTCGTTCTTGTAACTATTCTACCCATAAATCCCAAATTTTTTTAAATATTCTCCACTCTCCACTCTCTTTTCAATTGAAATGAAATCTTTAACTCCTGACAATTTCCCATTATTACAGGATCTTGTAACTGGACCTGAAACTGCCAGACCATATTTTTTTCAAGTTGCCTTCTCTTCTATAACTAATCTTCTCATAAGTCCCAATTTTTTTGGAAATATTCCCATTGACTCTTAATTTTTTACTCAATTGAAATAAAATCTTTAACTCCTGACAATTCCCCATTATTGGAATCCCAACAGGATCTTTAAACTTTACAAATATTTGCTGTTATGCCTTTAAAAAATTTAAATAATTTGCCATTAAAAATAAATTCAATATTTCATTTTTCTTTCTCTTTCGTTTTGTTTTCTTTTTTAATGTCGACCTTAAAAATGTCGAATCCTCTACCATGTCACTGACTATTGCTTAGAAAATCATCATAAAATTTTGTTTATTTTGCCAACGAAAATGTATGAAAACAACAACAGCAACAACAACAAACATGAAAATATTTTCATATTTTCGTCAACGACAACAATGAGAACAATAACAACAACAATAAGAAGCAATCAAAATCAATTTTCTTTTCATAAATATTTCAAACGGAAAAACGTGCAAAAATTCAAATGCCATTATTTAATGCGACAACCAATCTTATACACACACACACAAGCACAAATACAAATATATGTACATGTACTCATACAAACATAGTCATGTACTAATACAAACAGAAATCTAAACATTTAAAATTGTGTGGAACAGAAGTACAATTTTTGTTATTTTGCTTAGATTGAATGAAAATTATAGTATTGGAGAGGGGCCAAAGTATATTTCCATTTTGCATTTAAGGGAGGCATTTATTTGCAATACAAAATGTTCGATTTTTAAAACGTGCAGCATGTTTGTTTTCTATCTTAAAATATTGGAAATTATTTTTCCTCTCACCCAATAAAATTATACTAACTGAGTTATGTGCTGTAAAAATGTTTGTTATTGTTGCTGTTGTTGTTTTTCTTTTCTTCAAACAATAAGTACAAGTATATTAAACAAACTTGTAGGCTTCATGCAAGAAAACGAAAATTTCATATCCAAACACATACACCTACACATACCCACTTACTAACACGCACGCACGCACGCCAACTTCCTTCCTGTTGTGGCAAAGAAAAAAAAAGAAAAAAAGGAACTCAAAAGAAACGAAACCATCAAGACTTTGTCATACGCAACATGGATGCCATCAACGCCATCATCAACACTGCCATCACTGCCGCCACTGCCAAGGCTGCCTTTACAGCCATTGTAAGTATTTAAATGACACTCAATAAGAACAAGAAATTGTTTGACTTGTTTATGCCAACATGGCTTGTGATTCGAAAGCTATTGCCGTTCTTTTCTATTGCAACTTATTCACAGAAGTTGTTGCTAAAATTCCTTCATACAATACATTTAAACGCTCTACAATTCAATGTCAACATTTTTTTTGCCATTTTGTGTAGAAAACTGGAGAAAAAAATAAAAATTGTTTCGTCTTCATAGCGCGTACAACAAATCGAATTAAATAAACAAATGCGTAACGTGACTAAATTGCTAAAAATGACATTTTAAATGTTCTTTAGCACTTTGCCAGCATGAGTCTCTCTATGCCAGAGACTGTGCTGTTGTGCTGTTGTTCTGCTCTGTTGCTGGTAGTTGTGCTTTAACAGCTACTGGTGGATTTTCTGACTGACTCTTACTATTAGCCTGCCACTGATAAAATGGAAAACTTGCTTTCATACATATTGGGTGTCATCTCAAATTTTTGGCTGTCGTTGCCACAGTTTAAAGTTACCCAAGGTATTGTTCATCCTTAACTTTAAAACTTTTCAATCTTTCTAGCAACACATGGAGTCTGGGGTTGAGATGGGGAGTTCATTTTGAGTCATTTTTTTAAATGAGTTATCATTGGCAAATTTTCACTTTGACTTAGATGCGTCAAAACTAAAGCTCGCACAAGAATTGAAGCGAAATTACCATCGTTGCGTCGATTTGAGCTGATTGGGATCACTTTAAACTGCCCCAAGATGAGCTTCTTTTTAACAAAAAGTTGTGTTCAGTTATGAAGCACATTTCTGATAAAGCGGCTACGTCAATAAGAAAAATGTGGTACTTGTAGCAAAGACCATTATTGAGCCCTTTTTCGAATCCCCATTAGATCTATTAACATTGACTGTATAGTCGCCGTAGTCTAGTACGTAGTGTCTTCGCTTATTAGACGAGAGGCCACGGTTCAAACACCAGGTCAAACAGCAAAACGAAATCTGAAAAAATATTTCTTAGGCGACTTACTCTCAGCAGATTGCTCTGGCAAAAACTCTGAATTACTCAAAAAATCTGTCGTTCTCAGTCGACTTAAAACGCCGTGGTCTAGTAGGTAGTGTGTTGGCTTATTAGACGCGAAGCCTCGGTTCAAACCCCAGGTTGGACATCTCCAACTAAACAAAACATGAAAAAATAGTTCTTCTACGATTGCCTCTCAGCAGATTTCTGGCAAAACTCTGAGAGCAAATTAAAAAATTCCGTGAAAAATATTTCTCAAAAATCTGTCGTTCGGACTTGACTTTAAAACAGTAGGTCCCGCCACTCGTGTATAAAATAAACACACAAACATATGTAATGTGAGAAACTAGGTGGTCATCTTGACTAAAGGGTTGTAATGACCTATGTCAGTATGTATGTGTAGTATGGTAAGAGGCAGGCGCTAGTGAGCAAAATTTACTGAATTTTTATTGTCAACCCAGACTAAACCGACAAACCAGAACCTCTAAAAATATTGGAAGTAATTATTCAAGTCTTCGGTGCCGCCATTATTATTGTCAATCAGAGGAGAGAATGTGTTCGGATGATTCATTCTCGTTGTTAATAAAAAGTCTTCGCGTCTCTTAATGTTCCCTTTCGTTGAGCATACCTTTCTAAATATACGCCCCACCATAGTAAGGTTCTAAATCCATAAACGGCCTGGATGCGACCCTCCCTCGTCAACTCGTCTGCTTCCTCATTGCCGAGAATTTTCACAGAGCCCAGCAGAGGGTAGCCCTATTTTCCATGCCTAGCCATGTCAACTCAAACACTCCCTGACACTCTCTTTACGTCTTCAATTTAACCTCATAAGACTAGAGTGCTCAAATGATGGCTTGGCTGTCAGATAGCATTGCTATGGCCTATCTTTTGTAAGTCCTTTCCAAATTGAACTAATGTCGTACACATCCACTTGGAAAATCATGGGAGCTTGAAATATTTCATTATGGAACCAAAAACTCCTGCTTTTGTTCCAAAATCACTTCTTAACAAATTTGTTTAGCACAAAATAATCCTTCTATTAAAGAGTAGACAGTTTCCAGACAGACTACTTTATTCATTTTTCTTACTAGGTCTGATTGCGAAGAACTTCCGTAAATAGTAGAATTGAGTGGTTGTGTCTGGGGAACAGTTAAGGAGTGAGCTGTCAGCCAATTGATTCCTTAGACCACGTCGTCTACTGAATTCAATGTTAGACTTGTCACCCATCAGTGTAACCATAGGCTCCAAAGCTTTCACTACAATGTGTAGCGGCCTTAAATACATCAGAGCCTCCAGTGCTGCTGTAAGACAGGTTCTCAGGGCCACTGTTAGGTCATACTGGAGAAAGTCCAGACGAACATATTTCGGAAATCATAGTGAAAAATAGAATGCTATGAATGGATATAATTGATGGAAATTTAATTGGGGCAATATTTGCGTGCTGAAATATTATTTTAATTTCCGAATCTCTTACGATATATCATGTAAAAATGCCATGTAATTTTCTAAAAAAAAAAAATCATCTTTAAAAAGTACGCCCTCTACTAAATATACATACATAATTGGTCATTACAACCCTTCAGTCAGGATTACGACCTAATTTCTCACACCACTTAAGTTGTGTGTGTTAATTTTATCCTTGAGTGGCAGGACCTACAGTTTAAAGTCGACTCCGAACGACAAATTTTTTAGAGAAACTTTTTCATGGCTATTTTATTTTACTCTCAGAGTTTTTACCAGAAATCTGCTGAGCGGCTGTCGCCTAAGAAATTTTTTCCCATATTTCGTTTTGATGTCCGGCCTGGGTCTCGAACCCTGGCTTTACGTCTAATAAGCCAACACAGTACTTACTAGACTACGGCACACTACTAAACTGTACACCCAATATCTTCCTATAAACACACACACATACACTCCCACTTAAACTAAATTGTTGTTTATTTAACACCATCTCTCTCTTGCTCTCTCTTACAGCGGACAAGAGAGTAAAATTTTAAATTTTCTATAAAAGTACTCCTGTTTTGTTTTCCTTTAACGAAATTTCTCTTATCAATTCCACATGTTTGGTCCAATATTTATCACCTTTTGTTGCAGCTTATTTCTCACTTCCTTGCCTTTTTCATCAATTTTCTTATTCTTACTAGTAAATGTGGTTCATTTTTTTTTTGTTTGCCCCTTTATTTGCCATGACTTTTAATCTTCTGCTAAACTAAGTTTCCTTTTTTCCTCAACATTAGCAGCAGCATTACCAGCAAATGTTAACAGGTATACGTTAGGGGCAGTGGTAGTAGTGGCGGCAGTGGTGGTAGTTGAAATAAATTGGAAATTTTATAAAATTTTATTAACAACAATAAAAGAATTCCAAATTCTTAGAACACCGAAATAGAGAGCGAGGGAGGAAGAGAATTTGAAATAATTTTTTTTGGGAAATGCTTTTTATTGATAAAATTTGATAGAAAAACAGTTGCTGGCTCTATTGTTAAAGACTGCATGAGATGAATAAAATTCCGACACGTTTCGTATAGAATACAAAAATATTTTTAAATAAAAAAAAAAAATAAAAAACTTTCAAATTGTTGCAGACTTAAAGGAAGAATAAACTTTGAATAATAAATTGTTGTTTAAAATTTCTCTTGTAGATATTGATTGGAATATATTCACAAGGGTTTTCGTTTTTAATTTATTCCAAGAATCTTTTATTACCTGAATACCATTGCAGTTGTACGAGTATGTATGATAAGCAATGGAATAGCATTTCCCAAGGTAAACCTATTGGTTTCTATTGATTTCTAAATCAATACAGTTACAATAGGCCAATCCTCTAAAGTGAATGTAAACGAATTTTATAAAGACTGCCTCTCAACCGAAGCATCCAATTATACATCATGAGAATAACTGTTTAAAGTTTATAGTTTCGAAAGAAGTACGTTAAAGCTTTAGACATCGATGCTTTTTATTTGATCCATCGAAGCCAAGTAAATCAATTCTTGAAACCTGCTCAGACGAAGTTGGATAAGCTGTAGAGACAGGCTTGCATTGGTATAACCGTGGCAATGAAAGCCTATCGCTTAAAAAAACAACTGACTCTGTACGATTTAAGCTTGTTACATAGCTAGTGAGGACCAGAGTTATGTGAACTACAGTCAGGTAAATAGCAGACAAATCTATCGCGATAACAATAATTTGTTATAAGAGTAAAACGAATAATTTTTAAGCGAGAGACCATTCTCTGA
Source organism: Sarcophaga carnaria (assembly GCA_958299815.1). Lineage (NCBI taxonomy): Eukaryota > Metazoa > Arthropoda > Insecta > Diptera > Sarcophagidae > Sarcophaga > Sarcophaga carnaria. The sequence goes on along the minus strand of OY283153.1, from coordinate 18,357,758 downwards.
TATACTAATTTCCGAGAGTGAAATATTCAGAACACAAAGGGAAATTTGCGTGCTGATTTCAAGGCAAAGTTTACAAAATCGAAAAATGTGCTGAATTTAACTCGGAAAGGAAGTACAGAGGACAGAGAACATAACAATATTGCTCTAAAAAGTCATTAACAGCATTAACATTACTTGCTTTGTATTGTTTTGTTTTCGGAAATTTACTGGATTTCGAATGTTTCTTGTTGCCGGACAACCTCAGCGACTATTTTTGGTATTAAAGACTGGTGCAGCAAAGACAGTATGAAGAACATACGGTGCGAGGCTAAACAAGCATTTCAAAGAGCACTAAAACGATACATACTCGTAAATACTTACAACTATTCAGTTAGGATTACGATCTAGTTTCTCACTTATGTTGTGTGTGTTAATTTTATACATGCTTAGTGTGACCATTCAGCTTAAAGTCGACTCCTAGTTTTGAGAAACTTTTCAAGGCAATTTTATTTACTCTCAGAGTTTTTGTCAGAAATGTGCTGACAGGCAGTCGCCGAAGAAATATTTCGTTTATATTTCGTTTTATTTGAGATGTCTGATCTGGAATTTAAACCGTGGCCACACGTCTAATAAGCCAACACAACATCTCCTAGACCACGGTGACTTTACTGCCACAAAAATGGTATAATTGGTATAAAAAATGGTAATTTTATGCCAATGGATCGTTTTACTGATGGATGTGTGGTAATTGAAAAGATCCTTTGTAACCTCTGTTACGATTGCTTAACTCAGACTATGTCCAAAAGCAACATTTATAGTCTTCAAGTGTTTATTAAACGCTGTAACAAATTCTAATATTGATCTCAAGCAGTGGTCCTGTTAAACCCTCTGTAGAGCAGTATTTATGTACGTTCTTGTAAAATTGAAATGACTGGAGCATATGATGAGATAGTTGTTGTCGATGTCGGATACAGAACGAGAAAGTTTTGAAATGGTTATGAAGATTATTGTTGTGTCCCTGTATAAATAAACAATTGATCATTACAACCCTGCAGTCAGGATTACAACCTAGCTTCGAACACCACTTATGTTTTGTGTGTTAATTTTATACATGAGTGGCGGGACCTACAGTTTAAAGTCGATTCTGAACGACTGATTTGTGAGAACCTTTTCATGGCAATATTATTTTATTCTCAGAGTTTTTGCCAGACGACCGCTGTGAGGTAGTCGCTGAAGAAATTTTGTTTCGTTTTGTTGGAGTTGTCTGATCTGGGGTTTGAACCGTGGCCTCTCGTCTACCTACTAGATCATGACCCTGTATTCCAATATGAATTAAAGGACTAAAGGATCTGTAAAATACGTACTCAAGTGGTCTATTTGTAAAAGTGTAAATGCCAGAATAAAAATTTAATTTTTTTTTAATTTTGGTTTCAAATAAAATAGGACATCATTAATGGAACTTTGACATATTTACAGTAGAAGGTCAATCTCAAAATTGCAATTCAAATTTTAATCTTCAACACTCAACTTGCAATCCAACACCTTCCACAAACTAATTTATTTGCTTGTCCAGCTTCAAACTAAAATATTCAAAATTCTTATCATAGATTTTTACAACAACTTCCTGCATTTACGTACATATATCCTATGCATCAAATTCCTTAAACTTGAAATCTTTAAAGAAAATATTTAAAAATTTTCAAAATCTTTACAATTCAATAAAATTTATATGCATTCCTGTTTAAGACAAACATACACCGTACATACGTATCTTGCTTTACACTTTGCCAAATTTATTTGTATTTCTCTACTGCTTCTTATCCTTTTTGCATATGTTCATTTATTTGGCAACAAGAGGGTAAGGAAAACGGTTAAGAATTGAGCCATAAGAATAACAAAACAACTGTCATTACTTATTCTCTCACGTGTGAAAACCTACTTTATATGCAGTCACAAAAATATGTCGCCAAAGAAAAGAAAACAAACGTAAAAGAAAAAGAAAACAGGTTAAAAAGGACGAAAAGAAAGAAAAATTTCCAAAAAAATAAAATAAAAAATTAAACTAAAATACAATATTTTGTTGTTGTTTATTTATGTAAGCTCCTGCTCTCTCTCTCCAAACAGACAGACATATTAACATACAGGATATACAGACGCAATATCTTGCAATACCATGTTCATATCGAAATAAATGGTTGCATATTGTAGACGTACAATATTTAGAATTTAGTTGTAACAACTTGTTCTTACTTGACGTTGTTGTTGTTGTTGCTGATGTTGCTATTGCAATTGCAATTGCTGTTGTGTTAACAAAACACACTTGCCAATGTACTAGACTGCAGGTAACATAAACTCGAAAATTAATTCAGAAATTTAAAGGAATTCATTCTTAAAGCACCGCTTGCAAGCAAGACTTAGTAGCACTACATCCAATTCCAACAAATCTATACAATTTTATAGATGGCGCTGGTAGCGCATTGACTTATTAGACATGAGACCACGGTTCAAACAGCAAGTCCCAGAATAATCATCTCCAATAAAGCGAAATAGAAAGAAATATTTTTTCAGTGATTTCCTCTCAGCAAAGTTCTGGTAAAAATTCTAAGAATAAAATAAAATTTCCATGAAAAGTTTCTCAAAAGAATCTGTCATTAACGGTCTAGCGATCAATGTCCAGCTAAGTGCCATCGCAAACAGAAGACACACACTTTTTGAAGTCGCTGTAGTCTAGCAGGTAGTGTGTTGGCTTATTAGACGTAAAGCCAGTATTCGAACACCAGGCCAGACATCAAGACAAAATACAAAAAGTATTTCTTCGGCGACTTCCTCTCAGCAGATTTCTGGCAAAAACTCTGAGAGTAAATTAATAATTGCCATGAAAAAGTTTCTCAAAAAATCTGTCGTTCGGAGTCGACTTTAAACTGTAGTTCCCGCCAGTCATGTATAAAATTAATACACACAACATAAGTGGTGTGAGAAACTAGGTCGCAATCCTTACCGAAGGATTGTAATGACCAATTATGTATGTATGTTGCTTCTCTGCAATGATAAGTGCCAACCCTATTAATCTAGAAACAGATTATTGTACGAAACTAAACAGTAACATATTATAGGAAAAAAAGAAAACCGTGTAAGGAGATATTCAGTGATAGCTCGAAGCTCCTTGGAGGAACCAAAATAATTATTCTGCAATTATGAGGCATTAATGCGATGCCTATTATTAATCTCGTTCTTAAGGAAAATTTCTATGAGGTAAGTATCATAATGATTAGGCATTAGCTGATTACCATTAGAAAAGCTTGTAATTGAATTTGTTGCCATCTTTTTGGCAGCAAGACTTGAATAAGTCTTGATTCAACTAAGCTTGTCTCAAAACTCCTTAAACTTAAACTTCATATAAGGATTGTCAAGCAATAATCATCTAAATTTGCTTAAAGGCTTACAAATGGAGACGGGTCTATGGACATATGATTACAGCGTTAAATACAAATCAATCAGAGGACGAATTATTTAATTGCTGAACAATCATACACCAAGAAATAATTGTGTTGGAAAACATTTTGTCCATTAAACAATTAATTATTTTACATTCTGTCAGAATCCAAAGACTCTTAAGCAGCTCTTCTCCATTAACAAAAGTGATGCGCTGCTCTCCGGAGTAATTGTCAAGAGAGTGAATGCAATGCAGTCATGTACGAATACCAAAATAAAAATGCTGGTATGGAAAGTGTGCAAAAGGTAGACAAACTTAGAAAATTTACACATACATACATACACCTGTGCACAAATACTACCACATTAAAACTATTTTTAAAGACTTACACATACACTTACAGTTACACTAACCAAAAGTGATATAGACTGACAAATGTAATGGATAGACAGACATAGACGGATAGAAGAGATAAACAAACAAACAAACAAACAAGGGAACAGATAGACAGACAAACAGGCATAAAGACAGTCAGACAATACATACATACTCGTACATAGAGAAGACTGACTATACTCGTATTACATTGATGTTAAAAAGTTTATTTTTGTTGCCATATTACGAAGTCTGTTATTCTGTTGTGTTTTTTTTTCTTTTCTTGCAACATGTTACGAAAACAAGTAATATAAACAACAACAACAACAATAACAAAAATGTACATGAAAACTGTCTACTTGAATGTCTAGAATATTTTAAATGTGTATGTATATGAAAATATGTGTGTTAGTATGTGTCGAGTGCATTTGTATTTGTATCTTTTTATAGGTAAACAGTGTGTTTGTTAACAAATAATATCACAGAAGAAGAGTATTGTACCTGGTGTATGTGCCATACAATACATACTCATCTACACGCATAAAGAAAACTAGTCAAGATAAATATGTGACTGCAAAGGTTTTTTAAGACACATGCCTTAAATATAAATATAAAATGACAACAACAGCAGTAGCAGCAACAGCAACAACAACAACAACAACCAGAATGGCATGAAGAGAAATGTTTAAAAGATGCATGCATGATGATGCATCATGGATGGATAAATAAAATTCTCAGAAAATGTGCACTTATACACTTGAATATACAACATGGTGTCTCATTTCTGTTTTGTTTTAGGTTCTAAGCACTTTAGGAAGGTGGCTGGGGAAGTTTAAAGCTGGGAAAGGAAGTCAAACACCGCGATCATTAAAGATTTTAACTGTTTTTAAGGTTATTGTACCAAGTCTTTCGGCAAACCCACCAAAAGGACATGAGAATACCGTCGGAAGTGGATCGGTCCTCTTCATATACATACGTGTCCAGTAGAGTCTAGCAATATTGTACGTGCCTTTACGATGGCAACGAACTGGTAATATCAAGTTTAACTGAGGTCATTGGAATACTTATAGGAAATAGTGAGTTCCGTACTGGCCTTGGCCCGCTCATCAGGAATACAATTTCCAACGATATCTCTGTGTTACGGAATCCATATAAGAGTTATCTTTGAATGAACCGAAATTTCCCTGCGAAAACCTCATTATTCATGGACATTGACGGACATTGAAAATATGTTCGTTAGAAACCCAAGAGCAACCTGAATGTCCAAGTATATCAAAAGATTTTCAGGGAACCCAACAAGCAGTCGAAGTCGCCGTAGTGTAGTAGGTAATGTGTTGGCTTATTAGACGCAAAGCCAGGTTTCGAGTCCCAGGCCAGACATCAAAGACGAAATACAAAAAGTATTTCTTCGGCGACTTCCTCTCAGCAGATTTCTGGCAAAAACTCTGAGAGTAAATAAAATTGCCATTAAAAAGTTTCTCAAAAATCTGTCGTTCGGAATCGACTTTAAACTGTAGGTCCCACCACTCATATATAAAATTAACACACACAACATAAGTGGTGTGAGAAACTAGGACGTTGTACAATGGGTCAATTCGATCTCCGGGTACTGTACTTGTCAATTAAGACAAGTACGTCCTCTAACCTAACCTAACAAGCAATACACCGCCATTGGTATAAAATTCTAGGGGCTCCTTGGAAACCTCCAGTTATTTAGAACAGGATTCTCTAGTTGAAATTCTAAAATCGAATCTTCTTTCGACGAAATTATAGCGAAGCATTTAGTTGAACCGAAGACATCTGTGGCTTCTCATAGTATAGTTTAGGTAAGGATTTAAGTATATTGCGTCTTAATGCCATCATCTCAGCCCTCTGCTGTAATAGAAGGTACGAGGAAGAAGGTTGAAGTCGTTTTAGTTTAGTAGGTTGTATGTCGGCTTAGCAGACGTGAGCCATGGTTCAAGCCCAATCTCAGACATCTCGAACAAAACAAAATATGAATAAAATATTTCTTCGCCGACTGCCTCTCAGCATATTTCTGGCAAAAACTCCCTGAAACTAAATAAAATAATGAAAAGTTTCTCAAAAAATCTGTCGTTCAGTCTCGACTTTGAACTGTAGGTCCCGCCACTTATGCACGTATAAAATTAACACACACACCATGGGTAGTGCCTAAAGGGTTTTAATGTACAATTATGTAAGCAAGAGTTGAGTTAGTTGAATGCAGCAAATATTGAGTTTGATAAAGTGGAATAGAGTGCAATGGTGATTAGGATAGATGAGTGCCTGCGTACTATCTATCTATCAGTCGGTTATGGCATTACAAGTCGTTCATTAAACAAGGTAGGTTCCTCCACTGCACGATAGAGCCAGTGCGTGATGGTTGGTCTTAAACCACATATCTAGCTTACGATCCTTTGAGAACTTGAGGTCTAGAGTGATCCCCTAGTTACTTTACCATCTTGGATAAGAAAAGTTACATTCAATTAAGGGTTAATAATTAAAAGCAGATATCTTATATTGCCAGGCAATATAAAGCATCAATTCGATTGGAGAAGGCTGACACTTAAATCACACGATGAGCACCATTTAGTTGTTAACTTTGGATCTCAAAGTGAGGGTGTGGTTGTTTGCATCTCAAGTTGGTGTATGGATCAAAAGCAGATACAATAATGGAAAAGTTATACCCATAAGCATACACCTTAAAACCACATCACATGCTGCTCTTCCTCTGCAACGACATTCCACAAAAAAGGCTGAGAGAAGACCATCTTATGGAGTGCATTTACTTGTATTCGTTACCAGTCTTGGCACAAATCAATTTTAGAGCAACTCAGATTCTTTTTCGGGGGTACTTCTACTGTTTATCTTCGTTAAGTTTCATTATTGCGAGAATATTTATATACGAACACCAGACGTGCTTTTTTTTAGCGAATATGACCACAAATTTACTAGAGGCAGTATTGCTGCTATTGATGTCGTATAGTTTAGTAGGTAGTGTATTCCCTTATTAGACGTAAGGCCACGGTTTAAACTTCACGTAAGACATCAAAACGAAAATATGAAAAAATATTTCTTCGGAAACTTCCTCTCAACAGATTTCAGGCAAAAACTCTGAGAGTAATGAAAAGTCTGTCACAAATCTGTCTTTGGGGGTTAACTTTAAACTGTAGGTCCCTCCACTCATGTACATATAAAATAAAATTAACACACATGGGTGGTGTGAGAGGCTAGGTCGTAATCCTGAATTAAGGGTTGTAATAGCCAATTATGTATGTAGTTAGCTACTATTGCCCTGTAGAATTTATAGTTATTGTCAGTATCTCATAACATTACTATGTTACTTGGTGACGATCAATTCGATGCCAGGAATACAACCCTCGCAATTGTAACAAATTGCTGAATGTAAACTAAAAAATTTCAACCAGGAAGTATAAACACACCATTCAAGAGAAGAAAAAAATATTTCTTTAAATGCATTAAAGTACCTTAAAAAAGATGCCATGATTGAATCCATAAAAATAAGCAGAAAACACAACAAAAAAGAAAACAAAGAAAATAAAAAGCAAAGATGACTTACCTCACATATCGATTGGCTGATGTTATTTAAATTTAAACGAAATATGCGATCCCTGTAAAGAAAAAAATATTGGGAACATAAGTAAAGAAATGCAAAGAAAAAAAAATTCATTAAAATTTCAATATACATGCTGAATAATTTATATGTTGTTGTACAACAACACAATAATAAAAACGAACAAAAATAGTCCAAACAACCATCATTACACGTCCTAAATTTGAGTTTTAATAGTTTTTCGTTATTTTTTTTTGCTTTCTTTTTTCAAAACTTTTCTTTCTTTCTTTTTTTTCAATGAAATTGTTTGCTTTTGTAAAATACCAAGAAAAAAGTATTAAAAACACAAAGAAAAACTAAACCACCCTCCCCCTCTTAAATAGAATGTTTTCGTGCCACACGCTATCATCATTTTTGATAGACTCAAATTATAGCGCTGCCACCATGTACAAAAAAAAGTACCAGAAACATGGAGACACAACATACAGAGAGACGCATTGAGCTTAAACTGACATTAATGTGGTTATAATATGTTAACAATAAAGAACCATTAATAAAAGGCTTCTGGTTTCATTTCATGTTTACTTTTTTGTTGCAGCTCTTCTCTGTAATAAAAGAATTTTTCGTTTTTTTTTTTGTTGAAGCCTGTGATTATCACAGTTTGAAGGTGTCTAGCATTGTCTAGCACTGTCTAGTCTCAAGGAAGGACACAATCATTTTTCATTTTCATATTAAAGGATGGGGAATATTAACATTTTTTAAATGGCAAGAAGAACTTTATACAAGACACATTTAGCGGTTGCAAAAGTGAAGTTAAAGAGAGCACCTTATAAAGCCATGGTCACCTCTGAATTGGTTACAGTAGTCGAATCTTTTTAAAAAGTTTTTAAACATTTTTCTTGGATATTTCTGCGGTTTTTCTATCATAATTTGAAGTAAGTTGTAGTCGCCGTAGTCCGCCAAATAACTTTTTTTTTTTGAAAATGCTTAAGAAAAAACTACTGAATATTTTCTCAAATTTCTTTTTTTATTTGAAAGTACAATCCTTCCGGTTAATAATGGAAAATAATTTCATTCAAATGGCTGCCTCGGCTGGCCATGCAATAGCCTACACGGTGTCAAATCGCAGCTCCGAGGTGGCCAAACAACATCAGCTCTGCGGCTGATAATGCAATCTTCAAAAACAGGGCGCAAAACATCGAGTGTAGCTTCGGCTGTGTGGCACGTAGCGTCGTCCTGTTGAAACCAAATGTTGCCAATATCCTCCTCTTTAATTTTTGTGAACAAAAATTCGTTCAACAAGGCCCGATAACGATCGCCATTGACTGTAACGGCCACTCCTTGCTCATTTTCGAAGAAAAATGGACCAATTATGCCTCTGGATCAAAATCCGCACCAAAAAGTGACTCGTTTTGGATGCCTTGGCTTGTCAATGTATGTGTGCGGGTTTTCTGTGCTCCAAATGCGACAATTTTGCTTGTTTACATACCCGACAAGATCAAAATGAGCTTCATCTGATAAGATGAATTTTTTTTTTGCCAAAATCGGCATCTTCTGGTGAAGGCTACTGCATGGCTAGCCGAGGCAGCCATTTGAATGAAATTATTTTCCATTATTAACCGGAAGGATTGTACTTTCAAATAAAAAAAGAGAAATTTGAGAAAATATTCAGTAGTTTTTTTTTTAAGCATTTTCAAAAAATAAAGTTATTTAGCGACCCTTTACATTGCCTGTTGGCCTATTAGACGTGAGGCCATGGTTCAAACTCCAGTTCAGACATCTCCAGCAAAATGAAATACGAAAAAATATTTCTTCGGTAACTGGTAAAATCTCTGAGTATAAAATAAAATTGGAAAGCTTTTTAAGAATCTATCGTTCGGAGTCGACTATCTCACCATTTACCTAGAAAATTAACACACTCAACAAAAGTAGCGTGAGAAGCTAGATCGTAATCGTGACAGAAGGGTTGTAATGTCCAATTATGTACGTAGAGTAATCCCATGATTTACGTCGCAGTTGGTTCTAAAAAAGGCGACGTAAATCGAAACGACGTAAATCGAATTTAATATTGCTCATACGACAAAATAGTATGTTTTTAACAAGGAACTTTAAAAACTTTCAGAAATCCCTCGATTTACGTCGCAGTTGGTTCCATAAAAAAATTCGAATGACGACGCAAATTGAAGTTAGAGGGAACAAAAAATTTGACGACGTAAATCGAAACAACGTTAATCGAGGCGACGTAAATCGAAGGATTATTGTATGTAATCTAATATAAGCTGTTAATGGGAAAGCTTATTTAAATTTGAAGTCACCGTAGTCTAGTAGATAGGATGTTGGCTTAGTCTAGGTCAAACATCAGAAAACGAAATATAAAAAAAATATTTCTTCGGCGACTTCCTCTCAGCAGATTTCTGGTAAATAAAAATTGCCATGAAAAGTTTCTCAAAAAATGTGTCGTTCGGAATCGTAGGCACCGCCACTCATGTATGAAATTAAAACACACAACATGAGTGGTGTCTGAAGCTAGGTCGTAATCATGACCCAAGGGTTGTAATGGCCAATTAAAGATGTATTCAAATTAGCACAGGATGAGATCGGACTTCTAAGTCAGATAAAAGTTGACTTCGTTGGCATACATGTCGATATAATAAAATTGCAGCCTGATGCAGTTGAATCCAGCAGAGAAATTCATAAATAAATCTCAGTATCAAAATGCCATCCCTCAATGCTTTCCATACCAAAGTAATAAAATCGAAACATTGTTTCAGTTGCATTAGTTTACTGGCCCAGCTTGGACAGTATCACGTCAGACTGATATGAGTCTCAAGTCACTCAGGTAATCGATAGAGTGATACTGCTGAAGAGTGTAACTTTAAGAAGTAATCTCTTTGTGTGACCATTAAGCAAAGGAATATATGACACTCGTTACCTGCGCTGCCGAACTTGATAGACGAATATCGTTGAAGAAGATCTAGAATTCGCCCACATTTTCGGTAACAACTCTCTCGAAATTTGAGCGAAAACCGATTAGAACCAAGACGGCTGTTATTGTTGTCTGCCCTTCGATAGGACGTATGTCGAAGTGTACGGTACAGTATTTTCCGTATGAATGTCTGACACTCAAATCGTATTATCCTGTAAAGGATTATCTGTGCATGAAAAGGATTTGATATTCCGGACAATATTGTTGTGTTTTGCTTGTCTATCATAGAAATGTAAGAATGTTTCGCAAATTTGCTGAACAAATTTGTGAAGATAATGTTCTAACCAAAAAAACAGCAGCGAAGTGGTCGGCTTGTTGTCGATCTGAGAATTTTTGATGATAAAGATTCCGTTTGCTCTTGTAGGCCATTCACAAAAAAGTCGTTGAAATCATGAAAAAAATTAAGAAAGATTGACACATAAATAGCACGAATATTGGTGGGGAACAAGGCATTCAGCACCAAAGAAATTATCAACCATTTGATGTTATTCCAGGAAGACTTGTAAACTATACATGATTTTTATAACACAACTGTACTTGGTGTACAAATTCAATGTTTATTTTTGTTTAATTAACAAATAAAAGGAATTAAATTTTACTTTAAAACCCGTGCTTCAGCAAGGTATCAGCATGTACACAAGCTTTAATTTATTTTATTTACCCAAAGGACTATTTTGGTTGGTACTTTTCATAAAATTTCAATTTTCATCTTAAAGGTTACGCTCTTAATGATATCGTTTTGGTTGGCTTACCCCCCCTTGCCCTCATCACGAAGATCTAAAACCACATTGACATTTTGAAGCTTTAACCTTAACACCTGCTGCTTGGCATTCATCTAATTTTCCTTACAACTGATTGATGGATGGTTGTGTTGTGTCCTTGTAGCTGAGAGTAAGATTCTCTTTTTAATGTCACATTGTCAGTATGTGTGTGTTGTCTGTCTGTCATTGCCAGATTATATGGTAAAATAGACAAATCAAAGAAAAACCATTACATATACATACTCTACAATACCTAATATTATGTACACCTCACTTAAGGTAAGAAACATAAAAATAAAAATAAACGGAGAAAGAGAGAGAGAGAGAGAAAAGAAAAAATTGCATAAAAATAACATGAGATCGTACACGAGTTGGGGATTTAAATATTTTATTTAATCTTTGGCTTGCTTAGATTTTGAGAGCACAAGATGGAGTAGATGACACAAAACAAGTCAAAATATTTTTATCAACGATTTTTTCTCTCTCCCCACTTTTTTTTCTTTTACTGTCTAGTCAAAAGTGACAATCAGGTGGGAGTATTTATTCTGTAAAAAAAAAATCGTGTAGGCTAAGTGAGACAAAGATGTTCTATTTGAGGTTATAATACATAAGATGGTGTCATATGCCTCACAGCATGCAATACTATGAATCTATTGAGACGCATGATTGATGAACAATTTATCTGAAGTTGTAGAGCAGTCCATTGGCAGTTAAGATCATAAGACACATTTTTCGGAGGCATGATGGTATCTTGCAAGCAAAAGTTTATGCCATCGAAAGGTGAGCCCAATTAAAATTGGAAGGGCCGTTAGGCCGCCATTCAATTATTCGGCTCTAAAGCAGGAAGCTGAATCGAGTAGGTATGGAAAAAAAGGTTATACTCTGCTGTATTCCTCCGCATATGGAAATTTTTGGCAATGAGCAAGTAAAAAATATGCTGTAGTCTAGTAGTCTTATTTGACGTGAGGCCACAGTTCAAACCCCAGGTCAGATTTTTCTTCGGCGACTTCCTCTGTCATTCTGACAAAAATTCTGTGAGTAAATAAAATTGACATGTTTCTCAAAAATCGATAGTTCGGAGTCAACTTTAAAAGCTGTAAGTCCCGCCACTCATGTATTAACACACTCAACATATTTTTGATATGTTCTTGATATTGATTGAAGTAGTCGTAGTTTAGTATGTAACGGTTTACCTTACTAGACGTCAGACCAAGGTTCAAACCTCAAGTCAGACATTCCCAATTTATAACGAAAGGTTGTAATGACCGATTATATATTAATTATATATGTATGTAATATTCCTGCTGCTAAAGACTTTGAAGAAGAAGAAAATAGAAGCTCGTCTTATGAACTGAAGAAAATATTGGCAGCAAAAAACATGACAACAGGATGTTTATCGCCAAAGATGGTACTACTTGGAACAGAACAAACTGCCTTTAGTAGTTTAGAATGCAAAAAATCTAGTAGTTTCTTACTGCTCTTCTCATATTTATCTCACGTGACAGACAAACATTAGAAGAATGTGTTTTGTCCCATGTTTTGTTACAGATGATAATATTTCGGTCAACTACGTACGTTTGAGATAACAGAATCATTCGCTTTGATAATGATATATTTACACCTATTACGCCTTTCCGAAAAATGAACTGAAAGTTTTCCTGCCTTTAATAATCACGCTTAAAGCCTTTTTTTTGAAATTCGAATGAAAATGATTTTTTTTTTCTAAAAAAAAAATAAATTTATCTAAATTTTTTTGTTAGAAAATTTTAACCATTTTCATAAAACTTTTATCGCACAACTTGTAGTTTTATGTAAGAAATAATACTGTCCAAATAGTTTGGGATTAGCTATCATACTTCCAGAGCAGCGCATATATCCTTTTTAAGATTTTTAAAAATTTAATTTTATGTACGCCTAAAGGATAAGAAAATTAAAGAAAATATATTTAAATAATGATGCTTATATTTTTATGTTCCTTTTTGGTATATTTTCATCTCAAATTAAAGTTTTTCAGCAACAGAATGCAAAAACTTTTTAGTTTTATTGTGGAAAGTCAAATTTACCTCCCAGAGATTTTAATTGAAATTTGATACTTAATGATGGAATACTTACATTGATTGTTAGCGAAATTCATAAAGAGATTTACGGAGTAATGCTTGGTATTGATTTATGTTTTCTTTATTTTTTTGTTTTATTATCTTTTCAACTCATATGTGTTTTGTCGCTGTAGATTAGTAACTAATTGAATTTGTTATTATTTTCGTGGTCCACCGAAGTCGAATTGACAGTTTTAGATTCAAGTACATCCTACGTGCGTAGCAACTACTTACAGCAGTATTTGGGGAAACCCATATACGGGAAACCAGAGAGGAATCAAAGAGAGAAAATTGTTATTGTTATTGTTAAATCGATGTTCTATTGCAACAGGAAACTTTTTTACATCACATGTCGTTGCCAACAAATATTTCTAACGAATCACAAGAATGGTACGTACCATCAGGTTTTTGCCAGCCCTCAACTGAGAGTGTTACTGATGCGAGTGACAATACGCTGTCCTATCTAAGCAATTGGAAATTTATAAATTGCCACAAAGCAAGGGTGCTAGACGTCAAATTATTACCATTTAGAAAGAAATAAAACCAAGCTGTTATGAAGTGCTTGATTTTTTATGTAAAAAACCATGCCAACAATGTATATCATGTCAAAAATTTGGCGCAAATTTCATAATAGTTTTATTAAAATGAATTAAAATATTAAATTTTTTTAACAAAACTTATCAATAATCGTGACAATTCCATGTACTGGAAGTATGTATCAAAAGTGATACATAAGCTAGAATTATGATGTTTTTTTAAGGGTCGATCTACGGTTAAGGGTTGTAATAACCAATTACGTACGAACATATAAATGAGCTTGCAAGAAGATGAGTTTCCACGATATTGATGGGTTGTGTAGAAAGGTGTGCTAAATGAAATGAATGATAAAGATGGACAAACACTTCTTATTCCAAATTGTCTGAAGTCCACTTAAAACTTTTGTTAGGAAACTATAATAGGAGGAGGTTTGAGTCAGAGATCAGCAATGAATCGTTTTTTTGCTACTCATAAGTACTCATGAAATTTCGAGTATGAGTGAGTCAACATTGAAACTCAACTACTCTGATTCACTCGTACTCACTACAACATTGGTTTATAAGTACAGGTTGCAATGAACATGAGTACAACGTTGACATCAAACTCATACCATATGAAATAAGTTTGCTTCATATGCCTACTCATTCAGATTCATAAATTTAGAAAAATACTTATAATACTCGAATCACTCGAATCATTCATCAATATTTACAGTCTTGGTTGTTGTTGCCTTTACAAAAAAAGAAAAAAGAAAATGACAAAGACAGCAAGCAAAGCAAACGCACAACCTTGTAGTGAGTATTGTAGGGATCGTACGCGAATCATACTTATTTTGTGATTCTTGTAAATGTTGAGTAAAGGAGAGTCGAAATCAACAACATAATGATTATTGTTAAGTATGAGTACGATGAGTACTTCAAACTTTGAATATGAGTAGTATGAGTATGACATTAAAATAATATGAATGCTTATAAGTATCAGAAATTATGAGTATGTTTCGAATCTACTCATCTTTTTGAATACTCATTGCTGATCTCTGGTTTGAGTCATGCCTCAGACTATCCAAACATAATCTGAGATTATTAACTGGACTTTTGACAGGGCATTGTAGATGTAGGAGAGACTTATACAGCATGAGCCAAAGATACAGATTGTGTGACTATTCATAGTACATATGGGGCTTTAATACATCGCACGAAGAAAAACTTGCATGCTTGTCGTTTTTGACTACGAGCAACATACTGAAATTTATCGGGGCAATAGGTTTGATGGAGCTTTTATAGAGATATCCTATGACGTTTGAGGGGAGTATGGTCGCATACGTCATAAATTTCAATCAATTACCGCTGTCGTTCGTATTCAATCGTCATTAGGGTCCCAAGCACAAATATTTTGTTTTTGAACCAAAATTTTACTAATTTTGAAGCAAAGTTTACCACAAGCCACTTATACTTTCGTAATCCTTTTTTTCTTCTTAAATTTGCTGTCAGTATTAACCCGAAACCCTGTTAAAAATTTTATTTAACTTCCAACAAAATTATGTTTTCATTTAAATTTGAATTACAGCCTAAAGAAAAATCTAAAAATTACTGGGGAAAAAATCAATACTTTTACCATACATAACCGGGAGAGTAAAAATATATGTTTTTTTGTGCTGGTATAAGCAAACTGACAGCAGCCAGACAATTTGCCAAGTCAGCCTTAATTATTTATTCATGCTGTCTTCCCCATACTGTTGCCTAATACCCCACCATAAGTATAAATCCTCGCTCGTATGTATTCTTTCATCTCATTTGTCTCATTTGAGCTTATAAATATCAATTAGACCTCTCTCCCTCTCTGTCTTTGTCCTCGTATTCCCACATTCAACATTTACATTTGCCATGCCATACAACTGAGTAAGCCATTTACAACATTTGGCTTAATTAAGTATTTAACTCTTATCGCTCGTTTTTTTGCTGTAAAATCTTCTGCTGCTAACCTCTTGCCACCAGTAAATACTACCGCTTTTAGTGCCGTTATTCCCTAAAAGCAGCAATTTTTTTTGCTGTTGCTTGTGAATTATAAAAACCACAATATTTTATACGAGTTAAAAGGGAATAAAAAATTGAAAATAAAAATAAAAATAAAAATAAAAAAATCAGAATAAAATGACAAATTTAGAAAACATAAAACAAAAACAAGCAAAAAAACAGAAAAAAGGGGTCAATTGTGGAAGGGTAAATTGTGGCAAACATATAGAACTTGTCGCCGCAGTAGAGAGTAAGAGGAAAAGTGTGGAAAAATTCTCAGTTGGAATAGGAAAAATAATTTCAACAACCAACAAATCATAATTTTTTGTTTTTTTTTCTTCTTTTCATTTCTAACAATGAAATAATGAATGACTGTGACATGGTCGGGCAAATAGTCAAGTCCTTTAATAATATTTGCCATGTAAAGGCACACAGTGGAACAGTGAAAGCAATTTCAATGGGATACGAAGGGTGACAAATTATTTTTGTGAGGACTTCCTAGTTTTAACCATGAGATATAAAGCTTAAAGCTAGTTGTTGTTGTTGTCTAGATGTACTAAAATTCTGACAGACAATATATCGTACTACTATGTGCCCTTCATAACGAATCTATCAACCCAGTTGCCTTAAGGAAGATTAAAATGATATCCAGAGCCAATAACAATAATTCTCTGTGTCTAGTATTTGATAACCACACGATACTTTTGTTCTAAAAGTTTATAACTGGCTGAAGCAGAGTTTCCTCTTCTCTGTATTTTCCGTTTCTCAAGTATTCCTATCCAGCATACTCTTCTTACTTAACAGAAAGGCACGGGCCCCATTACATACATACATAATTGCACATTACAACTCTACAAACAGGATTACGATCTAGCTTTTCACACCACCCATGCTAATTTTATACATGAGCAGCAGGAACTAAAGTTTAAAGTCTTTTCCGAACTACAGACTTTTGAGAAACTTTTCCATGGCATTTACGAGAGCAATTTTAAAGCATTTGACAGAAATCTATGGAGAAAAAGTCGCCGAAGAAATACCTTTTTTAATATTTCGTTTTATTGAAAAGGGTTTGACCCACGGTCTCATGTCTAATAAGCCAACACACTACCTACTAGACTACGGCGACACTCTGGCCCCATTATTGCTGTGAAAACATCTGCCTTTCGAAGTGTGGTTAAATGAGCATTGAATAGGAAATTTTATACAACTTTCAACATTACCTACAGGAGACTTGGTGCACCTTACATCGGCGACCGGTCGATGGCAGCTTGATCTCACAATTCTCTTTAATTAAAATGCCTTTTAGCAAGACTGGGAGTAAACCCAACCTAAAGATCAATGCTCTGTTCTAAACAGACCCACGTTTCAAATTTAATCTGTTTATCTTAAACGATGCCAATAAGAAGTTGGTTGATGTTCATTGGTAAGACCGTCAAGTAGTGTCGAAACACAACAAATTACTCGTAACCGCCCGTCATATTCAGTGTCCCATATTAACCCATTAGTGCCCAGTGGCAACTTAAGTTGCCAGCAGACGTTGCCTTAGTTTTTATGCTCTGAGTGGAAATTGAGTATACAAAACAGAACGGTAACCGTTAGAAAAAAAAAATAATTCGGGAATTAATGGGTTTCGGTACCTAATGACATCGATGCACAATGACTCCACGATGTGCTGCTTAAACCAGCCGTTGACCCATTTATTATATTTCAGCCGCTTTTTTTATTATATTTTGGACCAAGTCTCCTTAACGTCCTCCACCTAGGACTTGCCTCCTAAATGTAGAAGTCAAGGAGAACTATTTTTATTGAACCCAACAGAAACAAGGGTCGTCCTAGTCAAGAGGCTTTTGTGTTTGGCTGGAGAACAAAGAGTTCTTCAGCGCGAACAAATAAGAATGGACGGGATTTTATTGAAGTCGCCCTTGACAGCAGGCATATTATGAATATCATGGGTTTTGACAGCGGTGAGTAAAAGGAAGTATCGATACATCAACCTCTTTGTGATCGTGTTGCTCTACGGAAGCATACGATCTAAACAGTCTCAAGGAAATTGTCAAATTTGATCAATTTCATAAGAGCTGCTTATTGGAAGTCCCCATAGTCTTCTAGTAGGCTTTTTGAATATGAGGCCACTATTTGAACCTCTGGCCAGAGATCTGCAACAAAACAAAAATATGAAAATAAATCCTTCTTCAGCGACTTCCTATCAGCAGATTTCTGGCAAAAAGGCTGAAAATAAATAAAATTGCCATGAAACTTTTCTTAAAAAGTCTGTCGTTTGGAGTCGATTTTAAACTGTAAGTCTCACCACTCATGAATGATACGACCATATGGGTGGTGTCAGAAGCTAGGTTGTAGTCCTGACTAAAGGGTTGTAATGACTAATTATGTATATATGTACGTATGTATGAAACGCTTCTCAAAAATCTGTTGTTCAGAGTCGACTTTAAACTATAAGTCCCGCCATGTCATATATAAAATTAACACACACAATATGGGTTGTGTGAGAAGCTAGGTTGCAATCAAGACTGATGGGTTGTAATGACCAATTACATCAGTTACATTTTACTATTGTAAATGGGTCAATTCGACCTCCGGGTACTGTACTTGTCTTAATTGACTAAATTAACCTACATTTTACTAAAGGGCATATCCCCGCCAGAAACACTCCAGAAATGGGAGAAAGACTGAAATTATATTCAAGTTATTCTAGACAAAATAAACATCAGGCACAATATTGTCATCTAGAGTCTCGAAGTTGCTCAGAGGGATCTCGAAGATGCTCGGAAAGTCTCTCTGATTCCATTCGAAACTTTTCTAAACATTTGCTAATACATGTGGATGTGGGTTCTATTTTAAAGATCTGCGGCCAAGTCTAGACAATGAAGCAGATGCTTGAGAACATCCTCATCATAATTTCTCTCGTTACTGACCAAAGCCAGCTATTTGTCAGGGACAAAAGCTTTGGTCAGTTGTTCGTAACTGTCACTGTTCAATATTTTTGTGTCACTGTGCACAATAACGACAAAGAGACCAAAGTTGAGAGAGAGAGAGAGAGAGAAAAAATAAATCTGTGAAGAAGAGTAATAAAAAATAATGACGGGAGTAATGAAGATGGGTATGGCGAACATGTCGGTGATGATAATAACAATCATAATAACAGCGATGATGTTGATGATGTTGTTGTTGTTGATGATTGTTATGGTTAATGGGTGACCACCATTGAATGCTAGCAACCAGCATAACCAAAGTTCCAAAGCAATCTTTTTCTCTTTTACTATTTCATTCTTTTGTAAAATTATTTGGCTCCAACATTAAGGCATTGTGTTGGAAAAAGGAAATGTTTAGGATTTGTTAAGTGAACTGGAAAAAATTGTTTAGAATCGAGCAAAAGAGAGAAAAATAAAAAATAATAACAGCAACAACAACAGCAAACAATAAATAAGAAATGAAAACGTACTAAAAAACCAAGTAAAAGTACTTAAAAGGTCATTAGAAATTAGAGTAAAGTACTGCTAAACAGAAAAGAAAAAAGGAAACAAAAATTAAAATAAGAAAATGAAATAAGAAATAGGAACAGAAAAGCATGTAAAAATTTAAAGGAAATAGCAGAAAAGGAAAATTTCTTTAGACTTATAGTTGAAGGCATTAAATTTTTATAGAAATACTTAAGAAAAGTTCAAAGTTTTCTTTATATTCCTGCCGTTTTCTCTCTACTTGTTAAAGTTGAACAATGAAATTAAAGAATTTCATTTCGCTTAAATGAGGTTAAAAACAAAAGTTTCTGCTACAATTTGCCTTTCAAAAAAGGAATGAAATGAATTAAAAAGTTTTACACAAAATTATTTCAATATGTCACCTCGTTTGCATGAACAACGAGGGACAAAACTAAATGCAAGAACCTGACTTTAAATGTTAATTTTAACAGTGGATACAAAAAAACAACATTTTCTAAATATTTAATATAATAGAGTGACCTGTAACCTTTTCTGAGTTAATAAAGATTAAGCTTAACCTAGTGGTCTGTTTTTCAAAACAGAAAGAAATAGTCAAGGGAAGAAATTTATCCTAAATTCCCGCCAATTATGGTCTAGTGGACCTCTAAGAAAGGATTACATAGGGTGTTTTTAATTCTGTTATGTGCTTTGGCAAACAGAAACATAATTTCCGGGAATTTTTTTATGGCCAGAAATCCAAATAATGGAGACAAGCTTGGCAGAAGATATCACATCCAGGAGAGACTTTAACTATCCAGAAAGTATTGGCCATAGAATGAAATTTCTCCACTATTTTCAGCCTAATCGTGTCCTAATAATTGAACTTATACAATCTCCTTACACAATTTCCGAGCAGGTCCCTATGTTCAGGGACCCAAATAAAGGAGACAAGCTAGGAAAAGACATCACATCCTGGAGAGACTTTAACTACCCAGAAAGTATTGGCCAGAGTATGAAATTTCTCCACTATTTCCAGCGTAATCGTGTCCTAATAATTGACCTAGCAATGCGCAGATCCCACAGGGTATTATTCAATCTCCTACGCGCTGTGGCCGTAACACAGATTCCGGGTAGGTCCCTATGTAAAGGAGACAATCTAGGACGAAGACATCACATCCGGAAGAGACTTTATTCTACCCAGGAAGTGTTAACCAAGAAACTTACTTACTTACTTAATTGGCCATAACAACCCGATTAACGGATTTCGGCCTGCCGCAACACATCCTTCCAGGCGCCTCTGCTTCTTGCGCGCCTACGCCAGTTGGTCACACCAATCGATGACAGGGCTCCCTCGATTTGGTCCTTCCAACGGATACAAGGTCGTCCTCTTCGCCGACTTCCGCAGATCCCCGCATCAAATACCCGTCTCGCTGGAGCATCCTCCTCCATTCGAACGACATGGCCGAGCCAGCGCAGCCGCTGGATATTAATACGCTGTACAACGTCCATGTCGTTGAGGAGCTCATACAGCTCACTATTGTATCGAATGCGGAAATCATCGCCAACACGTACTGGACCGAAGATCTTACGCAGTACTTTTCTCTCGAACACTCTCAAGGCTGCTGCATCAGTACTTAATAGGGTCCATGCCTCTGCGCCATAAAGAAGCACGGGTAGGATGAGCGTCTTGTATAGTGTTAGCTTCGTCGTACGAGAGAGGTCTCTACTACTCAATTGCCTATTGAGACCATAGTAGCACCTGTTGGCAAGAGTGATCCTGCGCTTGATCTCCAGACTGACATCATTTGTGGTGGTAACGGCGGAGCCAAGATAAATAAATTCCTTGACTGTTTCAAAAGTATAGTTATCGGCCGTAATCTGAGAATCAATACGCCGCACGTCTCTACTTGTCGATAACATATACTTTGTTTTGCCCTCATTTACTGCCAAACCCATCTTAGTAGACTCGCGTTCAATAGCACTAAAAGCAGCAGTAACATCTCGCTTCGTACGCCCTATTATGTCAATATCGTCAGCGTACGCAAGCAACTGGACACTTTTTTGAAATATAGTGCCACTACGATGCACTCCTGCCTTTCGCAGAACACTCTCCATGACGAAGTTGAAGAGGTCGCATGATAAGGGGTCGCCTTGTCTGAAACCTCGCACGGTATCAAAAGGCTCGGAGAGGTCCATTCCTACCTTGACGGAGCTACAGGAATTGCTCAACGTCATTCTGCATAGCCTTATCAGCTTCGCAGGTATACCGAGCTCAGACATTGCGGCAAAAACACGATCCCTTATGGGGCTATCAAAGGCAGCCTTATAGTCGACAAAAAGATGGTGTGTGTCGACTTGTTTCTCGTGGGTCTTTTCCAGGATTTGGCGTAGTGTGAAGATCTGGTCGATGGTGGACTTACCAAGTCTGAAGCCGCACTGATAAGGTCCAATCAGTGTTTTGACGAGTGGCTTCAGTCGTTCACACAATACGCCTGTAAGAACCTTATATGCGATAGGGAGAAGGCTTATACCCCTATAGTTGGCGCATATAGTAGGGTCTCCCTTTTTCAGGACAGGAAAGAGGACACTGAGGTTCCAATCGTTGGGCATACTTTCCTCTAGCCATATTTTGTAAATAAGCTGGTGCATGCGCCCTGCCAACTCATTACATCCGGTCTTAAACAATTCAGCGGGGAGGCCATCAGGACCTGCCGCTTTATTGTTTTTAAGTCGCGTAATCGCGACTTTGACCTCTTCATAGCTAGGCGGCGGAATCTCCACGCCGTCATCATCGATCGGGTTCGGAACATCATCTCTAAAGGCGGTATTGGTGTCGTAATCGCCTTGTAGCAGAGTAGAGAAGTGTTTCCTCCATAACCTCAGTACTCCCTGCGGATCTGTTACTAAGTTTCCATTTTCGTCCTTGCAGGAAGACGCTCCGGGTTTATAACCCTCGGTTAGACGCTTAACCTTTTGATAGAATTTTCGAGCGTCATTCCTACATCTATACATCTCGACTTCCTCACGCTCACGCCTTTCCTGCTCCCTCTTCTTGCGTCTGAAAAGGCGTCTCTCATCCCTTCTCTTCTCTCTATAGTTCTCGACAATGGCTCGCGTAGCGGCAGACTGCAACGTTTTCTTGTATGCGGCGTTTTTCGCTGCAGTTGCCTCGCGACACTCCTCATCGTACCATTGATTTCGTTGGGGTGGGCGTTCGAAACCAAGGACTGTTTCCGCAGTAGTGCGCAGGGAGTGGGAGATGTTGGCCCACAGTCCGCCAATGTCGTTGAGATTAGATGGGGAACGACGGAGCTTATCCGAGAGTTGAGCGGAGAACGCCTCAGATGTCCTTTGTGATCGCAGCTTCTTAACGTCCAGCTTTCGCAATGCACTAGAGTGCGCAGACCTCGAAGCGCTAATGCGCAATCGAAACTTGGCTGCGACAAGGTAGTGGTCCGAGTCGAAGTTAACCAAGAAATTTATTCATTATTTCCAGCCTAATCTTGTCCTAATGGTTCTAGTAATAACTACTTGCTGTGGCCGTAACACAATTTCCGGGTAGGTGCCTATGTTCAGGGATCCAAATAAAGGCGACAAGCTAAGACAAAGATAAGACATCAAAGAGAGAGTTTAACTACGCAGAAACTATTGGTTAGAGAATGAAATTTCTCCACTATTTCCATCCTAATCGTGTCATAATGGATCACCTAATGCGTGGATACAACAGAGTGTTATTCAGTCTGCTACTTGATGTAGCCGTAATAAAATTTTCGGGTATGTTCCCATGTCCAGAGACCCAAATAATGGAGACAAGTTTAGAGGAAGAAATTACGTTTGGAAGAGACTTTAAAGCAGCATGGGTTTCAGTATATTTTAAAACAATATTTGCACATTCATACGTACATTATTCGTCATTAGTCCCTTAGTCAGCATTAAGACTTAGTTTCTCACACCACTTACGTTGTGTGTGTTAATTTTATACATGAGTGGCGAAACCAACAGTTTAAAGTCGACTCCGAACGACAAATTTTTTGAGAAACTTTTTCAAGGCAACTTTATTTGCTCTCAGAGTTTTTGCTAGAAATCTGCTGAGGGGAAGTCGGCAAGGAAATAATTTTTCCCGTTTTATTGGAGATGTGTGACCTGGGGCTTGAACCGTGGCCTTACGTCCAATAAGCCAACACACTACCTACTAGACTAAGGCGAAATATTTAATCATCTTAATCATAGCCATGACTCTGCAGTGATTGATTATAAGGCCCCCTATAACTATCGGAATATCATGCCAAATAGGGATTACTGAACGAAAAGAAAAATCCTTCGCCAGATTGTCTTGAAATATACACCGATGGGTCGAAGTTGAACAGGAAAACAGGGTGAGGAATATATATTAAGAACTTGGATATCAGGAACTGATATAGAATGCCTGATAAGTTCTCTGGTTTGTATATTTACTTTGTTCTTCGACACATAAAATGCGAAAAAAAATTAAATTATTTTTTAGCTGAGGAAGCTACCAGAGCACCAAACACGTTTAAACTCATGCGAACTTACATCGCCGATAAGAACCCCTCAGGACATCATTTGAGGAACACCTCGGCGATTAAGAATATAAGCAGAATTAGTCTGCATTTAAGAAATATACATATTTATGGATCGAGAGAACACTTATCTTAGAACTATATCGTGGGAAGGAGGTAGCGTAGCTAAGAAGCTAGAAAAGTTTGGTTGTGATCCATGCAAAGCAATATCCTTATCGCTTTCACCTTTTGGCCGTCACTGTATATGTACAAATGTTTGAGTGTATGCGTTTGTGTGCGTATGACTGTAATTTTATTTAAAGTTTAGTTTCTCTTTTTTTATTGTTGTTGTGGTAAAAATTTTTCCCTAACAATGGCCATTAATCTTCATTTTCATTACTTTTATACTGAATGGGTAAAAGTTTACATTTTTCAGCATGCAAAACTACTTAAGACTGTTTGCTTGGCAATGTTTTGAAAGTGTACATGAGACAAGGAGAAGGTTAAAGGCTAAAGGGAATAAATATGTTGAGCTTTCTCGTAAAGGTTTATTCAGTGAGTTATAATGTTAGTATTGAAAGCCTTATTTCGGGTACTAACAGGGGTTTTTATTGAATACTCTTAAGACCGCCTTCAGAGCTAAAAAACCTTGATGGAATCGTACATCAGTTAGTTGTTAGACTGTCTGTTGGGCAAAGGGCTGACGAACCATATCGCCATCTAAACTCTGACTGACATTAATTGGATTCCAACATTATCAATTTTGTGTATAAATTGGGCTGTGGGGGAATTTCTCCAGCTTATGACGTAATGGATATTCATTCGTAGATACTTCATTCACCAGCTGACGACTGACAAATAGATTGTAGAAACGTCCAGGAACTGCAGAGCACTTAATCCATACTTCTATTTCGATCACCCATTCTTGTACGTTAAATCACGGTATCTTTCCTTGGAACCAAGGATTTATTATACTTTCAGTCTGGCATTCAGTTTAATTCAAGGGAACCATCGATTAGTTTCTTGACGGGCATAGTACGACATATAAGATATATTATAGACACTGTAGGTATTGTCAGCGGTGAGGAAAAGGAAGTATCAATACATCACCTTCTTTGTAAAGGTTCCGCTCTACGGGAGCTTATGATCGAGACAGTCTCAAGGAAACTTTACTGACAAATCTGATCAATTTTGTTAGAGCTGCCTGTTGGAAGTCATCGTGGTGTAGTAGATAGTGTGTTGGCTTATTAGAAGTAAAGCCACAGTTCAAACCCCAGGTCATACATCGCCAACAAAACGAAATATGAACAAAAAGATTTCTATGGCAAATTCCTCTCAGCAGATATCTGGCAAAAACTCGGAGTACTCTTTTAATAAAATTACCATGAAAAGTTGCTCAAAAATCTCGCGTGTAGAGATGACTATAAACTGGAGGTCCCACCACTCCTGCAGCCTAACCTACATAATTTTACGTGCCACTGAGAGAACTGACCGATTTCATCCGGAGATGGGGATGATTCAAACCACTAAAGGATCATGACAAGGGGCTTACCTCACACAGGGTAACACAATGGAGTATATAAGCCACAGAGTGAACTTGCCTGCTAATGGCAAGCTACCCGCTAAACTGATCTAACCAAGCTAAGCTAAGCAATCATGGGACAATTGTCAAGACAGATTAGTTTGGATTTTTGAAGTTAGCTCTGAAAATTCGTTTCATGTGATATTATGGCGGGCCTTTATGTGTACTCAAGTGGAATATAATTTCAATAATGCTTACATTTCCTTTTATCCAGCTCTAAATAAGGGTGACATTTGTGGAATACCTTCAGTAATGTAATACTTCTTAGCTTTCCAACAGTACTCTGTTCCTAAACATTTTGCTCATTCTGCGAATTTAGCGCTGACTGATTATGAGCATGCAATTCATTGCATAATTCGGACTAGGAAATGCATATGCTCACTGCTGGGAAATCGAAAATGTCATGAACTTCTTGACCTACTCTCGTATGAATTTCGTTTAAATATTTAAACTTCCCTGATATTCTATACCAACAGAGAAAGCAACATACAATTGCACTCTTTGCACACCAATGTACAGCCACACACCATAAATAAAATTTTTGAAACACGTAAAATGTGGAAAATTGTTTGAAAAACAAGAAAACTGCGAGAAAAAAAGAAAAAAAAACTAAAAACGTAACATACTTTAGAGTGCTTATTATGAAAACGAGGTATCATAAAATGGAAAAACTTAAACAGTTTTTCCCCCAAACTACTCATTAAGAAATGACTCTAAACGATGGCAAGAGGAAAAACTGGAATTTTTTTTTGCAGAAATTTCAGCAGACAAAAACATTAAATCATAATTATGTATGCCAACGCAGTCTGTAATAGAAAAAAAAGAAGAGTTTTAGAGAGAGAAAAAGAAAACCCCCAAATGATGGAGAAGAATTTCAAATAAAAAAAATTCAAAACTAAAAAGAAATGTTTTAAATTAAGGAAGGAAACTTATTTAAAATACGTTTAATATTTAAAGATTTAAGAATATTTTGTACTCACATGGCACCCACGTAGAGGGCATTATTGTTTTCATCGAAATAAAATGTTTTATAATGCAATGGACCACAACTAAAGTCTTTGACACGGTCTGTAAATAAAAGAAAGAGATAGAAATAAAATTATTAAAGATTTTAAAAAAGTTTTTAAGTTACAATGACTGTCTTAATAAAATTCTGTCTTAGTTTTCAAAATCTTAGAAGTCGCCATAGTCTAGTAGGTAGTATGTTGGCTTATCAGACAGGGTTCGAGCCCCAGGCCAGACATCAAGACAAAATACAAAAAGTATTCTTTCGGCGACTTCTTCTCAGCAGATTTCTGATTTCATGACAAAGTTTCTCAAAAATCTGTCGTTCGGAGTCGACTTTAAACTTTAGGTCACACCACTCATCTAAACAAATTAACACACACAACATGAGTGGTATGAGAAACTAGGACGTTATACAATGGGTCAATTCGACCTCCGGGTACTGTACTTGTCTTAATTGACAAGTATACGTCCTCTAACCTAACCTAACCTAAACTTACCAAATCTTAGCAGCTTAAATTAAACTTTTAAGCAAAAAAAAAAACAAGGAGCACTGGATTACAAAGTCTGACTTGAGCAGTCTTTAGAAGTCTACGTCGTCTAGTAGCCAGTATGTTGGATTATTAGATATGAGGCCACGGTTCAAATCCCAGAACAGACATCTCCAAAAAAACGAAATAAGGGAAAATATATCCTCGGAGACTTCCCCTCAGCAGATTTCTGGCAAAAACACTAAAATAAAATTGCCATGAAAAAGTTTCTGCAAAAATCTGTCGTTCGGAATCGACTTTAAACTGTAGGTCCCGCCAACTCTTCTGTACAATTAACACACACAACATAATGAATGAACAACAAATATGCATGTTATGTATGTATGTGAAGCACAATTGTTACAATTAAATGTGGAATATTATTTCACTCATATGGCTGCCGCAGCTGGCGTCACAGCACCTCATTCGATCGGGCCAATTTTCGTGCAATTTTTCGAGTGTATTCGGTCGTATCTTGGCAAAGGCATCACGAATGTTGGCCTTCAAGTGCTCAATTGTCTCTGGTTTGTCGGCATAATACATTCCTTTAACGGCGCCCCTCAAAAAAAAAGTCCAACGGCGTCAAATCGCAGCTTCTTGGCGGCCAATTGACATCATCCTTGCGGCTAATTAAACGACCATCAAACGTTTGATGCAATAAATCGATTGTGGCATGCGATGTGCGGCAAGTTGCACCATCCTGTTGAAACCAAACATCATTCACATCAATACCATGAAGTGCGGGTACAAAAAAATTGGTTATCATGGTGCGATAGATGTCTCCATTGACCGTAAATGTTACGCCGTTCTCATTTTCAAAGAAATATTGGGCAATGATGCTTGCGCTCCACAAGCAGCGCTAAACAGTCAATCGTAATGGAGGCATTGGGTTTGTAAGACCACATGTGGGTATTCGGAGCCCCAAATACGGTAATTTTGCTTATTAACGTACCCACCAAGAAGAAAATGAGCTTCGCAAAATTAGACGTAAACTCTTCTCTCGCACACTCTCAGCCACAGCTTTTATATTAATGGGGCGTACGCTCACGTCTTAGTGCATCAACAATGAAATCAGTTTCACGAACTTTAGCAGTAAACTTGCATATACCGGGCACTGTTAATCCTTCTAGGAGCCAAATTTTGTAGGATATTTTCGTACAATTTCCGGCCAATTGTCTTTGTTTTGGAAATAAATTTCCAAATAAATTTCAACGTTGCTTAGGCGTAAATCGATTCATTATCTTCAGTGGCGATAATATACATACCAGAGATCAGCAATGAATCGCTTTTTCGCTACTCATAAGTACTCATGAAATTTTGAGTATGAGTGAGTCAACAGTGTTGAAATCCAACTACTCTGATTCATTCGTACTCAGTACTACATTGATTTATAAGTACAAGTTGCAACGATTATGAGTACAACGTTGCCATCAAACTCATAACATTCGAAATATGTTTGATTCATACGCCAACTCATTCAGATTCATAAATTTAGAAAAATACTTGTAATACTCATAAATAATTCGAATGATTCGTGTATACGATGAATCTGGAGACTCGAAATCAATAACATCACGCGTATTGTTAAGTACGAGTACCATGAGTATTTCAAACTTTGAGTATGAGTAGTATGAGTATGACATTAAAATAAGTATGAATGCGTATAAGTATCAGAAATTATAAGTATGATTCGAATCTACTCATCTTTTTGAATACTCATTGCTGATCTCTGATACAGAATACTCGACAGAATAGAATGACATAAGTATTGCCAAATTCGAAATGGCCGAGATGGTTCAAATTTAAACCGATAGATGGCCCACCCCATTTCTGCTTTGTCTTCCACCCCAACTGGTAATAAAAAAACTCCTTTTATATCCATTTTTTTCCATGTTCCTTTCTCTTTAAAGAAAAATTTTAATTTCTTTCCATTTCCTCTACAAACGTTTTATTCCTTCCGTCACTGACATTGTTTTAAAACTTATCACCTGAATTGTTTTTGTTTTCTCTTTCATTTATTTTTCATGTCATATTTTGCCGGCTATGTCAACACCTGTAGTTGACATAAAATTATTTTTTTTCTTTCAAAAACTAAAAATATTTTTTCTCTTTTAATTCTATTTTATAACATAGTTTTTCTCTCCTTTTTTCATTCATTTTATATGCTAGTGATTCCACTCACACATAGAAAAGGAAAAAATCTGTGCAATGGAAATAAAAATAAAATAAAAATACAGCTTTAAAGTCGACTGTCAAATCTGTGCCAAAGTTTTTATTTCTTTTGATTTTTTTCTCTTCTCTTCAATTTCTTTTTGTTTTAACTGTCCATCCTTGCGAGATTTTTCTTTCAATTATTGCTCGTGCTAAGCTAAAATTGTTCAAAAATTGCAGATTTGTGATTTAATATACGATGTCTGGGGCAATAAAAATTTCTATATTCTTACGTAGCATTTCTCATTCTTTTAGAACGCAATTGTGCATTTGGTTGCAAGGTAAGGTGATGGGTAGTGCCAGCTGTTAAGTTTAATTGTTATGTGGGACTTCTTCTTTTCAATTTGATGCTGAGTGCAAAAGTGTGGATGTCAAAGTGTCAATATTATTTTAGTTTACGTTTCATAAGTTAATTTTGCTCTGAGAGTTTTTATATTTTGGCTGAATTTTTAACTTCACGAATAAACAGTTGGATTTGAGTACAAAATCACAGAGTATGCAGCTAGTTAGCTGCCTAGCTGACCAGTGAACTCCATTTTATTTACTATAATAAATTGCTTGTCCTTCCATGTTAATTTAAATCAGGGAAATAAGCTGGTGATAATTAGATAATTAAGTCCTGGTCTAAAAAGCTGGATCGTTATCCTGACTGAAGGGTTATGGAGATTTGTAATCTGTCGCATTCATGTCGTGCTTTGTTTTTTATAATTCTCTCAATTGACCACTGGCCATTCAGGAAGTTGCGCCATCTCTCTTCGGTAATAGGATTTTCTCTGATAACATATGTACGATGGAGTACTTCTCCGAAAAACCTTAGGCTATGCAATGTGTAACTTTTTGTAGAAATAGCATCCGAAATTGTTTTGCAAATAAATTGGACAGGGTTGGGACAGAGCTTACAATTTTTACAAGGCATAGCTGTTCTGATTTCTGGGTATCATTTGCTTGGAGTACAAGCAGGCTTTGTTTTTGGCAATATGATGGCATGTGGCTCTACTGGACTGATATGAATTAGTATAGGACAATGTGTCCTTTTTTGTACCGCATCGGGATGCAACGTTTTATTAAGTTTAAGTCACTGGCAACTGCTCTATTGGAATCCATCTTTATAGATTTCGCGAGTGAATGCTTTTAACATTTTCTTTCTTTCAAAGTTCCATCATTTTTCAAGTATTCGTTTGTGTCTCTATGGTAATTGAGTATTCGCTTAAAAATATTTTCTCTTCAAACAATGTTTGGTGATCTTGGGGCTCCTTATGTTTTGTAAAATGGTACACACCGTCTCTTGTACCTTAAAATCAGTAGAACATAATGAGAATAAGCTTCAGTGAGTAATTCAGCATAAAATCCTCGCTATTTGTTGATGTTTTAATCCTCTAGAAGTACAGTACCCAGAGGTCGAATTGACCCATTGTACAACGTCCTAGTTTCTCACACCACTTATGTTGTGTGTGTTAATTTTATACATGAGTGGTGGGACCTACAGTTTAAAGTCGACTCCGAACGACAGATTTTTATTTATTAAGAAACTTTTCATTTCTTAATTGACAAGTACACGTCCTCTAACCTAACCTAATCCTCTAGAATGCCAAATAGTGTGCAGGAATTTATCACAGGCAACCAAGTAAAAACTATGCTCTATGCTTACTCTTATCTTCATGTGGTGCTTACTGAAACTTGAGTAACCTGGATGGAGACATAGGCCCCATCTGGGATTTCAGGTCAGAATATAAGAATAGTTAAGCATATGGTGCCGTTCCAACATGTTTGGTCTAAAGGCCTAACGTCAGGAACTTGACAGGGCGGAGAACTTAACGCTTAATTACATAAAGGCCGACCAACGGCAAAACAAAGCACCAAACTGAACTCTAGATTTGGTGAGACAATAACAGATCCTTCAGCCACTAACACAGTACTTTGAAGTTTGCAGAAGGGACAAAAACCACAACAATGAGTTGAATGAGTAGGCACTTCCAATTATCTTAAAATCTGGAAACTACGAAGAGGTGGGTATATTGTCCTACTGACAAGAAAATTTTACCATTGACGAAAACAATGTCCTATTGACGAGAGCATTGTTCTACCGTCGATAATATTGTCCTACTGACGAGGGCTTTGCTTTACTGACGAGGGCATTGCTATACTGATGAAGGCATTATCCTACTGTCGAAGATATTGTCATACTGATTAGGAAATTGTCCTACTGACGAGAACAATATCTCACTGTCGAAGATATCGTCCTACTGACGAGGATATTGTCCTACTGACGACGACAATTTCCTACTGACGAGAGCATTGTTCTACTCTCGATAATATTGTCCTACTGACGAGGGCAGTGCCCTACTGACGAGTGCATTGCTATACTGACGAGGGCATTGCCCTACTGACGAGTGCATTGCCCTACTGACGAGAGCATTGTTCTACTCTCGATAATATTGTCCTACTGACGAGCGCATGCCCTACTGATGGGGGCATTGCTCTACTGACGAGGGCATTGCCCTACTGACGAGGGCATTGCTCTACTGACGAGGGCATTGCCCTACTGACGAGGGCATTGCCCTACTGACGAGGGCATTGTCCTACTGACGGGGCATTGTTCTACTGTCGAAGATATCGTCCTACTGACGAGGACATTGCCCTAATGACGAGTTCATTGTTCTATCGACGAGCATATTGAAGCGCATAATAATAAGGCAAGATTCATTCGGAATGCTTTAATCTATTTGGAGATCTCGACAAATAAAACCAATTATAAAGCTACACATGTGCCTACAATTTGAACTAAAAGTCTAGCCTGTTGATTTTTTGCGAGTCCTGCTTTATGATTGCACTACAGCCAACGACACTCGCATATATACGTTTATAAGTGAAAGCATTTCTGAATATTTGGTACATGAAGCGCATACGAATCGCATTTGTTCTGTTGACTGCAGTAAATCAAGTCTCTGCTCAGCAACAGCGTCGGTGGAATATACAAGGAAGAGGTCAAAGTGGTGGGCCCATCACCTAGAATTTGGAGGAGACACATTGATGTCGATCTGTTAGCAACAAAACACCTTGGGCATCATGATAGTATGACAAAATTATTGAGGCTATGTAGTGCTCCACTGGCGGTCAACGTAAAAGTTATGCGAAATATATATGTACGCCGTATTACTATACTCTGCTGGATTGATGTGGATTAGTAGAGGACTAATTGTAATTAGAGGAGGACATTGTTCTCGTATGCAAAACAATTTTGTATGCATTCAGTACTCCATTCCATTTAATTCCTTTTATAAGTTCAGCAGAAATTAAAAATTTAAACGAAAAATTCTAAAGAAGACTTTAAAATAATCAATAACACGTCTCCCTAACGTATAATACATCTTATGCTACGTGGATATAGGAGTACATGTTTTAAATTTCCTTTAACAGGAAATGTCGATGGCATTTTTTTTCTCTGCTTTGAACGTTAAGTTCGAGTATTTTTATTCAAAGATCAACTCAAAGCAAAAAAGCAACACAAACCCGAATATATGGTACCACCTTAGCCTCAAATTATTGTCGTTGTTGTAGTTTTTTTTAAAGAAAACTTTACTAAAAGCAAAGAAAATCTAAAGTGAAAGTTACAGGAGATGAAGCTGTAGTTACAAAAGAAAACATCCTTCATGGAAATACAAGCGGAAGTAGTTGTATGTTACCCGTACTCTTTCCTTCTTCTTTTTTTTTTTTTTTGATGCCAGACAAAGTAATATTTTTAAAGCATACAAAAATATATTTTAACGGCAAAACTACGGAAAAATAAAAACTAAAACAAACGGGAACGAACCTATTATTATGCGCCAAGCAATGGTACTTTTCTGGTAAGGTAACCTTGTGTTTTTCTTTAAGACTGGTTAGGAGATATAAAAAAATGAAGTAAAAAAGCACGAATATGCAGAAGATAAAACTGAAAATATTTAAATTCTCATAAACGGAAAGGAAATAAAGTACATATCCTTCAAAAAAAAGAGGAGAAACAAATTTTTTTCTTAGAAAAAATTTTGCAAAAGAAGCACAAGAATTTCTGTTTTAACTCAGCTCAAAGGCTTTAGACTCCTTTCTTTGCTTTCTTTTTTTGCCTTAACATCACATATTTTCTTAATTTTTTTTTCTACTCTAAACGTGCTGAAATTGCATGACGTAGGTGTCTAGACTTCATAATGCTTCCTTTGCTGAGTGTTTCTTTGGGTTACTTTTTTTCTTTCTTTATTCTAAAGATTTTCCATATTTATTTTGCCATTATATGAGGTTTATTTTCTGTTTCTTATTCCTTGTTCCAGTTTTTATTGAACATTTTCTCTTTTTTAAAAGCCAGTCAAAATATTTTTTCTCTGTTTGAGGTTATTCGTGATGATCTCATGAAATAGTCATTGAAATGCATCGTATTCTTAGGTACTGCTGGTTACTTTACAGGAGAATTAAATTTCTTACAAGGTTTCTACACAAAATCAAAAAATCATTGGGGAAATCGTGGTTAAAAGGAAACATTTTTTTATAATTCGGAGAAGTGGTGTACCTAGCAGATACAATTACAAGACATTGGAGGAGTATGGAAAAGGCAACGGTTTAATATTCAAAAGAAAATTGTCTTAAAAATAATTGGGAAATTACAATGACAGGCGACATGAGTCATGTATCAGTTCATCCAGAAATAACCTGATGTTAGTTTAGGTTAGAGGACGTGTACTTGTCAATACAGACAAGTACAGTACCCGGAGGTCGAATTGACCCATTGTACAACGTCCTAGTTTCTCACACCACTTACTTACTTACACTTGTGTGTGTTAATTTTATACATGAGTGGTGGGACCTGCAGTTTAAAGTCGACTCCGAACGACATATTTCTAAGAATCTTTTCATGGCAATTTTTATTTACCCTCAGAGTTTTTGCCAGAAATCTGCTGAGAGGAAGTTGCGAAGAAATACTTTTAGTATTTTGTCTTGATGTCTGGCCTGGGGCCCGAACCCTGGCTTTACGTCTAATACGCCAACACACTACCTACTAGACTACGGCGACTTGAAAATCTGATGTTGGTAACAAGCAGTCTTTTGTAGGCTTGTTTAGAATGGGATTTGTTTCGAGACCAACATGAAGATTCTTGGACGATGAGAATCAATGACCGTAGCACATTCTTGAAAGCTGTAGAGCATTGACGCATCCCACAAGGAAACATATCACTTAAAAAGCTCCTAATTTTCTAAAGCCATGAGAATTTCGTTAAAACCATGCATGTTACTTTATTGGAGTTGGTTATTACAACCCTTCAGTCAGGATCACGACCTTGCTTCTCACACCATTTGTGTTGTTTGTGTTAATTGTATACAGGTATTGGCTTATTAAACGAAAAGCCAGGGTTCAAACCCCAGGCCAGACCGCAAAACAAAATATTATAAATATTTCTACGGCGACTTGCCCTCGGCAGAGTTTTGGTAAAAACTCTGAGAGTAAAATAAATTGCCACGAAAAGCTTTCCAAAAATCTGTCGTTCGGAATCGACTTTAAACTGTAGCTCTTGCTACTCATGTATAAAATTAATACACACAACGTAAGTGGTGTGAGAAATTAGGTCGTAATCCTGACCAATTATATATGTAGTTAAAGGTGATTTTAAAGTTCACTTTAGCTAAAGTTACCTTTAAACAAATCGAACTTTAACGGCATGTTGTAATAATGGCCCTAAATCCCTAGATTCTTTTCAAATTTAAAGTAGGTATTGCATGAACTGCCTGTCCTCCAAACCACCACTATTAGAGAAGTGCATACATGTGCATATATAATTGGTCATTACAACCCTTCAGTCAGGATTACGACCTAGTTTCGTTTAGTGCAACTCTAATCATATCGGTTTTGTCTCAATCTCTAAATTTTTGTGTCTACGCGACGACTTCACATACTCTTATTTTACAATGACATCAAAGGTTGGAAGGTAGCATTATATATAGACATGACATGAGAGCTAGACCTCATGGATATGGATGAAGTAATTGCAAAACAATATGGTGCCTGTGGCTTGTTTAGAATGGTGAGCTTAGCCTTCCAGCAGTACTCCCTGTTTATAAAAAACCTACAACTAATTCTCCATAATTTAATGCAATTTACGGCCTGAATAATGCATATCTTTCGGGTCTAGGTCATATAAAATATTCCTACGTTGTCACATGAATAAATTAAAACAAAAAAAAAGGGATTGTAATGACCAATTCTGTATGTATGTATGTGACGGGATCAACAGTTTAAAGGAGACCCCGAACTACAATTTTTTATAATTTTTTTTTCATAGGAAGTCGTCGAAGAAATATTTTCTTAAATTTCGCTTTGTTGGAGATGTCTAGCCTGGTGTTTGAACCGTAGCCTCACGTCTAATAAGCCAACACACTGCCTACTAGTCTACGGCGTCAACTGAGCGTATAAGTTATCCAAAATATTGTTACGAAAATAGAAATGGTGTTTTGCGTTCACATCTTTTAAATTGTAAACAAAAGCTACAAAAACAAAAACAATGAACTTGTTTACATGATAAACAAGTAAACAAAAATGTGCCAACAAAACACCGGTATAAAAAGAGTAAAAAAAAGTAAACAAAAATACAACAAAAAAACTGCAAGAATAAATGTAAACAAAAATACAACAACAACCAAGGATAAATGTAAAGAACATGTTTACATTTATAGAGATTTCGAGAAGATGAAGTCATTTGCCTTCAAAAGCATTCATCAGACTGTTTACCCTGCCATATAAAAAGCAAGACAAAGCAGGCAACGGGGGCAGTAAAAATTCAGTCAGTCTTGTGTGAAGGCGCTGTGTGTTTAAGAGAGCAATTGTGGTTTGAAGAGCTCCGTTATAAAGATCTGGCGAACGAATTGACTAGTAATTGTTATTGTTTACGCAAAAGAGTGCAAGGAGGAATAACAAACGAAGCAATTGTTATTGTTTACATCAAGTTGTGAACAGTGGCACACATAATTGTGAGAACAATAAAGAATTTAATTAAAATTTTATTTGCAAATCTGCGAGCTCATATTTTAAACGTTTTTAAATGGTAAAAACGTAACATTATGACTACTTTAAAAGCTGCTATAGATGAGATGGAAGGAACCGCGTTACAGTATATTCTGAGCGAATGTCTTGTTTGCGGGAAAACTGAAGGCGATAGTTAAGTATTTAATTGATATTCTTATCTAGCCTGCATATTGCATCTTCATATTTTTATTCTTATTACAATACCTTATAAAGCGTACAAGTTTACAACATCCCTAGGAAATTTACAAAATATTTCATACGTTTAAAACAAATTTTAGTAAACATTTGCGATTTAAAAATTTGTTCGAAAACTAAATTTGAAACGTAAACATTCTGTTCATTTTCATTCTTAAATGCCTCATGTATATTTGAGTGATGCTTTACGCTTCTATAAACCCTGGAGATATATACGAAAAAAATAAAAAAAAACGAACAAATAAAACCATGAAACGCTTACTAAATATTTTCGTTGATTTACGAGTAAATTTTTAATATATTTTTAGAGAGAAAAACACACACATACACACACTTGCACACAAAAAAAAATAATAAAAAAAATATATTTTAAAATTCATCAAATGCTATTACAAGTGTGATAGTCAGTCAAAAACTGTTATAAACTCATAGTGTTCTCGTATATGTATGTTCATGTACGTATATGTGTACATGTATGTGTAGTAGATAGGAGAGAGTGTATGTGTTTTTCTATAGTAGTGTCGCTTGAAATATTTTTAATAACAAAACATGCTCACTCTTAAATAGAGCTTACGAGAGATAGGAACACAGAGAGTAAGAGTGACGGATGTAGAGAAATATTTTCAGTTTCATGAAGACTACATACAAATATTGTGGGGTGTGTGTGTGTAAGTATTCATGTTTCATAAGCTTTGTAATGTATGCAGCAGTATTTACTCATGTATTTAGCTAGAGAGAGCGACTTACATACGTATTTACTAATACTAATGCCCGAGTAATATTACAAGCTAACATTTTTTTCTATTTACCAGAGTGTT
This sequence comes from Sarcophaga carnaria, assembly GCA_958299815.1. Classification (NCBI taxonomy): domain Eukaryota; kingdom Metazoa; phylum Arthropoda; class Insecta; order Diptera; family Sarcophagidae; genus Sarcophaga; species Sarcophaga carnaria. Next base: position 18,320,662 of record OY283153.1, on the reverse strand, counting down.
TAATGTATTTGCTTCAAAATTTTGATATGAGTGTGAGTGTCTGTACGTGTACGTGTAAGCTTACAGTTTAGTTGTACTTTACAGAGTGTTAGTCTATAAATTTTCAATGATGTGTTCGTTTTCATAACTACTCACGTACAGTGAGCGACAAAAGAAACTGTACACTAAGGATAAAGTTCTAACAATCATCAAACTCAACTTTAACCACTTAACGAGAGTGCCTGAAAAGATTTGACAATAATTGAAAATTTTTTGAAGTTTTTTTTTGTTTCAATTTTAAAAATTGGCAATGAAAGAAATTTTAAAATAAAAATAACGGTAATTTATTATTTTTTTAATGTACAGTTTCTTTTGACGCTCACTGTATCTATTTGTTTAGATTGATAAATGTGTGTGTAAGCCTTTAACTTGTTATTTTTCACTGTTCTCACTATGTTTTAAACTCAGTGACTGTATATGCTTCTTGTTTTTATTTTGCTTCTGTGTTGCTCTCTTTTATATTTAATTGTTAGATTTTTATCAATGTATGGTGTATGTGTGTGTGTGTATATATGCAGCCAAGTGTATTTAATTTAATTTAACTATTCTCATTGGTTTAGAAATAATGCCCGGGCATACAAAATATACAGACGAACTCAAATAATAAAAAGAATGAAAAAGAATGATATTGTAACACTGACAATAATATCCTTCTAATCTATTATTATATCTACGTTTATATATGTAAGTATGTATGTAGCTACGGTCAATTTTCTATAAACTTTTTTCTAATTTACTACAGGTTTTCTATTGCATTTTTTTCTAAATATGTTTCCCATAAACAATTTGAAGTGGAAAAACTATTAGTTGTCTAGACAAGATAATAAAATGTTATACGCTCTTATGGAAAATATTAATCAAATGATTTATTTTCTATTCAAATACAAAGTAAAAGTGACAGAAACGGTACTGGAAATTAATATTTCAAATGCATTTCTTCTCAAGTAGTCATGTTTTTTTGTTTTAATTTATTCATGTGGCAACGTAGGAATTTTTTATATGACCTAGAGCCGGAGGATATCCATTATTTAGGCCATAAATTGTATTCCATTATGCGGAATTAGTTGTGGGTTTTTTATAAACAGGGAGTACTAGTAGTATCCTACGAAAGTACAGGCCATCTAAAGAACTATTATCCTTTGTTGTAAGGCTATAGCCTATAGCCACTGGTCTGCTGGAAAGCAAAGGACCCTAGATAATAGCTCACCATTCTAAACAAGGCACAGGCAATATATTGGTTTGCAATTACTTGATCCATATCCATGAGTTCAAGCTCTTATGGCTGTCTAGACCTTCCAGCCTTTGATGAAATCGCCGCATAGACACCGAGAGTCAGGGTGATTGAGACCAACCCGAATTGATCAGAGTTGCATACTTAACATAACATAATTATCCATTACAACCCTTCCCACACCACTCATGTTGTGTGTGTTAATTTTATACATGATTGGCGGGACCTACAGTTTAAAGTCGACTCCGTGTGACAGATTTTTTGAGAAACTTTTTATGGCAATTTTTATTTGCTCGATGAGTTTTTATCAGAAATCTGCTGAGAGCAAATTGCTGTAGAAATATTTTTATATATTTCGTTTTTATGTCTGACCAGGGCTTTAAACCGCGGCCCTGCATTTAATAAGCGAACACACTACCTACTAGACTAGAGAGACTACAATCAGAGTCAATGATCAGAGTTGCACTACTCTAATAGTGGTGGTTTGGAAGACAGGCAGATCATGCAATACCTACTTTAAATTTGTAAATTATCTAGAAATTTAGGTCCATTATTACAACATGCCGTTAAAGTTGGATCTAGTTAAAGTTAACTTTAGCTAAAGTGAACTTTAAAGTCACCTTTAACTTATTTACGTTATTATAAACTACAGATAAAATGAAGTTAATTTTTTCAAAAATGTGCTAGTGGCGGAGCAATGTCCGTAATACTGCTCAATTAAACAATTTTTAAACGAAGCGACAACGGCTGGCTTTTTTTATATTTAAAGTTGCCATATTGAAAATAATATATAATAAGGCAGGTTCTGACTTAAACTTAACTTTAAAAGTTAAAGGTAGGATGACCTTCCCTTTAGCTTAACGCTCACTTCTACCTTATTGTCCACTTATAATAATGAAAAACAATTTATCAGCGAGTTAAAATCCTCTCTTTAGTTAACGCAAGTTTTAATGATGGCCCTTAGAATGTCTCCTAGACTTGAGATTTTAATCGTTACTGAAGAACTATTTTCCATTTGGCACATATTGTGTGATACACTCATCTAATGACTAGGAGTGTTAATATTACAGCAGAAATATGTAATAATGATATTCTATTGTAGTCGCAGTAGTCTAGTACGTAGTATGTAGCGCTCTTGAAGTCACCGTAGTCAAGTAGGTAGTGTGTTGGTACCTCCGGGTACTGTACTTGTCTTAATTGACAAGTACACGTCCTCTAACCTAACCTAACCTAACCATGTAGCCCAGTTAAACGTCAGACCACACTTTTAACCCCTGGCCAACGAATTACTGGCCCACGAATTATTGCTTAGTCACCCTGACTACCTCATTGTCATCGTCGACCTCGCAGATTTGCATATGATAGCAGATTCTGATAGTTTCAATGCATGGATGTAGTAATAAAACCTTATGGTGGGCTCAGCACTTTGTTTAGAATGGTAAGCCGTGCTCTAAGGTATTTTGCCTTTCAACAAAGAGCATTGGTCTTACAACAACGGTATACACTCAACAATGATAGTAAATGCCTTTCAATACAGCGAGTAATGTTGGCTGTCAAAATGGAAGATCTCTGGTTTTAAGCGTTGCTTTTGGTTGATGGGTTAGAGCCATAGCTGTCAGATAAATGAAGCAACAAATTAAATATTAGAGAAAAAATCGTCAAAATCGTCAAAGACGTTTATTGGAATCGTAAAAAAGTCAATATATGTATATATCTGAGTTCAAAAATAAAACCTTTAACAAAAAATTTATTGGATATTAAAAGCTCGCGCCCCTCATTTTCATTTATTAATTTTTTTTCCAAAAAATATAGAAATTTTATATCATTTACAGGAAAAAATTGATGAAGAATTAAACAATTCATTCCAGCGTTGTTTATTGACAAATAACCGCAGCTATAATATTGCATCATCTATATCAATGGGCGGTGTAAATATTAGGAAGTCAGAATCTTTTTGTGTTCTGAGCATGAAAATTCGGTATAATGTTGGCTGGAACCGAAATATTTTTCAGTTCCTTCTTAAGATCTTATGATCTTACTATTTACAGCATTTGTAACCGACCGAGACTGGAATACAACTCTCATGTTCGGGTTGATGCCTCAACGTCTATTTTGAGGTTTCTCAATCGTGTACAGGAGAGGCAGTATTAGCTCGTTAATGACGAATCATTGGAGCATCGTTGCAATGTGATTTGTGTTTCACTACGTTAGTTGTACGTTGTTTAGTCGGCCTATTCGTATTTGGGACTCATTTCCAGCAGAGGCCTTTCTGTTTCTAATGGTATAAATATATACAAGCCTAGTGTCCATAAACACTGTTCTCTCTTTCCTTCTTCACAAAACGTATTTTCATAGTTCCAAACACAATGCCATCAATCCCCTGAGTGTTACTCGTACGAAACAAAACAACGCCGCTTGCCTTTGTTCTGCCGATGGTAATATTAGAAGCTATACTCGAATTTTTAAAATTGCCTGCAACGACAAGTGATAAATTATTCTCAACTACGAGGTTATTTAGGAGTTGTAACTTTTTGGCTTTTAAGGGGTTAAAAAGGAATACAATACAGAAGAATCATCACATGTATTCGAAAGTAACTTAAAAATATAATACTTTACTCCTTGTTTTTACTAATATAAATTTGCAATAGTAATAATTGCAAAGTAATAATAAAATGTTAATATACTAAAGTAAAGAATATGATGTAAATTTTTAATTTCCAAAATCGTCAAAATAAAAAAATCGTCAAATCTGGCAGCTATGGTTAGAGTTCATCTAGCGTTCATAGCTATCCGAATTGTTGGAAATTAAAATCATTCGTTTAAATATTCAATTGTTTAACGTTAATGGACAGAAGCACACTAAAAACTACTAAAACTTACTAATAGTAAGGTCATGTTGTGTAGTAGAATTTAGCACTTGAGGATATTGTTTAAATTATAAATACTGAATATTTAATGCCTATTTCAGTTTTCGTTTCTTACGTTAGAATAGTTTTTTTGACACACATTTTACCTGACCGTATTTTTTTGTTTGTTTTTTGAACTGATTTTGGCAAGCTTTGCAACTAAAATTTATTTTCCACGCTCAAAGCAATAAAACAACTCATTTTAAATTCCACTGACACATATTTAAATAGAAAAAAGAGTGGAGTGGAGAAAAAAAATCATGGTATACAAAATTCTGACAGAGATTGACACAACCTTGCATTGTCAGTGATGTGATGAAAGGAGCAGCAGGCAACAACAATAGCAAACAACTGAATTTGCAACCATCATATATTATCGATAGATGGATGGATGGATGGATGGCAAAAAAAAAAAGAAAAACGAACCGAAGGCAAAGTAAACCAACAGATGCATGCTCCAGTTGTATGCATCGTTCTCTGGCTCTCTCTCTCTACCTCTCTCTCTCTTTTACCTCGATGCTTGGATGGAAATGACTGTAAAATACTGGCAATGTTTGAACCAGCATTATTCAAACAGTTGCATGCCAAGGCTAAATGCAACACATTTTATACAAAAGCAAGCAAGCAAGCAAGGAAAAAAAGGATGGTTTTTATTGTTCTTTTTATACGAACACATGTGTGCGAGACACAAAGTGTTTCCTTGCAACGATGTGAGTCAATGTCATATGGTGAGTACAACAAAAAAAGAGAGAGAAAGCGAGAAAAAAACAGGATGAATACAAAGGGCATTAATAGTGGCACAGAACGTAAGTACACATACTTCGTCTATCACTCTGTGCCACACCAATGCATGGAAATCTATGTAAATGACTTGAAAAGATAAGAAAAAAAATATAAAAACAGATCTAAAGATATGCCACAGTTTTTTTCTTTTTTTTTTCTGGTCTTTTGCTGCTCTGCCACTTGGTTGGCATCATTATTGTGTAAACTATGCAACATCACAAATTCTTTACTGCTGTCATAATTCTTTAACGATTTTTATATACACATCGTCACAAGGATTTAAAGGATGTTCATATTTTAGTGGCTGTTTTAGAGTGTTAGTTTAGTAAATATTTTCATAAATCAATTTCATGCATTTCATTGGAAAGGATTACAATAAAAAAGCAAAAACAACAAAATTAATGCTCTTAAAGACATTTGTTATGGTGACACTAAAAATACAGGAAAAGGAAATCGTTTTTTGAAAATATTCATGATAGAAAATTTATGTCTTAATTGTTATGTGAACAGATCTAGTGGACTGACTGTAGGATTTTGAAAGCGATCTGCAACGAGACGCATTAATAAAAGAAATTGAAGACTTTGGCAGCTACAACTCCACTAAGAGAAAAATCATTCTAAAGTATACGTATAGATCGAGGGCAGATATTAAAAGAGAACTGAAATGTTCGGATCCCACGGAAAAAATTGCAATAATTTTCCAAGTAAAAATTCGAATCCCATGGGGATCCATGTCAATAATTTTCCCAACAAAAGTTTGTGCCAGCGAAAGATGTGCTTAACTTGAACAGCAGGTACAGATATCTAACTGCTAGGCTGTCATTGAAGCCTTCAATTTCCTATTTGGTGAGACTGCTTAGACAAACTGAATTAGCTAGACAGGAAGAATAGCTGAATTCCATAACATTTGGAAATTCAAGGCTATAAACGGGCATAAGAGCTTGCCAAGAGAGGATGTTCATTCAAAACTTTCAGTAAAATATAAAGATAAGTTTGGAAAGCTATCCTCCGCAAAAGTGATGATAGAAAGACGAGCAGACCCATCTCATTTCGGTCAGAGATGACATAATCTAAACTTTTATTAAGTAATTGTAGTTGGAAGCCATTTGAGTTTCCAATCAAACTATTCACGAACAGTTTGAGGACATTTACCGAACTTCTGATCGGCTTAAGAAAATTTTCCAAATAACAGAAGCAGAATATGTAGATTCAGTGATGAGCAAAACGATTTGTCAGAACATATGATTGGAATTTGGATGGCATCATTTGCCAAAACAAGTGAATGGTAACAAAGTCATCCTTATTGACACCAGACAGCATCCTAGTGTTCGTTAATAGGTTAGGAGAAGAAATTACAGGGAAATTCTTTATAGGTTGACTGCAAATACAGCAGATCGTTTGGTGTCAGTATAATATCAAAATCATATACAATCGAGTCGTGTCTTTACTAAGAAAGTCGAGTAGATATTTCGAGTAAAGCGGCTACATAGGAGGGCAAGATTATAGATTTTCCACTTTTCAAGTTTTAAATACACCCTGGAGTGAAGTACCGATATAGAAATGAATATAAGTAGAGGGCGTCTACGGTAGCTAACTGGATAGAGCGATTGGTTTGAAGCTAAGGTATGATTCAAGTTCCTTCAGCCAGTATTACGACCTAGTTCCTCACACCACTTATGCTGTTCATGCTAATTTTATACATGAGTGGCCGGACCAAAGCTTAAAGTCGCCTCCGAACGACAGACTTTTTGAGAAATTTTTCATGGCAATTTTATTTACTCTCAGTCCGATCACACAAGACGGATACAATGTAATGACGAAGAAAATAAGTAAGAAAAGATTCATTTAAAAACAAGCAAACTGGGTGGCACAACAGACATTGAAAGACGCTTTTGCGTGTCTGAAATGCTGATCGATCGCTTAAAAATTTTACATTGAATTACCATTGACAACAAAAAACAAGTTCATTGTGGAAACCCCAAGCTCAAGAAATCATATGTAAATCGCAGGTTACAAATAAAGTCTACGGCCAAGCGTTATATCCATTGCTTCAGAAAACTGTGTTCCATTATGATCTGATGAAACTAAGTCAGACTTTCACAGAAAACTTTAAGAGACAACGATTAATTAATTTGAAGCGAGCATTGGCCAAAGGTTAGGTTAGGTTCAACTGGCATTGGCCTCATAATTGGTCATTACAACGCTTTAGTCAGGATTACGACCTAGTTTCTCACACCACTTATGTTGTGCGTGTTAATTTTTATATATATGAGTGGCGGGAACTACAGTTTAAAGTCGACTCCGAACGACAGATTTTTTTAAGAAACTTTTCCTGGCAATTTTATTTTACTCTCAGAGTTTTTGCAGGAAATATGCTGAGAGGAAGTCGATAAAGAAATATATTTTATACATCGTTTTGTTGCAGAAGGGATTTGATCTGTGGCCTTACGTTTACTAAGCCAACACACTACCTACTAGGCTGCGGCAACTTCATATACAAGTTCATTACATAGAATTTTATTGGGAAAAGTAGAAGCTGTACCTATTATTTTTACCAATACTGTATCTTTATTACATTGCAATTAAACATAAATACGATTTAAATCAATTTCCTTTACGATTTCACTGTCATAACACTAAATTATAACCTTTTTTTTGACGTTAAATATCGCTCCTGGAATTTACTTGGCATCAACATTTTGTAGCCTATTTAGATAGTAAAAGTTTAGTTAGGCAGGCAGATAAATTTCTTTTTTTTTATAGAATTTAATTGACCATAAAAATTGAATCGAAAAAAAAGACGATAAAAAAATCAACACAGCATAATACGTGAAGAGTATATAAATCTGTTGAGCAGCAACGTAGCGTCGCTTTTTTACAGATTTAAAGTTCATTTTTACGCTTTTTAATACAACAGGAGTCTTAAAACTCAAACAATAACTGCTGATATCAGCAGTTAAAGCTTTGAAACTTAACACACACACACCCAATACAACAGCAAATAGTTGGTTGTTTAAAGGAACATACATACATACTCTTGGTTTTTCGTGCTCTCAGGCTTCCTCTCTTCCTCGGTATCTTTTAAACGCATATAGCTATATGACTACAAACAGATGAATGAATGTAAATGCCACAAGCAGGTCATAAAACTTAAGCCAAAGGTTAAAAAAATAAAAGAAAATTTATATGTTTTATAAAGGCAAGACAAAGAGAGAGAGAGGGAGAGACAGGCAGAGAGAGAAAAGAGATTATGTAAAGGAGAGTAGAGAGTAGTAGTAGCACAGTAATTGATGTTGTTTCTACTCGTAGTTGAAGCATTCATGACTGAAAGCGGAAGTATTCAGCCATATTGTTGATGGTCATAATGGTGGTAGCAATGGCGTTTTTTTCCTTACACTCACACACACACACATGGATACCTATAACTGCAACAGTTACTTTTATTTTATGATGCGTCAGCTTTAAAATAAATAAAATAAAATGGAATTTATTCGCATTTGTTGTTGTTGTGGTTGTATACAGGAGTAGAATGAAGGGAGAGCGAAGGAAGAGGATTTTGTGAGCCAAGAAAATCTATGGGAAATAAAAATTAAATAAAAACATGCATAAAACCGGCGCAAAAAAATAAACCAGTTAAATAAATAAAAACTTGGTTTTCAACTGCACTAGATATTAAACCAAAGGCTCTCTCTCTCTTTCTCTCTTTCATAGTTACACATACATTCTCAAACATTCCTTTAGTGTTTGCAAGAACACAAAACGTTAAGAGATAAAATTATGAAACCCCATATAAAAAGCAGGATTTTTTTTTGTTAAAACAATATCGCACAAAGGAACGTGTAGTAGAGAGAGAGAGAATGCAAGACAAAGTTGAATTAAAAATGTAGGTCGAGTATAAAAATAATGCTTTTTAATGATTATTTATGAAATTTGCTGGATAATAATGGCCACACATACAAACACATATACAAGCTTACATGGCAAACAGGCAAGCATTTTTCCACATGATAGCTGATGATGCAATTTGCCGCTGTAAAGTGTTATTGAAAGACAAGAAAGAATATGCCGCAGTAATAAGTGAAAAAGAAAAAGATTTTATTTTTTGTTTTTGTTGTTTTACTTTTACAAATGAATAAAGAGGCATTATAAGTTTAATTAAATCAAAAAATGAAGGTTTTTGCAAGAAATAATGCATTTAATGCACACACAATAAGGGTTCGTCACAATTAATGCCGCATAATTTCTTATTCACTTATTTACTTCTTGTTTAAATTGAATATATTTTTACTTTATAAAATAGATTTTTAATAATATTTTTAATTATTCTTGAAATATTGTATTAAAAATACTACCATGCCTAGTTATAGGTATATTATCTCGATAAATAGAAAAGAAACAGTCACAAAGCATTGCCTTTGTGTGAAAAGCAAGTGGCTTTTAGGTCTGTCTAGACATAACACCTTTTGGGAACATGCGTTGCCTAAAGAATTCCATCAGAAAAATTATTCTAGCCACTAGGGCGAAAGCAGAAGTAGGTGATTTGGCAGGGCTATACTACAGATTAGATTGAGTTAGGTAAGGTGGTGGCCTCTTTAAATTAAGTCCTGTGCAGTATTTAGACTTATTATGAAATCTACTGGGAATCAAACATTCCCTAGAGAAAACCAAGCAAATAAATCTTGTTCTCTTCCTCCTCTCCACAGGAAAACATAATTTTTTTTTGGTTTTTACAACCCTTCAGTCAGGATTACGACCTAGATTCTCTCACAAATTATGTTGTGTGTGTTATTTTTCTTCATAAGTTGCTTGGTCTACGGTTTAAAACCGATAGGTTAGGTTTGGTTATGTTAGAGGACGTGTACTTGTCAATTAAGACAAGTACAGTACCCAGAGGTCGAATTGACCCACTGTACAACGTTCTATTTTCTCACACCACTTATGTTGTGTGTGTTAATTTTATACATGAGTGGTGGGACCTACAGTTTAAAGTCGACTCCGAACGACAGATTTTTGAGAAATTTTTATGACTTTTTTATTTACTTTTAGAGTTTTTGCGAGAAATCTGCTGAGAGGAAGTCGCCAAAGCAATCTTTATTTTATATTTTAGTTTTGTTCGAGATATCTGACCTGGAGTTTGAATCGTGGCCTCACGTCTAATAACATAATACCTACTAGACCACGGCGACTCACAGGAATGCTAAGCTTAAATTATCCCAACAATTAATAAGCTCGTAGGAGCTGTGTTTAAAAAACACCCTTCTGGGGCATTAATTCCAGGAATACAAAGTTGTTGCTATAAAACAGAGAATTTCATAGGGCCCAGGTTGACAGGATTAAAACTGAAAGTGACTAAAACGGGTAACTGAAAGGAGATATCCTTGGAAAGAACAAAAAATGGACTCAGTGCTGTTAGAAATAATAGAATTAAATTGGCAAGAATCTTATGAGGATGTCAGAAGGGACTTTTGGTAAAATGGGCTGAGTATCGTAGATATAATTTGTGATTTTATAAAGCTACCTCCAGCCGTCTTTACTTATAGGAATAATGGAATACTGACCTAAGGTTGCTATTGCATTGTGAATAGTAATACAAAGCTATTTTAAAGATTCCCTAATAGGAACAGTGAAGTCTTGGCTAATGTATTAGCGTTTACTAAAGCAAACGGGCTGACCTATAAGCATATTGCTATGGGTGAAAAACTGATCACAGTCTTGGCATTGTAAGTCAGCATAATGTTGTTTGGAGTCTGCAGTAAGGCCCCACGGTGTTTATGGGTAAGTGTAGCATAAAACTATGCTAAGTTCCAGAGCTAAGTAAAACTGTAAGAAATAAAATGTTAGAAAAAAATGCTTTGTGGTATGTGGCTCAAGGGGATTTCCAACAGCTTTATAAGTTTAATATACCTTTGCATCTAACAGGGAGTAAATGTATCGTTATATAATAAGGGAGATTGTAGAATATTCTTGATGTTTTTTAGGACGAAATGTCTCAAGAACCTAATTAATAACTCTAAAGTCCTGTTAGGACTTTAGTAGAATTTCTAACTGAGGTTATAAGAGCAAAGCCTAGTTGTTAGAACATAAACAGTGAAAACATTTTGTACTTTTAGCGCCACAATGGGCCGCATATGTGTGCTCAAGTGAGCTTTGGTAAACAAAGCTACTGCTCCAACCTACCTACCTACGTCAATCTAGTTCTTCCATCTAAACAGACGATTGATCTGCTGTAGCGGATCTCTTTTTGAAAGTCCGGTATTCAAAAGAGTAGAGTCAGATTACTTTGCAACTGTTTCCTATAGACTTTTGCTGGATATATAATTTCTTTGGTCTTCTGTTCTTCTTCTCAGTTCTCTTTCTCCATACTTTCCATTTCAATTTTGGTTTTTTAAATTTTTATTGCTTCCCAGTCTCTACATGTTTCTGCTGTTTCTTTCCTTGGTCTTTTTATAACGATATCATTTTCCTCAGATTTTGTAGACGATTTCTCTTAATAAACTTTAAAACCCACTTAATGTGAAGCAATTTCCTTAAATAAATGCTTTAATTGGAGCTTAAAAAATGTTCTTTAATTTCCTTTCCTCACAGTCTCGTTTGCCATAGTAAAGAACTTGTTTTTTTTTTCTTACAAAAACAACTGTTTACTACAGAAAATTTTGATAAGGACTCGAGAAAAGAAATCTATTAACTTCAAAATATAAAAAGAAAAACAGACAAATGCTCACACATCACAAATTATTTCATATGAGAATAGAAAGAAACAAACAAATGACGAGACTATAAATTAAAAAACCTTAAATGAAAAAAATACGACGACTTAAAAAAAATATAACAGCCAAATAAAAAATTGTTGGTAATAAAAAAGCCTAACAAAAATAGAAAAAAAAGAAAAGAAAAGTATTTGAAAAGCCCAACAAAAAACCAGACAACAACCCCTAAAACAAGAATCACACCTGTGTGTATTATTAACAAAAGAAAAAAAGGCAAAAACAAAACGGTCTGGCTGGGAAAAACCATACAAAGAGATTCACAAACAAAACATAGAAAAAAAATTTGAAATTTTTCAAAAAAAATGAACGCAAAATCCCTCTCGTATAATGGTTACGAGCCGAAATGGCACTGAACAAAACAAAACAAATACCAAACAAAACTTTCACTAATACCTACACACACACACACACGCATACTTAGAACCTCTACACACGTACATATGTATTTAAACACATACACGCACACATACCCACACATAATGAGAATTTCTCCTAAATTTAACCACCATAACTTTGGAAAAACCGACAACATCAACAAATATATCACAAGATAAATAAGAACCTGTGGCAAATAATCGAGCATGCCACATTATAGTATTTTATGTATGTGTGTGTGTGGCAAATAAGTAGGAGGGTAGAAAATTGGTCGTAAGAGGACAAGCAAGCTTTGGTATTTCAAAAAATATACTCTATAAAGAAATGTTTTGTGGTTTAAAACGAATATACCGTACGCTATGGGTATCTGAATATGTAGCTAAAGTACGAGAAAATGTTTGTTTATTTGGGTATAAGAAGATCTCAACGCATTAAATAAACATAATAAATTTGCTTCTTTAAAGAAATTGAATAACGACTAGGGATTCTAGTTTATAAAGACTTATTATTCAAATAAGAAATGCCTTGGTTTGGAGGTTCAAATGATTGACTGTATTCTCATGTATTTCTGGTTCGAATGAAAAAAATTACATGAAACAAGGACATCATGGGCTAATCAAGTTGAGTCATCCTTTGGGTAGCTTAGGTTAGGTTAGAGGACGTGTACTTGTCAATTAAGACAAATACAGCACCCGGAGGTCGAATTGACCCATTGTACAACGTCCTAATTTCTCACACCACTTATGTTGTGTGTGTTAATTTTATACATGAGTGGTGGGACCTACAGTTTAAAGTCGACTCCGAACGACAGCCCTTTAGTTAGTATTACGGCCTAGTTTCTCACACCACTTGTGTTCTGTGTGTGTTAATTTTATTAGTAAACGGCGGGACCTGCAGTTGAAAGCCGACTCCGAACGACAGATTTTTGAGAAACCTTTCATGGCAATTTTATTTGCTCTCAGAGTTTTTGCCCGAAATCTGCTGAGAGAAAGTCGCCGAAGAAATACTTTTTGGGGCACGAACCCTGGCTTTACGTCTAATAAGCCAACACACTAACTACTAGACTACGGTGAGAGAGAGAGAGAGAGATTAACTCAATAAAGAAGGCTTTCCTATCTTTATAGAGAAGACAACATCAACGTCAGTTGTCAAGCCTACCAACCTAGCACCAGTTTCTTGTCTACCTGATAAAATTAGAATAATTAAACTGACAGAAAGCGGAGGTAAGACCGAAAACGAATAAGAAGACATTGCAGATGCTTAGCAAGGACCCTACTGGTAATCAGCCTAGTAGCATTTTTATCATATGCGTGTGCATAATGATTGCTTTGGACAAACCTAAGGCGACCATTTTTGAAGTTGTCGTAGTCTAGTAGATAGTATATTGGCTTGTTAGATGGTAGGTAGGTAGGTAGGTAGGTAGAAGTGGCTGTCTCCTCGATGGAGTCATGAGCGGACACACTTAGGCCGCACATAGGGCCCATTGTGATACCACAGTTTTACATTCTCCCCTATTCCAGGAACCACTTGGAGCTTCCGATGAAGCGACTGCCAATATCCATGCATGACAGTTCATCTAGGTCCTACATGTAGTAATTTCACGATTGCATTGTCAATTATAAGCCTTCAGGTATCCCCAATGTAGAGAATTCATCAGACAGTTCGATGGTCGTGCCCCTTCTGGCCAAATCATCCGCTCTGCAGTTGCCGGGAATATCTCTATGTCCCGGTACCCATGTGATACAAACATCATATCGGTTCGCCATCTCATTGAGACATCTGCGACACCGTCTTGGAGTTTATTACACTAGAATCCAATGCTTTGATGGCCGCCTGGCTATTGAAAAGTATGGTGATTTATCGCCTGTGAACATTTTTGTCCACAATAATTGTCACCGCAGCCTGAACTGCCGACACTTCCGCCTGAAAGAGGCTGCAGTGATCTGGTAGCCTTGTAGACTTGGATATCCCAATTGATTTCGAATAGATACCAATTCCAACGGCTCCTTCCAATTTGGGGCTTGTTTGCCGTGAGGCCTCTGTTCAAACCCCAGGTCAGACATCTTCAGTATAAAGAAAAATATGAACAAATATTTCTTCAGTGACTGCCTCTCAGCAGATTTCTGGCAAAAGCTCTGGGAGAAAATAAATTTGCCATGATAAGTTTTTCAAAAATCTGTCCTTCGGAGTCGAATTTAAATTGTAGGTCCCGCCGTTCACAAATAAAATTAACACACACAGAACACAAGAGGTGTGAGGAGTTAGACCGTAAAGCTATCTAAAGGGTTGTAATGACCACATCCTCTTCAACCATATCAAGTTCTTGTGCAATTACAGCCTTAATAGGTCAAGTAAACGGAATGGAGTGCCAACAAGTCGTGTTGGCATACCTTAGAATATGCCTAAAGTATCCTGTTCCGCTTAAGTCCCAGTGCCATATAGTTGGTACTCATGTACACCATCGATTCCTCTTCCTCACATCAGAATCTTCATGTAATAGTCTCGCATGTAACCATCCTCTGCAAAAGCTTATTGCAGGTATAGTAGCCTGTAAGCACTCTACAGAATGTCCTTAAGCAATTTGTATATACTTGCAGAGCAAAGACTCCTTTCTTAGCAGTGAAATTTTTTTTAATATTCTACTGCAATATTGCCTTCCTAATATTTCTCCATGATGAGTGTGAATGATACCCTCTTTTTTCCAAGGAGATACGGAAAATGCAGACAGGTTTAAGAAAAAAGGCAGTATATCCTGCTTCCAGGCCGTCTTTATATCTTGCGGGAATATGCCACTGTTTAGAAGTTTTTTCGAAGTCGCGGTAGTCTAGTAGGTAGTGTGTTGGCTTATTAGACGTAAAGCCAGGGTTCGAGCCCCAGGCCAGACATCAAAACGAATTTAAAAAAAAATATATTTTTTCGACGACTTCCTCTCAGCAGATTTCTGGCAAAAACTCTGAGGGTAAATAAAATTGCCATGAATAAGTTTCCCAAAAATCTATCGTTCAAAGTCGACTTTAAACTTTCCCACCACTCATGTATAAAATTAACACACACAACATAAGTGGTGTGAGAAACTAGGACGTTGTAAATGGGTCAATTCGACCTCCGGATACTGTACTTGTCTTAATTGACAAGTACACGTCCTCTAACCTAACCTAACCTAGAAGTTTTAGATCCTTGTCCTATTATACACATGTGGTATAAGACATTGAGCACATTATGTATGTGGTCGCTTGAGGTAGAAGCGTTGGATCCGATTCCATCTAAATTCGTGAGATAGTTAATAGGGTTACTAGGCTCTAGTTTGTCTTACAATGAATGGAGACTGTGTGCATAATAGTCTCCTCTTACATTCCACTTTAAAGAGAGTGTTTTTCAGAAGAGCATTTATACCAACTTGGTTTCACAGCCTCTGTTATGTTGCAAAGAAACTAGCTCCTGTACTCTATGAAGTACAGTCCTAGAGGTAGTCGCTATATGTTAAATTTTTCATATTCAGTTTTTATATTCAGTTTTGTGGATCATACTATTTGGATTCCCCTATTTTTACTATATTTGAGTAATTTATGCAAATAACAGAATCCTTTTTAAAATCTCCTTGAGGTAAATCTCTTTTCCTGTGGTGTTACAAATGCTTTGCAAAACTAAAATTTTTCATTGTAATATGCATACCAACTAGAATTGTGGATCTTTTTTTCTTCATTTCCATTTCAACTTTTTATTTTGTTCGACCGTAAAACAAATGAGGCATAGAAATTTTTATACCTGAATAACTATGAAATATACGCAGATATTTTAACTACTTAAACTGCCATAAAAACACAAAATAGATTTCAACAAATTTGCCTTCGTTTCGTTCTCATTTTTTTTTTTTTTTTTGAGCGAAAAAGGTCAATAAAAGTACCACTTAAATGGAATTAAATACAATTGGATACGTTTACAAATTTATTCTATTTTTTGATATAAAATGTTAAGAAAAAAAACATATTTCGATAAAAGGGTGAGATAGCGAAAGAAAATCAGAAATTTCAGCATTTTAAAGAAATTTAAAACCCTCCGGGTTCTATTGGTAGGTGTAAAGATTGATTTGAATTTAAAAACTAAACAAGATTTTAAATCTCTACGGATTGATTCTTGGGTTAAGAAACTGGATGGATCTGCTTTTTACAAGTATAAGAAAACAAGGCATACACATGAACAACTTAAGTAATGACCAATAAAGTAAGTAAGAAAGGATTCATTAAAAAAAAAATATTCTTGCTTTTGCCACATGAACTTTAGCCGACAGACGTTGAAAGACGATTCTGCATGTCTAAAATGTTGTTTTATCGCTTATAAAGGAAGTATTTTTTGTGTAGTATTGTTACTGACAATCTAAGCCGAATTCATTCTGAAAATCCCAAGCTTAAGAAATCGAATGTAAATCGCGGGTTACGAGAAAAATCTACGGCCAAGCGTAATATCCATTGTGCCAAGGTAATGCTCTGTATTTGGTAGGTTCAGAAAACTGTGATCAATTATGATCTGATGAAACTAAGCCAGACTTTTACAGGAAACTTTCAGAGACAACGATTAATTCGTTTGAAGCGGGTGTTGGCCAAAGGTTAGGTTGGCTTCAACTGAATGACACCTCAATGGGCCGAGCTTACTTGGGTCATATAAAATGAGGATGTAACACGGATTTTACATATTTTGTCATGTAATTACAGTTTTTGTTTGGCAGCTCTCAACCATTCCAAAAATCTTATGATGGTGTGGTCGTTTTTGGCTAGACCTGATTCGTAACTAACTTCAGGGTACCCAAGAATTAGTTTCCCAAACTCAAGACAATGACAAAGAAGATGTTCTGTGGTCTCCTCTACTTCTGATGATTTCTGCAGAGGTCATTATGATTTATTGATAGTCTTCATGCGTGTATATACAGTTGCCCGTGTTCGGTTATAATTGATAAGAATTTCCTCAGATGGAGTCTTGTAGCTTTTAATATCCATGCCAGGACAGATCTGTCTAGTGTCTTTACTTGCTTATATAATTGGTCATTACAACCCTTTAGTCAGTATTACACCACTTATGTTGTGTGCATTAATTTTTACACATGAGTGGATCTACAGTTTAAAGCCGACTCCGAAAGACAGATTTTTTTAAGAAACTTTTCATGGCAATTTTATTTACTCTCCGAGTTTTTGCAAGAAATCTGCTGAGAGGAAGTCGCCGAAGAAAGATTTTTACATATTTCGTTCAATTGGAGATGCCTGACCTGGGGTTTGAACCGAGGCCTAATGTCTAATAAGCCAACACACTACCTACCAGACCACGGTGACTTGGTTCATATAAGGAAATTTCCCATCATAGAACTGTTTTGTAACTAAATTCAGGGTATCTTAGGTTCCCAAGTCCCGGACAATAGTAGAGGAGATCTGCTGTGGTCACCTTTTTTCCTTGTCGTTACAACTTCTGCAGAAGCCGTTATGAAGTATTCACAGTCTTCATTCGTTTACATTCAGAGGCCAGTGTTCGATTATAACGGATTGAGAGGTTCCCCAGATGGAGTCTTGTTGGGTTTAATGTTAAGTCTATTCTACATATATCCCTGGCAGGCCAGATCTGTCTAGTGTCTTTACATACTTACTTAAATGGCCTTTAACAACCCGTTTACTGGATTTCGAAAGATGTGTAAGATTCGCAGCTACCAATGGGCAATACTTTGACTGACATATTCTACCAAAAAGCTATCTTAACAGGCCAGTACAGAGGTTAGAGTACCAATAAATATTATGGCATTATTATGCTTTCCCCGGCATAAAAGATTTGTTATTTAAAATTTTTATTTTTAAGAAATTTAGGGAAAAAGGTGCCTCACATGTATTTTAAGTATTATTACTTTTGTATGCATTTTTCTTATCCATTATGACTAAATTATTCTAATTAAAATCATTAAAACCCGGGGTTAAGTCATATTGTGTTCATTATTTTCCAATTTCCTTGTGGTCTCTTTTAGAAATCCAACATTATCTGCTTTAACAAACCTTTCATACAAACAAATAAAGTCCTTTTAAAGAGAAGAAAAGACAATTGAAATCATTTTCCTGCATTTAATTCAACCACTATCGGGACTAATTTAAAACCATCCCTTTCCATTGAAATTCTATGTCCTTTTTTTCACCAGTAATTCCATGACCAATTAAAATAAATTCCAACAATAGAATGAAAACCATAAAAACATCAACAACAACAATTTTAATGACAGCGCATTAAAATCTAAAAACTAAATTTGCATAATAATGACAAGAATACGATTACAAATGCGAATAAGAGCAGGAGAGTGTATGAGAATAGAATTAAAGAGTGTTCTGTAGTTGTAGATTAAATATAAAAGATATCAAGGCAGTGGATTAAATTCAATTGTTGAAAAAACCTAAATAAACTTTAATAAGTTTCATAAGGACTTTCAAAGGAGACGTTAAATTAATTGTGTATACCAAGTGTATGATTACAAGGAATTTAAAATGGAAAGGAACTTAGTGGGACTGTGATTACTTCTAAAATGCTTGAAACTGGGCTTACAATGGAGGTGAAATACCTCGAATACTTAACACAATGGAGTACTAGGAACACGGTTATGAATACATAACTTATGTAAATGCATACATAATTGGTTGTTACGAAAATGGAAACGCTGTAACATTGTTTAACATTAAAAAGCACAAATGCTACACAAACATATACAACGAACTTGTTACAAGTAAACTAACAACATCAGTATGAAAGAAAAGGGGATAGATAAGTAAGCAAGAACGCACTGACAAGCAATGTGTACAAAATACACAAACAACAATAAAGTCGGAATAGAGTTCTAGAGAAAGCGAAACCACTAGCGTTCGACTTTAACCTTTGACGGACACCAAAATTTTAGGAGGCCTTCCCGTGGGACACTTGCTGTATCTCCGTTATTTGGCAAGATACGATAATTCCAACAATTTATGATGTGTGTACACGTCATGTCCCCCCCCCAGAAAACCTTGTTATGACGTCTATAGACGTCAGTGTCCGTCAAAGGGTTAAGAACCTTCATCAGACTATTTACGTGGGCATATGCATAAAACGGGAAGACAAAGCAGGCAACGAGTAGTAAGAATTCAGTCAGTCTTGTGTGAAGACACGTTGCGTGTGAAGAGAACAGTCGTGGTTTGAAGATTGGCGTTGTAAAGATCTGCCGAATAATTGCTAGTGCTTACGCAAGCAGAAGTGTAAAGAAGCATAACGAACTAAGCAAATTGTTGTTGTAACATCAAGTTGTGAGCAGTGGCACAAAACTAGTGCGAACAATACAGAATTTATCTAAAACTAAACATAAATTTATTTTTATTTTGTTTGCAATCAACGAACTCATATTTTAAACGTTTTTAAAAAGGTAAAAACGTAACATGGTCATTACAGCCCTTCAGTTAGTATTACAACGTAGCTTCTAACACCACCCATGTTGTGTAAGTTAATTTTATTTTTTATGAATGGCGAGACCTATAGTTTAAGGACGATAAAGTAGACGAGACAGTTGAGATTTCTATTAATAAATTTTCTGAAATTTACTTTAATTTTCTTTTCATTGCAATATTTAATTATAATTTACCTCGAGGCTTATATAGAAATACAAATACGTTTCCAAATATTTATAAAGGATCCTAAATACACATTAAACTTATTTAATCGAAACATTGTTTAAAGAATACCGCTTTCATATTGTCATTGAAGTTGCCATAAAACAGGAGTTTAACAGGAGTGTAGATTTACACACTTAAACCCTCTACCGAGCAAATAAAGTTATGTCTGTCTATACCTGTGTAATGTAGTAAGTAAGCAAACAAATTCTAGGAATAATTTAAAGCTGAACAATGACAATGACTAGAAAAGAGAATTGAAGTTGTTGTATCCTCTCTATTTACATACATTTAAATATACACAACAGGCTTAAATATATAAAAATGAAATAGTCGGTTTAACTGAATTATTATGGTACTCTACACCACCATATATTCTATAAAGCAATAATCTTGGTTTTTGTAGTTTATCTGGGAAGCTGTACTGGAGATCACAGCTACGAAAACATATACAGAGGCTACCAAATTACTATTCAGATTTCATTTGCTTTCTTTCAAATTCAAAATATTATTGCTCGTAAGCGAATTTAGGAATAAAATCTCCATAACTCATGAATCTATACCCAGTTAGCTAAGCGACCACCCGCCAACCCTTAGCCGTTTCTACCTTGAAAAGTTCCTCCATTTTTTTTACCATAAATAATCAATGAAAGCCTCCACCAGTACGGTGTTTAAATTCTACAGATATGAGCCTATTTCCTGCAATTATTTACCAGCCACCAACCCTTAGTCGTTTCTACCTTAAAAAGTTCCTCTATTTGTTGATCACTCAGAGCATAAACAATCAATACAATCCTCCTCCAGTACGGTGTTTAAGTTCTACAGATACGAGCCTATTTCCTGCAATTCTTTACCTCTTTCTCCATGTGCCTATCAGCCGTTGGAAGGGGAGCACGATTGCATATCTCCGTGGAGAACTGTAATGCTGAGGGAAGAGGGACATGGTGAGTAACTCAGTAGCGAGAAGGCTTTAACTCTCAAGAAGTAGCGGTCGGGAAGCCTTACAGGTGTAACTGCAAAGTCTGTCGACAACTTGATATATTTATTGACCATATTCTTGAAAATTGAATTGGAATTTATGACAACTACAGTGGCCTTATAAGCTGATAGAAGCGATACTTTGGAACCCGACTGTGTTGGAGTGAATTTTGCGAAAAAGTTTCTTGAGGCATACATACATACCTACATAATTGGTCATTACAGATGGCTGGGTATGTGTTACTAGATAGACGCCATAGAACATCTCTCTCATTATCCAGAAGTTGGGAATCTGAGACGAAAAGTCTTTTACAACCAGAGTGTATTGACAAAACGTGACTAGCCAAAGGAGATTTGGACTCAAGCTATACACACAATGATCAATTATTGCTACCCTTCAGTCAGGATTACGACCTAGCTTCTCACACCACTTATGTTGTGTGTGTTAATTTGTGTATATGAGTGGCGGGACCTACAGTTTAAAGTCGACTCCGAACGACAAATTTTTTTGAGAAACTTTTCATGGAATTTTTTTATTCACTCACAGAGTTTTTGCCAGAAATCTGCTGAGAGGAAGCCGCCGAAGAAATACGTTTTGTATTTTGTTTAGATGTCTGATCTGGGGTTTGAACCGTGGCCTTAAGTCTAATAAGCCAACACACTACCTACTAGACTACGGCGACTACAGAGCCAAAGCTGTATCCCTTTCCGATCTGGGAGAACATGGTAAAACTCCAAGTACATTCGGACACTATACAGTCACCTCCTACAAAGGAAAGGAATGTTATCGATGATAAAGTATTACGAGATGAGGACAATAAAGTTGTTTCGACTACGACACTCGTTCAACTTGTTCAAAATGTTGGAAAGAATATAAATAAGCATCTGGACATATACAAGACGAGATTAAAAGGATCTGCAACGTAATTAAACTGACGCACTACCAAAGGCGAATGAAGGACGAATAGACCCAATAAAAGAGCGATTATTATCGAAAAAATTCACGCCAAGTCGTATGCAGAACTTGCTAGAAGTAAAGGCTTATGAGCAATTAAAAGATCTTAGAGAGGAGGTAACGATAATACAGAAAGAGGGCCTACTGTTTGAACTCAATAAGGAGGAAGATGAGAGGAATGCTGGCTACTAGTATAAGCTGCAGAATATTGGGATGATTAAGCTTTGGTGACATAAGCTTACGTTCTGCCGAAAGACCCATATGGTGATCTAAGCACGGATGTTGAACTACTAAATGCAATTGAGAGTGGGACATACTCGCATGTATATAACGATTGTGGACTAACTTTTTACATTATCCATGTTTTCGAGAAACTCTAACTCCGAAATAAGAATTTATGGAGTTGTTTCTACCACTTTGTCCTTGCCTTTTAATGAAGAACATAAAAGATCCTACTACGCACAGCTTCAAATGAAAAATTCTTAAGGTTCTACGCACACTGGCATAAAACCATATCAACATTCCCTCCGTTACCGATGTAGGGTACCAAAAGCTCCTAATGTTCTGTGACAGCCAGGAAATATATATAAAACAGTACATGCTTGCCCTATATTTTCTGTGTTTTAAACAGCCTTGAGGAATACAATTTCCTATTGTCCTCTGTTCTTATACTTTTAAATACTCCCACATATTACGAGCATCACGACATAGTTTTAAAAGTCTTACATGTGTGGTCCTGCTACATTTCACAATGCTCAGCAAACGTTTATAGTTTTTATACAACATATCCTGTATAGAAATATTTTAAATAAAGAAAAAAAATTCCCCACTACTAGCCATATACCATGTATGTGATCCTTATAGGTTGTGAGTAAGTAAACAGCAGGTTCGTATTGTACATACGTATCGTATTGTATTAAAAAAATAGGGAGGAAAGAGCCAAGAAAATATAAATAAATGCAGTATTATCAGTGTTTTGCATGGTATTATCATAACACTTAACATTATTAAGAGATTTTGTGATAAAAAAAAGCAAGAGAAGGATAAAATAAATGCAAATATATGTGGGAAAGACAGAAAACGAACTGACAACACTCATACATACGTTAAGGTGTACTTTGTTTTTTATAAAGAATTCGTATTACACATACGCTAGAGTGGCCACAAGCAAGTTAATTAAGATCCGTTGTATATGACCTAGATCAGAGTTTATACAGGAAGTTTATATAATAAAATTTAAAGACACCAAAGACGACATTAGATCCCTAGCGGGTGTATTTATCATGCCTAAAATCATTCAAGAAAGTTGGGAGAAGGTAGGAAAACATTTCAGCCATTTGCCTCACATGGTTTCCTGGACACAGGCATATTAAAGATAACAACAAAGCCGAGATGCACTTGTAAAAGCTGGTACAATAGAGAATACAATTGAATTCATACGTAAGATTACCATGGCTATCCAAAGGGACAATTAAATAATCACACAGAATATGGTAGTCGCCGTAGCCTAGATAGTAGTGTATTGGCTTACTAGACGTAATGCCACGATTCAAATCAGACATCTCAAAGCTAGATAGGCGAAGGGTTGTTATGACCAACTACGTATGCATTCATATTCACTTATTTGCCAAATAAAAATAGGAAAATCCAAAGCGAAATGAAAATATGCAAAAGAATCTAACCAGACAGAGTACATATTAAATGTTTTACCCAGGTGGCTGGGTATGCGTTACTGGTTAGACGCCATAGAACATCTCTCTCATTATCCAGAAGTTGGGAACCTTAGACGAAAAGTCTTTTTCAAACAGAGTGTATTGACAAAATGTGACTAGCCAAAGGAGATTTGGACACAAGCTATACATACCAATTATTGCAACCCTTCAGTCAGGATTACAACCTAGCTTCTCACACCACTTATTTTAGGTTAGGTTAAATACACGTCCTGTATTTGTCAGTTAAGACAAGTACAGTACCCGGAGGTCGAATTGACTCATTGTACAACGTCCTAGTTTCTCACACCACTTATGTTGTGTGTATTAATTTTATACATGAGACCTGTAAGCATGGCCACTGTAATCGAGAAGACGTTACGATCAAGTCTGAGTAGCTGTTGGCTGGTGGGGCTAGTGAGTCTGGCAAGTGGGGATTGACCCTCATTGACCCAGAATAGATTATCCAATTTCTGTTGAGATAAAGTCACCGAAGAAATATTTTTGTTCATGTTGTTACGAAAATGAAAAATCTAGATACTGGTGTTTGCAACGGAGATCTTCAAATCATGATTACTCTCTTTAAACACACCGCGTCTGAACACACAAGACTGACTGAACTTTACTAACTCACTTGTCTGATTTGCCTTGCTTTTTTATATGGCCGAGTAAACAGTTTGATGAATGTTCTTGAAGGCGAATGTTCGTAGCTACGCCTTCTCGAAATCTCTATAAATGTAAACATTGTTACTTCATTGTTGTTGTTTGTGTACATGTTGTGTTGTTTTGTTTATATTTATTCTTGTAGTGTTTGTTGTTGTATTTTTGTTTACTATTTTTTCTTATGCTAGTGTTTGTTGTTGTAGTTTTGTTTACTTGTTTACCATTTTCCTTAAGCAGCTGTTTGTTGTTGTATTTTTGTTTTGTTTTTTAATTTTAATGTTAAGCGATGTAAAAACAAAACACCAGTATCTAGATTTTTCATTTTCGTAACAATATTTCATTATGTTGGAGATGTCTGACATGGAGCTTCAACGGTGACCTTACGTCTAATAAGGCGACTTACTACTTACTAACTCTGACGTCTGCACACAAGCTATACCTTCATAAATCTATTGAAATCTTTGTGAAACTGCCTGTAAGGAGGTGTAATTGTCTGACTATCGGTATGGCAATTGATCCTTATAGGACCCAAGTAAGTTATGCTCTGCGAAAAGGCTATCAAATCCATCTAATCTATCCTAGCCTTGCATCAAATCAATTTTAGTATTTATTTCACTTCTTCCCTCGCTCCGTTTCCCTATTTAAAAACAACTGCAACCAGTTGAGATATAAAAAAACATAAGTCATTCCCCTTTTAATATTTCATTTTTTTCGGAATGATTTCATTATAATCCCATAAATTGAAAAGTCATAATTAAATCATTGAATTAATTTCAAAGTGTAACTTGTTTGTTTACTTTTAATTATAATGAAAACTAATCATTACCCCTGTTGCTTTACCCCACAGAGTTGTATTTTTGTTTTCTTATAAAAAATTTAAATGATTTCACACCAGAGATAATAACCGAGTGTAGACGTATGTATGTCTTGACTTTTAAGGTAAGGAGGGTGATTTTAAAAATTTATAATTACATATATTTAAAGTTTCATTTACATAATAGCCCTATACCCCTATTAACTGTAAATCACTTCACCCTAACCTAACTTATAGAAGCATTCCATAATGTTTTAATTTTTCTAAAGAAAACATTTTTAATTAAAAGTTTCATTATTTTAAAAAACAAACTCATCATACCCTGCCTGGTGCTTATAATATGTTATTATGGATAAAACTACAATAAATTCTAATATGAAGAGGTATTCCCACATACATTTAAGACAATGATAGCCCTACTTAAAGTCCTTCCTAACACATACATATATAAGTGTAACATTATCAAACCTCTTACTCGTATATCGTATGTATCCGTATATGATACTTGGTTGTTAATTTTATTATTTATAATTACCTTTTTTGTTTTTGTTTTTGTTATTGTTTATTCTCACCATTATATACATACATATATATGTATTTATTATTTTAATTTAAACAAAAAATAAAACAAACAAATAAACAAACAAACAATCAAAAAAAAAACCGAAATATTTAATTACCCTTATTAGTAGCATAAGCAGCAGTTAATAAACCATATGCCTGCCTCAAAGTGTTGTAAGTGCCGCACTCATATAATTTACAACCTTAAAGAGCTTATGGTTGAGCTGTCGAAAGAAGTATTACAAAATTTTTATGGGCCACGATGGGTGTGCAAAGGGAGTTAGAAGAAATAAATACGCACTTATCGTAGATATAAATTTATATACGTTGTGATTTTGGGCAAATATGTTCAGGATTATCCTGCGAGATGGGTGTTGGGTAAAAATTTATGTTAGACAAGATGAAGCAGATTTATATACATGTTAACAAGAGATTAAAATGGTGTTGTGTACAGAAAAGGACAATGAAATTTGAGTCCATCAATCTGTTGATTTTAAAAATCATATGAAAGTAAATTGAGAAACACGTATCCTAGCCACGAAGTCATAGAATCAATCATGGCTGCACGATCAAAATTCAAGTAGTAGGAGATCTCCTGTTCAGGATTCTACTCTGCAACTACTCTAGGCATATCGGCTTCGTAGAAATCAATCATGGCTGCACAAGCAAAATGTTTGTAGTAGAAGATCTCCTATTCAGAATTCTACTCTCCACCTACTCTAAGCATTTGGGCTCTTAACAAAAGACTGAAGCGGGTTAAGATCGAAGGAAGGATGGCTAAAGATGCGCTTTATTCTACAATACAATCGTGCAGTGATGTAAAAACACTTGATTAGCTCAGTTGGTCATTTATTATGCCTTGAATTTCTTATTGCCTTCCTTATAGACTTTCTGGTCAGTGCAGTGGTTTCCAGACCATGGCCATTTTGTATGCTTGTTGTTTAATAGTTTTATCCCTGAAAATCTAATGAATGTATTTTCAGCGTCCATTCTTGCCCACGAATGCTGAGGATTTCTCAGGGGAATTCAAAGCTAACTCTTGTAAAAGTAAACGTCTCTAGGCGACTGGACAGTGGCGGGACTCGGGTTTCGGCCACTCAAAGATCCTAAGAGAAGTTGGAGCTGTCGGGAGCAGTGACTACATGACATGATTCAAGACATCGGTTCCGGACAACGGGGAAGCTGAACGGAGCTGTAGGCAGTGGAATTTTTTCGGAATCGGTTGGAATAGCTCAGTCCGTAAGACTGTCTTTCAGTCGGAGGTGGTGGCAATACAGGCTGCGGCGAGAATAATTGGGGACGGAAGGGTCTCCAAGCGGAACATCACCATATTTTCTGATAACCAAGGCTCTAAGTTCTAACGTGATGAACTCCAAGACGGTGTACGGCTGACGCAGATATATCGACGAGGTAGCGGAACGATATGATATTCACATCGTATGGGTACCGGGGCACAGTGGTATTCCGGGTAACTGCAGACCTGATGAATTTGCCAGGTGGGGCACGACCATCGAACTCTCCGTTGAATTCTCGAATCTGGGCATCCCTATGGGGGCCTGCAAGCTGATAATTGATAATGCGATCGTAGATTCCGTAAACGACACGGGTAGAAAGACTCGTAAAATCTGGGGCGCACAATGAGTCTACTTAAACTCCAAATAAGCGCGCTCAGTGTAATTGTCGGTGTCATTACGGGGCATTGCATTATGGGTACGCAAGCGAGGTGCATTGGTCTTGGACACCTTGCTAACGACTTCTGCAGAAGCTGCAGATATGAGGAAGAAGAGGAAACTTTCCCTCACCTGCTGGGTACATGCCCGACTCTTTACCAAAGGAGAAGGAAGTACTTGGGTACTTACTACATGGATGATCTGGAGAAAATCGCTTCATCAGGAGCTCCGAGTGGTTTCCAGACTAGGTAATAGCGGATGACTGTGGTAGCACAATGAGCACAATGAGCACAATGCGGCCTAAGTGAGTCCATCCAAGAATTTGTTTTGGATGGGCAACCACTTCTACCTACCTATGGGTTTCGGGACAAGGGAATATCGTTGGAAATTGCATTGATGGCGTGCGTAATCGCCGACATATTGTAGGGCATAGGTATTCCAATTACCTTATTTAAATTGTATTACGTTCACTAGTCTTACAGGAAGGCTGGCTCTCATTGGCAGCTACAGGGTACATCCAATGTTGCTAGATGTCTGCTGTATAAAAGTAGAACGACGTACAGCTATCCTTAAATTTCAAGGCCATCCGTTACATAAAAGCGATGCTCTCTCTTTTGGAAGAGATGCTAAAAGACTTGATGTCTCGTTGTATGACTTCTGCGGTTAAATGCCAGAAGTTGGGGGTCTGAGAAAGACTGTTTTTCATCTAATGCATCAGTGCTCTGTTTTTGTCATAAAAAGACAAAGGTTTTCTGATCTCGCACTTCCTCACATGCTTGAACGAGCTCTGTAATATAAATATTACAGCAATAGAAAGATTTATTTTGGAATCGAATTGATTTCCTTTAGGAAATCTCTGACTCCTGGCACTTGTCTTCTTTATTTCTAACCGAACTTATTCCAGAAATTCACTAAAGTAATCTACGAAGATAATTTCACAGCCTTACTTATTCTAAATTTATTGTACCTGTGTAGACACCTACTGAATCACCGGATATTATGACATTAAAATACCAATGCACCCTGCTGGAAATTATTTTATAAGATTCCCAATCAGAATCAAATTCAGATGAATAATAGTTAGTGGTCCTTAGATAAGATAGAGCATTCTCAGATTGAATAAAGTACCAGTATCGCCTTCCAAGAAAGCGAACTTTTTAGCCCTTCATATAGTCAAGGACATGCATAAATACACAATTGGACAATACAACCATTTAGTTAGGATTACAACTCAGCTTCTCACTGCACTAATGTTGTGTGTGTTAATTTTATACATGAATGGCGGGACCTACAATTTAAAGTTGACCTCGAAAGACATATTTTGTGAAATTTTGCTCTCAGAGTTATTGCTAGAAATCTGCTGCAATTTAGAACACTTCAATAATAACCAAGAATTACGGTGAAGACAAGAGCTGACGATCACAGCATCATGCTCTATCAAAAATTTTGGAACGTAGGGAACTCAAAGATTCTACATCCCAATTTTGTTCTTATTGATGACCAGCAGACGTACATACATTATAAAATGGTCCCTAGAGTAACTCCGAAGGAAATCCACAGTTTGTTCCTATTGATGACCAGTAGACATACACACATTATAAAATGGCCTCTACAGTAACTCTGGAGAATATAATTTAATCTCACTCTTATCTATTCAGGAGACAGTAATTCACCGATCAATGAATGAGCCCTTGTCAGGGGTCTTGCATTCCTTTTTCCACCAAAGAAATTTAACACAACAGCCACAACAGTACACCAAAAAGGCTTTTTAATTAATGTTTATGGACACCATTCTCTTGTTCTCATCCCAGATATTGCAGAGGGATTTGCAAGCATTAGATTCGACAACACAACTACTGTGAGTTTGAAAATCCATTTAGGTATGATGAGACTTCTTAAAGTCTAAACATTTATACGAGCTTCGAGTATAGTTTATCTTCAGTAACACTTCAATAAAAAATGCGTCTCAAAGAAAGTTTTCTCTTTAATTAGTTCCCTTCAGGAGTAGTATTACACATTAAAAATATACGATTTCAACTACAGTCAACTACAAAATTGTACACCTAATTTAAATATTTAATTAATCATCAAAGCATAGCATAGTAATTCTTATAATAAAAATAAATTTTGAAAAGCATTTAGAATTAGATTTATAAGCTATGTTAACGAAGCGGTTTATCCCCTTATAGCTTAAAGTAATGCAGGTAATTTAATCGAGTAATCCCAACCCCTGAATAAACATTCATTTCTAGATATTCACGCACTTCAACTTTTGACTTTACAAATTCGAAGGGCAGTGAATAAAAAATTTAAAATAAAAAAGAAAGGAAAAGAAAGAAAAGGATCTTAATTATTAATTTGTGGCGTACGTTCCCCCACATACGATCTGACAACAACATTATTTTTGTACACTTTGGCAACGCTAATGGTTGTTAAAATTCTTCGAGAACATTCTTCTTTTTTGATCGTACAGACGCTTAAGTCTTTTTTGATATTCAACCTTTTTTCATTAAATAAATAGTTTTAAGTTAATTTAAGAATTAACTATATTTGTTTAATTTGAGCTATTTGCTTCATCATCGTAAGTATATCTTCATCTACATTTGGTGACCCCGACAAAAAGAACACAGCGCAATGGACAACGATGGCAAGAATGCAGACGTTCTTCCTGGCGCCTCACATAATTTACCACCACCACCATTACGGAATCTACCAACAGCCTCAGGTCAACACACCGAAGAATTGGCACGCATTTCCGTGAAGATTCCCCCATTTTGGCATGCTCGCCCAGAACTTTGGTTCGCTCAAATTGAGTCGCAATTTGCCACAGCCGGGACAACGGCCGAGCTGACTAAGTACCACACCGTGGTAGCAGCTATCGATGGTACAATTTTGTCCCAGGTGAGTGACATCATATTGAACATGCCAAAGGAAAATCAGTATGCAACCCTTAAAAAACGTTTGCTGGAAGAATTCGCCGACTCTGAACAGAAACGGTTAAAAAAACTTTTGCAAGACATAGAACTTGGGGATATGCGACCATCGCAACTTCTTCGGGAAATGAAAAATTTGGCCGGTAACCAGGTCGATGACGCTTTTTTGAAATCTATGTGGATGACGCGTTTACCAAACCACATGCGTACCATAATTTCGATAAGTCGTGAGACTCTTGACAATATCGCTGTAATGGCCGATAAAATATCAGAAGTCAACGACAATTCATCAATTCAAGAACTTTCACTGGCAAAAACCCCAACAACAAACAACACAACTTTACAACAACAACTACAGCAATTAACAAGAGAAGTCGCTAGTTTGAAGACACAATTTCAACGCTCGCGTAGTCGTAACAGATCCAATTCCGGCAATCGTAATCGTAGTAATACTCGTGAAGAAGCTCAATCCAATGGAAAATGTTGGTACCACAGAAAATTCGGCTCTAAGGCTAAAAAATGCAAAGAGCCATGCAGCGAAAATTTAAACTAAGCAGTCTGTCACTATCGACGGTAAATGACAGACAAAAAGTTCTACACCGCCGTCTTATAATTTTTGATAAAAATTCAAATTTAAAATTTCTCGTGGATACCGGAGCGGAAGTCAGCGTTATCCCTCCTAACCGACATCAACTAAAGCCTCCGGACAACAACATTTTTTTATTTGCTGCGAACAAATCGCCGATTAAGACATATGGTGAAAAAAGCTTAACACTTAATTTAGGCTTACGTCGACCTTTTGCATGGAATTTCGTAATTGCTGAAGTTTCTCAACCTATTCTAGGCGCAGACTTCTTGGGTCATCATAATTTGATAATAAGTATGCGGCAGCGTAAACTGTTTGATGGTAACACTAATATGGCTAGCAATTGCAGTATTGCGACCATCGAATCACCGATTCTTGGTTTATCTACCATCGACATCAACGACACGTTTCAGGTACTTCTCAAACAATTCCCTGGAATTACACAATCACAGCATTCAATCAACAACACCACCCACGATGTTACACATCATATAATCACAAGTGGACAACCTGTTTTCGCCAAACCCCGTCGCCTAGCACCTAATATGCTTAAAGCCGCTAAAGCTGAAATGCAATCGTTACTCGACGCTGGTATCTGCCGACCTTCATCTAGTCCTTGGGCAAGCCCACTTCACATGGTAAAGAAGAAAAACGGTGAGTGGAGGCCTTGCGGGGACTACAGAAAACTGAACGCCATTACCGAACCGGATCGATACCCGATCCCACACATACACGATTTTACTCATTGGTTAGAGGATAGTAAAATTTTTTCAACAATTGATTTGCGAAGAGCATACCACCAAATCCCTGTGGCGCCATCCGACGTGCCAAAGACAGCCATAACAACGCCATTCGGCATGTATGAGTTTACTCATATGACATTCGGATTGAGAAACGCGGGACAAACTTTCCAGCGCCTAATGGACCACATCCTTCGTGATTTGGATTTCGCCTATGCTTATTTGGACGACATTTTGATCGCCTCAAAAGACTTAGAGCAACATCAACAACACGTAAAGTTGGTCTTTGAAAAACTACAAAATTTTGGCATCGTTATAAATCCATCTAAATGTAATTTTGGTAAGTCCGAAGTAAAATTTCTTGGCTTTACAGTTAACGTAAATGGCATCCGTCCTCCAACGGAAAGAGTAGATGTTATAACTCAGTACAAATTACCGGAACGAGTTTGTGACCTTAAACGTTTTATGGGTATGCTTAACTTCTTTAGAAGATTTTTGCCAAAAGCCGCTACCCAGCAGGCAACTTTATTTGAATTTATACGTGGTAATAAAAAAAACGACAAATCAGTTATAAAGTGGACCGAAGAGGGAAAACTTGCTTTTGAGCAATGCAAGGCACAGCTCCGTGACGCAACATGCCTTGCTTTTCCTAAACACAACACTCAACTTGCTCTGATGGTAGACGCCTCAGACATTGCCATAGGTGCCGTTTTACAGCAAGTGGTGAACGACAACTTTCAGCCACTTGGTTTTTATTCAGAGAGACTAAACGAAGCTCAACGAAAATACAGCACCTACGATAGGGAGCTATTGAGTGCATACAAAGCAGTCAGACATTTTCAGCACATGCTGGAAGGTCGTGAATTTTGTATATATACGGATCACAAACCGCTTCAATTCGCATTTAAACAGAAACTCGACAAAGCAAGCCCTAGGCAAATTCGTCACCTAGATTTTTTGAGCCAATTTACTACGGACATAAGGCACATACCTGGCAAAGAAAACGTAGTTGCGGACACTCTGTCACGCCTTGAAGCAATTCATGTAAACAACACGATCGATTTTGCAAAATTGTCATGCCATCAGAACGACGATGAGGAAATCGAATCATTTCTCAACTCTAATTCAAACTTGCAACTTAAATCGTTCGTATTGCCTAACACAAACTTTTCTATATATTGTGATATTTCAACCGGAGTGGTGCGACCATTCCTAACTAAGGAATTTCGTAAAACGGCATTTGATTCAATCCATAATCTATGCCACTCTAATGCAAGAAAAACCACAAAGTTGGTTACTGAAAAATTCGTCTGGCCAAGTGTAAAAAGGGATTGCCACCTTTGGGCAAGGTCTTGTATCGCCTGCCAAAAAGGAAAAATTCATCGCCACAACAAAGCACCACTTTGTGAATATTTTACTACTTCCGATCGTTTTGACCACGTCAACATCGACATTGTTGGGCCATTACCACCATCTAAAGGATTCCGATACTGCTTAACAATGATCGATCGTTTCTCCCGCTGGACGGAGGTATGCCCGTTAGAGGACATTACAGCCGAAAATGTCGCTTTCGCTTTTTATTCAACATGGATATCGAGGTTCGGCATACCATTACGGGTTACTACGGATCAAGGACGTCAATTTGAGTGCAATTTTTTTAAAGAATTGACTAGAATCCTTGGCATACAACATCTGAGAACGACAGCTTATCATCCAGCGGCGAACGGTATCATCGAAAGATTCCACCGCCCATTGAAAGCTGCTATTAAATGTTATGAATCAGAAAATTGGGTAGAAATTTTACCATTAATTCTTTTGGGATTTCGAGTTACGTATAAGGAGGACATCGATGCAACGCCATCTCAACTAGTCTATGGATCTAGTTTACGTCTCCCAGGTGAGTTTTTAACAGAAGGTGATAAAAACGAAACCTCTCAAAATGAATTCGTCAACAAACTCAGAAACTTTATGAACGATCTTCGACCCACCAAAACTTCTTTCCACGCTAAGGATAAACCATTTATTGAAAAAGATTTACATACATCTCCACAAGTATTTATACGTAATTCAATGGTCTGCAAACCACTGCAAACTCCGTATGAGGGACCATTTCCCGTTTTAAAACGTCATTCGAAATATTTTACTGTAAATGTTAAAGGAAAGAAAATGAACATTAGTTTGGACCGTTTGAAGGCAGCATTTATTTTAAATCCAGGAAACTCTACAAATGATAATCACAATTGTAATAGACAACCGACATACATCGAACCACCAACTAATGAATCAACAGTCAACGAACCATCGGTCATCGAACCATCAGTCAACGAACCAACGTCCAAAGAATCAACAGCCAACGAGCTACCTCTAAGGGAACCTGCTAACATTCTCCTCGATCCTAACGGCGAGCCAAGGACCATCACTTCGCGTTATGGTCGTAAGGTACGATTTTGCCTCAACCGGAAGGGGGAGTAATGTGGCGTACGTTCCCCCACATACGATCTGACAACAACATTATTTTTGTACACTTTGGCAACGCTAATGGTTGTTAAAATTCTTCGAGAACATTCTTCTTTTTTGATCGTACAGACGCTTAAGTCTTTTTTGATATTCAACCTTTTTTCATTAAATAAATAGTTTTAAGTTAATTTAAGAATTAACTATATTTGTTTAATTTGAGCTATTTGCTTCATCATCGTAAGTATATCTTCATCTACAAATTCATAGAAAAAAAATACAAATAGAATCCCCTTTGTATAAATACATACGTACACACACCTTAATTTGATTTATAGCCAATCAAAGTTGTTAAAGCAGGGAATATAAAAAGACTGAAATAAAAAGCAATTTTTCCACATAATTAACATACTTTAAATTACAATAACAAAATGAAAAGAAAATAAAGAACCCACCCCTAATGCACTATGGGCCTGCCTGGCATATCTACATAGCTACCATAACCATTTGCCATGTCTTATACAAGTATTGTGATCAAATCTAATCTAATCTAGTGTAACATACTTTGGACATGGAAATCTACATGTTTACGAATGTTATTCAAATGGAGGGTTAGTGAAGAAGAGGAAGACCCCTTCCATTTATTGCATCTATCCATTCTTAATAGCAAAAGTAACATATTGTTTTAAAAACTTCTTCATTTTGGTCTTTGTTTCTTTTCTAATATTTTTTTTATTATAAAAGCAGACATGAAAAGAAAGAAAAATGTTTTTATTGTTAATAAATATGGTCTACAGTTATAAAATAAAAAAAAAACAACAACAACCACTTTTAATATTAAGAGATCATACTGTGTGAGTCATCAGTGCATTTACCAGACACTCTTGACTTCATTCTTCACTCACCAATACATATTAGATACTTGCCTTCTTCCTGTGTGTGTGTGTGTTTGTGTGTGTCTTACAAGATATAAAGTGGAAATCATCCATACTCGTTGAACCAGGAACCCAGGGAAGAAAAAGTTTTTATTGTGGCAAGAAGAAAAAAATTATGAAATAATAAGGCAATCATAAGATTATTTCTGCATGTTGAAGGTACATTGACTTCAATAACAATGATAGGTATTGTGCAAGTGGAAGTGGAAAAATAAATTGTTTTGTAAGGCTACAGAGCGTACTAAACGAATACAAATAAAATGGCCAATAGGAAATTTATACTCAGAGGAAGTTTGTATTCAAATAAATTTTGGAGTTTTACTTAAAAAAGTTCTAGTTTTGTATTGAAGTTTTTATTGAAAAGTGGATTCTTGAAAGAATTTCTAGTATTGTTTATCTGGATTGTCATTTGGTAAGTCAATTACCATGTCGCCATAGTCTAATACTAATAATAATCAAACCACAGCTCAAACATCTCGAACAAAACGATATATGAACAAAAATGTTTTTCGACGACTTTTTCTCAACAGTTTCTAAAAAATATACCGATCGGAGTCGACTTTAAACCATAGGTCCCACCATTCATTTGTGAAATTAACACACACAACATTGATGGTGTGCTTAGCTAGGTTGTTGTCCTGAATAAAAGGATAGGCGAATTCCTCTCAGCAGACTTCTGGCAAAAACTGTGAAAGTAAATAAAATTGCCGTGAAAATTTTCTCAAAAAAATAAAAAAAAAATTTTTTCGGATTTGACTTTAAGCGGTCCCATGACTCATGTATGAAATTAACACAAACAACGTAAGTGGTGTAAGAAGCGAAGCTGTAATCGTAACTGAAGGGTTGTATGTAATATGTATATGTATGTATGTGAATAAAAAACGCTATCATCACTGGTAAATCAAGAACCAGGTCGCCATTGCTAGTAAGTAGTGTGTCCGCTTATCAGACGTGAGCCTGCGGTTCAAACCCCAACTCGAACAAAACGAATAATGAACAAAAATATTCTTCAAAGACTTTCTCTCAGCAGTTTATCAAAATTATGCCAATCGGAGTAAAAGTGGCCGTAGTCTAGTAGGTAGGCTTATTAGACGTGAGGCCACGGTTCAAACCCCAGGTCAGACATCAAAACAAAATATGAAAAATTATTTCTTCGGCGGCTTCCTCTCAGTAGATTTCTGGCAAAAACTCTAAGAAAAAGTTTCTCAAATATCTGTCGTTCGGAGTCGACCTTCAACGGTAGGTTCCGCAACTCATGTATGAAATTAACACAAACAACATGAGTGGTGTGAAAAGGTAGGTTGTAATGGTTGTAATGACCAATTATGTATTATGTATGTACGTATGTATGCCGATCGAAGTCGACTTTAAACTGTAGGTCCTGCTACTCATAAAATAAATTAATACACATAACCTGGGTCGTGTGCTAACCTAGGTTATTATCCGAAGTAAAGGGGTGAATTTAAGATTCGCCGGCCTTCATGGAGAAATTTGATTAATGATTTGAAGATATTCCCTTGTGAATTGCAGACAGTGCTAATTCTTGAACTTCAAAAGCACGTAAATTTTGCTCAATTCATCCTAAATCACGAATACGACAATGACAATTTTCCTTCGAGAATTATCATCATAATCAATCATCACCGTACTTCATGATAATTCCGTTCGGTATTGCCTCAAAGTTTGGTATGCCACCAGGCTGTTATCCTGTAAGTTACCCCTTTCTCTAGGGATATTTTAATATTATGGCTTTGCAGATCTCTTCTGACATTCGCAGAATTTCGTTCATGGACATTAGCATTTACCCACATTACATTGCCTAGCTTCAAATCTGGCCGCTCAAGGACTCTTTTTCCATTCACTGTTCCTTAAAATTTCAGGCATTTGAATATAAAATGTTGCACATATTTTGTCTTCATTTGGTTTTTGAGTACTTCTTGTAATTTCTATAATCTGTCTAGAACTGGGTCAGGTTAGTTTACACGATTGATATTAACTGATAGGCAATTTGAAAACAATTTCTGTTAAAAGATTTTAGTGGAGGCTAAAACCTTTGTTTTTGTAAATTTTCATTCACTCTGTCAGAATAGTGCATATTATTTTGATGTACCTTATGGGGGTTAAAACAAATATTAATGGAAAACAAGTTGTGGGTGCTTACATGCACAGCATAGACTTCAAGCCATATTTAGTATGAATAAGAAGTATGAGTTAGAGTTTGCATGATTGTAAATGCATGTGTACAAATGCGTGGATTAACACGCACTAATGCAGTGAGTTTTAAGGAATTCTTGTTTATAAAACTGAGGCACAATATTTCATTAAAGTTTTGTTAGAAAGTTTTGTTAGAATTTTACAATCATTACATACAGCAGAATATCTCTGATATTCGCAGAATTTCGTTCATTGTTTTCGGGAATCAAATTCATTTCGGACACTAGCATTTACCCATATTACATTGGCTAGCTTCAATATCTACCCGCTCAAGGACTCCATTTCTATTCATTGTCTGTCAAATCTTAGGCATTTAAATATAAAATGTTTCACATATTTTGTCTTCATTTGATTATTGAGTACTTCTTGTAATTTCTATAACCTATCTAGGACTGGATCAGGTTAGTTCACAATACAATAAGTGCCGAAAGTCACGAATACAACGAAAACCATGAAAGAATATGTCATACTGATCTGAATGCACTTATTTACTCATGATATCTGAACCCGCCTCCGATCTTGATTTTTTCCAATAAAAATACTTATAATAATGTTTTTCATTTCCAAGAGGACATCATTCAAGTATTCCTTAAGGCATCCAGACTACAAGATAAAATCGTTACAAGAACTGATATAAGAACCAACAAGTCTTTAATTTATTTTTGCCATTCGAACTTAATAGCACCTGAACTCCTCAACTTTCGATACTCAATCCGGACGCGGATATAGACATGGAGAGATCTAAGGGCCAAAAGTCTTCACTCCGAAGTAATAGCACAGTAGTTCCGTAGTGGGCACAAACGAGTCCACAGGAGACGAGGGAAGGATTTAGTGGGTGAGGGCCCCACACACGGAGGATGTGACAACTTCTTCTATGGTGCGGTTAGTTACATTTAACCCTCCTCGTCGTAAAAAAACAATGATTATTCGAAAAAAACTGTGGAAATAAATGAATTTTCTCTTCTCTTACATTCTAAACCTCTTTCCCTGGTCTTTATTTTTCATCTCTTTCTTTAATTTCCTATTGGGTACTACTTCATATACTTCTCAGATACAAAGTATTCATTGTAAAACATCAAAAGCTTCATAATAAACTGAAAAATGAGAGAAAGAAAAAACATGGGAATAAT
The DNA here is from genome assembly GCA_958299815.1 of Sarcophaga carnaria. Classification (NCBI taxonomy): domain Eukaryota; kingdom Metazoa; phylum Arthropoda; class Insecta; order Diptera; family Sarcophagidae; genus Sarcophaga; species Sarcophaga carnaria. The sequence continues at coordinate 18,282,564 of OY283153.1, read as the reverse complement.
AACTAAGAAAAATACCCTCAACTACCTGCACTAGAAACCTAAACTTTTATGCTATTGGATCGGACAGACACACATTAATATTTTTATATTTTCCCCCAGTACTTACTTACTGACCAACTAAAACAGCCAGCCGGTTAAAGTAATCACCAGGCACTACCTTTTATGAAATAGAAAAAATTCTAACGTGGCATGATGTATACGTAATGCCAGTAATAATAATGATGATGATGGCATTACAGATGATGATGAGGGTTGAAAAGTTATAATGGGAAGCCGAATCAAAGAAAAAAAAAAACAAAGATGTTGTAAAGCAGTTTGTTGTAAGGCTGATGGAAAAGCAAAAAAAATCATTAACATTTAAATGAGTTTATCTGGCTATTTAAGGAAGTCTTCTCTATACTACATACTAATACAACCACAACTACTTTTGAGGCAACTATTTTATTGTAGTTACGATTACTTTCTGGTAATACAGACCGAAAGGAAATATGATTGCAAATTGTTTGCACACAGGTTCATTATGCAAACAAATGTCCAGGCATACAAACAACATGTTGAAGTTGGAGTAAAGAAAAACAGATGTTTGCTGAAACTTAACTTAAAAAAAAGAAATAAAATGTGGGAGGACATCTGTACCAGAGATCAGCAATGAATCGCTTTTTCGCTACTCATAAGTACTCATGAAATTTTGAGTATGAATTAGTCAACAGTATTGAAGTTCAACTACTCTGATTCATTCGTACTCACTACAACATTGATTTATAAGTACAAGTTGCAATGAGTATGAGTACAACGTTGACATCAAACTCATAACATTCGAAATATGTTTGATTCATACGCCTACTCATTCAGATTCATAAATTTAGAAAAATACTTATAATACTCATAAATGATTCGAGTGATTGGAATCATTCGTCAAAATTTACAGTCTTAGTTGTTGTTGCATTTACAAAGAGAGAAAAAAGACTCATAAACAAAAAAAAAAAAAAACAAAGACAGCAAGCAAAGCAAACACACAACCTTCTTGTGAGTATTGTAGTATTGGTAAGCGAATCATACTTATTTTGTGATTCGTGTATATGATGAGTCATGGAGTGTCGAAATCAGTAACATCGTACGTACTGCTAAGTATGAGTACCATGAGCCCCAAACTTTGAATATGAGTACTATGAGTATGACATTAAAATTAGTATGAATGCGTGGAAGTATCAGAAATTATAGGTATGATTCGAATCTACTCATCGTTTTGAATACTCATTGCTGACCTCTGATTTTTACCACATCTACACTTACAAACAAAACTATGTTGATCAATAATAGGATTTCTTGTAAAATTTGTTTTAAATTTGATTTCAAGAAATTAATGGCCCCTCCGAGGCGGATTTTGTAACAGATAGATGAACACGACAACTAACTGGAGCTCTGGAGGACAATTGCAATATCTTCACCATTTGTAAGCCAACAAACTCTCTAAGATATTATCAAGTATACCGCAAAAATATACAGTTCCTTAAACACCTTAAATGAAATTACTATTTACCTAACCTCTGCTGTATGTAATGATTGTAAAATTCTAACAAAACTTTCTAACAAAACTTTAGTGAAATATTGTGCCTCAGTTTTATAAACAAGAATTCCATAAAACTCACTGCATTAGTGCGTGTTAATCCACGCATTTGCACACATGCATTTACAATCATGCAAACTCTAACTCATACTTCTTATTCATACTAAATATGGCTTGAAGTCTATGCTGTGCATGTAAGCACCCACAACATGGTTTCCTTTAATATTTGTTTTAACCCTTATAAGGTAAATAAAAAATAATATGCACTAATCTTACACAGTGAAAGGAATATTTACAAAAATAAAGGTTTTAGTCCGTACTAAAATATTTTAACAGAAATTGGTTTCAAGTTGCCTATCAGTTAATATCAATCGTGTGAACTAATCTCACCCAGTTCTAGACCCCAGTTATAGAAGTTACAAGAAGTACTCAATAATCAAATGAAGGACAAAATTTGTGCAACATTTTATGTTCAAATGCTTAAGGTTTGGGGGACAGTGAATGGAAATGGAGTCCTTGAGAGGCCAGATGTTGAAGCCCGACAATGTAATGCGTTTAAATGGTAATGTCCAAAATGAATTTGGATTACTAAAGCAATGAACAAAATTCTGCGAATATCAGAGGAGATCCGTATAGCCACAATATTAAAATATCTCATGGAGAAGCAACAACTAACAAAATAGCAGCCTGGTGGCATACCAAAGCTTGAGGCAATACCGAACGGAATTATCATGAAGTACGGTGAGGATTGATTATGATAATAATTCTCGAAGAAAAATAGTCATTGTCGTATTCGTGATTTAGGATGAATTGAGCGAAGGTTACGTGCTTTTGAAGGTCAAGAATTAGCACTGTCTGCCATTCGCAAGGGAATATCTTCAAAACCTTAATCAAATTTCTCCGTAAAGACCGCCAAATCTTACATTCACGCCTTTACTTAGGATAATAACCTAGTTTGTTGTATGTATTAATTTATTTTATGAGTGGCAGGACCTGCAGTTTAAAGTCGACTTCGATCGGCATACATACATACATACATATGTACATAATACATAATTGGTCATTACAACCCTTCAGTCAGGATTACAACCTAGCTTCACACTTCCCTTACGTTGTGTGTGTTCATTTTATACATGAGTGGCGGGACCTACAGAGCGACAGAATTTTGAGGCAGCTTTTATGGCAATTTTATAGTCTTTGCAGGAATCTACTGAAATTAAGTCACCCAAGAAATAGTTTGTCATACTTCGTTGTGTTCAGGATATCTGACCTGGGGCTTGAACCGTGGCCGCACGTATAATAAGTCAATACACTACCGATCGTGTAGGCTACTGCATGGGCAGTCGAGGCAGCCATTTGAATGAAATTATTTTCCATTGTTAACCGGAAGAATTATACTTTCAAATAAAAAAAGAAATTTGAGAAAATATTCAGTAGTTTTTTTTAAAGCATTTCAAAAAAAAAAGTTATTTGGCGGACATTTTACTATACTACAGCGACTAATGGTCAACACTCAATTACGTGACTCTTCATTTTGTTGTTAGTCAATGGTATACTCTTAGCAGAACGGTTGCTCCGGGCCTTAGAAGCAATTCGGTTTAACTTATTCTAAACAAGCAGCTAAGCACCGTTTTGTTTGATGTCGAACATTATGAAAATATACGCCTGTCTTCACGCATTTTCCGCTTTCTTATAGATTGTAGCGATTCAAGACTTTCTGACGCAGTATGTGGCATTTACCCTGAAAAGCTGGCCAAAAAGGCAAAAATGAATTTAAAAAAATTTAAGAAACTGAATATGAAGTTCGATAGATAACAAAATTCTGCATTATATAGTGAATTTTCATGACTTTAGGTTGAGATTTGTAGATTTGAGACGATGTCAAAGTCAGGAAAGTGAAGAAAATTAAATGCGTTTTTGGTGTTTTTTTGAAATTTTAATAGGTTTATATGATATTTTTTTTTGTGGCTAAACGAAGAGAGGTTTTATATTGATTTTTTTTTATTTGAAAGGTATGAGCAACTGGTACTTTTAGTTTTTTTTTTTTTATATATATATATATCATATATTAATGTTAAAATTATTCGTTAAAAATTTAAAAATAATAAAAATTTCAAATTTTTTTACCCTACCCAAAAATAAGATAAGCATTTTAAAGGTGAAAGTAGTTTTTAGTAGTTTAATGTTATATACCATAAGAAAATATGAACTCTCTACATTCAGGAACAAAAAAAAAAGTTTGCGATTTTGCAATTTTTTTGGCGATTTTTTAAAAAATTTTACTTTTTTTTGAAAAATTAAAAAATTAGACGCAGTGTAATAAAGCCATAGGCAATAAAGCCATATGGCGTACGAATTATGCGAGGAAATTCAGTAGAAGCGATACCAATCGAGATGTCCTGAATAGGTTACTTTTAAGCAGTGACTTTTATAAGCTGCAGTACACAAAAATCGCGAAGGAATAGAAAAGCATTTTCATCAGATACTATTTAATTACTCCTTCCTGACATTGATGATGAAAATGATAACGATTTTAACGATTGTAGTTAGTTTCACTTTTTAAGTATATTTAAGTTAAGTATTAAATAATGTAAAATAAATATTATGAATAAATATTAATTATCATAGAAGTTTAAAAACTTAATTACATATGTATACCGACTATTATAACAATATGAGATGTATGTTTGATTTTCTTAATGGACTGTATGTGGTACCTAGGGGCACTTATGATCCGATCGTTATAAAATGTGATCATAAATGATTCACATTCATATTAAACATGTTCATGTCAAATTTCATCGACGTAATAACATTTTTAAGCCAATTATAATTGCTAAACATATTTTCCTAAGGGGCCCTATTTTGGACCAAGGGGCAATTATGGACGGACCATAACAAAATTTGGTAATATGATTTCGATTTACAAAAGACATATTCATACCGAATTTCATCACGATACCTATGTTTTTAAGCCATTTATAAGCGCAAACGTGAATTTCTAAAGGGGACTTTATATGGGGACTAGGATCAAATGTGATCCAATTTTCATCAAACTTTGCACCACGATTTCTTAGTACACAAAACTAATCCATGGTAAATTTTATAATTTTTGTTGCATAATCACCATAGTTATGTGTAAATAAGTGCAATTTCGAGAGGAATTTGTATGGGAGCTAGGCGAAATCACGGACCGATTTGAACCAAAATCAGTTGGGTTCATCCTTGGGCCTAATTATCAGTAACACTATCAAAAAATTCCAACCATTAACTCATAAAACACTTCTATTAATTTTGGCCAGGTTTTCAGGCAAAATGCCACATAGTAGGACGTATAAATCCAATCTCTTTCCTTCTCAGACATCTAAGAGGAAGTAACGGTTTCCGTCATTCGGTAATATTGCAGCAGATATACACATACATACATACGTGCATAAATGGTCATTACAACCCTTCAGTTAGGCATACTACCTATCTTCTCACACCGCTTAACCAAGGAGGACTTGTACTAAAAATTGATTTGGATCAGTCATACCATTTGGATAGAGTTTAATAATATTACAAGAATAGAACGAAGGTGGTATTCTTAAGGTTCAAAAAAACCGAGATCGACCAAAGAACTTAGAAATTTTCAAAATGATGGCAGCAAACCTTGTAAGATAAAAATGAAATGTGTTCGCAATCCCTGATTAGAATTTTTGATGTATATTGCCTTGGCCCATTAGACCTTGCTGGTGTTAATGCTCATTAAACTAATGCAGAGCATTAGAATTGAAAAACAATACAAGAGCAACTCAACTACAATAGCATTTTATTTACATGTACGAGTACGTGTGTATGTACATATAAGTAAGTGCATGTTGTTGTTATTTTAGTTTTCTTTTAACAGTTATTTAAATAATGTTTAGTTTTCAATTGTTGTTGTTGTTGTTATTGTTGTTGTTCTTGTTATAATTGTTGTTTCATTAGAGTGTTGTTAACATTTTCTTTCTCTATTTATGTTGTATACGTACTCGGTACGTACATATGTATATGGGAATATAATGTTGTGTGTAGTTCATGTATGTAGTTTTCTCAATTGTATTGTTTTAAATATTGTTGCTGTTGTTGTTATTATTATTGTTGTTGTTCTTTTTTTTCTAGTTTACATTGATTTATGAGTTTTTGAACTTTTGTACATTATATTTGTTGTTGTTGTTTTTGTAATTTAATTAATACAGGAAACATGTTCAGTATTTAGTATTGTTGTTGTTGTTGTAGTTGTACAATGTTGTTTGAAGTTAAAAGGAGGCTTGACGTCTGCTTGATTTGTAACACACGCTTCTTGCTCTTGCTCTTTTATAAACACTTGCATGCATACATTCTTACAATGCTTTGAACCTGGGTATACATGTGCGTGTTTAATAAGTTATTTATTCCCTCAAACCTCATACACACAGTATTTTATCTGTCTTAAGGAAAATCGTTGCAATTTTTTTTTGTGTTTTGAAAATATTTTCAATGTGATTTTCATTTTGATTTCCATTCTGCAGGCAATTTCCTTAAAGATTAATTAATTTAAGTAATGCTACGATGTGTGTGTGCGTGTAACATATTTCGTAGGTAAAAGATTCAATTAATTTTCGATTTGTAAAGCTGTTTTTGAGTTTTTGACCCAATTATGGCATCAAAAAAAAGTAAAAAAAAAAATAATTCACTTTAAATGTCTTCATGTGTTGTTTTTGTTTATGGTGTTGAATTCTTTACGCAAAAAATTCAAAGTCTTTGTGCAAATTAATTGAAATGTCAAAAATCTTAATTGATTTTTATAAAAAAAAAAAACACTGAATGAAAGAAAGAAAATGAATTGTTTTTTTGTATGTATTTTCAATTCTGAGTGGTTTTCTTACCGTCTCATAAACTTATTTATGAATTTCCATGCCAGACTTACCTAAAAATAGAAAAGACACATGATAAGTTATTTTAGTTATTGACTAATAAAGGCATTGTAATATACGATTAAATTTATATTTTTAAATAAAATTAATTTTAAATTCAATAAATCAAAAATGTTTACTACCATCCACCTTACATAAGAAGGATTTTTATTTACTTTTACAAGAATTGTACAGAGTATAAGGCAATGCTTGTACAAATATTAACTTGCATTGGAGTGAGTAGCCGGCAATCAGCTTGTTTTTTATCTGTATTGGAGCTGGAAGCAACTACATCACTCTCCATACGGCTACATTTCCAATAGTTACACTTTTGCATTGCAACCCTTCAGTCAGGATTAGGATCTGGCTTCTCAACAGCACTTATGTTGTATGGCTGCCATCCAAAATGTATCAATAGAAAGTTTGTATGCAGTTCTACTACTCTATAAAAACTATGTAGATATGCAAAGTAACCAAACAATGCATCAACTATAAATCCGATGTCTGATTGCTTTTTGACTGCGTCCAAAATACACATTGACGACGTCATTAAATAGAATACATACATATTTTGTACAGCGGCATTATGAAACACAATACTTTGTTCAAGCACAAAGCAACTAACATTTTGGAAGGCAGTCTATGTGTTAATTTTATACATGAGTGTCAGGGCCCGCAATTAACAGTTGACTTCGACAGAGTTTTGAGAAAGTTTTCATGCCTATTTTATTTACCTCTCCGAGGTTTTGCCAGAAATCTTCTGAGAGGAAATTGCCGAAAAAATATTTTTTTGGATTTCGTTTTGATGTCTGACCTAAGATTTGATCCTTTGGCCTCACATTTAATAATCCAACACACTACATACTAGACTACGGCGACAAAGTCATAAGTAGCAGAGGTCAGCAATGAGTATTCAAAAAGATGAGTAGAATCGACTCATACTCATAATTTCTGATACTTATATGCATTCATACTTATTTTAATGTCATACTCATACTACTCATATTCAAACTTTGAAATACTCATGCTACTCATACTCAACATTTACAAGAATCACAAAATAAGTATGATTTGCGTACGAACACTACAATACTCACAAGAAGGTTGTGTGTTTGCTCTCCTTGCTATCTTCGTCTTTTTTGTTTATGTGTCTTTCTTCTTCCTTTGCAAACACAACTAAGACTGAAAATTTTGATGAATGATTCGAATCACTCGAATCATTTATGAGTATTAAAAGTATTTTTCTAAATTTATGAATCTGAATGAGTAGGAGTATGAATCAAACATATTTCCAATGTTATGAGTTTGATGTCAACGTTGTACTCATACTCCTTGCAACTTGTACTTATAAATCAATGTTGTACTGAGTACAAATGAATCAGAGTAATTGGATTTCAATACTGTTGACTCACTTATTCTCAAAATTTTATGAGGACTTTTGAGAAAGAGGGATTAATTACTGATTTCTGATAGGTAGCATATTGAAGAGAGTAATACATGGCAGTTGTTTTATAAATGCTTACGCACTCAAGGAATTTTATGAGCAGCACATCTTTAACGGTCGACTGCACATCTCAAATGGTTGTACCAGTCAATAAGAGTGGCTTTAGATTACTAACAGCTGTTGTAGAGATAAATTAGCTATTCTGGGTGTATGATAAAGCTAATGCTGTGAATTGATTGAATAATCCTTTCAGTATATGTTTTCTATGTTCATATGAAACCATTTTCAGCCTTTGATATACAGAACGTTAAAGAGCCAGGTACAAGGTTTTGATTTCAGCAGTTTACTTGTTTGATTGTTGTTGGTTTTTGCACATGAGAACACACCGGTACCTGGCTCTACCATTCCACTGGTCAGGCTTTCAGTAGCATATAACTGAGTACAGTATGATACCAACGCTGTAGTATTTGGGTTTCTGGAAATTACGAAACCTTACCCCGAATACTTAGCACGTGATTTTATTTTCTTGCTTACAGTGATGAAAAGAAATCTGCTGTCAGGCTTTTAAAACAGTTGCTCTATGAAAGTCAAATGCAGAACATCAGCCGCTCACAAAGTGTACAGAAGCTGATGAATATTGGGGTTGCAAGAAACTATTTAACTGTGCCCACGAACAATACCATTTGAGATGGGGATTGATGTCTATTAGCCATCCTAAATAGGAAACCAGGTGCTAAATAGGGAACAGACTCCTCTGAGGTAAATACCGCATTACAGTTTCTTTAGAAGCCATTGTGGGATATTTTCAATTTAACGGCATCGATATCTAGGAGCCAGTATCATGTTATGATGGCTATCAGTAGATTTTATGTAAACACATCTCCAACGATCCTAATCAGTCTGATCTTCATGGTAGGGGGATCCTTTTTCCAACCCTTCAAAGAGGAAAGTTCGTGTGACGATCACTTATTTTCTGTAAAGCAGTGCCAATTTTAAGTACAATTTTGTGCCGATTTTCTGTAGTATAAGCATTAGAAAGTACGCCAGCTATCTTGTTGCTTACAGTAATTAGGTGTCTAATAGACAACAGGCACGCGAGTGGATTGAATAGCCGCCTTACAGACCTTAATGTTCTGATACTGATTGAAGTCGCCATAGTTTAGCAGGTTGTGTGCACCCATATCAGACGTGAAACGTCTAGGGACATCAAACCCCAAGTCAGACATCTCATACAAGACGAAATATGGAAAAATATTTCCTCAGTAACTTCCTCTCAGCAGATATCTGGCGAAAACTAAAAAATCTGTCGTTCGGAATCGACTTTAAACTGTAGGTTCCGCCGCTCATGTATAAAATGAACATACACAACATAAGTTGGATGAAAATCTAGGTCGTTATACTGACTGAAGGGTTGTAATGACCAATTATGTTATGTAATGACTTAAAGAGACGTCGCTGTAGTGTCTTAGCTAAATAGACTCGGGTTTAAAACCCCAGAAGAAAACGAAATATGAAAAATATTCTTTCGGCAACTTTCTCTCAGCAGATTTCTGGTAAGAACTCTGAAAATAAATACAATTGCCATGAAAGATTTTTAAAAATCTATCGTTCGGTGGCAACTGGAATGGTGTGAGAAGCTAGGTTGACTAAAATAAGAATGCCTTAAAACTTGGCATTATTTTTCAACATTTAAAAGAAATTATCAGTTATGAAAAGAAATGCTTTTAATAACAAAAAAAAAGAAAAAAACTAAAAAAATAAAATAAATATTTAATATCCTTTAAGGAAATATCTCCATCTTTAATACTTCATGCCACTAAATAGAGCATAGACAAGCACAATTTCTTTGAACAACTGAAGGAAAGTCTTCAGAGAAATTAAAGAAACATTCGTGACAAAATGCCTTTTCCTTCATATAAGACTTACTAAATATGACAGGCAAGCAAAAAAAAAAAGGAAATAAATACGGAAAAAAAATAAGAAAGAAAAGCCGAGAAATTTTTCTTTTATTAAATTTATATACACAGAGAATAAGTATATAAAACAATAAATAGGCTTCTAAATGTATACAACCATATGAAAGTGTGTATGTATGTATAGATAGACATGTGCCATGTGAAAATTATAAATTTTTTCTTCCGTTTTTGTTTCTCGTTCTTAGGCCAGTTTGTATTGTGCTCAAGTATAACAAATATTGACATGTGGCTGCATATTAAGAAGCCAAGTAATATCAGGTATTTGTATGTACAACAACAGATTCTATTTTAACGTACATATATGTATATGTGTTACCTATATGTATATGTGTATGTATTTGTATACATATTTGTATATAGAAATTGTTAACGTTAATAATGCACGCACATTTGAGGTGGTGTTTAAGTGATGGATAGATTCCCCAAAAACCAACACATACATACAACAACATCACACAGTCGACAACGAACATTAGTGTTGTAAGTGTTTTAACAAAACCAGAAGTATGTATGCCTCTATGCATGCATGTATGTATATGTACAAGTATAGTGTGGTCTAGGTGTTCTAGAGACAACAAAATCATGTTATTCCAAAAGGTATAAAACGTGTATTTTACACCTTAAGTTATAGACAAACGAATGAAAAACAAAAAGAAAAAAATAAAACACATTTACGCCGCCTTATATTCATACACAGGTACAGACAGTATAAACATACTTATACATACAAGCACTTGTACGTATGTATTTATAACCTCTGTGTGTACTTATATGTATGTACACATTGCACCTACACATTCATGCCCAAGCATCTAAAGCTTTAGATTCGAGAAGCACGTTAATGAGGCAAGATTATACTCTGGTTTCTCAGTTGAAATCTTTAAGTTTTCCTTTCATGGTTCGTTGTTCGTTGTTTTTACCAAGTCAGCGGAATGTGTTGGAAGAATATTAAAGCGAACAGGAAAATTCTCTGTGTAGCTAAATTTAAATTTAATAAAAAAAAGTTAAACTTCGTTGAAAAACTTTCTATATTTGGTCCTTTAATAAGCAATTCAAACAGCCAGCAACATCATACAAGTCGTTTGCATATCATATACGCAGACTCGGAGAGGAAAATTAGGTTAAATCATGTCCAGAGGATATATCTTTCAGAGCCAATCCTTCATGCAAGGGTAAACACCATGTTGTAATACGAAGGCTTTAATGTAAATATGCTTAGGACCAAGTTGAATTAAATCCCTACTAGTAGAATTATTAACCCAGACGCGTCTAAGACTGGCTATTAGCGTTTCGTTCCCAATTTTAGGCAACTACAAGACATGAACCTCCATCTCAAATGAGATTATCCGTGGGTCCAGTTAAATAGTTTGTTCGCAATCCCAAAATCCATCAGCTTCTATACTCGTTGTGAGCTGCTAATGTCCTGCATCTGACTCTCATAGAGCGGCTGTTTTAAAAACCTTGACAGCAGGCATAAAATGTAGATTCTCCTATTCATCACTAGGGCCAAAGCCGTAAAGTAACTTTCTAAGTATACGGGAAGGGGTACTATAATATCTAGAGGCCCAATCCCTTAATCCAACTGCTTCTATACTCGTTGTAAGCGTCTGAAGTTCTGCATTTGACTCCCAAAAAAGCAGCTGTTTTTAAAAGTCTGTAGGGTAGAATTTCGTTATTTCCAGAAACCCAATTACTACAGAATTAGTATCAAGCTGTTATCAATTGTATGCTATTGACACCCCGTCGCGCGGAGTAATAGAACCAGGCCTCGGCGTGCTACTTATGCGCCAAAATCAGCATCGATCAAGCTAGTAGGAGACTTTAAAGCCTTGTATCTGGCTCTCAATGGTTACTCCGTAAATCTCTTTATGAAGCTTGATTTATATAAATATCCTTTAATTAATTTCCTTAACAATCACTGTAAGTATTCCATCATGAAGTATCAAATTTCAATTAAAATCGCTGGTGGTAATTTCCATTTTCCACAATAAAACTAAAATGTTATTGAATTCTGTTGCTAAAAAACTTTAATTTGAGATGAAAGTATACCAAAAAGGAACATAAACACACAGGCATCATTATTTAAATATATTTTCTTTAATTTTCTTACCTTTAAGGCGAACAAAAAATAAAATTTTTAAAAATCTTAAAAAAGGATACATGGGCTGCTCTGAAAGTATGATAGCTACTACCAAACTATTTATACAGTATTATTTCTTATATAAAACTACAAGTTGTGTGATAAAAGTTCTATGAAAATGGTAAAAATTTTCGAACAAAAAATTAAGATGAATATATTTTTTTTTTCTAGAAAAAAAATCCTTTTCATTCGAATTTCAAAAACGGCTGGAAGACTTTCAGCTCATTTTTCGAAAAGGCGTAATAGGTGTAAATATATCATTATCAAAGCGAATGATTCTGTTATCTCATACGTACGTACATATATAATAGGTCATTACAAGCCTTCAGTCAGGATTACGACCTAGTTTCTCACATCACTTATATTGTGTGTGTTAATTTTATACATGAGTGGTGGGGCCTACAGTTTAAAGTCGACTCCGAAAGACAGATTTTTGAGAAACTTTTCATGGCAATTATATTTACCAATAGTCAAATACGTTTTAAAAAAATTCTTATAAAACTTTTAAGGACTTTAATGATTTGAGTTTTTTTTTGTTTTTTTTTTTTTTTTTTTTTTTTTTTAAATAAAAAATTAAATAAATTTTCCATTAAATTATAATCAAAAAGAAGAAGAAGAAGAGAATACCATTTATCAACAGCAAATGTTATGAAAAGAAATTCTTTTAAAGGCAAAAGTCAAGAAAACATGACAAATTGTTAAAAAAAAAAAAAACGAAACGAAAAGTGAGAAAAGCGCAAAACTTTTTTGATTTTTTTATTGTGTTTCTTAATAATATTGACATTAACAGAAGGCAATAACAACAACAACAACAGCACTGTATTGAAAGATAATAAATTTTTAGACACAAACAACATGACGACATACAGTTTCCTATACATCCACCCACATTTACCATTACACTTACATAGTCATAGAGAGCAACAGAGATACAAACAAACACTTGACAAAAAGGAAGACAACAAAATACTTGACATGTTGGCATGACATAAAAGTGTTGTGTTGACAGTAACAGGAACAAATATTGGCAAAAGATAGAGAGGAAAAGTAAAAGTAAAAGAAAGACAGAGAGAGAGAGAGAGAGAGAGAGAGAGAGAGGAAGAGAAGGCAAAGCAAATTGTGTTAAAATTAAAGAAAGATAAAAAAAACAAATTAATATCTATACAGGAAACAATAAGTGATAAAATCTAAAAAGAAAGAATAAAAGAAAGGAGAAAAAATCATATAAAAATGAAAATAAAATAGAAAATAATTTAATATCGTATACAGAGACGAAATAAATTTATAGAGCGACAGAGAATAAAATGAAAGAGTTTGTTAAACACGCATCTAACTTGGAATACACAATAAACACATATACACACGCAATTAACATTAACTCACAGACATACTGCAAAAATACACAATGTATACCTGCCTTTAGTTCGGCAGTGCAGCAAAAGAGTGAATTCTTTAACTATTTGCGGTCTTCAATAAAAAAAATGAACTGCGGTCAAAGTAACCACAAAATTTTACGTTTCTCAAGGTAACTGTCGTCATATTACAACCCTTCAGTCAGGATTACGGCATAGCTTCTCACACCACTCATGTTGTGTGCGTTAATTGTATACATGAGTGGCGGGACCTACAGTTTAAAGCTGACTCTGAATGACAGGTTTTTCGAGAAGTTTTTCATGGCAATTCTTATTTATTCTCTGAGTTTTTGCGAGAAATCTGCTGAGAGGAAGTCGGCGAAGAAATATTTTTTCTTATTTCGTTTTAATATCTGGCATGGGGCTCGAACCCTGGCTTTACGTCTAATAAGCCAACACACTACCTACTAGACTACGGCGATCTTAGATACATACATTAATAATTAGCCATCACAACCCTTCAGTCAGGAACCTGAGTGGTAGAACCTACACATGAGTGGCAGGACCTACAGTTTAAAATCGATTTCGAACGACAAACTTTTCATGATCGTTCACTGCTACTCTGCTTAAAGATCATTCTTTTTAAAGCTAAAAAAACGTAAAAAAAATGGTTTCATTGCATTGTAAAACATTTAATTTTTTTTTCTTCTTCTCCTCTTTCTTCCCATGCTGTAAACCTTTGTAAACCGCTTTCCTTTATGTCTGCACTCCTTTACGCTTATCTAGTAATTGTTTATGTATGAATATGAGAGTGTTTATTTATCTTTCTTACATATGTATGAAGTTAAGTATCTTATTTGTCGTCCGTGGCATATATGTACACAAATACAAATGCCAACTTATCACACAATTTTAGTTCTTTAAGTTGGTTTACAAGCCAGCTTAACGATTTCCGCCCAAAGATATGACACACGCATATTCAAACAAAACATTGCCTTAATATATGTTGATGTATGCATGCATATACATATATAAATACATATACGTAAATACATATATGTATATGTATGCATATATGTATATACGCATGTATATAAACTAACATTTAAATAGTTACACATAAAATCATATGAGTAAAGATGGGTTTATAAAGAAAGGAAGACAAAGAAGTGTATATTACCATGGTTTATTAAATATAGTAGGGAACTATCTGCGAACAAATGGGAACGGTCATAGAGGAACTATTCCCAGACCGTATGATTAAAAATACAATGCATCTGGGTCTTTTAGGTCTGCTGGCCCTACATAGTTCATATTAAAAATACTTGAGAAAGTCGTTGGAATGCACATGAGCTGTGAGTATTGAAACCGGTACTAATGCATCCTAGCAAACACAGAACGTGAAGACATACCTACATAGAAAATTGGTCATTACAACCCTTCAGTCAAGATTACGACCTAGCTTCTCACACCACCGCTGTGTGTGTGTTAATTTTATACATGAGTGGCGGTATCCTACATTTTAAAGTCGATTCCGAACGACAGATTTTTGCAGAAGCTTCATGGAAATTTTATTTACTTTCAGAGGTTTAGCTAGAAATCTGTTAAGAGGAAGTCGCCGAAGAAATATTTTTTTCATATTTTTCGTTTTGTTGGAGATGTCTGAACTGGTTCTTGAACTGTGGCTTCGCATCTAAGAATACAATATCGTCCGTCACATCTTCCTTGGGTGAATCGTTTCGGAAATGTACAATTTTCCAAGACTTTAGCGCAGGACTTGATAGACAGAATTTGGCCAATGGCATTGAGAATCGCTGTGATTTGAGGCTTATTCTCGACTTAAGAAAATCCCACAAGAAAATGTTTAACAAAGCCAAATCTCATGATCTCGGTTGCCAAATCACTTCAACTCCACTGAGGTGGCCATGCCCACAAATCGTTTGTGCAGAATATCCAATGTAGCATGAACTGTAAGGCACGCAGCACCGTCCTATTGAAACCACATACCATTGGTATCCATACCATTTAATTCAAGGAAAACTAAGTTGGTAATCAATAACGTATAGTGCTCATCATTGGCAGTGTTTGCCTGGCCAATGTCGTTTTCAAAAAATTGAGGACCATTGACATTGCCAGCCTTAAATGCACACCAAACAACAGCTTTTTTGGGATGCAATGGATGATCTTTGTTTTCATGTTTCAAGTTTCTTTGTTTACGTAATCGTTCATCCAGAAATGGGCCTCATGATTGATTTTGATGATTTTTCGATGAAAATTAGGTCCTTTCAGGGACCAAAGGTTGTTGTCTATGGTCATTTAGGTTCAGTTCATGGGTCAGTTGAATTTTGTACAAATGCAGGCCGTAGTCACGACTCAAAATTCTTCAAGTTAAGGTCTGCGCAAGGCCGAGTTCTTCTGAGCAATGCAATTTCAACTTCCTTAAACTCTCCTGCAAACTCCAGTTAACAACAGCAATGTTTTCGGCTGATCTTGAGTTTCATGATCGTGTGGTTAGGTTAGGTTAGAGGACGTGTACTTGTCAATTAAGACAAGTACAGTACCCGGAGGTCAAATTGACCCATTGTACAACGTCCTAGTTTCTCACACCACTTATGTTAAAGTCGCCGTAGTATAGTAGGTAATGTGTTGGCTTATTAGACGTAAAGCCAGGGTTCGAGCCCCAGGCCAGACATCAAAACGAAAAATATTTCTTCGGCGACTTTCTCTCAGCAGATTTCTGGCCTAAACTCTGAGAGTAAATAAAATTGCTATGAAAAGTTTCCCAAAAACCTGTCGTTCATCATCGTATGGTTGCGGATTGATTATTTATTAAACCAATGGATTCCACTTTCTCTCCTACATTACGAATAATCCTCTCGATGTGACGAATATGCTAACGTAAACTGGGCAAGCGGTACCAGAACAGGACACCTATTTGATCAAAAAATTTTATTATTTGCACGTGTTGTTAAATGCTTTTTACATCCACGGTGGCTTTAACAAGATGGTCGTTATCAGTTGTGCCTATTAAAGATTTCATACGATACTGAAGAAATACTTTTACAAGCTTATTTGTGTTCGAAACAACACACAGAGTCTAGTAAGATGGGTCTGGCAGTAAATGAGGGTAAAACAAAGTATATGTATACGTATTGATTCTTAGATTACGGCCGATAACTATACTTTTGATACGGTCAAGGAATTCATCTACCTTGGCTCCGCTGTTACCACCAGAAATGATGTCAGTCAGGAGATCAAGCGCAGAATCACGCTTGCAAACAGGTGTTACTATGGTCTCAATAGGCAATTGAGTAGCAGAGGCCTCCCTCGTGCTACAAAACTAACACTCTACAAGACACTCATCCTACCCGTGATTCTTTATGGCACAGAGGCATGGACCGTATTAAGTACAGATGCAGCGGCCTTGAGAGTGTTCGAGAGAAAAGTACTACGCAAGATCTTCGGTCCAGTGCGAGTTGGCGATGATTGCCGTATCCGATTCAACAGTGAGCTGTATGAGCTCCTCAATGACATGGACGTTGTACAGCGTATTAATATCCAGCGGCTGCGCTGGCTTGGCCATGTCGTTCGAATGGAGGAGGATGCTCCGGCGAGACGGGTAATTGATGCGGGAATCTGCGGAAGTCGGCGAAGAGGACGACCTTGCATCCGTTGGAAGGATCAAATCGAGGCAGCCCTGTCATCGATTGGTGTGACCAACAGGCGTAGGCGCGCACAAAGCAGAGGCGCCTGGAAGGATGTGTTGCGGCAGGCCGAAATCCGTTGTTTTGGCCAATTAAGTAAGTAAGTAAGTTAAGGGGCATAAGCTTTAAAAATGAAATTAACCTTTAAAAACTTTTAAAGAATTAAACATTCTTTTCATAATTTAAATCGATCTTTCAACTCTTTAAGCTTTAAATCAGCTAAGCAAACACTATAGCTGTTTTAAAGGCATAAAAAAATTTGATTGTGGCTAATCTTTTAAGACAATTTTTAAAGCCTACTTAAAAAGGGTTATGCTATCTGATGTTATGTAAATAATGTGGGCTTCCCTGTTCACTTTTTTTCTTTTGCACGAATAAATTCAACATGTTTTCCTTTTGTTTTATTAACAACAAAAAAGAACCCATAATTCTCTTTGCATTTTTTGTTTGTTTTTGTTTTTTGTTGTTTTATTTGCCATAAAAGGAAAACCCGGCTAATTTTTAAAAATGAAATGAAGAGAAGAAAAAAAAGAACGTGAACAAAAATTAAGCGTCATATAGTTGCTTCAAGGTATTTCCGTTTAAAATATAAAAGAACAAAGGAAAATTTATGCAAAACGAAGGAAATAAATGTGGCTAAAAATAGAGACAAGGAAAGGGGGGAGAGAGAGAGAGAGAGAGAGAGAGAGAGAGAGAGGTACAAGCATAAAAAACTTTTGTAGACTTGTTATTATGGCACCATAAACAACATTTGTTGAACTCATGTAAAAGGAGGGAAAAGCCCTGATGGTTACTGAGTGATGCTTGCAGGCCAACAAAAAAGGGGAACGACAGTAACAAAACAACAACAACAACAACTACACACACAGAGAGAGAGAGAGAGTATTTGCCGACATCAGCATGAAAACATTTATTGTTTTAACACTCCATGGCAATAACAAAAACAAACTTGAACATAAAAATTTATACAAAACGATGAAAATAAAACAACGAAATGAGAGACTAATCCGAAATTAAAATATTATTTGTGAGCTATGGGGTCTGTACAGTTCGAGATTCTTTTTAAAATGCTAATTAAATGCTTATCCAGCACTGGATATCAGAGGAGATAAGTGTTAAGCAAATATCGTGTCTTCTACCAGGGACTTCCAACCTTTGACAGTAAATAGTGGCACATTAGCTGTCATCAATTCAGTCTCTACGTACAGATATAACATTCAAGAATACGTTCAAATATTAAGATTATTTTGCCAAAATGGCTGAGTTTACCACTCACTTTGTTCATTTTACAATCGCCATTATCGTTCTAGTCAAAGGACTATTTCACCGTATACTAATAAAAAGCAAGATCTGACGAAACCATCGCTGCTGTCCGTGAATGTGTCATTGAGTTCCTTCCCATGAATTCGGACTTTCGCAAAACGCAACTAAAATGTTTCCTAATTTTCATCGAAAAATTATGTTCAGCAAAGAGGATATTTCAGGATGATTGAGTACGAGTACCAGTTCATAGTGTGATGCAGATTTTGGGCTGGCAGGGTCTTCAATTCATATTTACTTGAGAACGACGTAGGCTTGGCTGGAATTGTCAACGCTGAGCACTATTGCTCGCTGATTACTAAATTTTATTTGACTGTGTTAGATGATCATAGAGGAAGTCGTCACATCCTCCGTGTGTTGGGCCCTCACCTACTAAATCCCCCCGTCGTCTCGTGGACTTATTGTGCCCACTCCGGAACGATGGTGATATTACTTCAAAGTGGAATCCCTTTGGCCCCTGCGTGTTCATATCCGCGTCCGGATTGCGTGTCGAAAATTGAAGAGACATTTAAGTGTCTCCACTATTCCTTTCGTCCAGGTCCCTGATTCGAATTTCGCCTGACACATGTGCCAGTTTCATCTACGCCGGCGTGCTCACATGTTCCGCAGCCTCAAGATCCCTCTGCTTCAGTCTTAGACTGCTCTCCACGTAATTCGCCGCTGAGGTCCAATTTTCTCTACTCGCGATCATAACGCCGACAATGTTACCGGCCGTGATCGTCCCGACTATCGACGTCAGTGCAAAGCGATAGCTCTGCCAGCGTGCACATTCGAAAACAGTGTGCTCTGCATCATTAATTACCTCCCCTTCCTCGTAAGGACAGTAAAGGGAGGCGGTCTTGCACATTCTGTGCAGATATTTTCTAAAATATCCGTGACCCGATAGCATCTGTGTGACGTAGTAATTTACCTCTCCAAATTTCCGACCAATCCATAGTCCGGAATAAGTCTCGCCGTCCATCTTCCTCTATCTTCATCGTCCCATCGCCGTTGCCACTCTGAAATGGTGTTTTCCTTGAAATGACCGGTTATGTGATTCCCAGCCGATTTCGCCCTATAAATCTCCATCCGTTCTGCCGCCAGCAGATCCACAGGGATTATACCTGCTATCAACATTGCGGCTGGGGCGGACACTGTACGATATGCCGACGTGGTACGCCACTCTCTGTACCGGTACATATAGGGACTATAATAGACTTATCGAATCTAAGAAAGCGTTCCATTTCATTAATTTGCAACATAATACGGCTTGAGTTTGAGAGTTCTAGAAAATGTTATCGTCCTTGAGTTTAATGTAGAATTCGTGTTTTGTGGTCATATTAACTGTCATTTTACAATTTCTAGAGGGTATCAAGCAAGGCTGACCATCTGTTTACAGTGAAACGGGATTGCATTGCTTAATCAATCACTGCTAAGAAGCGGAGAATAATGAAAATCGTCCCGAAGACCTGGTTTATGCCGGCGATATAATCTCAGTGAACTGATCTACAGCTTACACTCTAAAAAGCTGGAGCATATGTATATTCGTTTTCTGTACGTAGGTAGGTATGTTGAATTGGCAGCTTTGATATCAAAAGCTCACTTGAAAATGCATAGCGGCCATTGAACGCAGTCCATGTACTGACCAAGATCCACCAAATCAGGGATGAAGAACCAGTTGGTCAGCGCTAGGGCTGCACTTGTTTTCTATAGAGGCTTGCAGAATGAAAATGTTTGGTAAAAAAATTCTTAAACTTGAAAACTCCTGTACCTTGGCTAGAACAAAAAAGGGTGCATAAATTATAATATTTCCATATACAGAGAAACAATGCAACAAAACCATAGTAAAGGTTGGTATAAAACAAACAATAACAGTTTTTGTGGTGGTGGCAGAGGGGAAGAAAAGTGAAACTAAAAACAACAGTGCAACAGTCTCCTTCGTTTAACGATAACTCTACACCCCTTCGGCTGTCTGGTTTTTATTTATGCTGCTCATAACAATTTCCTCAAACTGTTACCTTTTCAAAATTGCCTACCAAGCTTTATTAGGCAGGAGGAGGTTGGGGGCTGTACGGTAAACGGGCCAATTTAAAATGTTGATTTTCAATAACTTAAAAATAACATCTCGTTGTAAGAAATTCAAAATGAAGTTTGCATTGATAATTCAGTGGCATATTCCTTTCCAATGCCATTAAATTTGCTTTAAAAATTTTTAATAAATTTTTTAAAAGTCCTTACACATAAGAGGTTTTTTCGTTTTATCTTTTCTTGACACTGTCTTCTCTCTTCTTTGTTTGTGTTTTCTTTTCTTTTCTTATTTATTATGTATGTATGTATTCCAAAAATAATTGTGCCCTTACCACACTGCCTTTTCTGCCTGCTCCTTCTTTCATTTCTTTTTCATTTATGCACTTCAAAGTGTAAGAAAAAAATGAAATGACACCATATGGGTGATTATGGCTTTATTTTCCTTATTGGGTTTTTCTTTGTTTTTGTAGTTGTAGTTGTAGCTTTTTTCCTCTCTTCCTTCTATCGTTTAATATGCGGTCTGATAGAATTTTATAATTTACTTTCCATGGTATTTTTATGTTATAAATTCTCTTTAATTTCTTATATTGGAATTTATAAAATGTTCTTGGGTTTCCTTTTTCTCCTTTTTTCTTTCTTTTTTTCATATTTTTTCTTAAATTATGCCTCACTTTATGGCATAATTTGTGTATTTGTATATAACTGTTTGTATTCTTCTACCTACAAAAGTTTACATGTGTTGCGGTCTTAAATAATTGAAGAGTTTCACCGCAAAATAAGGGCGTAGCAAGTTGGGGATTAAGAATGTAAAAAGCTACAACAACTGCTGTATTAACAGCGATTTATTTCTGTTTAAGTTAGTTTTATAAACGGATTATTGAGAAGGGGTGTTCAAGGGCCTCTAAAACTTAATAGTGCACAAGAGAAATCGAAAACAATTTTTTTTTACAACTTATGCAGTTGTAAGTCGCCGTAGTCTAGTAGGTAGTGTGTTGGCTTATTAGACATAAACACAGGGTTCGAGCCCCAGGCCAGACATCAAAATAAAATACAAAAAGTATTTCTACGACGACTTCCTCTCAGCAGATTTCTGACAAAAACTCTGAGAGTAAATAAAAATTGCCATGAAAAGTTCCTCAAAAATCTGTCGTTCGGAGTCGACTTTAACTGTAGGTCCCACCACTCATGTATAAAATTAACACACACAACATAAGCGGTGAGAAAAACTAGGTCGGAATCCTGACTGAAGGGTTGTAATGACCAATTATGTACGAATGTATGTATTCCTGTTCGCGAGAGACTTTACGTATCCCTACAAAAAATTTCCTAGTAAAGTCAAATCGCATGCTCTTGGCGTCCAATATATTACTCAAAAACATAAGATTAATTGCTCATCAAACTTGTCTCCCAACAGATGGCAAGTGATACCATCTTGAAATCCCATATTTACCAAGTCAAGTTCCATAATGGGATTCAACTATCCTTAGTCAAAAAGACAATATTTCACTCCAACTGCTAAACTCAATTGATCTCGCCTTCAGCACCTATCGAAACTGGTGGCATAGTTTCTGGCAGTTTAATCTTGACCTAAACAGAATGATAAACATGCTGCCCTGATGGATACAGATATCTGCGGGTCTACTATATGGGATTATATCGTGAATTTTCTAGCCAGTTTAAAGAAACTGCCGTGCTACGATCAATTCCGTCGCAAATTTCTAACGGAAATTTTAGATCATGATTATTTCGGAGATGATTCTTATGTCTGTATATGGGTTCCAGAACATAGAAATGTCGAAGGAATTCTATTGATATGACCAGGGCCGGTACGGAGTTTACAGTCTTAGATATGTTGCAGGGTATAGGTGTCTCCATTGTCTCAGTTTAATTGGGTATTCTTTGTTGGCAGCAGGACAGTACTTGCCATATTGCTTTGTTCTCCTGAACAGATGTGGACTATTCTTAAATTACATGGTTAGACATGATGTTGTAATGGTTTTTACAGTCCAATGTTTTTTTTTAAAGGTACACATTTAGACTTGATAGTCTCTTAAATGACTTTTTCAAAGGCTATCACACTGTCTGATTCTTGCTATGAAGAGGCGAAGAATCTTAACTACTCTATTGTGGTAGTACTATAGGTACTATTGTGGGTACTATCGTTGGTACTATAGTGGATACTATCGTGGGTACTTTCTTGTTACCCAAAAAGCATGGCGCCGTTTTCAAAATGGTCATAACTTCCCTGCAGTGGTCAGAAAACATAAAAAATTTTAATATCACAACCCTTAATAAATATGCTACAATCCACCCTGTTATGTGGGAATCTGAGTTCCAAGATTCTTCAGCACCCAGAATTTATTTATTACTGGGTACTATAGTGGCTACTGTCGTGGATGCTATCGTGGGTACTATCGTGGGTACTATCGTAGGTACTATCGTGGATACTATCGTGGGTACTATCGTGGGTACTGTCGAGGGGACTATCGCAGATATTATCGGTATTAAAAAGGCACCTTATATAACCGAAGTAAGCAATGCTTGCTAAAAAAATCTTCAAATTAAGGTGCACATACATACATACATATTTGGTCATTACAACCCTTCAGTCAGGATTACGACCAACTTTCTCACACTACTTATGTTGTGTGTGTTAAATTTATACATGAGTGGCGGGACCTACAGTTTAAAGTTGACTCCAAAGAACAGATTTTAGAGAAACTTTTCATGGCAATTTAGTTTTACTTTCAGAGTTTTTGCCAGGCACATGCTGAGAAGAAGTCGCCGAAGAAATATTCCATACTGTGCCAGATGACCTGGGGTTTGAATCGTGGCCTCACGTCTAGTAAGCCAACACAATACTTACTAGACTACACAGCAATAATTCCATTCCAGACAGATGGCATTAATGCTGCTATTATTGAGTTACCAGATGAAATGCGGCGTAAACCACGTCAAATGAGACCTCATGGATGGATCACATATGGCGTAGTCGTGGACAACATATTTCTTTGCCCAAATAAATATTTTTTAGAGTAATTTTTTACATAATTTCGGTGTTTTTTTAAATTTTCAAAACC
Source organism: Sarcophaga carnaria (assembly GCA_958299815.1). Taxonomy (NCBI): domain Eukaryota; kingdom Metazoa; phylum Arthropoda; class Insecta; order Diptera; family Sarcophagidae; genus Sarcophaga; species Sarcophaga carnaria. The sequence goes on along the minus strand of OY283153.1, from coordinate 18,259,058 downwards.
AAAAATGTTAAAAGAAACAAGATTTTTAAGTGTTACTGGAATATTTTTCTTCTTATCAACCCCTTTTTCCAACTACGCTACTGTACAAAATTATACATTCTTTTACTGCTGCTTTACATGTTATTGCAGCAATGTTTAAGGGGGTAATTGAAAGTATATTGCAATTTAAAATCTATCAAACATGTGGTTTTAATGTGAAATAAAAAATTTATTTTTTCTTTCATTTTTTTTATGCACATTGTGTGTGACTTTTTGTGACTTCTTATGGAAATTAAGTCATATTTCTTATAAAAAAATTATTATTTTTTTAATATTTTAATACATCATAAAAAAGCCTTTGAAGCAGACAATAAAAACTATTTTGTCAGTTGGAGCCGTAGCAAATTTCATTTCATATGCAAACATATCTTTCTTTAAAGAAACCACAAAACATTTCCATATTTTTGGGTCAGCGTTTTTGTAAAAAAAACGGGGAAAAAAGGGAAATAAAATTAAAAGATAAAAAGAGAACATCAAAATTAGTTTTAAAATCAAGCAAACAAACTAACAAACAACAACATTATGTATGTATACAGTTTATGATAATGATGTCTGTGTCTACACTTCATTCTGAGGAGGAGTTTCTTTCGCTTTGGTTTCACAAACGAAGCTGATGTTCATGTTGGTTTGCGGCAAACAAATTTCTTTGAATTTCAAATTTTTTAGTAAATTTCCCCAAAGCTATGCTAGTCGCTGTTTTATTTTCCCCCCTAGCAGACGACCTAATTTCGAAACTCTTTTTATTCCATTCATATGCCATAAAAGAAAGGAATTTTTATTTCAAAAAAAAAATAAAAGAAAAAATCTAAAAAATCTGCGTGTTTAGCTTACGGTTTGTGAACAAAAGAAATTATGGAGTGAATTATTACCGCACCTTGTATTAGGTAAGCATATTTTTAATTTTTTTTTCTTTCTTTTTTTTATTTTTAATTGCTAGACTCCATTGTAGACTTATGATTTTTTTTAATACTCCATGTATTTCATATGTTGGTGTTAGTTTGAATTATTTTCACAGTCAAAAAAAAAAAAGAAAATCTAAAATTGCTATTGAAATCGTGTTGAAATTTAATTTGTTGCGACTACCGGAAACATCACACACAAGTATGAAAAAATAATAACGAGAAACGAAATGAAAACTGAATGCTTGACTGCTGTTTAGAAAAATTATAAAACTTAATATGACGTAAGGAGTGTGCACAAAAAAATTTGTTCATAATTTTTCTCTCTATAGAAACTAAATCCTATGTTGAAATTATTCATGTATTCGCCGTAAAAGACCACGGTTTAGATCTCAGCTTAAACATTATAAATAAAACGAAAAATTTTCTTTCGATGACTTCCTCCCTGGCATCTCCAACTAAACGAAACATTTAAAGTGTAGATCCTGCCACTTGCGAATAAAATTAACACATACAAGATAAGTGATGAGAGAAGATAGGTCGTAATCCAGACTAAAGAATTGTAATGAACAGTTATGTAGGTATGTATCAGAGGTCAGCAATGGGTATTCAAAACGATGAGTAGATTCGAATCATACTTAGAATTTCTGTTACTTATACGCATTCATACTTATTTTAATGTCATGCTCATACTACTCATATTCAAAGTTTGAAATATGTACTCATGGTACACGTACTTAACAATACGCATGATGTTATTGATTTCGACATTCTACGACTCATCGTATACACGAATCACAAAATAAGTATGATTCGCGTACGAACACTACAATACTCACATGAAGGTTGTGTGTTTGCTTTGCTTTTTCTTTCTTCTTTTTTTGTAAATGCAACAACAACTACGACTGTAAATTTTGATAAATGATACGAATCACTTGAGTCATTTATGAGTATTAAAAGTATTTTTCTAAATTTATGAATCTGAATGAGTAGCCGTATGAATCATACATAGTTCGTATGTTATGAGTTTGATGTCAACATTGTACACATACTCAGTGCAACCTGTACTTATAAATCAATGTTGTACTGAGTACGAATGAATCAGAGTAGTTGGATATCAATACTGTTGACTCACTCATACTCAAAATTTCATGAGTACTTATGAGTATCGAAAAAGCGATTCATTGCTGATCTTTGGTATGTATGTATACATTCTGTTCTAAAACGCTTTTTTAAATTTAAATCTGTGCCACAATAATTTTTAATTGCATTTTAAATAAATTGATTACTTTTAAAATTATTTAATTTCGAAATAAATTTGAAGCCATTTGTCATAATTTCTCTAGAAACCATAAGTTTAATTGCAAACATAGTTTAAATAAATTTTTTGTTTTCCGGGACATAATTTATAATCAAATTACTGGAAAAATAAAATAGTTTTTTATGACAAAACCATTTGTTTACACATCATATTTTATTTTATTTCGTTATAAATATTCCACACAATCACAACACTATAGGAAAAGAGTTGAAAAGAAGGTAGAAAACTGTATCTGCAAAGAGTAAAAACTAACTTTTACTGGATTTTTGTTAGAGTGTGGTTATAGTTTGCCTTTAGCTTTTATTGTTTTTAGATTTCTATTTTTTTTGTCAATTTCCTTACGTTTTCCTATTGTTTTATTGGGAAAAAATTTTCTCCATGTGGTTAACATATGAAAATATGATTTTGATCCCCTTTTCCAATTCCTATTCCCTTTTCCATTTGCTATTGAATATGATAATCTCTTACTTTTGTTTTCTTGTTTTCTTCCTTTTATTTTTATAGATTTGTTTCCATCCTTATTTTCTTGATATTTCTTTATAGCAACAATCATAGAGAGGGACAGACAATTGACCATACGATTGTAAGGGAATCATTTAAATATGTTATTGAGTTCAGGGTGTTCATGTGTGAACACACCATCAATATGGTAAAAAAAAGTCTTGCAATTGTTTTTCTCGATTCACTCATATATTTTATTATTTTATTATTGTTTTTGTTGTTGTTGTTGTTTTATTTTTATTTATTAAATATTGTATTGATCACTTGCTTGCTTGTCTTGTCGTTTGGTTGATTGACTTTCCTGCTGGTTGACTGGTTATTTATGAGCATATCCTGTATGGCCAATATTGTTTTTGTTTTTTTATTTCTTATGGTTTTGTTTTTATTTAGTTTCTGTACATTGTCTATTATATTTTCTAATAAAATTTTAGTTCATAAATATATTTCTTTTATTATTATTTTCATATTTTCCTACACACAAGACCTCTCTCTTTTATTATTACGCCTTAAGGCCTATTTTCATATCAAAAAAAAACCAAGCAAAACAAAAACAGGTCAATCAATACCAACATATTTTCATTTGAATTAAATTTCAATACAAATCAAAAGAAAAAGAAACATGTACTATTCCTACAACAACAACAACAACAACCATTAACACAATTCACCATCAAAACTCGTAAAAGGCGTTGCTTTATATTCTTATCAGTAATATACCGCACGCTAATATATGGCACATATATACGGCAATACAAGTACTGTCTGAGGCTTAAAATCAGTTGATATCAGCTAAATAGTAATATGGCACACAATATTCGGTAAACATACCCTAAACGCGATTCACAGGACCCTAGTAACTGAATTCAAAACATATATGTTTAATGCGCAATTTCCCTATTTACATCAGCTTAAATCCAGCCTGTTTTAAAGGATTAAATCTCTATGCTTTTTATTTTTAAGAACGTCCTCGAAGTCGCTGTTGTCTAGTAAAGCTATGGTTCAAACCCCTGGTCAAATATCAACGCGAAAATATAAAAAAATATTTCTTCGACGACTTCCTCTCAGACAGATTCTGGTAAAAAAAACTCTCGGAGAGTAAATAAAATTGCCATGAAAAATTTTCTCAAAAATCTGTCGTTCGGAATCGACTTTAAACTGTAGTGAAGCATATCAGCCTTTTGGACACATTGTTCCAAGCAAGATCCTGTCATATTGTTGCTCTCAAAATCTATACATTTGCAATGGATGATAATCTTCATTCCATTCACAAAGTATAAGTATGACGGAATCCAGTTGACTCCCCTATTACCCACTCATACATACAATCCTTCAGTCAGGCTTACGACCTGGCTTCTCCCACCACTTATGTTGTGTGTTTAAATTTCTATCCATAAGTGGCGAGACCTACAGTTTAAATTCGGCAACGAAAGATAGATTTTTTGAGAAACTTTTTCGTGGCAATTTCATTTACCTCTCCGAGTTTTTACCAGTAATCTGCTGAAAGGAAGTCGCCGAAGAAATATTTTTTCATATTTCGTTTTGTTGGATATATCTCAACTGGGGTTTGAAACGTGGTCTCACACTACCTGCTGGACTATGGCCACAGCTCACGAAGCTTTATTGCATTTGAGTAACTTCTTCGTTACACAATTTTCTTTGATCCCTAGATATCCAGCGAAAATCTGTGCGTTTTAACAGTGCATAACACAACTGCATAATATTCGAACAATAAAGGAATTCTTTTTACTACACCTTATAATCGAAAATTTTCTCACTTTTTATATATTTTCACACTTTTTATACATTTTCCCCTTAGTTAAACGCTTTGTAGTTTCGTAAGTCATCTACTTAATGCTTTTGGGTGTACCAATGCTTTACTAATTAGTTTGCCTCAGCTGTAACTTTCAGACTTTCATTAGAAAACAAAAATTACTAATTTAACTATAGTTTTTTTTTGTTCTCCAACATTTGTTTGTTGTCTTTGACTTTTAGGCCATATAAGAACATGCATTCACACACATATGGCCTAAGAAACAATCACATAAACATGCATACAGGCAAATATTTATATACTTTCCAGATGTGTACATACGTACGAACACAAATGTTTGCTATGGTAGCTAAGTATTTTATCTTCTTTAATGTAATCCTTCGAGTATATCTTATATCCTTTTGATAGAAGGATGTATGTACATATGTTCGAAATACATATGTACATATGTATATAATGTAAACTATGTATGTATGTATGTATATGCTGACATACATATCATGTGTTATATACCAATACACACACACGTACATATAAAATTCATGAATATATTTTATATTGAGAAATCCTTTTAATGAACATCTTAAGTTTATGAATTTTCTAATTTTATACATATGCATGCATACATACATATATGCATAAATACATACATACATACATGCATACATATGTATATGCATACAAGGAATTATTTGTTTTTGATATATTTACGAGTATGTATGTATTGATATATATATATGGTATTGAGCGTACGTACAGTGAGCATCAAAAGAAACTGTACATTTGAAAAAAATATACATTAATAAATTACCGTTATTTTTATTTTAAAATTGTTTCATTGACAGTTCTTAAAATTGAAATTGAAAAAAAAATTACGAAAAATTTCGTCAAATTTTTTCGGGCACTCTCCTTAATTCCTAAAAGTTGAATTTGGTAATTGTTAGAATTGTATCCTTTATTTTGACGCTTACTGTATAAATAAAAGTTATGTAATGTATTTGTGTATGGCTCAGTGTGCCGTTTTTATTTTTGTTTTCTACTGTGTTCGTTCTCAAGAAATTAGTTTCCTATTCACCATTTCTAATGAATTTATTCCACAGTCATTCAGTATTTTGCATATGTTGTATGTGCATTTATTTGTATGTACACATATGTATGTATGTGTGCATTTGTATGTTTGTTTAGCATAATTTTCTATTCTTTAGTTTTCTGTTAATTTCATTTAGAAAATGTTCAGAAAATTTTTTGTTGATTTTATTTAGTATTTAATGATGTGTTTATTTTAAACACTTAATCTGCAAACAGAAATTAAATTAAAAAACAAAAACAACAACAACAACACAAAAAATAATTTTATTCTTGAATAAATTTTATGTAAAATGTAGCCAAAATGAATATGTTAAGGAATTATTAAATTTCAAACCAATTCAAAGAAGTTAAAGACTTAATTGTTATTAAATAAAGACGTGGCTTTCATGTAAAATAATTTTGTTTGAAGACAATGGTTTGTAAAGAAGGAATTAAAAAGAAAAGTTTACCGTAATTATTGTATAGTGTAGGGATATTGTTTCCTACATCCTATGTACGACGGTTCGTAACTATGCTTAACTACCAGCGGCTGGAGTAAACTTACCCCAATTCTTACTCTGCTGCATTGCAAAATTTAATAAAATTTTTGAATTTTTTTTAAACAAAATTTTGTGTTGATAAGGGCCATTGTAAAAATGCAAAACGAATCCACAAATTTGCTTCACTGTCTTAAGCCTCGTTGCACTCTTTACAACGGTCGAAGATAAAAAACGTACCAACTTATAACCGCTCTAGGAACCATGCTAAACAGGTCTTCATACATACATACATATGTTACCGCAATAAAGAGATTTATTTTGAGATAAGGACTGACATATAGGAACTGTTGAATACTCGGACTATGGTATCACAATGGATCTAACCTCTGGTCTACATACATATGTACATACATACATAATTGGTCATTAGAACCCTTCAGTCAGGATTACAACCTAGCTTCTCACATCACTTATGTTGTGTGGGTCAATTTTATCTATGAGTGGCGGGACTTACAGTTTAAAGTCAACTCGAAACAACAGATTTTTCTGAGAAACTTTTCATGGGTAATTTATTTACTTCTCAGAGATTTTGCCAGAAATCTGTTGAGAGAAGTCGCCGATGAAATATTTTTTCATATTTCGTTTCGATGGAAAAGTCTGACCTGGAGTTTGAAACGTGGCCTCACGTCTAATAAGCCAACACACTACCTACTAGACTACACCGGCAAGCCTTCATGCTTCGTAAAGTATTTTTCTGATAAGCTCGGTTGAATTTCACTTTTAATTGATAAAATTTCTAGTGGCACGCTGCATTAATTCGCAAATTTTCCAAAAGTATGGAGTAAATTCTAAGCGGCATAGTGTCTGAAATTCGACTTATGAAATCCACTTTAAAATAAAAATAAAACACATATAGTCCATCAGGAAATAATCCAAATAATACTCCTAACGTAAAGAGAATAACAGCAACAACAAGTGTCATGCAGGCATTGGTTTTAATGCTGAGAAAATTCTCAAGCATTTGATAGGGTCTTATAGAAGGAAGATGTATACTACCCACTACAAGCATAAGCTCAGAAGTAGCGGATAGTTTCAGATAAAATCAAACGGAGTTATGTCTGCCCAGAAGTCTTTTTCATTTGGAGTCTCACAGTTAAACATAATAGAACCGTTCTTATACTGTTTACCGCATACACGGTATGCACATGAACGCATGTATTAGTAAGCCTTCACAAAGACACAACATATGTATATAAGCATTCACGAACACCCTATACATGCATATTTACAGCTCCATTGGCTCGTTAATGATTTAGAAAGAATGGCTGGATGTGTTCATTCAAATTGAACACCAGAAAACCTATAGTGGATCCAACTTCATATGAGAATTCTCGACAACGAGCAAGCAAACAAGTTTGCGAGAAGGGGAGCTTCCACATCGTTAATGGAGTCAGAAACTTTCTGTGCAGTGAGTGTGGATGTTTAGAAAGGTATGCTCAACAAAAAGGGATTATAAAGAAAGGCAAATACTCTTCTTGCAGCAACTGGGTTTGAGATGATAAAATTTATTGTCAGACAAAAAAAAAAAATAAGAAGAGATCTGAGACAGGCATTGGACTATCCTGGATTAACCTGAGATTGGTAACCGGACAACCGGTAACCGGTTTTGACAGAGCGCGACAGTGAAAATTATTCATAATCGTGTCCAACATCGGAACACATCGGAACAGGTGAGGCATTAATTCATCCCATTATCTCTGTTGATAACGAGCAGCATCATAAAGTTTATAAAGGCAATAGAGTTGGAGGGGGTAATAAACGATATGAAGCCATCATAGTTCAGTCTATACTGTGTTGGCTTATTAGTTCATGGTTAAATAAATTTCTCCGAAGGAAAAAAACCTCTTCAACTTCGTCATTAATAGTGTTCTGCGAAAGGCGGGAGTGCATCGCAATGGCACTATTTTTCAAAAAAGTGTCCAGTTGCTTGCGTACGGGAGTCTACTAAGATGGGTCTGACAGTAAATGAGGGCAAAACAAAGTATATGCTATCGACAAGTAGAGACGTGCGGCGTATTGATTCTCAGATTACGGCCGATAGCTATACTTTTGATACAGTCAATGAATTTGTTTATCTTGCGTCCGCCGTTACCACCAAAAATGATGTTAGTCTGGAGAATCACTCTTGCCAGCAAGTGCTATTATGGTCTCAATAGGTAATTGAGCAGAGACCTTTCTCGTACGACAAAATTAATACTCTACAAGACACTTATCTTCCCCGTGCTTCTTTATGGCGCAGAGGCAAGGACCCTATTAAGCACTGATGCAACAGCCTTGAGAGTATTCGATAGAAAAGTACTGCGTAAGATCATCGGTCCAGTGAGAGTTGGCGATGATTTCCGGATCCCATCCAACAGTGAGCTGTATGAGCTCCTCAACGACATGGAGGTTGTGCAGCGTATTAACATACAGCGGCTGCGCTGGCTTGGCCATGTCGTTCGAATGGAGGAAGATGCTTCGGCGAGACGGGTATTTGATGCGGGAATCTGCTGAAGTCGGCGAAGAGGACGACCTTGTATCCGTTGGAAGGACTAAATCGAGGAAGTCCTGTTATCGATTGGTGTGACCAACTGGCGTAGGCGCGCAAAAAGGATGTGTTGCGGCAGATTGTTAATGGCCAATTAAGTAAGTAAGAAAGAAAAAAATTATTTTTGTTTTAGTGTGGAGATATTTTTCCTCATATCCTATGTGTGATGGTTCGTAACTCCGCTTAACTACCAGCAGCATATTTAAATAAAATTCAATATGCTTCTGCCAATTATAAAATTTTCAATTTTAATAAATAAAAACTAATTTATATTCATGTATTCAAATGTATTAAATTTTCAAAATTTAATTTAAACATGAACTCATATTAGAAATTTTCATTAAAATTTTTTAAATTGAAAAATTTTTTTCCTGCTAAACATAGTTCATTGACCAGACACAAGTGCCATGTTTTCGAAAATATTATTGGCAATGTACAATTGTTAGTTGTTGAAATTATCCAAAAAATTTTGTCATTAAAACGTTGTTAATGAAATGTTTTAAATGAAAATTAAAAACTTGTAATAAAATACAACGTAATAAAGCACTCAAAACAAAAATTGTAAATTTTCATTTCGATTTTTGAAATTATTATTGAAAATATCAGAAATTTTTTCGTTTATTTTTTTTTTGCAAAAATTTTTGCAAAAATTTATTTTTGTAAATAAAATTGCAAAAACAAATATTTCACTACAAATTCCCATCAATAATACATCAATTGATTGGCTTGAAGCTTAGTTCATGTACAAACACACGCATTGTGCCACGTACAGTGTGAAAGGTTAATTTGTATGTCAATCGTACAGAAACATAATTAGAGTTTTCAAAAAATTGTTAAATTAAATGCATTTAAATATGTAGATATTCCCAAGCACAAATGCAATTCAAGCATTTCGTATAAACCATTCAAGCATTCACCATTCAAGCATTTCAATAAATGATTTTTTTTCTTTTTGCTATTGATTTACAACTCTATGGCTTGAGTAGTTTGCATCTTGCATCATGTTTAGCAATTTCAGAAAGAGCTGTCGTAGTGTTGTGACCTGATAGGAAGAATTTTTAAAATGTTTCTAAGAAGCCAAAAGTGGGGTGTAAAGAGTGATATAAACTGATATAAGCTACCGTCATTAGGTAGTTCATCTCGGCTTCTTCATTTATCCGTACCAACCAATTGGTCGAATAATAGCCATCACTTCTGTAACAATTCTAGCGGACTCAACCTTCTTAGCATCGGCATCCAGATGCTATTCAGCACAAATGCCTTCCAACATTACTCCTCCTTAAAGGAGGTTGGTAAAATATCTCGCATAAGTCCTTCACAGCTCTCTTAGATTTATTTCGAAGCTTTAGATGATCTTCAGAAAGCTTTTCTGACATCAATGAAATGAAAACTGTACAACTCCAAGTACATATAGGCTTTTGATAGAGGTCCCAATAAGAACGAATCAAGGAAAGTCAACCATCTATACAACTATATTCGTTGATCATTCTACTTATTTTAGAGCTGATCAAACCGTTTGTTAGTGCAAGCATTTGCACGAGTCCGATTGCGCTCTTTCGACAGATATGGTGCATTCGATGACAAATTGGGCCTCAAATTGGGAATCTTACCAGACGTAACAAATCTGGCGCGGAAGGCTGACGATTTATCAGGACGTTAAGCTGTGATGATAAGAACTTAAAAAAATCCAACAATAAATAATTTAGTAGCCTCGACCGCCAGCTTTGACAGCCTGTGCATCATTTTGTGTGGTTGTATGTTTACTTCTGAAATTGCTGAAATAACGCAAACGAAACCATAAAAGATAAATTTCGTCGATATAAAGTAGCAATTATATCCGAATTCAGTTATAAATTTTCTTCTTTGAGAGAAATAAAGTCGCATATAGCAAATAGTAATGACATCAAAGTGATTAACTCTCTCCTCTGCTCGTTCACATCAGCAATCAGAGGAATCCTTATTCCATCTGCTAATCCCATGTCTAAAGAGGCCATGACCCGTTTATTCTAATATGACTTGTATCTCCTACTCATGCTTAGGATTAGTTTCCTTCCTGTAGGATAGAGCTTTGGGCATAAGGCTCTTGCAATTCTACAGTCCCTTCTACATACGGTTTACAGGCAAATCGTACTTTTGCTCAATAACTATAGAGAGGAAGCCGACTTCTCTTGTGTTGTAGCTTCCACACGGTTTACGAGTGAGTCGAACTTTTGCTCAATAACTGCAGAGGAGAAGACTACTGGCGGTATTACCGACATCTCTTGTGTTGTAGCCTCTACACGGTTTAGGAGTGAATGGAACTTTTGCTCAATAACTGCAGAGAAAAGTCTGTTGGTGGTTACAACGACTTCCCATGTGTTGTAGCTTCCACATGGCTTACGAGTGAATCGAACTTTTGTTCAATAACTGCAGAGAAGAAGTGTGTGCATGGTTTCATCAATTTCTCCTCTGTTGTAACTTTCAAATCAGTCTCTAATCTTGCCAATACATCCGCAACTTTATTGCCAATAAAGCCGTAATGATCAGGTGCTCAGCATAATCTAATATGATGATCTAATATAAGATCGCTTAACATTATTTTGCAGCTCTGCGTTGCTCTATAGAAATCAAAGTAATGCTTGATGGTTGATGCTTGATGGTTGATGATTGATGGGTAAAAACCGAAGAACTTTCTGACATAGTAGTTAGGCAGCAATCAAGTTTCTTATATCACCTCGATATCCGAGGCAATTTCCTTATTTGCGAGAATGTAATGGAAATTTCGTATGTTTTAAAGGTAATACCCATTAGGGCTACAGGACATGCGATTGAATGGGAAGTTACGTTGCTGTCAAGGGCTGTATGCGAAGCTGAAGATATCTGATAATTTTTCTCAGTTTCGGACATAATACAGGAAGTTTCAACTTTATTAGCAGTATTGCTAGGTTTTGATTAGAATGTTTTCCCTCCTTGAATTGCATGGCCATCCATTCAAATATTTCAAAACTCACTGTTTATTTGACACCCAATCACTGGAACGAAAAAAATTAACACAATAACGAGATTTATTTTGCATGGCCATCCTTCGCAATATTGCAATTCTTGCAGGTCGATGTCCTGCTTATTAGGCACTCCTTTACTGCTTCCTGAGCTGAAAAAAGATTGTAGGCAATCGAGAGATTTATTTTGAGGTAAAGACTGCCATATATAGACAGTTTAATACTCGGATTATGGTATTACAATGGCTCTAACCTCTGGCCTTTAAAGACTTATCAAATCACTTTTAAACTCCAATACTTGGAATAAATTGCAAACCCGTTTTATTTTTCATAGTTTCCCTGCTCTGAACACTCTTATTACCATTGTTTTCAATGTATTTATGGGGGCTTATGGGTATTGACTGTAAAAATGTTTCGTTGATATTCTCGTTTTTGTTCTCTCATCACGATTATACAAATTGTTGTGTTATTTATCTGAAGTAATTTTAACGCTAAATAAAACAAAATATTTATTACACATAAATTTATTTATAATAAACTGTTAGAAAATCAGTAAAAACAACAAAAACAACATAGAACCAGAACTAGAACAATAGACAGTTAAAATCGAATTTTTTTTTTGGCTGCTAGAAACACGAAATAAAATCAGGAAAAAAATATTACAACTGCCATAAAAAAATAGGAAATTGGTTTCAGAGAGAGAGAGAGACAGAGAGAGAGAGAGATAGAGAGAGAGAGAGAGAGTAATAATATTAGCCATGTTAATGGCAATGTTGTGATGAGGATGATGATGCTGGTAGTAGTAACAGTAGCACAGTGTCTGTATTGAAAAACCATATTGTTTATGTATTTGTAAATATTTATCATCAATTTATAAATGTAATATGTTTGAATGTACTATGTGGCGGAGACAGTAGGTTAACATACACATTATTACAGTGGAACCTCGTTAGTTTTACAACAAGGATTTACAAAATGGATATCATAAGCATGCAAAAGCCTCATTATCGAGCTTTAAAATATCTTAGGAAGCTTAAAAAATATTTTTTGAACTTTAAATTTCTGTTTTCCGAGCCTTATATTCGAGCTTTGAAAGTATCTTAGGAAACATTACAAATTTTTTTTAATTTGTTTCCCATCAAATAAAATACTTTTCAAAATTGTTACGACACTCAATAGATTTTTCGGTAATAAAATTTTATCTGTTTATCATGCAGGATATTTTTAGTTCTATTTTGGATTACTTTCGTTCTCTTTTTTATGATTTTCATAAACTAATTTTATTTTTAGCAAAAAAAAAACAGACGAGTATTTCTAATTGTAAACTTTTTTTACTCATAAACGAATATTCATTTGAATTAGAATGTTTACATGAATTATTAAAATTATTCAGGCAGAAATTTTTTAATTCGTTTTAAATACAATTTCATCAAATCATTTCTACGTTTTTTTTTGTCATTCAAAAAAGTTGAATAAAAAAATTAAAATTTTTTTAATAAATATTTGAAATGTTATCAAAAAAAGAAATCAAAAGAATCGATCAATTTGTTATAAAGTTTCTACACTCCTAACACTTCAAAGTTTGGGTTGAACGGCATAGGTTACATACGAAGACTCTATTTTAATATCGATAGTACCGACAATCATAAATCCTAGCTGGCATTGCTTACCTATTCTAAAAGGATTATGAGGTATGATCCTATATGATCCTATTGTTTGCTTTTATGCAGAGAAATGTATGAAGTCAAACGGATATTGTGTTAGCCTTTTAAAGTGGGTCAGCTTCATTATAAACTTCAATACCTCAATGATCAAGAATTTATATAAGGGGAACCGGCATTGGTTCACACTTTTTAAGAACCTATAGGGCACGTTTATTTCCACTCAAACTATTTTGATACTGGATTCGCACTGCGGCCAACCTTATATACATTATTTCAACCAGTATCATAACTACTATAGTAATAGGGTTATGCAAGGGGCAATCTCAGATTTAATTGTTCAGTAAGTCAATCAGCTTATATCGGATCTTCCATTAAGTGATTCCCATTTCTTATTTTAAATGCAACAAAGTGTATGTGAGATATTATCAAAATTTTTTCTTTATATTTATATTTATTGATGCCATTATGTCTTGAATATAATTCAAATATCCGCCACAGTTTCACTGGGTAGAGCACATCCGAAATGTTCAATTTCTATGGCTTTTGACTGATTTCATTGGCTTTCAAAACCGCTGTACTTGTAGATTGTTCTTAACTTTCTCGAAAAGGGCAAAAGAGTTTTATTTTCTTTTAATCCCAGATGAGTCTGAGCATTTTGTAGGCGGTGATATTAGCGTAACACCGACTATTTAATACAGGTCCAAAACAAAAATTTGAAGAGAAATTCCCAGCAAATAAGATTCCTAAAAGAAAAAAAAAATTCTGGAAAGATTCAACATCTGGTTTAGATGCGTGATTTCTGATCTCATTGAATAACTATGTTTTTTGGGAGGTGTAAACAATTATTAGAAAAGGACATATTTAGCGTTTTCTTTGTAAAGCCTGGATCGAAAACGGGTTCATATATTGTATAGTTAATGGGAATATCCAGATCTTTGTTTGTGGCTGAGTTGTTACTATATTAGATTCCTTGAGAATTCCAGCCAATGTACTTTCTTGGCCAAAAGCGAAGTAGAGTATTCCTCTAGTCAGTCATAAGACTCTAAAATATTTTTTGTTTTGTTTGTTTTGTTTAATTCCAGAAAAAAGAAAACGAAACAAAAATAAATAAAATTTCGTTTAATTAAATCTTTAAAAATGTGTATTTTATGAATTTAGTTTTGAAAATTAATTTAAATTTTTATTTAATTACACAAACAATAAATGTGCAGTCCGTTTCTCTTTATATACGTACGTATTAATTTGAAATAGTTTTTGTTTATTTACATTTACTTAGTAGTGGGTGTGAGTATTTGAATATGGAATGGAAAAGTTTTTAATTTTTGATTAAAATCAGCTTAGATATGCAAATTCATAATTTTTCTTTCTTTCAAATAAATGGAAATAAATCATATTTTTTAATTTCCTGAAGGAAGTAAGACAGACAAAGCGATGCTAATATTTTTATCTTTTTTTTCTTCATAAAATCTTGATGTTTATCGATAAGTTTAAATAAAATATGATTCACTTTACCAGGGGACTTCTCAACTAGTCTTATGCCAAAATGTTGTGTGGAAAGACAACTACTGTTTGCTTAATAATAAGGTCTTAATACAGTTGACAACACTCTAGTAACACATACATACATATATAATTGTTCTTTATCAGAATTAAAACCAAGCTTCTTAAACCATTTCTGTTGTGTATGTTAATTTTATACTTGAGTGGCTGGACCTACCATTTAAAGTCGAGCCTATACGTTAGATTTTTCAAAAACTTTTAGGGAAATTTTATTAACTCTCAGAGTTTTGTTGGAGATGTATGACCTGAGGTTTAAACCGCGACTTCATATCTAATAAACCAACACACTACCTATTAGACTACAGCGACTTCAGAATTCCACAATGTGGGAAGAATCCTTTGTCTTAGTAATGTATGATGAAGTCCTGGAAAGTTTCTCAAGGCTAAAGAAAAATAAAACTCCAGAATAAGATGGAATAGTGAACCTCATTGTAAATCCTTATTTTTACCATTACCTAAAACCAAGGGGAAGCGGTGACCACTTGTTTTATTTCCAAACAGAATTAAATCCTTTGATAAACCATCTCCTAACCAGAGATCAGCAATGAGTGTTCAAAACGATGAGTGGATTGGAATCACATTCATAATTTCTGATACTTATACGTATTCATACTTATTTCAATATCATACTCATACTGCTCATATTCAAAGTTTGAAATACTCATGGTACTCATACTTAACAATACGCATGATGTTATTGATTTCGACTCTCCATGACTCATCGTATACACGAATCACAAAATAAGTATGATTCGCGTATGAACGCTAGAACACCCACAATAAGGTTGTGTGTTTGCTCTGCTTGCTGTTTTTTTTTTTTGTTTATGCGTCTTTCTTCTCTCTTTGTAAATGCAACAACAACTAAGACTGAAAATTTTGATGAATGATTCGAATCACTCGAATCATTTATGAGTATTATAAGTATTTTTCTAAATTTATGTATCTGAATGAGTAGGCGTGTGAATCAAACATATTTCGAATTTTATGAGTTTGATGTCAACGTTGTACTCATCCTCATTGCAACTTGTACTTATAAATCAATGTTGTAGTGAATACGAATGAATCAGAGTAGTTGAATTTCAATACTGTTGACTCACTCATAGAGCTCTGCTCCTAACCAACCGCTCAGTATGATGGACACACTCTGAAACGTCCTTGAGAGTGTTATCTTCATAATTTATCGGAATTTGACTTACTCTACTCAATCGCCGAAGAATTGATGTTTTTTCATTTCGTTTTGTTGGAGGCATATGATATGCCAACACACTACCTTCTAGACGACGACAAAGTAAAGATAAGAAGCGTTTAATAAAAGACCCCATGTAAAAGGAAGGCTTGAAGCACACTCCAGGATTCATTTGATTTGATTTCATATTTGTTTTATTTGTTTTATTCGTGTAAAGATACTCCCACGAACTAACTCCTAAAACCGAAGATTTTAACATGGACCATAACTTCTGTTATTCTTGAGTTATGATGCTAAAAAAAAACTTTAAAAAATCATTTCAAATCAAATCTTTTCTTCTTCAGTATCTTTTGAATATTGCGATACATTTGCTAAATAATTGCCACACTTTTTAAATGTCGATTGTCTGTTGTTATTAATTTCCGACTGCCAATAACGTTGATTACTGTGTTAAGTCTGCCATAAACCAGTGACACTTAATTCAATTAACTGTTAATTATTTGTTTAATAACAAGAAATTAAAGCAATTTCACCCAGACTTTGTAAACTAAAATGGAAACGATAAAACAACAAAAACAAAAAAACACCTTTTTATGTAACAGAATAACAAAAACGAAAGCAGCAAAAGCAACAAAAAATAGAAACAAAAAAGGAAAAAAAAGCCAATAAAGCCAGACAATTTATTAATAAAAGCAAAAACCTGCAAATGATTTTGGCTCATTTGTTTCTCTTGATAATGAAAATAATAACAAAAACAACAATAAAAACAAAAGAATATATACATACATACACAACAAAAACGTGTCATAAAGACATTGACCATTAAATGGAAACCAAAAAAAAAAAAAAGAATTAAGTGCGTTCGTTGGTGTGTATGTGTTATTAGAAAACTGTCCTTACCACCACCTATACATAGAGACGTACATATACAAGCTTAAAGCATAAAGGAAAAAATAAAATTATTAATAAAGGACACAACGTATAACGTCAAAATGGCCTATCAAAATTATTAACAGTTAAATGAATACCGTTATGAACTTGTTTATATAGACACACACACAGCCATAAACGTAACACTTTGATTATTTAACATCCCTTTTAAGCAAATGATTTTGTTGGTTAAGAATTGTCAGACATTATGGTTATTAAACTGGGCCTGGGTTTATTAATGGGTGTGTGGCATTTTTATTTGCCTTTAAATTCTTTATTAAGGAATATTTAAAGGAGACTGTTTAAAGGGACAATTAGGAGTACAAAAGAATTTAAGATTATTTAACAATTTAAGGAATTTTTTGGGACGGGCTTTAAATCCTTAAATTCTCAATTTAAATAAAGACTTATTGACAATAATATTATCGATTTAAATTGATGATGATGATGAATCGATTAGAATTGATGATGAAGCTTTCCTTTATACATACATAACATACATAATTGGCCATTACAACAGTCAGGATTACGGCCTAGCTTCTCAACTTCGATTCCGAACGACAGATTTTTGAGAATCTCGTCATGGCAATTTTGTTTACTCTCAGAGTTTTTGCCAAATCGCCGAAGAAATATTTTTTTTCGTATTTCCGTTTTGATGTCTGACCTGGCCTTACGTCTAATAAGCCAACACACTACCTACTAGACTACGACGACATTCTTTATACATTGGATTATTCACGATCTGAATCTCAATCTAATCAATATACTATTAAGAGAGGTTTGCAATTAAATTTTGAACACGAAAGGAAATCAAACAACATAAAACAGAGGACTTAGAGTCCATCTTTTCTTTCAGCAGATTCAGCCCGTATGTCTTAACGACACTACAATCTTGGATGTATCACTTTTTTACTTTGGAGGAAATCCTGAAAATTTGCTCAAGGCTAAGGCCAAATAAAGCTTCCAGAATTGTATAGCATACAGAAACTTATTGTAAAGTAAGATCTTAAATCTATAAAACTTCTATTGAAAGGATTGAAAATTTACAAGCAGCTATAAATGGCAAAAATATTTTTTTCTTTTAAAGGAAAAATAAGCCTATGGGCGATACGTGTTCTTACCGATCGCTCTATGGGATTGATACATTCGAAAACTTCCTTGAGTGTGTGTTGTAAAGGAAGTTGTGGATTCATGTCCTGATCAGATCCTACAGCTATAAAACTGCTATGCATAGAAAATATTCAAGCAGGTGTGATTGGCAAAGCCTTCGAATGAACCGTGTTGTTACCTACTGCCCCGTGTGATAGATACATTCGAAAAACTCTTTGTTATCTGTATGTTATCTGCATAAGACCGCAAGATTGTGTGGACATAGCTAACGATCTTTCAGGGACTCAAAATGAATGTAGGAAATCACAACCGACTCTAAATTTAATTTACTTGGTGATAGTAAAGAAGCGATTCGGGCGTATGTCCTACTTACAGATCTCGCTTTGAAATAGGGGAGATGACTACCAATTAATGAGATGACAATTTTTTAATTCCCATTGTCGTTACTTTTCTTTTTGAGATATGCTTTTTATTAATAATTCTCACTTTCTTTTGTAAGTAAACATTTACGATGTCAGACAAATAATCACACGATCACAAACACCATGGGAATCACACCTGGTGGGAATCGAACCCATGGCCTCGCCACTTAAAGCTTAATACACTAGGAACCAGGCCATCCCCTGATGTACCCATTAGGGTACTCTAATGTTACAGGAGTAGTATATACCTTAGTGTTCTGTTACTAGAAAAATACCAGCATATTATCGGACTTATTCTAAAGCCAAGCTCAGTGACTATTTCCAGAACTTTATGCATCGCCAGAAGTATTTCTATATTCTTGCACGGTTTACAATTTCCTCTTTGGTTTGTTTCACGTTCATTAAAATTTTTTTTTGCCACGTAAATAGGTGATTGGCTTATTGCAGCAACTTCTAGAATGATAGGGTTTACATCTCAAGTTGCTTAGAAATAATATTTTCTGCGAAAATAAATGGTCTGCAAAATAACGTTTTTTTTAAATGCTTTAAAAAAAACTACTGAATATTTTCTCAAATTTCTTTTTTTATTTGAAAGTACAATCCTTCCGGTTAATAATGGAAAATAATTTCATTCAAATGGCTGCCTCGGCTGGCCATGCAGTAGCATACACGATCGGTCCAATTTTTAACCACATTATCGATTGTGTGCAGGTGTATTTCACCAATGGCTTCACGAATATTGTCCTTTAAAGCGTCAATTGTCTCTAGCTTGTCGGCGTAACACTTATCTTTGACGGCACCCCACAAATAATAGTCCAACGGTGTTAAATCGCAGCTCCGAGGTGACCAAACGACATCAGCTCTGCGGCTGATAATGCGATCTTCAAAAACAGGGCGCAAAACATCGAGTGGAGTTTCGGATGTGTGGCACGTAGCGCCGTCCTATTGAAACCACATGTTGCCAATATCCTGCTCTTCAATTTTTGTGAACAAAAATGCGTTCAACATGGCCCAATAACGATCGCCATTGATGGCGCACTGTTTTTTGGCTTTTCACGCTTTGGTTTATCAATGAGAATGCCAGCTTCTTTCACTTTGTTCACAAGATAACGAACATGCGGAGCCGACGGTGCTTCTCTTCTTCCAAAATCCCTACGCAATTTTCGCACACATTCTGCAACACTACCATGATTTTCAAAGTAATGTCGCAATATTTCCCAGCGTTGTTCAAGCGTATACACAACCATATTCGTTCAGCGGATGGATAGAACTAATTATCTGTCAAATCAGACATGAGCTAAGTGTTACCATTCACGAAATAAGCACTAGTTGAAAAAAAGATTGCGGACCCGATATAATGATCTGTGATGTTAAATATAATGGTCATTGAATCCTATATTTTTTCAAGAGATGCTATTGTGACAGCTTCCCATGGTTTCCATTGATTTGTTATCCTTTTTCTCTGCCATATGGATTCAGAACGCTTTTTACTAAAACATTTCCTTTCTCCTGCTTTATTTGAATATAAAAACCGTAGGTTTTTTTGTTAACACTATTTCCTTAAGGACTTATAAAGCATTCTCCGGTTGGCAAACCTTTTAATGAATGAAATACAATTCCTAATACATTTATCATTATATTGTTTTCGTATTTATTATTTAATTTTCTAATATTGTTCTTATTGTTGACTGGAAAAATATGTTTGAGATTAAAATAAATATTCAAGAAAAATATGATTAAAAATGGGGGTGTTTTTACAAAAAAAAAAAAGTTGAAAAAATGTTAAGAATTCGACACTGTCCTTTAGCACTTCAATGAAGTGCATAGAGACTGACCCTTTTTTCCTTTGTGTTTTTGGAATGGAATTTTTAAAGGACACCCAAAAAGGGGAGAAGCTTATTGTTTAACTAAATCCTTACATTCCTGAAATTCAATTTTCAAAGAAAATAAACCACCACCATCACCATCATCAACACAACCACCCATATAGTTTTCTTTGAAAGAAAATGCACAACAAGAATAATTGAGGGGGAGCAAGAGGGGTCGAGTTTTATGATTTTCCTTTTGATATGGATAGACATGGCGGCCTGTTTAAATATTCTGACCGATTTTCAAAGCAGCCAAATACATAAAAATTGAATTGAAATGCATTAAACAAAGGGGCTAGAGGACGGACATACAGTCATAGAAGTGAAGTGAAAGGAAAAGTTCTAAAAAAAAAAAAGAAAATTTAGTAAGGCGACCAGTTTATTGAATGAGTGGATTTGTTGTGCTTGGTTGGAGTAATTTGCAGCAGATTGCTAAAGTTAAATTGGTTTGTTGATATGAAAACTGTTTATGGGTTTTGTTTTTGAGATTGTTTTTCTACCCCAAAAAAATTTCCAATTCGTTTCATTGTTCATTCCCCAAAAATATATCATTGCATTGCTGGTCACTTTTATACAACAAACGAGGGGTGTTTTCCTTAGCATTCTTGTCCATAAATAAATTTTATTGTGAATAACTGCAGTTTTTCATTGTTTTCATAGAATTTTTTGATAATTTTTTTCGTTTTTTTTTTTGTAATTCTGCACGTATAAGAGAGAGAAAATTGTTCTCTTGGCGAGTATGTATGCGTCTGGTAGTTTTATATGTGTGGTCTTGAATAGAAATGAACTGTTTAATAACAAATTAAGTAGTTTATGCTAACATTCATACATATATAAAATCGTTTAAACACATACATACATACACTCTAACATAACATGCATAGTTTAAGTTGTTAACTTATAAATGCATATGCCATCGTATTATGCTATGTATGCTCTCCCACATACATATATTATGTACATCCATATGTATGTATGTCCATGCAAAACATTTTAATAATTTATTCATGATGTTAAATTGTTTAGTATTTCAGTGTTTTTTTTTTTTTGTTTCTTTTTTTCACTGGGAAACATTATATTTTTTATTGGAAAGAAAAAAAAAGTATTCATTTAATACATTAGCAACACCACAATGTATTCATTTTTTATTAATAATTTCGCTATGCCATCCTAGCCAAACTCATACTCTTAATAAGATTGTCCATACAAAACTATAATCTCTCAATTGATTAAAGATATGAGTGGGGAAATTCAAATTAGAATTCTGAAGAAAATGAACAAATTTTAATCCTTTTAACGCTTTTACCGTGCTTTTTTGTCTCTACTGGGAAGAAGCATGGGAGCTATGAACGTAGTTTTGCTGTTTTTAACTGTCTCGTGCAATGTATTTTACTTGGATATTCCTCTTTAAGGCCTTTTCATTACGACATGAAACCATGTAAAGATTTTGTACGAAACTTTAACCCACTAAACCACCTTTGTACAACAACTCAGTCTAATAGTACCGTCGCTGTTAAGCAATTCCTAGTGGGAAGGATTTAAATGTAACAATTTCACATTGTGGGAAGCTCTTTAAGCACGAATCTCACAGGCATAGCAACCTTATCCCATATTGCCTTGAGCTTATCACTAGGTTATCATACCTCTGAAGTAATTTTCCTCTCATGGGTAGTAAGATCCGTAGTAGTCTCAATAAGGACCAATCTCATATACGTAGTAACATTCAACACTCTCTTGAGCCTACATTTTCTCTACTCCAACTTCTAAACAAATTTCACTCTCAAGAACAACTTTTAGATCAGTAAAGTTCCGCCACTCAAAGAATACATGTCCAGCATCTTGTATATCACACTTACAATGCGGGCAAAACAGTCACTTATAACCGTTATAAATATTGTTTGTAGGGTGCATGCTCATATAAAATCTAAAATATATAGGAGTTT
Organism: Sarcophaga carnaria; assembly: GCA_958299815.1. NCBI lineage: Eukaryota > Metazoa > Arthropoda > Insecta > Diptera > Sarcophagidae > Sarcophaga > Sarcophaga carnaria. Next base: position 18,236,711 of record OY283153.1, on the reverse strand, counting down.
GATTTACCATGACTGCCTTAAAACATCTCTTCTAATTTTGGGCATCAGGTTGTATGTCCATCTTTAATTTTTTTGGCCTGCTTGACCATCTTCTCTGCCATTCTTCAATACTTCTAAATATTGCTTCAACCGACGAACACTGTCTATGTAATAAATCTTCTTAGGTTTCTTGCCAACAGGTCAATGGGAATAATGTCCGTAATTATAAACATGGTCACATCACAGATAATTTTGTATCCACAGCATATTCCAGGGGTAGTAGGTCCTTGTACTGACCCTATTCTACAAAACACATACATACATACATGCATGCATACATACATACACATACATACATACATACATACATACATACATACATACATACATCATGGGGCTTAGCTTCGGGCTACCATGGGGGTCAGTAGGTGGCGGATAACTGAACGGCCTATCCCAGGTAGGTTAGCTGCGAATAACCAATAAGCAGTCCCCGACCAAGAGCGGCAGATACGGAGGCGTACTACAAAAAGGTACAAGTGACCGAAGACGTTATCTGCGACATGGCGAATCGATGCCGCCATTAACTAGGCATCATCCCACAGGGGGTTCCCTCAAGAGATGGGAAAATAGGAGAGTAACGACTCCGTGGTTCCCTCAGTTCCACCGAAGCGGCGAACTACGACGCCCTTGATTGGGGCATTAGAACCGAGCCCGGTAAGGTTCTAATTATGGTATACCGGAAATTGGATTTGAATTGGTGATATAGGCTGACGATGGCAGTATTCCGGCACTTTAGTAAGCGGTGTGATAGCTGGCTGAAATGGCTGTCGGGCTAATGCTGTCATTGCCCCCGCCCCGTTAAAATGATGGCAAGTCTGTCGGTATGTTCCTGATTTATCACCGTTAAGTTGGTGTTGTTGGACCAGATGTGAATCCCTGGTTTACGTCGACCTGGCTCTGAACACGTATTCCCATGAGATTACGTGTCAACCCTCGCGTGGCCTCCCTGCTTTTGCATAGATAACCACGGGGTCTTTTGTGACGACTACAACGATGGATTAGGATAGCGGCCGGGAGTTGGGGCCCTAATGAAATGATTAACAACAAAAATAAACCTACAAATAAGACGACGAACGATATGAATACCTTGGAGCTGAACGCTTTCGGGCAGAGCTCAAGGATTCTAAGATCTCCTGTGCGGAATCGGGAAATGAACCCATTCGGCCAGAGTACGAGGACTCCGAGATCCCCAGTGAATGGAGAATCTTCAGGATTGGTGGCATCGGGGTCGGAACCGAGGCGAAGCAACCCGACGGCATCGACCAGCGGGGTTTTTGGTCAACTCGGAGACCAAATTAGGAGTTTAGTTGATATGATGGAGGATGGAAAGAGGAGATCAATCCACCAGCCGATGAGAGATGCAATCGACTCTATTAAGACCCTATACGACCTGTACGCAGGTGAATTGAGGGGGCAGTCAAATGATGAGAAGAGTTGCAGCAGTTCTGCAACTCAAACTTCGCCCTTGATGAGAAATCAGGAGGGCAAGAGGAGACAGGAGGAAACTGTTGAGACTCCCGAAGCAAAGAGGAGAACTCCAAATCCTGCACCGAAAGCTTTGGTTAGGAGGACTACTAAGACGACTCTGAGTCAGCAGGTAAACGCTCAGGAATCGACTGGAGAGCCAGGGTGGCAAAAAGTCACTAAAAAGAAAAAGAAGGAAAAGAAACCTCAGGAGAGGAAAACAAAGCCTGATGCGATAACGATAGCAACGAGGGATGACACATCGTATGCTGACATTTTGAGGAGGGTTAAAACGGACCCTAAGCTCTGTAAATTAGGTGAAAACGTGACGAAAATTCGGAGAACCGTCAAAGGGGAGCTACTACTTCAGCTCGGCAAGAACGGCGAGCGAACGGAGGACTTCAGAGAAGCCATTGGAGAGCTCCTAGGGGAGTGCGCGACTGTCCGCGCTCTAAAGGAGAGGAAGACAATTGAGATAAAGGACATTGATGAGATCACGGAGAAGGGAGATGTATATAACGCAATACAGAACATTCCAGGTCTTGAGGGCTTCGCTGAAGCCGACATAGTTGGTCTCAGGAGGGCATACGGTGGGACACAAACGGCCACAGTGAGCCTTAGTGCAGAAGGTGCAGCTATTCTCCTGAAGGAAGGTAGAATTAGGATCGGCTGGGTCATATGCAGGATTCGCGAGAGGAACATTCCGACGAAATGCTTCCGATGCTTGCAGTTTGGACATATAGCCCGCCTGTGCAAGAGTAAAGTTGACCGCTCGGGAACATGCCGCAAGTGTGGACAGGACGGTCACATTGCTGGGAATTGCGAACGGGAACCACTCTGTATGTTCTGCAAAGTGGACAACCCAAAGTTCGCCAAACATATCGCGGGGAGCAGGAAGTGTCCTCAGTTTCAAAGCGCTCTTAAATCGCGATCTAGGAGATGAAGTTAATACAAATTAATCTGAATCATTGCGAAGCAGCCCAAGACCTATTGGTCCAGAGAGTAAAGGAGGAGAATATCGATGTCGCAATCATAAGCGAACCTTATAGAGTACCGATGAATAGTACTTGGATCACGGACGGATCTAGTACTGCGGCTATATGGACTTGTGGTTCATTACCCTTCCAGCAAACCTATGCGCGGGACATTGGTTTTGTTATGGCCAGGATAAAGGGAGTTTTCGTCTACAGCTGTTACGCCCCCCCGAGGTGGTCAATGGATGAGTTCCAACATATGTTGGAGAGGCTGGCGTCACACGTGCGCCTGAACACCCCCGTTATTATTGGAGGAGATTTTAACGCTTGGGCGATCGAATGGGGTAGTAGATATACTAACGCCAGGGGTCGCTGCCTCTTGGAAACATTCGCTTCCCTTCCTGTGGCGCTGATGAATGACGGAAGAGGAAGCACATTTAGGAGAGCTGGTTCGAGCTCGATAATAGATTTGTCGTTCGCGAGCGATGGCCTTGTTTCGCGGACCGCATGGAGGCTAACTGAGGACTTCACGAATAGTGACCATCAGGCAATCGTGATGACGGTTACTGGGCGCAACACGAGAGGAAACGGATTGCCGAAGTTTACGGGACCTAAATGGAAGGACTCCCGCTTTGACGAGGAGACGTATAGATTGATGTTGTCGTCTTTTCATACGACTGGCAGCACGGTCGAGGAATTAGTGAGCGGCGTATACGAAATGCTCAACACTGCATGTGATGCTGCTATGCCTAGGAGAACTGTGTGTAGGGGACGTTCCCCTGCTACTGGTGGAATAACGAGATTCGAAGACTGCGGTCGGCGTGCTTTGGGGCGAGAAGACGGGCCCAGCGCACGAGAGGAAGACCGACATGGGAAGTCGAACGGGCTTCATATGAAGATCTAAGGCGTCAACTTAGAAGAGCCATTAAAAGGAGCAAGAAACTATCCTTTCAGCGGATATGTCAGGAAGCTGACATCAATCCTTTTGGGACGGCGTACAGAGTCGTCTGCAAGAGAATCGGTGCTCGAGAACAGCCTAAACTAGGTTGTCCAGTTTTGCTACGGGGGATCATTGGTACATTATTCCCACGTGGCCAGCCCTACACTTTTATAAGTAGGGAGCCGGAGGCCATTCATACCATACCCGAGGTAACAGGAGAGGAGGTACTCGCAGCATGCACTAGAATAGGAGATAGGAAAACACCGGGGCCAGATGGAATCCCGAATAGGGCACTTAAGGCGGCTATCCGGCTCAGACCGGATACGTTCGCCAAGGTGTTCCACAAATGCTTCGTCGAGGGTGTTTTTCCACGTAGGTGGAAGCAGCAGAAATTGGTTCTCATTCCAAAACCTGGTAAACCGCCAGGGGAACCATCGTCGTATCGGCCCATCTGCCTACTTGACACGATGGGAAAAATACTGGAGAGGATAATATACAATCGACTACTAACATGTGCTGAGGCAGGAGGAGCTCTCTCGGACCTGCAATACGGATTTAGGAAAGGACGGTCCACTGTTGACGCGATAAGGAGGGTGGTCGACATTGCAAGAGATGCAATAGAGGGCGAAAGATGGAGATTTGGCACTAAGGAATACTGCGCGGTTGTCACACTTGACGTTAAAAACGCATTCAACTCGGCGAATTGGGGGCGTATTATGAGAGCCCTCTTTAACATGGCTACGCCGCCATACTTAATGGAGATTCTGAATAATTACTTTCAGGACAGGAAGCTAATATACCTAACGGATGAAGGAGAGCAGGAATACGTAGTGACGTCGGGAGTCCCGCAGGGCTCCGTACTTGGGCCACTACTATGGAACATTATGTACGATGGAGTACTTCGACTGCGATTGCCAAGCGGGACTACAATTGTGGGCTTTGCAGATGACATTGCCATAGTCTCGGTAGCTAAAACGGTAGGAGAAATAGAGGAGAAAACGAACACAGCGATTCGAAATGTTGGAGCATGGCTGGATGAGGCAGGTTTGACACTTGCTGCACATAAAACGGAGGCCGTCTTGATAAGCGGTCGGAAGATAGTGGAGAAGATGGAAGTGACCGTTGGAGGCACAAGGATCGAATCGAAGAGGGCGATAAAATACCTGGGCGTGATTATCGACGACAGGTTGAACTTCAAGGAGCACGTGAAATACATCGGCGAAAAAGCATCTGTAACACAGGGAGCACTGGCGAGGATGATGCCAAATATTGGAGGACCAGGTCCATTCAAAAGGAGGATAATTTCGGCGGTAATAACGTCGATAATGCTGTATGCTTGCCCAATATGGTCGGAGGCACTCTCCGTGGGGACGACAAGGAGGATACTGTCCTCGGTGTATCGTCTAAGCGCGATTAGACGGATAAGTGGCTTCAGGACAGTGTCTGATGAAGCGGTATTGGTGTTGGCAAAGACAATACCAATAGACATACTGGCGGATGAGATGAGGAGGATATACCTTCGCCGTCTCGAGCACCCGGGACGAATAGCAGCTATAAAAGCGGAGGAACGAAGGACTTCCATGCACAAATGGCAGTCACGATGGGAAAGCAGTTTAAAGGGAAGATGGACATTTCGCCTTATCCCTGATGTAACCCTTTGGATGAATAACAAACATTGCGAGCTGAACTACTACGTGACTCAGTTCCTAACTGGTCATGGGTGCTTCAGGAAGTACCTGCACAGATTTGGCCATGACACTTCCCCTATATGCCCAAACTGTGTAGATGAGGAGGAAGATGCGGAGCATATTCTAATATGCTGTCCCAGATTTAGATGGCCCGGGGAAACGAGTTTAGGACCAAACCGGCTAATGGAAGAGCTGTTGAATCGTAGGATTCTATGGAGTCAATATAGCCAGAGAATGGCTGAAGTTTTGATAGTACTCCGAAGACTGGAGGAACAGAGGCGAAATTTGAATTAACGAGATAAAGCTTTCAAGCTAACCAGCTCTCCGCGAAGTAATACCTTACGGCAGTCCCGCGGAGGGAGAGTGGTTGAAGTGTGTAGGGGGTGGGTTTAGTACGTAGGCACCAGTGATGGTGAATCGTGCACTCTTTTGTTGGAACAAAAGTGTCTTTCGAAGATTCCCACCTCCGGCTCAAGACAAAAAAAAAAAAAAAAAACATACATACATACATACATACATACATACATACATACATAATTGATCATTACAACCCTTCAGTCAGGATTACAACCCAGCTTAGCACACCACTTAAGTTGTGTGCGTTAATTTTTTACATGAATCACAGGACCTGCAGTTTAAAGACGACTTCAAACGATAGATTTTTGAGAAAATTTTTCGTGGCAATTTTTTTTTACTCTCAGAGTTTTTGCCAGAAATCTGCTGAGAGGATGTCGCCCATGAAATATTTTCTTGTATTTTATTTTGATATCTTAACTGGGTTTTGAACTATGGCCTAAGCCAACGCACCACCTACAAGACTACGGCAACTAAGAGGTTGTCGTGTAGCCACAGCATACTTTTAATGTGCCAAGTCTATATACCGCGACAATCTACCCAATTGCATACAACATACTGTACAATGTTCCTGATCACTGCCGCCAACATTTTCTTTCTGAGGACTTTTGGTCTTTCCGTGCTTTTCGCAAATTATGCCAGTAAAAATTTTACACGCTCTCTTTGGCTTCTTCTCTGTACATTCGATATGATGTTTAAAAAAAATCGATTATTAATCACTACCCCTGCATACTGTACATCTTCCTTAACTTTTCGGCTTAAGCTGCCACTGTCTAGTAGGTAGTGTGTTGGTTTATTAGACGAAAGCCCCTCGTTCAAACCATGTTTCAGATATTATAAAAAACTAGAACGTTCGTCAACTTCCTTCCAGCAGATTTCTGGTAAAAAATCGAGTATGGGTGGCTCGACGGTCTAGTTGGTAGTGTGTAAAACTTCAAGTGCCGCGGCCATAAGTTCGATCCCCAGGAGAGACTCTGGATGTTTGTGATTGTCTGACTGTTTTTCTGTCGTTATGTATGATTGCTCTCACAATAGAAAAAGGAAAGTGGGAATTATTACTAAAAAAACAGTAATTTTCGAAAAGAAAGCGGCAAACTGGTCATTAAAAAAATTATCGTTCACTACTCCCTCTTTACTTTCTCCTGTAAACTATTTATACTGTATTGCAACACAATGCACGGCATGAATAGGGGCCATAATCTCCTGATTGTTGACCTTAAAAAAGATATCATAAAACTCTTCTCAAATCTGTTGTCCGGAGTTGACTGTACCTCCCGCCTGTCATGCATAAAGTTAACACATTCTACATGGGTGGTGTGACAAGCTAGGTTGCGATCCTGACTAAAGGGTTATTGTGACCAATTGAGTAAGTAAGTAAGAAATTAGCAAGAATCAAAAGCTTTTAATGCGCAACTTATTTTATTCAAATAATAATTGATGGATGAACGAAAGTTACATCTACATACTAAGGATATTTTCGTTCAGTATTACTATGCTAGACTATGGAAGAGCAGTAGTTTTATGCCTTCCTTTAATATTTATAATATTTTTTATTGCTGCCCCTTTTATTATGACTTTTGTTATAATATTTTAGTTTGAATTTAAAAAAAAAACTTTTAAAATCTACTAGACTCACTCACCATAACACCCATCGTGGGTAACGTAAAAAGTAAATAAAAAAGTTTTGTGAGTACTTCACAGGGAGCCAGCTTAAAATCGTTTTTACAAACTGCTTAATTTCCGTTGGTAGTTAAATGGTATTAACTGTTAGTACAACCGTTAGGTTTAGACAAAATTAAACTAAAAGGACACAGCAAAAAAAAACAACAGCAACTAAATTCCTTGAGGTAATATAAACCAATTTACTAAAAGTAAACAATTTAATGGCAGGTAAAAAATACTGGAAAAATGGTAAACGATTAACTATGAAATGCATATTGCAAGCTTGATTACCCATTTATTGCTTTGCTTTGTTTTTAATTAAAAAAAATTATTGATTTTCATTGCATTTAAAGCAAAAGAAAGGAAGAAAAAAAAAAGGAAAAATATTTAAAGCTGAATGAAAAAGAAGGGAGAAAAACATAGAAAAAGAAAAGATGGTTTATTGTGTAAATTACTGGTACGTGTTAACAGTTCAAGGCACGTTATTTACGTAATAGACCACAATATAGAAGTCATAATTTTTGTTACCATAACGCCCATTCTAGTAAAATAAAATAAAATATGATAGAAAGGAAAGGAAACAAAAAAATAAAAACGTTTCTTTCAACACTAACTATTAACAGTACTCGGACAAGTTTTTTTTTTTTGAAAGGACCAAAGGAACAGCATGTTTCAAAAAGAAACTTTCACCACAACAATAAATTTTGTTAACGCCAGCCAAACAGTTTACATAACTCTTGGTAATACCCCCTGTTGTAGAGTACTTTCAAACATAAACTATACGCTTACAAAGACATTTAATAAGACAAAGCAATTAAAAGGCAACGAAATAAATTTAAGAAATTCTCCACAAGGTCCTTTAACAGTTCAATAGTATACTTGCATAGTATTTGAAATCTTTATTGAAAATTTTATAAATTTTTTGCATTTAAAGCCTTTTGTAGGAACGCACTACAATGTATCCACTATAACTACAACAACTATAAAATATAGAATTCATGTACATATGTATGTTTCCCCCTATTCCGCCTATCTATTGTGCCTGTATTTTATGTTTTATAAAAATAAAATTCATTTTTTTTTTGGTCATCGAAGAAGGCAAATGGTTGAAAAACTACCGCCATTGCATTGGCTCTAACCAACTACTACATTGTAATACCCAGCTGGTTTCAAAAAGAAAATTTAAACGAACACAATGGCTGAAATAATGGTTCAGAATTTTAAACAGTGAAATAAAATATTTTTGTTTTTTTTGGACAAAAGCGGAAATGATTTTATTTTAATTTTTCCCCCTAAAATAGGTCACAAGGCTTTATAATGTCGTAAAAACTTTAAACTTTTATTTTTTATTTCAAAAAATTTTACCTTAAATGACGTCTGTATAGGCATTAATTTTTAAAGGTAATTAACTTTTTACTAAAATGTTGAAACTCATATTCTCTCTTACCAAAATTAGGAGATTATAAATTATTTAAAAATTTAAAAATAAAATAAATTTAAATGACATATGAAATGCTATTAATTTTTAATAAAGAAATAACTTTTTAGAACACTTAAGCGTATGAGTAATATTTAATACAACTTTATAGCGTCATATTACTCATACGTCACATGTAACTTGGTATGGCTGACATACTACGTAATACCGTTTCATTTATAATATCGTAAATGACAATTTCATGGCTGAAATAGGAAGCCAGTTATATTAGCAACAGAATTTGCCAAATCATAAAGGCCAAGAAATTGCCAGGGTTCCATTATATTAACATAGAAACCGTAAAAGCAATGACAAGGCTATATAGTGTGTGTTCGAAATTAATTGACCACCGCCCAATGCAATTAAATTTGAAACAAGCCGAGCTACATTTGATCGATATTCATAAATCGGATGATTCGATGATAAACTTCAGTGCCAAGGCCGTGGCTTCGATTCCCACCAGAGACTTTAGGTGTTTGCAATTGTCTGATTGTTTGTCTGACCTTATTCAGTTATTAATTACAATAGAAAAATGAAAGTGATAAAGTAATAAAAAACCAATTCTCGGAAAAAAAATGACGAAGGTACATATATACGCTGTCCATCAAAAAAAAATTGTTGCCCGCTATCCCCTCTCTTTCCTTTCTCCTATAAACTATATTTCCTGTATTCCAACACAATTCAATGTACAAATAGGAGTCGTCTCCTAAGTGTTGGTCTCAAAAAAAAAACTATTAAGGACAAGTTTACGTATGCATATGTACATAGGGTGAAGAGACACCAACAATGGCGTCAAATTTTTTACAGATGCAGTGTTCAGGACTTTTGAAGTAAAATAAAATAATGATTAACAGAAAATAATCATAGTACAAAAAGAGAGCACAAACCTTTTCAAGAGTGTGCGTCACAGGAATTCTTATTTAAAATTCATGCCTCAAATGAAATGCCACATCAATGTTTCCCTCCGTGAAAACTCGTCTTTTTAATAATTGCCGATAATAATCACATGACCTGAGATGGAAGTCTCTCTTTAAAAGCGCACGAAGTTTCTAGATTACATACATAATAGGTCATTACAACACTTTAGTCAGGATAACGACCTAGTTTCTGACACCACTTATGTTGTGTCCGGGACCTACAATTTAAAGTGCACTCTGAACGACAGATTTTTGAGAAACTTTTCATGGCAATTTTATTTACTCTCAGAGTTTTTGCCAGAAATCTGCTGAGAAGAAGTCGCCAAAGAAATATTTCGTTTAGTTGCAGATGCCTGGCCTGGGATTTGAACCGAGGCCTCACGTCCAATAATTCAACACACTACTTCAAGGTTACTGCATTCATTTCTAGATTACTGCGTTCATTTCTAGATTACTGCATTCATTTTTTACTAAGTCTCGTTGAATTTCCCAAAACCATGGAGATAGCTGTCAGTAAACAACTCGATTTCAAGGGATCGCATAATGAATATTGTGTTAAACATATCCCCAGATGTACATAGCAGAGATCAGCAATGAATCGCTTTTTCGCTACTCATAAGTACTCATGAAATTTTGAGTATGAGTGAGTCAACAGTATTGAAATCCAACTATTCTGATTCATTCGTACTCACTACAACATTGATTTGAAGGTATAAGTTGCAATGAGTACGAGTACAACGTTGACATCAAACTGATAACATTCGAAATATATATGATTCATACGCCTACTCATTCAGATTCATAAATTTATAAAAATACTTATAATACTCATAAATGATTTGAGTAACTCGAATCATTCATCAAAATTTACAGTCTTAGTTGTTGAGAGAGAAGAAAGACACATAAACAAAAAAGACAAAGACAGCAAGCAGAGCAAACACACAACTTTCTTGTGGGTATTCTAGTGTTCATACGCGAATCGTACTTATTTTGTGATTCTTTATAAATGTTGAGTAAAGGAGAGTCGAAATTAACGACATCATGCGTATTGTTAAGTATGAGTACGATGAGTACTGCAAACTTTGAATATGTGTAGTATGAGTATGACATTAAAATAAGTATGAATGCGTATAAGTATTACAAATTATGAGTATGATTAGAATCTACTTATCGTTTTGAATACTCATTGCTGACCTCTGGTTCATAGCCGTAGTCTCCAAAGTTCAGGTTTTCACAACAGCAGAATTGAATACAAAAAAGGTTATTTTACAGCTGTAGGGCATATTCGCATTGTTTCTGTTATAACAACACGTGATAGTCTCTGTATCCTGTACAAATCCCTGTGTGAGCTATTTTCAGATTTATTGATCTGCCCATCATGGTATACATTCAGTACATAACTTCTAGATTGTATGACCAGGATTTCACATCAAGCCTCTTGCATAGCATTATGACAAGTCTAGTCTTTTCTAAGATACGCTACATTACTAATTTACTACATAGTACTATTCCTAGATATTTTATGACATTTTCTCATCCAGACGTCGAGTATTCTTCTATTAATGAAGTTTTGTACGTTTTGTAAATAGTACGGTTTTGATCTTACCCGGGTTTATCCTGAGGGATACTATAATTAATCTCAAGGCCTCTTTGAATGATATCACAGGGGGTGTATTCGAATTTTCCTTTAGCCATGAATCTTATATCATTTACATATCCTTGGCAGTATTGTTAATTACAGAAGAAATTTAATGTTTCAAATTAAATTTTAATTTTTATAAGAAAATATCCTTTAAGACTCTTTCCTTTCTTTAATAACCCTTTCCTTCTTTATTTTTGGTTGTAGTCTTGGAAATCGAGAAGAAAGGAAACTGAAATCTTAGACAAATTAAGAGAATAAAAAAGGAAATGGGAAATAACAGGAGTATATTAGTGGTCTTATCATGTACATGCCATAATAGACCAGTAAATTTTTATAAACTAAAGTGGCTAAAAAGAAACAGCAACAACAACAAATAGCCAAACAAATGCTCAAAAGCCTGTAAAAGGAAAAGCAGAAGGAAGAAATGGAAAATCAAAATAGAAACTGAAGCTGAAAAGAAGATAGAAAAGCAAAACTTAATAAAAACAACACTTGAAAACTAATTAAAGCTTAATAACAAAACAAAAACAACAACAGCTTATGAAAAAAAAATGTTGGCTAAAAAGTTTTTCTAGCTGTAAATAGTCCTCCCGTTTTTTTTCTACTTTTCATTGGCAATAATAACAGTTCAAAAAACAAACACAAAAAGAAACCGGTAGACTCTTTAAAATCGAAAAAAAGCGAGAAAAAACTGCATTAAACTTAAAAAGGATATACGGTCTGGTCTGTTTTAAAAATGTTTGTAACGATAAAGGAAAATGAAAAAAAAAACATACATACATACATACACAGAAAATTAAAGAAAAAGGTTAAGAATTGAAAGAATTTTTTTGCGTTGTCTAAATGTCTTTTAACTGTAAAAGTCCTTCTCCTTTTTTTGTTTTTTTTTTTTTTTGTTTCAATGTTTCAAGAGTAATTTTCTTCGACTTCCTTTTCGGTTTTTCCGTATTGGATTTTTTCTTTACTTTACTATTATTTTATTTTCCTTTTTTGCTTAAAAATAATGAAAAAATAACAAATCAATGAATTATAATAACAAAGACTTTCCATGCTCTGGCCTTATCCTTCTCCAACTAGTAGCGTATGCGTATGTGGGGGTGTGAGTGTACTGTGGATCCCTTTACGATAACAAACAAAAAAAAAAACTGAAGCAGGATATAAAACAAACCCTTGTCATTGTCGTTACTTAAAATATCAATAGTTTAGCTAAAGTGGCAAAAAATTGTTAAAATAACACAAACGAGAGAGAAAGAGAAAGAAAACCAATAAACGCCGTCTAAAGGTAACAATGGAACAATGTTTGCCTTGTTATAAGGCAGGCAGCATGGTTTGGAAAAGGTGGTTTAAATGCAAACACAAACATACCTTCACACTTGTTGTCTTGAATGGCATTGAAAGAAAAGTGGTGGCATACAATACAATAACAGAGACGGATTTATAAATCCGCTTAAAATGAAATTATTTTGTTAAAAGATTTGTCTTTTCGATTCTTTGTATTTCTACACGTTTTTTTCTGCTTTTGTTTATCCTTTTTAAGACATTGTTTTTTTTCTACAATCTTGTTCTATATTTAACACTTCAGACGCATTATTTTCTATACGTTTGAAGGCAGGAATAAAAGGATTTAAGTAAAAAAATTCAAAATGCCTTCCGTAAAGTACACAGTTGTTCTGTACTTGAGTTCAGAAGTTCTTTGGCTACTAGAACGCGGCACATAACAAAATTATCTTTAACGTAGCCTTTAAAAAACATATTTAAACAGCTTCTAAATGTTTTCCACTTAAATTGCTTCAATTTTAAGCAATTTACACAATTTTTAGTAATTTTAAAAATTTTCCCAAAAAAGGATATAGGAAACACTTTGCCAGGATAATAGCTAAAAAGAAAATTTTAATACAATTTTTCTAAGCTTATAGAACCACAAGTTGTGAGCTAAAAAATTTATAAAATTAAAAATTTTTGAGTCCAAAAAAATTAAAAAAAATTTTTTTTAAATATTTTTCTTTAATTTCTCCATCAATGAAAGAATATACTCCCTTTGTTGACTTAACTTTTTACGCTTTGAATATTATATCCAGGAGATTAAAGTATATTTTGCTTGTTGATCGAATTTGACCACTTTTTGAGCATTACAGAGTGGTATTGGTCGTTATAATCATCCTACTGTGCAAGGAATTGGCAAGATTATAAAGAAATTTAAAGAAACTGGAACCGTAACGGATGTGTTTAGGCCTGTGCATCTTAACATTAAACGCAGTGCACAAAATATCATTTTTCTTAGAGGAAGTGTGAAGGAAAATATATTGCTTCCACAGCGTTTTCAGTCTTCAAGCTTATCTTAAAGGACATTGTGGCATAATTTTCATTTCTATAACAAGGTACCTATAAAAAGCTCAATTCCTCTCGTAGTTTTAGCCAGAAATCTGCTGAGAAAAAATCGGCGAAAAAATTGCTTTCTAAAGTTCCTTTTTTCAACAGGTCTGAGCTATGTTTTAAACTAACTGGTCAACACACTACCTTCTACTAAGCTATGGCGAATTTCTTATCGTCAACCAATATCACAGTATGTATTCCTATAATTATGTAGGGTATTTCCAGATTCTCTATTGCCTATAAGACATTCAAATCCTTTATTATAATTTTTATTTCCTTGTATTTATCCAAAAATTCCTTTTTCCTCATACATTGTTATCTTACAAATTTAATACTTATTGTCGCCTGTTCTAACTTTTGTCTTTTTGAATTGTTTGTGTTTTTGTTACTTTCCTTTCCTTTCTCCGAGTATATTCCCATTCACTTTCATCTGTTTGTGCAAATGTTTAAGCTTGAACGCGGCTTAAATATCAGAAAACAATTTTGAAAGGATAACAGTTTTTTTTTTTTTGGTAGCAGCATTGAAGGAAAGACAAAATAACAAGGAAAAGGAACAAAATCAAAACAAAATGAAAAATAACTTTTCTTTGAAGTATTAGCAACAACAACAACAATAACAACAACAACATTAACAACAAGTAAAGAAAGAGAGAAAGACAGAAAAAATAAAAGAAAGATAAAAATTTGTTAAACAACAAAAGTTTTGTTTTTGATTCCTATTTTCTCGTTTGTAATACTTCCACAGGATTTTTTTTTTTTTTTTTTTTTTTGTTAAAGACAAGCCAATATGATGTTGATGATGATGATGATGATGGCAAATATGTTAAGGATTTTGAATGTAGGCATGTGTTGAAAGTAATATGTAATATGGGCTCTTTAAATTCAAATCAAAAAGGAAGTAAAAAATAAAGAGAATCAGACAGAAATTAATTTCCCTAATAAAAGATTTGTAAGATACATAAGTAGGTTAGGTTCTGAGTCTAAAATAAAAAAAATTATGAAATTGAATTAAAAGTTACCTCCATATAGGCTAAAACAGCCTAATTTTAGAAGATTAAAAAAGGATTCATTAGCAAATTTTAAGGCATTAAGATTGAGGAAATAATTTTTTTATTTTTTTTCACATAATAGTACATACAAGCCTTTAAACATTAAATTGTTAAAGCTTTAATGTGTTAAGAAATGTTTAAAACTGTTTTTCGAAAGATAATTTCTATACGACGCCAAACATAATCAAATTAAGTTCTCCCTTAAGGCAGTTAATTACAACCACAACATTTTATGAAAATGTGCTGATACAAGCCTTTAGGTAGACAGCTAGTGGTGAGTAGTAGAGGCAGCTGTCCAAAAAAAAAAAAAAACAAACTTAGGCCACTTAGGGATTTTCAAAGTCATAATATTCACCTCAGAGTTCTATGGATTTGTAACGGCTGTCCAGTTCATCCGCTCTACAGTTACCTGGAATGACACTGTGTCCTGGCAACCATACAATATGGATATCATATCGTTCCGCTATCCCATTGAGATACCTGTCACAGCTGACCCCTTCATGGCTATCACGTTGTAATTCTGTGGATACAAACCACTAAGAAGAATCGCTTCAATTTCACTTCGTTTAGATTCATTAGAGATTTAAAACAAAGAGTTCCCAGACTTCGTACACTGGTTAGACAGCGACACATTGCTTGAAAAATTATGTGATTTGCCAAAACCTATACCATGAGGATAGCAACCGAAAAGTGAATAACTAGGCGAGAGAGGAATATAAAAACTAAGCTTTTTCATACTCTTTGGATTTAAATTCGTTCACCTTACTGACTGTAAACGTAGTGTCAAAACGGAATTGCTTTCTAATTTCTAGAAAAAGTTTTATGACATCAGCCAGAGGCTTAATAGGAGGATTTGCTACCATTTCTGGGTGTATCCCTATACCTAGGGATTCTCAGCTGATGAAAGCCTTCGAAAAATAATTCATTCCCTGCAGAAATAGGCAACAGACATGATAAAGCTTGGACGTTGAGATGACGCTAACAAGGGGAATTTATGGCGGTCTGTCCCAAATACATCTGTGTCTTCTTAGGAATATTCTGGTATTAAAAAACAGTGCGAACATTGCTGTAATGCACAGACATGACGATATCTACAACGTTTTTAAAGTCGACTCCGAACGACTGTTTTTTTGAGAAGCTTTTCATGATAATTTTTTTTTCTCTCAGAGTGTTTGCCAGAAATCTGCTGCGAGGCGGTCGTTGAAGAAATATTTTTTCATAATTCAGCAATTTGAAGAGTTTAGCCTGATCATGTTAAGAGATGCTCAGCTACGATGGAAAGCTGAAAGTACATATAGCGGAGGTAACATTCCTGGTGCAGTATATATGTAGATGACTTCGTAGCTTTCAGTACGGCCCGCAACAGCGATATAACTAAACGATATTTTGTTATGATAAGGAGAAAGAAGATTGGATGCTTACGGTCTACAATTTGCATATGACATCCATCTTGCAGATAAATATCAAAATTAAAGGCTAAACAATTACATTTAAAAGCTCTGTAAAATAACTAGGACTAGAACAAATTCAATACGCACTTAACAAAACGCAAAAGAGCCTCTCAGTATATTAATGGCAAATATCTAGGATATATCCTGTGAGAAGGTCATGCAATACCGCCACCTAGTGGGAAAAAGATGTAGGAATCAAGGCAGAAAGGTTTTATGGAAGCCATAAGCTATAAAGAGGGGTAATGGAAAAAAATCGTGGACCTAATGCTGACATTCTGGATCATCTTAATGGAGAAACAACTTAACAAGAATACCAAACAATGTTGAATGCAAGAATGTGAGCCTATTACTTACTGAGCAGTACTTCAAGTTTTCGCACTGTGCCACATGGTTCCAGTAGATCTATTTTTAAAGGGCCACAGCAACTGGCATTCCCGTAAGTAGCAGGATACCTATCTAGAAATCTAACACCGCTGGAGAACCCAAACGGAGAAGACCAGGTGAATTTCTTAAGAGTGTAATGACAGGTGACTGACCATTTTTGTGAAAGCTTTCACTCGAATCTAAAAATTTTTAGTCGGAATTTTCTTGGAATTTATGAAACGTAATAATCTAATAAAGCAGAGAACTCATACGGATATACATACATCTACAATCTAGGACGTAGTAAATGGTCAACTGGCTTAAGATTTTTTATGAGTTGGACCTTATACAGATGGACGCGCAAAACCGAATGCAAAAGTATTGATATTCTCAGCAGTTCAAGTATTCTTGGATTATAAAACGATTCAGATTCGTAAAGGATTTCGTACTCAATTAATGACAGCTCGGAAGAATGATAGTCTAGTCAGATCACCGTTAACTTACATTAAAAGTTTTATTTGATTTCCTGTTTTTTAAGATTTGATTGTTGCCATTGCTAACGATTGCCGTATAATATTTACCAAAAAGTTGAATATCCTATTAAAAGAATTTTAGTTCATTAAATAATTTGATTCTATTTATAAAATCTGACAAATACACATAAAAAAACTTTTTTCATGATTCCAAGAATAATTTTAAATACAAAATTAGCCAACATCCTTCAAAATGTCAAACTTTTGAAACCAAAAAATTTCTTTCTTTTCATAAAAATTTTGTTGATTTTTAATTATTATTAAAGAAAAAAGAAAGAAAACAAACAACATTTCATTCCATCACTACCCTGTGATGTCCTTTTATGCTTATGTTGTAGGCAAAACAAGAAAAAAAATTGTTATTCATGCCATTATTGAGCCGCCAGTAAAAAAGGACAGAATTTTTCATAGAAATTTCAACGATTTCTTAGAAAATTTTTTTTACTACCAAACAAATATTAAAAAAAAATAATCCTTACAAAAGAAACTTTTAAAAAGTTCCTTGTAAAACGTTCAAATAGGGCCAACACTCGCATTTAAACACAGGCACACGAAAAAAACAAAAATTCTGACAAATCAAATAAAAGTGAAAAAAAAAAAAGAATTGAGTTTCTGTAGAAAAATGAAAATTGCAAGGAAAAACTACAAGACAGTCTATTAAAACTTTTGCCTGATTGGAGAATTGACAATAGAGAGCATAATAAGCACGAAACCAAGTACGGCTGGTGCACAAAATGAGTATAAAGAAACTTTCCTAAGATAAATATCTTAAAGCTGGTAATATTCTAGTCTAGACTTGCGTTAAACCAAAACTCAAAGGAGGTTTTCACCATTCCTTTATTGTTATTATTGTTGGCCAAATAAATAGAAATTAGAGTAACCTAAGAAACTAAGAAAGTTAAATATTACTTTAAAAGGAAGGTAATAAAACAAAACAAAAGAAAAAGCAAACATAAATCAATACCAAGCATTACTCTGTAAATCTCTTTACGAAGCTTGATTTATATAAATATCATTAAATTAATTTTATTAACAATCACTGTAAGTATTCCATCATTAAGTATCAAATTTCAATTAATATCGCTGGGGGGTAATTTTCATTTTCCTTAATAAAACTAAAAAGTTGTTGAATTCTGTTGCTAAAAACTTTAATTTAGGACGAAAATTTACCAAAAAGGAACATAAAAACATAAGCATTATTATTTAAATATATTTTCTTTAATTTACTTAATTTTTAGGCGAACAAAAAATGAAATTTTTCAAAATCTCAAAAAAGGATATATGGGCTGCTCTAAAAGTATGATAGCTAAACATAAACTGTTTCTACAGTCTTATTGCCTACATAAAACTACAAATTGTGTAATAAAAATTTTGTGAAAATGGTTAATATTTTCCAATAAAAAATTAAGATAAATATATTTTTTTTTGTTTTTATAAATGCCCGAATTCAGCAAAAAGACTTTAGCAGAAAAGTTATAACCCAAAATATTACTCGAATTATTACAGCTAATATCGCATATAAAGATCTCTCAGTATATTCTAACACAGAAATTAGTTTGCGGAAAAGAAAAATTTTAATTTTTCATTACCGAGCAGAATGCTGTCTGGAGCCAAACTTTTACAGTGAGAAGAGGAGTTACGTAGAAATATTTAGTCTTACAAAAGATCTCCACCATGCAATAAGAAGATCTTAAAAATCTGTTTTGTAGAACTTAAGCCAAATATCGTGACAATCAAAAATATGGGATTAAACAACGGGCCATGTAAATCATCATGGCTACCAGCCAACTAGTTGGTAACGTAGATAGCTTCTGTTATCTAGGCAGTGTAATATCAAAACATAGCTTAATAATGGTATTTGGATTGAGAGAGTTATTTGGATAGCTGCAACCTCGGTCAAAGATGTCAGAAAATGAGAAATGTTCGTTTCTTTATGACACATAAGATGGAAGACAGTCTCCTCAATCTCCTCAGATCCAAAGCTTTTGCAGAAATAATTACTGGGAATGTCCAGTCTTTCGGCATGCCTACCAAACGAATATTGGCCTGCAAAAATTGCCATTGTGCGATGGATAGCCGTGCCATTTAAGAAGGATAGAATTGAGTCAGTGTCCAGCAGAGTCTAGTAATATTGAACGTGCCTTTCTGCTGCCAACAAGATTAAGCTTCACCGTAAAACGAGGAGAAAATATTCAACTTGACTGAAGAAATTCAAATTCATATGCCATGTAATATGTTGGAGATAGCCAGCTTTTTACCGGCTATGGGCAGCTCATCAGCAATGCAGTTTCAAGCAATATCCCTGTGTTCCGGAACTCATATAAAAGTTAGCTTTGAATGATCCAAAATTTCTCTAAGAAATCCTTGGAATTTATGCACAAGGACTGACGTTGAAGCTATGTTAGTTAGGAGGTTATTTGCAAACTGGTTATCCGAGTAAATCAGAGAAAATTCTGCCACTCAACAAGCCTGTGTATGAATTTAATTTTAAGGTTGCAACTTTGTGTTAAGAATGAATATTTTGATACTCTTCTTGCTATTTAAGTTAAAGTGATGAATTTAACAGGTATTCCACACAAAATTGTTAAAATTTTATCTCTTTTGGAGCATAAGAGATCTAATAAGATAGCCAGTAGTAGTGAATAAGTTTTCATTAGAAGCAAACAAATTAAAAATATGTTTTCAGAAAACGCATAAATATCGCTGGTTTTCAATATGATAAGCATAAACATATAATTTGTGTTGCTTTCATTGCTACAATGCCACTGAAGTTATTCCTTAATAAAAAATTTTTTTTCACGATTTCCCTATTTTTCATATATTTTTTTATTTTTATTTAAATTCTTTAGAATTGTTCTTTTTAAAGTATAAAATTGAAAAAACGATGATATTTATTATTATAATGAAGGGAGTTTACATATTTGCATTATAAATATTGATTTAATTCCAGTTAACAAAATAATTTTCTGAAAAACAATTCCCAGCCAGTAAAACGTATTTATTGGAAGTTATTTAATTAAAAAATATAAAATATTTTAATTGAAAACATATACAAATATTTTAATGGCATTTATTAAAATATATTAAAATTATTAATTTGTTTATATTGCACTGAATACAGTAGAGAAATGCAAACAATGCAAACTTCGTAGTTTTCAACGGAGTAAAAATCTTCATAAAAGAGATTAGTTATCATGTCAAGGTAGAATAAAAGTTACTAATATTATTGAAAAAATACATTTCAAACCACAATTATGCATTTTATATAGTACGGTTTGTCTTATAAATATAATTCAGTATACCAAACTATGCTAAGGCAAACAAATTCTTAAGAAAAAAATATGTTTCAAAATAAGGATATATGAACAACTTTTAAACTATAAGAGTTAGGGAATTATTTTTGATTTTATTTTATTTGCTACACTAAAGTACAAGTTGTGGAATAAAATTATTATTAAAAAGCTTGTTAAAAGGCAAAGGAAAAAAAATTTTTTTATAAAAAATTTTTAAATATAATTTCGAATCTTTAAAAATCTTAATTAATTTATATAGTATCATTATATATACACAAACACATTTTGCTTGTTAAACTATTAATTGTATAATGATTGAAATTTTTTTTTTCAAAACAAGGATATGTGACAAGGTTTTGCAAAACAAAAAATCTGAAATAATTTTAAAAAGAATTTTATTGTATAACAAGGTTTCATAAAAATTCTTTAAATTAATTAACATGTCTTTCATTCCTAAAATAATTCATATTTCTAAGACTTTCAATTATTTTATCATGTTTTTGTTGCATATTTATGTATGTTAAAAAAGGGATAATTAGACAGGATTTAGAAAAATAAAATTACAAGAAAAACAGCGTGTTGCTAATGATAGAAAACTACACGATATGAAAAGGAAAATTATGGAAAATTCTTTCGAATTAAAAATCTTAAACAATTTGATAAACGAGTTTCTAATTTACTTAATAGATTTCTTGGTTTAAAAATCCAAATTATTTCACCAAATTCTTCATAAAAAAGGACGATAAATGGCCATGTTGTTGAAAGCAAGTTATACAATAACGTTTTTAAACAAATTCAGTTCTACATAGGAAATTACATGTTTCTACATTTAAAACTACAATATTTTTGATAATACCTTCCTATAAAATATGTATTTTAGACCTAAAAAATTTTAAATTAATTAATTAGCTTAATTTCCATTCACTAAATATTAAATGCTCGTAAGACATTTAAATATTTTATGAAATTCTTGCTAAATAAATTTCATTCCAAAAAAAGGATATATGGACGTGCGAGAGAAAAAAGGAATAAAGAATTTTTGTTTACGGCATACTGTTGTATATAAAAAACTACAAGTTGTAGTAACATTTTTTTTAAAACTCCGTCCTAAAGATATTTTGCAACGACTTGAAAAACTTAAATTTTTATGCAAAAGTTTCATGTATTTTTTTCATTTATTTTATGCAGAAATTACAAGTTGGGCTTAAAAAATATGTCTTTGTTTTCATATACAATGTTATTTAACTTACCTTTATGATGTCTTATGTGATGCTGGCTAATACCACCCATGCAGCAGGGTTGCTCATAATATAAATTCCAAGTGTTTTCATAATCAGAATAGGCATAATCCACAAAATTAAGCAGCAGCAGTAAGACTTGTAATGCCACCATAATAATAGTAGCTATTTTGCTTTGAAATAATTTTTTTGAGCCCATTTTTATTTATTTTCTTTGTATTAAAAAACTTTAACGATAACAAAATAAAATAAAAAAAAAAAATTTCTTTTTTTTTACACAAACTTCACACTTTTAAATCACGCATATATTATTGCTTGCAGATGATTAAGCATTTATTAAGAAAAAATTATTTTTTTTTCAACACAATTGAGCACAGATTTTAATATTTTTTTTTATTTTTGATTTTTTTTATATAGAAAATTTGAGCTTTTAAAACATTTTTTTCCTTTTAATTTAATTTATATTTTATTTTAAAAAATTTTTCTTTTATTTTGAAATAAAGTTTTTTTTTGTATTCGTTTAACGTTCTTTACTTTATTTGTTTTTGTATTAAATTTTCGTATTTGTTTTAAGTGCCTTTCCTTATTTGATTTTAAAGGTATTTCTGTGTGTTTAAAGAATTTCCGTAAATTCTTGTGTTTATTTTTGGTCTTTTTTTTGTAATTTTTTAGAAAAATTTCCGTAAAAATTTATTCAAGCAGCGTTAGTGTTATCCGTACTATAAACCGTAACGAACTGATTTCTAAAAACACGACACCTCTAGTTAAATAAACTTCAAATATTTTTTCAAAATTTCAACGATTACACACGAATAGCAAGAGAACATTATACCGTTATTTATAAACACCAAACAAACATTCTTATTGCCACACCGCTACTGCTGTGAACTGAACGAAGAGAGCTTGAGAGTAATTCTAGCAGTTTTCTTTATTTAGTTACTCTACCAACAATACGGCATTTCATTGCTTTACCAAGACAGGTGTTTTCTTTTGTAAATGAGAGCGCCCGTTGAACTGCTGTAATGAAATAGAAAGCAAAACAAAACATGAGAGCAAGTTTTAATATTGTTTGTTGTTATGATTAAATTGCGCCTGCTTAAATTATAAACAGAGAGTCAATCATTATACACTCTCTCTCTCTCTCTCTGTATATGGCCTTAAGGGTGAGAGAAAATTTCCCTTTTTTTAGATTTGTATACAATCCCAGAATATCCCTTTTATGGTTTATGTTTTCAATTTTGCGAATTTCTTTAATTTCTAGTTAATGGTTGTAGTGAACTTGTAATTCCAAATGTTGTTGTTGTTGTTTCGCATATTTTTTTTTTGCTATACTCTGCTATGCACAGTTGTACACACTCTATGGTGTATAGGATTAGAGCTGAACGCCAGAGTAACAATAACAGAAAGCAGACAAAAACAAAAAAAGGAGAAAAACAACAAAAAATACGTAACCAAAACGACAATTGCAAAATAGTTATAAAAACTATGTATGCATGTGTGTGTGTATAAAAACGAATACAATATTATAGAAGAAGAGAGAGTAGGGTTAGGGTGTGAGTACTCAATGTTATTGTTGTTGTTTTTGTTCTGTTTTAAATAAAAATAAATTTCAAGGGTAATACCGGCTCCTATGCAGTTCAGTAATAACAAAATGATGCTGCTGTTGTCTGTTTTATCCGGCTCTCTGTCCGCCTTTCGCAAGACTTACACGCACATATACACTCTTGTATTTCAATGTAAGTTTGTATTTGTGTTGTGTTTTCCATAAACATGCGAATTTAAAGCATGAGTTACTGTGCTGGTGTTGTTTATAAATCTAAAAAAATGGATTTTTTGTATCCCTTTTTTCCATGTTTCTTTTAACTCGCACACACACATACCTTCACATACACTTATTTAATCTTTTAAACATTGTTTTCTAACGTTTATTTTGTTTTTGTTTTTTGTATTTTTGCCTTGTAAAATTATTATTTATGCATGTGCGTGTAATTGCAAAATGAACTTCATATTCTTTAACTCATTGTTATTTTCCGTTTGCTTTTCAATCCTTTTTTTCTAACAGCAACAATGTTGCAAGTTGCAACAGACACTTGTGATGGACAGATTTAAAATTGTTATTGTTGTTGTTAACAAATAATATTGTCTAGTAATGTGTCTACAATGGAATCTTTTTTTTCTTTGGAAGTTTATTTGTTTAGCTTTCGTTGAAGTTGGCAAAAGTTTTAACACTGGAATTTGATTGCCGGAATGCATTTTTTGTGTGTTTATTTTGTGCAATTTGTTGGCATTTAATTTATTCGTTTTACAACTGTTGGCACAAGACAGTTAATAGAGGTCATATTTTATATAGAAAAGCTTGTCTTGCAAAATTGCATTAAACATCAGCTGTCGCTAAAGAAATGAAACTTTCAAAGTCTTGGATCAAAGCTACAATCAGTTGTTTATCATTTCGAGTTTCCACATTTAAGAACCAAATACTTTGATACTAGCCTTTCAGCATATGAATGAATTACAGGCCAAATATCGTACAATTGTAGATAAAATTACAAAACTTTCTGGAACATATCATAAGTTTAATGAATTGATACAAAGTTATGAACCATTTGATATCAAGCAATATTTTGAAGCCACATGAATTAACCCTGGCAAATGTAATCGTTCGCATATGCAAGTGGCAAAAACTGAAATAAATGAAAACCTTTTTGAAAAGAATAAGTCTTTCGTGAAAACGAACGCTGGATAACTAGCGACCATAACGTAGGAAACAGATCATGGACGAAGCTGGATTTGCACCCAGAAAGGAAATATTTTATATGTAGAATGATGATTTGACACCGTTGGACTATTATTTGTGGGGTGCCGTCAAAGATAAGTGTTACGCCGACAAGCCAGAGACAATTGACAATTAAAGGACAATATTCGTGAAGCCATTGGTGAAATGCAGCTGCACACAATCGATAATGTGCTTAAAAATTGGACCGATCGTGTAGGCTACTGCATGGCCAGCCGAGGCAGCCATTTGAATGAAATTATTTTCCATTATTAACCGGAAGGATTGTACTTTCAAATAGAAAAAGAAATTTGAGAAAATATTCAGTAGTTTTTCTTAAAGCATTTTCAAAAAAAAAGTTATTTTGCGAACCCTTTACTAACAGATACTGCAGGAGGTGGTTATACCCGCCGACTCCTCAAATATGCCTCCTCAGCAGATCTCGAACCATCCGTAAATGGAAATCAAATTGTACATATGCAATGAAAACAGCCAGAATTGATCAATAAAGATAATGAACCAAAACTGCGAGAACTTGGCATGGCTGTGTTTAATCATCCACCATATAGCCTGGACCTTACGTCTTCAGATCATTGTTTTCTGTTATTGCTCTAAATTTAAATTCCGTAGAGGAATGTAAAACATAATTCAATCTATTTTTAACTGCGAATAATCAGCAGACGCCGTAGTCTATTAGACATGAGGCCAAGGTTACTATCCCAGGTCAGATGTCTTCTACAAAACGAAAGTATGAACAAATATTTCTTCGTCGACTTCCTCTGAGCAGATTTCCGACAAAAAACTCTGGGAGTAAAATAAAATTGCCATAAAAAAAGGTTCACAAAAACCGACTTTAAACTATAGATTCAGCCACTCATGTATAAAATTATCGCACACAACATAAGAGGTATGAGAAACTAGGTTGTAATCCTGACTAAAGGGTTGTAATCATCAATTATTTATGTATGGATGTATGTATGTAATCCTATAAATCCAAAAAAAAATTCAATTTGGTTGTAGTAAATTAGGCATAATCGTGGGTAAGTGCAAGACTGTTGCCATAGTCCAATACGAAGAACAATGACAGTTATGTAGTCAATAGATAAACAATCTGAGGTACTGCGAAGAACAATCTGAGGTACTGAGTTGGTGTAGATGAAATAGGAATGGTAGCAATAAAACGATTTTAAGTTGAAAGGTCTCAGTTGAGATTTTCTGAGTGACAGCTCAGAGTGCCTATAAAAATGCGTTTCATTTAGTTTAGGTTAGGTTAGAGGACGTGTACTTGTCAATTAGGACAAGTGCAGTACCCGGAGGTCGAATTGACACATTGTACAACGTCCTAGTTGTACAACGTTCTAGTAGTACCACATGAGTGGTAGGACATACAGTTTAAAGTCGACTCCGAACGACAGATTTTTGAGATACTTTTTCATGGCAATTTTATTTACTCTCAGAGTTTTTGCCAAAAATCTGCTGAGAGGAAGTCGCTGAAGAAATACCTTTTGTGTTTTGTCTTGATGTCTGGTCTAGGGGCTCGAACCCTGGCTTTACGTCTAATAAGCCAACACACTACCCAATAAACTACGGCGACTTCTAAAGTTCCTTACTTACTCCATTAAAATATTATGATTTTGAAATCAAAATTTTTCAAATACAATTAAATATCCGAAATAGAAGAAATTGTAAAACAATCTACATTTCCAGACATAAAAAATATGAAATGTAGGCAACAGGTAATTTCACTTTCTTATTAAATGAAAAATACTTTTGTTTTTAAGCATATCCTTAAGCATATCCTTGAAGTACCTTAAAGTACCTTGAAATTTTTTTAAATTTATTAAGATTTTTATTTATTTTTATTTTTGACATAAAAATGATAGTTTCATGGTAATATTTTCCATTTTTATGTCATTTGAAACCCACTTAATAACTTTGGATTTCAGTTTTTTCTTCTTCTTCTTCTTTTACGGAACCTTAAAACAAATTTGATACTTTTTCTTTACTTTTCTTTTCTTTCCATCCTGTCTGGCCTTTATTTAAATCCCTTATTTATTTTTTGTTACATAAAATAACTTTAAAAACATACTTTCTATTCAAAACTATGTCTTTTGCATTAAGTTTTCCAAGAAAAATTCTTTTTTCTTTTTTATTCAACCAAAAAGTATTGAAAAGGAAAACTACTCCAGAAAAGAAAAAGTATCCTTAAATTTCTAAGGTGACCACAATGTTGTTATGTGTTTACTTTCGTATGCGTGTGTGTTGGTTTATGTGCATAAGTCTAATGGATTTTGTCTGTATAAGTATGGTGTTATGTTTTGAAAATTTATATATTTTTTAATGAAGGGAATGAGTATGAGATTTGGTTATAAGATATCCCAGTTAAGATTGGTGAAAGAGGAAATAAAATAAGAAGAAACATGTATCAAGGTGTACTGAGTTTTAAATTTGTAGCTTGTATATCGTAGAGTAAGTTGCACATATGGCTTGTAAAAAAGCTGAAAAGTCGTCAATGCCTGTAAGATCTTTAAAACCCACAGGAAAATATTTCCAAAAAAAAACCGGCAATTTAGGAAAAGTGTAATATCGAGGGTTCAACCATCTGGATATGACATAAATAGAGGAGAGGTATAGAAAATTGTCGAGCATTTTCTATGCTCTATGCACATCATTTCTTTCTGAAACTTCAACTTATAGCAAGTGAAACAAAACTATTCAACCGGAATTGATCATTACAACCCTTCAGTCAGGATTAGGGTCTAGTTTCTCACACCAATTATGTTGTGTGCGTTAATTTTATACATGCGTGGTGGGACCTGCAGTTCAAAATCGACTCCGAACGACAGATTTACGGCTTTACGTCTAATAAGCCAACACACTACCTACTAGACTACAGCGACTTGAGCATACTATTATGAAATCGGCGTCGTGTGGTGAGTTGTTAGGTGGCTTATTACACGAGCTTGCCAATTTGAAATCTCAGATGTGAAAGCTCCTTTTACTCTCCTCTCCAAAGCACAGTAATACAATTTTCGTGAAATCTGAATTTGAATCTGTTATTCGCGATGCGTCACTAACATGTAGTTTTGACTTAAGACTTGCATTGGCTGGCAATGTAAATAAGATGCATATATTACAGCAGAGGAATGCTTTCGGCAAATTTGATCTGCAGAACCTTTTTAATAAAGAATAAAATAAAACTGTGGAGTAGCATTTGATTGTCCTCTATTAGGTAGGTAAAAGTACATGTCATATACACTCAGCCACAAAAGTATACGCACAGTTAACAAATTTCAGAAATTATTAACCAATCCGTTTCCGTTTAAAATCTTTATAATTGTCTGACAACTTGCCTCGATTTTGAGACGGTCTTTTCCATTGGTTAAAAAATTTCTGAAATTTGTTAACTTTTGTGGGCCTGTGCAGGGCCCTAAAAGTATACATACGATTAAATAAAGACATACTTTTTAAGCACAACTTGTAATTTCTGCATAAAACAAATGAAAAAAAATACATGAATTTTTTCAGAAAAATTTAAGATTTTTAAGTCGTTAAAAATATTTTTAGGAGGGAGTTTTAGAAAATTTTTTATTACTACAACTTGTAGTTATTTATATACAACAGTATACCGTAAACAAAAGTTCTTTATTCCATTTTTTTCTCTCGCACGTCCATATATCCTTTTTTGGAATGAAATTTTTTTAGCAAGAATTATAAAAAATATTTAAATGTCTTACAAGCATTTAATATTTAATGAATGATAATCATGCTAATTAATTAATTTAAGATTTTTTAGGTTAAGGATATATATTTTATAGACAGGAGTTTTCAAAAATATTGCAGTTTTCAATGTAGAAACATGTAATTTCCTATGTTGAACTGAATTCTGTTTAAAAACGTTATTGTATTACTTGCTTTCAACAATATGGCCATTTATCATCTTTTGTTTTTTTGAAGAATTTGTTGAAATAATTTAATCGTATGTATACTTTTGTGGGCCTGTGCAGGGCAACAAATTTAAGAAAATTTCAGAAATTTTTTAACCAATGCAAAAGACCGTCTTAAAATCGAGGAAAGTTGTCAGACAATTATGAAGATTTTAAACGAAAACGGATTGGTTAAAACATTTTTGAAATTTGTTAACCGTATGTATACTTTTGTGGCCCTGTGTAACTGCCTTCAGAAGCTCGAAACTCAACCAAAGTTGACCAACCATGAATGAACAACAAGAACTGATCTTTCTACGCGTGCTTACATACATATGTATATCATGGCTTATTTACTCACAATAGTGAGGAAACATAGCCCTCTACTACAGTTGAACAGAAATTATTTTTCAGTCTGTATTTTTTTTTTTGAATCTTCAAGTATTTTGTTTGCAAATTTCCTTTTATTTCAGATGTATGGGCTGGGCTTATTGAACCATCGCATCAAGTCTAATAAAGCAACACACATCCTACTAGCCTACTGTATAGAGACTTAGTTTAACTTAATCCAGCTTTATATGATGAGTTGTGCTACGACAGCCTAAACTTTTCATTTCATTTCTTTAAAATTTGCTGGCATATTTGGGAATTTCTTTAATTTGAATATTGTTTTTTCAATTCCGTTTTTTATTTCCATTGTACACATATGTATTGTATTTATTTTGTATTTATTTGTTAGTTTTCTTAATTTCTTGTTATTTGTTAAAAGTAGCTGGCAATATCAAGAATTGTTTCTTCTTTGTTTCTTTGCTTTTTTATTACCCTGTGAGTTTTGTGGTCAACCACAAAAAGAGAAACAAAGAAAAAACAATGCATAGAGAAATAATTATTTTTCTTGGAAATAGTTTTAAAAGAATTTTCAATTTTTAGTTTTTTTAAATTGAAAGCAAATTTTTTCTTGTATTCATATTGACAAGGCAACAAACTACTGCTTGCTACTCTCCGGCCATTTCACATACGATGCCTAAGAAACTATGCAGACATACATAGAGGAGTAGTTAAGGAAAATAGGAAGAAAGCAATAAAAAATTAAAATAAAATGTAGAAAAATTTTCTGTTTAAATAAAAACTAAAATAAATAAATTTAAATAAATATACAAAACATTTTCAAAATTAATAGAATTTTAAATATTTGTTTTTATTTAAAGAAAAAAATAAAGAAAGAAATAAAGAATTTAAAGAATTAAAGAAAGAAATAAAATACAATACAATGCCATGCCATGCCATGCCATACAATGCTATGCGTTCAGTGTTATAAGAATATGGAGAATGTGTTTCTTTTAAAACGAAAGAATTAAAGAATTTCTATTTATTTTGTTTAGGATTAAATTTTGTTTTTATTTAAAATTAAAACACACATACATACGTGCATGCATACACATGTACTTTGAACCAGAAATATTTAAACAATTTTTATTATTTTTGGAAATTAAATACAAAAAAAAATTTCTTTTTTTTGTTTTTGAAAAATGAGGAATATAAAGGACTAATTTTGTAAATATTTTGATCTTAGTACATAAGAGAGGATTGATTTGATTAAATTTGGTAACTTCTCGAAACAATTTGAAGTAATTTGGTAACTTCTAGAACCAATTCTAGAACTGTTGAAGTCCCTTTGACCTAATTAAGTAACTTCAAGAATCAATTCTAGCACTTTTAATGTCCATTTGATTTAATTTGATAACTTCTAAAATCAACTCTAGAACTGCTGTTGTCCATTTGACCTAATTTGGTAACTTCTAGAATCAGTTTTATACCTTTTGATGTCAATTTGACATAATTTAGTAACTTCTAGGACCATTTGGCTTACTTTGGTAACTTCTAGAATCAATTCTAGAACTGTTGATGTCCATTTAACATAATTTAGTAACTTCTAGAATCAATTCTAGAACTGTTGATATCTATTTGAACTAATTTGTTAACTTGTAAAACCAATTCTAGAACTGTTGATGTCCATTTGATATAATGTGGTAACTTCTAGAATCAATACTAGAAATGTTAGTGTGTAGTTTATACGGAGTATGATAAGTCGCCACAGGATTGAAACGTTTGGTAACATAATAGTACAATACAAGCATAATTCTGAATACCTTTAACACAAATCTTCCGCGGAGAGCAGAAGTGAGTACATGTCGGTATTCTACACAGCCATATGTACGTACATACATGCCGATATTTTAGAAAATATCTGCGCAGAATGGGCAAGACCGCCTCCCCTTACTGTCTTTACGAGGAAAGGGAGGTAATTGATGACGTAGAGCACACTGTTTTCGAGTGTGCACGCTGGAAGAGCTATCGCTCTGTACTGACGTCAATAGTTGGAACGACAACAGCCGCTAACATTGTCGGGGTCATGATTGCGAGTAGTGGAATTTCAAATTCACCTCGGTGGTGAATTACGTAGAGCGCATTCTAAGGGGGGAAAAAGAGAGATCTTGAGGCTGCAGAACGAGTATAGGTGATACTGTCACACGTGCCAAGCGAAACCGAAATGATGATTTAGACGAAAGGAATAGTGGAGACGCTTAGATGTCTCCTCAACTTTTGATACGCAATCCAGACGCGGATATAAACATGTAGAGGCCAAAGGGCCAAAAGGACTCCACTCCGAAGTAATACCACCGTAGTTCCGGAGTGGGCACAGACAAGTCCACAGGAGACGAGGGGGATTTAGTGGGTGAGGGCGCCACACACGGAGGATGTGACGACTTCCATAGCATTTAGGTTCTGTGTTAATTTTATACATGAGTGGCGGGTCGAGTCGATATCGAACGACAGATTTTTGAGAAACTTTTCATGAGAATTTTATTTACCCTCAAAGTTTTAACCAGAAATTTGCTGAGAGTAAGACGCTGAAGAAATATATTTTCATTTTTCATTTTGTTTGAAATGTCTGACCTGCGGTTTGAACCGCGACCTTACGTCTAATAAACGAACACGCTACGTCGTTATTCTATGCTCACTTCAATTTATTTTATTTTTCCATACATAATAAATTATAAACAAATTTTGATTGCATTATTAAAAATCAATCTCATTTATAACATCAACTTGATAACGCTCTGAGAAAAAAATTACAGTGCATGGCAAGGAAATGGAAAGGAAACACTGCTTTCAAATCAGTTGAAATAAAATAAAACACCTGTTTTCATTGACAATAACTTATTTAGCTAATGTATTTATAATATCGTATCTATTCTCTAATACAAGCTGCAGGTATGGGTACATAGTATTGCCCCCCCTGGTTTTAAATTACCACAAAATTTATTACATTGAAAGGACATTCCTTGCTGTATGACACGAAATCCAAAAACATCAAAAAATATTTGGACACTTGTAATCATTTATTATTTATAAGCAATGTTTGTAATTATTGTCCCTTTTTTCAATTTTCTTTTGTACTCAGTATGATAAAGTGAATTAATGATCAAACGTTAGAGGAAGCAGACTTAAAAAAGGTATGTTGGAGGTGAGTTAGAGGTGGGTAAGAGGTGGTTTAGACGTGGTTAGAGAAAGTTCAAACTGGAGGGTGGTTTTATTTGAATTTAAAAAAAAATTGAGTGTCTATCAATGCCAGACAAGGCGTTGTTAATGGTTTTCTAAATCTCAATTGAAACAATGGCTTTAAAAAATTCAAAGACTTTATAAAAAACAAAATAAAACATTGTTAAAACATACTACTTTGTAGTATGAACAATATGAAGTTCGATTTACGTCGTTTCAATTTACGTCGCCTTTTTTTGGAACCAACTGCGACATAAATCGAGGGATTACTGTATGTAAATACCTCTTTCGAGATACTTACTTGTGTGTGTTAATTTTATCCACTAGTGGCGGGACCTACATTTCAAAGTAAACTTCGAACGACAGATTTGAGTAGCTTTTCATGACAATTTTTATTTATTCTCGGAGTTTTCGTCAAAAGACTGCTGAGAATTTTATTTCGAGATGTCGGAGTTGTAATTTGAACTAATGAGGTCTATCTCAAGTGTTTTTAGTGAAACTATTATTCACCCTCGACATCCTTTTACTGGGTGTTACAACGTCTTTTTCAAAGTACTTCTAAGTACAAAGAAATGTGACTTTAAAAATTACGAACTTCACATTCTATTATAGAATCTCCTTGTATACTTTCGTTTCAAATTTCCTCAAAATTTCTTGAGCTTTCCAATTAAGTCAGTTCACGAGTAGACTGACCAATTTCATTTAGAATTGCAATCGATTTTCTTTATAGATTAATCGCATGCCTCTTTAATAATAGTTTGGAATGGTTGTGTACTCTCTGCGTGTAATGAAAACATCCATTAATACTAGGTGAGGTTATATTGCAGGAGTTTTGTGCATTGTAAACACTTTCTAATCGAACTGCATGAATATTTTATTTGTTCTCCTTGGTAATCAACCAGTACTCCTGATTAATACTAAATAATATTTGATAATGAGACATTTCCGAAGCATCCCTTATTTTAAATCTACCATTTTACAGAGAAAGCATTGTCCTTACTCTTCACCTAAACATCTTGAAAAGACCATAGGCTGAGGCACTGAGACACTGAGATGCAGTCAGCATGAAAAGTTCATAGGCTAAGACACTGAGATGCAGTCAGTGCTGTTTTCTGGTTGTTGTCCTCACTAGATCAGAGCAGTGCATCTCTTCATTTAAAGAACTCCCGCTCGTGAAATTCCCAGAGACTGGGACACTCAATCAGTGTTGATTGTTGGGTGTTCTGTTCACTAGAATAGCGCAGAGCTGCTTGGATATTCTGATAGTTACTGCATTTGGCCAATAGTCGCCGTAGTCTAACAGGTAGTGTGTTGGCTTATTAGACGTAAGGCCACGATTCAAACCCCAGATCATATATCAAAACGAAAATATAAAAAAAAAATATTTCTTCGGCGACTTCCTCTGAGCAGATTTCTGACAAATACTCTCTGGGAGTAAATGAAATTGCCATGAAAAGTTTCTCAAAAATATGTCGTTCGGAATCGACTTGAACTGTAGGTTCCCGACACTCATGTATAAAATTAAAATACACAACATAAGTGGTGTAAGAAGGGAGGTCGTAATCCCGACTGAATGTAATGTAATGACCAATTATGTATGTATGTATGTGACAGCATAAGGACATTTGGCAATCGTTTTCCCGTTGTAAAAAACTGTTATCATTTAAGGTATTTGAGGCAGGCTTAAAGTGACTAGCAGTACACTAACAATAAAGGCTGTGTTCCATTGCCACCTTTTCCTCATCCTCACAACTGCTACAATAGATGGAAAACTTTCGTGTCCGAGACACCAGTTAAAATTTTCTCTGTAAATTATTTTAATCCCACAGGTTCTACTGAAGTCCTAAGCAGATTTAACATAATTTGTCCAATCTCCTCGTAATGTTCCGTACAATTTCCATTGGATTTTGGCAATACGAGAGTGCTAATTCCACCTGACTCCCTGAGTCTTAGCATAAACTTCACTGAGATATGTGGGCTATCTCGCCTTTGAGGTAGAACGTAGGAACTTGATAATGCAAAACAAGGAAATCGACTCATGTAGTTCCAAATAGAAAGGTTCGACGATAAGATATGAGTGTCATAGATGTATATTGCGAATAATTTCATCAAATTGTAGTATTTTTACTACCATAGCAATCTGCAACGAAATTTAATTCATTGCATTGAGTTGAAAATATTCCCCTGAAAACCGGGGTTTAAATGCACGGTTACACTGTGTATAGTTTAAAATGTAAATCCATTAAATGAAAATCATTATCTTTTGATTGCCTCAATGTCACAGTGACGTACAAATAAAATGCAAATCAATTGTTTTGCAAAACGATAACCACTACACCCTTGCAGCCCTTAAATTGAAATCCTATGCAAAAGGCAAACTCCCGGTCACACATAGAATCACCTGTAGTTACATATGTATGTATGTGTATATGTAAATATAAATGGTATTTGTATACAATATAAATATTTATAAACAACTATTTAATTGCAAAATAATATCAATTTTCAATTAAAATGTTTCTCTCTACTCTACATATATCGTATGCCAAATAGGAAAATATTTATTCGAATGGACAGCTGAACAGCAGTACTCCATTTACATGGACAGACTATTGGAGAGTGCGTATGTGCATGTGTGTGTGTGTATTTCGGGATTTTAATTTAAATTAAATTTTAGACTTTTTGACTGCTAAATTTGCATAATTATGCTAAAATCACGGTATCCAATGAAATTAGTTTTGATAGATAACAAATCAAAGCTAACAGTGGCAGCAAAAAAAAGTAGCAGGTGGTAATAAATTTTTCTAAGTTTTTAGTAAATCGGGTAATACTTTAAAAAGTGATTTATGGCTAGATCTGTTATCAGGCGGATTAACTACAATTTTAGAGAAAGAGTTTCCTATTCTAACTTGCTTAAATTACTTCATCAGTTATTATAAGCCTTTAGCCAGGATTACAACCTAGTTAGTTACATTGCTGTCTTGTCTCTAAAGCTTTTGAAAAAGTCGTTAATCATAAACCAAGTCCTTAAAATTTCTCACGTGTACTCAGAAAGTTGCCGAAGTCTAGTGGGTGGCTTATTCACTTTTTAGACTAGTACCCTTGGTTCCAAATTTAGCTCAGACAATTTGAAAAACGAAATTTAAAGAGAATATTTCTATCAAGAGCATCTTCTCAGTCATCTGGCTAAAACCTTTGAAAGTTAATAAAATTGCCATGACAGGTTTTTCAAATCAAACGTACATAGTCGATTTAAAACTGTAGGGCCCGCCACTCATATATAAAAATTAACACACACAACACGGTTGCTGCGACATATTAGGTTGTTATCTTGACTAAAGGGTTGTAATAAGCAGTTACATAAGTATGTAAGTTAGTGCCCAAAATGCAATTTCCGCTTATAGCCAATAACTACATCTTAGCAGTCTAAGTTTGATCAGACTGCACGTATATTGTAGACCGAATCTACACATAGGGCATTGAGGGAAGTGAGGTCTCAAACCCTAGGCTTATAATACCTCAAAGGGAATTTCAATTCTTCTGAATATTTGGAGGTTGTGCTATGTTTCCCCATTTTATTTACTCTGCAGTTTCTAGATAAACCCGTATCTCGGTTCTCATATGATATGAATGCTTTGTACCGCACTGATATCTCTTCTTAAATGTCTTTATTATAGAACTCAGAGCCCTTGTAGTTGCATAGCTATCAGGAAGTATGGTAATATTATACGCAGAGATATTATCATCCTTAATTATCATCACCAAAGCACGCTTAGCCGTCACTTATACTAGACAGAAGCTGCAAAAGTTCGGAAGCCATTTTGAGGGAGTTATACCAGCCGATTACTAAAATATGCTTCCACATACAACTTCACCAGATCTTGAACCCTAAGTAAATACAGATCTTCGTTTTCGTATTGACAGACGGATTCGGTAACCATATCGAGAAAGCTATCCTTGAAATGTGTTTTCACACACAGCTCCATCTCATTTCGAACTATCGGTGAATAAGGACCTTCATTGTAGAGTTGAGTCACAAGACTTTACCTTCCAGGCCTATTCGGAATAAAGGTCCTAAAAGTTTTCTATTCTGTGCTCCGTCGGCATAGTCTAGTAGGTAGTGTGTTGGCTTATTAGACGTAAAGCCAGGGTTCGAATCCCAGGCCAGACATCAAAACAAAATACAAAAAAAGTATTTCTTCGGCGACTTCCTCTCAGCAGATTTCTGGCAAAAGCTCTAAGAGTAAATAAAAATTGCCATGAAAAGTTTCGCAAAAATCTATCGTTCGGAGTCGACGTTAAACTGTAGGTCCTGCTACTCATGTATACAAATTAACACACACAACGTAAGTGGTGTGAGAAACTAGGTCGTAATCCGGACTGAAGTGTTGTAACGACCAATTATATATGCATGTGAAGGCTCTCACAAAACCAAGTGGATTAAAGGCATTCAAAACTTTTGTTGGAAAATTATTATAAGAGGAAATCAGTCATGCATTATGTATATATGCTCCTGCCTAAAAGTGTGGACTAAAAGTAATAACTGACCTCTTGTAATAAGGGTACCAAGGCGTAAATTTTTCCCTTAGTTTTGTTTGACATCTCTTAGCTGGGGTTCACAACATGGCCTCTCATCTCTAGACTACGTTGAAACCAGTTCTCATTTTTATTAAATTCATTGCTTAATTAAAGTGTTCAATTTCCTATTTTCTTTTTCTAATACTTCCTACCTTATCTCCAACTTCGTTACGCTATTATTTGAGTTTTTCATTCACTAGTTGGCTGGCATTATTTCATTGGTTATCATTGTTTGGTTTTTTCTATTTTCTCGCTCTAAATTTTGTTTGACTATTTGCTTTAACTTTGATATTATTTCTGGTTGTTGTTGTTGTGGCTGTTTAGTGCCATGGCACAGTATAGATTTGGTGGTCGTTGGCCATACGTTCTAAAGCGTATGCCAGCGTATACGTATGTATGTTTTAAAAGACCATTTTCGTTTGTTGACTTCCTGTTTGGCAAACGTTACATTAATACCAGAGCGCGAGTTAAAATTAGCAAATAACAATCAAATATAAAGCACACATCAATCCTGTAATGAAGAACGCACACATACTTATGTACGTACAGCATGCACGCACGTACGCATACATAGGCTTACGCATTATTTTGCAATAAAAACACTGAAACAACGAAAAAGGACATTCACACACATAGGGAGAAAACGCACACTGAAATGTTTTATTTCTTCCTGGCTTGACTTTTTGGTTTTAACAGCAATAGCCCAGGCTTAATAATGAAAATGTGTACGACAACAGAAGGGGGTGTGGGTGTATGCTTTTGTACATGTACGTTTTATTTGACTAAAGGCTTTGCCTTATTGTTGTCAACAATCACCAACAACTGTGAGTGCTACAGTGCACTAAAAAGGATATTTATCTACTCTATCTCTCTCTTCTCTATCACCCTCTCTCTGTATATGGTATGTGTTTATGCCTGTGTGTGTGTGTGTGGCAAAGTCAATATTTTAACTGTAGCTGGTCGCTATGATTTGCTTTTCGGCTTATCAATTGTTTTGCAATCAGCAATAAATTTTCTTTTATATTTCAACCAAACAAAAGACTCCTTTTGGATTTTCATCAGGCATTATTGCCATGCTTTTTAAGAGGGTAGCATTAGCTAGCTGCTGATGCAGCTCTATTATCGCTTGGCATTTATAAAGTTTTTTATTAAAATTATTGTTAATCGTTTGTAATAGGAAATACTGTGGGACTGTTGTTCACAAAAGGATATTAAAAGAAAACAATTAGGAAATAATAAAAGTAGTTAAAATGTTAATTAAAAACTATGAAAAACGTAAAATTCTTAATACATTTTTGGTAGTCAGTGGTAAATATTTGGTAAATAAAGCGCATGGTTAGGGTATGCAAAATGGCTTTTTATGATTGCAGTTTCATGAGTTTTAGTGAGTGGAGGAGAAGTCTGTATTTTTGCTTTTAATGCAGAAACTAATTTAGTTTTAATTAGGGTAAGATAATAGGGATAATAGCGTAACTACAAATAACATACCCTTCAGTCAGGATTACGACCTAGTTCTCACACCACTTATGTTGTGTGTGCTAATTTTATAGATGAGTGGCGGGACCTATAGTTTAAAGTCGACTACAAACGACAGATTTTTGAGAAACTTTTCATGGCAAATTTATTTACTCTCCAATTTTTTGCCAGAAATCTGCGGAGAGGAAGTCGCCGAAGAAATTTTGTTTTGATGTCTGGCCACGGTGTTTTATTGAGAAAATAATCTAAACTATGTAGGCCGGTAGAAAGGAGGTGCTGTCAGTACGAGATGTTAACCACAAGTTTAGCCCAGGTATTTTAAACTGTTTCCTCTAAACCTAGAACCAGTGGGTGGTTTTGATAACCTCCCTCAGACATCCAATGTCCATCCTTGACTGATGAAAAGAAAAACTTGCAACGGTTCTCCGATATAGTCATATACCCGGAATCATAGAAATCAGTTTCCTCATATTCTCTGTGTCTGAAAATTCTGTAGAACTAATTGGCCATGTGACCAAGACTTTTGAATTCCACGTGAGTCAGAAGTCGCCATAGTGTAATAGGTAGTGTGTTGGCTTATTAGACGAAAGACCGCGGTTCAAACACCAGATAAGATATGAAATATTTCATTCGGCGACTTCCTCACAGCAGTCTTTAGTTACAACGCTCTGAGAATAAATAAAATTGCCATCAGAAGTACCTCAAATCTGTCGTTCAGGATCATCGTTAAACTGTAGGTACTGCCATTCATAAATAAAATTAATACACACAACTTGGATGGTGTGAGCAGATAGGTTGTAATCCTGACTAAAGGGTTGTAATGTACAATTAAATAAGCACGTATTCAGAATGCAATGTCCATTAATAACTCCATGGCTACGTTTGACCAGACCGCTATGTTTGACCAGACCGTATTTGTGTTCTCTATTGGCCGTATTTGAAGCTTCACATACCTCTTGAAGGTAGAGCATTATCAAACCTAAGTTTACATGTCTTCAATGAGATTATAGAGAAAATTCATATGGTTTGCAGTGTCAGACATGCAAGCTATTGCTCAGTTATCGAGCAGATTTTTATTTAGAAGTTTAGATCGCAGTGTGCTAATACCTGCATGGCTATCAAAGAGTGTGTTAATATAACTCCCAGAGATATTGTCATTTTTAAGAATCATCACCAAAGCTCGTTTAGACATCACTTATACTAGACGGATGCTATAAGGGCTCGGAAGCCATATAGAGGGAGTTATATCTGCCAATTCCTGAAATATGCTTCCACTTACTGCTTCATCAGATTCCGAACCATCCGTAAATAAAGCTTTTCGTTTTCGTTCAGCTTCACAACATATTGAAGTCACCGTAGTCTAGTTAATAGTGCGTTGGCTTATTAGACGTGAGGACACAATTCAAACCCCAGTTCAAACATCTCCAACAAAACAAAATACGAAGCAATATTTCTTCGGCGACTTCCTTTCAGCAGATTTCTGGCAAAAATTCTGAGAGTAAATAAACCTGCCATGAAAAAATTTCTCAGAAATCTGTCGTTCAGAGTCCACATTGAACTGTAGGTCCTGCCACTAATATATAAAATTAAAACACACAACTTAGGTGGTTGAGAAGATAGGTTGTAATCCGGACTAAAGGGTTGTAATGACCAGAGTTTGATAACCGATCTTTTGACAGGGCACTGTAGGTGTACACTGAGAGTACACCTTGTTTCAAGCCCAACATATAGGTTCTGTGACGTTGAGCATGAATCATAGGTACACATACCTGGAACCTCCCAAAAGGAAAAACCTGGGTGCATATCAAGCGATAGGCGGGCAACGATCATTGTTGACACGGAGCAGCATCCTGAAGTTTGTCAGGGCTTGGAAGAGACTTCATGATGATACCCTTTAAAGTTGGAGGGGAGTGCAACAAATCATAAGATTGAAGTCGCCGTTGTCTAATAGGTGGTATGCTG
This sequence comes from Sarcophaga carnaria, assembly GCA_958299815.1. Classification (NCBI taxonomy): domain Eukaryota; kingdom Metazoa; phylum Arthropoda; class Insecta; order Diptera; family Sarcophagidae; genus Sarcophaga; species Sarcophaga carnaria. Next base: position 18,196,978 of record OY283153.1, on the reverse strand, counting down.
GCTTATTAGACGAGGAGCCACGTTTCAAACCCTAAGGCAGACATCTCGCTCAAATCGAAAACTATTTCATCGGCGACTTTCTTTTAGATGATTTGTGGCAAAAACTATGACAGGCAAATAAAATTGCCATGAAAAGTTTCACAAAAATCTATCGTTCGGACTCGAATTTAAAATCGAATCGAATTTAAACTGTAGGTTCCGCCGCTCATGTAAAAAACTAACAAACAAGACATAAGAAGAGTGAGAAGCCAGATCATAATCTTGACAGAAAGATTTTAGTGACCAATGATGCATGCCTGATTGCAGTGCTAAGGCACTTATGCAATACAATAATAACCATGAACCGTGTCCATATAACTACATACGTATTGAGAGATGAGCAACTAATCTGATGTTATGAAGCAGTCCAATGGCCACCAAGATTATACGATTTAACAATTCTTTGGTCGAATATGGGAGGTCTTTCGAATACAGGAAGATGTCAGCCCCAATTCCCAATTCCCTGTATAGCCCTTAATTGTGACATACCGGCCTACGTGTTTGAAAAAATTGTGCCAAAATTGTTAAAAAAATTCTGAAATTTTTTCCTGCTCTCCACTGATGTTTGATTTCTAAACAATTTGCATTTATACGTGTATTTTAATGAAAAATAAATAAATATTCTAAAAGTGACTTTTGCTTTTGGCCCATTTGATTTCATGTTAACAAAATTGCTGTGTTTAGAGTCACAAGGTTAGACGATTAAAGATATTTCTACACTAACTTTTATGCAGGGTTAAACATTTCAATGTAAATCTGTTAACAAAAGGCAAAAAAGGCTAATGCCAATAGGAAAAAAGGGACATTATTAATGCCACAAAAAGGCCAAGAGTTTAATTTAAAACAATAAAATTCTGTTGGTTTTTTTGTTTTTTGCAATACAATACCATAGTTTTTGTTACGAAATTTTGTATAAATTTTGTTGCCATAAAATCCATAGAAATTTAATTTTTTCCCTTCATTTTTTTTTGTATTTGCAATGGCAACAAATAACTGTTAAATAAAAATAACAATAATAACGATTTTATTGGATAAAATGTCTCTTTTTTTGTTGGTTGTTGCTGGCGATAGAAATCAATGGACAAGTTTAAGCCTTCAGTTTTTCATAAACTAACAACATGCAGTTGTATGGCAATAAAATATTTACCTACAGGACGAAAAAAAAAAAATAAATTCACATACATTTCTGTGTATGTATGTATGTGCAAATGTGCGTAAATATTATCGCCTTACACATACAAATATTAACATTATAAGCTGATCCTTTTTTATTGCATAGATTTCCGTTCATGCCACACAGTTTGATTCGAAAAGCAAGGCAGTGTACGTGTGTGTGTGTATATTGGTTGGTTTATTTGACGTCTGGCCGGTTTGACTGTTCGGCTGATGTGTCTGATGTGATAATCTTTAGGAATTAATGAATAAACCATTAACAAATAAACTAGAAATCTCTGTGTTATCATCACAATATACACACACACTCCAATACATTTTCTAATACGGCAAATACATACAAATAAGCTTAAGAGAGAGAAAAAGAGAGTAACAACAGCATATCCTTATGCTTTATTTGCATGTAGATATTTGTGCTGATACGCACATTAGTCCGATATTATGCTTGGGCTTTATGGTGCCACCCTTATCAGAGTAACAAATTTTTATCACCCATGAACTTGCCATCGTTGCTTATCCTTATAATTGTTGTTGTTGTGAACCTTTCCTTCCTTATCTGACATTAATTTCATACTCATTTCCAATATAAATAAAGAAATTTGGTTTTAAATTTATTTTTACAAGATAATGATGGTAAGGAATATCGATTATGGGGTAAACGTTTGTATAATTGCTCGGGTCAGTTATACGCTGAGTTGAGAGAAAGTGGCCAACAATTTAAAAGAGGAAAATGTTGTCTTAAAAAAATCTTTTTTCAATTTTTTTATGTATGAAACTTAAGGCAGGGATCCTATTCAAAATGATGAGCTACACCGATCACCGGTCCACTTCGAAAAACTCCGTAATAGCCATAAAGGTCAATCTATTGAATTGATAAACAAAATAACAGATAAAGCTGTCGCCTTTAGATATAACGTAATGGAGATGTCATTTGGTAGACCAGTTGATCACTTCCCTTGTCCAACAGATCATATCCCCGTAATATCTCCAGTCCGTGCAAATCTATTACTTATTTAACTTATTGATTACAATCCTTTAGCCAGGATTACAACCTAGCTTCTCGCACCACCCATGTTGCGTGCGTTAATTTTATTTACTAACAGCGAGACCTACAGTTTAAAGTCGACGCCGAACGATAGGATTTTAAGAAGGTTTTCATGGCAATTTTATTTACTCTTAGAGTTTTTCTGCTAAGAGTTAGCCGCCGAAAGAAGGTATCTAACCTAGCGTTTGAACCACGGGCCTACTAACATTTGCATATAGTCTGTATGGTTTACTATTACTTATATGTTCCAAAATGGCCACTGACCTTCTAGAGAATTTGCATATATTTTTGGCCAAAAATCGTTTTTTTTTTTAATTTAAAATCTCGACTCACACAATTAGTTCAGCTTTCCCACTACCACGGTTCGAAGCCTGCACACTACCTCCTAGAATACGACGATTCCAATCTATTGGATTCAACTCTTCAGATAAGGATCTAAAGCCATATCGGATGTTGGTAAAGGTTTCTCTAGGGTTTATTTAGAAGACACCGGCCCTTAGAAGATACAGGAGTCTCTAATGTAATGCTGAGTCATTTTAACGTTACTTTTGCTGAATAATAAGGCAATCCTAATCGATTATAGGCTATATAAGGCAGCCAATCAACTGCAAATTATGAGCATTTAACGCATGATCGCTTTTTTGCACTTAAACCAGATGAATACCTTGGAATGTGGAAAACTTCCTGTGCCTTAATGTTAGAAATTTGATGTGCAAAGAAGCATCAGAAGTGTTGATAGACATATGCAATCATACCTTGTGTCAAAATATAGCACAGTGATCTTGATTACTATCTCACTTCAAGCCTGGAGATTAATGCGGAAAACTTTGTCTTCCGCAAACCTTCTTATAAAGGCTGTAGTGACGTCATCTGTCATCGTGCAGCATTATCCTTAAATAAAGGGAGGTTTCTGTGTAGATACTCTCTGTTTAGCTGACCTGGCAATTATGGATGACGGAAGGCGATTTGGGTCCATAAAACTTAAAATTGTTTTAAGAAGACTAGAATGGCTGTATAATCATTTTGTTCTAGCGATTCTTATGGCATAAGTTTAAACCTGTCTAGAGCTAGATCCTCTAACTCTCGACAATATTTTTATACAGATAGATCTCAGCCAAATCGACTGATACTAGTTAGAATCCAAATTGCATTATCAATCTTTTGGGTTCATCTAGCTCTAAAAGAAGATTACAATCATGGAGTGACCATATTAAAGTCTGTTTACAGAAGAGTTTTTGGACAGTGAGTAAGAATTTTTGATTAAAGAAGGTATAAATGGAGAGGATATACTCACTTAAACCATTCTAATACTACAGACTTCCATGCTCCACAGACCTATTACCATACGTAGTTTCTGGTGAAACTATTCGACTCCAATTGCCCATCATTACAAAATCATTTGGAACCCCAAGAATCTGTTTCGCCATGATGCTGTACTAGCATACGACTAGAATAAATATCCGGTAATAATTGCAACAACTATGGTAAGCGTGGTAAGTGTGTTTCGTATGCTTTTTATCTAGCCGTAATTAGATTTTCTATGACTGTATGATCAATTCTAAGCTAACAGGTCCTCAAGTGGTCCTCAACAGGTCCTCAAGTGGCATCCACCGATTCACTTTATAGAACTCAGGAATTATTTTTGATTAACATTGTAACCTCAAAGACAATTTACTCAGGACACCTACATGGCTTGTCATTTCCATAATTATATTCATAATTGTCCTTTTGACATGCGATTTAAAAAAATCGTCAAATTTTTATTGGTTTATTGCCTTTAAATTGAAAACATTTCTTTCTTTCCCTACTTTAAACTGCAATCAGTTGGCATTTATATGCTGAAAACATTTTTTAATTCAGCCTTGTTTTTTATATTGTAATGCTAAAATCCGCTTATACTTCTGAAGAGCAATATGAAGAGGCTTTCTTCAACATTTATGATCCTTTTTGAGACTAATTTGTAATAAATTTTATGCAGGAAAACAGGCCAACACAAAAACCAACTTCATAACAATACAGAGGGTTTTTTTCCATTTGTTTTCTTATTAGGAAAAAACCATAGAAAATGTATTCTAAATGTTAAGGTTTCAGTATGGTTGTTGTTGTTGTATTTTAAATCAATTTTATAAAAACCAACAGACATTTTGAAGAAACTAAGCCGTCAAGAATAAAGGCACATATACAGGCCTTAGTACAGCAGGCAATAGAGAATGACATTGAGCGGTAATTGCAAAGGCTAGAGAGCAGAACAGAATACAAAAACCTGTCTAATGAAATACAAGTCTTAGGCATTTTGTAATAGAATTGTAGTACCACTGGGTTGAAGGCAAACAGGCTTAAGAATATCCTTGAAATACATTTCAAATGATTTTTTGCTTTCAATTGCTGACAGTTCGTGGCTGTCAGTTTTAATTTCAGTTTCGAATTAAAAACACACACAGCACTGCATTGGTGGTTTGGATTGAAGGGAATGGAATTGTTTTTTTTTTTGTTGGCCTTAAAAAGACCAAATACTTGTTTACATTAATTTGAAATTCTAGATTTAATTTTAATAGAAAATATCCTTAAAATAAATCCTTTCACGTACTCTACCTCTTACACCAATGCACGTATTTACATAATCAATGCTGCTGGTGGTAATAACAACAATGGCCACTAACACGTGGCTTTGTAAGGAGGCATACAATAAGAAAAGAGTGAAAGAAAAACCCAGCCAAAAAGGATTTCCAACATTTCAAGAGTTTCCATTGACTAGGTGCTGGTGCAGCTATTGTTAATAGTGCTGGTGCTGGTGCTGGTGCTGGTGCTTGTGTTGCATGCAGCCAAGTTAATAGAAACTGGAATTCAATGCATTTAAATGTTGTTGATGGCACCATCAAACAAAGCAAAACAAAAAAATCTGTGACCCATACACTTGCCCACCCACACAAAAGCTGGTTTTTTATACACTCAAAGCAAAAAAAAAGAAGAAAACCTTCTTTTTACAGCCGGGTGTATAAAAAAGTTCCACAACAAAAAAACGCCTTCGGTAAGGCATTTGCAGGCAAAACAGCAGGACACAAAATTCAATGCCCAATACCAGGACAAAAAAAATTATTAAAAAGCAGCAGCCATGAGCTGAAGAAACATAAGGAAAAGAAGATGATAAAAACACAAAAACAATGCATGTTTTACATGCTGAGACATTTAGCGGAGGCCAGTTGTAATGGCGATAACAGGTCCTTTTGTTTTTTTTCCTTCTGTTTTGGTTCTCCATCATCGAACACTGCATGCTTTCACAGTTTAAGCTGATATTGTTAGACAACATTAAGCATACGGTTATTTAATGTTAGAAGAAAAATATTATACGAGGGTAGCACATGAACTATTTTAGGATTTTTTTTTGCTGTGGTACTTTATACACATAATGGACGAGCCAGTATAATAACTTTTAAAAGGTTTTCCTTTGTTTAGTAAACAGTCGAATTGGTAGTTTTGTACAAAATTTAGCAGAGATCACTTGGGCTAAGGAAAACGTATTTCCAGCTAATGCATCCACTTCCAAACTTTTCAAGAAACACTACATCTTCAGAGATTTTATACGAAATCATATAACTATTCGTTCTGAATTTATATCAGGGATTTTTTATGGCTATTCTGGGGGCTAAGGCTTTAACACTGAAGTCTTTTAAAAATCAAAGTCACATTTGCTCTCCAGTTTGCCTGGAAAATTAACTAAAGAGCTATAATTGTATACAAGTCGAGGCATTTACTCTGTTGCATTTCTAAACATAACCTAAAGATCACGGATTTTAGTAGAACTTAATCGCATTGTTATTCATTCATTCGAGTATACATAGAAGTTTGAAGTCTCCGTAGTCTAGTAGGTAGTGTGTTGGCTTATTAGAAGGGTTCGAGCTCCAGGCCAGGCATCAAGACAAAATACAAAAAGTATTTCTTCGGCGACTTCCTCTCAGCAGATTTCTGGCAAAAACTCTGAGAGTAAATAAAATTGCCATGAAAAGTTTCTCAAAAATATGTCGACTTTAAATTGTAGGTCCCACCACAGTAAAATTAACACACACAACATAAGTGGTGTAAGAAACTAGGACGTTGTACAATGGTTCAATTAGACCTCCGGGTACTGTACTTGTCTTAATTGACAAGTACATGTCCTCTAACCTAACCTAACCTAACCTACATAGAAGTCTAGACTATTGCGCAAACCGAAAGTAAGGAGTTCCTCATTTCGCTTGTATAAAACGGTGAATGAAGCTTTCCATGGTTATGAACTATTGGCAGTTCATACTTCCATCCGTTTGGAGAATGTTAAAAGCATTTTTTTCTCAAAAGAAAATAAATTCGCTGTAGGTACGCCTACTGTATACAGGAACACACACAGCTTTCAATATGGGCCTGATCTCCGCCTGAAAAGTAGTGCATGCAGCATATACGAAAGGCTGATACAAGAATCCTTAACACATAATCCACAGATAACTCTGTCCAGCATTTTTATTGAATTGATTTAAAATACAACAACAACCACTTCCGTAAAGACTTTAGCATTTTAAACTTTTTCTATGGTTTTTCTAATAAGAAAACAAATGGAAAAATCTGTGCATTGTTGTGATGGGTTTTTGTTGGCCTTTTAATAATATACGAAATCCTAATCCGAAGCTAGAATCCTTGACATATATCACACAGATTACTCTGTCTAGCTTTACGCAGCCAGCGGTATATACCTTAAGAAATTCTATGGTCGGTCCGAAAGGCTTTTCAATGGCTTGCCAGTATTGCTGATGTCTATTATTGGCACCATTTTAGCCATCCGCTTTAAGTAAATATCAGAGCTGACCCAACTGCACAGACAGACAGTCTGCGCACTCTGTCTCTCATTCTGCAAGGACTGTAGTACTTACAACTACCACAAACGTGAGCACAGTAAACCCGTTCGTGCCAGATATAAGGAGCTGTAGTCGCCAAAATTATCACTATGGTCACTAAAGTCCCAAATAACTACTTCATTCTCGAGTTTAGGGAGAGTTTAATCTATTGTCTCATCTGGAGAAACTCATCAACTCTGTTATGCAAGCGTTGACATCAAAAGCACACAACAAGCACCTGTTTTTAATAAGTTTTCAAAGTTCGGAGCCTGGTACTTCAATAACAAAACCAGATACATACATACATAATTGGTCATTACAACCCTTCTGTCAGGATTAGTTTCTTCTATGTTGTGTGTGATAATTTTATACATGAGTGGCTGGACCTACAGTTTAAATTCGACTCCGAACGACATATTTTTTTAGAAACTTTTCATTAAAATTTTTTTTATTTACTCTCAGAGTTTTTGCCAGAAATCTGCTGAGAGGAAGACGCCGAAGAAATATTTGTTTATTTATTAATTACAGTACAATTACAAATTTTATTCTAATTATATACGAGAGGAGTAACTTGACCATATGCTCGGTGTAGTGCCACGACCCTCACGCTAATTATCTAGCACACTACCCACTAGACTACCAGGGCACCCGCCGAAGAAATATTTTTGATATTTCGATTTAATCGAGATGTGCGACTTGTGGTTTTAGCCGTGACCTTATTTCTAATAAGCCTATACACTACCTACTAGACTACGACGACTTCAATAACAAAATCATCCACACAAAAAAAAAACATTTTACAACCCAATCTCCGTAGCTTCTCCATAAATACCTCCGGAAGAAATGCTCGCAAAAAGAGCATGAAAATTTCACCTCTTTTCAAATGAGTCTTGCCCAATGATACTCCCTAATGAAGGAAGCAATGTTCAGCAGCAAATAACGCAATCACTGGCATTGCTTATATTGAGAGCTCCTACAACAAGTTTCGACTGGACTTTATTGACAATGAGCTTAGCGTCAATGCACTTCGCCAGAGCATTCTCAATTTTCCCCACTCAGAATACTAGCCGTGTACCAATCCTTTGTGTAGGCCGGCTGTGCCTTACGAAAGTTGTTACACTGTAGGTGTAATGGAAATAAAATAATTTTGAAATTTGACTAAAAAGTATCGTTCGTAGAGGATCGTAGAAGTGCGTGGAGCATTGTTACCGATGACTACCCACAAGAATCGTATCATAGGTCACAGTTTGTTCTATAGCGAAGAGTGTTTGAGTTTATTACAATTAAAAATCGTTCTCAGTAAGTTTGAGATCATTTATAGAGGCAAAGATCCCATGAACAGCAGACAGGTTTACTCATGATGAAAACCGGGAGTAAAAGTCTTTTTTATGCACCGTTCTTCACACCCATTTAGCTTTTCATTACAACCCTTTAGTCAGAATTACGACCTAGTTTCTCACGCCACTTATGTTGTGTGTGTTAATTTTATACATGAGTGGCGGGACCCACAGTTAGTTTAAAGTCGATTCCGAACGACAGATTTTTTTAAAACTTTTTTTTAATTTAAATTTGTTTTGTTCCCTTCTTCTACCATATTTAGTGTTTGAAAAATCTATATGCTATGTTCCCTTTTCCAATTCAGCCTCGTATATTCTTGGTTTAAACACAACAATCAGATTTATTTTGTTTCTCTGCTCTTTTTTTCTCCGGCAGAGTTTTTTTTATTGTTAATCCTTGCAAACAAGTAAAATACGTTTGTTAAACAAACAAGAAACATTCATTCAGAACATTGATGGTGGCAAATATTCTCTCATACACTTACACGCACATACACTCACATACATACAAACAATCAAACTCAAATGCAAACACCGGCAGGATTCATAGATGGATGGATGGATGGATGGGCTGAGTGCAGGCCTTAAATGCTTAAATAAAAAAAAGGGTCGATCAAATAAACGAAATGTGTGTCTCAAAGCAAAGAGAGAGAGAGAGAGAGGGAAAGAGAAAGCATTTGAAAAAATAGAGAAGAATTACAGCTAAATGTTGTTAATGTTGTGTACACGTATAAAAACTTTGTCTGGCACGAGTTCGACTTAATGTTGCTCTTAATTTCGTTGTTTTTTTTTTGTCATTCGTTATTATTGCTATTGTTGTTGATTACTTGTGACTACTCAGTGTGTAATGCATCCTGAGAAAAGTAAATATTACGGGACCAAAAAAAAAGAAAAAATACAACAACAACAATGCCAAAAAGGAATTTAAATACCTACGCGTTACGCTCGCTATCGAAACAACTGCTGTCACCCATATGTTTAAGGTTAATGGTGGTGCTACAAAGAGTAAAATTTTGTTTTAATTCGCATAAAAACAAAAAACAGGACACTTATCAGTCACTTATACAAACAGACACACATACATTCACTTAATAAGCAGGCCCGCTTTTAACTCGTGCCTTTATTATCTCTTACGAATGTGCTGTGGAGGCACAAGGTTATTGACGGTAACCAAATGCTGCTGGTACCAGTGGTGATTTTGTCTCTCTCCCTCTCTTTCTTTTTGTTTTTTCCCAATTTTATCACTTTGGTTGCATATTGAAAAGGAGGTGGATTAAAAAAAACCGGCGGTTCTGGCAATCAGAGGCTGCTGTGGACCACAGTGCAGTGGTCTTGTGGCATAGAAAAGAGATTCACTTAAAACACACTACAATGCAATATAACAACAACAAGAACGACAACAATAACAGCGAGCAATGACTGTGTAATAAAAGGAAAACATTTAAAAGGTATATGGGCCCTTAAGCAATCGCAAAATCTAGTATTATTGCACTTTAACCAAACCGCATGGCCTATTAACCCTTAAATGTCTGGCAATAAAAGTATACATCGTTAAAATTGTTTATAAAGCCATAAAAATGTGTATTGGTGGAGGGAGTATTTAACAGCAGCAATGAAGAATCGAACGAAATATAAAAAAAAATTTAAAAATTGCACATTTTCTACAAGGTGGGCCTATTTCGAAAAACATAGGATAGGGTAGATGGGAGAGACCGCTTTTTTTGAACCTCACTTATGCATACATAGTGATCAGTTGTGACACCCCATTAAGCGATGGCCCTGAGGTTAACTGAAAACAATCAACACCAGGGCTTTGCACTCTAACCATGGGTCCCCAAAAAGCAGCCTGTAAATTTTAAAGATAATAACGAAATTTAAAGAGACTAGAAACTCTACATATATGGCCAGATCTGTGAATTATCACAATGTACTCACCGCTGAAAACATTGCTCGAGAAAATGTGCTAAAGAAACCCGTGTTTGCCGATTTCTTCGTATGCTCAGCAATTGAGCCCACCTTATGGCTCATTGTAGTGCATTTTCTATTTGGATTTGCACTTTAAGTCCTTAAAAGTTTTACTCCTGCAGACATAATTGGCCTTTACAACCCTTCGGTCAGGATTACAACCTAGCTTCTCACACCACATGTTGTGTGTGCTAATTGTATAAATGAGTGATGGGAACTACAGTTTAAAGTCAACTCCAAACGATAATTTTTTTTGAGCAAGTTTTTAATGGAAATTTTATTTAGTCTTTGCCAGAAGTCTGCTGAGAGGAAGTCGCCCAGGAAACATTTTTTCATATTTCATTTGTTTGAGCTGGAGTTTAAACCGAGGCCTTGCGTTACACACTACCTACTACAACAATTTGTGGTGGCTGACCATTCCAGAATGCATTCCTTTGTAATTTTTCTAAGAAACTTTTCTTCAGCGGTGCTTATTTGTTACGTAACAATGATTGTAAAAATGTGGTGGCACCCGGAAAATGCAACCGTTTTCTGGTCATATCGTTGGATCGTATGTTTTTGACAATAACACTGTAAAAATCGTTATCAACAATTGCGTACATTAAGATCTTCGGTCCAGTACGAGTTGACGATGATTTCCGCATCCGATCCAACAGTGAACTGTATGAGCTCCTCAACGACATAGACGTTGTGCAGCGTATTAATATCCAGCGGCTGCGCTGGCTCGTCCATGTCGTTCGAATTGAGGAGGATGCTCCGGCGAGACGGGTATTTGATGCGGGGATCTGCGGAAGTCGGTGTAGAGGACGACCTTGTATCCGTTGGAAGGACCCACTCGAGGAAGCTCTATCATCGATTTGTGTGACCAAGTGGTTTAGGCGCGCAAGAAGCAGAGAAGGAGATGTTGCGGCAGGCCGAAATCCGTTAATCGGGTTGTTATGGCTAATTAAGTAAGTAAGTAATCATGCAATATAAAGCCTTTCAACTTTTTCTGGACTGTCATGCCAAGTCTTATATGATGGTTTGATTCTGGCGTGAATTGATCACCGAAATCATGCAATATAAGGCCTTTCACCCTCTTTTAAGATGCCATGTGAAAGATGGTGTGTACGCAGATAATTTTTTAACGTTAAAGCATGTAAAAAGTAACATTCATTACATATATTACCATGTAAACCTAGCCGTAACTCATGGTCATAATAAGGTCACAGAAATGGTTTATTGCCCACCCTCAAAACCACACAAGGGTTAATTACTTTTGTAGCTCCCTTACGTTAGAATATTTATTATTGTTGTTGTTGCCTGCATTCAACAACAAATAAGAAATGAGTGCAGCAAATAATTTATAAGTGAAAAATTAAAGGGGGCGATAGCCGTCTTATCTTTCATTGAAACAACAATAACGTCAATCTATGTATTTATGTTGTTGGTTTGTATTTTAATATCATATTAACATTTGTTTTTATTACATATATCCGTACAAATATATGTCATAGTCATTGTATTTGTCCAATGTTAATGCATTTTCAATGCTTTTTATTCGCCTATACACTCATACAGTATCTTATGTAAACACAACTTCATTTATTCATTTGTTTTTATTTGTTTCTCTCTCTCACACTTTCGTTTTATTCTCCGGGTTTATTTATTTATTTAATCGGCATCGGGCCTACCATCTTGCGAAGTGTTGTATCTCGTTGTATTCATACATTCATATGCATTTGACCTGACCTTACGTGTTACAGGGAAATCTTTTTCGTATTTTTGCATAAAATCTTCCCACACAATAGTCAGTTGTTCGATGCTCTTTGTCGCCCCCTCTCTTTATTTTTTTGCTATATAAACAACAGCCCTTTGCATACGTTTCCCTAAGCCAGGTTTTTTTCTCTCTTTTTGTATAAGAGTATACATATGTATGTATGCATGCAATATTCAAAATACAAACATATCCTTGTTATTGTTTTTTATGTGCCCGTTTTTTCCCTCTGCTTTTGGTATATGGCCTTTAAAAAAATATCCTCACCCAAGTGGGAGTTTTTCTCTTTTTTATCTCCTTTTTATTGTAAAAGAATGTTTTTTCTGTTTGTGCTCGTATTCAAAAATGCATTTTCATTGTTGTTTGTCGGTTCGTATGTTTGTTTGTTCGTCTTTTTTATTTGAATTTCTTTTTGGTTGTTTTTGTTGTTGTTGTGGTTTGTGTGCTGTATATGTATATGTATGTCTGTACGTATGTATTTTACTGTTATTATTGTAATACTTGTTTATTTCGACTAATTCCGATTAGTGTCAGTGTCAAGGATAACACAGCAGTACAGCAGTAACAGTACGACAGCAGTACTGTTACTGGAGTATGGCAAACAGAGTTCTTCAGCACTTGTCAGGCCAAAAAAAGAGAATTGAAAGTATCAACAAAAAATTTAGAAACAAAAACAACTGTTTACAGGATAATAGAATAGAAACGCTGGAAACATTTTTGCATTTTATTTTAACAAAAAAAAAAAACAAAAGAAAAGAAAATGAATAACAATGTCTGCATGGCGGTTTCCTTGGTTTGAAATTGATTTTTATTAATGAAAACAAAGAAATTAAATTAAATTAGTTGATAATGAAATACTCTTTTGGATTAATTTTAAAAATTATGTGCAGGAAAATTTTACGGAAATCATCATTACATTAGAGAAATAGAGGCTCAAGAAACCAAAGAATATAAATTTAAATATTTCAATGGCATAAAAAAAGGTATCAAGGTTAGACAGAAAAGTTGCTAAGACTTCTAGCATCTCCACACAGGGGTTCGAACAATAAATACACTGTGATACCCAAATTCACAAATCTAATCGTTAACTAAGGTGTGGTATTACACTGCTGTAGTATCCAAAGCTTTACAAGGCAAAATAACCCATACTATGCAGTGAAATCATGCAATGCATTGTGTTGTAATATCAGAAAGTCGTAAAAGAATCTCGTTTTTGCCACAACAGAAAGAGTTGTGTAGAATGACGTTGAGCAACTTCTGCAGCTCCGTCTAGGTAGGAGGAATAGACTTCATCTAATCTTTGGTTACCGTTGAGGTTTCAGACCTGACGACGTTTTTGTGTAAGGGGGAAGCGCATCGCAATGTTATTAATTGCCTGAAAAGTGACCACATTGCTTGCATACGCTGACAACATCGTTGGACGTACCAAGCAAAATATTACTGTTGGCTTTAAGGCTATTGAGCCGGAGCCTACCAAAACGGCTTTGGTAGTAAATTAGAGCAAAGAAAAGTATATATTGTCGACAAGTAGGGACATATGGTACATCGGGTCTCAGATTAAGGCCGATAACTGTACTTTCGAAGTTTTCAGTGAATTTGTTTATCTTGGCTACATCATTACCAGCAAAAATAATACAAGTCTATAGATCAAAGGTAGGATAATTTTTGCCAACAGGTGTTATTATGGTCTCAATAGGCAATTGAGTAGCAGAGACCCGTCTCTTTGTCGGCAAAACTAATACTCCACAAGTCGCTCATTCTCCACGTGCTTATCTATTGGCGCAAAAGCAGACACGCAATTAAGTACTGAAGCAGTAATCTCGAAACTAAACGAAAATAAAGTCCAGTGAGAATTGGTGGTGACTACATGCGTTCCTCAACGATATTGATGTTGTTAACATAGAGCGGCTGCGCTGGCTTGGATTAAGAAATATGTTCCAGCGATAAGGGCATTCGTGTAGATCGGCGTAGAGGACGACCAAATCGGTTGGTGTGATCAATTGGACAGGAAGTGCGATAAGTTCTGGAAGAAAATCAATGAAAAAATGAAATTTTTACGGCGTTCTTATCCCTGGATAAGTTCTGAAAGAAACCTCATTGCCACGATAAAACTTCTCAAATCTCTGATTTCTACGTTAAACTATTGGTCCAGCAACTCATTGATGAAATCATCGCACACAACACAGCTGATGTAAGAAACCTGGCTTTAAATATGGTAAAGGTTTGTAGTGGCCAATAATGTATTTTATGTAATGTATGAAGAACTATGAACAGCAGAAGAAGGGGAGAATATGTTGAAAAACAGTCACATGGTGATCATGAGAGTTAATGTAGGAAAGAAACCCGTGAGCATTTTAAGCTTCTTCTTATGAATTGAATACAATGTACCAAATGAAATATCAAACAAATGCTATGTCAACAGCAACAATTCTAAGGGTTACTCAACAATTCTCTCTAATGGTTCTTTAGAGAGTGAGGATTCCAGAGCTAGGATAACTTTGAACTTGTTAACATCAGGAACATTACTTTAAAGGCCAAAAAATTTAACATTAATTTGCTATAAGTAGCACTCAATTGTTACCACTTTGTCTGACGTTTTGCTGCATCCTTTCAACCGTCTTTTTTTTTTGTTTTTTTGGCCTGTGTGATTTACTGAAATATTTAATTCCCCGCTTAAGGCCTGAAATATGACAAAACAATTCTTTCATTATCCTTTTTGACTGTGGTTGTGTTCAATAAATAGGCCAGAATTTAAGCGCCAATACCTTTACACCATCACACAGCACAATGACACAAAATTCATTCACATTCATGCAGATATTCGCACTCACTGTGATTTTAAATGCTATTGTAGCTGTTGGATACAAAAGAAGGATTTTTTTGCTTGTTAATGTATTGAAAATATTGTTTATTGTGTGTGTGTGTGTGTGTGTGTAAGAGCATAAATTTGCTTCACTTGAATGAAAATCATTCCAAAATGTATTGAAACGTTAACAACAAGTGAAATGAAATGCAAAATAATTTCTTCCTTTCAAACGCAATTTTCAAAAAAAAAAGGATTCTTCTGTCATGTTAGTATGTATGATACTTGAAGTGTTTACGTGTTAGTCCGAAATAAATGCTTTTCAAATGTGTATGCGTTTGTTCTTTATTATATTTAATCAGGAATGCGTTTAAAATTTAGAATATGTTCCAGGCTTCCTTTTATTTTCTCTGTGGCACGGTTTTAACAAACACAAAAGCATTAAAAGCGTTAAAATTAGGGTGGCAAATATGTTTTAAGCCTGCCATTGTTTTGCATGTGTGTCCCTTCTTCTTGCTCTTCATATGGTTGAGTCCTTTTTGTATTGTTTGTATTTCTATTCATTATTGTGTTTGTTTTTCATATGAATACATACTTATATGCTTAAGGTACTTACTTACATACATACATAAGTACGTACACATAAGTGTGTTTGTCAATTTGGTTTGTTTGGTTTTTTTGTGTGAATTATCTTAACACACAGCCTTTTTTGATATCCTTTTTTTGGCTCACACCCTTATAATTGTGGTGGTAATTTTTTTACACCATATTGTATACGATATTTTGAAGCAATTATTTGTTGTTGCTGTTGTTCGTTTAAGAGTAAAAACTGCGGTCTTTGTACTTAATTTTGTGGTACTTATCATTTGAAGTTGAATAATTAAAAAAAGGTATCATCTTCATTATTAATATTACGGCGATAATCATAATAATTAACATAAGAATTTCGAATATGTGGGCATTAGAAAGAAAGCCTTTTTTGGTGTCGCTTTTTAGGAAAACAAATTCTCTTTCATTTTGGGAATTTAAAAGTGAAAATGTGTGTTAAAATAAAGTGAAATACTTACATACAATGTATAGTAAGTATCCTTTATCTCACTGTACAATAAATTTTTCCTTTTTGTTCTTACAAACACAAAGGATACAGAGGAGTACACAGGACACTTAGTGACAAACAGATAAAATATGATAAAATAATCAATTCTGTTGCCAGTACTACTAACCATTGATATCAGGCACTAGGTAAACGTAGTCTTAGGCTATATTATTAAGGCGCTGGCCCTTAATAGTTACCAGTAGAATTGTGACACCAGGTGTCGAATAAATATGTGGTATCAGGCACTATGTAAACCTAGCCTTAGGCTACACTATTAAGGTGCCTGGTTTGATTTTAGAAATAATTCTCTTATTAAGGGATATGTATTGATTTCTATAGCCGCCGTAGAAATCTGCCATTCGGAGTCGACTTTAGACTGTAGGTCCGGCTACTCATCTACCAAATTAACACAAACGGTAATACGAATTGTGCAACTACGTTCTCAATAGGCAATTGAGTAGAATTCGGAATATTTTTCGATGTCATGATCTTCTGTATAGAAAAGGTGTCCAGAACAGGCTAATATTGGCCAGTATACATCAGTGTGGTCTCAATAGACAATTGAGTAGCAGAGACCCCTATCGTGCGACAAAATTAACACTCTACAAGACACTCATACTACCCGTGCTTCTTTATGGCCCAGACGCATGGACCCTATTAAGCACTGATGCAGCAGCCTTAAGAGTGTTCGAGAGAAAAGTACTACGCAAGATCTTCGGTCCAGTGCGTGTTGGCGATGATTTCCGTATCAGATACAAAAGTGAGTTGTATGAGCTCCACAACGACATAGACGTTGTACAGCGTATTAATATCCAGCGGCTGCGCTGGCTCGGCCATGTCGTTCGAATGGAAGAGGATGCTCCGGCGAGACGGGTATTTGATGCGGGAATCTGCGGAAGTCAGCGAAAATGACGACCTTGCATCCGTTGGAAGGACCAAATCGAGGAAACCCTGTCATCGATTGGTGTGACCAACTGGCGTAGGCGCGCAAGAAGCAGAGGCGCCTGTAAGGATGTGTTGCGGCAGGCCGAAATCCGTTAAACAAGTAGTTATGGCCAATTAAGTAAATAAGTAAGGTAATACAAATAGGAGCTCTTGAATAAACTTTTTCCTCTCCAAAGTAGGCAACACGCTGATATCCAAAGGCTTTTTAATCTGTTTTGCTTTCTACTGCACTTACCCGTCTACGGAGTAAGCTTTTCTTCATTGCTAACCACTGGAAATTAAAAACTTGTACGTTGCCTGCGACAATCACTAAGTCTTTCATTGCTAACCAGTGGAAGACCTCCAGTTTGGAGCTTGTCTGGGGCCTGACTTGCATCATGTATTTGCGGCCATTAAAGGTATTCTTGTCGTTGATGCGATAATTAACGACAGCGATCATATAATTCTAGTCGCCATAGTCTAGTAGGTAGGTAGGTAGGTCAGTTTCTCAAAAACCTGTCTTTCGGAGTCGACTGTAATTTGTAGGGCCCTCCACTCATGTATATAAATTAATACATACAACCTAAGTGGTATTAAGAAGCTAGGTCGTAATCCTGACTGAAGGATTGTAAAGCCCAATTATGTATGTATGTATGTATTGATTTCCAAACAATTTAAAATAACTTTTCCCACAGCATTTAGGTTAAGTGCTGTTGGGAAAACTAAAACAAATCAAGTTTTGCTGAGAATCATCAGCAAAATGTGCATCATTTTCCCATTTTTATTTCGAATTCAAATTAAAGTTAAGCAATTCGGAATTCTAAATGAAATCCATACTGCGTGCTGGAAGCTTAAGATTATACTGCATTTTTGAAGTTGCCGTAGTCTAGTGGGTAGTGTGTTGGCTTATTAGACGTAAAGCCAGGGTTCGAGCCCCAGGCCAGACTTCAAAACAAAAATACAAAAAGTATTTCTTCGGCGACTTCCTCTCAGCAGATTTCTGGCAAAAACTCTGAGTAAATAAAATTGCCATGAAAAGTTTCTCAAATATCTGTTGTTCGGAGTCGACTTTAAACTGTAGGTCTCGCCACTCATGTATAAAATTAACACACAAAACATAAGTGGCGTGAGAAACTAGGCCGTAATCCTGACTCAGGGGTTGTAACGACCAATGACGTACGCATGCAGTCCCTGCTAAATGCCAGTAATGTGTGAAACGATTTGTCAATATTCCTAAGGAAAGTTTGAGGTCATGCTGATTGAAATCACTGACCATGTCGTACACTCTGCAGGTTTTAGGTCAGAGCAGTATGGGAGAGAACGTTATATTAACGTTGGTTCTTTACAAGAAGGCTAATTTTCCACAGGTCCTCATTGAGTATAAATCTGGAATAATTTATTTGGAGAATAATTCCAATATTCCATAATTTTTCGACCGAACACGAAAGTCTCCTAGTTGGATCCTACCTTTCTTGACAGCTCACTGAAGATATAGGCACCAAACGAAGCGCTGCACCAGAACTAACTGTTTAACCGGTATTGGTAATGAGTATCAGGATTTTTGGACCAAAATATCCGTTTATCAAGCGGCCATAGCACTCTGAATTGACGGTAACGGCTTTTAAAAGGTGACTCTCAAATAAACCTGGCCCAATGACGGTTTCTTTCCATAAAGCAGTAATTTCCAGATAGAATAGCTTTTTTACAATCACTTCTGAGTTCTCCGCTCCATATGTGACAATTTTGCTTGATGGAGGCAGTTGAAGAAAATGTTGATCCAAAAATCATGATTGAAGGCCAGGTTCTCCAATACGCAATTACCACTTTTACTTCCTTTTAAATGATCAGCGATACGAACTTCACCTTAACATCCTCATTCAAAGTTAACTACAGGACGTAGGAATATCGTAGGAAATTACGTTGCTAATTAGCTGATAAAAAAGGATGCAAAGCTCACAATTTCCGGTTGCCTGATTGAAACACGATAGATTTTGGTCGTTATACAAAGAGGCTAAATTTTATTGGAAGCATAAAAGTATGTAGAGTATTACTATGCATTGGTGCAGCGATCTGGCTAAGAACAGTTCTCCACTTAACTTGAACCGCATGGCCATCGAACAATCTGTTGCAGTTGTAACTGCTTACTGCACCATTGAAAGGAATGTCCATGGTTTCAGTACTCCCTCTCGTGATTTCTGGAGAAGCAGGTGCAGTTAGACCTGAATGGAATTAGAGACGTATAGAAAGGGAATATAGAAGATGATTGTCTTTTATTTCATGTGACAGTTCTTAGTTCTTGCCATGAAAGAGAAGAGTTTTTTGGTCGCACATTTCACAGACTTAAGACTTCATATGTATGAAATTCTACTCTCTTCGTAAGTGTGGAGATGTTATCGTCTCTGATTGGAAATTTTGTTTGGCAATAAAGCTTCTTCCTATACTAAGAGACTCACGAAGTGTTATTGTATGCTTCCTAATGGTCAGATCACTCCAAGGAACTTTAAAATTAAAGCAAACACTGGTCAACGAGCTCAAATAATATGTCTTATTTTAAAAACAATGAAAGAAATATCAATTTTCAATTTTGTCACATACAGATGCCGAATATATTGAAGAGTGCTTGCTGACCCCTCTTCAAATACTCTTTAATACTTAAATATTTTCCAATATAAACTCGGACTAGATAATACTGCACTTGAATGTAATATTATTGGAAAGAATACGCTTTTAAATTGTTTTTTTCCAAGTCACACAAACATAAGCATACACACAATCGTACATACATACATACACACATACGCTTAAAACATTGTCACATCTGTACATACATACACACATGCGCTTAAAACATTGTCTTCTAATACCATTTAAAAGGACCACACAGATCGTTGTTACACTACTGCTATAACATGAGTAAATGTGCCGTGCTTAATATAGGTGGGGTAAGAGTGTTTGTGGTTATCAAAATAATGCATGAAGCCATTTATCGATTTATTATCGAATAACGAGTAAAAATTACTTCTTCTTCATCTTTTTTAAGTTATTTTCTGTCTGTCTTTTTAATATCAACTGATTACTCTATTATCGTAACAGAAATGTGTGGTAATAAATGTATGCCAGCCATACTTATACAAGTAAACAGATAGAGATAGAGCGAGAGTTTAAACTGTACACAAGAGCGAGTATACGCATGTGTGCATGTGCATGTGTATGTGTATAATATGTTATGGTTATTGAAGTTTGTTACGAGTATGACTAAATACGTTATTAAACTACAAGTAGGAGTAGGAGTTTGAGTTCGAGTATGAGTTCGAATACAAGTAAAATGCAAACATCACCAAGTAATTGAGAATTGAATTGAAATCAAACTGAACCGAAATGATTTGATAGGAATTTGTTGTAGAGTACATAAGTATTTATAGAAATTTATACGTGTATGTATGTATGTATGTATGTGAGATTTATAGAGTTGTGTTGTATGTTTGAGGGCTTTTTAGGAAACTGCAGTGTGTCTCTTTGGATGTTCATGATTTGATTTTTTTCTTATTTTTTTTCCTCTGTGGATCATATAAAATTGATTCGACATGCAAGACTGAATGCAGTGTTATGGGTGTACGAGGAGTGCATGTGAAAGGAGTGATGTCCTAGGCATCAAAGTTAATACTGGATTTGATTAACAAGTTTGCTTTACATTATTTTAATTCGCACTAAAATGGGGAAGGAATTTAAAAGAAATTTCCAAAATTGTTATCCGTGTATACCAACTACAATGAAATCATATGCCGACATTTATTCCTTAACAAAGGCAATGGAATTTTTAAGGATCCACGCTGTTGTCTATGTTTTTGCAGACATTAAAAATAAACGTTCTCAGTATATTAGTAGTAGACGCCGTAGTTTAGTAGGCAGTATATTAGCTTATTGGACATGAGGCCACAGTTCAAACGCCAGGTCATACATCTGCAACCAAACGAAATACGAAAAAATATTTCTTCGTTGAATTCCTATCAACAGATTTCTGGCAAAAACTCTGAGAGTAAATAAAATTGCCATGAAAAATTTCTCAAAAAATCTGTTGTTCGGAGTCGACTTTAAACTGTAGGTCTCGCCACTCATGTATAAAATTAACACACTAAATAAGTGATGTGAGAAGCTACATATGTATGTGTGTAAGCTCAGTATATTGGTTGACAGAGTAAGATTCCTTACGGCTTCTGTAATTTAAAACTTTCATTTAAAAATCTCTGGAGTCTACTGCATATTATCTGGCATTCGTTCAGAGACATGTTTTACTACTGTTTGTCTAACTAAACTTGTCCCCTTTACAACTGCTAGTTTCTCCTAATAAAATGTAGTATAGTTCTGAACCAGTATCTTCACAGAAGACCAATGGAGACCTGCATTTGAGGTTTTCAGGCGGTCTGGACTTCTGCACTGTCTGTCTAATCCAGCCATAATTCTTCTCTTTTATACCCTACTCAATACGAACTTGGTCTGTTCGGTTATTGGTGAATTCTAAGCCCAATGTGTATACATCGGTTTACAAGGGTTTTTAATTAGGCGCTTGCCCATGCAACACTATGTACTTCCATGTAGCAATACTGACTTAACGAAAGCGTTAAAATTACATGTTTTGTTCTATCTTTTGTTGTTTTAGATAAACAAATGCGGTTTAGTATTCTAAACGTACATGACATCAGTATTGAATCCACTGTCTAGTTTACTACCCACCTATGTATTTCGTATCAGCTGACGTCTTCTATTTGCGTCTGCTTAACATAAAATATACGGCGAGTTGTATGCAAAACTTATTGCAGAGTTTTAGTGCTGAAATTAAGTAAATAAGCCCACTTGTATATCAAGACAATACGCCGTCATATACAACTACTAAAACCAAAATTAAATTGAATTGAAATTCCTTTCTAGAAAGAAAAGTCACATTTAGGCCATCATTTACTCAAATCGTGACATCAAAATCAATATCATCACGGAGATCAAACATTCCCTAGAGGAAACCCATTCATGTATGACTGAAGGATTATAATGGCCAGCTATGTATGTAACCCAATGCCCCAAAACCCATATTAGAGATGCCTTGAAATGATCCGAAGTTTCCCTGAGGAATCTTAGAAATTAATGGACAAGAACGGATTTTGAAAATATAATCGTTGAGGACTTAATTGCTGCCAGTTCGCTGCCAATAAATCAAGAGAAACTGTTGCACATAAGAAAGTCGAAAGAGTTTTCCTGCAGTCTACTTTTAGGTAAATAACCGAGTGTATAAAACAATTCTCCAACCTGCCTCGCATAATATATTGTTTTTGCTTTCAAAAAAAAAATCGCATTTCGCTGGTTTGTTATGCTTTAAAATGATGCATTAAAATGGGTGTAAAGTAAGGACCACTGGTATGGTAGGATTATGGGAGTACATGGCTATGTAAGAGTCATAGTCGTATAAATAAAAAACTTATATTTGATAGTTTTGTTTGAGTCTTACAATATGTGTGTGTATGTGTGAGTCTTCATATGTATTTCCTGATTTTAGTATTTTTTATAGCATACTTTTCTGCTCATTTTATAATGGTCATATACTTCTCTACTTTAGTATCCTTTAAACATCATTTCGCTGTAATATTGGATTTAATTTTTGTTGTTTTCTTTCTCTCTCTCTCTCTGTTTTTTATTATTTTATTTGAAAAGTTTGTCTTTTCGTTGGATTTGTTTTTTTTTTGTTTTCTGTTGTTTTTCATCAAAGTTTATTTCATTATTGTGTCATTGGTTTTTTAAGGACAATGACAGTAATAGCAACAACAACAACAGAAACAACAAAAATAAAAATAAGTTTTACCCGTACCAGCTTCAGTTTGCCATGTTAGAGAAGAGATGATACATCAATAAAATAACAGGACTATAGAGAATAGCAGAGACAACCGGACTAAAAGCTAAGAAGTCTTGCGATTTTGTGCTTCTTTTTTTGTTTTTTGCTCAACATTTTGCCAATATGGTCAATAGGGAAAGACTGATGACTACCCTAATAAAATAACAGTACCATAGAGAGTTCCACCAGAGCAAGAGAGAGAGTAAGAGATAGGTACGGAGGAAGAGAAAACTAGAAGAAGGAAACTATCCAAATACAGGCAAAAGAGCAACTAAATAAAGCTGTGAGTGAGTGTGTGTGTGTGGAAAAGAGGATAATTGATAATAAAATAAATAATTGAATTATCCAGAGTCATCTCGTAAACATTGCTTGCCTCCTGCCTCCTGCCTCCTGCCTCCTTTTCTTTTATTTTTTTTTATTCTCTCATACTGACGTCAGCTTTAAGTCAATTCTTGTAATGCCAGCCAAGTATACATAGCCACACATATATGTAGGTATATATATATACATGTCCGCCAATAAAAATGTTTCAACATTTAATATACTGGAGAAAAAAGGATTTTAAAGTAATTTTAACATCATAAAGATGTTGGCAAGGCAGCCATGGCATCAGCAACAGTATTGCTAATAGGATTTAAAAATTGTTATGTTTCCCCCTTAAAATTTTAATTTTAAAAAACAAAAATAACAAAACCAAGTTCAACATTTTTCTTTCAGTTTTTGGGAATTTATATTTCCTAAGACCAGGAGTATTATAAGGCATATTAACTCTCGTATGAAAATCATATGGCAGGAATATTGTAACTAGAAAGTAAAGAAATGAATGATAAGTAATAAATTGTACCTTGAAGCAATAACTGCAGGATGTGAAAAACAATTACAAAGGCTTACAAAGGTTTTAAATTAGGCGCTTGGCCATGTAACAGCCTTTAATTCCACATAACAATACTGACTTAACGAAAGCATTAAAAATTACAAGTTTTTCCTGTCTTTTAATCGTCTTAGATAACCAATTGCGGTTTAGTATTCTAAATATTTGTAACATCAGTATTGGAGCCGCTATTAATACCTACTTTACTACCCATTTACTCATACCAGTTGATATCTTCCATTCCCCATGCTTTTATAATTTATTTTATCGTACTTTGAAGAAATAACTGCAGAATATGGAAAGTAATTAAGCAAAAATTGAGACGAGCATGTTTAACACTGCCTCCGCCCTATCGGTCAACAATGCATAACAAACCACCATATTCCAGCCAAAATTTAGGATTTGACATCAAACCCACGCCAGCAAACTGTAACAGCCCTACTTACTTTATTGATCATTACAACCCTTTAGCCAGGATAACAACCAAGTTTCTAACACCACTCCTATCGTGTGTGTTAATTCTTTCAATGAGCGTCGGGACCTACTACTTAATGTCGACTCTGAAAGACAAATTTGAGAGTTTTTACCAGAAAACTGCCGGGCTTTGTTCGAGATATCTGAGTCAGGGTTTGAACCACGTTATCTCATCTAATAAGCCAACACAATATCTACTGGGTGACCAATCTTACCTAGTAATTCATTTTAATTTTCCATTGTATCAACCTTGAGCCTTCGTAGTCTGGTAGGTAGTGTGTTTGTTTATTAGATGTGAGGCCACGGTTCAAACCCCTCAGGTCAGACATGCCCAACAAAATGAAATATAAAAAGAAATTTCTTCGTCTCAGCAGATTTCTGACAAAAACTCTGGGAGGTAAATAAATTTACCATGAAAAGTTTCTCAAAAATCTGTCATTGGGCATCGACTTTAAACTGTCTTTAAACTGTAGGTCCCGCCACTCATGCATAAAAGTAACACACGTAACATAAGTAATGTGAGAAGCTAGGTCGTAATCCTGACTGAAGGGATGTAATGTCCAATTATGTACGTATGTAACAGCCTTAGTATATTTCATTACCATTCAGTGTCCTTGTACGGAGGAATCTTATGAGCTTAATCATAAACTACCTTTTTATCTCATACATACACTATCCTATATTTTTAATCATTCTTAGATGTTGTGTACATACTCCTAAAAGCTGCCTCAACTATTCTGGTGCGCACATTTAAAACAATTTTTTTCTGAAAGATTAAGCTCATCATCGTAGTCGCCGTTGTACACGGTTCAAACTCCAGGTTAGTATTACGCTCAAACCGAAGTATGAAAAAATATTTCTTCGGCGACTGCCTCTCAGCAGATTTCTGGCAAAATTGCCATGGACATTTTTTTAAAAATCTGTCGTTCCGAGTCGACTTTAAACTGTAGGTCCCGCCAATCGTGTATGAAATTAACATACACAGCATAAGTGGTTTGAGAAGCTAGGTTGTAATCCTAACTGAAGGGTTATAATGACCAAATTTTGTTTGTAGGTAGGCATCAGCCTTAGCATACTTAGGCTACTGCATGGCCAGCCCAGGCAGCCATTTGAATGAAATTACTTTCCATTATTAACCGGAAGGATTGTACTTTCAAATAAAAAAAAAGAAATTTGAGAAAATATTCAGTAGTTTTTTTTAAAGCATTTTCAAAAAAAAAAAGTTATTTGGCGGACCCTTTATATTCAGTCTATGCAGTTATTATTTCAGCTTTAAATCAGGACAATCAAAGACTGAACTGTTCCACTTCTATCATTTAAAAAATTAGATTATCTTCATCACGAACAGGGAACATTGTCTCTTTAAAACTGTTCTGTTCCCCTAATTTTATTGCAACAATGTTAGGCAGATTGTTCTTAACTTTTTCAGTCATTCATTAATTTTTTGAAAAGTCTTTTGTGACATGCAGTTGCTGGATTTCCCACAGGGTCTCTATATGATCCGTGTCCGTTTCTTAGCGATTGCATTCCCAAGTATGTTGTTTGAAATACCCCGTACTCTCCATCATATTTGTAAGCCAAACAGGTGTATAATTTCTTTTGAAACACACTGTATATGCTTTTTAATAGAATTTTCTTTTTTTTTGTTTTAAATAAATATGTGATGCCAGATTTTCTTTAAATATTTTAAGAAATTTAATGTTGTATTTATTCGACCTTTAAATTTGTAATGTAAATGAAATAATTGAGCTCGAGGTCTGTTGTTGTTTTAAATAATTTTTATTTTATTTCTCCGATATTTCGAAATTCATCGAATTTCATCCTCAGGGACACTCTAAAGTTTAACAATAAACATATTGTTTATTGTTATGTTAACATATTTTACGATATGTTTAACAATAAACATATCGTTGTTTATGTTTATTGTTAAACTTTAGAGTGTCCCTGAGGATGAAATTCGATGAATTTCGAAATATCGGAGAAATAAAATAAAAATTATTTAAAACAACAACAGACCTCGAGCTCAATTATTTCATTTACATTATTTTAAGAAATCCAAAAATATTTTTACAATTCTAGTGGGCTGTTATTGACTGTGACACATGTTAAGGATTTTTAAATGACTTCATAAACACACATTCAAAGATCTGAGACAAAGGATTGACAGTTTATATTTTTAACACACGCATCAAATCAAAAGTATGCCAATGAACTTTAACTGAAGGCGTATCGTACACAAAAAAAAAACCAAAGAAATCTGACAGTTTTATTGTGTTTGAATGTCAACAAAAGCTATGAAAAGCTTACGCATACAGACATACAAAAAAATTGCGTTTGAAAAAGGATTAGAAACAGTCAAATACTACTTCAGAACACAATATTTCGAAATAAGTCAGGCGTAACATAATGCAGGGCATTGAATTTTGAATGCAAAGCCGGGTGAAAAGGATTCAGAAGAGAAAAGTGAAGAAAAAACGAGACGAAGAAAACACATGACAAAAATATGATTGACAGAATTAACACACACTTGATGAAATGTTTTCATATTCGTGTTCGTAATCGTGTGCTGTTCTGTTCATATTCATAAGAGTGTAAAAATATGTATGTGTGTGTCAGAAATTATGCATATGTATGGCTACATACATATATATATACTAATACATTCTAATATACAAGCAAATTTGCAGATGACAAGGCCGATGATGAGTGATAAGGCCAAGAGTGAATATACCATGACATACCATTCCCTGAGTATCTTCTAAGAATGCGTGTCTTCTTCGTATGTGTGTATGTAAATGACAACGACAACGACAACACTTCACATATATATTTTTAAGGTTGAATTTGAAAATCTTATTTGATTTTCACACTGTGTATGCGAAACTTATTCGCTTTTATTCGTAAAAGAAGCCTTCAAATATGAAAATGATTTTTGACAAGAAAGAAAGCAAAAAAAGAAAAAAAAACACAGGAAAGAACGAGTGTGTGGATGGGCCTTTAAATGTTTTCTTATACGCTGAAAAATTCAATTTCATTGCTTGTCCATCAATGTTGAAATGGCAAAAGAGAATTTATGCTCAACGTTTTAAAAGCCTTTTAGCCGTTTATGGGTGAGAAAAAAGCAATTAAAAGAAATTAATTTTGAAAAGCATAAAAGAAAAGGGTTCCTTGTTAAATATCCTGCATTCCTTAGCCTTCATTAAAGGGTTCACATTGTTTAAATGGCTTGAAATTTTCCAATTGCACATTATTTTAGCTTTTATTTTGACAAACTTCTTGCCAAACTTTAGTAATTTAAGTTCAAGCGTTTTGAAGTCATTTTGAAAACCAAACAGAAGAATTTTGTACCAATAGTTCCTATATATAAAGCAAACCATAAGAGCTACAATATTCCTCTAGTCCAATAAATTACTAGCCAGTCGTCTTGAGTGCAATACGAACACAATGGACGCCTTCCTGAACTAAACACCCCACGTTTAAATATAGTAGCTGAAAAAAAAGACTTCATGGTTGTTTCAAATTTGAAAGGCCAATAGAGTTCATACATTCATAACTATGTTCCACTTCCTCCTTTCTATTGGAACTATTGCTCAGCTGGTGGCAGAAAGTCTCAGTAGAATTAACTCCTTGTTCAGCCAGGACTACAAATATACTGAAATACTGCGAAGACATACACATATTAGGGTCAACCTCTTTGTTTTCTTATAATTAACTCGATAGGATATTACAGTTTAAGTTCTCACTAAGGAGTCGCCGTAGTCTAGTAGGTAGTGTGTTGCCTGAGGCCTCGAAATATGAGAGTGAAATAAAATTGCCATGAAAAGTTTCTCAAAATCTGTCGTTCGTAGTCGTCTTTAAACTGTAGGTCCCGCCACTCATGTATAAAATTAAACACACGCAACATAAGTGGTGTGAGAAACTAAGTTGTAATCCTGACTGAATGATTGTAATGGCCAATTATGTATATATGTTCTCATTAAGGGAAATTCCTGATTATGCACTTAAGTTTTATACCACCAGCATCAAAATGCTGGACAGAATAGCCTGACATAACACCCCCGTGTAGGCTACTTAACCACTACAGTGTGTTGCAGATGTAAGGCATGATGGCTGATTGAATTTCCTCTTAAAATATTGTGATTAATTTATACAGGCATGCTTCAATAAGGTCTTCTACGTCCGACCTTTTCCATGAAAACCGGAAATTTCCTAATTCTCATCCAAAGGTAACTCCAGGACATAAGGATATCGTGGGAAATTACGTTGCTAATGCACTGATCAAAATGGATACAGAGCCCACGAAATTAGATTGTCTGAGCGAGACACGATAGATTTTGGTCGTTATAGTAGACTTAATTTTATTGGAAGCATAAAAAAACGAGGCTAAGAGCAGTTTTCCGATTTATTTGAACCGCATGACCATGAAGAATATAAAAGAGCAGGCTCAACTTTGTTGGAAGCAGAAAAGCACAGTGATCTGGCTAAGAAGAGTTATCCGTTTTACTTGAATCGCATCACCATACGTCAAGCTATTGCCGCAGTCTACTTCCCTGTTGAAAGGAATGTCAGGTTAAGTATTCCCTCTTGTGATTTCTGTATATGCAAGTGCAGATTATCCTGAAGAGTAATATAAAAGAGGAGGCTCAACTTTGTTGGAAGTTAAAAGTACGTGGACTATTGCTAGGCGCTGCCATCTGGTTAAGAAGAGTTCTCCGCTTTACTTGAACCGCATGACAACCTTTTGCCGTTGCAACAACCTGTTGAAAGGAATGTCCATAGGTTCAGTATACCCTCTCGTGATTTCTGCAAATACAAGTGCAGGTTAACCTAAAGAGGAGTACAAAATTCCAGAAGAGAAATACAGAAGAGGAGTATCTCTAACTTCTTTAAGTCGCCGTAGTCTAATAGGTAGTGTGCTATCTTATTGGACATGAGGCCCATGGTTCAAACCCCAGATCAGACATCTCCAACAGAACGAAATATGTAGAGAATATTTCTTTGGTGATTGCCGCACAGCAGATTTCTGGCAAACCACCTGAGAGTAAATAAAATCGTCAGAAAAAGTGTCCGAAAAAAATCAGTCGTTCGAAGTTGATTTTAAACTGTAGGTGCCTCCAGTCATGTATAAAACTGGCACTTACAACATAAGTGGAGTGAGAAGCTGGGTCGCAATCGTGACTTAAAGGATTGTAATGACCAATTCTGTATATATCTTTAACTCCATGTGACAGTACTTAGCTTTTGCCATGAAACAGCGGAGTTCTTTGGTTATACAAGGCCCGTATGCCTTGGGGAAAATTAATCATCAGAACATATTTTTGTAATGTTATACGCTAATGCAGAGGGGTTATTCTCATTGACACCAGATACAATTCTAGGGTATGAGGGCTGTACCATAGAACGTCTAGTTGTAGTATTTTTGTATCCCTGCAGAGCAATAATTCTTCTATTAATCTCGGATGAAGAAATCCTCTGTTTTTGAAACTAAAAAAATGGAACAAAAAAAGGATAAAGAAAACCGAAGAAGTTAATAGAGTTGCTGCCAAGTAAAAGCCTTATGGTCCTTGTGGAAGTGCAACTAGAAACAAAACTATTAAATTCATGACCAGCACTGGCTTATTGTCTTCAGAGACTGACAGTAAATTGCTCAGCACATACATAATTGGTCCTTACAACCCTTCATTAAGGATTACAACATAGCTGCTCACGCCACTTATGTTGTGTGTGTTAATTTTATACATGAGTGGCGGACCTACAGTTGAAAGTCGACTCCGAACCACAGATTTTTTTGAGAAACTTTTCATGGCAATTTTATTTACTCTCAGAGTTTTTGCCAGAAATCTGCTGAGAGGCGGTGGCCGAAGAAATATTTTTTCATATTTTCGTTTTGATGTCTGACCTGGGGTTTGAACAGTGGCCACAGGTCTAATACAGCGGTGAAAAAGGTTGTATAATCCTGCTTTGATAGTGTAATACACAAACGATGATGGTGGTCAAGTGTTTAATGGAAAATCGTACTTTGATGTAATTTTAGAAATGATTTCATTGCCAATTTATTAACGACAACTTCGTTAAAAAATAAAAACTCCTGTCAGAAGTAATTTGAACTGCCTATTTTAAAAGGTGTTGTTCAGAATTTTCCTTGCCAGTCAAATAGGTACACAACGTAAAAAACAAAAATATTTGATCTCCAATTTTTTGTAATTTAATGCCAAGGGAAAAATGAGCAGCAGGAGAAATCCAATAACAAATCCTATTTCGTTAAGATTTTTGAAGTTAAAGAAACAGCGAAATATTAAAATCTTAAATTACCCTCAACCAAACCCAAACAAAAGGACCTTCCATTCTAATTGTTATTGTGTGGTGTATGGCATGTATGCAGCTGTTTTAAATTCTACACTTTAAAAGGTTTCTCCTTCAGTTGCCATTTTTAGAGCTGATGTGCTGATGCCATTCTTTGTTTCAAGTGAAATCCATTTAAAACTGAAATTAATACACAATGAAGTGAACGTGAACATTTTTGCAAAAAAAAAAATATAAAAAGGACCAAAAGAAAAGGGGAGAGACAGGAAGAGAAGAAGGAGATGGAGTAGAGTAAGAGTAAGAGTGAGAGCTTTTAAAATAACAAAACGTATTAGTGTCAAATCAGCGTAAATTATAACAAATATTACTTTGTACATTAAGCCATTGCGGAGCAGAAAGAGCCAAAGAGAGAAAAAGGGGAAGAAAAACAAAAAGGTTTTTTTTTTGGGGAAAGGGAGGGTGGCCATGTGATGTTCAGATTATTGCTTTTAAAATATCATACTCAAAATTTGTTAAAAACAATGTGTGCTAAGGTTTCAAATCCATTTTTGCATTGTGCCCACCCTCATTATTCAGTTGCTACACGTTTTTGCCAAAATATTTGATTTTCGTTTTATTTTATTTTTTTTTTTGTTAAAATGTTGCCATAATTGCTTAAGCATGTCTAACAATTTTCTTTTTAAACTAAATTCTATAAAATTTACCTTTTATTTTAGTTTTGAGGCCCCCCTGCCCTCCTTGCTACCTTACCAAACTAAATACAACGCAATACATGTGTTGATATTCACACAATACCCCGGGAAAGCGTTTTTGAAATCGTTTTTCAGAAAATCATTGAATTAAAATGACTTAATCAAGCATAGACATCATGTGTTGGCTGGCTGGGAAACACATGGATTTTATCACATCATATCCAGAAACTACTGCCTTCGATTGTATACCTACAGAAACAAAACTAAAGTGGTAGTTTCCCATATTAGTCGTCCAAAATACTTAAACACATTTGCGTCTTTTAACTTAAGTTTGTTTAGTTTCTTGTTCAAATATTAAACGTTTTTCATTTCACTTTTCTTCGTATTCCCCCCGCTTTTATATCCTCGTTTATTAATATTTTATAGATTTTCTTTGGCGAAGTGAGAGAGACATTTATGTCAGAGGCTACGTGTGTGTAAGATAGTCAGAATATTTGTAGTTTTATTGTCGTCGTTTACCTTTTTTTTTTCTTTTGAGCGTGATTTTGAAAATCTCTGTTAAAGGTTTTTACACTTCATTTCCTTGGGTTGGCTTCTTATTTTAATTTAAAGAAGTATTAATATCTACGAGGTCTGTTTGGTTATTTAATATTGTTACGAAAATGGAAATGGTGTTATATCGTTTAACATTAAAATGATAAACAAAAGCTACAAAAACAAAAACTATGGACTTGTTTACATGATCAACAAATAAACAAAAATATAGCAACAACATCAGCATAAAAAAGGGATAAACAAGTAAACAAACAGTCAACAACAACACTGCAAGGACAAACATAAACAAAATACACAAACAACAATAACGTAAACAACATGTTTACATTTATAGAGATTTCGCAAAGGCAAAGTCATTCTCCTTCAAGAGCATTCATCAGACTGTTTACCCTGCGATATAAAAGGAAAGGCAAAGCAGGCAACTGATCAGCAAATATTCAGTCCGTCTTGTGTGAAGACGCGTTGCGTGTGAAGAGAATAATCGTTCTCCGTTATAAAGATCTAACAATTGTTAGTGTTTACGCAGAAGAGTGTAAAGTAGAATAACAAACAAAGCAAATTGTTGTTGTTTACATCTAGTTGTGAACAGTGGCACACGGAATTGTGCGAACAATAAAGAACACACTCAAAACTAAATACAAATTTATTTTTATTTTTACTTGTAATCTACGAACTCATATTCCAAACGTTTTTAAAAGAGAGCAAATGTTTTTAAGAGATCAACAAATTCTCATATTAATTTTGACAGTTGATAACTGCTATCTTGTTAAAGCTAAATCCTCGAAATGACTTGTCATTTAGTCAGTCTGTTGTGCCAAATCACCAGCGTTACACAATACGTTAAAATATTAAAATTGTTTGACCAAAATTGATGTCGTACTCGGGTAAGTTACCGCGCTAGTTTTTATCGAAAAATCAATTTCAACAAGGCGGCCCATTTCTGGATGAATGGCTACGGGAAGAAATAAAATTAACGCATTTCGGACGATACCAATCCGTGTGAGATCCCAGGGCATCCAGTGCATCCCACAAAAAGACAGGATTTAGTATGGATTTTGAAGTGAAGGCTTTCTCGGCCCAAATTTTTTAAAGTACGACGTCAAAAAGACCATCGCTGTTCGAGCAATTTTCTTGGCCTGGCCCTGCCTGGCCTGATTCCCAACTTCATTTGGCCTGAATTGGTTGATCTGGTCACCTACCATATGCGGTTTCAAAAGGAAGGCACTACGTTGAACACACAGCACATGCCACATTGAATATTCTACACAAGCGATTTAAGGGTATGGTCATGATGATATGAACTGGCCACTGAGATTGTGCGACTAGATTAGATCTTGTTAGTCTTTTTGTTCGATTTTTTTAAGTTGCAGGTGTATGCGAATAAGCCACAAACCACCGGGGTCCCAAACCCTATATATCCCATGCCATCGCTCAAATTCTTATTGATTTAAGCCACAGAGTAATCGAAAATTTTATGTGCTCCATCTAAAAAAGCCGCGGAGGATATTATATTTCGTACCTAAGAAGTGAAGGCAAATTTTAGATAAAAATTAGGCGCACTTGCTGACAGCTAAAGAGCTCATACAGAAAATACACTCTGTTGTCTATGTTCGTTTACCTTCAGTTACTTGCACAGTTGAGTTTTGTGCGAGGTGGGCCAAAGTCACGACGTAATATTCTCCAAGTTCTGGTCTATGAAAGTCCGAGTTCTTGTGAAAAGTGAGATATCGAACGCCAGCGATTTTCCTACTTTACGTCGACATCCAGTTGTGGATCGATGGTTAACTGAACCAGTGGACTTGAATTTATTCACCACGTTGCGATTAGTCCTCTCGGTAAGACAATTATGATGATCTAAAAATGAAGGAAGCGCTTGATACGTTGCCCAATAGAAAAGCCATTATTATTTGCACGTATTGCTGAATGCCATCGCCATAGTCTAGTAGGTAATGTGTTGGCTTATTAGACGTGAGGCCATGATTCAAACCCCGGGTCAAAAAAGTCCAACAAAATGGAATACGAAGGAAATATCTCTCCGGGAGTGTAAATAAAATTGCCATGAACAGTTTTTCAAAAATCTGTCATTCGGACTCGACTTTAATCTGTAGCTTCCGCCACTTATACATTAAAAATTAACACACACAACATAAGTGGTGTGAGAAGCTAGGTCGTATTCCTGACTGAAGGGTTCTAAAAACCAAATTATATGTGTTTTCTGAATGCTATACTCGTCCATGGTGATGTGGCAAAACTAAAGAACTGGCAACTAATTTAACAGATGTAGCTTCAACCGTCAAAGTTCGAACTTCTCAGTAATGAGGTCTGATATAAAAGACTGATCATTTCTTAGTCTTATGATGGTATCGTTTGGTTGATATCGCATCCTAATATCCACCATAACCAGCTGTCTATTCACTTCAAAGCTTATCAAACCGACCATCGTTTTAAAATTAAATTCCAACAGTTGTTATGACTGTAGTACACACACGTAAAAGTTTATGTGTATATGAGGGCATCCTGAAAGGATGTGTGTTTCGTCAAAAGAAAAAAGGAATGAAAATATGTCTGTAGCTGTTACCTTTCTAGAAATATGTGTATAAGTACAACTAGTTTTAATACATACAACAAAAAAACAAAACAAAAAGCGTCTTTGCAACATTACTTATTTATGATTTGAATGTTTAACATTAATTTTCAATTTTCCCCCGACTTATTTCATACGTTTTAATGCTTATTTTTGGTTTGATTAGGAAAGTTTTTTTTTACATTTTCAATGTGAACATATTCAAGACACGTGGCTGTTGAGTCTCGTAACGCTAAATGATTTCTACTAAGTCGCTGGGAAAGTTAACGTTCCATGTAAAATCTTAATTAAAAATTTAAATATCACCACGAAAGAAAATAGAAAATAAAATTAAATTTCTTGAAACCACCAAAAACGTCAACGTCAATTTAAGTAGAAAACTTAAATTTATTTAAATAAACAATGAGTAGAAGCTATTTTTAGCTTTTTAATTTTAATTTAATTTTTTTTTAGATTTAGAAAGACAGTTTGTGGTTTGGATACCGCTAGGCAACGTTAATCTAAATGCCTGAAAGGAGTTACCTTATCTTACTGAATGAGGTATGTGCAGACAAATTACACTGCTGCCTATGGGGACTAAGATCGTTGAGATTATTAACAAGCGACTCTATTTGATATAATGACTTCATCAAAATTCAAAATCAAAATTTTTCTGTAATATTTTATCGAGACTTACTTTGAAAACCCCTCGTTGCATGAAAAACAACATCAATTTCCTTTCTGTTTCAATCTGAAAAGAAAAATAGAAACGTTTTATATTAGAAAATGCAAAATTTTGTTCCAAACCCTGAAGAAAACGAACAAATTTTCAAACCCGTGAAATTAAAAACCTCGAATCCCACCAAAATTATTCAATTAGAAAGCACCCTGTCACTTGACTTCCAAGAGAAGCAAATATCAATAGCGAATAGCATATGAAGCTTATGCAGCAGCACCTGTTCTAGAAGAGTAGAACTCAATCAATATACTCGTATACCCACTGAAAGCATTATTTTCATTCAACGACGGATAGATTAGCATGCTACTGCAAGGAAAATCGCATGCCCAGCAGCAGAAACTTTGTTAAAGAAACTGAATCGGCGTACCCAGATCTTCAAACTTTCTATCACCTAAAAACAGATAACATCTGTTCTGAAGTGCAGGGCATTCGCCTAAAAGGCTTTGTACCAATTCCGTTTAAAGGTAGAAAAGATGTAAAGAGTCATCTCACTAATAAACTTATACCAGAAACGAAACTCCCTATGTCAGAAACCCTAACTGGACCAAATTAATCAAAGACATTAAAAAATATCGGCAAAGATTTCTAAGGCTAAAATTGATGTCTACGCAATGCGCAATGGCTTGCACAATGCGAGCTTAATGAGGGCATTTCTGCATAATTGGTGACTGCATATTTAGTGACGCAGTGTAAGATAAACCCTATTGCGTCCATTAGTGTTGGGTTTGAACCACCTCTAGCTTTGGATGAAACCAGCCAGTGCCGTTAGTGGCACGTTCGCCACCTTTTCCAGATCTTCACCCAAAAACCGATGATGTCTGTTTTGAAGTGCAGGGCACTAGCTTAAAAGGCGTTGTACCGATTCCGTTTCCTAAACATCATGGCAGCTTCTGAAAAATCCTGTTGGGGCAGACCGGGCCTGTCAGCGAAACTGCCAATAGCACAGTATCTCGTTAGAATTCCCAAAAGAATGGGAACCGTTCTCTTGACGAATTTAAATAGTTCCCTGGTTCTACCGCTGTCCACTGCTGAATACAGCATTTTTGTAATTCTGCAACCACGTGTATTGGACCACCCACTGTTTGTTGAATTCCATGCTGGCTTTGTCCAATTTCGAAAAGTACTCTTCTAAGAAGTCGCCGTAGTCTAGTAGGTAATGTGTGTATTTATTAGAAATGAGGCTTGGATTCAAACTCCAGTTCACACGTTATTCAGCGACTCTGGCAAAAACTTTGAAAATTAATATAATTGCCAAGAAAAAATGTCACAAAAATCTGTCGTAGATCCCGGCACTCATGTATAAAATTAACATACACAACATAAGTATTGTGAGAAGCTAGGTTGTAATCCTTCATCCTATAGGATGAAGCCTCTTTGAGATTAATTTCTTTAAGCAAACTCTAGCATGCACTTAAAGGGTAATGTAGGTTATAAAAAATTCTTGCACTGTGGCAATACTGATATCTATAAAAAGGTAAATGCACGATAAAAAATAGTCTCGAAGATAACACGAAATTTAGAACACATGGTAACACAGTGTTGTAATGCTATTCAAAACAAAATATTTAAATTTGCAAGTAATGCTACACGGCAGTTTTCCAATCGAATGCAATTTTTGAAAAACAAACGATTTGTAAACAATTCTTATCTCTGTGGAGCGCAATAAAAGATAACCAAATTGTTTACACCGTTTGAAAAACTATTTTTGTAAATGTTTATAAACAATTACCCCCAAGTCTCTCCAGCAACTGATTACTGGTGTTCAATTAGTCCAATTAGCCTGCTTATCTTAGCGATGCTTGCAGACTTTTTGTTGTAGGGGGACTACAATAAAAACAGCAACAAATTTAATCTGCCTTATCGGTCCGGCAAACAAACAATTACTATCTGGCACAACGCATTTAGAAATTGATAAAAAGAAAAGGCAAAAAAAACAAAAAAAAATTGTGTTGTTATCGGTAAAAAAGAAATTATTAACTATAGCGCTGAAGCATTTTAATTAGTATTGAACAGAAGTTGGAACTTTAAAGGTCTTTTATTGCAAACTTTTTCAAATCAATGTGGGCTACACTTTGACTGCCAATGGCTTCAAAATGTATTGGAAATTTGTTTTAATTATCTTAAGCATTTACACTAGCAACGTGAAAACAGCGCGCATATTATCAATATTTATGGCGCCCATACCCTCGCAATATGGCTTTATAGAGCCTTTGCTTAAAGAACTGGCTGCTAAGGGCCATCATATCACATCGATAAGCAATTATCCTCAAGCACAGCCGTTGGAAAATTTTCGTGATGTGGTGGTTAAGAAAAATAAACATTTATTTGATGGTGAGTGAAGCAAAAGGTGCAAAAAACTGCAATTAATCGATAAATCTTTTAAAAATCTTTCTTTTAGTTTTTCAAAACTTCACCATGGACAATATTGAGGCCAATTACTATGAAGTGATCGATGCCATGTATAATCGCACTTTTCAAATGTGTTTAAATGTACAAAATAATGCCGAGGTGCGTCATATATTCGATAATGAGCACTTTGATTTGATTATGTTGGAGGTATTTTTTTCGGAATCCTTTACGGGCTTAGCAGAGCATCTAAAGGCACCTTTAATAGGCGTATCCACAATGAGTACACAGACTGCGATTGATATTTTAGTAGGCAATGTCAGCCCCCTGTCTTATGTGCCAAATTTGATGTTGCCTTTTCAACAAATGAATTTCTGGCAACGTTTGTTAAATATCATGCTGCACTGGGTGGAATGGATCCATTATTACTGCCAATATTTGCCCGTGCAAACACAAATCTATGACAGATATTTTTCCCATAATAAAATGTCCTTTGAGGAGGCTCGAAAGAATTTCTCTTTGATTCTATTAAACGATCATTTTTCATTGACCATGCCCCGGCCTTATGTGCCCAATATGATAGAGGTGGCCGGCTTAAATATTAAAAACCCTGCGGAACCCTTATCTCCGCAATTGAAAACAATTTTGGACAAAGCCTTTGCAGGTGCCGTACTAATCTCGTTTGATATTTCCATAAACCATCAACAATTGCAGATTTTCTTGGAACAATTCAAAAGCATGAAAGAGCTAATATTATGGCGTACACCACAGCAACTCAATCATATTAGCCTGCCCTCTAATGTCCTTGTGAGTTTGAACTTCTCCGTATCCTCCATTCTAAGTCATCCAAATCTTAAACTCTACGTTACGCACGGCAGTTTTCTAAGCATCATTGAAAGTGTATACTATGGCTTGCCTATTCTAGGCATAACCACCTATGAAAAGAATGATGATTTCATGGACTACATAAAAAAGGTGGGCAATGGCTTAACCCTTAAACTGCAGGCCATGACAAACCGGTCCCTGAACAAAGCCTTTACTGAACTGCTGCATACGTCGTCGTATTATTCCAGTTATGCAAAAACCTTATCCGTACGCTTTCGTGATCAACAAAATACCCCCATGGAAAAGGCTGTCTATTGGGTTGAGTATGTTTTGCGGCATAAAGGTGCAACACACTTGCGTAATTTGGGCCAAAATTTAACCTGGTGGGAGTTTTATAATCTCGATGTGTTCGTAGCCTTAGTATGTGTGTTTGCTTTGGTAATCTTCTTGGCATATTTTGTGCTTAAAGTGTTAATGAATCTAACGGAAAGAATTATCCACATTCGTAGTATAAAAATAAATAAAATTAAGAAAATGTAAAGAATTTAAGAAAATATATTGAAAATTATGTGATAATAAAATAAATAAAAACTAAAACATAAAATACTTGTAGTCCGCCAACAGGAGTATGTACTTAGATTCGTGAGTTGGTCTATAAGTGCGTGAATTTCCCGCCCCTGTCAATGTGTGCAATTGAATTTTGCTGCGAACAGCCAAGATTTGAGAAGAAGAAAATTTAAATGCAAATAAAAACCTGGGCAGATTATTTCTTGTTCTCAAATCTTAAGAAAGAAAAAAAAAACAAGGAAGAAAATCATATGAGGCTGCAATCAAGTCTCTTATGAAATTTATCTCGATATTCGGAGTATTTCACAGGGAAATTTAGAATCATAAGGGAATCGTATATGGGTTCCACGTTATAGGAATATCACTGAAAACTAAGTTGTTGATGAAATAACCAGGGCCGGTACGAAGTCTAGAATATACCACATGTTCCGATCTTTTCAGTTAAGATAGGTATTGTACGATGTGTATTGGTATCGCCAATACAAATAAATTTCCAGGAAAAATTTCACAAAAAGTTTGTCGTTTGAATTCGACTTTAAACTCTAGGTCCTGCCACTCATGTATAAAAACATAATATCGTTCCAGTGCCACCCACAGCTTCTCTGTGTGGAGCTCATCAGAAATGTCCAATTTTCAATGATTTTGCCTTATAAATAGGACTCATTTAGATTGGTTATGTTGGCTTGGAGTATGACTGTGATTTGTGGCTTATTCGCATATACCTGCGACTTAATAAAACGCCACAAGAAAAATTTTAAAAAGCACAAATCGCTCGATATCGGTGGCCCGTTTAATATACCTCCACATGAGATGACCATACCCTCAAATCGCTTGTACAGAATCTCCATTGTGGCATGAGCCGTTCTCTTCAATCACATGTCATTGTGGTCCTGATCATCTAATTCAGTTCATCCAATTCAGTTCATCCAATTCAGTTCACGTAATCTCCATGTGAGATGGATTTACCCTCAAATCGTTCGTGTAGACTGTCCCATGTGGCATGAGCTATGTGGCACGTAGCGCCGTTCTATTCAATCACATGTCGTTGTTGTCTAGATTATCCAGGCGAAACGAATCATTGACTTACAGAGCACGTCGTAGACAGTGATGCCGTGACCAACAATGTTTTCAATTGCTCGATCTCGCTGGCCAGTTCGCATCATCTTCTCGTGAGAGGACAATGCCCTCAAATTGCTTGTATAGAATATCCAATGTGGCATGAGATTATGGCGTCCTGTTGAAACCACATGTCGTTGTTGTTGTTGTTGTCCAGTTCATCCAATTCAAGACAAAATAATTAGGTATGCCTTGACTTTTTGTGCTCGTGTATAGACAGTGATGGTCCGGTCAACGCCTTTTTCGAAGAAATATGAATCGATGAGGTCTGTACCCTAAAACCAATGTCAAACAGCGACTTCTTCGGATTGAATTGAGCGCTGTTGGATTTCATGTGAATTGGTTTTGTGCCATGTTCAACAATTTTATTTGTTTACGTACCTATTCATCAAGAAATGGGCCCCATGGCTGAAGATGATTTTTCGATGAGGATTAGGTCTGCTTCAGAGACTTTTCAGCAAACACACGTCGTTATCTACATACATACATACATAATTGGCCATTACAACCCTTCAGTCAGAATTATGGCCTAGCTTCTCACACCACTCATATTGTGTGTGCTATTTTATACATGAGTGGCGAAACCTACAGTTTAAAGTCGATTCCGAACGACAGATTTTTGAGAAATTTTTCATGGCAATTTTTATTTCCTCTCAGGGTTTTTGCCAGAAATCTGCTGAGAGGAAGTCGCCGAAGAAATACTTTTTGTATTCTTGTTTTGATGTGTCTCCTGGGGCTCGAACCCTAGCTTTACGTCTAATAAGCCAACACACTACCTACTAGACTACGGCGACTCCTATGACACGTCGTTATCTATGATCCCTTATTGCGATTTAGCAAAATAGACTGAATAAATGACAACTATTTTGCCTAATGTAGTTCAAAAGTCCCTGTTGGAGGACCCTTTGTTTATTTTTGTGCTTAATAATTTATTTAAGAACATTTAAACGTATAAATTTCTTAAAATTAAATGAAAATTAAAATGTTTGTAAGGAAAGCTTTTTTTAAAGAGATGCGGCATATGAAAAAGCAAAGCAAAATAGAAATAAACTCACTGCTGCCATGGCTAGAAAGACGGAAGAAACAGGCAAAACAAATATTCTGTGATTATAAAAAAAAAATCATAAAAAATTTAGCAAAAGTCTCTAGCAGAACATAAAACGCCTCCTGTTAGACAAGTTTTTATGCTTCCTTGTAGTACTACCGGCAGGGGAATGTAATGGAATTATAAATGCTACAACAACAATAAAAACAAAATAAAGAATGAAAATGTAAAAAAACATGGCAGCTGTAGCATAGTAGCAGTAGTAGTAGTAGAAAAAACAGGCAAAAGCAAAAAAAAAAACAGAAAAAAGAAATCGCTTGTATAAGAGCTTAATTGTTGTTAATGCCTTTTTAATTGTACCATTAATTGCTGACGCCTTGTCATAGGGTTTACGAATACAACAACAATAATAACAACAACAAAACAAAACAAAATTATTATAATAAAACAGCCCTAATAAAACAACAATAATAGCAAAAAGGAAAAAATATATGAAATAAAATTAAACAAAAAGGGCTACAATTATAACAGAATATAAAATATGTACGTACTGAAAGCAAATAAAATTGCAGTCTAAAACGAACAGCGAGGAACTCTGCAAAGGAAAATTACCCTGGAACTCTTCGATATTGCAAGCCGTAGTCTATTAGATAGTGTGGTGACTTATTAGACATAAGTAAGTTTCGTATCAGATTCAGTACTCGGCTAACAGGACCCAGAAGATCGTTGGACAGCTCAGCAGATTAATGGCGAATATTGCAGGCACGCTACCGGCAAGACGGAGACTTCTGATGGAGGTTGGAAACAGCATTATGCTTCATGGGAACGAAATTAAGGCCGAAACACTAGATGTTAAAAAGCGGACAAACTCACTTGTATCGGTACAGAGAACGGCTGCATTGCGTATAGCGTCGGCATATCGTACAGTGTCCGCTCCAGCCATACTGGTGATAGCAGGTATAAACCCTGTGGATCTGCTGGCAGCGAAGCGGATGCAGATTTATAAGATGAAATCGGCTGGAAATCACATAACCGCTTACTTCAGGGAAAACACCATTTCAAAATGGCAACAACGATAGAACGAGAAAGATAGAGGAACATGGACGGCGAGACTTATTCTGGACATAAGGCCATGGATGGGTTAGAAATTTGAAGAGGTAAATTACTACGTTACACAGATGCTATCGGGTCACGGATATTTTAGAAAATTTCTGCACAAAATGGGCAAGACCGCCTCCCCTAACTGTCTTTACGAGTAAGGGGTGGTAATTGATGACGCAGAGCACAATGTTTTCGAGTGTACACGCTGGCAGAGCTATCGCTCTATACTGTCGTCAATAGTTATAACGATCACAACCGCTAACATTGTCTTTTC
Organism: Sarcophaga carnaria; assembly: GCA_958299815.1. NCBI lineage: Eukaryota > Metazoa > Arthropoda > Insecta > Diptera > Sarcophagidae > Sarcophaga > Sarcophaga carnaria. The sequence goes on along the minus strand of OY283153.1, from coordinate 18,154,629 downwards.
GGGGTTATGATTGCGAGTAGTGAAAATTGGACCTCGGTGGTGAATTACGTAGAAACGTATTCTGAGACGGAAAAAGAGAGATCTAAATGCTGCAGAACAAGTAAGCATGTCGGCATAGGTGATACTGTCACACGTGCCATGCGAAACGGAAACGATGATTTAGATGAAAGGAATAGTGGAGACGTTTAGATGTCTCCTCAACTTTCGATACGCAATCCGGACGCGGTTATAAACATGGAGAGGCCACCGTAGTCCCGGAGTAGGCACGAACAAGTTCACAGGATACGAGCGGTGGATTTAGTTGGTAAGGGCCCCACACACGGAGGATATGACGACTTCCTGTATGGTGTGGTTGGGTACATTTACCCTCCTCGGCGAAAAAAAAAATTGACATAAGTCCAGGGTTCAAACCCGAGGTTAGGCATCTCGAACAAAACGAAATATGAAACATAATTCTAAAGCCACTTTCTCTCTGTAGATTTCTGGCAAAAACGCTTCCAAATAGAAGTCTATGTGATCGCAAGATGTGCTCAATTCAATTTGGATGGAACTTTAGAGCACTTTAAGATGTTATTGGTCTGTGCGGGGGGGAAACTGAATCAGCTAGATAAAAAAAAACAAGTTCATGTGAGAATTTGCAACAAGAAATTGGCAGATGAGCTTATAAAATCTCCCCAGATGAGCTTATAAAATGAGCTTTTATACCACTGATGGCGCCAGCAACTTTCTGGCATATCTGACAAATGCGAAGATAAAAAGAGGCAAAAACATTTCTCAGACCTTAGGCTAGTATCCGTTCTTTTGATAGGGCACTGTAATCTCATAATACACTTGTTCTGAATGTCGATCATAGCGAACTTAACATACAGGTTGATGATGATAATGAATTATCAGAACACAACATCTTAACATGCACTGGATTAGAATAGCTATCTAATCGAACCTAACATGTATATTCAATGATGGTGACAATGAATTTTGAGAACACATCTTTAGAACCTGTGAGCTACTAATGCATCCTGGGAGTAAATGCTTAAGAGCATATCAGGGCTAGGCAGGTAATTGTTCTTATTAACACAGAGCAGCAATCTGAGCTTTGTCAAGGCAACAGTCTTCGAAGGAAAGTTATAGGGACAAAAATGTTTGACGGGAGTAAAAGAGCTCAGGTGCTCGCAGTTCTATGGCATCTCTTTACGACAATAATAATAAGGGGAAACGGTAATCCAAACTTGGCCATTTTTCGAGAATTACGTAGTGATCGTCTACAATAGCAACAATTTGTTGAGTGTTAAATTTCTTTAGAATACATGTACTTTGATGTGACGGCACAAAAAATTTTAAGGACATCAAATCGCAAGATTTTGGTGGGCTTTTGATATCAAATTATTTTTTCTGGAAACTACTCATGTAATGAAGCTCAAAACGAGTTATGCTTAGTGATTATCAAACGACAATAGGGCTATGAATACAGTCTTATCACATCCTCAGATTAGAAGTAAGATCAAATGGTCAGTTTTTCTGAAAGTCATAGCTTTTCCACACGAAACTTCTACAAAAACAGCAAACGTTTCCCTGAGTAAATGATACTCCAGATGGAAAATATTTAACAGCTGAAGGCCTAGCTAGACCAGCGGTTTTGAAACAACTAAATAGAGAACCTCTTATCATTCTTATTTTCATAGATATCGACTTATACTTGCTTTCAAAGAGCCTACGGGTAATGGCCAAACAAAAAATTTTTTCCCAAGTATTTTGCAAATGTCTCTACTTTACAATTGTCCTTTTTGGGTAAGGCCATCCAAATGTCGGTCTTGATCTTGTTTCATTACATTCGCAACCGTAATTGTAAAAAATAACAACCGGGTTATTAGTGTTCTCCTTTCAATAGGAAATGGTGAATGAAAACAATCATTAACAATCGAGTACAGAAACAGAGGAGAATAATAAATTGAATATTTTCCTATTGGAATGCAATTTAATAAAACTCCATATTCATGTAATCAAATAGAGAGAGAGAGAGAGAAACTAATCATTTCTTTCCACATAAATGTTTAATATGAATACATAATATTGTATACAAATACATTTAAAACTAATACATATTTGCCCTATGGTATCGTACCATTTTATTTGTATTAAAGAAATTAACATTCGAATTCATATGAAATATTTATAATGTGTGCTCGTATATGGTAATACACAACCTCTTGGCGGTGTAATGGAAATCTAAAAAAAACCTAGAAATAGTTGCGTAATTAACCCTTTCATTGACAGGATAATTTTTATTTGTCTGTCCATTGAAAATAATTACAAATGCATTTACAACGAGCGTAAGTTGTGTATCTAAGTTAAGTATTTTCTGAATATAATTCTGCACGGTAAGGGTAATGTAATCATACAATTTGTCGTAAGTTATTGATTTCTATTGTAATCTAATGTCTTCTAATTAATTAGTATTCCTGAATTTCATTTCGATCAAAAGATATAAACTCAGTTCCTTCTTAAATACATACATATTTAACGTAAGAAAGCCACTTCTTAAAGTAATTAATTTTCGATTAACGTCAATAGAATAAATGTTCCTATTTGGGCAGCCTCATACCGCTTTTCAACGTAATTAATAATTTTACGAAGGCCATCCACAAGAATCCACTCAAAAAGTTCAACATCTATTCCCTATCTATTATTTTCGACATCCTGTTCATAATAACTATTGCCTAAATGCCAAAAATAGTTATCAAATCGTGTTTACATACATACATACATAATTGCTCATTACAATCCTTCAGTCACGATTACGGTCTAGCTTCTCACACCTCTTATGCTCTGTGTGTTAATTTTATACATGAGTCGCAGGATCAGTTTAAAGTTGACTGCTAGCGACAAATTCTTGAAAAACTATTTCTTTATCTCTTTCGCCAGAAAAAAATGCAAGTTATCGTTCAAAAAAATGCAAGTCATCGACGAAGAAATGCAAGTCATCGACCAAAAAAATTCAAGTCATCGATCAAAAATTAGAATTCATTGACCAAAAAATGGAAGTAATCGACCGAGAAATGCAAAAAACAGTCATGGACACAAAAAAATGCAAGTTATCGACCAAAAAAAAAAAACGTAAGTTATCGTCCAGAAAATGCAAGTCTTCGACCAAAAAATTCAATTCATCTGCCAAAAAAAAGTGCAAGTCACTAACAAAATAGTCATCTACACAAGAAATGACAGCCAACCATAAAAAAGCAAGTTAACGACAAAAAGGCTGCAATGCGACAATTTTGCCCGCTTTATATAGAAAACGTTTTGTTGCTCATTTAAAGAAAACAATTAGATTCGTTGCCTATATCTCTGGTCCCGTGTAACGCCCGACCGTATGGAAACCTGTTTTGGAAGCCCTGATGCCATGGCTATCCAGTCAATTCGGGCCATTTCTGCCTTTTTTACCCGGTGTAGCCCCATTTATACAGGGCACTATTTTTTTTAACAATTTTAAGAAAACATGAGATGATCATGTCCTCTGCTGGTTAGTGCAGATTATCCAATATTTCATGAGCAGTGTGGGGATCGTCTTGGTGATACCGCATGTTATTGGTGTCCAGATCATCCAATACAGGCCAAAAGAAATTTTTAATCATTGACTAAGTGGTGCTCGCCTTTCACATTTATGATTTGGCAATGTCGTTTTCAAAGAAATATTGACCATCAGCCTAAAATCCGCAGCAAACTTTAACTTTTTCTGGATAAGAGAGTACACGTTCTTGGATCCCATATGGATTGTTTTCGTTACAAGTTCAACAATTTTCTTTGTTTACGTATCCATTCATTCATAAACAGGCCCCATTATTGAAAATAATTTTACAATGAAAAGTGGGGTCAGTTGCCAATTGCTCCAGAGCTCATTCAGCGTACATGTCTATCCATTTTGAATTAGCAAAACAGACTAAATGAATGACAATAAGTTAGCAAATGTTGTTCGAACTAGATGGCCGTTATCAACTGTTAAAAAACGGAAGTCTATGTTGGAAGACGCTTTACTTTAATCCTAAGTTGTTTGGCTTCTGGAATTTTATATTGCAATGTACTTTACTTATTATCCCAATACTTTAATATTTTTTAACAAATTCCTTATAAACCTTGTAACGCTATTTTAATAACATTTCAAGTAAAATAAAACAAAAAAAAAAACAGAAATAAAAAATTGAAGAAAAACTTCAAGCCGGCATAAAAATTTCACCGTATCAGCATAAAAACCTGCATTGCATGTTTTTGACGACTGATTATTATTTTTTTTTGTTGCTTTTTTACATTCTTTTTTCTTCTCTTTTTTTGTTGTTTCTTGTTGCAATTTTTCATGATTTATTTTATCCAGTTGGAGGTAATTTTTTTTATATAACCATGCACAGGACCTGTATACAACATTCAAAGGTAATTTGTGTTGTGGACGACTTCAGTTGATGTACGACTGACTGACTGCTTTTATATTCTTTTTAGCAGGTATTTTTTAAAAAAATTTCTTTCTCTCTCTCTTTCATTCTTTTTTTTCTTTGTATTCTTTTTTTCCTGTTGGCCCCTTCTAAACGTTACGATAATGATGATTGCCTGTTGGTTAGATATGGTTTTCTGTGTTTCATCATCATCAAAAACACTTTTTATATGTACATACTGCTGCTGGTGGCAGAAAACAAGTGAAAGAGAAAAAGAAGAAAATAGTAAAAGCGAAACCGTATGAAACCGTACTGAGGCTGTACATCCTTTCAGGGCAATTATATTCTCCTGGTTGTTCGCCCAAAAAAGAAGGAAAACATTGTGGTGCTGATGTGCTAGTTTTTAGAAATATTCTTTTTCAAAATTGTTTAAAGTGAACAAGATGACATTAATATTGAGAGGGCCTTTACAACCTCCTTTACTTTCAATCAATTTTCTATTCCTTTTCTTTTCTTGTCGTTTTTCTTTTCTAGAACAAAGAATTTGTATTGATTTTGCTTTGCAAATGCAACGAAAATATTTTCAACGTTAACATCATACTCCCTTCCCTCCCTCTTTCATCATGATTATTTGTTTAATATTTTCTCTTTTGAAAATGTTTGCAAATATTCCTTTACAGTTAACATTTCCTTTGTCGAGAGAGATTTGTCTATCTGTACGCATTGTATTGATAAATGTGGTCAATGTTAGTGCCACTTTTAATTTTTATTTGCTTATCGTCTTACATTGTTTTGTTTTCCTTTGAACGGTTACTCTATAGCTGGACTGTGTCTCCCATTTCTTTGTAAAATTTCTTCACAAGCATTTATTAAACGAATGCAAAGCACAGTGGCAGCAAAAGAAATATGTTTTGGATTGGATTTTTACATAAGAACTCTCTTCAGAGGGCTATAGCTTTCATGCCACGCATATTTATCCGCATTATTTATGAATAAATGGCAGGATACATTAAATGTTTAAGCTGGAACTAACGTACTTACATACATAATTGGTCATTTCAACCCTTCAGTCAGGATGACGACTTGCTCCTCTCACCACGTATGTTGTGTGTGTTAATTTTATACATGAGTGGCATGACATACAGTTGAAAGTCGCCTCCGAACGATTGATTTTTAAGGAACTTTCCATGGCAATTTCATTTTGCTCTCACATTTTTTGACAGAAATCGGCTGAGAGGAAGTCGCTGAAGAAATATTGTTTCGTTTGATCGAGATGTCTGGCCTGGGCTTTGAACCGTGGCCTCACGTATAATAAACAAACACACTATCTACCAGACTACGACGACTTCCCGGTACTAAAGTAATGCAAGCAAATTACAAGAAATATACTCTTAGCTGTTGTCACGTCAGCGATAGGACTTATACTTAAACAGTTCAACAGTGTTTTTTGTTTATCTAGAATACAAACCATTAGCCGGGTATTATGAATGAGTAGTAGTTCTGAGAAAATTTTTCCTCCACCACTTTCTGCTTTGGCCACCTTTAGCTATCCATGAAGACGTAATCTTTAGGAGCGTCATACCGTATCATTAGTGTAGTTATTGTCTCCAATCCTCCCGATTGTTTTAACGCCTAAGAAAGTATCATCTCAAGTGTTACCTTCTAAGAAGTCTCTGTAGTCTACTTGGTAGTGTTTTGGTTTATGGGACGGAAGGCTTCAGTTCAAACCCCAGGTCAGACATCAAAACGAAAATATGAAGAAAATTCGGCGACTGCCTGCCTCTCAGCAAATTTCTGGAATAAACTCTGAGAGTTGCCATTAAAAGTCTCTCAAAAAAAATTTGTCGTTCGGAGTCGGTTTTAAACTATAGGTTCCGCCACTCATATAAAAATTAATACACACAGCATAAGTGGTGTGAGAAGATAGGTCGCAATCCTTGCTGAAGGATTGAAATGATAAATTATGTATGTACGTATGTATGTTTTCTTCTGCAGTATTTTAACACAACGGGGGTTCCAGGCATGTGTTTTAGTGATTCTCCTCCTTACGAAGTTTACATATTGAGTTCGAATCGATCTCTCTTCTAAAACAAGTGTTTCTTGAGTCTTCATCTTTCCTTTTCTCAAGTATGTGCTTCCCTTGCATACCCATTTCCCTGCTCTCCAAAAAATTCTGGCCTCTTTAGTTGCAGATTACAACAAAATCTAAGACTCAGCTGGATAATCCTATTTCCTATGCCTATTTATTAAGCTATCCATTGTAACCTCAAGTCAACCTCATAGGAGATGGATTTTTTGATGGCAATTTGACTGTCAGATAGTTATTCAATGTTTTGTTGTTTGTACTTCCAGTGCAAGTTGGATGGAGCACATCTCTCGATAAAGTAAACTTTCGTTTGAAAGAGACTAGCATGTTTCCCCATTCGTGCTGAATATTTCAATCCAACATCGTTCATACCATAATAAGGCTTTGCATCCACCACAACTAGCAGTTTTATTACTTATTCTCGTTGCGAAGCATTTCCCAAAGCCTCACAGCTCACTAGTTCTCTTGAAGGGACAGTTAAACAGGGCGCTATCAGCCATAGTCAGATTACCATGCCGCTTAATGAAACTTGCTTTAGATTTGCCTCTCATTATTCTACCCATTCTCTCTATACTGTCTGATCCCTTGGACATTACAACACTTTAGTTTGGTTTCCAACCTAGCTTCTCACACCACGCATTTTATGGGCGTTAATTTATCCATAAGCGGCAGGACCTATATTTTAAAGTTGATCCTTATCAACAGATTTGAGAAGCCTTTTCAAAGCAATTTTATTTACTCTCAGAGTTTTTGACAGCAATCTGCTGAGAAGAAGTCGCCAAAGAAATATTTGTTCATCTTTCGTTCTGTTCGAGATGTCTGAGCTAAGATTTGAACTACAGTCTCTCGTCTAAAAAGCTTACACACTACTTACTAGACTACAGCTTCCTCAAAGTCCTGCTCACTTTCCAATTTAACGAGTTTAAGTTTGAAAAGATTTCATAGCTTTTCCTATTTGCTCGATGTTCTCTTGCCTTGTGCCACTGTTTTTCAAATTACGCCTATGCAAGTGTGAAAGTAAATTTGCTTCACAGTATAACGGCACATCAAGTTTTCTGAAATTTCCGAATAAAACGTTGCCTATTTTTTTCTTCTGTGTCCTTTGCTATTCACTTTTAATGGTCCGTTCCCATTTTTCTATTGAGTGTCTAGACATTATTGTTGTCTAATACACAGATTTGTTATCCATTCTCTTGAGTTTTTTGTACGTATTTTCTGTTTTGTTTCTGTTTTTGTTTTTCTCCATCACTTTAAACATTTATGACAATTTTTGTTCTGTCGTTTGTTCGTTTTGGTTGTTCGTTTGATTGTTTGTTTGAAAAATGTTCTGCCTTTCAACGGAATGTTGAACGAAGTTTTATGTTCCATGGCGTTCGTTCCACACACAGCTATTGTTGCCATTTTATTTCCGTGTATGTTTGAAATTTATTTGTGTGTATGTGTTGGAGTAACTGTGTATATAAAAACAGGGTTTAAAAGTTTTTCTTCTTTTGCAACAGTATATATGTGTGTATGTTTGCGTTTTTGTATTTGTATTGTTTTTATGCCGTTTTTCATGTCATTATTTCGTTTGTATGTGTTTGTTATGCTATAAGGAGCCTCTCTTCACCCTTTCACAATATTTCAAGTGAGTATGAGAGTGGGTTTGTAATTTTTAGTCTTTCAGCTGTTAAAATGTTTATTGGTATTTATTTTTACAACAACATTTTCTCACTCTCTCTCTCTCTCTCTCTTTCTCTCCTACTCTTTTTGTTTCTCATTATTTCATTTGCTTTCATGGCATGTGCTTATGTGTGCGTTTATTTTGATGGGATTTTAATAGTTTTGACCTTAGATTAGATGCGTATTACCATTAGAATTAAATGTTATTTGCGGCCAATGATTTCTCTCCTTTATATGCTCTTTCTTTTTTGTTTCTTTATTTGGCAATTTGACTTAATTTTGTTTTGGTATGAGGCAATTAGGCTGGTTTGTTTAGACATTTAATAGGGTTTTCTGATATTGATTCTTTTACGGTTTGCTTGTAATTAATTGTGTTCTTATTTTGGAAGGCATATGGCATGGGAAAAGTATTGGGACGAAATAAAAATAATTATTTTAACCAACAATTGTTGGCCTTTTCTAGTGGTCATTACAATCCTTCTGTCAGGATTACAATCTAGCATCTCTCACCAGCCATGCTCCTATTCTTTTTCAACTTTCTCCTTCTTTTTCTTTGATCTCCTTGCATACATACATACATAATTGGTCATTATAACCCTTCAGTCAAGTTTACGACCTACTTTCTCACACCACTAATGTTAAGTGTGTTAATTTTATACATACATGAGTGGCTGGACCTACAGTTTAAAGTCGACTTCGAACGACAGATTTTTTAAGAAATTTTTCATGACAATTTTTATTTACTCTCCGAGTTTTTGCCAGAATGTGCTAAGAGGAAATCGCCGAAGAAATACTTTTTGTATTCTTGTTTTGATATCTGGCCTGGGGCTCGAACCATGGCTTTGCGTCTAATAAGCCAACACACTACCTACTAGACTACGGCGACTTCTTTGATGTCCTTAAGTTCCATTAATCAAGATTGTGCAGGTATTGGTCAAAGTTGCCTTAGTCTAATAGGTAGTGTGTTGGCTTATTATACGTGAGGCCACAGTTCAAACCTTAGGTCAGACTTCTAAACGAAATATGAAATAATATTTTTACGGCAACTTAGTCTCAGCAGATTTATGCCAAGAACTCTTAGAGTAAATAAAATTGCCAAGAAAAGTTTCCTAAAAAATCTGTCGTTCGGAATCGACTTTAAACAGCAATTTCCGCCTCTCATGCATAGAATTAACACACACAACATAAGTGGTGTGCAAATCTAGGATGTAATCCTGAATGAAGGGTTATAATCATAAATTATGTATGTATGTATGTATCGGGTCTTTCATAACCGTTTGCTTTACATCAAACAAAGGGTGTACTCGTATAAGATATCGAAATTTTTATTCATTTAAGACGCCTATTGATACCACTATATGTGGAATATAACGTCGTTCAAATATCCGCTACGGATTTTCTGGTGGAATTCACTGGAGTTCGTGACTCTGACGCATTAATCAGGCTACATTTGACCAAAGGTATGTAATATTTTGCCTTTGAGAATCGCTGTGTTTTTTTGTTGCAAATATCTGCAATTGAGGAAATTCCCACTATAACGAGGTGAAATAGCATGATCTCAGTGACTAATTGTTTTCACCTCCACGTGAGGTGACTACGCCCACAAATCCCTCATGCATGATATTCAATCTGGCATGAGCTATGTAAGTCGAAAAGCCAAAATTCAGGCCACAAGAAATCATAGAAACCATGGATGTACAGAGCTGCAGTGATGGCCTGTCCAATGTCCTTCTCAAAGAAATATGACTCGAAGACGCCGCCGGCGAAATATCCACAGCAAACTGTGATTTTTTTCGGACTGCATTGGCTGGTTTTAGATGCAATGTGGGGAGTTTCTCTTTGAAAACTTTAAGTTATGATGCTGTTCCTTACAAAGCAAGTTTCTCTTGATTTCTTAATTTTTTTTTTGGGTTTCTTCCAAAACTGATCAACGTACTCACAAATCATTATCTTTTAAGGGTTTAAACTGCTTTCAGAAGCGAGAATATTTTTTAAGTCAGCTTTTCTATTTCAAGATTCTGAAGTAAATGAAAGTCAAACCGTAGAGCTTAGTATCATTTTTTCGTTCTTCACTATGTGTGTTTACAAGCCTTTACTCAGAACTCAAACCTAGTTTGTCACACCACCTATACGTTAATTTTATCCATGAGTGGCAGGATCTAGAGTAGAGGGAAAAAATCGCCGAAAGAAATATTTTTGTGTTGTTCGAGATGTGTGAGTTGGCGTTTGATCCATGGGCTCTTGATTAATAGGCCAACATACTGCCTACTAGACTACGACGACTTATTCACCCCTATGAGCCTTAAAAAATGGTGAATATGCTGGGGCAAATCTAAAAAGAATAGCTTTAGAGCCTTAACATGTTTGTTTAACTCCGTTGTTAAATGTTCTCCAGCTTTAGTTAAACAAAACCTAGCTTGTAGGGGTTGGGAAGCTAAGATTACTTTTTTTTGATACAAGGTTTTCTGAAGGCCTCAACATCACTTATAATTTTAAATTAATAGTAGAGGTTAAGACTTAAGTCTATTTAAACGACAGAGTAGGCCGATCTAGAACAGTAAAAGAAATAGAACTCGTATTCCTATGGGTGATCTAAACTTCTGTCTGAATATAGAGTACCTTAGCCGTGTGCCTATGCCAAAATAAAAAACATCTCGTCTCGTTTTGTTTTCTTTTGTTTTGTTCATTTATTTTCTTGTTATTTTCATTCTCTTGTATTTTTATTCTGTTTTGAGTGCATAAGAAATACAAATGCCAACAAAGATTATAAAAAACAAAACAGAACCAAAGGCTCAGAGAACATAAAATAAAAAAGGAAGGCATAACTGGCATAATAATAAATGGAAAGAAAATAAACCTGCTGCTGGTAGTGCTGCTGCTTGCTGTTATGCGAACATGAGTCAACAACATCAACAGATGACAATGACAGCAACAGTCTGGTTGCATTGTTGACTGGCTTGGAAACAGGCTGGCAGGCAAATAAGTTAGTCAGGTTGCAACGTTGCAGGAACACAACGACAACAACATATTTTTCTACTCAAACGATGAACCGTCCTTCTATGAACTTGTTTTTCTATTTTTCTTGATTTGCAAATAAAAAAAAACAACAACAACAGCAGCAGTGGCAGCAGCAGAAAGATAGAAAAATAAATGAAGAAATAAAAGAGAAGAACAAATTATATTTTGCTGTTGCCTTTTTAGGAATTCCAACGTAATTTAAATGCAATACCGGATTAATTAAATGCTAATTGAATAGAGTGAACAAACAGGACTGAAAGCTTAGGAAATTAAATTTATTTCTACAAAACAATCAAATGATAAAAGAATTGTTTGCAAAAAAAAAAACGGGGGCATTGATTTTACAATTAATAGACACGGATTATCAATCAATAGAAAAGGAACATGTGGGTTATAAAGTATTTACAAACAGTAACGGCTTAAAGGGATTAAGAACGTAAGCAAAAAATCATAAGCATTACTCTGAAATGGCTTGAAAGAACTCGGATTTGGAATGTTAAGACAGGTCTTCCTACATGCTGCAGAAACGAAAGCAAATGAATTGAAAAAGTAAGGGTCACACAATCAGAAACTGCGTACAAACGTGAAATTTGGAAATTTTTTTGAGACATAGCCAAGTTTTATGTTGTAATGGCAAGAGGAAAATTTGAAGAGATAAACAGTGACATCATTGAAATGGGCAGGAGACTGTCAGTCGATACTATGTATTGAGAGCTAACCCGAACAAACAGATGCTCTTCAAATAGGAGAATATTAGGAAAAATGAGATCAAATATAAGGGAAAAGTAGAAGACTCATATAAAGTGTATATCAAGTAGGACCAAGCACACATACATACATAATTGGTCATTACAACCATTTAGTCAGGATTACAACCTAACTTCACACACCACATTATGTTGTGCGTGTTAATTTTATTTATAAGTGGCGGGGCCTACAGTTTAAAGTCGACTCAGAACGATACATTTTTGACAAACTTTTGATTTGAATTTTATTATATACTCTCTGAGTTTCTGTCAGAAATCTGCTGAGAGGAAGGCGCCAAAGAAATATTTGTTCATATTTCGTTTTTTTGTTGGAGATGCCTGGACTGGGATTTGTACCGTGGCCAGACGTCTAATAAGCCAACACACTACCTACTAGACTATGGTGACTTACAGACCAAGCATGTCCTAATAATAAACAGCAGTTTGCAGTAAATACTTGTTTGCACCTGAAAATTTTGAACTTGCATGTATACCATAAGGGTCAGGCCAATTGTGACCTACGGAGTCATAATATGGAACCAATTCAGGCGGAGTTTGAAAAATAACGCAGAGACTAATATGTATTGGCATAACCGGGACAAACTGGGTATGGCCTTTGCCGGCTTAAGTGACTCTGATGGTAGCCCTCGTGAGGCTGTGGACATCATTTCATTATACGCAACAGGAAATCCGCTGCAGATACATGTTAATGGACACCCAGCGTTACAAATGTTCTTTGCCCACACTATAGTATCCTAAGAGGCAATTACTTTAATATCCGGCTTTATTTATTGTATGCGAGGTTGTCAGAGAAGTGCTCATAATTTATTAGAGAATTGCAGGAAATCTGGAAAGAACTTTTTTTGGCTACCGACCAAACCCCTGGCAAAAAGTCTAATTTCTGAGATGATACAATAGAATGACAAGTTGAGTGAAGGCCAAGCTATTTGCCAGACAAGTTTGGACCAGAGTCCGTATTAGCGAAAGAGAATAAAAACCACTGCAGATGCCATGACTTTACACCGTCCATTGGTTAAGCTACCATTTCAGGTGACGCTTAACGTACAATGACAACTGAACTGCAATGTTCTAAACTGCCTTTTGAGGTATTGCTTCACCGATGATATTGGGAGGCCTCCTACACTAACTGAAGCTTTGCACTGCTTTACACATTGTCTACAAAAAAAGAAAGAGACTCTGTTGTCTTCAAGCCTCTTTGTATTGGGTGGGGAAGCCCAGAGCCTTGGATACTACGGTTAGGACAAGTCGAACACGTAATTTGTCTGGGAGCATGGTGATCTTATGAACTGAGTTACTGCCAGTTGCCGCCTTAACTATCGCCTAGACACAATCACTTTAACTGCGGAAAATGCTTAGCAATGTGACTGAAGTAGCCGTAGTCTAGTAGATGGTATGCTGGCGTATTAGACGTGAGCCAGTGGTTTAACACCTGATTCAGACATCTCGAACACCATGAAATATGAAATAAAAACAAAGAATAATTCCTTCAAATTCCTCGAATTCCCATTAGAAGTCTTCTGGCAAAACCTCTGAGACTAAAAAAATCGCCATGAAAAGTTTCCTAAAAATCTGTCGTCCAGTTTAACCTTTACATGTACATGCCGCTACTCATGAATAAAATTAACACACACAACATAAGTGATGTGAGACGCTAGGTTGAAATCCTGATTGAAGGGTTGTAATGACCAGTTACGTCATTACGCTGTAATAACCAGTTAAGTCAGTAATATGGGTGAGAAATAGCCTTATCTGCTTTCCTTAAAGCGAAAGCATTCTGTGGTATATCGATGGGAAATTTGCATGTATTTGGGTAAGTGAAAGGACTTATCTCCTATGCGGGTAACTCCAAATAAGTATGTGCCTATCAGAAAATGTGAAGCAACTAGGCAAGGCAAATATGTTCACAATTTTCTGGCCCCTGACCATGTTGGAATTCATTGCAATGACTTGGTCTTTTATTTGGCTTTTGTTATGCCGGCAAAAATACGATGTAGTTAAACAATAAAAATCTAAAAATTAATCGCATTTAAAGTACAATTTCATGTTTGAGTTGAATAACACAAATAAAATTTAATTAAACTCCCTGAATCTTTTAATTGGCCCATTAAAATTTCTCCTACTTGCTGTAGGCAGAGAGAGAGAGATAACAAATTCAACTTCAAAGGAATTCTTTTGCTTAAATGCCAACGAACGAACGAACAAAACTTTTAAGATCACTTTATCCATTCGATTTAATTTATTTGATGGCTGTCATGTATGTTACAGCCAGGCAGCCGCTGTTTAAATGCAATTTTTAGTTGCAGTTTTTTTTTGTTTTTGTAATCTTTCCCTTCGTTAAGGTATTTTCTTGAGTTTGTTTTTTCCTTCTTTTTTTCTATGTAAACAGCAGATCTTTTGCAAAATATTTGTTTCTTTTTTTTTTGTATTTTTCGGTATCCGTTATAAAATTTATTATAAATGACTGTACGTACGTACTATCCTTTGTTTCATTCCATATATTTTTTTATTATTCAGTACGTTTTGTTTTTGTTTGTTTTCTTTTTCGATTTTTACTGACAAAACACAGAAAATGCATTTTTAAAAACCATATGTTTTTTGTAGTTGTTTTTTTGTTTTGGTGCATGAAATAACCATTGATCAAGGTACGAGCGCAGAGTCTTACTTATATACGTACGTACCGAGTATATGTCCGTCCACAAAGCATAATGCAATATTCGTTTTGAAGCAGTAAAACCAGCGCAAAAAACGAAACGAAACTAAAGCCTCAGATAAAAGAATAACAACCAGTTGTTTAATGTGTGTTTTGCTCTTTTTTATTGGAGTTCTTTTGCTATTGGGGTTTTAATATAGAATGTATACAGTGGAGACCAAAAAATTTCAATTTCGTAAATATGTCCCTTGAAATATGAACCTAATTTTCATAGGTACTGTATTTTTTTACCCTTCATGGATATTTTGACTAACACTTTATTATCGAATCTCATTAGATGTGTTATTTTCATACAGTCCTTCACAATCTGGCTGAATCGAAAGCTATTGAAAGGCAATTGGTAGGCTTTCGAAAGATTTTGCTGTATAATGGTACTTAGCGGTTGAAATATCTCCTCTCAACTTATGTTCTTCTAAAATATTCTGCGTTCAAGGGATTTAGTTCAAAACCAGAGTATTCCCGTAAGCATACTTGCGTCACTCACAGAATACAGTTCTATAAAGGCTGTGTTTTAAATTGTCGTAGTATACATACAAACGTAATTGGTATATAATCCAACCATATACTACAGAACGATCTCGCTTTGTGGAAAGCATGTAGCTTCCTGATTACTTCATACACGGCTATTTCTTACTCATATTACTGACTTAACTGCTCATTACAGCTTAATGACATAAATGGTCATTACAACCCTTCAATCAGGATTTCAACCTAGCGTCTCACATCACTTATTTGTGCGTATTAATTTTATCTACAAGTGACGGAACCTACAGTTCAATGTGGACACTGAACGACAGTTTTTTTTATGTATTTTTCATGGCAATTTTATTTACTCTAAGAGTCCTTGCCAGAACTCTAGTCAAAGACCATGAAATATTTTTTGTTTCGCTTTGTTGGAGATGTCCGACCTGAAGTCTGAACCGTGGCCTCACGTCTAATAAGCCAACACACTACCTACTAGACTACGGCAAGGAAGTATTTGAGACTTTAATTAATTTTCACTGGCACCAGTCTCCAAGATATGGCAATTCAATCCTATAGACGCCCCGAACCAATAGTAAAGATAGCAACAAAATTATATGCAAGCACTGAAGGGATATATTAGTTCTTCCACCATCTTGTTGCAGCTAAATTTATCATTTGTATTCATTTATACAACCTGTTTTGCTTAATCAGTAACCAATGATGGAGCATTCATGCGGACGTGCATATAAGAAAATTTAGTATTATGTTAGGGCAGCGATTAGGCCATTCTGGAGGAATGGGTATGTGAACAAACAAAATTATGGAGTTATAAACGATACCCAACCACTTGCGATCCAAAAAATCCCAAAAAAGTAACGTTTTTGTGGGATTTTGGACAGGCGTTCTTTGAGAACGACGTTGGACATGACATTCTTATTAAAGACGAGCTCTATAGGTCGATGATAATCTGACTGAATTGTATGACCTGGACACCAACGACATGTGGTTTAAATATGGAAGGCGCTACGTGCCATGCATCTCATGCTGCATGAACTGACTGATGAGATCGCGGAATTTTATCTCGTTAGTCTTTGTCTGTGGAGTTTTCTTAAGTCGCAGGTGTATGCAAATTAGCCACAAACTACAGCAGTTTTCAAAGCCATGCAATCTATCAAAGTCATCTTGATTTATATGACAGATTCATGGTAATTATGATACCCAATGTAAACTTAAGCATGATGTCGTCGTCTACATTAAGAAGAGTCATATTGCTGCAACCATACGAGGCCCCTTTAGAGGCGTAAAAGTTCCCTAAATTGTAAACTCATTTACCCGTTCATTGTCGGAAGCAAAGCCATCTTTGCCAAGATCTATTCACGCCATCTTGGCAATAACTTCAAACAATAAGAAGCTTTTTACTATCCACAGCACGTGAAGAAAAAATTTTAAGTTTTTTATACTTGTTCTCTTCGCGGTTTATAGTGGTATAGTGGTATTGGATTGTAAAGAAAACGTAGGAATCCTTATATTACATACATACATACATAATTGTTCATTACAACCCTTCAATCGAGATTACCGCCTAGCTTCTCACAGCCCATTATGTTTAGTGTGGCGGGGCCTACATTTTAAAGTCGACTCCGAGCGACAGATTTTTGAGAAACTTTTCATGGTAATTTTATTTTCTACTCATAGAGTTTTTGCCAGAAATCTGTTAAGAGAAAGTCGCCGCTGAAATATTTTATCATTTTTCGTTTTTGTTGGAGATAACTGACCTGGAGTTTGAACCGTGGCCTTACGTCAAACAAGCCAACACATTACCTACTAGACTACGGCACTCATTCAATATAAATTTTTTTGCTCCAAAAATTTAAACATCAACTTTTGTTACACACTATCATCGTCATTAGCATTTGCATCGTTTTTATGGAGACCTTTTGCATTTAAATCGCATTTTGAGAAAATAAAAGAAAAACTCGACTCAATCTAATGGAATGTTTAAAGTAAAGCAACAACAAAATAAACAGAATAATCAGATGACCGGCTTATGATATTAATATCGTGGGGGAAAGGGGAGGAAAAAAAATATGAAACAGGTTTTAAGCATTAACTTGGTCTCATACAAATCCACTAATAGATATACGGCTATACTTAGACAAAGAGTGGATTTTATAGAGATGGAGTTATGAATACAATCTACGAACAAATGCACACACACACACACAGATACAAATACACTTCATTATGCATTAAATTTGCAAAAAAAATGAATAAAAAAAAGAAGTTGAAATTAAGAAAACAAAGAGCTAAGCAAAGACATTTACTGCAGGCCAACAGATAAAAGATTGAAAATAATTTTATAACACAACAGACAAAGAGAGAGGGCAGGTTGAAATAATTTTATGTTAATTATTGAATTAAAAATAAATAAAAAATTAAAATATTTTTCAGTAAATGTAATGTAAAGTAAACTTTCCATGCTTTTTATACAAAATATTTTTAAACTCTCACTTAACAATTCAATGCGACTTCAACAGCAACTAATTTGGATTTAAAGGAATCGAGCTTAACTTGATTACTTTCACTCAAGATATTGGTAGCCATGGAAAACTATATATTTATCACAGGGTTTTCATATGACTTACAGTTTAAAGTCGATTCCGAACGACTGATTTTTTGAAAAACTTTACATGGCAATTTTATTAACACTCAGAGTTTTGCCAGAAATCTGCGGAGAGGCACTTCAGAAACTAGTTGCCTCTGGGGGTTACAACATAATGAGCAATTTTTTTATAAATAATAATTTCAATCAATATAAGTCTCCAGGCTTTTCTCGAGGATTATTACAAATCAGTTTGAATTTAGCTGGTCATAATCACTAGTTGATTTTAATTGTTTCGTATTTTATACAACCAAAAATTATGTGTCTAATTAGCCTATTTTATTTGAATATCCTCTCTGTAATACTTCCATAGATATCTGAGCGCCAAAAGTGAGTAAACACCACTGAAATAATTAATTTTTTAGGATAGTGAGAAAAGTAAATGAGAATAGTCGAACAAATTTCCAAAAATAAAAACGCGTATTTATTACTTATAAAATGTTAAAACAACAACAACAATTCATGATAAAGGAACTTTTTTATACTTAAGAACAAAAGTGTTGACTTACTTATGGCGCTCACTGTACGTTATTAACTTTAGGGTAAGGCGTGCCATAAGCTTTATTCAAACGACTACAATTTTCGATTAAAAAAGCTTCATTTCGATCATTAAATGATTCATAGAGTTCTCATACCATGAAGCATCTTCATTTTCTTATTATGTTTCCTATTTTTTCCCAGGCCCGCTTCAGGATGAAGGGGTACGTATGAATTTTATACTGAGGATGTTGTCGGTCCATATTTCTTTGAGACCAATGTTGGTCTGGCTATCACAATCTAGGACAAGCACTATAGATCTTTAATAACTAACTTTCTTTTGGCCTTAATTAGATAATATAACCACAATTCAACTCACACCGCGTATGCCACACTTTATAACCAGCACGAAATATTTAAGGTCATATGACCTCATTGGTCCCCAATATCGTGCGATAGAAGTCCGTTAGCTTTTTTTTATCGAATTTTTCTTCAGCCGCATGTGTATGCGAATAAGCCATAAACTACAGCAGTCCTCAAAATGAATATATTCCAAAATATCGATCAACTTACATGCATACATAACATAACATACATAATTGGCCATTACAACCCTCTAGTCAGGATTACGGACTAGCTTTTCATACCACGCATGTTGTGTGTGTTAATTTGATACATTAGTGGCGGGACCTACAGTTTAAAGTCGACTCCGAACGACAGATTTTTGAGAAACTTTTCCATGGCAATTTTTATTTACTCTCAGAGTTTTGGCAGAAATCTGCTGAGGGGAAGTCGCCGAAGAAATATTTTTCATATTTCGTTATGATGTCTTTCCTGGGATTTGAACGGTGGCCTTGCGTCTAATAAGCCAACACTACCTACTTGACTACGTCGACTTACATACATACATAAATAACATAATTGGTCATTACAGTCTTTCAGTCAGGATTACGCTCTAAATTCGTACAACATTTATGTTGGGAGGCTTGAACCGAGGCCTTATGCCTAATCATCCAAAACACACCCTACTAGACAACGCCAAAGTAATAGAAAATTGGAAATTTTTTTGAAAAAGTCGCGGTGGGCATATGAACGATGCTAGATATCACATATAACAGCATCAATAAGCCTTTTAAAGGAATGAAAGAATTTTAACTGATCTACCACATACACAAGCCTTAGATTGATGTTAAATACACTCTCACTTTCACTCTTATATATTTTTTCTTCTTTGCTATGATTCTGCTTTTTCTGATCAACTGTAATTGCTCATTACAATACTTAAGTCAGGATTAGAACCTAGCTTCTCAGAACACTTATCTTGTAAGTGTCAATGTCGTACATGAGTGACGAGACCTACAGTTTTTAAAGTCGACTCCGAGGGAAAGATTTTCGAGAAATTTGTTCATGCCAATTTTATTTCACTCTCAGAGTTTTTGTTAAAAATCTGCTAAGTGCCAGTAGCCGAAGGGAAATTTTTTTAAATTTCATTTTATTGAAGTGGCATCAATTCAGCATACTACTAACTAGACTATGGCCACTACAAAACCAAGAACTTGAGTTTAAAGCCTGGTTATATACGTCAGAAACGAGATCGTAGTCAATAAGGTGTTACTCTGCTAGTGTGGTAATTATAAGCTCTCAACTGTTAACCTCCTCTGAGCCTATGGACGTGTGGTAATTTGTATTGTAACACTACCTACTAGTCTATGGCTAGTACTACAAAATCAAGAACTTGAGTTTAAAACCTGCTTATATGCATCAAAAACAAGATAGAATAAGGAGCAAAGTCAATAAGAGTGTTACTCTGCTAGTGTGGGAATTACAAGCTCTCAACAAGCCTATGGAGGTGCGGTAATTTGTATTTGTAATCTATAAAACTTTGTAGTTTTTAAGGCAATCAATTTCATTTCAAATATCTTAACAATTCCTTGATATAAGTTAAACAACATTGAAAACATTTCCCACCAGATGAAGACGTTAATAATACTACGGCTATACTAAAGCATTATTTACCTTTTGTTGCCACAAGTTTTTAGTTTAAAAAGGATGACTCTGCCACAAAATATTTTTTTAATTTATTTTCCAAATCACTTCGTTTATTTGTTAAACACTTAAAGCAAGTGTAACTAGACTTTCTTTATCTTTTCATGCAAAGAGATGCACTTCTCTTTACAATTTTTTTATAAAATTCTCCAAAAAAAATTTCTTTCTTTTTTCCTTCTTTTCAAATTCAAACTTTATTTTAAAACTTCACTTATTAACTTCTTTTTGTAATAATTTCCGGTTTATTTCGTTTTCATTTTATTTTTTATTTTCTTTTCCTTCCAAACAAAAACATCCCAAAGTATGGAATCAGAAAAACGGTTTATTTTTGAAAATCACACACGAAAAAATGTCTGAGAAACGTTAGTTTGATTGCCGCACAAAACGTACCGTTCGTATTGCAATATCCGCATAAACTGTTTGTTATATCAGTTATCGTTTCTTAATCAAGTCCCTTTTTTAGTTAAAATTTTTTGTGTGTTTGGCCGGCAAAAACACAGAAACGAGAAACAAGCAAAAGAAACAAAAATTGCAAAACAAAAAACACAAGAAACAGAATCAGCAGCAGATGAATATAATACAAGTGGCACCTCCAGTTGCCTTTCTGCCATAACAGCTTAAATTTGAATTTCTGGCTCTTGCTTTGGCTCTTTCGCTGGCTCTGGTTAGTGTTGTAGGGAGTTAAACTTGTTTTTTCGCCTCAAAAGCAATATCTCTGCACCATCTCACACACATACACATACATCACACATGTTAGCCACTGTATGTTTCGTTGCAAATCCAAGTTCGTATCTTGTTTTTCTGCATTCGCCTCAACATTATTTTTACCGAAATGTTTCTCAATAAATCGCAACACAAATTCGCATAGAAACACGCTCTCTGTTGTAAGAGTTTAATGGCTTCAGTTCTTATCTCATAAAACCGGTATTTGAGAGCAGCTTTGTTTGTTTTTTCTTCTCTTGTACTAAACCGCCTTCGTTTTTATTTCAGGCTGGCAATGTTGTGGAGCCATTTGTGTTGGGAACAGTTTTGCCGGTAAATTTCATTGTTTTGATTATTGTGCGCAGGTTCATGAGAGCATTTTTTGTTGTTTCGGGGTGTGAGCCCACTTTAAATTATTGCTGCTGTTAACAGTTTACAGTGTAGGAGCGTAACAGTGCTTGAAATAAAATAAGAATCTTTTGTTGGTGTTACACGGTTTCAAATTTTTAAATTTAAAATTAAAATTTCATATAAACTTTGGCAGTCTTTTCATTAAGTATTCTACTATATTCAGGCATTAAAAAGTATATATTTTTTTCGAAGCTAATAAGGATAGCTTAAATTGGCATTCATTGCAAGCTTAGCTCACTTATATTCTTGGGTCTTAAAGGTATACGTAGTAGTTCCCATTTAAATAAAGTACAGTGAGCGCCATAAGTGAGTCAACACTTTTGTTCTTAAGTATAAAACAGTTTTGTTCTTAAGTATAAAAAAGTTCCTTTATCATGAATTGTTGTTTTTGTTTTAACATTTTATTTAAGTAATAAATAAATGTTTTTATTTTTGGAAATTTATTCGACTTTTCTCGCTATCCTAAGAAAATGAAATATTTCAGTGGTGTTTGCTCATTTTTGGTGCTGAGTGTATGTCTTTTGAAATTCAGGGTGCCTATAGGTTAACCTCAATATTTTTTAGAAACGTATATAATGCAGGGTTAACAGTTTTGTATAATTACCAACGTATGATATTGTCTCAAATTTCCTACATTCCTTTTCGTTCCTTTAAGGAACATGGGTTTGTTCTAAAAGGATATTATTTTCTTCTATTTTTTTATTTCATCTTAATTAACCAAGTTTTTCTAATTAAACTGGTGATTGTTCTATTAAATAGAAATAACGAAGTGTATTATATTTGGTTACTTTTCTTACTTATTTTGGTTATAATTTGTGTCATTGAGTCTCTTTCGTCATGCTATCTGACATTCGTATTATTTAATAATCTCCGGCGGGTCAGCAGATTCTGGAAGGATTCTGAAGCTGAATTCCTTAAACAAAATTTTTGGTCATTATAACCCTGCAATCAGTATTACAACCGAGCTTCTAACACCACTTGTAATGTGTGTGTTAATTTTATACATGTGTGGCAGGACCGACAGTATAAAATTGACTCTCAACGACAGATTTTTGAGAAACTTTTTCATGGAAATTTTATTTACTCCCACGGAGTTTTTACCAGAAATCCGCTAAGAAAAGTCGCCGACTTATCTTTTGCATTTCAACAACGGTCTCCATGTGTGCAAGTGGCTTCCAAAACAGTCTTGATTATTAGGATTCCAACATTGTCATATTCCAGCTTTCAAAATGTTTCAATACGAAGTCATCTAGAGCTCCTCAGTGCTAAAGGAGCAGACCATTCAATTCCTTATATGCTATGGAGGAACGGTTGACAAAAGACTGAGCAGTTTCACTTTGCTTTTACTTTGCTTCCAAGTTACACATTCAAACTGTAATACGGACTTAACATTGGTATTGAATATCCATTTTCATATTGGTGTTTAATGGCCATTACAATCCTTTAGTCAGAATTACAGCCTAGCTTCTCACAACAAAAGAAAATCCATATATTCTTAGGCTCCACGAAAAATAAACTAAGGCAACGCTGTTACCCTCATTTCAATCAGTCTGTGAATCTGTGAATCACATAAATGAAGGCGACAGGGCGAAGGATGGCCAAGCCAGGATTAACTATCGAAAAACATTTGTTGTCTGCTAGGAGGTGATCTGTTGTTGTTGTTATTAAACTTGACTACATAGCTTACTAAATGCAGGCTCCATTTTGGAATTAAAAAAATGTTCATTGTTTAACCAACCAATCTCTAAGCCTTTCCGACCGTATTAATTCTATATATGGGTGTCATGCTGGTCGGAATTAATCGGTAATAAAGCTTTGGTGGCTGAAAGCAGACATACAACTGGAATGGTAAAAAAGCTTTGGTGGCTGAGAGCAGACATACGGTCGCAAAGGGCTAATTATTGTACTCTGTTATGTCAGAAACAACACAAACATGATACACTTGAGAAATTTTGGTACTTATACATTAAGGTTCGCTAACTCTACGTCCTATACAACAACCGAATAAATTTTAGTAGGGGTCGTTCCTCCTAGGCAACGACAGTTGGCCATCCTAACATTGTAAGACGTGGTACAGAAGATAAATATTACTTTTACGTTAAATAACTTGAGGGAAAAACAGGACTTAAGAAAAGGAAATAAAAAATAAAGCTGTCGCCGTAGTCTAGTAGATAGTGTGTTGGTTTATTAGATGTGAGGCCACGATTCAAACCCCCGGTCAGACAGATTTCTGACAAAAAAAAACTCTCGAAGAGTAAATAAAATTGCCATGAAAAAGTTTTCAAAAATCTGTCGTTCGGAGTCGACTTTAAACTGCAGGTCCCGCCACCCATGTACTTACAAAATTAACACACACAACATGAACGGTGTGAGAAGCTACGTCATTATCCTGTTTGAAGAGTTGTAATGTTATCCATTTCGTGGTTTCAAAAGTATGGGACTGGAATTCGACGTCTGTCAAACTAAGTTGTGAAACCAATTTTTTTCTTTTCAGTTGAAAGTTTGACATTGACGAAAATGAATCGCTTAACTATCCCACAACGCATAAAAATTATCAAAACCTACTACAAAAATGGTGATTCTGCGACAGCCACGTATCGAACAAAATTTTCTTCAGCGATGAAGCACATTTCACACTCGGTGGGTATGTTAATAAACAAAATTATCGTGTTTGGGGTTCTGAGAATCCTCAAGTAATTGAAGAGAGGCCATTACATCCAGAAAAAGTCACTGTTTGGTGCGCTCTTTGGTTCGAAGGTGTGATTGGACCTTACTTCTTCGAAAACGATGATGGAACGACTGTCACCATCAATTCGGAGCGTTATGGTCATATGATAACCGACTTTTTTTGCCTGCTATTGAAGAATACGACTTGGAGAATATGTGGTTTCAACAAGACGGTGCCACATACCACACAAATCGAGCGAATATGGCTTTATTGCAAGAGACATTACCTGGCCGCGTAATTTCTCGTCGTGGCGATATCAACTGGCCACCAAGATCATGCGATTTGACACCATCAGACTTTTTTGTGGGGCTACGCGAAAGACCGTGTTTGTGCAGATAAACCTTCAATTCTTGAGCACTTAAAAACCAACTTTCGTCAAGTTATGGCTGAGATACCGCCCAATATGTGTCAAAAAGTGGTCGAAAATTACCTCATAGGTGGTTGCAGTCGTAATATAGTATTCCAGAGGTTATCAGTACTTTAGGCTCGGGCCTGAGTGGAATTATTCTACTAAAGCATTCACTTTCGGTCTTCATTTGTTACAATTCCAAAATCAATTCGATATGATTGAAAAATAAATTTACACATCAATTTTAGTTCTCATGGAAGAAAAAAGATTTCAATTTACACATTCGGTCTGCATTGAAATCAATATCTATTCCCCCTAAAAAAAACTGTTTGGTTTGGGATTCTAATCAATTTCATTAGTTTTTAATTAAACGTGCATTTAGGAGTGGAATTAATAAAATATTTAAAAAAAAAATCATGTTCAACATTACAATTAAGCACGTGTCTCTGCTTTAACGGCAATTAATTACCCCTGCTCATATGAAAACGCACACACATACTAAACGCTTTTGAAATTTAAACGTATGTTCGTATTCGCATGCTATGTGCCATGGCAATATACCTGCAATTGAAGAGAATATTTTTTGCAAAAATCGAAAAACCGATTTCGCATGCAAGCAAACGTTACTTTGTAAAACGTTACCCATTTGCCAAGGTCAAGGCAGAGAGCTACAATAAATGGAAAATGGCTTAAATAATGAGAATAAAGGGAAGAAATTTTGTAAAAGGAAAGAAAAGGAAAACCGAAATGAAATATTGTTAGGAACAGAAGGGATAAAATTGAAGAGAGTGAAAGAAAACTAAAAAAGGATATACAGACGCTTATAGAATAACAAAGGATTCTGTAATGGAAATAGAAATAGAAAACCTACAACACACATACAAGTAAATATCAACAAACGATAACACATACATGGACATTGAATATTTATATCCTTAAACGCCATAAGCGAGAGTAGGGGATTCAAATAATATTGAAGGTTTCAGTTTGTATTTGTGTTTGTGTTGGAAAATACGTTTAAAAGATTTACAGGTGAACACGTGAGGCAAACAAAAACACAAAAATCCCTTCTCTACACACATCCAATCTTATGTCTCTGACACTGAACAATGTACACAATGTCTGTGCTTTTGTGTGTCCTTATGCATGTTTAAGACATTGTGTAGCATACATTATGGGGCAATAAGATTATTTCAAATGAAATTTCATTGAAACATCAATCGTAACAAATAAATTTACTTGGTCAAGTGGTTATTTGGCAGGTATTTCGATAACAAAAACTACACAAGCCGAAGGAAACAAAGAAAAGAATTCTGTAACTCATCATCATTTTTGTATTGTTGGAAAGTGGCAACTGCAATAGCTGATCTAGCAGACCTAGTTGATATTGTTGCCATTGTTATGTTGTGTTTGAAAATAGTTTTCATTTCGTTTTTTGGTAAGATGAAGACGTAATAAATTTGCAATGATGCGGCATTTATTTCCATTGAAATAAGTTTCTTTTTCATTTGATTTTTTTTTTTTGGTATAAAATTTCCTTGTAAAACTTTTCAGGGTGACCATAGGGTCGGCGATATTTTTCAAAACGAATATTGCTTTTATGAGAAGCATAAGGACTCAACAATTGGGCTACAATTCCTACAGGCTAATGCAGTATTTATTTATTTTCGATGACTTGGTTTTCTTCTGGGACTAAATTTAATCGCATTCACTGGATGTTAATCTTTCAATAGCCAAGTCTTTTAAAAACAAATCTAGCCAGGCTTAGACATATTGCACAAGGAAAGTATACTAACGCATACATACTCAATTGTCATTACAACCCTTTAGTCAGGATCACAACCTAGTTTCTCACACCAGCGTGTTAATTTTATACATGAGTGGCAGGATCTTTATTTTGAAGCCGACTCCGAATGACAGATTTTTTTGAGAAAATTTTCATGGCAATTTTATTTATTCTCAGAGTTTTTGCCAGAATTCTGTTGAGAGGAATTCGCTGACTCATATTTAGTTTAGTTAGTGATGTCTGACTTGGGGTTTGAACAGAGGCCTCGCGTCTAATAAGCCAACATACTACTCCTAAACTATGGCGACTATAAGAAAGTATACTTAACTTCTAAAAAATCACGCTGCAAGTAGAGGTTCCTGTCACTACTGGAATATATTCTGGGTACCCATACGAATTGGTCTTCTTCTCAGTTTTATTTCCAATAACTTCTGCAGGAATTACAAATAGGTGGGCTTCTACTACACACCATTTCGCTGACCTATCGAGGATAGACATTTGTAGGACGAGGCAAATGACGATGTATTATTACTATCGTCTATAGGTCCCATATTACTGCTACCATACGTTCTGCTGTGCTTTCCTTAAACTCGATATGGAACCCGTACTGTGTCTCATGTAATGCTATTGCTGCTCTATGTCACCAATGATAACTTTCTGTCAAGCATCTGATACATAGTGAGGCATTTCCTACTAGGATGCATTAACTGCCTTCAGGATCTAAATGTGAAGTGTGATGGTTCGTTGTTCTTATCACAAGATCGATGTAATAGGCTCGCAACGATCAACACTCCAAAAAAGTACTTTTGAAATTAAAGCGTGGGAAGAGACCAGGTTGCTCTAATGCATGATTCGTATCTCCTCCTTTTGCCATTACCCATTAAAAGGGTAGATTATCCCTGACTCTGTTGCTTAAAAAAGATTTTCTGCCTATATTTTTATCGCTTTCTTCAAGTGTATCCTTTCATCAATCTTTGCCAACATTGCAAAAGATTCTGCCTCATAAGCAATGTGGAACGTACTCTCAACACCATTATGTGCCTTGAATTCCCATATGACCTGGTACCCATACATGGCCTAAGTAAGACTACATGAAGTGATTGTGCTCTTTGAGCACAAGTCCCTTTATTTTGCTACGGCACCATCCATTGTAGTGTAAATAAAATAGTGAAACCCAGGCTACAATTCCCCTGTGCTCCAAGGAAACAATAGAGTTTGCAATACTACTCTCCAGTACGAGTTGGCGATCACTTCTCTGTTCATAGTAGAAATTTATGGAACATATGAGGACTTATGGATTCGAATGAAATAATGGATTTTGTTTACTACACATTATATATTCAAAAGTATACGTACTTATTCTTCCATCTGGTCTTCTCTAATTTTCCTTTCAATACTCCTTGATCCGCTTGCTTAAGAAGAGTGCCCATATTTTTTTTCCTTCTTAAAGTGATAGTCGCTTTAAACTCAATATTATTGATGATGTGGATGTTTTTTTCTTATTCTTTTACTCCTCATTTAATTCCCTGAAAAATTTTTTGGCATCTGGACATGTATTAGTCTGCATACATACATACGTTCATATGTATCATCAGCGTGTATATGTCTTGTGATTTCGTTTTCCGTTTAATATGTTGTGGAATGTCTAACTGCTTTGCTCGTCTTGACTTTGGCTTTATTTCCTCTTCGATTTATTTTTGTTGGAAAAAAAAAGAACCCAAAACGAAAATAAACACAAAAATAAGAAAATAAGAAAGAGACCAGCAAAGAAAAATGAAAAGTAAAAATATCCTTTGGCTATAAATATAAACATTTAAAGGGAATCGTTTATAATTTGTACATCAAATTCAAAAGTATGAGTAGGTGTCAGTGTGTGTGTATATAAGGTGTGTGTGCAGATGTGTATTTGGTGTGCAAGTGTTGTGTATATTTGTTGAAGCTGTAGCTATTGATGGTAACCATAATGTTGGCTTTTGACCACATGCACATACAAAACACTAACACATGTACTCTTACTCTAACTCCATCTTTTTATCAAGAGACACAGACACATAAGCAATAATAACATACTGTTGCTTTCCTAAAAGAGAGTTCTTGTTGTGCTCGAGACAGACATATATGGTTGAAGATATACTGAGTTAGTGCTAGGGTTTGTAACAATGAGCCATAAGGCTCATTCAATAAATGGAGGTTTTCTATAAGGCAGGCAAAGTGTATAACTTATTTGGACTGTAAAGAATAGAAACCATTTTCGCTGGAAAACTTATGATCAATTCCTTTAAAACATGAGTTGTCCATATTGTTATGTGTTTATCTTTTAAAAACATTTAAAATACGAGTTCATAGATTGGAAATAAAAATAAAAATTAATTTATGTTCTTCAGTTTTATATAAATCCTTTATTGTTCGAACAATTCTGTGTGCCACTGTTCACAACTTGATGTAAACAACTACAATTGCTTTGTTTGTTATTCTTCTTTATACTCTTTTGCGTAAACAATAAAAATTGTTCGACAGATCTTTATAACAGAGAACTTCAAACCACGATTATTCTATTCAAACACTACGCGTCTTCACACAGTACTGACTGAATTTTTTACTGACTGATCTTGAAGTCGAATATTCATGGCTTCGCCTTCTCGAGATCTCTATAAGTCTAAACATCGTTGTTTCATTATTGTTGTTTGTGTATTTTTGTTCAAGAATTGCTACACACTTTGGAAACAAGTCACTTCATTAACGCAGAAGGTCCTTTATCATCGCAATTATTCAGAATCATGCTGAGGTATATTCATAGAGAAGTATACTTATAGAGAAGCCTCTAGAGCGAGTGATAATTGTCTGTTGTCGCACAAGTAAAATCATTAATAAAAAGTCCTACAATACAGAGTCACATGAAGACTAGTCTGGCTCCACACAATACATACGTACATTGTGAGGTGAGGTCTTTGGTGATCCCATAAAAAATCCTTAAATTCTGAAAAGTTCCAGGATTCGGAGAATTCACATGCATTTTGATATCCCAAGTACTGCTACGTATGATGGTAAGTAAGGCATTCATACGTAACAAAATTGTTCATTACAACCCTTTAGTCTGGGTTAAAACCTAGCTTCTCATAGCACTTATATTGCGTGTGTTAGTTTCGTACATGAGTGACGAGGACCTACAGTTTAAAGTGAATACCGAACGACAGATTTTCTCGAGAAGCTTCATGGCAATTTTTTATTTACTTTCCAAGTTTTAGCCAGAAATCTGCTGAGAGGCCATCGCCGAAGACATTTTTTCCTTTTTCGTTTTGTTGACATTGTCTGGCCTGTGGTTTGAACCGTGGCCTCATGTATAATAAGCCAAAACATTGCCTAATAGACTATGGCGACTTTTACAACCTAATAGACTACGGCGACTTCGACTACCAATTAGACTACAGCGAGGTTTGAACCGTGGCCTTTAGACTACGGCTACTTGACCAACACCAAGTCTATGTTGGTTGAGAATAGCGTAATAGATGCATTAATATTACATGGAAACCCTATAGTATAGACGGGATTTAATGCAAGTTCAATGGAATCGCCTGGCTTCAATTCCATACAGAGTATGCATATATTATACGATTAGTAGAGGCTATCCTACATGGTAAATCGTGAATGTCGCTCTTGCAAACCGTGTAAAATGTAAATGCTTTGTGACTGTCGAGTATAAAATAGTCGTGTTTGCCGAATTAATACTTTCTTCCTCATCTTTTTTCTTCATAGGTTTGATTATTTTGAGAAAAAAAAAAGGAAAAACGAAACACTTTTCTTAACATCTTGTTGCTGATGTCCATTATTTTTTTCCTGCTTTTACTTTAGAAGAGTTTTTTTTTTGTTCGTTTACTTTGCATCATTTCTTGCTGATCCTTAAAGTTATTTATCCATTCAAGGGTTATGGCCTTAAGTGCTCCTCTATGAAATATTTAGATGCAGTGCAACAATATACGAGGCGGGTTTACAAATGAAGTAGAAAAAAAGAAAGAAATTGTTTTTGAAAAATGTTTAAAATTTTAAAATATTTAAAGAATATGTGATGAAATTTATGTTGAAATAATTCTTATTTTCTTACACTTTCGTATCCACCTTCTTATTGTACAATTTAAAGGGATGCATACGTCTTTATGGCTAGCTTTTGTCTCGTTTGGAGGCATGAGTTATCAGGGGTATAATCGTAAAACTATTTTCGTTTTTTGGCGTATCATTTATTCGATTATAAATTGCATTGAATAGCAACAGCAGCAGCAACAACAGCAATACAATAAAAGAAACAGCATACAATTCATGTTTTTTTTTTAATTCCAAGTTTAATATTCAATGGGGAATATTTGTCCTGAGATGTGTTGTGTTAAGAGAAACGTGTACAGGCATATAAAAGAAAATTAAAATTTTTTAAAATTGTAAATTCAAATATTAATTGACGGAATTTAAAAGGGTGTCACAGATAATCTTTTCAAATTTACTTCCAGTCATCAATACTATATCACATGCATATTATTATACGATTGGTAGTTAAGTCATGATCTTGTTGTACTGATTCTTAGTATTTTGTTGTTTGAAGTCGCCGTAGTCTAATAGGTAGTGTGTTGGCTTATTAGACGTAAAAGCCAGGGTTCGAGCCCCAAGCCAGACATCAAGACAAAATACAAACAGTATTTCTTCGACGACTTCCTCTCAGCAGATTTCTTGCAAAAACTCTGAGGGCAAATGAAATTGCCATGAAAAAAGTTTCTCAAAAATCTGTCGTTCCGAGTTGACTTTAAACTGTAGGTCCCGCCAATCATGTGTAGAATTAACACATACAACATCAGTGGTGTGAGAAACTAGGTCGTTGTACAATGGGTAAATTCGACCCCCGGGTATTGCACTTGTCTTAATTGCCAAGTACACGTCCTCTAACCTAACCTAACTTAAAAGGGTTTTTAACGTCTGCAATGGGTTCTCTGTAAAATTTTCCATAAGACATGCTGAAATTGATCGTTGGCATGAGTTAAGATGGCATTGAGAGCCGCTGCTATTCGTTAGCATACGCCTGTGGTTTAAGGAAAACCCGCAAATAAGTCTAACGAAACCAAATCACACGATCTTGAATGTCAAGTCACATCACCTGCAAGTGTGATGACCATGCCCTCAAACCGCTTGTATAGAATATCCGATGTGGCAGTAGCTGTGTAGTGCTGTTCTGTGGAAACCACATATTGTTGATGTGTAGATTATGCAGTTCAAGCTAAAAGAAGTTGGTAATCATCAACCTACATTGCTTGCCGTTGAACGTAAAGAAAGAAATACGAACAGATGACCACGCTATGTGGTCAACATCTCGGGCTGTAACTCACTGTAACAGTTAGGGATGTGAAGTGACATCCTAAGAAAACCAACATCTCGTGCTGTAACTTATTGTAACATTTAGATAGGTGGACTAATATCCTACGATACCATGGCTTATCCTTTAGTTCAGACCAGAGGTCAGCAATGAGTATTCAAAATGATGAATCGAATCATACTTATAATTTCTGATAATTATACGCATTCATACCTATTTTAATGTCATACTCATACTACTCATATTCAATGTTTGAAACACTCATGGTTGCTTTCGAAATAAGTATGATTCGCGTACGAACACTACTATACTCACAAGAAGGTTGTGTGTTTGCTCTGCTTGATGTCTTTGTGTTTTTTGTTTATGAGTCTTTCTTCTTTCTTTGTAAATGCAACAACAACTAAGACTGTAAATTTTGATGAATGATTCGAAACACTCGAATCATTTATGAGTATTGCAACTACTTTTCTAAATTTATGAATCTGAATGAGTAGG
The DNA here is from genome assembly GCA_958299815.1 of Sarcophaga carnaria. Taxonomy (NCBI): domain Eukaryota; kingdom Metazoa; phylum Arthropoda; class Insecta; order Diptera; family Sarcophagidae; genus Sarcophaga; species Sarcophaga carnaria. Next base: position 18,122,497 of record OY283153.1, on the reverse strand, counting down.
CGTATGAATCAAACATAGTTCGAATGTTATGAGTTTGATGTCAGCGTTGTACTCATACTCATTGCAACTTGTACTTATAAATCAATGTTGTACTGAGTACGAATGAATCAGAGTAGTTGGATTTCAATACTGTAAACTCACTCATACACACTCATACTCAAAATTTCATGAGTACTTATGAGTAGCGAAAAAGCGATTCATTGCTGATCTCTGATCCACACCAAGCATTGCATTGGACGCATTATGGATCTCATGTGCTCTGGTATCATTTTAAATTCTCGAATTTCATTTGTTCACGTACCCATTCATTCCGAAATGGGCCTCATGGCAGACGATTATTTTCCTGTTATCAGCAAAATCCGCCAGGTTATAGTCTGCGAAAATTCGAGTACATGTGAACTATTCGAAATGGACTGTCTCGAATTGTCCTGCTCACCCTCATGGTTCGACAGATCTTGAGTTTCGACGATGTACAGATGTCGAACATTCACTGAACCCGTGGTCTCAAATTTATACACAACATTGCGAATAGTCCTTACGGAACGATTATGCCGATTGTAAAATGGGCGAATGCCAACATCAAACTGTTCAGTGTCATGCCAATGGTACAATGGGTCAATTCGACCTCCGGGCACTGTACTTGTCTTAATTGACAAGTACACGTCCTCTAACCATCATGCCATATATTCTAAAGGAAAATTTGAATTTCTGGCAAAAATTATTTTTACAACACCTAATAAATTTCTTACTAAAGGTTTATAAAAATTGAGAAAGTCATAAACACTGTAGAATATAAGCCTTTTTCCATTTCCATGTCCCACTATGATTATGTGATTTTTAATTTCTGTACGTTTAGGTATTTAAGGAAGCAGGTATCGTCCAATATAAAAAGCATGTGTGGGTTTTAGAAATCATTTGAAAAATTGTTCCAGTATACTTCTTCTTCTGCTGCTGATGACTATGATGAGAAAAAATGATGATTTGTTTTGTGGATATTGAATTCTCATAGGCATAGGAAAAACGAATTAAATCTAGCAAAAGGAAAGCACATGCACATAGGCACATATGGAGGAAGAAGAAATAAGAAAAAAAAGAAGTAAAAGACTTAGGACACCGCAAGAATACTAATCGGTTGGTTTAGGAGAGCTTAGCTTAGCTTGTTGCTTGTATTCCTATGCACGCACACACTTGTTAGAATTTATTTATGTTTTCTTACTCTCCTATACATACATAAAGGCATGCCGAGGCTCAATGGCTGCTGATATGAAAACATTTTAGATTTCTTTAGATGTAGCAGTGGCAGGAGATTACCTTTCTCTCTCTCTCTCTCTGTCGTACTATGTTACAAACAAACAAATGTTGATTAAATGATTTGTAGGCATAGGCGTAATTATTTATTATTTCTAATCAATAAAACTGAGTCAAAACGTTGGTTTGTTGGCTTGGTGTTGTTGGTTTTCCTTTATATTTTATTTTCATGACGATTTCAATTCCTTTTTTTTTCTTTACAATTTCCCTCTTTTTTCTCCCTCTCTCTCTTGTTCATGTTTTAGCTTTTCATTGAATGATGCGCACGATTTGTTACAATTTTTGTGATGATGATGAGCCGCATGGTGGAACCACAACACTGGCAGTATTTAGTGTGTGGATTATTGATAAATTACGTGGGTTCTCATTACATTTGGGTAGACTCGTGTTAAACAGTTAGTAAATTGATTTGTTGTTGCGATTACATGAAACTCATTATTAATGAGTATTGAACCAAAAAAAAGGAAGAAACACAGTAAAACGTTTCCTTAAAATATCTACAATATTAAAATGAATAAATTGCTAAACATCAATGTGCTTCCATAGTGTGTACGTAGTTTTTTGGCCAGCGATTGAATCGCACTAAAACATTAATTTTTTTCTTTTGGCCACATGGAAAATTATCGTGTATCAATTATTTCAGGCATTTGTTTAATTGAATATATAATTCGTTGATTTCTTTTTTGGTTTTATTTTTCTTTTGTTTTTTAGAAACATTCATTAAAATTGACAAGGAGAGATAACAATACGTACACACGTTCGTTACAATTTCATGAAACAACAGTAACAACAAATAATTCAAAATAAATTACAAAATTAAGGTGAAATACAATTGTAATAAAAAAAATTGAAAGTAACTCAGAATGTTTTCCATGATAATAGATTTTAATCTGTGTACCTTATAAGTAATTAGAGAGAGAGAGAGAGAGAGAGACAGAGAGAGAGCTCTATATGAACGTAAATAACTCATGTAACAGGAGATTTCACAGTATAATTCCAATCAAGGAAAATGGATCCTCTATAACGGTCAGCTCTGGGAATTCTATTGAAGTCTACATAAGTGGGTCTAAACCAGAGATCAGCAATGAATCGCTTTTTCGCTACTCATAAGTACTCGTGAAATTTTGAGTATGAGTGAATCCACAATATCGGAATTTAACTACTCTGATTCATTCGTACTCACTACAACATTGATTTATAAGTACAAGTTGCAATGAGTATGAGCACAACGTTGACATCAAACTCATAACATCCGAAATATGTTTGATTCATACGCCTACTCATTCAGGTTCACAAATTTAGAAAAATACTTCCAATACTCATAAATGATTCGAGTGTTTCGAATCATTCATCAAAACACACAGTCTTAGTTGTTGTTGCATTTACAAAAAAAGAAGAAAGACAGCAAGCAGAGCAAACACACAACCTTCTTGTGAGTAGTAGTGTTCGTACGCGAATCATACTTATTTTGTGATTCGTGTATACGATGAGTCATGGAGAGTCGAAATCAATAACATCATCCGTATTGTTAAGTATGAGTACCATGAGTATTTCTAACTTTGAATATGAGTAGTATGAGTATGACATTAAAATAAGTATGAATGCTTATAAGTATCAGAAATTATAAGTATGATTCGAATCTACTCATCGTTTTGAATACTCATTGCTGACTGGTGTGGATTTTATGTTGGTGTTATCATCAGTCCATAATTCTTTGGGAACAACGTTTGCCAAGTCATCTCAACATCGGCAACCACAGTGAATTCGCAAACATTCGTTCATCGAATTTTTTTATATCAATCGTAGAGTTACCTGAGTGCATTAGAACGCTACCAGATAGCAGAAATCCTGAGTTTTCTTTTCTTATTTTCACTACCAATCTGGCTGTGACTTGGACAACAAAGTTAAGTTTATTTTACATGCCCGTATAGTTGTCTAGGAGGTAGTAGTCTAGGAGGTAGTGTATTAGCTCAGTAGATGGCCTCGATTTAAACCCCAAGTCAGGCATTTCGAACAAAACGAAACAATATGGAAATATAGGATCGGCGACTGCGTCTAAAGAGATTTCTGGGAAAAACTTTGACAGTAAATAAGAATTGCCATGAAAAATTTCTCAAAAAGCAGTCTTTTGGAATCGACTTTAAAGTGTATTTCCCGCCACTCATATAAAATTAACACACACAACATAGGTGGTGTATGCAGCTAGGTTGTTTAGGTTTAGGCTTAGGTCGTAGTGGTAGCTTTGACAATGTCACAAAGCTCACTTGAGCGCGCATAGCGGCCCGTTGTGACGCCACGGGTGAACTCAGTCCCTGTGCTGACCAAGTTCCACCAAGACCAGGGAAGAGGAAGAAGTTGGTCAGCACAAGGGCTGCTCATCAGAAGCACGACACCCTCATGCTGGCAAACCAGCCAGAAAGTTTGATGAAGGAAGCTATATCCTTGATGTCAATAGATGATAGCTCCGTCAAGCTGACAAGAAACGGAGAGCCAAATAATCTATTCCTGCACCTAGCAAGTGACGGACACTGACAGAAGAAGTGGATCACAGTCTCTTCTTCCTCGGCGGATCTGCACCCGCGGCAGAAGTCGTTGAATGGGCGCCACATCCTTTTCGCGTGTCTGACCATTACGCATTGGACCGCAAGCATTGCCACTGTGGTCGAGATGATGTCACGACCAAGTCCAAGTAATTGGTTCACACGCCTACTATCCATCAAGGACCAGGTTGGCCCTTAGGTTGGCGTCTCGAAAGAATTTCCGCACAATATCCAACTTGAACGAGGCAAGTGGCATGCCTAACTCAATCGAAGACGATTCCGGAAGGAGTGCACCAGCTCTGGCGAGCTCGTCGGCCCTACAGTTCCCCAGAACATTATTGTGCCCGCGGACCCAGACCAGCGAGACGCTGAATCGCTCAGCAAGAAGGTCCAGACAGCGGCGACATTCCCTAACGATCCTGGAGTGATTCACAAAACCCGACAGAGATCTTATGGCGGCCTGTCTGTCGGAGAAGACCAAGACGCGGGTGAAAGGAGCACCGTTGACGAGGATCCATTGAGCGGCCCGGTAAATGGCCACCACCTCCGCCTGAAACACGCTACAGTAGTTTGGCAGCCGGAGAGAAATGTTCAGGTCCAGTTTCCCAGAGTACAGCTAGGTTGTTGTCCCAACTAAAAAGTTCTAATGACCAATTATGTAGGTATGTATGTATAGTAGAACGACAAAAGACATATCCCACTTACAAAGTCTCCACGTTATTTTTCCTTGTCCTGCAAAGTTGGTTCCCATGTCGTTTACCATGTCTAGAACATTGCGCCAGAGCAATGAGGAAATAACTGCCTAACACACTTGAGTTCTGGGATTCTCCAGCTCTTTTTATTACATACATATGTACGTATTGTATTTTCTGAAACCTACTCCTCTGTGGCATATAATCACCACCACCTTTTGTGACTTGATTTGATTTTTATAATCATTTAAGAAAAAAATTCTTTTTCTCCAGTTACGCTTAATATTTTGTACGAATTTTTCTTTTTCATTTAAAAACTTATTCTCGTCAACTGATTACCCGCATTTATTAGGGACACACAATGAAATTATGACGAGAGTTGACAAAATTAAAATGAATTCTTTTGTTTTGCTTACCACCGAGAGAGAAATGTTGAAGAGCACAGTTGCCAATTTATTTTAAGAAAAATTACACTCATTCGAGATACCATATACATACTCAGACATTCAGATTTTTCCTGAAAACAAAAGAAAGCAAAAAAAAACGAAAACATTTTTGATGGCTGAGACATTCTTTCTGTAAAGGACGGAGAGACGGTAAATATTTAACAGAAAAAAAGTAACATTGTAATCTATTCAGACAAGCAAACTCATTTTTAAATACAAATTTATGTTGTAACCTGGCAAATTTTTAATGAACAAAACTTTGTCATTCTCTGATGATGGATTTGAAGGCTGCCAGCCAGTCAGCCAATATAGCTCTGTACCATAGCCATGGATTTATGTAAAGGTATTGTAGGAGGTAAAATTGAAGTTCATGCAACATTTATGACACACACACTTTGCCTGGCAGTAGAATTTCATTTGTTGGCAGACATAAAAAAGTAAAAAAATAATCGTAATAAAGGCGTTATAATTGTAATTCACGGTGGTGGCGGTGGAGGTGGTGTTGGAGATGGTGTCGGTGGCAAGGAAATGAGGCTTAAAATATATTACCAGAGAATAGGAATACAAATTGTCTACAAAGCAATTGTATTTTTGCTTTTAAACATATACACACTTATGCAGTAATAGACAGACAGACAGACGCACACATTGTTCTTCCATGCCGTGTTCTATTTGATCGTCATAAAAATTTGATTAATTTCTTATGCTTAATGGCTGACAATAAATTCGAGTTAATAAAACATTAAATTACACAAAAATGTAATGTAAAATGAAATTAACAAAAACAAAAACAACAGCAACAAAAACAAAAAATATTACAATATTTGGGTTATCTGAACAATTATTGTTTTTCATACAATTGTTGGCCTAAATGGAAATTAAAGAAGAATTTTTATGGGAGGGACTTAGAAGGCAAAAGTACAAAGGGTTGGAATTTATATCTGTAAGATCTGATTTGAATAACAATCGATAGCGTTTTGAACGCATTTAGTTTTACCCGTTGTGGCATTTACTGTACAATGGCTTTGCTATCAGTTATGTCATGCTCATCGATTCTATGGCTTCAAAATTAAGTTTTTTATTAGAAGTCTGTATTGGAATTTCGACGAATGTAGCATTTCAATGCAATTAAAGAGTGTATATCCCTTGCAATGTAATTTCAGAATACCTGACCATAGACTAGACGGTGAATCCTACTTGAAGAGTAAGATCTGACTTAGACTATGGGTTTGGCCCATTCTGATATCTCATTCCAATATACAACAGAAAATTCTCCATAGTAAACAACCCCAACTCAAAAGAATATGTATCTTATATAACAATAAATACGAACCCAAGATTACCTCTTGATTGTAAAAAGCTGCACCCAGATTCATTACGTAAAATGTGTACCTTTCCACCTCAGATTCCCAACTTCTACCTGACTTCTATTCTTGCAGTAGCTTGTGAACCACAATAATGTAATGAAACACAATGAGAATCAAAGAAAGCTTAAAATAAGTTCTCTTCTTATCAGTACTTTTGAGCCCTTAAGGGACCAATGAAATTGAGTGTCCTTATACAACGATCGGAGAATATCGTGAGGATATTGCGAATTCTAGACAGGGTCACCACGTCAACACCGACTTAATTTCCAACGATATGCCTGTGACCCTACACAAGCGACCGATGCATACATACACACATAATTGATCGGACAGACATAATTCAGCCAGGATCACAACCTAGCTTCTCCCACCACTTATATTGTGTGTGTTAAATTTATACATGAGCGGCAATTTAAAGATGACTCCGAAAGACAGATTTTTGAGAAACTTTTTCATGATAATTTTATTTACTTTCCGAGTTTTTGCTAGAAATCTGCTAAGAGGCAGGCACCAAAGAAATATTTTCTTCATATTTCGTTAGGTTCAAGATGTCTGACCTGGGCTTTGAATCGTGGCCACACGTCTAATAAGTCAGCACACTACCTACTAGACTACAACGACTAAAATATAAATTTCACTCAAATACACAATAAATAAGAGAACAAGAACGCCGCCTGTCCGTGGTAAGAGCTGCTCAAAGATGCGTTACGTAAAAAATATCCTTTTCTCCGCCTCAAATTCATACATCCTGCAGGCGTTCCGATATGATATGATAGCCTTCTAATCAGATCATAGCAGCAGAGTCCTTAATCTTCCATTGGAATAATCGTTGTTAATATTGCCGGTGCTAAAACTATCTGAGCTAACAAATTGAACCCACTTTTATAGAGGCCAGACTAATCTGGTTCGCTGTAAATATACCAAAACCTAACAGCAATCACGTACAAGACTTCTGCAGGCGCTGTAATGACGAGAGATAAGAGGAGAACACAGAACATTCGGCGCATGGGTATCGAAAAAGAATAATCTTTAAGTACCCAGAATTTATTGACAGAACGTCTCTAATTGATGAAAAAACCAGCCAGAAGTGAATAATGGAACAGTATCTAAGTCATCTGTAATTTGTATTAAACGTGGGACGTAAAAACGAATACAACTGCATCATAGGTAATATGTCTACAGGGCATGCGGGTATACTGAGACAACAATTGTAGTTTTAGTGGAAACCATTTAATAGCCCTTAAATGTGCAGGAGGTAATCATATGTGCATTTCTTGACGTAAAAGGCGCATTTGATTATACTTCTCATGAAGTCATAGTGCATAAAACAAAAGCAACTATAGTAACTATGATATCCAAAGAGATGACAGAGGGCCTATACACTCGAACTGCGGAAACATAGGACCAGCAAACAAAATACTAAGGCTCAGTACAACCAGGCCATGCACACGGAGGGGTGTTTTGGCTGCTAATCATATGCATTTAATATGGCATTGATGGCTAAAGGTAAATTTGAAAAGATTATCGGTGATATCATTCAAAGAGGTCTTGAGATTGTTAAACATTGCATGACTAAGGGCTTTAGAATAAACTCGTGCAGGACCATAGCATACATATGTATACAAAACAAGAATAAAAAACTTACAAAATGCAAGATTATTTGCATGCTGGGTGAGATAATAACACATAAAATGGCGTTCAAGTATCTAGGAATATAGAGTGTCTCAAGAAAAGCCTTGATGGTATGCAGAAGATTTGCAGGAAAATCCTGGGAATGCAAACCAGGAATTATGCACTGCGTGTGTACTATGTATGAAGTCGCCGTAGGCTAGTAGGTAATGTTTTGGCTTATTAGACGAGAGGCCACTGTTCAAACCCCCGGTCAGACATCTCCAACCAAACGAAATATTAAATAATAATTCTTCGGCGACTTTCTATCAGCAGATTTCTGGCAAACACTCTGAGAGGTAAATAAAATTGCTTTAAAAAGTTTCTCAAAAATTAAGAGTTCAGAGTCGACTTTAAACTGTAGGTCCCATCTCTGTATATATGTAAGTAGATAAGTAGTGTGAGAAATTAGGTCGTAATCCTGATTAAGGGGTTGTGGTGACCAATTATGTCTGTATGTATTCCATGACAGTCAGACCAATAGTGAGCTATGGGGCAACCACTCATACCACATTTGATATTCTGCAAGAGCGATTTAAAAGCATGGTCATCTAACACGACAGATAGTGGTGTGAACTGGCTACCAATATCGTGCGATTTTAACACGTTAGATTTGTGGTTCATCATTACTTTGATAATAATTGTGTTAATAAATTAAAAAAATAATTGTTTGAATCTAGCTGACCCTTCTTAATAGATAAACCCATTTGATATTGCCACCCTCATGAATAAAATTTCCATTCATCCTTTGCTGTCGCAAATACTTGTATTAACTCCTTCTATTTAAAACCGTTAGCAGCTTAATAACAAATTTGACAAATTTATTTTGACATTTGTGTTACAGTTAAAAGGGAACACAAACACAAAAAGCCGACCACAAGCAAGTAAAACCACTTTATCTATTACGACGGCTAATACGCTGAACATATATTTTTTTGAGGGGGCGTTTTTAACCCCATTATTATTATGGTTTTTGTCTCTTTTTTAAGGAATTTCTTTGTTTTGTTTTATTTTAAGCCGTTGACCCACTGCTACCCTTAACCGTAGTAGTAGTAGTAGTAGACCATGGCTAAATTAGTAAGAAAATATTACAAAATTATTATGGTTATTATAACGCCTTGTTCTGCTTCTTGCAGTATGAAACGAAAGGGTTAATTTCTATTTATTTTCCTTGAACTGGAGTTGGTTTTGTTTTTTCTTCTTTATTTGGAAAACAAAAATTTAATTCAACTTTTTCTCAACCACTTACTTTATACTTCCCATCGTAGCCCTGTAATAGTCGCGCTGAAAAAGTTATTTTGTAGGCAAAGTTTTCTTTCATTTTAAATAGAAATTACTGAGAGTAGTTATTGGTGGGGGGCTGAATTCGGAACATGGAAAAAATTGCCTAAATTAAGTTTCTGCTAACTTAAGAAACTTCTGTGGCTGACAGATTAAATGAAGACAGAATATGGGCTTCATTTTTAAGAGACTCTACATTCAGAAATATCAGCTTTAGTTCTTATAAAATTTCGCATTTCTGAGTCATTTTTACTATTTACTACGATCAAAGCTTTATAAAGAGTTGATCTCAGTGATCAGAATTTAACTTCCTTTCCTTGTAAGAAACTTAGGCCGACAAAATGACTGCGAACTCTCCACGTATGTATGTGTCGCTTAGTAATGGTGGTAGCCCGATGGGATGTCCATCAGCTAAGCTGGAAATCTGCAATCATTTGACCTCAGGATCTGGTGAATGAAGGCTCTCATCATAGGATAGAGGCCTGAGCTAGACTAAGGTTTTACACGACCCTTACTGAGAGCCAGTCTCTCTGGGGGCCCATCAATAATATTCCAATCGCTAACGCAGTACCCTGGATACCTAGCGATCTCCAGGATTAATACATTAAATTACATTCCGGGTAACTGCAGAGCGGATGAACTGGCCAGAAAGGGCACGACCATTGAATTCTCTGATGAATTCCCTGGGGATGCCTTTGTGGAACCTGCAATGCAACCGTGGACCTTGCCTACAGATGGGCAGCTTCGGACACAGGCAGAAAGGCACAGAAATTCTGGTCAAGGCTTGATAGAAGGCGCGTGGCAGCTCTGCTTCAATTCCAGAGAAGTAATATCATCACTGTTATCGGGGTTATTACGGGGTTATATCGGGGTTATTATAGAAATACATGCGAGGCCTATTAGTTTTGGATATCTTGCAAACGATTTCTGCAGAAGCTGGGGAGATGAGAAGGATAATGAGACTGTTCTTCACCTACTGTGTACATGGCCGGCACTTGGTCGGTGGAAAAAGAGGCACCTGGGAACGTACTATATGGAGGATCTGGATGAATTGTCATTCATTTATATAGGCAGCCTGAGTCGCTTCATCGGAAGCCTGGAAAAAATGTGGAAAGAAAGTGAAACTGTGGTATCACAATGGGCCCTTGAGTGTGGCCTAAGTGTGTCCATTCATAACTCCATTGAGGGGACAGCCACTTCTACCTAAGCTAACTATCTAAGAAATTAAATATTTCTTTTACCCAATAGTATCTAAAGCAAGCTGCCAGACATTGTCGTCGTTATTTGTATAGATTTTATCGCCTTGAAACGTTTTCCATCATTCTCTAGCCTACTGGTGTTTTAAGTAACTGTTATAACATGGTATTGTGGTATTGTGTGTGGTGCAATGTGTCTGTATGTGTGTGTGTGTGGGAGTATACTTAGTAGGAGTTATGAAGAGCTATTAAAACTGTCAAAAATATTTCCTGCTTTTAAAAGACCTTGTCTACAATGGCAAAATACATACACGTACACATTTGCTATGTTTAAGCAGGAGTTTTAGTTGTTGGTGTTGGTTGATTTTTAAAGGTGCCCTAGAAAATATTTGCACTACTTGCAGTTCTATTTCTGTTTGTTTTTTGTTTCGTTTTTGCCTTGTTATTGAAGCAATATTGGACGGCACTTATTGTAAGTGCAGCGAGTGGTATATGCAATGGCGAAACCTTGTCCTTTGTTGTTGACCAAAAATCTGATAAATTTAATAAAAATTTCCGCCATTTTATTATGGCCATTGAAATTAATATTCATATTTAAAAATTTGTTGTTGTTGTTTTTATTGGTAACCAATATAGGGAGTTTTAAAGGAACTCAGTTTTTTAATTTAAAAAATTATTAAAGTGAACATGAAGGCCTTCAATTTATCAAACAAGTACTAAATGACTTAAAGTACTTTCCATAACATAACAGTTTCGACAGTTTTCGAATTGCACCCTCCTCAGTTTTCCAACACATCGTCAATAATAATACCCAAAGCCCTAAAGCCTTCGATATCTAATATCGTTGTAGAGGGCCTGTTAGAAGAGCTGCGGCGTTGTGGTTTGAAGGTCTATAATTATACGGATAATCAGATAATATGGTATTAGGTTTGGATCCCTAACTCTTTGGGATGCAACCAGGCCTTAAGGCTTGAAACTGAGCCGTGTATATCATGTGTTTTAAGTGTTAATACTCGCCAAACGGAGTTTATATTTTTTCCAGATGACTTCATATACCAACTTTTAACATAGCAATCCTTAATGTCATTCGACTTTGCTTATCTGAAGGTTATTCTGGATCCCAAACCCTCATGGAAGGAAGAGAACTAAGAAAGAGATAGCCTGCAAAAGGCTCGTGGGTAAAACCAATCACTCTTGCTTTTTTCTACGGTCGACGCTGTGCAAACTACAGTGCCACTGCCAACTGATTGACAGAGTACGCAGGCAGTCAGTTGTACTGACTACTAGTGCAATCTGTTCCACTTCAATCATGGCATTATTTACACACATACATGCATACATACATAATTGGTCACTACAATCCTTCAGTTAGGATTACGACCTAAATTCGTACACCACTTATGTTGTGTGTTAATTTTATATATGAGCGGTGGGCCCCAAAGTTTCCACTTTTCATGGCAGTTTTATTAACTCTCAGAGTTTTTGCCAGAAATCTGCTGAGAGGAAGTCGTCGAAGAAATCTTTGTTCGTATTTCGTTTTGTTGGAGATATCTGACCTGGGGTTTGAACCGTGGCCTCACGCTTAATAAGCCAACTTACTACCCCCTAGACTATAGGGAATTCAATGGCATCATATGCTGTACTCAATTGGCTTCCATCTGACTATCTATTAAAGCAGAGCGCTGAAATGTTGGTAGTAGGGCTCAATGCAGTCAAGTCCTAACCCATGCTGATAGATTTGAACAAACACATCTGCGTAGATTACATGGTATTTGGTCTAAAGATCCGATCAGATTTCCGATGGGATTCTTGAGATCTATGGCGATTGCTTAAAGTTGCATGATAGGGTGGTCTATGAGCCTTCTAAGCGGAGGCCATGGGTATTTTGAAAACAATGCAATGATTGCAGAGTTGCGAAACTTATTCCAACATATTTTGATTTGCTTGAACAGCCAGGCTGCTATTGGTCCTGCGAAGGTCCGAAATTGCGAATCATTCAAAGTTAGCTCTTATATTGATACCGGGACATAGGAACAGTGTTCGAAATTGCAATGCTGATAAACCGCTCAGAGTCGGTACAAAGCTAGCAATCTCTAACATGTTGCAGGGTATTTCGATTGCCTCAGATAAACTGGATATTATCCATTCGTTTTACAGGGAGGCTCTATCTCGTTGACAGCAAGACGGTACGTACAATAATGTTAGACTCTGCTGTACATGCATGGATAAGAAGGCAACCGACTTGCTTGGCTTTCATTGCACATTAGCGATTCTTTCGGTAGACATCAGAGGTCAACAATGAGTTTTCAAAACGATGACTAGATTCGAATCATACTTATAATTTCTGATACTTAAACGCATTCATACTTATTTTTATGTCATACTCATACTACTCATATTCAAAGTTTGAAATACTCATGGCACTCATACTTAACAATACGCATGATGTTATTGATTTCGACTCTCCATGACTCATCGTATACACGAATCACAAAATAAGTATGATTCGCGTACGAACGCTACAATTCTCACAAGAAGGTTGTGTGTTTGCTTTGCTTGCTGTCTTTGTCTTTTTTGTTTATGAGTCTTTCTTCTTTCTTTATAAATGCAATAATAACTACGACTGTAAATTTTAACGAATGATTCACTCGAATCATTTATGAGTATTATAAGTATTTTTCTAAATTTATGAATCTGAATGATTAGGCGTATGAATCCAACATAGTTCGAATGTTATGAGTTTGATGTCAACGTTGTACTCATACTCATTGCAACTTGTATTTATAAATCAATGTCGTAGTGAGTACGAATGAATCAGAGTATTTGGATTTCAATACTGTTGACTCATCCATACTCAAAATGTCATGAGTACTTATGAGTAGCGAAAAAGAGATTCATTCCTGATCTCTGGTAGACATGCCGAAAGACTTGGCATCTCGTAATATTACTTCTGTTCTTGTCATAAACAGACGAATCGTTTTGATTCATTTTCTGACATTTATACCGGAATCTCTAGTGTAAAGATTACTACAATAGTAGACTTTACTTTGGACTCGGGTTGGCTTCCTTTACGGAATGTTTTGATAACTTCGACAGACTTTACTTTTTGTGAGGAATAAGATTATTGAAGAACCTATAGAAGAGGAATGGAAAAAACAACTCATTTTAATGCTAGAGGTTACAGACTTGTTGAACATTCTAATTTTTATAAATGCAAGCACAATTTAAAACAATTGTTATTGTTTTAAACTAAAAAACTAGTTTTCCATTAAACAACTTCAATACGATTGAACTAATTTTCTGTTTTTATAGGCCATATTGTAGCTTGATTAACGTCTGCCGCACACAGGTACACAAACAACAGCCAAGCAATTGCTGGGAATATTTTCATGTACAAACTTTTTGCCCCAAAAAAATTTCTGTTCAACTTTTGCGAAATGCCAAAAAGAGAAAGAAGAAGATTGAAAAACAAAAATGTGTAAACCCCATTAACGTCAAGTATAATTACCATCTGTCCGTTGCAACGCTATAAGCAGCAGTTGTACAAGAAAATAAAATAATTTTTCATGAACTCATTTTCATTTTTCAACCAAAAAAGAAAATCAAAAAAAAAAGTGGAAACACGCTCATCGTTACCTACATATATATTTACACACACACAGCTACCAACAGTAAAGATGGAAAACTTAAGGATGTAAAACTTATTCAGCTAACCACTCAACCCTTTTATTCTGGGAATTTTTTTGTTTTTGCTTTAGTGGTTGTGAAACACAAAAATGAAGTGTTAGTGTTATACAGGCAGGCAGGCAGGCAGGCATTTACGTACCAACAGAATGCATTGCTGGTTTCTATGGCCGGTCAAAATGGTTCAATTGGTTTCTACAGCTAATACTGTTAAGTGGGAGTTTAATTGCAACCTCTGCTACTCAGACCACTACTTTGGTGGTGCAATTCCCTTGCCTGCAGCCCTAGCTATTCACATGAAGCTTGAAAATTTAATTTTTCCTTGGAGTATAATTGTTTCAAAATGAGAAAAAAAAATCGTGTGCATAAATATTGTACGAGACGTAAATGCGTTTGTTAAGGTATGCGTGCATGCTGCACTCTCTCTCTCTCTCTCTCTCTCTGTCTCTCTGTGTGTTGAAACGCATAAAATGAAAAACTGCCAACAACTTCAAGATTTATTAGAATCAAGATTATCGTATTAATTTTCCTCATACACTTTCATCTTTTCATGGTCTCTTGCAACGGCAACGGAAAGTTATTTTCTTCAAAACGGAAACTGGCCAAAATCCCTTTCCCCCATTCACTCTCCTTCTGCCTTGCAAGGATGCGAACAAGATGTTTTGTAAGCAGATAAAAATTATTTAATGCACTTGGTGGTTTTCTATCAAGAGAGATAGTGGGGGCAAATCCCCCTTCCCGCCCGCACCCATTACAAACTTTGGTTAGAACTTTTCCACTCATTTCTTTAGTTAATTTCGTTGTGTGATGATAATTTAATAAACTCAAGGCGACTAATTTGTTGTTCTTTTAACACACAGCACACACACACACACAAGATGAGTAAGGCTTCTAATAAGGAATTCAAAACACTGTGGAAATATAATGAATTCGACTGCAGGATTTATTTTTTTTCTACTTTATTCCTTTAAGGATATACATTCGAAGGACAGAAGCATATTTGTAGGAATAAAAGAATATTATTTTACTTGTTTTAACAGAATTTAAATTAAATTTCTAGAGTAGAACTTAATGGATTTGCTTTTTTATTCTGAAAGTCTCTGTTCAAACCAGAGCTCGGATTCTAAAGAGTACTTAGCATAAGTAAGAAACAATTACCTTTAAAACCTTAAAAAATTAGAATGAACTTGGTTGGTAGAGGTGACTTTCCACCCACAGAAAGTTGGATGTACATACTTAGGCTACATAGGACCCATTCTTAGGTTAGGTTCGGTTAGGTTAGAGACAAGACAAGTACAGCCCGGAGGTCGAATTGACCCATTGTACAACGTCCTAGTTTCTCACACCACCTATGTTGTGTGTGTTAATTTTATAAACGAGTGGTGGGACCTACAGTTTAAAGTCAATTTTATTTACTGCTGAGAGCTTTTGCCAGAAATCAGCTGAGAGGAAAGTCGTCGAAGAAATACTTTTTGTATTTTGTCTTGATGTCTGGCCTGTGCCTCGAACCCTGGCTTTACGTCTAATAAGCCAACACACTACCTACTAGACTACGGCGACTTCCAGGACCCAGTTTTTCGTTTTGCAATTTAACTTACTTAAAACACAGCTTTTTATATTGAACTACCTCAGATGGTTTGCCGAATAGTCTGCAAGACTTTTACTCTATTGCTGCTGCCTAAGATACATACATACATAATTGGTAATTTCAACCCTTCAGACAGGATTACGACCTAGCAACTCACACCACTTATTATTTTATACATGAATGGCGGTGCTTACAGTTTAAAGTCGAGTCCGAACGACAGATTTTTTTGAGAAACTTTTCATGACAATTTTATTTACTTCTCAGAGTTTTTAACAGAAATCTGCTGAGAGGTAGCCGTCGAAAGAAATATTTTTTTTCATATTTCATAGTGTTTGTACCGTGGCCTCACGTCTAATAAGCCAACACACTACATATTAGACTACGGCGACTTTGGCCGAAGATAACACCGAATTTTTACAACTTTTCGTTACTTTAAGTAGAATTATTTAATATTTGTTTCAGTTGCCTTAAACTAGTTAGTCCAGCTACGGGGTTGATTTTTCTAGTCTAGCAGTTCTTATGGTAACGTCTGTCGATCTAATTTTGCATTGAGCCCAACTCTTTTTATAGCTTATGATGTTGGTTGTTGGTGTTGACATGAACTCGATTTTGACCTATGGAAACGTAACATGAATTTGAAAACAATTCAGTTGATTAAAAAAGCTTCAGACATTGGAATACGTTGGCATAATATTGGCAATGTAGATACGCATTCCATAGCGGCCTAAGAAACTCATACAAAATATTCTTTATTTGTCAGATGTGCGGTTGACAGATGATAGTTGCGTAATAACTCACAGTTGTTGAAATGCTTCGAAATGAGATTGCGTAATGGAAGCGGTCTTCTATAGCTCACGGTAGGGCATTCTATAGCTCATATATAGGCCAAAGACAGATACTCTGGCATAGGAGCGTAGTTTCGGAGCCTAGCAAAAATTATTTAGAACCTACGAAAAGACATGCCAATATTGCCTGACAATCAAACAGCCAATCGAGCACTTAGCTCTACTGTTTTAGTTTGTATGGAGTTAGTATTGTAAGTTGATAACGACAATACAATGGTTTCCTGCTTTTTTGGTCATGTAGGATTCTAAGGAAGGGAAGGGAGATTTCTTGCCACTAATAGGCCCTGACTATGGAAGACTATGTTTGGTGAAAAGAAAAAAATAAAATTAAAATTTTGTTTGAGTCTTGCAACAGACTGCCTTGATATAGCCTAATGACGATTGTGTACTCAAAGAACATTTGTGAATAATGGGAATGGTTCCCAGTCGAATATACAAATCTTTTGAGGAAGAATCCTAATTATAACATTACTTACTTTATACCTGTACTGCGTGGATTTATTACAAAAGAAACCATCTGAGATTCGCCAGAGCAGCGTAATTGGAAAATACATTACAGGTGAACCCTACAAAATTCCAGTGCTGTACGTTAGTAACTCTACACGGCAACAGTGGTAACAATATGCTCTTTGGGAAAGAGACAAAGGTTTCCTTTTGTTTTATTAATTTTATGATCTGCTTGTTCTTCTTAAAATTCTTAAAAATTAATGCAGTAGGTCCAAGAATTATACTTGAAATGATTGATCGCAAGGATTTATTAACTGCTATTCGCGAAGGATTTTAAATATGTTTGGGTCGAAAGTAGTGTACCACAGTGGCTTACAAAAAAATCAAACATAACACCATATAACACCAAACAAAGATATCTTAACAGCACACTAAAAAAGATCTCTAAGCAAAATAGAGAACTAAACATGTCTGATGATGGATGAAATGGAATGTGCTTAATTACGAGAGAAACAGCCCCCATTTCCTTTATAAGGAGCTCAAGTTATCCCTACGTGAAACATGGTACATTCTGTAGCTCGGCTTAGGATCAAGCTAAAATGTCGTAATCAACGCAAAGGAAACACCCTGGTCTTGTTAGGTTTAGATAAGAGTGAACGAAATGAGATCAAATATGTCCTTAGGGAACAATTATCTTTAAAGTTGCATTTAAAATGTGATAGGTGGACGGACAGTAGAAATACGGAACACTTTCTTTAGCAGTGTATCCGGAATATTTGCTGCATGCCATCCAATTGCAATGGTATGCTTAACGCGTATACGATTTCTTTTATTCTTTCCATATTCTTCTGATATCATGAGGTATCATCAATACCTGTCGGATACAAGTTAAATAACAAAATTTTTTCAAATTCTAACAAGAGTTAGTAGAATCAATATTTCCAAATAGTTAAGAGGCCTGGAAATCAAAACATCTCAGATCTTAAGCGTTTAGAATCGAAATAAAATGTTTACAAAATTGAAAACATTTCCTTTACCAACCCTTTCTATTTGTTCTACAAATAAAGAAGTTTTTTTTTTTGGATTTCATATCCTGCATGGGCACAAGTATTGTAAAAAGCTTGCACTTGTTTCTATTAAAAGTAAACAAAACTCAAATCGATATATTTACTCAGCAACAACATATTGTCTTCTGCTGATGTCATCCTTGTAAAAAAAAAAAATTGTTGTATCCTTTACAACTGATATCTTCCCCTGTATTTTTTTCCAATTCAAGAGATGACCTAATCTTATAAGGAGAACCCTTTTCTTACACTTGTCCAATGGTACTTATTTACCAATTTTTCCTCCCCAAATATTTACTTTGTAAAGTGTCTCTTGTCTTGCGTATGATTTTTGTACCCAAAAACTTCTCTTCATCTTTGTGTTGTTACAACTGAATGATGTTGTTAAAGCTGTTGTTTCTATTGTTTGTTTGCAAAGTTGTGATTGCAAATCTCTTTTTTATTTTTCTTGATTTCCTTAAAAAAAAAAAAGAAAATTTCAATTCAAAGTGAAAAAGCAAGGAGAAGAAGGTCCTGTTTATACACTTAAGCATAACGGAAACACCTTCAAGACATTAAAGTTTGACCAAATACTAGAAGGGGGCCATTCTTGTTAATTCTGTTTTTTTTTAACAAAATGGGGAGAATCATGACATCAGCTGTATTCAGGAAATGTTATCACAATAGTTGTTGTTGTTGTGAGTTTTTTTCTTTATGGATTATTGAATTCCGTTTACGAATTATACTGTCCAGACATACAGTTATTTATTTCTAATTTCCATATAATTTGGAGACAAACTTAAAGGTATATAATGGTACTACACATGTGAGTATGAAGTATGGAGTTCCGAATTTAAACTTATTTTTGGCAAGACATTGATAAATAAGCAGAGTCGACTTTGGTCGTTTAATATTCTTGGGTTCATATTTCTTACGGGTATTATTAGCATTTTAATATAGAAATAAATATGTCCACCCACCACTTTAACTGAAGCAATCTAGGTTCAAATCAGGTTCTCCTAATAAAGGAAGCTGCCTAAGCATCCCCTTTCTATAACTAACAACATAGTAAAGTTAGCCGGTTACACAGCTGAATATACTTACCAATAAACAGTATATCTTTCCACTGAAGGCAATATTACTATCTTTTTTTATATATACAAACGAATGTGTGTTTATTTGTTTGTGGGTTTGTTTGTTTGAAGTCTATAGACGGCTAAACGGCTGGACCGATTTTCTTGAAATTTTTACAGCACCTTCCTGTATGTCTGGAAGGAACTAATGTCGCATATCCCATAAACTGCAACAGCTATAGTCCTCAAATTGTGTATGGACGACTTTGACGTATATATGAACAAAATGGGAGGATTGGCTATAGTGGGCGTGTCACCTCCCATAGTCTATATATATATAAAAATTAATGTTTGCTTGTATGTACCTTATAGAATCGTAAACTATGTATTTGATCATGTTATGATCTATAGCAAAGTTGTTGCGCATAAGCCAGCGAAGGTTTCTAAGTTGGTATGACTAATTTCCGGCAGGTGGCGCCACTGAAAGTTACTTAAAATCAATTAAATCGTATTCATTGTGCATTATTTAACAAAGTTGTTGCGCATGAGTCGACGGAGGTTGGTGCGATTAATTTCCGATGGATGGCGTCACTGAAAATTATTCAAAATGAATGACAAGCAATTGGTCGACCTTCACCTCAAGCACGGAAGAAAAGAGCATTACGAGCCTCAGAATCAGACGAGCATTGAGACTGGAAAATCTTCGAGTATATGCCGCTGAGACCCGTTCGCTTGAACCACTTGAACAACGAAAAGTGAGATTAGAAACTGATCGAATGCGTACTACTCAGGCCCGTTCATCTGAATCATCAGGACAACGGGAAACAAAATCAATAAAATGATTCAAAATTAATTGGATATTTGTGTAATGTCTTACCTTCAAATTTATTTTAGTTGGTGGCGCAGCAACACGCGCAGGGTACAGCTAGTGTACCGATAAAGGTGAATCCCATAACCATAGCTGGTAAAAACTTAATTAACAAGTAATAAAGTGAGGACATAACATGAAAAATGAGAGCTGTGACAGACTTGGACGTCTTAAAGAAAATTAAAGTGCATCAGACATACCTCAGAAGGCCCCATAAGGCCATTCCAAGATATTTCATAAAGCGAAACGCAAGGTAGAGTTCTAGTAGCTCTAGTAGATAGTGTGCTGAGATGAGAGACTTACAAATTTCGAACATAACGAAGTAAGAAAAATATTTCTTTACAACCCTTTAGTCAGGATTACAACCTAGCTTCTGACACCACGCATACTGTCTATGGTAATTTCATCCACGAGTGGCGATTCTTACAGTTTAAAGTCGGCTCTGGACGACAGATTTTTGAGAAAATTTTCATGGCAATTTTTAATTTTCTTTCAGAGTTTTTGCCAGAAATCTGCTGAGACGAAGTCGCCGTGGAAATATTTTTTCTTATTTCGTTGTGTTGTTATCTGAGCTGGGGTTTGAGCTGAAGCCCCATATCTATTAACCCAGCACACAATGTACTACTCCTTCTTAAAGTGTTGGCTACCTGATCTGTGATACCTAGACTCCTAGTAACATCATTACACCAAATTCATTAGTGATTGATCAAAGAGAGTGGCATGTATTTTCACCATTTTTTTATTGAAAATATTTACAATGACTGCAGTGGGGATGTTGTAAACTTTTAAGAAAATAAAGACTGTATCCTTGACAGTAACATCTAAATTTGTGTTAGGTTAGGTTGAATTGTAAGTCGCCTTAGTCTAGTAGATAGTGTGTTGGCTTATTAGACCTAGGGCCACGGTTCAAACCTCGCCGTAGTCTAGTAGGTAGTCGAAGTCACCGTAGTCTATTAGGTAGACGAAGTCGCCGTAGTCTAGAAGGTATTGTGTTGGCTTATTAAACGTAAGGCCACGGTTCAAGCCCCAGGCCAGATAACCCTAACAAAACGAAATCCTCCCAGCAGATTTCTGGCAAAAACTCTCATAGCAAATAAAATTGCCATGTAAAGTTTCTCAAAAAAAATCTGTCGTTCGGAGTCGACTTTAAACTGTAGGTCCCGCCACTCATGCATAAAATTAACGCACACAACATAAGCTAGGTGGTAATCCTGCAGGGTTGTATTGATCACTTATATATGTATGTATGTAGGTTGACTTCTGCTTCTCCTCGATATTACGGCTTTTGCAGAAGACGCTTTGAGGTATATCCAGTTTCTGCAAGTGTGCAGCACGACTCTGATGTCCCGTGATTATTCCTATGAGGTTCCAAAGGTGGAATCCGATGTGGTTTAATGCAAAATTAGTATCGGTACCAGTTTTTTGTTTGCTTTGTTCATTTCTATCCTGTAGGAAGTCTAAACGATGTTTTAAAAAACCGGCTATTTATCAATAATATCACACCTCGTAGAACCATATAATTCCCATAAATGATTGCGCCTTTAAAAGAGTTTAAACAATCGCATTAAAACTTTTTGAAACTTATTTAAATCTTCCCCTCATAATTAAAACTTCTAATGTCATATAAAAACATGATTTCTTAAGGCTTTGTAAGAGAGAGAGAAAAAAATCAACAACTTTAAGACCACAAACCTATAAAAGTTAACACACAAAAGGGCTTTAAATTTAATACGAAGTTAGGATTTTAAAAATAATTATCATTTATTTTACATGCAATTTTTCACAATTTTACTTGGTTTAGTTAACATTCTTCTTTTCATTTATTTTCCTTTCTTTTTATTTCTTTCTTCTGTTTTTCATTTTTGAAGTTTTCAAACAAATTGTAAATGCAAACAGCTTGATAACAAAATTCTCACCGACAAGGATATCCTGCAAGAAAAGCAACAACTACGCTTACAAGTTAAAGGAACTGTACGCAAATACCTTGTTTGAATTACACAAACACATACATACACTCTCACATTCACACAGAAACCAAACGAAGAGTTAAAACATGCCATCATCACAGCCAAGATGAGTTGCTGTTCACTTTTATTTTTTTAAACACTTTTGCTAATCCCTGCCACAAGCAGTAGTAGTTGCAGTACCGGCATGTAAACTAGAGCAACAAAATCTGGATTCTCTCTCGCTCTTCTCAAGTTCAAATCAGAATTTTCATGCAGTCAAGTCAAGTAAGACTTTTAACCAAAAACCGCAAATATTTTGTTTCACTTTTCACCAGCCGCTGCTATTCTTTCTCTTACATGTTCTTAGCAATACAGTTTCTGTGTGTGTGTGTGTTGCAACACAAGTTGTGGCATTAGTTACTTGGATATCTTCTTTCCCTTTTTTTTTGGTTGGTTTTGTACTAAATTTTTGATGCTCAGTGGGAGAAAATTGTCTTCCTGTATAAATTTCATAATTTCCTTAGTTTTAGTCATGACAGCAGCCAATTTCCTTTTGGGATGAAAAGATCTTTGTAAGCTCAAGCCTGCCTTTTTTTTCCTGGAAATTAAAATAAAAAAATAACTGCAACTAAGACTAGGATTTGTTATGTGTAAACTGCAAAGATTCATTTGTAAAATAAATTTAGATTTGAATTTTGTTTTAAAGTGATTATTTTAAAATCACAAGTTATTGAAACCAAGTTATTTTGAAAATATTTGGAGGGAATATGGGCTCTAGAGCCGAATTCTGGCAATGTGCGATACAAAGCAAATATGGGAGAAGTAAGGCATTTTTTTTGTCGATAATTATGGAGCCGGCATGTCGCCTAGGAAAATACTTTATATCCATCTTCCATAAATACTTTATTTAATTTATCATTACAGTTCTTTATCGAGGGTTAAAACTAGCTTCTCACACCACCCAAGTTGAGTGGCGCGACCTACAGTTTAACGTCGATTCCGCATGACAGAATTGGGTAGCTTTTCATGACAATTTTATATACTCTTAGAGTTCGCCAGAGAACAGTTGAGGGGAAGTCGCTGAATGAAATATTTTCATTTTGATCAAGATGTCTGAGCTAAGGTTCGAATCACGGCTATCGTCTAAAAACCAAATACTCTTCCTATTAGACTACGGTGACGGCATTTTCACTGATAGTGCCGTCAGTCTGTCAATAAAGCGAAGGTCTAATCATAATATTGTTACGAAAATGGAAATGGTGTTACATCGTTTAACATTAAAAAAGCTACAAAAAAAAAACAATATACTTGTTTACATGATCAACAAATAAACAAAAATATAGCAACAACATCAGTATTAGAAAGGGATAAACAAGTAAACATACAGGCAGCAACAACACTGTAAGGACAAACGTAAACAAAATACACAAACAACATTAACGTAAACAACATGTTTACATTTATAGAGATTTCGCGAAGACGAAAGTTTTACAGTTTACCCTGCGATATAAAAAGCAAGACAAAGGAGGAATGAGTCAGTAAAAATCATGTCAGTCTATTGTGAAGATACGTTGCATATGAAGAGAATATTTGTGGTATAATATGCGCTATAAACATCAGTAGAACAATTGTTATTGTTTACGCAAACGAGTGTAAAGCAGAATAACAAACAAAGCAATTGTTGTTCTTTACATCAACTTGTGAACAGTGACACAAAGAATTGTGCAACCAAGAAATGATTTAATTAAAACTGAACACAAATTTATTTTTCTTGTTATTACAATTTACGAGCTCGTATTCAAACGATTTTAAAAGGTAAAAATGTAACAATATAAGCATTTGAGTGGCTCTATGAGTCAATTGTCCCTTTCATGGAAACATGGACGATGTTAGGCACTGATGGTAGTATTTGAAAGAAAACTTCTACAAAAGATCTATGTTCTTGAACAAGTTGGTAATAATTCGAACCATCAATAATTTATATGAACTCTCCAATACTCCGTTGAGATGTGTACTTGATGTGGTAGCTCAAGAAGTGCTGAAATTGAATGATGTAATCAATTGAAGAAGGCGCATGTAAACCTGCGACAAAAAAATTTTCAGAAGATTTGTATACTGTCCGTAAGAACATTAATTCAATTACTTACGTACTTACTTAATTGGCTACTATAACTTTTTACTCAGGATTACGATCAAGTTTTTCACATCATCCACGTTGTGTTTATTAATATAACACATGAGTGGATGGACCTATACTTTGAACTACAGACTTGGGAAGCTTTTCATGGTAATTTTATTTTACTCTCAAGGATTTTGCAGAAGAAAACTACTGAGGAGAAGTGGCTGAAGGAAATATTTTCAATTTTCCTTTTTCAAGTAGGTTGTGTGTTGGATTATTAGACACAAGGCCACGGTTCAAACTACGGGTGAGACATCACCTATAAAACAAAATATGAACAAATATTTCTTCAGCAGGTTTTTGACAAAAACTCTGTGGAAATTGTCATTCAAAGTTTCTCACAAATCTGTGGTTCGGAGTCTAATTTAAACCACTCGTGTATAAAATTAAAACACACAACACAAATGGTGTTAGAAACATGTAATCCTGACCGAAGGATTGTAACGATCAATTATGTTAGAAGGAACTGACTTCTGTAAAGAATATTGCATTTCCTAGAAGTCGCCTTGGTCTAGTAGGTAGTGTGTTGGCTCATTAGACGAAAAGCCAGGGTTCGAACCTCAGGCCAGACATCAAAATAAAATACAAAAAGTATTTCTTCGGCGACTTCCTCTCAGCAGATTTCTGGCAAAAACTCTGGGAATAAATAAAATTGTCATGAAAAAGTTTCTCAAAAATCTGCTGTTCGGAGTCGACTTTAAACTGTAGGTCCCGCCACTCATGTATATAATTAACACAAACAACATAAATGGTGTTAGAATCTAGAGTGTAATCCTGACTGACGGATTGTAACGCTCAATTATGTTAGAAGGAGCTGAAATCTATAAAGAATATTGCATTTCCTTTTTAAATTTAAGAATTTTATAATTTTTTTTTTTTTTTTGGTTTCGCCGTTCCTCATGTCCTTTTACTACAAACTTTTGAGGCCATAATTTGAAATTCTCGTTTAATGTTTAACATGAATATATTGTGCTTAAATGCAACATAAAAATCACTTAAGGTTTGCTTAAAACATCCCCAAGAAATTTATCATAATCATAAATTTAAATAAAATACGCATAATGTAGGGATATAAAATAATATTTTTTAAACAAAATTATGATATGATTGCGATTTTCAAAAGGCTGCAAAGACAAGACACAGAAAAGTTTTTACAAAACATATACGCTGATGAGTATTTAAAATATAAAAGTTCAAGGTCTGACATGCTTTCAATTTGTGCATATCCTGCAATGGAATAGAATATGAACGTTGAAGTAGGAAAAAGAGGACAATCGGGAGGAAAAAAATAGCACATGTTGTTGAAGAACTTATGCAAAAAATGTAAAATGAAAAGAGAAAAAAAAAACGAATAGAAAATAAAGGAAATAAAAATACAACATGTCTGCGTTGTTCTGGCTGTCTTTCTTAATGTCATATTTATTTATGATTTTTAATGTTTTTCAGCTTTTATTTCAATTTTTATTTTCCATAATCTTCTTGCCCCTGTTTTGAAACTGAAAAGCCAAAAGGGTCAGTCAACGAAAACAAAAAAAAGAGAGAAACGTAAGGAAAACGGACAAAAATTTGAATTCGAAATTTTTAAAAAAAAGGGGAGTTTATTTTATGTTAAGTGTTGACGCTAATAAAGCAAATATTTCATTCTGTTTCTCTCTCTCTCCCTCTCTCGCTTACTATTTTAAAAGGGTGCTAGAAAGTTAAATTTCCTTAAGAACGAACCAACAAAACAACAGCAAAAAACCAAAAATAAAACAAAAAAAAAACTTAAAATTTATTTGTTTTGTTTGGCCATCATGTACGAGTATGTCTATGAAGTCGTAGTGGTCGTAGATGGGAAAAAACAAGCAAAACTTTGCATATAAAAATGTTTTACGAAAATTAATTTAGTGTAAGTAAGTTAAACGGAAATGGGCTCTTATATTTTCTAGAAATATCTATGTATGTATGGATGTACGAATCGGTATGCTTGTTGGAATATCACAGGATTTTAAAAAAAAAATTTTCCTTTTTTCTTGTGGAAAAATTCTTATTTTTGTGACAAAATAGCACATTAAGGATAAAGAATGTGTTATGGAACCCATAAGAATGGAGGGGAGGATTATATGAACTATACATATATCATTTTAACACTTTAATAAACATTCTTTTTTTTTTAATAGATAACATTTAACAAAATTCATAGCCTAGACTGTGAATAGGCGTCTCTGAGGTAGACTCCACCAACACAGCTCATGTGCAAAGCACACAAATATCATTCAGATTCGAATTAAGCAATTTTAATCTGTATTCATAGGATTTGAAGTCGCCGTAGTCTAGAAGATAGTGTGTTGGCTTATTAGACGTAAAGCCAGGGTTCGGGCCCCAGGCCAGACATCAAGACAAAATACAAAAAGTATTTTCTTCGGCGACTTCCTCTCAGCAGATTTCTGGCAAAAACTCAGAGTAAATAAAATTGCCATGAAAAAGTTTCTCAAAAATCTGTTGTTCGGAGTCGACTTTAAACTGCATGTCTCACCACTCATGTTTAAAATTAACACACACAACATAAGTGGTGTGAGAAACTAGGACGTTCCGTGCAATGGGTCAATTCGACCTCCGGGTACTGTACTTGTCTCAATTGACAAGTACACGTCCTCTAACCTAACCTAACCTAGGTTTTAAAAAGGCCTTTGACACATTTGCTTACTAGGCTACTTGGGGCGCATTAGCTTGCGGGCGCACTACTTGTTAATTATCGACAAAGGTAAAGTACTTACAAGAATGTCAGATGTCGTATTCTACATGATGACAGCCTCAGTCAATCAATCCGTATTAAAACTGGTAGACAATGTCCTGTTCTTCTTCAACTGCTTTGCAATGTATGATGTCATATCCTACATGATGGCAGCCTCAGTCGCTCAATCCCTTCTTCGCCACTGCTTTGCAATGTGTGCTTTACAACGTAGCTTATACACAACAAAATCAAATAGCTGCCACCAGAGGACCCCGACCACGCAGTCTCTTGGAACCCTATGATGACATAGATCAATGGCTCATAGAATGGAACCAATAGGGTATCGAAAAACCAGCTTATTTTTAGAGAAAATTGTTGGAGACGAAAACTGCTACCTACAGAATGATGTAGGGGCGTTATTAAGGCATTGGCATTGGGCAGCTGCAGGTAAATAGGATATGCATACATAACATACATACGTATTTGATCATCAGTCAGGATTACAACTTAATTTTATACTTGAATGGCGGCACTTACAGTTTAAAGTCGACTCTGAACGACCGATTTTTAGAGACTTTTCATTACATTTTTATTTAACATTCAGGGAATTTTTGCCATTAGACTATAGCGACTTTAGGCTCTGACAAAATCAATCAACAATGATTGGCTTATGATGTGCACAACATCATAATTTTTTTCGCGATAAAAAAATCTCTCAAGCTGCCTAAGAAACAACATTTTCGTGAATTTTGCTGAGTCACTGTTTTTGCGATGAAAACTGTACGTGCGAGTTTTCCTTTACCCGTGGAATTGTGCGATGAGGACGTACAATAAAAAATACAGTTTAGCTAGTGGTTCAATCGTTTTCAAAATGGTGATTTCAACATTCAAAGATCACCCAGGACGAAAGTTTAAAAAACATAAATTGTAAACGTTACTTGATCAAGACTCATGTCAAGCAGCCATTTCAAAGCATTTAAAGGCAGCATGATTCATTCAAAGAGTGATAATTGGATAGCACATGAACTGAAGTGAAGAGACATAAATAAACCTTATTGAAGGTCTGAATAACTGCATCAAATTATCAATTTCAATGAAAAAAGGATTCATTATGATATCCTTAAGCCGAGGAAATCATATGTGAAGCCCGGGCCATGAGCAAAATTTATAGCCAAGCAGAATATCCATTATGCCAAGATAATACTCTGTACTTGGTGCGATCAGACGAATATGATCCATAAGGAATGCGTGAGGTCTGTACAGATAAGAATTTCTTCGTTTGAAGCGGTCATTGGGCGAAAAACATCCTGAAGATAAAATCAGACATGAGGCCGTAATTCTCCATCATGCCAACGCTCGCACATATATTAAAGCGCCTATCAAAGACTATTTTGAAAAAGTTTAACCTCTTTCACCATAAAGTCCAGATTTTACCCCTTATTACCGCAATTTGTTCCGATTTTGAAGGTTCTTACTGGAATGCACTTCACTTCACTTGGTCATTACAAGCCTTTAGTCACGATCATAACCTTGCTTCTCACATCACACATGTTGTGTTTGATAATTTTCTCCGTGAGTGTCGGGACCTATAGTTTAACGTCGTGGAGCCCAATTCACATGGTCATCTCACGTCATAGTAATCCAACATCATGCATTTTGATCCCCTTATACTTTTCCTTGTCTGGCTTCCTTAAGTCGCAGGTATATTCTGGTATATGCTACGAATATGCTACAAGTCTCAGCTGCCCTTAAAGCCAACATATATATGTTCCTTTTGTATATGTTCCTTTTACTCCCCCAGAGAGCATAGCGCCCCAACAAGTTGGTTCCAATGAGCTCGATCATTAGCGCGATGTTTGACTTTGTTCCACTGTAGACGTAGTTTGGATAGCTTGGTTGTGATTTGGCGTTTATAGGTCGCCCGATGCGCCTGCTTCCCTGGGAATTCCAGTCTATAGCTTTCTTTGTGATGTCATCTAATGGCTGTGTTAACAAATACCTGAAGAGACTGGGTCTCACACGCTGCCATATTCGACGTTTCGCAACCGTACAGAATGTGGATTTAACGTTGAAGTTGAAAATTTTAATCTTTGTGCGTCTCGATATGTTAGACGATTTTCAAATAGGGTTAGGTTCGGCAAAATCAATGCGATTGGCAACATCTGCTGATGAACCACCGGATTTATCGATTATACTGCCTACTTCATCAATTCATCAATTGAAAGCCAACATAACAACAATTAAAGCCAACGTAACCCAGTCTAATTTATTCGCCAAGGTCATGGAAACTTGGAATATGGAATACTTTCTTTAAAACTAACAATATACTCACTTCTGCTCCCCAGTGTATACGTATAAACTAAGATGCTAATAAATCTGTTAAAATCTCCTTTTTTTCTAGGAGAAAAACCGTCTAAATAGCCTCGGTACCATGCAGCCATTACCTTAAAGTGAAACTAAATGTTAATGGATATTAAAATAAATTGTTTATGATTTAAATAATGCAGAATAATTTATATTTTCTTTCTCTTTATCTCTCTCTCTCTCTCTCTCTCTCTCTCTCTCTCGTAGATGAAATTGTTTGTATAAATCATTGTATTAAAATATTCGAATGGAAAATGTTAAGAAAAATCCTAAAAATTACATAAGGGACCATGGGGCTTTGCAGATGCTATTTTTTTTCTTTCTTTCTTTGGTCTATTCGGGCCTGGTTTTATTTGATTCTCATTCCCAAACTCATTTTTTTCTCTCTTTTTTTTCCACTTGACGACTACTTGAGAGAGTGTGTTTGTGTTTTTTTGTTTTTTGTTTCGTATTGTAGTCTCTAAAGTAACAGTCATTTGGTGACGTTACACTTTTGTTTAGTCGTCGTAACATTTCTATATAAAAGTACACTTCGTACTACAAATAGTTTCTTGTTTCTCTTGTATATTTTGCAAACATGTTATTGTTGTTGT
Organism: Sarcophaga carnaria; assembly: GCA_958299815.1. Lineage (NCBI taxonomy): Eukaryota > Metazoa > Arthropoda > Insecta > Diptera > Sarcophagidae > Sarcophaga > Sarcophaga carnaria. The sequence goes on along the minus strand of OY283153.1, from coordinate 18,092,656 downwards.
TGTTGCTTTTGTGAAGCTTCTTTCATTCATTTGATAATATTTAGGTGAAGCTAGATGTGACCTTCCACTGTGATCCCAAAGCAATAACTTAACAATGTAGACAGCAGCAGGCCAACAATAGGAAATGAAAATGAAATACAAAAAGAGAAATACAGAGCAACAGAGAAATAGTTGAGTAGTAGACAGGCCGTACAAGGACATAGAAAAACGTAAAAACGTACATATGTTTGAATTAGAGGAATAGTGCTGCAAAACAAGAAGTACAAAGCATCTTAGAATGAATATGAGTTTTGAAAAAATCTAATAAATATGGTAGTGAGGGCATACAGTTGGGAAGACAGAAGCCTACCCTATAAGTATACCATGTTAGGACATATTAATGATAATAATGTCTGACAACTGGCTAAGGTTTATTTTGATTCTTATCTTATCAGAATGCTTAGAAAGCATCCCTAAAGAGAAAGAGTCCTGCATCAGTTGGAGTTTTAAATCAGAATGACAAGCAAGAAAATAGTCTCCAGTTTGGAACATAACTGCAGTGTCCTTCAAGTCGAAACATACCGCTACTTATGTACCTAACAGTTGGCAAAAATGTATTCGGTTCCTTAGCTGGTAAGGACGCTCAATTTTAATCTGTTCGACATTCTCTGTAATCAGCAACTGCCAGGCATTCCTTATGGATGACAACACATTATACTTTGACTTCTGTGTAGGTGTATGGCCGCCATAGTCTAGTAAGCAGTGTATTGGCTTATTAGACGTGAGGACGTATACTTTAACACCGACACAGAACAACAGATTTGAGAAACTTTTCTCAACAATTTTATTTATTTTTAGAGCTTTCGCACACTACGACATATTTTGTATTGTTCGAGATTTTTGAGATTTGAACTGTTGTTCTATAAAGTATAATGTTCTATAAAGTGGAGTCTTTATTCTTGTCATAGTATAGGAATGCATGGCAGCGCGGCCTTACGATCTATGTTGGGTATTCCTGTAATGTGTATTATATAAACAAACTTCTGGGTGTTAATTGGTGCGAGAAGAACATGTTTACTTGTGGGTTGCATTAGTGCTTAATGTGCTTGTTCTGAAAATTCATTATCATCTTCACAGAATCCCTTTATTGGTTACGAGATAAAATCGCTTTCGCTGTGTATACTCTTCAGAACATATCTTCCCACTCGGCGGAAAACTCATTTTCCTTCATATTGCCGCAATTGGCAGATAAACTGGCATCCAGCGGAGGATGTTATTTCCCATACTTGCTTTATTCAATTTTCATTTTCAAAATATCCTAGAGTGTACTGCCTTTGTTTAGGGGATAAGTATATAAGGAGCTAACAGCTATTCGATTTACTAGGTACGAAGTGCCATGATAAATCTCGTAGTATGCACATCCCCTATTATCGTAACAATAGCCTCAAATGCTTTGGCCTTCACTACCACGAGTTATAGATCCTCTTTCCAAGAGAGACTCTACGTTTTTATTGCCTCCATTATACCCAACAAATGCTAGCGTCTGTATCTTGTCCTGTATACACCTATAATAGCTCCTTAGATTGATGTTACTGTCATAGAACACATACATATATTCAGTGCATAATCCTTGAAGTCAAAGTAGTCTAGTTGGTAGTATGTTGGCTTATTAGACGTGAGGCCACGTTTCAAACCACAGGTCAGACAGTAAAACGAAATTTGAAAAAATATTTTTTCGGCGACTTTCTCTCAGTAGATTTCTGGCAAAAACTCTGAGAGTAAATATAAAATTGCCATGAAAAGCTTGTCCAAAAATCTGTCGTTTGGAGTCGACTGTAGGTCCCGCCACTAATGTATAAAATTAACACACACAACATAAGTGGTGTGAGGAGCTAGGTTGTAATCCTGACCGAAGGGTTGTAATGGCCAATTATGTTACGTTATGTAATCCTTGGATATCATTCTCAGGAGTTCTCTGCAATCCTTCGCATTTCAGTATGACATGTCTAGGTTTTCCTGCTCTCTATGTTAAGCCTTCCGTATCAGATTTCTAGGTTACTTATCTACAATTTCTGTGATTCTTTCTCATACAGGAGGCAGCAAGTTGGTTTCTTTAGGAAGTTTTCTCTGTCTCGTCAATGGTTGTATTGCGGTCTTGCACATGTTTATTCTTCAACCGACTTGCATGCCCCATCGACTTCAAATCTCAAGGCCTCTTTGAAAAATGTAATAAAGCGCCTCTTCAAAATGTTCCTTTAGTAAGTAGAACCTATAACATCCTAGAATTCATGAGAGAAACATAATACCAAAGCATATAATGCCTTAAGGTACCATTCAGTCGGCTTAGTAGGCTATTTCGAAATAATTTTCCTTTTCAAACTCATTCACCTGTTACAGAATGCGTCATAAACTAAAAAAAAACATTTTTTCTCTTGGCTCTTGAAAAAATTATAAACAAGAACTAAGACTAATAAAAACGGTTAACACGGCAATAGTGGCAGGCAAGCAAATCTAAGACAAATCTAACACAAGAAAAACAACAACAACAGCAATAACAAGAAGAAAACATCTAAAGGAAGTGCTAACATGACAAGCATATTTTAACCTGGCGAATATTCCTTTGAAGCATTGGGGAAATCCCAACTTGTGTGTGCGCCGGCAAAAACAGCACCTACTTGAAGTCAACAAGATGTGGCGCAAAACTATGAAAACTGAATACAATTCTTTTCTTCCATTTTCTTTTGTAGTTTTTTCTTTATGTTTTTATGCAATAAATTATATTATTTGCGATTTCAATGTATCATTGTATGTGTATGTGTAGGTGTAGGTGTATTTGTATGGGTAACAGTAGCACTAGCAGTGGCAGTTATTGACATTATAATCAAAGCTAAGAAGAATCCTACACACTCTCTCTCTGTCTCTCTCTCTCTCTCTCTCTCTCTCACTGTTACACTTTGTGTTGTTATAAACACACACTGTGAGACCAGGAAACAATCTTAGACATAAGCCCCCTACTAATACAATAACAAAACATTAGTTTAGAATAATAATGAGAATAAACAAACCAAAGCTTTGGGTGTGTGCGTGTGTGCTCTGTACTAATACAATGGAAGAAAAGAAAAAAATTACATTTTAATGCTACAGCAACAAATGAGACAAGAGACACACATAAAATATATGCCAGTTGTTGTTGTTGGTTGTTGGTTCCCTTTCCAATCTCCAGTCATTCCATTCCATTCATTATTTTATCGATGCTTTAAGTTGAGAAAACAGATGAGCCCTGGAGCTTATGTTTGTATCACAGTATGCATGTGTGTGTGTGCGCGTACATAATATTATTACCACAAACACAACTGCAATCACACTGGCATTGTTATTGTTTTCTATGCTACTGTCATTATGCTACTGTCTATGTATGGCTGTATATCTGTGGCTGTGTTTGTGGAGGAAAAACTGTCACAACAACAACAACAACAATGTATAATGAAAGGAAAAATAATATGAAAAGTAATGAATTTATGACTTATTTTGGTTTGCAATTCATTCATTCATTATTTGCTGGGATTGAGTTGAACTGTGCTGTATTCAGTTGAGTTGAGTTGTGCTTGGAAAAGAGAAAAAATAACAGAATTTTTATTTTAAATCGCAATTTTAAATGACATTTTCTTATTAAATGTTAAATGACAATTGAAATAAACAATTGAAACAATGCAAAAATAATTTTAATTTCAACAAAATGTCTGAATAAAGGTCATTAACTTTAAATCTGAATGAATTTATGAAAATCAAAATGAATTAAAAAAAATGCTACAATTTACAGTCATTTATGCACGATCTTTGTCTCTTTAATAACTAGAATACATATTTACCATAGACTTGAGCCCCCGCTGGGAATTGAGCTAACGATACCTGCGCTAATGGATTAAAGAACTACACACTAGACTACTCAGATACCCAATATTCTCCAAAAGAAGCTGTTGAATAGTTTTTAAAACCAAATCATTATTCATTTATTGCTGTTTAAAATCCGTCGTATACCCTCCAAATAGCTGAAATAGCAATACTCTCTAACTGTGGACAGTTAGGCCGCCCTTCGAACACTTGTCTCCTAAGAGACAACACCAACTGTATCACAATCTAATTTTGTTATCTTCCATGATGAATTTCTGACTCACAGGTTCCCAGAATTGTATTGAAATGAATCATTTTGATCTTCAAAGAATCCATTTATTGGGTAAAAGCTCATCTCTTCCTCTCTCTCTATTTTGCTTCGCATACTCTTTCGAAAACATTTTTCCACTTCACGGAAAACTCATCTGCCTGCATACTTACGTACATAATTGGTCATTATAGCCCTTCAGCCAATATTACAACCTAGCTTCTCACACCACTTATGTTGTGTGTGTTAATTTTATACATGAGTAGCAGGACCTAAAGTTTAAAGCGGACTCCTAACGACATATTTTTGGGAAACTTTACATGGCAATTATTTTATTAACTCTCAGAATTTTTGCCCAAAATCTGCGGAGGGAAAGTCGCCGAAGAAATATTTTTTTTATATTTGTTTCGAATGTTTGATCCGGGGTTTTTAAGCGTGGCATCACGTCTAATAAACTAACACACTATCACTTGAAATCGCCGTTTTTTTCCAGAAGGCTGCTGAGAGAAAGCCACTACAGAAATACTTTTTTTTGTAAAATTTCCATTTGTTCCAGATGTCTTATCCAGGGACGTCAGGAGTAATAAGCCGAAACTTTGCCCACTAGACTACGGCGATTTCAAGACTACTTAGTCTGTCGCCGTAGTCTAGTAGGTAGTGTGTTGGCTTATTAGACGTAAAACCAGGGTTCGACCCCCAGGCCAGACATTAAGACAAAATACAAAAAGTATTTCTTCGGCGACTTCCTCTGAGCAGATTTCTGGCAAAAACTCGGAGAGTAAATAAAATTGTCATGAAAAAGTCTCTCAAAAATCGGTCATTCGGAATCGACTTCAAACTGCAGGTCCCGCCACTCATGTAAAAAATTAACGCACACAACATGAAGTGAAGTGAAGTGAAGTATTGTAATGGCCAATTATATATGTATGTACTATGTATTAGACTACGGCGCCTTTGTCTGCATATTGCCTCGAATTCTCAAATGAACTGGCCTCCATCATAGAATCTTATTTCCTTTACCTGCCTTTTTCGGTTTCTCTTTTCAAAAATCTTAGTCCATCACTCGTTTAAAGTGTGCGTTCTGATAGTTCATATTTATCTTCACAGAATCCCTATATTGGGTACGAGGCAAGCTCCCTTTCGATGATCATCTGTTCCCATTTCACGTAAATCTTATTCGACTGTATATTGCCGCGAATTGTCAGATGAACTGGCATCCAGCGGAGGATCAAATTTCCTTTACATGCCCTATTTGGTTTCCGTTTTCAAAAATCTTAGTGCCTCATTGGTTTAAAGTGCGCGTTCTGATGATTCATTCTCATTTTCACAGATTCCCTATATTGGGTACTAGGCAAGCTTCCTTTCGCTGTGTATATTCTTCCGATCATCTCTCCCCATTCCACGTAAAACTCATTTGCCTTAATATTGCCAGGAATTCTCAAATGAACTGAAATCCAGTGGAGGATAAAATTTCCTTTACCTGTCTTATTTGGTTTCCATTTTCAAAAACCTAAAAGTCTACTTGTTCTGTCTAGGGAAGCGAGCTGACAGGAGACAGCGGACAGCTCATTCGATTTAGTGGGTATGAAAACACCTGATGAATGCCGCATTACATCTGTCTTCCACTATCGTAACAATAGTCTCAAAAGCTCTGGCCTTGCTGCATAATACTATCGAGGGAGAGCTTGATAATACTAACCAGCCCCCTAATCCGGCCTTGGAAAGTCAAGGACGACTATTCCTACAGTGTAGAAATCACTTCAAGCCCAATATGTAGCTTATGTGATGATAAAAAGGAATCACAAAAATTCGCAATTGGAACCTAAATGGCGTTAATGAATTTCTAAAAGGAATGCTTTGGTTACTACCGAATACTGGGAAGTGATATGAAGCCATACAGCCGCCTTATAGCATACTGAGGTTCGTGAGGGCAACAGGGTTCGAAGCATAGCACTTTCCTACAAAGGTTGAGACAGTACAATAAATTGTTTGATCTCAGTTATTTAGTACTGCAGCTCATCGCTCATCCCATTCTCATTTCAGCTTGCCTGAAATCTTTTTATAACATTATGGCAACATATTATTGTCTGAGATCAGGACGTTGCTAAGCAATTGCCTTATTACATCTATTTTTCTTGACATTTTTAAAATTTATTTTTTATTTTGAAATTTTTTTAATTGCAAAAAAATAATTGCCTGTCATTTAAAGAATTTAAACAAAAAAAGTCCTCTTCCTCTTCTGTTCATTAAAGCCTTAAAATAATTTTTAAAGAAACGAGTTTGCCTCAAAATTTCTTCTTCTTTTTTATACATTTTTTGTTACTTCGTTTGTTTGTATATACTTTCCCCAATTCAATTCAATACAATTCAAATTATAACAGAATGGCAATAAATTTTACGACAAACAAAAATATTTGAAATACGTATTCAAAAGGGAATTTGTAATACGAGAAATGGCAATGACCGTGTAAAACCAATCTGACAGTGTAACCTACAAAAGCACGGGGAAAATAAAAGTCAATCAATTCAGTCGGCAATTAATACAGGGTGTGGAATGTTTCTGGCAATGTGTGTATACGTAGTAGGCCTATTGTATGAAGCACATACAAAAAAATGAAATTCTAAGCCAGCTTTTTTTACGACAGCCTGTATAACAAACAAATGGTTGTCCCACTACAAACGGACATGTTCAATAAATGTGATAAAAACATATTGGAAAGCGATGATCAGTTCGAAGGGACTTTAAGTGTTGGTTCTAAAACTTAAAAAATGGTTCACTTATGTTCGATGTCACCACTTGCTTGTATACTGATGATGAATACGTTAATTTAACGAGCAACTCTTGAACTGTCAACCAGGCTTGGTTGCGCACATCATAAAGATGAAAAATCTTTCAAACCACCTAAAAACACAGCACTTGCGGGAAGTTTGGCTGAACTTTTTTACAACGAAATCTGCGCGTGAGAGTCTTCGCTTGTTTGTGCAATTATGCGGAGAGCACGCTTTATAAAGTTTGTGGTTTGTTAGACGTCGCCGTAGTCTAGTAGGTAGCGTGTTGGCTTATTAGACGTAAAGCCAGGGTTCAAGCCCCAGGCCAGACATCAAAACAAAATACAAAAAGTATTTCTTTAGAGACTTCCTCTCAGCAGATTTCTGGCAAAAACTCTGAGAGTCAATAACATTGCCATGAAAAAATTTTCTCAAAAATCTGTCGTTCGGAGTCGACTTTAAACTGTAGGTCCCATCACTCATGTACAAAATTAACACACACAACATAAGTGGTGTGAGAAACTAGAACGTTATACAATGGGTCAATTCTACCTCCGGGTACTGTATTTGTCTTAATTGACAAGTACACGTCCTCTAACTTAACCTAACCTAACCTTGTGGTTTGAGCGTTTCAAAAATTGTAATTTTGTCTTCAAAGACATAGAGCTTCTGGGGCACCCTCAAATCTTTTTACATCATAAATTGGAACCAATATTCATGGAAGACACAAGTGGAGCTTGCACAATCCATAGGCATGGCTCAAGCAGCCATTTCAAGTCATTTAAGGGAGGAAGATCCATTCAAAAACAAGGTAATTGAGTGCCATATACGCTGAAGAATCATTAAAAAATGCATTTTAATGCCTGAAATGTTATTTGATTGCCCAATGAATCAGTTTTTGAAGACGAAAAATTGCGCCAAGAGCAAGAAATCATATATAAAGCTTGGGCAATGAGTAAAATCTACCGCCAAGCAGGATATCTATTGCTTCAAGGGCAATTTGGTGGAATAAGAAGGGTGTGATCCATTATTCACTGTTAAAACCGGGCTAAAGTAACACCGGCGACTTGTATATACAACAATTAATTCGTTTTAAGAGAGCATTGAACTCTCAGCCACATAGAGTTGCAATGGTCAAAAACTATTTAGAAAACAGTAAATGGGAAATTTTATCTCACTAATCATATTGCATAAACCTTGCCTCTTCTGACTGTCATTTGTTTCAATCGATACCTAACGCTCTCACTTGAATTCGCTTCACTTCAGAGCTGGGGACCAAAAATTAGCACCATTGATTACACAGACCTTCAAATTTGGACTTTTTTGTGCAAATAAGATGGCTCCAGGTGTTTCCGAAGGCATTTTGCGCGCTGAACACGAATCTGGGTTCCATCACGTCAGGTTTTAGAGAAAAGGTTGAAACCCCTAAAAATAGCGTTTTTGGCCATTTTTGAAAAATTGTAGAGCTAAACATTGACGTGCTAGAACCACCGCTATTGTCAGAAATTGACAATTGATCTTTGCTCTTTAAAATGAGCCCAAAGCCAAATTGTTTGCATGCACCCTTAAAGTAGGGGATGAGTTTATGTCAAGGCGTGCAAGAGAAAAATAAACACATTACGGAGCTCCTTAAAAATTAATCAGATTTACTTGAAAATTGTTACTCAGGGGTTTTTGAGGTCGCTGATTACAGATCTTCATTAAGATTGAAAAAATTCAAAATGGCGGATCCAATATAGCGGTCGAGGTTTATAAAAATTAATCAGATTTACTTGACCGCCATATTGGATGCGCCATATTGAATTTTTTAATAAGGACAGCGCGCAAAATGCCTTCGGAATCAGCTGGAGCCATCTTATTTGCAAAACCCATGCAGGGCTATGTTATTTGTCTTAAAAGAATGCCTAGATGGAATCCATAAATTGCCAAAAAAAAAAGAAAACCTCAGACGATTATTCAAGTGCAACTTCTAAAAATTTGCAACAAGAAAATATAGTTGGATCCGGTCACACACTTGGCAAATAGCTCCCGAAATCCATGGGGCTAATATTCATAGAGACTGTAAAGAACTTGGAAGTGATCTGAACGACCTGACTCCAAGCAACCGTACATGTCTAACAACTGAGCCGTTAAATAAATAAAGTTCAGTGAAGTAGCTTTGTTGCAACCCTTGCACCAAGTGGAATAATAAAAGGAGTGATTCCAGACAGGAAAATGGCCAGACAGCCATAAACCTGCCAGAAGAATTAAAAATTTATACACACTAGAGATCAGCAATGAATCGCATTTTCGCTACTCATAAGTACTCATGAAATTTTGAGTATGAATGATTCAACAGTATTGAAATCCAACAACTCTGATTCATTCGTACTCAGTAGAACATTGATTTATAAGTACAAGTTGCAATGCGTATGAGTACAACGTTGACATCAAACTCATAACATTCGAAATATGTTTGATTCATACGTCTACTCATTCAGATTCATAAATTTAGAAAAAAACTTGTAATACTCCTAAATGATTCGAGTGATGTGAGTCATTCGTCACAATTTACAGTCTTAGTTGTTGTTGCATTTACTAGGAAGAAGAAAGACATATAAACAAAAAAGACAAAGACAGCAAGAAGAGCAAACACACAACCTTCATGTGAGTATGTAGTGTTCGTACGCGAATCATACTTATTTTGTGATTCGTGTATACGATGAGTCATGGAGAGTCGAAATCAATAACATCATGCGTATTGTTAATATGAGTAGTATGAGTATGATATTAAAATAAGTATGAATGCTTATAAGTATCAGAAATTATGAGTATGTTTCGAATCTACTCATCGTTTTGAATACTCATAGCTGAGCTCTGATACACACGGTTTATTAGGGACAATGTTGCTGGAATGCGACTTGCGATACGATTTAAGTGATCACAAATTCGAAACTGATCACGTTTATCAATAAGTGCTACAAACATCAGCTTAAAAGCAATATACTGCCACCAGCTACAGTTGTTTAGGGTATTAAAAGGAAAAAAATTAGAAATCGAATTGAGTTTTTTGTGTTCTGCTCAGTTGTATAGGAAAAACTAAGTTATTCAGATGCAAACTGCAATAGGAAATGCTTAAGCAAGCAAATACAAAAGCACAGTAAAATAGGGAGCAACAGGAGAGGTAGCATAAGGGAATAGGAGAGAAATAACAATAGAAATAGAAATACAAACATCATCACACAATAACTTTAAGAAATAAAACAACAATAATAGTTTGTTGTTATTGTTGTTGCCAGCAATAAATGTAACAGAAGTAAATTATTGGCAAACTTTTTAAACTTTTAGAGAAATTGTTTACACACACACACACATCACACAGAGAAATACAATGGCAATATGCATACTAACTGAGTCTCTCTCATTCTTGCTCTCTTGTTTGTATTCCTATTTAACAGACACAAACAGACAAGTTTGTTGGTTAGTAGTTAGCAGAACTACAATGAACACCGGAAGTAGACATGTTAGTTTGTTTTATTTCTATGACTCTCTCTCTTTCTCTCTCTTTCTTTCTCTCTCTCTCTCTGTAGGACTTCTTTTTTCTGTTATTAAAGCTTTACATTTTCTTAACATTCACTTATGAAAAGCAAGGATCACATACAAATACTTATTGCCACAGAAAACTTAATGCAAAAAGAACTTTGTGTTGCTTTTTCTTTTTGCTGTGAAAGGACAAAGGGAATAATGAAAACCCACCAAGTTTTTTCCTAGTATTTTTTATAAACGAACACAGGACAAAAATGAATACTGAGCGAAATTGAAAAGTTTTCTCATTTCACAAGCGTAAATTTCATTTGACACGGGACTTATTTCCACACGAGATAAGTTAAGTAATATAAAAATTGTTTTTTCAATTCTTTTTCGCATTCTCGTAATTTCTCAATAGAAAATAAAAATTTGCATAGAAAAATTGAAAAAAATAACTGAATTTACAAAATAGTTAAGCGTTGTTTCTTTCGTTTTTTTGTTACGTTTCTCAATTGATTTAAAAAGTCATTAAAACAACAGCAATAGAGATTTCATTGAATTAAATTGATTTGCTTCTGAAATTATGTATAAAGGAGGAAGGAAATTAAAGAATTGGTGGGTTAGCTCTGTTCAATAGTTACTGTTCGGGTTGCACTTCTACTACTCACTATACTCTAGTCTATCGCTAACATATATACATACATATATAATTGGTCATTACAAGCCTTCAGTTAGGATTACGACCTAGCAACTCTCACCACTAATGTTGCGTGTGTTAATTTTATATCGGGTCCCCATATAACGTTTTTTTTCAACTAGTGCTTATTTCGTGAATGGTAACACTTAGCTCATGTCTGATTTGACAGATAATTAGTTTTATCCTTCCGCTGAACGAATATTGACCATCCAATTCGTTTTCGCTTCGCTAAGTGGGCCTGCGATCGACTTACAGAAGATGCCGCTTTTGGCAAAGAAAATCATCTTTTCAGATGAAGCTCATTTTGATCTTGGCGGGTATGTAAACAAGCAAAATTATCGCATTTGGGGCACAAAAAACCCGCACGCATACATTGAAAAGCCGACGCACCCAAAACGAGTCACTGTTTGGTGTGAATTTTGGTCCAGAGGCATAATTGGGTCATCTTCGAAAATTAGCAAGGAGTGGCCGTTACAGTCAATGGCGATCGTTATCGGGCCATGTTGAACGAATTTTTGTTCACAAAAATTGAAGAGGAGGATATTGGCAACATTTGGTTTCAACAGGACGGCGCTACGTGCCACACAGCCGAAGCTACACTCGATGTTTTGCGCCCTGTTTTTGAAGATCGCATTATCAGCCGCAGAGCTGATGTCATTTGGCCACCTCGGAGCTGCGATTTGACACCGTTGGAGTATTATTTGTGGGGTTCCGTCAAAGATAAGTGTTACGCCGACAAGCCAGAGATAATTGACGCTTTAAAGGACAATATACGTGAAGCCATTGGTGAAATACAGCTGCACACATTCGATAATGTGCTTAAAAATTGGACCGATAGTGTAGGCTACTGCATGGCCAGCCGAGGCAGCCATTTGAATGAAATTATTTTCCATTATTAACCGGAAGGATTGTACTTTCAAATAAGAAAAGAAATTTGAGGAAATATGCAGTAGTTTTTTGTTTTTAAGCATTTTCAAAACAAAAAGTTACTTGGTGGTCCCTTTATAAAGAAGGAAGGAAATTAAAGTATTGGTGGGGTACCTCTGTTAAATAGTTACTGTTGCTCACTACCCAGGTCTATACCCTACAATTACTAGGCAGAGAATGCTCATTGTTCACACTAGAATCATAAAATTTCTCAGGGCAATAGGCTCTGAGAACACGTCATAAGAATACTCTATAAAGCTGGATAAGAGCACAATAGTCACAGTACCTAAAGCACTGCTTCACAACAATAATCGCTTTTTTTTACAACCAACATTCAGGGGATGGCCCCTACTCATGCAATGCATTGTGTTGGAACTAGGAAAATTACGTTATGAGAAGGAAGAAAGAGGGAGTAGTGTTTTTGGACACTAGAGTTGAATCTCTTTATATAATAAGTGACAGGAAAAACCTCTGCACGAGGGGAGTTCCACAAATGAATAGTCCGTCTAAAGAACGAATCAAAACAGTTGGATACCCTACCGTCATTAAAAAGCACCCTTGTTCTCTTCTGTACGAGGTCGAAAAGGCTCAAAAAAGATTTTATGGCACCTGCCCATACATGGGAGCTGTATTCCTGTCGGATATACATGGCTTTGCCCATCTAAGAACGTTCAGATGCTCAAAGAATTCTTCATTTCTATATACTATATTACTGTTGCTTTCACAATAATCTTCTTCTCTAATATACGACTACTATGTCCACTATGCTGCTGTGGTCCTAAATATTAGAATCAGAGTTCGAAGTTTTCTTTTAACGGATGGTATAGTTGAAAGAACTCTTCATAACCTGATTATTTGGTAGATTTTTGTGATCCTAACTCAAACCTTAACCTCAGATATCCACTAAATCTTAATAACAGCACATAGTGGTTTCTATACCCATAATGATAATTTCTGCCACGACAAAAAGCTTCATCGATATCAACTATTGACCTCCAGAAGTTACAAACTATTCGTATTACATACTTGGGTAGAATACGACTCTCTTAAGTGTTTCTCTGGATAATTTCTAGCCTAATTTCTGGGAAAACAATTCCTTATTGACTGAGTGGATGAACATATGACCCTAGAGGCCCTTTGTCTAATTATTTCGACCTGAAGAGCTTACCCGATACTATACCTCAAAACCATGTCCCGTTTACAGCAGTCTGGTGTGAATCATATTGCCTTCCCCTAATTCATAGTGCAACATATCTGTGTTGATTTCAACACAACACAACCTGGTGTGCCCTGCAAAAGAATTTGTCTGATCACTCTGACCCAGTATGCCTAAATTGTAGCATCGATACTCTATCGATATTGTTTCAGTTGCCCGATAAGGATGTATTCTTTAGGAACTCATAATTATGATGGTCATCGTCGCGATCCTTTGAGTGAAATTATGTGTTTTCGGGAACACAATTAGTATGAACCACCATGAAGGGCAGACTTACACTGCTGATATTACATTGATAAGCAAAGTAGCCATGGAACTGAACAGATTGCAAAAATGTGCAAGTGCTCAGCAATACTATAAAAGATGTTAGCTATGCGGGTTCAAAAACTAACGCATTAAACTCATCTTCTTTGATAGCAAGCCCGTTGAAGAAGTACAAGACTTTACTTACCTTACTTACTAAGGGCTAAACTGGCCAGTCGAGGCACAACCATTAAACTTTCCGATGAGTTGCCTTCGTTAAGAAACTCTTGGAAGAGCTGCGAGCATATATCTGACAATGTGAGGACGATAGCACAGCAAAGCTGAAAAGAGGGCACGAGTAAAGTCTGCTCAAACTCCAAAGGAACGCGATCAGTAAGGTGAATAGAGTCTTTAATGAGATTTGTTTTATGGACACTCATGAAAAACGAGTGGATGCTGGGCGAATGAAGTCGCTGTGGTGTAGTAGATAGTGTGTTGGCTTATTAGATGTTCAAACCCCAGGGCATCTTCAACTGAACGAAATATGAAAAAATATTTCTTCGGCGACTTTCTCTCAGCAGATTTCTGGCAAAAACTCTGAGAATAAATAAAAAATTGTCATCTAAAGTTTCTTCAAATTCTTTCGTTCGGAGTCGACTTTAAACTGTAGGTTCCGCAACACATGCACGTATAAAATGAAGACACACACAACATGAGTGGTGTGAGAAACTCGGTCGTAGTACTGACTGAAGGGTTATAATAACCAATTATGTATGTATGCTGGGCACATGTCAACTTCTGCGGAAACTACATATATTAGAAGAGATATTTGTTAGGCACTTGCCCAGCTTAGAAGAGAATTAACTTCAGAAGTCTAATGGACATTAGAAGGTCTGAATAATTGCCAGATTCGAGGAAACAGACGGCCAAACAAACGATCTTATTTATAAGAAATTTCCAAAATTTTCTGATATATGATGGTGTCACCAGGGTATTCTTTTATTAAAATATGGGCTCACATGAGTTAAACTTCGCTTCAATTCGACATAATATGACCGCCTATTCTAGAATCTTAGAAGTTTTAAAAGCAAAACTAAGCTAAACCGTAGTATTAACCGTAGATCGAGCGTTAAAAAACTTCATATTTCTAGCTTATGTATCACTTTTGATTTCAATTAAAATCGCTGGAGGTAATTTTCATTTTTCCACAATAAAACTAAAAAGTTTTTTATTTCTGTTGCTAAAAAACTTTAATTTGAGATGAAAATATACCAAAAAGGAACATAAAAACATAAGCATTATTATTTAAATATATTTTCTTTAATTTTCTTATCTTTTAGGCGAACAAAAAATTTAATTTTTAAAAATCTTAAAAAAGGATATATGGGCTGCTTTGAAAGTATGATAGCTAATCCAAAACTTTTTATAGAGTATGATTTCTTACATAAAACTACAAGTTGTGTGATAAAAGTTTTATAAAAATGGTTAAAATTTTTTAACAAAAAATTAAGATAAATATTTTTTTTTAGAAAAAAAATCCTTTTCATTCGAATTTAAAAAAAAAGTTTGTTCTGTTCCAAGTAGTACCATCCTTGGCGATAAACATCCTGTTGTCATGTTCGTTGCTGCCAATACTTTCTTCAGTTCATAAGACGAACATCTATTTTTTTCTTCTTCAAAGTCTTTAGCAGAAGTTTAAAATAACGACATTCACAATACTAATGAATTATAAAAATATCAGGCATCTAACTTTTTCTGAATTAATGTTATGTAGTCTAAAAAATTGAAATGTATCATTTTTGATACAAAGCTAGATCTACGGTTAAGCTGGGTGCCGTAACGCGTTTCAAGTGCCAACACCTTATTCATATCCCATATGTCATTAAACTTTTTTTTCGAACTTTTATTTCGCATTTCACTTCTTTCTTATGGGGGTGTCTCATATGATTTCAAATTGAATATCTTTCGAAACTAAATTATGATGACATCAGAAAAGTTTTCTAATAAAACAAAAAGGTATGGTAGGCATAATAGAAATGAGTTTTGAAGAAAATTTTTCATAAAAAGAAAGCCAAACTCTGCTTCCATGTGTTGTATACCACCACTGGGGTACAATAAACTTGAAAACTAAAAATTGATTTTATGAGCCACATAAACAAGTTTAACAGAAAGAAGGGTCTTCCTTAACATTTTTCCTTTGCAAAGGAAGCTTAATTTATTGTCACCTCTAAAAAAAAAAAATGGTGTCAAGTGGTAGTAGAAGTAGTCGCTGTTGTTGTTGTTATTATTATTACAAATACAATAAAAACCCTTCATGTGAAACATTTAAATTTCACACAATTTGCATGATGATTTTTATTTACAATTTAAAATTTTAAGTGCGCCACAAAATGACAACAACAACAATAACCAGACAGCATTTAGAAACAAATGTACTCGTAGTTGAACATAACAACAAAGTGTTGTTGTGGCGAAGAATATCTCTTTACAAGTCCATATGAGTTCAAAAACTTGAATTGAAACGTTAAAGTGTCTGCTAACGAAGTTGAACGCTTTAAAAGCAGAAAAAAATATTTTGCCACACAACAGCACCAAATGCAACCAAATACATGGGAATACTCGTAAGGATTGCATTACAAGCAGACATTAACATGTGTATGTATATTGTTTTATGTTTCTCTGCGTGTTTATCTGCCGACCTTAACCCTTTTAGGTCAGTTAACAGATTCTTAATTTAATTTATAACAAATTGACTGCTCCTTTATTAGAACTACTGAGACAGTTGTATGCAATTTTTGAATCCCGGCAACGGAAGTTCGCTAACCCTCACCTGTAACTTCTCAGCTTAGGCACTAAAACTTTTAGAATCGGTTGGTAATCACTATAACTTTCTTTATCTTTTATTTCATTGAGAATACTTTCTAGAAATCAAGGTTCAACTCTTCTCTATAAATACTTTGTGCCCTCATTAGCGTTGTGAAAGTTTTTTTTCCCTTTGTGCTACCCATACGTCACTGCTCATTACATTGAGTTGCTTACAACAGCCCTTTAGTCAGGACTACAACCCAATTTCTTACATTACTCATGTTGTGTGTGTTAATTTCCTACATGAGTGTCAGGACCTACGATTTAAAGTCGACTCTGAACGACAGAGAAACCTTTCATGGCAATTTTATTGTACTCTTCGAGTTTTTGCCAGAAGACTGAAGAGGAAGTTGCCTACACCAATATTTTTCTTCATATTTCGTTATGTTCGAGATGTCTAAAACAAGAGTTGTAGGCAATAGAGTAGACTATGGCTACTTCACTGAGTATACATTCTTAAAATCATCCTTCCACTCTTCCCTAAAGATATGTTCCGCCCTCATTAGCAACTTCAAACTTCCATTCTCTATTTCCACACTCATTGCAATGAGTTCCCCTATGATTTGGCATTCAGCAAATTTTCCAGTCTACGTGTTACAGCTTAGTTCCCAAGGCAAAGGCTTTAATTTTCTGGCAATTTTCTAGAATTCTAAAACGATTATAATTTTAAAATACTGACATACATACATACAATATTTGTCATTACATCCCTTTAGCCAGAATTCCAACCTAGCTTCTCACAACACTCATGCTGTGTGTGTAATTTTTATACACGAGTTTAAAGCGGACTCCGAACGACATATTTTTGGGAAACTTTTCATGGCAATTTTTTATTACTCTGAGAGTTTTTGCAAAGAATATGCTGAGAGGAACGCGCTGAAGAAATATTTTACTTTACATTTCGTTTTGTTCGAGACATCTGAGCCAGGGTTTGAACCGAGGACTTTCGTCTAATAAACCAACACTCTATCTACCAGACTGTGGCGACTTCTGAGTATTCTACGGCGACTTAGGTTAGGATGGGTTAGAGGACGTGTACTTGTCAATTAAGACAAGTACAGTACCCGGAGCTCGAATTGACCCGTCGAATTGTAGAACGTCCTAGTTTCTCACACCACTTATGTTGTGTGTGTTAATTTTATACATGAACGGCGGGACCTACAGTTTAAAGTCGATTCCGAACGACAGATTTGTGAAAAACTTTTTCATGGCAATTTTATTTACTCTCAGAGTACTTAAGTAATCTTAAAACTAAGACGTGGTCTTTTGGTATGACGCGGCGTTTGCTATTTGGAAAATATGTGCTCCAGGTATCTACAGGTATATAAGGTAAGGTAAGGACATCCTAAGATTACGATCTCCAAATTACGATCGAACATCATCCATGCCACATATGTTTAAAAATTATACTTAAATGGCAGGATCTACTGAGCGATAGATTGCAGAAGTCTTTTATATTTGCTCTTGGAGCTTCTACCAAAAGAGCCTACATACCCCTTAATGGGTTAAAATTTCACAAGCACAAGGCACAACAAAAAAAGTGCAAAAGAACGCAATACGTTGCACCATTGCGGTTTTTAGCTTGACACTGTTGCTGTTTTGTTGTGTTGGCTGGCATTAGACTCTTTGTCTAGAGTGTCGGTAGTAAAATAATCCTCCCGCTAGACAAGTTAAATGCGCCATAAAAATTTACCTCAACTGCAAGTGCAACAACATAACAACGATACTTATTGCGGTCTTAAATATTTCGTTTCACTACAAAACCAAGAAAAAACAGAAGAATTTACTCCATGTAAGTAAAACGAGAGACAAATTTTTTTTCTAATTTTATCACACTAGAAATAGAGAGTACGTAACGAGAAAAGAAAACAAAAACAAAAAGAATAAAAATAAGAAGTCGACAGAGCTTAAGAATTCAATAAAAGATTTACAAAAATTTACTTGCAAAACAACAGCAACAACCAAGTTTTCTAGTCTTCTAGTTTTCTTTACAGCAAATTTCAGCTAATTTGCATGTATTTTTGGTGTGATTTTTACCCCAAAACCGCCTTTTTTTAGCTAAAAAAATATAAAAGAAAACAAGGAGAAAGCAAACAATCCTACACACACACACCCACATATCTAAGCACATGCATACGTTGCAAAAGCTGCGTATCCTTGACTTCTTCTATTTGAACATTTTAAGACGATTTTTTCAATTTTTCCTGTTGTTTTCTTTTCTTTTCTCTGTTTTAGTTTTTCTTTCGTTTGCAAATTTATAGACTGACTAGACTCTTTGGCTGGTTCTCATTCGTATGGGAATTTTTTGATGTACGTGTGTGTGTGTGACTGCATGCATGTATAGGTGTTGGTAATTGGTATGCATTTGTTTGTTTTGCATTTGTTGTAAAGAGAGAGAGAGAGAGAGAGAGGAGAGGGAGCGAAATGAGAGTCAGCAAGAGATTAGTTTTGTTATTTGTTATGCTCAAGTGCATTTTCATTTTCATTCATTTCGTTGACTTTGTCACATTTGTACGCTGTATGTGTAAACATTGTTTCAACTTATTCACACACACACACACAGAAAGACAGACAGAGAGAGAGACATACAGTGTGAAAGGCAGGCAGTTAGAGACATTCATTTAGACACATTTCGCTCGTTTGTTTCTTCATACGAAGTGAGTGTCTAGTATTCACGCGTTAAATGTCAAAGCAAAGGCAACAAAAAATTGGTGCTCAAAAGTATTTTGAGGTTATTGGGACTTGGAAAACACACTAACAGCGGTTTATATCCGATTTATCTGGTTGATATCGTGCTAAGAAAGGTTATGCTAGAAAGGGTAGATGCAAGTTGATCAGCAGTTTTCTGGCTAAAGCTCAGAGAGTATGAAAAATGTCGCAAAAACCTATCGTTCGGGGTCGACTTTAAACTGTATGTTCCACTACTAATGTATGAAATTAACACATACAACACAAGTGGTATAAGGAACTAGGACGTAATCTTGACTGAAGGATTGTAATGACTAATTATGTATTCAGTTAAAACAGCAAAAAAAATTTGTTGAAAGCAATCGAACTCTCACTCTTAGATATTGTAAACCCGTTTTGTTAACCATCCTTTCTGGAAACCATAAGCCTTTGCAAAGATTATTTCTTCCTGTTATATTCCTAATGAACTGCGTCATTCAATATTTCTGAGACCAACCAAGACAACTGTTTTGCTGCTTGTGGTGCTGAAAGGAATCTTCCCTTCCTAACCGGGCAGTTAGTACACATGTTTTTTCCTGAAAGACATGCACGCTCAGGATTACATACGATCACATTGCAGATCCTTCACTTTCTTATGATTCCTACTGGCGTTTGAGCTCCTACTCGCGGTAATAGTCTCCTGCATTTGTTTTCATTAGACTACAGCTGCTAAAACTGAAGCGCTCTGTCGATGCACTAATATTGAATATGCGGAAATATCCAAGAATAAATCCAATCCCAGTCAATTCAAGGCCAAATCATATGTTGACCCTAACGCATGTCTGAAATACGTGCATTTCAAACTGTATGCGGAAGATGTCGTCATGGAAAATACATTCGGATATCCATATTCCAGTCACTTGCAAAAACTAAGGCAACATTTTTCCTAATGGAAAGGCTGGCTAGCATCTCTAAAACCAGAAAACCATATTGAACTACATATGTAACCAGCGAGAGGTAGCCCTCAGAAGAAGAAAAAAATGATTTTCAGTTGATATCATGTGATCTACTCAGTGGTTTAAAAACCGTTGCTCTGACAAGGCTGTCAGCTGTTCATATTAATCGTGTAACAACCGAAGGACCATAAAGTGATGGTTCAAACGTGTTTTCTTTTCGATCACAACGTTGCGCTTACAGTCGTCATAATCGACCTACTGTGGTAGGAATTTTCAAAATTATAGGGAAATATTAAAGCGGCCGGATGAGTTGTAGTCGTTGTAGTCTAAAAGGTACTATGTTGGCTTATTAGACGGGAGGCCAAGGTTCAAATCCAGATCAGATCTCCAACAAAACGAAATATGATAAAATATTTCTGTGGCAACTTCCTCTCAGCAGATTTATGTCAAAATCTCTGGGAAGTAAATAAAATTGCCATAAAAATCTTCTCTAAAATTTGTCGTTTGGAGTCGACTTTAAACTGTAGGTCCCGCCACACATATATAAAACTAACAAACACAACATATATGGTGTGAGAAGCTGGGTCGTAATCCTAACTGGAGGTCTGCAATGATCAACTACGTATTTATAGCTGCGGAGAAGACGTGAGAGAGCCACATTGTATGCACTGCCTTCAATTAGTGAAAGCATGGCAAACCATTCGAATTTCTCAGCAATCTTACAAGACGTTTTGGTGTATTTTGTTACATTTTATTTGCACCTCGAACCATATAAAGTTTAAGTCATGCAGCAGTTAAATATGCTAATTCGGTTCAAAAGCAACCGGCTTTCAATTCCTATTTTTCGAATAAACTTATCTCATCGCTTGAGCTTATTTTTCTCTCGGTGGTTACATCACAAAGTAGAACTGTTGCATATTGGGACTCGAAAAACCCACTAGTGACTTTGTAAAAGCCATTGTATTTTTAAAAAGTGACATTTTGTTGCGTATTATGAGCTGAAGTTACCATTGGATCGTATTTTTTAGAAAATGGCTCTGAAAGAATTGTTTTCAACAATCTAGAACGCTTTGGCCGCTTGGTAACCAATATCTTACTTACTTACTTAATTGGCCATAACAACCCGTTTATCGGATTTCGGCCTGCCGCAACACATCCTTCCAGGCGCCTCTGCTTCGTGCGCGCCTACGCCAGTTGATCACACCAATCGATGACAGGGCTTCCTCGATTTGGTCCTTCCAACGGATGCAAGGTCGTCCTCTTCGCCGACTTCCGCAGATTCCCGCATCAAATACCCGTTTTGCCGGCGCATCCTCCTCCATTCGAACGACATGGCCGAGCCAGCGCAGTACAACGTCCATGTCGTTGAGGAGCTCATATAGCTCACTGTTGTATCGGATACGGAAATCAATATCGTTAGCCAAAAATTGAAGATTATGAACTGGATGGTGTGTAGTTTCAAGAAGACAATACTACAAGTCACACAACCTAATTAATTTTGCATTTACACGTAGCATAACATGTTTCAAGAAAAAGTAATTTAAGGTTGAACGTGTGGACATGAATTGTCCAACAATATTGTGAGATATGACGCTGTTAGGCTCTCTTGCTGGGCTACGTCAACGACCTAAAGCCTAAACCATAACACTATGCAATTTGACCATGTGTAGAGTGCATTTTGTTGCACAAACAAAAACAACAAATCTACAACCGAAAGTAAATTAAAAATATTGTTACAGAAAAAACAACCACAAGAAAAAAAACCAAAAAAATACGAACCTCCATACGTATAGAAAATTCCAGTCAGTTGAATAACTATTTGGATTCGTTTTTTGTTTTTGTTTTTCTACTTTCTATTAACATGGACAAAAAGGAAAGGAAAGGAAAATCCGAATAAAACAAAACGAAACGAATGGCATTGTAGTCTGCAAAGTTTTGTTGACAAACGTAACACCTCATTTCAGTTCTTTATAAGGCGTGTAGAAAAAAAGCCAACGACGAAGGCAGAGATGGAGACGGAGACGGAGCCAGCCACTTAATTTCCATTCAATGGAAAGTTTTTAATAGAATATGCAGATGTAAGCTTTATACTCCAATGGCGTTTTAAGCGGTTTTCATAAATTAATTGTGTATTCAATTTGAACAGAGGAGAGAGAGGAAGTTATAAATGAAAAAAAAGAAATATTTGATTACAGTTTAAGAAAATTATGGATTATGGATAGACAGGAGAGATTAATAATGAATTAAATGGAGATTTTATGAAATTGGTTTTAAATAAATATAAGCGGGGATGAGAAAAAAGTCTTCAGAATGCATGCAAGAGTAATTTGAATGGTATCGTCACGGTCTAGAGCGTAGTATATTGGCTTACTAGACAGGAGCTGCGTGTTCACTAAAAAATGTGTTTCTCTTACAGATGTCTTCTGGCAAAGTATAAGAGAGCAACTATTATTATTGAAGTGCTATTGAATTGAAGTCGGCGTAGTCTAGCTCGTAGTGTATTGACTTATTAAACGTGAGGCCATGGTTCAAATCCCAGGTCAGACATCTCCATCAAAACGAAGAATGAAACAATATTTCTTCGGCGAATTCCCTTCAACAGATTTTTGACAAGCATTCTGATTTCAAAAGGCTTTTAAATCTGCTTTTTACGCCATATACACGTCTAGAAATTAAGAATTTGTACTTTGCCTGCGACGACCACTAGCACTGATTACCATAGGAAGGGTAAAAGCTTAGGCTTTGTCTGGGGCATAACGTACAATCCTGATATTGTCTGCATAATTCTAATTCGATCAGAAAATGTCGAGACTGTCTAATGAGAAGTCATGTTGAAAGTATTTGCGGTCAATGAAGGCAATCCGTCTGTTGTAGATGCCATAGTCTAGTAGATAGTGGGTTGGCTTATTAGACGTGAGGCCATGGTTTAAGCCCCAGATCAGACATTTGCACCATAACGAAATATAAAAATTTTTTCTTCTGCCTTTGTCTCTCAGCCGACTTCTGGCAAAAATTCTGAGAGGAAATAAAATTGCCATGAAAAAGTTTCTCCAAAATCTGACGTTCGGAGCTGACTTTAAACTGTAGGTCCCGCTACTCATGTATAAAATTTACACACACATGGTATGAGAAGCTAGGTTCTGTTCCTGACTAAAGGGTTGTAATGGCTAATTATGTATGTATGTAAGTAACTGTTGTTGTAAGAACTTCTCAATTTTTTCCATTTGGACTCACCACAAAACTGCAGATACCTGCACTCATCAATAAAATTTGCAAATAAAGCTAGGCCTTCAGCCTAATTGACCTTTAGAATTCACTGCATTAGTTAGTTACTCCACGCTGAAGATTAATGACAATTAAAATGTTTTCTTTTATAATTCATTAAAGTAATGTAAATTGTTTTCAAATTTGATTTGTGTGTGTGTGGTAATTTAAACCCACAATTAAACTTTCCACAAAGTAAACAATTTATTCGCTTACAAATCATGTCATAAAAGGGGTTAAAAATTCCCTTTTTTTCGTAGTCATTTTTCAATTTTGCATATCGAAAAAGGAAAAATACTGGAAAAGGAATTCACGTGCCTTGTGCCATTCATTCATTCCTCAATGTTAATTGAAACTTGTAGGTTTTCGTTTTTATTACCAAAAAGTAACAAAAATTTTAGCAAAAAAAATGGAAGGGAATTTGAAATAAAAAACAAGTTTGAAACAGAGGATATAGCCGACTATTTGATATCCTACAGCACAAAATTGAGGCTTTGTTAGTTGGTATTGAAACTGTCCTTTCAAAGAAATGTGATTCATAAAGAATTTTAAATAAAGACGTATATTTATACATGGCCCCTGTCGAGTTCAATTTCTCTATAATTTCGGGTTATGCCACGTGCTAGATAAAGTAGGGCGGCAGGTCTGTAAAAAAAATTTAATAATTTTAATTAGTCGCATATATTAACCTAAAACCGAGTAAACCATGTGAATTTTTTTAAAACATTTACAGGTTATCGGGGCCAACAGAAGAAGCTTTGAAGCCGCTGATAAGAGCAGAACATATCTCAAGGGAAGAGTAGAAAGATGATTCTGAGAAGGTACACTGGGGGAAGTCACCATAGTCTAGTAAGCAGTGTGTTGGCTTATTAGACGACAACCCCAGACATCTCAAACAAAAGTTAGGTTAGGTTAGGCTAGAGGACGTGTACTTGTCAATTAAGTCAAGTACAGTACCCGGAGGTCGAATTGACCCATTGTACAACGTCCCAGTTTCTCACACCACTTATGTTGTGTGTGTTAATTTTATACATTAGTGGTAGGACCTTCAGTTTAAAGTCTACTCCGAACGACAGATTTTTTCGAGAAACTTTTTCATGGCAATTTTATTTACTCTCAGAATTTTTGCCAGAAATCTACTGATAGGAAGTCGCCGAAGAAATACTTTTTGTACTTTGTCTTGATGTCCGGCCTGGGGCTTGAACCCTGGCTTTACGTCTAATAAGCCAACACACCACCCACGGCGACTACATCTCAAACAAAACGAAATTAAAAAAATATTCCTTTCGGCGCCTTCCTCTCTGCAGCCTTCTGGCAAAAAAACTCTGTGAGAATAAATAAAATTGCCATGAAAAAGTTTCTCAAAAATCTGATGTTCAGAGTCGACTTTAAACTGTAGGTTTAGCCACTCATGTATAAAATTAACACACACAACATAAGTGGTGTGTGAAGTTTGGTTGTAACCCTGACTGAAGGGTTGTAGTAATCAATTATGTAGGTATGTATGTATGTGTTGTGTAAAATGTAGACAATGGAATGAGAAATATTATTACATCGGAGACAGCGATCACAATGTCGTGAATTTTTTTTTAATTATTTCATGAGCAAAGGCCTTAACTGAGTGTCCAACAAAACATATTTTTACCACTGAAATAGACTTGGTTTGCGAGAAGTTTTTTATTTTCACCTCAAATAACATGATAGTCTAGTATCAAGCGCTGGCTAAGGCAATTTAAATGAGGCAGTTACAGCAGTCGCCGTAGTCTAGTAGGTGGTGTGTATTGGATTCTAAGTCTTGAGACCTTCAAACCCCAGGTCAGACATCTTCAACAAAGCGAAATATGAAGAAAATATTTCTTCGGCGACTAAAATAAAATAAAATTGCCATAAAAAGCTTCTCAAAAATCTGTCGTTCGGAATCAACTTTACGATCCTACCACTTATGTATAAAAAATTAACACACACAACATAAGTGGTGTTAGAAGCTAGGTTGTAATCCTATTGGAAGGGTTGTAATGACCAATCACGTATGTATGGTATTAAAGGTGCCTTCATTATGTAAAATTTATTCTAATTGGCTTATCGTTCTCTTGTCTCAATCAGTTTTTATGGAGAATACAGGCTACAGCTATCCCAACAGCTAGAAAAACAAAAAGTGAGGTTACTAGGATTTCAAAAATTTAATTTGGTTTTTTGCAACGTCACAAAATAAAAACAAAAATCAAATTGAACATGTTTTAAATAAATTTCAATATTATCCTGTGCTTCCTTGCCTTCTAAATAACGGTCGGTGTTGTAACGTACACATGTGATAGGAGTCAAGTTTGGGATTGACCGCATTATAGCTCTCATTCCCGCATTTAAATGTTGAATATTAACGTAAGGATTTGAAATGAATTGTAAATCAAATGTTTCAATATCAACAAATCAAACTATCACAGAAATGTTGGAAAAAAGAACGCTGAAAATGTGCAAATCCATCAAATTGAAATGCAGGATAAAATGGATGGACTTTTTGATTTCCACCCATTTATTCATACAATTATATGTACGCCGTAGTCTAGTAGGTAGTGTGTTGACTTATTAGACGTGAGGCCACGGGTCAAACCCCAGGTCAGACATCAAAAGCAAAATATAAAAAAAAAATATTTCTTCTCTGACTTCCTCCCAGCAGTTTTCTTTCAAAAACTCTCAGAATAATTAAAATTGCCATGAAAAATTTCTCAAAAAATCTGTCATTCGGAGTCGACTTTAAACTGTAAGTCCCGCCACTCATGTATAAAATTAGCACACACAAAATAAGTGATGTGAGAAACTAGTTCCATAATCCTGACTGACCAAAAATGTTAAATAAAAAAATTATGTATGTATGCATACGTTAAGCCTCTAATGAATTGTATACAGTGGCAAGAAACCAATATTTCGAGTTATTGTTGAGATACCGACTGAAATGCTGGATGATTTGATTTATCAACCCAAAGATTTGTCGAGTTTGATGTGAGTAAAAACTAAACGCAGTTCAACTGTTGCTTTTTCTCACATCAATCTCCACAAATCTTTTGATTGATAAATTCATTGAGCATGTACTTGGCTCAAAGGCCTCGATGGTGACTACAATTGTTTCGATTTTTCAATTAACGAAACAAAATTTCTTAGTTTTACTCTCCATGTTGAAACATATATATAAATATATGTTCCTTTTACACCTCTAGAGAGTATAGGGCCGCAACAAGTTGATTCCAATGAGCTCGATCATCGGCGCGATGTTTTACTTCGTTCCACTGTAGACATAGTTTGGATAGTTTGGCTGTGACTTGGCGTTTATAGGTGTATGATGATCGCTTCTCTGGGCGTTCCAGTATGTGCTTCTTTTTGTGATGTCATCTAATAGCTTGCGAAGAGTGTGCCCAAGCCATTCACACATGCGTCTCCTTATTTCCCTTTCAATTGGTTGCTGGTTTGTATCTGACTAGAGTTGGGTATTCGATATTTTGAAGGTCAGTAAATAGACAAGTTTCTGCGCAGACATTTGTTAACAAATACCTGAAGAGACTGGGAATCGCACGGTGCTATATTCCACGTTTAGCAACCGTACAGTAATGTGGATATAACGTTGGAGTTGAAAATTTTAAAAATTTTTATTTTGTTGCATCTGGATATGTTAAACGAATTCCAAACAGGGTTAAGTTGGTCGAAAGCATTGCGTGGCTTATTAATGCGATTGCCAACATTTGCTGATGCGTCACCGGATTTATCGATTATACCGCCTAGATAGCAGAAGGACTATTCGTCATCAATTTCCTTGCCGTATATCCCAGGCCAGACATCAAAACAAAACACAAAAAGTATTTTTTCGTCGACTTCCTCTCAGCAGATTTCTAGCAAAAACTCGGAGAGTAAATAAAATTGCAATGAAAAGTTTCTCAAAAAATCTGTCGTTCGGAGTCGACTTTGAACTGTAGGTCTCGCCACTCATGTATAAAATTAACACACACAACATACGTGGTGTGAGAAACAATGTCGTAATCCTGACTGAGGGGTTGTATTGACCAATTATGTATGTTAGCATTTATATTGTGTGTTTAGGGGACTAATGGGAAAGTGAAGCATTCAAAAGACATGTACTTTTTCACACAGCCAATACTTTCTAAAAGTTAACCTCACCCACTGTCTTTCAAGGGCTTGGTATGCCCTGTCACGCTGACGAGGCTCTGACAACCTTAATACTTACACACCTAAATCCCGGCGCTTTTAATGTCTGGTAGCGATGTTGGCAGCTCCAACACCAGGATCAGACGCTATAGCCTAATAAGATATACATATGTACGTCTTATATAACTCTTACAATCGAAATCAATACAAGAAAGAAAAATATCCAAACATAACCTTAAACATACTTTATCAGAAGCCTAAATGCTGGTTGTACGGCATAGCAATGATTTAACACCTTGACCCCTTTGAACACGTTCGAATAAACAAATAACCTGACAAGGAGCAAAACAAGAACGGCAACAAATTGAAAAAGACGAACAAAATTTATGGCCATAAAAATTTTAAACACAAGTCTCTGTTACACCTAATAAAATACAATTTTGAGACAATATCTACAACAACAACAACTATAATACGATACCTTTAACAAAACAAAAACCATATAAAACGCAAAACAAGTGTCAATGTACACGAACAATAAAAAACAGGACGAAATAAAACTTTTGTCACGTCTTATTTCGACAAAACAAAGGATCTGACGCTGTTAATGTTGTCTGCCTCTCAAAATGAATGTAGTATGTTGAATTTTTTGTTGTTGTGGTTGTTGTTGTTGTTGTGATATGCCTGTGTTTTTGTGTGTTAAATTAAAAAGAAAAAAACGAAGGAATGAAATTTTAAAAACACGTAAAAAAGGACTTCACACCTTTATAGGGTTTCATTGTCCAAAAATCGAAAAAAAACACACAAAAACACACAAAAAAAAGCGTAGCGGAAAACGCAAATAATGGAAGTGAGAAAAAAGAACCCAAAGTGTTACTAAACAAATTACAAAAGCTTCTTTCATTTCAATTTCCAGTGAAAGGGTTGTTGTTCTTCAACTTCAAATATTTTTTTCTTCCTTTTTTTTGGTTTATTTCGTATATCTTTTTAAATTATTTATTATTTTATTTTGTTGTTGTTGTTTGATGTAAACATGCTTAATGACAACGCTTTTAAATAAAAACATTTTAATTCAAAAACAATTTTTTTTTTCTTGTTTTTGGCATGAACAACAGAAATGTCTGTTCGATAAGATATAAAAAAAGTGGAATTGATCCAGAAAAGTTTTTATGGTGTATAGGGCATAAAACCCAGCAATTGACGTAACAGGGGTATACTGTTTTTGTAGGGAGGATGGCAACATGTTTGAACAGTTATAGTCTCAACTTTAATTATACATTTCAATTGAGAATTACAATCATCACTCGATAATTGAGGACAAGTGAATATTAGGAGGTATTTTAGTAACTTGAAGTTATAACATACGAGACAATATTTGAAGCAATAGGTCTTCCGACGTTGAGCTTCAGCAAAGAGACTCATCTCTGGGTGAATAGGTACGTGAAACAAACAAAATTGTCTAATTTGGCATGATGCTAATCCACATGAGATCCTATAGTGTCCAATGAAATCCGGAAAAATCACCGTTTGATTATGATTTGGGCTGGCGACGTCATACATACGGCGATCACCATCAAACGATGACTCCTACCTTTTTTTGGCTTTAATTGGATCGCCTAGACATCAACGGCGTATAGTTACAATGGTAGTACTCTACGTGCCACACAGCTTATGCCATATCAGATATTGTGCATGAGCTATTTGAGGGTATGATCATCTTACGTGGAGGTTATGTAAACTGATCACCGAGATCATGTGATTAATCCCCGGTAGCCTTTTGTTGTAGGGTTTGCTTAAGTCGCCAATGTATACCGACTGTATAAGTCGTATGCTATACTACCAAGCATAACTCAAGCTCAGCCTCAGTCATAGAAAATTAAGCATTTCAGATACACTCCACCTAGATTAGCCGTGTAGGACATTTAAACGATATGATATTCACCATATAATGGCATTAATAGGTTTTTGAAACAACTAAAAACTTTCGATGATATCTCATACTTTACATACATATGCACATAAATAACTGGTAAGTACATCCCTGTAGTCAAGACCTAGCTTCTCATACCACTAATATTGTGTGTATATAAAATTCATAAGTGGAGGGACCTACAGTTTAAAGTCGACTTCGAACGACAGATTTTTGAGAAACTTTTCATGGCAATTTTTGTTTTACGCTCAGAGTTTTTGCCAGAAATCTGTTGAAAGAAAGTGGCCGAAAGAAATATTTTGTTCATATTTCGTTTTGTTTGAGATGTCTGTCGTGGAGTTTGAACCGTGGTCTCACGCTTAATAAGAAAAACACACTACTTTCTAGTCTACGGCGTCTACAGATCTCACGCATTGTTCTCTTTAAATTCAAAGATAAAAGGCGCTTATAAAGAAGTAAACCTATTTAGCGAAATAAAGTTAAAAATACCTCGTTTGATTCATCTCAAAAATTTCTCGTAGGACATACTGGATTATTTATAATTTATATCAGACACATTAAAACATTTTAAATTCATTGAAAATGTTTTTTATTTTTTTTTTATTTTTTTTTTACAAACCATAAACCACAAGCTTTAAAATCCACATCCACCAAAAAATTTAAATTTTAGATTCTTGGCCTTTCGCTTATTTTTAGCACGGGCGTATAACATTTCATAGACAACACTGAAGAAATGTCTCATGAATATTTAAACGCAGGTACTAAACATCAGACATGTTGATCATCCAAAAAAAGTACAAATTTGAAACAATAAGAATAACAAATGAAGACCTAACATAAATTTCTGGCTGCACAGTGTAACGATAATGGAAATTTAAAAGGAAAATTTTTTTTAAATTAATTTCGCCATGAAAGAAGTTTAGGTTTTTGTCATTCGAAACTCAATTCTATATAGTTTTTTATTATTCAGAACCTAAAAGATCATGAAAACTTTATCTAAATATATGTCGTTCCGAGTCGACTTTAAACTGTATGTCCCGCCACTTATTTACAAAATTAACACACACAACATAAGTGGTATTAGAAGCTAGGTCGTAATCCTGATCGAAGGGTTGTAATGACCAATTATGTATGTAAGTATGTACAAGGTCTGGGCTATGCGGCGGGTAAGGTAAAACTTCCAGTCCGCTTCCCGTCAAAAAGATTTAAACAGGTACCGCAACATATGCTAGAACGCTATCATGTTAGAAAATCCGCCAACGATCGCTGGACACGAATTAATTGTTGGCCGTACATGTCTCCCGCGATAGTCCGGTCCGCTTGTAGCAGTTCATTAGGATCACACCTTTCTTATCAAATACAAAGCATTGCCTTGATACACATGTTGAAACACGGACAATGGGTCCTTCCCTTTCTGATATTTCCTAACTTCCCTGTGGCGGACAGAAGCCTCATTTGGAGGTGACATAAATTTATAAAATTCGTTAAATCATCATGAAAAGTTCTTTATCTTCAGCAGTGCTCGAGCCTAGTATACTTGAGTCCACAAGTACTGTAACCACTGCATTACTCAGCTCCATAATATCATTCCATCATGCCTGAGGCTTATGTATATCCCCTCTTCTTCTTTCTAGTCTTATTTTGCTCATGTATGTGAGAATTCCTGCCTTATTTTATTAAAAAAATTTCAGCATTTTTTTTACAAATCGTTACACTGTAACCAAACTAAATAAGAACACAACACAGGTTTATTCAAACAGTGCATTACAGTCTAAGTAAACGTGGGTTTTTTGAAGTGTGTGTATGCGTTACTGGTTTGGTTAACGTTCATTAAAGTGCCTGTATTTGTATATGTATTAACAAGTGTTCATATTTAACACACACACACACACACGCACACAGACCTTAATTTTATAATGCACACAAGCAAATAAAACACAATAAAGCTTCACAGCAAAAGGTGAAAACTCTCACGATTTTTGAATGCAAGTCTGCGTGTGTGTAAGAGAATACATGCACGTTTTCTTGGTGTATAGCACAGCTAACGTTAAAGTGTTTGTGAATATGCGGTTCTATGGTTTGGTAATTTTTATTTTTGTCTGCATGTTCGCATTCGAGTTTTTCCTTCATTTTGCCCCCCAAAAATGTCATCAAACGCAGTCATTCACTCAATGTTATTGCGTCGTTTGTTTACTATTTTTGTTTTCTTTTTATTTCTCTTGGGATGCCATTTAAACACCAACAATGTACAATGCGTCTACAAAAAGTCAACTTAAGAAGAAGAAAAAACAACAACAACATCTTTAGGAAATAGAACAACAAACAACAACAACGACAAGTATTATCTTATAGAACAGAAGGTGGCAAAATGGAACCACGCCACGTTAATCAAAACAAAAACAGAAAAAAAGGAAACAATCGTTGGGTAAAAGGAACTTGTTTATGTGTTTTTAAAAATACACAAGAAGGTATTATTGCAACAAAATCCGGGGTAAATGGAAAGCCAAATTACCCAGACATATGGCTTAAATATGGTGGGTTTCGTAAATGATGACAGAAAGATTAAAAATCAAAAAAAAAATATGGACAGGTGCAATAGCAATAACGCTTCCAAATGACTTGAAACTGAAAAAGCTAACAGACTTGTTGAAATTTACAGTTTTTGGAATGATTTGAAATACAGATTTTTTATAACATGGTTGGGCATGAATGCATTCAGAAATTTCCCGAGTTTTTCTGTATTTCTTTAAGGCTTTGTACTGCAAAACACTTTTCGGGAATGCCGAAGGAGTTCAACCTATGTATTCTTTTTCTTCAAATTTAATAAATAAACCGCTTGACAAAAAGCCGTAGCAATTCTTATTCGAACAAGACAAAGAATTTTTCCTCATCAGTTTTTCGAATATGAACAAAATTAAAAGAATTCATTCCTCCATGTAATTAGCCCTCCCGAAATCATCTGCTCCCCCAAAGGGAATAATATCAACAACTCAATGGTAGTACAATCACCTGCTTGCCTGCAAAAGCAACACATTTTCACTTAAAATTACGAGGTATTCTACAATCAAAAGCTGTGAACAGAAACTAAATGACGCAACTAAACCTTAAAGCGTCAATTGTCTCTGTCTTGTAGGCCTAACACTTATTTTTGACGGCACCCCACCAATAATAGTCCAACGGCGTCAAATCGCAGCTCCGAGGTGGCCAAACGACATCAGCTCTGCGACTGATAATACGATCTTCAAAAACAGGGCGTAAAACATCGAGTGTAGCTTCGGCTGTGTGGCACGGAGCCGCCGTCCTATTGAAAGCAAATGTTGCCAATATCCTCGTCTTCAATTTTTGTGAACAAAAATTCGTTCAACATGGCCCGATAACGATCGCCATTGACTGTACCGGCCACTCCTTGCTCATTTTCGAAGAAAAATGGCCCAATTATGCCTCTTGACCAAAATCCGCACCAAACAGTGACTCGTTTAGGGTGCGTCGGCTTTTCAATGTATGCGTGCGGGTTTTCTGTGCCCCAAATGCGACAATTTTGCTTGTTTACATACCCGCCAAGATCAAAATGAGCTTCATCTGTAAAGATGATATTTTTGCCAAAATTGGCATCTTCTGGTGTAGGCTACTGCATGGCCAACCAAGGCAGCCATTTGAATGAAATTCTTTTCCATTATTAACCGGAAGGATTGTACTTTCAAATAAAAAAAGAAATTTGAGAAAATATTCAGTAGTTTTTTTTTAAAGCATTTTCAAAAAAAAAGTTATTTGGCGGACCCTTTATTTCAAGTTTTTACAGATACTTGTTGCCCCTTAACTATAAAGGCGGACTTATGGCCTCAGACTTATTTTTTTCATTGTTCTTCTTGAGAGCATATAACTTCCACAAAATATTTCTGTCTTGTTTCTGTTTCTTTAATCTTTTTGTTGTTGTAGTTCCAGCTAAGCAGGTTATTGTGCTGATGTAGCAAGCCCGTCAATAATGGGGCTGTCATCTATCGTTCCCTAGAAACAAGACCCTCCGACTATTTGGTGCAACTAATAAGAAAAGTCGTCGTAGTCTATTAAGTAGTGTGTTGGCTTATTAGACGAGAGGCGACGGCGTCCACTTTAAACAGTAGGTCCCACCACGCATGTATAAAATTAATACAAACAACATAAGTGATGTGAGGAGCTAGGTTGTAATGATCAACTACGTATGTATATGGTCTGCAATCAAAAGCTGTGAAACGCAAACTGAATGACGCAGCTGATTCAGATTTTAACAAAAAGTGGTTGAGAAATGCTTGTTGCCACTCAATTAAGAGGCGGACTTGTGACCCCAACCTAATTTTTTTTATTGCATTACCCCTCTTGGGGTAATAAATAAATTGCAGTGCCACTACGTTGACTAAAGCATATAAAATTTTAGATACAAAGAATAGAATGTTTATAGAATGTGTGCGGCCTAAGTGTGTCCGCTCATGACTCCAACGAGGGAACAGCCACTTCTGCCTATCTACCCCTCTTGGAAGCATATGCCTCCCCAAAAGCATTTCTGCCTTGTTTCCCTGTTTTCTTGATTACACTAATCACAGCTAAAATTAAAGCACACAACATGGGTGATTAGAAAGCTAGGCCGCAGTGCTGGATAAAGCGTTGCAATGTTCAATAATGTATGCATGGACGTCCTATGAAACCTGATTTCACACAAAAATTTCAAGAATTGAAAACTGGTACTCTGAAATGGTGTCCTCTGGGGATTCTTCACAAACCTATGCGGAGTGTCAACTCGAGAACAAGTAATTCGATCAAGGGCTTAATTTGAGAACATCTCCCAGTTTTCCTTATTACTTAAATGTGATTCAAGTCAAGATAATGGCCATAAATTTGGCTGCGTACTTGATCCTGAGCTGGAGATCTCTTTATCCACTCTGGTAAACAAATGGAAATATGATCGCCGTAGTCTAGTAGGTAGTGTGTTGGCTTATTAGACGTAAAGCCAGGGTTTGAGCACCAGGCCAGACATCAAAACAAAAATACAAAAAAGTATTTATTGGGCGGCTTCCTCTCAGCAGATTTCTGTCAAAAACTCTGAGTGTAAAATAAAATTGCCATGAAAACTTTCTCAAAAATCTGTCGTTCGGAGTCGACTTTAAACTGTAGGTCCCAGCAAACATGTATAAAATTAATACACACAACATAAGTGGTGTGAGAAGCTAGGTCGTAATCCTGACTGAAGGGTTGTAATGACCAATTATTTCTGTATGTATGTATGTAACATCTCTTTTGGGTGCAACCATGATGAATAAAGTAGTTGAAACATGCTGCCTGGATCAATCTAATCTAATATGGTCTTGTGGTCACAGATCGGTTCGCACTCTAATAGGAATTTTAACGGGACATTGCATTCAGTCTAACCCATCAGGATTAGTGCAGAAACTGCCAGGAGTTGGAAGAAATGGAATTGGTACAACAGCTTATATTCGAGTGTCCTGCATTTCAAAACGATCTGGGCACAGTGGCGTATGTGCCCCTAAGAGAATTGACCGGTTTCATCCCCAGCTTGGGGTAGGTTCAAGTCAACCACTAACAAGAAGGTTTACCTCACATTCAGTAACACAATGAGCCATATGGGTCACCGAGCGAACTTGCCTGGGAATGATAAGTTACCCGCTAATCTAACCTAACCTAACTGCTCCTGCAAAACGTTCTTAATAGTTGGAAAATCATGAACAATTATTGATTATCTAGAGTGCCCTCTAAATTAATTATTTTTTTACCTAACTTAAGTATGGAAACCCCCATATACATATAAAATGCATACGAATACAATAGTTTTGTGCGTTTCATGCGCTAAGCAATACGTTTAACATTTTTAATAGATTGGGTGGCATTAACGACACTTGTGTGAAGCTGTAAAGATGATTTCAATCTGTCTGCCGTCTTCCTCTGTACACATAATTTGAGGGCAAAGGTTCATTGAAGGTGTATAATAGTCTAGCTTTTCCAAACCAATGCTCAAATTGAAATCGACGAAGAAAAATTCGAAATTCGCTAAACTATAAAATTAACGTTATATTGGAGGTTACGACTTTTGGCCCAAAGGGACACACACACATACACTCATACACACAAATAAAGTTTATTTATTTGAAGTTAATTTCCTCATATATGCGTGTATATGTGTTTTAGTATTTCTCTTGGGATGCATTAGAATAAATTTGTTTCCGTTGCTGCAACCATGCCACACCATATCATACCAAACCATACACCACCTCGTCCTTCTAAATAAATAAATTGCAGTGTCACTACATTGACTAGAGCATATAAAATATAAAATTGTAGATACAAAGGATAGAGAAGGGAAAACCTTTGCTACTGTTTCATACGAGTATGCAAGTAAATGTGTATGTATGGTGGAGTTTAGCCTACAGATGATTGTGGTGTCATTTTTATGTTAACCGAACGCGTGCCGCTTATAAACTGGGGTTGAAAGAAACCAGGTTAAAATCTCATCCAAATATGGCAACCCAAGGTATAATTGAAAAAGAAAAAATCTTTGATTCTCTTTCTTTTTGGTAAATGTATTGAATAATTTATTTAATTAGTTAATGTGTTAGACAAAGATTAGTGGCAGCATAAATTCTAATCGTATACAAAAAGGTGTATTTTATTGTCTTCAGCATGATTAGTATTCGTCGTAGTTCACAAGTGTAGAAGATTTTATGACGGGGTTATAAATTTTATGGGCCTAGAGGAATATATGCAGGTTAACGACCGCTCAAGTGACCCTATGAAGGCAACAGAGGTGGCATACATCTTGGGTTTTTCTAATCTTTATTGGGTGATTTTTAATCACTCAACCAAAGCAATTAAATTTTTATGTTGGATTTTCCAAATTCAATGAAAATGTTTTCAAATGCTTGCACTTTGTTTACGGATTTGCTCGCAAACCATACAACAGTTTGTTAAAATCTAAAACAGATTAAAATTACTTAACAGAAATGTAATAAGGCTGCTAATACCAATGGATTATTGACGAAGCTTGCCACGTTTGGAGGTGATGAGTTGATATATGGAGTGTGCCCCAAGTTATTGCAGCATTTTTGTTGGAAGATTCTATGCTAGATGATTGGAATCTCAATTTGCTGGTTCTTATGCACAACAAATCAGGAAAACCGTATGCACTCACTGCAGAGCTGAAAATCTGCTTCCCATTGCATATAAAATTCTTTCTACCATTCTGTTTGAGATGCTAACACCCAAAGGCAAAGACATAATTGGAAACGACAAATCAACTACTGTACGCCCGAATATCTTTACATCAAATAGTAGAGCAAATTCAAGAAAAACAAATTGACACATTCCACCTATTCATTGCCTCTAAAGCCACTTTTAACAAGCCGTCATGTTTGTGCCTGCATTTCCCTTGAAATTGATAAAGCTGGACAGAATGGCGCAAAACTGCAACTACACCACTAACAACCGAATTCACTCAACCTCCATGTGGGATGACTACACACATAACTGGTCATCACAACCTTTTATTCAGGGTTGTGTGTGTTCATTTATACATGAGTGAACGGACCTACCATTTTAAGTCGATTCCGAACGACAGATTTTTGATAAAATTTTCACGGCAATTTTGTTTGCTTTCAAAATTTTTGTCAGAAATCTGCGGAGACAAAGTCGTCGAAGAAATAATTTTTCAAATTTCGTTTTGTGCGAAATATCCGATCTGAGGTTTGAACCGTGGCCCCACGTCCAATAAAACAACACACTGCCTACTAGACAACGACGACTTTATATCAAATGCTTGAGAAAATTCAAGAAAAAGAAATTGACACGTTTCATACATTCATTGCTTCTAAAGTCGCTTTTGACAAGCTGATACACGTTATGTTTGAGTCTGAATTGCCTTCAAAATTGTAAAGGGCAGAATGACATAAAACTGAAGCTACACCACTACTAAACAAGTTCACATTACTCCAACGTGAGATGCCCTATGCTCTCAAATTGCTAGTAAGGAATATCGAATGAGGCACGAGCTCTGTGGCACGTGACACGGTACTTTTCATTGGTGTCGGGATTATTTAATACAGACCAAAAGAATTGTGTAATCATCGACCTATAGTGCTCGTCGTTTAGACTGTGGGCCTAACCAATGTTCTTCTCAAATAAATATTGACATATGACGCCGGGAGCTTAAAATCCACAGCAAAAAGTCACCTTTTTTTGGATGCATTGAACGCTTTTGGATCTACTGATAGTCCACATTAGACAATTTTGTTTGTCCACGTAAACGTTCACGCAGAAATGGGCCTTATCGCTGAAAATTATCGTCAATCACCAGTTGTTCCAGGACTTATTGATTGCACACTCGTCGTTGTCTACTGCCTACTGTCATCTACCCTTTGTTTAGTTGAATTTTGTACGATTGCAGGCTTAAATCATCATATAAAATTTGTCAAGTGGTGGTTAGTTCGAGGTCGTGTGAGCGACTGGAAATCGATTGCCCCAGAATCAGCAGCGTACCTGCACGATAACGGCGATAATTTTGGCAGATCTTTCCATTTCGTTGACGTACGGGTGTTAGCGATACTTTACTAACCCGGTCGACTTGATTTTTTCCACTTCATTGAGAATAGTCGTCTCAATAGGACGATTTTGGAGATCGTAAAATCGGAAAAGCGAGCGATATGATGCTCGAACAGAATACACATTTTGGTACAACAATTTTATTATATGCACGTGTTGCTGAATGCTATATCCGTCCATCGTGATACCGTAAAACAGACTAAGTAGTCCTGAAATCGCCGTAGTCTAAAGGGCAAAGTTTTGGCTCTCTAAAAAAACTCTGAAAGAAATGTTTCTAAAAAACCTGTTGTTCGAAGTCGATTGTAAACTTTAGGCTCCACCACTCATGGATAAAGTGAACACACACAACATAAGTGATGTGAGGAACTAGGTTGTAATCCTGATTACAAGGTAGTAATGATTAATAAAGTAAGTGAGACAAATTAAAGGACAACTGGCCCAATTATTGATGGCCGTTGTAAACTGTTGAATTTTGGCAGACTTGATACAATTGAGGGTTAGCTTAGGTTAGAGGACGTGTACTTGTAAATTAAGACAAGTACAGTACCCGGAGTTCCAATTGACCCATTGTACAACGTCCTAGTTTCTCATACCACTTATGTTGTGTGTGTTAATTTTACACATGAGAGGCGGGAACTACAGTTTAAAGTCGACTCCGAACGACAGATTTTTTGAGAAACTTTTTCATGGTGATTTTTATTTACTCTCAGAATTTTTGCCAGAAATCTGCTGAGAGGAAGTCGCCGAAGAAATACTTTTTTCATTTAGTTTTGATGTCTGGCCTGTGACTCGAACCCCTGCTTTACGTCTAATAACCCAACACACTACCTATTAGACTACGGCGACTTCAAAAACTTGAGGTTACTGGGCCTAAAATTTGCCACGGACCGTTTCTCTATAGGACTAGTCTCTCAAATAAAAGAAAATGCTTTGTATTGTTAGTAAATTTATATTCTTTGTTTACTAAACCATCATCCCGAAGAACTTTTTATACACCTGTGTACATACTTTAAAACATTGTCCGTCTCTTCATCAATCGATATGTGCTGTTTAGCTTTCAATTTATAGCCTTTAGGAAAACTCTTTCAATATGACATGCGTGTAGCCACAAGAAAATCTTTTCCTTTTTTTTTGCATCAATGTAATCCATAAAGTCTCTAAATGCTGCAACAATTCAATATCCGATTAAGAAATTCCACAAGGAAACTTAAACAAAATATAACAAGACCGGAGTGGAAGCAAAATGACAAGAAACAATGAAAACCTGTTAAAATAAACAACAACTGCCAAATCTCTGGCTCTCTCTGTCGTCTCTATTGTTACTCAAACAAAAGAAAAAGAAAAGAAAAAAAGGAAAAAAGTTAGAAAGGAAAACCTCA
The DNA here is from genome assembly GCA_958299815.1 of Sarcophaga carnaria. Lineage (NCBI taxonomy): Eukaryota > Metazoa > Arthropoda > Insecta > Diptera > Sarcophagidae > Sarcophaga > Sarcophaga carnaria. Next base: position 18,053,366 of record OY283153.1, on the reverse strand, counting down.
AAAACTACTTTAACAAACCCTTTTAGGAAAACGAAAAAAAAAAGAATAAGAAGAAAAAATAAAAATAAATGACAGACTGTAGGCGGTAAGTATTGTTGTATTATTTTCCTATCATATCCTTAGAAATAGATTGAGAGACACACACACATACAACAAATTTAAAATCGAATGTAAAAACAATTTCATGGTAAACATGGAATGAAAATCCAATACAACCATCCATCCATCCATCCATCTATCCATTTATATATACGTCCTAAAAACATATTCATAAAATGGAAAATCATGGAAAATATTAGAAGAGAAAAGAAAACTGAACCCTTTTTTCAATTTTGAAATCCAGCAGACATTTTACTTAACGCATGCATGCACATACACTTCACTTGCAAACATCAATTCTACGCCATGCATGTGTGAACGTGTTGTTCAAACGATTGAAAAGACTCTCAGACAGACAGACAGACATACAGACAGACAGTGATAAGTTTTGATGGTGTTTTGTGTACTGCTAGTGAATTGTCATTCACTTAAAAACAAATCTAAATATGAGGAATATATTCCATAATATTCACTCACTTATACTCACATGCACTCATACATATACCGAAGAGAAGGCAAATGACATACACGCGTCATAAGGAAACTGAAGTTGAACATTTAACCGAAAGATGACAGCATTTGTATAAAAATGAGTGGCAAAAAAGAAACAGAGAAACAGAAAAATAATTTATTTTGATTTCACACCTTAACACAAACGCTAAGCGAAAATCTATCAGCAGCTCCAGCTCCAGCAACTCCAGCTACAATATCAGCAGCATTACAAATTCAATATAATTTTATGCAAATAAACAGAGTGGCAAAGGATTGGAGGAACAGGAAACTTAGATTTCCATCTTCAATACATAAAAAGATCAGACAGTCATGGGAACCGTGACAGCAGTATTCCTACTAATAGAAGTTTACAGACCATCAAGGTTAACGTTTAGGTTAGAGGACGTGTACTTGCCAATTGAGACAAGTGCAGTACCCGGAGGTCCACTTGACCCATTATACAACGTCCCAAAGGGGAGAAAACTTCTCCCAAATATTACCCGCTGGATGGAGAGGAAATTTGGTGAGGTTAACTACTATTTAATACAACTGTTATCCGGACACGGTTACTTTTGTAAGTACCTGTTTAAAATGGAGAATATGACACGACTAAATTGCATCTATGATGATGCGTCGATTGATGATGTGAAACACACTTTCTGTCATTGTGAGAGATGGAGACTGGAAAGAAGGAATCTTGAGGCCAAATTCGGCGTCTGTACTGTCGAGAACTTCAGCGATGTAATTCTCAACAGTGAGGAGGATTGGAATAGTATAGTCAGATACGCTGTAGTCTTACTAAAATCTAAGAAAATTGCCTTGGATGAGAGAAATAGAATGGACGTTTGAACACCTTCTCGGATTTCGTTACGCAATCCGGACGCGTATATGGATATGAAGGGGCCAAATGACCAGACGGACTCCACTTCGAAGTAATACCACAGTAGTTCCGGAGTGGGCATAAGGAGTCAAAAAGAGGAGAGGGAGATTTAGTGGGTGAGGGCACACGGGGGATAGTGACGACCACTCCTATGGTGCATTTAGGTACATTTACTCCCCCTCAGCGTAAAAAAAAGGGAGAGGATAATAGCGGAGATAGGGATAAAGGAGAGGAAGTAGGAAAGGGAGAAAACCAGACCATCAAAGGATTGTAAAGAATTGATTGTCGAAATTAAAGGAAACTAAGCAGACATATGAAAGATTTAGATGATTCCATGGCTAATTTTAGCGATATCCGGGTACTTTATAAATCTTAATCAAAAGGCATTACAACTACAATATTAAAAACAAATCAAAGAGTTCTACATCGCATACCAATTTGGCTAGTTATGCTGTTTAGATTGGTATTGTATTACAGCCAAGTGGAAATTCAAATCATTAGGTCAGGTTAGGTTAGCGAGTAGGTTCCCCGTTTACAGGCAAGTTCATTCGGTGGCCCTATGGCCCCGAGCTTCGTATGAAACCTAACAGGTCTCTTGGTGGCTCTTTCGCCATAATACCAAGATCTTTAAACGCTCTGTCACCAAAAAAACCGATGATGTCTGTTCTTAAGTGCAGGCCACTCGCATAAAACGTGTTGTGGCAGCTTCTGCAATGATCCTGGTGGAGCATACCATCCCTCTCAGAGAAACTGTGAATATAACAGTTTCCCGTTACATTTAATGTTAGAGTGCGAATCGCTTTTTTATTGAACTCAAGTAGATCCTTGATTTTCCTGCTTTTGATTCATTAAATCGAAGGTTTTTTCTTAATGGTTGACAACTGCTTTATTATAAACGCTTGGTTTCCCCAAAACATCCACACGGCTCATGGGACTACTAAAATATATCCTAATCGGATAGTGGTTCTTGTACAACAATTATGTGAGAAAGAAGTTCACGTAAGAAGCTATGTGAAGCGTCCAAGATGGTGGCAATTCCAAGAAAAGGCAAGGCTGTATAGTCGGTATGGAAGGGAATTGTTCATTATAAACTTCTATCCCCAGAGGCAGTTAGTCGAGTCAGTAACCTACCTACGCCTATGATATTGACAACAATTAACCATTGCTTACACACAAGAAATTGCGTACACGCAATGTGGTGGATAAATTCGAATTCACTGGTTCAGTAAACGGTCGAACAGCATCCGACGAAAAGCAACATGTGCCTGCAACAGCGCTACTGTGCACACGAGTGTGCAGGAAAATTCGGGGAAATCTAATATGTGTCGAAGTCAGCCTTCCGCAGACCACAACATCAAGCAACACCCGCACAAAATTTAACAGAGCCACAAACTAAAGGCAAACGACTATAGACAACGACGTATGTATGTTCGCTGAATGTATGACCAAAATTTTCATCGAAAATTCTTCTTTTATGATGAGGTCGTATATGGACAAATGATCACCGGACGATACCAATCTACATGAGATCTAAGAGCGTTTAATGCATACCGAATAAGTCTGTTTGGTGTGAATCTTAAGCTGACGGGCTGATATCGTTCCATATTTCTTTGAAAACAATGTTAAACAGGCCATAATTTTTCTATAAGCCGCAGATTATTTTGCGCTGAGTTGCATGAACTGAAAACCAATGACATATAGTTTTTCCTGTACAACTTTACATGCCACATAGCTCATGCCACATTGGATATGTTGCAAGAGCGGTTTAGGGTCATAGTTTTTCCGCGTGGACATGATGTGAACGATCCCAATCTACTGCGGGTTGGACAATTTTGTTAATTTTGTTTTTCAACTCCATTTGACTGCATACATACATACATAATTGATCATTACAACCCTCCAGTCAGGATTACAATCTAGCTTCTCTCATTACTTATGTTGTGTCTGTTAATTTTATACATGAGTGGTGGGACCTACCGTTTAAAGTCGATTTCGAACGACAGATTTTTTGAGAAACTTTTTCATGGCAATTTTTATTTTTTTCTCAGAGTTTTTGCCAGAAATCTGCTAAGGGGAAGTCGCTGAAGAAATATTTTTTTATATTTCGTTTTTATGTGTGGCCTAGGGTTTGAACCGTGGCCTTATGTCTAACAAGCCAACACACTACCTACTATACTAAGGCGACTTCTTAACCGTCTTAACCTCAACTTGTTAGAAAATAAATCTACAAGTTAGAATCTTCTGTTAAAGCAAACAACAATTAGATTTAAGACTACACGGGAATATAATATAGAATTTCAAAGCGCTTACCGAAAACCCATAAAATTCCTCGCATAAGTCCTCTCTTATGACTATGTCCAGAACAATACAATGTAGAAGACCAATGGGTGCATAACATAGCTTTGCCCATTGTATTGTATCGTATTCTCGTATTGAGATACAACCCGAGGATGAGTTTCGATAACAGTAGCTACAAACCTTTGCGTAGTACTTCATAGGTGCCCAGGTTTTTATTGGAACACATCAACGCTACATAAAAAACAAGTATGTGGTTTGGCCATTCGTTTTCCTGTTCACAGAATCAACATTTTAGTTTCAAGCCTTACCTAATACATACCTCAAGTACTGATATCCTCCAGCTAAACTTAATATTTTTATATTTAAAGAATATATCCGGGTCACTATCACACAAATTTATATTCTCCGCACTGGATTGTATCCTCTTTTGAGTCCTTGTTGTATGAGAACCAGCTTTGTAACTGTTATGTCTTGTCCTTCTGTACACACATAACACTATTCATATTGAAATTTGTTGAAATTTTCTTTTCGAAACAAAACTCCAAATCCTTAACAAATACGACCATAAAATTATATTCCTTCGATGCTTTCTTCAAATTTTCATAAATATTTTGAGTGGATACCCCATAATACTATGGTCTTACCCCAGCTTTAGTTTCATTTGCCTTGTTTTTTCTAACTCCGCGCGCTGTTTTAAGGGAATTTATCATTTTGACGGTCTATAAAAATTTCATCTGTTTTAAGGATAACAACAACAACAAATGAAAAATAAGATGCAATAATACATTAGGTTTTATCGCTTTTGTATTGTACGTTTTTAGTCTCCAATAAATATGATTTTATTTAAGGGTTACTAACGAATACATATACTCTGGTATTCCTAGAGTACTTGCCTATAAACATTTTCTTTATGTAGTTGTAGTTGTTATTGTTGTTATTCTGGTTCATATTATAGTTATTAGAAGTCGTTTCTGTTTTTTCATTACATTGTGTTTTTCATTTTTGGTTTTGATATTGTCTCCCTAAATTACACTTGAGTTTATGATTAAAGCAGGGGGTAGGTAGTTGGTATTGGTGTTGGTGTTGTTCCCATTTATATCATGTGAGTAAGTACTTAACAAAATATTGTTTTTTTTTTTGTTCTCTTGAGAAAGAAGTACTTTCCTTTATATGGAGAAGAGGGCGTCTTCTAACGTATTGAGTGTGTATGTGTATGTTCAAAGCATTTGACGACATAATAAGGCGATAAAGGATATACAATGTATTTGAACGATTGATGGTAAGTGGTTGATATTAAATTGATATGTGCGTGTGTGCGTAATGTTTAGTGTTATTCTTTTTCTAGCAGAGAGAATACCCTATAATAGGCATAATGTAGCACATCATAATCATGTAAAGAATTTATAGGATATCAAGAGAGTTAAGAGAACAGCATTATATACATTGCAGCAACATAGATTAAGGATCACTTCAATTGCATTTAACTCCAAAGATCACTTCAATTGCGTTAAACTAGTGATCTTTGCTCGCCCAATTGAATCCAAGAATAAACTTGTAGTCAAGCAAGTGTCTTCTGTGTCACCACATTTTATTAGTCTGGGGAACAAACTGAAAAGCCTCATGCAAATAAACTGAAAAGAAGTAACGTCTCCTTGAATAACTACCAACCCCACAAAACCTTTAAAATGGAGAGATACATATGTAGGTTTCCCTGACGAGCAGCTGTTTTCAATACATACTTTGGGCTCAATTGCTTTCCTCTAAGCTGGAAGAATACCAAGGTTTTTTTTTGTTTTCAACGCTGGAAACATATTCCCAAGGACTTCAGACCTTCTCTGTTTATTTATATTGGAGCTGCTGAAGAGAATTCTTCATATTCAGAACTCAATTAAATCGTACCTCTTGTCTGCTTCTCAATACCCCTACACTACGGAAATAATATAAAATAAATATAAATAAATAAATCAAATAAAATAGCACTTCTTGCACTGATCCAAACTACTGGAAGAAATCCTGGCTGCCTTTCTTGACAACGCTTTATGCACTATGTATGGCTACATATATGTATGCCTAGGCCCCGTAATCTAGTAGTCTAGTGTGTTGGCTTATTAGACGTAAGGCCATGGTTTAAACACCAGACCAGACATCTCGAAAAATCCTTTCAACATATTTCGGACAAAAACTCTGAGAGGATAGTTAATGATACAAATCATGTAATTGCAAAGTCGCCGTAGTCTAGTACGTAGTGTGTAGGCTTACTACACGTACGGCCACGGTACAAACTCCAGGTCAGGCATTTGGAAAAAATTTCTTTCGGGCACTTCCTCTCAGCAGATTTCTGGCAAAACCTGTGAGAGTAAATAAAAAATTGCAATGAAAAAGTTCCTCAAAAAAATCTGTCGTTCGGAGTAGATTTTGAACTGTAGCTTGCGCTACTCATGTATAAAATTAACTTACACAACATAAGTGGTGTGGGAAGTTAGGTCGTAATCCTGACTGAAGGGTTGTGATGAGCAATTATGTACGTATGTATGTAAGTTAATTGAAATCGTTCTTAAATCTCAAAACGTTATCTCATCCATTGAAACTACCCACTCTATCAGATGTTTTTTTATGCTGCCCGAGTCATACGTCCAAACTTCTTTGAGAACGAATTTCGTCAGGTTTTCACTATCAATGACAAGTACTATACGTCGATGATTGCCAACTTCACTTAGCCCTAATTGGATGATCTGGGCACTAACGACATCTGCTTTCAACAGACATCAATTGGTCTTTGAAACGCATAAAAATTGTTTGTGATATCACACACACATACATACATAATTGGCCATTACAACCCTTCAGTCAGGATTACGGCACACCACTCATGTTGTGTGTTAATTTTATACATGAGTGAGAAACTTTTCATGTCAATTTTATTTTGCTCTCAGAGGTTTTGCCAGAAATCTGCTGAGAGGAAGTCGCCGAAGAAATACTTTTTGTATTTTGTTTTGTTGTCTGGCCTGGGGCTCGAACCCTGGCTTTATAAGCCAACACACTACCTACTAGACTACGGGTACTTCACACACATTGCTTTAAATAATTTAAAAAAGCGGAAGTCCTTAAAAAAGACGATATGGGTCCAGTAGGTATGGCTGTAGTAGGTACAGGTTGTCCTAAGTTGCAATGAACTGAACTCTGCACTGTCAGGAATGCCGCATATTTTTCCTCAAGCAATTGTAACAACTTATACAAATCCCTTTATACCGTGCTTCCTTGTCGGTTTAGTTTCCACAAAATTTGTAGACCCTCGAATTTTTATTTAATTTTTTTTTTATTTGAAAGGGTTGTTATTGCAAAAACAAAAAGAAAAAAAGCAAAAATATTATATTTTTTCTTCCTGTTTTTATGACATTAACAAATAGTTGCATGTTTTAATTTAATTTAATAATATCGCTCGCAAGAAAAACTACTTAAACTGACATTCACAATAAATTAGAAACGACAAAAGAATTAAATTCACTACGCACCCTCTCAGATTACAATTGTAAGTTACGGCTTGTTGTGAGGCCATAAGTAATGTTTAACCCTTTCGATGAAAAAAAACGCAATTGAAGGAAAATAAAAGCTGAAAAAATTTTGATAAAAATATTAAGAATTGATAAACAACTCCCCCCTTAATGGCCTTGTAATCTCACTTTAACATTCGTCTCTTTAACCTTTTTGTAGGCCAATTTTACTTAAAGTCTTCGTAATTCTACTTTCAATACTATGTGCTGATACAACGTACAATGAAATCAAGATACGCTGATATAAAGCTACATCCCCTTTCAACAAATTCTGTAGAAGCGGGAATAATGAAAAAAAGAATAGACTACTAAGGGGGCACTTATAATTTATTAGCACAACTTTTCTAGCCCGAGGTATTTTGGATAAAATCTATGTTTACTTGAAATTGATGCCCCCGGCCAAACACCAGGTCAGACATCAGAACGAAATTATGAAAAAAAATATTTCTTCGGTGACTTCCTCTCAGCAGATTTCTGGCAAAAACTCTGAGAATAAGTAAAATTGCCATGAAAAAGTTTCTCACAAAATCTGTCGTTCAGAATCGCCTTTAAACTGTAGGTCCTGCCACTCATGTATGAAATTAATACACACAACATACGTGGTGTGAGAAGCTTGATCGTAATCCTGACTAGAAGGGTTGTAATGACGAATTATGTATGTGCCTCCATTATGAAAATTTATTCTAATTGGATTTACTGTTCGCTTGCCTCAATCAGTTTTTATGGAGAATACAGGATACAGCTATCCCAACAGCTAAAAAAGCAAATGGTGAGGTTATCAGGATTTCTAAAATTTAATTTGGTTTTTTGCAACATCATAAAATAAAAACCAAAAATCAAATTGAACATGTTTTAAATAAATTTCAATATTATCCTGTGCTTCCTTGCGTTCTAAATAACGCTCGATGTTGTAACACACACATATGATAGGAGTCAAGGTTGAGATTGCCGGCATTATAGTTTACATTCCCGCATTTAAATGTTGAATATTAACGTAACGATTTGAAATGAATTGTAAATCAAATGTCAATACTAGTTCACTGTCAGTTAAATTGTATCCATGGCTTGCAAAATACAACTCACAACTCAAATCAGCACATAGGCACGCATAGAGGACAAAAGTCCTTTAGTACGAGGATAAGTTAAAGGGAAGAGAACATGTTCATTGAATTTAAATTAAATTCAATATTAAAAATGTATCAAACGTTTCAATAACAACAAATCAAACTATCACAACAATGTTGGCAAAAAAATAACGCTGAAAATGTGCAAATCAATCAAATTGAAATGCAGGATAAAATGGGTGGACTTTTTGACATTTGAGTCACAACTCTATAAGGGGTAACGATGCATAATTTTCTAAAACAAAGTGAAGCGGCTTATTTGCATTTAAAAATTCAAATGATAGCCAGTCTGTCTGTTTTTTTTAATGAGTTTGATGAGTTTGTTTTTAATTTAATTTGAAAATAAATATTGTTACGTTTTTACCTTTTAAAAACGTTTAAAATATGAGCTCGTAGATTGCAAATAAAATAAAAATAAATTTGTGTTTAGTTTTAATTAAAATTCTTTATTATTTGCACAATCCTGTGTGCCACTGTTCACAACTTGATGTAGACAACAACAATTGCTTTTCTTTGTTATTCATCTATTTATACACTTTGCATAAACAACAACAATTACTAGACAATTATTTGACAGATCTTTGTAATGGAGATCTTTAAACCACGATTGCTCTCTTCAAACGCACAGCGTCTGCACATAAGACTGACTGAACTAACTTCACTAACTCAGTCGTCTTGCCTTTTATATGGTAACGTAAACAGTCTGATGAATGTTCTTGAAGGCGAATGTTCATGACTTCGCTTTCTCGAAATATCTATAAATGTAAACATGTAAACCGAACTACTGCAGCGTGTTTCAGGCGGAGGTGACGACAATTTACCAGGCCGCTCAATTGATCCTCGTCACCGGTGCTCCTTTTACTCGCGTCTCGGACTTTTCTGATAGTCAGGCCGCGATAAGATCTCTATCGGGTTTCGTGAATAACTCTAGGATCGTTAGGGAATGCCGCCGCTGTCTCGACCTTCTTTCTGGGCGCTTCACCAGTGCCTCACTGGTGTGGGTTCCCGAGCACAGTAACATTCCGGGAAACTGTAGGACCGACGAGCTCGCCAGAGCTGGTGCGCTCCTTCCGAAATCCTCTTCAATTAAATTGGGTATGCCACTTGCCTCGGTCAAGTTGAACATTGCGCGGAAATCCTTTCGTGACGCCAACCTATCCTGGCTCAATGAGGAGTCCTGCTCCATCGCTAGACTCACCTGGCCCTTGATAGATAGAAGACGTACCAACCAATTACTTGGTCTTGGTCGTGATGTGATCTCAACCACAGTGGCCATGCTTACAGGTCATTGCGCTATTGGTAGACACGCGGAAAGAATGAGTCTCCCATTTAACGACTTCTGCCGTGGATGCAGATCCGCTGAGGAAGAGGAGACTGTTATTCACTTTCTTTGTCAGTGCCCGTCTCTTGCTAGGTGTAGATATAGGTTATTTGGCTCTCCATTTCTTGTCAGCTTGACGGAGCTATCATCTATTGATATCAAGGTTACAGCTTCGTTCATCAAGCTTTCTGGCTGGTTTTCCAGTATGGGGTAGTCGTGCTTTTGATGTGCAGCCCTTGCGCTGACCAACTTCTTCCTCTTCCCTGATTTTGGTGGAACTTGGTCAGTACAGGGACTGCGTTCACCCGTGGCATCACAACGGGCCGCTATGCGTGCTTAAGTGAGCTTTGTGATATCAGAGCTACCACTCCGAGACCTAAACCTAAACATCGTTATTTTATGCTGGTGTTTGTTGTTATATTAAGCAGTACGATAATTTGTAAACAGGTTTGTTTACTGCTATATTTTCTTTTTGTAGCTTTTGTTTATAATTTTAATGTTAAGCGATGTAAAAGCAAAACACCAGTAGCTTGATTTTCATTTTCATAACACTATCATGCCTCATAGCTCGGAAAGTCAATGAAAGTCGTGCAGCCAAGTTATGGCCATGAAGGGGAACTTGGACAATTTGCACTGACATTCTCATTCAAAATTTCCATACCTAAGTAGACAATAATAATAAACAAACTGCAGCACAGCTATTCATTTCAATAATAATTATAACCGTGTGATAACGTTTAATTTCATATCTTGTTCTTCTATTCTGTTGAACTTAAACAATTAAAAATCAAAAAAAGACGTAAAATTCTTTAATTTTGAAACCCAATCTACCCTCTCCTACTACCACCTAAAATTAGCGCCTATTGTTCAATCGTATCTCCAAGAAAAACAATGGAAATTCATTTTCTCTAAAAAGTCCTTTATGCCTCATCCCTCCTCCTCCATGTGTTTCCCTACGTTAAGCAAATCAAAAATAATTTTCATTTGAATATTTTTATTTCAACACAGTAAGAAAAAGTTTTATTCTTTGTTTTCCTTTTTAATTTTTTTGTTGTTTTTATTTGAATTTGTAAAGTTAACAGAGCTTAAAATTTCATAATGAACAGGAGGTTTTGTTGTTGTTGTTGTTATTTCTCATAATTGGAATAATAAGATTTAAACAATAGGACTGACTGACTTCCTTCAAGGGAAACCTGCAAAAGTCATTTAAATGAAGATGAATAACAAAACGAATGATACGTGTTAGTAACCGTATACATACATACAGCCTGCAGCTAGAAAATGAAAGGAAAGGAAAAGGAATGAAAATCTAATGAAAATTATTTTAAACACTGACGCTTTAAGTTTTTTCATATTGGAGTTGTAGTTCATAATTGTGCATTAAATTGCTGCGGTAGTTAAAATTATTAAAAAGTGTATTCAAATAAGGTAAAACAGTTAGTTTTTAATCAAAATTATGGTATGTATCCCTAAGAAGGTACGCCACACCTGGCTTCTTTAGTACTTCTTTAGTTCCTTCTCTTCACGCTACAATCTTGGGTGTATTTGATCTGGATCAGAGATGAGCAATGAATCGCTTTTCGCTACTCATAAGTACTCATGAAATTTTGAGTATGAGTAAGTCAACAGTATTGAAATCCAACTACTCTGATTCATTCGTACTCACTTCAACATTGATTTATAAGTACAAGTTGCAATGAGTATGACTACAACGTTGACATCAAACTCACTACATTCGAAATATGTTTGATTCATACGCCTACCCATTCAGATTCATAAATTTAGAAAAATACTTGTAATACTCATAAATGATTCGAGTGATTCGAATCATTCAACAAAATTTACAGTCTTAGTTGTTGTTGCACTTACAAAAAAAGAAGAAAGACAGCAAAGAAAACACACAACCTTCTAGTGAGTATTGTAGTGTTCGTACGCAAATCGTACTTATTTTGTGATTCGTGTATACGATGAGTCATGGAGAGTCGAAATCAATAACATCATGCGTCTTGTTAAGTATGAGTACCATGAGTATTTCAAACATTGAATATGAGTAGTATGAGTATGACATTAAAATAAGTATGAATGCATATAAGTATCAGAAATTATAAGTATGACTCGAATCTACTCATCGTTTTGAATACTCATTGCTGACCTCTGATCTGGATATGCTTATTGGCTATACGATATCTGATATCTCCCGTTTTCAATACAAACTTTATTGCGAATACCGGATAGCTCCCAAAGGGTGGGCCATTTAAAAGTTTAAATTTAAAAATGCATAAATAATTTTTGTTCTGAATTCCATTTAAACCGCTTAGAAATGGAATATAATTTCATTCCTTTGGATGCCATGGCTGGCCTCATAGTACTTCATTCGATCGGACAAATTTTCGTGCACTTTTTCAAGTGTATGGGGTCGTATCTCATCACTTAACACGAATGTTGGCCTTTAAATGCTCAATTATCTCTGGTCCGTCGGCGGAACACTTTTTTTAACGGCAACCTACAGAAAATAGTGCAACCGTGACAAATCGTAGCTTCTTGGCGACTAATTAACGTCACCATCAAACGTTTGACAATAAGTCGAATGTGGCATGAGATGTGTGGCAAATTGTACCTTCCTGTTGAAACTAAACATCGTTCACATCAATACCATGAAGAGCGGATACAAATAGTCGTTTAACATAGTGCGATGGTGTCTCCATTAACCGTAATGGTTCCACCGTCCTCATTTTTAAAGGAATATGGGCCAATGATGCCTGTGCGCCACATTGGCCGCACTAAACCGTAACTCGTAATTTGACCACGTGCTAGATTTTCTGAGCCCCAAATACGGCAATTTGAAAATGAGCTTCATCCGAAAAGATGATTTTGTTTGGAAAAATCGTCATCATCGTGCAGTTTCTCGTTGGCCCAAATCGATTCATTACGTTCAGTGGAGCTAATATACTGAATTTTGTGACAGAATAGAATGACATAAGTATTGCCAAATTCTAAATAACCAATAGATGGTCCAACTGATAGAAACAACTTAGTCTTTCAACCTTCATATCCTAATTCTCCAGGTTGGGTTATTTAAATTCCATCAAAACTTTTACCACAACCCTTCAACCCAGCAAATTTGCTAAGATTATTTGCCACTTGAATAATACAACAACCCTATAGTATATTTATTTAATGATAGATCAACATACACTTCAAATATAACAAGGAAAAGGAACATTTTGCATTGATTTGCCAAAGCAGAATTGATTTTTGGCACATACTTATATGAATGCCTTAACGTACCGTCTAGTGAAAATGTAAACTAAACTCTGCATGGCAGGCAATTTGAAAACAAAAAAATTCTTTCAAATTTAATTGAGTATAAATCATTTGGAAATTATTTACCAGGGTTGTTAAGCTAACAAAAGCAAAACAATCCAAATTTTTAAAATTTATACGGAATATTTTAAAAAAAATTCTAATAAGCCTTTGGTAATGGTAATATACACCACGCCATCCAAGAACAGCCTGGCATAATTTAAAAACAAATATTTTTTTAAGGAAACTTGTCACATCTGTTGGAATATTTTTGTTTTAACAAGCATAAGCCAGATAGTAACCCTTGGGCTAATTTTTTGTTTCTCGATGAAATTCTCTAAGAAGTCTCAAGATAATTTAAAAAGTCATAATTTTATAATGTCACCACATGACGTCTTTGATTTAAATTTTATTTTTCAAATGACATACTCTTTGAAAATATTTCCTTTTGTTATCATTTGAAACTTTTTTCTTTGTTTTTAATTAGAAAAAGAAGAAGAAGTATTTAGGTTTTATGGGTCATGTGATATTAATGTCACAACTGTCACCATTTTTTAAAACGCAGTGAAATTAGCATCCTTATTAAATTTAATGAATAATTTTTTAATAAAAAATTTATATTTTTTGATCTGTAAATACCCCATCCCCAATCCCTGAGTGTAATTCTTTACACCTTGTCTGTAGCATGTTTTGTAAAAAAAATTTACATCAGAATTTGATGGTAACCTTGTTGAAGCAGGCACAACCTTAACGAATACCAATCTACACATGAATATACAGGTATGCATACATATATAGTAATAGCCAAGTGCCTTCTCTCCTTTAGAGCTGATATGCAATCCAACACCCCCTCAGTTACGCTTACGAACTTTAAAGTCGATTGACCGCTGAGAAGAGAAAAATAGATTTCAATTGGCTTCTGGGGGCATAATTACTCGACACTGTTTAGTTGGACACTTGTCGGTACGTAGAGCTATTTTAGGAATTGTCCAAATAATGAATAGCAGATAACGTTATTATAACTTGGAAACATTAGACTTAAGTACTGTCACTCATATTTCCCTTTCCTACATCCTCTCCTTGTTATCCCTCTATTATCCTTCCCTCTTTAATTACGTTGTACAATGGGTCAATTCGACCTCCGGGTACTGTGCTTGTCTTAATTGACAAGTACACGTCCTCTAACCTAACCTAACCTAACCTAACTGTTACTCATAAATCTAGTAAATTTTGTTTGTCGTACTACTGGAATTGTAACTGAAGTCGTCGTAGTCGTCGCAGATATCCTAAGTATTCAGTTGAATCCTTTATAATATTCGAATATCCATCAGCTTACACGTCAATTTAAGCATGCGTTGGATGCGGAGGTCTTCAATATCGAAGTGGTAGCACCTTATTTAGTTGGGTTGGTTAGATTGTAGTTGTCGAAGTGTGTTGGCTTATTAGACGTCGCGATTCAAACTCCAGGTCACGCATATCAAACAAACACGAAATATGAAAAGAAATATTTCTTTGGCGACTTCCTCTCATCAGATTTCTGGGAAAAACTCTGAGAGTAAATAAACTTTGCAATGGAAATGTTTCGGAGTTAACGTTGAACTGTAGCTGCCGCCGCTTGTGGATAACATTGACACACAAAACACAAGTGGTGTGAGAAGCTAGGTTGTAATCCTGAATTAAGGGTTTTAGTGACCAATTGCATATGAAAAAGTCTGATTAAGTTAAATTGGCAGCTGCCTTAAACATAACTTACGTATGTAAGTCTTATCAGAGTCCAGTCCAGTCGTTTTACCGTATTTCCTATGTTTTTATGTCCATAATCCCTATCTGGCGTTTCTTGACGAGATATCTCGTCTGATTGGTATTGAGCAAGGGCTGTTTTGGGGTTAAACTTTCTCTGAAAAGCCAGGGTTCGAGCCCCACGCCAGACATCAAAACAAAATACAAAAAGTATTTCTTCGGCGACTTCCTCTTAGCAGATTTCTAGCAAAAACTCTGAGAATAAATAAAATTGCCATGAAAAGTTTCTCAAAAATCTGTCATTCGGAGTCGACTTTAAACTGTAGGGCCCGCCACTCATGTATAAAATGAACACACACAATATAAGTGGTGTGAGAAACTAGGTCGTAATCCTGACTGAAGGGTTGTAATGACCAATTATGTATGTATGTATGTATGTTACGACTATTTTTGAAGCTATTTTGGATACGGAAGAAGAAGAATTTTTACAATATTTGTGATGTGAATGTCCGTCTCTATGGAAAACTAGATAATTTTATCTAGGAAATGCTCAATGCGTCCATATGAATTATATGTACGATTGGATTGGATAAGTGGTATGCAGATTATCACAATGAACGAGTAAATGCGTGAAGGACCAACCTGTTGAATATTGAGCAGCAGTGTCGGATATTTTAATAACTCAATACCCTCTTTCTACACGGTTAGTTCTCCTATATCCCAAATGGGCGTTATAATACGATATTTATTTGGAGCAAGGTATGAATTTTTGTACATTTCATCGTATCTAACTTAATACGTAAATATTTTCCTATTTCATATTCAATTTCCTTTCTAATACCTCGTAACCATTCCCCGTAAACCATTTCTAAAATATGAATACGCGGCGTAAAAAGAAACGAATTGTAATATACACGCCATAAGAAATGTAATTTTCTTTGGACTTATTATTGCTTAAATATTAAAATTATTACAACGACAGAAATAACCATTCATTCTTGTTAAGAGTACAACAAATTATTTTATTTATTACTACGTTTCAATTTTTTCATTAGCGTTGCCATTACCAAGCGTTACATTGTCACCTTCCAACGTATAAAGGCACCAAACTGCAGCAGCAGTTGTCATACGACAACGTTTGCCATGCAAATAAAAAAAAACTTTTTCTTCCTTTCTCTTCTATCAGCGAAAAATTAAAAAGCGAATGTAACTGAATGAAATGAAATTGTAAATAAAATGAAAGGAGAAAAATTGTATAAAAGTGATGGCAAAATAAGTGTAAAAGGACTCTCTAGTATAGTGTCTCCTCCAACTACAATATGTTCAAGTGAGAATATCAGTTTCATATTCGCAGTCTGTCAGTTATTACAGGGAAAAAAAACGAAGAAAACGGAAGAAAGTAAATCGTCAAAGGGAACAGGCAAAAGGAATGAATTCGTTTATCGCTTCAATTTTTTAATACTTACTTTCTTAATTGGTCATTACAACCCTTCAGTCAGGATTACGACGTAGCTTCTCACACCACTTATGTTGTGTGTGTTAATTTTATACATGAGTGGCGGGACCTACAGTTTAAAGTCGACTCCGAACGACAGATTTTGAGAAACTTTTCATGGCTATTTTATTTCACTCTCAGAGTTTTTGCTAGAAATCTGCTGAGAGAAAGTCGCCGAAAAAATACTTTTTGTATTTTGTTTTGATGTCTGGGGCTCGAACCCTGGCTTTACGTCTAATAAGCCAACACACTACCTACTAGACCACGGCGACAATTTTACAATACGTAGTATAATTACGTGTTAAATGCTGTAAAATGCCACAAACTCAACCATACTGCGTCGTATGATAGTTGACAAGACATGTTAGACATAAGGCCACGGTTCAAACCCCAAGACAGAAATCAAAACGAAAATATGAAAAAATATTTCTTTGTTGACTTCCTCTCAGCAGATTTCTGGCAAAAACTCTGAGAGTAAAGAGTTCGGAGTCGACTTTAAACTGTAGGTCCCGTTACGCATGTATAAAATTAACGCACACAACATTAGTGGTGTGAGAATCTACGCCGTAATCCTGACTAAAGGGTTGTAATGACCAATTGTGTATGAAAGCTCACAATTGAACGAAGATCTTTCAAAAGAGTTTTTTTTCACAATGTTTCATCACGAAAAATCCATGCTTTTGTGTTCATCAGGGTACCTGGCACATGGATTCATCTCTTCATGCCTGAGGCAAAGAAAGAATCGAAGTACAAAACAGTTGCATAGACAGACAATGGTAAAATGGATATGCCATTGATACTTCCTACTATGCCTACAAGGGTATAAAAATTCCAGATCTTGAAGGAATTACAGCTGAGCTCTTGAAATCCGACCAAATATTTGGATATTCTGTGAAGTCGAAATTTTGAACAACGGACTGTCTGAAGGCGCACCAAAAAACGTTGATATCACAGACCCTAACTACTGATGGGTTATTACTCTCCTGAGAGTAATTCATAATGTAGCACCACAAACACAGATAGAGAACACAAACTATCTGAATAAAAACCCATGTCTTCGTCGTTGTGTAAAGTGTATGCGTTTAGAAGGTCTCCTACGTACTGAACCATATTGTAATTTGAAGTATTTTGGAATGAGGAGGTTGCGATTAAATGGTTGCTCATTTCCCGTGAACATGCTGATAAGCTGGTAAAGTCAGGCTGCCAAAAAGTCTCATTCAAGCGTTATAGCCATGTCTAGGTTTATCTACGAATGCCGGCTATTTCTTAGAGAAATAGCGGATTGTTGTAGTATTTCGCTTAGGGATATACTCGTAAATTCAGTTGAGAACTGCTACTCGCCAGAATGGTTATTATATGTGAATTACCGGAATGTAGACGAAATGAACGACGTCTTTAACGTAATGCTTCCTCTATGAGAAATTATGGCAAATAAGTTAGTGGAGTGCTGGGAGTAGAGATAAATATCTCACAGGGCTGTTTCCACTTCTATTTAACCGTAGATCGAGCCTTAAAAAACCTCATAATTCTAGCTTATGTATCACTTTTGATACATACTTGTAGTACATGGAATTGTCACGATTATTGATAGATTTTCTTACAAAAATTTTAATATTTTAATTCATTTTAATAAAACTATTTATTTACTATTTTTATATTTTAATATCACTTTTATGAAACTTGCGCCAAAATTTTTGACATGATGTAAAGGGTCCGCCAAATAACTTTTTTTTTTTAAATACTTTAAAAAAAATAACGAAATATTTTCTCAAATTTCTTTTTTTATTTGAAAGTACAATCCTTCCGATTAATAATGGAAAATAATTTCATTCAAATGGCTGCCTCGGCTGGCCATGCAGTAGCCTACACCAGAAGATGCCGATTTTGGCAAAAAAAAAAATCATCTTTTCAGATGAAGCTCATTTTGATCTTGGGGGGTATGTAAACAAGCAAAATTGCGCATTTGGGGCACAGAAAACCCGCACGCTTACATTGAAAAGCCGACGCATCCAAAACGAGTCCCTGTTTGGTGCGGATTTTGGTCCAGAGGCATAATTGGGCCTTTTTTCTTCGAAAATGAGCAAGGAGTGGCCGTTACAGTCAATGGCGATCGTTAACGGGCCATGTTGAACGAATTTTCGTTCACAAATCTTGAAGAGAAGAATATTGGCAACATTTGATTTCAACAGGACGGCGGCTACGTGCCACACAGCCGAAGCTAAACTCGTTGCTTTGCGCCTTGTTTTTGAAGATCGCATTATCAGCCGCAGAGCTGATGACGTTTGCCCACCTCAGAGCTGCGATTTGACACCGTTGGACTATTATTTGTGGGGTGCCGTCAAAGATAAGTGTTACGCCGACAAGCCAGAGACAATTGACACTTTAAAGGACAATATTCGTGAAGCCATTGGTGAAATACAGCTGCACACAATCGATAATGTGCTTAAAAATTGGACCCATCGTGTGGACTACTGCATGGCCAACCGAGGCAGCCATTTGAATGAAATTATTTTCCATTATTAACAGGAAGGATTGTACTTTCAAATAAAAAAAGCAATTTGAGAAAATATTCAGTAGTTTTTTTTTAAAGCATTTAAAATTTTAAAGCATTTAAAAAAAAAGTTATTTGGCGGACCCTTTACATTGCAGCAAACACTTTTACATAAAAATCAAGCACTTCATGTCAGCTTGGTTTTATTTCCTTCTAAATGATAATAATTTAACGTCTAACACTCTGCTTTGTGGCGATTTATAAGTTTCCAATTGCTTAGATAGGACAGCTTATTGTCACTCGCAGCAGTAACAACTCAGTTGAGTGCTGACTAGAACCTGATGGTACAAACCGTTCTTGTGATTCGTTAGAAATATTTGTTTCCTGTTTTAATAGAACATCGATTATGTCAATAACAATTTTCTCTCTTTGATTCCTCTCTGGTTTCTCGGATACGGGTTTCCCCAAATACTGCTGTAAGTAGTTGCTACGCACGTAGCATGTACTTGAATCTAAAACTGCCAATTCGATTTCGGTGGACCACGATATTTATAACAACCATCAAATGCAATTAGTTACTAATCTAAAGCGACAAAATTAAGTACATATGAGTTGAAAAGATAATAAAACAAAAAAGGAAAGAAAACATAAATCAATATTAAGCGATACTCCGTAAATCTCTTTATGAAGCTTGATTTATATAAATATCCTTAAATTAATTTCCTTTACAATCACTGTAAGTATTCCATCATTAAGTATCAAATTTCAATTAAAATCAGTGGAGGTAATTTTTATTTTCCACAATAAAACTAAAAGGTTTTCGAATTCTGTTGCTAAAAAACTTTAATTTGAGATGAAAATATACCAAAAAGGAATATAAACACCCAGGCATCATTATTTAACCTTTTAGGCGAAAAAAAAATAAATTTTTAAAAATTTTAAAAAAAGGATATATGGGCTGCACGGAAAGCATGATAGCTAATCCCAAACTATTTATACAGTATTATTTCTTACATAAAACTACAAGTTGTGCGATAAAAGTTTTATGAAAATTATTAAAAGTTTCTAAAAAAAATATTAAGATAAAAAATATATTTTTTTTAGAAAAAAAATCCTTTTCATTCGAAAAAGACTTTTAGCATGATTATTAAAGGCTGGAAGACTTTTAGCTCATTTTTCGACAAAGCCTTATTGGTGTAAATATGTCATTATCAAAGCGAATGATTCTGTTATCTCAGACGTACGTAGTTGACCGAAATATTATGATCTGTAATAAAACATGGGACGAAAACACATACTTCTAATGTTTGTCTGTCACGTGAGATAAATATGAGAAGAGCAGTAAGAAACTACTAGATTTTTTTATCCCAAACTACTAAAGGCAGTTTGTTCTGTTCCAAGTAGTACCATCTTTGGCGATAAACATCTTGTTGTCATGTTTGTTGCCGCCAATACTTTCTCCAGTTCATAAGACAAGCTTCTATTTCCTACTTCTTCAAAGCCTTTAGCAGAAGGAATATTACATATATAATTAATATATAATCGGTCATTACAACCTTTCGTTATAAATTGGAAATGTCTGACCTGAGGTTTAAACCTTGGTAACACGCTACATTACTAAACTACTTCTACTTCAATCAATATCAAGAACATATCAACAATAGAAAATTCAACCTTTTCACTTTCGTCCCACACTTACATAACTTTCTATTCCTTCTCAAATACCATAAACAATGTATTATTTACCATAAAACTTCACAAAATCTTTGAAATCTGAAAAAAAAATTACATACACGACACTAAGAAACCTCTAGGAAAATCGTATGTATCAAAAATGATATATAAGCCACAGTTATGAAGTTTTTGAATTTTGTAACTCCTTTTTAAAATTTTCTTTTTTTATTTGGTTTAAAATAATGGCGATAATAAAACTAACGAATTATAAAAATATCAAGCATCTAACTTTTTCTAAAAAATTTAAATGTATCGTTTTTGATACAAAGCTCGATCTACGGTTAATATAGTTATGGACACGAGCCTTGGAATAGATAGTTGTAAACAGTCTGAATTGCAGAGTAGCCTAAATAAAGAAAAGAAACCTTACACATTAATGTATGCTTTCTAGATTTATTAGCAAATAGTGCAAGCGAAATAGCATTACATTGCGAACAGGATATCGGGTTAGGATAACAACAAATGCTTGCAGAAGCCACGTCAAACATTTGATCACTTCAAACATATTCGGAAATCAACATCTATACCCCTGGGTATGAAAATTTTCAAACCTGGAATGCTGCCAATCGTGTTGTTGCAAGTCTTCTTGACCTAATGTCATTGCAATTAGCTGCATGTAGTCTGGATGAGAACCATAGCTAACCAAACATCCTAGGCTAGACTTAAGACAACAAATCAATTGAGACATGGAGACGCTTCTGGATCGGCCAAATGCTAGAGGACAAGCCAACAATATTACTAGAAGCCAGTAATCTGCACCCATAAAGAAACAGAGGACGGGAATTTCCAGCCCATTCATGGAGAAGACAGATTCAAATTGAAGTAAACAACAGCAGTGGTCGTGAATTGCGAGGCAGTGCAACTGATATGTACATACATACAACACACTACCTACTAGACTACGGCGACTTTACGTGCAACTGATAACATGACCAATAACTCGAGAATCAAGAATGAAGGAGAAAGCAAAAGAAATGCAAGGAGAAAGCAAACATTTTTCATCACAATTTTTAAATTACGATAGTTAAGTGGCATCAATTCCTAGCAACTAATGCGTACAGGAGTTATACTGTCCCTTTGATCATCATTGGACAGTCAGGTGAGGCATTCTCTTAGGAAAGAGTAGAAATATTTCTCCAGATGCCATTACTTTCTTTATTGGTCATTACAACCCTTTAGTCAGGATTACAACCTAGCTTCTCACATCACCCATCTTAAGTGTGTTCATTTTATAAATAAGGCACAGGATTTAAATAGTATTTTTACAGTTAAAAGTCAACTCCGAACAACAAATTTTTGAAAAGCTTTTCATGGCAATTGTTTATTTACATTCAGGGTTTTTGCCAGAAGACTATGAAAGGAAATCTCGTTTAACTCAAGATGCCTCAGTTGCCAGATTTAACATCAATGTATTTGTTTTCATTTCTAAAAAAATGAGTGTGTATTCATAGCTCCGGCAAGACTGGTATTTGATGCGGGAGTCAGCGAAGAATACGACCTTGTGTAAGTTGGAAGGACCAGATGAAGGAAGTCCTATCATCAATTGGTGTGACTAACTGACAGAGGCGCCTGGAAGGATGTATTAACATATGTACATACATAATTGGTCATTACAATCCTTCAGTCAGGATTACGACCTACTTCTCACACACTTGTGTGTGTTAATTTTATACATGAGTGGCGGGACCTACAGTTTAAAGTCGACTCCGAACGACAGATTTTTGAGAAACTTTTTTTGTGGTAATTTTATTTAATCTCAGTGTTTTTGTCAGAAATCTGCTGAGAGGAAGTCGCTGAAGAAATCCTTTTTGTATTTTGTTTGATGTCTGGCCTGGGGTTTGAACCCTGTCTTTACGTCTAATAAGCCAATACACTGCCTACTAGGCTACGGCGACTACGGATCTGTTAAGGCAGGCAATTAAGTAAGTAAGTATTCATTGCCAGACCACCTAGTTTTGTCAGCGCCTTTGTAGAATGATTTGCCCAGCGTAGGAGCGTATTGTGTTGTTTAATGAATGAATTCCTTTACGTGTCTGTCTTTTTGCAGCAGTATAGCCAAACCATTTTGTTATATTAAAAATTACTTGCAATTCATACGGAATTTCTACCACAAAGAAACGAACAAAGCGAATACAGTTTCACTTTAGAAAAAATATTCTAATGAATGTAAAATAAGTTGCTGGAAAGTGAGTTAAAATAAGAGGAATTTTAGCTTATAAATGATTTATGACAAGCATAGTTCAAATGACAGAGTGCCATTTACTTAAGGAAACTTATTAGCAAAAACATCATGGTTTAGAGTTTTTAGACCACTTGGCTTTAAACACAGCGATGGCACGGCAGCATTTAAAACAGAAAAACTACTTAAACATACAACAACGTCAGACAGACAGGTGTCATAGCATGGTAATCGTATTTTAAATTAATTTAATTTACCTTTTTGGGAATTAAAATCATTTCACTACACTACACAGTGAGTGAGTGGTGTATGTGAGTGAGCGAGTCTAACGAACTAGGCAAAGGTAAAGAAAAGGAATTTTTGATGGGGGCATCTGTTTCAATGTGCTTGTCTATCAGACAATTGCGGTATTTCGTGTTTGGCATGCTTGTTAATATTTAATGCAACTTTTTCTCAACAACAACAGCAACTAGATACAGAGACTTGCATATGCTTAATGCCTAGCTGCCTGTCTGCTTGTATGCCTCAGTGGTGCGAGGGGGCCTTAGTACAGGTTGTTTAAGTGTTTTAAATTCATCCCCCAAAACAGAAAAAATTTAAGAAGTTTGGAGAAGCCTAAGAATGAGAAAAATAATGGTTGAAGTGACAACTAAATTATGGTTTCCACACAGAAACGAAACACACGTGCCACAACAAAGCCAAGGTGCAATGTATGTATGTGAGTGCGTGAATTTCCAAACAGTCCGTCCGCCCTATGCATTTTAAATTACGCAATGTGGTAAACCCTGCAATTTAAAGTTGAAAAACCTTTTTCTTTAACTAAGTAAAGAACCATCACCACCACCACCAACGTTTGCCAATGTAACGCTTGTCTGCACACAAAAATTTTTGTCTACTATGTATGTGGGTTGGGCCCGTCCATATTCGCCTTTCTCATTTGCTACTCCTTCCTGATTCTTTTTGCGTTTCTATAATTCTTAAACGCGTTCTTTTTTTATGATTTTTGCCTGACTCAGACATCTCCTGAGATTTGTAATGCTTCATGTATTTCATGGCCAAAAAAAAAAGAAACGTACTGAAAAGGAATACAAAAAATAAACAAGACGTTGCACTAAGTAAGTACAGAGAAGAAGTGGAAGAAGCTGGAGCAACAAAAATTATATGAAATGTGCCTTCATTTTATGATTTTTAATTCTATCATACCGTAGACCGCATATCACTTCCGTACAAACTGCGTAGTAGTACTTAAATTAACTCGTGCATAACGTGCTGATGCTGATGCTGCTGCTGATTCTGCTTCTGCTGTTTACTTGGGTGTAGTTATTTCCGCAGTTTCTTATTTTATTATTCCTTACCCTTCTCCCCTTCCAAAATGCTACTCCATTCCTCTCCTCCTGCTCTGTATAAAAAAATAAAAAAAGATTTTAAAGAAATATTTGTTGATTTTAATAATTTTCTTAAAAGGCAACAGAGCAAAAAGTGGACGACGTCGTTTGGCAATTGGTAAATGGTAAGTGGTACGTGGTACTGGAATTTAATATTTTTAACAACAGGTTGTTTGAAATGGAAATAATGAAATGAAACCCGCCGTATTATTAAATGGCACAATAAAAAATTTCTAAAGCATACTTTGTGGCATCTGAACAAGGATTTTTACGATTTATTTACGTATGTATGAGTGTGTGTGTATATGAAGGCCAATAAGCTTTGGACAATAAAATATTCCAGAACGTTTTATTGCTGCAGTCCAATGATTTCAAAATTTTAAAGCTTTAAAGTCGTATAGATTTACTGCAAAATTTGCAGGATATTTGTAAATGGGTTAGGTACGACGTTAGGTAGGATAAGGAGATAGTGTTCTTCTGGGATAGGTGTAGAAAAGCTCACATAGGTACAGAGGTAAAGTTATACTAAGTACTTGTAATTGTTCGTTTCTCATTAAAACAACGGCGTAAATTCTGGCTTTACAGGGCGCTAATTGAACGGGTGTTACTGTATTTATCTATCGACCTGTAAGGAGCAGTTGCAAAACAATCTCATACAGTCATACAACGCTGTTCGTCAATCCCATACAACTCTCTAAACAGGAGGACACCATCGTCCAAATAGAAATTGGCATCTTTTTCTTGGACATGTTGCAGAAGTCACGAATTTTGTTCAGAAAACTGGTGGATTGTGCGCCAATAAGATATCAGAAGTTCCTGATCATTGCACCCTGTCTTCCCGACGGATACGGATTAAACGGCTGCTCACTCCCCGTGAAATGCTGATAAGCTGACAAAGCCATAAGAACCAAATTCGAGCATGGTAGCTAAGTCCAAGGTTATCCATGACTATCGGCGATTTTTCGGTAATTTGCAGATTACAATATTTCGCGTAAGGACATACTTGGAAACCCAATTGGGAATGTCCCGGGCAGAACGGGTATCATAAATGATTCGCGGAAATGTACCCTTGTCGGAAGATTTGCTAAAAACTCTAGACCTTGGTTAACGCTTCCTTCCACAAGGACATAACATACAGAAATAACGACCTAGCTTCTCACACCACTTATGTTATGTGTTTTAATTTTATTCACAAGTAGCGGGACCTACAGTTTAAAGTCGACTCCGAACAACAGATTTTTTGGAGAAATTTTTCATGGCAATTTTATTTACTCTCAGAGTTTTTGTTAGAAATCTGCTGAGAGAAAGTCACCGAAGAAATATTTTTTTCATATTTCGTTTTGTTGCAGATATCTGACGAGTTTGAACCTTGGCCTCACGTCTAATAAGCATACTACCTACTAGACTACGAATACAGCTAATTTCTATTTGCTAAATTACCATTTATTATACAGTCTCTGTCCTCAGGGACGTTTCTTTCCCCCACGATTTTTCTGTAAAAGTTGAGATGTGGAGTTAAGGAAATAAGCCACGTAATGTTAGCTGCGAGGTTTTAAAGAGAACTTGGGCGAATATAATGGAACTTGACTAAGCTGTCGTTATGAGAAAAGTGTTAGAGTTTATGATAAGGAATATGGCGTATGCAGAAACCACTTGCTTTTGGCGTCTATTATCGTCTTTTAAAATTTTAATGCACAATGTGGGCCTAATGTACCACGAGTTTTTATGAGGTGACGCCGAACTTAATGCATGTCCATTGACTAGGCCTTCCATAACAAACTTCTTCAGTACCAATACGATACAGTGCTCAAGCAGCCGTATTCTAAATGTTGATGAAAAATAAACCAAAGTCTACATCAATATTGAGTCTTAAACAATGTGCCAACAACATACATACACTGCGGTTCATCAGGATAGAGCCAACATATTTTAAATTAAAAAAACTGTATATCTTGCAAATACAGATAGAATAAAAAAATATTGTTTTGCAGAACTATAGTTAATACTGTAAATGATAATTTGAACACAAAAAATAGTATAAAAATGAATTATAACGGTACTTTTTCACTTTCTTTGTAGTCAAGTATTAAATTTTTCATTTATTTTTGGGTTCAACAGAATAGAACCACGCGCATTTTTAACTTAAATCAGTAGGCGGTTGTAATAAAGCTTTATAAAAACCAAATAAAATTAAAATCACAGTTTGTGACTGCAGTTATCTGAAAACAGAACATGCCATATGATCTTTGGCAAAATGAAGGTGCTGTTGTTGTCGGATTGCATTTAACTGAGGTTTTTCCTTTAGTTTTCGGACTTGTAAATGTTCACTGCTTAAAATAGCGCGACAAACTGTTGATTTACTTGCTTTAACTCCTGCTAAATGCTTAATTTTAGAGGTAGAATGGGCTGAATTTGAGGCAACTCGAAGAATTTTCCGCTTGTCCTGTGGTGTTAGAGCTGTCTAAGTACCTCCTTTGTAATTTTTATTATATGGTTCACGATGTTTTATGTAATTCATTACCACATTATGACTTTGTCCGATTTTTCTACCGATTTCGCGATAAGAATAGTTTTCAGAATGGTAAACATCAATTTTTACCATTTCCGACGAATTTAAAGGACTCTTTCTTCACATATTACTTCAGATAACTGCAGTCACAAACTGTGATTTTAATTTTATTTGGTTTTTATAAAGCTTTATTACAACCGCCTACTGATTTAAGTTAAAAATGCGCGTGGTTCTATTCTGTTGAACCAAAAAATAAATGAAAAATTTAATACTTGACTACAAAGAAAGTGAAAAAGTACCGTTATAATTCATTTTTATACTATTTTTTGTGTTCAAATTATCATTTACAGTATTAACTATAGTTCTGCAAAACAATATTTTTTTATTCTATCTGTATTTGCAAGATATACAGTTTTTTTTATTTAAAATATGTTGGTTCTATCCTGATGAACCGCAGTGTACAAACATTTATCAGACAAGAAATCTTCTTTTTCTATAGCCAATCATCTTGAGCCCATTAAAATTTAATATTTCGAGGTCATTTCTTTTTGAAAACATTTAAACTGTTTCCATATTATTTTCCAAACCATTTCATCTTCTCCCTTAATATAGCCTTTAATGCGAGTTGTTGAATATTTATTTCAGATTTAATTTCTTTTGCTCCCTCTTCAGAAATAAAATCGAATACAAATCATAAATACAGGCGACCTTTTTGTATGTTTTTCTTCGTGGAATAAAATTAAAAACGAAAAATGGAATTTATTACAGTTGCCAAAAGTTTTTATTGTTTGACAAATTAAAACGTATGAAAAAAAAGGACAGAAAAAATCCAAGAGCAAGAAAAGCATGGCTATCTGGCGGAATAATTTGGTAGATGGCAGGGTGGGTGGAATTTTTTTCGTTTCGCGTTTTCAAGAAGTGATATTGAAGAACTTTTGATTTATTTGAATGTCTGCAAAGTTAAAAAAGTAGTTTTAATTTTAGTTGTATTTCTTTTTTGTTCTTTTTTTTAATTTGTTTTTCATTTAAAATGGATTTTCAATTTCGTTTAATTTTTGTTACTTAGAGGACGAACGTTTATGTTAAACAAACCTTAATTGGTTGTACAATTGAAATCGCATTTTCTCTTTTTCTTTTAATACGCTTTTCGTTAAAAAAAAAGAAAGAAATTGTAACTTTTTAAGCCCAAAATAAAGTTCTCAAGTCTATTATGAAAGTCATGTAAATGTCGATTTTCGGTAAACAATTATTTCCAGTTTTTAAAAAAAATGTCTAAGTTTTTCTAGGGGGTTAGTCTTTGTAGTAAGTTTTGTGTAGATGGTCAGGCACTAATGATAAAATCATTTAAAATTTTTTGTAAGTTTTTAGTCAACAGACATATTTTTAAAACATAATTATTAACAGGAATTGTATAATCATATATCATGACAGTCTAATGTGACAATTCTCTGCTCCTCTACTCGAATAGTCAATGAAAGCCATACAGCTAAGGCCATGAAAGTATACTTGTACGATTTTCACTGACATTTCCAGAACCCATCCAAGTACTCACTGACGGACCCATTGAATGTGACAAAGTTAGATGTGAAATCCTTTCAGAGCAACTGAATTTTAGTTTCTCCGGTTACCGTAGTACTGTTTAGTCTGAAGTAATAGTTGTAATAGGACTTGTTGCGAAGGCTTAAATAGTGGACCTAATTAATCCGGAAGAGGCAAAAAATTCCAAAAATAGCAAGAAAGCCTTGTTGGCCAGGATTCAATGGCCAACAAAAAACCTCCTCATCACTACACCCCATACGAGCCTACAGAGTGC
Organism: Sarcophaga carnaria; assembly: GCA_958299815.1. Classification (NCBI taxonomy): domain Eukaryota; kingdom Metazoa; phylum Arthropoda; class Insecta; order Diptera; family Sarcophagidae; genus Sarcophaga; species Sarcophaga carnaria. The sequence goes on along the minus strand of OY283153.1, from coordinate 18,024,952 downwards.
GCTGTTTATTGGCAAACAAACGAGACATAAAAATACCTAAACTTGTTACAAAAGTGGGGATTCAAAAATAATTCAATTTGACTGCAAATTTTATGATTCAAACGTGATCAGTTTTTGTGTACTTTGTTGTGATTATGGTTGTTAAATTCAATCTACTGTGCAAGGTGTTAGAAAGAAATCTGCTGATCGTTTTTTACTGCGTTGAAGGGATGAATTAATACTACAACTACACTTTCTTCTTAAATTCCCCTCATACCTTCTAGCGTATCTGTATAATATCTCCTCCCGACGCCTATTTCCCTGACAAATCTTAGCATGCTGTTCGGTGTTAAGAATGCCAATTCCCTACACAGCTCCTGGTATACATCCCTTTGGATGCATTAATGTCTCACAGGCTCCAAGCATGATACATTCAAGCATACATTCTCATCAATACAAAATCTAGATGTTGGACCCCCGCACAGCCACCATGCTAAATAAGTGTACTTTGTGCCCACAGTGTCCTGCCATATTATTTCTTGATCGTCTGATGTTCGTGGTTTCAAAAGTATGGGACTGGAATTCGACATCTGTCAAACTAAGTTGTGAAACCAATTTTTCTCTATTCAGTTGAAAGTCTAACATTGACGAAAATGGATCGCTTAACTATCACACAACGGATAAAAATTATCAAAACCTGCCACAGCCACGTATCGTGTAAAATCTTCTTCAGCGATGAAGCACATTTCACACTCGATGGGTATGTCAATAAATAAAATTGTCGTATTTGGGGTTCTGAGAATCCTCAAGTAATTGAAGAGACGCCATTACATCCAGAAAAAGTCACTGTTTGGTGCGCTCTTTGGTCCGAAGGTGTGATTGGACCTTACTTTTTCGAAAACGGCGATGGAACGACTGTCACCGTCAATTCTGAGCATTATGGTTATATGATAACCGACTTTTTTTTGCCTGCTATTGAAGAAGAATACGACTTGGAGAATGGTTTCAACAAGACGGTGCCACATGCCACACAACTCGAGCGAATATGGCTTTATTGCAATAGACATTTCCTGGCCGCGTAATTTCTCGTCGTGGCGATATCAACTGGTCACCAAGATCATGCGATTTGACGCCATTAGACTTTTTTTGTGCGGCTACGCGAAGGACCGTATTTATGCAGATAAACCTTCAATTCTTGAGCACTTAAAAACCAACTTTCGTCAAGTTATGGCTGAGATACCGCCAATATGAGTAAAAATGTGGTCGAAAATTACCTCAAAAGAATCAATGCTTGCAACACTTCGCGTGGAGGTCATTTAAATGATGTACTGTTTCACACATAATGTCAACGTACAAACTTTACAATAAAAAAAGAAATATCATGAATAAAAATATTTTATATGTGTTGTATTTACGTTTACTTTTGAAACCACAAAATGGATAATCCTATATGACTCATATCCCCTCTTATTTTCATTTCCCAACAAAAGTTTTGATGGCCTCAAACCCATTTGGGTCAGGAAGTGTTATTGTTTTTGCCACCTTATCTTCTCTTTCGTTGAGCATACCTTTACATATATTTAGTAACATTAGTATTAAAACTCCACTCCTAGCAAGCTTGTCTCCTTTCTCATTGTCGAGAATTCCCACATGACCTATGATACACCCTGAGACCAATATGTATCTGTATACCACAATATAGTCCGTATTTTAAAAGAGTACGCTGGTTCTAGGATACTTCATTCATTTTTGTTAATAAGTTGCGTTGCGAAGCACATCCCAAAATCATCAAAATCAATAGTCTAGTGGCTCTATCCATGGGACAGTTAAGAAGGGAGTTGTCAGTCATTCGATTACTTAGGTCATTAAATCTCATAATGAATTTCATATGAGACTAGTTTCCCATCAACCTAACCACAGTCTGCAAGGCTGTGATCTTCACTATCATGTGCAACGAATTTTAAGTCCTTCAGACAGGATTCCGACATAGCTTCTCGTACCACCTATGTTGTGTGTGTTAATTTTATACATGAGTGGCGGGACCTACAATTTTATTTCGCTCTCAGAATTTTTGCCAGAAATCTGATGAGATGAAGTTACAGAAGAAATATTTACGTTTTGTTGGAAATGTCTGGACCTGAGGTTTGAACTGTGGCCTCATGTCTAATAGGCCAACACACTACCTACTAGACCATGGCGATTGTCAATATTGTGCACATTTGCCATTACATTACCATTTCATTCTATTTGGCTTAAGTTCAATAACAAAATAATTGACATCTACATTCTACGTATTGATATTTATTTCATAGTGTAAGTGTATAATTTCAATGAAATTTTTTTTTCATTTTTCATTTCATTTGCTTAGTATTTGTTGGGTGATTAAATATTTAATAAATTTGCCACAAGTCATGTACAAAATATTCCTTACTTTCTGGCATTTTATTTACAAGACATCACGCCAACTAAACTATCGAATGTCAACAACAATTTTGAAACAATAGATAACTCCCATCCATGGCTGACAAGTAAAAGCACAAAATGAAATAATAATAATGAGAATGAGAATGAAAACGATATGATACGATACGATACTATGGTATAAACTATGAGAAGTTGTCAATAATGTGTCTTACCACTAAAGGCCATACGTGGTGGCTATAAAGCGTATGTCTGGCTGTTTGTATTGGCAAGACAGCCTCATGGTCAATTTCAATTGTTATTGATATGAAATGCTGAAATGCCCAAAAGCCAAAGTGTTGAATTGAACAGTTATTTACACAAAGAAGAAAGAAAGAAAGTAAATGAAACGAACGAACGAATGGACGAAACGAACGTCTAAATGTTTTAACAATTACCCCTTAGAGTATACTATAGTTTTATGAAAATACTACAATATTACAGTATATGTGTGTGCAGGGAAAGAGAGAGAGAGAGAAAAGCTACTCATATAACGTCTATAATTTATAGACATTAAAGCCAGCTATTGTAGACAATTTTTCTTTGTTTCATTCTGATTGAAGTATAAAAATACGTTTTAGACATCAACAGAAATTTATTAAAGTCTTAACCAGTCTCTCACACACACATACACAATACACAGCCATGCATACATATACATACATAAGTAAGTAAAGTCATTTAGCAAATATTGTCAAATATTATTTACACAAACGGTAGCTTAAGGACAATTACATTTTATAACCAAATACTAGGGTTTATACGGCTTGCATTTGTTTCCCTATAAAGAAATGAAAAGAAAAAAAATTACAAACGTTAGACAAAGAACCAAGGAACCTGAGAATTTATGGTGGAACACCTAAACATGTTAGACAGACAAGCCAATAGTTGGTCAAAATAAAAACAAAAACACTGTAAATCTAATAAAATATGAATGATTGTCACTTGAATAGAGTTTAACAGAAGAGGCGAATATAATGAATACTTTGGAAAATGTTGAAAAATGCCAAGCAATAACGGAAAAAAATTACTGTAAAAGGAGGTAAAAGAGAAATAAAGTGTAGTTCACAGTCTTCTTTTATTGAATCAAGGAATTACAAGAGTAATTTCAAAACGAAATTATGCAAGGAATAGCCAATATTAGGAGCCTTAAAATAGGATTCAAAGAAAGCAACTTCATCAATTGCAAATGCCCATACATAACATAATTGGTCATTACAACCCTTCAGTTAGGTTTACAACCTAGCTTCTAACACCACCTATGTTGTGTGCGTTAATTTTATACATGAGTGACGGGACCTACAGCTTAAAGTCGCCTCCGAACGACAGATTTTTTGAGAAACTTTACATGGCAATTTTATTTGCTGTCAGATTTTTTGCCAGAAATCTGCTGAAAGGAAGTCATCGAAGAAATATTTTTTCATATTTTCGATTTTATGTCTGACCTGGGGGTTAAACCGCGGCCTCACGTCTAATAAGCCAACAGCCTACCTACTGGACTACAGCGACTTCAATTGCAAATAACAAACTGGAAAACTCTGGTGAACGAAAATAGTGAAAGCACTGGAGTATGTTAGAGATACACTTCTCCATCACTGATATTTAACGAAATAGGGATTGGGTTATATTATGTCGAAGAGGTAGCTTTGATTGCCAAAGCTCACTTGAGCCTGCTCAGCAGCCGGTTGTGACGCCACAAGCGAGCGCAGTCCCCGTACAGACCGAGTTCCATCAAACTAGGGAAAAAGTTGGTCAGCGCAAGGGCTGCTTCCCTACGCTGGAAGATCAGTCTGAAAGTTCAACAAACGAAGCTATAGCCTCGACTTCAGTGGATGATAGCTCCGTTAGGCTGACAAGAAATAGAGGGCCCAATAACCTATACCTGCAACTCGCAAGAGATGGGCATTGACTATGAAAGTGGATAACAGTTTACTCCTCTTCAGCAGATCCACTTAAGTCCAAATAGATGGTTGGCCTTCTATCCATCGTGGGCCAGGCCAATGAGTCTAGCAGTGCAGCAAGACCCGGGTTAGGTTGGCGTCCCGAAAGAATTTTCGCCAAATGGCCAATTATATCGAGGTAAGGCGCATACCCAAATTGATTGACGAAGGTTCAGAAAAGAGAGCACCAGCTGTGGCGATCTCTGCGGCCCTGTAGTTGCCTGGAATGTATCAGTGCCCAGGAACCGAGACAAGGTGGCATACCCAAATTGATTGACGAGGGTTCCGGAAGGAGTGCACCAGCTGTGGCGAACTCGCCGGCACTGCAATTGTCTGGAATATAACTCTGTCCAGGAACCAAGACAAGTGCGTCACTGAAGACCCCAGAGAGAACGTCCAGACAGCGGCGACACTCCCTAACGAACCTAAAGTTAATCATAACGCTCGTTAGAGATCTTACCGCAGCCTGACTATCAGAGAAGATTGTGTGAAATGAGCACCTTCTATGGCCCGGTAAATGGCCATTACCTTCGCTTGAAATGCACTACAGCAATCCGGTAGTTGGAGGGAAACGTTCAGGTCAAGTTTCCCAGAGAAGACACCGCTCCCAACCCCACTATCGAGCTTAGAACCATCAGTGTATACATCCAAGAGTTCTGGGGGAATGATCACATCAAGGACACAGCCATAACTGCTCGAAATCAGAAAATGAAAACTCCTGTCAAAACAATATTCTGTAGGGAGATAATCGATGTTCAGTGGGGCATTAGGATTAATCAACAAAATAGAGGAATGCCCAGAAAGGATATTGAGCCAGCAAGACAAAGCATTGAGTCTAGTTGCGACGAATTTGGCTGCTCGTTTAGCAAGAAGCTTAGCAGGAAAGTAGTTGAGCATTGCTAACAAGGCTTTTATAGGGGTGGTATGTACAGCACCGCTGTTATGAGTAGCTGCAGACCTTAGTAGGAGACTCGTTTGTGGAAAAGGAAAAGATTTTAAAGTTCTCATGGAATATGAGCGGTTATTTGGAAAAAGGTTGATCATGCCAATGACTGTGATTAGTTAGCCAAATAGGAGCCAATATAGGGCTGTATCTTCTTACTAGATAAACAAAGATTTCATACATAAGTATTGATAACACTTCTAACTTCATTATCGAGCTAGAATATGTTCTTAAATAAATCGAGTGGGTAACAGTTTCCACACGGGTAAACCCTTTATAATATGTACTCTTAGCAATGATACAGAGTTAAAAGAGGATGAGATTAGCGGTGTTACGATCCCAGAATGAAATATTCTCCATAGGGAAACTTGCGGGTATTTTCCAAACGAAAGTGTATGCCATCGAAATATAGCGGATAGGAAGCACAGGGGACATAGCAAAACCATCTGACAGTCTAAACTCCATCCAAACAATCAGCTCGCATCTGGTTAATTCAAGAATAGTAAACTGTCTTGGCAAGCTTAATCAGCTAGACAGTAAAAGATTCACTCTCTGTCGGATTGTAGGTCATTTGGCAGTTCACAGCAATGAGCAGACAGATAAGTTTGCCACTAGTAGTACCATAACTTTTTTGTGGCGTGTTAAGAGATATTTGGAAAGGTAGATCGGTGAGAGAGTCGAGAAACAGTCTTGTCAAGCCGAATAAGTGTGAGGCAATTTATATTTTTGTTGGGTAATCAGATTAACTAGGAGTAGCCGAAAGGCCACTAATCAGGAACGGTGAACTCCAAGAATATTTACACCGAATAGGAATTGTCTGAAGGCCAATATAAAGAATTAATCATTAAAATGTACACTTGAAATGCCCGGGACTTGGTCGGAGAAGAAAGCGGCACCTGGGTGCCTACTATATGGAGGATCTGTATTAACTGTCATGCATTGATATTGGCAGTCTGAGTCCCTTTAAGCTCCGAGTGGTTCCTGGACCAAGGGGAAAATGTGAAACTCTGGTATCACAATAGACCCTGTGTGTGGCCTAAGTGTGTCCGTTCATAACTCAATTGACGGAAAAGCCACTTCTGCCTTTCTATCTACTGCATTTGGAGAGGCGGTTAGTTATCCTAACTGAACTTTGTTAGGGCAACAGAATTGTGCAAAATATTAAACGGATACCCTATATAGACTGAGGGCAGTACAATATATCAAATGGTAGCTGTAGTCTAGTATATCTACTCAGCAATAAAGGTCTTTGGATTCTTCTCTTTTGCTTTTGATTCATAGAAGCCTTGGTAATGATAAGTCTCCAATATTCGTATAACATGCTGGGCGTAGACCAAAATCCTTTCAACTTCCTTTTACAGCTGCAACTTAAGCGTTGATTACATTGTTAGCATTTCCAGGTGCTGATTGTTCACCTCTGTGTTACACTCAAGAATTCATAAGTTAAACTGCAAATAAATGCTGAAGAAAAAAACGAAGCTAAGAAAAGAAAGTAATTGAACGTAAAAGAAAAACCAAACAAAACTACTTAAAATTACTGGATTTAGTTGAGTTACTGCAACTTTTATTTCATTTGCAATATTTATGATGGAAAACTGACGGCATGATGATGACTATGGCGGTTTTTTATGCTTTTCGCAGTCAATGGCCGTCAACATTTTATGCCAACACCACACAACTATTAAATGACCATTACAAATGTAATGTGGAAGGATGGATAAATGGATGGATGGATCAAGTCAAGTCATGAAATTGATATTCTCTATTTGACTTGTCATCACATGTCGAGAGAGAGAGTGTGTCTACGTCTATGACCCCTTTTAACAGGAGTTGTAGTCGTAAATACACATGACATTAAAATGAATTCCGTTTTCTCAATATTTTTTATACTTACATGTCTATCACACAAAGACACACACACACAAAAACAATGGAAAAATTGTGGAATAAAAAATATAAAGTAAATAACACGAGTGTCTGTGTAGGTATGTGGATTTATTGTTTGTCAATACTCGTATATTTTTCCAATTATGGTCACGACATTACAATGAAATCATTTTCATTTCTGAAACAGAAAGAAAGAAAAAAAAACAAATCCTTGGTTGGTTAGGCGTATACAATTCGAAGGCAAAACGAGAAAAATTACTGGCAATCATCATTTCATTTCAAAATAATATGATGAAAAGATTTTTTCGTTTTCTTTCTGTTTTTTCTGAAAGATTTGTAGAGAGGAGTGTACTGCACGAATTTGTTACACTCGATAATTTATTAATTTCACACAAATTTTTATTTTATTCATGCTGTAGTCTATTGAGGAGAGTGTTGGCTGCTAGACATGGTCCTGAGCTTGAAATCCTCAGGCAAAAGCTGCAAGAGCAACTAGTAGTCATGAAAATCTCTGTAAAATCTTTTGTTCGGAGTCGACGTTAAACTGTAGCTCCAACTACTCATGGCTAAAATATCCGTACTCAACGTAATTGTTGCCTGCAGTTCTGACGTAGTCGCCATAGTCTAGTAGGTAGTATGTTGGCTTATTAGACGTGAAGCCATGGTTCAAACCTTGACCTGACGATCAAAACGAAATTTGAAGAAAATAATTCTTCGGCGACTCTCTCTCAATAGATTTCTGGCAAAAACTCTGACAGTAAAACAAAATTGTCATGAAAAGTTTTTCAAAAATCTGTCGTGTGGAGTCGACGTTGAACTGTACCTGCAGCCACTCATGTATAAAATAAACACACAACATAATTGTTGTCTGTAGTCCTTATTAAATGGTTCTAATGGTTATAACCTGCACTTAATTCAAATCACGATCGCCCTTTGGTTCTGACATCAAGTATGTAACTTGCTTAAGCTTTGTTTCCCCTTACCTCAGTACTCAGTTGAATCGTTTGTAATCTTCGGACACCCATTAAGTTACACGTCAATTTTAGTTTTTAAGCATGCATTGGATGCTGAGGTCTTCAATATCGAGGTAGTAGCACCATATTTAGTTAGGTTGGCTTAGGTTGTAGTTGGCATAGTCTAGTGGGTAGTGTGTTAGCTTATTAGACGTTAGCACAGGTCACACACCTCCAACAAAACAAAATACGAAAAAAATTTCTTAGGCGACTTCCTCTCAGCAGATTTTAGCAAAAGCTCTCAGGGCAAATAAAAATTGTCATGAAAGAGTTTCTTAAAAATCTGTCGTTGTACGTATAAAATGAACACTTATACAAAAAGTGATGTGAGAAGCTGGGTTGTAATCCTGACTGAAAGGTTGTAATGACCAAATTATGTATGTATGTATATGGTTTAGTAAGCTGGCGCGCACTTCTTAAAGGAAGAGGAGGCCAGATACCAAAATCTGTAATTAACCCTAGATCAAACATTCTCTAGTGGAAACTAACCCGAGTCCAAAATAAATCTTGCTATTGTAGCACTCTTTTTATTAGGGACCTCGGTCGAGAATATCAGAAATTTTAGGCGTCATAAACCTCAATTCATTTATGTCTACAGCAGAGCACTCATACAGGAGGTGGCAGACGGGCGCTCCTCAGACCCATGGCTCCAGCAGAAGTCATCTGCCCGAATGCCAAGTCTTTCGGCATGTCTGCCAAAAGGCCATTGGCCCGTGAGAGTCGCTTGTGTAATGGATGGCCATGTAGTTTAAGAATAGAAGTGATTGGAATATGAATACGTATCCAGCAGAGTCTAACAATATTGCACGTGCCCTCTTGCAACCAGCGATAATGACCCTCCCTATAAAACGAGTGGATCCATACATACATACATAATTAGTCATTACAATTCTTCAGTCAGGATTACAACCTAGCTTCTCTCACAACTTAAGTTGTGTGTATTAATTTTTAACATGAGTGGCGGGACCTACAGTTTAAAGTCGACTTAGAACGACAGATTTTTAAAGAAACTTTTCATGGAAATTTCCATTTATACTCAGAGTTTTTGTCAGAAATGTGCTGAGAGGAAGCCGCGAAGAAATATTTTTTCAAATTTCGTTTTGTTGGAGATGTCTGACCTGGGGTTTGACCCCTTACGTCTTATAAGACAGCTCACTACCCACTACCCACGGCAACTACGAGTGTATATACAATTTAATTGAAGCAATTATAATGCATATGCCCTGTAAGATGTTGGAGATTACAAGCTTCGTATTGACCTTGGCCAGTAGCGCAATTTCCAACGGTATTCCTATTTCCAGGAACCCAGGAGGTCATCCTGATTGGCTTATCTTATCATGCTATCTCCTTATTATTCCTAAAGTGCCTAAAAGTAGGGTACATAGGACAATCGTGTAAGAAATAAACAAACAAACAAAATACCGCCGCTGTAAATGCCATTGCATTGTAGAATATTTCACATCAAGATGACGTGTCAGAAATTGACCACAAAATGTAAAGACAGGTAATAGCTACACGCAAAAATATGTCTATAAATAGAGAGAGAGAGAAATGTACAATAAAAGGATTTCTTTTTAAATTATTTACAAATAATTTCATGTCTCTGTTGCTGTAAAATGATATGGCGAGGTATTGTGTACAATTGTAAGAACATGTACCACGAAATTAAGCGAAGAACATAATAAAATTTCAGAAAAATAAATTCCAAGAAATTTCGGGATACAATTTCTAATTTTTTTCACTAACTGAACATTAAATCAATTTGGAGAAACCAAAATTGAATGCAATTGAAAGCAAGTAATTCTGACGTTGCATTTATTCTTCTAATGGCCGGCCCATAACAATTATTCAATTTATTTCATTTGAAATGTACAACAACAACCGGCCAACCACCCACCCACCACTGTATTAACTATTTATGATTAGGATTAGGCTTCGCTCTCTGCTAAATAATTAAGTTATAAAAATAAACATTAAAACAACAACAACAAAAAAACAAAACAATTCTATTCCTTCCCTATACACTGACTCCTTGTATGACTTGTAAGTGTACATACGTGTACGTGTACGTGTTTTAAGTTCATTATTTATTTAAAAATCCAATCAATTTTTCCTGGAATTTATTTATTTGTTGTTCGTACTGCCATTGCTACTTCTAATTCTGTTTTTTTGTTTTTGTGTTTTCAAAAATTTGTTGTTGTAATATGTTATTAGTTGTTGTGCATTTCGCATTTAGAATTTTTATTTTAATTAACTCATGTTAAAACTCTTAAACAATTTTCTTTTCATTTCGTTTTTCCATTTTCATTTTTATGCTCTTATTGTTGTTATTGTACAAGCAACAACAAAATCAACCACATCGTAATCATTTTCAGTAGCAAATGGAATTGCAGTTGCATTTGCTGTTGCAAGTATTGGGAAATTGTTGCTATTCATGTTCAGCAGATAAAAAAGTTTTGACACGCACTGGTTGTTATTATTCTCCATAGAACTGCCAAACAATTGTGGGCAACTAGAGAGTGCAGAAGAAAAAATTTAGTTTCTCAAATAAAATAAAATTTTTATTTTATTGGTCTAAAAAAGTACGATTCCTCTTAGGAATTGTCTCTATACCGCCAAGAACACAAAGGACACTATTTAGGTAATACTGAAGATGGAACAACCGATATCGGCTCGGAAAAGTCATTGAAGAAGCTTCTGCGAAGAATCCTGAATCATTTCCTTCGCACATCAGCACTAATATACAGTATATACTCAACAGACGTTGACCCGCCTTACTTTATCACAAATCCTGCCGAAAGAACAAGTGTGATATGCTTAAAAACAGATCAAAATCCTAACTCCCTCTCAAGTTTCCGGACAAATCTGATAATAGCACAGAGATGTAGGACATGGTCAACAGACTTGACTGCCTTACTTTGCCACAAAATCTGCCGAAAGAAGAGATGTATCTATCCAACCTAGTGGAGCGCTTAATAACTGGTCAAAATCCTAACTCTCCTTTCTAGTTTCTCGTCCAATCTGCGCACCAGCACAGAGATACAGCATAGGCGCAGTTTCAGCTCCCCCACGTAATCTCAAAACCAGCACAAATAAAAGAGTGGCTGCATCTGTCTCACGTACTAGTGCGCTTGAAAATCGGGAAAACTTCTAACAATCTACCCAGTTTCAGGACTCATTTAGGCCATCAAACCTAGAGATATAGAATCTCCCGTGTTCTGCCAAAAGAGTGCACTTTTCGTTTTTTAAGCTCATCAATCAGCCTCAAAAAGGGTCTCAAGGGAGGTCTATCCGATTGATTCTTCAGGTACGTTCTCATTTCCTTGCCAGCTCATTTACAGCCAAGTTGTCTCATACAATATAATGCCCGATACCGAACACAATACCTCGTACACTTTGTTCCTGTTCATAAGCATAGTCATACCCAGCATAATTAATATCATTAACGTAGCTTAGCTATTCAACTGTATAACCACAGTATTATCCCTCCTCATACCAGCTGTGTTATATTGGTGATCGTAAACTCTTCAGCTTAAAATACACTGAACTTATCAGAGAGGCTACACCATCCACGAAATGATCCTCGTCCCCAAAATCAGGAATCATCGCCTAGTTGTACGTAAAGTTTATTGGACCGCCCTGTAGTCTACCCACACGTCGCTATTGCTTCTTAACTGGTATGTCGAAGTCGCTTACTTTGCCTCAGAGTATGTATGTTCAGTTGAAAATCATTAAGGCACTGATATAACCTAACACCTCTACCCTATTAAGTCTCCCTTTCAAATAACTTCAAGCAGTTCCTTGTCCCCAATCTTTTCCCCACCACCTCAGTGTCCCGTTAGAAAGCCTGCTAGATTGCGAACCGTTCTCTTGTCGAGCGCAAGTAGTTCCTTGATTTTCCTGCAGTCCACTGCTGGGCACAGCAGTTTTAAAATTCGGCAACCAGGTCCACCCACGTTTTTTTGAATTTCGTGCTACTTTTTATCTCCTATCGTCTCCTAAAAACATCTCGGATCCCTTCCGTATCAGTTTGTTGGCCTTTTTGTTCATCTCTATGCCACATAGGCCAGCCAACCCAGTAGAGACTTTTGTTCTGTCGACGTATACGGTGTACAGAGTCCATGCAACTCCTGACACCCTTTGACTTGATTTGACTCCTAAATTAGTTTCAGAATCGTCTCCAGTGAGGCCTGTAAAGTACTCCCAACTGCACCTGGTATACCCATCTTTATTCTGCAGCTAGAGCCTCCTACCACATATTTAAAGACATGGGGAGAAGCGAAAGAACCACGAACTAATAGACTCTCTTTTAAAAGGACTTAAGGGTGGCGAAATTAATAGGGCCCCTATTCGTTGAAACTGACTGCTCAACTTATGACCCGGAGACATGATTCCATTTCTAAAGTGCTTCATCTGCATCTTTACAAAGTCATTTACGCCTCCTTCAGCAGAATATTCCTAAAGTCCTTCAACTCTTCTGCCTAGAGTTTTAAGAGTTTTTTAACAGATTGCCAGCAGCTTTCAATATACAGAATAATTATCATAGTGTTTGTTGATAACAGATCTTCCTTTTCCAATAAAGAAAATTTGACGAAGCCCATTGACAGTATTTGGCTTAGCATCCTAAATCTGAGCACGCCTTGTATAGAAATTGTTAAAGAATACTGGCTAGTGACCACATGCCGCACCTTTGAGGTCTCATATAAGCCATACGTTTAAGCAAGAAATTTCGTTAAAATCGAATTAAATCAGACACCCTCTATACATATTTTAAACAGCAAACAGTGCTACTAATTTAATCACAATTGTAGTATGAATACGAACAATATTTCAAAACATCATAAACCTTAACCAGTAATTTGGATTTCAAATGGCATAAGTTTCGTTTGATAATTTCAAAGTTCATTGTTGCAATTGACTCTGAATTAGTTTTAAATACGAAACGAAATACGAATTTCGAAAAGATTTCAAATCAAAGCGAACAAAACATATATAATTTAGGGAAATATAATCAGTTAAATTGCTACAAATTAAGTTGAAATAAAAAATTAACATTCGTTGTTATTTTGATTTCTTTATGAATAGAAAATATAGCATGGAACTGATATTAAAAAGGAATTTGATTTGATTTGGAATGTACATAACGATGTTAAAAGTGTACTTTAGTTGATTAGATTTACACTTCTGTACAAAACTAGGCTTCAATTTTATCAATATGAACCACAACTGTGCGTCACTGTATGTATCCCTAATACAAGTGCACTCTTTTGCATTCAAACCAATACTCAATTGGCTCTCCCCTAACCTACTAGCAAATGATGGCTCACCGCAGTTAAATACTAACTCAACCTATATTATGGACATGCAATGCAATTGCTAACAATATCCCTAGGCATCTGGGTCGATTACATGGTACCTTTTAACTTAACTATGAGTTTTCTAAGCGGAGGTAATGGCTATTTCCTAAGCCGTGCAATGATATTAGGTTGACGAGATTTTTTCTGAAAATCTTTTGATTTACTCGTACAGCCAGATTGCAATTAACGAACCTATTTTCAACGCCCATCCTTGTTCATGTATTCTGAGTTCCGAGACACAGGAGCATCATTGTAAATTACATTGCTGATGTACTGGCCGAAACTGGTACGGAACTTGCAATCTCGGACATGTTACTTGACATGGGAACTCCTCAGATAAATTGGCCAGTCGTTTTGCGGAAAGGATATTTTTTTTTTTTGATGTTGTGAAGTGCAATTGTTCCGGTTACAAATGGAATATTATTTCATTAATATGACTGCCGCGGCTGACCTTACAGTACCTCGTTCGATCGTGTACTCGAAAGACGTGTCTCGGCAATGGCATCATACTTTAACGGCGCCCCATAGAAAATAGTTCAACGCAGTTTCTTTCACACGGCGTCACCATTTTGGCTAATTAAACGGCCAACAAACGTATGATGCAATAAATCAATTGTGGCATGAGATGTGTGGTTGGTTGCATCATCCTGTTGAAACCAAACATCGTTCACATCAATACCATGAAGAGCGGGTACGAAAAAATCGATTATCGTGGTACGATAGGCGTCTCCATTGACTGTAATGATTGCGCCGTCCTCATTTTCAAAGAAATATGGGCCAATGATGTCGCCGCTCCACATGCCGCACCAAACAGTCACTCGTAATACGTGAAGACGACGTGTGGACTCAGAGTTTTTGCCAAAAATGTACTGAGAAGATTCATGTCTCATTTTGTTGAAAGTGTCTGAGCTAGGGTTTGAACCGTGGTCTCATGTCTACTGGACTGGACTGGTGCGTCGAAGTCTATTTAGAGGCTTCTCGACCGAGTACAGGAGAAGGCGAAGGTGCTCATTAACCATTTGAGTGCGAATCGTAGCGACGAATAGGTAATGCGCCAAAATCGCGGTTCACGATTTAGCGACGATTGCGTCAGTCAGAATTGGCATTCAGTTAGTGAGTACTGCTACGATTGTTATGAATAAAAAAATATTTTTTCTCAATTTCTCATAGCAATTTTCAATTAATTTACGCCAAACCCATAGCACTCAAACGGTTAAAAACGGTAGGATATCCAACTCTATTGATTCATTGGGGCATTGGTTGGTTTTCACTCTTCGATAGTTACTACAACGGATTTTGCTCGAGTGAAATAAGGGACTTGTTTCTAAAACACTCGTTTGTTTGCTAGTGGATCATACACTGCATCACCTACAAAATTTGTTCTGTAACCGGTCTATTCATTTGTGGAACTCCCTTCCTGCAAGGATCTTTCAAATCTAGTGTCAACAAACACTACTCCCTCTTTTCTCCTTCCAATAACATAGTTTTCCTAATTCCAACGCAATGCACTGCACAAGTAGGGGTCATCCCCTGAGTGGGCATCTGGAAGAAAGTCAAGAAAAAGTCAACGAAAAAGATGCTTGTGTTCCATCATGAAAACGCTGAGACACAAATAGTTTTAGACACTTAGAATCTATAATTGCAAATAGCTGGAAGGTTTCTTAGGCCTTACCAAATAGCCTGGCTATTACACTATGCGTCTACCAAATTTTTTTGTTCACAATAGAAGTCCTGGTTATTATCTTAATTTTCTTCATAACTAAAGCATGTATCGCAATTAGTTTTATAATCTTTCTTAACTACCCCTGTTATTTGTTTTCTATACATACTTCCATATAAATCCCTTAATCTCTTACAAATCTTTAATATTTTCTTAAACAAAAAATAAAAGAAAAAAGAAAAAAATTGTGTCCCAAATTTTTTGACAGCCGTCATAACAGTAACACACAATTACTCGTACAATGGGAAAAATAAAAACCAATTTTTAAAAAACCAAAACCAAAATTTAAAATTTCTTCTGCTTCTTCTGTGTTGTGCTGCCATCACATTAAAATTAATTTCAAAATTATAGCAACGCCGCCGTCAACACAATCATATCAAATCAACATGAAATTTATATTTTTCGTAGAAATGTTTTCAAATACAAAAATGATTACATAGGTCTTCCACTGGCAAATGTATTTCATTCATCTGTGTTATATTGTGTTGTATTGTTGTATTGTATTGTGTTGAGTTTTATGTTTTTTCCTTCTGTTCAGGCATTATTTTTTAGTCCGTTTTGTGTTCGTCTCTGTCTCACCACAGTTACAGAATACAGCGTAATACAGTATAATTCCCCCTTTTGTGAACATTTAATGGATTTAAATAATATCGAAGGGGGCTTAAAAATGGGAACACAGCCGTATAAAACTCTAACAAGTGTTTAAATTTGTTATTTTTTTCTTGGTGGTAATTGTTGTTGTTGATGATGTTGTTGATGTATTTGTTATTGTTGT
Organism: Sarcophaga carnaria; assembly: GCA_958299815.1. Lineage (NCBI taxonomy): Eukaryota > Metazoa > Arthropoda > Insecta > Diptera > Sarcophagidae > Sarcophaga > Sarcophaga carnaria. Next base: position 18,008,878 of record OY283153.1, on the reverse strand, counting down.
CGTTTTAAAATGTAAGGCGCCTATTTGATGTCTACATCGACTCATATATCTGCGCCCCATTTTAGCATGCAATGCGGCAAAATTCAACACAAAAAATAGAGAATCGCAACAGACTGAATGAAATAAAAATAAAGTGAAGTGAAATGAACTGAACTGAAGGATACAGTGAAGAAAAGAAGTGTAAAAAAATGTTAAAGGAAATATTTTTAACCTCGCAAATTCAAAACAAATGTTGATTGGAGTTCCTTCTTCTCTGCTGATAGTATTAACAGACTTTTTACATACATGCATACATACATACATACATACATACATACATACATACATACATATGTATGTACAATCCAGGGTTTTAACGTCGATAATATTATATGCTAGCCCAATATGGTCGGAGGCACACTCTGTAACGACGACAAGGAGAATGCTGTCCTCGGTCTATCGTCTAAGCGCGATTAGACAGGTAAGTAGCTTCAGGACAGTGTCAGATAAGCGGTAAGACAATACCAATAGACATACTGGCGGATGAGATGAGGCGGATATACTTTCGCCATCTCGTGTTTCCAGGACGAACTGCAGCTATAAAGGCGGAGGAACGAAGGACTTCCATGCACAAATGACAGTCACGATGATGGGTGGGGAGATGGACATTTCACCTTGTACCTGATGTAACCCTTTTGATGGAGAACGAACATTGCGAGCTGAACTACTATGTACGTGACCCAGTTCCTAATTGGTCATGGTTGCTTCAGGAAATACCTGCACAGATTTGGACATGATACTTCCCCTTTATGCCCAAACTGTGTAGATGAGGAGGAAGACGCGGAGCATATTCTAACATGCTGCCCAAGATTTAGATGGCCCGGGGAAACGAGTTTCGGACCAACTCGGCTTATGGAGGAGGTGTTGAATTCCAGGATTCTATGGAGTCAATACAGTCAGAGAATGGCTGAAGTTATGATAGAACTCTGAAGGCTGGAGAAACGGAGGCGAAATTTAACTTAGTGTGACCAAGCTTTAGGGCTAACCAGCCCTCCGCGAAGTAATACCTTCCGGCAGTCCCGCGGAGGGAAGGTGGTTGAAGTGTGTAGGGGATGGGTTTAGTACGTAGGCACCAGAGATGGTGAATCGTGCACTCGTTTGTTGGAACAAAAGTGTATTTCGGAGATTCCAACCTCCGACCTAAGACAAAAAAAAACATACATACATGCATACATAACTGGTCATTACAAGCCCTTAAGTCTGCATTACGATCTAGCTTCTCGCACCGTGTGTTAATTTTTTACATAAGTGGCGTGACCTACAGTTTAAAGTCGCCTCCGAATGACAAATTTTTGAGAAACTTTTTCATGCCAATCTTATTTACCAAATAAGAACTCCCCGAAGTGATATTTTTCCAAATATCATTTCGTTAGAGATAGCTGGACCTGGGATTTAAACCGCGGCCTCACTTCTAACTTCAACAGGCTTTTTAGCAATTTTAATAGGCAAACTGCCTGAATTAATCCAAGTATTCAACACCATAAAAAGGAGGGAGGCTGCCAGAATAGAAGTTGAAACTATTTGAGTGAATATTTTCAGTCATTTTAAATTTTTTTCAACTTAACCTCACATTATGATTCTGCTCAACACTGTTAAAAAGAGCTCTTAAGCAGTGGTATTCACGCAAATACTTACACAAACAATATAAATACTGTGTTGTATTATTTACATGGATTTTTACAAGTGAATACACATGCATATAAACATATGCATGCATATATGCATGCATACTATGCATGTATGTATGCTTATATGCAATACAAGTATGTTTATTTGTTTGTATAAATTTTGTAGAAACAATTCAATTGCGCGGCATTTATTCAAACATCAATTTATGTCACACAACTATTTCTGGAATGCATTTTAAATGCAGTAAATCACACAAAATATGATGGAATATACATATGTATACTCGTGGTTATTTGTACACTGTATGGGGACAACAGACACCACATTCATATGGAATAGAGTTTGGAAAAAATCTGCATGCAAACGCAATGACAAATTATTTGTTGAAGTAAAAATTTCATAAAATTTATAACTTTATTACATAAAGGATACAGTGTCTTTCAAGTTGGAGTGTCCTCTCTTCAAAAAATTTTATTTATTTTTGTTAAAAAGGAAAATAATAACTTTCCTGGACCTAGCTTGATTTCATTAGAATAGGAAAATACATAAACTAAAAAAATTTATGTAATTAGACAGTAAGAAATCCCTGCTAACGTCTAAGGATACTTTTACACAACCACCGCGTTCTTATTTAAGATTTTGCAGACCATCTACGGTTTCAAATTTCGTGATATATTCACCTACAAAGCAATCAACATGGCAAAACTGTAAACAGGAACAAGGCAGACGATTTTAAATAATCCTGTGAAGGATTGAAATGACTGCCCTTTGCTTGCTTGCATACATAAATACATACAACCCCGCTTCTCACACCACTTATGTTGTTTGTGTTAGTTTCATACATAAGTGGCATACATAAGAGAGTGTAGGTTCAATTTGAAGTGGACTCCGAACGACAAATTTTTTTGAGAAACTTTTCATGGCAATTTTTATTTACTCTCAGAGTTTTTTTTTAGAAATCTGCTGAGAGGAAGTCGCGAAAAAAAAATTTTTTTTATTTTGATTTGATCGAGATGTCTGATCTGGAGTTTGAACAGTGGCCTCATGTCTACTAAGCCCACACTCTATCTACTAGACTACGGCGACTTCGTCGATCTTTTTCGAGTAATTGGCACATACCGAGCGATGTCTCATCAAAAACTTTACGAGGATAATCCTCGTAGATAGAGCATACGACCCAGGCCTACAAAAAAATCAAACAACTTCATACCGAATAATCTTGCTGGCCAATTGACGTCTTTAGTACCTGGAACTACTCTTTCTGAAAACTTTATAACACTAATAAAGCCAAAATATTGTTGCTATTTGCAGTGTCTTATTGCACAAACCAAGCAATTCATTCTATTGCAAGCCAAAAAAAAGTTGGTCATCATACAATCAAAGCGCTCCGAATAAAGTTCCTCAGCTCTTCCGAAATCATTTTTGAAAAAATTCCTTCGAATGGCATTTCCAGTCCATAAAGCGTATAAAAGAGAAAAATTTTCTGTATGCAATATAAAGAATTCTTTGAGCCGCCTTATTGGCTTAACACCGTGTAAAAAGTAAGCTTCGTTGTTCGAGAAGCCGAATCGAATATATCACCCGGGTTTTGGATTTGACTACATGGTACCAGAAAGTATTTTCAGATGAACATACAAAACACACACTTTTACACGTGAAGAGTGGCTTGCTGAAGCCGTCTTCGGTGACGGTGATTAAAGATTTTCATCGATGGCTCAAAAGTGGTATAAGGAACTGGACCTGTGGTTTATTCCGATAAACCGGCACTGAAGGAGTCATACAGACTACCTAGCCAGGCCAGTGTATTTCAGTCTGATATTTTTATAATGACCAAGCTGCATGCATGATTGAAACTGGGCAAATGCCTCTTTTGAACTTGATCACACATATGTGTGGACAGTCAAGTAGCAATCAAAGCATTGGGATCCAATCTTGAACCCAAATCAAAGGGCATCAGGAGTTGTATGGACTCTCTACAACGTATACTCTGACACAACATCCGCCTCTATTGCTTTCCAGGCCACTGTAGCATAGAGGGGAACGAAAAGCCGGACGAGCTGTCATGTAAGAGATAGGAAAGGTCTGAGGAGGAGACGATAGAATGGCTACAAGTGCCTCTACAGGAATGCTTTTCCAAATTGGAAAAACCAGCATGAAATTCAACAAACCGTGTGTGCTCCAACTTATCTGAGTGACGAATTTGAAAACTGCTGTATCCATATATCCAGCAGTGAATAGAAGGAGAACGGTTCGCACTCTAACAGGGATTCTAATGGGACAATGTACCATTGGCAATTTCGCTCACAAGCTCGGTGGCAAGACTTTTACTAAATCAGTGACAATTCATATGAAAGATATTTTACAGCCTTGACCGCCTTGTTAGGCCGGTTGTTTTGAAACTCGTAAGTGGATAATCTGGTAAACTACTAAGATTTAGCACATAGTGCATTACATTGAGCCTTTTGATTATGCTTGGATACTTCCTATGTTCATATAAGTCTGGGATATACGATATTAAAATAATACCTTGTGGAGGAGTTCTTACAGAGAGTAGGAGAAGCCTATACAACTTTTCTATACACTCTTCTAAGTATGTCCGCTCATGACTCCATCGAGGGAACGGCTAATTCTACTTCTTCTCCTTCTACAAAAAAGTTACACTAGAAGTCGCCATAGTCAAGTAGGTAGTGTGTTGACTTATTACACATATTATTGGCCTCCATGGAATAAATCTTAGGTCAGACATCTCTTTTCTTCCACGACTTCCCCTCAGTAGATTTATTTACTCATTGAAAAAATAAAGTTGACTTGAAAAAGTTGTTCAAAAATTTGTCGTTCTGAGAAGACTTTAAAATGTAGGTCCCGCCACTCGTGTATAAAATTAACACACACAACATATGTGATGTTAGAGGCTAGGTTGTAATCTTGTGTTCCAATCGACCAAATTATGAATGTAAGTTACACTAAGAAAATATTGAAAACTTTGCTTTGCTAACTATCAAGGTGTTGTATTGTTCCATATAAGAAGTAGGACTGCAGTGATGTCAGCTAGGTGGGCACTAGGCTTAATTTTCCTGACAGCGATGATTGTGAAAGCATTGCAACAAAAGTGATGAATGCTTTCCTTGTAGATTTTGCGTATTTTCTCTTGCACAAGAATTCTTCACATCCATTATGAAATCAAAACCATAATCAAACGTCAATTAATAATTTTAAAATTTCAAATCATCTTCCTATTGTACACATTACATCAGATAACCACGTTAAGGCATAATTTTTATAAAAAAAATCCTTTTCTCTCTACATAACACAGCAAACTACTGTTTACTCTACATATACAGCTCATTAGTCCAGAGAAGAAAATAAAAACGAATTTTTCATTTCATTTTTGAAATCCTGCAGACAAGTCTGTTACATTTCATGTTAAATTGTCCGTTTTCTAGAATGTTTTTCTTTTTTGGATTTTTCTTTAAATTTCTCTTGAAATGTATAATTTACACACGCCAGTTTGCTAGTCTGCTAGGCAGTCAGTCAGTCAATTAGCCTAAAGGAGAATATCCAATCATAAAGATGGAATGAAATACTGAAATACTGGGTGTTGCTCCAAGATAACCTACGGCTTGCTATAGTGATTAAAGCTGCCAATTTTTTTTTTTGCTGTTGCCTGTTACTCCTCGTTTCATTTTAAAAGCGATTACACGTTGAAAAGTAAAATTTGGAATGTGGCAGCAAAAACCCTACATGCAGCCTGATAGAATCCTGTCGTTATATTAGTATGTGATTGTGTGTGTGTGAGTATAAATGGCATATAAAAATTCCAGGAATTTTTTCCAAACTTCCCATTTTCCTGTTGTTCGTTTGAGGTTCGTTCGTTTAAGTGAAATGTTGTGCCTTTACTTGGACGGGGCACATTTTATTTATTGCATGCCATATATTTGCTTTACTGTTAGTTGTTGTTTTTGTTGTTGTGGCATTTGTTGTTTTGCAGTCTATACTTATATATGTATGTTTGTGGCATTTAATTGTACACCATTTGGCTAAATGTAGTTGCAGTACAATTTTTAATTTTCCTGGATTTCCTGGATGCATTTTCAATTGTTTTTTGTTTTTAATGCCTTTTTCTTGTTGTTGACGAAATACTCTTGTTGTTGTTATGGTTTATACAACAATTAGCGAACTAATTAACGAGTTATGAAGTCGTGTTCTCTTCTCTTCGCTTTTTTCGTTTTCAAGGCAGGGCCAATTAAAATTTTACGGTTCCTTATTTAAAAGAAAAAAGGATTTAAGGCTGGAACGACTTGGGGGAATTAAATAAATTAATTTTTGAATATGAATTTAAAATTGAAATGTGTAGTCTACGCGAATTACTCAAACAGCACTGACATGAAAAAGTAAAGTGCAAAGACGCCCATCTCCGGCAGATGCAAATTGAAGAAAGGTTTAGTTTATCAGTACGCCTTCCAATACGATAATGCATACCACACGATTTAAGAAATGAACACAAAGAATAGTTTTCTTATCGCCGTAGTCTAGTAGCTAGTGTGTTGGCTTGTTAGACCTGAGGCCATGGTTCAAACCCCAGCTAAGTCATCTCCAACGATACGAAATTTAAACAAGTATTCCTTCGGCCACAGCCTCTCAGAAGATTTCTGGCAAAAACTCTGAGAGTAAAAAACATTGCAATGAAAAGTTTCTCAAAAATCTGTCGTTCGAAGTCGACTTTAAACTGTAGGTTTAGCCACTCATGTATAAAATTAACACACACAACATAAGTGCTGAGAGAAGCTAGGTTGTAATCCTAACTGAAGGGTTGTAATGACCATAATTGTAGCAATTTGTAGGCTTTGAAATTAAATGTTGTCTATCTGCCTACTAGGATGAATGAAATAAGCAGTTTCTCTATGTCTGTCTTAAGGTTCGGACAACTCTACATAATCTTCGTGCAGGACCTCTCATCTAACCAAGAAACATTAGCCAAGAAGTGGAATTAATTTTTAATTTTGAGCTTATTTAGGTTACAGCAAGGGAGTTGTCAAAACTGGTACCAATTTATGCCAATTAGTTTTGAACGTGGTTAATAGTGTAACGCACCTCTTTTATTGTAAAGGGTGATTTTTTAAGAGCTATAGGAAAATTAAAAAAAAAACACATAAAATTCAGAAAAATGCATGAAATCTTTATTTGAATCGATAGTACGGTTCATATAATTTAATGTTTGAAGATTATTTCATGCAAATGTTGACCAAGACTGCGCCTCAAATGGTCCATCCGCTTAGTCCAATTTTGGCATACTCTTTCCAACATTTCGGCCGGTATCTCACGAATAAATGCTTCAATGTTGTCTTCCGATTCGTCAATTGAAGCGGGCTTGTTTGTATAGACATCAGCTTTAACTAAGCTCCACAAAAAATAGTCTAAAGGCGTTAAATCGCACGATCTAGGCGGCCAATTGACCGGTCCCGAACGTGAATTAAAATGTTCACCGAACTCGCCTCTCAATAAGTCCATTGTTACGCGTGCTGTGTAGCATGAGGCACCGTCTTGTTGAAACCACATCTCATGCACATCAAGCTCTTGCATTTTGGGCAAAAAAAAGTTGGATATCATCTCACGGTAGCGCTCACCATTCACAGTTACGTTACGATTCGCAGCATCTTTGAAGAAGTACGGTCCAATGATGCCACCAGCCCATAAACCGCACCAAACTGTGACTTTTTCTGGATGCATTGGTAGCTTTTGCAATGCTTCTGGCTGATCTTCACTCTAAAACGACAATTCTGCTTATTTACGTAACCATTGAGCCAAAAATTAGCTTCGCCGCTAAACACAATTTTTCGATAAAGAAGTGGATCTTCGGCCAACTTTCCAAGAGGCCATTCAATAAAAATTCTGCTTTGCGGTAGGTCTTTCGGCTTCAATTCTTGCAGCAGCTGTATTTTGAAAGGCTTCACACCTAAATCCTTCCGCAAAATTTTCCACGTTGTTGAGTAACAGAGGCCCAATTGCTGCGAACGGCTACGAATCGATAATTGATGGTCATCATTAACACTGGCCGATACAGCTCCGATGTTTTCTTCAGTTCGCACTCTACATAAGCGTGTTGGTGGTTTAATGTCCAACAATGTTAATTTGGTGCGAAATTTAGTCACAATAGCCCGAATAGCCGCTTCAGTGGGTCGATTAAACTGAACATAAAATGGAAGAAGCGCGCGATGAACTTTCTTAACAGAGCACGCATTTTGATAATAAAATTCAATGATTTGCAAGCGTTGTTCGTTTGTAAGGCGATACATGGTTAAATTATACACCAAACTGAGGATGTTTGACAGTGAAACAAAACACGAAACATGCGTGAGCTGTTTAAACCAGTGTTGCCAAAAAGATAATAGATAAAAAATCACCCGTTATATGTCTTAACCTAAATAAATAAAAGCCTTTGATTAAACCACCACCATTTTCAGCAGAAAGAGGGAGAGGGAAATTTAAGTACAAGCTTACGATAATCGGAAAGTATAGCTTGGCTGTATGTTTACCTCAGTATATTTAAAGGAAATACTCTGCTAATGATCAAGCTTTTATCACTATGAGAATAGAAATAAACTTCACCACCTTCAGTAGTCTAGGGTCAGTTGCATGGGGTCTTTTTCCCATACAACTTCGAGTCACTATGTTCTTGTTCCAGATAGTTAGAGGTCAATTGGTATGAATAAATCGAAGTTTAATACACTAGCCTAGCCAAGGAGCACAGCCTGTTTGCGTAAGAGTTGCATGCGGCTCCCGGAGAAGCTGATTAGCAAACCAATTCAACGTGGAGTCTTTACTCCACGCTTCGATGGTTGTTGTCTTCAGGACAGTAATAAAAATGCAGGTTGTTTCTCAATCTGTCTAGAATTTTGCAGTAACATGATTACGAAACTACTTCGTTGTTAGAACATTAAATCTTCTGCTATTGTCTTGTACTGACAGGAGACTATAAAGGAAATGAGGCCCATCTAAAACCAATGGCTTATTTATAGATAAAAACGTGCAGCCTCTGCGCTGGCCAAATTCTTCGATGAGTTTGGTGAAATTTAGTCAGTAAGGGGACTGCCCTTCAATACACAACGCGTCACAGCGCGCCACTGTGTGCTCAAATGAACTTTGGTGATCAAAGCAAACACTACAAACTATCTACTTTAGGTAAAGATAGCCACCTAAGCTATTTTAGAACCTTTCAAGGATATTCTGCCTCCATAAAAAGTCTACATTGATTTCGATTTTCCAAGCAATAAAATTAAAAATTTTATCCACAAACACTCAGTGTAAAATACATCCTTCCATCGTCTTTTTTTAAACATATCCTTTCAAATTTATACGATTTAAGTTGTATGACACATAGATGTCCTTGCTCGTATATGAACAACTCTTTCGAAATTGTTTACTGTACGACTTATTTGGCTTAAGCATGACAAAAAAAAAAAAAAAAAAAAACAAGAAGACATTAAAACCTTTAAGTAGTTGTTGTCATATTGTTGCATCAAAATACATTTCATCCAGTAAATTCTTTATGCCACAAATGCCTCATTCAGCGTATAACACATAGCTGCCGTCATATCTCTCTTTTTAACGCTCTTCTCGCAACTGGTGGTGTTTTATTTCCTTTTTTTTTTGGTTGGTTATCTCTCTTTGTGTTTTCTTTTTTGGCTGACATTATGGCAACCAAAAAGTGCTAATTGCTTTGTACACACACACACATACACACTTATATATATATATATCACTCTGTACAATTGTTGTCGAGTATTGCCAGAAGTAACAACATTTCTTTCAGTCACTCGCGTGCTCACTCTTTCTCTCTCTATCGTTATTTATATGTATATGTTACGGTAAAAAAGAAACTTATATGTGTGCGTTCTTATGTGTATGTGAGAGTACCATTTCTCTTTTGTTGCGGACGTGTTGGTAGGAAAACGGACATTTTATTTTCCACCAAAAAAAACTCTTTACGTCAGTGCTGGAGTCGTGTATGTTTTTAACTGCTTATGTGTGTGTCTGTTTGTCTATACGACAAGTAGTTAGTGAAGCTGCGGTTCTTACTCTTATGACAGCACATTTCACACAGTGCTTCAAAACCACCATCAGTTAAGGTGGAAATTTTTTTTTCCTTGCTTTTCTTTCACTTTTTTGTGGTCTTTTGCTCTGGCAGCCAGCCATTTTATGGATTTCTTTACTTGTTTTCCAACAGCATTTAATATGAAAGTTAAGTTTTGTCACTTTGGTAAATACTTCATACGTATATCTGTGTACATATATGTACATAAGTATGTGTGTGTATGTGTATAACAAACGTTTGTGTTAAATGTGTCTTAAAAGATTTTAATGCCTTTTATTTTGGCCTTAAAATAAAATGCACTTCTTGTCTTGTCTTATCATTTTTTTCAATTCTCCTGTTAAATGTTTTTAAAATGTAGTTGGCCAGACACTGGAAGAGGGAAAAACTGTTTTTAAGAGACGACACTTGATTTGTTAAAGAAATTTATGCATTGATTTAATCACACACACGCAAATTATCTTTCATCTACAAATTGAAATTTCTTGACTGTTTCAAATTTCTTTCTTTTTAAAAAATTAAGTAAAGATTCGCATGAGGAAAATTTTAATTTTGTATACAAGGAAGCACTGAAATGCCGACTGGAGCACGTTACTTAGTCATTTATCACAGTTAATTATCACAAAGGCTTTAAAATTTTTGGCCGTAGTTTTTCTATATTAGGAGATCTGCGTAAATTTTTTTTTGATACTAACATTCAGTGTTCCCGGACACTGCGATATTCCGGGAAACTGCAGGGCCGACGAGCTGGCCAGGACTGGCGCTCTACTTCCGGAATCTTCCTCAATCAACGTGGGAATGCCATTTACCTCGTTCAAACTGGCTATTGCGCGGATATTCTCCCGGGAAGCCGACCAGTCCTGGGTCAATGAGGAGTCCTGCTCCATTACTAGGCTCAATTGGCCCACAATGGATAGGAGGCGTAGCAACCAGCTACTTGGACTTGGCCGTAATATCATCTCGATCACAGTGGCCATGCTTACAGGCCACTGTGTTATGGGTAGACACGCGGAAAAATGCGACTCCCATTTGACGACTTCTGCCGTGGATGCAGATCCGCCGAGGAGGAGGAGACTGTCATCCACTTCCTCTGCCAATGCCCATCCCTTGCGGGATGCAGATATAGGTTATTTGGCTCTCCGACCCTTGTCAGCTTGACGGAGCTATCGTCCATTGATATAAGGGACATAGCCTCGTTCATCACACATTCTGGCTGGTTTTCCAGCGTGGGGTAGTCGTGCTTTTTGGAAAATGTGCAGCCCTTGCGCTGACCAACTTCCCCCTCCTTGGATCGGAGAAACTTGGTCAGTGCAAAGGCTGCGTTCACCTGTGGCATCACAACGGGCCGCTATGCGTGCTCAAGTGAGCTTTTTGGCAAATTAAAGCTACCACGCTAACCTAACCTAACTTAACATTCAGGGGGATGGCCCCAACAGGGGTGTTATTTACTTATTTAAACGATCCTAATAAATCTATTACAATCTATCATGACGTCCAGAATCAACTAAATCATATTGACTCCGAACCCTAGATTTTTGAGAAGCTTTTCATGACAATTTTATTTACTGCTAAGAGGAAGTCACCAAAGAAATATTATATCGTGTCTCGTTTCGTTGGAGATGCCTGACCTAGAGTTTGAACCACGGCCTCACCTCTAATAAGCCAACACACTATCTACTAGAATACATCGACTTTAATAGATAGGAATCAATAAAAATTGTAATATAATGTTGATTGATAAATTTTCAAGGGTTATGTCTAATTATGAGAATAAGGTAGGTTTCCTGTCAGGAAACCCATTCCCTTGCGAATATTTGGTTTTAAAACCGTCAAGGGTTAAATGTTGCTTTAATGGTGTGAACTATAGATTGTGACCCCTTTTCTGGAGATCAATTAAGCTCAAAGCAGACAGGTATTAAACTTGTATGACATTGCTTCGGTGTTTGTAATTTTTCAGTTAAATCCATGATATAATTTGAACATTAACTACTTATGCTTTGAATTCTCCTGGTCTCATCTGTATGCGGCTTAGTTTAAATAGTAATGTAGTGGTTAAATAAAAAAAAAATCCATTTAATTTTTCAATTTAGTTTAAACGTCTATTAAGTACATTAAAAACAATTTACAATTTGACCCACAAAAATAATTTCTCTCTTTAATAAAGGTCTACTCATCTATGATAATAAACACTTGATAGTTTATCTTCTATGATAAGAAATGTAAACCACATATCATATACACAAACTGCGTTGGCATAAGGCCTCAAAAACAGAGAAAACAACAATTTAAAATAGAAGAAAAATCTGAAACTATTTAAACTAATTAATCAATCGACAATTTACTTGAAACTATCTTTACAACTTTTACTTTTTCTTTCATCTTGAAATGAATTTTCAAGACGTTTTATTTATTTTTTCTGCCGTTTTACAACAAATTGCTCTCTTTTGGCCACAGAAACCACTTAAAAATAACCGCAAACAAATTAATTATTAATAAAAACAACATGAAAATAAATAGAGATGTACAAACGTGCACTAAACTTACACACAAACTCAAATAGCTATACAATACACACACACGCGCAATCGTATCATAAACACATACGTACAATTCATATGTATTAAGAAACCATCACTTAAATTTAACACAACAAAACATAAACTACATATAACAGAAATACAACAGTAACATAAACAGTAACACACATATATACACAAATACATGTAGAACAACTACTTACACATATACACACGTGGAAACACATACATTGCAACAACAAATGGAAAATAAAAGAGCAGCTCACTTATAGAAAAAAATCTTATTTTCTTACCCAGCAAAGAGACAGGCATAGTAAAAGCCAGCATTTCATTTTAGCCTGAGGTTACTAAATATTCCTCACGCATTGTTTGATCAGCTATTGAAGCTAATCCCATTTAAATCGAATGCAGATGGGAAAAGAAAAATAATTTTGAGCCACATTTTTGAGAATAAAATGTGCGACCCTCGGTTTGCATGTAGAACTATACGGTGACGAGGCTCTATTTAAAACGCAGTGTATACAACGGTCTGCATAAAAATGGTGATTTTTACATCCCAAACAATTAACCTTCGGGACGACCAAAAAAGCCTGAAGACCCTAAATTGGAAACACTACTCGATCACAATTCATGCCAGACACAAGAAGAGCTTGCATAATCATTAAACGTGATTGAAGCTGTTACTTCGGAGCATTTGAAAGCAGCTGAATGCATCCAAAAAACAACGAAATTAGGTGTCACATGAACCGAAACCGAAAGACTTAGAATGCTGTTTGACCGCTTTAAAAAGAAACCATTTTTACATCGAATCATTACTGGCAACGAATAATGGATTCATAACGGCAACCGCAAGTACAAGATTTTATATGTAAAGCGCGAGCAAAATCTATGGCCAAACAGAAGATCCATTACGCCCATTTACATGGTCAGTATAATCTTTCAGTTAGTATTACAACCTAGCTTTACACACCACCTATGTCTTATGTATGTCGGGAGCTCCGATTTACAGTCGACTCCGAAAGACAGATTTTTGAGGAACTTTTCATGGCAATTTTTTTATTTTACTTTCCGAGTTTTTGCCAGAAAAATGCTAAGAGGCAGTTGCCAAAGAAATATTTTCTTCATATTTCGTTTCGTTCGATATTTGAACCGTGGTGTTTGAACCGCGGACTCACTACCTCCTAGACTACGGCGACTTCACCCATTTAATTCTTCGTGTTCGGTGAGAGCAGAAAACTGTGATGAAAACATGTCTGAAATGTTGTTCGATCATTTAAAAAAGAAATTATTTTTGCATCAAATTCTCACTGGCGACATAATATGGATTCGTTAGGACATGCGCAAGCGCAAGAAATTATATATAAAGTGCTAGCAACGAGTAAAATCTACGACTAAGCAGAATATCCTATGATTGTTGGTATCAGAAGGGTGTGATCCATTATAAGCTGTTAAAATCAAGCCAAGCTATCACACGAGACCTGTGCAGACACCAATTAATTCGTTTGGAGCGAACGAACATTGGACAAAAAACGCCATGAATATGCAAACTTACCCAGGACCGTAATTTTCCATCACGACAACGTTTGGCAATATATTGTGGCGTCTTTTAAAAACTATTTGAAAAACAGTGAAAGGGAAGTTTTACCTTACCAATCGCATAGCCCAGACTTTGCTCGTTCTGACTACCACTCTGGTATATGATTCACTTTAGACCAGAATATAAAAAACTGCCTCCATTTATCGTTGACGTCAAAAGATGAGCGGCTTTTTTTAGAAGGAAATCCATAGACTGACAAAAATATGGGGAAAAGTCGTAGCTTCCAATGGAAAATACGTTAAATGGCATTTATAGCCAATAAAAAATGACCGGATTTTTTAGAACGGAATTCATAGATTGACAAAAACATGGGAAAAAGTTGTAGCTTCCGACGAACAATTCTTTGAATGGCATGGTCTTTCAAAAACCTCTCTTAATAGAGCTTTTATTTCCAATAAAAATGATTTGTTTTTAAGTTATACTACCAATGTAATAAATCTTTTGATCAAGACGGAACTAAATTGTCAGCGTGAAATCCATTAAATAACAATTCAAGTAGAAATACTAAGAAGATGTTGCATTACATCAGCCACATACTCTTCAAACCAACACCTCATATTACATACATACAAACATACATAATTGGTCATTACAACGCTTCAGTCAGGATTACGACTTAGCTTCTCACAACACTTAAGTTGTGTGTGTTAATTTCATGCATGAGTGGCAGGTCGACTCCTAATGACAGATTTTGAGCAGACTTTCATGGCAATTTTATTGACTCTCAGAGTTATTGCCAGAAATTTTCTGAAAGACAGTCGCCGAAGAAATATTTTTTCTTATTACATTTTAGTTGGATCCCTGACCTGGGATTTGAAACCAACACACTACCTACTAGACTACAACGACTCACCATATTACACGAAATTTTCATTTTTCTTCCTTTAACATATCAAGAATGCTTAACAAAATTATCATTAAAGTTCTATTAATATTTTTTGTATGATTCAAATTGTTTGCTGGGTTATCTGTTGCACATTTGATAGACCTAAGCGGAAAAAAGTTCATTGAAGAAAGTCTTAAATATTAAACCATATAACATTTAAGTACTCTTTTATACTTTTTTTTTCTTTTTCGTTGTTGTTTTTTCTTTTTGCTGAACTACTTTTTTTTCTCAACTGTGAAAACATATTCGAGAGAGAAGTTGTAAAACATAATAAATCTTTAAAGGCAGACCATAAATCTTTGCATCTGTATGAACATGAACATTGAACATTGAACATGAACATGAACATGAACATAAACGACTGACTACTAGTAGAGGTGATTTCTATATTCTGTGTGTGTTGCAATTTTTTTTTCTTTTTTCGACGTTATAGTTTGAAATAAATAGACAAATATTTTGCAACTGTATACGAGTACATACATACACACGCGATATACTTACTATATTCTACATAGGAAAACAAAAAATTTCTAACAAAAACTGGCAACAAAATTCTGTTTGAAAACTATTTTTTTTCTTTTCTTCATTGATGGTGTCTGTCTATAAAGAAAAACGAGTGTAAAAATGTAACATTGGCAATATGCTCAATTGAATGCGGGTTGCCAAATATCACTGCTGCTGCTGCTGTTTCTGCTTCTGCTTCTTTTTTTATTTATTTTATTCCATGGTTTATATTTTATTTGAAATTGAAATAAATTTATTTCTTAGTTTCGTTTTTGAAAGCTGCATTTAAAGTTGAAAATAAATTGAAACTAAACAACATTCATAGGAGCAAAAAAAATAGAAGAGAAAAGTATTTCACTTAAATGGTATGAACAGAGTGTTTTCTTTACCAAAAAAAGCAAAGAAAAGTTTCAATGAAAGGAAAAATATTCTTGTTTTCACACAAGAAATAGAACATTTGGTCAAAAGTTAAGTGTTTTTCTCTTTGTTTTTCTATAAAAAAAAATTAATTTTACTTTCACAATAAGAAAATATACTACAGCGCCTGTACTCCAGTGCGTATGATGAATATTTTATTCTTAACAATATAACTCATACGACACAATGTGCATACTGTGTTAAAAAGCAGTGTGCTGAAATGGGGAATAATGGAAATAACAATTTTGAAATCCCATACGCATGCAATATATTGTGTTAAAAATGATAGTACAGTGTGTGAAGGCAGGGGAAATGAGATGTTACAGCTTTAAAAACAATCTCAAAATCCGTTCATTTTTTTATTAAAAATAAATGCTTTATCAAGGTAGTCTATTGGAAGGGCATGTCATACAAGGTATTGACCATTGAAAGCAACGACTTTTTTCCATATTTTTATAAATTTTTGGATTACGTACCAAAAAAACCTCGTCCTTAAAGACCAAGAATAAATGGAAATAATTTTTGATATTCTGCTCTAAAGTGAATCATATACCAGAGACAGCGTTCTTTATCGAGCGGAACAAATGGTAGTCAGAATGAGAAAAAGTCTGGGCTATGTGGCAGTTAAAGTAAAACTTCCCATTCACTGTTTTCCAAACAGTTTTTGATAGACGCCACAATATAATGCCAAACGTTGTCGTGATGGAAAATTACGGTCCTGGGTAAGTTTGCATATTCACAGCATTATTCGTTGAATTTCATTGCTTCAAACGAATTAATTGCTATCTGTACAGATCTCCTCTTATAGTTTGGCTTGATTTTAACAGCTCAGAATGAATCACACCCTTCTGATCCCAACCAATACAGAGCATTACCTTGCCATATTGGATATTCTGCTTAGTCGTAGATTTTACACGTTGCCAGCGCATGACACATGATTTCTTAAACTTGGGGGTGTCCGAATAATTCGAAACTATGTTGGCAGTGATAATTCAATGCAACAATGATTTCTTTTTTATACGATCAAACGCATTTCAGACATTAAAATAGTCTTTTAACCTGACATGAGATAAAGTATTGCTGGCACCGTTTAAAACATAATAAACATCGCATGTGAAGTCGCCGTAGTCTAGTAGGTAGTGTGTTGGCTAAAGCCAGGGTTCGAGCCCCAGGCCAGACATCAAAACAAAATACAAAAAGTATTTCTTCGGCGACTTCCTCTCGGCATATTTCTGGCAAAAACTCTGAGAGTAAATAAAATTGTTAATAAAAAACTCTGAGAATAAATATAATTTCCAAGAAAAGTTTCTCAAAAATTTGTCGTTCGGAATCGACTTTAAACTGTAGGTCCCACCAATCATGCATAAAATTAACACACACAACATAAGTGGTGTGAGAAACTAGGTCGTAATCTTGACTGAAGAGTTGTAATGACCAATTATGTATGTAAAAAACGCATGTGTTTCTCTCCTCCTAAATACATCTACTATTTCTATTCTTTGGCGACAAATCTCATGAATATCTTAAGTATAAGCATTCTAAACTTCAAGAAGATTTGTTACAAAGAAAAACTTTTGGAGGCTTATCAGGTATTAGGAGGATAGTTATCTTTACTGATAATGAATATTCTCATGGATGATTGCCTGGTTAAGAATCCCTGTGAGTCTCGTGTTTGACCAATCTTCACTGCTCTGTCTTAACAACGATTTACATGGATCTATTGTTCCTAACGACTTAAATGCAACAAAGCCTCTAGTATCGCCGTAGTTAATGTCCTCATTATTCTAATTACAAGAACCTTTTGAGTGTTGTCTCATCAAACTTGCCGAAAGCTGTTGGTATTCATAGCAAAAGGATTGCTTCTTCGTCATTGTCTGTATTTTCTATTATCAAGCATTACATTCGATTCTCACACCCAAGATATTTTGAACACATACATACATAATTGGTCATTACGACCCTTCAGTCAGGATTCGAAGTAGTTTCTGACACCACTTATGTTGTGTGTATTAATGTCCAACATGAGTGGCGAGACCTACAGTTTAAAGTCGACTCAGAACGACAGATTTTTTGAGAAACTTTTCAGGGCAATTTTTATTTACTCTCAGAGATTTTGCCAGAAATCTGCTAAGAGGAAGTCGCCGAAGAAATACTTTTTGTATTTTGTTTTGAAGTCTGGCCTGGGGCTCGAACCTTGGTTTTTCGTCTAATAAGCCACCACACTACCTACTAGACTACGGCGACCGAACACTAACACAACAATCAATTAATAACGTGCCTACGAGACATTGTGTAGTAATCAATCACATACACAGATCTTCTGAGTGACTCTTCTATATGAAGCTTTATTTTCTACACTTCTCGCAGCTAGCCGTCTTTTTGAAAGGCATGCTGATAGACTTGGCAATCCCTCGAATAACTTATGCACTCTGAAAATGAGACTGAGACTATCTTTCGGACTGTTCTTGCGTTGTAGCCCTAGAGGTCCCTTACGTCTCATTTTTTTCCATTCTAGACTGAACCCTTCAACATAAAATTTGTTGCAATATTGGTATTGCTATGGCCCTAAGCACTGATGAGATCTTGCCCTTCAAGGTACTATACACAGCATTACTTAAGAACCAATGCTGGTATTCCATTCGCCATGATGATGAGATCTTTTGTAGTCCTTTTCTTACTTTTATGAAACATATGACTGTCACAAATCATCTCCCATATCCTCTTCTAATTCTCATTGCTTTTCTTTAATCGAATCTAACATAAGCGGGTATTTGGTCAATAATAATGGTGTAAGGATTACAATCTACCTTTATTAAAAAAAGCAGCTGCTGTATTAGATTACATAGTGAGTATAGTGCTAAGGAAGAGTAGTAAGCCAAAAGAGTTGTGTTAGAAACTTTTTAGCTGCCTGGGCAGAATATTCTAGGTCAACTGTACGAGTCCTTGTAAACATATATTTTTTTGGATTTAAACTCCAAAATAACGTGTTTTTTTCATCATGCCTTTGCCATTCATTTTATATTTCGTTTGAAATGAATTCATTTATTCCCAAAATTATTTCAATTTATTATGAATTTTTTATTTTAAAATTTACAACAAAACAAAAACAAACGAAAAATAAATTATAGAAAGAAGCTGGGAAAAAAACTAAATTCCATTTTAAACGATATGAAACGCTTAGTGAAGCATATTATTTGCATTCAATTTTATACCCACCGTTTTTTTACCCGACTTTTGGTTTTTTGCCAGTTTGTTGCAACATTGTGTTGCAAGTAACATGAACACTTAGTACGAGTATTATTTTCATTTTTATACCGACTTGTCAACACTAAAAAACTACAAGAATGACTATTTTAGGTGGAGTAGCTAACAGCCAAACAAAAAAGTTGAAAAACGAAATACTTTCTTGGCAATATGCCTTCAACGAAGTGATGAAAAAAAATTATTTCAAATAAGAAAACGTAACGACTTTAAAACACCCTACAGCTTATCGAAAACCACAGTGGCAGTTATAATTAAAAGGGAGATTAATTTTTGTCTACGGGTGCTGTTGCTCATTTCATTATCTTGAGTAGTTAATTATGCCATGACTTCAGTAATAAAATATCTTTGAAAAGTTATTTTCAAAGAGGCATTCTCTGTTTCTTGCCTTTGCAGCTGTCCTGTAGAGCTTGCGAATACGAATCAGTAGCTCTGGGCTAGTGTGCAGAGTCATGGATCAAATACTGGTTACTCGAAATATCAGACGTAATTGGGAACATTTGGAATGCATTGATTACAGGACACCAGGACTACTCAGGGAAGTTCAAGGCGATCATACCGGATAAGGCGAATTCAGCAGATTTACATGCAGCTAGAGGTGGAAAGTGGCTGTGGGTGTTGGTATATTTTAGATATTGAGAGCCAGAATCCACTTGGTATGAAGATCCCAGTTATCCCCAATTAAGCTTTTTCAAGATGAAAGTATTGACGATACGAACTGTTATGATAGTTACTGGAAAAGACAATATTAGGGCACTTTCGGTTGGTTAGGTTCCTATAAGTGCACAAACTGAATACGCCGGTAACTGCTGAATGTGGCGAGCAGTACAACATACCTTTCATTTGGAGCACAGGGAACTGCAGAGCGGATAAATTGTGGTTTCAACATGGGGAACCCAATACAGATCTTGTGATAACCTTATGATTAACACTGTAGTGTAATATTATGTTAACAACGTGTGGACAGCTTCAAATACAACCAAATTATGGTACTAAATATGGCCAAAATTAGGTAAAGGGATGCACCAAAAGTCTTCTCAAATTCAAAAAGACATTCCGTTGTTGTCGAAGTAGCCATGTAGGCAAAACTTAAAGGAAATTGTCCTTTACTTACTGGGTGGTTGACTAGCATACGCAGCCATACAGACGACATAGCGGTATAATGTATGCGAATTCTCTGATCTGAAACTACTGCGCTTTATCATGATTCTGCATTGTTTCAGAATTCAAGGAAAGATTTATTGTGCTATTATAATGGAACTCACCGGATTGAGTCTGTTTTTAGGGTTGACACAACACCACTGTAATCAAGAACTGCTTGGCTATTTTTACTGCTCAACTTAAATAGACACTCCCTTGTCAGGAAGTCATTACTGGACCATGTAGGCAATCAATTCTAGGAAACTATGCCTTACATTACTGGGTGCATTACTAACATATGTAGCCACATGGTGCATGACCTGCATAGGTGGCAGCACTTGGGATTTCATAACACAAGAGAATTCTTTGATCTGTTGAAGGCAGACATTAGGAAACTAAGCGATTTTGTTATGTACTCCGGATTGTTATAGAATTTAAGGAATGATTTATTGTGCTATTATAATGGAACTCACCGGATTGAGTCTGTTTTTAGGGTTGACACAACACCACTGTAATCAAGAACTGCTTGGCTATTTTTACTGCTCAACTTAAATAGACACTCCCTTGTCAGGAAGTCATTACTCGACCATGTCGGCAAGCAATTAAAGGAAACTGTGCTTTCCTTACTGGGTGTATGACTAGCATTCATAGCAGTAATTGGGATTGCAAAACGCATACAAATTCTCTGATCTGTTGGAGACAGACAGCAAACTTAGCTGCACTGGATTGTTACAGAATTCATGGAAGAATTTATTGTGTTATCACAAGCGACCTAACCGGATTGTGTTTGTAATCAGGGACTGCTTGTTTACTGCTCAACTCGAAACGATACTCCCTTGTTGCCGAAGTCATTACTCAGCAATTAAAGGAAACTATGCCTTACGTTACTGGCTACGTGACCTACATAGGCGGCAGCACTTGGTATTTCTTAATGCATGAGAATTCTCTGATCTGTTGAAGGCAGTCATTAGGAAATTAAGCGGCTTTTACATGAATTCTGGATCGTCTCAGAATTCAAGGAATGATTTATTGTGGTATCACAATGGAGCTTAGGATTCACAGCACACCACTGTATTTAGAAAATGCTTGCTTCTTTTAGGCTCTCGACACATTTCTGTCCTTATGTCCTTAAAATTAATAAAAAATTGCGCTTCCACTGGGTTTCACTATTTAAAAGGTTACAGTTTACTTAACAAATTTCGCCTTAGGTATCCTTTATGTAAAAGAGATACATACGTTTCCAAAAAATTCGTGTAAAAAAATTTCGTGTAAAAAATTTGTGTAAAATAATTCGTGTAAAAAAGCACAATTTGGTGTACAAGTTGCTGTACAATTTTCTACGATGCCAGCTTTACAACACAGTACTTCTTTTATGCCACATCTTATGTAGTCGGCATAACAATTTTAAGTTTCCGCCTCCAAATTTTTTAAGTTTTACTTCCTATGCATGAAACATACTGTTAGACAAACTACCAGACATTAAAAGAAAACTTTTTTAAACAGTCAAATTAAGAAGGTCTTCCCCTCTTTGAAAGCGAAAAAGAAATTTCAAATGTTTTCGGATTTTTTTGATGATGTTGGCTGGCTGGTTGGTTGGTACACATGGTGTTAAATAGACCGCATGTGGAGTTTAAGAAAAGCAGTGTATTTTTTACATTGTTTATGCAACAACAAAGCTTTACAATGGGAACAGCAGCAGTGCAATAAAATAACAATAAGAATAATATCATAGACAAGTTATGAAGCCAATTGAAAAAAAGTTTTACCTCCAGCATACAACAATAAGAGATTAGAACACAAGTTGAGATGACTGTGTAGCATTTCTTCAAATGTTTCCAAAGCATAGCGAATGCCTTGTTTGGATTTCTTTTAGTTTGGCAACTAAAATTGAGACGTAAAAGAAATATGGAGTAGCAGGCATGCAGGCAGACTGACAGACAATCTAACAATTGTAGTTTCTTCATTCGAAAACAAAAACAAACCTATGCAGCACCATTACTACACAATAGTGGCTGTGATAATAATTTTGTTGCTACTACGGATACTGGTACTGGTACTGTTTACTGATCATGACTTCCATGTTTAACAATAATGACGTTGACACAAATTTGTTGTTCATCCATATCCCTGTAGGAATCAACTTTGCAGACAGCTTTCCCTGAATTTTTCTTTTCTCCACTCAATTCCCATTCTTTCTTTATCCTGTACTTTTCTCCTGTTACTTTCAATATAGTTTCGTCCTTTCGTTGCAAGAGATGAATGTTGTTACTGTTGTTGCATTTTGGGCAGAGTGTGAAATGGTTGTGTGTGTATGTGTGTTTGAACCATGATGTCGTTGTTGTGTTAATGTTAATGATAATGATGGCGATGACAGTTGAAATAATATTGCTGCAGCCGTTGTTCTATGGTTACTTGCTGTTGAAGCTCTCCAGGCCAGTGGAAAAAAACGAACGAAGAGAAAAACGATGTTTTAGTATGTTGTTGTCCAACACTACTTTGGAAAAATTATTTTTGTAGAGTACTTGTGTAACGAATATGGCTTGAAATGTGACCAACACTCCATTAATGGGTACGTATGACTAACGTTGTTTGAGTTCTGAAATAAATAATCATGTAACTTCTTAACAGCTTTACTGATAAAATAAGTTGTGATTGCTTAGCAAGTGGCCTGCAGTGAAGGGAATACTTATTGAAAATCTACAATCATTTTAGCATTTCAGCTTATGTTTGATAGCCTGGAATTAGAATCGTTTCTTGGCATGGTTGATGGAAATTTTGTAGCATCGGATCTTACTGACGTAAGTCACCACAATGTGAGGAACTGTCACCTATCAAGGCTTCTCATTGAGTACTTTCCATCGCAAAGCAGTAGAGTATAAAATTATCTCCATAAAAACCAACCGCACAACAAAATATTTGTCGTAGTCGGGGGAGGGACGGGTTGCATGCAAACAGGATAAAGTTTCTGACTGTGGTCAACGTGGCAACCACCAGGACGATCCTTGTCTTGCTATATTCAAGTTGACACGCAGCCTCCTTGTGGCCCCTCCTGAATGGCATTCTAGCACCCGCTAGATGTTAACTAATGCGTGCAGCGAAGTCCAATCCCCTGGACGTTAAATTTGGATTGTGCGGAGGGCCACCACGTAAAAAGGTTATCCAATGAAAACCAGTACTATGGTCTCAATAGGCAATTAAGTAGCAGAGGCCCCTCTCTTCCAACAAAACTAATACTCAACAAGACGCTCATTCTCCCCGTGCTTCTTTATAGCGTAGAGAAATGCACCCTATTAAGCACTGAAGCTGCAGCCTTGAGAGTATTCGAGAGAAAAGTACTACGTAAGATCTTCAGTCCAGTAAGCTGTATGAGCTCCTCAACAACACCGACGTTGTGAGCGCTGGCTCAGCCATGTCGTTCGAATGTAAGAGAATGCTCCTTCGAGACGGGTATTTGATACGGGGATCTGCGGAAATCGGTGAAGAGGACGACCTTGTTTGCGTTGGAAGGACCAAATCGAGGAAGCCCCCTGTCATTGATTGGTGTAGCCAAGTGGCGTAGGCGCGCAAGAAGCAGAGGCGCCTGAAAGAATGTGTTACAGCAGGCCGAAGTCCGTTAATCAGGTTGTTAATGGCCAATTAAGTAAGTAAGTAGTCGGTGTGTAAATAGGGCGCGCAATTTTATCACTTTTGTGCTCAAAGAACTTGGTCACTTGGCCCTAATATTGACAGCAGTGAAACCAAATCAATTCGAATGAATTCAAATCTTAAAACTCCATTTTCTATCATTCCCTTACCAAAGTACGAAGCCAAACATGTTTGCTATGTAGATTTCTTCACCAGCAGCATGAGAGGATCAACTGTTGAAATTGCTCACCATAGAGCTTAAGGTATACGCCTAAGTGATCGAGTAGACTTATTTGCACCATTAAGCGATACGAACCATATTTTCTACAGAAAGCCTGCAGCTTCTTCCAGCCTACTCCTCCGAGACGAATTGTATCTCGTATAGCGACTTTCGTAAAATATTCAAATCTGGACCTTAAGAAAGCACATTCCCTGCATTCAGGCTTTTCCACCACCACGCCAACACGATTCTAATGTACACTCAGCCACAAAAGTATACATACGATTAACAAATTTCAGAAATTTTTTAACCAATCCGTTTTCATTGAAAATCTTTAAAGACCGTCTTAAACTCGAGGAAACTATAAAGATTTTCAACGAAAACGGATTGGTAAAAAAATTTCTGAAATTTGTTAACCGTATGTATACTTTAGTAACTGTGTGTACATGTAAGCAAAGTATAACGTGGAGTACGCGTCTTAGTATACTCAAGACGCTCTTATTTAGTCTTCAAATACTACCGGTTTTAATGAAGTCACCATAGTCTAATAATCAGTGTGTTGGCTCATTAGCGTTGAGGCCACGTTTCAAAACCTCAGGTCAGGTATCTTCGATGACTTCGTCTCAGCAGATTTCTGGCAACAACTCTGAGAGGTAAATAAAATTACCAAGAAAAGTTTCCCAAAAAATCTGTTGTTCGGAGTCAACTTTAAACTGTAGGTGCAGCCACTCAAGTATAAAACTAACACACACAGCATAAGTGTATGCTCCAGGTTATCCCTTTAGCTCGATTGCCTCTACTGCGTTAGCGCCGAAAGGCATTGTATTTTGTAGGGTAAATAGTACTCTGCTCTAGTAGCCACTAGGTATTCAGTGGTTTCCAACAGAAGCTTAAGTAGAATTCTAATGATTTTTGACCACCAGCAATATCCAAAATGGACCCCAGTAAGGAAAATTAAGTCAGGACATAATTCATCTTCACGTATATGAAAAATGAAATAAATTCGGTCGCATGTTGATGCCTGATTTGTGTCCATTTGGTTTCATAATGAAAGTGGAAACATTTTGTCATTTTGTCATGCTTTTTTAAAATTTTTATCATAATTTTCTCAAGAATACTTTAATATTGTTGTTCTGAATGCATGTGACTCTTGAATGGACATAATAATGATGATGATGACGACGAAGAAATATTCTTACCATTATTAGTGTCCACAGTGCTGTTATTACTACTGTTGTTTCGGCTGTTTACTACTGCTATTCATCACTCTCGCTCTCTCCGTCAGTCTCATACTGCCTCTGTCCACGTTGTAATGAAAATGTTGCTGTATTTTATGCATAATTTTCTTCTTTTTTTGTAATAAGAGGTGACATTTGTGTCTCTTGGCTGTGTTGCAAACAAGCAGTGAGAGTAACAACTTTATTTGTTTCGAGTTGCTGTTGTTTTTTATTAGTGCAACACTGTTTTATTTTGAAGTTTTTAACTTTAATGTCCATGTTTTCATTTTGAAAACTAAAAATTAATATTGTTGCACGCAAAATATTGGATGGGAGCAAGCAGACGGTAAAAATTTTAAAAGTCTTTTTGAAAATATAAACTAACTGGCCGCAGCTTTTGTGTTAGGAAAGATTAACTGCTTAAAACAAAGTCAAGCATACCAGCTTCGAATACAGATTATTTAGAGTTTGAAAAAAATTATAAGACTTCATAATAATTCAACCAGGAGTTCCTAGACCTTCAAGACGAGATTGAGAGGCTAGCATCTGTTGGTATAGCCGGGGCAATACAAACCCAACTTACAACATAACTTACAGTATAACTTCTGATACTTATATGCATTCATACTTATTTTAATATGATACTCATACTACTCATATTCAAAGCTTGAAATACTCATCGTGCTATAACTTAATAATACGCATGATGTTGTTGTACAAACAGTACAACAGCAAGCTTTGCTTGCTGTCTTTCTCTTTTTCCTTCTTCTTTTTTGTAAATGCAACAACAACTACGACTGTAAATTTTGACGAATGATTCGAGTCACTCCAATCATTTATGAGTATTATAAGTACTTTTCTAAATTTATGAATCTGAATGAGTAGGCGTATGAATCAAGCATATTTCGAATGTTAAGAGTTTGATGTCAACGTTGTACTCATACTCATTGCAACTTGTACTTATAAATCAATGTTGTAGTGAGTACGAATGAATCAGAGTAGTTAAATTCCGATATTGTGGATTCACTCATACTCAAAATTTCATGAGTACTTATGAATAGGGAAAAACCGATTTATTGCTGATCTCTGGTTCGGATAATGCTATATTCCATTATAAGACATTCATTTGAAGATATCGTGAGCAGAATAACCAACGGGCTGACAGCACCGGCTTTAGGTGTTCCCTTCACAGAACTGGCAATAACTTTGGTAACTGCTTTACAGTGAGACTAAATAATAGGAGTGATTGGTGTAACCTGGAAGCTTACCTTCTCACATAATTACCTTTTAGTTAGGATCACAACTTAGCTTCTCACACCACCATGTTGTGTGTGTTAATTTTTTAAATGAGCGGCGGGACGTACAGGTTAATGTCGACTTCGAACGATAGATTTTTGAGACACTTTTTATGGCAGCTTTATTTACTTTCAAAACTTTTGCCATAAGACTGCTGAGAGGAAGATGTCGAAAAAAATGTTCGTTTTATTCGAGATTCTAAGCCGGGGCTGCCAGAAAACTACTGAGATGAAGTCGCCGAAGAAATATATCTTCATATTTCGCTTTGTTGCAGATATCTGACAAGAAGTTTGAACCGCGGCCACACGTCTAATAAGCCAACACACTACCTACTAGAGTACGGTGAATCGAATGAATCAGGGTCCCAGAATAAAATATTCTGATCCCACAGCGAACTTTGTAAGTGTGAGTGGAACTGTCGCGCTGCTGATTGAGCCAAAACTCCTCTTTGCGGCGAGAAGAAATTTTTGGAGGGATATGCTTAGCGAAAGAAAAGTGATAGAGAGAGGTGGATAGTGTTATAAAACCAAATGGGTTTTTTATTTATTTATTTATTTATTTATTTAAGTCTATGGAATATCCTTACAGACTATTACATTTTATATTTCAATTCATTAAATTTTACATTTATATTTCAATTCATTTTATATTTCAATTCATTTTATATAACAATTCAGAATTATTATTATTATGATTTCAATTCAAAAAATAAGTTAAAAAAGAGATATCATTGAAAATATTAATTAAATGTGTTTAATTGTAAAATTATATCCTTTTTAATGGATTCCATACTTTTATTAAAATCTATATGATGATACAGACTATTAAAATCATTACAGATTCTACGAAATGAATCGAAGTTCGAAGTTTTATATTTAAGAAATTATGGTATCTGGTCGGACGAACAGGTACTTTTATGGAAAGTTTTTCTAGAAGAAATTGCGAGTTGATAACACCATTAAACAGCTTCAGAAGAAAGATAGCATTTAGCATTTTACGACGGCTTTTTAAAGTTGGTAATTTAATGAGTGCTAGGCGTTTTTCATAAGGTGGTAACCTTTCATTAGGATCCCATCCATTCCCTAAACCACGAAGACAAAATAATAAGAACTGTTTTTGAACTGATTCAATTTTATCAGAGTGTACAGCGTATTGAGGGTCCCATATTACAGATCCATATTCAAGAATTGGGCGAACAAGTGTGGTAAACAATTGCTTAGTAACATAAGGATCAGAAAACTCTTTAGCCCATCGTTTGATAAATCCCAGGGTACATGTAGCTTTGCTAACAGTTGATGTAATATGATTTCTGAAGTCCAATTTACAATCGAAAACTATCCCTAAATCGTTAAAGGTATTAACTAGTTCAAGAGCGGCACCATTCATTGTGTAAAATCCATTGGTTGGTGATGAACGAGTGAAGCACATATATTTACATTTTTTAACATTCAGCTCCATTAAATTAATACTACACCAAGAGGTTAAGTAGGTAATATCCTCTTGTAAAAGTACTTGGTCTTCAATGTTATTAAATGATAAAAATATTTTAACATCGTCTGCATACATTAATGTGTTTGAATTTTTGATAACAGAAGGGAGATCATTTATAAAAAAAGTAAATAGGAGCGGCCCAAGATGACTGCCCTGTGGTACGCCTGACAGTACATCAATAAAGTTAGATTGCGTATTCCTGAATTTAACGCACTGTTTTCTGTCTACTAAATACGAATTAATCCAATTCAATAAAGATGAACTAAAACCCAGTTGATTAAGCTTATGAACGAGTAAGTTATGATTTACTTTATCAAATGCCTTACTGAAATCGATATAAATGACGTCAGTTTGTTTGCCTACAATAAATCCATCATTTACCAAAGTTGTAAATTCAAGAAGATTTGTGATTGTTGATCGAGACTTACAGAATCCATGTTGGGAAGCAGATAAAATAGACGATGCTTGAAATGACAGTGTATCACATAGGAGTTTTTCAAATAATTTCGGTATAATATTGAGTTTAGCAATTCCTCTATAATTTGAAATATCAGCTTTAGATCCTGATTTAAACAGTGGAATGATAAATGATTGTTTCCAAAAGGAGGGAAAATAGCCCAATTTAAGCGATTTGTTGAATAAGTAGGTTAATGGAGTACTCAATAATTGAAAATGGTGTTTTAAAATACTGCTAGGAACCCCATCCGGACCAACTACATGCGAAGATTTCAATTGTTGTATATACTTGGAAACAGTACGTTGATCAATAAAAGATATATCAAAGGCCTTTGCTTCAGGAATATAATTTTGATTATTGGCGTTAAATGTAGATGATGAGTAGGTAGAAGCAAAAAATTGCGCAAACAAGTCACTTATAACCTTATTATCTGAGGATTAATGACTACCAAGCTTCATAACAGAAGGATAATCCGCTGCTCGACGTTTAGAATTAACAAATTTGTAGAATGATTTAGGATCACTCTTGAATTTGTTTTTTACCTTAATTAAATAGATGTTATAAGCCCTTTGGTTGGCGATGGTGTATTCAGGGTTGAAAGTAATTATAATAAGAGGAGAGTATTCAAGAGCAAATTTATAACAAAAACACATGTTTTAAACAGGCACTGAAGATTCAAGGAGCAGTTGCTTAGAATGGGAATGTAGTTTCTGCGATGATAAGACTGAATCAATACATTTCAGGAGCTTCACAGGGAGATTTCTCTATTGACACCAGGCAGCATTTTGAAGTTTGAACGGCTATAAGATTGGGTCATTAAAAGGATACGTTTTAGAGATTAAGGTGTATTGTCTTTCGTATGGTCGCAGCTTTATACGACAATGACAATCAGAAGTTATGACAAGACATGCATAAAACAGCAACACGTTCTCTTTTACTTATATTTTCATTCTTTTCTATGTATTCCTTTAAGAGTTTCTAATTTCTCACCACTCCATTCCCACCTGCTCTTAATTATTGCATTTGTTAAACACAATTGGCTTAATTGCTCTTGAAATAATTGAAATATGCCGTGTTCACGCCTCTCACTCTGTTAACATCTTCCGAGTGAAAAACCATATGCATAGACACTGAGACCTTTTCCCCTACCTAAGGTAAAAAAACATAGTATTTTTAGGTTGCAAGGGCTGTGTTTGTAAAAAAAAGAGTTTTAAGTGCAGAAGAGAAAATTTATTAACAAACGTAGTCTGTCTGTCCTACTGACGACGACTGACGACTGTTCGCAGAGGATTTTTAGTTTCTTTTGTTAATATTTTCATTATAGAACACGCTGCAACATTACAATGCCACACATTATAACACAGTACCAATGCTTTATTTGTTGTTACAGTTTAAAAGCAAATGTTGCAACAACGACAACATTTTGCCACTTTAACTACAATTCATTCAAAATTTTGTAAATGACTCCCAATGTTATTATTGTTGCTGTTGTTGCATGCGAGTTTAATGTGCATAAATTTAAGTGCGTTAAGTATGGTATTGTTGTTGTTTCTGTTGTTTCTAAAATATAAAATTGTTCACCATTGTTGCCTCAAAATTTTAATAACACTCTATCGCTCTCGTAGGGTTTACATCACTAAGAAAATGAAAGGGGAATGAAAGTGTGTGTGCGTTACCAGCCTGTGATAATAAACTCTAGACTTTGTTGCCTCCAAGATATTAGGAAACCAAGTCTGGCTGCTTGTTGCTATATTTTCCATCCTCTTGTTATTATTGTTTGCAATTAAAGCTTCCAAAATTATGGAACAACATTGTTGCTGTTGCTACTACTGTTGCTGTTCATCATTAAACATTTACATTCACTTCGCTTGCCAGGGCTGGGATTGGTTTGGTATCATTTGGCTTGCTTGCAAGCCAGGGTATAAGAATGTATGCATACGCGTGTGAGCGGTAGTGTGTGTGTGTGTCAGTTTTAAGTATGATGAAATTATTATTCTAATTGCAATTGTAATGGTGATGAAGATGAAGATGAAGATGAGTTTAAATGATTTTAATGTGTGTTGTTAACAATTATTTTGTTGCTGCTTACATTACACTTCCTTTGTTGCATGCTTTTAATGCAACTGATTAAACAAAATTTTGTTAAATAAGTACTAAAGTGTATGGTTTATTAAAGGCAGTTGTAAGGATATGTAATGGAATGTAAAAATTTAAGGCAACCAAGTTTAATTCACATACTTTGGATAGGCTTAGTAGGATTGGTAGAAACAAGCCAAGTGGCAGGACTAGAACTTCATTCAGTGGGACGAAAAATAAAGAAAGGCAGCCATAAGAGGCACTTCTCTGAATAACAATAGCATACCTGAATGACTGGTAGGTAGACAGGTAGAAATGGCTATCTCCTCAAGTAGTTATAAACGGACACACACAGAAACCATTGTGATACCACAGTATCACCCAAATAGGTGAAGAACAGTTTCATCCTCCTCCTCATCTCCACTGCTGAAATAACTTGCAAGATGTCCAAGACCAATGCGACTCACATGCGTTTCTATAATGAAGAAGAGCTGCAGCGCGACAGCTTTTCTGCACCTTTCTGCCCGTGTCCGAAGCCGATAGTCATGTCCCTTCTGGCCATTTCATCCGCTGCAGGTTACTGGTACCTTTTAAAAAACTATCCAAAACGCTATTCAATCGTTTTCAATAGAAAAGCAATGTTCCATGTAGTCAAACAACAGAGGTTTGATGGCATTATCCCGAAGTTACTTTATTATTATTATTGTCGTAAAGAGGTGCCTCAGCGGCCATATTACCTATTGTACTCTCCTGAATCTATAGAGATGATCCCAATAATATATCCTTCAACTTTCAAAATTTTCAGGATAGTGCTCGATGTAAACAATTATAATTGGATGCCCAGCGCAAGATATTTTCATCTTGGATGCCTTAATGACTCACAGGTAACAAGAATGTGTTGCAATTCTCATTCATTCCTTCACATAATTCACATGTCAGGCTCAAGATAACCCACATTCTGGGTAAATGCCGGGTATTCTAGTCTTCAATACTCTAGTAGGCGGTGTGTTGGCTTATTAGATGTGAGGTCACAGTTCAAACCCCAGGTCGGACATCTAAAACAAAATGAAATATGAAGAAAATATTCCTTCGGTGACTACCTCTCAGCAGCCTTCTAACAAAAGACTCTGAGAGGTAAATAAAATTGCCATGAAAAAGTTTCTCAAAAACTGCCGTTCAGAGTCGACTTTAAACTGTAAGAACCGCCAGTGATATATAAAAATAACACACATAGCATAAGTATGTAGTAATATGAGAAGTATGTAGTAATATGAAAAGCGAGGTCGTAATCCCGGCTTAAGCATTGTAATGACCAAATATATATGTATGTATGTATGTATTCTGGTCTACACTGCCTTGTTAAAAACCCGATTTTCAACCTCAAATTATTCTTTGATGGTGCGCTGCATGATTTAGATCTCCTGTTAATGCAGTTTTTTTTATTAGAATTTTAAAAAAGCATCCAGATCCCAAAACAAGGTACAAAGCATCTGTAAGAATAACCGCGGCAATAAGAAACCAAGGGGCTGAAGGCTCTTTTGGATTTAATCTCATTGCAAATGGTACTGAGAACCAAATTCTTGGAAACTATGTTTAGGTCAAGAGGTCAGAAATACAATTTAGATGCTCACACAACGTTGTTGTGCGCGAGACGTAAAGTTTAATGTCGACTTCTCGGCAATCATATGATCCAGATCTTCTTTTATTGCAGTTTTCTCAACAAAAGTTTTGATTGCCTCAAATTCACTTGGTTTGAGAAGAGGTTTTGCTTCTCTCTTTATCTCCAATTTCGTAGAAGGGTTATGGTCCTATCTGTAGCATGAAAGCTCCCCTACTCCCAAGCACATGATCTGATGCCCAGTACAGAGTAACTTTTTTTCTCTCCATTTTTAGCTCATTCGTCTTCCTTAGACAATCCCATGCTTTATCTTCTATTTCATTCAATAAACACGTACCAAATGAAATAAATAATTAACAATTCGTTGTTGTTTATAAAACAACAACTACAATAAAGTGTTTCTACAAAATATCCAACAAAGATTAGATGCTGAAGGAAACTGCGACAATAAATGACATGAAAAACATCACATGACACCGTATCGGTGATGTATAAACACATGGCACGCAGTCATACCATCTTCATCTCATGGAAGACTTACTCACACCCATGTACATATCTACAGGACAAACGGATGCCACACTATTTCAATAAGATGATGTTTTTCTGTTCGGAAAAATAAATTTTATATGGGGTGGGGGGCTATAAAAAACAGAAAAACAAAAAGAACTTAAAAGTCAATATGTCAAGAGGGGCAAAACATCAATACAACAACGATAATCACTTGATGATAAATGAATGACGAATATGGGACAATAAAACTGAGAGATAAAGATACAGAAAAAAGAAGATTTTAAAGAAAAACAAGCAAAGTCAACAGAGTTATTGAGTGTGAGCTATTGGGAGATGGTCAAAGGCGAATCGATAGGGTGAACTATAGAAGGGGTTTACGCAACCAACCTTCTTTCTAATCAGCACAGCTATTTCAGCAATTATACATACGAGTACATGTATAGTTGTCCATTACAACCTTTCAATCAGGAATACAACCTAGTTTCTCACACCACTTATGTTGTTTGTGTTAATTTTATACATGAGTGGCGGGATCTACAGACTCCGAGCGACAGATTTTTGAGAAACTTTTCTTGGCAATTTTATTTATTCCCAGAGTTTTTCCAAGAAATTTGCTGGGAGGAAATCACCGAAGAAATATTTTTCATATTTCGTTTTGTGTTGATCCCTGACATGGGGTTTGAACCGAGGCCTCAGGTCTAATAAGCCAACACACTACCTACTAGACTACGGCGCCTTTCATTAATCACTGTACGATAACCACTACACACAGCAGTTAGCAGTCGATAACCATTGCGAGGAGTTTTAATCTCAAATGATTGTTTACAGCTCACTGCGTTCCATTGCACTAACTTACCTCAGCTTATCCACCACATGTAGACCCAGTTTTCTTTACGTTAACTGCCCTGTTCTTCATTTAGGGACTCACCTTTGCCCAATTTTCCCTGACTCTGGCGCATAATACAGGCTAAACCCTACAGAAAAACCACTAGTAGACTACATCGTAAATAATACCAACGATTAAGTATTAAACTAATCGCACATATTTAGGGGGTGCGACTAACATTTTAGCAGGTTCAAATTAACTGTTTCATGACATTTTCATCAACAACAATAACGACGACGACAACGACATCGACATCATTCGATATAATAAAACAGGAAACTTTTTTGAGTAGAATCCAGAGATGGGAGTGAAGCATAAAAATAAAACAAGAAAACAAAAACAAAATTCCTTAAAAAGTTCCAAAAAAAAACTTGCAAACAAGAAAACTTTTCTTTTATTGTCGTCCGCATCTTAAAGATAAATATCTTCAGATCATGAAAATCATGAAAATTGTGCAAATAAAAGCGGCTAGTCTGGCAGATGTAGAGTACGTCATTACACACATACCATACGTATATATATAAAAGGATATCAAAAGAATATAAAATTGGAGTGGGTAATGGACAGCCTTCAAAGTGCATACGTATGTATTCTAAGAATATGTTTGTAGAGGAATGCATAGCCAAACTATTGCTGACCATTTCCTGCAACATGACATTTGTACTCATAAAGGCTTGACAACCTAAATTGTTATAATTTTTCTTCGTCTTCCTCTTCTCGGTTGCCTCTTAAAAGATAGCGAAATCAACAACAACAACAGCAATCACTTATTCATGTTGTTTTGCAAGAAAAATATGCCGAAGAAAATTATTTTGTTGTTCAAAACCTAGCGAGAAAAAAATGTCAAAACAAAATATGTTTCTATGCTAGGAGGACAGGGTCTTTTCACTACTTTTTACTACTTTAAGTGAAACTAATTTCAATTTACCAGCATATTTTTGTTAAGAAAATCAATTTCTTGTTTAAGGTTTTCTCTTCTAAATGGGGGAAGTATAGCTAAAACTTTATTTTAAAAAGAATTTATGACTACTCGCGTAAGTATCTAATACTGGGACTTAGTTACTAACGTATTTGGTCATTACAACTCTTTAGTCAAGTTTACAATCTAGCTTCGCACACAACCCATGTTGTGTGTTTTAATTTTATCAATGAGTGGCGGGGCCTACTGTTTAACGTCGCCTACAAACCACAGATTTTTGAGAAACTTTTCATGACAATTTGATTTCTTCTCAGAGTGTTTTGTTAGAAGACTGCCGATTTTTTAGATTTCGTTTCGTTGAAGATGTCTAAGCTATGTGGGAATCATAGGCTCTCGTCTAAGAAGCCAGCACTCTACATCATAAACTATAAGTGTACCATAGTAAGACTATGGAACGTTTATTTGTGCGAACAATACTTTAATCACAGTAATCTACTACCCAGCATATACACCATTTTCGAAACTCTAGTCATTTCGCATTCAGCCTTGACACATATTTTCGCTTATAAGATATTGAGCTCCTGGTGAGTTAAGAAATCAACGTAGGTAACGATAAAAATATCTTGAATTGCTGTAAGCACTCAACGATATTGGTTCCACTATTCGTTTTCATTCAGCTAATTTGCGGCAGCTCTTGAAGATCTTTGATTTGTTTATTTTAAGACGGTTAGGTTAGATTCAGTCGGAGTGGTAGCTCTGATATCACAAAACTCACTTAAGCACGCAAAGCGGCCCGTTGTGATGCCGCGGGTAAACGCAGTCCCTGTACTGACCAAGTGCCACCAAAATCAGGGAAAATGAAGAAGTTGGTCAGCTCAAGGGCTGCACAAGACGGTTCTTCACATTCTTCTTGAAGCCTCCAGCTAATGCTGTTATGCATCTCCGTTAGCAGAATGGAATTTCAATTTGTTTTCGCCGGATAGTAAATCTAGTCATGTAAGTTGCATTGTTTTTCGTAAACTCGGTCTTATTATGCTAACCTTACAGCTTTCATTTCATAAATACCACTTATCGTCTAAGTCATTTTCTACAAGTGGCTGTCGATGACCATGTTAAACAAAAAGGGCGATTGTGGACATATTTGGCTGACTCTTACGTCCACAATAAAGAAGCTTCTGATTGAGGCCTATTGAACAAAACTGTCACACTTGTTTCATTTTTAAACAGGACCTCCATTTTTTTACCTCTTTGAAGTAAAGACCTTTACTTATGGCACAAAAGTTTGTCAAACACTTTATTAAAGTCAACGAAGAACAATTCTAAGGAAGAGCGCCATTCTACTGAATGTTCTGCTATTTTGTGTTTAATATGCTGTATTCGGAAACCTGGTTATTAGCAGCTGGTGCTATGTGGATCTTCACTCCTGTCACTCCTTCTGTTGTATACATACATATCGCCGTAGCTTAGTAGGTATTGTGTTGGCTTATTAGATGTGTGGCCACGGTTCAAACCCCAGTTCAGATATCCCCAAGAAAACGAAATTTGAATATTTCTACGGCGACTTCCTCTCAGCAGATTTCATTGCTAAAATAATTAAAATTGCCAAGAAAAGTTTCTCAAACATCTGTTGTTCGCAGTCGACTTTAAACTGTAGGTCCGGCCGCTCATGAATAAAATTAACACACACAACATAAGTGGTGGGAAATCCTGATTGAAGAGTTCCTAGCTAAAGGGTTCTAATCGCCGATTGTGTACTTATGTATGTGTGTATGTATGTACGTATTGTTATGGTTAATATTCTGTACTCGGAATGCAGTTTTTGCTGATAGTATGAGCGAGATCATCGCATTGATCTTCTGTGGATTATTCTGTCTCTCCATATGTTGTATACATTAGGAATTGGGTGCATGCAGCGCTAATTTTTGATTTTACTCGGCACGCCTTATTTTGTGATTTGTCAAGGCTTGTATTGGTCTCGATAGCTAGCTGTTCTTCGTAAGAATTTTTTAAGATTTTTGATTTCTTCTTTTCTGGTATTAGCTGCCATGTCTGAAATCTATTACTTGGATTTCAAGATCCTAAAACTATTACTCATGGCGTTTCAAAGAAGCTAGTTTTGACTCACATACTTTTACAAAAATAGCGTTTTGACTCCAAAGATAGTCGTATGGCGTTTTAATTTACAGTAATCCCTCGTTTTACGTCGCAGTTGGTTCCCAAAAAAGGCGACGTAAATCGAATGACGACGCAAATTGAAGTTTGAGGGAACAAAAAATTTTACGACGTAAATCGAAACAACGTTAATCTGCACCATCTTCACGTTATACAGACGCCGGTACATTGCATTATGGATACTGGTGCGCGACGCATTGGTCTTTATGCCATTGCAAATGTCTGCTGCTGTCGTAGACACGAGGATTAGAAGAAAACTGTTTTCAACTGTTGGATACATGTTCGGGCTTCTACCATGCAGATGACCTCACTAACTTGTTGAGTATGGACACTGGGAATCTAAGTGACTTCATTAGAAGCGGCGATAGTGACTGTAATATCACAATGAGCCAAACTTAAACATGAGTGGCTATCCTTTGGAATTGATAATCACTTCAATCCACCTTGTTAATCTAATGCTTCAAATGCTGTTTTATAGCGTAAGTCTAGTATATTTCACAATTGATTGGTGCTAGTATAAGGTTTTAAGATTATAAGGTATCCTTCCCTTATAACTACTTTTATTACACCAGCAAAAAAAAAGAAAAAATTGTTTGAAAAACTAAAAGAAAAACATGCATCAACACAAACACTTTTTATGAGTTTTCATGCGGTAAAAATAGAAAGTGAAAGGCCAAAAACATCTTTTCTTTCCTACTCTTCTTCATCATATCTTTAGACTGTAATATTTTATTTTTGTTTTTGTTTTCCCTGCAAACCACAAAAACTATTACAAAACTTTTAGCATTTCCTCAGCTAAATGATGGCACAATACCCACATAA
The DNA here is from genome assembly GCA_958299815.1 of Sarcophaga carnaria. Taxonomy (NCBI): domain Eukaryota; kingdom Metazoa; phylum Arthropoda; class Insecta; order Diptera; family Sarcophagidae; genus Sarcophaga; species Sarcophaga carnaria. The sequence goes on along the minus strand of OY283153.1, from coordinate 17,971,468 downwards.
ACAGGGTGACAATCCACCACCATCACCACTACTATCAGGCAAATAGACACAAACTATACCGGATAGTATAGAGAGATGGCTGGCTGTATTGGTGTAAGGTCACTCGAGCGTATGTTTAACAAGTCTATTAAGTTCATATCTTATCTTATGATGACAGCTACTTTCATTGCTCTGCTCTATTAGCTTTTAATGCGTACGTACGTTGAGTATGTGAAAGTGAAAAGAACAGGAATAAAACAACATTATCAAGACTCGGTTTTTTTCATTGCCTTCCAAGTATTTATTTTTCAAGTAGGCGTTACCGGTTTTTTTTATTCTCAATGGCGACCAACTGTCGCCTTTCCGACCACCATCTTCAGCTTAAGTCATCAGCTATCAGGCTGCTGTAGTAAAAGTAAAACTAAACTCAACTTTACTTTACTTAACTTAAATAAAAAAAACTTTTCTTTTTAGCAATTTTCCTTTTATCTCGATTTTATCATTCATTTCGCTGATTTTTTGCTTTTCCATCCTTAAGTTTCCTTTCATAGACTCATGACTCATTCATATGACGTTTCATTTACTTCGCAGTAAAAAAAACGACGAGAAAAAAGTAGCGAAGCAACACATGTCAATCATTTGTTGTCTGTCTGATATCGATGGCAGGAATAAAGTTTTTTTCCCTCTTTTTTGCAGCTTTTTTTGCTTTTTTTAAGTATTTTAGATGGCTTTAGCTTAAGATATGAATCTTGTCTATGCCTTAACAGCTTGCACTGCTGTTCGAACGTTTAGGAAAATTTTCAAATTCATTTCCGTTTCCTTTTTTTGGTTTTCTTTTTTGAGAGAGAGAGAACAAAATTGATTTCCTAGGTTTTAACGTACACATGATATGCCTGTGTGCTGTGTTATCCTGTGTATTAGTGTTGGATTTCAGCCGGTTTTTTTTTTTGCGAATTTCAAAGGCCTGACTTCGTTGATTAATACTGCCAAATAAATGAGTTTCTGTTAATCACAGTGATTTATCTTTAACGCCAGCTAAGCATTTATAAACGTCATTGATTACGAAATTAATATCAATACAATGGCCAATATATCCAAATAAAGGCCTAAATGAATATGTAAACATATGGAGAATAGGGCTACATTCCCTTATTTATTGGATCTAAAATTCAATATTCAAGCGAATTGAATTGAATTTAATAAATATTGAACAAACAATAGACAGGCGTTCTCTCCACAATACTTAGTAAACGGGGCGTCTCTGTACCAATCAATATTTTCATATTTCTTGACTTAAATAAAAACAGTTCCTCAAAATATAGTTCCTCTATGATTTGTAACAGTTGTCAACTAGCTAAACTATTACCGAGCAGCTGGGAAAGATAGTCTTATCTTTACGGTTATACAAGTAGCTTAGTAATGATGCTTACACAACACCAATGAATTTATCTTTAAAACAAATGGCATGTTTGCCTACGACAACATACATACATACTTAATTGGTCATTACAATCCTTCGGCCAGGATTACGACCCATCTTCTCACATCGCTTATGTTGCGTGTGCTTATACATGAGTAACGGTTCCTACAATTTAAAGTCGACTCCGAACGACGATTTTTTGAGAAACTTTTCATGGCAATTTTATTTTACACTCAGAGTTTTTGCCAGAAATCTGCTGAGAGGAAGTCGCCGAAAATATATTTTTTCATATTTCATTTAGGACAGAAGATGCCTGACCTGGGTTCAAACCCCCTCACGTCTAATAAGCCAACACACTACCTACTAGACTACGTCGATTACAAGCGAATTGCAAACAAATATTTAACAAACGATGGACAGACGCTCTCTCCGCAATACTCAGTAAACAGGCTGTTTTCTGTCCCAATCAGTATGTTCATGTTACGTGTCTAGAATGATTTGAACCAGTTGTCAACTAGCTAAGCTATGTATTACAGAGCAACTAGTAATAGTCTTATCTTCATGGATGTATAAGTAGCCCAGGAATGATGTTTACACAACACCAACGATGCAATGTTTTAATCAAATGGCAAGTTTGCCTAGGTGAATGCTTTGTCTGATTTCCTGATTGTCTCCGATAGATGGCCAAGGATTCAGGCGACTTAGTCCCAATTATTCTTTGTGATATCAAAAAAGGGGTCTTGATATTGTAAGTCGGTAGTGCACATTAGTGGGATAGAAGATAAACGCAAGCAAAAGTAATACCATTTACAGGAGAGAGAAATCATACTAAATGGAACAATATCGGACTCCTAAACGTGGTAACCTTACGGAGAAGTGAGGCAAAATATCTGGTAAGAATACTGGACCGTAAACTGACATTAAAACCTCATATGTAGAGGGCATTTCAAAGACCGGCAAGCATGTCGTAATGATATGCGAATGGCATCTTAATGGTTTACCCGGAAATTGTGCACTGAACGTGTACCACTATGGTCATGGGCCAATTGTATGGAGGCATTGTATGGGCAAGCAGGTTAAATTGGAAAAAAGCACAGATGGAGTTACGATATCAAGTACTAGGCAGGGCAGTTATGGTTACTGATACCGCAGTATCTGCCCGACAATTCTTTTTTATTTTTTTTTTTTCAGAGTGCTCCTCTTCGGAGCTTATGTGTTCCAAAATGCATTTTGGCCTTGTTTCAGTTTTTAAACCATTTTTTGTTGTTCCAGCTAAGCCGGTGATTGATATGCTGTAGCTAGTCCTACGATAATGGGGCTGCCAACTATCGTTGCCTAGAATCGAAGTCCTTTGAGCATTTTGGCGTTGTGGTGGGAATGATGATGTTATCCTTTTTCCACGTGGTGAAAGGACTTCTTACGTGGTTTGTATATTGGAGAGGTGAGAAGCCATTTAATTTGTAATTCGAAAACCATGATGAACGACAATTCTTATAATCTATTATAGGCAAGATGAGAGTACGTGGTTCAAATCCCAGCACAGACAAATCGAAAAAAGCGAAATACGAAAAAATATTTTTTCAGCGACTTCCTTTCAGCAGTCTTCTGACAGAAACTCTGAAAGTAAATAAAAAATTGCAATAAAAAGGCTTCTCAAATCGGTCGTCCTCAGCCGACATTAAACGAATAGGTCTCACCGCTCATAGATAAAATTAACATAACATAGGTGGTGTGAAAAGCTATGTTGCAATCCTGACTAAAGGACTGTAATAATCAATTAAGTAAGTGAAGTAAACACGATAGACAAGCTAAAGCAGGTACTTAACTGGTAATCAAAGACATTCACCATATGATTGGCGTACCTTTTGCTCACTGTAACGTGGAGTATATCGTAAACAATGGTGTTTAGCCAAATCTCGAAGCAATAGGGAAGCTATGTGTACCATAATGCGTCCGATCTGCTTGTCTATGACCATTGAAGGTTAATTGGTTTGATCAGAATTCAAAAATGCAAAGACTACAACTAAATCGTTGAGTTTCCGCATCAAGACTTTTGCGAGGATCATGAAGGAAGATGATGTTCCTCTATCGTTGGTCCAGTGCCAGAAAATCTGAGAAAGTTTCCTGCATAGTTATTCTGTAAAAAGCTGAGCTGACTTGGTGACTCTGGAAGTTGACATGATGTTGGATACACTGTTTCATCAGCACCTCAGAGTGATTTCATTGTAACTAGATTTGTCTTGCAATTGGTTCTTATCCTTTTTGAAACAAATTTAGATCTTTCGCGATGATGATTTGCAAGACAAGTTAGCTTGTTATGTTTATACAGTTTCATTAGATATTGTACAGCATCACTCCACTGACTGTAAATGTCATACGAATATCACAGTAAGCTCGTGTTTTCAAAACTAAGACGGAATTGAGTGTCTATTGATAGTCCTCGTTTGTCTATCGTACTTAAGCTGACCTCAGCTTTCTCTTGTAACTGACATCTGTACTGTATTAAATCATAATCCTTCAAGTAGTGACTCCACAAATGATGACACCAAATTAGGAAAAGTAAAGTACCCGCTCAGTTTAAAAACAATTTGAGTTTCGCCATTTTGGTTGCATTTCTGTAAAAAAAAATTTTTTCCAAAAAAATTCATTTTTTCGATGAAACTAAATATGACGTGGCGTAATTCGGAAACATGCTTCAATCACTGCGGTTTACACACACAACACATTGTATAATTTTCCTGTAATGTATCATTAATTGTGCCATAATTTCCAATTAATCTGGTTTAAGTTTAAACTACTTTCCCTTGTTTCCAGCGTTTAAAAAAACTTTTTCTTTTCAACAGTGTTGGCTGCCCATTAACAGTCTTAATTAATTTAGACCAGTTACTGACACTTAAGCGTTGCTAGTGGCTTGAAATAAAAGTCAACAATTGAGACATTGATTTATTAACAAAAAAAGAAAGAAAATAAGGAAAAAATATCAGCAGAAACAAGAAAACTTGCCAACATTTTGCCAAACACACCCATATATGTATGCACACACACACACACACTTTATTAACTCATTATGAACACATATCCGCATCCGGAAACTTTCGAAAAGTGTCAAGATACATTTGCATTTTCATATGCACACGTACATACATGCATGGGATGGCATGGCATACATGTATGAGTGTGTATGGTAGCCATAGCGTACGAGAGCGAGTGAGTAAAGTAAAGTTTATAAACTGCATATCATTTATGCCATATTCAACTGCTTAAAACAATACTTCATAATTTTCCAAGGGGCACGTTTAATTTTATTGAAACACTTTAACATGCCAACTACCAACAAAAAAACTCAACTCAGTCGATTTGTTTCATTGGAAACCGTTTTTCCAGTGGCCAAGAGTTTGTTTCATTGAAACAATGTGAGTGAGCGGAGAATGAAATAATAAATACAGTTTCTGCTACTTTTTGCATTTACAGTGGGTGCAATAAATATTCTTATGGAACACTCTTAATACTCTGCACCGTATACGTTGACACAACACCCGCCTCTACTGGGTTTAGCGCCAGTGTGGCATAGAAGGAAACGAAAACGCGGATAAACTTGCACTGAAGGGATCGGAGATGTCTGAGGAGGAGAAGACAGAGGAGAGTATTATTCTACTGGAATACTTTTCCAAATTGGAAAAATCAGCTTGAAATTTAATAAACCATGGATGGTCCGACATATCATACATACATACATAAGTGGTCATTACAACCATTCAGTCAGGATTACGACCTAGTTTCTCACACCACTTATGTTGTGTGTGTTAATTTTATACGTGAGTGGCGGGACTTATAGTCTAAAGTCGACTCCGAACGACAGATTTTTGAGAAACTTTTCACGGCAATTTTATTTTATTTACTCTCAGAGTTTTTGCCAGAAATCTGCTGAGAGGAAGTCGCCGAAGAAATACTTTTTGTATTTTGTTTTGATGTCTGGCCTGGGGCTCGAACCCTGGCTTTTCGTCTAATAAGCCAACACACTACCTACTATACCACGGCGACTACATATGCATACATACACATGTCCGACATATCTGGTTGCCGAATTTCTAAGCTGATGTATCCAGCAGCAGGAGAACCAGGGAAGTACTTGTGAAAACGGTTCGCATTCTAACAGGGATTCTAACAGGACACTGCGCTATTGGCAGTTTCGCTGACAAGCCGGTCTGAACCACCAGGATTACTGCAGAAGCTATCATGATGTGGAGGAAACGGAATCGGTGCAACAACTTTTTATGGGAGTACCCTGCACTTCAGGACAAATGTCATGGGTTTTTGTGTGACAGAACGTTTGAAGATCTGAATATGATGGCGAACGTGCCACTAAGGGAACTGGTCTGATTTATGCGAAGCGGTTCAAATCAAGACAAGGGGCCTTACCTCAAACTGGGTAACACAATGTGCCATACGACCACCAATTGAACTGGCCTGCGAACAGCAACTTACCGGCTAACCTAGCCTAACGTAACAATGTAGATTAGCATTTAAAGACTTGTTTCCACACGTATTCGAAACTAAGATTGATTGTTTGTATTAAAAATTTCTTATTTGAATTTATATTCCACACATGTCAACCTCCACTGTTCACACATACTTGCAAGTGCATACATCAACAGATTTCTTAATTACAAGCACACATGCACCCATACGTCCATATCCCTTGAGTATTTGTAATGCAAAAAAAAGTTACGTTTTATGCCTTAAAACTGTTGGTCAATGGAATTTTTATTGTTTCTTCAGTTTCGTCGTGCTGTGCATTGCAGTGTTGCAGCGTTGTTATGTTAGCGCTATGTTGGCCTGTGTTCCTTGTACATGTAATAATTTTTATTGCCAGTAGTTTTATGCTCTCTATCTCACACTCTGTTTTGGCTTTCTGTAAACTCTTGGCATAAATTTGTGTTTGTGTGTCCAGTTGTATCCGTTTCATGCTTCAGTTTAACTGTTGTTGTCACTAAGTATTGGAATATTTTTATTACAATTTTAAGTTTCTCTTATTGGGACTGTGATGACAACAACTGAAATGTTGCTGATGTTGTCCTCTATTAATTATCAGCCTTTTCGGTCGAGACAAGTTCATTTTTCAAAATGATAACTTTAGCTTGTGATAAAAAACTTAAAACACGCAGAAATTTAACAAACACACACACAGACATTTATTACACATAGTCAGGACATTACAGTCAGGATTACAACCTAGCTTCTCACATTACTTATGTTGTATGTGTGTTAATTATATACATGAGTAGTGGGACCTACAGTATAAAGCCGCTGCTGTGAAACTTTTATTTTTTCCCAGAGTTATTGCCAGAAATCTATTCAGAGGAAGTCGCCGCAAAAATATTTTTTTATATTACGTTTTGTTGGCGATGTCTGACCAGGGGTTTGAACCGTGGCCTCACGTCTAATAAGACAACACACTACTTATGAAAAAGTTTCTCAAAAATCTGTCGTTCGGAGTCGACTTTAAACTGTAGGTTCCGGCACTCAAGTATAAAATTAACAAACACAACATAAGTGGTGAGAGAAACTAGGTCGTAATCCTGACTGAAGGGTTGTATTGACCACCAAACTTGCCGTACAGGTAATTATGCTAAGAGCAGTTTCTTCTTTCGGACGTCACACGTTATCTAGCCTGGGAGATATTTCTCATCAGAAGAAGTTTAATGCTTCTGGTGGATGGCTTTTGGGCATATTTCTGCCTAGAGCGTGGAGCAAGATCATATCAAAGACCTGTCAAGCATACCGTTCTGCGATAAAGTAGTTGTAGAGGATGATCGATCGATCGATCTGTATGAGAGAAATACAATCGGCAAGGGAACGCCTAGTGGAGACTAACTAAACTACAGATCTGTGGAGATCGTATTGCACTAAGCCACCGATTATTATATACACGGCTTCTTTACAAATTGTTCACTCTCACAGCAAATTTCGATATTAAGGAGAAATGAGCCAATTAGAAACGCACTGTTTGAAATTAACGTCTAAGACGTCCTAGTTGACTAGATAATTAATACCTTTGTGAGTAGAAGTATCACCTTAGGACCGAGGGGAATTTGTTTAAAAAAATTTGTGTGTCTAGTGGTATACCCCAATGTGAATGCAATCGTTAAAAGCTACTGACCTGTCTCTCTAAGCACATTAGGCACTCTAACACCCTTCACAGGCATCATTAGAAGTTATTTTTTCTTAAGTTCTCATAGACAAGATAGAAAAGAGGTTGGCAGTAGGAATCTTTTCGAGTATCTCGTAAGGGTATCTTGCAAAAATTAGTGACTACTTTAGCTATGAAAAATTGTAAAGAAAAGCTACTTGGGTATGCATTTACCAAGTTTCACAGAATACATGGCCCGTTATATGTTTTCGATATGTTTACCTCAATGGATTTGCCTGAATCCAAGCAATGGTCAGTAACTGGATAACTTAGGCTGCCATGAACAAAGATGAAGGCGGTTACTGGCAAGGAAATCAATATGCTGAAGAACCAAAAGCTATAAGTTCAGTGCCTTTCAAGCTGATCAAGAAAGCAACATAGGTGGCCTGCGTGCATATCTTAAACGGTCACTTATGTGGATTAAAACGTTCCCTACAAGAAATCCTTCCGATGTCAAAATAAATACCGTTATTTCAGTATCCTTTGAAGAGTTCAATCAAACATGGCAAAAAATAAGGGATCAAGAACCTCTGTCCCTTCATACCAAGAGCCAGGCTGTGATCGTCAGATCCACTATTTCAGCAGATATCTTTGTAGGCAATTCCAAGTGTTTTTTGCGCCTTTCAATACGGCTATGATCTGTGAGATGGATAATCCAGCTGTTTAAGGAAAGAAAACTAGTCTCCTTATCCAGATCACTGCAACAGAGTGTAGTAATATTGCGTGTACGCTAGTGCTGGCAACGAAGTAGAATTCTCTGTAAAATGACAGAAGAATCTCCTCCAGTTTAACTGAGACTATCAGAATGCCTGTGAAGTGATGTGAGATTGGGAGGCAGGTGGCAGCTGTGGCCAGTTCACCAAGAATGCAATTTCGAACGACATACATAGTTGGTCATTACAACCTTTTAGTCAGGATTACGAGCTAATTTCTCACATTACTTATGTTGTGTGTTAATTTTATACATGAGTGGCGGGCCCTACAGCTTAAAGTTGATTCCGAACGACAGATTTTTGAGAAACTTTTCATGGCAATTTTAATTTGTCCTCAGAGTTATTGCCAGAAATCTGATGAGAGGAAGTCGCCGAAGAAATATTCAAATTTCGTTTTGTTGGTGATGTCTGACCTGGGGTGTGAAACGTGGCCTCATGTCTAATAAGCCAACACACTACCTACTAGACTATGGCGACTATAATTTCTGGGGACACCGCTGAATTCACATCCTTGAGTTGCTCACATAAGAGTTGTTCTTCTGAAATCTGAAATTTTCTTGAGAAACCTAAAGCAATACTTCATATGCGCTCCCATAGATAAGACCCTTGACCAGCACCGTATAACAACCGGAATATAGAGAGTTTAACTGAGGTAATCTTCTGCACTATACTTTGGCTAGTTCATCACCAACGAAATTTCATTACTCAAGATTCGTTTAAACGTTCTGCATTGACATAAAAACCCCCAGAACATCAATCGCTGTTTTAAAGCTTAGAATACCAGAGAAACTTAAGTGTGAAGCGAAATATTGTTTCAAGCTTAACGCGCAAACAATTATTTACCATGATTTCTTTTTCTGTTGTTGTTTTTGTTTGCTATTATTTACTTAATGTTGTTATTGTTATAGTCATCGTTTTCCTTTTTGTTTTGGGTGTGATTTGAATGTGTACGTGTTAAATACTTTTACTTGTGATTATTGCTGCTGCTGTTTCTCACTCTCTCTCGCCTTTTTTTCTTTGTTGTTGTGTTGAGGTTATAAGAATGGTTTGAAATGTGTACGCAAGTACATATGTAAACAAAACACATACATTCATACACACACACATACGCAAAGATTTAAACATTTGATGATAAATACTGTTGTTAATGGTATGTTAAATTGAGTTTTGTTTATATGCTGACATTGGTTTTTTTCATACAACACTCCAAGAGAGAGAGTTAGTTTAGTAATGCAGAGCAGAATAGCACCGAGTGGCGGTAACAGTGTATTTGCTTGTTTGTTTGTTGTTGGGTTGTCGTACAAAAGTTGATGACATGTCATCAGTCACATTTTGTTATACTTGTACTATTGCCGTTGTTGTTGTTGTTTTTGTTTTAACATTGTCTGTTGTCTCTGTGTAAATAAATGAGTATAAATAACGAGAGTTGATTTGTTTTTCCATACAGTGCATGTGTATGTGTGTGCTTTTTTAGTTTTAATGTATTTTTCCTTTATTTTTTTTTTTTGCTTTGTTGTTTGGGTTTCTATTTATCTTCTTCTGCTCATTTTGCATAAAATATTTACGTTTTTTTTCAATGCCAATGTTCAAAATGTTCATCATGTTGATTTTTGTTCCTTAAATAACAGTCGTCGTGTTTGTGTTTACATAAACACATTTATTTAAATGCCTCACACACACATAGAGACATTCATTTGCATGCTAATGTACACACTTTTGCCTGATGTGTACGTACATACGTATGTACGTACGTATTTATAATATTATTAACATTTTAAGTAGTTTTTAAATCACTGCAGACAAATGTCAGACAACATGACAACATTTATAATAATTTATCATTGAAAAACTTTTTTTCACTCACTCTCTCTCTCTTTCCATCGCTCTCTCACTCTCTAACTCCCTCTGTTCTGTGTCTAATAATTTCTTTTTTATACATTTTCTCTCTCTTTGGTTATTGTTATTTTGTTATGGGTTTTTGCTTGTGAACGTTTTTCCATGGTTTTGCTATTTATGGCAGGAAATTATTTTCAATGGCAGAATTCATATTTAAATGTTACTTGTTTTGGGGTTATTTTAAGCAAATTTTTTAAATACAATTGCGTAACTAATTTCAACGTTAATTAATGTTCAAAAATTTTACTAAAAAAAGCAATTTATTTAAGAAAAACACAATGAAGGGTGCAATTAGTCACCGTAGTCTAGTAGGTAGTGTGTTGGCTTATTAGACATGAGGCCACGGTTCAAAACCCAGGTCAAACATATTCAGCAAAAGGAAATATGATCACACACTTCTTCGCTGACTTTCTCTCAGTAGATTTCTGAAATCTGGAAGTGAATAAAATTGACATGAAAAGGTTTCTCAAAATAAATGCCGTTAAGAGTCGACATTAAACTGTAGGTCCTGCCACTGATGTATAAAATTAACACACACAACATAAGTGGTTTGAGAAGTTAGGTCGTAATCTTGACTGAAGGGTAGCCATGACTAATTATACAAATGTTTGTTGGTATATTGTATATCACATCGAATAATGTTCAAGAAATCAGCGTTTCTCTGTAGTATACTATTATTGTATTGTTGCTTTAAGGTACTATAATGCGTTTTCATTATTCTGTTACTTAGGATCCTGTTCATATCAGTAAGGAGAACTCGTTTCTCCATCCGAAATGCAATAATGTCGCTTAGGTTCCAAATATATATTTCAGTGATTCGTTTTCTTCATCACAGATTGGCTTGAAGAGGTTAGTATTTTGTACAAATGTCCTTTAAATGATGTGAGTTTACTATCCTCAGGTTATTTCTGATATGATATAAGTTCAGAAACTTTCAAACAAGTATGGCTCGATAAGAGGCTTTTTCTCTAACCATATTGCCTTTTATTCAAGGTTACTTTTCCGTTTACTATTTTCCACTTCACAGAAAGTTTCTGGCCTTATCAGCAGTTGTAAAGCTTCTTTCCTGGCTGGCTTATCCTCTCGTTCATCATCCCTGCCCATTTTCCTACATGAACTGGAATAAGCGATGACCCTATTCTCTTCCTAGATGGTTCAGACATTCTCATACTAATGTCTAGACAACCGCATAGAAGCTGTGTGCTCGGATGGCAGTCTGCTAGTGTTCCTATGTACGAGTATATCACATCATCTCTACCTTCTGTCTAGTATAAATTAAGCAGATCTTGTAAAAGCGTGCACTTTCACTGAAGGAGACAACGAGAAATTTGGTGACTTATCTCGCATGTGGTCATGTTTCCATTGGAGAATAGCACTCCACTCCTAAAGATCCAACGAAGGAAGGATGCAAGAAAACTTCGCATGTAGAGAGATCACACCATTCTAACTTTGTACATCAGAACACAATTTACTTTAAATATATATACCATATATGCCCCTAGGCAAACACACGTCTAATGAATCCAAATTTCCTACGACGAACTTTACAGAAGCTGTACTCAAGATCAAGAAGAGAAGAGCTCTGAATATATACTTCGTCATTATCCGGCAATATACATCGACATTATTTTGGTATTGAAGGAATTACTAAGAGATATCAGCTAGAAATGTTGGATACATACATACATACATAATTGGTTATCACAACCCTTCAGTCAGGACTACGGCCTAACGACTCACACCACTTATGTTGTGTGTGTTAATTTTATGCATGAGTGGCGGAACATACAGTTTAAATTGACTCCAAACGTCATATTTTTGAGAATTTTATTTACTCGCAAAGATTTTGCCAGTAATCTGCTAAGAGGAATTAGACGAAGAAATAGTATTTCATATTTCGTTTTGCTGGAGATGTCTGAGCTGGGGTTTGAACCGTGGCCTCATTTCTAATACGCCAACATACTACCTACTAGACTGTAGCGACTTTTAGAAGCAATAAAATTACAATTTGAACCAGAAAGACTGTGTTTCACACAGCATTATTCCTCCAATAATTCGTACAATTTTATTTCTGCTGTTACCCACTTTTTTATTTGAATCAAATAACACTTAAATACAATGTTTGTTTTTATTTTATTGCCTCTCAAATGATATGATTTTCATTTTCATTTTCATTTTATTTTTCCATTTTTTTTCCCACAACTTTTTTTCATTTTTTCTGTTCGTATTTTTCAATCAATTTTGCCAATCAAAATATCATTTTACTCTGCCATTACATGATTATTTTCTTGCACAGACAGACATACTTACAGACATGTGGTATAACAATGTCTGTTTGTTTGTTTGTTTGCTTGTACTTACTTATATCGATGTGTATATCGATACTTACAAATGATTTTGTATCGTAGTGATAACTGGTGGCAAATAACTTCACCCACAGCACATTACATACACATTTGAGGCAACAACAATGTTTGTGGAGATTCTACATACGGTGTTGGCAATTAAATTTTTGATTGAGCATTGAAATTTTTGTAGGACAAAATCTCTATGTTTCGAACCTGAACAGATTTCTTTCAGTGTAGCAATCTCTCAGTCGATGGAGTCGCCCTGGTCCAGTAGGTAGTGTGTTGGCTTATTAGACGTGAGATCTCGGTTCAAACCCCAGCCTTTTGAACAACTGAAATATGAAGAAAAAAATATTTCCACGCCTACTTGCTCTCAGCAGATTTCTAGCAAAAACTGTACTGAAAAGCTTCTCAACAAAATTTGTCATTCGGAGTTGACTTTAAACTGTAGGTCACGCCACTCAGGGATAAAATTAACACACGCAACATAAGTGAAGTGAGAAGCTAGTTCGTACTCCTGATTGAAGGGTTGTAATGACTAATTAAGCATGTTAGCTGTCTCTCAGACTTGGGACCGGGAAGAACTTGAAAGAAACGAACTAAGAGTGCCTGAGGCATGAGTATAGCATTCCTTTTCATTCACAGTACACTAAGAATTGGTAGACATTTTCCCGTACTTTTTTGGAGATGACTCTTGCACGCAATATAGGATAAGAAGATACAACTGCTTGTTGTTCAATCTTGTATTCAAAACACTTGATGTGCTAATACCATGAAAAACCAAAATTTTTATTAGGCCCTTGGTAGTCAGGTCACATCATCTCCACATGGTAAGACCACGTTCTTGCTTCACGCTTGTGCAGATTATTCAATATGACATGAGCTATCTCATGACATGAGCTACGTAACACCATCATATTCAAATATCTTGTCGTTGGTGTCTAGATTATCTAATTCAGATCAAAAGAAGTTAAAAATCATGGCCCTACAGTGCTCGCCTTTGACTGTAATGGTCTGGCCGACGTTGTTCTCAAATAAATATTGACCGATGACATTGTCAGTCCAAAATCCACATTAAGCAGTAACTTTTTCAGGATGCCTAAAATGTTCTTGGCCTTCAGGTGGATTGGTATCGTCTCAAATTCAACAGTTTTTGTAACGACGTCTTTGTTCCCGTAACTATTCAGTCTGAAAAGTCCCTTATCGCTGCAGAGAATTTTTCTATTAAAACTAAGGTCGAATTCTAACTGCTTCAGGGCTATCTAGTGAACACATGTCGTTGTCTATGGTCGTGCATGGTGATTTGTCAAAACAGTTTGAAGAAATCATAACTAATTTGACAGATGTAACTTCAACAAGATGGCCGATATCAATATTAAAATATTGGAAGTATGTACCTGTTGGAAGGACCAATATTCTCAGATTTCATTTATGTGCAGTAAACTTTAAGGTCCATAATGCCTACTCTACAATTCAATTCCTTTAACACCATCAAACCATCAGTTTTTTTCATTGCTACCACACTAAAAAAAAAAAAACAATTTTCATGTCAGAACACTTTGATTATTACGACATACTAAGTGAGAGTGTATAAAAATGATTCGCTTTTTGAGTGGAGTTGATATGTTTTTATTACTCAAACTCTACAACTCGTTTATAGGTATTACAACAACTACGTGCATATGTATGTCTGTGTATGTGTATGTGCATGTGTTTATGGAGGGAACATATTATTTTATACACAAACATCGAAACAATCAATTGATTATTTACACAAGAATATTTTGTTAAACAAATACACACACACACATGCAGACATACATACTTATTCACTTAAGGTCTCATTTACTGTAATATTATATAAGTGTGTACGTATATTAAAGCGATTGGCTGTGTGTATGTGTGTGTTTGTGGGAGTGTATAGTTTAACAGAGTAAGAGAATGTTTATCAGGAGTACTAATTATGACTTCTAAGCGTTCTTTTTATTGTTATTATTGTTAATTTTTTTATAATAACGTCAGAGGATTTCAGAGCCTAAAATATCTATACTTATTGCCTGAATGAAAAGCTCAAAAATAATTCCAGTCTTTCAACAGGGGCTTTCAAACCTTGACACTTGATAACTGCCATTTCGTCAAGGCTAAATGACATTAAACAGTTACTGTTGCAAACTTTAATTCATAGATATTTGTGTCACTAAAACAACCTTCGAATACTTAATATTTCATTAAAATGCTGCAAATTATGTATCTTTTTTAAATAACTACGACCGAGTTTCCATAGAATTGTAACGTAAGCCAGCAGCTGTAGTTTCTTACCCATATTTGCAGCCACATAAACATATTGGCTGTTTAGTAACCAACCACCTCAATTTACAATAAATGTTTATAATTTATATTGAATGTTTTTGGTTTCGTTTTGCCCCAAAAACAACAAAAAACATGCAGGCAGGAGAGAGAGAGAGAAAGCCTATGAAATATTTTGATTAATGCTTAGATGCCTAAACAATAACCACAACCAAACAAAACCTCTAAACATACATATTGTACCCACACATACATCACATCTACATATATTAACACATACATATGTATACATTGTATACATATACCAAAAAACATAAATCAACTAAGCAACCATAATTAATATGTAAACTAGTGAGAGTGCTACAGAGTAAAGGATTACAACAAGGGAAAGTAGAACTATAAATACCGTACGCAACATGTTTTACAAATGCTGGGGTTTATAAGTTGTCCAAGTTTAGTCTGTAGTATATTGCAATGTGGTTCAAACTCGAGCTCAAACATTTCGAACAAAGCGAGATATGAAATATATTTCTTTCAATAACATTCTCTCAGCATGGCATCACAACGGGCCGCTATGCGTGCTCAAGTGAGCTTTGTGAAATCAAAGCTACCACTCAGACCTAACCTGACCTATTCTCTCAGCAGCAGTCTTTTGGCAAAAAACTCTGACAATAATATGCCATGAAAATCTATCTGAAATTTGTCATTCGGACTCGACATTAAACTCCAGTTTCCGCCGCTAATGGATAAAATCAATGCACACAACATGTATGATGTAAATACCTCAGTTGTAGTCCTGAATTGTAATGACCAACTAAGTAAGTAGGTAAGTAAAGCAACTAACATTAGATCTGAAAAGAAATCTCTAAGATTTTCCAAGACTGCCGTATATACATATCTGAAGGATATGGCGAGACAACAGAACATTCGAATGAAAATATGAGCTTGATATTGGATTCGAACTCACAACAATGATGAATAAAGGATCGAAGAACATTTCGTCATTTGCCGGCACTTTAGAACCTCAGACGAAGGTTACTTTAGCATTCAGAATTTATTGACAGAACTTCTTGTCTAACAAAGGTGCTTTGAACAGTCCACACATCTTCATAAAACTCTTAGGATAGTTGAGAACTGGAATTTCTAACAGACTCCAACATTGACTGTCGATAACGGCAATTTTGTTCAAGCTATATACATACATACATAATTGGTCGTTACAAACCTTCAGTCAGGAACACGACCTAGCTTCTCACACCACCTATGTTGTGTGTGTTTTTTTATTCGTCAGTGGCGGAACCCGTAATTTAAAGTCGACTCCGGACGATAGATTTTTTTGAAAAACTTTTTCATGGCAATTGTTGAACCTACATCTGCCAAATTAGTTGTCAATTATTCAGTCTGTTTTGCCAAATCACCGTGGACAGATATAGTGTGTTCACTGCGTGGGCTCTGATACAGTTGGCACCTGATCCAAATTCTCATCGCAAAATCTTTCTCAGCGATGAGGACCATTTCTGGATAAATGGGGACGAACAACGCCGTTTGAAAAGATACCAATCCACATAAGCTCTAAAAGTCCCAAAAAAGTCACTGTTTGGTGAGGATAATGATCTGTTCGGTCCATATTTTGTAGAGAACGATAGCACTACTACGGCGAGCACTACTACTAGTCGATGATTACCAACTACTTTTGGGCCTTATTGGATAATCTAGGTGCTGCACAGCACATATCACATTGTGTATGATGCACAAGCGATTTGAGGACATGGTTATCTCACGTTGAGGTTATGTAAACTAATCACTGAAATCATGCGATTTGACGCTGTTTAAATTTTGCTTGTGGGGTTTTCCTTAGCTGCAAATAAGCCGCAAACCATAGCGATTCTCAACGACAACATAAGCCATGCCATCGATCTAATTCACTCTGATTAATGCGGCAGTGTTACGGCAAATTTGACATTTCGGTCAAGTTTCACCCAGAGAAGCTGTGGTGGACATTTGAATTTAAATCATGTTGTAGTCTACACATAATGGCATCAATAGGACTTTCAAACAAACATGAAATATCCATTATATCTCCTACACACTTTGTTTTATTTAAATTTAAAAATTGGAAGCACTTAATTAAAGAACCTATACTTCCATCAAAGATAACATAGGTATTTCAACAGAACCTTATAAAATTCAATAAAACTGTGCTGTTGGATAGGTGGCTGCCAATTTAACATAACCTAAGGATCTGCTGTAGTCAAGTAGATAGTGTGTTGTCTAATTACACATAAGGCCTCGGTTCAAACCCCAGGTCAAACATTGCGAACAAAACGAAATATGAAAAAAATATTTCTCCGGCGAATACCGCAGATTTGTTGATAAAACTCTGACAGCAAATAAAATTGCTACGGAAAGTTGCTCAAAAATCTGTCCTTCGGAATCTGTAAACTGTTGGTCCCGCCACTCGTGTATAAAATTAACATACACAACATAATTTGTGTAAGGAGCTAGGTTGTAGTCCTAACTGAAAGATTGTAATGACTAATTATGTATGTATGTATGTATGTATGTATATATGTATTTGAATGACAGAACAGATACTATCAATATTGCAACAGGACTTTATAAGACTTTTGGAGGTGGTTGCCAATTTAACACAGCCTAAGGAACTGCATAGCCCTGTAGTCTCCACCACAATAACTAAGAGAGCTTACAACTATCTGGACAACAATTATTTGGGAGTGAAGGATACTGAAATCATTTTTCAAACTGAAGTTAACTGCCTCACTGGTTAAGCTGCATATATATTCTGTTCCCCCCCAATATAACCATTATCTAGAGATTACTGTGGAGATGATTGTAGATATGAATAAAGATATGCAGTGGAAGAGAGAAAAAATTGCTAAGGGAGCTGCATGCTATATCAAGCAGGCTTTTGTTAAAAGTGTTTTGTGGACAGAAAGGAAGACGTTCCTATAGTATTAGGTTCGGTTAGAGGACGTGTACTTGTCAATTAAGTCAAGTACAGTAGCCTCAGGTCGAATTGACCCATTGTACAACGTCCTAGTTTTTCACACCACTTATGTTGTGTGTGTTAATTTTATACATGAGTGGTGGGACCTACAGTTTAAAGTCGACTCCTAACGACAGATTTTCGAGAAACTTTTTCATGACAATTTTACTTACTTTCAGAGTTTTTGCCAGAAATCTGCTGAGAGGAAGTCGCCGAAGAAATACTTGTTTGTATTTTGTCTTGACTCCTGGCCTGAGGCTCGAACCCTGGCTTTACGTCTAATAAGGAAACACACTACCTACTAGACTATGTCGACTTCTTCCTATAGTATTACGTGTTAGATTTCTTGTAACGAAACATTAATTTTGTATACCAACTGCATCCTGTAGTGCACATAATAGTGAAAGTGTCTATGTAAATTTGTTTTTATTGTAATTATAATGAAAAAACAACAACAAAAACTACGCTATGCCACCAGAAAAAAACAACAAAATTAACCATAATGAAAATACTTTCATTATTTTCTACATTTTACATTACTTTTGGCCTTAATTGCTGGATACAAGGGGGAGAATAATATTGGTGAGTGGAGAGGGAGACAACAACAAATTAATGGTTATGGGGAATAGCTCATAATATTATTATCAAAACAACTAAAAACTATAACTACCACTGCATAAAAATGGTTTTTATTTTATTATTGTTAAGGCATGTGTGTGCATACATATGTATGGGTATGTAAAATGTATACAAAAATATTTTTTGTTATTTTTATTTTTTTTTCCAGTTTTTGCGACTAAAATATACCAGAGAATAAAACTGTGGTTATATTAAGCATAATGAGTTCCATGTATTGTACTCTGTCTGCTGCAATATTATCCTGCGAGTGTGCATGTGTAAATGTTGTTAGCAGCACCAAAAACTAATCATTTGGAATTTTATTTTGCATTTTTTTTAAATTTTTTTTAATACCACCCAACAACATGTGTTTCCATCTCCTCCTTCCCTCTTCCCCTTTGGAAAGCCAAACCACAAAAATAATTTTTATTGTTGCACAAAAATATTCCAAAAAAGGGAGGCATATGGTTGGTATGGCAGGACTTAAAGTTAAAAAGTCATTTAGTGGATAACAATGTTATGATTTAAGTTCATTATGTGTTCCATTTTACCTTATTGTTCCGGTCACCCAAAAAACACATTTTTCCACACACATACACTTGCATACACATACGATTATATGCTCATTTACACATACATTTAGGTGCACAAATAGACTGAAGCTATTTTTAAATTATTTTCCTGTGTAGTGGCGACGTTACTAGAGCGGATGGTAAGGGCTTTTGTAACAGAATTTCGTAACCTACATTTTATCAGTCAGTTAATAGGACTAAGCGTATGCAGAAGAGAAAAAAAGAGTGCACATTTGCAAAATCGAAAATTAAATCTCATTGTGCCACTCAGTACACTTAACAGTTGAGTGCTGTAGTCGACTTAAAGTTCTACTATTCACAGGTAAGGAGAGTTATTTCAAGAATGTTTTAAGATTGAAACACACGGGAAGAGCTGAATATATATGTTTGAAGCATTGGGTTAGATTGTATAAAGCTTAGAGCAGTTCATTAGCCATTAGCAAGAATTATTTGGTTTGTGACTCATTTATCCCTTGAAGTCACCGTATTCTAATAGGTACTGTGTAGGCTTATTAGACATAAGGCCCACGGTTCAAACCACAGATCAGAAATCCCCACAAAAATTAAATACGAAAAAATATATCCTCGGCGACTTCCTCTCAGCAGATTGCTGGCAAAAACTATGGTAGGTAGGTAGGTAGGTAGAAGTGGCTGTCCCCTCGATGGAGTCTTGAGCGGACACACTTAGGCCGCATACAGCGCCCATTGTGATACCACAGTTTCACATTCTCCCCTATTCCAGGAACCACTCTGAGCTTCCGATGAAGCGACTCAGACTGCCAATATCCATGCATGACAGTTCATCTAGGTCATCCATGTAGTAGGCACCCAGGTGCCTCTTTCTCCTCTGACCAAGTGCCGGGCATGTAGGTGAAGAATAGTTTCATCCTCCTCCTCATCTCCACAGCTTCAGCAGAAATCATTCGCGTGGTGTCAAAAACCAATACGCCTCGCATGCGTTCCTATAATACAATGCCCCGTAATAACCTCGATAACAGCGCTGAACCTGCTTCTTTGGAGTTTAAGCAGAGTCGCCGTGTGCCTCCTATCCAGACTTGGCCAGATTTTTTGCGCCGTTCTGCCCTTATCCGAAGCTGCCCACCTACTGTTGACAAGGTCCACGATTGCATTATAAGCCTGCAGGTATCCAAAGGCATCCCCAATGTAGAGAATTCATCAGAGAGTTCGATGGTCGTGCCCCTTCTGGCCAAATCATACGCTCTGCAGTTGCCGGGAATATCTATATGTCCCGGTACCCATGTGATACAAACATCATATCGGTTCGCCATCTCATTAAGATATCTGCGACAGTCGTACACCGTCTTGGAGCTTATTACACTCGAATCCAATGCTTTGATGGCCACCTGGCTATCGGAAAGTATGGTGATTTTTCGCTTGTGAACATTTTTGGCCACAATAATTTTCAACGCAGACTGAATTGCAGACACTTCCGCCTGAAAGACGCTGCAGTGATCTGGTAGCCTTATAGACTTGGATATTCCGATTGATTTCGAATAGATACCAATTCCAACGGCTCCTTCCAATTTGGAGCCATCGGTGTAGATTTGTGCGGTATCCCTCGCGAGGTGCGCCGCACATTTTACAGTCCTGCCTTTTCGGAATGGATGTCCTAAAATTCATTGAGAAGTCATATCGCGGTGTCATATAGTCAATTCTTCTGACAATATCAGTTTTCTTCAAGTATTCAGCCAATGTATACTCCTTTCGTAGAGTCGAATTCCTACTGTAGGTCCCGCCACGGATCATGAATAAAATTAACATGAGCGACGTGGGTTGTTTGAGAAGCTAGATTGTAATCCTGACTAGAAGGTGATCAATTATGTCTCAGCAGTTATCTGGCAAAAACTCTGACAGAAATTAAAATTGCCATGAAGAGTTTCTCAAATATTTGTCGTTCGTTCTCGTCTTTAAACTGTAGATCCCTCCCCTTATGGATAAAATTAACACAACATAAGTGCTGCGAGAAGCTAGGTTCTAATCTTGACTAAAGTGTTGTAATGACTAATTATGTTATGACTTCCTTATGTACGTGACTATATCTTCCAATTTAGTTTGTGACAAATCTTTAATCGATGTTCAGAACAGTGTAGCCACTATCATAGATATCAGACGATGTCGTGAGTGCTGCTATGCTGTGCCGCATTATGTGAAAGATGGCCTCTTTATCCTTGTCCGGCTTGTAACTGCTGCAGAAACTGTGTGAACGTCGTTGATCCAATGGGTATGCCATCTTTCCTTGCATTAATGAAGATCCAAAAGTTTCCTTATACAAACATAACGAATAACATACAATACTTACCACATTTAAAAATTCACGTAAAACTTCCCAAAGGAACTTCTCAAAAAACCTGAAAAAAATTTTAAAAAAATATCTGCAATTAACCTACAGGCTGCGTACACGCTATAAGAGGATATTGAGGCAAGGAAACCTTATGTTTAATACCCAATGTAGCACAATGTAACACCCATCGTATTATACTAACCAGAAACATATATTAAGTGATGCTACAAAAGCCTGTTACAATTACAATTACAATGTCAGTCAGTCCTGTGCTATATCCTGTCCTATCCTGTGCATAAGCGACACGGAATTTTTTTGTTTTCATTTGCATTTTCTATGAATTTTTGTGCGTTTTTTCTTCTTTTTTTTTTGCTTCTTTTTGCAAACATCGATGTTTGCTGCTGTAATTGTGGTCATTTAAACGTTTTTAATAAACCACTACCACACAAGCTTTTTTTCGGTAAAAACAATGGCAACAACAAGCCACCAGCTACCGTAATTAGGTTAACGCCTCTTCATTAACTATTATTCTTCAAACAATACGAAATGCCCAAATGGACAGACATGGTTGGATAGCATGGAATACTGGATGCAATTATCGGGATTTACTTTACTTTATGGCGAGTGCTAGAGATTGTGAATATGCACCGTTGAGTAAAAGTATTTACAGCCTATTTATTGGTATTTGCAGGCGTAAAATGAAAGTTTTGTAATGTGTGGCCATAGATTTAATTAAAATTTAATTACTTTAAAATGTTTTACAAATTTTGTTTGATGATAGACACAAAGTACAGTGATGGACAAATGTGATGGGTAGAGATTATTTGCAAAATTTTAAATGTAAATTGAAAAGGTCCTTGTAATCGCTGTCAAATTGTAGTTCATGAACAGTATTAAAATTCAAATATGCATTCAACGAAATGCAAGCATATTTGGCAAATCAAAACAAGATGATTCCATGAAGACCCATCTAATTAAAACCTTGATGCAAAGGAAAATAAGCTGATCTATCTGACCAATTATTAGACTTGAGGCCACGGTTCAAACCCCAGATTTCTGGCAAAAACTCTGCGTGTAAAATAAAATTGCCAAGAAAAATTTCTCAAAAAATCTGTCGTTCGAAGTCGACTTTAAACTGTAGGTCGCGCAACTCATGTTTAAAATTAATACACAGCTGAGGTAGTATGAGAAGCAAGGTCGTAATCCTGACTGAAGGGTTGTAATGACCAATTATGTATGTATGTATGTATTTTAGCAACTTGTAAAACTTTGCCTCGTATACCAACCTCTCTGGTATACGAGTTCTAATGTGATGAACTCCAAGACGGTGTACGACTGTCGCAGATATCTCGACGAGATAGCGGAACGATATGACATCCATATCGTATAGGTACCGGGGCACAGTGGTATTCCGGGTAACTGATGAACTTGCCAGGTGGGGCACGACCATCGAACTCACCGCTGAGTTCTCGAATCTGGGCATACCTACGGGGACCTGCAAGCTCATAACTGATAATGCGATCGTCGATTCCGTCAACGACAGGTGGGCGGCCTCGGACTCGGGTAGAACGGCTCGTAAAATCTGGGCAAGGCTGGATGGGGGCGCACAATGAGTCTACTTAAACTCCAAAGAGGCGCGCTCAGTGTAGTTGTCGGTGTTATTACGGGGCATTGCATTATGGGTACGCATGCGAGGCGCATTGGTCTTGGACACCTTGCTAACGACTTCTGCAGAAGCTGCAGAGATGAGGAGGAAGAGGAGACTGTCCCTCATCTGCTGGGTACATGCCCGGCTCTATGCCAAAGGAGAAGGAAGTACTTGGGTACTTACTACAAGGATGATCACGAGGAATTTTCAGGGATTGACATTGGCAGCCTGAATCGCTTCATCAGGAGCTCCGAATGGTTTCGAGACTAGGGGATAACGGATGACTTTCGTAGTACAATGGGCCCAATGCAGCCTAAGTGTGTCCATCCAAAAATTTTTCTTGGATGGGCAGTCATCTCTACCTACCTACCTACCATACCAACCTCTATCCTTTACCTTAACTTCAGGGAATTCCGTCAAAGATGTAAAGAATGTCTGGTAACCGCATCTTGATCGTGGTACATTAAGTGACAGACTCTCAAATAGCAACATCTCTCTTAAACGACGTAACTGATAGGTATGCTTCCCCACTAGACAATGTAAATAGGCTGTTTAGTCCTCCCTGTGTTAGGAATTTGTCAGCTCGACCTAGCGATCTACTCAGGCAATATTAATCAAGAAGTGGAATTTATCCTTAATTTCCAGCCTCATCATGAACAAGGTAGCCCAGTGGCCATTTACATAGCCATTGGTGTATATTTCCACAGAATTTTGAGATGCATTTGGTTTCGTAACCCAATAGCCTTTATATGGCATAACGATGTCTGAAGATCTGTGCAGATAGTAATAGGACATAAACAGTTGATAATAGTCTGTGAATCTAGTATACCCTTGGAACTGCTTAGGTCAGCAGATTTAGGAGCTCAGCCTAATTGCCATCATAGCTGGCAGCTACTCCACGAGCAGCTCTGCTTATTTACTTACTTACTTACTTAATTGGCCATAACAACCCGTTTAATGGATATCGGCACATCCTTCCAGGTGCCTATGCTTCGTGCGCGCCTACGCCAGTTGGTCACACCAGTTGATGACAGGGCTTCCTCGATTTGGTCCTTCCAACGGATACAAGGTCGTCTTCTTCGCCGACTTCCGCAGATTCCCGCATCAAATACCCGTCTCACCGGAGCATCCTCCTCAATTCGAACGTCATGGCTGAGCCAGCGCAGCCGCTGGATATTAATACGCTGTACAATGTCTATGTCGTTGAGGAGTTCATACAGCTCACTGTTGTACCGGATGCGGAAATCATCGCCAACTCGCACTGGACCGAAGATCTTGCGTAGTACTTTTCTCTCGAACACTCTCAAGGCCGCTGCATCTGTACTTAATAGGGTCAATGCCTCTGCGCTATAAAGAGGCACGGGTAGGATGAGTGTCTTGTAAAGTGTTAGTTTTGTCGCACGAGAGAGGTCTCTGCAATTGCCTATTGAGACCTGCGCTTGATCTCCAGACTGACATCATTTCTGGTGGTAACGGCGGAGCCAAGATAGATGAATTCCTTGAACTCTGCTTATTTAGTACGGCGCAAACGGCCCCATTGGTATAATGGGTACTAGTAATGAGAATGGCAGGCTGCCTTATAACATCTCTGCTCTACCCACCGGACTGCCGGTACTAAAATCATTGCCGGTTCAACTAATCATTGTATAGACGGGATAAAAGGAAGTGTTCTAGTTCTTATATATTAACAACGACCTGTCTCCTGATAAAGAGAGGTATATAAATAATGCATTTGTTCTCAGGCGAGAAACTGAGTTGAATTTGCTTCAGGCTTGAAGGATTAATTCACGGGTTCTCTAATTTCCGAGTTAACAGCATGTGTTTGGTTTTCTGTTTAGTCACTCCCATGCCATATACTTCTTTATATTGCGAAAATGTCCAACGTTTCCGGGGGCATTTCTGCATGTCTGAACATTGCCTGATATAGCCATGGCTAGCTTGCTATCAAAGGAACAACATTACTCCGAACGAATATAACAAGCTAAAGAAGTATTCTCCAATTTGTAAAACCTTTAGAATTTTAACACACTGTCTAGCACACGACAGTTTGAAGTTATGGGTCAGAGTTCAATAGCTTATCAGGTGAATGTCAATATCCGCAGGTTCTAATGAAGTCATTTAGACTTCTAATGCCCATACATACATACATAATTGGCCATTACAACCCTACAGTCAGGATTACGGCCTAGCTTCTCACACCACTCATGTTGTGTGTGTTAATTTTATACATGAGTGGCGGGACCTAAAGTCGACTCCGAACGACAGATTTTTGAGAAACTTTTCATGGCAATTTTTATTTACTCTCAGAGTTTTTGCCAGAAATCTGCTGAGAGGAAGTCGCCGAAGAAATAATTTTTGTATTCTTGTTTTGATGTCTGGCCTAGTGCTCGAACCCTGGCTTTACGTCTAATAAGCCAACACACTACCAACTAGTCTGCGGCGACTTCTAATGCCCATACTCGGACTAAATACTGATAATGTAAGCCATTAGTACCAAACGGATTCCTTTTCTTCCTTGTCACTGCAATTCTTGCGTTAGTATTCACAACTCAATGCTCACTAACGATTTCGAGAACAGTGCTGAGCGTGTTCGTCTGGAGTTTGAGCAGATTTTCTATGCACCATATGACTAATCTAGGACAGATTTAATGCAACAATGTGCCGATATCGGAAGCCGAAATCTACTACAGCGTTGTCAATCTTGTTTGTTGGTAGCCAAGGCAGTCATTCGATTAATTTATTGACTCACAGGCCTCAATGTAGATTTTGCGTTGGTTAAGTTCCAGAGTTTCATATTAATGATCCAGATGAGAGACTTGTATTCGATATTCACCAGGTTTTGCTTTATAAAACACCAATCATGGGAAAGGATATGAGATTTTTTTTGAAAATTTTCTTCACCCTGAGCTCACTCACAAAAATACAAAAATTTCCCAAACATTTGTCATAAAAAAACCTATGCTGTCTTAAGCATTATTTTGGAAAAACTTTTGAATTGTTTTTTTTTTTTAAATCATTGTTTTCTAAAAAATTTTGAAAGACAAAAGAAAAATTCATTTAAAACAGCAACAACAAAAGAAAAAGAAAGAAATAAAGGAATATAATTGCCTGTCAAAATGTTCATTTAAGATCCTTAAGATCTTATAAAATACAAAATATTACAAAAGCAACAAGGATAACAACAGCATCAACAAAAAACAATTGCAAACAATACATATCAAGTCACTAACACTAACACACTTGCAAACAAAATAAATATTTCGTATATCAACTACTCGTACAATAGAAAAAAGCAAACAAATAAAGAAACAACTTGAGTTTGACTCTCTCTCTCTCTCTCTTTCTTACGAGTTGTTGAGAAATAAAAAAGAAAAATTAAAAACAGTACAGAACAGAACAGAGCAGAAAAAAATCACAATACATGTCAGTCACTCATTGCCGTTATCAAATGTTGACATAAGAATTTAAGCTGGTACGCAGAGCTTTATGACACGTGTAATACGATACAAAGTATGCAATTAAACAACAAATAAAACAACAAGAACAACATTTCAAGTATCCAAATATAAAGAAACTGAAAATGAAAATGAAATTAAAGAAACAAAGAAGAAGAAAAAATTAAAACAAATATACGAAGAGTCTCTAAGAAATGAAAACTTCTTGTTCTTCGTATTCCAAGCTTAAATTTACTTTTTTTTGTGTGGGGGGAAATCTCTGGTTAATGAGATATTCTCAAGACTTTATCTGTGTGTATACACACCCCTTATAATCACCCTCTCTCTCCTTCTGTACTTATTTACAAGCGTGTTGTAGCATATTACTTGACTTCAAGTGGAATTGACTCCACAGCCGATTCATTCATTTTCATGTTCATTTACTGTGTATGTGAGTATTCTGCCATTAGCCCTGCTTCTATGGCGTTAAGACCACGTACATACATACGTATAAAAGAAACAACAGGATATAAACACTTACACACAAACTCTCGCTCACACAACAATAAAATAAAGTGCAGAAATATTCAAATCAACTCCATGAAATTATACAAAATGAAACCGGTTTTATTAGATTTAAATGAGTACTTTTGTATTGTGTTCATATACATGTATATGTGTGCGTCTATGGAAGAGAAAAAAGAAACAATTGAAGCCCTTTAACTCTTCCGCTATTGTCTATGTGTTCGTGTATATGACGGCATAAATGTCGCTTAAAAATATTGTTTTTTTTTTTCTTCCAGTTGACTTGCAAATATGTTGCGAAATTAAAATGAAAATTTTGGGGATAAAAAACAAGAAACAAAAATAAATACTTGTCAGCAACTTGAATTTCTTCCGCATTTCATCAGAATTGAAGAAGAGGGAGTGACAATTTCTTACAAGTCAAAGCTTACTGAAGCACTTATAGTTGTCTGCTATGAAGGCCCGCAGACAGTAGCCGCCGTAGTCTAGTAGGCAGTGTGTTGGCTTATTAGACGTGAAGCCATGTTTCAAACCCTAGGGCAGACACCCCGATCAAAGCGAATATGAAAACTATTTCTTCGTCGACTTTCTCTCCGCAGATTTCTGGCAAAAAGTCTGAGAACAAATAGAATTTCCATGAAAAGTTTCTCAAAAGTCTGTCATTCGGAATCTTGTTTAAATGCAGGTCCCGTCACTCTTGTATAAAATTAACACACACAACATAAGTGGCGTGAAAAACTAGGTCGTAATCCTGACTAAAGGGTTTTAATGACCAATTATGGATGTATGTATGTAACTGTCTTCACATCAGACAGCTGACAGAGCCCTATTTAACCGGTCTTGACAATCAGCATCAGCGTTTCACTTTTAATGCAGTGACTGCCAGAGAATCCAGCGGAAAACCAAGCTTAAAGTTCAATGAATTTAGTGATTGATTGGATATCAAGTAACAGGAGCTCTGTTAGACGATCGAGAAAGGGTGGGCTGCAGAGAGACATTGATTAATAAAATAAAAAAAATCTCTTCCAGCTGAAGCGATCTATAGAGCCTGTAGAAACAATTTGCATGCAGGCTAAGAGTCTCCACGTGCACGCAACGAGCTGTGGAAATACAATTGAGATTACCCAACGATCTTGTCCTGTTACAAGTCATAAATGCTTGATTAGTAAGCCTCCTCCCCTTTTAAGGACAAGAGAGTAGAGTGCTAAACAAAGACTCTTTCCAGATGACAGTGAGTATATTGCGTTCATATCATTTGAAACCATCTGCTTCTTCATTGCCAACCACTATGACACTCGCGTTCGAGGTATTACTTCGTAAAGTGCTAGAGGCTAAGTTTGTTTCTCAATCCTGATTTGCATTGCTTTGTTTCTTCTCAACTCCACCTTATATCGAATTTTCCATGAAACTGGCGCATAAATCAAGTTGTACTTGAGCGATGGCGTGGTTTATTTCAGCCTTAAAGCCCACTGCGATTCATGGCTTATTTGCATAAGCCTGGGACTTATGAGAACCTCACAAGAAAAAGTCTATTTGCGACAGATTTCACGATATCGGCGGCCAGTTCATATTACTTTCACGTAAGATAACCACGCCTTCAAATCCCACGTGCAGTATATACAACGTGTCTTGAACGTGTCATGGAACATGAACGTGTCATGAAGCATGAACGTGTCATGAAGCATGAACATGTCATGAAGCATGAACTTGTCATGAAGCATAAACATGTCATGAAGCATGAACTTGTCATGAAGCATGAACATATCATGAAGCATGAACGTATTGAAGCTTCGTCCTTTTGAAAATACATGCCGTCATGTAATTCAGGTCAAAAGAAGTTAGTAATCGTTGACCTATAGTGCAAGCCGTTAACAGTGAGGGCCCAACCAATGTTGTTCTCAAAGAAATATGGACCGATGATATCGCCAGCTTAAAATTCACATCAAGAAGAAACTTCATTAGAATGCATTTGACACTCTTGGATACCAAGTGGATTGGTGTTGTCTCAAATTCGAAAAAAATATTTTTCGCGGTCCTATTCAATCTGAAAGCAGCCTTCTCGTTGAATATGATTTTTTGATGAAAATTAGAGTCTGTTGCTAAGTTCGCCAGAGCCTATGGTCCTTCACTTTCAGCTCCTGGGCAAGTTCAATTTAGTGACTCTAGCACCCTTCGCTCAGAATGTTGTCTACGGCCGACTACAGCAAAGAGAAAAATAATTGATGCTTGAACATCTCTCAGGACTATTGTGCGAGGTAAACGATCCATTTAACCTTCTCTTGACGAGTCATGGACCTAGTGGTGTTACTGAAACCATGACAAAATTAAGTGCTCTTCGGAAGCGCTTGATATATGGAAATAAACTTGGACTGGAGTATTTATTGTTCAATAAACTAATACTTTTTTCAACATGTAAAGAATTCCTGACTCCTTTAAAACATTGCCACAGTATCCTAACCCTTATATAGCAATATTGTAACATACACACCCCTCTTAGCATCTTAAAGACATTGTTTTGCAGTCTTTTAAAGATACTTTTGCAACTGATACGCATATTTCTACTTACGTTGTTAGAATTTCTTAAATGAATGGCTGACTGACTGCCTGACTGTTTGACTGAGTGACTGACTGACTGAGTAAATGAATGAATGAATGAACGATTTCAGAGTATTTAGTGAGACAAGGAGTCATTTACACAAAATCCTTGTTGATGTGATAACGCTTGTTGCTATTCGCATTAACAGCATTAAACAACAGCAACAGCAACAACAACAACAATAAGCAACAAGCCATTGTTGTATTTGTTTATGCCATTACCCTTGTATCCTTTAAAGAAAAGAAAAACAAAGCCTTCTTTATAATTTGTGGCTTAAGAGACTCAGGGGCTGTTTGGGGTTCATGTCGTGATGAAGCTGGTGGTGTTGATGCTGTATTGTAGTGGAGGTTTTTAGTTGCTTTTCAGTGATTAACAAAAACTTATTCATCAGCTGCACTTCAACTATACAGCAAGCAAGTGTTGCTACAACATTTATTCTTATTTGTCACTTGTAACTTAAATAGTTGCCCTCCGCCCCTCTTGGCTTTCATGCAGAGAAACACTTGAACTTTCTCACCCAACTAATCATTGGCATCTGGCCCCCAGCTCCCAGCCACAGCTACATCATCATAATCATTATTGTCGTTGTCGCTGTCGTTGGCGTTTGTTTGCAAAACGAAAAACGAAGCAAAAGAAACACAAAGAAAAAACAAGAGAAGAAGAAGGAAAAATTATGAAAATTTTCTTTGTGTTTAAATTTGTTAGGAAATCTTTTGTCTTTTATTAACCTCCTCCTCGCCCCTTGCCAGTCATTAGCGTTAAACCAGCAAACCAATCCATCCATTCATTCATACTCTCACTCATTCACTCACTCACTCTCTCAGTCATTCATTCATTCATTCATTTGTTCATTCTTAATTCATTTACTTCATTTAAAACGTATTTTAGGTTTTACTTCGTTAAGATTTGTTGTGTAGTTCATGTTATTTTATGTGATTATTCCCTCTTGTCATATTCTAACGGTTTCATACACTTCATCTTATTTTTTGTTAGAGTTACCCTACTTCCCCAATAAAGGTTTGCATAACATTTCTGACAAGAACATTGCATAGGGCATTTAAAATTCCTTGTCATTCAGTCACTTCCTCTGTACAATCCTTTAAGTAACTAAAGTCTGCAAGAGTTTCTGCCCCACACACAGCAGCTCACAGTCTTAAAACGGAGATTTTTTTCGCCCAGCTTCCCAACACCACTTACTCTAGCGGGTGTCAGTTTGTGTGACAAGACAGATTTTTCATGTTTTTCTCAAAGTGATGGATCAGTGTGGTGCTGACATGCTACAACACAGTGTATATTTTTTTTTGTTTTGTTAAGGAAACTATTGTTTTAAAACATGGCAAGAACTATGCCATAGGAACTCCTATTAAAGGACTTGTTTTCCTTTTGTCAATGATACATCTCCAAGAGTGTTTACTTATGTCTCTTTAATATGGAGCAGACTAATCAAATTAGTTTCAATAAATTTTTGCATTATTGTAGGGAACATGCTTTAATTAAGGCAGGATAAAGGCAAATAGCATGCAATGTGGCAATGTTTTTATATAAACTCTGCTATTTTGTTGCTTAAAAAGTCTAGAATAATATGTGTTTTGGGATACTAGGCAACCTTGAGCCTAAAGACCCGGTTAGCCAAACGGAACGTAATGTAAGTTCGTTTTTAGGATATGAAGAGCAATTTAAATACCTACCGAAATTTCATTACAGCTCTGATTGCTTTTCGTATTCTAAAAACGAACGTACGTTGCGATACGTTCCGTGTACGTTTGGCTAATCGGGGCTTAATTCCAAGTCTACGAAGTGCTGACGAATTTGAACGTTGATATTCACGGCTGGGATAGTAGGATGTAGCAGCTTCGTTGAAATCAAAGCCCTCACATAAATAGCCCGTTGCATACCACATTCAACGAGGCCTCAGAAGTAACAACCAAGTCGCGATTAATTGTTATCGACAGTTAGAGTCAGGACAACGCATTAAAGCGTTGACTCTCAGAAGTAATTTGTAGAGAAATTAAATCTCTCCGCATTCGTAATGGTTACTGGTCCTTGAGAATATATACAGTGTCAAAGAAAAGTCCAAGGTCCAGTTTTCATACAATTTAAACCAAGCAATGAATAACTTTAAAGTAAGCCCAGGATTTGTTAGCGTCCAATGCATGCATACCTTTGCCCAAAGAAGACTAGAGGCATCATCTGCGGATTGGTATTCGGTAGGAGTACTCCAATTTCTGAAAGCTTCGGATATTCCTGTGACTAGGAACCCATATTAACCTATCACACACTACGGTAGCCAGTGAGATGGAATAATATCCAACGATCAAAACACTCTGGGGAAAATTTCACAGCCCACCTTATTCTTAAGCCTTGAACCGCTAAGTATACTTGACCAGAATCCACAAAGCTGACCATGTAAGAGGCCCAAACCACAATGCGATCATGAGTCCTCATACTAAGATTGGATATATTCAGATGCCTTATATTCAGTTTCATTTAATGCCCGGTGTTCCTCAGGAGGAAGGCCCAAAGGATACAATGCGGCAACAAGGCAAGGCATTAAGTAGTATTGATACAAGTGCGGATTGGCTGCCAATTAATCTCAATGGAAACCAATTATGCAGAACAAGAAAGGCTTTTGTTCGAACAGTGTGAAACCCCCCGCAAATAAGTCTATAAAGATGATTAGGTTCGATACATACATACATACATACATACATACTTTGTCATTACAACCTTTCAGTCAGTAATACGATCTAGCTTCTTACACTATCCACGTTGTGTGTATTAATTTTGACCTACAGTTTATAGTCGACTCGAAATGATAGATTTTTGAAACACTTTTCATGGCAATTTTATTTACTCTCAAGGTTTTTGCAAGAAATCTACTGAGAGGCAGTTGCCAAAGAAATGCTTTTTTGTATTTCCGTTTGTTGGAGATGTCTGACCTGGGGTTTGAACCGTGGCCTCAAGTCTAATAAGCCAACACTCTACCTACTAGACTACTAATGGTTCGATGGGAGTAAATCCAGCGATTGCTCTATCGGTCGGTGGCGCAAGTTGCTTGCCGAGCCCTCTGAGTCAGGCTATCCTCCAAGCTTAGGTTGCTGAAAACGCAAATATTGATTATTATTCTGCCAATTATGCTTCTATTTCTCTCCAGTAGCTTTGTTTTCAACAGTATCCTACGCTTTCGATGTCAAAAGTGTCGACGGAAAAATATAAAGAGCCAGTTTGATTCCTATTCTCTTGGCAACTTAACATGGAACATAAAATTAGAAATTTTTGAATGAAGAATATAAAAGAAATTCAACAAATGAGTAGTACCGATCGAGATAACACTAAAAACCCCTATGCCACCATCCCTGCTGAAAAGGGGATGAACTCTCGTGATAAAAATTCATTTAAGACTACAAAGATTTCTCAAAGACGTGTTCATATTGCGAATTAACTCTCAGGAATTTTTTCTCTCGATGTGGCCCTTAGCTGACTGACATGCGTCCCTATTAGGATCTGTCTTATGAGAACAGACTTATTATTCGAGAGAGACAAATAAGCTATGCTATTTTAAAATCCGAGTAGCTTAACCTATTATTCGAACCCATTATTCTTCTACCCAGGAAGCATTAACTTAGGTGTGAAGCTGAGGTTAGATGTTTGTTTGCCGTGCTGAGCTATCCTTCTCATTTAGCCCCACTGTTTTATAAAAAGAAATCATGCTGCAATACATTTCAGGTGATCAAATTCCTTATAGATAACTGGGTGGGGAAATTAATCCTCTTGCTTCTTTTTTTTACTATTCAATGTAGCAATATTTGTTTGTCTTTACCTGTCTTCGAATAACTTTCTATTCATTGTAGAGAACTCTCTTCAGTTGTATACAAATCTGGGGATTTTTGGGTCTGCAGTCAAAACACGTAGGTGGCGCATAGGTGTGTTAAACGCGTGTCATAATTTAGTCCCTCTACCGTCTTGCCAATGTAATGCACAGATGTTACTTTTCACATGGACTCTACAATAATCCCTCGATTTACGTCGCAGTTGGTTCCAAAAAAGGCGACGAAAATCGAAACGACGTAAATCCAATTTCATATTGCTCATACTAAAAAGTAGTATGTTTTTAACAAGGCACTTACAAAAGTTGCATGCTAGCTCGAATTACGTTGAGTTGGTTCCAAAAAAAGGCGACGTAAATCGAATGACGACGCAAATCGAAGTTAGAGGGAACAAAAAATTTGACGACGTAAATCGAAACAACGTTAATCGAGGTGACGTAAATCGAGGGATTACTGTACGTCGTAGAGAATAACTTAGTACCCTGTCAGCAATCGACCACAATGTTAGCGGCATCTGTTGTTACCACAAAGAAAATGCTGCCTTTCACATTTTAAAAGCATTCCTTACCTCAAATTCAAACCATTTCCTCAAGAGAAAAATTAAGCACTACCATCTAAAAGGTTTGCGTTTTTGATGAAAGTCCTTTACTATTTCTGTCACTACGACTCACTAGATGACACCATAGAGTATAATTTAGTTCAGTGATTTGTATCTCTGCTAAAACGGTTCTGTGCTAAACTACAATACCAGATTAACCCTTAAAAATCTAAAATTTTATTACAAAAATACAGTTACAATTGAAAATAACATTTAAATATCCGCGATATTGGGAAAATTTTGTTCTAAAAATTTATTTCCACTTGAAATTCGTTCAATTCACTCTTTCGATTCTATATACTGCTCCTCTTTGTTGTATATTTGTTGCAGCTCTTTGGCGGGCTCTTCATCGTCATCGAAAACTTTAAGATCCTTTACATGAAACCAAACACCCACATTGCAGAAAGTACTTATGCCCACAAATGAAGCTGCCACCACATTAAGAACATACCTGAAATGATATTGACGTAGGGTAAATAATAATTCATAAAGAAAAATTGTAATTTTGATCACCTTAAACTCATGGAATCGTATAACCAGCAGTTGCCTTTGTTCGTACACGTTTTACCCCACACCAAACAATTCTTATCGAATATCCAACCGAAAAGTATGGGCGCGGGCACAAAACATAGAAGGGAGATCAACATCATGCCAAAACCCATTATTGCGGATTTGTCTTCTGGTGCAACTGAACGCATCGTAATGAGTAGATTTGAGGCTCGTCCAGTTGCAGCAAAGAACTTGATGACACACATAACTGCCAGAAAAGTGATAAATTGATTGGAACAGTTGACAGGACAAGCGCCATCAATCGCCTGGCCACCAGTGCCCAGGGATAACTGAAAGGAAATGAGCATACAATTAGAACACTTAAGAATAATACGATAACGGATAGCATATTTCCAGATCTACTAAAGGCGGAAACGGCCACGAGACCTAAACTCGTATAGCCCATTATATTAAAGTTCTAGGAAAGCAAGTAACTAAATGGAGAAGGAAGTAGTGGGAGTTTAAATTCCGAAAAAAGGTGGCATAACAAACTGCAAGAACTAGAATGTCATGACATTGCTCGTCACGGCAAATACAGTCAAAACTAATACAATAAATCCACTTCGTCTGTCAGCACGTCATCGCCCTTCACGGTAAGTCTAAAATCGGCCATGTAAACAGCTTTGGAATAATAAAGCTAGCAAGGGCTACCAGATAATGGCAACTCCTGGACTGTATATGAGATCGTAATCAGCACCTCCTATCTGTCAATGATAGTAAGGACACCCACTATCACTCTGCTATACAACGTAGTTGTTGACAGCATCATAAAGAAACACATCAACGCCTAGAAGAGCTTAAAGAGGAATTAATACGAGGCCTCAGCATAGACAACTCGACAATCAAGGCTATCAGCATCAAAACGACGAATACGTGACAACAACAAATCGAAGAGATTTAATATTTCTACTGTTTGGACAGCATTCGGTGACCCGTGACCTGTTGCAACCTGGCTGTGAGAGTTAAAGTGTAGAAGAGATGCTCTGTACCCCAATAACAATTGTTAGACTATGGCATGATCACAACGAAATTTTGACTACGGGGCTGGATTTTATTTCTTTAAGTTAGGTTAGGTTAGAGGACGTGTACTTGTCAATTAAGACAAGTACAGTACCCGGAGGTCGAATTGAACCATTGTACAACGTCCTAGTTTCTTACACCACTTATGTTGTGTGTGTTAATTTTATACATGAGTGGTGGAACCTACAGTTTAAAGTCCACTCCGAACAACAGATTTCTTGAGAAACTTTTTCATGGCCATTTTGTTTACCCTCAGAGTTTTTGCCAGAAATCTGCTGAGAGGAAGACGCCGAAGAAATACTTCTTGTATTTTGTCTTGATGTCTGGCCTGGGGCTCGAACACTGGCTTTACGTCTAACAAGCCAACACA
The DNA here is from genome assembly GCA_958299815.1 of Sarcophaga carnaria. NCBI lineage: Eukaryota > Metazoa > Arthropoda > Insecta > Diptera > Sarcophagidae > Sarcophaga > Sarcophaga carnaria. The sequence continues at coordinate 17,935,549 of OY283153.1, read as the reverse complement.
CTATCTACTAGACTACGGTGACTTCAAAAGTTAAAAGAAGTAGTTTTTATACTCTAAATAACTCCGTGAAGTCGTGGTAGTTTAGTGATTAGGTTTCTAAGACGAGAACAAATGGTTCAAAACTCCGCTAAGAGATCTCGAACATACCGAAATATGAACACATCAGATCTTTCGGTGGCTTTCCCTCGTAGTCTTCTAAGAAAAACTCTGAGAGTAAATAAAATTGCCATGAAAAGTTTCGAAAATCTTTAGCTAGGAGGTCCCGCCACTCATTGATAAAATTGATACACCCAACATGGATCGTCTATGAAGCTAGGTTGCAATCCTGACTAAAGGGTTGCAATTAAAAAAATTCATATCGGGACATAAGAGTCCATTACCACATATTCGCGAATTTTTGAACGTACCTTGGTTGCTGCATTCATGGTTGAGTTCGCAATATCATCCAAAGTCAAATGCTTAAATAAAGGATTCTCCTCGTGTAAAGTAGTATTCAGGGTAGGGGTTATACAGGAACAATCATAATAAGACTGCAAAGAAAATAAAAAACTTAGTAGAGATTCTAAAGGTACGCAATCCCCTACAAACTTTTCGTCCATTAAGATCCATAAACTCCTTCTTACAGCCAGCATGACAGGGCGATATATAAGTCATCTGATCCTCACCACACACGGGCATATAGCGCACATAATCGCAATGGCAAATACTATTGCAGCTCAGACTTGAATTCAAAGAACTAAAACTGGAAAGAAAAATTTTATAAATAAACACAGAGATAACATATAATGCGTAGTCGCTGACAACCATTACCTATCGTAAGAATTATTTATCAGGGAATTATCGTTGGCTGGACAGCCGATAAACGTATAAGCAAACATGCCACACACAGTGACAATATCAACCAAAACATTCCACGCAGCCAGATATCGTGCCGACGGTTTAAATTTCGATATGATAACGCCCGATAGTAAGACACCAACGGCTGAGAATACTAAAGCCACAGTGCCAGTGACCATGCTAAAGAGAGTAAAAAATAAACGCTTGTTATCTCGCTTTTTTATTTCAAATTAAACGAGAAGTCATTATATGACACTCACCTTGAAGTGGCCGCTGATTGGCGATACTGGATTTCAATATATTTCGCTGTAAATATCCAATAGGGTAGGTAGCCGAAAAAGTAGAATATATTCGCCGACAGATTGTAACGTACAATTTTATTGTCTACAAAACCCTTAAAGGTTTTCAACATGTCCCAGAAAGAGGTTTGTGTCTCTAAACGATCCACCGATTTGCCCATATTTTCCTCTTTGGCCCGTATGTCCTGTAATCTCTTTCTGGCAGCAGTCATGGGCAATTCTTTGGGAAACATAAACATACAAAGACCCGAAATGAAAATCATACCGGCTATGATAAGCCAGCCTAGCCACCAAGCGCCCACCCAACGTGAATCGGTCTGTGTTATAATAGGCGTTAAGTAGGGTGCAATATATAAACGCAAGCAAAGAGAGGCTAAAGTGTAGCCCAAAGAGGGTCCCAAAAGGCCAAAGAAGTATGACAAACCTTGAATGAATAGAAACAATTTTATTTTTAAAATTTCATTTAAAATATTCAGACTCACTTAACATAGCCGGCGCTTTAGACTTTTCCGTATTATCATCCATGTACGATACACCCAAAGTGTAGTATAAAGAACCTCCTACGCCTGATATAAACTGGGCCACAAATAGTAGAATCTGTGGCAATAGAATTCCTTCTCGCGCTTCACATTCCACACCAGTGCCATCATTTCTGCACAACCTCTTCTGTTGTTGTTCCATTAGATCCTGATAAGAAATATTCATATCGGATACGGCACCATATTCCTTCGTTAAACTCAATGCATCTTCACCCGGACCATAAATGAAATGTGGCGTCACTGTTAGCATGCAGAAGCAGATTAAGGTGATCAGGCCTGTAATTGAAATTTGGAAAGAAGAAGTCAAGAAAAATTATGAAACAGTTTAGAAAAATATCTTCAAACGGGATATGATAAAGGGGGCTCATCCTTAAGCATACAAATCGGTCAGATGGAGAGACAAAAGCTGTTTTAATTAGGCTAAAACAGAAAGCAATTCATCAGGGGATGGATTGAGCGTTTTCACTCTGATAAATTAAACGTAAAGAACTTAATCCATAACAGCTGATAATTGTCTTGCCCTGGAATGATAGAACTAGCATCTATTGTTTCCTAGAAACAAGGCTTCCCAAGTGAAAAGGTTTCTGTTAGTGGTGGGAAACCTTGCTCATTCTGTTCTAGAAAGAAAGAGAGAAGTTGTTGGAATAGTTGGAATACTATAAGGAAACTGGATGAGCTATAATGCAAGAGATGAGTCAGGCCACCACCCGATTGATACAAAATTAGGAATTGGTTGGGTAAGCCGAATCGGCTACATGGAAGTTACCTTCTTGGCAAGCTTATTTACTCTAACTCTCCATATATCTTCGGATTCAACAAACGGTGACCTTTTTTTGTACTGCATAGCTGATTCATTTGGTATAGTCGCTGTAGTCCAGTAGGTAGTATGTTACCTTATTAGACAAGAGCCGGTGGTTCAAACCTCACTTAAAACACCTCGAACAAACTGAAATACGAAAATATCTTTCTTTAGGCGACTTCCTCTCAGTAGTCTTCTGGCAAAAACTCTGTGATTAAAACAAAATTATCACGAAAAGTTTCCGAAAAATCTCTTGTTCTGAGTCGATGTCAAATTGTAAGCCCCTCCACTTAAAATTCACACACACAACATAGGTGGTGCGATTAGATATGTTGTAATCCTGACTAAGAGATTATAATGCCGAAAGCGCCGTAGTCTAGTAGGTAGTGCATGGCCACAGTTCAAACCCCAGGTCGGATATCTCGATCAAAACGAATCAGAAAAAATTCGTCGGCGACTTCTGCCAACACATTTCTTGCAAAAACTCTGAGAGTAAATAAAAATTCCGATGAAAAGTTTCTCAAAAATCTGTCGTTCGGAGTCGACCTTAAACTGTGGGTCCTACCACTTATCTATAAGACTATAATACACACAACATGGGTGGTGTGAAAAGCTAGGTTGTAATTCTGACTACAGGATTATAGTGGCTAATAAAGTAAGAAAGTAATGTTTAAAGGACGTTTCAGAATTTTGCTATCTTGGAAGCATGGGCGAAGTCGCCGTAGTCCAGTAGGTAGTGTATTGGCTTATTAGACGTAAAGCCAGGGTTCGAGCCCCAGGCCAGACATCAAAACAAATTACAAAAAATATTTCTTCGTCGACTTCAGCAGATTTCTGGCAAAAACTCTGAGAGTAAATAAAATTGCCATGAAAAGTTTCTCAAAAATCTGTAGTTCGGAGTCGACTTTAAACTGTAGGTCCCGCCTCTCACGTGTAAAATTAACACACACAACATAAGTGGTGTGAGAAACTAGGTCGTAATCCTGACTGAAATGTTGTAATGACCAATTATATGTGGAAGCATGGGCACGAAGTTCGCGAATCCAGGACAGATACCCATAGCAGACTAAAATATTTCGGCCAGCGACAATCTCCAAACTTGGTTAAAAAGGAACTTCATTGGCATATAAGTAGAGATTAATTGATCACACTGTATCAAAACTCGTTGGTAATATTGCGGGAACTATTATAGAGTGAAATACACAGTGTAGCCAAAAATTTAGAACGCAGGTCTATACTCGAAAAGCGCAAATTTAAGCGAGAATCGGCCTTGCTATGGAACTGTGTAAGTATATACATCCCCAGTGAATTCTAATGGGATCTAATGTTGTTGCCATCGCCTAGTAGGTAATGTATTGGCTTATTAGACGTGAGGCCACGGTACAAACTGCAGGTCAGACATCTTCTAAAAAACGAAATATGAAAACATATTTCCACGGCGACTTCCTCTCAGCAGATTTCTAGCAAAAACTGTGACAGTAAATAAAATTGTCATGAAATTTTTCTCAAAAATCTATCGTTCTGAGTCGATATTGAACTGTAGGTCCTGCCACACATGTAAAAAATTAACACACACAACATAAGTGGTGTGAGAAGCTATGTTGTAACCCTGACTGAAGAGTTGTACTGACCAACTATGCATGTATATGTAATGGCCCTATGTTAGCCTTTGTCACACATTAAAGGCTTCAGATTAGTTGGCTTAAGGTCTGACCATGTTTTACTCCAAATCCATCATAAATTGTTATCAACACTTTCACTCACTGCATGCGAATACAATTTGTATCGATTTTCTTTTCAATTTGTCGTGAAATGGCAGTTTTTTGGTTCTTTTTTAATAAAGATAAATTTTGTATGGTAATGAACTTGAACTTTTCATTGGAATATATTGAAAACGTATGTATATTAATATACGTAAACATTTTGGCAACTGATTAAATGAAAATTAAAACAATACACAAATATCTTATCGCCTTGGCTAATAATAAACATTCAAAGAAAATAGTCTCTCGATAGCTCAATAGATTTCCAAAGAAAATTCAATTCGATTTCATTTCAAAGATTACTTACCAAAACCCATCCAACGCGGACGATGTTTCTTGCCGGCATAGTAACCCAATATGGAGGAGCACAACATTTGACTGACATCATTGCCTACCATAATAATGCCTGTATTGCGTGAAGGTATCTTGAAACGTTTCTCCAAAGTTGTGATTGTGCCATGAAAATATGAGTTGGTCATGGCAAAAACCATGCCCACCATGCCATATATTACCACATAGGCTGTCTGATTAGCAAATCTAAAGTGTTAAATCCATTATTAATCGTTTAATTAAGCACTTTCTGTTAATTTTTTTTTTTGTAATTACTTTTGCATAAATGAGCCTTTTAAGCAACCAATGCCACATGTGGTATCTGCTGTAAGAGGCATTTCCTTAAAAATTCTTTTTAAATCTTCACTGTCACGCGACTTTTGCGTATCCAATAATTTTTTACGCGTTTCCATCTCCTGTTCCGCATTATTTACGTTTTTCGTCATTTTCGATTTTAAAATTGTAATACGCGACGCGTTTTTAAACGAAAATTTTTCATTTGATTTGCTATTGACTAGGAAATGTTGCTTTAATCTCAACGTCTTTAAACAAAATGAATATATTTCCCAAAGCAAACACCTTTCAGAAGAGTTATAAACAATTTAAAATAAAAAAAATAATAATTTTTATGATATTAATGGCTGGCTAATAACGATTGTAAGAGTTTCATTCTTATCAGCGCCAATATTTTATTTTCTTAATAATTTCGTAAGTGTACCCTACCTACTGGCAGTTAGACAGGCTGACAGGCAGTAAATATGGAAGTAATTAACGGTTAAGTGAAAGCCATTATCAGTCCATTGTTGTCATAATCAGTTAACATTTACTTTACATTGTGATTTTATTTATGCTTGTGTTGTAAACATTTTGAAAAAAGATTTATTTTCGTTACAAAAAAGGCTGTTTAACTACACTTTGGTGGATTGCATGTATCATTGTTTACAATTTGAATACATAATATGTACATTACAACAGGATTACGACCTAGCTTCTCACACCACTTATGTTGTGTGTGCTGACTCAAGATCGTCTATAGGAAAGCAGATTCTCTCTACAATTGCCCTTTTCAAGTAAAGGCCTGCCTTCCAAATTTTCGGCTACTCTGTGAATCCTATGCTATAACACCTCCCTCGCGCAATATAAGCATCGAGTTTTGGTAGAGTGTGACCAATAAATTCCCACTTATGCCAGTGAATTTACTTTTTGTTACGACTTTAGCAAAGCTTCATCACGCTTACAGATTGTCGCTGCCCGAAATATTTTTTCCTGCTTTAGGTGACAGTACTGAATCAGAGATCAGCAATGAATCGCTTTTTCGCTACTCATAAGTACTCATGAAATTTTCAGTATGAGTGAGTCAACAGTATTGAAATCCAACTAATCTGATTCATTCGTACTCAGTACAGCATCAAGTTGCAATGAGTACGAGTAGAATGTTGACATCAAACTCATAACATTCGAAATATGTTTGATTCATTCAGTTTCATAAATTTAGAAAAATACTTATAATACTCATAAATGATTCGGGTGATTCGAGTCATTCATCAAAATTTACAGTCAACAAAAAATACAAAGACAGCAAGCAGAGCAAACACACAACCTTCTTGTGAGTATTATAGTGTTCGTACACGAATCATACTTTTTTTGTGATTCGTGTATACGATGAGTCGTGGAGAGTCGAAATCAATAATATAATGCGTATTGTTAAGTATGAGTACCATGAGTATTTCAAACTTTGAATATGAGTAGTATGAGTATGACATTAAAATAAGTATGAATGCGTATAAGTATCAGAAATTATAAGTATGATTCGAATCTACTCATAGTTTTGAATACTCATTGCTGACCTCTGTACTGAATTCGCCGTACTTCGCTCGGGCGCTTAGAAGATAGCAAAATTATGAGGCGTACTCCAAATATTATCAACTTAAATAGGTTTCGAAACCCTTAAGTCAGTATTACGGCCTAGCTTCTCACACCACCCATGTTGTGTGTGTGTGTTAATTTTATACATGAGCGGCGGGACCTACAGTTTAAAGTCGATTCCGAACGAGAGATTTTTAAGAAACTTTTCATGGCAATTTTTATTCACTCTCAGAGTTCTTGCCAGAAATCTGTTGAGAGGATAGGTTAGCTTAGATCAGAGTGGTAGCTCTGATATCAAAAAGGTCACTTGAGCACGCATTGCGGCTCGTTGTGATGCTACGAGGTGAACGCAGTTCCTGTACTGATAAAGTTCCACAAAAACAAAAAAAACAAAATTTAGGAAAGAGGAAGAAGTCGGTCAGAGCAAGGGCTCCACTGTTGAGAGGAAGTCGCCCAAGAAATATTTCTTTCATATTTCGTTTTGTTGGAAATCTCTGACCAGGGGTTTGAACCGTGGCTTCACGTCTTGTTTTATTTAATGTTAAAGACAGCAACCTCTAAAGAAAAGTAACCGATCTATAAAGTAGCGCCCTTTTAGGCCATTCAACACCAACCAATTTAGTTATTCAATAGCTGTATATGTGTACTAATTACTGACCATATCTTAACTGTCCAGAGTTGCATTATCATCTGATAATCAATTTTATGGTTGCAATTGATAGAACGTAAATTTTCGTACCCTAAATTACTACGAATTATTGGAATGTATGGGTTATACTAACACTCTTATAGACGTATGCAGCACGTTTGTTGATATGCCTTTGATTGTTATTGTTTTTCGATAATACAATACGATCACATCTCACTGCTTAAGGAAAAATAGTTTGTAATCAAAAAATTCAACGCGGCTGGTAATCGTGTTAGAGAACACCACATAAAATGCCAGAGTTGGGAATGTATTAAAGATGACTTGATAGGTTTCATATAAGTACGTGTATTATTTTTAAAGCAGTCTATAAATGCTTCTGCCATTTTGAGGGATTTTTTTTTGGAATTGGAATGAGCGACGTATAAATGAAAGTATATAGAAGGCTATGGCTTAGATGGCCATACAAAGCTGTTTGCATACTGTATATATGGAACATACGAGTGTAAAGGTCCTGTTGAATCCGTTAGGCTATCTTTACGATTTAGTATGGTTCATAATAAAACTGACTTTTTTTCCTATCACTGGACAATCACTTCCTTAGAAGACATGATTATTTTTCAATATTTCTTCTAATAGATGGCGTCACATAGTCGATCTTACGTGTACCTTTGTTTCACTACTTCCACTCTCTTATATTTATAACTCGTTAATACGTATGTAATCGATAAGAGAATATAGAATTAAAAGCACAAAATTTCTTATTTAATGCTTATCTTGAAAACCCTCAAAACCCTCTACTCTCTTCAGTACTGAATAAAAGAGAACTTAAACAAAATTTTATGATTGACCTGAAATAACTCTTATACATCGCTAAGTTATTATCGATTATAGAAAAAAATTTAAGGTAATGAAAATAGTGACAGGGAAATATAGGAAAACGATGGAATGTAAGTTTTCTTAACAAAATCGGAATTATGCTTCCGTTTCGATACAAACTCGAGGTAATTTGTTACAAACTTTACTCATTGCAAAGACAAGTTTGTAGAGAGGGAGTTTATAAATGAGATATAATGGATGATTTTGGTTGACATGTTGCTAATGACTTCAGTAATATTGTCCTCTGGGACTTGTCTCTGAAAACGAGAGACTTAACTTGTTACATTAAAAGCAAGCACCATAACCTCACTTTAGTCTAGTGGGCAGTGTCTTGGCTTATTAGACGTGAGGTCACGGTGTAACTCCTAGGCCAGACCACTTCAACAAAACGAAATACGTGTAACTATTTCTACGGCGACTTCCTCTCAGCAGTTTTTTTGACAAAAACTGTAGGAGTTAATCAAATTACCATGTAGGTCCCGTGACTAATGTATAAAATTAACATACGTGTGAAAAACTAGGTCGAAATCCTGATTAAAGGGTTGCAATGACCACTTATGTATGTATGTTTTTAGAACCTTAACGGCTTATGACCAGCTTAAAAATCTGAGATTAAGATTTTATCATGGGTATCTCGGGCCATTTGACATGTTTCACAGTCTTTTTGAAATCCGTAAAATTCTTCAAAGTTGGATTAATAAAGTATGCATTAATCGCATAATATGAAGTCGCCGTAGTCTAGTAGGTAGTGTGTTGGCTTATTAGACGTAAAGCGCGGGTTCGTATCCCAGGTCAGACATCAAAGCGAAATAAAAAAAAAATTTTTTCGGCGACTTCCTCTCAGCAGATTTCTGGCAAAAGCTCTGAGAGTAAATAAACCTGCCATGAAAAAGTTTCTCAAAAATCTGTCGTTCGGAGTCGATGTTAAACTATAGGTCCCGCCACTCACGCATAAAATTAACGCACACAACATAAGTGGTGTGAAAAGCTAGGCCGTAATCCTGACTGAAGCGTTGTAATGGCCAATTATGTATGTAAGTATGTATTAATCGCATAATGCCACTATCTTTAACTTAACGATTTTTGTCGTTATTAATGTGGTACAATCCAACAATACCGCCGGTGCACAAACCCCATCAAACACCACATTTTTCAGCGTGACGTACCCATTAGGCCGACTGAGGTTTTGATAATAAAATGCAATGAATTGCAAGTGTTGTTGGTTTGTTAGTCTAGTCATGATGAAATGACAAACCTTACTAAGCATTTTGTATATTGTAGCATGCCACGAATTCTTTTTTGTAATGATTATTACACTGAAAAAAATTTCATATTTCAAAAAAAATTTTTTTTTTTCAAAAAAAATTTCCAATTAGCCATTCTGTTGAACGGTATATTGAACCTGGTTTGCTTAGATTTGTAGTTGTACACTACGTCACTTACCAATAAATTTTAAATTTCGCAAAATTTTGATACAATCGAAATACTTTTCGAGTTTGACATAACCCCTGCAGCTATTTTACTAGAGTCTTGAAAAAGAAATAAAATTCTTCATGATTTTCTTTTTTCTTAAACATTCAATTCCATTTATTATTATGGCCACTTTTACAAATGTTTCTATATTTTTAACACTTAAAATTAATAAAAAAAAAAGAATTATTTAATAAACAATAACAATAATTTCTTTCGGTTCTCTCTTTGCGGAATATTGAATTAAATTATCGAAGCTTAAAATTAAGAAAAAAAAAATATTTTTTTTTAAACAAATACTCACTGACTTACACACCAACACAAGCACACATAGAAAAAGAAAGAAAAAGCAGGGGAAAAACACTCACACTCGCACACAACTATAAATTTAAATAAAATATCGTAAAATAGATGATGATGTAGGAGACAAACAATATTGCCGGAGACTATTTGTAAATAATTTGTTGTTGTTGTTCTTGTTTTTTTTTGTCTTCTCCGTCTTGCTTTTAAATTTCCGTTTTCATTTCTTCTTCCTCATGTTTAACGATTTCCATTTCAACATCTTTGACTTCTTCATCGAATATTTTCAAATCCTTCACATAATACCATACGCCACAATCGAAAACGGCACCAATCGTTACAAACACAGCAGCAGTCATATTCAGAGTGTATCTAAATTCACACGCGGAGAAATTTAATCAGTTTTCTGGTTAAAAACAAATCAAACCTGTTGTAATACCTTAAGGATTCCGGATCATACAGCCAACAGTTGCCTTTATTCGAACATGTTTTACCCCACACCAGGCATATGCGATCCAATACCCAACCAAAAAATATGGGACTGGGTATGAAGGCCATCATGGACATCATCATCATACCGAAACCCATGGCCGCTGTTTTGTCTTTTTCCGGTACACAACGCACTGATACCAGGAAATTCGACGCCCGGCCTGTAGCACCAATAAATTTGATTACACACATTACCGACAGAAATGTTACAAATTGTGTGAAACAATTGACGGGGCAAGCACCAGATACCGCCTGACCACCAGTGCCGAAGAGAACCTAGAAAGAAAAGAAAAAAAAATAAATTTTTATTGAATATGACCACAGGCGTAGAAGCGGGGTTCTCGGAGTCTTTGAAACCTTGCAACTTTACATATATAATTGGTCTTTACAACCCTTCCGTCAGGATTACGACCTAGGTTCTTACACCACTCATGTTGTGTGTGTTAATTTTGTACATGAGTGGCGGAACCTACAGTTTCAAGTCGACTCCAAACGACAGATTTTTTTTGAGAAACTTTTCACTGCAATTTTATTATTTATTATTATATATTATTTACTTTCAGAGTTTTTGCTAGAAATTTGCTGAGAGGAAGTCGCCTAAAAATATTTTAGAAACGAGTGGCGGGACCTACAGTTTCAAGTCGACTCCAAGCACCAGATTTTTTTTTGGAGAATCTTTTCACGGCAATTTTATTTTGCTCTCAGAGTTTTTGCTAGAAATTTGCTGAGAGGAGGTCGCCTAAAAAATATTTTTAGAAACGTGGCCTCACGTCTAATAAGGCAACACACTACCTACTAGACTACGGCGACTACAATGCAACTTTAGACGCACATTATATTTCCCTAAGTACTCTTTTTTAAATCCACAAGTAATTACAAGGCAAAGTGTGTAAGAAGACGATCAAAACTCTAGTAATTGTCCTGCAAGGCTACCCGAATAGGATTGAGGAAACTACACTTCTGTTTCAAAGGAGATATTTATACTTACATCTGGATATGATTTCAATGACTCTACAAGTGAAGGTAATGTTGACTCAGTATAATTACTGTCCTCTGCCGTCAAATCCATTGTTGTTAAACGTGCAAAAGCGGGACTTCCACTCAAACTAGCATTGACACTCGGTATACAGGAACAATCATAGTAATACTGAATAAAAGAAGCCAATAAAGAAAATTATATCGCATGCGATAAAAAAATATTATTTACATACCTTTGTACCCGAACTGGTTATGTGTTGTTTCTTACAGCCCGCATGACAAGGTGAAATATACGTCATATTATTTTCACCACAAACAGGAGAATAACGTACATAATCACAGCCACAGGCTGAATTGCAAGTGGGTGCACTTGACAAGGCGCTGAAAGAAAAAAACAATGTCATGCTATGTTGTCAATACTTAACAGCTAGTACAACTTACTTGTCTGGTATATTAACCACCACAGACTGTTCATTGCCAGGACAGCCTATAAAAGCATAAACCATAATGCCAGCTACCGTAAGGAAACCCACCACAACATTCCACGCAGCCATATAGCGAGCTCTGGGCTTATATTTCGAGATAACAAAACCCGATAGTAACACGCCAATAGCAGAGAAGGCCAAAGCCACGGTACCAGTAACCATACTAAAAGCAAAATATTAAATATTCTCTCCAAGATATTTAACATGTATTTGGAATTACTTACCTTGACGTTGAAGCCGATTGCCTGTATTGTATTTCAATATATTTGGGCGTGAATATCCAATAGGGCGTGTAGCCAAAGAAATAAAACACCGAAGAGAAATTGTTGTACATCAAGGTCTTGTTGGTGGTTAAACGTTTAAACGTACTCATCATATCCTTAAACGAAGGCTTATGTTCTGCTAACGGTTTGTCTTCTAGCTGTTCATTAAGTATTTCCTTTTCCGATTTATCCTTTACCGAGTTGCGTTGTTTTTTGCGATCCGCTTCCACCATACGACGTGCTGCTGCCCGGGGTAATTCACGCGGAAACATGGTTAAACACGTGCCCGATATTAAAATCATGGTGCCTATAATTAACCAGCCCATCCACCACGCCCCCAACCAACGGGGATCTTTCATTTTTATTACGGGATGCAATTGGGGGGCTATGTATACCCTTAAACATAAGGAAGCCAAAGCATAGCCAATGGCAGGACCCAACATGCGTAAGAAGTATGATAAGCCTGTTCGTTAAATGAAGTTAGATAATGATCATTAAAAATTTAATTTTAATTTTAATTTTAATTATCTTTATAGCATGTTTATCTAAATTCAATTCTAAAAACCGTTTATCTGTCTTTATTACACTCAATAAAGCTCCTCTATTTTATAGCGTCTGTTACAATCTCAACCACGTAAGGCTGTGACCATAAAAATACATTTTAATTTAAGAAAACAAAATGCCACTTACTTAATAGCACAGGCGTTTTGGATTTCTTGATATTATCATCCATGTAGGAAACACCCAAGGTGTAGTACAGTGAGCCACCAATGCCGGATATGAATTGTGCCAAAAACAATACCACTTGTGGAGCAAAATTCCCCTCACCTTCTTCACACTCAATGCCGCCACGTAAACGACACAAAGTCTTTGAACGTTGCTCCTCCAATACTTCCATGGTGGCATTTTCATCTGGCAAAGCACCAAATTCAGCCGTTAAGGCCAAAGCATCCTCTCCGGGGCCATATAGAAAGTGTGGCGCTGCAGTAAGCATACAAAATGCCACGATTGTCAGCAAACCTGGAAAAAAATTATTGAAATATTATTTCCTTTTCTTTTTGTTATTCAAAACAACAAGTGTTGTATACTTACCAAAACCTATCCATCTAGGCCTATGTCCTCTGCCTGCATAATAACTTAATACAGCCGATACCATCATTTGACTGATGTCGTTACCCACCGATATGAGACCAGTATTTTTGGACGGTATTTTAAATCTCTTCTCTATGGTTGTTATCGTACCATTGAAGTAAGCATAAGTCATTGAGAATATGCAACCCACTAGACCATATAGTACCACATATGAAGTCTGATTTGCGAATCTGTAAATAAAGGACATGTGTTCCAATTAATATGTTATGGAAAGCACTATTGCAATGGTTTACCGACTTGATCTATAAAATTACACAAACAAAAATTTAAAAACAACTCCTAAAGGCAGACTTAAACGAACACACAAGTCGTACGATAATTTTTTTTGTATAGAAAAACAGCCGATAATATCGTGTAAACTCAATATTCAATCAGACCATACGACTTTAAAAAGAAAATATGGGTTAAAATTTAGAAGTGGTACTACGGCTCCTTTAATTTTTTTTAATATTTCAAAATCACTCTATTGGATCAGGGATGCATTCGATTTACTCTCTTTTGGTATTTTAATAATCGCATCATTTCTTTTTTTATTCCAAATCATAACCAATTATTCTCTATTAAAACTAAAAATTTTGTTCCATTTTTTCTAACCGACTGTGGAGTACAGATAAAAACGTTTACTTATCTTTTGAAGGCCGAAACAAATCATGACAAATTTTGATATAATGTTCTCAAATGAAGGTTTTTAAAGCAACAACATTTTTGTTCTGTGTAGATTATGTGTTAGAAGTTTAAATCCATTGAATATTATGAAGCTGTGGATCATGTAAAGATCGTAGAGCGCGTTAAAATTTTCTGCCATCGCTTTCACTTTAGCTTGGAAACTCTTTCTTCTTGGTTGTGGTTGCCACTCCATGGCTTTTCTAGTAATATCCTTATGTAGCCCAATACACTATCACTTGCGCTTTTTTTGTTTCGATCACTATATGCTGCTTACTACAGTGCCCTCATAACCATATCACTTTAACTCCTGGCCAGATGATACACAACTTTCTCAGAAGATCTTGAATTTCTTCGCTTGGATTTTTTGCTCTGGTAGCAATGGCAGTTCCATTCACTCACACTCGCAGATTAGTATTAACCCGCTATTATACGTGCACCTTAAATTATTATTACTAAATTTGGAATTCTAGCACCAGTTCAGCTTAAAAAATAGATTCCTTACACAAAACAAACAGGTTGAATATGATCGCAATAATCAACCTACTGAATGTATGGCGGATAAAACGAATTTATCAATTCTATGGCACTCTCAATAATTGGGACTTGTCTTCATACAGACAAAATCCAACTCTAGTAATGATTAAAGCCGGCTGATTGCACAGTAAGCTTTACTTAATTAGCCATTAAACTTTTAGTTATTAGCACAGCCTAGCTGATCGCACCACCCATATTATATGTTTTTATTTTATTCATGAGTATTGAGGCCTACAATTTAGTGTGGACTCCCAACGACAGATTGAAGAGCCTTTTCGTGGGCATTATTTACTATCAAAACTATTGCCTGAAGCCTGTTGATAGAAAGTGATATCCAAAATACATACGATCATTTCTAAGAAGATGTGCTTAGAGTGTGTTAATAAGCGGTGTTGTAAACACCTACTTCTCCCCACAATACAAAAATTAATCAATCAAACAGTTCCACAGAAGTGCCAATATGACAACCGCAGTGATAAAGTACGCAGTCTAAGATCTTTAATAGATCAAGTAAGGAGGTAATTCGACTTCTTTAGGTTAGAGGACGTGTACTTGTCAATTAAAACAAGTACAGTACCCGGAGGTCGAATTGACCCATTGCACAAATTCGACTTCTTTAGGTACACACTAAATCGAATTGCGCAGGTATCCCAACATGGCCGTGGCTATCATGCAGATGGTAATTATATGGACTGACTCCTACTACGCCTCCCACTTTTTAAAAGGTTTGAAAAAAAAACACCAAGCCAGACAAAATATAAAAAATTATTTGTGATAACAAAGGAGTAACTAAGACCAATACATACATAATTGGCCATTACAACCCTTCAGTCAGGATTACATCCTAGCTTCTCACACCACTCATGTTGTGTGTGTTAATTTTATATGTACATGAGTGGCGGGACTTACAGTTTAAAATCGACTCCAAGCGACATTTTTTTTTTTTGAGAAACTTTTCATGGCAATTTTATTTTTACTCTCAGAGTTTTTGCAAGAAATCTGCTGAGAGGAAGTCTCCGAAGAAATATTTTTTCGTAGTTCATTTTGTTTAAGAAGTCTGACCTGAGGTTTGACCCTGGCCTCACGTCCAGTAAGCAAACACACTACCTACTAGACTACGGCGACTCTCAGCAAAGTCCTGGCGCATGTAATAATAAATAGCATAACCTATATTGAAACAACTTTTCGTATAGGACGTATTCAGATTGAACCTGGAATTTCAATATAACTTCAAGATACGATTTATAAGATTCTTTGCTTTTCTAACGATGATAGCGTGAGATTCGGAGAATATTTTTCTTATCGCACACGAAATTAAAGCTTTGAATAATTAAATCAAAGGAATTTATCCTGGTCCCGCTATTATACATACACAGGCGTTATAATAAAGGAAGTTGGTTAATTTTTCTGTCTTAATAGCACTATAGGTTAGGTTAGGTTAGAGGACGTGTATTGTCAAATAAGTTAGTACAGTACCCGGAGCTCGAATTGACCCATTGTACAACGTCCTTAATAACACTATAACTCCATATGATAGATGAACTAAAGGCATTACAGTATTCCTATCGCTCTTCAATATCTGGGGAACGAACAACATCTCGAACCTCAGAAAACATCGTATTTTTACAGGACGCATCATGAATGTATTCTTGTATGGTTGCAGCAGTTGAAACTTAATTAAGTCTAGCTTCGAAAAGTACATACAGTTAGGGTTACAACCTACCTTCTCACACCACACATGTTGTGTACTCTAATTTTACCTGTGAGTGGCGGGACCTACACTTTAAAGTCAACTACTAACCACAGGCTTTTTAAGAAACTTTTCATAGAAATTTTATTTAATATCAGAGTTTTTACTTGGAGGAAGTCGGTGAAGAAATGTTTTTCTTCTTTCATTTGGCTGGGGATGTTTTCTAACCTGAGGTTTGAAACGTGGTCTCACGTCTAATAAGCCCACACACTACCTACTAGACTACGATGACTTCACTCAATACTAAATGGTGTTTAAGACCCTCTAATAAAATTACTGATAAAAATGTGCTATGTAGTCGTAGAACTTAATACGCAGGGACAACGAAGTTTAGGCTGCCCTTGTTCTTCATGGATTTGAAGTACAAACAGCGAATATGAAAAAATTGATTTGATATGGAACCAAGAAATGCTTGCAATAAATGCAGTTGCAATTCAATGCTTTCAGCTTCCAAATTTGTTTTTTTTTGTTGTTGTGATACTTCTCGATAATAAGTTATCAGTTTTGTATTGCAAGCTAGAAAAATTATATTCAAAACTAAATAAAATTAATTTTTTTGTGTATTCTTCCCGACACAGAAATCGTTTCAAAATTTCGGCACTTTTGGTTTCACAATATATTTGAAATTTTTACTTTGATGGACTATTCTTCCTTACACACGAAATTTGCGTAATGTTACCGTAAACAAATTAAAATAATAACGAATGTCAGCACATAGTTCACTTACCTTTGAAAGAATGAACCCTTAAATATCCAAAAACCGCATGTCATATCATCTGTTAACGGCATATCACGTAATAAATTGTTAATATCTTCGGTCATTTTACGATCCTGTTCGCTTTTGACACTTTTTTGTGTTTTCAAACCGTTATTAGGCGCACTACCGTTCGATTTATTATTCAATAATTTGGATTCAGCATTACAATCGTTATTGGTATCGTCACTGTGATTATTCGTGGCACTTTGTGCCTCCTGTGATTTAACATTGGTTTCCATGTTGGTGGTAGAAAGATGTTCTATTTCCACCATGGCTTTAATATTTTTTAAAAAATTTTTGTATTTTCTTCTTTTTTATTTTGCGATATTTGAATGAAAATTTTATATTTTTAAGGACATTTATTTATTTAAATTGTAGTTATTAAATTAAATTAAATATTTTCTTTAATTAAACACTTTTTTTAGATGATGCGATAATAGCCTGCGATTTAATGAACTATACGCGCCGAAAGTCACCAGCAAAATGTTAATAATTCACCGTTATTAACTTCATTAATAATACAATTGGGTACACTATTTAAACCGTTTTATTTCAGTTATTTTTCGCTAAGTTTTATTAACCACCACTACCGTATTTGTCTCAGTTAAGACTATCACTCTATAAACGTTTTTATTTTAAAATCTTCTTCGAGCATCTTTGAGAATCTTCCTCAGTTTTTTGCACTTGTCACTCGTTAGTTCTCCAAATAAAATAAAATACAAATATCATTACATACATACATGCATGCATACAGTGAGCATCAAAAGAAATTGTACACCTTGAATAATATTCTTACAATCATCAAACTCAACTTTTACCACTTAAGGAGAGTGCCCGACAAAAATTTGACAATATTTTAGAATTTTTTGTACTTTTTTTCAATTTCAATTTAAAAAACTGGCAAAAAAACTGGAAACAATATTAAATTAAAAATAACGGGACTTATTTAATGTATATTTTTTTAATTGTACAGTTTCTTTTGATGCTCACTGTACATACTGCCCATAATTATAATTCTATATGACGATGATGAGCAGCATTATTATGATAAGCTTGTGTTGCTTTTGCCACTCAGTTTAATATGATCATTTGAAAGAAAAAAGGGGGTGGGTGGCTACGAAGAGTAAAGAAATCAGCATCATCATCTACAGTAACCGTTTCAGTAATCAGCAAGTAAAACAATTCTCTACTTATCTACTCTATCCTATCCTATCCTATCTATCTATCCATCTATCTATCTGTCGTAAATGTTTGCTTTTTGTTTGTTTCTTGTTGTTGTAGTTTATGACTGTCATTTGTCTATCTTGTACGTTTGCAAATTGTTGTTACACGTATAAATAATTTAAAATAGGCAGGCACCCTATAAACACAACTACAAACACAATACAATCACACGCACTCATACTTAGACGATACTTATGAAAGCAATTGTATTATGTTATTGAGAGGGAGTCAAAACGCCACACGATATCATTACCAGTGTTGACAGCTTTTTATTGAAAAAAAAAAATAATATTTTACATGGTGGGTACATGGTCGGGCCCTTTCAAATGAGTAGTGACGGATCAGGATTAAATTTTTGTCGAATCAGGTAAATATAGTTTTGGGCAAGTGCGCTCTATGTTTCTATCAGGTCCTTTACTAAATGTTTTCTATTTTTAAATTAATTATTTATGCCATTAAATATTGATGTCATTATGTGTGGTTATTACAAACCCTCAGATTTATGGATCTACGACTTAGCTTCTCACACCACTTATTTTATACATGAGTGGCGGAACCTACAGTAGACTCCGAACGACAGATTTTTGAGAAACTTTTTCATGGTAATTTTATTTTCTCTGAGAGTTGTTGCCAGAAATTTGCTGAGAGAAAGTAGTCGCTCTTTTTGCTGGAGATATCTGACCTGGGGCTTGAATTGTGGTCTCACGTCTTATAAGCCAACACACTACCTACTAAAGTACGGCGGCTAAAATTTTTGATGATATCGCTAAATATACATCCTACTAGATTACGAACACTTTATCTTCTAAATATCTGCCAAATGTTGGCTTTGAGAACTACTGTAGCTTGGGGCTTATTCGCATACACTTACGACTTAAAAAAACCCCAATGCAGCGTGTTTCAGGCGGAGGTGACAGCAATTTACCTAGCCGCTCAATGGATCATCGTCAACGGTGCTCCTTACACTCGCGTCTCGGTCTTTTCTGATAGTCAGGCCGCGATAAGATCTCTATAGGGTTTCGTGAATACCTCTAGGATCGTTAGGGAATGTCGCCGCTGTCTCGACCTTCTTTCTGGGCGCTTCACCAGTGTCTCACCTGTGTGGGTCCCCGGGCACAGTAACATTCTGGGAAACTGTAGGGCCGACGAGCTCGCCAGAGCTAGTGCGCTCCTTCCGGAATCCTTTTCAATTGAACTGGGTATGCCACTTGCCTTGGTCAAGTTGGTCATTGATATCAAGGATATAGCTTCGTTCATCAAACTTTCTGGCTGATTTTCCAGTATGAGGTAGTCGTGCTTTTGATGTGCAGCCCTTGCGCTGACCAACTTCTTCCTTTTCCCTGATTTTGGTGGAACTTGGTTAGTACAGCGACTGCATTCACCCGTGGCATCACAACAGGCCGCTATGCGTGCTCAAGTGAGCTTTGTGATATCAGAGCTACCACTCAGACCTAACCTAAGAAAACCACATAAAAAAAGTCGAATGGGGTCAAATCTTCCATTCTGGGTAGTCAGTTCATATCATCACCATGTGAGATGACCTTGAGGGCATGGTTCATGCAGATTATCTATTGTGGCATGAGTTATATGGTCAATACCGTCATCCTATAGAAACTACATGTCAATGAAGTCCAGATTCTTATCGTAACGAATACGGGAATTTTGCTTGTTCACGTGCCTATTTATTAAAAATTTATTAAAAAATCTAGAAATGAATCCCATCGCTGAAGATGATTTTTCAATAAAAATTGAGTCCAGTTGTCCATTACTCCAGGGCTTATTCAGCTACCATATGTCATTGTCTTGGTCTTAAATAAATAACAACTAATTTAACCCATGTAATGTATACCTGTTGGTCGTTATCAACTGTCAAAGTTAGAATTTCCCATTTAGAGCACCCTGTATAATACCAATGGCTGTAAGAGGCAACAGAGAGTACAGATACTCACTCACACCCAACGATTTCACTGTATTTCGTATCACGGATTAAGAAATTGAATCATACACTGCTACGGAGCTTCATGGAAAAGCTTCATTCAAGGAAGAACTAAAGAAGAGCTGCCATTTGGCTATTTAATGGCTCTTAGAGCAACTGTACTATCAGAGAAAATTCTAACCATACCACCTGAATGCTCAACATTTTACACGCCAACGAAATTACAAGGAATGCATACATACATAATTGGTCATTGCAACCCCTCAAACAGGATTACGACCTTGTTTCTTACACCACCCGTATTGTGTGTGTTAATTTTATACTTGAGTGGCAGAACCTTCAGTTTAAAGTCGATTCCAAATAACGGATTTTTTTGGAAGCTTTTCTTTGCAATTTTACTTTCTCGTATAGCTTTTTGCCAAAAGACTGAGAGGAAGAGAAAGTCGCGAAGAAATATTAGAATTTCGTTTTCTTGGAGATGTCTGACGTGGGGTTTGAATTGTGGCCTCGCGCCTAATAAGTCAACACACTTCCTACTAGATTACGGTGACTTCAGTTACAAAAAATATCGCCTAGAGAATGTTGTGCTATGTTGCAGATATGGAAGAAATACCATCACCCTAGCAAATGTTATCTTATATTCATCTGTGAGAGTTACAGGCTCGTCAAAATTCTACCTCTTCTAAACGTTTTTGTTTCAGGAAAACTGCCTTTGCTCACCCAGCAGATTTTCGTCTACGAAAGACGAACTAAGAATCTGCTGTGACCACTAAAAGATTGCTTCTATCCAAACGTACAGGGTGAAACCTTTCGGGTACTACAGGGCTTTATGCCGCACTTTCCGAAAAATCTAAAGGATATGCAATCATCATACAAATACAAATATGATCAGTTAAGGGAACAGGAAGATTACCTTCCGATTTACATTGTGTGTTAGTAGACCTGTCTACAAGTTAAACAAAAATTTTAATTTTTATTTACAAATGCCAAATAGGCCGTTCGCAATCGTATTATTGATAACACTGTTTACATCACCTACTTGCCGGAATGAGAAAATTTCTTTTCCACATTTTTTATTTTCTGTAAATCTTCACCGATTGTTTGCCTTTTTATTTTCATTAAAGATTTGATATGTTTATCTGTGAATTATATTGTTAAGTCGACTGTAAAATAAAATTAAAATATTTACACTTTCTTTCTTTGTTTAAAATGAGATTTAAACGTGTGATTGACATTTTTGAAAACAATATCAAGAAGCATAATACGTGTACACATACACAAGAGATTTCAATTATTTTCATAACTCGACTTAAAACAGAACAAAGATTAGTAAAGAAATTAGAATGAAAATCCAGGATTGGTTTCAATATTTCCAATGAAATGGAAAGAGAAATGATCAAAAATAGTTTGTTTTCCTTACTCTCTTGAAGTATTTGCTTATGAGTCAGCAAAATAGTGATTATCGCGTATAAATCCCAGATAAAAACTATGTTTTCGAAGAGATTAAATTCAAATGCTTTTGTGTCTCATAAACTTTATAACTAAAAAGCATTATGGACTTAAGCCTGTGGAAGAATGTTGTGTTATCACAACCACCAAATTTTTTAATCACAAAAACTAAGAACTTTCTGTTGATAAGTATTTATTTAACACCACGCCCCCAAAACAATTTTTTTTTGTTGTTTGGCTGAACTATAACAGAAAAAATTATGACAAAATTTCTGTCAATATATACATGCCATGACCCCATGTTGCTCTACGAATTCAACCACAATTTAATTGCCGTGCCTAATTTGTCCGCCTAGAGCTTGTCTACCTAAACATTTATTGAATTTTAGTGACGTTTGGAGAAAAATTCCCAAGTAAAAAAGCTTTTTCTTTTTCGTCAATCAATTTTAGGTTGCCATTGCCTAGAAACAATATAATATATTGGATTTTTGTATTGATTGTTATAGGGAGACATTTCGTTCTCTGGTCACAGTTCTTTTGCTCGAACGATGGGACAGATGTGATGTTCAATGTTGATTAAATAGGAGGGAATGCCAGCCTTGTTAAATCAAAGCTCACATGTGCGCCTGTAGTGGCCCGTTCTGATGGCTTATGAAGTGATGCCCGAGAGCTAACCGAATCAAGTCTAATGACTGAAGCTTAACAAATCATGCTGAACACATTGAAAGTTTAATTGAGTAACCAGATCATACTAGACTGTCGTCGCCATAGTCTAGAAGGTAGTGTGTTAGCTTATTAGACGTAAAGCCAGGGTTCAAGCACCAGGTCAGACATCAAAACAAAATACCAAAAAAGTATTTCTTTGGCGACTTCCTCTCAGCCGATTTCTGGCAAAAACTCTGAAAGAAAAATAAAATTTCCATGAAAAATTTCTCAAAAATCTGTTGTTCAGAGTCGACTTTAAACTGTAGGTCCAACCACTCATGTATAAAATCAACACACACAATATAAGTGGTGTGAGAAACTAGGTCGTAATCCTGACTGAAGGGTTGTAATGACCAATTATGTATGTATGTATGTATGTAACCAAACTGCTATCAAATATCGATTGCGTCTTAGGACCAATACAAGAAGGGTGGATCAAAGCCCACAACATTTGCAGAGATCCATTAAAGGCATGCAAAGTCTTTACGCGTGCCTACCCATTATGTAGTGAGACGTTAGAATGTATACAGTTAAGGATATACCCCCTACATATAAAGTAGGGCCAGTATTAGCAATCTTTACTGCTAGGAATTCTAGTGTAAAATTTCCTTTCAAGTCAAAGTACAAAAGTACTGTCCAAAGGAAAAAATGTGACTGGCCATTATGATGCATTGCAAAAAAGGCCGAAATTATTACTTATATAACTAAATGATCTTCATAACCCCCTAGTCAGTATTACAACCAAGCTTTTTACACCCACCCATGTTGTATGTGTGTATTGTATCCATAAGTGGCGGGTCCACATCTTAAAGTTGACACCAAACAACAAATTTTTCTGAACTTTTCATGAAATTTCAGTTTCTGATGTTTTATTTGCTCTCAAACCTTCCGCCAGCAGACTGCTGAGAGAAAGTCGTAGAATAAAATCTATTTTTTTCATGTTTTGTAATGTTAGACATGTCTGAGTCAAGATTGCTTGGTCGTGTATTCAAACAGTTCATGTAACTCATGGGAAACTAGAACTCACACAATACAACACAGTTTCATATTTTCTAAACAATGCTAGATGGCAACCCTTTAATGCTAGAACCTGCTTAGCAGAAACTACACTCACTTAAGGAAAAAGAATGCATAAGCAGTTGGCCCATAAGCCAACTAAGAACATGAATGAGATGCTTTGCAACAGCTTTAGAATCTGTGTGTACCGATTCTCCAGCCAGAATTCGTTTTCAGATTATCTTTCAAGCATAAGAAGATATAAATCTGCATCCACAAAAATGTTATGCTGTTCCAGTCTCTTAATATAATGCATTAATCAGATCGTCTTTTATAATTTAACAACCTCACTTGGTACTAAAAAATGTGGATCCTACGAAGCTTAATTATCAACTCTAAGCTACTGACTCAATTAGATCTCGTACAGATTTAGGAATGAAAAGCAATGACTAATTTTAACGACTTGAATTACTGGACATTGTCGGACTCAATATCCTTTACTCATCTTTCCAATATTCTCATTGGATCTGAAGATCGTACGAAGGTAGCGTAGACTACACCATTAAACTACTGAAAGATGATTTTCTAAAAATCCTTCAACAACAACCCCCAAGTATATTACATTCAATAAAACAGTTTCGGAGTACCTGTTCTAATTTCAAAAATTTTACCATAAAATTGTTTAAGTTTTGTGACAGAAAAGTTTATCTAAAATTTGTTTTACGTACTCTTTTGTGATCTAAATTTTACAATTTGTTACTTGTTGTTGTTATTGTTGTTGTTGTTGTATGAACTTTAAATAATCCTTTTGTTTGCTTTTAACACTCTAATCTTATCTATTGTTGTGCTCACTCGTACATCATCTCAGTTTTTTTTTTTTTGAGAGTAAATAAAACTTTTTGAATTATTTTTGAACGAACGAATAACACTTGAGATGGGCCTGAGGCTGACAGGCGTTAAATCAAAAAAGGTGTCATCAATTAACAGTAGTCGACTGTCTGTGTGTCTGTCGCTCTGTGTATTTGAACGAATTTAATTGTGGCCAATAAAAATTAAATCCACATTTTGTTTAATTTAATTATTTTGCAAAAAAAAAAACTAAATTCCAAGAATCAACAGGATAATGACGTTTCTCTTCAATGAATGATAATGAAATTGCTTTTCTAATTTGAGATGGAATTTGTTTGAATGAAACTGTTTGCAAATGAAAACCGAAATGTTTAGGATGAAACTGGTTGCTCATGTGTTATTTTTATTCAACGATATTCTATTCGTTCTACAGCATCAATGAGCAACATGGCAACATTGTCATTCTAAACTCGATGTTAGTGTAGGAATAAAGTCCTTAAAGGAATTAAAAATTTTAAACGTGTTCGTTACGTCTTCAGTGAACAAACAAAGCTGTGACTGAGGCGTACTTCTGCATTATATGAGCCCCATTCCCACCTATAGTTCTACTAGCATTGTTCTTTGGGGCATTGCTGTACAAGTGGAAGATGTTCCTACAAGCCAAACTATTCGATCGATTTGAAGATAAGACTTCATCTGGAGCTATTTCAATATTAGGGCCATGGTAGTCAGCGGGATCCATAATGGTCGATTTTGAAAGTAAGCGTTGGATATCTGTCTGTCTTTAAGAACCTAGGTTAGGTTAGAGGACTTGTACTTGTCAATTAATACAAGTACAGTACGCGGAGGTCGAATTGACCCATTGTACAACGTCCTAGTTTCTCACACCACTTATGTTGTGTGTGTTAATTTTATACATGAGTGGTGGGACCCACAGATTTTTGAGAAACTTTTTCATGGCAATTTTATTTACTCTCAGAGTTTTTGCCAGAAGTCTGCTGAGAGGAAGTCGCCGAAGAAATATTTTTTGTATTTTGTCTTGATGTCTGGCCTGGGACTCGCACCCTGGCTTTACGTCTAATAACCCAACATACTACCTACTAGACTACGGCGACTTCAAAAACCGATTCGCCAACGACTATGAACCTAGCCTTTTAAAATTCCCATGTTCTGTGTGAACGTACTATGATCGTAGCATACTACATACCTAATCGAATGCCGACATCAACAAGGAAGAGTATATAGTGTCGCCACTTGAGAAAGATTGCAGAGTTTTATAAGCGTTTATTAGGGAACATATTCTCACAAGCGGCTTACTGTCAAGGTCTGATGACAACACAAGCATTACAGAACTTTTTGTAGCTTGTCAGTCAGGCAGTCGTCTGCTCCTTTAAGGAACAAAAGGATTAATATTAATAGGCTATCCAGTCTTAGGATAGGTTGTCTATAATTGAACCAACAGGATACCTCTTCGAATTCTTTATGAACTGTAGGTTAGGTTTTGTGTGGTAGCTTCCATACGAAAAGCTCACCTGAGCACCCATAGCGGCTCGTTGTGATGCCACAGGTGTTAGGAACTGTAGATATAATCTAAAAACTGTGAGTCTTACTTCAGTTCTTGCAAAAAAAATCAATGCGCAATGTAGGATATCATACGTATGGGATTGATCAACCATCATTTCTTTACGTCTTTTTATACCTTTTTTACGAAGCCAAGCAACAATTAAGAATTTATTTTGACAATCATAAAGCTAAATATATTCGTGATAATGAAATTAACATAAAAATAGAACGCATGTATGTATTTTAGAACATTTCTTCCAGGTATGTAAATAAGTTTAATAAACCCTGACATAAAAATAATCTTGAATGAGTTTTATTTTATACGATAAATGATGAGTTGTGACAAAGTTCGGAGCTATTATTAATACAGTTAAGACGAGTAATTTTACAATTTTTTTAAACGATCGAATGGATAAAGCAAAGTGAAGCTTCGTAGACATAGCAAAGCGAGGATTGATATCAAGCATGATAATGTTGTGTGCTTGGTAAGATTGAATGGGAATTGTTCAGAATGAACTTCTACAAACTGATCAAACATTGATTTATACTTACACTGTCAGCAATTATTGAAATTGAAGGCGAGGGAATTATAACTGTAGTATTGTTGAAGTCGCCATAGTCTAGTATGTAGTGTGTTGACTTATTCGACATGAGGCAACGGTTCAAACCCCAGGTCAGACATATTCAACAGAACGAAAGATGAAAATATATTTCTTCGGCGACTTCCTCTCAGCAGATTTTTGGCAAAAAATCTGAGAATAAATCAATAATTGCCATGAAAAAGTGTCTCAAAAATCTGTCGTTCGGAATCAACTTTAAACTGTAGGTCCCGCCACTAATGTATAAAATTTAACATACACAACGTAAGTAGTATGAGAATCAGGGACGTAATCCTGGATAAAGGGTTGTAATAACCAATTATGTTATGCATGTGTTGTTGCACGTATCATTCCTTAAAGTCATGATCGTTTCTGAATATTCATTTGAAGTTAAGAGGGTTTTAATGTAAACTTCTAACGAAACTTGGACAATATGTTCCGATAGGGAGACAAGAGGGAGTAGAATATTATCATGATCGTAGAGAGGTGTCATAGTATTGCAAACTATTATAATATCCATACGATCTGTCGTACTCCTCCTAAATTTTATATGGTATCCTTTTAATGTCTCCTTCCAGCTTATTACCCTGACAAAATAAAGCATGTTGTTCGCTATTAACAAAAACAGTTCCCTGCTTAGCATCTAATAAACACGATCCTCATTGTGGCTAATTATTCTTTGATTCTAGGATGTCCTATCAAGAAGTTCCTAACCCCAGATTATTGCCATATATTCTGTTGCATGAGTCAAATATGTTGTTATTGCAATAAATACATACATACATACATAATTGGTCAATACAACCCTTCATCAGGATTACGACCTAGCTTCTCATATCACTTATGTTGTGTGTGTTAATTTTATGCATAAGTGCCGGCATCTACGGACAGCTCTTGCGCTGACCAACTTTTTCCTCTTCCCTGGTTTTGGTAGAGCTTGGTCAGTATAGGGACTGCGTTCACCTGTGGCGTCACAACGGGCCGCTATACGTGCTCAAGTGAGCTTTGTGGTATCAGAGCTGCCACTCCGACCTAAACTAACCTAGCCAGCATTTACAGTCTGAAGTCGAACGACAGATTTTTCATGGCAATTTTATTTAACTCTCAGAGTTATTCCAGATATCTGCTGAGAGGAAGTCGCTGTAAGAAATATTTTTTCATATTTCGCTTTGTCTCTCTTTTTATTCCCTTTCGTCTAGCATTCCTTTCTAAACAAGTTCTAACCCATTCAGCGACGTAGAAGCTCCTCTCTCATCTGTCTGCTCATTACTGTGAGTTCTCACATGATATTGGACTTGAAGTCGCCGTAGTCTAGTAGGTAGTGTATTGGCATATTAGACGTTAAGCCAGGGTTCGAGTCCCAGGCCAGACATCAAGACAAAATACTAAAAGCATTTCTTCGGCGACTTCGTCTCAGCAGATTTCTGGCAAAAACTCTGAGAGTAAATAAAATTGCCATGAAAAAGTTTCTCAAAAATTTGTCGTTCGGAGTCGACATTAAACTGTAGGTCTCGCTCATGTATAAAATCAACACACACAACATAAGTGATGTGAAGGTCAATTCGACTTCCGGGTACTGTACTTGTCTTAATTGATAAGTACACGTCCTTTAACCTAACCTAAACTAACTTTGGACGGACAAAATGGTAGCCCTGTTTTGTTTAACTGATTGATTTACCAGACACTCCCATACTATTTTCGGTTTAACTTCATTAGAGCCTAGTGCTCAAGGGACAGATGAACTATCAGACAGTATTACTATGCTTTGCTCATTGTAACTTCTCTAAAAGTTAACTTTACCGTCGCCGTAGTTTAGTAGGTAGTGTGTAGGCTTATTAGATGTGAGGCCACGATTCAACCCCAGGTCAGACATCACCAGCAAAACGAAATATGAAAAAATATTTCTTAGGCGACTTCCTCTCAACAGATTTCTGGCAAAAACTCTGAGAGTAAATAAAATTGCCATGAAAAGTTTTTCAAAAATCTTTCGTTCGGAGTCAACTTTAAACTGCAGGTCCCGCTACTCATGTATAAATTAAAACACACAACATAAGTGGTGTGAGAAGTTATGTTGTAATCCTGACTGAAGGGTTGAAATGATCAATTACGTACATTTTGTGGTGCCATAAACTGGTTTGTGAATGTTTAGTTGATTTGCATGTTCTGACCAGGGGATTCAAAATCCCCTAATGAATATTATGTTATATTTATTGATAGAAGATTCGAATTTGTTTATATTGTAAGCATCAGGAAATACTTCATTGTACTATGGGACTTTACAACCTTTGTTAATATCAACCGAGTATTTGTTAGGCTACGTTAGGCCCTAAATATTATTAAAAATTTTAATGTTTTTTTAGAGTGACCGTATGATTAACACTTCTCTACCTCTTAAAAAATTAGTAACGTATACGCCTCTGTTTTGTTAAATAAAAATAAAATAAAAACTGGTTTATTTATTTTTCTCTTCTCTTTACATTTAGTTTCGTTATTATTTTTTAGATTTTTTCATTTTTTTTCATTTTTATTTATCAAAAGAAATTTATTATAATCAGAGTGAGTAGGGGTATAAGATTACAATGATGCGAAGCTTTTAAATTAAGCTTTATTATCACTTGAACTTCACTTTAATTTTTCTTTCGTGTCTGTCTGGCACACACAGATAAATGGTTTCGTTTAATAGTTGACTTTTTATTACCTTTTCTTTTTGTGGTTTTTTTCTGTTTTTCTTACTTTTGCTGAATAAGAGTTATTTTCTAAGAATTTTTCTGCTTTTCTTTCTTTCAGGTTTTCTTATTATGTCAGCTATACAACACACCCATTATCATCATTATTATCATTGCGTTGTACTAGAAGGAAATATTTTCACGTATCGATTTTCTTAAAAGAGTGACAAGTTTTTCTTTATTTTTTTATAAATTTTTTATAATTTTTTTTAAATGTTTTCTTAAACTCATGGATTTTTTTTACATGATATTTGCAATGATCTTGTGTCTCGGCAGCAGCAATCATAAACTTTAAAAAATTTTCTTTGTCAAGTGCAAAACGTCTAAGGCAGCAGAGTAATGAAGCCAATGTACAATGTGTAGAGACAGGCTGTTTTTTTTGTTTTCAACAATATTTTGTCAATTGATAATTAAAAATTTCCGTTGACTTTAAACGAGAAAATAAACACAAGAAAAATTTTTTTTATTTTTTTTGCGTTTTAGGGTTCAGCACTTATATGTCAAGCCACGTAAAGAATTAAAAAAAAAAATTTTCATAATTTTTTTTTTTTTGGATTCACGATTATATAACACCTTCACACCTTGCATATTCCTTTAAAAATTAACTTTCTTCCTTTATTTTCTTTAAAATTCCCTGAATTCTATGAAATTCTTAAAAAATTTTCAATTATTCTTTTCACAATTTCTTCTTTTCTTAATTCAATTTTGAATTCCATTTAATCACTTGGAATTTTTCTAATTTTCTTTCCATTTATTTGTAATTCGTTTTTCAAATCATGACTTATTATTTTCTTTTTAAAACGCGTTCATCGCTTGACTAAGTTAAACTGAATCCGCATTTTAAGTTTGGTTTTATTTTACCTACAAAATTAAGCGCTCAAAAAAAATAGTAACGAATTCATAAAGAATCATGAATAAATGATTGTGTGTGAAATGTGATATATTTTCCTCTAAAAACAA
The DNA here is from genome assembly GCA_958299815.1 of Sarcophaga carnaria. Taxonomy (NCBI): domain Eukaryota; kingdom Metazoa; phylum Arthropoda; class Insecta; order Diptera; family Sarcophagidae; genus Sarcophaga; species Sarcophaga carnaria. Next base: position 17,905,740 of record OY283153.1, on the reverse strand, counting down.
CTACAAAAAAATTATTCTGGAATTTCGCTCGCTCTCTGTATCTCTTATAATGGCATACAACCAATGATGATCATTATCATTGTGTTCGTTTATATCATTATCATAAGAGATTTGACTTGAGTCACAGCATTTTGTTCTTTCGATTTCAATTGTTAATCGTGAGATGAGCCTTCAACGTCAATCTTTACTTATCATCTTCGTTTCGTTTTGTTTTTACATTTCCAAACATACGTACGTACGCCTTTGTTGGAGTGTCAGATAGTAAATGATGGTGATAGTAAATGATGGTGATAGTAAATGACGCTGATAGTAAATGATAGTAAAAATGAAGACAAGAAAAAAAGAAAGAATTGAGTGATAAATTGTATTGAAGTATTATTTCACTCACGAAATATATCACCCGTATAGCGCGCCAACAGGGCAACAGTACCTAGGGCGCGGACTAAGAAAATTTTTCAGCTATGTCTTCTTTTTAGCAGAAGACTTAAAAAGTCTCCTTAACACGTTCATCGCCATGTCAGTCATAAGTGTCTGACGCTAAGAAGTTCTACATGAGCCATGTCAGTCATATGTGTCTGACGTACGCGATTTGGTAAATCACAAATATTCTACGCAAACGACGCTGTGTTCAAAACAACAGGTTAATACTTGTTGTATCTTGTTTGGATTCGTCAGAGATATAAGATTGACACGGCTTGTCGAAAAAAAAGTTTAAATATAGGGCCATGTCAGTCATATATGTCTGACATAAAAAAATTGTGTTTTTCCGGGAATTTTGGCAAAAAAAATTTTTCTGTGATACATTACATTTCTCTTAGAAAGATAGAACTGGTCTGTCTAACGATTTGAAGAGCGTAAGGTTTTGGCTCTAAGCATTTCACAGAGTATGGCACTGTGTACTGTTATCGAGAGTTATTGCTTTTGCCGTTCAATTTATTTCTAGATGGGTTTTCATCAGATAAGCTGAGGTTAAATCCAGGACTAGGAAGCAAAAGTCCTTATTAACGACATTAAGTTGTGTCACTCTATGGATTTAGCAAAACACTGTCACAACCTGGCTTGGTATTACAAGGACTTTGAATGCTTTGCAATATTTACACGATTGCAAACTGACCAAAATCTTGTCAATGCTCAGTAGACACCACATTGTACTGCTAATTCCGTCTAAATTTGCACTGCATGAGGGCACAAGACTTTGAGTAATAAACTATCGTGGTGCTTTGAAGGATCAGTGAAACCGTTATACTTGAAGTGATTAAGAAACAAAAGAGGGAAACACAAACCAATATCTCCGGGGATCTTACACTCTCTATAGGAAATCATATCGTTTCCAAAATAAAACTTGCTTCTGCAGTTATATTTAGATGACAGAACATGAAGGATATTATCCTCCTACTTTTCAGCTGCACACGTACTACAGAAGTCCTTCAAGACAATATTGCACCAGCATGATTTACAATAAGATAAACGCCTGTGGGAACCGTTAAAGTGCAATGAATGGACATTTAATTTAAATACAGAAAACAATCTGTATTCTTCCTATATCAATATCAGATCAGCAGAGTCAATACTTTACGTGCCCTCATGCTGCGCCTCTCTAGCAAATGGTTGCAGAAAAGCCAGTTTATCTGAAGCAATTGGAACACACACCCCCTGTAAGATGTCGGATATTGTGAACTCAGCTCTGCTCTGCACGATATCCAGAGACCCATTTAAGAGATTCTAATGTTCCTTTGTACAATTCAAAATTTTCCTGAGATATCGGGTGATACGCATTCGAGAACGAGCGTCAAGGAGGGGGACTTGATTGCAGCCAACTCATCTCTCTGCTTCCGTAAAAGGTCAATTGGAAGTCAATTGATGACAGCGAATAGTGCAGTCACCATAGTCTAGTAAGAAGTGTGTTGCCTGATTGGACGATAGTCTATGGTTCAAACCCTAGATCAGACATTTCCAACAAACCGAAATATGAACAAATACGTTTTCGGCAACTTCTTCTCAGCAGTCTTTTACCAAAAACTCTGAAAGCAAATAAAATTAAAATGAAAGGATTTTCAAATCTGTTGTTCGAAGTGAATGTTAAAATGTAGGTCCCTCCAGTCATGGATAAAATGAGTAAGGAGTAAGAAGCTAGGTTGTAATCGAGGCTATAGTAATATAAAACACTTTTGATAACTGCCCTGATCAAAATGTCTGCAGTGACAATAGTAATTGTCTATCATTCACCAAACATGAGCAAGCAAGTTTGGCTCCACCTCGGCCCGATACATAACACAATTGGTCATTACAATCCTTCAGCAAGGATTACTACCTAGTTTCTTACACCACTTATGTTGTGTGTGTTAATTTTATACATGGGTGGCAGGGCCTACAGTTTAAAGTCGACTCCAACGACAAATTTTTTGAGAAACTTTTTCATGGAAATTTTATTTACTCGGAGAGTTTTAGCCAGAAGACTGCTGGGAGGGAGTCGTAGCAGAAATATTGTTTGTTTTCTTGGAAATATCTGACATGGGGTTTCAACCGTGCCGCCATATCTATTAAACAACACCCTGCCTACTAGACTATCACCTCGCACTGATAGAACTCCTAAATCTAGCACAGGGTGCTCCCTTTGCTCTGTAGAATATTATGCAGCGAATCATAGTAAAAAAAAAAATGAAATATTCGTAACAATTATATTGTCAACTATATTGTCAAATAGGGTAAATTATTACGTACGTATTAAAAATCTCTGTTTTATTGTTGCAATACACATTAAACTACGACCGCATTTCAATTATTATTTACATTTCATACAGTTGACAGCAACAACAAAAAATTAATCACTGCGTAAAGAAAATATCACAGTCATCATAAGCTCGCAGTTATAAAACATAATCCATTGCCTTCCCTTTCGTGTCTCTATTAAAATCAAAAAAATAAGATTTTTATGAGTTTTCTTCATGACTTAATGCCTTCAAATTAGTTTATGCTGTCTGCCTGCCGTCCCCTTTAATTGACCATAGACAAACCCCTTAAAGATAAATAGAAAAACATTTTCACAAACACATAAACTGTGTATCTGTGTGTATATCTGTCTGTCTGTCTGTCTGTTTGTATTCTGTAAGTTCAATAATCAGTTTGTGGCAGAGATTTGATTTGATTTGAATTCAGTTTAATTTAATCATCCCTTCGCACAAGTATTCCACTCTGCTGTTGATAATAAGTAATGCGTATATTGAGATTGCTTTGGCTTTTCATTATCTTACATTTTTTTCTATCTTTTTTGTTTTTGTTGTTGTTTTTTTATGGCCATATTAAGTTACATGTTTTCTACTGCTTTTGCCCAGTTTTTTATCGGAAACGATAAAATATAGTCACAGCATTTAATACGTTTAAGAAAACTTTTTATAATTTTTTATTGTTTTAAATTGATTAGAAATGCGGGGAAAGGAAGGAGGTTTAAAAAGCTTTTAATTATTTTTTTCAAAGGCCTTAAAATATACTCGCGTTTCGTGTCTTTAAGTCGACACTATGTTGAGTCACACAGAAAGTAATCGTAGTTTGTATTAACATTATAACACTGCTTTATTAAAAATTAATTTCCAATCAGCTAATATTAGGCACAAGTATAATAGAACTTAAGGTTTCGCCATTGTAAGAAAGGATTTTAAAAGTTTTCTGCTCACCTGTGACAAATGACGTCACACCTATCAATGCCACCAGCCTTATTTGATATGTACAAGAGAGAAGCTATCTATCATACAGTTTTCGTCGTTATTTTCTATGACTATTTTGCCATTTCCGAGGCAGTTCGATAGTCCTCATAGTTCTCTGCCTGTAAAACATCTTCTATAAATAAGAACCCATTTTTTTGTCATAAAGAGAGTTCTTCTGTCACTACAATGAATGGAATTTCCTAGTAAAGGTTGTAAAATTTTTGTCGGATCATTAAACATGTAAGCGACATGGTGTGATTTGGTCTTCTGTGGCTAATTGCGGTCGATTTTTCTTGATGGCTTCATACAAACGGTCAAGGTTGAAGTCATCTTTCCAAATTTTTAAAATATTTTGTTGTGAGCTACCGAACCTTGATATTTCCTTTAATTTAATAATTACGCTTCAAATCTCTTCTGTTCCTCGTCCTTTTCTTGCATATTCTTATAATTACATTGCTTTGCTTTAATTTCATTAACAGTCTTGTCAGCTAAACAGATACCCGGCCCTTTGTAGAAATGGACGTGGTTCTTGTATTGGGAATCTTACGCTTTCTCAAGATGTGACTGAGACTGACCTTATTATGAGTACCTGTCAGCTGATAAGAAAGTATGTTCCTTAAGGAATATAGGACTATCACTAAGCATTTCTTCCTCGTCTAACCTTATTATGAGTACCTCTCGGCTGGTGGGAAAGTAAACTAAACATCTTGAGCATCTTGTCTAGCATGACCCTTCTTTGGATTCCAAATAATTGCAATGGAACTGAAGGTGTCAACGAATTTGCCCACAACGTCTAAGTAGGAAATTTACTTCTACTTTGAAAAGACAAATCCAGGTGGAATACAATTGATTGTTATAGAATTTCTCTCGTAGATATTGTAATACAAATGAGGAGGGACCTCATCCGCTGCCATTATAACTTTTGAAGCAGGTTATTACAAAGCCTTGTAGAGAGCCGTGCCTCAATATAGGTGACATCCTCAATCTAACAAATTAGATACGAGAGACACCAATTGTTAACCTAAATAATCTCCAGCTGGATCATCCAAGCATCCATTATTTACTGTGAGTTTATCATTCATGTGTATTACATGTATAAGCCTATACGTGGGTATTTTTATTCAATCTCATCGTATAACTCATACATCTTATGATGCATGAGCAAAAGAGCTCACAAAGTATTTTTTCTTTAGTGTGAGAAAGGCGCAATAACCTGAGGTTCAAGTTCGACACTACTTGACACAGTCTTTTTAAAATGTCACGTGGACCAATCACCAATATATCGTCTTTTTCATAATGATCACTATTAATGTTATCCTTTCCGTGGGATAAGGCTGCTTTTTGGATTCATTTTTTTATTCATGTGGATTGCAGAGACTTTATGAAATTGTTCCGATTTTTAGTCAAGTACTTTGACCACTACTCCGCACTCAGGAATATAAGTCATTTTCGATTTTACAGTGTTTGAGCAGATTTTTACTGATAGTACTTCAACACGAGTTTCTTTGCGAATACAGCCATTTTAGCAATGTATCACGAAGTCGCCGTAGTCTAGTAGGTAGTGTGTTGGCTTATTAGACGTAAAACCATGGTTTGAGCCCCAGGCCAGACATCAAAACAAAAAAATAAAAAAAGTATTTCTTCGGAGACTTACGGTAGCTGGCATTATGGCTTTTATAGGCTGTCCCGGCAATGAACAATCCGTGGTGGTTAATATACCAGACAAGTAAGTTGTACTAGCTGCTAAGTATTGACAACATAGCATGACATTGTTTTTTTTTTATTCCTTTCAGAGCTTTGTCAAGTGCTCTCACTTGCAATTCAGCCTGTGACTGTGATTATGTACGTTATTTACCTGTTTGTGGTGAAAATAATATGACCTATATTTCACTTTGCCATGCGGGTTGTAAGAAACAACACATAACCAGTTTGGTTACAAAGGTACGTAAATAAGTTTTATTTGATAAATTTAACGCATGAGATATAATTGTTTTTATTGGCTTCTTTTATTCAGTATTTCTATGATTGTTCCTGTATACCGAGTGTCAATGCTAGTTTGAGTGGAAGTCCCGCTTTTGCACGTTTAACATCAATGGATTTGACGGCAGAGGATAGTAATTATACTGAGTCAACATTACCTTCACTTGTAGAGTCATTGACATCATATCCAGATGTAAGTATAAATATCTCTACAATGCTTCAATACCCTGGAAGCGGGAGTGTAGTTTCCTCAGTCCTATTCGGATAGTCTAGCAGAACCATTACAAAAACTCTGCGCGTAAAATAAAATTGCCATGAAAAGTTTCTCAAAAATCTGTCGTTCGGAGTCGACATTAAACTGTAGGTCCAGCCACACGTGTATAAAATTAACACACGCAACATAAGTGGTGACTGAAGGGTTGTAATGACCAATTATGTATGTTGTTATGTATTACAAGCATCTTATGGTTGACAGTGTTATGTGACTGTCTCTCTCCATTAGTTCCAAATGTTCAGTCCTTTCACCAATGGCTTATATTTCTGACAACGATTTTGAGCTCACCATTTAGCCATGGTAGATATGTCAGATGTATAATCAAATGTCAGATGTAAAACACATTTTTTCAGTGTGTCAGGAATATGTTTATTGCGATAACAATTACGTACATTTCTTTAAATTTCTTTTTATTAACTGCCTGTTGAAAATCCCCTCTCACAAATCCTTTTTTTCTAAAACAATACAAGATTTTACTTCCATAAGAAAATCTTCTTTAACACTTGAACTCTTTTCTGTACAAAACCCCCACAAACATTTCCCCCGAAACAAAACTTTTTTTCTTTTCGAATATCTTTCAAATGTTTATACATCACTTGTGGTTTTTCGTTTTACGTTTATTTTTGGAACAGTTTACAAATCTTAAGTACATTTTATGTCTCTAATACCACAAACGGCTTATTGACACCATGCCACTCTATTCACACTTTTTAGCCTCGAATACTTACAACACATATGTATGCACTCCACGCTAATTTAACATGACATTGACAACATCATCACCCAACAATATACTCGTCACCATCGTCTTCATCATCGTCATCAGCATCAGTATTGTCGTTAAACTCATCAAAAGGATGTTTGTAACCCTTTTTTTCCCCCGATTATAAAATCGTGTATTTCCTTCCATTATGTACACCACACAGTGCACATCACACATCACACATATTGCTGCTGCTTAGCTATACCCTTGCCATGTAATTTTAGAGTTTTTCCGTAGATTTCTCCTTCCAGATGTGGTTGAGCAGGGGGTATGTGTATGTGTTTCTTTGGGAGCGAGAGTTTTAAGCCACTTTAACAATAGATTTGTTGCTTCTTTGCAACAATTTAAAGGAAATTTATTTGTGGAAAAATTGCAAAATTCTCACAATATGGCAACACCCGCTGTAGCGTATGTTAAACATTATGAGGAAGGTGGGGTGATAATGTATTTTTATAAGTTCTAAGCTCCTGCATTTCTTAGTTATCCTATATTAGCCTTTTCGTAGCTACTAGTGGTCTAGCTAGCTAAGTACCAAATGCTATATTCCGCACATTGGTTGCAAGATTGTAAACCCACTTGCCTCTCCTTTAGTAGAGGCTGGTAGTGCCTCTAAAATAACAGCTAAAATCAGCTGAAAGTCAGAGGAAATATGTGCTGATCGATACTCAAAAGAACCACCAACATAAAGTGATCGGATCATGAAAAATACATACATAACATAATTGGTCATTACAACCCTTCAGTTAGGATTACGACCTAGTTTCTCACACCACATATGTTGTGTGTCTTAATTTTATATATGAGTGACGGGACCTACAGTTTAAAGTCGACTTCGAACGACAGATTTTTGAGAAACTTTTCATGACAATTTTTATTTACTCTCAGAGTTTTTGCCAGAAATCTGCTGAGGGGAAGTCGCCGAAGAAATACTCTTTGTACTTTGTTTAGATGTCTGGCCTGGGGATCGAACACTGGCTTTATGTCGAATAAGCCAACACACTACCTACTAGACTACGGCGACTTCAATCATGAAAAATGCTCTCTTCTTATATCATGAAGTCGCCGTAGTCTAGTTGGCTTATTAGTCGTGAGGCCACGGTTCAAAACCCAGGTCAAACATCTCCAACAAAACGAAGTCTAAAAAATATATCTTCGGCCACTTCCTCCCAGCAGATTTCTGGCAAAAGCGCCGAGAGTAAATAAAATTTCCATGAAAATATGTCGTTCGTAGTCGACTTTAAACTGTAGGTCCAGCCACTCATGTGTAAAAATTAACACACAAAACATAAGTGGTGTGAGGTTGTAATGCTGACTGGTGGGTTGTACGTCTTATATTAAGCGTTAAGTAGTTGGACATCTTCTCTGTCATTATCCAGTGCTTGGAAATCTACGAAGTATTCTTAACCACCCACAATTTATTGCCAAAACATATATAATTGGTCACTACAACCCTTCAGTCTGGATTATGACTTAGCTTCTCATACCACTTATGTTATGTGCTTTATTTCCTACGGGACCTACAGTTTAAAGTCGACTCCGAACGACAGATTTTTGCTCTCAGAATTCTTGTCAGAAATCTGTTGAAAGGAAGTCGCAGAAGAAATATTTTCTTTTTTTTTTTTTTAATGTGTGACCTGGGGTTTGAATTGCGGCCTTACGTCTAATAAGACAACACGCTACCTACTAGACTACGGCGGCTTCTTGCCAAAACGGGTTTTTTATTTTTATGTTCTGTCTTAGATTCATGGGAATTTGAAATTGGTTTGATCATCCTCTTCCTGTTGGTCGTAAGTTGCCTAAGCCTAATTCCTATGAACTTCTCACACAACCCTTGTACATTTAGCATAATGTGTAGCAACATTGAGGTAACATTGTTGTCGTTATTAGTAAATAAGTTACATAAACATTTCCGTTGATAACTCTACCTTGAGCCACACTCTACACATGCATACATATGTATGGAATACAAACAAAACGGGTTGTACGAATGTGCACAAGTGTGTGTAGGTTCGTTATGCTGCTATTCGCAAACATATCAACACTTTGTATGTGATATCCGTTTCCGTTACACTTGGTTTTAGTTTCTTTCGGAAGAAATAGACACTCAAACACCAACATAACAATTGTACATGTATGTTTAAGCATGTGTGTATTTAAATAAACGTTAGATCAGCATTATAATTTGATATGTTTGTATGTTTTTTCTTTAACAAACTTAACATGGAATATCTTTATTATCAGCCTTCACATAATATAATATTACACCCAACAACTTCCTTTTTTACATCCTTTAACTCCTTTCTATCCACACACACATCGCAGTGCCATCAATTTGTAATTGATTGCCTGTTCTAAAGCGTATCAAAAAAGGGGTGAATCTTAGGGTTGAGTACGTATCTCGAATCATTTCATATTTTATTTGATTGTCAAGGAAAACGTTGTGTTTATTTTATTACCCGTCACAGCATTTCAAGTGTATGGAAGAGTATGCGTTTAATTCTTATACAAAATAAATCCCTTTTTTCTCCCTTTCTTTGGTTTTCTTTTCATGTTTATTTGTTGAAAAATATACGATTAGTTACGATAAACAATCAAACAAATTAGGGTTAATCATATGCGTGTATTTATTTAAATACGAATGATTTCCGACTCCGGGATATGCAAATAATTAGGTTGTATGGGTAAATAATTCCTAAGGATATCCAATACATGTAGATTAAAGAAACATTTTTAAATTATGGTTTTGTTTCACTTGGGCAGGAGATACAAATCATGCCACCTTCTGAATACTAAATCCTTATGCACTGCTGATTCAGTTAGGCCAGAAGAGAGGGCCAAACATTGTTACGAAAATGAAAAATCTAGATACTGACTGGTGTCTTGTTTTTACATCGCTTGACATTAAAATTATTAACAAAAGCTACAAAAACAAAACAATGCAGTAAACAAACCTGTTTACAAATTATCATACTGCTAATATAACAACAAGTCGCCGTAATCAAGTAGGTAGTGTGTTGGCTTATTAGACGTAAAGCCAGGGTTCGAGCCCCAGGCCAGACATCAAAACAAAAATACAAAAAAAGTATTTCTTCGGCGGCTTCCTCTCAGCAGATTTCTGGAAAAACTGTGAGAGTAAATAAAATTGCCATGAAAACGTTTCTCAAAAATCTGTCGTTCGGAGTCGACTTTAAATTGTAGGTCACACCACTCATGTGTAAAATTAACACACACAAAATAAGTGGTGTGAGAAACTAGGTCGTAATCCTGATTGAAGGGTTGTAATGACCAATTATGTATGTATGCAATGTAACAACAAACACCAGCATAAAAAAATGGTATACAAGTAAACAAAAATCCAAAAACAACACTACAAGAATAAATGTAAGCAAAATACCCAAAACCACTACAATAATAAATGTAAACAACGGTATTTACATTTATAGAGATTTCGCGAAGGCGAAGTCATGAACATTCGCCTTCAAAAACATTCATTAGACTGTTTACCCTGCCACATAAAAGGCAAGGCAAAGTAGGCCACTGAGTTAGTGAAGTTCATTCAGTCTTATGTGCAGACGCGATGCGTTTGAAGAGATTAATCGTGGTTTGAAGATCTCCGTTACAAAGATCTGTCGAATAATTGTCTAGTAATTGTTATTGTTTATGCAAAGGGTATAAACAGAAGAATAACAAAAAAAAGAAGAGCAATTGTTGTTGTTTACATCAAGTTGTGAACAGTGGCACACAGAATTGTGCGAATAATAAAGGATTTATTTAAAACTGAACGTAAATAAATTTTTATATTATTTGCAATCTACGAGTTTATATTTTAAACGTTTTTAAAACGTACAAACGTAACAATATTTCCACTGACAATCAAAACGCCATACAAGTGAAACAAAGTCGCTCTCGCCCAAATGGTGGAGTATTCAGGGCAGTAAACGTAACAGAAATGGAGTTTAAGTACTTGTGATGGAGGCTGCAGCTTTCAGTGGCTTAAGGAAAGGACTTTGAAATGTTAGATTCGGCGAAATGAAAGATCGAGATGGATTTGAGGTAACCTGAACTTTTGTTGGTGTGATACAAGATTTGAGTCTTGCATCAGCGCTATCCAAACATACTCAACAAATCGTATACAACTTTCTTACCGGTTATAGTTAAGTCAAGAGAATTTGAATTCCAATACGTAGGTTCTCTAATGAGGAAAACGAGCGACTAAGACGCACATTTGAAACTTATGCGTGTGGTTAATTTAGCAAGCTTGGTAAACAAGCATTAGGTGAGTCTTAATCAACTGGAAGGTTGTTAGACTTTTTGTAATAGATTGTCATTTCGGCCCTTTTTTGAGTATATTGTGATAGAAATTTTAGCAAATCTTGTGCACATAGTCAATTGTTTTTGAACGTTGCGGATGGTTTGTTCTTTTCCAAGGATCTTGTTGTCATTTTGCTTTTAATTTGCCAGAGCCATTGTGAAGTGCTCTGTCTGATAAAATGTCTTGAAGTTGTCCTGCCTGATCACAGTTTTTACATTCTCCAATTTTAATATCGCTCTTAAGAAGAGTAAATAAATTGTTAAAAAAAAACCATAATCCTTAAAAAAATATGTTTGACTTTTATTACATCATAACTAACACAACTTATGGCCTAAAAAGTAATGTACTGGCTTTACTACATCCATACAAAAGCAACTCAAATTAGCTGGCTTTCATCACCCCCCCAAATTGAGGCAAATTATTAGCTGAAGTATTCAAGTGGAAGAAAAAATCTTGAAATTTTCCTTTTTTTCTATTATTTTATAAACAAAATAAGCTTATGCATGTATACATACATATACAATTGTAGTATGTGTGTGTGTGTGTTCTAAATATAATCCCAGTTAATAACGACATGTCCTAAATATTTAAATAAAAAAATGTTTCTTTTTTCCATTTCATTTCCAAACTGCAACATATGAGTAGAGATTGAGCATCATATGTTTAGAATTGGCAATAAAAAATCAAAAACGACAAACAAAAAATCTAATTTTATGATCTACTTTATGAAAATGAACAACAACAACAACAATAACAATAGTATCGAAACAAACATTAAGCATAAATAACAAGCAGAAATACAAGACTCTCCCCCACATAAAAAGCGGCAGCTTAAAGCGGCTCAATTGAATTGAATTCAATAGAAAACCAATAGATTTTTAAAGAAGTACCGACTTCTTCTATGTCACATACATACATACATCTATACATATTGTATACACATGTGTGTATGCGTGTGTGTGTGCATTTATTTATTTACTGTATGTTTGGTTTGTTTTACTAACTAAATAGGAGCTTAAAAAACCATATCTTTTAACAACAATAAAATAGAAAAATAACAACAACAACAAAAAATTATGTACTCATGGTACACATGAACACTTTTACCTTCACATTACAGCAATACATGTGTATGTATGCAAGAATAAATAAAAAAACAAGAGAAGTAGATCCGCAGGAATTGTAATGTGAAACAGGAAAAAGGAAAACCAACATGCTTAGCGGAAATAAAGTTTGTTGTTGTTTGTTTTCTCTAACCAGAGAGAGAGAAAAAAGTTTAAAACAGACAGAACATAGAGGAAAACTAAGAACAGAGCTTAGCATAAATAACCACAAATACCAGTTAAAATACAATTTTATTGAGGCAAATCAAAAAAAAATAGAAAAAGAAATAGAGAGAGGACAAACATGTGTAAAGAAAACATATTAAAGGCAGTATGCAAGGGGTTATACTATTCAGGCCTGAGGGAAAATGCCAATAAAATTGCTTGTTTTATAGAAAAAGGGTCTTGAGACACCTTTTAAACGTCCTTAAGAATTAGGCTTACTATCTTCTAGACTGCACATACATACATACATAATTGGTCATTACAACCCTTCAGTCAGGACTACGACCTTGCTTCTCACACCAGTTATGATGTGGGTGTTAATTTTATACGTGATGTCCGGGACCGAACGACAGATTTTTTTTAAAACTTTTCATGGCAGTTTTATTTTACTCTCACAGTTTTTGTCAGTAATATGCTGGCAAGCAGTCCCAGGGAAATATTTCTTCAAATTTCATTTTGTTGGAGATCTCTGACCTGGAGTTTGAACCGAGACCTCATGTCTAATAAACCAACAACCTAACTACTAAACTATGGCTACTTCTGCTAGGCTTCTTCTACACTATTGCGTCTTTAATAGGACAATAAATTCCTGAAAATTCATCGACTAAGATTCCTAAGTACATGAAAGTAATAAAGAAGATTTCCCGTAGCTTTACCTTCTTTTATGTCATTATAGGCCTACAGAAGACATTACTAGGTATTTTAAACCTTTGGACACATAAACTAATGATGTTTCAGATGAGTTTTCATGGATAGAATTTAAGTCTACGACACAAATTCCAAGAGAATTTTCATAGACCATGATTATGTTCAATACATGTTCGTATCATTGGGTAGGAACGATATATCTGCCCATGACATCAGAATGAGGTTGTGGTTTTTATAGATCGATAAACAACCTCAAACTCACACAACGTCCTGTAATCTGATCATGGCATGAGGATGAGGTTGCGGTTGTTATAGTTCAATAAACAACATCAAACTCACACTACGACTTGTAATCTGGCCATGTCATGAGAATGAGGTAGTTCGATTAACAACATCAAGCTCACACAGACTTAAGGAGTTCAAGTTTCACGACTGACCATCTATCTATCTGACCAGGTTGCATTTAAAAATTCTAGTCAAAGCGGTTTTTTTCTTCTCAGACCAAGCGCATTGTAGCACAGATAGGACACCTAAAATAGAGTTCGCAGTACACAATAAATGTTCGATCAATCGCGTGATCAATGTTCTTAAGTAAAATCTTAAGGCCTGCATTAGCCACCCTTGGTTTCCCTTCTTACTGGAGTGGCTATTCACATCATAATATTTCTTATTAAGAGAGGTTCGGAATCTTCTCATCATAACAGATGTCATGCAAGCCCTTTCCACAGTAGGGAGTCAGTATATTGCAACTACTTCGGCTTGTAAGCACTGGATGTAGCCATTAGCCTGAGTTTACTCTGCTCTTGATGTAAAACTCTCCAAAAAGTAAGCCCGCTATCGCTTCGGAGTCAGTCCAATGAAGAGCATCGCCGCGAAAAAAAGGGATGTGAAGGTAGTAATACTGGGGTATAAACATCAGTCATAATACGATAATTGCTCTTAAAATTCTTTCTTCTTTTGGCCTTCAATTTTAAAGGTGGTTAATATAAGATGTTGGCTTACTAGAGGCCATGGTTCAAAACCCAGCCTAGACATCTTTAACAAAACGAAACATATTTCTTTGGCCATTTCCTCTCAGCGTTTTTGCTAGAAAATCAAAAATTGCCATTCGGTGTGCACTTTAAACTGTAGATCCCGACATTCGCGGGTAAAGTTATCACACACAACGTAAGTAGTGTGAGAAGCTACGTCATAATCCCGACTGAAAGCTTGTAATGACTAATTATGTAAATAAGGAAGTGGCCTCAGTCCAAATCTTAAATAAAAACTAGTTTTTGTACAAGACTAGCATACAATAGAGGCCGAATGAAAAAGAAAAATGCTTGACAGGCCTTAAAAGCCCTCAAATACCAAACTCTGTTAAAATCTTCGTCTATTCCAATCAACTGGAAGAAGCGACAATGCCCCCATATGCTGTTAAGCACATAGTACACCCGCCAAAGCGGTAAGCGTAAAAGCCACAGGAAATGCCGACATTTGATAAAGAAAACCTATCACAAAACAATAGCGGTAAATGGCTACAGAAGGGGCGAGAGTGTGGATAGATGGCTTACTTACATACATACATAACTTGAGGAGAGAAGGCACAAACCAACATTTTTTGCTGCTCCTTTAAAACTTTACAATTTTGGTAATTGATACGCACCCCTTGTATTTAGAGAAGGAAAGGGAATATACGCAAATTAAATTTCGCAAATAAGAAAATGAAAACCCTCTTGGAAAAAAACAATAAAAACAAGACAAAAACAAGAGTAGGAAATCAAAAAAAAATAAAACGTAGAGAAAACAATGCAAACGTTTAGCGAATGTTTTTATCGCTTTACAGCCACACCAAGGCACACTTAGAAAACGTCAGGAGGGGGTCCTTTATTTCAAAATATTTTAAAAAATTTTCACTGGTACGTATATATGTGTATGTGTGCATATATTTTATGCATATGCCTAAAAGTAGGCCATAAATAATATTTTGTTGTTGTTGTTGTTGTTTTTTGCAAATCTCTGTATAATAATCATAAATTAGTGAACATTTGTGCAGACAGTGATTTGTTTGACTTCATTTGTTCACTGTGCCGTCTCTTTATTTCTTTATTTTTCTTCTCTCTGTGCGTTGAAATATTTCTTTTATTTCATTTGGTTTCCTGTTTTTTATTTGTTTGTTGGCTTATCATTAAAGGACTTTCGAGGCTTATCTAAATTGTCATAAAAAAGAAAATTTACATACCGAAAGAAACAATAATTTTTGTAACAGCAACGAATGTCATAAGTAAGCATTATTTCGTTTCATCTTGATAGGCTGTATCATTCATATACAATTACTCGTAGATGGTATTATTCATGTGGCATGTATTATATTGTAGCGTCTTAGATGGAAACACAGAAACATGAATTTGTAAAATATAATGATGCACACAGCTTAAGGGCCAACAATTTAAAAACAATTTCGTTGAAACCGCATTAAAGTGGTTGATGTGGAGAAATTTTAAATTCTTAAGATTTTTTTAATACTTTTTTTTGACAAATTTTCTGACATATTTTTTCTGACAAATTTTTTCTGTCAAAATTTACTGAAAAATTATACTGACAAATTTTTTTTGACACATTTTCTCCCGCAATTTTTCTGAAAAAATTTTACTCACAAATTTATTAAAAAAAATTTTATGACAAATTTTCCTGACAAATTTTACTGACAAATTTTTTCTGTCAAATGTTACTGACAAATTTTTTCTGACAAAATATTTGGAAAAATTTTCTAACAATTGTTTTTTGACTAATTGTTTCTGTTAAATTTTTTCCTTCGAATTTCTTCCAAGTTTCTCCTAAAAATTTTGTTTTTCACCTTTTTTTCTAAAAAATTTTTTTGACAAATTTTTGCGGTAATTTTTGCTGACAGTTTTTTCTGCCAATTGTTTCTGACATTTATTTGTGACCATTTCTTTTTCTGAAAATTTTTTTTTTAAATTTTTTTGACAAATTTTTCTAGCACATTTTCTAATAATTTATTCTGATAATTTTTTCTTACAATTTTATCTGCCAATTCTTTTCTGACATTTTTTTTACATTTTTTCTGCCAAATGTTTCTAAAAAATTCTCTGAAAAATTTTTTTCGAGAATTTTTTTGACAAATTTTTGCGGTAATTTTGCTAACAATTTTTTCTGCCAATTGTTATCTGACATTTACTTCTGGCCATTTCTTTTTCCGAACATTTTTTTTAAATTTTTTCTGCCAAATGTTTTCTAAAAATTTCCAGCAATATTTTCCGAGAATTTTTTTAACAATTTTTTTTTTGACAATTTTCTGACAAATTTTTTCGACAATTTTTCCTGCCAATTGTTTTCTGACATTACGTTAATTTTATACATGAGTGGCGGGACCTACAGTTTAAAATCGACTCCAAATGATAGATTTTTGAGAAACTTTTCATGGCAATTTCATTTACTTTCAGAGTATTTGCCAGAAATCTGCCGAGAGGAAGCCGCCGAAGAAATATTTTTCCATATTTCGTTTTGATGTCTGACGTGGGATTTGACCGGGGCCTTACGTCTAATAAGCCAACACACTACCTACTGGACTACGGCGACTTTGAGAAGCTTGGCCGTAATCCTGACTGAATGGTTGTAATGGCCAATTATGTATGTATGTTTTCTGACATTTATTTCTGCCCATTTCTTTTTTTAGACAAATTTTCTGGCAATTTTTTCTGTTAATTTTCTTTGTTAATTTTTTTCTTACAATATTTTTCTGACCTTTAGAAAGATTTTCGCGGTAAAAGCAGCCATATCTGCTCGCAAGCATTGTATATTTTCCATGCAGATGATGAGGCCTAATCAGTGGAATAGGAAAAAGGATTTGAAGGAAGGAAAGGCATTTCACAAGTCAAACTCTTGAGAAGTAGCACGAGGAAAGTGATCGGCATTATAATGATTATTGGGACTCGAAGGACAGTAGTTTTAATGAGGAGAACGAGTCATCGGAGTAAAAAAGAAATCAACGTATTTTGTGTTTGTTAATAAATATTAATTTTGAGGATTTTAGTCCTGATAACTTTTTTACCACCGCACTACTATTATTGTAGTATTGGTTCATCAAAAAGAAAACCTCACACACAATAAAAGCCATTCATAAATTATGATTCACTACTTAAGAATATAAAATCCGTAAAGCAAGGAAGGACTAGAACAACAATATCAAAAACAACAAAAAAGCGGCGACATTTATGGCCAATAAAGTTTATCATGCAATTAAGAACGTATTACGCTGCTAATAGAATAATTAATGCAATTTCCCACAACATTAGGCACATGAGAAAGACTAGCTTCGCACACATACAACGCCCTCGAAAAGTGTGTAACAAAAGCAATAGCAACAATAGCAAGAAGGATATAATGCCCGAAACTATAGAAAATCAAGATTTTGCAAAATTAACCCTCGAAGTGTAAACATACATTGAGTTACGTATGTGTAAGTATATAAAGTGAATTTGTATGGGTTTTGGTGAGACCATAAGAAAAGGACACACACACGCAGAGTGAAAAAAAGCGTAGAAAAGGACTTTAATACAATTGTATTTGAAGGAGTTGTTTGATTGTATACAAAAACTTTGGTGTGGAAATGCCAAGGGCGGTTTTTATCACCACACCCACACACTTACACATGTACATCAACACTAAAGGATATATCCTGCAAAACCACATACAAAGCAGAATGAATTTATTTTTGTTTTCCCAACACAATGGAAACACAGAAAGCCTGAAGCAGAGGTAAACAAATAGAAACATAACGTCCTGTTATGGGACAGGTCCTTGCTAGTCTGTGCCTCTGTGTGTGTGTGCAAAAAGATTGTTTTTCTTTACATTTCTGATTTTCTCACTGTTGTTTTGGGGGGGGGAGGATGTTGCTGGTGGTTGAGTTTTGCAACTCAAATTGATTGTTTTGGTTTTGATGATGAAGACAACAACTACAACTACGACTAGGATGAGAACAATGAGCATGACAATGATGATGTCCTTTTTTTATGATGTCCTTAATGAAAATGTCAAGGAAATTCCTGCTTTTTGGACGGAAACATTGCATTTTTAGATATCGTCTTAACTATTTTACACCATAATGTGGTATTTTCTCTCTCTCTCCCTTCATTCCCTTGCTAATAACTGTGAACGTTGTTTGGGCTACTGAATGATGACAGCAGACAACAGGAGTGTATCAGTTTAATAAAGTACACGGGTATGCCAAGCGTAAATGGATGAATGCACAAAGTAATGAAGGAAAATTAAATATTAAGTCTCGAAAAAACATTTTCTTTTATCACCAGAATTTGTATTTGTTTATGTATCCAATGCGCAAACCCATCTCTTGGGTTGGATAATGAAAAACAAATTTTTATTCAGAGTTCAGCAAGTAAAAAAAGATAATTTCTAATGAAGGTAAATTGATTACATAGACAAGATGTATTGGGTAAGAGAAATTAGATTTTTAATTGATTTTTATGGAGAATACTTTAGAAATATATTGCTTAGTGTGGATCCAATACCACTAAATTCATCAGAAATTTTATATCCATGAAAATTGAGGAGTCTTGGTACCGAAACTGAAGATTTGTGTACTCCTTGTAAGCCCTAAAGGCCTCTAATGACCAATAGTGTATTTACTATAAACAATAGTTAACAAAAATGGGGTTAATTACAGAATTCGTGATCGAAATGTTTTCGTACAAATTAATTTCAATTTTACCGGGTCTTTCGTAAATTATTTCCATCATGCGTCTTGTAATTAATCTCCTGTCCTCTTGCATGATTATGTGACTGCTTACTACCGCTAGTCTAGACCCTACCTTTGAAGAGGCAAGTACATAGCGGCCAGACAGTCAGGACAGATAGTATTGTCACATAATTTGCATGACGAAAACCGTAGAATGAAAATCTTAGCGATTTTCCCCATGGACTGTGAATGAAGTCGCCGTAGTCTGGTAGGCAGTGTGTTGGCTAATTCGACATAAGGCCACGGCTCAAGACCCAGGTCAGACATCTCCAACAAAACGAAAAACTAAGAAAATATTTCTTTCGGCAACTGCCTCTCAGCAGATTGCTGGCAGAAACTCTGAGAGTAAATAAAATTGCTATGTAAAGTTTCTTAAAAAATCTGTCGTTCGGAAACGACTTCAAACTGGAGGTCCTGCTACTCATGTATAAAATTAACACACACAACGTAAGTGATAGGAGAAGCTAGGTTGTATTCCTGACTGAGGGTTGTATAATGATCTCCGTCTTGTAACTCAGTCTCGTTGCGAAACATTACCCAAACTCATAAGGTTTACTGATACTATCTAGGGGATATTGAAACAAGAAGCTGTCAGCCGTTCGGTTTCTCAAATCACAAGGCCACCTGATTAATATCACGTTATACATCGCGTGGTCTTTTTTGTTTCTGTAAAGCATTAATTTTGGCTTACAGGACTAGTTCTTTTTATACCATATCACAATGAGCCATACTTGATGTAAAAGTGTCTCTACCTCCTTAATCAGCACAGAACAATACAATGATTGCAATGAAAAATAGTTCACGAAGAGAATCGATTGATCTTATTTTCATTTTGATTGTGAGCAAAATTAATAAAATTTTGATTTTAAAATTTCAAATGCATTGAATGCACTGCACTCTACACAACTCACTACTATTGTTGATGATTGTTGTATGATTACGTGGAATATTTTTTTCCTTATAATACTTTATCATTCCAATTTTAGTTTTCCTTTATAGTCTGTTTCCATTTTCATTCCATTTTTATTGTGCCTTAACTACACGCCATTAGTGTCTCTCGGAATAAATGCTTTCCAGTATTTTTGTTTCCTTTTAATGTGTCTTTCAAAAACCAAAAAGATTTTCTTGTATTTTCTTAACCAAAAACTTAAAAAACCAAAAAGAAAATATGATAAGTGGGAGAGAGAGAGAAAGATAGAGATGGAGAGGGAGAGCATTCATTTATCTTTATGTGAAAATTGCATGTCAACCGGAAAGTAGTTGTCAAGATTGCTAAGTCCTTATTTTCTTCTTGGTTTTGCAACCTGGTAAATGTATTCTTATGTACTCATACTCATACTCCTACCATCACAACCACCATCGTCATCAAAGATGAGAAAATCATTTTAAAATGCATGGAAAACTAAAAGCCAGAGTGTATGTCTTTGTTCTAGGATGAGAGGTAAAGGCAAAATAAAATCTTAAATGTCAAGAGAAAATTTTCTTGGAATGAGAATTTTACACGTAAGTTTTAATATAAAATTTTTAGATTTCCTTTTGGGTGTTTGTACCATACAACCACTATGTTTATCGAGTCGATTGTAACTTAAAAAATAAACAAACCTATTTGCTACACTTGTAAGCAATGCGAATAGCCTTTGCTTTTCCAAGCGAATAACATAACTTAGGATCATGCAATCAGGCTGAGATGTCCCGTACACTTTCAGTTGTAGAATGATTAACTTTTCCCACAGGTCTATTGGTATATAGGATATCATATGTAGTCGCGCTTGACGACTGTTACTCCCTCCCTTTTTTTGATATGAGCTTAAGACACACGCATTATGTGTATGTGTAGTTGGGTATACACACGTATTCCTTATATTTCCGTTACATATTCTACTTATTTGCGGTTGTCTTCGTATTTACTTAAGAAAACGTTTTACTAGAGTTTTTATTTGTAACGAGTCTTTAGTTTTTTTCTATTTTTATTTTACTTCCTGCTTAAAATTTTGAAAATAAAAAGGAAATCTTTTTTGAAATTTAAAATGATTTTTAATGCAACAAAACTATTGTCATGCTTCTTTAACTAGGGAACTGCCAACTAAATGACTGCCAATGAAAGTAAAATCAAGTCTACGACTGGTACCGACTGGTGTTGACAAAATCTGTTTTAAATATATTTCTGTGAAAGGATCCTTCAAAATACGACCCACAGAAGTCACCGTATTGTAGTTAGTACTGAGTTGGTTTATTAGACGAGTGCCGTGGTTGAAACCCCAGCTCCGATATCGCGAATGAAACTCAATGTGAAGAAAATATTTTTCAGCATCTTCCTCCTTGCAGTCTTCTCATAAAAACTCGGAGAGTAAAGAAAATTACTATGAAAGATTTCTCGAATCTGTTGTTAGAAAACGACAATATACCGTATGTCCCGTCACTCATGTTTAAAATTAATACACACAACACAAGTGTTGTGAAAAACTAGGTCCATAGTCCTGACTGAAGGGTTGTAATGACCAAATATGTATGTCTGTATGTATGAAGTTCAATTAAGTGACTCGGGAGCACTGTTCATTGATGTTATTCTCGCTGAAGGGAACAGGCGTCAGAGAACAACATAGAGAGTTTATTTTATGGATTACCAGTCTGTTGTCGAGCACTTTACACCGTACCACTCAGAGGTACATATGTATAGATGACTGAAGACTAATTTTCTGAACATTTATACAAATTCGCTTTTACCAGTCAAACTCTGAAGAAAATTAATTCCACAATAGAATTTATTTCAATACAAACCGTTGTCATGTGCAATAGTTATGGGTTTAAATAGAAAAGAGAACACCTGTCGTAAAATTGTGTGCGATATTTTATATTCAAACAAAATTTCTAAATTTATTTTTCAATTCCATGTTTCTATGTTTTATTTACTTTTTTTACCCATAAAAATATATTCTATTCACCACTAATTCCCTTTTTTATTTAACCCCTTAATTAGTTTCTTTTTCGTCTTCAATTCTTTTGACAATCTTTTCTAAAATGCAAATCCTTTATAAGACTTCATATAAAATTAGTTTTTGGAACTTTCTTTTCTACAATTCTATAGACATTCTTTTCTTTTGCCAACAAAACTGAAATGATCTTAGGGAGGAGGCTGGTGTATAAAACAAACGTTTCATTTTAAAATTCTAAGAAAATTTTCTTACGAAACCATACTACTGAAGAGGTAAGAAAATCCGTTTTTAAAAATGTTGCTTTTAAATGTCTACGACGTATGCTTGCGATGATTTTTACCGTTTTTTCAAATGCGTGTAAGTGAAAAAAGCCTTACGTGGCAAAAGATTATAAAGACTTTGAATATTTAAGGCACTTGCAAAATTTGTCAGTTGATAACTGCCACCTTGTTGAAGATACATCTGTCAAATTAGTGGTCACTTATTCAGTGTGTTTTATCTGATCTCCATGGGATGGTATAGCATTCAACAACACCTGCAAATAATAAAATTGTTTCATGAAAATCGGTGTTCTATTCGGCCAATATACCGCGAGCATCGTCCATTTTACTTACGTTCACCATAATCGTCCTCCCGAGGGGACTACTGGTTCAGTAAACGA
This sequence comes from Sarcophaga carnaria, assembly GCA_958299815.1. Classification (NCBI taxonomy): domain Eukaryota; kingdom Metazoa; phylum Arthropoda; class Insecta; order Diptera; family Sarcophagidae; genus Sarcophaga; species Sarcophaga carnaria. Next base: position 17,883,385 of record OY283153.1, on the reverse strand, counting down.
GGCCAGGAACTACCTGACAAGTCAGAATATTCGCATATAAAGGTTCTTTCAGAATGATGCTAAAAACTAGCCCGAAAGTTTAATAAATTCAGTGATCGATTCGATAGCCTCGTTAGACTGCAGAGAATGTCAGAAACGGACGGTAAATGTACGGTCGTTTGGAGGTAAGCGAAGTCTCTCCATACGTCTAAACACAACAATAATCTGTGATAATAGATACAGTGACAGACAGATATGGTCTTACGATTTAGTTCAAGTTGTCGATTGATACGCCAGGTATTTTCTGACTCACAGACAGTCGAATGGATATAAGAGGGAGAGTAAGAGAGAGAGAAAGAGTAAGAGAGACGACCATGTTTCGGTTAATATTCGCTATGAGTGTTATGCACTTACAAGTTCTTCGACTGCATAATAAGATGCCATGACCCTGTGATCAGGAATTTGACACAAAACTGTTCTAAGAGTCAATCAAATGAGATAAGGCGTATGTCAACCTGTTTAGGCCTAAAGGTGGCACCTTAAAGCGACCTAATTGTCGGTTGGCTATCAGATAAGATAGAGACTTTAATTATTGGAAACTGAGAGATATCCTTGAAGTTGTCTTGGTCTAGTAGGCAGGCTGTGAGTTTATTAGACAAGATCGCGTGGTTCAAACGCCAGCTCAGACATTTCCAATAAAACAAAATTTGAAATAAAAAAATATTTTCTTCGGTGGCTTCTTCTCAACAGTCTTCTGGCAAAAACTCTGAGAGTAAAATCAAATTTCCATGAAAAGCTTCTCAAATATCAATTGTTCGGAGACGACGTTAACCTGGAGTTCCCGCCATGGATAATATTAATACACATAAATTGGGTAGTGGTAGATGATAGGTTGTAGTCCTGACTAAAGTGATGTTACGACCAATTAAGTGAGTTAGTTAGGAGAGCGCTACAGAGAAAATCCCATACCCAGCCTTATTGTCAATTTCAGAACCGTCAAAGCAGACTTCCACAGAATCTCTAAAACTGCCTAGTTTAGATGTTCAATCCTTAGGTTAGGTTAGGTTAGAGGACTTGTACTTGTCAATTAGGACAAGTACAGTACCCGGAGGTCGAATTGACCCATTGTACAACATCCTAGTTTCTCACACCACTTATGTTGTGTGTATTAATTTTAAACATGAGTGGTGGGACCTACAGTTTAAAGTCGACTCCGAACGACAGGTTTTTGAGAAACTTTTTTCATCACAATTTCATTTACTTTCAGAGTTTTTGCCAGAAATCTGCTGAGAGGAAGTCGTCGAAGAAATACTTTTTGTGTTTTGTCTGGCCTGGGGCTCGAACCCTGGCTTGACGTCTAATAAGCCAACACACTATTTACTAGACTATGGCGACATAAGAGAGATCTCCTGAGGTTAAACTTACTGCCAATTTTAGAACCGTCTCCGCTGACTTCTGCAGAATCCCTAAAACTGTCTATGTAAGAGAATCTGTCCTCCCTGCATGGAATTGTTGTCAGCTTTAAAACCGTCTGTACGGACTTCCACAGAATCTTTAAAACTGTTTATGTTAGAGAACCAGTTCTCTCTGCTTGGAAAAATCTCCTACCAAGCCTAGGTTCAGACGTCGTATTGTTAATTTGATTTAAGATCCTCATTTTACTTAATACAGCAGCAATAATGGATCAAATTAACATACACAACATGGGCGGTATTGGCCTAAGGGGTGCTAATGTCTCACAATGTAGGTTTGCATGTATTCATCTCACTGGCAATTAACAGTGGAGGCTATTAAAAGCAAAACTCTTTAATCAATAAGGCAAAGAGCTTTTTTCTTTTTTTGTTCAAGCAGGAAACCCGATATAATCATTAAGCAAATCATTATTGTCATAATTTCTAAATCAAGTGGCTCTGCCATTTAACATACTCGCCCACATAATTGTAACACTTGTCAACTTTAACCCTTTGAAACAATTTCCGGTGCCCACCAACAGAAGACAATAAAATATTGCTGCCATGGTCTGTGCATCTTTATTTTTTTACGTAAATAACAGTCAGCCACTTAGATTCAATCATAATCACAAGAACAACAAAAGAAGAATATAAGACCAGAAGTAAAAGCAAGTGCAGGGCAGGGGCAGGGGCAGGAGTAGGAGTATATGTATTTATTAAATAAAGTTTCCTTTAAAACGCCTTTTAACCATTAACTCAATTATTACAACCTACTTACACCGAGAATCTCTACATAAATTTTAACTCTTTTCTTTTGTATTGTTGTTGTTCTTATTGTTGTTGTTGTCTTGACATACGAATAGGAACGAAAGGATCTTAAAGGAGCAATAACAATAAAGCAAACTCCTTATTATTAACAGAAACAGAGACAGAGTGAAGGAGATAGCAAGTGATGAAACATGATATCAAATGTCAGGCACGTTGACAGCTTTTAACTGATGCTGCCATAAACTCTAAGCAGCCCACCCCTTTCTTTCAATGTTTCTCTCTCTCTCTCTCTCCCTTTGAATGTTTGTTTTAGTGTTCCATCACAAAAATTCTAACACTTTGCTTTACATTGACAGGATGAAGGATAACAAAGAAGACGTTGGTAATGTTACTACTGCTGATGCTGCTACTGCTGCTGAAAAGAAGTTGAAACATAACAGGACTTAAGTAAAGTGGATGTAAAGGATGTTGCACGAGTTATACGAAGTAAAGAAAGGATTGTTTCGCATCGTTTTAGTTCATTTTTTCTTAGTTCTGAAGACAATGATGATGAGAGTGCTCTTATTGACTCGGTATCTTGATAAGATTAATCAAATTTTCATAACATTAAGGAACAACTAACAGCAGCAGAATAAGCATAAAAAACAACAACAACAACTATTACAACAACGATAAAAAAAATCGTAAAACAAAAGAAGTAAGAAAGTAGTTATGCACAGCCACACGCTATAACATTAAGGGCATACGCCTTCCCGCATAAAGCCTCAACAGACAATAAGAAATTTAAAACCAAATTTTTATTACCACCCTACTACCATTGTTTACATTGTTAACATGGCCTTATCTTAAAAGGGTTCAAATACGTATTATGCTTAGAAAGGCAAATAGATTTTTTATGACATGGTTTAAATGTAATTATTTAAGAAAAGCGTAAGAAACGTAAGTAACAATCTTTATATCCCTTTACTTGGCTACAAGTAATGGTTAAAAGTGTACAGCGTATTAATTGATATTTTTAAGTTCATATTTATAGTAGAGTAGTTGGTTAGAATATCAAAGAGTTGTTCATTAAAAAACACTTTTTTTGTTTGGTAAACATAAAGACTGTTTCCTAGAGACACTAATACGACTTAAAAGGCATGAAATATGTTTTATACGTAGATATTCCCAATTAAGTTAAGAATATTGTAAAGCTAACATATTGTTGTTGTAGTTTGGTGTTTTGCTTTTACATGGTTTAACATAAAAATTATAAACAAAAGCTACAAAAACAAGTAAACAAAAATATCTGAACAAACACCAGCTTAAAAAAATTACGATAAACAAGTAAACAAAAATGCAACAGCAAACAATACAAAAATAAATGTAAACAAAATAGAGAAACAACAATAATGAAACAACAATGTTTACATTAATAGAGATCTCGAGAAGGCGAAGCCGCGCACATTCTCCTTTAAGATCATTCATCAGACTGTTTACTTTGCCATATAAAATGCAAGGCAAAGCAGGCAACGGGATGAGTAAAAGTTCAGTCAGTCTTGTGTGAAGACGTTGTGTTTTTGAACAGAGTAATCATAGTTTGAGGATCTCCGTTATAAAGATTTATCGAACAATTGTTTAGTAATTGTTATTATTTATGCAAAAGAGTGCAAAAAGGAATAACAAAAAATGAATTTTTGTCGTTTACGTCAAGTTGTGAACAGTAAACACAAATTTATTTTTATTTGCAATTTACGAGCTCATATTTTAAATATTTAACAGCATCCTACGCTTTAATTTCCTAAACCGCTAGAGTTTCCTTAGACATCAGAAGACCAACGAAACAGAAAATATCTTGTTTGTCCATTTACTTACTTACTTACTTAATTTGTCATTAAAATCATTTAGTTCAGACTACAACCTAGTTTCACACACCACTCGTATTGGGGCGGCACCTACAGTTTAATGTTGGCTCCGAACGATAAGTTTGAGAAACTACACACATAATTGGTCATTACAACCCTTCAGTCAGGATTACGTTCTAGTTTCTCACACCACTTATGTTGTGTGTGTTAATTTTATACATGAGTGGTGGGACCTACAGTTTAAAGTCGACTCCGAACGACAGATTTTTTTATTTATTGAGAAACTTTTCATGGCAATTTTTATTTACTCTCAGAGTTTTTGCCAGAAATCTACTGAGAGGAAGTTGCCGAAAAAATACTTTTGTATTTTGTCGTTGATGCCTGGCCTGTTGCTCGAACCCAGGCTTTTGCGTCTAATAAGCCAACACACTACCTACTAGACTACGGCGACTTCATCTGCATCTTCTTTGCATCTAAAGTGTAATATATTTTGATAAAGGTTTGGATATTTTAACAACCGATGAACGCCTAAAAGTCGTCAAAACTCACTACAAAAGTGCTGATTTAAACGTGGCCACTTATCGTGCATTATGGTCGATCTACAGTGCAAAGTATTGGCTGCATCATAAAACACTTGCAGCCACTAAGAGTTACAGGTGTGGTCAGGTCTCTGCTTCATTTCACTCAACTGACGACACAATTAAAGTCGGCTGAATACTAATAAGTCGCCGTAGTCTAGTAGGTAGTGTGTTGGCTTATTGAACAATAGGCCTCAGTTCAAACCCAAGTTAGACATCACCACCAAAACAAAATATGAAAAAATATTTCTAAAGCGACATCCTCTCAGCATATTTACGGCAAGAACTCTGACAGTAAATAAAATTGATATAAAAAGTTTCTCAAAAAACTATCGTTCGGAGTCTACTTTAAACTGTAGTTCCCGCTACTCATGTATAAAATTAACAAACGCAACATGAAGAGCTAGTCGTAATTCTTACAGAAGGATTGCAATAAGCAAATATGTATAAATGAGTACTCATAACACTAGATATTAGATGATTGGATGATAGGGCAACAGGTTTCCAATGCTAACTAATCGAACAAAAATTTCTTCAGCGTTCTCAATCGATAGTTATGCCAACAAACGAAATTATCGCAAATGAAGGTCTTTAAAACTAGAAGTGATTGTGGAAAAATCATTGGATCCGAGTCCATTGCTCCGGAATTGTCAATGCTTCGTATTTTTTCGAAAACAACCATAGGGAAGATGTAGTTTGGCCTGTAATTGAAGATTATGAACTGAACGGCGTATAGTCTCAACAAGATTTCGATTTTATTGTATGAGAAGTATCCATAAATAATAATTTCACGTTTTGACGACGTGAATTCTCCATTAATGAGGAGTTAAATTAAGCACGTTAAACCTTTGAAAACTAATACTCCTCTACTGATTGCCGAGATATCGCCCGAAATGTTCAAAAAAACACTATCTCATAAGAATCATTTGCTGCAACTAATCCAGAAGCGATCATATAAGTGAAATACTTTCAGCTAGAAGCCGACATTATATTTGCAATTTAACAATATAATTGCTTAATAAATTTATAGAAGAGAAGTAGAAGTAGAAGTGAACCAGAAATCTCTTAACCTGGATGCTTGTAGTCCAATTAAATGACCTCAGTACTCTTTAGTATACTCAAGACTCAGCAAGAGAGTTGCCCTTCGGTTTTTGTAAAAAGAACAAGTCTTCATACCAATCTGCCCTCCTTCACAATACCTCTGCAATTTTGCTTTCTTAAAAAAGACAAAAGTATTCTTTTGCAACAATCAATGTCATCACTTGTTCGACTGGATAAGTTCTTTACCATTATATCCGACTAAGTTAACTCCTCAAAAGGACAGGATAAGATCGCCCAACATCCAATAACGTTATCACATGTCGTGTCAACATTTAACAAAATATCGTTGTTGATCTACTAAAAATATAAATTCGTGTAGCCCTTCCCAAAACTCTTTAATAAATATCTCTTCAAGTCCTTTTTACAACTAATTTAAAAGAACTTGTGCAGAGTAAAAGCTCATTGCTGTCAAGTCTGACCAACTGAGTACTCTATGAGCGAGAACCCAGAGAATAAACTCAGAAAAATTGAAGCGCGAGAAGCATCTCATCCAAAACTACTTTAAGGTGTCTAGCAAATAATTTCCTTGGGTCATCGAACTGTTTTCTGCTTTAATCTCCTTAATAAAGAAAGAAAAACTAAAGTTTTCCTGACAATTTCCGACAACTGCCAGCGATTTCTTTATTCTAAAATTCTATGACCAGAATATGAAAACATTTCATTTTCATCGACCCAGCAACATAAAAAACATGGAACTCAACATAAGTCCAAAACAAATAATAACTTCAATAGAAAGAGAGAGAGAGAGAGAGAGAAGTGCCCAATAAGTCAAAGGAAATCAAACAGAAAAAATAGCAAAAAAAAAGAAAAATTATTATCCTGTTTGAAAACAAACTCTTCACATATGATACGTTGATAACCTGCTTACAAGTCAGCGATAAATCATATTATTTCTGCCCTCATTCCCTCTGTCTTTATATAAGTGTGTGTGCTTGTATATCTGTGTTTAAGTAAAGAGTATATTGACTTAAAGAAGAGTTCACATAATAATTTACAAAAGGCACAGAAAAAAACTAAAGTAAATGGGGGCAAAAAAAAGAGTCTTGTGTACGAATATAATCGAATTTTTATTGATACAAGCAGCTTAAATAAAATACACAAATACACTCATGCTTACAATCAAACACACACGCATACATGCATACCAAGTGATCATATATGTATGGGGAGATATTAAAGGCAAATACTAATACAAGTAGCCAAAAGAGAGAAAAAAAAATTCACCCGCATTACAAAAAGTCCTGTTCATAACAAAATAGCAAAAAAGGAAAGAAAAAAAGAAAAAAAGAAGACGACACTAAATAGAAGTTACAGCATTATCTTTGACTTCTTATGTCTAAGAGCGCTACACTATGCAACTTTTGTGGATAAAATGGTCACCATATTTTTGTTACACTTTCGTTGTAAAAAGGACCCGAAAGACTTATCGAAGATTCAAACACTTTCAGAGAAGAATTAATTGTTGTTCTAAACACAATATACGTTACAACACATTTATGCGTTGAAGGCTCTTGCACACATTTACTTCATTAGAAAATTCTCTACAGCAGTGACTAAGTCAAATACTGGGAATATTTACTCATTCTACTGCTGTTTTACGTTGCCTGTATCATCAAGAGAAAAAAGTGTGTCTCAGCCACATTGCTTCACAGGAACTTGACGACAACTCAGAGCGGCTGAAAACCCAAAACAACTGATTGTTATCCGCTACATAATATGATTGGATTTGCAACTTACATAGGCCTTGGCTATAATGTATGCTGGCAAATGTGGTTCAGCATTAGTATGTTCAACATTTGTTCTGATGTGTTGTTTTTCTCATCAAGGAATCTACATATTGAGCTTAAAGGAATTCTCATTCTGAACAAATATTATTTCAGTCTCCTATATAGTGTTCCGTCAAAATATCGGTTATTGGTGTCTGTTAGCTTCTGGATATTATGATGCCAGACCTCCCTTTATAATTACCTGGCAAAAGTTTAGATTGACTTCTATTTGGCTTGAAAAGAGTGTTTACCCTTTGTATCCTTTGTAACAGCAAGAAAACTTCACGTCTTATCATCTGGAATCCAGCACTGACAGGATGACCCAATTTCGCCTGCTTAGTTGATTCAGTTCCTTCAAACAGCTCAATACTGATCCCATATCAACATCATGGACTTTGAAGATTTTTGCGAGTTGTCCCCTGGATTCTGAATATTTCGTTCTGAAACCAAATTCTACCACTTCTATCCCCACTTTCATACATACATAATTGGTGATTACAACCATTCAGTCAGGATTACGACCTAGTTTCTCACACCACTTATGTGGTGTGTGTTAATTTTTATACATGAGTGGCGGGACCTATAGTTTAAAGTCGTCTCTGAACGACAGATTTTTGAGAAACTTTTCATGGCAATTTTTTATTTATCCTCAGAGTTTTTGCCAGAAATCTGCTGAAAGGTAGTCGCCGAAGAAATACTTGTTGTATTTTGTTTTGATGTCTGGCCTGGGGCTCGAACCCTGGCTTTACGTCTAATAAGCCAACACACTACCTACTAGACTACGGCGACTTCAACTTTCTGAGGTTTTCTGTTCAATTCAAGTTACCAGCACTCTGAGCAATATTGCCGCTGCCTTTATCGCTGTAATTGTTTTTGTAATTGCTGGTGTAATTCTGCTGTTGCCGATGCTATTGCCTCTTTTCCAGATGTAATTGCCGCTGTAGTAGCTGCTCTTGCTACCGTAATTGCCGCTGCAGTTGCCGCTGTAATTGCCGCTGTAGTTGCAGCTGTCATTACCGCTGTTGCCGCCGTAATTGCGCCTGTAATTGTGGCTGTAATTGGTTCTTTTGCGGCTGTTATTGCCCATTTTTGCCGCTGTAACTGACGCAGTTTCCGCCGCTTTAGATCTATGCGCCATTATCCTAACTACAGCTTCCATGGTTCTAGTCTTCACTACTGTATGGAAAGACCGAAGATCATAGTCTCTATTGTCGCCGTAGGACAAGATATCTTTCCCATGAGTTTTTCCATTCCTACCTCCTCTTCTTTTTCCCTATCTATTATCCTCTCCCCTTTAGGACGTTGTACAATGGGTCAATTGGCAAATACTAGTCCTCTAACCTAAGCCTAAACCTTCCCATGGTTCTGCCAATGCATGACAGTCTCTCTCTGTCTCCCATTGCATTCATTTCCACCATTTTCTAAAGAGTTTTTAAAGTGCACGATGTGAGGCTAACTAGTCAGAAAAGTTAGACGTTTTTATGGACACAAAATGAAATAGCGTTCGCACCTGATTAGACTTGATAGGCTTCCCATGTTATGACATATTATACCGTCGGGAAATTATTGTGTTATTATTTTATGTTATAAAATCGGCTGACACGTTGCAAGACTTCTTCATATTCATTTAAAAGTCAGTGAAGCGTATTACAAAGTTGACCACCACTTACGTTAACGCCCTATCCTTTGGCAATTTGTCTGGCAAAACGAATCTGCTTATAATAGTCGGCTACTTATCAGCATACTTATCATAAAAAAATAACAGAAACTTTCATATTCGTTTGCAAACTGCTTATAAAAGCAGCAGCAGCAGCAGCACATCTATTGATACAGAATTGTACGAACATACTGGCAGCGGGTCACTCTTGTCCTTAGAGGCTTTAACAAACAACAATTTAAACTGATATGCTATGGAAGAGGCAGAGACAAGGGGGAGAGAGAGAGAGCAAAAGTTTTGGTCATTCTCTGATGATTGTCTTGGCAATTTAGGATTTAAGCAGCATATAAAAATTGTTATCAGATTTGTTTCCATTCCTCTTCCTTCTCATCCCCCTAACTTGCTTTTTTTAAGCAATTGGTCAGCGTTTAGCCTTTTTTTGCTTTTTGCTGGTTTGAATTGGTTTTGGGGATGTAATGATATGGAAAATCTATGACTTGGCAAATGTCATCGGGAAAATTGTTATTGAATTTGTGTATGTTTTCTGGCCATAAATATTTTAAGCCTTTTATTTATCTTTGTATTGTATTTGTATTTATATTTGTATTACACAATGTCGTTTTACGAAAATAGTTGCCTTCTTAGTAAAACATTCAACACAAATTGGCCAATTTAAATGCTTGTTTGATTATGAATTCGTATGAATTTCGGAAATTGTTTTATTAAAGCGGTTTAAACATAATAAATCATGTTCTTTCCTTGAAACTTCCTTCTCAATTGATAACACTTATTAGGGAGCTATGCTCACATGAAATGACCATCCATCCCCTGTAAGGGCAATTTAGTTGCGAAATTCTTAATGACATCCTCAGTTTTATAAAAAGGAGTCTGAAACTAATTGTGTAGATACCCGTTAGAAAGTTTTTTTAGGCAACTGTTATGCAAGGAAAAAAATCCAACTAGGCTGTCCTCTATCTTTAAGGATAAAGAGGAGGAAGGGAAATAATGATCAGCAGGAATAAATTATTGAAAATCGAATTTTATCTGCAACTGGCTGTAAGCGAAAGGGATCCGGAACAGAAAGGCAATGCTTTGAGTGTCTATCAGCTTAATGTTGGAAATAGCCCAAGGCTTATGGGACATCAATTATAGACATTGCCTTTGCTAGTGTAAGTCTGATAAATCGGGTATCAAGGAGCTGTCTGACTTTTATGCGCCTATCTATTGTTATAGAGGTATTGAATAATCGTGTAGTAACGACTATCCAACACCAAAGAATAGAATATTGGGTTGAAAGATGACATTTTTTGATGAGGAAATGTTTACTTTATACATAGAAGACCTTAAACTGGAGGGGAATGGGGTGCAAATGTCAAATCAACTTATTGACTCGATCACAAACGCATGCATACATACCAGAGATCAGCAATGAATCGCTTTTTCGCTACTCATAAGTACTCATGAAATTTTGAGTATGAGTGAGTCAACAGTATTGAAATCCAACTACTCTGATTCAATCGTACTCACTACAACATTGATTTATAAGTACAAGTTGCAATGAGTATGAGTACAACGTTGACATCAAACTCATAACATTCGAAATATGTTTGATTCATACGCCTACTCATTCAGATTCATAAATTTAGAAAAATACTTATAATACTCATAAATGATTCGAGTGATTCGAATCATGCATCAAAATTTACAGTCTTAGTTGTTGTTGCATTTACAAAGAGAGAAGAAATACACATAAACATAAAAGACAAAGATATCAAGCAGAGCAAACACACAACCTTCTTATGAGTATTGTAGTGTTCGTACGCGAATCATACTTATTTTGTGATTCGTGTATACGATGAGTCATGGAGAGTCGAAATCAATAAGATCATGCATATTGTTAAATAAGAGTACCATGAGTATTTCAAACTTTGAGTATTAGTAGTATGAGTATGACATTAAAATAAGTATTTATGCGTATAAGTATCAGAAATTATGAGTATGTTTCGAATCTACTCATCGTTTTGAATACTCATTGCTAACCTCTGATACATACATACACAATTGATCATTACAACCCCTCAGTCAGGATTACAACCTAGCTTCTCACACCACTTATATTGTGTGTGTTAATTGTACACATGAGTGCAGTGGCCTACAGTTTAAAGTAGACTCTGAACGGCAGCTTTTGGAGATACTTTTAGTGGCAATTTTGGTTACTTTTTGCCAGAAATCTGCTGAGAGTCAGTTGCCGAAAAATTATGTTCTTCATAATTTGTTTTGCTGAAGATGTCTGACCTGGGGTTTGAAGCGTGGCCTTACGTCTAAAAAGCCAACACACTACCTACTAGCATGCGGCGACTATAGTACTCGTATACAAATAAAGAAGAGAAGACTATGTATGAATAGGACTCCTGTCTATTGGTAGAACAAATCAATTGCTCGAATTAGGAGAGAGTGTATACATGCAAGGCGAATGTAGGACAACGGCCCTGTTGTCTTTAAATTGTGATGGTCTCGAAAATAATCCCTTAGGATTTGCATACTGAATAGTGACCAAAAAGCTGAAAACATTTCCCAACGAATTCCATTGCATTGAACAAAATAGTTTGTCATCTTCTGCATGAGCAGATTGAACCAACATAGCTTAACAATCTCACAGCATAAATACACAATTAATCATTCAGTCAGGATTACAACTTAACTTCTCACACCTTTTATGTTGTGTGTGGAAGGACCTACAGTTTTAAGATGATTCCGAACGACAGATTTTTGAGAAACTTTTCATGGCAATTTTATTTACTGCCACAGTTTTGTTGGAGATATCTGACCTGGTGTTTAAACCGAGGTCTCACAACTTCAACCGACTTCACAGTTCCACAATGTTAGAAGAATCCTTTGCCTTAGTAATGTATGATGAAGTCCTGGAAATTTCTAAAGACAAGTAAAACTACTGAATTGGATGGTGTACCTAACCTCATAGTAAAAAAAGTTGTGAGTTGTTATTCTGAGCAGATACTGAAGCTATTAACTGCTGCTTGAAGAAGATAAAATTTCCAACCAAGTGAAAAAGGCAAAAACTTTTTCACTTCCAAACAGAAAGAATTCATTCGAGGAACCGCCTTCTTAATGACCGCTTTGTAAGATAGATACACTCGGAAAACTCCTTGAGCGTGTTATCTTCATAAGAATGCAAGAATGTGAGGATGTAGCTAATAATCCCTTGGGTGAACCGTCTTCTTACCGACCGGTCTGTATGATAGATAAACTCTGGAACGTCCTTGACAGTGTTATTTGCACCAGACTGCAAGAATGCGTACATGTAGCTAATGCTCTATCAGAGACGCAGTGTAGATTTAGAGAAACACAATCGACTGCAGATGCAATCACAGCTAAAGGAGAGTCTTAGCGAAGATCCTGCCGAAATCCATATTGCCTGACTACAACTCTCAATGTGGCAAATAAACTTAATACACCGAACCATGAGGGAACAGTACGTACTTGCCCTTCAGCGACTTAACATACCACATTATTTGGTTGCTATTATGCACGATTACGTAAGACTCCAGATTCTTATCTATGATACAGATCCTTATCCAGATCCTTATCTTTAATACAGATATTGGTTTGAAACAGTAGCACGACACCAGGGAAGTACTACGGGACACTATTTTGATGGCTCTGCTGTGGAATGTCCTGTAAGATGGTGTACTAAGCCTTCGACTATCCATACATAACTTAATTGGTCATTACAACCCTTTTGTCAGGATTACGACCTAGTTTCTCACACCACTGATGTTGTCTGTGTTAATTTTATACATAAGTGGCGTGACCTACAGTTTAAAGTCGATTCCGAACGACAGATTTTCGAGAATCTTTTCATAGGAATATTATTTACCTCTTAGAATTTTGGCCAGAAATCTGCTGAGAGGAAGTCGCCGAAGAAATATTTTTTGTATTTTGTTTTGATGTCTGGCCTGCTGCTTGAACCCTGGCTTTACGTCTAATAAGCCAACACACTACCTACTAGACTACGGCGACTTCCTTCGACTATCCAGTGATACGTAAATATCCAAGTTGATGGCTTTCTGGCATGAGAAAGTATGCTCTTAAGTACCTGGGAGTAGTGATTGATACAACTGTTGCTGAAACAGCGTATAGAATCCATTGGGAATAAGATAAGTAGAAAGTGTAAACCGCTTGCTGGCATAATATTTAACAAGAGAAGACCAAAATTTCTCTGAAGAATAATACTGCCGGCAGTAAAGCATTGATCAAGACATAAAAAAATTTACTGTGCCCCCAGCTTGATTTATAAAGATTTTTTAATATATTTCCAGATGCTTACGCAAGGGTTCTTATGGTGAATTTAGCCAAGGATATTATGGCCAAAAACATCCTTTAATCTCCCATCTCAAATATGAATTTCAAATCACATAAAATTTTCCAAAACATTGAATAGCAAAATGAGATTTTAATTACAATTAAAGGCTTACAAATGACAAAAACAATGGGGAAAAAAGAAGTTAAAAAGAGTACGGGGTGGGGAAGTAGAAATACAAATAAATAAACAAAAATTAATCCAATTTTACTTAGTGGAACCAGCAGAAGCGCACATTGCTGGCTATTGTTACAGCAGCATCAGCAATACAATTGTAATATCGTTGTTGTAATAACCCATGCACTTCACTGAATAACTTACGCTTTTAATACCAGCTACTCCTTTTACATTTTTTCTGTATTCAAATTGAATGGATAGAGCTGGGGGAGGCCAATCAAATGCCAGCCTATACCAGTCAAGACATTGAGACAATCGGCCACAGTAGCAAACGGCATATTTTGTCAGCGTCTTAAGACTGTTAATGAAATGACCGTCACGAAAAATGTTTAAATGTTCGGCGAGCATTTCCAACAATTATTAATGGAACATGGTAATGACGATGACGATGGCAATAGTACAGGCAGCAAAGAAAATGAAGCGAGAAAAAAGCAATACCCCAGGCTTTGCTAAACGTTGGCCAATACGATTACTATACGCGTACAAGTCTGCTGCTTAATGATGGTAAAGAATTACCGAAAAAAAAGTCGCGTATTATTTTGGAAAATAAAATTGAAAATGTTGTAAAGAAAAGAAATTTCCTGAAATGGTTTACTATTCTAAGAAAGGGTTTTTTGGAGATTTTCTAATTAAATTTCGTTTCTTTTGTTCGCTTCCAAGTTAATGCTTTCTTGGCTCGAAATAATTGTCCTTTGGTTTAATGTATTTGAAAAATAATTGACTTTGGTGGCTTTTTTCTTTCAATATTTCGAAAATGTTTTCTAATTATTTAGAGGATTAAGTATCTCTCTTATTGTGATTCTTTTCGTATTTCATTTTTTTCAATATCATTTCTGTGGCATAATTTATTGGCAAACTCTCACTATTACTCCTTACATTACATCCAGATAAAGCAAACCAAATATTACCTGAGAAAGGAAACTAGAACACTCCATTAACCCTTAACGAGAGGGCAACTACTTACGTAGTACTCGTATTTCTGCCTGTATCCGATGTCCGCCCACCCGGTTTTGATGGATTTCATAACTATATAGTTACAGACTGTAAGGGATTTCCGATGGTTATGCCACGTCTGGCTAGTTCATCCGATCTGCAGTTACATGTAATATCGGTATGTCTCAGTACATACGTGATGTGAACGTCATACCAATTCGGTATCTCATTGAGATGTTTGTGACAGTTATAGTAGGTAGTCTAGTAGGTAGTGCGTTGGCTTATTAGACGTAAAGCCAGGGTTCAAGCCCCAGGCTAGACATCAAGACAAAATACAAAAAGTATTTCTTCGGCGACTTCCTCTCAGCATATTTCTGGCAAAAACTCTGAGAGTAAATAAACTTGCCATGAAAAAGTTTCCCAAAAATTTGTCATTCGGAGTCGACTTTAAACTGTAGGTCCTACCACACACAACATAAGTGGTGTGAGAAACTAGGACGTTGTACAAAGGGTCAATTCGACTTCCGGGTACTGTACTTGTCTTAATTGACAATTACACGCCCTCTAACCTAACCAATGTATCATCCAGTGTTTTGACGGCCACTTGAATATCCGAAAATATTTTATAACTCTCTTCGCAGCTTGAATTGCAAACACTTCCACAGGGAAAACACTGCAGTGATCTGGTAGCCCAATGCATTTAGCCATAGCTTGCGGAACTGGAGTCTTTAGTGGAAATCTAAACGGAATCGTTCACATTGTACACGGCACTATTTCAACCTGACATGAACAACGTAGTCGTTATTGATGTTCTCCTCTCCGAGAAGTCCACTGTCACACACACTTCCTGAACGAGTTATTTGGAATAACAATAACAATTCAACACTAAGATTCTAGAAGTTGCCAAGCTGTTAACAAATGATACATACGAGTAGATATGACGAAAGTTAAGAAAATCAGTCAATTGGACTAAAATGTTTGCATTGTTTTATTATACAATGCGAGTTTAAGTACTTGAATAAATTGATGTGTAATATTTTTAATTGTCTGCAACATTTTCTACAGGTATTGCTTTAAACTGAAGAATTAAAATCATTCCCAAAAATTTTTAATGATTTCTTGCTAAGAGACAGTATTTTTTCAAAGCGAATGTAAAAGCACAGATTAACAAACAATATTTGATGGCCATTCATTTCAAAAATTTGTTGTTTAATAAAATACTGCGCATTACAAAAGAAAAACGAAATTTTTCAATATTTGCGCTACAAAATCTAGGAGTGCATAATCAGTTTGCTATTATGATACGATATCAAGACATGTTGTAAGAATTCAATAATCCGAATTAATCCGAATCAATCCATAGACAACTAGTTTTGGGTGTTGAAGTACAGAAAATTATCGTACAGATGTTTCTTCGACATACGGAACATAGTCTAAACAAGCGTCAAACACTAGCAGGTTACATGGTACACTGTTTAAAGTAGAGATCAAAGTCAAGAAAGAGGAAGAAAGAAAGAAATGCGAAAATAATAATTAGCCGCCATGATCCTTCAGATCTATCAGTTTCTAAAGAAATCGGCAACCTATCCATTTCTTCCTATGTACCTGCAAGCAAGGATATTAGCATAAACAATGATCCTCTGTTTCTTCTGATTCTTATCATAGCCTTCAGCCATCAGAGATATCCCTCGTATATACTATCTATAGGATATATACATACATAATTGGTCATTACAACCCTTAAGTCAGGATTACGACCTAGTTTGTCACACCACTTATGTTGTGTGTGTTAATTTTAGACGTGAGTGGCGGGATCTACAGTTTAACGTCGACTCCGAACGACAGATTTTTGAGAAATTTTTCATGGCAATTTGTATTTACAATCAGAGTTTTTGCCAGAAACCAGCTGAGAGGATGTCGCCGTAGAAATACTTTTTGTATTTTATTTTGATGTCTGCCCTGGGGCTCGAACCCTGGCTTTTCGTCTAATAAGCCGACACACTACCTACTAGACCACGGCGACTTCAAGGATATATAAGCTCCTATATCTAAAGGAGCTATGATGCGTTACTACTCATACAATAGCTTTGATCTCCTGAATACTCATGCTTAGAGTTGTTTTCGTTCGTATGACCGCAATGGTACCCAGCATAATCTAATCTGATATTCTGATACAGAGTCTCTTGGCAGTCTTTTACATTCAGAGACCAATTGAGACTTAAAAATATGTCCTCTAAAAACCGTCTGCTTTAGTATATGTTCTCTAACTAGTTCCTAGTAGCCTTAATAACCCTAGAGTCTGGTATATTCCCCTGAAAGTCTATGTGAATTCCTGCAATTTGCCCGTCTTAAATTTAAATCCGTCTGCGAAAATAGCTCAGCCGTCGAAGGCCATATCCGAACTTATAGAAAGTGTTCTATCAATTAAAACCACGAGTCTGGCAAGGCTATCAGTTGTAAAACATATTTTATTTGAAGTGTCATTCATTTATTGAATAGTTTGCCAGTTACGTACATACATATATGGCGACTGAGTGACTGAGGAAAAGTCATACGGAGAAAATAATTTTTCAGAAAAAGTTATTTTTCAAAACTTCCATAGAAAGAATCGTTACTACCAATTCATATGTAATGGAAAATTGTATACCTCGCAATTGAATACAAAGTCACCGTAATCCAATAGGTAGTTTGTAGAATTATTAGACGAGAAACCGTGGTTCAAAACCAAGCTCAGGCAAAAAAAAAATATATTTTTTGGCAAGAACACAGAGAAAATAAAATTGCCATGAAAAGTTTCTCAAATCTGTAGTTCGGAGTCGAAGTTAAACTGTACTCATGTGTATAAAATTAGCACGCACAACATGGGTGATGTGAGAAGCTAGGTTCTAATCATGACTTAAGAGTTTTGGTGATCAAATATGTAAATAATTGAAAAATATGAATTGTACAGTATGCTTAAATGCTTAAAAAGTCGCCAGCTATAGCCAACGCCTTACATTTTTTTATGCTTCCTGACGCTTACTAAATATTTATGGGTGCCCTGCAGTCGCCGTAGTCTAGTAGGTAGTGTGTTTGCTTATTAGACGTAAAGCCAAGGTTCGAACCCCAGGCCAGACATCAAAACAAAATACAAAATGTATTCCTTCGGCGACTTCCTCTCAGCAGATTTCTGGCAAAAAATTGCCATGAAAAGTTTCTCAAAAATTTGTCGTTCGGAGTCGACTTTAAACTGTAGGTCCTGCCACTCATGTATAAAATTAACACACACAACATAAGTGGTGTGACAAACTAGGTCGTAATCCTGACTGAAGGGTTGTAATGACCATTTATGTATGTATGTATGTATGGTAGACTAGTGGGTAGTATGCTAGGCTATTAGCGTGAGGGTCGTGGTTTGGATTCCCACCAGAGACTCTGGTCTGTGATACTACACCGACCATATGGTCAAGTTACTCAGTTCGTATATATGTAATTAGAATATATATAATGTATTGTAATTAATAAATAAATATTTATATACAACATAAGGGATAACTAACCTATAAAATGGATTTTTAATTTTTATATGAAAATACTCTTGTATTTAAATCTCTTTTCTTCTAAAACATATTAAACTTAGCAGGGTATTTAAACTTCGTCAAATCATTTTTTTAGTATTTCTCTATACCTTGTAATTGTCCATATAATTATGGCCATTCTTAAATGCTTTTTAAGTATAATTTTTTATCTTC
Source organism: Sarcophaga carnaria (assembly GCA_958299815.1). Lineage (NCBI taxonomy): Eukaryota > Metazoa > Arthropoda > Insecta > Diptera > Sarcophagidae > Sarcophaga > Sarcophaga carnaria. The sequence goes on along the minus strand of OY283153.1, from coordinate 17,865,022 downwards.
ATTTCTTTCTATTTTCCTTGAATATTTTTTCTTCTTTATTTTGAATATTTTTTCTTTTTTGCCTAAACTTTTGTTAATCTTTACATTTAATATTCTTAATATTCGCTTTGATGTTCGATTTTTTCCCTGGGATCATTAACGTTTTTTTTTCTCTTTTTCCATTCATTTTTTCCAATTCTTACGCTCAAAGTTTATTTATTTAAAAAATTAAGTGACACGAGTTGCACAAAATGAAAGAAAAAAAGAAAAAAGTTGTCATTAAAAAAATGGTAAAAGAACGCATAATTAGTCATTAAATAGAGAAAGAAATAAAAATGAAATCAAATTTTTTTTCTTCTTTTTTTTTGGAACTTTTTTTTTTTTCTTTGTAAACTTAAGCAAATAAAATTATTTTCAATTTCATGTCTTTGTTTTGTTTTCTTTGGAAAATTTCTATTTGCCTGCCTTAGAGAATTTTCATTGTAAAACCCTTTTGTCGTTGAAACTATTTTTTTTTTGCTTTTCAAAATAGCACTTGGCTTGTTAGTTGGTTGAGATTGTTAGCCTAAAGAATAGTTACGGTAATTGCCATCAGCCCCCACATCAGTGTCAGTATCAGTATCAGTCCATTGCCATATCTTTTGTTTTAATGACACTTGAACACTGTAACAAAACAGTCAGTTAAGGAGTGTCATGGAGTTGTGGCAACTGCCAAACTATTGAGCAGACAAGTGTCTGCCTGTATGTCTCTTTGCCTTTTGCTTCTTTTTTTTGCCGTTTGTAATGCATTTAACAATTCAGACTTTTTTAATCATATTGTTTTAATATTGAACATCAAACGATTGCTTTTCCTCTCCTTATTTTCTTTTCGTTTTTTTTGTACTTAAAAAAGATTTCTTAACTCTGTAGCATAAGTTTGCCTCGTTCGGTTTTCATTTTATATTCAGGGTTTTAAAAGTAATGTGAACTTTGTATAGATTTTGAGACTCTATATGCGCTGCAGCGATGTATAACGGTTGTAATAAAATATGGCTTAATAACAAAGGGTGATTTTTTATAGGTTCACAATTTAAAATTCAAATAAAATTTAAAATTCCAAAAAAATGTTTTAAATCTATGAAGTTAGAGTGGTTTTAGTAGTTTATGTGCTTGGCTGCAATTGAAAACACCTCAGGTATGAAGATAGCAGCAGACAAACAATATTTTATGAAAGATTTTCCAACAAAAAATTAAGTATCCAAAATGCCTCTGATCATCCAACAAAAATAACATCAACATTGAAGATCAAAGGAAGGTCTGCCAGCAATATATTCTGGGAAAGTTGATGTACCTTATACCCCAGCCCAGTATATCTTCACCGGAAGCATTTTTGCTAAGCATAGACAGGTGGTAACCCTATTATCATAGAACCTGCAAAACATAATTACTGTAGCTAAAAGAAAACAAAAAAATTTAAGTCAGATTGGACTCGCAACCATTCAATTACAAACATTTAGACCCCTAGATCCTTTGGGATACAATCAAACCATAATTAGCCAGAGTCCGCATCGTATAAGCAACCTGTGCTCTTTACAAAATATGTAGAATGAGCTCTCGTCTTAATGCTCAACTCAACAGCTGCTCCCGATACGCTACTCCCTGTAAGAGAATGTCTAGTAATTATAGATGCAAGTAAGGCTATATCGCTTCTATTCACTCTCATCAAATAAACCGATTGTCAGCTGTATAATTCGCTGCTTTTATGGCTATCAGCTGCCCTTTTACTATTCGCGGCCTATATAGTATCGCTTCAAAGTTTGAGTTCTCTAGAGAGATCATTTGCTCTTATCAAATCCAAAGTAAACCATAAGGTAGTATCAGCCCTAGCTACTTCTTTAAAATCCGTCATATATTTCAAATGTTGCAAAATCTATAATGTTAAGACCTTCATTTCTGCTTCCAAAACTGTTTCGCCACGCCCCTAGCTTGCAACCAATATAATTTTTAAGACATTATTGATTAATTTTATTTCTTGATTCCCTGACTTTCAATATATATAATATGAGGTGAAGCCAAACAAAATATATTAGCGAACATTGCATGAAAGTCAAGCTGGGTGTTTCTACCTAATACAAGAACCCAATAAGTTTACGTGAAAGATGTTATTGCTTAACAATGACTGATGGCAACCCTTACATTCTAGAACCTGCTACAGTAGGTAAATCATTTGTTCTCACAGCATTAGTGGTGTGAGAAACAGGGTATAATCCTGACTAAAGGGTTGTAATGACCAATTATGTATGTATATATGGACGCTTTATTGATATATAAAGGGTGTTTATTATAGAGGTATAGAACTTTAAGTTGCAATAAAACAACGATGGATTATTCGACTGAAATGAATTTTATTTATCCGAAAGATAATCTTGTGGCATTATATTTTAAATATGACTTCTGGCATATGACCGCCACGGCTAGAGCGGATGTAGTCCAATCTGGACGTCCAATTTTCGATGACTTTTTCCAACATTTGTGGCAATAATACGGCGAATGTTGTCTTTACATAGCCCCACAGAAAGTAGTCTAGCGGTGTTAAATCACAAGATCTTGGAGGCCAATTCACAGGTCCAAAACGTGTAATTAGGCGGTCACCAAACATGTATTTCTTTCTTTCGTCTTGTTGAAACCACATCTCCTGGACATCATGGTTATTCAATTCAGGAATGAAAAAGTTAGTAATCATGGCTCTATACCGATCACCATTGACTGTAGCATTCTGGCCACCATCGTTTTTGAAAAAGTACGGACCAATGATTCCACTAGCCCATAAAGAGCACCAAACAGTCAGTTTTTCTGGATGTAACGGTGTTTCCACATACACTTGATTACCTTCACTCCAAATGCGGCAGTTTTGTTTGTTGACGTAGCCATTCAACCAGAAGTGCGCTTCATCGCTAAACAAAATTCGCTTATGAAAATCGGGAACAACGGTAATCTCGTTTTGGACCCATTCGACGAATCTACGCCTTACTTGATGATCGTTTGGCTTCAAATCTTGCACGAGTTAGATTTTGTAAGCACGCAAACCAAGATCCTTCCGCAAAATCTTCCATAAAGTGGATGGACACAGATCCAATTCCTGTGCTCGATGGCGGATGGACTCATTCGGGTCTTCCTCAATGCTACGCAATAGCTTCTTCTGTACGCACCATACAGCGTCTCTGGGGATGCGAGTTATCAATAAGAGTAAACGTGGTGCGAAAACGTTCCATGGTTAATCGAATTAACTGCTCTGATGGACGATTTTGTCGACGATAAAATGGGCGTAGTGCGCGATACGTTTTCCGCACAGAACCATTATTTTCGAAATAAAATTGCACTATTTGCAAGCGTTGTTCAGGCGTGAGTCTATTCATGATGAATTGCCAAACCAAACTGAGAATAAATCACTTGACAGCTGTTAAATCGGTCGCCATCTTGAAAAGTAATGCCAACTTAAAGTTCTATACCTCTATAAAAAACACCCTTTATAACAGCCTAACTGTTATCGCAAGCGAGTTATGCTTCCAGAATTGTCTTCGAAGTCCTCATCAGCCTACATAAGGTTGTTTTTAGGTTCACAGCTTTACGTCCAGTGGATATTTGATTGAGACCAATAGAGATGGCTCAAGTCTACCTATTACCAGCTATATTTACACCGGCGTACTACTCTAGAAACAGCAAAGCTGTGACAAAAACAACGATTTTTATTGTATAGTCTGACTGATAGGATCTATTTGTATGCAAGTATATCGGAAGTGTACCATACAGTGCCATTTAAAGGCGCCAAAAACGAGCGTTTTTATCTCAGCCTCTATCGATGGCAACTATCTTCAGTTTCATAACGAATCCTAAACTTCTAAACTTCAACAATGATTGTTACAATCGAAATAATTGTTGAAATCAAAACATAATAAGCGTGTTAAACCGCAAAAATATTCATGAATAAATTAAATTTTTTTCGGGCCAAAATAAAAAAACAAAAAAATTTGAACAGAAACAATGGATTTCCATAGAAAATAAAACGCAACTGAACGAAGCACTTAAAAAGGGTCACTTTACAAAGACTTGAATAGAAAATAAAAATAAAAACAAAGAAACGGGAAAACAACTAAAATCCCGGAAAATAATTCATATTTTTTAAAAGACAAAAATAACAGCAACAATAACAAACAAAGAAAGATGGGGAAACAAAAATTCATGATTCCGTTTAAATGACTTGTTTACACAAATAATCGCTAAAAAATTAAGTTTTCATTCCCGCATTCCATTCCGCATTACAGAAACTGAAATACAGTCCAGTCCAGCAGGGACTGTGTCTATTAAATTAACTGCTTGGCAATGGCAACAAAGCCGGGCATGAAAACTCTTGGGGTTGGGCGGTTTCATCCAAAGAAGTTTTTTTTTTAGAAAAATTTGTGTTGAATTTAAGGGAGAAAAATCACAGAAAAATTATGAAAAAAAAACAATTCTTTAAAGGCCTCATCTAAAACAAAAAGGAATTCGGTGTGTTTTTCTTTCTTTTCTTTGCTGGTGTAATGGGTGGGATTAAGTAACACGCTTGGAATATTAAAGTGGGCGTAAAAAATTTACGACTAAAATCTAACAAAACGCTTAAAACAAACAAAAAATAAATGACAGGAAAACGATATTCTTTTCGTTTTTTTTAATATTTTTTTAATGAATAAATAAATTGGCCAGAGAAAGAGACAAAAAAAAATATGGAAAACGGAAAAAGAAATTATAAAACCGTTTTGCTTAGAAAGGAAACACTTAAAAACCAAAGGATTTTTTTCTTGCTTTTCTTTCGATTTTTATAGGATACACAGTCTTAAAAGCCGCTGGAAAAACAATAGAATGAAAGACTGAAATAAAAACGAGGAAATTACAAATGTAATCAAGTACGTGACCCCGGGAATTAAATGGCATTAAAAGCTTTTGCGCATCTCTTGCTACCACAAAACCCATCAAAAATCAAAATTCATACCAGAAAAGGGGTAAAAATCATTGAAATTTTTACGTTTATTTTAAATGAATGGAATTAAAAATCATTTTATTTTTAACAAAATCAAAAAAACTTGGAAGATTAATAAGCATTCGCGAAAAAATTAAAATCAAAAGAATAGAATCCTTATGGCTAAGATTGGAATTTTTTTAAATGAAATTCTGAGTAAAGTACTCTTCCAAGAGTACTTTACTTCCATAGTCGCCGTAGTCTAGTAGGTAGTGTGTTGGCTTATTAGACGTAAAGCTAGGGTCGAGCCCCAGGCCAGACATAAAAAAACCAAAAAGTATTTTTTCGGCGACTTTCTCTCAGCAGATTTCTGGCAAAAAAAACTATGAGAGTAAATAAAATTGCCATGAAAAGTTCCTCAACAATCTGTCGTTCGGAGTCGACGTTAAACTGTAGGTCCCACCACTCATGTATAAAATTAACACACACAACATAAGTGGTGTAAGAAACTAGGTCGTAATCCTGACTGAAGGGTTGTAATGACCAATTATGTATGACTTCCAAGGAACTACAATAAAGTTTTCTTTATTTCCCAACGAAATCAGCGTTCTGTTCGATCAACAAACCGCTCACTTTGCCCATTCCACTTAAGATCGCTATAATCGTCCTAAAGAGAGGACTATTCGCAATATGGTGGATAAATTCCAGTCCACTGGTTCAATAAAACATCGATCAACGTTGACGAACCGCAAGATCTGCCAAAAACATCGTCCCTGCCCGTGAAAGTATGCAGGAGAATCCAATGCAGTCGATTTTGCGTCGCTCAAAAATACAAATTAGTTCGCAGACTACAGCTTGGCGTATTTTGCGTTGTAAATTAGGCCTGCACCAGTTCAAAATTCAACTGGCCCATTGACTGAAGGTAAATCGGCCGCAGATAACACCCTGTGTTCGCTGAATAGGCTCTGCAGCGGTTGGTAGCTGTGCCTACAAAACGTCTTCAACAACGAGGTCCATTTCTGTATGAACAGATACGTAAACAAACTAAATTTTCGAACTTGGGACGACATCAGTCCACATGATATCCAAGAGCAACCAATCAATACCGAAAAAAGTCCCTGTTTGGTGTGAATTTTGGACTGGTAGTTATGAGTTCATATTTATATGATAACGACATTAGCCAGACCATCACTTTTAGGAACAAGCACTACACACCGATAATTAAAAACTTTTTTTGTCCTAAAATGAATGATCTGGACAACAAGTGATACAGCTCGTGACACATTGGATATTCTTCACGAGCGATTTGACCGAGGCACCGAAGTCGTGCGATTTGTCGCCGTTGGGCTTTAACTTGTGGGGTCTTTGCAAATAAGCTGTTATTAAAGCCGATTTGACTCATGCCCTCAGACAAATTTATTCCGATTTATACGTCAGACTCTTGGAAAATATATCCAAACGCGCATATCAAAAACAGAACTCATAACCTCATCGTCTTTGGACCCGATTTTGCCAACACAGTCTACTATTTTACTAGTTCCTTTGTTCTCGGCTGTGTAGTGATGAGCCTATGCTTCATCTTTGTTGCCGATAGATATCCATGAGAAAGATCATAGTTAGGTTTATAGTATGCACCGTCTCGTGAACGGGAACCAGAGGAATGTTCTGGATCTGTTCAAGAGTGACAGTAAAGCTGGAAGACGAATCACAATCATAGATAGAAGTGGATTAATTATGGGAGCTTCCGAATATACCTTACTTATTTATCTTATTGATCATTACAATCCTTTAGCCAAGATTAGAACCCAGCTCCTCACGACACCCAAGTTGTGTGCGATAATTTTATCCATGAGTTGCGGGTAAATTCCTATTGTCTAGCACCGATATGACAAATCTGTCACTCTGAACACAGGAAGGCACATTTTTGGTGGCAAAACAATTTCAATATATCAACACAAATCTGCTCCTCTACCTACATACGGAAAATATGAATCATGATCTGATCTACCCCTCCTGAATTTAAATGGACTTAAATTTCTCTTGCATACGTGCATTTTACATCATCTGACTTGACAAATTTATAAGTCAGAGTGGTTTATTGTCACTGCTTAGGGACATGATAACTGGCATAGCCTCCACTTATTTAGAACTCAGAGCCGTTACCAGTCCGTTTTCCAACTGTCAGGATATATTTTAAGCCCTAAGTAACAGAGTTCCAAATAACGAGCTCATTTATTCATCAAATCGAAATCCACTAATTACTAGTCCTTGACTCCCATTTAAAACATGAGTATTTTAATTAGAAAACCAACGAAAAAAAATATTATTTTTTAATACTTTTCCTTCTTTTAAGCTGATTTATATTTTGATGCTTAGAAAAGAGAAGAGAGAGAGAAAGAAGAGAAACAAACACCCAAAAAAGAAAACAAAAATTAAGCGTCAAATAAACAATAAACTTTCTCAACAAGAAACACAGAAAAAAACGAAGGAATTAAAAAAATAAGTAAATAAAAAAAACAGCATTAAGAAGAAAAACTTCTTGTTGAGAAATGAGAAAAAATACAAAAAAAACAACGCACAAATCCTTTTTAGTTCTGGTTCGCTGATGATGGAGATTTTAAGGACGGTTGGAAGATTTAATGACAGAATAAATATGCATAATTAAGTCGAAAATATTTATATTTATTTATGCTACGTAAAGTTTATACGCTTTTTAAAGGACTACGGATTTTGAAGATGAAGAAATTTTGATTTGCTAAAATCCTTTGCTTCACTTGACTCATGGGTGTGAATAACTTTTTCATAACTTTGATCATCAGTTTAGGTCGTTTAAGGACTTCACTTTCGAGTAAAATAAAAATAATATTCTTATGTTCTTTACATGATAACCGCTCAGACATTGAGTAGCTGATCTCTAGGATTTATTTATTTATTTATTTATTTATTTTATTTATTAATCATAGTGCTATGGGAGGACATCAAATAGGAAAAAGTAATAACAAATCGCTCATTATATGAGTAATGAATTGTTTGAAGTACAGTATAAAAATGAATAAGAATAAGAACATGATTTAACCTCAGGAAATAGCAATCGATACAAAAAAATTAGGATAAAAAAATGAGTATATGTAAGAAACTAAATTAGGAAAGATACAAATATAAAGAAAAATACAAACAAGGAAATATATTCATATAATGAGATACAATGAAATTTAAATAATAAATTAGAAAAATGAAAATAATTAATCACTAATAAAAATGAAGAGTAAAAATGTAAAAATGCTTGAAGCTTTCTGGAGAATACAAGTCGTTTTAGAGCACTGAAAAACAAGCATCATTACTGTAGTGAAGAGGTGCCTTAGTTTTACAATCATACGATCTATTGTACTCCTCTCAAACTTTCTAAAGTACACCTACAATGTCTGATCCAAGCCTTAACAACCCTAATAAACTTCTGGATGCTGCTCAGTGTAATCAATGCAATTCCCTGTCCAGCAATTGATGTGCATATACTTGTTTTTTTCCTGGGATGCATTAATGCCCCACAGGTTCCAAGAAATGCGTATCAATACCTCATTCCCATCCTCACAGAATTTACATGTTGGGTTCGAGGCAAGCCGTATTTTGAATAATTGTTCACTGACTCTACAGTGCCTTTTCAGAAGGCCATGTACCAACCTCAGGCTATTCATGGATAATCTTACACATGACTTAGATCTCCTCTTATTGTAATTTTCCAACAAAAGTTTGAATTGCCCTTAACCCATTTGGTTCAAGAAGAGTGTTTTCCTCTTCCCTTTTTTTGGTTAAACCACTCCAAACATCCACACCCACTCCACTTAAAAGTGGTAGTTCACCTCCTCGTACGCTCAACTGCTTGCTCATTGCCGAGTATTGATATATAATCGGGGACTCAACAGAAGATAACCGTATTTTCCTTACCTAACCGATAAAGCTTCTCCAGACAGTCCTATACTATCTTCGATTTAATCTCATTAGACCTGAGTGCTCAAATGGCGGCCTGACTGATAGTAGAACAGTATTGCTATGTTCTGCCGTTTATATCTCCTATCCAAGTTGAATTGAGCACATCTTTTCGATGGCACAGACTTCCGTTTGGAAAATGCCTCTATGTTTCAACATGGACTTGAAATTTTCTGAGACCAAAAACTTTTGCTCCTGCTCCAAGATTCATTCTTGAACCATATGTATACCGAAAACCAAGTGACAGGATACTATTGAACAGAAAGATTACTAAAACACCACTGCCGGCTACATATAGGGAAATCAAGAGCATGTTAAGTCTGGGTAAAGTGAATTGCATGTACACTCAGCCACAAAAGTATACACACGGATAACAAATTTCAGAAATTTTTTAACTAATTCGTTTTCGTTGAAAATATTTATAATTGTCTGACATCGTTCTTTGATTTTAAGACGGTCTTTTGCATTGGTTCAGAAATTTGTGAAATTTGTAACTCGGATGCATACCTTTGTGGGCCTGTGCACAGCACAATTCAGTTCAATTTCAGAAATTTTTAAACCAATGCAAAAGACCGTCTTAACATCAAGGAAACTATAAAGATTTTCAACGAAAACGAAATTTCTGAAATTTTTTAACCGTATATATACTTTAGTAACTGTGTGTATACTTGTTCTTAAAGGGCATTCGACCATACAAATGGCAATGCAAGTACTAAGAACACTTTATATGCCATTGCTTAGCTTTTCGATACTTTATGGATGATACTTTACAATTCATTACTCATTTAAGACGTGTGAATTGGCAGAAATTGTGAAAATACGTGTACAAAATTAATTTCCTATGAACTCTGGTGGTATCTTTTTGACCCCTCGCCATACTTTAGTTGGATGCCGATAAAACAGGCCCCTTTTCTTCAACCTATCTGCCAATATCTCTAATAGAATCGAGGAAAATTTATATCTGAGTGCAATAGCTATAGGTAGACACACTTAAAAGCTACCAGAGAATTTTAGAGCTATGATTCCCACTTTGTTGAACCTTCTCCGCCTACCACCTTGTTGAAAATCACGTTTTAATTTATCGAGTCAAACATTTATAAAGCCAAGGAATTCTTTCCAGGTTAAAGACCATTTTGAACCACGAAATAAATTAGATGAGCTTTACTTACTTACTTAAATGGCTATTACAGTAATCCCTCGATTTACGTCGCAGTTGGTTCCAGAAAAAGGCGACGTATATTAAAACGACGTAAATCGAATTTCATATTGCTCATACTAAAAAATATTATGTTTTTGACGACGCAAATTGAAATTATAGAGAACAAAAAATTTGACGACGTAAATCTAAACAACGTTAATCGAGGTGACGCAAATCGAGGGATTACTGTACAACAGTTTAGTCAAGACTACAACCTAACATCTCAAATCAGCCATGTCGGTTGCGTTAATTTATCCATGAGCGGTGGGACGGACCTACATACATGGCCCTTTAAATTCGACTCCAAATAATAAATTTTTGAGAAGCTTTTCATGGAAATTTTATTTGACTCTTATAGATTTTGCCAGAAGACTGTTGAGAGGAAGTTACCTATGAAATATTTTTATTTCTTTACTCGTTCGTGTTTGAAATGTACTACAAGCTCGAGTCTAATAAACCAGCACACTATCTACTAGAATAAGACAACTTTATTTAAATTTTAGTTATGTTTATTCGTTATAGGTTTCAAGGACCCATACCTTAATAGATAAAATTGTGAAGTAGGGTTCGATGTAATCGGTATGAACGCATTCTCTTTACCACCATTTTAAAAATATTTTCTAAAAAAGAAAAGAATAGAATACGTATTCCCAAACCGGATAGAGAATAAGTTGAAAAAAAAATAAATTTAATCTCCTGTTTATTTTACAAGTGTGTCCTTAAAAAGGATGTGGTGGTGGTCTCATTAATATGTTCGCTTAAAAGATGGGTAATGAATCCAGCAATTTAAAGGCAAAACGCTATTTTCCCAATGCAAATTTGAATGGTTTTTTACCTTTTTATTGAAGCATTTTCTCCTGTTTCTTTTTTTTTTTCGTATATCGTCCTTATTAAAAGGATAATGATAAATGATGTGATGAAAAGCTAGAAAAAAAACATGAATTTTTGTTTCGTTTTTCTTTATGGAAAACCATAGAAAAACATATTTTTGGAAAATAAAAAATATTTCTATTGTCCTGATAATCAGTAATCCTGGTATTGTTTACTTTACTTTACGTTTGTTTTTCTCCTTTTGACATTCTCAAAAAATTGCCCAACGTCAAGTATGGTGGTGGTTACGCTTTATAAGCCTCTATTACTGCCAGAGGTGGGGGTAAGGCCAGGCATTTAAATTTTCTAAAGATTCGCTTCATTTTCTATTTTTTTTTTTTAGTTTTTTTTTTTATTGGAGGGGGCTTTATTATTTAAGGATTTATTTTCATAATTAATGATAATAAGACTATTAAAGCTCATACTTCTCATACGACCGTTTATACACTCTATTTACGAGTATATTTTCAAGTAAATGACCTCTCTTGTTAAGCGAAAGCAAATTTTCAACATAAATTTTCATATTTTCCATGGCTCTGCATTACAAGGATTTTTCTTGTATTTTTCACCAAAAAAAAATACAAAAAAAAGAAAAACAAAATGAAAAAGCAAAGGAAAAAGTGGAAAATCACAGTCTGCTTGTATTTGTTGTAAAAGCAGCTTTCATACACGCTTAATTTATCACAGGGTTTAATGAGTCTACGTGCACAGCATATCGATTTCATGGAGGGAGCGATAGAAATCGAAAAAGAAAAACAATTTTTTTTGGTGTTGAAAGCGTTTAAAAAAATGCCAGGAGAATTTTTGTTTTCTTAATAGTACATCACGTAGTGTGGTACATGAGGCTTAAAAATTACCCCGAACATGTTAATTACATGGTCAAGTTGTCAGGCACCAAGGATTTTACAAAAAAAAAAAAAAAAAGAAGAAGGAAAACATATTGGAAAAGGATGTACTTTAACAGTCAGTACATAGTGGTGGTATGCAGATAGAAGAGTAATTATGGACATGGTCCTTAATGCTTGAAATATGAACAGGAAACGATATATTAAGGGGCGACATAACTAGGGTATGCCCACTAATATGGAGGGACTATCTTGTAATATACAAATGGATCAACAAGGGATCGTTTGAACAAAAGCAAGAGTTATTGATTTTCGAACAAAATATTCCGAGCTCATGAGGAAACTGTGCTCAATTCAACTTGGATAGCAGAAACAAAAAAACGGGAGACAGCAATACCGTCTATTAATCAGGCCGCCATTTAAGTACTCGGCACTTACAAAGTTAAATAGGAGATAGGGTGGGACTGTCTGGAGAAGCTTTCTCAACTAGGTAAGGAAAATACGGTTATCCTCTGCTGAGTCCCAGATTATGTGGTAATTCTCGGCAATGAGCAAGCAGTTAAGCTTGCGAGAAGATGAGTTACCAGAATTCTGTGGAGTGGGAGTGGACATTTGGAATGATATGCTCAACAAAATCTAAGAAGCAAAGACTCTTCCTAAACCAAATGGATTTGAAAATAAGGTTACCCGCTATTGGGTCCCAGATTATGTGGATATTATCAGCAATGAATGAAGCCCTGAATTCAGAACAGATGTTTGGAAAGGTATACTCAACTAAAAGGACGATAAAGCGAGGCAAAGACTCTTCTCAAATCAAATGGTTTTTAGGCGTTCGAATCTTTTGTTGGGTAAATTACAATAGGAAGGGATTTGAATCATGCCTTTCAAGTATAGCTTAAGGTACTTAACCGATCGTTTAGCAGGTCACTCACTATAGACTCAGAGCACACTCATTCAGAAAGGGGCTTGTCTCGCGTCCAGATTGTAGATTTCGGGACGAAATTTGGTACATATGGCGCATTAGCAAGTTTCTGGTAAAAGCTTTGAGAGTAAATAAAATGAAAAAGTTTCTCAAAAATCTGTCGTTCGAGTCAAGGTCCCAACTCTCATGTATAAAATTAACACACAGAACATAAGTGGCGTGAGAAGCTATGTATGTTGTAATCCTCACTAAAGCTTTGTAATAACCAATTACGTATTTACGTATGGGGCATTAAAGCATCCCAGATATAAACAAGTGGGTGCATATCATGTGCTGAACAGGGAATTGGGGAATTTTTGACATCGGGCAGCATCCAAAAGTTTGTCAGAGCAATAGACTTGGAGGAAACATTATATGGATACACTAGAAAATTTGTCAAGAAGTACAATAGATCATGAGGTCGTAGTACTAAGCCACCTCTTCATGGCAGCAATAACAATAGTAATAATACTTAATGTAAACTATCGGGGTCATTTATCGTATGATGTACTTGTATGTCTACATAACGGGTGGGTTGCATTGTAAAATGGGGCCTTTCCCCACATTGAATGTGGGCAATATCACTACTACAGTATAGAATGGAGCTAACATAATCGAGTTTAAAGTTATTTAACGATATCTTATAAGGAAAACGTTTAGACTAATGCCCATGTCAGCTATGTATACCACTTTGAAGTTTTTCAAACCTGTAGTATAATTTGAAAAGATTTCAAACTCCATTGCCATTTAATGTTATCGATAACATTCTTATCGTTTTCATCTTTCAACACAATACAATTTCATATGAAAATAACAGTTAAATAGAATAGACACACATGTTATTATACGCTGGTGATGATAACACCCACTATCAGATACTTTCAAATCATGATGTTTTTTTAAAAATCGTTGCACAATCTTGTGTTTTTTTTCTATTTTTCTGAACTTAAATTTTTCTAGATTTTTACTTTTTTTGTAGAATATAGATGAGTGTGTTGTTTTGTTTAAAATCGTTTGATACTTTCGTTCTCTATCGATTTTACATTACGAATGAAAGAAACACTATCAGATAAATCAATTAACTCTCTTCATGAAATTGTTATATTCCTTGTTGTTATTGTATATTTTTTTGTTAATTATTTCAAGTGCTAAATGTGATTCTTTAATAATTATTTGTAGTTGTTCTCCTAAAAAAACAGCAAAAAAAAGGAATTTATTCTGGGTGAGGTCTAATGGAAAAATATAATCAGGCTAATAGCAGCGAAATTGGTTACGATTTTTTTTCTGTACTTGAGTTCTACATTTTCAATGACTAATCTAGTAAGTTTTAATGGAAGTGCTAGAAACTAGAAAAATAAATTTCAAAATACACTGTTTAATGCCGCCTTTCCAACCGTAGGTATTGGAGTGTTTTGATTGATGTTTTTAATGGCAATACATACGAGTACATGCTCATGGTCGTTTTTTGCTTAGATTCTTAAAGAACCAATTCTATTATTTCTAAATAAAATTGGCTTGACTGCATATTTAAAATCTCTAATAAAGGGTCCGCCAAATAACTTTTTTTTCAAAATGCTTTAAAAAAAACTACTGAATATTTTCTTAAATTTCTTTTTTTATTTGAAAGTTAATAATGGAAAATAATTTTATTCAAATGGCTGTCTCGGCTGTCCATGCAGTAGTCCACACGATTCGATTGTGTGCAGCTGTATTTCACCCTTAATGAAACAGACTATAAGGTGAGACAGTCATTTGGTTGACATATTTGAGAACTTGAATTTTAATAAAACCTTGACTTTTGGAATTATCACTGAGGGTTTAGAGTTTTAGAATCACTGAGGGTAGACCAGAACTATCTCTTGCAGGTTTACTGGTAACCATCATGAACAGATCGAAAATGGAATACAACTACAACGTATGAAGCTTCTCTACCAAAAGGACAACTATGTGTGGGGTTTTACGTGGGTACCTATCCGTGTGGACCTAATCCCACGGTGCTCTTCGCACAGGGTGAAAAATAATGCGTCTACCAACGCCCCCACATACTGCGAACACTGGCTGCAACCATGTGTGTATGTAGGTAGCAATTTGAAGCCATGTTGTGTTGGACATGACTTCCCTCTTGTTTTGGGGTCGGAGACCATCTAAACTCCTTCAATGCGTTAAGAGTGTAACTCCACACCGTACTGACACACTTCCCGCGATTTGGGTCTAAACCACAGCCACCACGTCGCTCCCACAAGGGGGCCTCACCATTGCCGGGCAGGGACAAGTCGCTGGGGCTCCCGGCACCCGTGGTACCAGATTAAGACCTCTGGTCAGGCTTCGCAGCCAAGTAAGACCAGACTGCTGCCAGTTGAACCCCAACTAGTTCCTGACTGGTAGCAGCACCCTTATTCGCTTTGTAAGATCTTACGCAATACTTTCCACTCGAAAACTCTCAAGGCTGCTGCATCAGTGCTTAATAATGAAATAATGATACTTATTTCCGAAAATCTAATATTTTTACGCTTTTAATACTTCTTTGTTTCCTCATCTTTGTTTCCCCTCATATAGTATACACTATCCCTGAGTTCCACACTCTTTCTACAGAAATCTTTCTTATTACTGACTATGCTAACAAATTCAAAGCTTATTATTTCCTTTATTCACTCTCTAATTTCCTATTATCTGTTCAGTGCACTGTTTGACAGAAGTTATTTTCGGAGAGTATAGAAAACCTGATAAACTTTGCTCGACCTTAGCTTAACCAAGAGCACTGCATTTGAGATTTATTTGTTAACTAAAGACCGATGTTAAGCTTGCTTATTTAGAAAATATATCTTTCAAATCTGGTTAACAATAGAAATAGACCTCCTTGTAATACTTTAAAAGATAAGACATAATCACACGATATTACACCTCAATTCAAGCCAACATTACATACGTATTCTATTGATTTTTAAATATTTGTTTGTGATAAATACAGATACAGCTATTAAGATACACAAATACAAACATATTGTAACCAATACACAGACAAATCGTTAGCCATGATACACAAAATTCAATGAAATTATAACTCCATGCCTTAGTGTCTCAAAACCATTTCCATTCAATTCATTTCTAAACAATTCATATGACAACGAAATGTCATCATCATTATCATCATCACCATCATCATCAGTGTTCGCTGAACAGGTGATAAGAAAAGCAGCAACGCGTTTGTATATCAGCGAGGCATAGCATAGCATAACACAAGCCAATACTGAACAGGCCAATAAAGCAGGGTAAACAGGGAAGGGAAAGGAAACTCATGTATTACAATGTGATGATAGCAGTGTGGGTTTCCATAGATTTCGGGATGATTTTTGTTTTTTTATAAAGACGCCGCCAGACATTGTCAATCTTGTCATTACCACAATATTTAAGGTATTGTTGCTATTGCTGTTGTTGTTGCTGTTGTTGTATTTGATATCAATTCCAGTTTATTTTTCTTTTATCAATCTGGCGGCATTTGTTACAAAAAAACGCGTGAAGCAGAAGAAAAAGAATCAAATTTATCGATAATATTGTCAATTAACATGTTTAACAAAATGTTACGATTTTTTTCTTTTTCTTTGATTCTTCCAACGCCATAATAATGATTTTTGTTTTGGAAAATATCTTCACACTACTATCTGATGGATGATAAAATGATAGATAATGTGAACAGATATTTTCTATTTTGTGAGATAAATTATGTAACATATCGATTACAGATGCCTCATATAAATATGTTTGTGTTGATTTTTTTTTTGTTAAGACCACATTGAAATGGATACCAATTGTTTAAAATTTCAGTGAAGTTCTATTCTTATGGTAGGAATAAAAGGAAACAGTTTATGATCAGCTTGAACTTGACGTTTTCGAGCCAGAAGAGCATTTCTCACTACATACATGCCTTTTAAGTTGGTGTACTGGGTAACGTTCTACTTAGACTTGACGTTAGGCTCATTGTGATAACACACATCCATATCTAACCAGCATATCGAACATTACATTCACGAAATCCTGTTGCTATTGCAAAAAATTTAGGAGAGCCAAACATGACAGAGTCAAAAATCTTCGCCTCATAATAACAATAGTTTGGCACTGACATACATTGACATGACACTCAGATCCACTGCTCTCGCAGCAATAGGTTAGGTTAGGTTAGAGGACGTGTACTTGTCAATTGAGACAAGTACAGTACACGGAGGTGGAATTGACCCATTGTACAACGTCTTAGTTTCTCACACCACTTATGTTGTGTGTGTTAATTTTATACATGAGTGGTGGGACCTACAGTTTAAAGTCGACTCCGAACGACAGATTTTTGAGAAAATTTTTCATGGCAATTTTTATTTACTTTAAGAGTTTTTGCCAGAAATCTGCTGAGAGGCAGTCGCCGAAGAAATAGTTTTTATATTTTGTCTTAATGTCTGGCCTGGGGCTCGAACCCTGGCTTTACGTCTAATAAGCCAACACACTACCTACTTGACTACGGCGACTTCTCCCGCAGCAATAACTGCAACAATCTTTATTTAAGAGAGCGAAAGACGACTGACAATGAAGGTCAAAAACCATTGGCTCTTTATAGCAAAATCTGGGCACTGACATATAAGGAGAAATACAGTTTATTTCACTTCCTCAAATCCACTGCTCCCGCAGATGTCATTCGAGTGAATGTTAAGTCTACTGACAGGCTTTTCCATAAGAGAAGGGAACCATGAGAACCGCAATAGTAGGATGGATGGCTATGCGATTTAAGGAAACAAGAGAAAGTCACTTACTTAAATATTTTTCGATATTTTTAAACCGCCAGGATTACAACCTAGCTTATCACACCACTTATGTTGTGTGTGTAAATTTTTAATATGAGTGGCGGAACCTACAGTTCAAAGTCGATTGCGAAATTTTTGAGAAACTTTTTCGTGGCAAATTTATTTACTCTCTGAGAGTTTTTGCCAGAAATCTGCTGGGAGGCGGTGGCTGAAGAAATATTTTTTCAAATTTCGTTTGGTTAGAGATGTCTGACGTGGGGTATGAACCGTGGCCTCACTTTTAATAAGCCAACACTTTAGATTACAGCGACTACGACTTTACTCCAAAATTAATAAGGGCGCGCAATCTAACTTAATCTAACCTTAGCATACATAACTCAATCATTAGATTTTTTAAAAACCTTTCATGGCAATTTCATTTACTCTCGGAATCTTGTTCGAAGGCTGCTGAGAGTCTGACCTGGGGTTTGAACCGTGGCCCCACGTCAAATAAGCCAACACACTGCCTACTAGTTCGACTAACTTATGTAAGTGGCAATATTTTTCAATTTAATTTTCGACAATTATTTAATGGATGTTTAGTAACCAGTAAGGTATTTCATTTGCCTCAATTAAATTTGATACTTTCAAATCGTTTTACTGGAAGACTGAATCTCGTTGGCAGCAAGAAGACACGTGCAATATTGTCCGAATCTGCTGGATACGTATGGATATGAAGAGGACCGTGTCACTTCTATACCTAAATGGTGAGGCCATTCAACGCACAATGGCGATTCTTAAGGGTCTCTGTCCTTTTGATAATTATACTGAAAGACGTGGCATTCCGTGGGTCTAAGGGAGAAACTGTGTTTCACCTCATATGTCAGTGCCGTTCTTTTGTCATAAAAAAGGATATTGTTACGAAAATTAAGAATCTAGGTACTGGTGTTTTGCTTTTAAATCGCTTAACATTATAATTGTAAACAAAAGCTACAAAAAAAAACAATGCAGTAAACAAACCTGTATACAAATTATCGTACTGCTTGATATAACAACAAACACCAGCAAAAGAAATGGTAAACTAGTAAACAAAATACACATACAACAATAACAAATGTAAACAACGATGTTTACATTTATAGAGATTTCGACAAGGTGAAGTCACGAACATTCGCCTTCAAAAACATTCATCAGACTGTTTATCCTGCCACATAAAATGCAAGGCAAAGCATGTGAGTGAGTTAGTAAAGTTCGTTCATTCAGTCTTGTGAAGAAGCGTTGCGTTTGAAGAGAGTAATCGTGATTTGAAGATCACCGTTACAATGATCTGTCGAATAATTGTCTACTAATTGTTATTGTTTATGCAAAGGGCATAAACAGAGGAATAACAAAGAAAAGCAATTGTTGTTGTTTACATCAAGTTGTGAACTGTGGCACACAGAATTGTGCGAATAATAAGGAATTTTCATTAAAACTAAACACAAATTTAAATTATATTTTATTTGTAATCTACGAGCTCATATTTTAAACGTTTTTAAAAGGTAAAAACGAAACAATATTATTTGAATTCCCATTGGCTGATCTTCTTGATTCTATTCTAAGTTTTCTTCAAGAACTGTTCGTCACCTGATCTGACCTACTCTCATGCTGCGTGCAGTTGAAACTAAAACTCAAAAGATTACATATAGAAAGCAATATTTATTATGAACTCGAGTTGATTTCCTCTAGGGAATGTTTGGTACCCGCATTGAATGTTGATTATGGTAGCACAATGGGTCTAAATGATGGTCTAAGTTGTACCTCTTTATTCAGTATTGCTGCGTGCAATAATGTGTAAACTAAAGCTCGAAGGCCTTCATATTGTAAATCTCTATTGAATCATAAATTCTTAGTTCAAATTTTTAATTACTTTGCCGAACTCAATTGAAATCCATAAAGCTTAGCAATTAAAAAAACTCAATTAAAAAAGAATCAAAATTTTTCTCTTAAAATAATATAGAGAAGCCTAGTTTAAGGCTGACTACGCTACAGTGTTACTTATTTTAAGGATTATTTTCCATTTTTTTTTTTAATTCTCTTGTTTTTTCTGCATTTTTTGGAGGGAAATGAACTGCATTAATATGTATACATAATACAAGTATATAAGCTATGAAGTATATAAAGTATTTTCATATAAAAAAGTGACAAAGTATATGGGAAAAAACTTGTATTATATATTAAGGAATGCGCAAGCGCTGATATTTTCTTAAAAAATTAAATATTTTTTTTTACTTTGAAAATAATTCGAAAATATTTGTTTGATTAAATTGAGGGATTTATTTTGAAACGTATAGGAAACAAAATTATGTCTCTTTAAAGGCCAAGCTAAGTAAAAATGCATTTCCAACAAAAAAATTTTATGTTTATAAGGACCCACATTAAACAAAAAATGCCTTAAACAACAGTTATAATGAACAAAAATCTTTAACGGAAACATCAAGTTGACATTTTATACCGGAAGTCAAGGTAGAAAACATATCAAAAAGATGACATTTAAAGAAATCCCATTGTAAACCAAAAATTATGCTTGAAAAAAAAGGCAATGGTGGTGGCAGTAATGGTAGTAATGATGATGATGATAATAAGCGTTTTATTTTTTTAAGGGCCTTATTATCATCAACAGCAACAACCTATCATTGGCTAAAGGTTACCAAACAAATTCAAAAAAATAAACTAAAATAAAGGTGTCAGCATATATTAAAAGAATCAAAAAAAAAAGGACGAAGTGATGAAACTGATTAACTTGAAGCAACCCAGAGAAAAAAATGTTAATAAAGCTTTCTTCAATGACACAATTTACGCTCTTCACAGCAACATCACATCACATGTATTGTATCTGTGTATTGCTCTTTTTTTTTGGTGCTGCTGGCTCTTCTTCTCAACATAAAAACTAAACGAGTACAAGTGGTTGGCGGCTGGTACCATGTGTCCCACTGCACTCAGTTAAACTTTCGTTATTGCCACTGATTTCGATGATGTCACCGTTTTTATCATTACATTTCAACGCATAGCGTTGGAGATTTTTTAATGTTTCCTGTTTCCAGCCACACAGCTAAACAGTACAACACATGGCTCTCCAGTAAGTATGTCCTTTATGGGAAGGCAACAAAAAACGAAATTCTCTGTATATTTTTGCATACCACGACGCATAGCGTGGTTATTTTTGTTTTTGTAAATATTTATGGAAAGAATATGGAAAAACAAAGTGTTTTTTTAACTTTTGCGGCAAGTACTACAAAATTTATTGATTTTTTCGCTTCCCTTTCTAATGCTGAATAGGAATGACCAGCCAGCAAGGGATGCAGTTATTAAAATTATGAAATATTTGTTGGAAAATTCTTGTTAAAGTTCTTTAAAGTGTTTTAAATGAAAGGAAGATTTTCCAGTTAAAATTATTCGTATATTTTAGCGTTTTATTTGAGTAACAGATATAAGCCTATGGCCACTTTCCAGGCTCAATAGGTTATCTTAGTTGGGGTGATCCAAAGGACCCTAATTGGGTTAAGAAAACTATATACATAATTGGCCTTTACAACCCTTCAGTCAGAATTACATAACATACATAATTGATCATGACCCTGACCCTTCAGTTCGGATTACAACCTAGCTTCTCACAGCACTTATGTTGTGTGTGTTAATTTTATACATGAGTGGCAGGACCGACAATTTAACGTCGACTGCGAGTGACAGATTTTTAAGAAACTTTTTCATGACAATCTTATTTATTCTCAGAAAATCTGCTGAGAGGAAGTCGCCGATAAAATATTTTTTCATATTTCGTTTTAGTTGGAGATATCTGTAACTGAGTTTTAAATCATGGCCTCACGCCTAATAAGCCCACACACTATCTACTAGACTACGGTGACTTACAGAAAACTGTATGGCCAAATTCTTTAATGCGCACTCCTTATAAAGGGTAAACCATTTAAAAATTTAAATATCAAAATGCAATCAAACAAAAACGATTTGAAATTTTGCAAAATTTATATGTTTTATTGTAAAGAACAATTTTCCGGTTAGAAATGGAATATTATTTCATTCATGTGGCCGCCGCAGCTGGCCTCACAGTACCTTATTCAATCGCGCACTTTTTCGAGTGTATTGGGATCGTATCTCAGCAATGGCATCACGAATAGTGGCCTTCAAATGCTCAATTATCTTTGGTTTGTCAACATAACACTTTTCTTTAACGGCGCCCCTCAGAAAATAGTCAAACGGTGTCAAATTGCATCTTGTTGGCGGCCTATTGGCATTAGCATTTTGGTTAATTAAACGGCCATCAAACGTTTGATGCAATAAATCGTTTGTGGCATGAGATGTATGGCAAGTTGCACCATCCTGTTGGAACCAAACATTGTTCACATCAATATCATGAAGAGCGGGTACAAAAAGATCGGCTATCATGGTGCGTGACCGTAATGGTTGCGCCGTCCCCTTTTTCAAAGAAATATGAACCTTAATTGCTTCCGCTTCACAAGTCGCACCAAACACTCACTCGTAATGGGTGCATTGGGTTCTGTAAGACCTTGTGTGGGTCTTCTGAGCTTTAAAAACGGCAATTTTGTTTATTAACGTACCAACCCAAGAAGAAAATGAGCTTCAGCCCAAAAGATGATTTTTTTTAACAAAATGGACATCATCGTGCAGTTTCTCGTTGGCCCATCTAGAAAACCGAAAACGAAGTGGATGGTCAAGCGATGACAAGTTGAAGTTGATGGATTCTCTCACGAACTTTATCAATAAACTTGCGTATACCGAGCACTTATGGTCCTTCATACATACATACATAATTGGTCATTACAGCCTTTTAGTTAGGATTACGACCTAGCTTCTCATACCATTGATGTTGTGTGTGTTAATTTTATACATGAGTGGCGGCAGCTACAGTTTAAAGTCGATTCAGAACGACAGATTCTTTTTAGCAACTTTCCGTGGCAATTTTATTTACTCTCAGCGCTTTTGCCAGCAATCTGCTGCGAGGCAGTCGCCGAAGAAATATCTTTTCATATTTCGTTTTGATGTCCGACCTGGGGTTTGAACCAAGGACTTAAGTCTAATAAGCCAACACATTAACTACTAGACTACGGCGACTCATGGTTCATCACTGCAATCAAATTTTGTACGACATTTTCGTGCAATTTGCGACCAAATTTTCTTTGTTTTGCAAATAAATTTCCAATAAATTCCAACGTTACTCAAAAGTAAATCGATTGATTACGTTCAGTGGACATAATATACTGAAATGTGTGACAGAATAGAAGAACATAAGTATTGTCAGCAGATTTCTGGCAAAAACTCTGAGAATAAATAAAATTGCAATGAAAAGTTTCTCAAAAATCTTTTGTTCGGAGTCGACGTTAAACTGTAGGTCCCTCTACTCACGTATAAAATTAACACACACAACATGAGTGGTGTGAGAAGCTAGGCCGTAATTCTGACTGGAGGGTTGTAATGGCCAATTATGTATGTAAATATTGTCAAATTTAAAATAACCGAGAAGGTTGAAATTTAAACCGATAGATTGCGCACCCGTTAATGATTATTTGTCATTATTTTTTTCTATTTATTTAATTCACTTCTAATCATTTCAAGATCACTTTAAACAAACATACACTATGTCAGGCCATGCATAAGGTCTTATCGCAAACAGATTTTAATTATCTTTAAGTATTTAATTTAATTTCATTCGATTTGATTTGATTTCAGTTTTTTTTTTCAATATTTTCTTAAGTTTTTTTAAATCAGAAATCAAAATATCAAATCAAGCAATAAACAAAAGCTTATCACCATTTACTAATGGATCTAATTAGATCTAAACAACTCTACACAATAGCTAAATAAATACAAAAACAAACAAACATACAAACAAACAAACAAATGCCGTCAATACTTATCGAAAAACTATTTTCAATTCTCATTAAGAATACATTCATACGTTCATCGATTGTACGTTCATCGGTGAATGTTAAAATCTTATCGATAAAACCGCATTTTGTACTTGCGGTGTCATGTGTGTATTTACTTACGTTGCTCATTCGTATTTTCTTTAATTCACGATCACTTAATAAGAAGCAGAAGTATAAGAGGAATTGCCGTCAATCTATTCCTAGAAATTATTTGGAATTGATTTTTTATTTTATTTGCTTTACAACGATAAGTGGCGTGAAATCATATGCTTGAACCATGATTATCTGGGAAATAAAATGCATAAATTTGATCACTCTATTCGAACGGTATTTTGCTCAACAGCTAGCCTTTACCTGAAGCCACCGTAGTCTAGTAGGTAGTGTGTAGGCTTATTAGAGGTGAGGCCAAGGTTCAAACCCCAGTACAAACATCAAAACAAAATACAAAAAGTATTTCTTCGGCGACTTCCTCTCAGCAGATTCCGGGCAAAAGCTCTGAGAGTTAATAAATATAGCCATGAAAAGTTTCTCAAAAATCTGTCGTTCGAAGTCGACTTTAAACTATAGGTCCCGCCACTCATGCGTAAAAAATTAACATACGCAACATAAGTGGTGTGAGAAACTAGGTCGTAATCCTGACTAAAGGGTTGTAATGAAAAATTATGTATATATATGTGTGCTAGCCCTTACCAAACAGCGAAGGCACACGGTATTCTCTGATTTAAGAATTTATGATTCAGTAGAGATTTACAATATGCCAGCTTTACAGCGTTTGTTTAAACAGAATTGCATGCAACATGAGGTCGAAACTCTTTGTGAAGTAAAGAGTCCCATCAGAGGCCTTTTGTGATACCACAATCAATATTCAGTACGAGTACCAAACATTTCCTAGAGGAAACCAACTCGAGTGCATAATTAATCTTGCTATTGCAAGAATTTTAATGTTCTGGAACTCGGTCAAGGATATCAGCCAGCGAGAGGTCAGACTGTATTCTTTGGCAAATAAAATACACTTAAGCTCATGTCAATCCCAAAGATGCATAAAAGATTTGTTTATTAATACGTGCACAAACTGAGTAGCTTTCCAGTACTTTGTGTGTCTTAAGAGTTTAATAAATACCATATTCAGGACAGCTGCTGAAAAAACTGTGCTTATCCTCGACAGCGTACAACTACCGTAAGACAAAATGCCAAGAGTTCATGCAATACCTGGGTTTGTAGTCAAACACTTTATCTAATACAACCAGCTGCCAGTGCATATTGCATCATCATGGGTATATTCCCGACTCTAAAAATTTTGTTCCATTAAATGCTATGGGTGCAAATCCAGATCGATGAGTAGGTTAATTGTAACTGCGCATCTGATTCCAATAGAAGTGTAGTGATTTAAACCCAAACGTTTCACATACGGATACTCCGAAAGGCAAGGAATTTTCGCCAAGGCTCTTTTGAAGTTTAAAAATTAAGAGGATTCCTCTTCCTTCAAACAATTCATTCAGAAAGGAAACGAGAAGAGAGCGGTCAAGAGATAGGTTCTCCATTTATTTGTTTGGAACAATAACCATACGATCTTCTAGTCAATATCCTATTATATCAAGAGGATGGTAAGACTGAGTTTATCACAACTGGTATGCTGACCAGTAGACCTTCAGCCTACATCACTAAACTAACAAATCGTGAATTTATTCCGAGATATATGGACCAAGAGATACATGCCAAGACCATTGGCACAAATCTATACTGACTCTGTTATGGGTTAAAGTAATGAGGGTTTTAAGGTTAATCTGCACCTCATAATTGGTATCCCATTTGCTTCTTTAGAGTGTAGACTTTCTGCAAGCTGATAATAACATCGTAGACTAGATGGATGAGCCATGGTATAGATTATTTGGGAAAAGTCTTTTGCAATGTTCTAAAGCCATATGAAGTTTCTAGGAGTGGTCGCCAAAGGATGCCTAAAGTTTATATTTATACTGGCCAAACACCAATAAACAACTAGCAGCTAAGGAAGACCACTTAACGCTACTTAATTCAATGGATACTATCGAAAACTAGGTTAACTGAAACCAACTAGGCAATCAAAAAAAAGGACAACCAAGCCACACATAGTGACAAGGAATGGAACGAGTTGAAGTTACTGGCATCGGAAACATCTGAGTGTAACTATTGGAGGCCTAAAGTCATTTATTGGAGTGCTCTGCGCACTGTGTAGTGTGACTGGTAACGGATAAATCTGAGTGGAACAGTTTTGGAGATCTTGGATTACTCTGCGCTCTGCAGAACGCGCAACTTGTTTTGCTGATGGTTAGCTATGTTTAGTACGAGTATTAGATTGCGATTATATCCAATCAAATTTATAAATAACTTACACCCGCCTTATATTACAGGGCATAGGTATTCCAATAGTCTCAGCTAAGCTGGGTATTTTCAAATGGCAGACTCAAATTCGTAGGTAGTGAGGGGACATGTGTAATATAGCCAAGCTCTTATGGACTCATGTGGAGAGGAAGATGATTAAAGATCTTTCATCGTGTTATTGAGACATTCACACACCAGTGCCTTATTGGAAGGTATGCCGATATACTTGGTACTTATTTGCAGAAGCTTCCGACTTATGTGTCAAAGCCAGACTCTTGGTACAATGAGACGGAATTTCTTTAAATCGCATTGCATTGAACTCTTAAAAATAAAGGTTTCCTATTCCAATATTCCCAACATTTGTCCTAAGTGCACTTTATTCACACATACATACATAATTGGTCATTACAGCCCTTAAGTCAGGCTTCCGACCTAGCTTCGCACATCACCTATGTTGTGTGTTCTAATTTTATGCATGAGTGGTGGGACTTACAGTTCAAAGTCAACTCCAGATGGTAGATTTTTGAGAAACTTTTCATAACAATTTTTATTTACTCTCAGAGTTTTTGCCAGAAAACAGCTGAGAGGAAACCGCCGAAGAAATATTTTTAAAATTTCGTTTTGTTGGAAATATCTGAGCTCTGCTTCGAACCGTGGTTTCACGTCTAATGAGCCAACACTTTGCCTATTAGACTGTTGTCGACTACGACTTTAATCCAAATTAATAAGGGTGCGCAATCTAACTTAATCTGACCTTAGCATACCTAACTCAATCGACGATGGGGCAAACGGCTAAGCTCAGAGCAGGTACTTTACAGAAGAAGTTGGAAGAACAGATTACTCTGTGACTCATTTGTTTATAAATCATGGAATATGTATTGCTGGAGGTGTATAGGTAACGAACAAACACTTTGCAAATGTTGCTTAACTACAGCATTGCTTAAGGCAACTCCATATACTCTATTATGAACACAAAGTTTATTATCACAACCATAAATTTGCCTAAACAAGAGACATTAAACCAATTCCAATTCATTAACTAAACTCAAATGAAGTCAAGTTAATCGTTTAGAAGCTGACGACTTGGAAAAATATTTTCATTGCTTAAGCAATCGACAATAAAGTTTGCCAGTTTAATGGTAGATAAGCTCACACATGATATTCTATTAATTAAATCGTGTTTTTGGGTTTAATTGAATAAACAATACAGATGAGTGTGTGTGAATGAGTGTGTGTGTGTGTGTATAGAATAAAGTGTAATTGAAATGAAATTATTTTCATTTTCATCTTCATTTTCATTATTATTTAACGAAATGCTTCTCATGTACTAAGTACTAGAAATGTAATGATGATGATGATGATGGCAGCAACTATCACAAGTATTTATGGATGTTCATTAGAGATAAATAAACTCGAGCTGAGTAGATGAGATACACAATCTTTTTTCTTCTTCCTCTACTGACTTCCATTAAAACACACAGCCATATGAGTAAATGGATGGATGGATGATATGGTTATGGATGTGAGTGAGTGTTTCATCATCATATGATATAATTTTATTATTTTCTTTTAACTGTCATGACGTATAGTACAGAATAGTTGGCTTTTTGTTGTTTTTGTATTTGAGTATCTTATAATTAAAATATATTTTATAATATAATAATAATAATAATATTGTTTTGTTGTTGTTGTATTGCGTATGTTTCTAATAATTAAAGTCAGTTTATCACAAACACAAGTGAGTGACTCTAACACATATGGTGCTCCGTCACTCACTAGCTTACATATGTAATGTAAAATGAATTTAAATTGCATTGAAAAATATAAAAAATGAAAAGAAATTAAAATAATTCAATAATAAATATGTATGTATACTCTAGTATTTCCTACCTGAGTGGAATATTAGCACTGGGAGACTGTTAAGATACATGCATATCGCCTTTAGCATTCCCCTAGTGATGATGGGGGCCATCTTTACTATGGCACCTTAATTTCAACACCCATCTCGTTAAAATCCAAAGAGAAAATATATTGCTTGACAATCGCTTATGCAGACAACGTGCCAGTCACAATTTTATTTTCGGAAACTCTGAAATCTGCTCTAAGATTACCAACTTAATGCTTCAACGACTATATACTGCTGCTCAATCAAACCAAGGCAAACTTATGTGTGTCATACACACAAGAAGGTAAAAATTCTTTCATTTCACTTTACCTGTATTCCAAAAGGTTCCCAATTCCATTAGAATTTCGGAACGACACCATTGTCCATTCCTCCACAGACGCTAATAAATATTTTCTGCTGATCGGTAACAGTAGAGTGTATGTGTGGTACACAGTGCGTCAGCAATAAAACTGAAGGAACTGAAGAAGGGACTATTACGGTTAACAAAGTAGCTCTCACTCTGTACCATCAAATATCTTGGAATCACATTGGTCATCAAATTAAACTGAAATTAATTTTAGAATCGGTGAGCTGATTATTTAAAGTGCGTCTCGAAAAGTTCATCCAGAGTATTTCTACTAGTCCAATATCAAACAGATTTTTAAATATGATTTGATATTGCTGAAGTTTCCATGGATTTCAAGACTTATTTCGTTAAACAATTTCCTGCAAAAAATTTCAGTATTCCATTAAGTGGGTTTAGTTTAAATGCCTGTAAGTTTCTCTGTATCCAAAATGGAACTTGATCCAAACACTCTTGAATACAGTTCATCCTTGTTAACGAATGTGACGTTGGTCTACGTATTTTCGTTAAATTTCAAAAAGACGTTCAAAAAGACGTCCTCTGCCACTTGCATCCCTTCAATGGGTGACAGCAAATCTAGAGACTGATAAAGTCTTCTCTATCAGATGAAAGGGCAGTGCCTTATTGTTTGACGCTTATCGCTGTTGTCGGCTTTGTAGACTCACAGGAAGATAGTTCCAAGATTAAAGAGTCGTTTCCTCGTCAGCTCAGATTGGTAAACTGCGGAATCTCAAAATTTCAATAGAGGGCTATAGCCCGTAACCTGACAACAAATCTCGGCCTCTATGGAACATCAGTGACAGTTTCAGATCAGGAAAAATTGCCCCGAGCTGAACGCTCACGTGTAGAATTGTGGTGATCTTCAATTACTTCGAACCAAACTCAACAAAACGCGTTGCAGTCAATCATCATCCAAATTAGATGGTATTTTGTCATCTATTTCTATGATCTTATTTCACCGCTTTAGCGACCATGGGAGCGTGTTTTTTCTTACTCAGTGAAAGCTCATCGGCAGGTTTATTATTTTAAAGGATCATCGTTATTCTCATACATCATCATCATACTCATATAATATCATCTTCGTCATGCTTCTCATCATACCCATGCATCATCGCCATACTCATACAATAGGTCACCATCCTACACATATGATCTCATCATACTTATACATCATCGTCATACTCATGCAATTTTCTTTTTTTTCACGCCGAGGAGGTGTAAATATACCTAACCGCAATATAGAGGAAGTCGTCACATCCTCCGTGTGTGGGGCCCTCACCCACTAAACCCCCCCTCGTCTCGTGGACTTGTTGTGCTCACTCCGGAACTACGGTGGTATTACTTCGGAGTGGAGTCCCTTTGGCCCTTTAGCCCCTGCGTGTTCATATCCGCGTCCGGATTGCGTGTCGAAAGTTGAAGAGACATCTAAGTGTCTCCACTATTCCTTTCGTCCAAGTCCCTGCCTCGAATTCTGCTTGACACGTGTGCCAGTTTCATCTATTCCGGCGTGCCCACATGTTCCGAAGCCTCAAGATCCCTCTTCTTCAGTTTTAGAATGCTCTCCACGTAATTCGCCAATGAGGTCCAATTTTCTCTACTCGCGATCATAACCCCGACAATGTTGCTGGCCATGATCGTCCCAATTATCGACGTCAGTGCAGAGCGATAGCTTTGCCAGCGTGCACACTCGAAAACGGTGTGCTCTGCGTCATCAATTATCTCCCCTTCCTCGTAAAGACAGTGAAGGGAGGCGGTCTTGCCCATTCTGTGCAGATATTTCCTAAAATATCTATGACCCGATAGCATCTGTGTAACGTAGTAATTTACCTCTCCAAATTTCCGACTAATCCATGGCCTTATGTCTGGAATAAGTCTCGCCGTCCATCTACCTCTATCTTCCTCGTTCCATCGTTGTTGTCATACTCATGCAATAGATCACCATCATACTCATATAATCTCATCACGCTCGTACATCTTCGTCATACTCATACAATATGTCACTATCATACACATATAATCTCATCAAACTTATACATCATGTATCTTGGTGGTATGATGTTCAAAGCAGTGAAGACCGAAAGAGACGATTATGCCAATTGACTAATCTCTCTGCACGACTGTTGGCATCCGGAAAAATTGTTTGGTGACTGTCTAATTCAAAACTATCGTGGCAGCATACGTGGCATTGAATTTAGTAGGATTGGATACCATCTGAACCTTGTAATCCTTTGAGGTGTTTAGATTTGTAAAACTAGGTATCAGACTTTGATTACGATCGACTAAAACAACGCCTCACAAAAGACCCAGGCTCTCTCTATGAGTACAAATACTGATTGATTTAAGGTTGCGCACAAACCAACCTACTGGGCCAATGCAAAATCTTAATCTCAAACAACTGTGAAGAATATTGGTATCTATTAGTTCCCCAAACTAGGGAAACACATGCTAATAGACAAGAGTAGTTCTAAGTTTATGTTCTGTTTACATCCTCTGACATGTTCTACAATACCATTTTACATTCAGCAATCGAATGTATCTTATGCAGTCAATGTTAAGGAGTCCCTGGATGTACTATCCAAGACCCACTTCGCTAGATGTCAAGAATTTATCTCGCCGTTCTTCCGCATATTTAAGGCAAATCTTGTTCTGCTTTTATTCATAACGGGCCAGTGGGTTCATTTTCCCCTATTTCCTTTGCAAATATATATATAAAGTCTGTGTGAGATCATATGCTTGTCCTGCTGGTAAAGAATGCTACTCTCGCGCGAGATACCCGACATTGTTGGACAATCTTAAACATGCTTAGCGCACTCTCTATGGATCCAATGGCTCTATCTAAGATACTTCGATACTGAGTGCCCTCCGTGTGTCTTTACCGACCACATTTCAGCTTTTATTTTAACATACATACACGGTATCTTTGTTTCAGTTTTGTTTTCCATTTAATCTGAGATGTTCATTGTAAAATCAAACACTTTAAATGCCTACCAATTCTTCTTGCCACAGCCTGAAAATACGATTGCCTAAGTGTTGACATTTCATTTGTTTAACTATGCCTTGTTGTCCTTCAGGATATTTAGCTGAGTATCCCTTTTAATCTCTCCTTTTTAAACAGCCAACACAGGCAATTGGGAATGACTTTAAAAATAAATCCAAACAAACACTGGTTCAAGTACTTCTACTACGAAAGGGCAAGAAATCAAAGGAAAATCCCGGTAAATATTTACCCAACAAAAATTTGCCTTTTGCAGCAGGCACAGGTACATACATACATAAGCAGTATTTACTGACAACATACCATCGCATATGCGTTTATTTTAAAAATCAAACACTTTTTCAAACAGTTTTTCTGTTTTTGTTGCTCTTTTTGCCAATTCAGTTCAGATCAGTTCAGTTCAGTTTCATTATGAAAATGAAATTTTGCTGCTGTTGCCGTGTAAAGAGGGGGCAATGATAACCACACGATAACATTTCGTTTTACGGGGTAAGCGGGGATTGCAGAAAAGCGTTTTTAATTAATTTTAAAAC
This sequence comes from Sarcophaga carnaria, assembly GCA_958299815.1. Classification (NCBI taxonomy): domain Eukaryota; kingdom Metazoa; phylum Arthropoda; class Insecta; order Diptera; family Sarcophagidae; genus Sarcophaga; species Sarcophaga carnaria. Next base: position 17,833,370 of record OY283153.1, on the reverse strand, counting down.
ATTTCAAGTGTTGAATAAACTTTTAAACCCTGTTGTCTGTCATTCAACGTTTTCAGTCAGTTTATTTACGGTTTCCGTTTTTGTTTTTGTAAAAATATTTACTACGGGAGAAAGTCGTCTGTCTATACACGATGATAAAAATATGGAGCAAACGTTTAACAACAACTATAAAAAGGAATCAACGAAAAATAATGTCATATAAAACCATATTCTCTATACATGTTGTGTACCAACAATATGCCCAACTACAGGGTCAATATTTTATTAAAAAAAAAAAGTTTTTTAATCAGCAAAATATGCAAAGAGTCAAGAGCTGCGGACCTCCTCCCCCTAACTGACCAGTGCTAAAAGACTTGCGACCTTTTAGCCAAACTAAATCTGTAGCCTCATGGGACACACACTTGTGGTTCTAATAACACTGACCCACTTGATATTCATGTGCTTCAAACGCTTTTGTTTGTTGAAATTGTTGACAGCCAAACAAAAAATTTCTAAAAAATTTATTAAAGAGCCTGTGGTTGTAGTCGTGAATAAGTTTCCGCTAATCTTTGATTTTTTTTTTAACACAAGGAAAGGACATCAATTTTGTGCCAAAAGAAAACATTTTGAAAGGCACTTTTAATATCCATAATCAGGTACGGAATAGGCTGTAATCTGTTTGGCAGGTCACGTTTTACAGAATTGCCCATATGGGGTTGTAAAAATGGTTTTCCTAGTAATTATTATTCAATAACCATCCATGCCGCTGGGTCTAAGCTAGACTCAAGCTAAGGACTATACTTATGTTGACTTATTAGACGGAAAGCAAGGGTTCGAGCCCAGGCCAGACATCAAGACAAAATAGAAAAAGTATTTCTTCGGCGACTTCCTCTCAGCAGTTTCTGGCAAAAACTCTGAGAGTAAATAAAAATTGCCATGAAGAGTTTGTTAAAAAATCTGTCGTTTGGATTCGAATTTGAACGACTCCGATCACTCATGTATGAAAGTTAATTCACACAACATAAGTGGTGTGAGAAACTAGGACGTTGTACAATGGGTCAATTCGACCTCCGGGTACTGTACTTTTGTTAATTGACAAGTACACGTCTTCTAACCTAACCTAACATATCCTTTCTCTATTATCATGCGTTTCCCTAGTTGGAAAGACTAATAGACAGCAACCGTCTTCTTAATTGAAATTGCCCAGAGGTCCAGTGAATTGATCTGTCCCTGACTTCCCAATTAATTTTATAAAATGGTCCCTTCTTCCTGATATAAAGAGTTTCCAACCGGCTTTCGTTTTATGACTCAAAGAATTCTGAACCGTGAATACGAGAAAGTTGCCGTAGTGCCTTTGGCAATTTCCTCTCAGCAGCCTTTCTGACAAAAACTCTGATTGTAAATAAGATTGTCAAGAAAATTTCTCAGAAATCTGTCGTCCTGAGTCGAATTTAAAACTATAAGTCTCGCCACTCATGTATGAAATTAACACACATAACCTAACATAAGTGGTTTGAAAAGCTAGATTGTAATCCTGACTGAAGGGCTGCAGTTGTGATACGCAGAAGGCTTGCAGAAAAATCTTGAATGTTCAGTCTTGCCCTGACAATCATAGATGCATATCAATGGCCATATGTGGGCTATATGGGGCTATCGTTTAGCAGACATAAAGAATTTAAAAGCTGTTTGAAATTTGATAGGATGAAGAGTGGAAAATATGGCTACAACTGTCACAATATGAAATCCAAACTCCGTTGCACTTAGTATTGAGAAGAATACCACGAGACTCATGCAGGCAAAGATACAAGTGAAGGTATGATCCATCGAAATATGTTCGCAATTCAACCTGTATAGAAGGGAAAAGGACGAGACGTATCAATACTATCTGATAGTCATGCTGCTATACGAGCACTCAGCTCTAATGCGATTGACTCAGGTATAGCGTGAATAGTCTGAATCAGCTGATCAACGAGCGTGCCTAGATAAGCTAGAGAGCGTCAGAAAGGGCCAAAACCTTTAAAGGAATTGTGAGGAGAAATTTAAAAGGATTTCATTGGCGAAAGAAAAGATGGAGAAGAACAAAGACTTTTCTCAATTAATGGATATTAAACCAGTTTTCCATGGCTCGGAAAAACGCTGTTCCGATTCTTCGTTCCCCATACAAATAGGCATACGCCCAATGACAAAATATCCAGTAATAGCATACGTAAAGAGTCTTTCGCTTAGAGCCAGAGTATCACGGATATACTTTTAGTAACAAAATCACCCCAAAGAACTCAAAATTAAGATTCCGTAGTGCACACCCCGTGGTTCCGATCAATCGTATAAACGTACATCGGGAAAATGGTGCACAATCTAAAACAATCCGAAAGTTCAACTTCATCAGAACAAATTTAAAAATTAAAATTATTGTCGACTACAAGGTCTGAGGAAAATGATTCAGGATGTCTCATTCGTTTAGAGGGTACTGGACGAAGAAAATTTATAACGCCATACTATGGCAATGACTTAGATATCTGGGGTACAATGGGTCAATTCGACCTCCGGGTACTGTACTTGTCTTAATTGACAAGTACACATGGTCTAACCTAGATATCTAGTGACACTGATTTTGAAGATAATTTGTTAGCAGACGGTATAAGGATTTCTGGTTCGATTGCAGACTACTAGGTTACTTCTTCATTTCCCTCATTAAGAGTGGAGGGTTGGCGCACATAATGAGGCATGATAGTGTACCAACTGGGTAGCTCTGAAGTTTCTGCGTTGCCTCGAACTCGTCCTGTTTGCCGACCAGTGTAGGTGGTCTTATACTCTCTGAAAAGCACATATTACTACTCCCCGTTTAATTATTATTCAAATAAGTATTTTGCGTCCATGAAAAATTATTACGAAAAATTCATTTCAAAAAAAATTTTAAAGGAGGAGGCATTAATAATGAAATATTTTGTATCTCTCTCGACTATATTTACCATTTGAATGCCATTAATTAAAAACTTTTACTTCAACTATTTCTAAATCTTTTTCAAGTTTTTAATTACAAACGAAAAAAGAAAAAACAACAAAAAAAGATACGAATTCCTTGCAACAATTCCATTTTATAACCAGCATAATGGGCTAAACTTTCTACCAGTAAAACCATGAAAAAAAAACACAAAATTTTTAAACAAAAATTCTGCTTAATATGGTGGTTCCATGGTTCCATGGTTTCGGTTTTGGTTTCAGTTCTTCTCTTTTTTTTGCAACCAAAAAATAGTAAAGAAATGTTGCCAAAAAAAAACGAGAAGACGAAACACTTAAAAAGATAAACAAAATAAATATGAAAGAGAAGAGACAGACAGATGCAATGAATGAACGAATGAAGGACTATAATTCCACCTAAAAAAGAGGAGCTTAAACACAAAACCAATTACATCAACAGCACTATCTGCATCAACACCACCACCCCACCCCGTATAAAACCAATACCAGCTAAAAAAGAGAAGATTTTCCGCTGAAATCAAAGTTTCGCGTTTTTTTTCTGTGGAGCAAAGCAGAAGGGAGGGAACGGATGGAGTGGAAAAAATAAAACGAATTTTGGCAAAATCCTTAGAAATATGCTTATGAACGAACACACAAACCACAGTTGATATGAAATACCCCCCATATTTATCCATTGGTAGGGGTATACATACACTGCACAGTGGAGTGTAGGGCACAATAATATTAATATGTGTTCCATATTGCTCCATAAGAGGATTTAGAGACTGTAAGTGTGGAACCTATAAGATGATTCAAGGAGGTTAGGCTTTTAACAGACGCTGGATGCGTCAAATAGAGTTGAAACTGACTACTAAAGTGGAAAATCCGATACGTCCACTTTTCGCGCTTTACAGAATGGAAGAAATTATTAAAATGAAAAGAAAGACGAAGGGAACGCAGGCGTTACAGATGTGGTCAGACCTGTGCATCATTGCATTGGACAAACTAGCGGTATTAGAGCTTCTGTTGGAGATAAAGTGGCGGATAACTCGAATTTGTCGTGACTAGTTCGTTATCGACCATCGCACTAATCTCAGGTCTTATATTACGCACCAATTTAACGCTGTTGTGTATCCTCTCTCTGGCTGTCAGCAAATTGTGAGGAAGGTATCGTGAAGAAACCATTGTTTTTGAAAATTGAGCCTGAAAGAGCCGCCTATTAAATGTCCTCAGCAATTTAGTCTATGTCACAGCTCATTATGGCGTATTTTACATTTGACTTTCACCAATGTAGCTCATTTCTCACTTGGTGGTTACGTCAACAAGCAAAATTACGAATAAGGGCGCTCAGATAACCATGAAGTGACTGTAGAAAGATCATCACATCCGCACAAAATTACAGTTTGGTGTGCAAATTGACTGCAGGAACAGTTACTATCTATTCAGAACGCTAAAGCCGCATGAAAACCTACTTCTTTTGATCTGCAATTGGAGGTTATGAATTGGACTCTGTGTAGTTTAGTTAACACAGTGCTACGAGCCAAACAACACTTCCGATTTTAACTACATTGCACGAGAAGTTACCAGAAAATGTAATTCATGGCATTGACAACCTTAATGGGTCACTACGATTACGGGATTTGACGTCGTAAGTCTTTTTTGTAGGACCATGTGAAAGAGTATGATATTTACGCGACTGAATCATTTGAAAGGCAATGTTTACCAAATTATCTACACGATGTCATTCGAAATAGGCGAAGAAGTCTAAACTACCTAAAAAGGATCATCCGCTGCAACCATTTCAATTTCCATTTTGCTACCATTTAAATGAAGTTTTATCTCACACAGAATGGCAAGATCAAAGGATTATACCTACTTACTTACTTAATTGAAACCTTAAATCAGGATCACAACCTAGCTTCTCACAACACCATCTTTGCGTATCTAAATTTTATTCATGAGTTGCGGAAAATGACTGAACGACAAATTTTTGAGAAACCTTTTCCCGGTAAATTTTATTTACATTCAGAGTTGTCGCCAGAATTCTGCTGAATCCATGGATTATAATGAATTTATAATCAATCATAAATTTATAATCCTTTGCTATAATGCAAATTGCTTTCTTGTCTTTCATAAGCCTTGTAAAATAAAATATAAAAAAATGAGTTGAATAATTTCTTTGAATTACTAAACAATTCATGGATTTTTTCGAACCTATATGAAGCACTTTGAACTCAATTAAAGCTTATTTGCCTCAAGCTTATGCCTCTATAATTTGTAACTCAGCAGTTTAACACTTCCTCTACAAATATTTCAAATTTCAATCAAATCGCTTCAGTAGTTCAGAAGTTACAGGCTATTTGGCTTCATTACATTCCATGTTAACTAATTATTGTATGCAACACCACTGTGCATGCTCTTGTATAAATACCAACACACACTTCCTTTAATTTTCATGTTTACACACACAAATGCAAGGAGATGTGTGTCTGCTTGTGAGTGATTATTTATTTTTTACTCACATACACAGAGATAAACTCTACCCCTACTACTACACTAAAGTGTGTATAGTATGTTTACAATGTGTTGTTATCCTCTCCTACAATAAAACAAACAATAACAAAAACAACAACAACAACAAGAGATGGTTTATTTAAAACATTTGTTTTGGCCTGCCGGCTAGAGTGGTGTGAGTGCTCAAGAGTATAAGAGTGTAGTAATACAATACAAATCTATGAGCCAATCACAAGCAAGCAAAGGCGTGGCTATAGTGAAACAGGTTTTTGCTGTTGTTATATTTTCTTTTTTTGTTTTTGTTTAATTTTCTCTTATTTAAGTTGTTGTTGTTGTTGGTGTTTATTTTGTTTTAAAATAATTTTTATTTTTATTCTTCAACTTGTTCTTGCTTGATTTCGTGTAAAGCAGCTATGAGAGCTGCTTTTATTTGTTCGTTTGCGTGAGTGCAAGTGTGTGTGCGTGTGCAAGAGTATATTCGTTTGGGGTTTATCTCACTCTAACGCTCTTTAAGCAATGTTAAGCAAGTTGGGTCTCCTCTCTCACGGGAGCATATTTCGTTTTCGTTTCTTGATGTTGTTGCTGTTTACAAACACGTTTTTATTGCTGCCACCATGTGATAACTTATTATTATTGTTGTTGCTGTTGTTGCTGTTGCTGTTATTATTTTTGTGTTGCTATAGCATTAATGCTGTTGTTGTTGTTGTTCTTGGATCGAGAGGGAGGGTTAATGTGTTTTAAAAATAAAACTTCTCTGTGTGCGATAATCTGCGCCAATACAAAAACTGGCTATAGCGCACTAAACCTCTACGTATTTAGGGAATGAATTTTTATTTCGATTTTGTTTTGTTGTTGTCGTTGTCTTTATTATTGTTTGGCTTGCATGCTCCTACTATAACAGCTCCATGCTAGGTATTGTTGTTGTTCTTGTTTTTCTGTTTTTAAGAGAGTGAGTGAGTAATTTTATTTGGCTGCATGAGTGAGAGGGGGAGCATTTGGATTTAATTGTGAATGAATTTTTTTGTTTGTTTTTCATTTCTATCCACGAAAATTCTGCACGAAAACCAAAAATGTACGAAGTGTGTGCATAATATGTACATAATTCGTGTACATAGTTGTGTTAGTGATTATTAGTAGGTACTCTTGTTGTGTTTTGTTTTTTATTTTATTTTTACAGTAGAATACCATGAAAGAAATAATTTTTCGATGCAATTAATCATCATCGGTGAGGGAATACGATGTGTTTTACACGTGAAAAGACATTTTGAAACTTAATTTTATATAGAAAACCGGCTCTGAATCACATTGAATGACGTTAATGCGTCAGAATATGTGTGAAATTCTATTTTTATGCTTTGGGAACCAATAGATGAATAAGAAATAAAACAACTGCTGCATAAATACTTTGTTTTTTATCATCAGATATAAGTTCTATGCTCTAAAAATGTATTATTCATCAAAAATTAAATGTTTCTAATAACAATACACAGCCACTGAATTGCTCGCAAAAGTTTATCCTTTTGAGGTAATTTTCGATCACTTTTTTGCACATTTCATACTTTATCTCATCCATAGCCTAATGATTATTATTTTCCAAATACTCCAACGTTAGGGGATTATAAGCATAGAATCGATCTTTACCGTGGCCCCTTAAAAAAATATAATCGCGACAAATTGAACGATTTTGGGTGCCAATTGATGTCACCAAAACATGATTTTTCTCCTTTTAGAACCTTCGCTTGAAATAATGGTCAAACGGTCGTGTTACGCTCCTCGTAGCACTGTCTTATTGGAACAACATGCAGTTCAGTTCATAATCTTCAATTAAAGACCAAAAAACAGTCGATAATTTTGCGATCATAATGCCTTAAATTGGTGGTAACTGTGCTTCTTCTGTTATTTTCGCAAAACATTCATCCAAATGACATCTCCAGTGCATATTAAACACCAAACAGTCACATTTCATAGATGCAATCGGTATACTACAACAACCTTTGGATTTTCTGAGCTTCATATACGTAATTTTGCTTACGTTAATTTGCTAACCACTGACAGAGAAATAAATTTTATTACCGAAGAAAATTTGTTTTGAAAAATCAGAATTGAAAGCCTATTACTCTAGCACCCATTCAGCATATTAAAAGTCGTTGTGGATGATCAGCATATATTAATTATTGCGTAAGTTAGAGTTTATTGGAGGAGCAAAGGTACATGCAAAATACGCCATAATGGGCCGAAAGATTACGTTGGAATCGAAAAAAGCATACTATCCGCCATAATTTGTGAAACAGAAGCTACAATTTTGGCACTTCGCACATTGCAATTATGCACAATTCAGATCTCATCTGTAACGCTTACAATATCTACAAATTTCTTTTTAATCTAGCCAATTCCTTGCACTGCAGGTGGATTATGACGTCCATAAATGACGATGTCTTTCACTAAATAAACCGCACTTGAGATAGAAGATATTCAGCAACTACTTCATCCAATAGCTGATATTATTTAGTTCAGACAAAAACCTTCATTAACTAAAGGCAATAGTCCAACTGTTCTTTGATCAATCTCAGCTTCTTGAGGATATCACTCTAGCATAGTATGGGCTATCCACCTGAATTTTCTATGTTTAATTGTTTTCATTATGGCCTCTTTGTGAACTAACGTATAGAGATTCGTGTTTCTTAGTAGAGTTGCGGACATCCGAATGCCGCTCTCACTCTGTTGAGCCTACTTTTTGTAATCACTTTTTTGCTTAGACATCAGAAGTATCTGCGTATTCGACTGGTTGGTTTTGTGACGTCATGTTCTCAGTGTGAATATGGTTTATTCGCATAGCTTCCGTTTTCTTGGCTACCTAACCAAGTACTATATTACGTGCTTAGCTTTACTGTTTTCATTTCACGATGGAGACAAATATCACCCAAAACCTCATGTCTGCCCTGAAGAAACCTTGCGCATAATATCATACAGCACTATGGCAACGGATACCTTTTTGTACTCCAGTCTTATTATGATTCTGTATCAAACACTGATGATTCCAATTATTTTATGGCTGCCATTGTACATTTGGTTGTGATCAGCCTCATTTCAGTCCTGTCCTGCTTTCAATTGGTGAGATAGTCTAACGTCTGGTGTAGTTTTCGCATATAATTCTGTTGAACCACTTTGTTTTGTCTCGTTTTGCATCGTAGTTTACTTATTCAGAGCACATTAATATTTTGAATTCCCTGTAAGCGAAGATGCAGTCATCTATGGCGGAATGAAATGTCAGGTGGAATATCATAGATGTGCTCAATGCGTACGAGAGACAGTTTGAATGCAAATTACTGATTCCTTATTAAAGATATCCAAGAGTCTGATGATTTCTTTTTTCTCATCAATTCTTCTTGGGCGTAGATATTAATTTTGTATGGAATTTAATCTTGATTGGGTCTTTAACGCCTTCTGTTGGTCTGTACTATAGCAATAGTCCTGTTGGAAGGAAAATCTTGAGTATATTAAAACTAAATAAAGATTACTTGGGTATTTTAATGACAGTTCTTACCGCACTATTGCTGCAGCCATACGATCCATTGTACCTCTCTTAAGCTTCATAAGGTATCCGTATAATATCTTCTCTAAACCTAATGCCTTTTCTAATTTCCTGCTTTGCTTGTGGCATGCGTCAGAAGTTTAATTTTGAAACGCATTAATACCTCACAGTTTCCAAGAATGTATTCCGATGTTTCATTTTCACCATCACAGAATCTACATGTTGAGCCTTTTCTGAATGAGTGAACTCTGAGTCTCAGTGTCCTGGCAACAACACGTTATTTCTTTATAATCTGATGCACGACTTAGATCTCCTCTTATTGTAATTTCCCAACAAAAGTTTAATTTGCCTCAAACCCACTTTGACCACCCACAACTCATACTCCTCGTTTCTTTTTATCTTCCCTTTCGTTAAGTATAAAGTTCCAAGCATTTGCTCTCACTCAATAGAATGGTTTTGGCCCCATCAACAGCGTGGAAGCTCCTCTCTTGGCAAGCTCGCCTGCCTGCTCCTTACCAAAAATTCCCACATAACATAGGACCCAGCAGAGAATAACCCTTTTTCCCATGCTAGTCGATACAGCCTCTTCACACAGTCCTACATTATTTTTGATTTAACCTGATCAGAGCCTGACTGTCAGATAGTTATGGCAACCCTAGCATTCTAGAACTCGCTACATTAGCCCTTCCAACCACTTGCTTAACTGAAATAAAAAGCCGAGAGAGGTCCTTATTGCGAATCGATTATAGGATTTAAAATTTTTTCGGAGTATGTTATGCAACGTTGTCCTAGGCATAATAAATTCTTGAATGAGGACCGAAACCCAGGCAATTATAATCAGACCTGAACAAGTTTCAAAATTTTGCGTACAAGAATGCCTAATCAAAGGCGTAAACAATTGCTTATGAAGTTTAAAGACTTAGTTTCGCACGTAAATAAAACCGTGGTTAAGCATTCAGAAACCCTCTATTCGTAGTTCATTATAGTTTTTGTTGTAAATACTTAAATACCACCCAAATTACACCCCCTCCCCTTCCCTTTCCATTGTTTTAATAGAACATAAAACGCTTTTCTTTGAGGCAATTGTCAGAACATGTTGATTTTGTTGGCTTTGTACGCTTCTTGTGATTCGACAACGGATTCCGTTCATAGCCCCAGCATGAACATGAACATGATTTTCGGATATTTTATGTATTTGAAGCAGTAGTAGAAGAAGAATAAGAAATGAAAACGCCTCTTATGATTGGTTTATACCAGGGCTGAGGCTCTTTACATAAGATTAAAAACGTTTTTACTTTACTTGTGTCTTTATTCTCGCCCTAAGGCACTCACATACACAATCCATACAATACACAACACACAGTATACATACAACACGTCTTAGCCAAGTTGAAACGACAAACGTATGCCAAAATAAATGTAAGCAACGCTATACATACATACACACACACGGACAAACAAATTCAGGAGGCGAAAACCAACCCAAAATACTGGCATACGAACGAACGAACGAACCAGTGTGTAAAACAGCAGGTGGAGAGGGAGTATGGAGCACAAAGAAAAAAAAACCAACATACACACATAAAAACAGAGAATATCCTCTGCTTTGAAGTGTAAACGAAACGAAAAGATTCCTTTTAAATGGTTGGCTAAATCCTCTGCTGCATGCCTCCCTGTTCATCTGTGTGTCTGTCGGCCTGCTTGCCTGTTTGCCTGGCACCTCTAATCGCATGTAATGCGCGCGCATTATCGTTTTTCGTTTTTGTCTTTTGTTTCGTCGTTTCGGTTTTTCGTTTCATTGCTTATCTGCCACTAAAAAAATTGAAAAAAAAACGAAAACCCACAGAAGGAAAAAAAAAATTGTTTCTGGTCAGTCGTTTAGAACGAAAACAGAGAAGAATTTTTTTAAACAACCACAGCCACAGCCAACCAAATAACCGACGGTTATCGGGTTTAAGAAAAAAAAAATTTTTTTGGTTTTTTTTGTTTAAATGGTTACAGAATGAAATGAAAAGAACTGCTTACAGGGTTAATGCATTAATACTAATGCAAGAAACACACACACACATGCACATACATTTAAACATTCTGGACTTGTTCTCTTTTTTGTGTTTTGGGAAATTTAAAATACAAAACAAATATGGAGAAATGGCCAACAATTCTTATTCACACTGTACTCACACATACACAGTGGGATGTAAAAGAAAAATATTTTGCATTGGTCAGACCTAAGTTAACTTACGAATGCCTAGGAGTGGGAATTTTTTCGGAATCGATTGAAACAGTCCAGTCCATGCATATCTTCGATGATGGCTCCAAATTGGGTATAACTCTGAGTGGCGGAATTTATTCGGAATCACTTGGAATAATCCTGTCCATAAGACCAAAGCAGTGTAGCATCTTTCAAGCGCAAGTTGCGGCAATACAAGGTATTTCAAAAATAATTCAGAATGCAGATACCCTAGGCGAGATATTACCATAGTTTCCTAAGCCATGTGGTCATCAAAGCACTGGATTCCAGCGTAATGAGCTTCAAGACGTTGTATAACTTTCAAAGATATCTCAATAAGGTAGCAAGATAATACAGTATCCATATCACATGGGCGCCAGAACACTGTGTTATTCCAAGTAACTGTATAGCGGATATACTGGCTAGATGGGGTTCAACCATCGAACTCTCTGATTAATGCTCGTCTTTAGGAATCCCTCTAAAGAACTTGGAGCTTATAATTCACAATATTGCCATGAATTCCATCAGCACCAGATGGACACCTTTAGGTAAGGGCGGAACGGTGAAGGAAATCAGAATAGAGGACACACGATAGATTAGGCTAGGTTAGGTTAGAGGACGTGTACTTGTCAATTAAGACACGTACAGTACCCGGAGGTCGAATTGACCCATTGTACAACATCCTAGTTTCTCCTAGTTTCTCGCACCACTTATGTTGTGTGTGTTAATTTTATACATGAGTGGTGGGACCTACAGTTTAAAGTCTACTCCGAACGACGGATTTTTGAGAAACTTTTTCATGGCAATTATAATAATTATAAGAGTTTTTGCCAAAAATCTGCTGAGAGGAAGTCGCCGAAGAAATACTTTTTGTATTTTATTTTGATGTCTGGCTGGGGCTCGAACCCTGGCTTTACGTCTAATAAGCCAACACACTAACTACTAGACTACGCCGACTTCTTAAGTTTGCTTAAACTTCATACAAGCATTCTCCGTATGGTTGTCCGTCTCGTCAAGTGGCATTGTATTATGGTCACGCATGTGAGACGCATTGGTGATGGGCACCTTGCAAATGATTTCTGCAGCACTGATAGAAATCGGAAAGAATAAGAGCTTGTTCTGCACTTCATGGGTAAATACTTAGCACTATGTCGGCGGTGAAATCAGCACTTTCGTGCCTACTATACAGGTGATCTGCAGGAACTATCTTTCATTGATATTGAAAATCTTAGCTGCTTCATTATCCTGGACTAGGGGATAAGGGAAAACTGCAGTATCACAATGGGTCCTATGTGGCCTAAGTAAGTCCATCTAACTCCTTTGCAAGTGATAGAGCAACGTACTTGACTAAAAATACCAGCAAACTAGGAACGAATCCGAGGCAAACTATACAGTGAACTGCGTCAAGGCTTATAATTTGAAAAAATTTCTCACATTAATTGCTCTTCAAAGAATTCATATAGAAATTATAATCCTCTAAGAGAGGATAACATGAACATCCTATAAGAAGCCATATGGCAACTCTAGCATTCTAGTATCTACTACAGAAGGCCAATAAATTGATTAGATGGTGGAACTAAATTAATGAGTCTGAAACAAGGCAATGAAATAATAAGGAAATGGGGGAAATGGATTATGAAAGCTTCTTGTATTTTAAAGCAATAAAAAAGCGAGCAAAAATTTTATTAAAAAACATAATTTTAAGCATGATTTTTATATTTAAGGGCCTTAGCGAGTTCACAATAATAAAACAATAAACCCTTCCTGTTAAGTTTTCAACGTTTTAATCCCTTTACACTACCTTTTTGACGTGACATATTACGTCACTTGTATTTACCGTATATTTACTTATTTCCACCACTGTGCATACACTTTAGCAATTGTATTGAGTAAAGGTGCCAAATAATAACACAAGAAAACAAAACAAAACAAAATAAACAAAAATATAATTATGGGAGTGGGAGTTGCTTGCTTAAGCAGGCATAAAACAGAAAATTTTTTGGCACACTAAGCCCACAGCAAATGAAAAACAATAGCAACAACAATAACAACAACAAACAGACATAATGCTGTAATACATGCTCATATATTCGTCAATCCGTATTAAATTGTTTTGTTGTTGTTTTTTTGAACGTGTACGAGTATATAAGAAAAGTTTTTGGCACTACTCACTCTATCTCTGTCGCTCATGCTCTCTTATTCCATTTTGAGTACAAAACAAACATATAAGAACAACACTCTTCTCACCAACCATTAAAATTTTAACAACAACACACATACACACACGCACTCTCAGGCTTGCATACACTTGCTTAACAATAGTAAATACACAGCTTTTTGTTGTTGTTAATGTTGCCAGCAGTTGTTGTTGTTGTTGTATTTGTTCTGTGGTTGATATGACACAACCCACTCAACAAAACAAAAAAAACAAAAATAACAGAGAAAACCTTAACAACAACAGCATACATGCATACATGCATACATAACTCCTGGCTAAAGGTGTAAATAAAAATTCTCTACCCCCCCTTTGAAAAATATTCACCCACATAGAGAAAAAATGGGACTTTTTGTTACTCTAATATTAACTTACCATTGCAACAACAACAACAATAACATTTAATTTTCAAATAATAACACACAGAGAGCTTCTCAATTGTTTTAAACCCGAAGAATAAAACGAAAACAGGTTATCAATGGCTAGCGTTTGTTTGTTTGTGTGCGTATGTGTGTGTGTTTGTTTTAGTTTAACATTTTGCATAAAATGTTTTTAATCCTTATCAATGTATTGGTGAACCTTTAACAACAACTATTACTTCTAGAAGAGAGCACAAATTCGCTCTCTTCTCACCCTTAACATAAGGGAGCAAGAGCACAAAATAATTCTCTTTAATATTTTGTTATGCTCTTGCTTGTTAGATTTTACAAATGCGTGTGTTATTGTTTTGGTTTCTTATTACAAATACAAGCATAAACTTAATACCGGCTATTTCATTTACTCTTTGCTTTGCAGGAATTTCTTAAGTTTTTGAAGAATTTTAAAAAATTCTCTTAAATTTCATTGAAGTTTTTCAGTCATCGTCATCCTTATTCCCATCCCCATACGGTTGGCATCATTATGTGAAGTTTAAAATGACTGGCAACGGATTTACGAAAACCCCGTGTATTTATTTGCCATTAATTGGGCGAAAATTGAAAGGATGCTGAGGGATTTATAGCTAAGCAAAGCATTTTAAGAGTCTACAATTAGGGGGCCGTAGACAGAATGAAAATGAAATAAAGTTTGAAGTTTCTTTAATATTAAAACCTGACCTTAAAGATCCAGTATTTAAATTGCATCATTTATGCCAACAGTTTGGTTTAAAGCCCCGGATAAAATCAGTAGCGCATCCGTTTATCACTGTAGAGGGGAAGGGAAGAGGTGTTGCTGAAAGTATACAAAGTTAAAATAAAAGGCGAACACTTTTAAAGCTTTAAAGCGCCTAGGGCATAGGATAAACTCAGTAACGCCCCCAAATGACTCAGTAGCTTATTTGATTATAAAAATTGATAGGATGTACCAATTATTGAAACCGGGTAAGACTCCAATGTAAAAAAGATCTCATTGTATCAGATCCAGTAGTGAGCTTGATTGTAAAAGTTGCTGAGGATATAGCTCTGCAGAACATCAAAGCATTGAACATTTCTAAATCAATTAAAGACTCAGTGGGAGAGAAATGAATAATGAGTAGACTTACCACTAGAACTTCACAAAATCTATTACTTATGCATTGTTATAAGGATTTTGAAAGGGTATGTTGGTTGATAGGTAGGTAGTAGAAAGAAAAAGTACCAAACAAAAGGTCTATGGTCACGTGCCTTTATCATTATTTCAAATTCGAAACTCGAACAAACTTTAATAGCTTCTTGCAGTCTTCCTCATGCAGTATTCCATAGATTCGGAGTACTTTGAATTCATAATTTTCCATGCTGTACAGATAAGGTGGAATATCCCGTGATTGTACCATTATTAGTGTGTACTCAAGTTGCTTTATTCGGTCTTATCTCTCATCGGTTTCACCCTAGGGCATCCTTGTAACTCTTCCGGCTGAGTCATAGTTTCCCAATAGCTGATGCGAAGTTTCATCCGCATTCCCAGTCTAGTTTTTAATTCAATGCAGGGCATTAGGCTTATCCATGCCTATGGTGTGCCATACTCTGTACCTGTACATACATACAAACATAATTGGCCATTACAACCCTTCAGTCAGGATTACGGCCTAGCTTCTTACACCACTTATGTTGTGTGTGTTAATTTTATACATGAGTAGCGGGACCTACAGTTTAAAGTCGACTCCGAACGACAGATTTTTGAGAAACTTTTCATAGCAGTTTTATTTACTCCCACAGAGTTTTTGCCAGAAATCTGCTGAGAGGAAGTCGCCGAAGAAATATTTTTTCAAATTTCGTTTAGATGTCTGACTTGGGGTTAGAACCGTGGCCTTACGTCTAATAAACCAACACAGTACCCACTGGACTATGACGAATTCAATCATCAATTACATCAGGCGTCAGTCCTTAAGTTCGTATGTCTGGTTGCTTGTGTCCTAATTGTGATTGGACTATAATTGTGTACATATAGTTTACGAATTATGACTGGCTCCGGTCATGCATTCTCATATCTCGACTTGAAATGTGGTCCGTATTATGGTCCGTAGCCACAAGAACCTGATTTCTGATTCTTCTGTATATAGGCCCAGTCGCGTCCTATCGTGTAGCAATCAGTCCCCAGAAGCTTTAATTTCATGAGTCCGTTTGACCAAGAAAATCGATCCGTTATCCTATCGAATAACATCGCGTCCAGCCACAATCCGTCCAGTATCCCAATTATACTCTAGTGATAGAACTTGTGGCTTTGGTGGCTCCATCCATCCATATCCGATGCGATTCGATACGTTGTAGAAGCCGCCTCATGTTGAACCTGTATCTCTATCGAATCGATAGGGAGTATTTTCCAAAATGCTCTTTTAGATGATGTTCCCATTGTACCACTTATCCCTGAACTGCCCATTCTTTGAACAATTTCAGTTGTTCTTATATAGCATTTCCTATCCTTTCCTAAGTCCACCACACTTCCAATGCATATGTTAGTATAGGCATAATTACGCTTCTAGCGAGCCAGTGTGTTATGCTTAGTGTGAGACCTCATTTAGACCTACGGCTGCGGACTTTTACTGTCCTGTCTTCCAGAATGCTGTCTCCATTTTAATATCCTATCTAGGGTAATAAGTCGCCTTAGTCTAGTAGGTAGTGTGTTGGCTTATTAGACGTAAAGCCAGGGTTCAAACCCCAGGCCAGACATCAAACAAAATACAAAAAGTATATCTTTGGCGACTTCCTCTCAGCAGATTTCTGGCAAAAACTCTGAGAGTAAATTAAATTGCCATGAAAAGTTTCTCAAAAATCTGTCGTTACGCCACCCATGTATAAAAATTAACACACACAACATAAGTGGTGGGAGAAACTAGGTAGTGATCCTGACTGAAGGGTTGTAATGACCAATTATGTATGTATATACCTAGGGTAACAAACAATTATTTCACTTGCTTGAAGGTTGTAGTCTCTTTGTTAAGAAAGCTTGGACGCTCCCAATTGCCACGTAGAAGTCTGGTTAAAGTCCATTGCCGGTTAATACCGTCAAGAGAATATGAACCCACATGAGAAGTGAAAATGTGTTCCCCAAGGGTGTTCTTGTCTTCACATAGTGCCTTATGTATATACATATATTATATTGTTTACTCATTTATATTTATCTCTCAATTCCTTGGTATATGCTCAAGTTAAGCCAATAAGCAATTGGTCCATCTGAGGATTGGCTTAGGCAATCGGTTTAAACATACATACTGTAAGAGAAGAGGGGCCTGTCTATATAATGGGTAACTTCGTGTAGAGCGCTCTCCACTGATCTTCTTTTGATGTAGACAAGTTGTTTGTTGATCCCATTTCGTTAATCTAGGATCCCAGTAGCCTCCTTCAATCATAGGCAAGTTTATCACTTCATTTGCTGGGCTAGTGGTTCAAGTTAATTGCAATCTTGGATATATAGTCCTGGGGTCAACTAGTTTCATATTTTTGCACACGCAAACCGCCGGTAGTAGTTGTGATGCGTTCTCGAAAATCTCTAGATATCCTAAAGGGTCCGCTACACCGACAAGCCAGAGAAAATTGACGCTTTAAAGGACAATATTCGTGAATCTATTGGTGAAATACAGCTGCACACAATCGATAATGTGCTTAAAAATTGGACCGATCGTGTAGGCTACTGCATGGCCAGCCGAGGCAGCCATTTGAATGAAATTATTTTCCATTATTAACCTTAAGGATTGTACTTTCAAATAAAAAAAGGAATTTGAGAAAATATTCAGTAGTTTTTTTTTTAAAGCATTTTCAAAAAATAGTTATTTGGCGAACCCTTTAGTCTCAGATGTGATCTTTAGATATCCTAGAGTTCCATATTATCAATATTGAACTTAGCTTTCGTAACATAGTCGGTGTTATCGATAATTTTAAATTAAAACTTAAAATTACGATTTTTCAAGGTTCTAGAATTCTGTTTACGAAATTTTGTATTTTTTTTTCTTAATAAACGATGACCCCTAATAAAAATTACCCCCACTAGTTGCTACCACCTTGGCCACTCAGTAATAAAAAAGAAGAAACAAAAATAAAAAAACACTTAATCCTTAATCCGTACCAAAAACAACAACAACAACAATTATGCTTATTTTACAGGGCAAACAACAACACTACAACAGCAAACATTATAATAAAACTGTTGCAAACATATACTACAACACATCCACTACTGCTGCTACTGCTTAGAGTGTGTTAGTAAAGAAATTTAAGAGCAATTTCGTATTTCGTATGAGAGAAAGAGCAACCGAGTATTCAATACTTACTTATAAGCATGCACACATACTTAGGCAAATGTTTATTTATTTATTTATTTTTTTTTTTTTTTGAAATGCATTTGTATTGAAAAACATCAGTTGTGCGACAACTTGCGTTAGGTAAGCATGTTGTTACGCGCGTTGCCGTTAAGAAAATAAAAGAAAAGACAAGAAATAAGAAAAACAAATTGAGAAGAGAATTTCTTTTAATAAACAACAATTAAAAAATAAGAAATTTATTTAATGTTTATTTTTTTTCTTGTATTGTTGTTGTATTTGTATAAGTTTTAGATAAATAAGAAGAAGACAGTTTTAAACAATTTAAAATTGATTGCAAATAATAATAACAAAAATAAAAAACAAACAAAATAAAATTTAATGATAAAGAGACAGTGAGGCAGAGAGAGAGAGCGCGATAAATTGTTTTTTAAAAATAAAAAATTAAATTTTTTTAAATGAGTTTCAAAGGCTGATTTTGGTTTTTTTGTTAAAGCGGCCGTTAATCATAACTTCGTTGACATTGCGTGTTGACAGTTGAATTTGCTTTTTATTAGACAGTGTTCGATTGTTAAAAATTTTTTGAGAACCACAACAACAACAACAACCATTACAATAACTCTTTACACTCGTTCTATGGCTTAATAACTAACGCGAGTGCAATTTAAAAAAAATATGAAATGTTTTGGCGCTTAAATTTGAATTTTTTGAAAATAATTTTTTAAAATTAAAAAAAAAAATTATTTTTTAATTGGTTTTTGTAACTGAGGACTAAGTATCTGTCACCTGTGTTTTATTTAAGAAGCTGTCACTTTGTATGAGACTTTGTTGTTGACTATTCAGCCTTAAGGCCTTAATTACCCACAATAACAATAACAAAAATAAAGAAAAAGAAAACAAAAAAAGAAGAGAAAAATTTCTCAAAACTATTTCCATAAAGTGCGTATGTTTACCTGTGAAAGAAATACAAAGAAGAGAAAAATTTAAAAAAAGAAAACCTTAAAAATTGCAATTCTTATGGTCAACAGCTTCCAGACTAATTGGTTACACTTAAATACAATAAATACAACGCCTAGGTTAGGTCCTCTAAATATTTTATGACTTGTGACATTGAAAATAAAAGAAAAATCGCCTCGTTTGTTGTGATAAATCCTTAAAGGTTTTATAGCCGGTAATGAGACCTTAACACACGTTTAAAACACGCTCTAATGAAGGCGCGCCAATAATAACAACAACAACAAACAAACAAAACAACGTTTCAATAATAAAAAAAGAAAAAATCTTTCAAGAAAATATGACCCGTGGCTAATTGTTGGCAAAACCCTTTGAAAGAAAATTTTTCAATAAAAAAATAAAAAAAAAATTCCTTTTCCAATCATTCAAGAAAAAAATATTAAAAAAATTAATAAAAAAATTACTATGGATTTCCAAAGTGCAATGGAAACATTTGCCGAAGCTTGGGTTGCCGCCAATGCCGGTCAACAGGTAAGCAAGAAGAAAACAATTTTTTTTCCTACAATTTGAAGTGTTAATTATACAGTGTCATCAAAATTCAAAAAAACCCGGCCATAAAGTATTGGCCAAAAAGGGTTTTTTCAACAAAACCAAGTGACATGTGCAATTTATTCGTGAATTTTCTTAAAAAAGAAAAGAAAAATACCATCATTTTGGCAATTTAAATTTTAAATATTCATTGGTGGTGGTACATTTTTAATTAAAAATAAAGGCACATCACGTTCATAGCAATTATTATTATTACTACACAGCCTACATGGAATTTATTAAAGAGAACTATTCATAGCTAAAAAAACAGGGAATTTTTTTGATTGCAAATGCAATTTGTTTTGCGAAATATTTCAAGAAAATTATTTCCTCTACTTATACCGTGAGGAACAGAAGTGAATTAATTATTTCATTATATATACATTGAACCATACATACATTATCAATTAAGTGACCATCTCAGGATTTGGTGCAGCAGTCGAAATATTTTTGGGGTAGTTTATGATCAATTTTTCACACATTTCCGTCGGTATTTCGGAGATAACTTTCCAAATTTTATTTTTTAATTGCTTTAATCCTAGAGGAACGTCACCGAGTGGACATAGTCTTTGAAGGAGTTACACTAGAAAGGCTCTATCGGCTTCATATCGGATGACCTCTCAAAACCTGCTGTATTATATCGTGGCATCATCTTGTTAAAAGCATATGCCGTACAGTTCATATTTGCTTATCATACGTATATAGATCTGTGAGTAACGTTGAAAGCTATTTCCAGGATTATGTATGCAGCCTGTTTTGCCAAATCAACCTAGACAACCATAGCTAACATCGTGTATTCGCAGCAGTTGGCAGCTGATACGTATTTCCATCGAAAAATCATTTTTGTGAACAAAAATAAACAAATCTTGGCGATACCAGTCCACTTAAGATCTAAGAGCTTCCAATGCAGCCCGAAAAAGTCACTGTTTGGTATGGATTTTTGGCAGGCGGCGTTATCGGTCCATATTCCTTTGAGAAAGATGTTGGCTAGGCCAACGCTCACAACGACGATATCAAAATTCAATTCCTCCGAATTGGATGATCTGACCACCAAAGGCATGGGTTTTGTGGTACATTGATGTGGCATTTGGGGTATAGGCTTCATCTGTTCATATTTCTTTCAGAATTACGTCAGACCAACGTCTTTTGAACTGAATTATGATATGAAGATATGCTCATCTTATGTATGTATACGTAATGTGAACTGGTCACTGAACCCCAATATATTTTTTCTTATGGGGTTTTCTTCAGTCAAAGGCAACATCAATTAAATTCGGTCTGTTTTATGTGTCAGAAATTGGAAATTTTGATGTGCTTCACTCAGAAAATGATAGAGTTTTGAGAAACTTTTCAGGGCAATTTTATTTTGCTCTCAGAGTTTTTGCAAGAAGGGTGCTGAGAGGAAAACGCCAAAGAAATATTCAAATTTTGTTCTCAGTGGCCAGTTCATATCACCTCCATGTGAGATGACCATGTCTTCAAATCGTTCGTGCATAAAACCAGTGAGGCATGGATTTTAGTACATTTAGCGATGGCCAGATCATCCAATTCACATCACTTCCACGTGAGATGACCATGCCCTCAAATTGTTCGTGCAAAATATCCAATGTAGCATAAATTGTGTTACGCGCAGTGACGTCCCGTTAAAACTACATTTTATTGTTGGCCAGATCATATAATTCAAACCAAAAGAAGGTAATAATCATCGCTCTATCGGCAGTGATGGCCTGATTAAAGTCTTTCTATAAGATCCAGCCCAAAATCTACACCAAAGTGTGAATTTTTCTTGATGTATTGTACATATCGTCCCAATTTCAACAATTTTGTTTTGTTTTTTATATTCATCCATTCCGAAATGGGCCTTAAAGTCAATTGAAAAACCTGCAGATTCCATTCAGCGAACACACGTCGTTGTCTATGGTCGTTTACGTTCAGTAAGTGGTGATTTCACCAAAACAGATTGAAATGCCAAATAATTTGGCAGATGTACATAGCTATCAGAGCTCGAGAGTATCTATTGGATAAGATATCACTGGGGAAATTTTATTAAGCAAAAGGGTAGTCGTAGTCTAGTAGGTGGTGTGTTGGCTGATTAGACGTACGTCCTCGGTTCAAGCCCCAGGTCAGACATCAAAGCGAAATATAAAAAAATATTTCTTCGGTGACTGCCTCTCAGTAGATTTCGGGCAAAAACTCTGAGAGTAAATAAATTGCCATGAAAAGTTTCTCAAAAATCTGTCGTTCGGAGTCGACCTTAAATTGTTGGTCCCGCCGCATACATTGAAAAGCCGACGCACCCAAAACGAGTGCGGATTTTGGTCCAGAGGCATAATTGGGCCATTTTTCTACGAAAATGAGCAAGGAGTGGCCGTTACAGTCAATGGCGATTTTGTTCACAATAATTGAAGAGGAGGATATTGGCAACATTTGGTTTCAACAGGATGGCGCTACGTGAAACACAGCCGAAGCTACACTCGATGTTTTGCGCTGATGTCGTTTGGCCACCTCGGAGCTGCGATTTGAGACCGTTGGACTATTATTTGTGGGGTGCCGTCAAAGATAAGTGTTACGCCGACAAGCCAGAGACAATTGACGCTTTAAAGGACAATATTCGTGAAGCCATTGGTGAAATACAGCTGCACACAATCGATAGTGTGCTTAAAAATTGGACGGATCATGTAGGCTACTGCATGGCCAGCCAAGGCAGCGATTTGAATCAAATTATTTTCCATTATTAACCGGAAGGATTGTACTTTCAAATAAAAAAGAAATTTGAGAAAATATTCAGTAGTTTTTTTTTAAAACATTTTCATAAAAAAAAGTTATTTGGCGGACCCTTTATAAAATTAACACCCACAGTATATGTGGGGTGAGAAACTAGGTCGTAATCCTGAATAAAAGGTTGTAATGACCAATTATGTATGTCGGGCGATTTTCAATGGCATTCATTGTAGTATGACTTACATAATTTGTCCTAAAAAAGAAAGTCTAGAATTGTCTTCGAAATTTGGAAATTAGATTAAGGTAAACATTAAATTATTTCACAAAATTTTTGTTTTTTGGCTTAAAATAATTACTCTGGTTTACTTTTATTATTTCTTTGCTTTCTTTTAAATGAAAATATTTTTTATAAACGTGTTCTTTTATTTCTGTGCATTGGTGTTGGTATTGGTGTTGGTGTTGGTGTTGTTTGTATAACAATTATAAAACGTTTAATTTTATTACGGTGATAATGTGTTAAATTAACAACAACAACAACAACAACACTAATAACAACAATTACAAATAGAATGTTGCTCTAAATTCTAAACCAAAAATAAAAAAAATACAAAAAATACCCTTTCATTTGGTATCTTATAGATAAGGCGGCTGGTTTTTCACTCTTGTTTTTCTGTGGCTTTCTATTCAATGGGTTTCACAAAAAAAAAACACAAAATTTTTGTCTTATTCCCCCCACCAAACAATTGTTTATTTGTGGTGAATATTATGAAAAGAATATAACTTTTAGTGTCATAAAATTAAAATAAACTTAAAATAAAAACAAAAAGCACATGTTGTTGTTCTTGTTTAATTCTTCTACTCATTATCACGGCTATGGATGACTAATAAATCGGATAAAAGAAGTTTTTTTTTAGTTGTTATCTGTAAGCTTTTTAACTCTTTGATCTGAGATTTTGAATAATAATTTTTCAATTTTATTAACATTTTCTAAAGCATTATTTATTGCCGTTTCTGTGGTAAAGACCGTCGGCAGTTTGATAATCTTCTTCAACATTTTTGTAGCTTTTATACTCAAAGCATTGGCAACCCAATCGATAAATCAAAATTCGAACAAGATATGAAAACAAAATTCAAATTGATATGTTATACATAGAAAACATATGTAAAAGTAAAATAGAAAACAAACTAAAAATATTCGTTGGGAAGAATAAAAAATATTTTGGAAGATTTAAAAAAAAAATTTAAATGGAAATTGTATTGGAATCAATCAATTCTCAGCCCATATTTTCATTCCAATTAGTTAGCAAATGTAGAAGATACATACTTACTTACTTAATTTGTCACCACAATCCATCAAACAGGATTACAACCTAACTATTCACACCACCTGGTTACTCACACCACCCATGTGAAATTGAATTTTGCAAGGATTAAGGTTATCGAGTTCGTACTTTGGTCTACTTACTTACTTTAGTCAGGATTACAACCTTGCTTTTCACTCCACCCATGTTGGTGTGTTAATTTTATCCGTGGGTATCAAGACCTACAGTTGTTAAGTCGATTCCGAACGACAGGCTTTTGAGAAACCTTTCATTGACGATATTACTCTCAGGCTTTTTATCCGAAATCTACAGAGAGGAAGTCACCGAAAGAAATATTTTTTGTTCACATATCGTTTGTATAGAAGCATCATGGTTGCTTACATGTGTTCTATAAGGTCCCATTGTAATACCGACAAGTATATCCTGACTGACATTTCTTCACTATCCTAGTAGTTTTATGTCAAAAAATTTCGAGTGATTAAGAATTGTTTGTACCACCTTTCCAATAAACGTTAGAGAATGTTGGAGAATATGTTTTAAGGTTTCCTGTTCTTACTCATCATTACAGCAAATATTACTGTTCGGTACTGCTATGAGGTAGATAAAATGAACTCCTTTTTGTGATGTACCACTGACTTTATTGTCAGTCAATATGAGTATATTTCTACTCGATATACTCTGATACCATATTTCGGATTTCTGATATCTTGAATAGTACTGTAGTGAACGGGTAAATAAAAGAATCCACATCCGACTTTGTCGCATGCAATACTTGGATGACTTGGATTACTTTCTGACGTTTATTGGTTGACTTGTAGTCGCTGTAGTCTAGTAAGTAATGCGCTGACTTATTAGACGTAAGGCCTCTATTTAAACTCCAACTAAACGAATTATGACAAAATATTTCTTCGGCGACTTCCTCTCAGCAGATTTCTGGTAAAAACTCTGAGAATAAATAAAATTGCCGTGAAAAGTTTCTCAAAAATCTGCTGTTCGGAGTCGACTTTAAACTGTAGGTCCCACCACTCATGTATAAAATTAACACACACAACATAAGTGGTGTGAGAAACTAGGTCGTAATCCTCACTAAAGGGTTGTAATAACCAATTATGTATGTATGTATTGACAAGTTCTGCCAATAATTTCCTTGTGCCTAGTAATATTTTATCTCAGCTGCCATACAAAAATGTTGTGATATCCTCTTCTTACTCATCAGTAGACCAGAAGTCGTTGTAAGGTATTCCCAGCGTCTGTGTAGTTGTATGCAAGCACCACTGTTATGAGTTGAGATGGACTCTGCTTAGCAAATTTTATTCTCCACCTGTTCATAGGTTCAAACTCACAATTAAGGGATCATGACATGGGACTTCCCTCGCAGTGTGTAACACAATGGGCCATATGGCTACCGAGTGAACTTGCCTGTTCGGGTAGATCCCGAACATAACATATTTATAGCGGGTAAGATATTTGTATGTAGTCTGTCTATCTGAGCGAAATTATTCGTTTGCCCCTCTCCAGAAGAATTCATTCGTCTTCTATTTTGTACATACCAGTCTTTGCAACTGCATCAGATGTGATGTTAAACCGAAAGTGCCCTTGTTTAGGAGCCTATAAGATGGTAAGTGTCGAATGTTTTGCTTTGTCCTTAAGAGACATACGGTTTTTTTGACAATCTTATATGTGTAATAAACATTCGCTAGGAATCTAATGATTGCAAATTACTGTCAGTATATGTGTGTATATTTCACCTCAATATAAGCTGATAAAGTCACCGTGCTAGACTTCGTTAACGTCGCATGGGCAGCTTAGAATACTGCGCATTCATCCAAGGTACTCATGCAAGACTCTTGATCATGTGGTGTTCTGCAGGATTTGGACAGACAAGGTAGATTAGGAAAACGGTTTACATGTCCAGTGCAAGCTCTGCGATATGTTACAGGCAAACGAGGCTCTTGGGATCTACAAGAATAGGCCATAATGAACTGTAAGATGAACCCGATTTCTGAGAACATCTTTAAATCGACAAATTCGGATTATCCACATCTGTATTCGTAAATGGCAAACCTTTTTCCCTTGTAAAGACACTTTTGGTAAACACTAACAACTAAAACCACTAAATAGATAACCCGATACTAGGCACTGGTATTAAAAGCTTTTCGATTTCGTGCATTGGTTGCCTGATGTATGAGAAGTAAGAACTGCAGGCGCATAACTTAGTCAAAAGGTTAGTCTTGTTAACTAAGCTAGTGAATGAAGAAATTATTTTTTTATAGGATTTGCAATTGAACTCTTAATAGAGCTTGTGTCTGTGACATATGTATGTATCCTCGCCTGTTGAGAAGTAAATCCTTTGGCTTTCCTTAGTTGCTACGCTAACATCAATACTGCATAGTGCCTTTTTGAGTGTGACAAATTCAACCATTGTTGCTAAGGCGTTCTGGTTAACAAATCATAATTTCTTATTGGAAAATAAAATTTCAATTGGTCCATTTATAGATAAAAAAAACGCAGGTGAGATATTTTATTCCTTAAAGTTTTTACAGAAGTTAACTTAACAGATTTCTTAGATCAAATTTTGAAATCTTTTGCAACAAATGTGTACGAATTTTTTCAATTTGAGAATATGGGGTATCATGTTTAACAATTAATTGTATTTGCATAATAAAAACTGAATTAAAATTAATAAAAAAAAATTATTCTTTATCTTCAATACAAAGTGGGCGTTGTTGGTTAAATTATCAGCATAAAATTTTTAATAAAAAACCAAAAAAAAGAAGAAAAATTCGGTCGATTTTAATCATACGAGAAACAAGCAAAATTTTTTATCAGGTTCTTAGCCAAATTTATATCACCTTTAATTACAGGCATTAACAAAATTATTTTTTTTTCGTTTTTTTTTTGACAAACTTTATCTGTGATGTATTAATATTTCTTTTATTTATCATTGCTTATGTTGTTGTTGTTGTTGTTTAAATAAAATACGTATTTATTGATTAGCTGGTAATTATTTAATTTGTAGCAACGGTTTTTAAACGTCTAAAGGCAAACTGAAGACTGATAAGTTGTAAAAAAAATTTTAAAGCTTAACGAGAGAGCGAGTGATAGAGATAACACCGACCGAAAAAAACAAAAAAATAAAAGCCCAATAATTTTTAGCGGTATTGTCAGACGGCTCCAAAGTTAATGTTTCTGATATATTTATAGTTTTTTTGTTTTTGTTGTTGTTGTTTTTCTGCTTTTCGGCTAAATTTGTTATTATTTAATCAGGTAATGTATGTATGTTTTTGTGTCATTGTTTTGAGTAAATCCCCACCAAAAAAATTTTTGTACCGATTTGAGTGATTTGAACAGAAATTTATAACCGAGATTTTCTATTTCGGTTTTAATGAATAAAAGATTTATAGGAAGGCTTTGCAAGCCTATAGAATATGATATTAGGATAGCAACTGACTATGATTCTAAAATTTGTGCAAGAGAAAATATTTTTTGAAGAAAAATAAGTTTTTTGAAGAATAAAAATTTTTGAAGAACTTTCTTGTAGAAAAAATAATTTAAAAAAATATTTTTTAAGAATTTTTTGAAGAAAAAATATATTTTTCGATTTTTTAAATTTTTAAAAAATATTTAAAATTTTCTCATCCACTTGTTTTTGTTTAAATTCAATAATTTTTATAAAAAATTGTAGAAAATAAAATAAATTATAAAACCCCTAATTTTATAAATCATTTTTATAGAAACAAACAAAAAAAAACAAAAACAAACATGCAACATATCTTTCCACTGTGCTTTCTCTTCTTCACTCAAATCAAAAATCAAACTCACAAAAAACCGAATTTTTTTTTGAAAAATCATTTGGGAATCTATTGCGTTTAACAAAAGTGTTGAAAAAATAAATTAACACGCCTAATCATTTCATAATCACCAACGGTACGGACATACAAACATTCACTATACCACTTAGAAATGAAATTTCTATGCCACATACTCGTACAACAAACAGTGAGATTCTCCACAACACCAAGAACCAAAAAAAGTGGAAAAAGAGAGACCAAAATAAAAAAATTACGGAATGAAACAGACAAGTCAGTCAAAGCAAAAACGACATGCCAACCTTCTGAAATTGAACAAAAAAAAAAAACCATTCACTGGTTCACATACACATTCCTAACGTATCAAATTAAGTGTATGTGCGTATAATACAGGGTAAACAATCATAGGGGATACAAAAAATTAAGCAAATGATAAAGCAGGGCTCTTAAATTACTTTAATAAAGGACATGCTCCCAAAACAGCCTACTGTGTGGTTCTTTGATAATTCCCAGTAATTTTGAATCAAAGTTTCCTAGAAATATGGAAACCTAGCACAGCTAATGGATGTATTCCTTAAGTGAGGATTGAAGTCGCCATAGTCTAGTAGGAGGTAGAGTGATCAAAACCCAGTTCAAACATCTCCAATTAAAGGAAACAAAGAACATATTTCTTCGGCGACTTCCTCTTCCACAGATTTCTGGCAAAAAGACTCTGCGAGTAAATAGAATTCCCATGAAGAGTTTCTCGAAAATATGTCATTTAGAGTCGACTTTAAACTGTAGGTCCAGCCACTCATGTATAAAATTAACGCCCACAATATACGTGGCGTGAGAAGCTAGGTCGTAATCCTGACTGAAGGGTTGCAATGACCAATTATATATGTATGTATGCATGTTAGCGAGCATGTAGGTATCACTGCTGTTAGAGAAAGTGTAGCGGATAGTCAGAATTTTTGGATTCTACGACGTTCTCAGATATTAGACCCATCTTACGGCATATTATGATGTATTTTGCATTTGAATTTTCAGCTTAATCCACATAAAGTACAAGTCATGCAATAGTTAAAGCCAACTGATCACTCACAATACCGTAGAAATCGTTTTTGGGTTCTAAAGCAACAGGATTTCAATGCTGATTTTTCGAAAAAATTTACTTTAGCAAAAAAGCTCTTTTCTCAATCGATGGTTACGACTAACAAAATTGTGTATAACCATTCCGTCTGGAAAAGAAGTCGACGTAGTCTAGTAGGTAGTGTGTTTCCTTATTAGACGTAAAGCCAGGGTTCGAGCCCCAGGCCAGACATCAAGACAATATACAAAAAATATTTCTTCGGCGACTTCCTCTCAGCAGATTTCTGGCAAAAACTCTGAGAGTAAATAAAATTGCCATGAAAAAGTTTCTCAAAAACCTGTCGTTCGGAGTCAGCTTTAAACTGTAGGTCCCACTACTCATGTATAAAATTAACACGCACAACATAAGTGGTGCGAGAAACTATGACGTTGTACAATGGGTCAATTCGAACTCCGGGTACTGTACTTGTCTTAGTTGATAAGTACACGTCCTATAACCTAACCTAAACTAGAAAAATCAATCCTTCAGATAGCTTCATCAGCCTCACTGCTAATGGTGAACAGCGTGCCTTAATTACATCAAGAGTAATAACCTGGGGATTTAGCGACTGGGTAAAGGACCTCTACCAGGGAAAATTGAATTTTGTGTGGCAGAGGCCGATATTTTAAGTTAGCAGATGAACATCTTACTGTGATTTGTAGAACATAGCGAATAAAGATATCCACTCCACTTCGGGCATTTACCCGAAGGAATCATTAGAAAAAGTAGAGCATTTTAGATTTTAGATCAAGCCAATTACTATTTCCGTTTCCATTCTTAATTGTCCATGATTTTTATCACCACCATTTAAGTTCAGTTTATATAGTCATGACTT
This sequence comes from Sarcophaga carnaria, assembly GCA_958299815.1. NCBI lineage: Eukaryota > Metazoa > Arthropoda > Insecta > Diptera > Sarcophagidae > Sarcophaga > Sarcophaga carnaria. The sequence continues at coordinate 17,803,894 of OY283153.1, read as the reverse complement.
AAGAAAACCCCAAGGAAAAGTTTAACGGCCAGTTCACATCACCTCCACGTGAGATGACCATGCCCTCAAATCACTCGTGTAGAATATCCGATGTGGCATGAGCTGTGGTGCATGTAGCGCCGTTGTGGTGAAAGTGCATGTTGTTGGTGTTCCGATCACTCAATATAGAACAAAATAAATTGGTAAGCATCGACTTAGATCGCTCGACGTTGACAGAGAATTTACTGACTTACGTCGATCGCAAAAAAATTTGAACCTATGACGCCATTAGCCCAAAATCAACACCAAACAGTGATTTTTTCGATACGCATTGGACACTCTTGAATCTTATGTAAATTGCTATCGCGTCAAATTCGAAATTCATTCAAAAATAGGCCTCATCACTGAAGATGATTTTTCGATGAAAAGTAAAAAAATATCTTCCCAACCACTCAAGAACCTATTCAGTGAGCACATGTCGTTTTCTGATGTCGCCCATGTCCATTTAACAAAACAGACTGAATAAATGACAACTAATTTGACAGTTGTAGATTCAACAAGATGGCAGTTATCAACTGTAAAATTTCGGAAGTCCCTAGTGGAAGTCGCCGTAGTCCCAGTAGTTAGTGTGCTGGCTTATTAGGTTCAAACCCCCAGGTCAGACGTCTGCAACAAAACGAAATTTAAGAAAAATATTTTTTTTTGGGCGACTTCCTCTCACCAGATTTCTGACAAAAACTCTGAGATTAAAAAAGATTGCCATGAAAAGTTTCCCAAAAATCTGTCTTTCAGAGTCGACTTTAAATTGTAGGTCCCAGGACTCATGTATTAAAAATTAACACACACAACATAAGTGGTGTTTGAAGCTAGGACGTAGGGGATGTAATGACCAATTATGTGTGTAAGGTATGGTGGAAGAACCAATGGCTGAGTGGCTCCAACTCGGTGTGTTGGATAGTTAAACTTTGTAAAGAAGAAAGCATCTGGCCTGGTTGTAACCTTCCCTGCTAGATATGGCTGCCTTCCAAAATGTATCAATACAAAGTTTGTATGCAGTTCTACTACTGTATATAAACTATGTAGATATGCAAAGTAACCAAATAATGCATCAACAATGTAGTGCAAGAAATTTTTTGAAACACTTGATCTAAGATTTCATATCGTGTGCTTGACCAAAAAACGTTCAGAAGGTCTTCGGAAAACTTAGATAGATAAGTAGGCTGTAGCACAGACGTTCAAATATTATGGTGACCACATCTCACAATAGTTTTTGAATTCTACTTAGTCTAGTCGAACTATAAATCCGCATCAACTATAAATCCGATGCCTGATTGCTTTTTGACTGCGTTAAAAATACACATTGACGACATTTTGAAATAGAATACATGGTATTTATTTTGTACAGAGGCATTATGAAACACGATACTTTGTTCAAACACAAAGCAACTAACATTTTGGAAGGCAGCCTATGTCTCTCTCGCGTAGTGCATTGCGTTCAATTCTATGGTCATTGACAAGGGAAGTCTTAGGGTTGGAGTTGCATTCAACGCACTGTTTGGTGTATGTGAGCAAGAATTAAATGTAGTGTGCCCAGCTAGCCCCTAGAGATGTTTGATGTTTGTCTGAATGCGTTCCTTTATTACATGTCACACTGTAAACAGCAGTAAAATACCATCAAATTTATTGAGCTTATTAACTGTGTGAAAGATTAAATATGAGATGAAATACTAATAAAAAAAAATTAATAAAAAAAATTATATCATGATGCAGCCAACAACAACAACAACAACAAGAAAAGCAACAAAGTTTTTGTTTTATTGGAGGAATTTTTTGTTTAAATATTAAAGCACAAATAAAAGAATATGATTTAATGATTTCAAATATTTCTTTAATGATATAGATTTTACTGATTGTATGTGAATGTGTGAGTGTACATATGTATGTATGTATCTACGTATGGGTGTGTATCTATTGGATGCCAAACAGTAGCCAAGAAACAATTTTTTTTTCGTGTTGTTTTCTCTCAAATGCCAACGAAAATGAAATGAAAGACGAAAATCAAATATCATTTGAAATGATTAACAGAAATTAAGAACAAAACGGATTTATGAGGGAATTTAATGGTCCACATATTAGAAAAATGGGAAGAAAAAAAAACGAATTCGTTTTGCCTGTGGATACAGCTGAGGGGATCGAGCGTTTGAGACATTTTTTTTTTTTTGATTTCTATTTAAGCTTTTTACACTTGTCATCTAATAAAATGTAAAATTTTATTATTTATGATACATTAGCACACTAAAAGATATATTTTCTCTCCGTCTTTGTTGGTTTTTCATTAATAACTTGCAACAGATGTTTGAATTTTTTTAAAATAGATTTGAAAGAAATTAGAAGGAAATTTAAAGGAAAATTTTTGAAAAATTATTTGAAAAATAAAAATTTTGGTTTTCATACAAAAAAAATAATTCTGAAATAAAATTTAAACAAATAAAATAAGATAAAACAGTTATTATTATTAACCGTTATTCATTATAATCAATTATAAATATTAAACATAAGTAATGTCATGTGTGTGGAATACAATTTTATTTTTTGAATTTTTTAGAGATAAACACTTCGACGACGACAACACTCCACCATGAACATATATTAACCAGATACCCAACTAAACCTCCAGATATCAGTATGTGTGTGTGTGTGTGTGTTATTTGCTTATAATTTAAGCTTTACTAAATGAAATCAATTTTTATCGCACCTTTTACGGATTAATTGTGATATCAGCTGAATTTTTTTTTTCAATTTTTTTATTTTTTTTAATATGCACGAGTATTTCAACAGACTTATAATCATATATTCCGATATACAGATATATTTACTATCTGATATTCATACATATGTACTCATATATGTATGCATAATCATTGTGTTTTATATGTTATTATTGACAATGTATACGAATTATAAGTTCTTTACTTTGCCAATGTTAAGCTGTGTTGATAAAAATTAATATTCCATCGGCAGTGATAAACTTTTGAAATGAAAATTCAATAAAAAAAAATCCAACAATTTCATGGAATTTTTATCCGTTAAATACTAGGAAAATTTTATAAATTTATACCGAAACCGAATTAAAGTCGCCTGATTCTCAGTGCCAGCATGTCAATGGCATTATTTTTCAAGGATAGATCCACGATCACTTATGTTGTGTGTGTTAATTTTATACATGAATGGCGGGAGTCTAAAGTCGACCCCGAACGACAGATTTTTGAGAAACTTTTCATTGCAATTTCCATTTACTCTCAGAGTTTTTGCCAGAAATCTGCTGAGAGGAAGTCGCCGAAGAAATACTTTTTCTATTTTTTTTTATGTCTGGCCTGTGGCTCGAACCCTGGCTTTACGTCTTAATAAGCCAACACACTATCTACTAGACTATTCCCTTTAGTAACTAGGGAGTTATAAAGATAATCCAACTTCTTGGCAGTTATTTAACGAATAAAATCTCTTAAGGGGAGGTTAAAATTGCCGTAGTATTATATGTAGTTAGTTGGCTGACTAGTAAAGAGCTTGGGGGTTTCGACCTCATTTCCGAACTCTCGAAAAAAGGTATAAAAAGGTTTTTTTTTTCAAAAACCTCCTCTCAACAGACTTCTGCCTAAAGCCGTGAGAGTAAAAAATTCTCAAAAATCTGTCGTTTGGAGTCGACTTTAAACAGCAGGTCCTGACAGTTATGGATAAAATTAATACGCCCAATGTGGGTGATGCAAGAAACTAGGTTGTTATCCTGAGTTCGGGAGTTTAGACCTTATCTCTGACACTTTGAAAAAATTATAAAAAATATTTTTTTTAAAGACCTCTGCTCAGCTGTCTTGTGCTTGAAGCCGTAAGAGTAAATAAGTGCCAGAAAAAAGCTTCTCTAATCTGTTGTTCGGAGTCGATATTAAACAGTACATCCCGCCCCTCATGGTTAAAATTAAAACGCACAGCAAGGGTGGTGTAAGAAGCTGGGTTGTGAACCAGACTAAAGAGTTGTATTGACCAAGACCTCAAACAGGATAAGATCATAAACGTACATTTTATAAACTTTGTTTTCATGGAAAGAATAGGACTCAATAAGCAATCTGCCTACCCATTGTATATAATATGACGACCTAGTACATTTCCACCAAAAGGCGTTATTTATAGGCAACGACAGATGGCAAGATTATTATCATCTTAGTTGGAAAAACTTAATTAATTAACAACTGGAACAACAGAATATAATTTAAACGCTTTATGACTTCTTTTATGACATTCCTATGTCCTTAACGAAACGTAAAAGGAATTAAATGGAAACAAATTTTTGACGTGGCAATTTAAGAACTTAGTTCCCTACTTACTGCTGAAAAGGATCTTTACATGGAATCTGAGTTTATTGTGGGATGCAACCAGATTGAACAAAGCGGAACTTAATGCTTGCTTAGTACACAAAATTCGGAGGGAGATCATATAGGCGAAAAGGGACATTCTTTGCCCGCACTATGCTGTTTTTTAGGTCATAGGATTTTAAACTCAGAATAAGAGGACGGTAGGGACCTTTTGGGTAAAATGCATTAAATTATCTGTGTTAGTATTTCGAAGGTAATGAAGTATCCCACCTCTTTCGGCTACGGTGAAGAAGAAAGCTGTTTCAAATGCTATGAAATCGAAGGGTATTGGAATGTTTTGTAGAATTTTCTTTGTCTTCCTATTCTCCATATCGATAAATTGACATCGGCAAGAATAATTCTGTTTAGAAAGTTTTGGAACTAAACTGCAGAAACAACTTCGAATAGAGTTCTTAGCAATGGTACATATATCGATGAATCCAAGCTTGAAAATAATAGATTAGGGACAAGAGTTGGTGCCTTCTAATTTAGAAAATTGATTCCTTATCTGCTTGAAAATTTCGTAGGCGGAAATTCATAACATTAGAATATGTACGGGGGAATATCTCCATAGGAGAATGAATGAGACACGCCTGTGAAAAGTTAGGCTACGCTTAAAGACTTCTAATCAGTCACGATCAGCTTGACAGCGGTATATGAGTGTATCAAGGCTTTATCTATACCTTAGGGAATTTTAACTCTGTTAAATGGGACTGGTTTCATGAACATGCGAGAAATCTCAAATTTTTGCTCCTAGTTGACGCTGAGTAATTCTGTAGATGTATAGAAATCCACAGGAATGAAATACTTAGGAATTGAAGAAAAGGAAAATAAAACTGAAAGATTACAAAGATTACTGATTACAACTCTTCAGTCAGGATACCACTTATGTTGTGTGTGTTAATTTTTATACATGAGTGGTGGCTTATTAGACATAAGGCCACGGTTCAAACCCTAGGTCAGACATCTCCAAATAAATGAAATTTTAAAACAAATAAAAAAAATTTTTTCGGCGACTTCCTCTCACCAGATTTCTGGCAAAAACTCTGAAAGTAAATAGAATTGCCATGAAAGGTTTCTCAAAAATCTGTCGTTCTGAGTCGACTTTAAACTGTAGGTCCCGGCACTCATGTATAAAATTAACACACATAATATGAGTGGTATGAGAAGCTAGGCCATAATGTTGACTGAAGGGTTGTAATGGCCATTTATGGTAATTTCTGATCCAAATAGGATGAAATATATCTTTTCATTTTTTTCGGTTACTTTTAGGAGTACAAACCTATCACGAAACACATTCAGCTCCATCTCCATTTCCCGCATTCCATTTGTTCAAGCAAGCTTTTTCAGTTAAGCTTGTGATTATTCTGCTGTAGCATGTCCTAACATAGTAGGGTTACCAATTAACGTTGCTTATAAACATGGCCTTCTGTAAAAACTTATTGTATTGATGTACTGAGTTAAAGGTTGAATAAAAATTACTTGATTTTTTGTAAGAGGAGGTATTTGTCTGACCTTCCTTAGGTTGTATAGAATTCATGTTATTTTTTCTGAAAATTTTGAGGGTTTTTGGATGGTTTACTTGGACGGAAATAACAGGTAAATGAAAGTTGAAAATTCTTTGCATCATGTCTTATTATGACCTTGGGATACATGGGTTTGTAAACATTTCTGTCTGTTACTGTAATTTCTAAGATTTATTCTCTTAAGCGTTTTTAAACTAATTAATGCCTTAAATGTCTTTAAAATCTTATTCTAGTTTCTATAACAAGTAAATGCTTTAGAATATATGAACATATTAATTCAAATACAATTTCGGCATAATGCTTTGATCTCTAAAGTATAACGAGTACGTGTAAACTTATTTTCAATAACTAATTTAGCAATGTGCCTGCTCTGACACACCTCTGAGTTACACTAATCAGCAGAGGGATTTTTTTCACAATTTTTTTTTTGATTCAATATTTAAAAAAAATAATAAAACAAATAACGTCACTATACGTTTACCAGCCATAAAATACAAATTAATACCTTAAATGCTTAAAAAATAAAAATCACTTTTAGCACACAATTGTTGCTTCAAGCCTCGCCACTTTAAATACCCCTGGCAGGGCCCACTGATCCAATACCAAAAAGCATATGAATTGTATTTCAATTGCAAAATGACTAGAAAGCAGCCGGCGTAAATGAGTGTATAAATGTGTATGATGAGTATGTGTTTGTGTGTGAATTTACATGGATGGCATGTTATGGAATACCTAAAAGTATTTAGTGGGTCTTTCGGGATTATCTTATCTCTCTGAGTGTACGGGCTTGTATGCGTATGCAAACCTCTGCTGTGATGTTTTGTTTCTTCTTTATTTTCAGTTTTGAAAATAAAAGTGGAAAAATATGCAAGTGTGAGGGGGGTTAAGGCTAACAGTTAAGCCAACTGTAAGTACAAAAGCAATGAGACGGCATACACTATCATCATACATGGTGCTTAGGTATGAGGGAAGACGCAGCACTGAAATCCATTAAGTAATGCTAAGACGATATTTTTTTTAAGCTTTAAGAAACTGACGCACTAAACAAATAACTGAAGGTTTTACTGGATAAATACGTATGTATGTATGTGTCTGAATGAACAAATAAACGAATACTCCTCTACCCGGTATGTCATAATTTTTTGTTTTTGTTTTTCTTCTGCTCAAATTCTGTTTCAAATTCTTATGACTCAAGTTGCTATTACTGCTCGATTTTTATAGTTTTTTTCTTTCGTTCGTTTATACTTCTGCGATATTACAAAACAATGTTTGTTTACCTTTTCTGAAAGGTTTTAAAACAGGGTGGTGTGGAAAGAGGTGTTTTTGAATGTTTAAATTTTGTATGTAAGTCCCCTATGAAAAGTGAACAAAATAAAGACATTTTTGTCTCTTGAATGTCCCCAAGCCGGGACTCCTTCTTATTAGTTTTCTCTTTAGCTTCATTAATCGAGGAACAACCTCACAGTACCCGATTCCATTGCACCAATTTTCGTGTACTCTTTCGCGTGTATGTGGTCGCAGTCTAGTAGGTAGTGTGTTGGCTTATTCGACGTAAGGCCACGGTTCAAACCCCAGGTCAGACATCAAAACGAAAATATGAAAAAATATTTCTTCGGCGATTTCCTCTCAGCAGATTTCTGGCAAAAACTCTGCGAATAAATAAAATTGCCATCAAAAGTTTTTAAAAAATCTGTCGTTCGGAGTCGATTTTAAACTGTAGGTCCCGCCACTCATGTATAAAACTAACACACACAAATTGAGCGCTGTAAGAAGTGAGACTGTAATCCTGACTGAAGAGTTGTATTGTATGTATGTTATGTATGGGGTTGTATCTCGGCAATTGCATCATTAATGTTGGCCTTCAAATACACAATTGTTTCTGGCTTGCCGGCATAACACTTTTCTTTAACGGCGTCCCACAGAAAATAGTGCAATGGTGTCAAATTGCAGCTTCTTGGCGGCCAACTCACATTACCATTTCGACTAATTAAAAGGCCATCAAACGTTTGCTGCAATAAATCGATTGTGGCATGAGATGTATGGCAAGTTGCACCATCATGTTGAAACCAAATATGGTTAATATCAATACCATGAAGAGCGGATACAAAAAAATCGATTATCATGGTACTATAGGTGTCTCCATTGATCGTAATGGTTGCGTCATCATCATTATCAAGGAAATATGGCCTCCGCTCCACACAAAAGAGTCACTTGTAATAGGTGCATTGGCCTCTGTAAGAGCGCGTTTGGGTTTTCTGAGCCCCAAATACGCCAATTTTGCTGATTAACGTACCCACCAAGATGAAAAAGAGCTTCATCCGAAAAGATACTTTTTTTGTAAAATCGAAATCAACGTCCAGTTTGTCGTTGGCCCAAAAATACCAATGTTCCTCAAGCGTAAATCGATTCATTACATTCAGTAGAGAATTTTGTGGCAGAATAGAATGACATACACTCAGCCACAAAAGTATACAAATTTCAGAAATTTTTTAACCAATCCGTTTTCGTTGAAAATATTTATAATTGTCTGGCATCTTTATTCGATTTTAAGACGGTTTTTTTGCTTTGGTTCAGAAATTTGTAAATCGGATGCATACCTTTGTGGGCCTGTGCAGGGCCACAATTCAGTTCAATTTCAGAAATTTTTTTACCAATGCAAAAGACCGTCTTAACATCAAGGAAACTATAAAGATTTTCAACGAAAACGGATTAGTTAAAAAATTTCTGAAATTTTTACGTCTAATAAGCCAACACACTGCCTACTAGACTACGGCGACTTCGTTCAGTGGAGATAATATATTGAAATTTGTTACAGAATAAAATAACATAAGTATTGCCAGATTCGAAATAAGTGATGATTCAAATATAAATCGATAGATTACCCACCCTATGTATACTCATAGACCCATACGATTACTACAAAAATAATATGCCTTCTTTTCTTCAATAAGATTATTTGTTTGCTTTTTCATACCATATTTAACACCCCTTAATCACACCCCCTATATACGGGTTTAATAGCTCTTAACTTAAACTTACTATTTTTTTTCTTACATATTAATTTAAACGATTACCGGTATCTTTTTGTGGCATTTAATTTTACCGCAACTCTCTGTTGTTTTCACCTACCACCCCCTCTCCACTGGGCCACAACACAAATACTCTTCTTCGTTTTGTTGCGGCTGTTCCCTAGCGTTGTTATCGTTGGCTGATAAAGATTAGGAATATCTATCTTGCTTAAGCTAAATTAAATAAATTCGTTCGTAGCTGCAGATTAAATCGTTAAACTAAAGAGACAAACAAATAAACATTTAATTACTGCAATATTATCTTTGTTTTTCCCCCCATCAATTGTTGTTGTTATTCTTAGTTTTTATTAGAGGGGTGTTCTAAATATAATGACCGAGCATGGAGAGTATGTAGGTAATCAGATGACAGTGATTGAAAATTAATTTCAAAATGTTTTTTTGATTTAAAAAAACTGGGGTAATCGTTTGCTGTTAACAAAGTAGATATGAATTATGGCCATGGGAACGAATATTTTTGGATGTGATGGAATTCTCGTGACGGTACTACGGACTAATCTTAAGTGGGACAGTAATTTAAAGAAATGACTGGAAGTGGAAGAGATTAAACTCGCCGCAGTCTAGTAGGTAATGTGTTGGCTTATTAGACGTGAGACCACGTTTCAGACACCTTCGAAATTTAAAAAAATATTTCTTAGGCGACTTCCTTTCAGCATATTTCTGGCAAAAACTCTGAGAGTAAAATAAAATAGTCAAGAAAAATTTCTCAAAAAAAACTATCGTTCGTATAAAATTAACACACACAACATAACTGGTGAAAGAAGCTAGGACGTAATCCTGTCTGAAGTGTTGTAATGGCTAATTATGTGATGTATGTAATGCAAGAGATTTTTTGAAATACTTGATCTAAGATTTCATAACGTAATCTTGACCAAAAAAATTCAGAGAGGTACTATACTATATACTATATACTATATACTATATACTATATACTATATACTATATACTATATACTATATACTATATACTATATACTATATACTATATACTATATACTATATACTATATACTATATACTATATACTATATACTATATACTATATACTATATACTATATACTATATACTATATACTATATACTATATACTATATACTATATACTATATACTATATACTATATACTATATACTATATACTATATACTATATACTATATACTATATACTATATACTATATACTATATACTATATACTATATACTATATACTATATACTATATACTATATACTATATACTATATACTATATACTATATACTATATACTATATACTATATACTATATACTATATACTATATACTATATACTATATACTATATACTATATACTATATACTATATACTATATACTATATACTATATACTATATACTATATACTATATACTATATACTATATACTATATACTATATACTATATACTATATACTATATACTATATACTATATACTATATACTATATACTATATACTATATACTATATACTATATACTATATACTATATACTATATACTATATACTATATACTATATACTATATACTATATACTATATACTATATACTATATACTATATACTATATACTATATACTATATACTATATACTATATACTATATACTATATACTATATACTATATACTATATACTATATACTATATACTATATACTATATACTATATACTATATACTATATACTATATACTATATACTATATACTATATACTATATACTATATACTATATACTATATACTATATACTATATACTATATACTATATACTATATACTATATACTATATACTATATACTATATACTATATACTATATACTATATACTATATACTATATACTATATACTATATACTATATACTATATACTATATACTATATACTATATACTATATACTATATACTATATACTATATACTATATACTATATACTATATACTATATACTATATACTATATACTATATACTATATACTATATACTATATACTATATACTATATACTATATACTATATACTATATACTATATACTATATACTATATACTATATACTATATACTATATACTATATACTATATACTATATACTATATACTATATACTATATACTATATACTATATACTATATACTATATACTATATACTATATACTATATACTATATACTATATACTATATACTATATACTATATACTATATACTATATACTATATACTATATACTATATACTATATACTATATACTATATACTATATACTATATACTATATACTATATACTATATACTATATACTATATACTATATACTATATACTATATACTATATACTATATACTATATACTATATACTATATACTATATACTATATACTATATACTATATACTATATACTATATACTATATACTATATACTATATACTATATACTATATACTATATACTATATACTATATACTATATACTATATACTATATACTATATACTATATACTATATACTATATACTATATACTATATACTATATACTATATACTATATACTATATACTATATACTATATACTATATACTATATACTATATACTATATACTATATACTATATACTATATACTATATACTATATACTATATACTATATACTATATACTATATACTATATACTATATACTATATACTATATACTATATACTATATACTATATACTATATACTATATACTATATACTATATACTATATACTATATACTATATACTATATACTATATACTATATACTATATACTATATACTATATACTATATACTATATACTATATACTATATACTATATACTATATACTATATACTATATACTATATACTATATACTATATACTATATACTATATACTATATACTATATACTATATACTATATACTATATACTATATACTATATACTATATACTATATACTATATACTATATACTATATACTATATACTATATACTATATACTATATACTATATACTATATACTATATACTATATACTATATACTATATACTATATACTATATACTATATACTATATACTATATACTATATACTATATACTATATACTATATACTATATACTATATACTATATACTATATACTATATACTATATACTATATACTATATACTATATACTATATACTATATACTATATACTATATACTATATACTATATACTATATACTATATACTATATACTATATACTATATACTATATACTATATACTATATACTATATACTATATACTATATACTATATACTATATACTATATACTATATACTATATACTATATACTATATACTATATACTATATACTATATACTATATACTATATACTATATACTATATACTATATACTATATACTATATACTATATACTATATACTATATACTATATACTATATACTATATACTATATACTATATACTATATACTATATACTATATACTATATACTATATACTATATACTATATACTATATACTATATACTATATACTATATACTATATACTATATACTATATACTATATACTATATACTATATACTATATACTATATACTATATACTATATACTATATACTATATACTATATACTATATACTATATACTATATACTATATACTATATACTATATACTATATACTATATACTATATACTATATACTATATACTATATACTATATACTATATACTATATACTATATACTATATACTATATACTATATACTATATACTATATACTATATACTATATACTATATACTATATACTATATACTATATACTATATACTATATACTATATACTATATACTATATACTATATACTATATACTATATACTATATACTATATACTATATACTATATACTATATACTATATACTATATACTATATACTATATACTATATACTATATACTATATACTATATACTATATACTATATACTATATACTATATACTATATACTATATACTATATACTATATACTATATACTATATACTATATACTATATACTATATACTATATACTATATACTATATACTATATACTATATACTATATACTATATACTATATACTATATACTATATACTATATACTATATACTATATACTATATACTATATACTATATACTATATACTATATACTATATACTATATACTATATACTATATACTATATACTATATACTATATACTATATACTATATACTATATACTATATACTATATACTATATACTATATACTATATACTATATACTATATACTATATACTATATACTATATACTATATACTATATACTATATACTATATACTATATACTATATACTATATACTATATACTATATACTATATACTATATACTATATACTATATACTATATACTATATACTATATACTATATACTATATACTATATACTATATACTATATACTATATACTATATACTATATACTATATACTATATACTATATACTATATACTATATACTATATACTATATACTATATACTATATACTATATACTATATACTATATACTATATACTATATACTATATACTATATACTATATACTATATACTATATACTATATACTATATACTATATACTATATACTATATACTATATACTATATACTATATCTCCTGCCGTTTAAATATTATGGTGGCCATATCTCACAATAGTTTTTGAATTCTACTTAGTCTAGTCGAACTTTGTTAATACTTTTTTTTTATAATTGTTTATACATTTATTCAAATACTTAAGTTTAGACTATTATAAACACTAGTTAACAATAATAAATTCAATTATACAATGTCTCTAAATCGAGCGCTCTAATAATATAATATAACATAATAATAATTTGCTTTTTACAAAAAAAAAAATAACAATATTTATATATTTACAAAAATGAATATAATTTTTAATATAGAATAGTACAATGAAAAATTACAAAAAACTTTATTTTTATATCAGGAAACTTTGTTAATCCTATGGCAGAATGAGGTACACTCGTGGACACGCAATTAAGTCACTTTGCAACATTTTTCATTTTTGTAAAAATTAAAAAATATTTGAGAAAAATGGAAACAAAAACGACTAATATTTATTAATTTCATATGCTTAATAATTAATTAATAACAAAACCTTAAATAGTTATTCATTATAAAAAATGTTTTGGTACGGAGTTGATATCAGACTTAATATTTAAGTGGACACATAATTAAGTTATCTAAAAAAATATATTGAAAATTTAATTTAATTGCTTTATTTTTCACCCAAACTATTTTGTACCCTTTTTGACGTATTATTTCAGTACATCTTTGCGGCATTGAGTTGATTACATTGCGACACTGCTAAGGACTAATGTTATTCCATTCTGCCTGGATAAGTTGCCAAAGTGCTTTTTGCCCCTAGATTTTTTTTTGGAACTGCTTGTTTTGCGATCCCCCAAAGATTTTCAATAGGGTTCAGATCGGGACTTTGAGCTGGCCAATCAAGAACTCTTATTTTTTCTTCAGCAAACCAAGCTTTAACTACCGAGATGTATGCTTCGGGTCGTTATCATGCTGAAATATCCACGCTAGTGGTAATTCGTCCTCATAATCTTTAGTCAAATTGTTCTGTAGGATGTTTTAATACATTTCCGCAGTCATTTTCCCATCGATTCTTACCAGTGCACCAACGCCGAATGAGGTAAAACAACCCCAAACTATTACTGATGAACCTCCATGCTTTACGGTTTTTTTGGTGTACTTTGGGTCTAATTGTGTATTGACTGTCGTCGTTTCCAAAGATATTAAACTTGGACTCATCATTCCATACGACTAATTTCCAAAATTTTTCGTCTTTATGGAGGTGGGTTTTGGCAAACCGCATGCATGAATGACTTAATTGTATGTCCACAAGTGTAGGTAGCTTATTAGACTCGAAACCATGCTTCAAACCCCAACACTAACATCTCGAACAGAACGAAACAATATTTCTTTCGGCGACTTTCTCTTAGCAGTCTTTTGGCAAAAACTCTGAAGTAAATAATATTGGAAATTTGCTCAAAAATCTGTTGTTCGGAATAGGCTTTAAACTGTAGCTGCCGCCACTCAAGTTTGAAATTAACGCACATAATATGGGTGGTGTGAAAAGCTTGGTTGTAATAACGACCGTCCTGTTGGTGGTAAGTAACATATATACATAATTGGATATTGCAACCCTTAAGTCAAGACTACGACCTAGTTTCTCACACCACCTATGTTGTGTGTGTTAATTTTATACTTGAGTGGCTGAGCCTACAGTTTAAAATCGACTCCGATTGACAGATTTTTGAGAAACTTTTCATGGCAATTTTATTTCCTCTCAGATTTTTTGCAAGAAACGAGAGAAAGTAGCCGATAAAATATTTCTTTGTATTTCATTTTGTTGGACCTAGGTCGGATGTCTTGTTGATGGTATGTCTATCAAATTAGGTTTTATTGAAGCAATGTTTTGCCCAATCACTGTGCTCGAATGGGCATTGACCATAGACAAGGACGTGTTTTCCTTGATGACTCTGAAGTCGTCGAGAGATCACCTTCAGCGTGAACAGAAAAAGTTTTCGAATTAGGAACGACACCAATCCACACAAGATTCAAGAGCGTCTAATGCATTCCGGAAAAGTTACTGTTTGCTGTGGAATTCGAGCGGGCGGCGTTATCAGTTCATATTTCTTTAAGGATGACGTTCGATAGGCCGCCACGTTCAGCGGCGAGCATTGTAGGTTGACGATAGCCGACTTCTTTCGGGTTGAATTGGATGTGATGCGATGGTGACGACATCGGTTCATATTTCTTTGAAAATACTATCAACATGCAGTTTCAATAGGATAACCATATTTGCCATACAGCCCATGCTTCATTGGATACTCTGCCCAAGTGTTTTGAGGGCATGGTCATCTCACGTTGGTGTGTTGCGAACTGGCTACCAAGGTCATGCAAAGTTGCTCGTTAAAATTTTTCTTGTGGAGTTTTTTTTAAGCTGAAGGTGTACACATGCAAGTCTGAAACCATAGCGATCCTTAAAGTCAACATAGTTCATGTCATCGTCCAAATTCAGCCTCATTTGTGTGCCAGAGTCATGCGAAATTAAACATTTCATACGATTTTCATTAAACAAAGCAGTGAGAGACGCTTGAACGAAGTTATATCCGCTCTTAATGGTATCAATAGGTCCTTCAAACGAATAAAAAAATGTGGATGAAATCTCAAACACACCTTCGTTTATTTAAATTTAAAGCTAGGAAGGGCTTAATGAAAGAGCGCTTAGATCTGTACCTGTTATCGTGCTTTATTCCTTTAAGCCTTCTTCCATATTCCATTTATTTGATCGCTAAAATTCTCTCTCTCTCTCTCTCCCTCTCTCTCTATTTCTCTCTCTCCGTTGCTTTAAGCATCATATTTATTTGGGATTATTTCGTTATACGCATACACCTTACAACTGTTACTGCTGCTACTGCTGCCGCTTCTTTCGCCTAGTCTAGGGATTAAAAAAATAATTTTTTTTCTGAAATTCTATTTTGCTGGACTCTTTCTTTCTCTTATGCCTTTACACGTTCTCAATCTTATTCCATTTTATTGTTGTTTCTTTCATACCAAAAATGTTTCGAGTCTTAACAATCATTATAAAAAAAAAATATTAAAAAAATAAGAAAGAAAAAATTATTAATTATTCAAATCCGATTGGATTATAATAATTTATAATACTTAGTTGACGTATTTATACATGAAGTTATTTTTTTAAGTTTTTTTCTTTGTTATTGTTTTCGTTCTTCTCTGTGTTGTTGTTTTTTTTTTGTCTTAATTTTTAATATTTTTCAAATACAAAAATATTTAAGAATTTCATAACGTATGGAACGGCTTAACGGCTGCATACATACATATGTGTATGGGATTTAAAGTTTTAAGCGAAACAGCTTTTAAAACGAATGAACACATAAGCTGGGGAAGCAATGATAATTGGAATACAACGAACTACAGAGTGCCCTATTAATAAAAGTAAAATAAGTGGTTAGGCACGAAATGTTATCCATGCATTGTGCTGCCGCTTATGATTGTTTACCACACGTCAGCTGAGAAATATTAACAGACGTTGCAGTTTTAATCGAGCATAATAAAGGACTTGAAATAATATTTCGGAGGGAGAATCAAGAAATAAAG
This sequence comes from Sarcophaga carnaria, assembly GCA_958299815.1. Classification (NCBI taxonomy): domain Eukaryota; kingdom Metazoa; phylum Arthropoda; class Insecta; order Diptera; family Sarcophagidae; genus Sarcophaga; species Sarcophaga carnaria. The sequence goes on along the minus strand of OY283153.1, from coordinate 17,786,685 downwards.
CTGGGCAGTGATCTTGTTTATTTCCGCGGTCAGGGTTGGAATGAATCTGTACGACGTCTCTAGGCAAGATTCAAAAACATGATGGTCTTGAAAAAAGCTTGCATGTATTTCCTCTTCACTTTTTCACGTCTAATTTTAAAGTTCTAAATTTTAAACCGCGCTGCACATCCTCTTTACGATTTCCCTCAGCTGTAGTATCCTATCGTCGGAGCATTTTAAGCCATACGCCCGATGTAACCATACTACTGCATACATACGTAACATAACATACATAATTGGTCATTACAACCCTTCAGTCAGGATTACGAGCTAGTTTCTCACTCCACTTATATTGTGTGTGTTAATTTTATACATGAGTGACGGGACCTACAGTTTATCGTCGACTGCGAGCGACAGATTTTTGAGAAGCTTTTCATGGCAGTTTTATTAACTCTGAGAGTTTTTGCCAGAAAACTGCTGAGATGCTAGAGATTGTTCGAGATGTCGGACCTGGGGTTTGAACCGTGGCCTTACGTCTAATAAGCTAACATACTATCTACTAGACTATGGTGAGTTCACTACGACATTCGTTGCAACTTAATGCTGATTGCCGCCAACGCATAGAGTACCCATATATCCCACGAATTTTCTTTCTCTCAAAAACCTCATCTTCCAACTACAACTTCTATCTCCAACTTCTGTAAATCGAGAAATTTTTGGTACTCGCCGAGAGAGCCGAGTGAGGTAGAGCCAGTTAGGGAGAATAATCCGTCGTATTACAATCTTGAAAAGTGCAAACCATATTGGTATCGTAAGTTACTTTTCAGAAGAGAAAATGAAAAATTATCGGCACGATATGAAGCACTGAGTAGGTTAGCTATTGGTCGAGCAAGTGTCGCAGAGTACTTCTTCAGGGCATTCATCGGAAAAATCATCAGACCCCGAAGTACATGTGAAATCTATTAATATACTAGGCATAGCTCCTGACAACCTTTCAAGTGTGTGGAATGGTTGACTTCGCTACGGCGGATTTTAATTATTTTTTTTTTTAATATTTCGGGTTTTTACCCGAATGTTTTGTGAATAAGCGTTTAATCTTGGTGAAAGTAGGAACTGAACTAGTTTTGTTTCTTACTTTTTTATTAAGTGACCAGATTCTTTTACTTCCCTTTGGAAAAAAAGAGGTGGGCGTGCTGCTAGTAAAGCACTTCTTCACCTCGTAATAGTGCATGATACTCGGAGCAGATCAGATTGAAGTCAGTTGTTATTGTGTTAGCTTTTGAATGCATGTCTTCTTGCTCAGACTGGTCTCACACAAAATGCACTTATTTATAAAGGAAAGATGGGATAATAAACCAACTTGTAAGGAGACAAGGCAGATCAAAATTTGACCAGAAAATCTTTTTTCTGGCTCTGAAACAAAGGATTCTTGGGAACCTACACTTTGCTGACAGAACGTGATCTGGACACTGTCTTCTCCTTCATAAAACTATCGGAATGACTGAGAGATGTCAGCAATGAGTTGTTATTGTTGGGCGGAGTAGGTAATGTTTTTGAAGTCGCCGTAGTCTAGTAGTTAGTGTGTTGGCTTATTAGACGTAAAGCCAGGGTTCGAGCCTAAGGACAGACATCAGAACAAAATACAAAAAGTATTTCTTCGGCGGCTTCCTCTCAGCAGATTTCTGGCAAAAACTCTTAGAGCAAATAAAAAGTGCCATGAAAAGTTTCTTAAAAATCTGTCGTTCAGAGTTGACTTTAAACTGTACGTCCCGCCACTCATGATTGAAATTAACACACACAACATAAGTGGTGTGCGAAACTAGGTCGAAATACTGACTGAAGGATTGTAATGACTAATTATGTGTGTGTGTATGTATGTAGTAAGTAATGTCCGTGTTAAAACGATACCTCATGGAACCCAAGTAAGTCATGCTCTTCTTATCAGATGTGATAGGAATATCTGATGTAGACGTGGCCTTGAACATGTATTAAACTCACGAATTGGTCGTGTCATCGACGAATCGATTTTATTTTCACAAGTTTCTGGTGTGAGAAGCTAGGTCCTGACTGAAGAGTATATTTGCGTGTGACAAATCATTTGTAGTGTGAGGACAGAAACTGTAGAGTGTTTTATGTTTCATGAAAAGCCAACAACAAGAATAACAACAACAACCATAACGATAACAAAGGCGGTATAAATAAAAATCGTTCATTGACGTTCTACTTAAGTTGAGCGGTTGTACTTAAACATGGCATTGTCTCTCGTTCTCTCGTTCTCTCCCTCTCTCTCTCTCTCCTCAGCAGTTTTAAGTGTTCTTGTCATCTTTTTTTCTTCTTTACACCCCTCCTCCCCCCTTGGAAGTATTTCTGCAACAAATCCAACCTATGGGAAACAGCAAGATGAGACGAACCTTGAAGTTCAGCTTAGGCAGAGAGAGGGAGTCAAAATAAAAATTAATTCTTAACAAAAATGTGTTAATCTGGTTAACAATTTTCACTTGGCCTTAAATGTATGTATGTGTGAACATGTACATATGTGTGTGTATATGTTTCTATGTATGTATGTGTAAGTTATTATCTGTGATATCATATCATCATCAATTATTTTGACTTAGAAAAAAGCGGTTTTTTGTAGCTGCTTACCACTGATGGTGGGTGACGGTGTTTTTTTTTTTGGTTTTCTGTGTCAATTTCTTGCAATTATTTCTTGTCACACAACCATGTATGATTGTATGTGTGTGTTGATTAATGCCTTTGTTTTGATTTTTAAAACCCCCCTCGCTAGCTCTATCATCCCCTTCAATGATATTCCGTACGAAACAAATATTTGTTGATGAATTTTTCTGTTTTTCTAGCACATTTTTGTTTTCATTTTTTTCTTCTTCTTCTTCTTCGTCTAATTGTTATTGTTTTTTGCTGGTGTTGTATTACGTTAAAACGATTTTCTTTTAATTTCTGCCGCTTCAACTGATAAAGAAAAATTAGAAACACACAAACTGTGTCTTGTGCCTGTTCTTCGATTGTGTTGTGTTGAGTTGTGTGGTGTTGTGTGGTGTTGTGTTGTGTTGTGTGGTGTTATGTTGTGTTGTCTTCAGATTTTCTTACCACAAAAACGTTTTAAGTTAATTAATGCTCGTAATACCATTCTGTTGCTCCAATAGATATTTCAATTGTTGTTGCTGTTGTTGTTATCAGTGTTTGTTGCTAATAATATTGTTATTATTGTTGCTGTCGTTGTTGATTTTTATTTGGTTCAACTTATTATTGATTTAAATCAATAAAATTTTTTTGTTGTTATTGTTGTTGTATTTTCTGTTAGTGTTACAAATTATTTGCCGCCTTTAGATTACAATTTTGAAAGACAGCAAAAAGAAAAAATGGAATTATTTGTCAGACTCAAGCACATAAAGCATATCTGTGTAAATTGTCGCATTCATTGAAAAAATGATCGTTTTTTTCTTGTTTTTGTTCAATAAATCCAATATTTTTTTGTTGTTGTTGTTAATTTATTAGATTATATTAATTACAGTGCATAACAAAAGTGAACGTAAATCGGTATCGCCTTTCTTCTGGTTCTGAAACTTTCAAAGGCTTCTTCACTTAGACTCCTAATTTCAGATTTTCGTCTGCATAGTACATTACCAGGTGTTTCCATTTTCTACGACATAATGTCGGTCCTATATCCAATAGATTAAGAACAGCTTAATCCTTTTCCTTATCTCTGCAAAAATCATAGGCCCTTTAGTGAAGACAAATGCATCTCACATGGTTACTGAGAAAAATTCTACAACTACATTTAACGCACTCCCTTGAAGTTTGATCAAAATTTTCCTGTGCCATTCATCCAGCTTTGGCGAGATTTGCTGCACTATTTCTCCTCTATTAGAAGTTGTCCAGGCTGCAGTGCTCATTATGAGCTCGCAGGTCTTCGAAGGGAATCCTAATGTAGAGAACTCACAGTCTAGTCTAAGGGCTTCGTAGTTTTCTGAAACATCCCACTGTCCATCGATAATAGATTCTAAAGAACAGAAAACTGTGTAACAGAGGAGCAGTCAGTGGACTCATAACTCCGCTGAGTATTATTGTATGGCAGTTCGCCGCAGTATGTTGTTAATGACAATGGATTCTCTGTAAATGATGACAGAACCGGCACTTTCTAATCACCATGGACAACCATAGACAACGTCAAGTGTTCTCTAGGTTAGGTTAGGTTAGAGGACGTGTACTTGTCAATTAAGACAAGTACAGTATCCGGAGGTCGAATTGACCCATTGTACAACGTCCTAGTTTCTCACACCGCTTATGTTGTGTGTGTTAATTTTATACATGAGTGGTGGGACCTACAGTTTAAAGTCGACATCGAACGACAAATTTTTTGAGAAACTTTTTCATGGCAATTTCCATTTACTCTCAGAGTTTTTGCCACAAATCTGCTGAGAGGAAGTCGCCGAGGAAATACTTTTTTGTATTTTGTCTTGATGTCTGGCCTGGGACTCGAACCCTGGCTTTACGTCTAATAAGCCAACACACTATCTACTAGACTACGGCGACTTCAAAGTGTTCTCTAAATGGCATCTGAAACAGTCAGGAACTGATCATAATTTTCATCAAAAAACCCTCTTCTGGATGAATGGACACGTCAAGGAACAAAATTGGCGAATTTGAGACGATCGCAATTCACTTGAGATACAAGAGCATACAATTCATCAAGAAAAATTCTTTGTTTGATGTGGATTTTAAGCTGGCGATGTTATCGGTCCATATTCCTTTGAGGACTATATTGGGTAGTCCATAACTGTCAACAGCCAGTACTACAGGTTGATGGTAACCAAGATCTTTTAGTCTGAATTGCATGAACTGGACACCAACGACATGTGATTTCAACAACACGGTTCTAATTATCGCACAGCTTATGCCTCTTTCGATATTCTGCATGAGCAATTTGAAGTTTTGGTCATCTTACGTAAGGGTAATGTGAACTGTGCACCTATATTATGGGATTTGATGCTGTTAGACATTTTCTTGCAAGGTTTTTTTAAGTCAAATATGTATGCAGATAAGCCATAAAACACTGCGATTCTCAAAGTTAACATAATCTATGCCATGGGTCAAATTCAGCCCTATGTATGTGATAGATTCATGGAAAAGTGAACATTTCGGTTGCTATCTAATCAGAGAATACAGCACACTTATTTGAACGATGTTATGTTCTGCACTTAATGGCACCAATGGGTCTTTCAAACGAATACAAAAATTTGAAAGGATATTTGACACACACTTTGTTTTATTTCAATTTAAAGACAGGAAGTACTTGAAGTCGCCGTAGTCTAGTAGGTATTGTGTTCACTTATTAGATGAGAGGCCTAGGTTCAAACCACAGGTCAGACATCTTCAACAGAACGGAATATGAAAAAATATTTCTTCGGAGACTTCTTATCAGCAGATTTCTGGCAACAACTCGGAGAGTGAAATAAAATTGCCGTGAAAAGTTTCTCAAAAATCTGTCGCTTGCAGTCGACTTGAAACTAGGTCCCGTCACTCATGCCTAAAATTAACACACACAAGGCAAGTTGTATGTGAAGCTAGGTCGTAGTCCTGACTAAAGGTTTTAATGACCAATTATGTATGTATGTATCTACCCAAAGAATCCGAGGCGCATATTTGAACGGTGTTGTGTTCTACACATAATGGCATCAATAGGTCTTTCAAACGAACGGAAAATTTTGGAGGATATCTGACAGCCTGCATAAGGAAAAGGCGATTCATGTTTGGCTATGTTTATAATGAAATGTGTTCGAACCCCAATAATAGGCCTGAGCAACTACGGAGTTTAATTTTCCATCTAAGGTTGCCTATCTAAGGTTTGTCAAACAAGTTCTTGTATTACGATTACATTAAATATACGATTAAGCCATAAAGCAACCGAAGGACAAGTATCTTGAACAGAATTTTTTTAATGGCTCCGCTCAAAGGATAAAGCAAAAATTTGTTAAGGCTGCTAACATAAGCTTTATAAACGTTTTAATACTAATTAGCTGATAGCAACTGTATATGGGCCTATAAATAAAACAAAAAGGCTTAAAAAGAGATTGAAGGTGTTAAGACGGAAGGCAATGATTCTACAACAATAACAACATAACATATTTCACATACAAGTTAAAAACGAAGTGAAACAACAACAACTCACCATACAAAATTCATGAATAGAAGAGTTGTATGCATCATAACGTACATATATGCTGGGATAAAAAACAAAAACAACATCAAAAAAGAATTACAAAATAAATTGGTGTGAATGGAAACTATTATTTATCGGTTTACTAGAGTTAAAAGAAGATGATGATGAAGAAGAAGATGACCAGAAACAACAACAACAACATTATGAAAGAAAATCATATTAAAGCCACATTATAGCCGAACATTAAATGCATATCAGACTACTGGTCTTTAAAAAAAATATGATCAAACTGAATTGAATTGATTCTGTATTTTTCTCCTTCTTCTTCTTCTTTAGGTAAAGGGCTGATTATTTATTATAAATGATCAGTTCTGGGTTGTCTTGGCTTTAATACTTAACAATAAAAAAAGAAACGAGAAATTTTATTACAATAGCAACAAACAGGTGAGTTTTAAAAGCCGAAAAGTGTAAAGCGATACGTAATAAAAGTTTAAATCAATGAATGAATAATGAATGAATTAATGAATGAAATGAAATGATATTGGAAATCATTAATTAATAAAATAAGAAGAATTTTTTCTTTATTTTGTAAAACAATCTGAAGAATTGTTTAAAAATTAAAAATTTTGGAAAAATAAAATTTTTCATTAAATTTCTTGGGACCTTATAAAGAGTCCGCCAAATAACTTTTTTTTTTGAAAATGCTTAAAAAAAAAACTACTGAATATTTTCTCAAATTTCTTTTTTTATTTAATAGTACAATCCTTTGGGTTAATAATGGAAAATAATTTCATTCAAATGGCTGCCTCGGCTGGCCATGCAGTAGCCTACACGATTGGTACAATTTTTAAGCACATTATCGATTGCGTGCGGCTGTATTTCACCAATGGCTTTACGAATATTGTCCTTTGAAGCGTTAATTGTCTCTGGCTTGTCGGCCTGTCCTTTGACGGCACCCCACAAATAATAGTCCAACGGTGTCAAATCGCAGCTCCGAGGTGGCCAAACGACATCAGCTCTGCGGCTGATAATGCGATCTTCCAAAACAGGGCGCAAAACATCGAGTGTAGCTTCGGCTGTGTGGCACGTAGCGCCGTCCTGTTGAAACCGAATGTTGCCAATATCCTCCTCTTCAATTTTTGTGAACAAAAATTCGTTCAACATGGCCCGATAACGATCGCCATTGACTGTAACGGCCACTCCTTGCTCATTTTCGAAGAAAAATGGCCCAATTATGCCTCTGGACCAAAATCCGCACCAAACAGTGACTCGTTTTGGGTGCGTCGGCTTTTCAATGTATGCGTGCGGGTTTACTGTGCCCCAAATGCGACAATTTTGCTTGTTTACATACTCGCCAAGATCAAAATGAGCTTCATCTGAAAAGATGATTTTTTTTGCCAAAATTGGCATCTTCTGGTGTAGGCTACTGCATGGCCAGCCGAGGCATCCATTTGAATGAAATTATTTTCCATTATTAACCGGAAGGATTGTACTTTCAAATAAAAAAAGAAATTTGAGAAAATATTCAGTAGTTTTTTTTTAAGCATTTTCAAAAAAAAAAGTTATTTGGCGGACCCTTTAGCTTCCATAAAGCGCCACCAAATTACAAGGTAAGCTTTTGTTGATTTTTTACTTTCCTCTATAAGACGGCATTGTCTTAAGGCTGCATGTACTATGCGTTTCCAGTTTTCTTTAATCCAACATGTCTTCTTAAGCCCTGAGGATAACATTCTAGCGCTGTTTTGTTGCCGATATCACGTTGCTTTTTGATGGTGTATTTAATTCATCTCTGTTACTTACTTAATCGGTTATTACAACTCTTTAGTCAGGATTCCAACCTAGTTTCTAACATCACCCATATTGTGTGTGTTATTTTTATCCACAAGTGGTTGGACCTACAGTATAAAGTCGACTCCGAACGACAGATTTTCATGGTAATTTTTACTTCTCTCTCAGAGCCCTTACCAGAAATCTGCTGAGAGGAAGTCGCCGAGGAAATATTTTTTCATATTTCGTCTTGTGTGAGATGTCTGAGCTAAGGTTTGACCCACGGGTTCTTTTGTAATAAATCAACACACTGTCTGCTAGACTATGGCGACCTGAATTAAGCAACAACACCTTACAAATTGCTAGGAGCTGGGGTTTTAACCACTAGCCCTCGTCTAATAAACCAACACACTATGTACTATTCCACGGCGATAACAAAAGCAGCGGAAATAGTTTGTGAATGGATCGAAGCTGATGGTAATGTAGTTTTTATGCCGTAACCACGGTGCCTTAAAAGCACTGACTGGGTATTGTGACAACTCGAGACAAGTATCAATCTGAAGGCTCTTAGAATGCTGCCGGACAGGTGCAGTATAAAACCGTATTTGGTTTTAGGTTATAGCGACTTGATGCTGACAAGAATGCGAAGAATTCGCAAGAGGAAGTGCGGAAAAATTCCTCCCTTGTGGCACTTCTTTCAGCTGTTTTAGCAATTGGCATATGCATGCATACATAATTGGTCATTAAAGCCCTCAGTCAGAATTAGAACCCAGCTTCTCACACCATTTATGTTGTGTGTGTTATTTTATATAAATGAACGGTGGGACCTACAGTTTAACGACAGATTTTTTGAGAAACGTTTTCATTGCAATTTTATTTACTCTCAGAACTTTTACCAAAAATCTGCTGAGAGGAGGTGGCCGAGGAAATATTTTTTCATATTTCGTTTTGTATGAGATGTCTGAGCTGGGTTTTGAACGAACCAACAAGACTACGGCGACTAGCAATTGAAAAATTCTAGCCGAAAGAGAAATCTATTAGAATCTTGATAGGTTGCAAGGACAAGTTTGTGAGATATAGATTCGCAAAGCCTGTTGAATACATTCGATGGCTCTGCCCTAGTATACTAAGCTATACTAGGCTAAAGTTTCCTTAATGGCCTAGGAGAGCTAGCATATATTAGCATGTTGCGTATGAAAATATCCAATTCGGTCATTGATTAGCTCCTAAGGTGACTTCCTGCCTTTGTAATCTAATGTATATACATACATAATTGCAACATTACAACCGTTTAGTGAGGATTACGACCTAGCTTCTCACACCACTTATGTTATGTAAGTTAATTTTATACATGATTGGCTGGACCTACAGTTTGAAGTCAACTTTGGCTCTCAGTGTTTACACTACAAATCTGCTGAGGGGATAGGTTAGGTTAGGTTAGCGTGGTAGCTTTAATTTACCAAAAAGCTCACTTGAGCACGCATAGCGGCCCGTTGTGATGCCACAGGTGAACGCAGCCTCTGTACTGACGAAGTTCCTCCGATCCAAGGAGGTGTTGGTCAGCGCAAGGGCTGCACACTTTCAGAAAGCACGACTACCCCACGATGGAAAACCAGCCAGAAAGTTCGATAAACGAGGCTATGTCCTTGATATCAATGGACTATAGCTCCGTCAAGCTGACAAGGGTCGGAGAGCCAAATAACCTACATCTGCACCCCGCAAGGGGAAGAGGAAGTGATGACAGTCTCCTCCTCCTCGGCGGATCTGCATCCACGGCAAAAGTCGTTAAATGGGAGTCGCATTCTTTCCGCGTGTCTACCCATAACACAGTGGCCTGTAAGCATGGCCACTGTGATCGAGATGATATTACGGCCAAGTCCAAGTAGCTGGTTGGTACGCCTTCTATCCATTGTGGGTCAAGTGAGCCTAGAGATGGAGCAGGACTCCTCATTGACCCAGGACCGGTTGGCATCCCGGGAGAATTTCCGCGCAATAGCTAGTTTGAACGAGGTAAGTGGCATTCCCACGTTGATTGAGGAGGATTGAGCCCTGGCCAGCTCGTCAGCCCTGCAGTTTCCCGGAATATCGCAGCGTCCGGGAAACCAGACAAGTGTGACGCCGAGGCGCCCAGAAAGAAGGTTGAGACAGCGGAGACATTCTCTGATGATCCGGAAATTATCCGCAACGTTCGACAGAGACTTTAACGCAGCCTGGCTATCGGAGTAGATCGAGATACGGGTGAAAGGGACAGGAACACCATAGGCGAGGATCCACTGTGCGGCTTGGCAGATGCTGAGGGGAAGTCGCGGAAGAAATATTTTTGCATATTTTGTTTTGTTGAAGATGTTCGATCTTGAATCGGCTGATGTTTGAATTAAACCTCATATCTAGAAAGCTATCACACTACCTACTAGACTACGGCGACTTCTGTAAGCCCCACGGATATTCCTATGATTTTCGAAGAATAATTTTTGGGTCACATTCCAACCTATTCTTTCTCACAAAGGGATAGCAAAATATCTTAAAATATTATTGAGATCACAATAAATAAATCAACAAACCACTGAATATGTGCAGACTTTGCCTGATATGTGTACTGATATGACCCAATTTAAATGTTATAAAATCATAATCTTACTTGGGGGCCAGTTTATGAGCCCTACAATCTAGCACTAATAATTTGGCCAAAATCAACGATAACATTACGATAAAAAGAAAAACTAGATGACGACAGATTTTAATTTTTTTTTTATTTTATTTTTTTTTTTTTGATTAAAAATTGTTACACCTTAAAGGTTAATGAATGTCATTGCTGCCATGCTATGCTTTACTTTGGGTTTGTTTGTTGCACAATCGACTGGTTATTGTTGTATGGGGGTGGTGTGGCATGCCCCTTAGTTTTTTGCTGCTAATGTTTGACATCAAGTATTAAGAAAATCTCTTCACCGGGATTAAGAGTCACGCTATATGGCTGTCGAAATAGAAATCCATGGGATATTGATTGTTTTAATTTTTTTTTTCTACGGGTTTGACCTTTAATATACTCGTACACTTACTGCTGTTGTTAGGCCATAAAAAAACAAGAAAAGTTAATTGAATTAAAGTCTGTTTTAAATATTTAGGCTTGGCTATTCATTGCTTGTATAAGTGACTTGATTTTGGTTTTATCCAGAACATGATTAACGTTGTGGCTTGTGAAGAACAATAAAAATGTTAAAACATTGATAGCGATATGCATTATTTAGCAGGCGTTTTTCGTTTATGTTACAGTACGGTTAAAAAGTTTTCGGTTAGCTTGGAATTTTTATTAATAAACACTCAGTATCATGTGGTGCTAAGCATTAGTTTCTCGCCTATGAATTGCACTTTATTTGCACAAAATTTTTTAATGATTTCATGATAAGTTTTTTAGTTTTTTTTTATCCATTTTTGAAAATCATTACTCATGATTATTTTTACAATGTTTTATCAAAATCCAAAAAGTTAAGCAAAAAAATAAAAATAGTTTATAAAACCATAAAAATTAAAAAAAACGAACTTATTAAATGTCTTAATCTAATCGCTAATTATGGGGTTTTAAAGCTCAACAACAACAACAACAAAAATCATTTGTTGTATTAACATTGTTGTTTTAAGATAAATTTCATTTCATTTTTAATTCAGTTGATAAAAGCCAAAGTAATTGGTTTTTTTTCGGGGGTACAAGTGTAAATAAACAATTTGTCGTGGTCAAATGGACACCTTAAACAGTACAAAAAACAAAATAAGCTTCAGATAAAGACTTGTTTTGTTTAAAAATTAAAACAAAAAAAATTTTTTTTTAATTTTTTTTCTCCATTTACGATAAAACTTAACGTGTGCCACTCACTCTACATGCGTCTGTATATCCAAACGTATCGTATCGGTATTGAGGTTTCGCTAATTGGTTTTATCTTTATTTAGTGAAATATTTTAAATCGCTTATATTGTTGCATGGTGTACAACAAAGTTTGTTTCCAAAAAAAAAAAAAAAAACACAAATACACCCATACACCCATCCACATACATTGTATTTTTTTTATCAATTTCTTTAATTCTGTAGCTTAACAGTGGTTGAAGCCTTGTTTTAATTAAACTCTGCTGCGATTTGTTTTACGCGATAACTTTTCTAGTTTAATCCAGACATAGATTTTTATTTTATTTAATTTAAAGCTCGCAACACTGACTGAGTTGGGAAGCTAAGCGGCACTCATACAAGCATGCCTCGTTGTTACGATTAAAACGTAAATTCAAGCTTAGATAATCGATGCAATGCGAGTACACATTGTTTTGTTCAGGAATTTCGGGCCATTTTAAAGGAACTATCATTAGGCATTTCAAATCAAGGTGAGGTTTTCGAGAGAAAGAAAATTCGTCGAACATATGGGTCTCCATACGTTGGGGACAATCAGAATTAAGTTGCAATGACTGTAGTAGTTTGCTGAAGTCGCCGTAGTCTAGTAGGTAGTGTGTTGGCTTATTAGACGTAAAGCCGGGGTTCGAGCCACAGGCCAGACATCAAAACCAAAATACAAAAAGTATTTTTTCGGCGACTTCCTCTCAGCAGATTTCTGGCAAAAACTCTGAGAGTAAATAAAATTGCCATGAAAAGTTTCTCAAAAATTTGTCGTTCGGAGTCGACTTTAAACTGTAGGTCCCGTCACTCATGTATAAAATTAACAAACACAACATAAGTGGTCCATAGTAGGTCCATAATCCTGATTGAATGGCTGTAATGACCAATTATGTATGTATGTTATATATGTATGTCAAATTAAAACAATTTCAACTATTGGTTATATCAATCAGGGTCAAACATAAACTTTAATAGGGAGAGATAATAAACATTCGCTGTCATATGAACTTCATCGCCTAAACTATCAAACTCACTGTAATTCAGGTTAGTCAATGCCGTGGTATATCAATTCAAGTCTGCCTTTTTCTACTTCCTTCTTAACTGGAACAGCAACATTGCTTAATGTTAACAAGCATTTGTCAGATGATTTCTGTCAAATGTTTGAACAGCATGTGACATTTAGCTTAGTTTTGAAAGCCATTTACAGGACATTACCATGTTATTGGAAGAGAAAAGGCAGAGAAATGAATTTCTTGTGGAAATATGAAATTCCTGACTCCGTAGGCTAGCAGGTAGTGACTACGGTAGACGTCGTAGACTAGTATTAGATATGAGGCCACGGTTTAAATCCCAGGTCAGACTTCTCCAACAAAACGAAATACGAAAACAAAATTTTTTCGGCGACTTCTTTTCAGCAGGTTCCTGACAAAAAATCTGAGAGTAAATGGCAATGAAAAGTTTCTATTATTCGGAGTAGACTTTAAACTGTAGGTCCCTTTGCTCATGTGTAGTTTTAACACACACAACATAGGTAGGTTGAGAAGCTAGGTCGTAACTCTGAGGGTTGTAATGAACAATTATGTTATGGTAATTCATGACTAAGCAGCAAGATAGTTGTGGCCGTCCAAGCAAGGATGCGCTTCCAGGACGCCTTGCGCAAAACTACGGAAAAAATACAGAAAGTTTGAAAGATTGTGGAAGCCGTAGCTGTGGCCTGAACATGATTCATGCGTTGCAATTCTAAATGATCACTTGGATATGAGAAAGTTTTCAGCAGAGTTATTATTAGTATTGCAAAAAGGCGTCTTAGCACTGCAATTATACGACTTATTGCATTGCCCTCAGTCGTTTATATAGAATATCCCTGTAATATTCAATATAATCAAGCCAATTGCCCTGACAAAATTCAAAATATTTTCCACTACCAAACACTTGATGTGCTTGCAGGTGTTCCCTTCTAGAACACATTAATTTCCCACATATTCCAAGAATGGATCACAATCATCACGTAATCTCCATGTTGGAATTCAATCTCATCTTTACAGAATCCATATGTTAGGCTCGATGCTATACCCATTCTAAACAAGTATACTTTTAGCCTGCAGTCTCCTGCAGGACACCAGTTGCTGAGATCAGATTATTGCTGGATGGTCTTAAATACATAATTCGTCTTTACAAATCTTCAGTCAGGATTACAACCTAGCTTTTCACATCACCCACGTTGTGTGTGTTTATTTTATACATGAGTGGTGGGATCTACAATTTAAAGTCGACTCAGAAAGAGTGATTTGTGAGAATCTTTTTCATGGAAATTATATTTAACTCTCAGAGTTTTTCCAGAAATCTGGCAAAATCTGGGGATGTCTGACCTGTGTTTTGAACCGTGGTCTCACATCCAATAAGCCAACATACTACCTACTGGACTACCGCGACTTCTACACTTTGCACAGTCTTGCTGCTTTGTTTACATTGTCAGCAGTTATCCCTTTGGGTGTATACATATATTGGGTATGTACATATATTCGAGAGTCAAGATGAGATGAGACAAAGGTCGTCGTCTTCAAAATTCTCCATAAGGTAAGCAAACATACAAGCTAACAGTGGAAAGGCAGTGATTGGCTGCTTGTCAATGAGCTAGAAATACTTGCAGTACCTTAGTCAGAACTCTTTTCTTGAGCTAGCCACCGGACTATTGAATGCAATGAAGTTCCTTAAAAAAGTTGTATATTCAACTGACCTTATGCTATATCTTACTCCTAGAAGCACGAAGAGCTAACTTCAAAGAAAATTACTTCATGGTTAGTGCTGGCATTTTCAACTTTAGTTTTACTGCGATGATGGCAGACAGATCATATTAGCACAACGAAAACGAATTTCTTGCAATACACACTTTTATATTGTAGGGTGTTGAAACATAAAATTGTTACGTTTTTAACTGTTAAAACGTTTGAAATATGGGCTCATAGATTGCAAATAAAAATAAAAAATTCATTTATAATCAGTTTCAAATAAAGCCTTTATTGTTCGCACAATTGTGTGTGCTCCTGCTCACAACTTGATGTAAACAACAACAATTGCTTTTGCGTAAACAAAAACAATTGTTCAATAGATCTTTACAACGGAGATCTTCAAACCACGATTATTCTCTTCACACGCAATGCGTCTCCACACAAGACTGACCGAATTCTTTCTGGCTTTCTCTCAATTTATCGTGTGCCTTTCTGATCATTGAAGAATGTGGGCCTTCTATAAATGTCTGCCTTAAGCTGTGATAATATTTTTGAACATATTTTCCCACAATAATTTCTATGTGGGTTTTTATTTTGTAAGTCTTTATGGCATTTTAAGGCCCTTTAAGTCTTTTACATTGGAATAAATAATTAAAAATCCATTTTTTTATTGTTCTTGTTGTTGTCTGGTTTGATTTTGGTTTCTTAATTTTATGAAATTTAATTCACTTAAAAGTTTATTACACTTTTGCTCAAAGCATATCACTCTTTAATATCATATTTCGAACACATTTATAGCCGTGATTAACCATCATTATATGCCTTGAGTTTCTTTCATTTTAAAACCTTCAAAATAGTTTAGACAACAACGTTTTTTTCTTTTTCTTTTAATAATATATGTGTGTGGTTAATTCTCTTAATTACCGTCAATGAATGAATTTTTGTGATATTTTTACCAGTCATTGTTTAAATCCGATTTTCGTTAACATCTTATGGTCCCCAGCAAGCAAGCAAGTAAAACCCTTTTGTTCATACTAAAAAAGCATACGAAAAACAAGCGGAAAAAATATACGTTTCTTAATATTTAAGCCGTCTTTAATATTGTATATCAAGCTGTAAATGGCTGTAAGAGTAAGACAAGGCAGGGAAAATGAACGTTAACCTCGATAGCAAGAAGTTGGTACTTATAACCACGCCATTGTACCGGCTTATTTTCGGTGATTAGAGAGCAATGAATAGAAAGAGAATCAGACAGTTTTTAAGAGAAAATAATAAAAATTTATTTTAAAAAATGTATTAAAGTGCAGAATATTAAAAGCCACTCTTAAATTTCTCTGTATTAAAGCGACTTTAGTAGCGAAAGAGTGTTCAAAGGCTTGCGGTCCTGCGCAATTGGTTTAACCAACCAAGAAATAAGTCGCCGTAGTCTAGTAGGTAGTGTGTTGGCTTATTAGACGTAAAGCTAAGGCCAGACATCAAACAAAATACAAAAAGTACTTTTAAGGCGACTTCTTCTCAACAGATTTCTGGCAAAAACTCTGAGAGTAAATATAATTGCTATGAAAAGTCTCTCAGTTTCTTCTGTCGTTCGGAGTCGACTTTAAACTGTAGGTTCGGCCGCTCATGTAGAAAATTAATACACACAACATAAGTACTGTGAGAAGCTAGGCCGTAATCCTGACTGAATGGTTGTAATGACCAATTATGTGTGTATATATGTATGTTTAAGAAACGATGCTTAAACTCGCCTACTTACTTACTTATTTAATTGGCCGTAACAACCCGTTTAACGGATTTTGGCCTACCGCAACACATCCTTCCAAGTGCCTCTGCTTCTTGCGCGTTACACAAGATGAAACTTATCTACTTAACTTACTGAATGAGTCATTACAACCCTTTAGTCGGATTACAACCTAGCTTCTCACAGAAACCATACTGTGTGTGTTAATTTTATACATGAGTGGCGGGACCTACAGTTAAAATCGACTCCGAACTACTGATATATTTTTTGAGAAACTTTTCATTTAAATTTTTTTAACGGCCAGAGTTTTGCCAGAAATCTGCTGAGAGGAAGTCGCCTAAAAAATATTTTTTCGTATTTCGTTTTGTTCGAGATGTCTGATCTGGGCTTTGAACCAAGTCCTCACGATTAATACGCCAACACACTACCTACTGGACTGCGCGACTCCACAGAAGAAAAATAACATCGCTTAATCGCAATCATTTCGTCAGTACAGTTGAGGTGATAGAGGTCATCCCTGGTTTACTCCAATGCTAGGGTGAATTGAAAGCTTATCTGACACAATGACAGAGAACATATGGACCCTAATTGAAGTCGCCGTAGTCTAGTAGGTAGTGTGTTGGCTTATTAGACATAAAGCCCGGGTTCGTATCCCAGGTCAGACATCAAAACGAATTATGAAAAAGAGTATATTTCTTCGGCGACGTCCTCTCAGCAGATTTCTGGCAAAAACTCTGAGAGTAAATAAATCTGCCAAGAAAAAGATTCTCAAAAATCTGTCGTTCGGAGTCGACGTTAAACTGTAGGTCCCGCCACTCACGTATAAAATTAACGCAAACAACATGAGTGGTGTGAGAAACTGGGGCGTAATTCTGACTGAAGGGTTGTAATGGTCAATTATGTATGTGTATGTATATGTATGTATGTGTACCATAATTGTTCAAACCCAGAGCTATTGCGGAAGTGTTATGAGCATTTAATGTCAATAAAAGTACGAAATTTTGCAAAACAACATTTGATCAACCACCATAGGGGCACAGGAGACAAAGGAATTCCGAAAATTTAAATTTCAGTTAAAAGTTAAAGGGAAATAAAATGCGAAGAACTGCAGAAAGTTGACATAGGCCGCTTGCTCTAGCAACGAAGCTAATTTAGGATACACATATAGTTCTATTCTCCCTTTCCTATTTCCTCTTCTTTTTCTCCATCACCCCTGTTACCCTCTCCTCCATTTAGAATGTGCACAATGGTTCAACTGGACCTCCGGCTATTGTACTTGTCTCAATTGGCAAGTACATGTCCTTTAACTTAACCTAACCTAGAGTTCTATTATCACAGCAACAGATCACTGACATTAACAGTAATGTACCAAAATCTCCACGAAATTTGGGGAAGTTGTCATGCAATGCATTAATCATAGATCAGAGCTGAGGGGAACAGCTCTGGCGAAGAAACATTGTAAGAAATGTTTGACCCAACTGTTTGCTAATAAGGCTTATGGTTTCTGTGAGAGACATAAGAAATGGCAACACAAAATGGACGCGTTTGACCTGAGTTAAGGGATGACACCTGAGGTCAGCAATGACTATTCAAAACGATGAGTAGATTCGAATCATACTCATAATTTCTGATACTTATACGCATTCATACATATTTTAATGTCATACTCATACTACTCATATTGAAAGTTTGAAATATTCATGGTACTCATACTTAACAGTACTCATGATGTTATTTATTTCGACTCTCCATGACTCATCGGATACACGAATCACAAAATAAGTATGATTCGCATACGAACACTACAATGCTCACTAGAAGGTTGTGTGTTTTCTTTGAATTTTCTTTGCTGTCTTTGTCTCTTTCTTTCTTCTTACTTTGTAAATGCAACAGCAACTAAGACTGTAAATTTTGATGAATGATTCGAATCACTCGTATCATTTATGAGTATTAGAAGTATTTTTCTAAATTTATGAATCTGAATGAGTAGGCGTATGTATGAATCAAACATAGTTCGAATGTTATGAGTTTGATGTCAACGTTGTACTCAAATCATTGCAACCTGTACTTATAAATCAATGATGTACTGAGTACGAATGAATCAGATTAGTTGGATTTCAATACTGTTGACTCACTCATACTCAAAATTTCATGAGTACTTATGAGTAGCGGAAAAGCGATTCATTGCTAATCTCTGGTTGACACCCGAGTGTCTACCTCCAATTTCATGCAAAAAAAAAATGGATTTCCGCTTCATTGTTTTCCTCACTGTAAATCTCTCACTCTCTCTCTCCTTCTCATTAATTTCTTAATTCTTACCTTCGTTGTTAGGGATAGTGTTGATTGATATTGCAATCCTATTACAGAAACAACCTAATCCAAGTAATTCAATACCACAGTAATATTCTTCAATATTTTTTTTGACAGAAGGAAAGAAACAAAGGATAATTAACAAGAGAATAAAAGCGAATTATAAAGAGAGATAATATTGTGTCACATGATCTGATTAAAATCAATCATTCTCCTTAGGGTGGCAAATACTAATAAATGAAGAATATTTTTAAAAAGGTGCCTTACACAGCATACACAAGGCGAATGTCAGGTTACAAACATTGTATGACAATGAAGCAAAGAGAGAGAGAGAGAGAGACTCAAGACAAGATCATTTAAGTCATACAATAATATCATGTCGTCTTTTCTAATGTTTATGTGTGATTTTTTTTTTGTCATTTCTTATGTACATTTTCTTGTGATTTTGTTTTCATTTGTTTCTTTTGATTGTTTTTCATTTATTTTGCTAAATGTCTTACGAATATAAGTGAAATAAATATTAATGTTTATCTCTTTTAAGACCAAAAGTATGTCTGGCTAGCTGTCGCACCAACCATTCATCCACCTCTTCATCTGTTTGTCTGTCTGTCTGGCCAGTCAAACGTACTC
This sequence comes from Sarcophaga carnaria, assembly GCA_958299815.1. NCBI lineage: Eukaryota > Metazoa > Arthropoda > Insecta > Diptera > Sarcophagidae > Sarcophaga > Sarcophaga carnaria. The sequence continues at coordinate 17,767,477 of OY283153.1, read as the reverse complement.
TTTGCTTATTTTTTTAAGTCTTAAGCCTAAGTTTTATAAACAACACAATAGCAGCAGCAGCAACACCAACGACAACAGAAAAAAACGCGCTAAGGAACTATGACTATGCGTCAACATTAATTTACTGTCAGTTTTTTTCTTTAAGCCGGATTTAGTTAAGCAGCTCAACAACTCCGTTTTAACAAACACTCAGTAACAACAGCAACAACAACGACTCTAACAACACCAACATCCAAAGTGATATTTTGTTTGTTTTCTCTCTCTCTCTATCTCTGTCTCTCTCCTTCTGCCCTCGTACTTACTTGACTTTGTTTTCCCATTCTTTGTAACACTTCCTCCAAAAAAAAAACAGGAAAAAAACAGAAAAAAAATCTGAATCGTTAGTCCAAACACAGCAAAATCTTTTATTTTTCAGTGTTGAGCCGTTAAAAACAACAACAGCAGCAACAGCCAAACGTTTTTATTAATTTTTCGTTTTCTTCTTGACTTCTGGTATTTTTTTCTTAAAAATTTTAATCTCTTTTGTGAATGCCTGCTAGTGATCATCATCATTTACACTTGAACTATAAGCGAATCACTGTAGCACACAACACAAACAACAAACAGCAATCGGCAATAATAATAATGAGGCAAGAGTGGCATTAATATGTTGCAACACATTTAATTCAATAAACATTTGCAACTTTTGCACAAACACGCAGACATACACATACATACTCAAATATGAGTATGTATTGAAACGAATTAATGAAATCGATTTCGGTTGGAAGGTATGTTGATAGGCATGGGTCATTATTTTTAGGTACAGTCCCTTATCTTATCCTTGGTACTTCCAACACAAGCAAAGTCAGTCTCTACGTCTGAACGCCTTGGTTGAGACAGCGCAGCTTCACAACGTCTACTTTGTTGAGGAGCTAACTCCCACAGCTCATTGTTTGATCGAATGTGGAAATTATCGATAACTTGCACTACTCCACAGACATTTTCTCTGGAATACTTTCAAAGTGTCCGACTAGGCATAGAAAACATCATTTAAAGATACGGTCCCTTACATTTAGTGCTTCAAACGCAGATTGAGTCATTCTCTGTATTCTCTTCCATCTGAACGACTTGGTCTAGCCAGCGCAGGCGCACAACGTCTACGCCATTAAGCTCATACAGCTCAAACAGCTCATTGTTGAATCGAATGTGGCAATCATCGCCAACTCGCACTAGACCTAAGACCTTTTCTCTTGAATACTTTCAATGCGTCCGACTAGGCACATAAATCATAATTTAAAGGGACGGTGTTTGGTACTGCTAACGCAGATTAAGTCATCTTCCGCATCGACTTCTAGTTGGAACATCATCTTTCATCTGCACGACTTGTTTGAGACAGCGCTGCTGCACAACGTCTACGCCATTGAGGAGCTAACTCATACAGCTCGTTGTTGGAAATGATCGATAACTTGCACTAGACCGAAGACGTTTTCTCTTCAATATTTTCAAAGTGTCCGACAAGATACAGAAAGCATCATTTAAAGGGACGGTCTTTGGTGCTTCCAACACAGATTAAGTCATTCTCTAGGTCAACTTCTGGTTGGAACATCGTAGTATATGGCCAAGCCAGCGCATCCACACAATGTCTACGTCGTTGAGGTTGAGTTAGCTGAAACAGCTCATTGTTGGATCGAATGTGGAAGTTATCGATAACTTGCACTGGACCGAAAATCTTTTGTCTTGAATATTTTAAACCGTTTGACTAAACACAGAACTTTCTTCTTGAAATCTTCTTCACTTCACAACAGGGCTTGAAAAAAAGGTAAAAAAACTTAGCTTGCGATGGAAAATTCTCACAATAAATGTTCATAGAGAAAGGCGGCAAAAACGTGACAAAACCTAGATTCCCTCTTGCCAATAAGTACTGTCGGTTCTATGGTCTCAATAGACAATTGAGTAGCAGAGATCTTTCTCGCACGATGTAACTAAAGCTCTATGAGCTGCTTATCCTTTCCGAGCTTCTTTACGGAGCAGTAGCATGGACGCTATGCAACGATGCATCTGTCGTGATAGTATTTGAGAGTAAAGTTCCATACAAGATCTCTTATGAGCGCGAAATGATTTCAGCATCTGAAGTAAAATGGATGTTGTTCAGCTCATTAAGACCCAGCTTATACGCCGGTTCGATCATATTATTCTTCGTTTCTTTACGGAACTGGGGCATGGACGCCATTACACACTGTTACATCTGTCGTTATACTATTTGAGAGCAAAGTCCTACGCAGATCTTTTGCCCTGTGAGACGTTGTTCAGCTCATTAAGATTCAGCGGATTCGCCTACGGAACTCGCCGTAGTCTAGTAGGTAGGTGTGTTGGTTCAAACCCCAGGTCAGACATATCCAATAAAGCGAAATACGAACAAATATTCCTTCGGCGACTTTCTCTCAGCAGATTTCTAACAAAAACTCAGGAAGTAAATAAAAATTGCCATGAAAAAGTTTCTCTAACTGTAGGTCCCAAAACTCATGTGTAAAATTAACACACACAACATAAGTGATAGGAGAAGCTAGGTCGTAGTCCTGACTGAAGGGTTGTAATGACTAATTAAGAATGTATATATGCATGTATGTATGCCGACTCGAACATTTTATTCAGACGAATGAAAAATAATATTCCGCCTAGCTGTGCATTTATTTCGGAGATCAAATGACGATATTGTGTGCGTGGAGAAAATGAGGTATCTCTGCCATCAAGTAGTGATGAAGGTGCGTGCTAAACTGAGGTGTCTGATATAAAGTGTTAAGGCAGACTGAAATAAGGTAAATGACGTGTTAATGCCTGTTTAGAAAGCAGGGAAGTATGATAATGAATTCATTCATTAAAGGGCATTAGAGTTCCATAGGTTAGGTTAGGTTAGAGGGCGTGTACTTGTCAATTAAGACAAGTACAGTACCCGGAGGTCGAATTGACCCATTGTACAACGTGCTAGTTTTTCACACAACTTATGTTGTGTGTGTTAATTTTATACATAAGTTGTGGGACCTACAGTTTGAAGTCGACTCCGAAGGACAGATTTTTGAGAACTTTTTCATGGCAATTTTATTTACTCTCAGAGTTTTTGTCAGAAATCTGCTGAGAGGAAGTCGCCAAAGAAATACTTTTTATATTTTATCTTGATGTCTGGCCTGGGGCTCGAACCCTGGCTTTACGTCTAATAAGCCAACACATTACCTACTAGACTACGGCGACTTTTTAGGGAGGTGACTAATACAATATCTGACGTGACGAGAGAAGAGCGGTACCTGCCAAAAGTCGTTACTATATTTTAAAAAATTTAGAGTTCCATACTGAGATGCAATTTTTTACTCAGAAACGTATAATCGGACTTGTTTGACTTGCTATACCACGACCTTAGATTTTCTTGTGATCTCCGCAGAAGTTTGTAAATTTCATTCAGAAGTTTACATAAAAATAAAATTCTTCCAGTCATCAAAAGGAGTCATACTCCCTAAGCGAACCAAAAAAAAATCCAAGTGCCACAAAGAGTATACGAATAGCGTTTTGAATGGCTTGTCATCGATACAATAAAATATTACATTCGCAATTGCCGGTTTGGTGCCACAAACCTGAGGCATCAACCAACATCAGCATTTTATTACATGAATTTGTAAATGTCTCTACATATGTATTCCTGAAGAGAGAGCGAATAAAAAAAAAGGAAAACCGAACAACATGTTGATAAAAAATAAAATAAAAAAAACGCATTTCGTTTCCATTCTCTTCGTTGTAATTCGTTTAATTTTTTTTATTCGCTTCGTTTTTGTTGTTGCTTTTTTCAGTGTAATTCATACGTTTATTGTATTTCCTCAACTGTGACAAACCGTTAACGACAAAGGGAAGTTAGACGCCTTCTGGTGATGATAATATACAACCGTACACAGTCATACAACAAATGTAACGAGTACTCGCACTCGTACTTGTACTCGCAGTTTATGTTGCAAAGTTACATCAAGTACAAGTAAATAACACAACTTGCCACACACACACACACACTTTACAATACAATTTTTATTTCAACATTTGAACAGAAGAGCACAAGAATTAAAATAACATTTGGCTGACAAAGGAAACAATGACTGCAAGGGGAAGGGAAAATAAAGAATAAAAATTGTTTTTTTTTCTTTGTGGAAATAAATGTGACAACAAATTAAAAGCGAAAGTTCTAAAACGGTGACCCTCTATCATCTGTTGGCAAGTGCTGTGTGTTAATTTCTTTAAAAAGTAGAAGAAAAAAAACTTATTTTTTCACACGTAAGATGTTTTATTATCTTGTCTCGCTGTTTAATATTGTTGTTGTAAATTACAATAGCAAGATACATTTGTGATCTTAAGCACGGGCCTATTTATTTGAGGAACAAATTAATTTTTTTTAATTTATTGCCATTCTTTGATTACAAAATAGAGACAAAATACAATGCCAAGAGGGAATTTTAATTACTGCAAGACTTTTGGTTGGAAGCTTTCGTTGTAATTCAAGTATACACAGTGAAGAGCAAAACAAAGAGGAAAGTTGATAAAACCAAGACAAAAGTAATGAACATAAGCACTGAAGACGACTTAAAGCTTCTTAAACTTAGTAGGCGATCTATCCCACTAAGAATGTAGACCATGAATTTGAGTTGGGTTTGAGGTACGGACTTTGCACAGATTATTTAAATGTATCACGTTTGAAAATCAATGCGTAGAATCAATCCAATGAAATTAATCAAAAAAAGTTAAAATTCCGCTATAGAGAAAGGATTGCTGGTAATAAAAATAATGAAGAACTTATGTATCTGGTTTAATCACCTGAAGTATAGCTTACCATCTCTTATAATAGGTTGTGAGCCTGGTTAGGTTTCAAGTATATATATATATATTTATATATATACCACCTCTGTTTATAGATTAAGAAGTGCATCTTTTAAGTATCCAATCATATGCTCTATTTTTACTGCCACAGATATTTAATTCGCCCAACCTATTGTTTTAATGAATATCTTTTTAATGCCATCTCTGGAAAGACGGTTTCTGTCTATAATTATTAGATAGGTAGGTAGGTAGAAATGGCAGTCCCCTCAATGGAGTTATGAGCGGGCATACTTAGGCCCCACACAGTTCACATTGTGTTACAACATTTCCCCCTTGGTCCAAGAACCCCTCGGAACTTCCAAAGAAGCGACTCAGACTGCCAATATCAAGGCATTACATTTCATCCAGATCCTCCATGTAGTAGGCACCCAGGTCCTCCTCCTCATCTCCACAGCTTCTATAGAAATCGTTTGGAAGATGGTCAAAACCAATGCGCCTTGCATGCGTTCATGGAATGCAATGTCTCGTAATAACCTTCTGCAATTGTTGTTTGCCTGCAAAATGTTCGATCTCTGGGCGCTAAATCGATCGGTTAGTGACAAAAGAGTAGTTGTAATGGGTGTTCAACTTTCTTCTGAATTTTAGAAATATTGTGCAACGATTGCATGTTATCCTCTCATATGGTTTCACTTCTCATTTTTGTTATTGTCTTTCCAAAGAGGAAACTTTTACACAATCACGCAAACACATACATACTCAAATATTAGTACAATGTATTACAACGAATTAATGAAATCGATTTCAGTTGGAAGGTATGTTGATAGGCCTGGATCATCATTTGCAGACACAGTCCCTTATCTTATCCTTGGTACTTCCAACATGGACAAAGTCAGACTCAGCACAGCCGCACAACATCTATGTCGTTGAGAGTTAGCTCATACAGCTCATTGTTTGATCGAATGTGGAAATTATCGATAACTTGCACTAGATCGCAGACGTTTTTTTCCTGAATACTTTCAAAGCGTCCGACTAGGCATAGAAAGGATCATTTAAAGGTACGGTCCCTTATATTTGGTGCTTCCAACGCAGATTAAGTCTATGCATTCTCTTCCATCTGAACGACTCAGAAGGCAATAAAGTAGTACAGGTCTCTCTCGTGCTATGGAAATAATGCTCTACAATTCGCCTATAAAATAATTGCTCATTACAACCCTTTAGGCAGAATTACAACCTAGCTTCTCACACTACCGATGTTGTGTGTGTTAGCTTTTAATACATGTGGAGCGGGAGCTACAGTTTAAAGTCGACGCCGAATGACAGATTTGTTGACAAACTTTTTCATGGAAATTTTATTTTATTCTGAAGGGTTTGGAAGAGGAAGCCTTAGAAGAATTAAATTTCTTTATATTGTCTTGGAAAACATTTTCATTGCAATTTTATTTCATTCGCATAGTATTTGCCAAAAAATTGCTGAGAGAAAGTTGGCGAAGAAATGATTTTTCATTTTCATTATGTTGGAGATGTCTGACCTGGAGTTTGAACCCTGAACTCATGTCTAATAAGACAACACACTGTCTACTAGACTAAAGCGACTACAGACTATACTTACGTAGCCAAAATTCATTCTGGTTTTATAAATTAAGCCGTTCGATATGCCCAAACATAGGAAGGCTAAGAATTTTATATGAGTTTGCATGGAACAAACTGCAGATCTTCTTATTAAAGAGCCAAGCGTTAGCATCAGAGCTGTTTAACAAAATGATAAATAATTGAATACCCCTGATCCACGTCATGTGTATTTTAGAATCTTTGAAGAAACTAAAATTCAAGGTAAATTTTATTGGAATTTTTTGCTTTTAAGCTGTGCTGTGATACAGACTTTTTGCTCCATCCTCGTACTTTAGAAAATTATTCAGAATTTTAATATTTTTATTCCGAAACCAAGTATGTAATGCCACTTATTTTGGAAGTGAAAGGAATTGTTTTTCACAATTGAAATTCAAAAACAAATGCATTTGCTGTTAACAACAGGTGAATATTTTATAGTTTCTTAAAGACGTTAATTGCAATTGTATTCCTGACATTATCCCCCGAAGCAATATAATGTAACAGACTGACAGACAGACGGACAGACAGTTGTTGCTAATAGAAGCCGAGTGGAAGTAGAAAAACTGTGTGGAAGTAGAAAAACTGTAGGAACGATAAGTTAATCTTCCTTTTTGGTTTACGTTCTTTCCTTACTTCTTCTATTTCTTTGGTTGCTTTTCTTTGTATTCGACTATTTGTCTAGCATTTCCTCAGAGCCTACTGGGTTTCTCTGTTTCACGTTGTTTTTTTTACTTTTTTCTTGGGATGCCTGTTTCAATTATATGTTGCATTACCCGCTGTTGCTGCTGCTGCAGTGAATACGTTATTGTGTGTGTGTGTGTGTGTGCAGCATTGTTTTGACCCTTCTTCCGGTTTCGTATGTTGCACATTAAATACTTTTTTAGAATTTATGCGTGTTTCTTTTACTTTTATCCTCTTTATTGTTTTTAATGCCTATACTTTATTGTATTTCTCTGTCTCTGTCTCCCTCTATCTCTGTCTTTCTCTCTGTCTTTATATGTATTTACTCCATATGACACAATTATTTGTATTACTTTTCCTACCTTTGTTGTTTTGTCTTCTTGCTCAGTCTCTCTTCCTACTCTATCATTAACAAAAATGTCACATGACCCTCGTATTGTTAGTTTGTAATTTTCGTGTATCTCTGTTTTTATTTGAATTTTTCTCATATCTTTACCGATGATCGTGCTAATATTTGTAGGCAAAAAAGGTGCTCTAATGACTGTCTTATACGAACGATTAAGGGCATGAAGCATAGATTGTCAATGCAGTTGCATTGTTTTGTAAAAGAAACAACAAATTTGTGTCGTTAATGATCATAAATTAAGGGATAATCCTATTTTATTTCAACTTCCTGATGTCAGGGCATGAATGATATCAAATAAAGAGAAAGAGATTCAATTTTCAGGCAAATGATAAGAAGATTTTCAATGGTAGCTACCAGGCCATAAAAGGAATTTGTAAACACATGCTTATGTTCCAGTCAAAAGAGATTTAATTTTGATTAAAAATTAAAAAAACACACACTCACACACATATATATGGTTTTTAAAATGGAAACAATTTGTATTTAAAAACTAAAAATTTTACTAAAAATTAGAAGAGGTTATCTTGCCTCACACTTGGATAAATACATCCCTGTAAAGTTGTCATAGAGTGGCGAATTGAAAGATTACAACTACTCTACTACTCTACTCTACTCGAAGTCGCCGTAGTCTAGTAGATAGTGTGTTGGCTTATTAGACGTGAGGCCTGGGTTCAAACCTCAGGTCAGACTTCTCCAATAAAACGAAATTCAAATTCCGCGACTTCTTCTAAGCAGATTTCTGGCAAAAACTCTGAGAGTAAATGAAATTGCCATGAAAATTTTCCTCAAAAATCTGTTGTTCAGAGTCGCGCCACTCTTGTTTAAGATTAACACGCACACACGACATGGTTGGCGACTTCGTCTCAGCAGATTTGTTGCGAAAAACTGTCGACTTTAAACTTTAGGTCCAATCATTTATGTCGCCAATCATGTATAAAATTAACACACAACATAAGTGGTGTGAGAATCTAGGTCGTGATCCTGACTGAAGGCTTGCAATGACAAATTATGTATGTATGCAACTACTCTTCTGACACTCATAATATAGGAAAGATTTGTTAGTAAAATACGTAGGAATCCATGATATTGTTACGAAAATGAAAAAATCTAGAGACTGGTGTTTTGCTTTTACATCGCTTAACATTAAAATTTTAAACAAAAGCTACAAAAACAAATTATCGTACTGCTTCAAGTAACAACAAACACCAGCATAAAAAAGGTAAACAAGTAAACAAAAATACACAAACAACACTACAAGAATAAATGTAAACATCGTTGTTTACATTTATAGAGATTTCAAGAACATTCATCAGTTTCAGTTCAGTTTACTCTGCCATATAAAAGGCAAGGCAAAGCAGGCGCATGAATTAGTGAAGTTCAATCTGTCTTGTGTGAAGACGCGTTATGTTTGAAGAGAGTAATCGTGGTTTGAAGATCTCTGTTCAAAAGATCTGTCCGAACAATTGTTTGGTGATTATTATTGTTTATTCAACAGAGGAATAACAAAGAAAAGCAATTGTTGCTGTTTACGTCAAGTTGTGAACATAGAATTGTGCGAATAACAAAGAATTTTAATTAAAACTAAACACAAATTTATTTTCATTTTATTTGCAATCTACGAGCTTATATTTTAAACGTTTTAAAAAAGTAAAAACGTAACAATATGTACAGTTAGGTTAACAGTCAATTAAAATCAGCGTTTATCACACTAGTACCTCCTTACTTACTTAATTAGTCATTAACATTCTTTAGTCAGAATTACAGCCTAGCTTCTTACACCATTTATGTGGTGTGTGTTAATTTTATACTTGAGTAGCGAGACCTACAGTTTGCAGTCAACTCTGAACGATAGATTTATGCGAAGATTTTCATAGGAATTTTATTTATTCTCGGAAGAAGTGGAGAAGATGTCGACAATTTTGTTCATATTTCGTTTAGTTGGAGATGTCTGACCTAGGTTTTGAACCGTGGTCTCACGTCTAATAAGCCAAGACACTATCTACTAGACTACGGCGGCTACAAAGGACTCTCTTAGAATCTTCAATTCTAGGGAGAATTGGTCATTTCATTGAGATTTTTCTACGAATTACTTACTAACTGGTGAATAGGAAAGGGGTTATGCTTCTAAGCAACTATTCGAGGGCGTCTAGAACATAGCTTACATCCATTAGCAGTTTCGCATTTTTAATTTTTCAATTTAAATCACTGCAAAATGAAATTCTCTCAGTTTCTCTGTGTGTGAAATTCCTTCATTATGCCATCAATTCTGTGTTTAATTGTCATCATGAAGTTGAAAGTAATTTTAAGAATTTCCCTATAGTTGCCATAATTAATTAATCTTTTAAAACTCAAGTCAAGACGAAACCATAACTAAACAATGAACATTAACTGCATAAATATGGTAATGCTTTCCATGGTTAATTTTTCCCCATTTTTCCATTTAAAAATCAAAACTGGCCTAGAGGAAGAGACAGACAGACACAAGAGAGAGAAAAAAACCAGATCAATCCATACAAATTGAAAGGAATAAAATCTAGAAATCATGCAACTTTGAAAAGAAGATGAAGAAAAACCAATAAAAAAAACGAAGCAAGCAACGAGAGAGAGGAACAATAAATGTCACATTAAAACAAATCATTTACACAAAAGTTTAGCAAAACCCCTACACTATACCACCATATTGAGTATAATTTATGAAAGCCCTGCATATTGCCATAAATGGGGCAATTAAATCCATTTTGATATCCATTAACCAAAAACAATAAGTAGCTATTAGTCAAGAAATGCAACAAATGTTTCTACTTTTGCATCATGCCACCACATCTCTCATCTTTAGCTGCTCTGTGCCAGGTTTTTATTGCCAGCCAGTGAAACACTCAGTCATAGTGCAACTAAATGATCAACTCGATCGTAGATGACAATATCTCATCAATGTGTTGGAGAAAAAAAGGCAAAAGAAGAAGGAAAAGAAAAAACAATTTTAGAACTTAAATAGCGTTTACTAGTGGCAAGGGAACTCATAGAACTCAAGGAAGATGTGCCATCATCATGCAACATTAACGGCAGTCAAGAACAATAAACACAAGCACAATTACAATGCAATGCAACACATTTATGATTATGATGGCACGCGTACAATTGTCATTGCAAATTGTTGGCAACACAACATAGCCAAAGCCAAAGGCAATGCCTACAAGCCAGTAAGATAGCAAGCCAGTCAATAGCAACAGCAACAGCAACATCATGAGGCAACTGCATTTATTAAACACTAAAACAACATGACACAATGTTGACTGTTCGTTTTTCACAATTGCACCCTACATAGGCATTTGATGTGCTTGATGGATGTGCTTGAATTTTTGTAACAAGTTGGAAGCCAATAGTCATGGGTCCACCATGCCGAGTTATGTGCAATCGGACTTGTTAATGCCACTATGCGTGTGGAGCGCATCCGAAATAACCAAATTTCCATTATTCTGGCACATAAATCAGGCTGAGTTTGACCGCTGGCATGGGTTACATTGGTCGCCATAAGCTAGTATGTAATGTGTTGGCTTATTAGACGTGAGGCCTTGGTTCAAACCCCAGGTCAGAAATCTGCAATATCTGGCAAAGACTCTGAAAGTGAAATAAAATTGCCATGAAAAACTTTCTCCAAAAATCTGTCATTCGATGTCGACTTTAAACTGTAGGTCCCGCCATTCGTGTATAAAATTATCACACACAACATGAGAGGCGTGAGAAACTAGGTCGTTGTGTGGTTTGTGCCTTATTTACTCACGTAGAATATCTAATGTTGTATGAGTTGCGTAGCATGTTGCGCCGATCTGTTGAAATTACTCGTTGTTGGAGTTCAAATCATACAATTCCACGCCGCTAATGGGATCATAGTACGTCTGTGGAGTAAGAGCGAATATCCGAAGAGATATGCTCAACGAAAGGTAAGATAAAGGGAGGCAAAGGCTTCAAACCAATTGAGTTTGAGGAAATTAAAGCTTTAGTTGGGAAAATCCATGCATCAGACAACCTAAGGTTGATAATCCAACTTTCAACATGTCTCTGTAGCCTCAGAGTACACTTATTCAGAACGAGTGTTATCTCGAGCCCAACATGAAGATGAGAACCAGTGAATGGAACATATACTTGGAGCCTGTGTGGCATTTTAGCATGTCAGGAAGAAAAACTTTCGTGTATATTAGATGCTAGGCAGCATATTTATGTCCTATAAAGTACAATTGTTCGTAAGGTTGCCTTACTAGGGCACCTCTCATCGACGATAATGATAATAATTATGATCCCGTTAAGTGATTGTTAATAGAGATCGTGCAACAGTTACTTTACATATATATTCAATATGCTTAAGCGACGCCTGTGGAAAACAAGGCTTGAGGTGGAAAGATAATTAAAGACGGACTTAAACGATATATGATTCGATATTTAGCTGGTAATCATAAATCCAGAATATTCGACTAGATGTCAATCCTGTATTGATCAATCATATGTAAATCAATCATGTATTGATCAATCATATACTGATCAATCATGTATTGATCAATCATGTATTCATCAATCATGTATTGAACTGTTTGAAATATGTTGCAAGAAGCTTGAATACTTTGCCATGGCCGAGTGTAGCGTCCTTACTTTGGTTTTTTTATGTTCAATTTAAAATGTTTTACTGTTGCAACATGACATGCTTGCTGCATGATTCGTTTGGTGTAGTTTCCAACACACAAAAGCATAGCAAGAATATTTCTTATTACGTTGTAATATGTGTTTGGAAAAATTTTTTTTTATTTATTTTCTCTTTTAAATGAAATTAAACACAAAAACAACAACAAAAACGAAGAAACTTTAATACTATTCGTCTGTAAAATATAACAAAAATAGGAGGGGAAAAACAGAAGCAGTAGGAGAACATTAAAGTCCATAAAATAGGCGACAATCATTATGATCATTCCACAACCATTTAGCCACTCAGTCATCCATCCATCCAAACATTGAGTTTTGCTAATAAAACAACAACAACAACAGCAACAAAGTGCTTTGCCACAAAATTCAACCACAAACACCCATCACCATCATTACCACCATCATCACATCAGCCAGCGACAGCAGCAGTTGCAGTGCCAGTGGCAGGCAGGCTTTTACAAGTCAAATGCTGCAATTGCCTTTGCCAACTAACAGGGCATGTTGCTGTTGCTGCTGCTGTTGGCTGCTACTGTTGCTAAATATCTTTTCATTATGAAATATTCACCATTGACTGTGGCATGTGTGTGTGTGTGCGTATTTTTTATTATTAAATCAATTTTGCTTGTTATTCAATTTGTGGCAGTTTTGCTTTGTTTTTTGTTTATGCCACAACTTTCCTCAACTCCAATTCGCCATAAACTTCCATAGACATGTTTCGTTTTTAGATCAACTTTACACCTTTTTTTCTTCATTACATTACATTTCATTTCATTTCGTTTATTTATGGTTTAGTTTTGTTTCTCTCTATCGCTTCCATACATACGAGTATATTTTTTTATTTTTATTTATTTTTCTAAATAAATATTTTATCTCCATTTGTTAATGTGGTTGGTGTTGTGTTGTGTAAGTAATATTGTCTGTATTTTTAGAGTTTGTGGAGTGCATGCGTTGTGTTTGTTGCATTAAATAAATTGTTTTGGTTTTTATACTCTTGCTGTATGCCTCCACAGATTGGTAGTGAGAATTAATTTTATTACCTTCTCTATATCTATATATTAGTTCAGCTTAGACCCAACCACGGCACCTACTACTAATGGCAACGATACAAAACTTTTATAATTAAGTCTTCATGCTCATACCTCCTTATCAAACAAGTAGGATAGATTGAGGAGAAGCTTAAGATCCATATGATCCATTAAGAGAATGTACACCTACTGTAAGATTGCTTAAGAATGCTCTGGTTTCCTGGACGTAAAGACAAAGATGATAACAACAAACAGAAAATGCGAATAAATTCTTACCTGCGACTGGCATTGATTTCACACAAACTTGACCCACTAGATTCATACATACATAATTGGTCTTTACAACATTTCAATCAGGATTACGGCCTAGCTTCTCACACCACTCATGTTGTGTGTGTTAATTTTATACATGAGTGCCGGGACCTACAATTTAAAGTCGTCTCCGAATACCAGAATTTAAGAAATTTTTTCATGACAATTTCTTTTTTCTCTCAGCGTTTTTCCTAGAAATCTGCTGAGAGGCAGTCGCCAAACCATGGCCTCACGTTTTATAAGCTAACACATTACCTACTAGACTACGGCGACTTAAACTTAGCCTTGACCCACTTGCAAAGGAAAGGTGGAATGTTGGACATTCTTGTATAGAGACCAGAGAAATCTGGTACGCTTTAGTAGACAGTGTGCATTAAATCTAACCAGAGTCCTGGTTAGAAAGCTCATTGCAATTATAACTGACAAGTGGGTTTACATGCCCGTAGGCTGTGTACTAAGACTGCCTTCCAAAATGTATCAATACAAAGTTTGTATGCAGTTCTACTACTGTATATAAACTATGTAGATATGCAAAGTAACCAAACAATGCATCAACTATAAATCCGATGCCTGATTGCTTTTTGACTGTGTTAAAAATACACATTGACGACGTTTTGAAATAGAATACATTGTATATATTTTGTACAGCGGCATTATGAAACACGATACTTTGTTCAAACACAAAGCAACTAACATTTTGGAAGACAGCCTAACTTAAGTTTCTGCAACCCTTTAGTCCGGATTACAACCCAGCTTCTCACATCGTCAATCAAGTCAAATTGACAATTTTGGACTTGATGCCATACCTAAAGTACTTGGTTACAAACTTAAGCAACGTGCGTTTTGATCTGGGAGAAGAAGAATCAATAGACGACTGGATTTTCAAGCTGGATTTGTAATCTGAATCAGAAAAGATAATGCCAATGACGAACATTAAGTCGCCATAGACTAGTCTGTAGTATGTTGCCTTATTAGATATGAAGCCTTGGTTCAAACCCCAGGTCAGACATCTCCAACAAAACAAAAAATTCAAATATTTCTTCGGCGCCTTCCTCTTAGCAGATTTTTGGCAAAAACTCTGAAAGTTAACACAAAATTGCCATGAAAAATTTTTCAAAAATCTGTTGCTTGGAGTCGACTTTAAACTGTAAGTTCCGCCACACATGAATTGAATTAACACACACAACATAAGTGGTTTGAGAAGCTAGGTCGTAATCCTGACTGAAGAGTTGTAATGACTAATTACCTCCGTCGGTGCTACAGTACTGCCCTCAATCTATCCTTATAGTGTCTCTGGATTATGATGGATGGTCTGGTGCAAGGTTCAAGCATATTTTCATTATAATTATCCATCAAAATGATCATCTGGCTTGAGAAAAGTGTCCGTTACACTTCATCTTTCCTTGGGCTAAGTACGCGCTTCAGTAGAAGGATTCTGGTCGTCTGTAGATACCCGCATGAACTGACGTTCAATAAATGGGGACCAAATTTTTTGCTTGCTTTATACAGCTTGATCGGACAGTCCTCTAGCTATTCTTACGCGAGCCAAATACTTGGATGACAGCTTGACTGTAAGATAGTATCGCTATGACTCGTCAGCTGTGCTTCTAAAAAGAATAACGTCAACAACGAACATCACAATAAGTCTTGAAAAACAGTGGCAGCAATATACATATCTAATAGATTAACCCTGCGAGGACTGCTGCCCATGTTTGATGCCAGCTCACAATTTTTTTAAGTCTTCTGGCTGGACAGTATGGACTTACTTACGACATCAACTAGAAAAGTTAGAATTTCAATATTTTTTAAAATGTACTGAAGACCAGAAAAGTCCCATGAAACATTTCATTCCATTTTTTTTTATGTACATACATAAGTACTTTTCATAGCTACTTTTTGGTACTAAATTCTAGTCAGTTTGGTACTAAATTATATTTATATGGGTACGTTTTGAGATGTCTTGTTTCAATTCCATTATTCTATTTTTTTTTATGTACATAAGTACTTTTCATAGGTACTTTTTGGTACTAAATTTTGGTCAGTTTGGTACTAAATTCTATTTATATGTGTACATTTTGAGATGAATTGTTGCCATTCCATTATTGAATTTTTTTATGTACATAAGTACTTTTCATAGGTACTTTTTGGTACTAAATTCTACTCAAATTAAGGCAAATATTTCTCTTTACTTCCATATTATAAATCAAAATTGAATTGGAATTTCCAATCGATGAAATTTCTTTTTTTTTCAAATCTTTCGAAACCCTGGTACCTTATATTAGCCATCCCTGTTCGTCTATGCATATTTTACCATAATAATAATAATATTTTCCGCCTAATTTTTTATGACTGTAGAAAAACTAGTGAATAAAATTTGTTTCTGTTTCTGTTTTTTTTTATGAATTCTTTCAGTTTTTAAATTCTAAAAAATTCCTTCTTCGTATCTTTTTTCCTGACATATTGAAACTATTAAACGTTTTTTAACCTGCTGCCATCCATGATGCTCTCTAAGTATTTGACAAAAATTTTTAAGAAATATTGCCGTCGCATAATAATGGCCTATGAATTGCCGGGAACACACACACAAACAATAATTTGTTTTTAAAAACGTTTTCTTTAATGGATTTTAAAAGTCATAAAAATGGAATATTTTTTAAACGAATTTTTATATTTTTGAACAGCAAAATATTGCAGAGTATCCACGAATATTGCAGAGTATTATAGTTTGGGAAAACTATTATCTATTTGCAGATGTTGTTGTCATTGTTGTGTTTTTATGAGAGTTTAATCTATTTCCTTAGGCATTAAGGAAACTTGTAAATATTTTTGAAAACAATTTACAAAAATTTTAATTTTAATGTTTACAACTGCAAAAATTCTATCTGAAAGGAGCTATAAATGTACGTGGGTAAGCTATACAAATGAATCAATTTATTCTTCTTCTTCCTAATTGGTTATTACAACCCTTTAGTCAGGATAACAACCTGGCTTCTCATACCACCTATGTTATGTGCGCTGATTTTATCTATGAGTTGTGGGACCTCCAGTTTAACGTTGGCTCCGAATGACAGATTTGTAAGAAACTTTTCATTGTAATTTTATTTTACCTCCGGCTTTTTGATAGAAGACGGGTAAAAGAAAGTCAAAAAGGAAATAATTTTTCATATTTTTCGAGATTTCTGACCTGGGGTTTAATAAGCCAGGATACTTGGATAGTTTACATTCCTTTAAATAGCAGATTCGCTTAGAAGACATAGCTATGATGCGTTAATCAATTGTATTATAATTATTACGAGTTGCGATGTTATCGACCTTATGCTCAAAGTAGTGTAACAGATCACAGTCTCTGGTGATAATCTCAGATTTTTGCCAAAGGACTGCTGAGATAAGGTTAGGTTAGGTTAGAGTGAAAATTTTTTTTGAACCACCGGCTCTCGTCTAATAAATCAACCACAATATCTACTAGACTACGACGACATTCTACGACGATTTTTTGCCTCAATCTAGATAAAGTTCTCTATGAGCCTTACAAACAGATTTATTTGCTTTCAAATAAAATTTCCAGAAAGTATTGCTCTGGCGTTAAATGATTCACCAAAACTACCAAACCTTACTGATCAGAAATGCCTTTCTTTTTGCCTTCTCAGCTGCCAAACCATAGCTAACGATATCGGGGAATAGTTAAGGATAGTTGTGGGAATACATGAAATATTTCACGTGTCTCAATTCAAGCCCTGAAAAGGAATTTTGTAATTGTCGTGCGGAAATACCGTCAGAAATGTTTCTTACTGGAGGCCCTATGACAACATTTTTGTGAAGTAATCTTTCAAAAGTAAGTGGTAGGCATACGTCTAACAACGTAAATAAATATTTCATTTCACTTTTCACACATTTCCTGTGTTTTGCTTTTCAATTTTCGAAACCTAAACGACGAAAAAGTAACCCATTTATAAGCTTGTTTTATAGAATTTTTATTGGTTAGCTTGGTTGAGGTAACAATTTCTAACCTTTGTTTGAAGAAAATTGGTTTCACGTATTCCTCTCCCTGAAAGCAATAGATTGAAGTTGTATCGGGTCCGCCATCTAACGTTTTTTTTTCAACCAGTGCTTATTTCGTGAATGGTAACACTTAGCTCATGTCTGATTTGACAGATAATTAGTTTTATCCTTCCTCTGAACCAATATGGTTGTCTATACGCTTGAACAACGCTGGTAAATATTGCGACATTACTTTGAAAATCATGGTAATGTTGCAGAATGTGTGCGAAAATTGCTTACGGATTTTGGAAGAAGAGAAGCACCATCAGCTACGTATGTTCGTTATCTTGTGAAAAAAGTGGAAGAAACTGACATCGATAAACCAAAATCCGAGAATATTGCTGCTGTGGCAGAAAGTGTGCGTGAAGTGCCATCAACATCAATTCACCGTCGTTCTCAACAATTGAACATTTCGGAGACACCATTGAGACGAATTTTGCATAAAACCTTGGTATGACGCCATACAAAGTCCAATTGGTTCAGGAATTGAAGTCAATTGACCATCCAATGCGTATTGGCTTCGCTAAATGGGCCTGCGATCGACTTACATAAGATGCCGATTTTGACAAAAAAAATCATCTTTTCAGATGAAGCTCATTTTGATCTTGGCGGGTATGTAAACAAGTAAAATTGTCGCATTTGGGGCACAGAAAACCCGCACGCATACATTGAAAAGCTGACGCACCCAAAACGAGTCACTGTTTGGTGCGGATTTTGGTCCAGAGGCATAATTGGGCCATTTTTCTTCGAAAATGAGCAAGGAGTGGCCATTACAGTCAATGGCGATCGTTATCGGGCCATGAATTTTTCTTCACAAAAATTGAAGAGGCGGATATTGGAATAATTTGGTTTCAACAGGACGGCGCTACGTGCCACACAGCCAAAGCTACACTCGATGTTTTGCTGCCTGTTTTTGAAGATCGCATTATCAGCCGCAGAGCTGATGTCGTTTGGCCTATTTCTGACTATTATTTCTGGGGTGCCGTCAAAGATAAGTGTTACGCCGACACAATCGATAATGTGCTTAAAAATTGGACCTATCGTGTAGGCTACTGCATGGCCAGCCGAGGCAGCCATTTGAATGAAATTATTTTCCATTATTAACCGGAAGAATTGTACTTTCAAATAAAAAAAGAAATTTGAGAAAATATTCAGTAGTTTTTTCTTTAAAGCATTTTCAAAAAAAGAAGTTGTTTGGCGGACACTTTAGTTGATCATTTAAATTAATTAATTATAGCTCAGTCTAGTAGATAGTTTGGTGGCCTATTAGACGTGAGGTTTCGGTTCAAACCTTAAGTCAGACATTTCCAACAAAACGAAAATATGAAGAAATATTTCTTCGGCGACTTCCTCTCAGAAGACTTCTGGTAAAACCTCCGAGAGTAAATAGAATTGCCATGAAAAATTTTCTAAGAAATCTGGCGTTCGGAATCGACTTTAACCTGTAGGACCCACCACTCATTTAAAAAATGAACACACTCAACATAAGTGGTATGAGAAGCTTGGTTGTAATACTGACTGAAGGGTTGTTATGACCAATTACATACGTACGTGCTAGAGTACTGCGACGATCTATTCTACAGCCCTCAATCTATACTTTTCAATCTATCAATCTATCCTTATTATGTATGTATGTATGTACGTAATTATGACTGACACTAGACTCGATGAACTACTTGATGAACCCCATCATGTACCTCCTTGATATGACAGTTTGGTCCATGTCAGACTTGTTGCATACATCTGACAGCTATGTACCGATCATTTGCAACAGAACTTTCTCGGGAACATAATACACTACCATCCCGTGGAATAGATTCCTAATAATTGCATGGGGCTAGAGCCTACACTAACCTGCACACGCCTTAAAAGAATGCGAAAAATTTCTATTATAGCGTATCCGATATGTCGCCTGCAGTCATACGATGGCTTAAATAAAAATGTTTTTAATTTAATTGTTTTTGAACGAGTATTATATGTGTGTTATTCCTTTAAATTATTTTCACTTTACTTATCTTGTAAAATTAAAAATATAAACAAGCAAAAAAAATCCAAAAGAATTAATGAAAAACTTAATTTTGCATGTTTAAATAACACTTCGTATCTAAACACGCGGTGGCATTTATAATTGCACAAAATAAAAAATAATTTTATTGCATATGTTTTTAATAACTTTGTTGTTGTGTTTTAATATGTTTTTTGTTAAATAATTAATGTTATCTTGTAATCCATATCCATAGCCATTCAAAAGGGGGGATGTTATTGTGCAATGTAGCTTGCAACAGTTAGTTTTAAAGTCTCCTTATAATTCCCCTGGTTCTGTCTGGCCTATTCGTGTTTACAACACCATTTAAATTGAAATTAATTTTCATGAAAGTCAACTTAACATTGATTTGTTTAAATTCGTTTTTATTTTGTTTAAAAATTTTTTTTTTCGTTTTTTTTTTCTGAGCTGTTGTTACAATCACACTCTCTATGTGAGGGGCGTTATTTGCGTTACAAAATTCATCAAAATTATTGTAATTTAAATAATAATTATTAAATTAAGCTGTTTTTTTTTGTTTTTTTGTTGTTATTATTAAAACATTGATTTCAACACGTCGATTTTGTAAATCGTCAACCGTTGTTGTAAGCGATTAATTTTTATTAACAAAAAATAATATGAAAAAAAAACAAAACATGAGTCTTGCATGCTCATAACGAAATAGAATTTTAAGCTGGTTTATATTAAAAAAAAATACTGTTCAATTAATTGTTATTATTAATACTGAATATTGTATTGTTTAAGCGGTTTGGGTTTAATTCAGAGAGGTTAACTTTTCCAAGCGCACATATGGTTTTTCACTTTGGCGATTGCACAAGGTTCGTTCAATTGGATCCTCTAAGGTCCTATTATAAAACCGATAGTATCTATTACGTCATGCAACTATCGGGTGGGCCATCGATCGATTTAAATTTAAACCATCGGTTATTTCGAGTCTGGCAACACTCATGTCATTCTATTCTGTCACGAACTTCAGCATATTATCAGCACTGAACGTAATGAATCGATTTGCGTTTGGACACCATTGGGATTTATTGGTAATTTATTTCCTAAAACAAAAACAGAGAAGGCCCAACAATACGCCCGGTATACCAAGTTTATTGCTAAAGTTCGTGAAACTGATTTCATTGCTGATGCGCCAAGACGTGAACGTGCTCGTGCAGTGCGTATATCCGAAAACATCGAAGTTGTGGCATCAACATCAACTCATCATGGTTCTCAAGAATTAAACATTTCACGCACCAGTTTACGTCGAATTTAGCGAAAAGATCTCGGTGCCTTACAAAGTTTTATTGATTCAAGAGTTGAAGCGGCAAACCGAATTCCACTCTGAACATGAGTAAGTTCCGCTCTAAACAGCAATAAATTCTGCTATAATATCGACTACGCACACAACATTTGAAGTTTTGCAAAGAAAAGTTTGTAAATGAAACCCAATTAATGTGGATCGCTTCAGCGAAATTGAAAAGATAAATTCATTTCCATGTCTCGACAATTTGTAAAGTTAGCGACTGTAATGCACAAAATAAACTATCAGATAGCATTGTGAGCCCCAGCTCAGGCATCTCGAACAAAACAATGACTTCCGCTTAGCAGTCTTTCGCCAGGCAATCTGCGAGTAAAAATTACCATGAAAAGTTTCTCAAATTTATTTATTGATTTATTGCATCCAACGTCAATGGTGATGTCAATAGGGCACCAAGAAGCTGGGATTTGACACTGTTGGACTATTTTCTGTGGGGCGCCGTTAAAGAAAATTGTTTTGACGACAAACCAAAGACAATTGAGGTTTTAAAGGCTAACATTCGTGATGCCATTGCCGCATAAGGACACCATACATTCGAAAAAGTGCATGTAAATTGGTCCCATCGAATGAGGTACTGTGAGACCATTGCGGCAGCTGGAACAATTCAAACAATCGGAACAATTGTACTTCACAACCTCAAAATAAATTTGGCAAAATTTCAAAACGTTTTGGGTTCATTGCATTCTTAAATTTAAACTTTTAAATGACCCACTCTTTATAACTCCTGACTGGCATTTCCTGATAGTCTAGGAACATGTGATGAGTTTATTAAAATGTGAATTTTAGCCAAATCACCTTTTGTGAGACACTTACTTTTATATAGTTGGTCATTACAGCCCTTCAATTGGGATTATGGACCTAGTTTCTCACACCACTTATGTTGTGTTTGTTAATTTTATACATGACTGATGGGACCTACAGTTTAAAGTCGACTTCGAACGACAGATTTTTGAGAAACTTTTTCATGACAATTTTATTTACCCTCTGATTTTTTGTCAGAAATCTGCTGAGAGGAAGTCGCCGAAGAAATAATTTTTTATTTTGTCTTGATGTCTGGCACGGGGCTCGAACCCTGGCTTTATGTCTAATAAACCAACACACTACCTACTAGACTACGGCGACTTCATGTTAGACACCTTCTGTCAAAATAAAAGGAATTGAATGATATCTAACTGTAGCTGTGGTCCTTCTGACTGATGTTGACAGAAATGAGCTTTATGGAGTGGAAGTCATACCATGAGTTTGACAAAAGAAATCTGCTTTAATTTTTTGACACATTCTGTTAATCTCTAGACAAGCTGAACAATGATTAATTTTGTTGTTTTTGCAGTTTTGCCAACAAATTGGCATGTTTGGGTGTTTTAATCTCTTAAACAAATTGCAGTTAAATTAATACCTCAAAACAAAATGCCAAAAAAATAAAAAAAAACCTGGATTGGCAAAAAAAGAGTGAAATAAAGTAGGCCACTAAAGTATTTATAATTTGTAATAAATTTTGAATGGAGGGTGTTTTTATACCAGAAAAAAAAGAGACATACAAAATGTATTTAAATGATATGTGAAGTGAAAAAAGCTTATAAAACATATGAAATTTTTAAGACACTTTATAGGCTGGAGTGAATGTATAGAAGAAAACCCTTTAACTTATGGCTTATTTTATTGCTTTATAGCCTCGAGACAAATTCTTTTTTTTCTACTTCTTGCTTTTGTGTTACCCTTTAAAACAATATAAAGAGAAGAAGAAAAAAAACACAAATGAAGTGACGTTATACTGTGCTTATCTTAATCTCTTAAGAAATCGAAAACTCTCTAGCACCTTACGTTTGTAAAAGTACCAAACTCAGACACAGCTAAAGAGTAATAAAGAGTACCTATCAAAAGTATTTCCTGTCTGTCCTGTTACGAACAACAAAAAAAGAGGTAAAAAGGCCATAGGAAAGGCAAAAGGGAAAAAAGTCTACTTAAATACTACGCACTTTAGCAAAAAAAAAAAAAGAATTAAGGGTGGCTGTTTCACATTTAACAAGATCATCATCATCATTTGTTATTGTTGTATTGTTATCATTTGGACATGATCTGCTATGAAACATACACACATTACGTAGGGCTAATAATAATAATAAAAACTAAAAAACATACGAATAAAAAAAGTGGAACCTTCTTTTTTTGTTAACCCAAGAATAAAACTATAAAACAGGAAATAATGACCTATCTTAACAATAATAGTACAAGTAATACTTTACATACATTACTTAGACTTGCTAAAAATGCATAAAAGTACTCTATGTGTACATACATACATGGTAATATGGTAGGCCTAAATTTCAATTGCAAATTTTGATTGTAAAAACACAAGAAATAATTACTTGGCATTATATTTCCACCAACATACTTTGCAAAAACCTTACAATTAACCAAGAATTTTTTTTCTTTGCAGGTTAGTACATTTTACTAATTAATGAAGTACCTAAAAAAATAGTACCATTTGGAAAATGTGGAGGCTTTATTGGATGTCATAGGTAAAAGCTTATTTGTAAAATTTACACTTATTTTTTTTGTTCAAATCTGTTTTATTAAATACCAGTGGGACCTTCATAACTACCTGCAGTCTTGAATAAAGTACTAAATAGTATAAAAGTACAATTCACTCGAATATATTATGACCAACATATTACCCTCAAAAATTGTAAATGTACGTTTCAAGAAATAAGAACTTTTTTTGGGTGCTCTAGTAGTCTACAGGGTACTGTGCTATATTATTAGCATGAGAGTCGTGGGTTCGATTCCCACCTGAGAATCTGGTTTGTTACACCACTAAGAGCATATGTTCTAAGTTATCTGCAGCTCGTAATAATTATAATACAACTGATTGACGTTTGAGTGCTTTGTGCTCTAAGCAGATCTGCTATTTAAATGAGTGTAAAGGATCCAACTATGTAGCTAATGGCCTATTATATGCGAATCTGTGGTTCAAACCCCAGGTCAGACATCTTTAACAAAACGAAATATGAAAAAAACATCTGATGGGTTATAATGATAAATTAAGCATCTAAGTAAACTATCCAAGCTTCTATTCTGTTTCCAACTTTAATATTTTGTGTGGTTACTTCCTCTTACTGAAGTCGCCGTAGTCTAGTAGGTAGAGTGTTGGCTTATTAGACGTAAAGCCAGGGTTCGAGCCCCAGGCCAGACATCGAAACAAAAATACAAAAAGTATTTCTTCGGCGACTTCCTCTCAGCAGATTTCTGGCAAAAATTCTGAGAGTAAATAAAATTGCCATGAAAAGTTTTTCAAAAAATCTGTCGTTCGGAGTCGACTTTAAACTGTAGGTCCCCACCGCTCATGTATAAAATTAACATAAAGAACGTGAGTGGTATGAGGAACTAGAATGTAGTTCTGAATAAAGGGTTGTAATGACCAATTAAGTAAGTAAATAAGTAAGTAAGTAACTATCAAAGTATTGTAATTGCAATTCAAAATGCAATCCAAATGCCCAGATCCTTGCCCAGATCTTCAAATATTATGTCAAACAAAACGGATGACGTCTTTTCTGAAGTTCCGTTTCCTCCACATCACGGCGGCTTCTACAGTAATCCTGGTGGGGCAGACTGAGCTTGTCGGCGATGCTGCAATAGCGTTGTACACCGTTAGAATTCCGTTAGAATGCGAAACATTTTCTAACTGGCATTTAAGACAATATCATCACTTATGGGCCAGCAAATAGAGCAAAGTGGTGCATAATTATGGTGCAGAGGAGTGAGCTACACATACAACGCAAGAGTATAGTCTTAAGCCATAACCAAAGTCGAAAAGAACGTCAAAAGTTTTTTAGAATTTGTCGTTAACAGATTCAGTTTGAAATTCAATTCTTACCAAACAGTTAATGTCTCTATCCGCTCATGATTACCTACGTACACACTAACCATAAACTATTGGAACTCAAAACTTTATATCGGTCTACAGTATTCACTAGCCATGGCTTACTAAACGACTGATATAACGAAACCTTTTTTTCCATGGCACTTCAAAACATTTCCCAGCTCAATTGCATACTTTATGAACCACCACATTGTCAGTTGACATTATTTTCCATTGAACTCAACCCTTTTTTCCAAATTTCTTTATTTTTTTAATTTCTTTTTGTTTTTCCTATCAAATAATTCTAATTTCGTTTTAATTTTTTTGTGTTTTGTTGTGTTTTGTTTTGAAATTTTATTTCGTTTTAGATTTGCAAATTTTTAATTTCTTTTTTACAGTTTTTTTTTTTGTTTCAATTTTATTTGTCCTGTCTGTGTTATTTGTCTCCTGCATTGCGAAAGTTTAGTATGTGGCCGCTAATGCTTTGCGCTTTGCTATCTATCGGTGTGCCTTGTATATGATTGATGTTGATAAAATTAAGTTAACTTCCTGTGTCTGGCCAATAATAGCAAATTAATAAGGACTTCCGTTTACTAATAAAGCCTCCTCTTTTTTGCTTTTTTCTTTTTTTTATTGTTTTTGTTTGTTTGTTACGCCAGCCATCTCATCTGTGCAACATCAATATTAGTTGCACTCTTATTAATTTCTATACCACCAATACAAGGTTGTTGATTTGCTTTTTGTTTTTGTTTTGACTTTATTTTGAAGGACAAATTTTCAAGTGAGAGTTTGTTTCACGGATCAATTAAGAAACAAAACAAAACAAAAAAAGTTAGAAATTCCATTTGTGTGCCTTCAAACACAACTGATGGTTAAAAACAAAGAAACAAAACTAAATTTAAGCCAAATTAACTAACAAATGTTATTAGTGAAGTAACTGTTATTAAAACATAGAGATAAAATGGTTTTAAAAAAAGAACATCGGGTAAAAAACCTCATCATTTTGATGGTAAAGTTATTTGAAACAGTTTGTGATGAAATTTTTTTAGAAAAGCAGAGTAATTGTGATTGTTCCTGCACCAGACGAACTAATTGCGAATGATGGTGGAAAATTTGTTATGAAGGCAATAACATTCTCTTGTACAATGGGTAAATTCGACCTCCGGGTACTGTACTTGCCTTAACTGACAAGTACACGTCCTCTAACCTAATAACATTCTCCTCTGGTAGGACATAGTGGACAAACGCATTTACATCGACATACTGAACCGCGTCAGCAATGGCCGTACAGATTAGATCGGCGATACTCCCGATATACCTTCAGCTACAAGAACGGAATACGATATTTATAAGTAGGCAGCTCGGACAATTGAGTCCACTGTACTAGGGAGGTGGGGGATAGGAGCATAGAGTTAAGGGAAAAAAGACATAAATTATACACTACTCAGCTGCTTCCAGGTCATGGGTACCTTAGAAAGTATTTCTACGGAATAAAAAATGTAGTCCACCATTCTGAGTTTATGAAGAAGAGGTAGATTCATAAACGCCGCATACACTCTTTCAACGCAACAAATAGCAAAGCGGGAGAGAGGCTATGGAACTAAAAATCGAACTTCTAACGTTGGAAAATACTTTGGCTGGATATAAAAAACCGGCTTGGGTGCAAGTTGAAAAAATCCTTGAACGAAATAATCACAATGGAAAACCCAAAATGTTTAAACGGGACCTTATCGTTGCTTTTAATAGCGTCGTTCAACCGTATATCTGTGAAATTCATTGTCATTTATTCAGTCTTTTTTGCCAAATCACCGTGGACGAATATAGTATTCAACGGCGCGTGCAGATAATAAAATAAAAATAGTTTTCTGTGATGAGGCCCATTCCTGAATAAATAAGTACGTAAATAAACAAAATTATGGAATTTGGGACAATACACAATGAGCTTCTAGATTATACAATTTATTCCGAAAAATGTGTCCATATTTGATTGAGAACGACGTCTATCCCTATCAACGGCAAGAACTATGGGTCGATAATTATCAACTTCTTTTGGCCAAAATTCGATGATCTGGAGACTGATATTCTGCTTTCTATGTCCTTAATGTTTATAATGTTGCATGTCTTTCATTATTCTTTTAATAGGGAAAAGATATTCAGAATCAATCCGAATATCGAATACTCGAAGACCACTTCATTTCCTTAAATGCCCAAGTGATTTGAGTGTTTCTCGTAACCAACATCAAAGTATTTGCTACAGTAGTGGTATGATCCTCTCATCTCTGATCCAGAAGATGCCGTAGTAGATAGGGTGTTGGCTCATTGGACGTGAGACCACGGTTCAAACCTCAGATCAGATATCTCCAACAAAACGACATATGAGAAACTATTTCTTTGACGACAATTCTCATCAGATTTCTAACAAAAACTCTGAAAGTAAATAAAATTGCCATGAAAAGTTTCTCAAAAATCTGTTGCTGTTTAGAGACGATTTGAAACTGTAGGTCCCATCAATGATGTATAAAAATTAACAAACACAACACAAGCCGCATGGGAATCTGGGCGGTAATTATGACTGAAGGCTTGTGATGACCAAATAATGTTCGTATATATGATACTCTCATTCCCCACAAGCTATTGATGTAAATGATATTAAAGGTTTTGTTTGTGTTGAGTTTTCTTTAGAGATCGGCAGTCCTGCCATAGCAAAAACGGATAGAAAATAGCTCATTACTACATCACTCCAGTGATGACAAAGGTCACATTCTAGTCTAGAAAACAAAAATGCATCAGAGAACTATATTTAGGTTATCAAGGCATATGACTGCCTTGTCTTGGCAAGTCTACACTAAAAACTAATACAACTTGCTGTGAATCCCTGAGTAATAAACTCTAAGACAGTGTGTTTCTGATAACATTTGGAAATATTTTCTTAATTCGATAACACTGCTCTGAGATAGTAATGCCTTGGATGTACTTTAATGAACGTGAAGTTGATGTATACATCATGAAGCAGCAGGATACACCATAAAGTCCTTTCATCATGAAGTCAATCAGAACAGTACTGAGGTCATCTTTCCATATTATTCTACCACAAAAGTTTAAATGTAAATCAATCATTCCTTTTTTACCTTAGCTTCCAATTTTTGAAATACAATTTTTAATTCATAATTTTATTAATTTCCACTATAATTGAATAGAGTTTACAATTGAGTTTCTGCAAAACAATTAAAGTTTTAGGCAATCAAAGAATACATTGTTGTGGTCATATTCAATGTACTTCAGTATTTCAAATCAAATTATCCAAACCAACGTGTAAACATTTTTGTATTTCACTTTTTCTCATATAAAATTATCCTGTTTTTATGACTATTTTTTTTTGTATGTCCTTGTCAAAATTCGCTCACTTAATTGTGTTTTGACTATTTTTAATGTTTTTTTGTTTGTTTGTTTGATTCGAACATGTTCTGGTTCGCTTAATTTATGGGAACCAAAGACATTTTAAATGAAATTATATGTACTTTTCATTGGAATAAACATACAAAATACAAAAAAATCTTTATATGTATGTATGTAAGTGTACGTATGTATGTATTCATATGTGTGTATATGGCTGTCCAAAAAAAAATGTTTATTGCAATTTAGTTTTAATTATGGCAACAATTACAACATAAAAAACAAGACTTTTAGCGCCAATTTGTTGTTTTAAATGTTTTTACAACAAACAATAACTGCAAAAAACAAAACAAATTACATACACACACACATACATCACAACAACATTCAGACACAATCCCAATTGGTTAGACAGATAGACACATGGAGTTAACAAGGCAAACACGTACACACAGGTACATACATACTACATATGCTTGTATGTAAGTATATAGTGAAGGTGGCGTAGAGTTAATAGGTACACTGAAAAAAAATTTTGTTTCTAATTTTGTTAAATTACTAACAATGCCAAGTAAATTCAAATTTGTGTTGTTCAACGATTGTATTTCTTTCTGCCGCCAGTTATATATCTCTGTGAGTGTGGTATAGTGGTTAAGGTATCGATTACAAATCAAACTTTATCGGTTGCGAATACAGCAATAAACAAAAAAAATTTCATTATGGGTCTTTTGAATTTTAAGCCATACAAACAGTAATGCTTCCTGCAAAAGCAATACTAATGATTCCTCTCTAATATATCTAATGCAACAAAAACAAGTAAAAACTCTTTAATCCCACAAAAATTCTAGGACCTGCTAGTGAACCAATCACCAGTTAAGAGAAACCCCAGATTATGAAGACTGAAAAAAACACTGTAAACCGAAGACGACATCTGAAGGTCCTTTGTAATTGATTAACGCTCATTAAAGGACCTAATAAATGAATAATAAACATACCTACATACATAATTGGTCCCAATAAGCCTTCAGATAGGAACGCTGTCTCTCCAGTAATGTTGTGTGTTAATTTTATACATGAGTGGCGTGACCTGCAGTTTAAAGTCGACTCCTAACGACAAATTATTGAGAAACCTTTTCATCGCAATTTTATTTATTCACGGAGATTTTGCCAGAAATCTGCTGAAAAGCAGTGCCTGCTGAAATATTGTCTCATATTTGGTTTCTGTTGGAGGTGTTTGACCTGGCGGTTGAACCGTGGCCTCATGTCTAATAAGGCAACATACTGATTGACTTACATATATATTATTCCGGGTGCCGAAACTTAGTATCCGCATTCCATTAAGTCCCAAACTCTAATGTCAATCAAAATTAAGTCCCTTCAGGCCTCTGACTATATGATACAAATCTTTGTCTTCTTTTTCATATTTTTGCCTTTAAGAAAATAGTGAATATTCTAACACGTTGACTGCAGCGGCAATTTCCGAAAGCTGGCCACGCAAGCCAACATTGACTTTTAGTTCTTTTCCCAGAAGCCATTTATCGATACTAGCACTGGTATAATACGATTTTATTCCTAGCTACACAAAAAAGGCAGGTTTAGTGAGTACAAGATAACTCGTAGATTGCGTTCCCTTCTAGAGAGTCTAGTCGGCAGTAAACGTATTAAGAAGATTCGCATCTTGGAAGCTTACACCATAGAACACGGCTTCAGATTTTTAATTTATTCACTTAAAATTGTTAAATCTTCTAAAGTCAGAAAAACAAAACATTTTCTTTACGATCATTTACACGAGTACATAAGGACTTACATACTTAATTACTCATTACAACCCTTGAGTCAGTATCACAACCTAGCTTCTCACACCATCCATGATGTGTATGTTAATTTTAGCCATGAGTATTGCGGCCTACAATTTAAAATCGACTCCGAATAAATGATTTGCGAGTTTTTTTCCATAAGATTCCTACATGGAAGTCGTTGTCGAGAAATAATTTTGTGTGTATATTTCGTTTTGTTCGAGATATCCTAACCAGGAGTTCCAATAAGCCAAGACATCAACTACTAGACTACGATTACTTCAAATAATTACTTGAAATAGTTTAAAACATTTACCAAATTGTAGACTCTGAACTGCTTCAATCGTTGTCCATATGTCATACGTATTCTGCAGCATGCGAATGACTGATGTGCAGCAATAACTCTTACAAAAAAGTAAGATGTCCATCAAAGCTCCCAAACAAAGCGCAAGAGGCCAAACGTTTGAAATCCTAAGCAGAGTAATGAATTACTATTGCCATCGTTAACATCTAGCTATGTGGTGATCAGTAGAATATGAAGGTCTCCCCTGCACACCACTAACATGAAGCGCCTGCTTGCAATGTCACGGCATTCGTATGCTTGTTTCGATATTTACAAAATATGCTGATTCAAGTAAATTTCGCATTGGATTTCCATATCCAGAGAAGTCGCCGTAGTCTAGTAGGTAGTGTGTTGGCTTATTAGACTCAAAGCCAGAGTCCCAGGCCAGACATCAAAGACAAAATAGAAAAAGTATTTTTCGGCGACTGAGAGTAAATAAAATTGTCATGAAAAGTTTCTCAAAAATCTATCGTTTAGACGACTTTAAACTGAAGGTCACACCACTCATGTGTAAAATTAATACACACAACATAAGTGGTGTGAGAAACTAGGACGTTGTACAATCTGTCAATACGACCTCCGGGTACTGTACTCGTCTTAATTGACAAGTATGCGTCCTCTAACGTAACCTAACGTATCCATATCCAGAACACCATGAGCTTCTGATTCCGCTGTATTTACACCACCTTTAGTTACAGCTGACATACGAGTATTACTGAAGTCGCAGTACTGAGTCAACAAGCAATATTAAGTGTTGCATGCATTAAAAAAACGTTGGCACCTTGACATACATATATAATTGGCCACTGGACCACCCTTCTTCTCTCTCACTTCTAACATAGTGTGCGTTAATTTCATACATGAGTAGTGGGACCTACAGTTTAAAGTCGATACCGAACGACAAATTTTTGAGAAACTTTTTCATGGCAATTTTATTTCACACTCAGAGATTTTGCCAGAAATCTACTGAGAGGAAGACGGCGAAAAAATATTTTTTCAAATTTCGTTTTGATGATTGACCTGGCACCTTGACACCAAATGTAAATGATCTAGAGAATGCACCCGAATGTGTCATTCGTATTGAGCCCAATCTCCAAGACTATGTATACCGACCGTTAAACGAACAAGAGCATGATATATTTGGTGTGGCAGGGAAAAAGTTAATTGGATTGTAAGTTTAAGTAAGAATATATAAAAATACTCCTTTAAGCCCCCCCTTCACAGTACCTTGTATTATTCTTGGTGGCCTATTTTTCTCCGTTAATTAATTTCTTTCAGTGTAGCAATCGCAAGTAATACTTGGCAATACTTTAATTAAAATAACAAACAATCAACCCACAATAGACACAACAAGTGGTAACTTTGTTGTTGTCGTTGTTGTTGTCTTATTTTGTTTTTTCTATGCTGTAAATAGCTTAATATATACAATTGTTGTTGTAGTTGTGGTTGTTGTTGCATCCATTTCTCTATAATTTTTATTGTTGTTGTTGTTGCATAGTATTCTACAATAAAAACAAGTGAAGTTGAGCAAGTGATTGTTGTAGTAGATCAACAATCTTTAGTTAAAAACCTTACAAGAGTAAATGTTAATATTTCTTGTTCTTCTTATTTGTAGAGTACGTACATATGTATTTGTTGTTATTGCCTTTCATGTTACAGTTCCTTGATTATTGTTGTTATTGTCTTACATAGAGAAGAAAGATGAAAAGTGTAAACGTTTATGTTACAAACGAAGAAGAATAACAAAAGCACACAGGACAGGAAAGCAAAGGAAAAAAAAGACGACTTGCTTTGCTCTCCTCTGCTCTGTATGTAAATATGTTGCATGTAAATGAGTGTGAGTGTGTGTGTAAGCAAATGCCTCATGTTGTTTCAACAAATGTTTGTTGAATATTTTACATCTTTAGGCCACATAAAATACACTTTAAAGTTGAGTTTTATTTCTGCATTTAAATATACATCAGGTTCCTAAGTGTTGTCGGCAGGCAGCCTTACGAATTGGAGGGGGATTTTTATTTTCTATTTTTTTTTACAATATAAAGGGCCTTTTGAACGCTTAAAGACTTGGTTTTTAAATGTTTAGAATCCAGAAATAAATTTCAAAAAATTCTTGTGATTGTATAGGAGGATATTTTCATACAGAAAGACCAAACCGCTTAAAATTCAAAAAAACTAGTTTCCCTAGACAATCTCCAGTGAATAGCGACCACAGAATTAAATACCAATTGATCTTGAAATAAAGACAGAATGGCGGTGAATGGGTATGCATTCATAAAAGTTGTAAGAAAATTTGTTGTTCCCAAAAAAATTCAGAAGTCTGGATTGACCAAAGACTTTAGGAATAAATCCTATAGTTAACCTATAAACTATCGAGGAATATAATCATCTGTATTTATTTCCCTGCAGTCTTATATTGCAGTAGATTTTTTTCCATTTCGGTTAGGTTAGGTAAGGTTGCGAACTCCCAGCATTTGGGCTCATACCACCATCAATTCTATCCGGGGATCAAACATTCCTTGGAGAAAACAATTCTTAATTCAAAATAAATTATGCTATTGCAACAATTCTTATATTAGAGACCTCTGTCAAGGATATCAAATGAGAGATCATCCTCCGTATTTTCCTAAAAAGAACAGTGACTTGACATATGAGGTGAAAGATAGTCTCTTAATCCTCCTCATACCAACAGCTCCTGTAGAAGTCATTTGTCGGAAGGCCAAGCCTTTAAGCATGCTTCCCAAATGTACAGTGGCTCGTAAGAATCGCAATTGTGCGCTGGATGGCCATGCGACTTAAGGACAGAAGTGAGTCGATCCTCTTCTGGTTCATACGTGTCCAGCAGAGTCTACCAACATTGCACGTATCTTGTTGCTGCCAAAGAGATTGTGCTTTCCTGTCAAACGAGTGGACAAAATCAAAATTAACTGAGGCAATTGGAATATGTGTGCACCGTAAAGTTTTGGAGCTTGCTTTAGCCCAACAGCAATGCAATTTCCAACGATATCCCTATGTCCCGGAACTCAAAAAAGAAATACCTTTGAATGATCCGCAAATTCTCTAAAAAATTCTAGGTATTCATGTATTTTGTCAGACCTTGGAACTATGTTCGTTAGGGACTTAAACGCAGCCTGGCTGTCCGAGTGAATCTAAAGACTTTCAATGAAAATCCTGCCACTCAACAAGCATTGCGTCGCTTTCAAAAAAGTCATAATCTCTGCTTGGAAAACACTACAGCTTAAAATAGTTTGATATCAGAACCGTTACCAATTCACCTTGGGTTTATTATTCGAATATTTTTTTGCAAAGATTTTTTTCCAAGTAATTTAACAATGAATTCGTTTATGCTGTGATCCCTCCCTGTCGTATAAACATTTCAGTTTGCTTAATGTAAAGTATATTATGAGTGCAACATGTTGTAAATATACAAGCAATTTGTTGTTACGATATGTACGACAGAGCTATTAGATATACGTAACCCAGTAGGCCACAAGAAATCAAATTCATCAATTACTGACAATTGTCTCCAATTTTGGCAGGTACTACATGTAGCTCTTCTTTTGTATTAATCACCTACAAAGCTTTGTGTAAGGTTAACGTGGACAGTATAGCGTGTCAATACTTTCCTCTAAAAAAATAAGACATCCAAGTTTGGTTTGATATCCGATTTCATGCACTCTACATCGTACGATCTTCAGCTTGACATAACTGCTGCTCCTTTTTGTAGCTTTTTTCAGCTGGTTCGGTAGGTCTTTGTGTCTTACTTTCATTTCCCCACGTTGGTCCTCCTTTTTTGAACTCTTGGTAGTCCGGTAGGTAGTGTGTTGGCTTACCAGACGTGAGGTCACGGCCAGACATCTCCAACAAAACATGAAGAAGTATTTCATCGGCGACTTTCTCTCAGCACATTTCTGGCAAAAACTCTGAGAGTAAAAAAAAGAATTGCCATGAAAAAGTGCTTCCAAAATATGTCTTCCGGAGTCGAGTTTTAACTGTAGATCCCGCCACTCGTGTAAAAAATTAACACGCACAACATAAGGGGTGTGAGAAGCTGGGCCGTAATCCTGTCTGAAGGGTTGTAATGACCAATTACTTACGTAACGCCCTATAAACAGTTGTTTTCGGTTTTCTTGCACTATACACGCCCTTTATCTTGGCATATTTGCTGTTCTCTTTGTAGTTTTTTCGGCTGGTTCCAGAGGTCTATGTGTCTCGCCTTATATGTCCCCGTGTTGATCCTTCTTTTGTGCACAATGCCAATTCCCTCACTTTAAAGCTTGGTGATTCCGCCATCTTACCTAAATTGACCCAACTTAAGTGATCATGGTTCTACATACAAACATATCTACATAATTGGTCATTACAACCCTTCAGTCAGGAACACGACCTAGCCTCTCAAACCTCTTTTGTTGTGTGTGTTAATTTTATTCATGAGTGGTGAGTTTAGTATTTCATTACGCCACCAGTTGCTATGGCAATGTCTTCTATTCGCAGATTTCCGAGCTTAAAAAGCATCATAGGCTCTGTTGAGCACTTTGCATACGTACCACACTATTTCTTCGATAAGCTAGTGGTGTAGTGGGTTATGTTTGGTCTTCTATGTGTATGTGTATGCGTGACTGTGTGTGTGTGTTTGCATTAAAACATATAATACATCTTAATATTTAGCACTTCAACAATGGGAACAGTAAACAATTGGAATCCATGGCAAATACAGTCGATATACTAGAGTCTCTCTGCTGTGTGCTCTCTTATGCCACTTAATGAAGAACTTTATTCGGGTTATAAATCTATTCAGGAGTATAAAACTACAGTTTATATTTGAGATTGTTATTGTTGTTATTGTTGTTGTTGCTGTTTATCTATAAACATGTAAAATGTGTTAAAATACTACAAAATGGCAAGAGTTTAGTTTAAAAGCTTTATTTTAGAAGCACAGAAAAAAACGAGGCAACAAAAAACACTACAACGACAACATCATTGTTGTCTAAGACATTGAATAAAATTACTTTTGTGGATGCAACAAAACACAAGAATAAGAAAAGGAAAAAATAAGGTTTTGCCCATCATAGATTGAAGGCATGCCATGGCATAAAATTATCTGGCATGTATTATCGTTTAACTAGCAGGAATTCAAAAGGTCTCTGTGTGGTAAGAAAAATTAAACCAAGAGCCCCCAATACACCTATGTATGCATGTACGTTTGCATGTACTTTCGTAGGCCTATTGTGGTTAAAAGCATAAGAAAAGAATAAAAAAATTGAAAAAAATGTGGCCAGTAAAATAAGAAATTAAAAACAAGGAAAAAAACAGAAAAAAACTACGTACTTATGCGTGTTTGTACGTAAATACTCCCTTTTTTTTTGCGGAAAGAGTAGTCAGTGGCATAGAACGTTACTCTGGGTAATGGTATAGGTTGTTAGCTGCCACACATACTTCTTGTTCACATTTATGTTGCACGTATGACTTTGACATTTTCTGGCTTTTTCCTTTTTTCTCTTTCTTTTATATTGTTGTTGTGGTACCTTCTCTGGTAATTGTCTCTTGTTAAACAGACTATTTTTTTCCCTCTTTGCTTTGCCGTTAATACTTTTTGTTGCGTCTTCAGGCCATCGTATATTGGCAAGTGCAAGTGTTTCATTAAAAAAGTGTGTTGGTATGCGTGTAAGTTAAACAACAACAGCAAAAGGACTTCCACTATAGTACATACAGGAAGTCTACGTTTTATGTGCCACATATTCAATGAGAATAACATTTGCGCGCTCGGCATATTTATCCCTCTTTTATTTGTTGATTTGTTGTTTGCAATTGCAGCCAACATTACCTCTCTTCTGATCGCTTTGCTAAGTACGTTTATATATTTTTATTGATAGATAGCCTAGCGCCCTACTTTGATAAGTATGTCCTTGTTGTAGTTGTTGTTGCTGCTGTTTACAAATGCCTTTGGTCCTGTATTGTTCCTTGTTGTAAAACTAAAAATTGCCGTAACAGTTGCAATTGATCGAAATTTCGGAAAGAAAGAAAGAAAGAAACGTTATAAGCCAATAATTTAAATTTATTTACGAGCGGTTTTTTCCCATTCCTATTTACGCAGGAAGTCTATAGAGTGGCATATATGGGTCAAGGTTAGAGCGACATGTGTCTCAGAAAAATGCACAAGGATATGTAAGCAACATTCAAATCAAACTGTAACATAAACGGTCACAGGATTTCACTTGGAATTAGCCACACCGAAAGTCGTCTCTTAAGCGCAATCTGCACTCAAAGAAGAGAACGTAGAATACGTAGAATACTTCCATTCTGTAGTTTCTTTAAAAAGCGTGGGGATATCTCAAATCGTTTCTATCTCATACACTCGATTTCAATTTTTTTTTTGTTTCTTCCTGATAAGCAGGCTTACTGTGACTATTTACAGGATAAAAATGTTGCCATCTGCTTGAAAACTAAGTTCTCTTTGGTGAGGCGAAGAACGTGCTTCGTAGATAGTGGCAAAGCCAATGTTAACATAAGAAAAGTAATGTTGTTTGCCTTGTGAAATTCAAAGGAAATTGTTCCTGATAACCTGCAACCTGTTTGAACTTTAATTCTAATCCACTGTAAATAAATGATAATAAAACAGATGCATAGAAAAGATGCTGTGTTGCAGTATGACGATGCCATGCTAATCTGTGATTAGCCGCATGAAATTGAAAGATCTTGGCAGACAAATTAACATTATTCGAGTCACCATTAGATTCGTTCCCTTCACAACTCCCTTACGTACATACATAAATAATTGGTCAACCCTTCAGTCAGGATCCCAACATAATTTCTTACACCAACCATGTGTGATAAGTTTTTCCATGACAGGGCAGACCCGCAGTTAAACGTCGATTCTGAACAGCAGATTTTTGAAAAACTTCTCATGGCAATTTTATTTACTCTCAGAGCTTTTCCCAGAAGACAACTGAGAATGAAATATTTTCCTTTCATATATCGTTTAGTTCGAGATGTCTGAGCTGAGGTTTGAGTCATGGGTTCTAGTTTGTCAGG
The DNA here is from genome assembly GCA_958299815.1 of Sarcophaga carnaria. NCBI lineage: Eukaryota > Metazoa > Arthropoda > Insecta > Diptera > Sarcophagidae > Sarcophaga > Sarcophaga carnaria. Next base: position 17,730,115 of record OY283153.1, on the reverse strand, counting down.
CCAACACACTACCTTGTAGATTACAAATACATACATACATACATAACTGGTCATTACAACCCTTCAGTCAGGATTACGACCTAGTTTCTCACACCACTTGTCATATACATATATGTGTTAATTTTATACATGAGCGGCGGGACCTATAGTTTAAAGTCGTCTCCGAACGACAGATTTTTGTGAAACTTTTCATGGTAATTTTATTTACTTCCAGAGTTTTTGCCAGAAATCTGCTGAGAGGAAGTCGCCTAAAAAGTACTTTTTGTATTTTTGTTTAATGTCTGGCCTGGGGTTTGAACTCTGGTTTTACGTCTTATAAGCCAACACACTACCTACTAGGCTTACTTACTTACTTAATTGGCTTTTACAATCCGATTAACGGATTTCGGACTGAGAATCAATACGCCGCACGTCTCTACTTGTCGATAACACATACTTTGTTTTGCCCTCATTTACTGCCAAGCCCATCTTAGTAGACTCGCGTTCAATAGCACTAAAGGCAGCAGTAACATATCGCTTGGTACGCCATATGATGTCAATGTCGTCAGCGTACGCAAGCAACTGAACACTTTTTTGAAAAATAGTGCCATTGCGATGCACTCCCGCCTTTCGCAGAACACACTCCATGACGAAGTTGAAGAGGTCGCATGATAAGGGGTCGCCTTGTCTGAAACCTTGCGCGGTATCAAAAGGTTCTGAATTGCTCAACGTCATTCTGCATAACACTACCTACTAGACTACGGAGCAAATTATGTGCTGTATTGTGTCAATCTGTCAAATTGAGATTTTATGTCTTTCCAAACTCTTCCTTATAAAACTATTAAGAACTTCACATTCCCATAATACGTGTTTCGCTTGTGCCTGCAGCCATATTCTGTCTGCCGTTCTCTGTAAATGCGTTCCCATTACATATTGACTAGTAAGACAGTCTTTTGGAAGATCAAACTATCCACTTGGAGAACCCCATTATTTCAAACATTTGCTTACTTTCTCTATTAAAAGCCGGCTGACGCAATCAAAACTACATTCAATTTCTACGTTGCTAAAGACTTTACTGAAATTTTTTTATGTAATTTCGTCTCTAAAAGAATTGAAAATTTGATTTGAAATAACATCAGGTTGCATTAAAAACTTGGTAAAGGACATTGAATTGCAATGTAGGCATGCATAATAATTACTTTCAGAGGATCTTAAGAATGTCTCTACAAATTGTCTAAAATACAAAAGGATTATAAAATTTATAGCAAAGCCGTTTTCAAAATGTACAGACGACTTTTAAAAAAATTCAAACTGCAAAAAAACAGAAAAATTCTACTGACCTCAAATAACAGCTGACGCTTTTGTTTTTGGGCTATAAAATTAAGCAGCTTTTTTTCATTGTTTTTTTTTTATTCATAATGAGCAACCACTATTTTTTTTTTCGTAACAAATAGTTAAACAAACGAAATTAAAAAAACCAAACGAATGGAAGCCTGAAATATAGGTGCCCTTGCTAAAAAAAATTCAAGTTCACATACCAGCGGAAATACTCTGTTTCTTGCTCTCTCTCTCTCGACATTTTCCAAAAAGAGGAGGGCGGCTTAAATAATAATTTTTTTTTTATTTTTTATTTTTATTCCACAAAACCAAAATGCCAAATGCATTGAAGTAGAACGTCAAATGAATGAAACGACAAATGCATTTTCACATGTCTGTCATTGTAGTTGCACCGACAAAAAAAATGTAACGAACATACCTAAAATAATAATTTTGCATTGCATTTGGCATTCCTTTTCTGGTCATTTGAGTTTTCAAGGCAATTTACTCAAGAGAAAGAGAGAAGAAGCAAAACAAAAAGGAAATTTAAAAACAAAGGCATTGAATCCATATGCATATGCTTAGGCCGAGATGAGCTGTTCTTTGTTTGCCTTTGTTTGGTTGTTGTGTCCGACCAATTATAAGTCAATTAAACTATTTGATGATGATAAATTATTTCATACAAAAGCCAATAAATATTTACATACACACACGTACATACATAGACCAGAGTTAATGTGTTTGCAGAGAAACACATTAAGGAAGTCAACCAAATTAAACTGGCAAACAAAAAGGGACAATTCAGTTTGTCCTTTAGTATTGGATCATAGGACTTCTGTGCTCTTAAATTGTTTTGTTCGGTTATGCTCGAGTGAGCAGGCATTAAATTTATGATGACAACTTCAAAGGATTAAGTTGGAAGGAAAGAATTCTAATGACATTCTTTTATTCAGTACTTTGAACATAGAAAGTCAAATAAGCCCACTAATCATATCCATATTTTGCCTTACAATATTACAATTTGTGGTGATTAGTACTTTAGTAACAAGACATCGCTTGATTGGAAAACCTTTGTATAAGCAAGTTCCAATGACCAGAAGTCCAGACGAGAAGTCCACAGTCATTGATACTACGTTTAAGCTAAGGGGTGGCTGGTCGAATTCAAGCACATCGTTTGGCTGACAATTCGCTACTTAAGTGTCCCATGAACAGCATCAGCAAACTGTGTGATTTTCAACGAAACATACATACATAAATAATTGCTCATTAGAACCCTTCAGTCAGGATTACAACCTAGCTTCCCACATCTACATATGTTGTGTGTGTTAATTTTATACATGAGTGGCGGCAGTTACAGTTTAAAGTCGATTTCGAACGCAAGATTCTTGAGAAAAATTTTCATGGCAATTTTATTTACTCTCAGAGAGTTTTTGCCAGAAATCTGCTGAGAGGAAGTCGCCAAAGTATTATTATTTCGTATTTCGTTTTGTTGGCGATGTCTGACCTAGGGTTTGAAGCGAGGCCTTATGTCTAATAAGCCAACACACTATCTACTAGTCTACGGTGAAACTGAAAAATAAAACTGAATGAAATAAATCTGAAATTTGGTAGCCTCCATAATAATATTTTAAGAGAGGGATTTGTTTGTAGTATATGAATGAGTCAAAGAATACCGCGGAACATAATCAAGTGTTCGGGCACTAGATTAGCCACTAGTAAACACTTAGGTTTCTTTCAAGCAGAAATTTATGCTAAAACTACTATGATGTTGATTCCAAAGAAGTATCGTATTGCCTGCATAAGTTCATATTGATAAATTACACGAATGGATAAGGAGCGGATCGACTAACATCTATTCTTAAATCGAATGGCCTTCTATCGGACAATAGTGATTCTTACCAGATCACTGTCTTTTCTAAATAAAGCTAAATGACTTGCCATTCCAACCAATTAATTTTGCATGTGTGGGTCTGAATAGGAGGAGACTGTCTTTCAGTTCACATGTCAGTGCCCTACTCTTGTTATAAAAAGCTGGAGGTGTCTCACATCCTTTATTTAGCTCTCTAATATAAGGATAGTTGCCAAGCAAGATTTATTTTGTACTATCGTTGGTTTCCTATTGGGAGTGTTTGACACCCGTAATGAATATTGATCGTGGTGTCACAATCTACTGAAATACTGGACTTTAAGGAGGGTTTCGTCACCTTATCTAAACGTACCTAAGGTATACTCGACGAATCAAAATACAAAGAGGCGAGCATTCGCTGCAAGCCTAATATGATGACAAGAATCATTCGTTCGGGGTTAATTCATTTCAGAAGAATATTCCGGGTTGGGTATTGAGTACTAGGTAAAGAGTTATCCTTACACAATCGAACAGCAAATGGTTCCGTAGGGCAACAGAATTGGGAGAGACATTATGGGCAAAACAATACTTTACACACGTACATAATTAGTCGTTACAACCTTTTAGTTAGGATTACAACCTAGCTTCTCACACCACTTATGTTGTGTGTGAAAATTTTTTACTCAGTTTAAAGTCGACTCCAACCTGCAGATTCTTGAGAAACTTTTCATGGGAATTCCTATTTACTCTCAGAGTTTTTGGCAGAAATCTGCTGGGAGGCAGTCGGCGAGGAAATATTTTTTTCCTATTTCGTTTTGCTGGAGACTGAGTCTGACCGGAGTTTCGAACCGTGCCAACATACTATCTACTAGACTACTATATTGTTCTTTAATCTAAAACGATTTCGCAGCTTTGAGGACTCTGCTATAAAACTAGCAGGTGTACGCTAACAGTATGGCCGGTTTAACGGATGGTTAAGTTTCAGAAATCCATTTTGATGATAGTGTTGGGCTAGAATATTCTGCTTATTCATCTGAGAGACTTGTTGACGAATATCTGTAGATTTTGCGTGATATTAGCCAGATTCAGACCCTTTCAATGCAATGGATCTTACACGAAAATTTACATGAATATTCTAAGCTTGATTCCCTCATCCTACAAGTGCTTCTTTATGGCGCAGAGGCGTGGACCCTATTAAGTACTAATGCAGCTGCCTTGAGAGTGTTCGAGAGAAAAGTACTGCATAAGATCTTCGGTCCAGTATGAGTTGGCGATGATTTCCGCATCCGATACAACAGTGAGCTGTATGAGCTTCTCAACGACATGGACGTTGTACAGCGTATTAATATCCAGCGGCTGCGCTGGCTCGGCCATGTCATTGGAATGGAGGTGGATGCTCCAGCGAGACGGGTGATGCGGGGATCTGCGGAAGTCGGCGAAGAGGACAACCTTGTATCCGTTGGAAGGACCAAATCGAGGAAACCCTGTCATCGATTGGTGTGATCAACTGGCGCAAGAAGCAGAGGCGCCTGAAAGGATGTGTTGCGGCAGGCCGAAATACTTTAATCGGGTTGTTATGGCCAATTAAGTAAGTCAGTAAGTGATTCGTTTGGATATTGGCGAGCGTCGTACTTCTATCCATAGGCTTTTTATGAGTCTACTATCCGCAGCTGTTTCTATTCAAATCTCGTCACCATCACGCCTCGTGAAGCGGCAGTGGCAGTGCCTTATCTGAAGCTCAACATCCTGTAGTTTTGCTTGCATCTCGTGCAAGATTAGAAAAAGTTCATGAGCAAAACCCAAAATCCTCGAGTTGGCGTTTTAATTGTGAACAGAATTGTATGATCCCCGGAAACCACATCACTCTTTAGATGATTGTATTCTGCCATTTGACTGAAAACCAATCTATTTACGTTCTAGATTGGTACCTATCGTTGCCTAAAATGAACGGCTTTTGTGGTGAGGACTTTACTAAAATGAGTTTTAAGCTGTTTCAATCAATAGGACTGCCTGTTCTTCTTTTGATATTTACTTTTGGCTTTATCTTGAAGAGGGTCTTTGGAGGCTTTAACTGTTCTAAGATTAGCTCTGCTTATGTCAGTTTTAATGAACTAAGAATTTAATTTGCATTGTATGGATATGTTGCCCTCATGTAGCACAACCCATCTATTTGCATGTAAATGAAGCTGTGCAAATTCCCCCAAAGAACATTTAAACCCCTCAATGCCTACAAAAACAGTTATGGTTTGTGAGGCATTTTATCTTAATTATAGAAAGAAATCTTTCGATTACATGTACGCCATTAAAAGAAACAATGTTTTTGAATTAATTTTAATCAAAATCTCATTCATAATCATACGGCAGATAAAAAGCAAAAAAACTGAAAAGAAAAAAGACTGTGACAGTTAGTGTAGACACCCAAAGCCGAAACGCAATATCCAACGCATGCTTGGCATTTAAACAGATTGATCTTTAGATCTTTAACAATGCTTTGATGCTTTGTTAGTGTTTAGTTATGCTGATCATTATGGCATGGTATGATGGTATGTCTGTGTGTGTACAGAACAACAAGTACTTGGCCAGAGCTGGGTACATTGTGTAAAGTAAACAATTAAACGCCAAATAAAAATATGAAAATATTATTGGACTCGCTCATAAGAGTTAATGGCATGGCAATGGCATGACAATGGAATGCCTAGACTGGACATTGGTATGTGAAGCTGAATGTTTTTTTGTTTTTTCGTACACGATTCGTGATTCTCTCTACTTAACATCGATTGACCTCAACAGATTAGTGGTGGCAACATTTTGCCGTTATTAAGAAAGTCTTTCTGCTTGAGTTTATCATGCGTACTTACCATATATGAATTGGCATAAAAAACAGATAAAAATCCATTGAAAAACAAAAAAAAGGAAGAAAGAAAAGAAGAATTTCAAAATAGAAAATTAAGAACAACAACAACAACAACTACGACAGCAAACTATAGGAATCAATGGTGCAGTGCAGCAGTTAAAGTTTAATTTCTGTTTGTGTTTGCTTTGGTGAATGCGTAAAAGCTCGTTAATTTATAGTTTTTAACAGCTCAGTTATGCTCATGAGTACACATGTACATAAAATAAGAAATTTTTTTTTTTTTTTTTGCTTAAATACGCTCTTCTATAGGATTTTTATGACAATTTAACGAATCTGCTGTTTGCCTATGAATACAGACATAGTATCTCGCATAGAGTGTGCTATTGTTTGAAAAAAAAAGTTAAAGAGACTGTAAAACTGCAAAGAAACAAACTGAAAAACGATTATTATTAATTGTTTAGAAAGACATTTAAATGTGTTACAGTCACTAGGTCGCATTTAGTGACGCAAATTGTCAATTTTCTTTTCTTCTTCTTCGTCGTCATCTTTTGCTTTTTAAAATATTTCGATTTTTTATGGGCTTCAATATTTTGTTTATTTCTATTACCATATAACTTATCAGCTACAGTTTTTCCTTCTTTTTTTTCTTTTCTTTTCAATGGACAAATTCAAAATATGCATTAATTGTTATTCAGTCATTCACTCATTCACTCATTCATTCGTTCATTCTACTAACATAGAAAACTGAAGAAAAGAAACACATAAAACTCAATAATATGGGGTTCAAAGCATTTCAAATGAAGTTAAAGATGATAATTTAAATACCCTACAAAATCCGAAGAGAATAGAATTCATTCTGCCTCTTTTGCCATATCACCCTGAACGAATACAGCATTCAACAACGCGTGCAAAATAATGGAAAGGTTTTTATCAAATATTTTTCGGCATGTTAGGTTTTAGGTAACCTCCGTTCTACAGTTGTTGACCTCAAACTATTCCTGTTAGATACATACAGTCAAAGAAAAAAGTCTGCATACACCGCTTGGGTTTTCATCAAATTAAAATATATTGTGTAGAGTTCTTTAAGGCATTTATAATCGAGAATATTTAAAGAACAAAACGATAAATTATTGAGAAAAGAACAAAAACTAGAGGGAAAAAAGTCGGCATATACTGGTGTATGTAGAGTTTTCTCTTTGACTGTACATACACACATAATTGGCCATTACAACCCTTCAATCAGGGTTACAATCTAGCTTCTCACACCATCCATGTTGTATGGGCAAATTGAAACCATAAGCGTCATATAAGCCAGATTCAGATTTGTACAACACAATGGATAATGGACACGAAATTTAAATATTCTAAGCTTAATTCGTTTGGATATTGGCGAACGTCGTACTTCAATTCATTGGCTTTTGATGAGTCTCCTATTTGTGTCTGTTTTTGAACAATACTCGTCACTACCATATACCTTAACAGAAGCTTTGGTAAGCCTAGTGGCAGGATCTACAATTTAAAGTCGATTCCGACCGTCAGATTCTTGAGAAACTTTTTCGTGGCAATTTTATTTACTCTCAGAGTTTTTGCCAGAAATCTGCTGAGAGGAAGTTGCTGAAAGAAATATTTCTTTTCATATTTCCTTTAGTCCGAGATGTCTACGCTAGGGTTTCAACTACGGTCTCACGTCTAATAAGTCACTACACTACATACCAGAGTACATCGAATAGACTTTCGGTAACCTACTGTGCGTAAAAATCACCTTCTGCAATAAGACCTATTTTATCGAATTTAATACGATTTCCAAATGAGATCAAAGACCACCTACAGTAATCTCTCGATTTACGTCGCAGTTGGTTCCAAAAAAGGCGACGTAAATCGAATTTCATATTGCTCATACTACAAAGTAGTATGTTTTTAGCAAGGAACTTAAAAAAGTTGCAGTCTCCCTCGATTTACGTCGAGTTGGTTCCAAAAAAAAAAGCGACGTATAACGAATGACGACGCAAATTGAAGTTAGAGGGAACAAAAATTTTGACGACGTAAATCGAAACAACGTTAATCGAGGCGACGTAAATCGAGGGATTACTGTAATACATTCTTCACCATCCATCATTGTTTGGTGTAGATTTCTTAGCACTCCACATAAAGGCTCTATCCTATCAAAGGCACTTTTCGTTCTCATCCGTCCGCTCATTGCAGTTAGTTTACTTGTGATCTGGGATCTAGCAGTGACCAGTGGTCATTACAAACCTTTAGTCAGGTTTACAACCTAGCTTATCATACCACTTATGTTGTGTGTGTTAATTTTATACATGAGTTCTGAGACCTACAGTTTAAAGCCGATTTTGAGCGACAGATTTTTGAGAAACTTATTCATGGCATTTAATTTTCTCTCAGCTTTTTTTGCAACAAATCTGTTGAGAGGAAGTCGCCAGCCATGTCGTATGTGTGTGTTAATCTTAAACATGGCGGGACTCTGAACAACAGATTTTTGAGAAACTTTTCATGGCAATTTTATTTACTCGCAGCGTTTTTGCCAGAAGACTGCTGAGAGGAAGTTTGCGAAAGAAATACTTTTTTCAATATTTCATTCGAGATGCCTGAGTTGGGGTTTGAGTCACGGGTTCTCCTTTAATAAGCCAACACAGTACCTGCTAGATTACAAATACTGTCTGTATTATTCTCTTAGCTTTGGCTATGCGTAGTTATTTGACACTGCAAATCATGTGCTGCATTGTGCCAATCTGTCAAATTGGGATTTTGTGCCTTTCCAAACTCTTCCTTATAAAACTATTAAGAACTCCACATTCCCATAATATGTGTTCTGCTGGTGTCTGCAGGCATAATCTGTATGTCACATCTGCAACTGCTGCCCTATGTTTATGGGTTGATTATATTATATGACTCCTAAGCCTGTCTTTTAGGATCTTGAGCTTAAATTATGGAACTGATGTCTGCCTGGCTTGTCTCTACCCCCTTAGAGCATTCCATTATTTAAAACATTTGTTTACTTTCCACATTAAAAGCCGACTGACGCAATCAAAACTACATTTCATTTCCATTTTTTCCCCTGCATAGTGTAGGTCACATCTAAAAATTCTTCAGAAATCGTAACAAATATTTCAGAAGAAAAAAAAACCAGAATAACTCACACTCGTAAATAAAAATCTTGATGATGCTGATGCTATTGGTGATGGTGATGGTGATGACAATCATGGTGCTGGCAATTACCAGCTGTTGATTATTGTCATCATCGTAGTCATTATCATCATCGTAGTCATTATCATCATCGGCAGCAAAAGCTCTCCTCCGTTCAGTTTGGTACTTTTATTCGTTAAATACTTGGAAGAAGAAGATTTCATTTCATTGTTGTTTTTAGCTTAAATATTCTTAATTGGTGCGATTTAATTAAAATCATTTTCTTGCTTTACGATGCCTGGTCTCTCTCTGTCAGTTGTTGCTGTCCTCGTCTTCGTCTTCATTGTCGTCGTTTCTATCCAAAATCATGCCCCAAACAATCGTAATTCATAATTTGTATCTCTCAACCATTATTTAAATAACCCCTTCAATGTGTGTGTGTGTGTGTGTGTATGGGCATGCATGTGTCAGTGTGTGTGGCATATTGTATAAATAATTGCTGTCATTGGTATCAATATCTAGTCAAAGTTTTTGTGTGGTTACATTTAATAATAAAAATGACAATAAAAACAACAACTTTATACGATATATGTATATGTGTGTGTATGTATGTATGAGCAGTTGTTGTGAGATCATTAATGTCATTGTAAATGATTCAAATGATTGATCAATGAAGAAATCATTTTCCATTTTTGTACAGCGTTTTTCAAAAATTCAAAGTTTTTTTTTGTTTTCGTTCCATAAACACGCGCTCTACTCAAAACCTTTGGTGAGAAGTGATCTAAGCAAAGATTTCTTAAGAATTTTAAAGAAACAAATTTTGCACGTCAAGGGACCAAATTTGCTACAGTGATGTGGTTTCCAGGTCTTTGGTTATGGGAATGATTTGGCAAATATGGTATCAGATTTTGAACTGCACGCTGTCTTCGACACACAATCAGGCTTTAGATATTACAACTGAACTGTAATCATCGAGTGATTTAAGTAATAATTCTCCTAAAGCAAAATTTGATACTTTTTATCAAAGGATATGTGATACACATACATAATTGGTCATTACAACCCTTCAGTCAGGATTACGACCTAGTTTCTTACAACACTTATGTTGTGTGTGTTAATTTTTAATACATGAGTGGCGGGACTACTGTTTAAAGTCGACTTTGAACGACAGATTTTTGAGAAACTTTTCATGGCAATTTTTATTAACTCTCAGAGTTTTTGCCAGAAATCTGCTGAGAGGAAGTCGCCGAAGAAATATTTTTTGTATTTTGTCTTGATGTCTGGCCTGGGGCTCGAAACCTGGCTTTTCGTCTAATAAGCCAACACACTACATACTAGACCACGGCGACTTCATAAGGAGAACGTTATAGAGAAGACCAAGAGAGTGACAATAGCTTTTTAAGCAGGCCTACAAAAGGCTCGTAGGCAAGTTGTAGGCTCTTAGACCAACCAGCCTATGCTGGATCTATCACGCCGTGGTGTATACGACGTGGCTTACATGTCTAGTGGACGATGTGTAAACAGAAAAGTCTTTGGCAGCTGATAGACAGAGTACTTAAGCTGCAAGCTGTCCTAATCACCATTGCGCTCTGTTTCACTACAACCAAGGCATTATTTGCTATACTCAATGAGCTCCCCTCTGACCTTCTTTAATAGAGCACTGAGTTGTTGGCAGCGAGACACAATGCAGTCAAATCGTGAACCAATCTGCTGCTATTCTGGGAAGACATGGACACATCAGGGTTTGATTATATGGTTATTTCCTTTCTGAATAGGACATTTGATATTAGATTTCCAATCCTAGGGATTTCTGGTCTAAAGGTCAAGAAATTCCCAATAGGACCCTTGAGATTTACTTCGATAATTCAAAGATGCCTGACAGGATAGGCTGTGGTTTGTTTACTAGAAGTAGAGTCCTAGTATTAAACTTTCTTATACGGTACCTGACCGTTGCAGTATTGGCCAGGCGGAGGGCATGGCTATTTTAAATACGGCATAATGCTTGTAAAGCCAGGCTGCGAACAAGTACGTGCGTTCATGCACATGAATTTCGAAAATTTCGCAGAGGAATCCAAGATCCAGGGATAGCATTCGAAATTGCATGACTGCTGAGGCCCTTTATGGTGCTCACAGCTCCCTTCATGCTACAGGGCATAGGTCTTCCGATTGCCTAAGTAATTTTGGATATTTCCAGCTCGTTTTACGGGGAAGCTCAATTGCAGGAAGTTTTTTGTTGTCATCAAGAGAGCACGTGCAATATTGCGAGACTCTGATGTACACGTATGGATAAGAAGGGGACTGACTCACTTATGTCCTCAAATTTACATGGCCATCCAAACCATAACAGTGGTTCCCAAAGGCTATTTTCTGTATGCAAACCGAAAGACTTGGTATTGCGTCAAATGACTTCTACAGTAGCTGAAGGCCTAAGAAGGAGGAAGAGACTGCCTTTCACCTCATGTGTCAAAGCCTTGCTTTTGTCATGTTTATGTTTAGGTTTAGGTTTAGGTCGGAGTGGTAGCTCTGATATCACAAAGTTCACTTGAGCACGTATAGCGGCCCGTTGTGATGCCACGGATGAACGTAGTTCCTGTACTGACCAAGTTCCACCAAAATCAGTTAAGAGGAAGAAGTTGGCCAGCGCAAGGGCTGCACTGCTTTTGTCATGAAAAGTCAGAGGTTTTTGATTCCATTCTTTCTGACATCATTGACCAAGCTTGCTAATATAAAGATTTGTTGCAATAGCAGAATATACGTTGGACTGGCGTTAGTTTTCTCTAGGAAATATTTGATCAACGAGTTGAATATTTATTGTGCTATCACAATGTGCTATCGCCTAGGCGATAGTCCTTCCTTCCCGGAGGGGCTTCATGTTTGGTCAACGGAATATTGATGACAAATACAACTCCCATCTCCAAAGCTGTAGATACGATATGCCAGTTTAAGTGTCATTAAATTTTATACACATCCACTTCATTTAAAGGAAGACGGTCACAGAATGATTTTGAGAAGAAATTCGAGGCAAGATGGACTTTAAAAAAAATTTTAAGAATTCGATGACCAAGGTTGTCTTGCCTTGACGAACGTTACTAAAACAAAAGTATTTCACGTATTAAGCGTTCCAAACACTAGAGCTTTATTGATTCCCTTATTGTCACAATTTTTTTTTCTTTTATTTTAACCTGTAATCTTCTGACAAAAAAGTGAAATGTGTGCCTTTTTGTATGGGCATTCTTTATCCTTTTTAAAACCAGTAGTTTTCGCATATCCACTAACAGATCATGAGGATAAATTCTAATATTCTTGATAAACGCCCTCAGGAACAATACAAATTTAAGCGAAAATCATTTTTTTTTGCAACAAATATTTTCGGTATCCAGAACAGAACAGGACAGAACCAACACAGTAGCCCTCAACAAGTTAGCGATCAACGATGAAATTTCAGGCAAAAAAACTTTGCATTTTTTTAAAACAATATTTGCAACTACAAGTTATAATCACAACAGCAGCGATGACGAAAAAAAAACATACGAAATTATTAAAAAAAAAAGAAAAGAAAACCGGAGGACATGTCTCATGATCCACAAAAGGGTTTAAAACATAAGACGGAATATGAGACAAAAAAAATCCAAAAAAAAGAATGGAAAGCATTTACGCTTTAATCAATAAGTTGTTGTTGTTTTTTTTCTTGTCTTGGTTTTTAATTTTTGCTTATTTTCTTAAGATGCTTTAAAACGGGGAGCAAAACAAAAAAAAAATTAAAGTCTCCGCTGTAGCCTGAAGGCTTTTCGCAACCAGCCTGAATCGCATGAATGAAATCGAGTTGGCCTTTTACTTTGCTTAACTGTATAGCAGCAGCAAGCAGTAGAGTCGTTACTACCATTATTAAGCTTTTAACCATTATGCATGCTTATATTGTTGTAGTTGTTGTTGTTGTTGTTGGTTGATACGCACATGTCAAAAAATTGACGAAAATTCGATCAACAAAAATTTTAATTGATCGCCCTGCAGTTATGATGAAATTGATCTTTAGCATATTATTGCATATTCCTTAGCATATATGCATATGTATGCATGCATGTACATACACATACATATATTGCATTTTTATATGCATATGTATTCATGTGTATTGTTACTTTGCAAACTCACACTAACAAATTTATGAAATGAAATTGATCTGCGGAGAGAATGCTGAGTGATTGTGATTATGATAATAAGAAAAGCTACCGCCGCCGACTGTATAGCTGCGAAAGGAAGTGTTAAACAACCTTAGGCCCTAAGTTATGATATTTTTTATTAGAAGCGGGTATACCTTTATTTGAAGTAGTTGTAGTTAACATAAGGATATCGAACGTATTAAAATAGAAATCATGGGAACAAGATACATGGCTTGGAGGCTGCCTATCTGGCAAAATAATTGCCCAGAGTTCACATATTGCCGGTGGTGCAGCTAAGGGTGACCTTATTTCAATTGTCTAACTTATTCAGCTTTCCCAAACAGTTCCGTACTATTACGAACAGTGCGCCCGAATCTCAGCATGTGTCCAAGTGACATTGAGTACATTTTTCGATGTTTGAAACACTCTACGGGCTTGGAATATATCAATAATTGTCCTTCTCCCATTTGTAAAACATTCTTTGGAGTCTCCTCTCTTTCATTTAACGCCTCGTTAGCAAAACTTTTTCCAAAATCATACCCTCAATTTGCTTAGTCCATTGCACAGTTAAGGGAGAGCTGCCAACCACTCGATTTATCAGAGTACGATGTGTCACTTGATGTATCTGGTTTTAGACTCACGTGTCCCGTTTATAACAATTCCTGTAAGTTTCTGTATTTAATTTAGGAACGATTAATAATGGTGTTGTCAGTAACTCAATTTATCAGACTATGACACGCCGAATCTCATCTTAGACTTCTCTTCCATTATAATAAACTTTATCTGGGTAACTTTAGTCCCCACTATAGGTCTACAGAGCCTGCAACATTATACCAATACATGTCAGTCTCTATATTTCATACAACTTCATTTTCATTTATTTACTATGAACACTCCAGGTAAGACCCCTTCCCACGCAGTTCAGTGTAGGTTACGCAGAAGAAGAAAGAAGGAGTACCGTTTTTTTTTATTCTGGGTTTTCCAGTCACTCAGATGCAGAAAGATAGTTCCACATGCGACTAAACGAACGAATTCTATTTACAATACCTTGTGAAATCTACTTTTCAATCGGCAAATAACGGTTAGTGCGGCTAAACGAACCATTTCTATCTACAGTACCTTGTGCAATCCACTCTCCAATTGACAAAGAATGGATAGAGCAGCTAAACGAACGAATTCTGTCTACAATGCCTTGTGCAATCCACTTTCCAAACGGAAAAGAACGAATAGTGCGGCTAAACGAACGAATTCTATTTACAATGTCTTGTGCAATCCACTTTCCAAACGGAAAAGAACGGATAGTGCAGCTAAATGAATCAATTCTGTCTGCAATGCCTTATCCAATCCACTTTCCAAGCGACAAAGAACGAATAGTGCGGCTAAACGAATCAATTATGTCCACAATGCCTTATCCAATCCACTTTCCAATTGACAAAGAACTCTACGTGGCTTATAATCTTAAAAAATCATTGAATGATGTCACAACGTCTTTTAAAATTTTGCTCTTGCCATCAGAACTACATCATCTGCATACCTTTCGTATTTAATAATCGCGGAAGAAGAGTGGAAGACTGTGGATGAAAGCAAGTTCCACTAATGTGGTTTAGAGACTCCATTTTGGCTTCTAGTTTTGCCGATCCATATCATTTCGTAGAAGTCGCCGTAGTCTAGTAGGTAGTGTGTTGGCTTATTAGACGAAAAGCCAGGGTTCGAGCCCCAGGCCAGACATCAAAATAAAATACAAAAAGTATTTCTTAGGCGACTTCCTCTCAGCAGATTTCTGGCAAAATCTCTCAGAGAGTAAATAAAATTGCCATGAAAAGTTTCTCAAAAATCTGTCGTTCGGAGTCGACTTTAAAACTGTAGGTCCCGTCACTCATGTATAAAATTAACACACACAACATAAGTGGTGTGAGAAACTAGGTCGTAATCCTGACTGAAGGGTTGTAATGACCAATTACGTACGTATCATTTCGTATTCTGTATCTGTTTCTTCCGATTGTGTACATAGGATCTCTAACATCCAACTTGGTTTCATTGGGTCTAGAGCCCTTTTACTTAATGCTCTGCTATGACCTTTTAAGGAGTTTAATCTAATGTGTGCTCTCTAGCATGAAAAGCACAAATATTGACTTTATTGATGTGCCAGAACCCCTGAATGGGCTCCTTAAAAAGTTCTGGGAGCTTGATAAAATAATTTCTTCTAAACTTGGCCCTCTTTCCCTTCAAACGTTGGACTGTTTTGTTGGATTTATTTTTGAGATGTCCTTAATATTTTCAATTATTTTTCGCCAACGATTGATTAACATTCATTGGCTCTTCTCGCTTATGCTATAAGACATGAATTAGAGCGACCCTTGCATACTTTTTCTTTATGATGTACTTTATACATCAGCAGCTCAGCTAAAGTGCCTAAAAACCCCGGCATTAATATGCAGTCTGCTCAGAGAAAATGTTGCTTGTAATGAAATGCTTTGTATGCCTATGCCAACCATATACAATATCTACCGGAAATTTAAAAGCCTTTAAGCGAAAATGCATTGCCAAAAAATGAATGCGAAAATCACAACTCACTACTGGATATTGTGTGTTCTGTGGGCTCAGTGCACTGTGTGCTCTGTGTGCTTAGTGCTCTAAAGCAACCAATTGCCAATTGACTGATAGTGCAGGAGCGAGTGGCATATGTTGTTTTGTTGTTTATTTGGGGCAGATAATGATTATAATAATATTTAAATATAATCACTGCTGCTGCAAGAGCCAGCCATCCATAGTGGTTGAAGGAATATTTTTTGAACAAACATTTTTGTGTTGTTGTTTTTTTTTGATGTTTTTTTGTTTGCTTGTCTGCAACAAGCAGTACAAGAAGAAGATATTCGTACTCATAAATATTTAATTTTTATAATCCTCATTAGTTTTAAAATCACGTCCTTTTTTGTTGGCCAAAAACAGAGTTAGTGAGTGAGTGTTTCGCGTTTGTGTTGTGGTTTTTTTTCGTTAGTTTTACTTAAAACTTGACAAATAACTTATGGTAGCCACTTCTTCGTTTTACTACCGTTCTTGAGAGTTTTTTTCTGTTTTCGTTATAAGCTGCCAATCATTTTGGTCTCTTCGTCTCGTTTTTTGTTTTTTTTTTGTTTTTTGTTTCCACCCAAGATTTTGATCTTCTTTAAGGCCTTCTTGGTTTTAATTTTAAGCAGCAACTTTACAAGCTAAAAACCAAAAAATAAAACGAAAAAAAAATTGTAGAAAAACACAAGAAACCTGGTAAGAATGTGTGTTTATCGTCAAGAATTTTGTATCACTTGTAGAGAAACAAACGTCTGTATAAACATCATATTAAACATCTTTTTAAAACTTTTGAATTCCTTTTTGCTCCCAAATGACGTAAAGAAGAATCACAAAAAAAAGGGAAAACAAAATTGTCTTCATACTTTAGCTTCTGTTTTGCGCCACCAAAAATATTCATTTGTTTTTGGCCATTTAATTCTTCTTGTGGTCATGATGATGATGGTGATGATGTTAAGCTCAGCTTCTTTATTTTTCTCTCCCCATCACCTCTACATATGTACTCTACTAAAAGCAAAATTTTAAAATTTCTTTCAATTGGAATGTTTTTGTCTTTTTTTTTCATTATTTTTTTGCTGTATTAGTGGGGCTTTAAATTCATCAATTGTTGCCTTCAACGTTGACGTTTACTTGTCTCATAATAATACATCGCAACAGGTAGTCTCTGGTCTTCAAATAAATTATTGTTTTGAAACTTGATTTGTTATCATCATTCTGTAAGTTTTTTTCTTTTTCATTTCATTTCATTTCTTATATTTTTTTTAATTTTTTTTTAAAAAAAGTATTCGCAAATGATTAAATTTTCAAATTGAATTTGAAGAGCAATTCACACTTAAGAAAATATTGTAAATGTGTACGTGTGTCTCTTCTTACAATAATTACAGCGACGATTTCATAAAACAACGCTTCCCAGTGTTTAATAAGTTGTAAAGTTTAGCTTCAGCATTATTTTTTCTCATAATCGAAGGCTTTTTATTGAGTAATTAAAACGATCTCTTTTAAAAACGTATTTTTTTTATAAAAAAAGTACTCTTTCAAGTACTCTTTCGGTGCTCTTTCAAAAAAGTACTTTTTGGAAAGAGGACATTTTTCCAGTCGGCTAAAATGGCCTCTTTCGGATCAAATTTCTTTTCGTAACACAAAAATGTTACTCTTTAAGGTAATTCCACATCACAGCAATTCCCATCCCTGTTAATAAGAAAATGTCATATTCAAGCCTCTATTGAGGCCAATTTTTTTACCAACAAAATTAATTGCCATTACAGATGTGTTGTCAGGACTAACAATCGAACACTTAAGAATCTTACAACTATACCCCCAAGTTTCAGACGAATCACTGTCAGTCTTTGTGAGTTCTGAGGGAACAGTGTTTTGGTTACAGGTAATTGATAAGGCATTCTTGCCGACCAGTAGACATTAGAATAGAATGCCTATCGATAGGAAAGAGACTATAATTCCTCTGCAATAGTGTAAACAAATTTAGATGAATCTATGTGTGATGGTACAGTAGGCATTGGAATATAATGCCTGTCTTCAAAAAAAACTACTGAATATTTTCTCAAATTTCTTTTTTTATTTGAAAGTACAATCCTTCCGGTTAATAATGGAAAATAATTTCATTCCAATGGCTGCATGGGCTGGCCATGCAGTAGCTTACACGATCGGTCCAATTTTTAAGCACATTATCGATTGTGTGCAGCTGTATTTCACCAATGGCTTCACAAATATTGTCCTTTAAAGAGTCAATTGTCTCTGGCTTGTCGGCGTAACACTTATCTTTGACGGCACCCCACAAATAATAGCCCAACGGTGTCAAATCGCAGCTCCGAGGTGGCCAAACAACATCAGCTCTGCGGCTGATAATGCGATCTTCAAAAACAGGGCGCAAAACATCGAATGTAGCTTCGGCTGTGTGGCACGTAGCGCCGTCCTGTTGAAACCAAATGTTGCCAATATCCTCCTCTTCAATTTTTGTGAACAAAAATTCGTTCAACATGGCCCGATAACGATCGCCTTTGACTGTAACGGCCACTCCTTGCTCATTTTCGAAGAAAAATTGCCCAATTATGCCTCTGCACCAAAATCCGCACCAAACAGTGACTCGTTTTGGATGCGTCGGCTTTTCAATGTATCCGTGCGGGTTTTCTGTGCCCCAAATGCGACAATTTTACTTGTTTAGATACCCGCCAAGATCAAAATGAGCTTCATTTGAAAACATAATTTTCTCTACAATTGTATAAACAAATTTAGATGAGCCACTTTCTGTTGGTAACAGTTTAGTAGACATTGGAATAGAGTGCCTATCATTAGGAAAGCAGTTCATATTACGTCCAACTGTCCCGACAGTTTAAGATAAGTCATTTACAATGTGTATGAGTCCTGAGATAACATTATTTCTCTACATATCATTGTGTAAACAAATTTACATGAGCCACTGTGTGGTAGTTTAGGAGACGTTGAAATATAATGTCTGTCAATAGGAGAGGAGTTTGTTGTTTGTTATTGTTTATTGCCCTGACAGTTTCAACTGACTCATTGACACTGTGTGTATGTCTTGAGGGAACACAATTTCTCTGCAATTGTGTAAACATGACAAACTGTGCTCCCACAACTTTAGATGAGTGGCTGTCAGAGTGTGTAAGTCCTGACACATATATGTAGATTTTACCCCTGGTAAGTGACAATTTCCTCGAACCTTAAATTTCCCACATGAGTTTGTTTTATGTCATAACTAGCAATCAACTCGATTATCACAGAAAGGTAGCCCCTTTTACGATTACTACAACTAGTTACTTCTACTTGGTTGGTTATTACATACATACATAATTGGTCATTACAACCCTTCAGTCAGGATTACGACCTAGTTTCTCACACCACTTATGTTGTGTGTGTTAATTCTTAATACATGAGTGGCGGAACCTACAATTTAAAGTCAATTCCAAACGACAGATTTTGAGAAACTTTTCAAGGCAATTTTATTTACTCTCAGAGTTTTTGCCAAAAATCTGCTGAGAGAAAGTCGCCGAAGAAATACTTTTTTGTATTTTGTCTTGATGTCTGGCCTGGGACTCGAACCCTAGCTTTACGTCTAATAAGCCAACACACCACCTACTAGACTACGGTTATTACAACTCTTTAGTCAGGATTACAAACTAGCTTCTCTCACCACCAGTCTTGAGTGTATTAATTTTACCCATGAGTGGTGTGACCGTTTAATCATGACTTTAATTTAGACTGAAGACTGCTGAGAGTAAGTCACCGAAGAAATATTTCTTTTCATCTTTCGTTTTGGTCGAGATGTCTGGGCCAGGTTGTTGAACCATGCCCTCCCGTATAGCAGCCTAACACGCTACCTACTAGACTTCGGCGACTTTCCATCTTACAGCACTCCACCAACCAAAAGCTTTTTAATTTCTTTAATTAAACGCTACAGTAAGTTACTAAAGCAATCACCAAAGGTTGTTTTTCTTTAAAACAGAAATTCTTATAATTTCTGGTGGAAAACTTATTAAGTGACCACTCGGGTATGTGTTTTAGGTGCTGGCATGACTTCCTGTGTAGAAGCTGGGTGAAAACAAGCTAGCTTGTAATATTAAGACGCTTCAAATGAAAATATTGAGTTACATAGTTCGATCCGATTGGATGGCATTACTGCAAATATTCACATGAGGATTCATTTCATATCAGTTCAGGAGCGTTGTGTTGATTGAAAATTAGGACCTAGTTTCTGTACAATGCTTGTTTCATTAATAGGTCTCCCGTGATAGTCTTAGCAGCTGCAATAGACTATACCCTTCTGATCCAAAAAGAAAAAAAAAACGAAGCATTTCCTGGACGAAATTGATATTCTGCTGGGCCGTAGATTTACTCGTTACTCGCTCTTCAAGCTTATATGATTTCTTACCCTTGAGATTGTCGTAATGAATCTGTTTTTCGTTTCCAATGATAATTCGATGCAAATACGATTTCTTTTTAAAGCAATCAAACAGCTTTCCAAACATATAAAATCATCTTTCAATGGTTATCGGTCGGGTTCATGTAGCGTCCAATTGCTGGTGAAAAAATTAATATTTTTGGTTAATTGGTTTGATAGCCTAACATAATAATACAAACAAATTGAAATTTTTCCCATCATTAGTCAAATCCTGCAAACAAAAAATTCCATCATTAAGTCAATAACGGAAAAGTTGCTCGAATAAAAACTGAATTCTTGAAGAGCATGCCTGTGAAATCCCTATAAGTCTGCGAAATTTTTTTCTAATAACCAAAGCGTTTTAATCTATAATTTTTCAAAGTTTTGCGCTTAAATACCTTCGAATATGCTTTTTATTCTAAAACATAATTTCATAAAATTATTTTTAAATGGTTTTTATACACTTTTAATCACAAATTAAAAGAGAAAAAAATTTTAATTTTTTTTCCTTGTACGTTTTACGAAAAATACCTGAACATGATTCATTAGTTGATTACTTATGTTTGAAAAACGCCACAAAATGCCATATAAACTCCACCAAAAAAAAAAAGAAAGACAGAGAGAGAGCGAAAAGAAGTTTTTATTTCGATTATCCAATCACAAAAAAAAACTGAAACGAAATTTTTTCAACATTTAAAATCCCAGCCAATGATAAACACGAATATTTTTACAGTTTTTAAATAAAAATGAACAGAAAAAACATTTGAAAAAAACCTCAAAACCCAAGCTCAAACTCAAACCAGACATAATCTCAGACATTGAAAAATGCTATGATCAGCAGAAGAAAACTTCTCACACAACTTCTCATACAACTGCAGTAACAGGCAGTAACAGCACAAGCAACACAAATCGAAATGTATGGCAACAAATCGAATTGTTGAAATTCAATATGAAATCGAAATGAAACAAAAACAAAAAAAAAACATTTTAAAACTCCCTCTAAAATACTAAAAGAATTCAAAACCAACACAAAACTTTAAAAAATCAATACAAAGAAACACAAAAAAAAAGTATAAAGAAGGGAATCTGAAAGAATGAAAGAAAAAAGATAAAAAAATCTGAAAGAAATCATAAAAGATTCATTTTTAAAAGTCAGATAAAACACCTACACCATGGACGTAGGCGTTAAGAATTAGAGTTGCAGTTGGTAACATTGGTGCAAAGGGAACAGAGTTACTTCGTCGAATTCAAAAACAAAGAAAAAGTTTACTTCCATCAAACTATTAACATTACCCGGTAGCGCGTTAGTTCCTTAAAAGCTTGCCTATTTACATAAACAGTCTTCGAACCTAGACAGTCTTCCTGAGAAGACGAAAAACAATCAGCCTGGAAATAACCAATCAAGAAGCTGCTAACCAGTAGCTCCCTAGAGGAGCTAACATTAACAGTACAAATCATAGAAAAGTCAAGCTGTAAATGACTCAATGGACCCAAGTTCCTGATTACAGCGACCAATACTTAGAACATACTTTATATTCACAGAAGGCTTAGTTTCCAGTTTATAGAGGCCTTTTGTTTATTCTGTCCATATTACTTTGCTACAAAACATAGTTGCTTTTCAGAAATGTATGACTCACTCAAGGATCATAGGGTATCAATACTCTCTAGTGATCGCTAACTGAAACATCCACCATCCAGAAAAGATTAACACCCTGCTATTCGCTTTGAGTTATCCTTAGTCACCTTATTTTTTTGATTTGCCTTGTTTTCTGCACCTCTGTTCTAGTGTGCCACTAGCTAGTCCTTTCTATACTACATAACTCGCTGTGTATGAAATTTTGCTTTAATAAACATACGTCAGCGGCATAATCTACATAATATTGCTGGCTTATTAAGTTAGTGAAGTTAGCCTGTGTAAATTTGGTATGGAATACAATAGAGTTCTACCGAGGACCTACTAAATACATTTTCCACATTGAAAATGTTGCCATAGCATCAAAAGCTCGTTGAAAATCCACCAACATAACGCTGATTTGGCAACTACATTCACGAGCCTGATAAGGAAGTCAATTATTCTAAGACCTACTGCAGCATACACATCAAACTTGACTACTGGATCCGAAACAAAAACTTAAGGGAAGAAAAAAAAATAAAAATATATTTGAAGCCTTTTTGAAACAGAAATACGGTTACAAAATCGTATATTTTATTAGGACGCCAGGCTTCTCTATAATTGGCGAAGATCTTCTTCATTAACTAACATTCAAAGCACCCTTCTTTAAATCCTTCATGAACACTTTTCACAATGAGGTAGATACGATACAGCTTTCGTGGGATGCATCTATTTCAATTGAAGTTGCCTTTACATTTATATTAAGTTGTGGTACAGGCTTTTTTATTTACTTGCTTAATTGATCATTACAATCATTTAGCCAGGATTACAACCTTGCTTCTCACACCACCGAAGTTGTGCGTGTTAATTTTATCCATGAGAGACAGGGTCTACAGTTTAACATTGTCTTCGAACGCCAGATTTGAGATTTCAATTTACTTTCAGAGTATTTGCCAGAAATCTGCTGAAAGAAAGCCGCCGAAGAAATATTTGCTTCATATTTCGTTTTGTTTGAGATGTCTGGCATGGGTTTTGAACCGTGGCCTCAAGTCTAATAAGCCAACACAAAAACTGAAATTTTGAAATGGTACTAAACTATAACTAAAAGAGTACTTTTTTGAATCAAATGGTACTATTGTAAAAAATACAAACATACATATATATTGGTCATTATAACCCTTCAATCAGGATTATGATCTAACTTCCGTTTTGATGGATATGTCTGACAGAGGATTTGAACCGTGGGCTCACGTCTAGTGAGCCCCGCACACTACCCACTAGACGATTTATTTAGTTATATTTGATACACATACGGCGCGGAACAGAAAAACTAACGACTTATTCGTGTACCTCACATAGGTATAAGACAAAAACAGTTGATTCGGAACGTACAAAATGTAAAAACCCCTTTTAGTCAAATGTCGATGGAACGTAATGTAGCATGCGTTCGTTTTTAGCATCTGCAGAGCAATGCAAATCCTTTCCGAAATTACATGACAGTTCGGCAAGGGTTTTCATTGCTTTTCGTGTTCTAAAAATGAATGTACCTTGCGTGGACGTTTGGCTATGTGGTGCTAAAGTCTAATTCTACCTTTAGCATTACGTTCAACATGCTGCTAATGCATTAATAGTTGAAAACTGCAAGACATAAAATATATAAAAAAGTACTGAAAGCGTCGCGGGGGTACTGCGGTATTTTTGGAATGAGAAAGTACTGAAAAAAGTACTAAAGTACTGAATTTTTCAACACTGCAACACACTACCTACCAGACTACGAAGAAACCAGGGCGGTATGTGCAATATTGTTGAACTCTTCAACTAAAGACAAAGAGCATGCCGAACTGCCATAAAAGTTTGATGGTCATCGATCAAGCTTCGTGTCAAATACTCATAGCTTGTACAACTCAAGCTGGCAGTTTAAATCGTAGCAGAATTTTTTCAAAATCAAGGCAATTTTTTACTTTGTTATGTTTGAGATTTCAGAGCTGATTCACAGGCCAGCACACTGCCTACTAGACCAGGGTGACTTCATACAGGTCCATTATTTGAGTTTAAATGATTTGTTATTTTTTCTATCAAGTGCCTAGTGCTTTGTCTGAACTCAACGTTAATATTCATACACATACATTTCTAGTCAGCTGATTGTGCGAGATTTGATATTGCGATATATTCTGCATTGATCGTTCTCTGAATGCCTGAATGTGTAGACATTAAAGGCAAACTAGTCTCTGACGGATTAGAAGCGGCATTTACTCGATCTTATTCTTTAATCATAAACTATGTGATCAAGGTTTCACTTTAATTGTATGATTTAATTGTATTATGCGCTCAGAAAGACAACTCAGGACATATGGTCTAGGGAACATGCATTTGCTTTGCCTCAAAAGATGTGATCCTAAAAAATCTTCTGCACAAACTATTTTTCAAAGGAAAAACCAACAAATGATAGTAAAATATATGCTGATCATAGCCTAATAAGTTCAAGGAGTTGCATTTATTTGGAACAGAAAAGGAGCCTCATCCTGCGCCTATCTAGAGAAATTGAGATCCGGAGAGATTGAGGCAATCTCTTGATATTAAAAATCTTTTCGGATCCTTTGGAATTTGTTGCTCCTTCAGTAACTGACTTCTGCTTAGACAACTTAGAAAATTGATCAGCTACTTGGAAACTTGTACTATTAAACGTGTACTATTGCACAATGGTGGACCACATAATGGGCTTATTTTTTGAAACTCAGTAGAAAAACTAGGGGCAATACGCTCTTCCATGTAATGCCATATTGTTTAGAAGTCGCCAATATTCTTACTGCCATACAAAGACGTAATTTAAGGTGTAAAGTAAGATGGCCTTTAAATGTAGCCCCTATGGAAAGTCGCTGTGACTCTCTCCCCCTTTATTTGTTTTGTATTTCCTTTTTCTTCAAATTGATTGAAATCTGCCAATAAATACTTTAAAAAGAAAAAAGAGGAAAACAACACAACAATTTTACGATTAAGATCAGTTTTGTCACTTTAGCGAAAACTGCAAAAATAAAGTGGCTACTGGCAACGTGTGTATGTTAAAGGGCATGCGGGATGTCCCCCACCCGATCATGAATATCATACAGAGAGAACACATTCTGGAAGATGACATTTCAACATATTAAAGTTATGTTAAGTAACAAATCGGAAAATATTTTCATACATGCAACAACAACAACATGCAACAACATGAACACAAGAATTTTGTCAAAATATTGAGAAACAGAGAAGAAGAGGCAAAAAAAGTTTGAAATTTTTGCAAAACTTTTAACGTCAGATGATCAATGATGAGCTAGAGAATGTATAGGAAGAAAAGGTATGATCAGTATGATGATCAGTGTGCTCTAAGGCTGCCATATGATGATGCTGAATGATGATGATGACGATTGTGTGACAAAACAGTAGCAATGTATGCTTTGGCAGCCAGACTTTAAGCATAAAAAAATAAATTTTTTTTTTTTAAGTTTTTAAATAAAAATGAACTACGTTTGGAACGCCTCCAGTCATGCTATTGACCAAAGATTTTGTATCTTCTTTTTGCCTTTACAGCAGTTGTTGTTGTTGTTGTTGTTGTTGTTGTTGTTATTATAGAGCAGCAGAAAGCCTTCAATTTTCAGTTGCGTACGTGTTTTTGGCGATCATCAGTTTGATTGCCCAGCCATGCCAAGTCAAGCCAAGCCATACCATAACAGTTGAGGCTTTTTTGATTTTAATTTTGAGCAGTTTTAGGTTCCTCTGCTCTGCCTGTCTTATTTTTCTGTGTTTTTTTGTTCTTTTTTTTTTCTTTTAATAAAATCAGATTTTTTGATGAAATTATTCCCTTTTTGTATGATTTTTTGATTCCTGAGTCTGTGTGTGTGTGTATGTGTGTGTGTGTTTTGCCTGCGGGACATTAAAACATGTCTAATTATTTATGCGTTTAAATGAGCAGAAATTTTTATTTTTCACTGCTACTGTTTTATTATATTCCCGCTTCCTTTTTGGCTTGGCTTGGTGTGGGTTATTTTGATAAAGTGATGCAGAGAGAGGGGATGGGGGGACAACAACATACATATATTATGTCGCCGTATAATGAAGAATATTTTTTTCAAGAACCTGGGATGAATGTTTTGATCCTTTTTGGCTGCGTGTTTTCTGGCTGATCACCATGATCATCATTTTGGACATGATCTCCTCTCCTCGCACACAATATGAGTAAAACAATAAAAATAATTGATAGTTTTCAAACATAAACGCATATACGAGTACATATGTATGTATGTATTTATCAGACACAATATGCTGCTGTAATGCTGGTATTATTATAATTTGTGATGTGTCCGAGTATGTGATACAAAACACAATAAAAATTTAAAAAAAAACATTGTCAGTGAAATACCTGAGATAACAGTTTTTATGGTTATTATAGATTATTTTGTGTATATTTGTTGCATGTTTCCTAAGGGCTACAGTTGGTCAAAATGACAACAAAAATTTACACAAAAAATGCCAAGATGAAGAAGACAATTTGTTGAATTTCCTTATAAGTCAAGTTAAATGTTCAAATGAAGTAAAATTACACCTGCATATACGCAATAGTAATTTAATTTTGAATTTGAAATAAAAAAGAAGGATTTCACACATAAATCACAATATAAATTTCGGAAATTTTGTATTTTATTTCTCCACATAGTGTCCTTTAAACTCCTTATCCTTTCCCGAACAATATAACTGTAATAAACTGTTGATTGACGGCTTTATAAAATAGTTATTCACTACAGGCTGTACTAAAGGGTCCGCCAAATAACTTTTTTTTTGAAAATGCTTTAAAAAAACAACTGAATATTTTCTCAAATTTCTTTTTTTATTTGAAAGTACAATCCTTCCGGTTAATAATGGAAAATAATTTCATTCAAATGGCTGCCTCGGCTGGCCATGCAGTAGCCTACATCAGAAGATGCCGATTTTGGCAAAAAAAAAAAGCATCTTTTCAGAGGAAGCTCATTTTGATCTTGGCGGGTATGTAAACAAGTAAAATTGTCGCATTTGGGGCACGCATACATTGAAAAGCCGACGCACCCAAAACGAGTCACTGTTTGGTACGGATTTTGGTCCAGAGGCATAATTGGGCCATTTTTCTTCGAAAATGAGCAAGGACTACTACTACTTATTTGTTGGCATATTTTCTTCCATCGATCCACTTCTCTTTAAGTTCGAACATATCATAAGAATGCGAGGAATATAACACTTACAAATAAGATACACGATAAAGCAATTCCTACTTCAATTCAATGAATTTGGCTATCGCGCAATAATGACAATAAAGACATTGTCCTTAATTGTCATAAAATTGGGCCTTTGGTTCCTAAGGCCTTGTTTTTATAAAACCAATGTTTTAAGACGAACGTCAATGCACACGGAAAACATAAACAAACATGTTTTCTTGATCCATCAAAAGTGAAAACAAACAAACATAGATGTACAGCAACAAGAGGAAACAAAGAGGGTCACGTCATTGTAAAATCTATTGGTAGTGGGTTTGCTTCCTAAATATCTGCTCGGAGTTCAAGCCTCTACTCTTATATTAAAAAAAAAAAAAATTCCTTCTACATACTCCTCTCAGCAGTCTACTGGCAAAAGATCTGAGAGTAACTAACTGTTAAGAGGACGGAGCCAATATCAAACAATGTTTTCCACAACTCGTATATAAAATTAATACAAACGACTTGGATGTGAGAAGTTAGATCGTAACATAACCAGCAATGCTTATATAGTCATATTTATAAGATCTTCTGCGGCATATACTTAATGTGACTAAAATTTGGGAAATTAGACTACCAAGCTCTACTTGCAAATCATTGAGTTTTATTATCAAAATGCGTGGTCTGTTAAGAAAGTTCATCGCGTGCTTCTTCCATTTTATGGTCAGTTTAATCGACCCACTGAAGCGGCTATTCGGGCTATTGTGACTAAATTTCGCAACAAATTAACATTGTTGGACATTAAACCACCAACACGATTACGTACAGTGCGAACTGAAGAAAATATCGCAGCTGTATCGGTGTCAGTGTTAATGATGACCATCAATTATCGATTCGTCGCCGTTCGCAGCAATTGAGCCTCTGTTACTTAACAGCGTGGAAAATTTTGCGGAAGGATTTAGGTGTGAAATACAGCTGGTGCAAGAATTGAAGCCGACCGACCTACCGCAATGCAGAATTTTTGGTGAATGGGCTCTTGGAAAGTTGGCCGAAGGTATACTTCTTTACCGAAAAATTGTGTTCAGCGACGAAGCTCATTTTTGACTCAATGGATACGTAAATAAGCAGAATTGTCGATTTTGGAGTGAAGATCAGCCAGAACCAGTGCGAATTCTACCAATGCATCCAGAAAAAGTCACAGTTTGGTGCGGTTTATGGGCTGGTGGCATCATTGGACCGTACTTCTTCAAAGATGCTGCGAATCGTAACGTAACTGTGAATGGTGAGCGCTACCGTGAGATGATATCCAACTTTTTTTGCCCAAAAGAGCTTTACTTGCATGACATGTGGTTTCAACAAGACGGTGCCACATGCCACACAGCACGCGTAACAATTGACTTATTGAAAGGCGAGTTCGGTGAACATTTTATTTCACGTTCGGGAGTGGTCAATTGGCCGTCTAGATCGTGCGATTTAACGTTTTTAGACTATTTTTTGTGGGGCTATGTTAAAGCTCATGTTTATACAGACAAGCCCGCTTCAATTGACGCATTGGAAGACAACATTGAAGCATTTATTCGTGAGATACCGGCCGAAATGTTGGAAAGAGTATGCCAAAATTGGACTAAGCGGATGAACCATTTGAGGCTCAGTTGTGGTCAACATTTGCATGAAATAATCTTCAAACATTAAATTATATGGACCGTACTATCGATTCAAATAAATATTTCATTCATTTTTCTGAATTGTATGTGTTTTTTTTTTTGAAAAATTTTCCTATAGCTCTTAAAAATTCACCCTTTATAAACCTGATAGATTTTAAGGCGCAATCTGTTAATCAAGGTACTTAATTTCGATAATCCAACTAAAAACCAAGAGAAAAAACACCAACCAGATGATAAAACAGCTTATAACCAAAGAAATACTTGCTTAAACTTCTTGTTGCATCTACAGAAATAGGAAAAAAAGGACAATAAATGACCGTAAAATTTTAAATAATTTTTTACACTGTTTCCTTCGCAAAAATGAAAAGAATCTCATGATAATTTTTATAAAATACCTCAACATATATACATACATACGTACATATTTCTGTTGCATTTTCATTACAAATTAGTCAAGTAAAGCTTTCTTTATAAGCAAATGTATCTTATTAGGCTTTGAGAAATTATTTTTGAAAATCTTGTCAAGTATTCACAGCATCAAGCTTTAAATTACTCGTAAAGCAATTATTCTTCAAAATATCCTTTAATTAGTCGCCTTTTTTGGGGACAATACAACGCAATACAATATAAATAGCACTTGGATCGGTCTCAATTATGTATGAGGAGCGTATGTATGCTCAAAAGATAAGCTTCCGTGTGTGTGTGTGTAAGTGTGAGTGTATCAGTGTCACAGTAGTGGCTGGCAAATATTAAGAATTCAAATCATAAGCTGGCTGTGCGCTCGTCTTCTTCTTAATCAATGTCATTATATAGATTGTTGCCAACAATTTGCAGTTTTATCCTTAAAGACAACGACTAAACGAGTCACTCACACATGCACACATACATATAAGTGTGCAATGCAAGTGCCTTATCATCAGGCATACATAGTACATACATAATACGATGATGATGATGAGTAATTTGTGTTGTACGTTTTATTTTTTTTTTTATTGCTGTTGTTATTGTTGTTGTTGTTGCTTTATTTTGTAATTATATAATTTAAAATTTTAACATTCTCTCTGACACATTTTTAAAAGAATAATTAAATATTTTTTTAACAACAACAACAACAAAAACAACAACACAAGAAACGAAACTTTATTAATAATATTTATCAGCTTCAATTTATTGCCTTAATTCCACATTTCATCAAGCCAATAATAAGAAAATCACAGTCATACAACAACAAGAACAACACCACAGAACAACGAAGACAATGTATGTATATGTCTGTGTTGTTGTAAAACATTAAGAAAAAAAAACAGAGAAACAAGAAGACAAAGTTGATATAAAATCAACTTGATTTCAAGCACTTCTTTTCAAATTTGGTCATCAATAATCAATAATGAAACGAAAGATGCTGCAACAGCAGCTTCAACAGAAAAAAAAGAAGGAAAAAACACTCAATAAATGAGGCAGCCAGCCAGCCAGTATTACTTGGCTTGGCTGGCAGGTTGTCTGCCTTAGCCACGTTGTTTTGTTTTTTGTTTTTCCTTCAAAATATTGAAAAAGAAAAAAACAATTTATTTTTGCAACATACAACAGTAGCAGCTACTTGACTACTTACTACAATTTCTTTTTTGTTTTTTTTTTATATACAGCAACAGTAAACGCTTACACGGTGGCATGTAATTTATCATACCAAAATGAATGTCAGAAGCTCATGAGGGCAGCTATATAAAACAGTGGGCGTCAAAAAGTTCTTTCTTCTTCGCTCTTTCTTTAATTACCTTCTTTACTAGGCTGCAAATTATATTTCGAGACTTAGTTTCATCTTTTTATGTCCTTAACCAAGGACCAGAGTTCTTAAAGTGCAGTTCATGTCTTGTATGTATGATTAACAAGATATGACCAAATCAGTTTCACTTGGGGTTGCTGATTTCATCATAAATACGCTTATAAAGGGTAAGCCATTTAAAAGTTTAAATTTAAAAATGCAATAAAACAATACCAGTTTGAAAGTTTGTCTAATTTGTTACTTTGTTGTAAAGTACAGTTGTACCGATTAGAACCCGAACTGTTTGAAGTTCAACTGGTAGCAATCGATTTGATTACGAGGTCTGACCGGAGACTTAATTCTGGTACCACCTCGGTTCCAGCCTGGCTGTTGGTGTGGACCCTTTTGGGAGCATCATGGTGGCTGTTTTTTGAACCCAAATCGCGGAAAGAGTCTAGTCAGTAGGTTCGGTAAGTGTTGCATTTTCAACCGGGTGCCGAGACCCAAAGATCAGAAGGAGTTTCAGGTAGGCTCCTAACCAAGGGGGAAATCATGTCCAAATACATGGTTTCGAATTGGTACTCAGGTGTAGCAGTCTGCTACATTTGGGGGCGTTAATAGACGCATTGTATTTCACCCTGTGCGAAGATCACCGTGGGATTAGGTCCACGCGGACAGGTACCCACGTAAAACCCATCATCGTTGTTCCGATTAGAAATGGAATATTATTTTATTTATATGGCTGCTGCTTCTCATAGTATCTCACTCCATCGGACCAATTTTCATGCACTTTTTGGAGTGTATGGGGTCCTATCTCGTCAAAGGCATCACGAATGTTGGTCTTCAAATACTGAATTGTCTCTGGTTTGTCAGAATATCATTTTTGTTTAACGGCGACCCTTGGAAAATAGACCAATAGTGTCAAATCCCTGCCTCTTGGCGGCCAATTGACATCACCATTGCGGCTAATAAAACGGCCATCGAGCGTTTGATGCAATAAATCGATTGCGGCATGAGATTTGTGGCAAGTTGCAGGATCCTGTTGAAACTGAACATCGTTCACATCAATACCATGAAGAACAAGTACAAAAAAATCGGTTATCATGGAGTGATAGCTAATAGTCAGCCATAGGATATAGTTGGTTTGTACTTGCCCATTTCGCTAAGAAACTACGTACAATTTGCTTTAAAGACTTATTGGAGGAAAATAGTATTCGAGACAAACGAAAAATTTGAGAAACTTTTCATGGCAATTTTATTAACTCGCAGGATGCCTGGCGAAAGACTGCTAAGCAGAAGTCATTTTGTTGTTCGAAATGCCTGAGCTGAGGTTTTAACTACGGGCTCTCGTGTAATAAGCCAATACACAGCCTACTAGGCTACAATGGTATCTGACAGTTTATTTTGTGCATTGAACAGTACGTAGACTATCGATGATATTCGCATTACAGTCGCTGGCTTTGCAAATTGTCGAGACATGAAAAGGAATTTATCTCCTCAATATTGCTGAAGCGATCCATATTAATTTGGTTTCATTTGTAAACTTTTCCTTGCGAAACTTCCAAAATTGCTGTTTAGAGCGGATCTTATTCATGTTTAGAGTGGAACTTATTCCTGTTCATAGAAGAACTTATTCATGTTCAGTGCGGAACTTATTCTTGTTCAGAGTGGAACTTATTCCTGTTCATAGAAGAACTTACTCATGTTCAGAGCGGGCCTTATTCCCGTTCAGAGTGGAACTTATTCATGTTTAGTGCGGAACTTATTCTTATTCAGAGTGGAACTTATTCCTGTTCAGAGCGGACCTTATTCCCGTTCAGAGTGGAACTTACTCATGTTAAGAGTGGAACTTACTCCTGTTCATAGAAGAACTTACTCATGTTGAGAGATGACCTTATTCCTGTTCAGAGTGCAACTTATTCATGTTCAGAGTGGAACTTATTCCTATTCATAGAAGAACTTACTCATTTTCAGAGCGAAAGTTATTTATGTTCAGAGTGGAACTTATTCAATTTCAGAGCGGAACTTATTATTTTTCAGAGTGGAACTTATTTCTGTTCAGAGTGGAACTTATTCCTGCTCATAGTGTGAAAGTGACAGCTGTGAATGAGTACTCAAATAGTAGATAAACGCTGTTATTGAATTCGTTCTACTGCTTTGAGATAATGCCCACTAACATCCATTATCAGTATTATGATCGAATTAAAGCCTTTTCCAAAGACCCAATTGAAGAAAACTAAGCACCGATTTTGATAAAAAGTATCGGTAATGCGCTGCAGAAGGCATGTAAAGAAGAAGTAAAGAAAAGAGAATTTGAAAACGACCGGTATTAAGAGAGTATATTGCGACAGTGGAAGAGAGACCTAAAGCGTGTGAAACAGTCCCAGAAGAGTACCTTTGAGACCGACTTTCTTATAAATACAGAGACATGCCATGCAATAAGTAGATATTTGAAATATAAAATTAACCCGATCCTAGAGAAGAAGAAATTGGGTGATAAAAGCATCCATTAAAGCAATTTTTTAACAAGTTTAGATGCCCTTTGTGCCCTTTCTTACATGCCACTCTATAGACCCACATAATTTTCATGAAATATTTTTCGTTTTACAATTTTTCTTTCCTTCCTTGTATTTTTTTTTTTTTTTTTTGGACCATAAGAACTTGCCTTGGTGATGTACGTTTGATGATTAAAACACATTAAAAATCCAGTAGCCTTTATAACGATGATCGCACTTGCCATAATACGCTCATCATCATCATTATTGGCTTCGTTGGCATCGTCGTTCGTCATCATCGTTATTGTTGTACAAGGAAATTTATAAAATAAAATCGAAATGAAATAAACGAATAACATTGAATGCAACAGCAACAGTAACAATGGCAAACAACAACATTATGCTGCACATGAGTTGGGGCATTGCGCAGCACACAGCACACAGCATACAGCAGACAATCAGCATTTCATACGTGTTGTTTAAAAGTAATCGTCACGTAATGGCAAGAACATGAATTTTTGTCATGCTTAAAAAGTCTCTTCTTTACTTCGGGTTTTTTGACGATGTATTGTTGGGGATTTCTGTTTTTGGCAATAATTTTTGGTGTTTTTTGTATTTTCTTGTTGTATTAAACTTGACTAAAATTATTCATAAAATGAGCGAAAGAAAGAGAAAGAAAAGACAAGACAAGACAAGTACAAGCACTTGTACAACATACATAAGAATTGATATTGAGTGGCCGTTTAATTACAATCAATAAATATTTAATCAACGATTTTTGTTTTTTTGTAAGAAATTGAGCGCATAATTTTAATCAGGGGGGAAACAAAGGAAGATTAACTGTAATAGGATTGGTGTTCATACAAAAGAATGACAATTAAGAAGTTTAAATGCATAAAGTTTTCTAAAATTTGTAATAAAACTTGAAAAATTTTCTTATTCCAGAGCACATTTAAATTTATGAAAACATTATAAGGGACCTTCGACCTATGACAGTTGACAGCGACCATCTTGTTAAAGCTACAACTGTCAAAGTAGCTGCCATGTCACGGTGGACCAATATAACATTCAAAAACACGTTCACATACATACATACATACATACATAGTTGGTCATTACAAACCCTCAGTCAGGATTATGACTTAGTTTCTCACACCACTTATGTTGTGTGTGTTAATTTTGTACATGACTGGTGGGACCTACAGTTTAAAGTCGACTTCGAACGACAGATTTTTGAGAAACTTTCCATGGCAATTTTATTTTGCTTTCAGAGTTTTTGCCAGAAATCTGCTGAGAGGAAGTCGCCGAAGAAAAACTTTTTGTATTTTTTCAATGTCTGGCCTGGTGCTCGAACCCTGGCTTTACGTCTAATAAGCCAACACACTACCTACTAGGCTACGGCGACTTCAAAAACACGTTCAAATAATATAAAAAAACTTCTATCTAAAAAGATGTTCGATATGGGCAGCGAACATGTAGGCCGCATCCTTTCTTCTTCTTTCGATCGGCTTACGATTATGAGAAGACTATTCGCAAAATGGTGGAAAAATTCGGGTCCAATGATTCAGTAAATAATCGACCGACGCAATATTTTCTTAGAACATTGCCATTGTCCGTGAAAGTGTGCAGACAAATACAAGTTACTCATCCATTGCCTCACAGTTTGGAGTGGATTTTGGTTTATCGGCGTTGTCGTTCCATATTTCTTTGCCAATGACATTGTCCAGACCTTCACTGTCAACGATGAGCACTATAGGTTGATGGCTATCCACTTCAATTAGCCTTTGTTGGATGATATCGACACAAACTACATATAGTTGTTGAGAGCATGGTCATCTCATGTAGATGTAGCTAATACCGACGGCTCAAAGATGCACTACAGCTTGTGGCTTCTGACATTAAACTTTCTTCTAGGCTTCCCAACCACTGCAATATTTTTCAGGCGAAGGCAATGGCTATTATGAAAGCGACATAATGCTTGCTGGGCGGCGGAATTTGCCATGAAAACAAATAACGTTTCAATGCCCCATCATTGTCCATGAATGCCGAGCATTTCTCAGAGAAATTTTGGATCATTTAAATGAAAGTCTTATTATGGGTTCCGCGATGTCATTGGATATTGTTTTTGCTGATGAGCTGAGCAGGACCGGTATGGGGTTCGCAATCTCCAACGTGTTACAGGGCATAGGTATGCCCATTGCCACAGTTAAAATGAATAAAATGTACACTCGAGTTAACGTAAAAATTGCTAGATTTTGCTGGACATGTATGAATAAGAAGAATACGGATTCATTTCTATACTTCAATCGCAAGGCTATTCAACGCATAATAGCGATTCACTCGGGCAATTGTCCTTTTGGTAGGCATGCCAAAAGAGTCCTCATTCCGGCAAATGACTTCTGCGGGAGTGCCATAATCTTGTCACTAAAAGATGGAGGTTTCTGCCATTCATTTCGATTCGTTCAGGTCATTGTCCTTTTGGTAGGCATGCCAAAAGAGTCCTCATTCCGGCAAATGAGATCTGCGGGAGTGCCACCTTCTTGTCACGAAAAGACAGAGGTTTCTGCCATTCACTTTCTAACATAAGTGACCGAGCTCTCGATTGGAAAAATTGCTGCAATAGCAAGATTTATTGTGGAATCGGGTTGATTTGCTGTAGGGCGCATGTTTGATCAACGTATTGAATATTGATTGTGGCATCACAATGAGTGAAGTCGCCGTACTCTAGTAGGAAGAGTGCTGACTTATTAGACGTGAGGCCAAGATTCAAACCACAGCTCAGACACCAAAACGAAATATGAAAAAGTATTTCTTTGGAGACTTCCTCTCAGCAGATTTCTGGCAAAATCTCTCAGAGAGTAAACAAAATTGCCATGAAAAAGTTTCTCAAAAATCTGTCGTTCGGAGACAACTTTAAACTGTAGGTTCCGCCACTCAGGTATTAAATTGACACCCACAATATGAATGATGTGAGAAACTAGGTCGTAATTCTGACTGAAGGGTTGAAATGGCTAATTATAAATGTATGTATGTATTATTGTTTACCATTGTCTCTAGTATAAGTACATTAAGTGCCATGTCAAGAACACAAATGTGCCGATTTTTTTCCCTATTTGCCATACATTTTGATAAGAAAGTTTATAAGGACACTCGAGAGGCGTGTACAATGGAAATTCTGTTTGCAATGCCAGCAAGCAAGCCTTTACGAAATAATCTTATTCTTTTCGGTTTAAGCGTTTCACTCCCATTTTAAATTTTAAAAACAACAAAACTACGTCAACTAGTACAGACGCCTAGCGCCATGAAACGTCTCAGCGTTAATTTATTAAAAATTTCTTTAAACCTTGAAAAAATCAATTATTTTCTCATATTCATTACAAATATCGTTTTACATTCGTTTAACGTACGTATGTATTTATGTAAGCGATAGTTACGTGTATTAGTAGTTAGACTAGAGCAACTAATAAAATTGAAAAACTAAATAAATAGCCAACAACTATGGTAAGTAAATAGCCAATCACAATCGCAATCGCAATCACGACTAATTTGCATAACAAAATCAGTGTGGAAAATCAGAACAAATAAAAAATTCATTTTTATTTGAAAATTTTAATATGAATTGATACACAATAACGACGACAGACTGCACTAGCAATTTATTAATGACGTACATATATGTACATATATGTGGACATTAGGCAAATATGAATTTATTTTTTTATTTAAATTAGAAAAGAAAAGAAAAAAATTTAAAAAATGAAGGAAATTTAAAAACAAATTCTGAATTGATATGAGAGGTGATGTGATGAAAGACGTTTAGACGTGCAACTGATAAACAAAATCATCAAATGAATGAATGAATATTTCGTTCTGGCATTTCTTATAAATTACTTTTATTAAATGACTAACGAGTCAAATAAATATTAATAAAACAAAACAACAAAATTAAAGAAACAAAAACCAAAGAAAACAAAAAAAATATTTTTTAAAAATTCAACACCTTGCAAGCTACTTACACGCTGAAGTCGTAGAGTAGAAGAGTTAATAAATACTCGTCATAATTGTAATAAATTTTTCCATTTTTAATATTCTCTTCCCCCCACCAAACTAATTAATTTGGTAGTCAACAACAACAACAACAACAAAACAGTCAACAAAAAAAAAAGCCAACCAACAAAATTGTTTAAACATTTAAGGTGCGTGTAGAAAAATTATTTCAAAACTTCACTTCACTTACAACACTATTAGCGATGCCATGTTG
The DNA here is from genome assembly GCA_958299815.1 of Sarcophaga carnaria. Taxonomy (NCBI): domain Eukaryota; kingdom Metazoa; phylum Arthropoda; class Insecta; order Diptera; family Sarcophagidae; genus Sarcophaga; species Sarcophaga carnaria. Next base: position 17,692,847 of record OY283153.1, on the reverse strand, counting down.
GCGTTGACCGGCATATTTCAATCTCGAAGACATGCAACAATTCATAATTTTTTTATTCCATTTTTTTCTTGTCTTCTTTTTATATGCCACAACTTTGTGGTGTTTAACAATAAGTTAAGTTTGTAATATTGTTTGTAACACGTGGAGTACTAAAACTTTGTGAAACTGTTGAAATGCTTTTAAAAGAGAAAGAGTCCGTTAAAATAAAATCCCGAATGTTTTAGTTTATTTTGTATGCAAAAGATGGTCTTCTCACCAGCCGCCTTAGAAATAGTTCACATGAGTTCTTCCATCCTTGTCCTTGTCAGGATTACAACCCAGCTTCTCGCACCACTTATGTTGTGTGTGTTAATTTTGTGCATGAGTCTCGGGAAAAGCACTTCATGGCAATTTTATTTACACACAGAGTTTTTTCCAGAAATCTGCTGAGAGTATGTAGCCGAAGAAATAATTTTTTTTCAAATTTTAATCCGAGGCATTATGCCTAATAAGCCAACACAGTGCCTGCTAGACTATGGCGACTAGAATACCTGCAGCAATTAACCTTTACTTTTATCAGTCTATGGCGTGTCGTACCATAAAGTCGTTGATTGTTTATGGTATTCAACTAGTGAATCTTTAGTATTTACCGTAGGCCAGACATCAAAATAAAATACAAAAAATATTTCTTCGGCGACTTCCTCTCAGCAGATTTTTGGCAAAAATTCTGAGAGCGAAATAAAATTGCCATGAAAAGTTTCTCAAAAATCTGTCGTTCGGAGTCGACTTTAAACTGTAGCTGCCGCCACTCATGTATAAAATTAACTCACACATCATAAGTGGTGTGAGAAACTAGGTCGTAATCCTGACTGAAGGACTGTAATGACCAATTATGTATGTAATCCTACAAACGGGATTACAACATAGTTTCATACACCACCCATGTTGCGAGTGTTAATTTTGTCCACGAGTGTTAGAACCTACAGTTTAACGTCTACTCCGAATGATCAATTTGAGAAGATTTTAATGGCAATTTTGTTTCCTCACACACAAGTTTACCTAGAAGGATTTGAGAATACTTTTTTCAGATGATAGAGCTACTGTTTGAACTCACAAGCTGCCGTCTAGGAAGCCAACACACTATCCACTAAACTACGGTAATTTTCTGTGTCATCTTTGCGAAACTTAGTTACGCAAAAGTCAATCGACGTCAGACTATAAAACAAATGTTTACATGCGTTAAATTCTGAATACGTAGAGTTGTAGTTGAACCGCTAATGGAACGTTGATCTTTTGGCCGCAACAATCAAATCGATTTTCCTGTGGAGATTTGTAAGCCTACCGAAATGGCAATTGAAATAACTGACAACAGTACTTCGGTGGAAACCGCAGAAAAGGGGTCAATCAGTGTATTGTTGTATCCCAAATGTCCAAGTTTCCATCATTCTGACACGTAAAACAGGCTGACTTTGAACGATGGCTTGGGTTATATTAGCTTTGAGAACCACTGTGGTTTGTGACTTCTTCGCATGCTTCAGCGGCTTAAAAAAGCCACACAACAAAAAGGGGTCGAAGTCTAGTAGGTAGTGTGTTGGCTTATTAGACGTAAAGCCAGGGTTAGAGACCCAGGCCAAACATCAAGACAAAATACAAAAAGTATTTCTACGGCGAATTCGTCTCAGCAGATTTCTGGCAAAAACTCTGAGAGTAAATAAAATTGCCATGAAAAAGTTTCTCAAAAACCTGTCGTTCGGAGTCGACTTTAAGCTGTAGGTCCCACCACTCATGTATAAAAATTAACACACACAACATAAGTGGTGACAGAAACTAGGACGTTGTACAATGGGTCAATTCGACCTCCGGGTACTGCACTTGTCTTAATTGACCAGTACACGTCCTCTAACTTAACCTAACCCAAGTGGTCGAATCGCACAATGTCAGTGGCCAGTTCACATGCCTTTCAGATCGCTCATGCTCAATATCCAATAATGAGCTTTGTGGCACATATGTAGCACTGTTCTGTTGAAACCACATGTCGTTGGTGTTCAGATCAGTACTTGAACTTATGTAAATTGGTATCGTCTCAAATGCGTCAATTTTGTTTGTTCACGTATATATTCAGCTAGAAATAGGCCTAATCAGTGTATGAATTCGATGAAAATTATTGTCAGTTGACAACTGCCCCAGAGTCCTGTCACATGAACACACGTCATTGTCTAACCAGACTGAAAGAATGACAACTAATTGGACAGATGTGTGTTTTATCAACTGTCAAAAATTTGGAAGTTCTTGTTAGCACAAACTATGGGCAAATATCCCAAAAAAAAGATGGTGGCATTGCTTTAACACCTTTGACTCTTTATTTTCTGCTGACGCATGCTGATCTAAGTATATCTGTGTCTTCACCAGTACTATTGTAAACAAAATTCCATGTTAATTGGATTATGAATGGCAAGTACTTCATGATTAACTATGCATACTTGTTAGTGATTTAAGTTCAATAACTTCCAACAAGTTGGGCAATCAAAAATTAATTGCGTTTCTTAAAAATTGCAGAAAATTTCTAAATACATCAGAATCCATTGCAGGAACGTCGACTTAAAGACACAAAATCTATGACAAAAAGTATTTAAAAGAAGCATAAAAAGTTTACATGAATAAGATTTTCAACAGGTTTATTGCTGTTTTGCTGCTTCATCATAGAAATTCTCATCTTAATTTGACCTTGGCGCCTTTAATTTAATTTATTTCATTGGAATTGGAACAAATTTCAAATTTATGGGTTTTTGTAGCGACGTTAATAAAACCGTTTTAGTATTTTAGTATCGAGTACTTTATGCAAATGAATGTTTTTTTCTCTTTTTTTCTTTTAGTATTAGTAACGGATATTAATTTTAAATGGTATTTAGTATAGGCACCACACACAAACACACACAATACCTCTGATAACTGTTGCGAAATTTATTTTGAAAAACATTGAAAAGCAAATGTTAACATACAGTCAAGTACTGCAGCTTAAGCAGCACGAATTGGATGATTGTATGATTAGAAGGCAAAGCTTTTAAACAATGCTTAAGCATTTAGCCTTGTCTTTATAATGAGGGTAAGACCTCTTAAGTGAAAGGTCAACACTACTTCTGTCTACAGGCAGACGAAGATAATGTTCCATGAATAAATGAATGCGCCACATTCTTTGGATTTTGCTTCAAGTGCTCATTTTTGTTATCAAACAAGGAGAAATGATTGGAAGGAAAGGATTTGACTCCAATGATAAAATCCTTTTACAAAGAAATCTGGTTTCATGATCCCGACGATCCTATTGGAAGTGATAACTAAATTTTAGAATTATGGTACGAAGTCAAAGAAGACTATGTTGCAAACGAAAAAGTTCTTTTTTTTTTCATCGAAAACAATCACGAATTTATTGTCTACGTGTTCCGCATTATGACTTTGTAGAGCCTGAAATAAAATGGACTGTAATCATACACTTCGTCCATCGCAAGCCATCGTTGTAAATTTATAGCGAAAGGAGGTTCCTTAATGGGAACTTTCTTGATAGTTTGACTTACCGGGTGACTGTTTGCGAAAGTTGTACTATGGTTTCATTAGTGTGTGACTTGTGGATTTGTGTAATACAATCGTTAGTTGATTCCTGTTGTTTTATGGCAGTTGTCAGGGGCCACTAAAGGCTCTGTTACTAACGTACATACATACATAATTGGTCATTACAATCTTTCAGTAAGGATTACGACCTAGCTTCTCACTGCTTTTATGTTGTGTGTGTTAATTTTTTATACATGAGTGGTGGGACCTACAGTTTAAAGCCGTATCCGAAGGACAGATTTTCTGAGAAACTTTTCATGGCAATTTTATTTCACTCTTATTTCACTATATTTTCCAGAAATCTGCTGAGAGGAAGTCGCCGAAGAAATATTTTTTTATATTTTCGTTTTGTTTGAAATGTCTGACCAGGGCTTCGAACTGAGGTCTCATGTCTAATTAGCCGATGCAATATCTACTAAGCTACGGCTCTATTAGTTCATTACAATTCACTTAGATCGGAAAGAGGTTGTCGTTGGTCAACTCATTGCGATAATGTAGGGTCTTCCAAGAGTGACTTCCGAACTTTGATAATTGACAACGGCCATCTTGTTGATGATAGAATTTTTTGAGGCTTGTAGGCTACCAGATAGAGTTCAACTACTATTCCTCAAATCAAACCATAAAATGTATATTCTTTACAAGAGCTAAAGGCTCCCCCATCAAAAAACTCTTGAATAGGCAAAGTACTTTCTTAAATAGTACTAACATATCGGTCATGGCTTCTTTTTTTCAGTACCTTGTGTTGGCATATCAGAAAGTCAGTTTGAGGAAAATGAGAAGAGAATCTATTTTGGATAATAAACTCATTTACAATTATTTGGGCTACGTATTCTATTCCCAAAGGCACTCTATTCAGTTGTATATTGTAAGGAGTACATCAGACGAACATCCATACGTACAGACATACATACATACATATGTACATATATAATTGATCACTACAACCCTTCAATCAGGATTACGACCTAGTTTCTCACACCACTTATGTTGTGTGGGTTAATTTTATGCATGAGTGGCGGGACCTACAGTTTAAAGTCTACTCCGAACGACAGATTTTTGAGAAACTATTCATGGCAATTTTATTTACTCTGAGAGTTTTTGCAAGAAATCTGCTGAGAGGAAGTCGCCGAAGAAATACTTTTTGTATTTTGTTTTGATGTCTGGCCTGGGGCTCGGACCCTGGCTTTACGTCTAATAAACCAACACACTACCTACTAGACTACGGCGACCTCTCTTCACGTACATAAGTCTACAGAAAATAGTCAAGTCCATGATCATGGCGGCCAGTGGACTGCCCCTCAACAGATGCACCAAATTCAATTTTTCCATTTTAATTACTGCACGAGAGACTTAACTCTGGTACCACGGGATCCAGCAGCCCCTGGAACTTCGGTTCCAGCCTGGCTGTTGGTGTGGCCCCTTTTGGGAGTATCGTGGTGGCTGTGGTTTGGACCCAAATCGCGGGAAGAGTCTAGTTAGTAGGCTCGGTGTGGAGTTGCATTTTCAACCGGGTGCCGTGACCCAAAAATCGGAAGGAGTTTTAGATTAGCTTCGCTCCTAACCAAGAGGGAAGTCATGTCCAAATACATGGCTTCGAATTGGTACTCAGGTGTAGCAGTCTGTTACATCTGGGAGCGTTGGTAGACGCATTGTATATCACCCTGTGCGAAGATCACCATGGGATTAGGTCCACGCGGATATGTACCCATGTAAAACCCATCGTCATCGTCAGCCGCCATTGACTGTTTGGAAGCAAATTTCATTGCTTTTGAAGCAATATGCATCAATGATTCCCCTTGAATGCAAACCTTGCACCGAACAGTGCATCTTATAGTATTCATTGGCATCTCTTGAGCTGTCTCTGAGTTGTTAATAATTTAACAGACTGACTGTTATCATTTGCCGTTTACAGCGACTTCAATTGGGGGAGGCGAGAAACACAATAAGCACTGATCTTTTATCATCAAAGTGTTATGAATATTTCATAATAAAATCAAAGGAATTTTTTTATTACAATTTAATTTATAATCCTTATCTTTAAAATATTCAATATTCATAAGAACAAAACTGGTTATTCATGGCTTAATATTGTATTTCTTATAGCTTCTAAGGTTTGCCTCCAATAATTTATGCAAATCTATTTCAAACGTCTGTCTGTTTCATTCTCTCTCTTCTACTAATAATATCACGGCTTATTAGTGACCATACTTCTGCTGTTTAAATGAAATGAATTTCATATTCTTTTGGTTGGGTTCCGTGTTCTCAAATCAAATACCAGTAGCTGCAGCTTAAGTGACAATAAGCAGCATAATTATGGTGTGTGTGGTGCATTCTGTTTTAGACTTTTACGATTATGGTTATAAAATATGGTCATGATTGTTAAACAATTCAACGATTATTATCCCTCCAACCATACATTTTTATCATACATACATATATACATACGTTTTGTATTGTCTTGCATTTTCTCTTTTCAAAGCATTTTTGGGGGGCTACTGTTTTAAAGTTTTTTTTGTTTTTATTTTCTTTTTTGATTTCCTTAAAAAAGAAACGAAAAAGAAAATAAAAATTAATTTCATTGGTTAAAACCAAATAAATGTCTGCGTTGTGTTCTGTCGTATTCTGTTCTGTTCTGTTACCAAATTGTTTAAACGAAACTGTGCAGTTGATGAAATTCAAACGACTTGATATTGAACGAATATCATCGTCGTATTTTCATAATGATTACAACAACAACAACAATACAATATACAACGACATTCATTCTAATATCAGCCATTGAATATTATATCGTTGGACAATGGACAATACGACCACGAACATAGCAGGATGATGACACTAAAAGATGGTGGCTGGATGGCTGGCTGCCTTTTGAGTCCAGGCATGATCATGCATGTTAATGAAAATTATATACGCAGAGAGGCAGAGAATCTTAAGAAAATTTATGATCATCCATCATCACCAAAAACAGCAGCACAGCACAGCCAAGCACAACAGCATTGTGTTATAAGCCTATAGGAATACAAAGAGCCGAGCCAAGCAAAGCAAGCAAATTCAATCAATATGTGGTGGCCATTTGGTAGGCCATAAGTGGCAGTAGAGGAGTATAAGTAAGGTTTGGTTTTGGTTTTGGCCAAATGAAAAATAATTAAATGTTGACTTTTTCGTTTCATTTTAACATATTCATTGCCTGCCATTCTGTCTGTCTGACCGTCTGTCTGTCTATCATATCCTTGTTGCCAGCAATTTGACAAAAATTCTTTGACTACGTAATACAACATGTTTTGAAAGCTTGCTTCGTGTGGTTTGAAGACGAACGGTTAGCGTCTGTCTTCGAATTGATGTGCAGTGTGGCCACTAACATAAGACAAGATTTTATTAACCGGTTGCCTAAAAAGTGTTATGATTTAACAAACGACAGTTTTTTTCTTTTTTCTTTCGTTCTTTTTTTATTCTTTATCGCATTTCATTTGCTTTCCATTGGAATTTGTATTGTTTTGTAAGATTTTTTGGTTTTTTCTTTGCTGAGTGTATTTGAGTGTCGAGCAACCAAACAAGAAAACTATTTTAAAAACGTGAATGTGTTGAAAATTATTTTGATATTGAAACAGCATTCACGTATTTTGATAATGTGCAAATAATTAATTTTCTTGCAGCAATTACACTAACAGAAATATGCTGCAAAAGGTTTGCTTTTATATCCAGCTTATCATGAAAGTAAACCTTTACAACAGAAGAGAAATTTTAAAGAAATTTTTAGAAGATCTGAGCTTATCTGAAATCCACAACCTTGCCAATCTGTCACTAACCTGACATAATAGAAACCATAACTCTGAAACCCGTGGATTATTTACCTTGGTCATGGGGTCACACATGAAGTCGCCGTAGTCTAGTAGGTAGTGTGTTGGCGTATTAGACGTAAGGCTATGGTTCAAATCCCAAAGCGAAATTTGAAAAAAAAATATTGCTTTGGCGACTTCTTCTCAGCAGATTTCTGGCAAAAAGTCTGAGAGTAAATAAAATTGCCATGAAAAATTTCTCAAAAATTTGTCGTTCGGAATCGACTTCAAACTAACGCACACAACATAAGTGGTGTAATGACCAATTATGTAAGGAGTCCCAAAAGGAAATAAGAGATCCAAACGAAGTCCACACTTTCCTCCTTGTTTCCTCTACCTCACATAACGTTATTGCAAGACAATGCACTGCAAGAAAAGGAACCCATATACTCATCATTTCAAACACATACTTCACGTACTCAACAATTTTAAAGGGGGCCTATAACTCATGAACAAAATGTTTTGTTTTACTATCTACAATAACTGCAACGTCTAAAATACTGCAATTCTATTCCAGTAAGCATGAAAGAAACACGGTCTTCAATATACTGAAAGTCTCGTATATTCAACAGCTTGGCACCCAAGATCCCTCCCATTACAAATGACCCAGTAATGACTGTAATAAGCAGTTGTTTATAGAGCACAAGGCTCCGTTACTTAACTAATTGGTCATTACAATATTTTAGTCAGGATAATAACTTAGCTTTTCACATCACCCAAAAGCCTGTGGGTTCAAAACTCAGCATACATAGGTATCTCGAACAACACGAAATATGAAAAAACGGGGGGACATCCTCTCAGGAATTTTTAGGCAAAAACGCTAAGAGTAAATAAAATTGCTAAGAAAAGTTTTTCAAAAATCTGTCGTTCGGAGTCGAAGTTAAACTGTAAAACCTGGAAACTTAGATTGTAATTTTGGCTGCAGGATTGTAGGTTCCTATTAAGGAAGATTCGATTTCCTTTTCCGAGTAGGTGCATATTGCACATGAAATAATTCCTATGCTGTACATATTTTCCCAGCGTGAGAAAAAAACCTTTCAGTTCTTAAGTAGTCTGATACAAAACTCACATCTATTTCGGCATATTTAACTATTATCTTCCCATAACTGATCAACATGAAGACATAAAGATGTCTGAGGATGTCATCTTGTTGGATTTCTGTGAAATCCTTCTTAACCCATCTATTGCAAGTATTTTAGCAGCAGTTATGATTAGGCAATTAAGCAGAAAGTACTGAACTGCTTCTTCCTATTCAACCGCATCACTATAGCAAGGACAATGATCATCAACAGCAATCAAACATCCACTGACTTTCAAATAAAGTGCTCTTAAATTTTCTGAACCCTTTGCTATGAATAAGAAAATCGGGGTTGAATAAATGGCGCTATAAGATCGTTTTACTCCTCAAAACCTCAGAAGGTCTACGAAGTCAAGGTATGTGACATACATAGCATCGTTGCTTTAAGCTGTTGATGTCACTCCTATATGTGGCGACTTCTATATGTGGAATATGAAGTTGTTTAATTATCTAAAACTTTTTCTCTGACTGTAGCTTCAATGACTCTGACGCATTAATCAGACTGAATTTGACCGATGGTATTAGTTATGTTAGATTTGGAGGCAACTGTAGTTTATGGCTTATTCGCATATCCCTGTATACTTAAGGAATGGCGCAAGAAAAAGTCTAAAGGGATCAAATCGCTCAGTGGCCAGTTCACGTGGCATGACCATACCCTCAAAACAGTCATGCAGAATATCCAATGTGGCATAAACTGTGTGGATTGGTATAATGCCAAATTCAACAATTTTGTTTGCTCTCGCGTACCCATTCATTTAGGAAAGGGTCCCATTGTTGAAGACTATGTTTCAACGAAAATTAGCGTCACTTGCCAACTGCATCAGGGCCCAAAAGCTATTGCGAATCAATATCAATCACTGTTCAATCATTGGTCAATCATTGGTCAATCATTGTCAAGCAGCAGAAATAAAGAATTTTTTGAGTTCCTCGCATTAGTTGTTCTTCTTTAATTATATTTTTGGCATTCAAAGTGCACAATATCATCGCATATCGTATTTGACAATTTGTCTTAATAAATAAATCTTTTTTTTTTTGTTGGTTTTTCTAAAAATTTTGAACATTGATCGGAGAGAGATTGATCGCGATGAATGAAAGGCAATTGATAAATAAAAATAAAACTGAACCAATAATACCTATAAATAAACACACAGTATTGATCTTTAAATTAAACAAATAAAATTTAATAATACCGCATACACACACGAATAACGCTTAATAACGCTGAATTAAATGAATTGAAAATTGGGTTATTTTCTTTACTGATTGATGAACACAAATAAACCAATTGTAGTTGTAGAACGTAGAAAAGAAAATCAAAAGATTTAATCAGAGTCGCACCAGCAGCAGCGTAAATACAATTCAATTCAAATCAATCGCTTACGCTGGCTGTTGTCTGTCTGTCTATGGCTTGGTTAAACAAATATTAGACGGCAACAACGTAAATTCAATTCAATAAATCATCAATTAATTTATAACTCTCAAGTAAAATTCAATTAAAAAAAACATTCACTTAAGATTTCTTTTCTTTTTCTTTTCTTTTCTCTTCTTGTCTTTTCTTTTCTGTTCTCTTCTGCTCTCTTTTTCTATTACAGAGTCAAGCTTTGGCCTTAACACGTGTTGCTGCTGCTGCAGCTGCTGCTAATCAAGCTAAATCGCCTACAACCGATAGCCTGCACACCGATGTGGTAGTTAAACGTGAACATTCTTTAACACCACCGCCGCCGCCACCACCATTACCGCCAGCAGCCATACCTGCATTACCACCGCCTGTTTCAAACGCCATTACCAATACATCTTCCACGGGCAGCAGTTCACAACACTTACGCCAGTCGCCCACTAGCAATAGCAACAACAATACAAATGCACAAAATGCCTCCGTTAGCTTAGCTACAAGGGGTGATGAAGATAACCTGAACCCGTCCTTGCCGCCACATAGCCGAAGACCTTCATTACAGGGTGTACAAGATAAATTGGCACAATTGCAACAGTTACAGCAACAGCATCATCATCTACAACAGCAACAACAACAACAGCAACAACAGCAGCAAACAAATGATGAACAACTACAACGTAGTCCCAGATTTTCATCGAGTAATTTATCAGCTCACAATACCACACCATCGCCCAGACACGAGCTGGTGCATACACCTACTCACAGTTTAAATACAACAGGCGGCAATGCCACTAGCACAACCACCAATGCCAATCCAACAACATCTAGTCAACAGCAACAACAACATCAGCAACAGCAACAACAACAACAAAATAGCTCAACACCAAAGTCAATAACTGATAGAGATGACCACCATCATACAATTTCTTCGCAACATCATCATCATCAGCATCATCACAGTCATCATAGTATATCTCATCAGTTACAACAGCAACAACAACAACAACGTTCCTCAGATACACATACACCGCGTGTTATGGGTAGTATAACCTGTTTACCTCCATCGGCTTTAAATGCAGTAGCAGCAGCTGCTGTGGCTCAACAACAACAACAACACCAGCAACAACATCATCATATGCAACAGCATCAACAACAACAACAGCATCAGACAACAGATAAACTATTGGCCTCACCAGCTGCCTCATCAATAGAGCAACGTAAAGATTTTGACGTTTCCAAAGTTAATTGTAAGTAGAAAAAAAGAGACACACAATAATGGGGGGAATGATTTTTTTTTAATGTAAGAAAATGTCGGACGACAAAATAATTATGCAGACATTTTTGAAAGGATTATTTGTTTTCTAATAAAAAGGATTTTGAATAAATGAAGACAAGAAAAATAAATTATGGAGCTTACAAAAGGATTTTGCTGTCCTACAAATTTCTAGAAAATTTTGTCGGAGAACATTGCAATTTTTGTCGCACGACAAAAACAAATTGTTCATACATTTTTTTTGGGTAGAAATACTTCTCATGTTATAATAATAATATATATCGAGGAGGAAAAATTGTCGGAGGACAAATAAATTTCTCATACATTTTAGTTTTTCAATATTTGAACGTTATTAAGTGCAGTCGTATGATTGAATAAATTTTGAAGGTGTAGCAAAATGTTAGTCATACATTTGTAAAGCAAAAATATATAGAGACACAAGAAATGAAACGCATACAGGGGAATACGAGAACGTAGTGATATTTTGTCGGCCGACAAATTTCTGACATCACGTCGGGGAATGCATTTTGTTTTTTATTCAGCTTCATTAGAAGAATGGTGTTAAATATCGTTGAAAGAAATTTTCAAACAAGAAATATCGGATGACAAAAAAGAAGTTTCATACATTTTCCTTTCATAATAAAACGGATGTGAAATGTGAAAATATCCTACAAAATTAAGAAAAGAACAAAAAAATGCAGTTTGGTCTCTCAATAATGAAGTTCTAAAAATATAAATATATAAATATTCTCTACAACATAAATACAAACGAAATTGTTTATTAATCATAATCCTACAATTTAAGGACAGAATTGTTCTTGGTGGATGCTCCCTCCAAAACCAGTTCCCTTTATGAGAGCATCATGACTACGGATTCCCAACTTATCAGAACAGTTTAGATTTCTAAGTGCAGCTTCAACATGCTATATTATGCTACCAGTAGAGCTAATCGATGCTTGTATAAGCACGTTAAGTATCATTCACTACATTGCCATGCCATAAGTGAACCAAGATCAGAATTTCTTGTAGAGAGTTAGAAAATGTCTGCTAAGGAAATTACAAATTTCTAGCAGAGACATTGAAATTTTCTAAAAAAGAAATTGAGGATGAACTTTTTTATGCAGCTACGTTGCTGAGAAATGAAGTTTGTTTCATTCATGTCGGATGAAAGTTACCGACCTTGTTTTTTTAACTCTGAAGGTGTAGTGCCGAGACTTGTTTGTAAAATGATTACATTGTTGGAATCAAATCCCTGTTCACTAAGCCCTTTCTTTAAGTTGTGAAACAAGAAAAAGTCAGGCATAAATCCTAGCGATAGAGGCGAGGGGCTGCCTAATTTATCAATATTTGGAAACATAACCACAACTTTTATGTGGCCAAATTTTGTATTCAAATTCTCGTTAAATCGGCTCAATAAGATGGCCATTGGCGTCTTCAGAAGTATTTTTTCTGAAATATATCGCAGGTATCTCAAAAGAGATCCACTAGTCAAGTGAGATGCCTTTGGTTTCCACAACTGACTTAATATCGCAAATCCTTTCCTATTGTTTCGGGTATAAAGTTGTCAATTAGGCGTCCAGATTTTCCGTCATCTGCCATATTTACAAGGCCACAAAGAATTTCGGTAATTGTTTGAACTGTTTTTAGTCTGACATGAAATCTACAATGAAATCGAACAAGACATCTTAATGATAAAGCTCGGTTGTGGTTTTAAACCTCTTAAGCATATGGGGTAAAATTTTGATTGATTGTTACACAGTATCCGATTGCCCCTTATCTCGCGTAAATAAAGCTCAGCTAGAACGCTATAGTCTAGTAGGTAGTGTGTTGGCTTATTAGACGTAAAGCCAGGGTTTGAGCCCCAGGCTAGACATTAAAACAAAATACAAAAGTATCGGCGACTTCCTCTCAGCAGATTTCTGGCAAAAATTCTGAGAGCAAATAAAATTGCCATGAAAAGTTTTTCAAAAATCTTTCGTTCGTAGTCGACTTTAAACTGGAGGTCTCGCCACTCATGTATAAAATTAACACACACAACATAAGTGGTGTGAGAATATAGGTCGTAATCCTGACTGAAGGGTTGTAATGACCAATTATGTATGTGAACGCTATAACTGCATAGTAGATGTCCAGGGCTGTGGTATCAAGATTCTGTTTCTTGGAAGCCCATTACTATGGAGCCTTAATGAGTTTGAAGACTTAATGAGTTTGATGGCACACAATTAAGGGATGTGAAGACCAACCTTTTCACCACAGATGTCGAATGTGTCGAATATGTTTGACTTGGGAACGGATTTTCTGCTGATCATTTCATTTTTTCCCGATAGTCTAGCAGAGTTATCGTTACTGCATATCGGATTCATCATTAAACAGTTTAAGTCGCTGGTATACAGCTTAACTCAACAAAAGTCAGGCTTTTAATGCTAAGTTCTGATGGTGATATCAAGAATGGTTAACCCAAACTTGTCAATAATTTTTTGGGTAACACTTCGTGTGTATGGCAATATAAGGTTAAAAGTCCTTAGGTAGGTAGATAGAGTCATGAGCGGACACACTTAGGCCGCACACAGGGCCCGTTGTGATACCACAGGTCCTTATTTCTCCTATTCCAGGAACCATTCGGAGCTTCCGATGAAGGGACTCAGGCTGCCAATATCCATACATGACAGTTCATCCATATCCTCCATGAAATAGGCACCCAGGTACCTCTTTCTCCTCCGACTAAGTGCCGGACATGTGCACAATAGGTGAAGAATAGTCTCATCTTCATCTCCACAGCTTCTGCAGAAATCATTTGCAAGATGTCCAAGGCCAATACGCCTCGCATGCGCTCCTATAATAACCCCAATAAAAGTGCTGAGCCTACTTCTTTGGAGTGTAAGCAGAGTCACCGTGAGCCTCCTATCCAGCTTCGGCCAGATCTTTTGCCCCGCTCTGCCTTTATTCGAAGTTGCCCACATTCTGTTGATTCTGTCCCCAAAGGGATGCCTAACGTAGAGAATTCTTCAGAGATTTCGATGTTCGTGCCCCGTCTGGCCAGTTCATCCGCTCTGCAGTTGCCAGGAATATCATTATGTCGCGGTACCCATGTGATACAAACATCATATCGGTTCGCCACCTCATTGAGATATCTGCGACAGTTGTTTATCACACTGGAATCCAATGATTGATAGCCGCTTGGCTATCGGAAAGTATGATGATGTTCCATCCGTGAACATTTTTGTCCACAATAATTTTCACCGCAGCCTGAATTGCTGACACCTCCGCCTGAAAGAAACTGCAATGATAAATGTCCTTAAGTGAGCTTTGCTTCAATAAAGGTGTCACTTGCTCTTATCCTATTCCGTGCTGTTTATTACCGATTTATTAACTAGTCAAGGACTTATTATGGCGAGTTATAGTTGTTAAAGTGTTCGTACGCAAGTCATAGCTTAGAAGTCAGGAGTTGTGCCCGGAAAAATTACAAAAAATTTTCATCCAGGTTTTCTAAATTTAAAATCTAAAAGGTTTTTTTGGATATTCATACGGAAATGCTCCAGAGAGAGTATAACATCAGTCATATAACTCCACTTCTTAAGAAATACAGCGCTTAGTACAACAACACAATACATTTTAACAGTGATTGTTGTTTCTAGGCCGCAACAGATGGCAATCCAACCATTCTAGAACTTGCCATAGTGGAAAAACTGGATTAATGGTATTAAGATAAAACAAATAAGTAAAAAGAAACTGAAGAAAATGGCTAAAAGGAACAAAATGTACCCCTTTACAGCAACATTAGTACCATGCCCACGGCATTTATATTTGAAAATTTCTGCTTAAAATTTTTGAAAAATTCAAAGTGTTTTTCATATTCAAATCTAATTAAGATTACTTTCGCTAAATTAAACTTTAAACTCTTAGATTTTGTTTTAAATTACCGCCTGCCTGCCTACTTCTGTACTATTTGTATGCCTTCCTTATAATTATTGTGTCGAGCGCATAATGATCATTATAATTGCAACAACCCCTAATCAAAGGTTTTTCAAAAATACAAAAATTAAACGCACAAAGTGCTCTCTTCTTTAATTTGTTTCGAAACTTTTTATTTCGGTTTGTTCTCAAAAATCTCATCTACGGCTAAATGAGGGTTAAACTCGTTTAATCCTTTCGGTATGGCAAACAAAAAAAAAGCCTGTGTTTATATCTCTTTGTGTGTGTACATATATTTGTGCCTCTGATTTCCTTTTTATTTTTATTTCAATTCATTTGATTTCATATCGTTTTATAGTCTGTGAATTAATTTGATGCCCAATTATTTCTTTTCCCTCCTTTTTCTCCTTTTTTCATTTGCAAGCAGAGAATCAGGAACAAAAAAACATGATTTTATAGCGAGAGAGCTTAAAGTATTAAGCAGAGGATTAATCCATGGCCATGAATACTCATACATACATACATATACATACACACGCATAACGTATTATAGAATAAAAGGAAATAATACAGGCAGGCAGAGTAAGAATAAGTTTTTGTTTCGTTTCATAATAACAGCACAGATTCAATGAATTGTTCAAAATCAGATAAACATCAGCATCAGCGTCATCATTTGATTGTTGCCAGGATTTCTTTAATACATCAGCACATCCTGTGCACTGTGTGTATCGGTGCTATGATTTAAATTGTTGGTAGATTCACTGTAAAAAGTTTTCTTTCAAAACTTATTAAAATTCACAAAAAAAATTCAAGTTTTAAGTCCATTATCTTGATCTTCGGTGTAACGCTATAAATTCTAGGGATAGAGAAGCCTTGCGAAAAAATTTGTGTAATTATTCATCATTTTTATTTGAATTTTTAAAATTATTTTTATTTACCAGGCTCGACAGTTGTGTATGCCATACAAATATGTAAACATACTTGACCATACAGTGTTATATTCTATCAAAGAATACCCAATATAGAGTACGCTATAGCGGAAATGATTTCATTTTGTAGTTCCAAAAAACATAAGTGTTCATGTAAGAACTTTGGGCACCCACTTTCGATGCCTTTGGACGGATGTTACTCGTTTCATCCATCACTTCTGTTTGTAAAAGCATTTTCGTTGGCAATGCTGCTTTGTTTTAAAGTCGCCGTAGTCTAATAAGTTCAAAACCCAGCTCAGGCATTTAAAAGGCAAAAATTCCAAGTGTTAACGACAAAATTATTGGCAGAGTTTCATTATTAACTTTCTTACTTAAGTAATCATTACAAACTTTTAGTAAGGCTTACAACCTAGCTTCTCCCACCGCCCATGTTGTATAAGTTAAATTTATCCATCAGTGGCGTAAACTGCAGTTTAACGTCGACTCCAAACGATAGATTTGAGCACTTTTTGCTGCAATTTTTTTTACTCTCACAATTTTTGCCAGAAGACTGCTGAAAGGAAGTCGACGAAAGAAATATTTTTAAATTTCTTATTCTCGTGATATTAGATGGTTAGGAGGCTAAGTATACGAACTCTTGCCTACTAAGCCAAGGTAGCTACTAGACTACAGGGGTTTTTATTATTTAATTGTATGCCAACCAAGCAAGAAATTGGTCGACTGTATTAGGACATAAGTTAATAAGGTTTCTATCCTTTGTTAAAATGGGTTGTTGTCTTAGGTGCCTTGGCAAGGATCAACACTTCTTATTTATTCCTACTTTATTATCAAGGGATGTGGCTGCTAGACCTTTCTATGATGTGTTCATAATCCTTCTTGGGAAGACATCAGGGCCCTGCATAGATGCATTCCTCACTGAAGGGATGAAGTAGCCCCACCGTTTCTGGGAAAGCAACAGGTCCCTTTGTGGATGGATTCACCTCTGCAATCGATCTACTTAAATTGCATTTACCCAACGAAACAGTTGCTATGTAGTCTTCAGCTGCTTAACTACGAAACCAAACATTCCAAATTTAAAACTTCGATAAAACAAGCAATTGCTTTTCATTCTTTCCGCTACAAATAATTCATCAAGTAGCCTAATAATCCCTAATTTCCTAGAGGGGATAATATCAAACAAGGAACATATTAGGTAGGTCTGGCTGCTGCCTCTTGCGGCAAAATTAGAACTCCATTAGCTACGTTCTTTAGGTTAGTAGTTCGGTATAGGTGGCCATCAATCTAAAGAAGTTGGATGAACACACTTAGGCCACATAGGACTTATTTTGATACCACAGTTTTCTATTATTCCCTGGCTAAGGAATCATTTTGATGAAGCGACTCAAACTGCCTGACATTTTTACAAAGGACTACCCTATTATTCAAAAACCTACTTATTTAAATAGGTAGATAGGTAGGTAGAGGTGGCTGTTAATCCAAAGTGATGGGCACACTTAGCGCACATAGGGCCCATTCGGATACCACAATTTTCTATTGCCCCCTTGTTATGGAAACACTCAGAGCTTTTGATGAAGCGACTCAAATTGCCCATCTCTATCCATCTCATCTTAATATTTTCATAAAGGGTAACCCTATTATTCTAGAATCACTGGTTAACTGGCAAAATTTAAGAACTTTGTTAACAAAACTTAAAGAAAACAAAGAAATATCAAGAGGTGAAGGATCGGGTGGCCCATTTATCGGCTTAAATTTGGGCCATCGGTTATTTCGAATCTGGTAATACTTATGCCATTCTATTCTGTCCAAAAATTCAGTATATTTTCCCCTCTGAACGTAATGAATCGATTTACGCTTGAGCAACGTTGGGATTTATTGGGTCAACGAAAAGACAGACTTAAAACCTTAAATAAATTACAGAAAAACGAATGAGTAGAGAGCAATATGATACTGGTTCATAGCTTTTCTTTGCTTTTTGAACTGTTTTTAAAGCTGTTCTCCTTACCATTTTTCAAACTAGTATAATATAATTTTCAGTAAAAATTTACGGCATTCCTTATATGATTTTTAATTCATTTTAACAGAAATCGGTCCATAATTAGCCCTTCATCATGGCTTTGTAGAGGGACTCTTTACTTCAACTTAAAATCCATAAAAATGTGCTCCTGCCAGTAATAACGTTTAAAGATTTCTACATTAATTGCTTAGAGTCTCTTAATTTAAACGTTATTTTTCAAATTTAAAATTTTCCTTTCTGGAATATGTTACGCACTCCTGCAACAGAAATTTTCGATACTTAATATACAGAGTTTACATAATTGTTACTGTTGCTACTGGTGTTGTTGTTGTTGTTGCTTAAATAAAACTATTTTTTGATCAGTTTATAATCTTACTGTCTATAACTAACTTAGCATGAATTGAAATCCTTCAATATGTAACTATTTAATACAAAATGCACACACCCACACACATATATACCGATTCGGAGATGCACGCATTCACCCAAACAAAAATATAGAGAGACTTGCACATACACACACTTGTAAATAACATTAAATGCATATGCATATGTGTTTAGATGCAATATCTAAATACACACACTTCAGCATACACACTAAAACATATGATGACATGACAAAAATTCCAAAAAAAAAGAGACGAGAAAATTTGAAAAATCCATATGGAACGCATTTATTCTATCTCCCAAAACTATGCTCACACACATAATTGCATACAATATGAGAATATGCCTGCAGTTGTGTATGTATTTGTATTTGTATTTGTCACATAAAGTTCAAAAAGTATCGTGTATTTAGCAAATGTTTTGTATTTTGAAAAACATATAGAGAAGCTTAAGTCTTAAGCGTTATAGGTTTTGAACTGCTACCACACTGACATTCTAGTCGGCTACTCTTATTCCTCTACTAGTCTCGACGGCAGTACCCCAAATGAATGTATTGGAATACAATATGAGTCATCAACGCCTGTGGAAGATGCTATAAATTTTGAAAAATTGTTATGTACAGGTCTTGAAATCGCCGTAGTCTAGTAGGTAGTGTGTTGGCTTATTAGACGCAAAGCCAGGGTTCGAGCCCCAAGCCAGACATCAAAGACAAAATACAAAAAGTATTTCTTCGGCGACTTCCTCTCAGCAGATTTCTGGCAAAAACTCTGAGAGTAAATAAAATTGCCATGAAAAAGTTTCTCAAAAAGCTGTCATTCGGAATCGACTTTAAACTGTAGGTCCCACCACTCATGCATAAAATTAACACACACAACATAAGTGGTGTGAGAAACTAGGACGTTGTACAATGGGTCAATTCGACCTCTGGGTACTGCACTTGTATTAATTGCCAAGAACACGTCATCTAACCTAACCTAACCTAACCTAACCTAACCTATATACGGGTCTTCGTACTTCAACAGTTGATAATGGCCCTCTCGTTGAAGCTTAGTCCATCAAATTAGTTGTAATTTCCGTATTCTGTTTTAATGTTAATGTCAATTATATTCACACATACATACATAAGTGATCTTTACATCCCCTTAGTCAGGATTACAACCTAGCTTCTCACATTACTTATGTTGCGTATGTTAATTTTACACATGAGTGGCGGGACCTACAGTTTAAAGTCGATTCCGAACGACATATTTTTCAGAAACTTTTTCATGGCAATTTTTGTTTTACTCTGAGAGTTTTTTTACCAGAAATCTACTGAGAGGAAATCGTGGAATGCTGCTGAAATAATGCCAATTAGCAAAGACAAAATGACTGGGAAAAGCTTGCATATGTGATAATAGCTTAGATAGCTATGTTCACTTTATGATTAGAGATCCTTTACTTATGCGTTCTGAGAATATTGCAAACAATAACCATCCACTTACCAACTGGCCATTCTCTGATTGGTAGGTTAGGTTAGGTCGGAGTGGTAGTTTTGATATCACAAAACTCACTTGAGCACGCATAGCGGCCCGTTGTGATGCCACGGGTGAACGCAGTCGCTTTACTGACCAAGTTCCACCAAAATCAGGGAAGAGAAAGAGGTTGGTCAGCGCAAAGACTGCACTCTGATTGGTAGACTTGTAAGAGAAAATGAAAGATACGTGGCCAACTTTTAAAGCCTTAGTCAAGTATTAATAAAATTAATTTCAAGCCATCCAGATTGAATTGGCGTTAAGACCCATATGGCTTGCCCGCGCAATTCTCTCGGAGTTCAAGTCGATAAATTCAAATTTTCTCGTTCATATCCATGCATACATATATAATTGGTCATTACAACGCTTTAGTAAGGATCACAACCTAGCTTCTCACAACACCTATGTTGTGTGTGTAAATTTTGTATGCATAAGTGGCGGAACCTACAGTTTAAAGTCGACTCTGAACGAAGGATTTTTGAGAAACTTTTCAAGGCAATTTCATTTTACAAATCTACTGAGAGGAAGTAGCCGGAAAAATATTTTCTTCGTATTTCTTTGTGTTGGAGATGTCTGACCTATGCTTATTCGGGTCATTCAGATTGGATTCCTTTTGAGACCAATATGGTCTGTTCTTGCTCATAACCATACATACATAATGTGTCATTAAAACCCTTCAGTCAGGATCACAACCTAGCTACTCACATCACTTATATTGTGTGTGTTAATTTTATAAATGAGTAGCGAGACCTACAGTTTAAAGTCGCCCCCGAACGACGGATTTGTTTGAGAAACTTTTTCATGGCAATTTTATTTGTTCTCAGAGTTTTATTCCAGAAATCTGCTGAGAGAGAGTCAAGAAAGAAATATTTCTATTCGTATTTCGTTTTATTGAAGATGTCTGACCTGGGGTTTGGACCGTAGCCACGCTTCAAATAAACTAACACATTACCTACTAGACTACGGGTGCTTCATTTAGCCACGTCTTAATAAAATTAACTTCAGGTCGTCCAGATGGGATTGCTTTTAAGACCCATGTGGTCTGCCTTGTATTCTCTAGGAATTCCATGCGATGAATTCAATTTTCCTATGGAAATCCGCTTAGAATAAAGAAATACTGTAATAAAGAATTCTGTAAACTTTACTTAAAGTCTTATTAGACTATGCCTAATGCCATGATGTCAACAGAAACGGCTGTAGGGTAACGCAGGAGATAGGAGAACAAAATACACATATGCAACGAGATTTGCACACAAAACTATTTAAGTCTTATACTCTCGAAAGGATTTACAGCTACAAAACACACTTGTACTAACACTCACACATATACACTCACATATATACATACAAACCTAAACACTGTTTCAAACAAAGCATATTAAACGGTGAAAGAGGAAAAAATCCTTTAAAAAAACACACAGAGAGAGGAGAGAGACAGATCGAGAGTGAGAGAGTGAGAGAGACACATTAACACATTTCGTATTATGAATGTAAATAAATGTAATTTTCAATAGGGTTTTAGGATGTAAAGAGCAGAGAGTGGCAAGCGGGTTTTGCAAGAATATGCCAGTAGCGGCAATGAAGCAACAGGGAGTAAATATTTTCAAATTAAAACAATAAAAACAACAACAGCAGCATTATCACTAACAACATTAAACTAAAAAAGGATTTCAATGACAAACTAAAATCACTTTTATACACTTATACACACACACACACATCCCTTCGCCATATACAAATCCACATATACTGCCGCGCAATTATTGCTTCCGCCTTTTTTTTCTTCTTTTTGTCGTTGAGTGTATTGAAAAAAATCGTTTATTTTTGAATATCGTATTTGTAAAATACATTCCAATCGCTTCGGATATGCAATGCATTCGGGAGAATGGATTTCTAAACAGAATATCTCTTTCACCTTCTCAATACATGGGCCCTCTATTGCTAGCATTAGTTTCAGTGTGCTTCCATGCTTATTGCAACAGTAAAGTATAGTTGCTGTTGCTGTTGTTGTTGTTGTTGTTGTTGTTATCATTATTACATTAGAATACATTGAATGGAGAGGATACATCTTTAATCCGTTCTCAAACCAAAAGAGAAGATACATACATATATTATGTTACCTAAAACTTAATACAAACGTTGCCATCATTATTATCGTTTGTATCTGTAAACTTTTAACATTCAAATACGTACGTATAGGTTAGCTTGTCTTGCCTTGGCCTGGCTTCCTTGTGGAGATATGAGGACTACCTGCAATTGCAGATTGTAGACGCAGTAAAACGTTTGCTTGTTTGTTTATTTGTTTGTTGCTTTGTTACCATTGTTGTTGGTTTCTTTTTTTCTTATTTGTAGCAGCAAACAAACATACACAAAAAGCTTAAACTCGAGTTTACCAAAGTCTATACAAATTTAGACTTAAAAAGGCACACATACAGATGTATGTTAAAGATGCAGAGATGGGTTTACTAAGGTACCATCAAGTGGCAACTGAGCATTTTTTTTCTTTCCTTTTTTACACTGTAATAATTACCATCTTCACGTCGTTCATGGTTTTACTTTTCAATGAAAATTATCTCACACGTACGAAATAAAAACACCGCGTTGTTGCAACACGATTCCTTTATAGCTTGTATATGGAAATTTCTTTAATAACTTTTGGATACGATCCTTTAATGAAATTTTCATCAAAATTTTTGACGTGATGTACATGGTTTTTACATAAAAATCAAGCACTTCATGGCAGCTTGGTTTTATTTCTTTCTAAATGGTAATAACTCGACGTCTAGCACCCTTGCTTTGTGGCGATTTATAAATTTCCAATTGCTTAGATAGGACAGCTTATTGTCACTCTTATCAGTAACACTGGCACAGTTGAGGGCTGGCACAGTTGAGGGCTGGCAGGAACCTGATGGTACAAACCATTCTTGTGATTCCTTAGAACGTCAACGTCATGTGAGGTAAAAAAGTTTCCCGTTGCAATAGAACATCGATTACGTCAATAACAATTTTCTCTCTCTCAAATTAATTTCCCTAACAATCACTGCAAGTATTCCATCATTAAGTATCAAATTTCAATTAAAATCAGTGGACATAATTTTCATTTTCCACAATAAAACTAAAAAGTTTTTGAATTCTATTGCTAAAAACTTTAAATTGAGATGAAAATATACCAAAAAGGAACATAAAAACATAAGCATCATTATTAAAATATATTTTTTTTAATTTTCTTACCTTTTAGGCGAACAAAAAATACAATTTTTAAAAATCTTAAAAAAAGGATATATGGGCTGCTCTGAAGTTATGATAGCTAATCCCAAACTATTTATATAGCATTATTTCTTACATAAAACTACATGTTGTGTGATAAAAGTTTAATGAAAATGGTTCAAATTTTCTAACAAAAAATTAAGATAAATATGTATATTTTTTTTAGAAAAAAAAAATAATTTTTATTCGAATTTCGAAAAGGCGTAATAGGTGCAAATATATCATTATCAAAGCGAATGATTCTGTTATCTCATACGTATGTAGTTGACCGAAATATTATCATCTGTAATAAAACATGGGACGAAACACATTTTTCTAATGTTTGCCTGTCACGTGAGATAAATATGAGAAGAGCAGTAAGAAAGACTTTACAAGATTTCAGGAAACAGCTACTAGCAATCTGCGGGAAAATTGATAATATTTTTTCATCCCAAACTACTAAAGGCAGTTTTTCTATTCCAAGTAGTACCATCTTTGGCGATAAACATTCTGTTGTCATGTTTGTTGCTGCCAATACTTTCTTCAGTTCATAAGACGAGCTTCTATTTTCTTCATCTCCAAAGTCTTTAGCAGATATACAATTAATTATATAATCGGTCATTACAACCTTTCGTTATAAATTGGAAATGTCTGACCTGAAAGATCGGACATTGTTTCCCTCTCAGAAGTGTTTCCACCGCTTCCACAAGGAAGGTTAATGGGTAAATCCATTTCTTTTTTATGCAGAAATTCGTAGTACATTAGAGGTTTGGAAATAGTAGGAGCAGTAGACTTTCGAAAGAAACAGCGGCCTGCTTTTGTAATACAGAGGCAGAAGACCTTTTCACGTAACACAGGAAGAGGTCTAACTTCACATGTTCTGTCCCACTCATCAAGAAATAAATTTTCACATTGATGACGGTCATACGAGAGTGACCTTCCTTGTAGTTTCATTAACCTTTTCATTTCCAACGATGTCTTTGTGTTTCTGTGACTAAATGACTCTATGTCCGATGTCTCTGTGTCTTGATTTCTCTGTGCTTCGATGGGCCTGTGCTTCGATATCTCTGTGCTTCGATGTCTCTATCTCAATGGCTCTGAGTCTCAATAGCTCTGAATCTCGAAGTCTCTGTGTCTTGATGTCGCTGTGTCTCGATGTCTCTGTATCTCGATGTCTCTGGGTCTCTATGTCTCTGTGTTTTGATATCTCCCTGTTTCGATGTCTCATTGTCTCTTTGTCACAATGGCTCTGTGCCTCAATATCTCTGTGTCTCGGTGTTCTTTGGCTCGATGTTTCTGTCCCGATATGTCTGTGTCTCTATGTCTCTGTCTTCCGATGCCTCGATGTCTCAATATCTCTATATATCGGTGTTCTATGACTCGATGTCTCTGTCTCGATGTGTCTGTTTTTCGATGTCTCTGAGTCTCGACGTTTCGATGTCTCTGTCTCTGTCTCGATGTGTCTGTTTTTCGATGTCTCTGAGTCTCTGAGTCTCGACGTTTCGATGTCTTTGTCTCGATGTCTCTGTGTCTCTATATCTCTGTGTTTCAATGTCTCTGTATCTCGATGTCTCTGTATCTCGATGTCTTTGTGTTTCGATGTCTCTGTGTCTCGATGTCTTTGTGTTTCGATGTCTCTGTGTCTTGATGTCTCTGTTTCTCGATGTGTCTGCCTTCTCATGCCTCCGTAAAAAGAAATAGTGGACCTTCATCTCCTCTTATATCAGCGAATTTAGAACGGAAAGCAAAATTTGAATTCTATGTGCAGAATACCGATTTCTTAGCGTTTAAAAATGCTAGTGACCACCTGTAAACCAAATAAAAGGGGATTAGGGGAGTTAGGGGATTGCTAGAAACTACTAGACTCCATAACATTTATGAAAACTGTAGTACAAGAGCCGGCAGCAACATTACCTCTTCTTCCCCTCCAACGAAGAAGGTTTTGGCGTTCTAAGCAAAATTCAAATTGTCTATAGTTACGTCCGTAATCAGTTCAACAAAAGACCGAATGTTATTATAATTACCTCCAGTAACTCAGCGCTCTTAGCGTCTTCTAACGCTCTATGCTGAAGGCTATCAACTGTGGGGATAAATGCTCAGTAAGTGCAGAGGACAACATTGTGATAATTTCTGTCAGAACCAAAGGCACGTAAATACTCAGTCCTCCGTGCTCTACCCATCCTAGAATTTCTAATGAATTTTCTACATCTGCATATAAGAAATAACAAGCGACACAGCTACCAGATTGTAGCTCCAGTGTATAATTTTCGGCCAAACTTAAATCTGCGGGAATAAAGAGCAACACAAGCTTTTCCTAGCACTGCTGCCTTTATTACACGCTTCTTACGTGCCAAAGATAAGCCTTACCTATCTTCTACGAAAACTTAATTTAACGATTCATACTCATACGAGTACGATGTCATCGTTAAGAGTTTGAAATGTGTTGCAAACTTACGGAAAACTTGGTTATATTTTAACAAAATTTTGTTTGCCCATATAAATGGATAAGCACTCATACAAATACATGTTGCATTTGCAACAAAGATATTGGTGTGCTGTGCATTACGAAAATGTATACAATAAAGCACAAGCAAAATACAAAAACATACAAACACACATATACGCAAATGTTAACAATTATAAGCTTACAAATAGACAAGCAAATATATATCCTTCCTTGCCTTTATACATACAATACACATACATTTTTGTATTTGTATTAGTATAACTCTCCTTTTTATATACATAAATATACCTGTGTGTGTATGTGTGTCGTTGTATAAATGTTACCATAGGTATAAGTGTGTTTGTGTATGTTTACGAGTGTGTGTATGTTGTTGTTTAGTGCGTATTATAAACGGATTAAAATTTCTAATACTATTTGAAGTTATTTTGTATCAAAACTTACAGATATTTTCTAAAACCCTATTGCCAACATCCACAAAACCAATTCTCTGTCTCTATACATACACACACACACATACATACGGTGGAAATAAAATAAAAAGAAATTTTATAAAGAGATACCAATACTTAGACAGTAACATTGGAAAATTCATATAAACGTGCAAGATATTGTATCATTTTAATTCTTACCACACGCACACACATGCATACATATGCAGGCACAAATTCTTAGAAACTGTGTTAAATCCCTGCTGAGATGTGTTTGAATATGTGTATGTACATATCCAATGTGTAAGAGTGTGTGTGTGCGGCGTAGGTTTCCTGAACTGTAAATGAAAATATTCTAACAAATATTTATTGGAGATTTTGTTAAGCTCTACTCGACAATATTTGCATACCCTACAGGTGGGTTGACGTAGTATTTCGAAGAGATTCTATTTACTACAGTGAAGATGAATTCATAGCTGAAATGCTACAGCAAATATTTTGTCATTTGATTGCAGGCGATGAGTTCTAGTGAATAAATCACGATAATTCCTTATAAAGTCGCCGTAGTCTAGTGTGCAGTCTAGTGGCTTATTAGACGTAAGGCCATGGTTCAAACCCTAGGTCAAACATCTTGAACAAAACGAAATATATCGTCGTCCCCTTATTCTTTGCGGATTTCTGTGAAAAAATCTCTGTGAGTAAAAAAAAAATTGCCATGAAAAGTTTCTCAAAAAATTTGTCGTTCGGAGTTGACTTTAAACTGTAGGTCCTACCCCTGATTATTGTTTCAAAAATATTCCCCACTGTAGCGTTACTTACTTTGGTTCAAATGTTTCGTATATTTTTTTTACCTTTAACTGTATATCCACTTATTGCCACATCTAATACCAGTTACCTACTACTCTCTGTTGCTGCATGAATCGATGGATGTGTTGCCATTATAATTCGTTTTAATTTTTTTTCCTTTTTTTTGTTGCAAAAATTGTTGCAAATTCTCACATGTGCCTCTTACATAAAGTGTACTTAGTGTACTTATTGCTAAATTTGTTAAACATATTTTGTACACTTTTTTGTTATGTTTTTCGAGAGATTCAATGCAATCCTTGGCACACAAAGCACCCAGGAGTATGTCTGGATATGTATGTAGGTGGCAGTAGTTTGTAGTTGGGATATAAAAACACATGATATTGTTAGTTTTTAGTTTTCAGTTCAAAGATTAAAATATTAAATCGTTACAGGTGAATAAAAGATTTTTATTCCTTTCTCTAATCCCATTGGCAATTTTGTTTCTATTTTTGTTTTCTTCTTTTTTTTGTCGTCCTTTCAGAAAGTTGTTCTTGTTTGTTATATTGAAAGTGAAAGGAGTTCAGAATTATGAAAAAACATTAGAAATGTTTTAATTGCATAAAGTTTACTACGTTTTTAATAAACAATAATTATGAAAAATCCAAGCGTACTCTTTAATAACTAAGAATACAATACATATGTATGTCGTTGTGGCAGCTATATAACAACCAAATCCAAAATGTTATACATTCATACATAATTGGTCATTACAACCCTTCCGTCAGGATTACGACCTAGCTACTCAAATTACTTATGTGTGTGTTAATTTTATACATGAGTGGCGGTACTTACAGTTTATAGTCGAATTCGAACGACAGATTTTTGAGAAACTTTTCATGGCAATTTTATTTACTCTCAGAGTTTTCGCCAGTAATCTCCTGAGAGGAAGTCGCCGAAGTAATACTTTTTGTATTTTGTTTGATGTCTAGCCTGGTGTTTGAAACCTGGCTATAAGTCTAATAAGACTAGGGCGACTTCCAAAATGCCAAAAATACATACATAATTGGTTATTAGAAACCTTCAATTAGCATTAAGATTTAGCTTCTCTCATTTTTTATACACTTCGTTTGGTTGGAGATGCCTGACCAGGGCTGCGAACTATGGCGTCTCGTCTAATCAACCAACACACAACCTTCAAGGCTACGGCGACTTCAAAATTATAAAAAACTGGATTAAAAACATGAGTAAAACGACAAGGCAATCTTCATTGTTTATCTGCAAATACAGTTCAGTACAGTCACCGCAGTCTAATACGTAGTGTGTTGGCTTATTAGACGTGAGGCCATGCTTCAAATCTTAGTTCAGACATTTAAAACAAAATGTAATACGAAAAAAATATATTTCTTCGTCTCCTTTGTTTCAGCAGAATTCTAGCAAAAACTCTGATAGTAAAATAAAATTGCCTTGAAAAAATTCCTCCAAAAATCTGTCCTTTGGAGTCGATAATAAACTGTAGCTGCCGTCACTCCTGTATAAAACTTACACACACACCATAAGTGGTGTGAGAAGCTAGGTTGTAATTCTGGCTTAAAGGGTGTCAAGAATAATTATGTAATACTTACTAAGTATAGTGACTAACTTACTAATCTCAGATTTGTTTATGCGTAGAAAGCTTCTTCTTCTCTTTTACTTCGTGTTACGTAACAGATTCAGAGAAAAGGACATTTGAGAGGCAGATATCCTAACTACTAGAACAATATGGGATCAGGGAAATTGACATTAGTCCAGTGCTTTACGTGAGTTTCTTCGTGATGGCACACCCCACGGTTCTCAAACCAAGGGTAAAAACAACACGTCTACCAAAGCCCCGCGCACGACAATGCAACCACATTACAAGCTACCATAGATTGCATCAAGGGAAATGGTCATTAGTCCAGGGCTATACGTGAGTATCGCCAAGATGGTGATCTAAAGGCGGGTAGAAACTAAGCGTCTACCAACGCCCCCATGCACGAAAATGCAACCACATGACAAGCCTACCATAGATTGCATAAAAGGAAATGGGCTTTACGTGAGTATAGTCAGGATGGCACATCCCACGGTGATCTAAGCGCGGGTGGAAACAATGCCCCATGCAAAATGATGCAACCACATGATATGCACAAGCATACGTTAGTAGCAATTGGAAGCCATGTATTTGGACATGATTTTCCTCTTGGTTAGGGGTAGGAGACTATTTAAACTCCTTCGTGAAAGTAGAGGAGTGGAGGGAAATTGACAATAAAATTTACTTCAGGCTACGTTTTCCAAGCGAAATTTAAAAAAAATTTACAAGGCTGTCAACAATATTCGAATCATAATAAATCGCCAGATACCAGCTGTAAAACTCTCAGGAAGTGTATATGCAAGATCAGCTTTAAGTGTAAAAAAGTGTAGAAAATTTAGAGATTCGATGTCAGCGTTTTAGCACATAGTATGGCTGCCTTAGTAACCCTAAACTTATAAATTAGTTCTGAGGTGATGATCAGAAACAGTGATTGTTTATCAATTATACGGCGTAGTTTTTGATTTTGTTGTTTGTTTGGAACTCCTCTTTTATCTTTCCTAAATTGATCACAAACGATTTTCATTTCATAGTTTTTTTCATTCACAATCTTGCCTACTTAATCCCATTAAAATTCCATTGGCTTGTCAATGCAAATAATAAAGGCAGAGCAGAGCAGAGCATAAAGTCCACATACAGGGACATATGTACGATTGTCAATAACGAAATTATAAAAGTTGATGTTTTCTCTCTGTCTGTTTGTTTGTTTGTCTGTTTGTATGTTTGTTCGTTTGTCTAAATATTTTTGTGTTTAAATACTGATTATAAAATCGTAACATAATATTCAGGATTTTCTTATCAAAACCAACATATGCTTACCAAAACACACGCACGCACACACCTACTCCTACATACATGAGATGAATATGTGTGGGAGTATGGTATTGTTAGCAAATCTCTTCAGATACTTACTACACATGGACACAGCATCCAACCTACACACACATATGCATGCATGCTGAATTCATGCACAGGCATTTGAATATTAAAAACCAACCTATTGATCCTGTCACATGTTTATGGAAAATTTCTTCTGTTTTTCTGTGTTTTTTCGTTGTTTTTTGTTACCAATTCTAATGCCGAACATAATGCTTATAAATCTCGCAATAAATACGAGCATGTTCAGAGAGCTACTAGCACTACCACTACTTCTACTACTACTACTGCTGCTGTGTGTATTTGTATCTTCGCAAACCTACTCTGTA
This sequence comes from Sarcophaga carnaria, assembly GCA_958299815.1. Classification (NCBI taxonomy): domain Eukaryota; kingdom Metazoa; phylum Arthropoda; class Insecta; order Diptera; family Sarcophagidae; genus Sarcophaga; species Sarcophaga carnaria. Next base: position 17,662,693 of record OY283153.1, on the reverse strand, counting down.
TGTGTGTGTGTGTGTTAGTAGAATATCTATGCCTTGTATATGCAAAAGTAGATGCTATATGCATGTATGTGTGTGTGTATGTGTTTGTCTATTTGTATGCATTTTTCAGCAAAGTAAACTTGATACAATTGTTGTTGTTTATTTATTAAATGTTATGAATGCAAAAAGAGCTTTTTGTCTAAATCCTTAATCCTACTCTGTTCGAATCTTCTTTAAAATGCATCTACTAATGTACACAAATACGGAGATGGAGAGAGAGAGAGAAGAAAGATACTCTGAATACCCAGCAAGCATGATGGACACAAATTCAGAGAGCAAGACATAAAGAGACAGAGAGAGAAAGCAGGAAAGAAATATCAAGGCATGGTGAATACCCAGCAAGCATTTAAAGCGATATTTAGCATTTAATATGAAGTCGCCGCAGTCTAGTAAGTAGTGTGTTGGCTTATTAGATGTGAGGCCGCGGCTCAAATCCCAGGTCAGACATCAAAATATGGAAAAAAAGTTTTTGGGGAATTCCTCTCAGCAGATTTCTGGCACAAACTCTGGGAGTAAAATAAAATTGCCATGAAAAGTTTCTCCAAAAAAATGTATCGTTTGGAGTTGACTTTTAAACTGTAGGTACCGCCACACATGTATAAAAAATTAACGCATACAACAAAAGTGGTGTGAGAAACTAGGTCGTAATCCTGACCAATTATATATGTATGTATGTAGGTACCGCCACTCATGTATAAAACTGACACTTACAACATAAGAGATAGGAGAAGCTAGGTCGTAAACCTAACTAAAAGGGCTGTAATTATGCAATTATGTATGTATGTATCTTTAACTCACCTAAGAGTATATTTTTCCTCGTCATTGATTTATTATCTTCTTTTCGTATTACCTGAACAAATCAACGTTCCCATGATCTATTATATGTTGCCCATTCCCAGTATAATTTTTCACAAAATGTTCACTGGGTAAGCAATCCTATTCGTATAAAATCCTTGCCTATACCTACTCTAGAGTTTATTTAGTTACAATATGTTGTTGTAATACAAATACATCAACACCCTGAAAAGCATGTTTTTAACAACATTTTGTAAATATCATATGAAACGGTCAACGGAGTTTGGATATGAGTAGGGCAGTAGATAGTGGGGGGCGGGGGAAGTGGGAAAACCTTAAGCATACATTTACAAAATATAAATAAACTGACAAACAGTCAAATAGACAAATAAACAATAATAACACCAACAAGTGTATGTGTATGTATGTATGTATGTGTTGTAATGACATATAAACCTTAATTCCAATACTAAAGCATTCAACACATTCATATGGTTTGGCATTGTATAGCCCACGTTTTTTTTCTTTTCTTTGTCTCTCCTTTTTTTCTATAAATTTTAGCCTTAACAGTGGTTAACAAAGCAGGATTCTTACTCCCAGATATTCATGCCCAGAGCCTAAAAACAATTCATAATCATTTCTGTTAAATGGGCATTAACGCTTCCTATTCATGAAACTAAGTCGCCCATAAGGCAAAGAGTTTTCGGGATCCTAGAATTTATTGACAGAACTTATATAGCCAGACGTGATTAGAACGCAATAGACATTCATGGAAGGTCTAGCCAGAGATCATTAGAATAAAATGCATACGTGTATAGGATTAACAGGATGATGGAGAGATGCTAGCCTGGAAGCATAGTTATACAGTAAAACTTGCACCATGTGATTACAGTGCAACCTAAAAGCTAATCCAATTAGTTTATTAGCACCTATCATCCGGGAAACTTGAAAATGTATTCCCAAATAACTTCCAAGGATTTACTCTCTGCCCAGTGATATATTAAAAGACTTTTGTAAGATCCTCTGCAGGACAGCCTGTATTTCAAAGGTATTTGATAGACTGCAACGGGAAATTATTGCTTTTGCTTTCGGAAATCGTTTCTTTATGTATTTAGCCGTCCGATGAACTCAGCTTGGAATGCCTCTTCTCTTCCTGAATGATTGCTTTCGGAAATCATTTCTTTAGATATGTAGACGTCCGATGAATTTAGCCTAGTGCTGGAATGCCTCTTCCCTTTCTTAATGATCTTTTTTGCTTTAGCTACTTATCCTCTATGGCTTGTTCCAGATGATACTAACTTCTTTACTTCTATTACATGTAACCTGTAGACAAACTCGCTTTCGTTACAAGGCATATTCATTTGTTCCAAGAGTAAAAATGTAGAAAGGCGATATTCCTTGTATTTTCTACATAATTTTAAAAAGAGGTCATATGATGTCACTGCTGGCATTAGCAGGACTTACAAATCACTTGTCTTCTGAGGTACAAACATCTCGCAGAAGACTTCCTCATCTCTTACAATGTAAACAGATTCATTCCTTCTTGTAATATAAAGCATAGGACAACTACAAATGATTTTTATTCCGATTTATCGCAGGCAATTCATTTTATTTACTTCTAGGTTCTCCTTGTCATTGCCATTTTTGAAAGCCAATTGTTTTCCACACAAGAGAATAGGGTTTCATCTTCTTCTGCTAGCCTGTGGATGCACTTAATGGTAGTCCGTGCTATGTCTTCTCCTACTGTTTCTAATATGGGTTCTACTCAGTTTTGCTGATGCTTTAAACATTTAAATGCTCAAGTAGACCTTAATTTATGGCTAACCATAGATCGGCTAGGTAGACATAGCAGTAGGCAAATACTTTAAGTGTTTCTGGTCCACGGAAAGTTCAATTTCATGCCTATACTATATGGTGGAGTTGCCTATGGAGTTAGACATACTAATTCTTGTTCCCCTAGAAACATATATGTGGGACTTTTTGTACTGGGTTCAAAAAGTTAAAGGAATGGTGGCTCTTGATACTGCCCTTTTGTCAATAATACTGCTTGGAAGGTGTCAACGTCTTCAAGCATGTCACAGCATGGTTTAATCTTTCCAGAGTTTATTTTTAGTTCAGCTCTCCCTGTTGCTACTTCTAGGAGTCGTTACTTCTAATGCATGGATGTTGCTGAACGTATGAGACTTAGAGGCAAATAGCGCCGACATTATAATTGGTCATTACAACCCTTCAGTCAGGACTACAACCTACCTTCTTACACCACTTATGTTGTGTGTATTAATTTTATACATGAGTGATGGGAGCTACAATAAAAATTCGACTCCGGATGACAGACTTTTGAGAAACTTTTCATGGCTAATTTATTTTACTCCCAGAGTTTTTGCCAGAAATCTGTTGAGAAAAAGTCGCCGAAGAAATATTTTTTCCTTTTTTTGTTTTGCTGGAGATGTCTGGCCTGGGGTTTGAACCGTGGCCTCATGTCTCATAAGCCAACACACTACCAACTACACTACGATCTCCTTGCTTATGCTTATCGAAGGCCTTATCGAATTCCACTGAAGATTTCATCAAAAACGATGTGTAGCACTAAAGGTCTACAAGGAAACCACGAAATCCCCGTGTCAATTGTATAAGAAGGTGCCTTAATATGTCAACGCTTTACTTTTATTGATGACTGCTAATATGCTAAGCTTGATCACAACATTTCTTTTCAGAAAAATTATTACTTCAGCCAGACCAGCTACAATAATTTTAAGGGAACTTTTTTGTATTTTAAGATGTGTGTTGAGAGTGTCTTTAAACACCACTGTACCTTACATTCAAAGATTTGTTTCATCTATTGTTGTTGTTGTTGTTATTGTTGTAGCATCAAATAGTATTTCAAATGTCATTCATTCATATGGTATATCAACTAACACGTACACCCATATGCACACGTGTTTAACATTCACACATTCATCGAAAGGCCATGCTATTCTATTGATGATGACGATATCGTCATCGCCACTATACTCTGTCACCAGTCTGTAACTGTAACTATTGCCTATTGGTGCTGATGTTAATGCTGGCTGCTGGCAGCCGGCTACAGGCAGCATCCTGATGATGCTATTGATCAAATCGAGTATGGGATTTACACTAAAAATTAACACAATCAATAATACTAGTGTTGGGTGCCACAACAACAACAATAACGACTCTACAGTAAGCTAAAGCAGCAAATGCTTACCAAAAAGCAGAATGAGAGAGATGGAGGTAGTGGGTCGGAGGCAGGGGGGTTATAAATCGGTTGCAATAGAATGTTCATCGCAAACAAATAAAATTCATTGTGTGTGTATGTATGTCCATGGATGCTATTGCTAGTCTAAAGCATAGCTGTTGCTGCAATTATTGCTATTGTTGTTGTTGCTGTTGCTGTAGTGTTTTTTGTTGTATTGGTAACTACTGGGCTTTAAAACTTGACCAGGCTACATGCTCTAAAACATAAGTTGAGGATTTTATTAAAACAACAGTAACAAAATCTCTAAAACAATCTGCCCTCTCTCTCCCTCTCTCTCCATCTCCCTCTAACCTTCCTTGTCCTTTTTGCTCTGTTGGTCTATATTGATGATATTCGTAAACGTATTTGTATTTCTATTCGTATTCGTATTGCTGTTGCTGTTGTTATTGTATGCAAGTATTTGCTTGTAAATAAATATACAATTCCAAGAGTAGATGTATGACACTGTATATGTATGCATGTGTATGTGTATGTATGTATTTAAGGATAACTGTTGTTTAGTATCAACCAATGTGTCACATCACTTTAAGTATTCTAAACGTATGTTTTTTTCTTGTTTTTGATGATATTTTTTCAAAAATAATATTTCTGCATGTATTTTCATATGGATTTACACATGACATTTCCATATTCCCCTCCTCCTCCTTACATTTGCATAACCTTTCCTCTTTGCATAAGCATTTTAGACAACTTTTTGTCCAATATTGTGTAAAATTTTTGCAAAATTGTGTTCTTATTTGCCTTTCATATTCAAATTTATGTACAAATGCCTTGAAAAAAAAAACAAAAATTATTGGCAGAGTGTTAGTCGGGTCGGTCTCCTGCTTTATATGGAATAATTAAAATTTTGAATTTTTTCGCTTATATTCTTACCTAAAAATCGTTAGCCTTCAAGCTGAATTGTTGTTCGTTGCTTCTTAAATTTCATTTAATTTAAGCACAACAAAAATTTTGTATTCTTCCATTCGCTTTTTTTTTGCACTTGGCGCCTGCCTGTGTATCCATACCCATTTGCAAGAAAGTTTAAATCTTAATCCAAAAATCAATAACAAAGAAGTTCAAGCAGAGATTTACTTAAACTCATTTCACAAGACGTCACAACAACAACAACAACAACATCGACAACAGTAACAGGGGAATATTTCAGAGACAACAGAACAGGCACTGGAAAATATTAATGTGTTCTCTTGAACATTTTTTTCATTTAAAGGCCAACAATATTTGCAGCAGTATAAGCCAATTTTCTTTTTCCACTTCAATTTAAATTAAATTTAAGATAACCACCCATGTAGTGTGTGCTAATTCTGTCCGTGAGGGGCGAGAGGATATCGACTCCGTACGACAGAGTTTTGAGAAATTTTCATTGGAGAGAAATATTGCTCTCTTCTGGCATGTTGTAATCTTTGGTCTTCGAAACATGTTGGAAAAAGTTGACGTGATGTTTAGTGTTAAATGGCGCTGAAATGCAATCCCGAGTATTTCTCTTCAAATTCTGAAAGTACTCTCAGTACAACAAACAATATGTTTCCACAGAGTGCATTACTTCCAGGCAACAAGAGGTAAAAAAACGATTGTCCTAGGAACTGTTATAGGCGACCAAATAGCTGGCATATTTGGATAACAAAATCATTGTTATCAATAATTTTTTTCACTGCAAATAGTTGTTATCGATAAATTTTCAACGGAAAATTATTGTTATCGATAAATTTTCTTTTGAAAATACTTATTATCGATAATTTTTCTAACGAAAGTACATGTAATCGATAAATTTTACTTAGAAATTTATTGTTATCGATAGATTTTCTACAGAAAGTACTTGTTATCGATAATTTTTCTATAGAAAACTATTGTTGTCGATAAATTTTCTATAGAGAACAATTATTATCGATAAATTTTCTATAGAAAACCAATGTTATCGATAACATTTCTATAGAAAACCATTGCTATCGATAACGTTTCTATAGAAAACTATTGTTATCGATAAATTTTCTATAGCAAACTATTGTTATCGATAAATTTTCTACAGAAAACTATTGTTATCGATAAAATTTCTATATAATCCTATTGTTATCGATAACATTTCTATCGAAAACTATTGTTATCGATAAATTTCCTATAGGAGACTATTGTTATCGATAAATTTTCTATAGAAAACCATTGTTATCGATAACATTTCTATAGAAAGCCATATTTATGGATAACATTTCTATAGAAAACTATTATTATCCAAAATTTTTTCGTTATGGATAAAAATTCTTTACAAAACTATTGTTATCAATAAATTTTCTATAAGAAACCATTGCTATCGATAACGTTTCTATAGAAAACTATTGTTATCGATAAATTTTCTATAGAAAGTCATTGTTGTCGATAACATTTGTATAGAAAACCATAGTTATGGATATACATAGAAATCTATTATTATCAAAAAAAAAATTATAGAAATTAATTGTTATCGATACATTTTCTGTAGAAAACTATTGTTATCGATAACATTTCTCTAGAAAACCATTGCTATCGTTAACGTTTCTATAGAAAACTATTGTTATCGATAAAATTTCTATATAATCCCATTGTTATCGATAAATTTTTTATAGAAAACTATTGTTATCGATAAATTTTCTATAAAAAACTATTGTTATCGATAAATTTTCTATAGAAAACTATTATTATCGAAAAATTTTTTATAGAAATATTTGGTTAACGATAAATTTTCTATAGAGAACTATTAGTATCGATACATTTTCTATAGAGAACTATTATTATTGATAAATTTACTATTCGTATCGATAAATTTTGTATAGGAAACTATTATTATGGATACATTTTCTACAGAAAACTATTATTATCGAAAAAAATTTTATAGGCATTTTTTGTTATCGATAAATTTTCTACAGAAAACTATTTTTATCGAGAAATTTTCTATAGAAATTTATTGTTATTGATAACTTGTATGTAGAAATTTATTGTCATTGATCAATATTGTATAAAAATTAATTGTTATCGATAAATTTTCCATAGAAATTTATTGTTATCGATAAATATTCTATAAAAATTTATTGTTATTGATACATTTTTTATACAAATTAATTGTTATCGATACATTTTCTGTAGAAAACTATTGTTATCGATAGATTTTCTATAGAAATTCATTGTTATCGATAAATTTTCTATAGAAATTCATTGTTATCGATAAATGTTCTATAGAAATTCATTATTATCGATAGATTTTCTATAGAAATTCATTGTTATCGATTAATGTTTTTATAGAAACATACTCTATTCTAGACTGTTTCTGCAATAACAAGCCGTGGTTGCTGCATTATTGTATCCGCTAATCTTCGGATGACATAGTGTATAAAGAAAACTTCATATCTTTTACAAACATTCACTACTTTTCAATGATTTTATTTCATAAGTGTGTTATAGTTTAATCCCAATAGCAATTATGCCAATATTCAATCTGTTTATGGAACAAACCCTTTTCAAAAAAGGCCACAAAACTCTTTGGTTGTATTGTGTTGTGCACACAATCATTGAACAAGGACTCTCATGTCTCCCTGTTAAATCGCTGGTTAAATCATTTCCCCATTCATTCATTCGTTCATCCGTTTGTTCGTTCATTCATTTTACGCATATAACACTTAATAAAGACAACAATAACAGTATTTAGCACACAAAAAGGATAAATACTATGAAAATAAACAACAACAACAACGACAATAATAACAACGACATCAATAACAAAATAAACAACAGCAACAACAATGTTTGGATGAATGAAATGAAGATGTTCTTGACGATGACGATGACGATAACAACAATAAAAACAAAAACATTAGCACTCATTCAAATACAAATACAATTGCCATCCTAGCAGCACATATATAAAGAAAGAAAGAATGAAAGAATAAAAATGTAAGAGAATAAGAGAATAAAAAGGATAATCAAAAGCAAAAGCAAAATCAAAAGCAAAAGCTACAGTTTAACCATGAAAATCATGCTGAATAAAATGAAAGATAAACATACATACATACGGCTATGTGTGTGTATCTGTGTGTGTTTGTGTTTGTGTCTCGGTAGAGAGAGAATTTTATCCTGTGCCATGGATTAAGGCTCTATAATAAAATACAATTCATTATGAGCTGTCAGTTGTTGTTTTTGTTGCCATTAAATTTATATCAAAACCATCACAAGGATAAAATTTACGAAAAGTTTAATACCCAAACACATACACACTCACACACATATACGATTCCAACACAATTACATTTATAAACGTATACTCTTTTTGAGGCAGACATACATACATACTTGTAAACAAATATTATGCTTACCCACCTACCTTACCAACCCACCCTCCCGTTTAAACGACCCCCTTTGGAGGCTTGGAATACAAATCCCATCTAACTTGGTATTCGCAAATGGCTTAAGCCATAATAAATCTTACTGCTGGCGTTAACGTCGTTGCCGGTTAAACTGTAAAGCTTAAGCCATATCCATATACAAACCACAGTGGGCCTGAAGCAGATGTGTTTCGTAATTTTTCTATCGAACAAATTTTTTACTTTTCCAAAGGAAATTGGTTGAAAGAGAAATCAGAAGCAATTCACGGACTGTCGGTGTATGCTGGCACTGTTTAGTGTTGTGTACCGGTGCCATCTTTGAACCGTACTTCTTCAAGAATAATGGAATTCAACGTCTTGCGATCAATGAAGCAAGATACAATGCTACGATTACAAACATATTTTATACGAAGTGAAGAATTAAGTTCGGTTGATATGTGGTTTAAAAAAGACGGTGCCACGCTACCGTTATCTTGAGGTTATCCTGAATTTCATGTTTTGAAGCTATTGGTCGCCAAAATCATACGATTTGACGTCACCAAGCCTGCTTTAGTAGAGATTCGGAAAATCTCTCTTGTGCAGGAGACAAGCTGCCATATTTCCAGCCCTGGAACACAGCATAACAAGTGCCGAAATTCCACCTAAGATACAGCCCCAAGCAATACCAACAAGAAATAATCTTAGACGTCGTCGCAGTCGGTAGTGTGTGTGGCTTATTAGACGTAAAACCATGGTTTAAATCCTACCCTCTACATTTCTAATTTTCTTGTGAGGACTTTTCTGCAGAAAGAGGTTTTTTGCCTGGTTTAAGGATACTTATACCGGAAAGGACACAATGGAATGGTGGGGTACTCTAGGGCCAAAGAGGTATACCCATCTTCACAGATGGGTCTAAGTTAGGTGGATGTACAGATGCTGGGGTTTTCTGTAGGGAACTCGTTCTTGAACTCCACTTCAGGTTGAATGATGACTGCAGCGTTTTTCAGGCAGAGATTTTCGCAATTTTGAAGGCTATTGAGGCCATAGCTGGTGGCCCAGCTTCGGATTCTGAATCTTACATGATCTTCGTTGATAGTCAAGCTGCCCTTAGAGCCATCGCGTCGGTCTGGTGCAAATCACGACTCGTTCGCGAGTGCAAGGAGTCGTTGAGGACTTTTGGACTAGACCGTATCCGTCTGTGCTTGGTTCCGGGTCATAGCGGATTACTGTGCAATGAGATGGCGTATGCCCTCGCTAGCTTAGGTTCGCTTTCTGGGGGCGATTTGATAGTTGGTCCTGACCCCGGTCTGTCACCTCTACGACCTCATCAATGGATGGGTCTGGGAGGAAGAGCAGAGGAGTTGGGGGAACGTATCGGGTTGTTTTGTCTCTAGATGTCTATGGTTGGCTGTGGACAATAGGAGAACAGGTTGGCTGCTGGGCTTGGATAAGGCGAGCTTAAGGTTGGTTGTCGGTTTCATCACGGGGTACTGCGAGATTAGGTCGCTGACGGGGATCTGGAACAGATCCCAGCCCGACTATTGCAGGGCATGTTGCGATGAGGAGGAGTTGTAGACTATCGAACACCTCCTCTGTAACTGCCCAATCCTTGGTAGATTGAGTTTGAGGACCCTTGGCAGGGCCTTCTTCTAGAGTTTGAATTCTGTGTCGAGAGCCGACATCAAGACTCTTTACACATTCATTAGTGGCTTAAACTGGTTGAGAGGCGCTAGGGCTTTATCAGTGTAGTGGCGCCCTTCCCTTTTTGTTGTGTCTTATCTGTGTAATTCTTCCACTTCCCATTCTTCCCTTTCCTACATCCTCTCCTTTTTATCCCTCTATTATGCTTCCCTCTGTAAGGACGTTGTACAATGGGTCAATTCGACCTCCGGGTACTGTACTTGTCTTTATTGACAAATACACGTCCTCTAACCTAACCTAACCTAACCTAACCTAAGAGGCCAATCGCGATCTGACATAATGCTCAAGAGATCTGATTATACCCTTCGGTAGCTTCTCTATTCTCAGGTCAGCTGCTCGGCTTTTGCTTACAACCCCGGCTTCGCAAATAACTTGTAATCCTAATCGATTATGTGTGGACTGTGAAAAATTCTTATATACTCGATATATACTCTACCGTATATCCATACATTGTAGCTTTTGCCCCACTGTACATAGCTGTACGACAAGAAATGTATTTTAGTGAGAGTGTGTCTCAATGGATTTTATAAAATCCTACTCTCCTCTCACTGCCCATTCCCTCCAAAACTGATTTTCGCACATTGTTTGTAGGGCCAGCAAGTATTGCAACAAATGTACTCTATCGCACAGAGTTTATCAAGCAAAGTTATACGTACCTACGTACATACATGCAGAAGTACATTCGTAGAGTACACGAAGTGAGAGTAAAAGAGTTTGACAAAAGCAAAGAGAATGAAGAACAACTGAATAGCACGTGGGTTAGAGAACCATTAATACAAAGAATGAGAAAGAGAGAGAGAGAGAGAAAGGGGAAGAGGAAGAAAAGGATTTTGTTGTATTTGTGAGTGTGTTTTGTGCATGTGTTTGTTTATACACCAAAGCCAAGGGATTAAGCGATGTGGCGCAATACTTTGTTTGCTTTTTAGACCCCCACACGCCTTTTTCACTTCGCCAGCGCCAGCACTTTAGGCAGCCAAACACTAACACGACTACTGTAATGGAAAATAATAAAAGAAAAACAACAACAGCAACAACAACAAATGTATACAAGGATAAAAGCTCTGCCAGCAGTGGCAGCATTACAAATCCAACGTCGGCATAAGCGCTACAGATTTGTAGAGGACGTGAGGGGGGAGGAGGATTTAATTTCAGTTTTACTTTGTGAAAATTCATTCGAGTTTTTTTTTTCGGTAGTTTATCTCACTGGCTGTGTGTGTCTGTGTATTTGAAAGGATATACATATTTGTTTATGTATTGGTAGGTTTATCTCGGCGTTATAGTATTTGTGCAAAATAGACATTTGTGCAGCAGTATGTGTGTAGTTTTCTGTAGCAGGATAAGCTCAATGCCATTTTTAGCTTCTGCTGCTGCTGCTACTGCTGTAGGTTGTGCATGCTTTTATTTCAGTTATGGTAGGTAAGTGAGTACGTACGTAAGTAAACGAGTGAATGTATGTGTAAAGAAAGTAAATTGAATGGGGTTTCCTTTTGTATATGTTTGCCAGTATGCGTGTGTATGTATGCGTGTTTCTTTCAATTCCTCAAAAGTTTATTGAACTTTTTTATGTCACTTTAAGGAAAATTTCGTTTAAATTTCCAAAAAAAAATTCTTTTCAAATGTGACACGATTTTCAAAACTCTTTAAAGGCAATATTTCTAGCTTTTTTCTTAAGATCAATTAATTTCATTGCATTTAATTTCTCAAATTTATTAAAAAAACTAAGAAGACTTCTTAACATGTGTTTATTAAAGCAGCTCTTATTATCAGAAATCATAACAGAAAGTAAATCTTTAAGACCTTCGATTAAAACCCAGCCTAGAATATTGAATTGTCGCTTCTCTACATTTGAATAAAGACAATGTTAAAGCCATATTACTACAAACCCTACATTTGGTTCCACATATAGGCTCTTCCCGTCAAAGCACCTTTCAGGTTCCTAACATATTCCTTTGCCAAATTCAACATCAATTACATTCTAGAAAGCTCAAGTCTGAGCTATAGAAACCTGTAAGTTTTTCAAGCCCCTTACACTGTGTAAAGTGTACACTTTCAGCATGATCATCTGATGAAACAGCCCAAGAAAGATGTAACCGGCGGCTACGTCAAATCAACGCATTTATTACTCCATCGCTTGCCTTACTCATCTGAAATCTAATTGGCCCGTATGCCAAAATGTGCCGGAACCCATCACAACACCACTGTTCACATTTCCATAATACTTGTGAGGGCCTTCTTTCAGGAAGGAACCAACATCAAGCTAATGTAATACCCAATCAGTGCAAAGCAAACTGACTGTCCACATAGATTGCTACTCTTTGGCGGTGATTATTGGTGATGTTATTAGAGGAGTAGTAGGCGGGGGCGTAATTAGCGGCGTTGTTTACTGTGTTGAAGTCGCCGTAGTCTAGTAGGTAGTATGTTGGCTTATGAAACGTAAGACCAGGGTTCAAGCCAGGCCAGACAACAAAACAAAATACAAAAAGTATTTCTTCGGCGACTTCCTCTAAGCGGATTTCTGGAAAAAACTCTGGGAGAAAATAAAAATTGCCATGAAAAGTTGCTCAAAAATCTGTCGTTCAGAGTCGTCTTTAAACTGTAGGTCCCGCCATTCATGCATAAAATTAACACACACAACATGAGTGGTGTGAGAAACTAGGTCGTAATCCTAACTGAAGGGTTTTAATGACCAATTATGTGTGTATGTATGTATGTTTACTGTGTTATTGGCGGCAATGTTGGTGGCGTTATTGGCGGTGACGTTGACAGCATTATCGGTGACTGTTGGCGGCTTTCTAGGCAAGGTGATTGCCGGTGTTATTGGCTGCCTTGCTGCGCTTGTTGGTATTCGTTTGCAACGATTGTTGTTGTTGTTCGTGGTGTTAGTATGGGGCGTTGTTGTTGATAATGTTTTTTTTGTCGTTGTTGTTTTATTTATTGTTGTTGTCTATTTTATCGTTGTTGTTGTTGTTGTCGTTTTTTTTTGTCCTACTCGTTGTTGTAGTCGTTACCACTGTTGTTGTCGTTGTTGTTGCCATTGTTGTTGTCGTTGTTGTTGCCGTTGTAGTTGTCGTTGTTGTTGCCGTTGTTGTTGCCGTTGTAGTTGTTGTTGTTGTCCTTGTTGTTGTTGTCGTTATCGTCGCCGTCGCCGTTGTCGTTGACCGTAATCCTTTCCGAGATGAGCTTCTCTTTAACCTAGAATACACTACACTCATCAGGACCAATTGAACTACTTAGTTCGTCATTACAATCCTTTAGAGAATGCCCTGGTATTCTAGTGGGTTTTGTGCTAGACTATTAGCGTGAGGGTCGTGGTCAGACACTCTGGTCTGTGACACTACACCGAGCATATGGTCAAGTTACTCCGCTCGTATATAATTAGAATATAATTTGTAATTGTATTGTAATTAATAAATAAATACAAACCTTTAGTCGCGATTAGAACTTAGTTTCTTATACCCAAATTGCGAATGTTAATTTTATTTATGAATGGCGGGAATACAGTCGACTCCGGTGAACAGAACTTAGAGAATATTCATGTCAATTTTGCCAAAAGACTGCTGGGAGGAAGTTGCCGAAAGAAATATTTCCTTACATATTTCGTTTTGTTCGAGGTGTCTTAGCTGAGGTTTGAACCACAGGCTCGCGTCTATTAAGCCTACCCACTGCCTACAAGACAAGAAATTCGTGCAAATGTCCTACGTTTCTAAATAGTTTCTCAAAAGTAAAAAATCTTTGCTAAAGATTTTTAATGATACTCTCAATTAAATAAATTTCACAGGCCTTACAAGAGTCTCTGCTTTCTTATAAGAAATCATGATTTATGATCCTTAATATGTGCATTCAAATAACTTTTTGGACTTCAGTTTAAAGAAACTTAAAGAAGAGTCCAAATTAAAACCTAAATCCTTGTTCAATTGTATTCTAAAACAAAAAACAAACAAAAAATAGTTGCAAATGCCACAAAATAACCAAGTTGTGCTTAAGGGAAGCCCCCCTTTTTTCCATTGTAGCCACACAAAGCTTCACTCGACAGCCCTTCATACAAGAAAAAATCATGCGACATACAATGACTATTCTTTACTTATTTGCACTGTACGTGTGGGAGTAAGCACGATGAGAAGAGTGAGAGATAGAGAGAGCATGAGAGCACAATACAATGAGTGGTAGAGAGGTGAGTTTAACAATGCATGTTTAACGTCATCAACGATAGCATTATGATCGCATTTTTATAAATCCATCAACTCTAACAGCGAACATGTATCGATGATGTTGTTGTATGCATAAGGATTTAAATTTAATACACTCAAACGTACACACTTTTACATAAACACACACATACATGCATGCATGCATGCATACATGCTTACATATCAAACAGTTGTATGGAAAAAGTAGACAGAGAGTTACCGAAATAAAGACTAAAACAAATACAGGCACGCATGCATTCGTCTATTAAACTGCAATAATGCTGCAAATCCTTTCGCTAACATCCAACATGCACACACACATACACGCATACCAACACAACAATGTTGTATGAAAAAAAAATGGATTCCCTTAGTTTATAAAAGTATTTTTTTTTTGTCACTCTTACACACTCACTCTCACTCTCTCTCTCTCTCTCTCTTTCGCTGACTGTCTCTCCCAATTTGGTTTAAAATTTATCATAATGATGTGCATTATAAAATGCAGTTCATGCATGAATGCATTTTTTACTCACGCACTCACTCACTTACTCACATACACACACATTCGCATATAGTCTCTTACGTTTTTGCAATAAAATGCGTAAATTGTGAAGCTCTCGCTCTCTCTCTCCCCATTCATAGTATTTGCTTTACACAAATACACACGCATTTATTACTCAGTTTATTTACAATTGTTGTTGCGAATTTTTCAATGCCAGTGTAAGAATAAAGCTGCCCAAGTGTGTGTGTGTATGTGTGCTTAAGTAGAATA
Source organism: Sarcophaga carnaria (assembly GCA_958299815.1). NCBI lineage: Eukaryota > Metazoa > Arthropoda > Insecta > Diptera > Sarcophagidae > Sarcophaga > Sarcophaga carnaria. The sequence goes on along the minus strand of OY283153.1, from coordinate 17,647,597 downwards.
TTATTTGAATGGATTTTTGCGTGTTTTAAATAATTTCTCATATTTAAGCCTATTTTTTTACATGCTTTTGTATATGTGTGTTTGTGTACGTGTATTTGTGATTTTATTTTGAAAATATAAAAAATAAGCCGTGTTTTAAATGGATTTTTAAAGCGCATAAAATTTATTTTAATGTACAGTGGGACAGGAGGGTGTAATAAACGCGTAAAAATTTTTGAAAATTTTTTTATTCAATCTGTCACTGTTTAAATAGTCTAACATTGCAGATTGTGTACATATCTTAACAGGCAAACTATCGCTATCTGAGGCCCCAATACAGCCCTGTCTACAGCATTATTAATTCGTTTAGTAAGCGCTAAAATGCCGCTTTTGGCGTATACTAGTGTCGTATAAAACAAGCAGTTCAAATCCCTTACGATATAAATTTATAAAAGCGGTGTTAAATACTTTATTACATTTTATTTACACTTTGTGGAGCATTACGTTGCGATACATTACTTTAAAAAATTTAGGACGCTCATAAAAAAACCCAATACATGTTCCTATGCACTGTACATTCATAATTTGTCATTACAACTCATTTCGTCAGGATTACAACCTAGCTTTTCACACCACTTATATGATGTGTGTTAATTTTATACACGAGTGCCGGGACCTACAGTTTAAAGTCGACTCCGAATGACATATTTTTTTAAGAAACTTTTCACGGCAATTCCACTTTTTCAGCTGTCTTGTATAAGTTGTCCGAGCTAAACACGAGCTGTTGAAGCAGGTTAACGCAGGACGCTGTGTAGAAATGACGACTTTGGTAGTATTTTGGATTATTACAGTGACTTTATTGATGAGAAATTTTACTCACTAAGTACCACTACTTGTCAGGAAGTGACGCTCCTTGATCTAATGGCTTCCTGAGTTGACGTTTAGATGATGGAGTAGAATTGAAGTTTTTATTTAAAATCTCGAAACCCTTAATAAAACATTGTTTATCTTTTCTCTGATTCGAACTGGCTTTGTTGTAGTCAACTCCTTACCATCATAGAAGTGGTCTATGAAGTGGTACTATGGTCCATCATTGGGATGGACCCCAAAGACATACATATATACGCCATTGATCATTACAGCCCTTCAGTCAGGATTACAACGACCTAGTTTCTCACACCTCTTATATTGTGCGTATTAATTTTATACATGAGTGGTGGGCCCTACAGTTTAAAGTCGATTCCGAACGACAGATTTTTGAGAAACTTTTCATGGCAATTTTTATTTTCTCCCAGACTTTTGGTCAGAAATACTTTTTGTATTTTGTTTTGATGTCTGGCCTGGGGCTCGAAACTTGGCTTTGCGCCTAATAAGCCAACGGACTACCTACTAGACTACGGCTACCCCAAAGACAAGGCTATTGATTTGCACAAATTTAGATAACAAATAAAAAAATTTCACTGAAATTTTATATCCGACGTTATACTATTTGCATTCAAATGATTGCTCTCTACTTTCTGTGCTATGAGCTGAATATAGATGTGATAAAAAGGTGATTTTCAAGGCTACATCAATAATGTCCTGCAAGAAATTGGATAGAAATAATGGTAGGGATTAATTTATCCAGCATATCTCTAACCATTTAAAATTAAAACGCCAGTGCGTCTAGTTAGGAATAAGTTTAGCAAACAGATACTAAAGATCAACGATTCTAGAACGATTCTATGTATTCAGAAAACTTATTGCTATCGAAACTGTTAAACAACTGTGTTAATCTGTTGTGTTTTTAAACAGATTGAAGTCGCCATAGTCTAGTAGGTAGTGTGTTTTCTTATTAGGCGTAAAGCCAGGGTTCAAACCATAGGTTAGAGATCAAAACAAAAGCAAAAATTATTTCTTCGGCGACTTTCTTTCAACAGATTTCTGGCAAAAACTCTGAGAGTGAAATCAAATTACCATGAAAAGTTTCTCAAAAATCTGTCGTTCGGAGTCGAAACTGTCGGTCCTGCCACTCATGTATTAAAAATTAACACACACAACATAAGTGGTGTGAGAAACTAGGTCGTAATCTAGACTGAAGGGTTGTAATGACCAATTATGTATGAATTTATTTAAACAGATATTGAAAGCAGTGGATGTCCTTGCATCTAAGTATTTATCAGCTGTGTACATATTTCCAGTGAACAGTGAGGATAAAGGAGCAAGATAGCTGACCTCTTACTCTGTCAATTTGCGTCTTTAAACACAATTGTCTCATAGACATTCTCAAATTATTTTATTAACAGTTTATACTTTTCAAGACTTCACAACAGAATGCATATGGCGCTGCACACAAGTCTTCACAGAAACTAAAATCCAAATACGTATTCAACATTTTAATTTCTATTCGTTAACCAATTACTTTGCCTTTTTGCGAAAAAAATATTTCTACTGATGCTCTCAAAGCACCTCAACAGTTCCACTGTGCAAAAATAATGGCATTTATGTTGTTTCTTTAAATAGTTTAAGGTATTCCTGCAGCTCCCATTTCTTGTATTAATACAGTATGTGTTTTTTATTTTCGAATTTTCAAAAATTTTTTCGAAATCTAAATTAAATTCTTAATTAGGACTTCGTATCAATCTCTACTTCTCTATCTCTATCATATATTGCCTCTTCCTGCAACATTTCAATAACTTTTTTTATTCTTTTATACTCATCAGTATACTGCTCATCAGCATTTACTTTCAGCCATTAAATCATAATTTGCTGTGGCATCTGTGCAGTCATTTATTCATCCATTGAGCGTAAATTTTAATCCCAAAAGAGGCAAATGAATGAAAGCGCAAGAAACACAGAGAAAAAAAACACCTTCACTACCATCATCTAAAGTAACAACAACAGCAACAGCAACACCACTAACAGTAATAAAGTAAACGAGTAGCCAAAACTATATAAACAAACAAACAAGCAAACCAAATGAATAAATTCGTCTATTTTTTAACGAACGTTAAAAAGGCTTTAAGGATTTATCTCCACACAGAAAACAAAAACAAAATAAAAGAAAGAAAACAAAAAAAAAACATTCGGGCGAATAAAGCATTATTCTCTGCTTAACAGACACAGCCATACACACATACGCGCGCATACATATAAATGCCTTTAATCCTTAAGAATTCGTTTTATCGCATGCGATATACCCCGTCGTCAACTTTGTGTATTAAGCTACACTTTCTCTTCACTTACCCTCCGCGTATGCCATAACCACTTTAAAAATCAGCTTAACTACGTATACGTGCACTCTCTCTATCTCTCTCCCTCTCTGCACCCTTCTTTTCAAAAACTCTAAAATACACACATACACTCATACATCCGCCTGCTTTTTGCTTTGCTTTGTTGCATTCAATATTTGTACGTACGTACGTGTGTTTGCTGTGTGCTTTTGCGTTAATCCTTAAGCCAAGGCTGTAGCTGTATGAGTTCGTTTCAAACACAAACCCAGAGATAACCTCCATTTACTCATGCTGCTCTCGTTCTCGAAGTTTAGTGTCTGTGTGTTAGTGTTGTTGTATTATATTCCGTATTTAGCTCAGCCGTTCGTTTAAGGCTTAAGCTTAATTTGTTTTGCTGCTACTGCATAGACAGACAAACACACACTTACACTTACATTTGGACCTCCACTACTAACTCACTTATGTACTTCAGCTTTTAGTATTCGTGTTGTGAATTAGTCTGTGAGTGCGTGCGTAAGTGTAACAGACTCCACCAAAAAACATATTTTTTTTTATCCAACCATCCATCCATACAATCCATCCTTATTTATCCATTCAAATACGACAATAACAATAATAACAGCAGCAACAACAACAACATCATTCGCAATCATAACAACGGCATGCTGTTACTACTTCTCAGTGTATTCTTGTGTGTGTATGTGTGTAAGTGAATTTGGATTTTTCTCTGTGGCTATGGCATGAGTAAGTGTGGGCGCTGGTTTAATCCATTGCTGCTTAGCTGTTTGCATTCAATTTCAACAAAATTTTTTGGGCTTTCTGCCATAATGTTAATGCCGACGCTTATGTCTCTGCCACTGCCTCCATTGCTTTTGTTATTTTTGCTGGTATCTCTGCTGTGTGTGTGTCTGCCTGTGTTGACAGACGTTTTGCCGATTAGACATTTGCCGGTTTGTCTTTATGTCTGACAGTTTTTACTTTTAACTGCAAAACTTTGTAAATATTGATGTGTATGTGTGTGTGTGTGTGCCAGTATTTGTGCTTTATCCTCTCGCTCTGTCTCTCTCTCTCTGTCTCTGTATATTTTTTTCTGTCTATCGTTTTTGGCTTTCTGTGTATTTGTCTGTCCGTTTTCGATGTGGTGTGGGCGAGGGATTTAATTTCGTGCGGGATTATTATTTTGGATTTAACTCTTCGTTTTATGGATCGTTTGGTTATTATAAGTAATACAAGCAGACACGCAAATTATAGTCACGGCGAAAATAATGAGAACCGTCTCATCAAAACAAAACAAAAATTAAATGTGGGGGTATTTAGAAAATTTAATGAGGAACCGATAAACAGTTGGTTGGAAAATACGCAACAAGAAATGGTAAAATATTAACGGGTCTGGTATTCTAGTTCGAATCCGGTTATAGACGAGAAATTTTAGAATTTAATTGGCTTAAGGGGCCAATACAGAAAGAACCGTGAACTGTCAGAGAAGACGACATCAGAAAAAACCAGCAACTCCTCGTATATCATCCTAGCATCCCCTAAAGTTGTCCAAGCATCCGGCTAAATGGAAAAACATGACTGATGAAACTGAAATAATTAAAAGAACGATAAGATGATGCCTCTGACAGCCCTAATGAAAGAAACAGGAAGTCAAGGGGTTATAGTAAAGCGATATGTCAAATAAAAGTGAATAGAAGCCTTTATTCTACTCTAAAGTCACTGTAATCTAGTACGTAGTGTATTGGTTTATTAGACGCGAGGTCAACAATACCGAAAGATAAAAATATATTTCTTCGACGACTGCCTCTCAGCAGATTTCTGGCAAAAACTATGAGCGTAAATGAAATTGCCATGAAAAGTTTCTCCAAAACCTGTTGTTCGGAGTCGACTTTAAACTGAAGGTCCCAACAATCATGTGTACAATTAACAAACACAACATAAGTGACGTGAGAAGCTAGGTTGTGGTCCTGACTGAATGATTGTAATGACTGATACATTTTTCTATTTCAAAAGCAAAGTTAAATAAAACACACAGAAAACTACAATGCGAAAATTAAGACGATGTCTGTGACAGCCCAATATGTCATGAGGTAATCATAATTCAATCTTATGCCCACTTTAATACTTTATTTCATAAACAAGGGTCCGTATTCTCTATTGATCACCGGGGTAAGCCCATCCATTTTTCTATTTCAAAAGCATAATTGAATGAAACACTCAGAAAACTAAGGTTATGTTGACATCTTCATTTCATTAGAATGCTTGGATATAGGCAATGTGCCCGAAAGACAATTCTATACAAACGAGCGTCTCTAAGTTAGCTACAGTAGTCGATATTTTTGAAGTAGTTTTCGATGACTTATTTGTACATTTCCAGGGGTATTTCGGCGATAAGCTAACAAATGTTGGTTCACAAATGATCCACAACAAGGGAATTTTCAGTACAGACATGATAATTGTTGTAGCCACATATAAAACAGTATAACTCTTCCAAATCGCCAGCCTTTGGTCGTTAATTGACGTTGAGAAAACATGAAATACTCCTTCTAGAAACTTATCTGACAATAAAAACCAAAACCGGTCCCGTTATGTATTTCCCGGCTTCGTTCGCGTATCGTCCATTCCATCATCATTTATTTTAGGCCAAAAATGTCACAAGTTCATGGCGCTCTGAATGGAAATACGTCCTAATGACAAATAATGAGCACCAAACTGTCACTTTTCCAGTCGCAATGGCTTTTCCACATTGACATTTTAATTCTTTGAGACTTATACGAGGCAATTTTATTATTTTTTTTTTTTTGACATGGAAAATAAGCCTGATTTCTGATGGATGAAAAAAAATTGGCTATCATACGGCAATAGTGCTAGAAATTGGCGCTTACAGTTCTTCTTGGGTCATTGTGGAAAAAACAAAAACGGTCCAGGCTATATAAGGTGCTTTACAGACACTTATTGACAGTGCAATAGCTTTTCCACAATCACTTCTGGGTATATCCGGGCCTTGTATGCGACAATTGTACTTTTTGACGTTACCATCGAGCGAGTATTAAGCTGCAAAACAGAAGAAAATTTCATTCGGAAACAAGCATTGAAAGCCATTTAGTCCAGCATAAATACAGCATATCCACATACTTACATACATAATTGGTCATTACAACCCTTCCGACAGGATTACAGCCTAGCTCCTTACGCAACTTATGTTGCGTGTGTTAATTTTATACATGAGTGTCGGGATCTACAGTTTACAGTCGACTCCGAACGACAGATTTTTTGAAAAACTCTCAGAGTTTTTGTCAGAAATCTGCTGAGAGGAAGTCACCGATGAAATATTTTCTCGTATTTCATTTTGTTGCAAATGTCTGATCTGGGGTTTAAAAACGTGGTCTCATGTCTAATAAGCCAAGACACTATCTACTATACTACGGCGGTTACGATCAGCATATTTACGGGGTTGTAAACGGTCAGCCGGCTTTAATAGTTTCTTGAGTTGGACTATATATGAACGGAGATGTAAATCTAAGTGTCAAATATGGCGTAATGTGCTGACTGATAGGCGTAATTGCTTAGAACGCTATAAAATTTGTACCATCAGATAAAGTTTCTTAAACAGCAGCGCAATTTTCGACAGTGTGTACATAAAAAAATACCACATCTGTATCGTTTCTATAAATCTCTATATAATCTTGACTATTCCTTACCTTGAAATCGCCGTGGTGTAGTAGGTAGTGTGTTGGCTTACTATTCGTAAAGCCCGGGTTCGTATCCCAGGTCAGACATCTCGAACGAAACGAAAATAAAAAAAATATTTCTTCGGCGACTTCCTCTCAGTAGATTTCTGGCAAAAACTCTGAGAGTAAAATAAACTGCCATGAAAAAGTTTCTCAAAATTCTGTCGTTCGGAGTCGACGTTAAACTGTAGGTCCCGCCACTCACGTATAAAATTAACGCACACAACATGAGTGGTGTGAGAAGCTAGGCCGTAATCCTGACTGAAGGGTTGTAATGGCCAATTATGTATGTATGTTTGTATTCCTTACACAATACCCCGATTCTGACAACCATAATCACCGCATAATGCTCGCAAAGTGCTCGCAATTCAATCCGATAGGTTAGGTTAGGTTAGGTTAGAGGACGTGTTCTTGTCAATTCAGACAAGTACAGTACCCGGAGGTTGAATTGACCCATTATTGTACAACGTCCTCGTTTCTCACACCCCTTATGTATGTTGTGTGTTAATTTTATAGATGAGTGGTGGGACCTACAGTTTAAAGTCGACTCCGAACGACAGATTTTTGAGAAACTTTTTCATGTCAATTTTTATTTACTCTCAGAGTGTTTGCCAGAAATCTGCTGAGATGAAGCCGCCTAAGAAATACTTATTGTATTTTGTCTTTGATGTCTGGCCTGGGGCTCGAACCCTGGCTTTACGTCTAATAAGCCAACACACTACCTACTAGACTACGGCGACTTCTATCCGATAGCCCCTCATTATGATTTCTGATTCTTAATATCTGAAAACGCTGTGAAAAGAACTATAAAAACTCGTATTTTTCCTATTAACAACAACATCATGTTTTTAAAAAATATCTTCCAGTTGTTGTTGTATTTCTACGAATTTCATTAAAAGATCATTTCGTTGTATATCGCAACAATTAATTAATAAATTTATAAAATGATTACCAAGGAGTGGAGGGGGAGAGGAGGCGATCCCCTAACATGTTTTTCACATTTAAAAACTAAAATTTATTGAAAGTTTTTGTTTTTAAACACGCTTGGCATGCTTTTTTTAAAAGGTGACAGATAACATCTTAAGGAATACAATAATTGTTATCGATAACATTAATATCTGTTATCATCCGAAAACAAAAAACAAAAAAAAAAACATTTGCAAACAAAGCAATCAATGATGTCTTATACTCCCATATCCATACCCCCTCCGCTACATTGTTGACATGAATGACAATTTTAACACTTCAATTTGGCTTTGATCAAATGCCGACGGTGATATCTAAACGTGTACTCCTTACCCTTAAGGGTAAGCGGGAAAGCTAGCAACGACAGAGAGAGAGAGAGAGAGAAAGAGAGTTAGAATATCTATTTATTGACAATGATATCGTGGCATGGCATGCATTTACAACTACAACTTCCGTAATAATAAAGTTTTTTTTATAACGAAAAACTATGATTTCTTCAATAATATGAACCAAAAACAGACCCATGATTCACTTGTTGTTCTGTTTTCTCTCTCTCTTTCTTTTTATTATTGAGTGAGTATTTGTTTCTTTCCGATATTTTTTTTTTGTTGGTTTTTATCTTCAAAGTCAATTGTCAGTGTCGTTGGTTGTACTTATTATTATAGACTTGAACTGTATGGTGCTGTGTTATAAACAAAAAGCCGCAGTATTATAATAGCATTATATCCCATGATGCACATACACACACACACACACATACACTCACTCATGCTCATACAAACAGACAAATATGCCGAGTTAAACTCAGTTACAGAAAGACACACAAATCCACAGACATATACGTACAGAGATGGATAAAAAAAGTATACGTATGTATATAGCGTCGTATAAACACTGAAGAGGAAAATAATAGCAAAATAAATTGGAAAATAAACAAAATTAGAGAAAATTACTGCGGCCATCACTGTAGATACGGTATTCCTATTATTTCTCCTCCAAGATAAATGCCTAGACAAACTTCAAAATGCTACACCATGTCAGCAAAGACAATTCTCTACATTACACCGGATGTACGTACATCCAGACGCCTTTAGGGATGCCTTATAGGTTCCAAGAATGTGTTCTGTTGATTTATTCTCATCGTCACCGAATTTACATTTGGGTTCGAGGCAATATGGTTGTTAATGGCCAATTAAGTAAGTAAGTAAGTAATTTCGAGGCAATTCCATTCTGAACAAGTGTACAGTGTTCGCAACAAAAGTTTCAATTGCCTTTGATGGATTTGGAGTGAGAAAAGTTTTTGCCGCCCTTTATTTTCCCAAGGATCTTTCTCCACCCCACCGAATCTGCCTCCTCCCCAACCCATCTGTCACCATCCCACAGATCCGTTCTAGCCTCATTAAAGGCATGCAAACTCGACTCCTCACTCACTGCCAGTTCATTATCGCGCATTCTAACAAGTGACCCTATTTTCCCTACATAGCTTATTCAGCATCCCAGACAATCTCATACTATCATGAGAGCTCCACCTTACTGTCAGATATTATTGCCATCTTTCCTCTTTTATACTTTCTGTTAGAGTTGAATTGAGTACATCTTTCGATGGCATGGAGTTCCATTTGAAATATAACACGAGACTCCCCATGGGCTGTGAATATTTCATTCTTGGACAGTGATTCGCATAGAGTTCGTCTTACAAGATACATAGCTACGAGATTCTCTATGGGCTTTGAATATTTCATTCTTCTACCGAGATTCAATTTTCCCAATCTTGCTTGTTCTGCATTCATGACGCTGTAGATATGCTGATGGGGTACTAGACCGGCAAGCCTTCAACGCGGATTCTTCGAAAAAAAATTTCTTCGGCTTCACTTGCTAGTTATGTCAACAAGCAAAATTGTCTGATATGTGGCTCAGAGAACACACATGTTTCGGCGGAAAAGCCGCTGTTTGACGGAAAAAAGGACTGTTTGGGGCGTATCATAGTCTTGAGGTATTATTGGACTGTGTTTTTTCGAAAATTGCCTCAAAACAATTCAGAGCGCTGTGATTGTATGATCATCACATTTTTTTGGCCTGTGATTTCAGAAAAATGCAGCCACTGGCCACCCATCTTAATTTAATTTGGCTTTATTGCTTAAAGTGTTCAAAAACAGTCAAAACAGTGGCTCTGCGATTTGATATCGTCAGACTTTTTGTAGAGCTACTCCAAAGACCGTGTCTAGAGGCATAATCCTCTAGTATTAAGGCAGTAGAAAACTTAAATTCATCATCATTGTAGAAATAATCGCTCGAAATTTACAAAAAAAAAATGCTCGAAAACTAACACAACTCGGCTGCCGAAACCAATCCAAAGGTGGTTATTTAAATGATACTGTGTTGTGTACATAAATAATATAAAAGCTCCAACGAATTCATAGCTTATTTAAATAAATCGATCAGCAACCATTATTTGAAGGAGGTAACTTCAGTTTAAAACCTTGAGGGATTCTAAGTCTGGAATTCGAGCTCTGACATAAATTGCTTACTTACTTAACTGGTCAACGCAACCCCTTAAGTCAGGATTAGAACCCAACTTCTTCACCCATGTTTTGTATGTTTATTTTATACATTAGTGGCGGGACCTACTGTTTTATCCTCGACTCCGAATCACAGATTTTTGAGAAACATTTTCATGGCAATTTTATTTCAGTCTGAGTTTTTGCCACAAATCTGCTGAGAGGAAGTCGCCGAAAGAAATATTTTCTTTTCATATTTCCTTTTTTTTCGAGATATCTGAGCTGGTGTTTGAACCAAAAGTTACTGTTTAAGTATGATATTTTCATAATTCCTTTTAAATCATGGGAGAAACTAGGTCGTAATCCTGACTGAAGGGTTGTAATGATAAATTTTATATGTATGTAATGTATGTATTATCCATAAAGCGCTAGAATTTTGTCACCAACTGTTTGTGCTTTACATTAATGCCACTGAATAAACTCCCCAAATAGCAACTGTAGAGTCAATGTAAACGAAATACTATTAAGCGAACAAACCAACAACAACAACAACAACGACAGCAAACATTCATTCCTTCATTCATTCAGTCACAAAAACAGCGAGTCGAGCAGCCAGCCAAACAGCCAGTCAAGCAGCCATTCATGGCCAACAAAAACGATATAAAGACGGAAATACAAAGAGACGAACAGACGACAGACAAAAAGACAAACAGACAGACTTATAGTGATAGAGAGAGAGAGAGAGATAGAGATAGAGAGAGCAAGAGAATACAGTGAGTGTATAAAAGGAAATAAATTTATTCGTGTATAAAATACAAAACAGTATTATCTCAGTATAAATGACATCCCTTCGAAATTAATCCTTAATTCCCTGTATTCATTCATTCATTTATACATTTTGCATAATCCCTGAGATATGAGCCCAATAAGACTTAATGTTTTGTTTACGTACAATCCAAGTGTGTATGTATGTGACTCTGGGTGCTTGAAAGAGTATAAGTGTGCAGAGTATTTGGGTGTCAATGTATAAGTAAGTAAAGTAAAATACAAGAGCCGAGTATTGCCAACTGAAGAGAATCTGCTGTTAAGAGTATTGAAATTCAAACACCCGGTATGTGAGTTTTGGGAATACTATTTTCAAGAGAGTTTTTGTTTGTGTGTGTGAATAAAAGAGAATCTTAAGAGTTTGAGTTTAAATAAGAGAACCCGAGCGCGAGAGAACCTGAGCGCGAAAGAACAAGAGCACGTATAAAAGGTGGTGTTTTTTTTGTTTATTTTGTTTGGATTTGCTCCCCTTTTTTGTTTCTTGATTACAATGTAATCGTGTTCATCACTAATGTTAGTGGTTGTTGGTGTTGACTGCTGCCACATGTTGCTTGCATTCTATGCAAGCATGAAACCATTGCCAACAGCTCAAATGCGTGTGCGTATATGTATACAATAAAAGTGATAAAATTGGTAATTGTATTGGATGTATGTATAAAACGTATTGGTTGGTGTTGGTTGGTTGGCCACAATGTTATCGTCGCCGTTGTTTGTAAAAAGGTTTCTTCAGTTGTGCGTGAAACATGATAGAGGAAGGTTGGTGAGCTCTTTTTGAAAACAAAAACAAAATTAAAAAAAAATTATTTTCTTCTTCATCTCGAATTACCTTTTTTTTAAATTTATACGGGATTGGATTTTCTTATTTTCAATTTCAATGTGTGAGTGATTGAGTGTTGGATATGAATGCGTGTGTGTAAGCAAGCATTGTTAAATTTTTAGGCGGGATTATAAAATGTTAAAGCCTGATGAACAACAACAACATTATTTTTAATCACATTATAATATTTTTTCATTGTTGTTGTTGTTATTGTTGTTATTGTTATGCTTGTATATATTGGTTGTATGACTAAATAAATGTACGTATGACTGAGTAAAATGTGTGACTGAGTAAGTGAGCGAACCGTGTATTTAACTGTGCACACAATGTGCGTGTTTTTTTTCTGTTTTTTTAATTTGGTTCTGTATGTGCCGGAATAATGGATTATAGGATTAAGTGCTTAAACAAATAGGCATGTGTGTGTGTGTGCGTGTATGTGTAAATGTTATTAATCATCAACAATTTCATTGAATTTGAAAACTGAAACATTAATTGGAATGCCGAAAATAAATAAATTTTTTGAAAAGAAACAAAAATTAGTAGTTAAAGGCATTGAAGAGTATTTAAAGGCATTATTTGGAAATCTTAATAAACTACAATTAAATAAAATGAATTATAAAAGTGGTAATAAGAAAAAAAAAATTATTTTTATAAATAAAAATTATAAGAAAGTGCAAATAACTTGTTCGGAACAATACAGCAGATATTTTTTAATTGCTGGACTTTAGAAAAACTTTTTCATAAAAAAAATTTTAAAACTTGAAAAATTGATTGTTTTACTTATTTCAAACACACATTAAAAATTCGTTTTTGAAAATATTTTTAAAAAATTTAAAAAAAAAATAAATAAAAAACATATTTAGTTATCAAAATTGATCTGAAGCTTAAAATTTTTAATAAAAATAAATTAAAAAAAAAAATATATTAAAAAACCAAAAAAAAAAAATTAACAAAAGGAAAGGATAGTAATAATCCTTATAAGGTACTGTTTAATTTGAAATTATGTTGCTCTAACAATTCGGCATTTCATAACTGAATTCAATTATGTGCGAAATTAAAAAATAAAATTTGAGGCCTTATACAAACATTTCCTAATGGAATCATATTCCGTGATATTACATTTTTTGTTTTCTTCTCTTTTTTAATTAAATAATTTAAAACAGCTTCTTACAACATAAAATAAAATATTTAATGAAATTTATTTATCAATATTTCCTTTGAAACTTTTTTGTTCTTTTTAAACAGGCAACAATTTTGAATTATTTTCGTACAAAAAACTTATATTGAAAATTTTTAAAATTTAAACTCTTAACTTTCTTTTCTTTACAAGCAAAAAACCCGTGTATAAGACAAAACGTTTAACAAAAAATTTCTTTCTTTCTATAAATTTTCCAACTTTGTTAAAGATTTGATAAATTTTCCAATTAGAAATGTAAATATCGATAACTTACACAATTTGTGAATAATATTCGATAGGTATTCGTATACATACATAAAAAATTAGTCCAACTAAAAGAAATTGTCAGTAAATTTAAAACTACAATTAAAAATCTAATAATTTTCTAACTCAAAACAAAAATATCGATAAATTGCCAAATTATCGATATTTTTCAATATGTTTTGAAATAAGTAGAATATGTTCGATAAGGACATATAAAAATAAGTCCTATTAAAGGACGTCTTTCTTAAATTTAAAAAAAAAATTCAATAATTTCGATAACTTGCCCATTTATAGATATTTTCGAATACGATTTGAAATAAGTAGAATCTATTCGATAAGAATTCGTATAAATATAAAAAATAAGTCCTAATAAATAAAGCACGTTTTCAGTAAATTTAAAACAACAAAAGAAATAATAATTTTCTAACCCAAAACAAAACTATCGATAACTTGCCAAATTATAGATATTTAACAATATGTTTTAAAATATGTAGAATCTATTCGATACGTATTTAAATAAACATATAAAAAAATAAATCCTACTAAAGGACATTTTCAGTAAATTTATATAAAAACCTACGGATAATTTTCTAATTTAAAACAAAAATTTCGATAACTTGCCCAATTATAGATATTTTTCAATATGGTTTGAACTAAGTACAAAATATGCAATACTGTAATATTTCTCAGTGCACTAAACTGTATTGACTTGCTATTGAGACAAAAGAAATACCACTTTCAATACTTCACAATGTCTATCGGCATTTTTCTATTTTGGGTTAAAAATTGGTACGAGTTAAATTCCTACAATTAAGTAAACTCGCATTTGAGTCAATTTCCTTAGCTATCTCGCGGTTCTCTTGGGAAAACTATTAAATTTATGATAATATTTTAATGAATTGTTATCATTCCATAAAAATTTTCATTTCTCGCCTCTGGATGGTGGCATGTATAGAGTTATCCATTTCGTGGTTTCAAAAGTAAACGTAAATACAACACATATAAAATATTTTTATTCATGATATTTCTTTTTTATTGTAAAGTTTGAATGTTGACATTATGTGTGAAATACTACATCATTTAAATGACCTCCACGCGAAGTGCTGCAAGCATTGATTCTTTTGAGGTAATTTTCGACCACATTTTTACACATATTGGGCGATATCTCAGCCATAATTTGACGAATGTTGGTTTTTAAGTGCTTAAGAGTTGAAGGTTTATTTGCATAAACATGGTCTTTCGCGTAGCCCCACAAAAAAAGTCTAATGGTGTCAAATCGCATGATCTTGGTGGCCAGTTGATATCGCCAATGCAATGAAACTCTTGCAATATTCGCTCGAGTTGTGTGGCATGTGGCACCGTCTTGTTGAAACCACATATTCTCCAAGTCGTATTCTTCAATAGCAGGCAAAAAAAGTCGGGTATCATATGACCATAACGTTCCGAATTGACGGTGACAGTCGTTCCATCGTAGTTTTCGAAGAAGTAAGGTCCAATCACACCTTCGGACCAAAGAGCGCACCAAACAGTGACTTTTTCTGGATGTAATGGCCTCTCTTCAATTACTTGAGGATTCTCAGAACTCCAAATACGACACTTTTGTTTATTAACATACCCACCTAGTGTGAAATGTGCTTCATCGCTGAAGAAAATTTTGTTCGATACTTGGCTGTGGCAGAATCACCATTTTTGTAGTAGGTTTTGATAATTTTTATGCGTTGTGGGATAGTTAAGCGATCCATTTTCGTCAATGTCAACCTTTCAACTGAAAAGAAAAAAATTGGTTTCACAACTTAGTTTGACAGATGTCGAGTTCCATACTTTTGAAATCTGGAAATCTTTAGCACACGATTAATGTTTAATGCGATTTGTTATTATGTACATACATAGATAATTGGCCATTACAATCCTTCGGTCAGGATTACGACCTAGCTTCTCACACCACTTATGTTGTGTGTGTTAATTATATACATGAGTGGTGCGACCTACAGTGTAAAATCGATCCCGAACGACAGCAACTTTTCATGGGAATTTTATTTTACTCTCAGAGTTTTTGCTAGAAATCTGCTGAATAAATATTTTGTTTCATATTTCGTGTTGTTGGAAATGTCTGACCTAAGGTTTGAACCATGGCCTCACATCCAATAATCCAACACACTGACTACTAGACTACTACAATTTGTAACGCTTAGATAATAGACAAGCTTTTGAGTCAATTTCCTTGGTGATAACTTTGCTCAATACTTTCATACAAGTTTAAGGGGAAAAGATATAAAAAATTAATGCTTTTATCATTGTATTAAAAACTTTTCAGAAAATTGATTAAAAACACTTTTTTGAAAATGAATCAGTTTTTCTAAAAAAAAAAGAAAAATAAAACAACTGAAAAAAGGAAATATTTGAACGACACATCAATTTCAAGGGGGTTTATTGTTGACTTATTACAAGTAATCGCAACATATGACTAACTGCGGTATTTATAGCGCCAGTTAATTAAGTATCTGGCATTCTGTTCAATTTATTAACTTAAAAAAAATATTTTTCCAAGAAAACCCATTAAATAGTTTAAATAGTGGCTGAAGTAAAATAAAAATTTTATTTTGAAATTCTATTAAATTTTATAAAAAAAAGCCAGAAATTTTAATCGAATTAATTAAAATTTTTTAAATCCATGAAATCCTAAGATTAACTTAAAAAATCAGAAACATTTTCAAAAAAAAAAGTTCATTTCTAAGTCTTTTCAAAATGTTTCAAATTTCATTGCATTTGAATCAATTTAATCCAACCATTCATTCATGCTACCTGATATTTATTTTTCAATAAAAATTTTTTTCGCTTCGTTTTTTAATTCAATTTTATTTGCTGCTGCGCCTAATAATTTTAAGTCTTTAATGCGGATTATAGAATAACTAATGGTACGAAATATGACTGGAATTACTTTATAATCCGGCTTAACATTCAAAACCAATCCAACCCTCCTCTAAACAAATACTCGATAATAAGCACCACGAACAAACACACACATACACACAGACACACGCACACACACTCTGTTATAAAATAAAAAAAAAAACAAAAATCTATTAATTTTAGCAATACATTCGCGCATTCGTTCAATAAATAATGTTTAAAGTGCCCAGAATAATAACGAAGTAATAGGTTTGTTCGTTAATATGTGCACAATAAAATACGTAGAATAGTGAGCATACATACAAGTAGGGAGCCTTAGTGGTTGATCAAGATTAAAGAAAAAAATCCTACACAACCTGGTATAGCTTTTGGGAATAAAAAATCGCTTATCGGTTGACAGCTGGAGGCATTCATAGCCATTCTCTCTTCCATACGAAGCTCAATTAGTAGCTGGTGCAAGGGCTAAAATTGAAGAAGAGTTCATAGACCTCATAATTGAAGAATCATTTTACATCGTAAGATATTACACGTGAGGCCACGATTCAAATCCCAGGTCAGACAACTCCAACAAAACGAAATAGAAGAAAATATTTCTTAGGCGACTTCCTCTCAGCCTATTTCTGGCAAAAACTCTGAAAAGTAAATGGAAATTGTCACGAAAAGTTTCTCAAAAGTCTGTCGTTCGGAATCGACTTGAAACTGTTGGTCTCGCCACTCATGTATAAAATTAACGCACGCAGCTTAAGTGATGTGAGAAGCTAGGTCGTAATCCTGACTGAAGGGTTGTAGCGTTTAGCGGCCAGTTGCCAATCAACTACGAATGTTTTATGAAAAACATGCGTCATTTTTTATTATTTTCGTTCTATTTTATTCTTTTTCTTTTGGTGCTTTATTTCAATTTTTGTAATCAAAATTTTCCAGCTCAGCAGGAATACTTCTCGGTATTCCGGAAATTTTTATTTTGGGAGACGTCAGTCAAAGACAACATAAAAGAGAATGTGAAGACATTCTACGTCTTCATAGCAAGAGTCCAGCACTGACACTTGAAGTGAGAGATAGTCTCATCCATCTGAATGATAAGTGTTTTGGCATGACAGAAAAGTCTTTCAGAAGAAAAAAGAAAGTGTGTTAAGAGCTACAACGAACCATGATGGACATTCGACCATGCAAAAAGGCAGGGAAATGAGACCCCGTAAGATCGGTGGTGTCCGCCTGTTCCATAGTTCATTAAGGAGATCTACAATTCTACTGAGAGGCGCCGTAGTCTAGTAAGTAGTGTGTTGGCTTATTAGACGTGAGGTATCAGTTCAAACTCCCGGTCAGACATCAAAATGAAAATATAAAAAAAAATGTCTCCGGCGACTTCCTTTCAGCAGAGTTCTGGAAAAAAGTCTGAAAGTAAAATAAATCTGCCAAGAGGAGTTTCTCAAAAAAAAATCTTTTGTTCAAAATCGTCTTTAAACTGAAGATCCCGCCACTCATGTATAAAATTTACACACACAATGTAAGTGGTGTGAAAAGCTAGGTCGTAATCCTGACTGAAGGGTTGTAATGACCAATTATGTGTATATGTATGCATGTGCAATTCTACTAATGAATGATTGCAAATCCGCCATTGTAGTGGTGGAAATGCCCTCTATTCAGGCACGATGTCATCCTATAGACTTCTGCACTCAATTATAAACGCGATTATTTTCCTATGGCGACTTCGAATCCACAATAACGCCCAACAAAATCCATTAAGAGTTTCAGTTCCGCATTGCTTCACTTAAGAACAAGCTGCTCACTGTCTTTGAGCATCTCCGTATTCCGAGCATGTGTCCATTTCCCAATCATTGATTCGATTACGAATACCGTAGTAAGCTGTGTTGCACAATAGGTCTCCAAATAGAGCACCACAGATCCCTTCATTGCCAATGCAAACGTTGCTCCAAACATCTCGGTGCCCAGATATAGTCCAAGAGCAATTTGACTTAATTTCTAAGCGCTAGTTTCTGCAACATTATGTAGCAATATTCGACAATGAGTGCGAGCTTTAGTAGTCTGCTTGTAGGTCTTATTTTTTAGCCCGTTGTCTAGCTTGACCTGAGAACATATGGCAACTGACTAAGCCTTGCTAAGATTAAATGATTTCGCTTGTGGAATTGATATGGGTCGGTTGGCCTGGTTACTGAACAACAAAGCTGAAGCTATTGTCCGTTTTTAGAGTCATCAACCTACCAGATTAAATCATACCCGTTCTGAACTAAGTATCCTGCAGGTCGTCTGCATTCTTGGGCATGAAACTCAACTCTAAATTTCATGTCAAAAAGCAATACCTAAGCATCCAGAATCCAGAACCAAAGCACTCAGCATAGGTCGCCCTAACCTAACGATGCATATCCTGGCAATTTGCAAAAACACTTTGTTGTTGAGTACACAGCCATTTTCGTCACATTTATGTGGTGTGGTGTTAAATATAACAGGGCTCCTAGTGCTGATAATGCTGATACTGAGACAGTGTAATGATGTATTCTTTCATTCTTCTTTCATATTAATATGCCTTTAGTCCTTCAGCTGTAAGCAACAGTTTAATTTTCAAAAATTTAAAAACTATTGAAAATAATAAGAGAACCACGTAAGCAAATAAAGAAATCGCCATTCAACTAAAACACATTCAGAATGCACTTCAATAAAGCCTGAAAGGAAAGATAGACAGATTTAGCAAACAAGGCACAGTGGTTACAATGGCAATAAATGCGCTAATAAAAAGAAAACTTCTCCGCAAGCGGTTATATTTTTTAGTTTCACACTCAATTCCTAGATATGCGTCGAAATAAATTGCTTCAACCATTTGGTCTTACAAGAATTTATTAAAAATTGTTCGTAAATCTTATTGTTTATCAAATAATTTTTTGGAACATATTTTTTGCCCCTGAAATCACTGTGCAGTGCATAAAATTCACAATACAATCCATGCTGTACTCACGATTATAAAGAACAACCTGAACACAAGAAGAAAAAATACAAACAAAAAAACAAAACAATGACAACAATTGTCAGAGGAGGATTGTTAAAAGCAAATGCAATAAAAAAAAACAACAACAACTACAACATCAACCAACAGCAGCTACAATCATAATACACGAGTAATAAAAAAAGCACGAGAGAAAAGCTTTTAATACTGATGCTTTCATGAAGGCTAATCTCTATGAAGTTCACTAGATTTGTTGTCATTGTTTATGTCGAGTATGTGTGTGTGCATAGAAGTGTTGGTTGCTTTGCTTTTTATTGTTAAACAGTCTCTCTCTCTCTCTCTCTCTCTCTGTGTGCCTCCTGGCATAGCCAGCTAATGCTCCAAGTATTGTATTTAAAAATCAAAACACACACAGTTGCAAACAATCACAGATGCTGCATGAAAAGAGGTGTTGTTGTCGCATTTTTTCTGGTGCTTAATAAAGAAATAAAATCTGGCAGGCGAAATGACACAAATACACTTAGTTACACACGCGGACACACACATGCAGTATTCATATTTTGTTTTTTGTATTCTTTTGGAAACGACTCCAAATCATGCTCTCCCAACAATTACAGTAACATAGTGTAAGTGTTTGTTAAGCGTGCGTGTGTGTGTGTAACAAAACAATAGAGATGAAGAGATAGCGTTACAGTTGGTCCACTATGACACGTGACGCACTTTGTAACACAGTATTTCTGGAAATATAGGAATATGAAGCTGAAATAGGGTTTGTTGTTCAAAAT
This sequence comes from Sarcophaga carnaria, assembly GCA_958299815.1. NCBI lineage: Eukaryota > Metazoa > Arthropoda > Insecta > Diptera > Sarcophagidae > Sarcophaga > Sarcophaga carnaria. The sequence goes on along the minus strand of OY283153.1, from coordinate 17,627,480 downwards.
TTATTTTTGATACGGGCCTTGCACCAAAACTTATGGTTTTTAAAGGACTTTTTAGTAAAAAGGCAAATCGTGCAACACGGAAAATTAATTTTAGAATTCTTAAGCAATTACCCACACACTTAATGTCCTTACAGCCTTCTGCCCTTGAGTTCCCATAAACATCACTCGTTTTTCTTCACAAAATTGCACACAATTTCACAGTAAAATGCGGCTTTGATATGAAAGTTTACAAGGTCCCATTCGACCTAGCATGTCGGATGCCTTAATAACAGCATTCCCGACAACATGTTGCAAACCTTGCCACCAAACCCATTATATCCTCTCCAGCTATAGTAGGTTTGGTTATAAAAAAATATGTTTTTCTCTGCTTAGCTTATAGTATGTCTGTCTCTCAATCACTGCTCTCTATGTCTGTTTGTTTGTTGTTTCCTTTTTTTTAGCTTTTCACAACACAATACCACATGTACTCTTTGGCTCTTCATTATTTTTCTCTCTCTTTTTTTTTTGTTTGTTTGTACTGTTTGTTGTTGGTTTTTATCCATAGAATGCTGTGTGAAGAAATAATAAAAATTAAAAAAAAGAGAAAAAAATAACGCGTATTAAACTTAATCCGTTAGGATATGTTGTGGTTACGTTTTGAATGCTTGATTGTTTATGGGGGGAAAGTGTTTGTCGTAGTGTTAGTGAGTGTGTGCTTAAGTGTATGTGCTATACATGAGAGCATAAGAGTGTATTAGAACTGACAGTGTTTGAAAGGGTAAAAAACAGAAAAAATATTATAAAATACAGTGGAGCAGCAGGCGTAAAAATAGTAAAATGGGAATTCAATTATCGAAAGTTTTGATTTAAATTGTTAAAAAGAAGTTAAATTTACAGCTGTTTAAAGGCTAAATTTACTTATAAATTATGGACAATTTAGTCAAGTAAGACCTGCTGTGATAAAGTAATTTTCCCCTAGTCCTCCCCTAGTCAGCTTCTGATGAGGCTACTTAAGCCTTCAGTGTTCAATCTCGGCAGCTCAGTGATACCATGTGAGACATGTTAAAATCTATGAGTAGCCAAAAAAAAAATTTACTTTTGCTTTTCAAATAAGACGCTTCAATCACAAGCTGCATTTTATCAGAGATTTATTGATAGTAAATTGGGAATTCAGTGCTTAACTAAAAAGTCATACAATCCGGCTTGAAATCTCGAAGAAAGCTCGTTTTATTTCTCCACTGACGATATTATCATTAACGAATATGTATAATCAGAGAAAGTTACGTCATACAGAGCAATCAATGGATAATGAGTGGTATTAAAGATTTACACTATAACACCCCAATGTGTTTTCATACAGGGCGTAGTTTTTTATATGGCAACCCTATCATTCTAGAAACTGTTACAAGACACCCATAACATGCTTAACTTGAAATCCTTTGTTAAAGGAATTGAAACACAAGCAAATTTTTGAAAGATAGAGCAGCTGTTTTGAAATAACACGTACAATTATATTTCCAATCAATAAGCCATCCAATCAATGGTTCCTAAAGGTCATAGTGCAGCCACAATCTCTTGACAGATTATTAGCCAGAATAGCTACATAACTTCATCCATTTTTTCAGTGTCTAGTGGATCACAGCTGCTCCGCTGTGACATCCCAAAATAGATTGTTTAAATATGCTCAGAGGATAGCCATCACTTATATCGTTGTCATCGTACACATTTTTATACAGTGGTTTTGTAATTGAAAGGGGAACGGGGGTGGATTAGTGTGTAACTATCATATTTTTTTTACACAAGTTCTGTGCAAATATTTCATTGCACTTTTTTGTTTACTATAGCCCACTGTGCTTTATTATGCTTTCCTTAAACAAAGTGGTTGTTAACTCAGCTTAGCTTACCACACTTTTATGTTCGCTAATTTGTGTATAAAACTATAAAAAAATAAACCAAAAAATAAAAGAAAATAAAAAAAATAAAAAACCATACCATGTGCAACATTGCCAACGAAGTGTTTTAGAAGGTGTAAAATAGCACAACAACAAAAACAACAATTTAAGCTCAAAACCCCAAACGGTTTGGTTTGGCAAACAAACAGTAAAGTATGGACCGAACAGAAGTATTAAATAAAACCAGCAATACAGTGAAGAATGATAAAAAAAATTAAAAACAGAAAGGGAATTAGAAGTTAATCTCTTCAAATTGAAATCTTTGGCCAAGAAAAAGTCCAGCTTAAAACCCTAAAATAAAAAGCAAAGCATTTTCGATAATAAAAGGGAGAGAGGGAAAGATAAATTGAAATCTTAAATGTGTTTCGCTTAATGAGTTTCAATAATATAAGATTCAGTTTTTTTTTTCCTTCATAATCATCTTAAATCTTGAACTTGCAGACAGAGTACTAAAAATAAATATTTTCTTAAAGATCAACATGATATTTCAACAAAAAAAAGGTCAGAAAAAAAATATTATTTTGTGAGTCTGTGAGCAGCTTTAAAAATAAAAATTTTTAAATTTAAAAAAAAATGAAGGAACGAAAAAAACTGCCTATAAATCTGCATAAAAATTTGCTTAATCCCTTCGCAACCGCACAAAATTTTAATCCCTCTTTAAATTAAGCAGCTCATCGTAAAGTATCCATTGATCGTCATCAGCATCAACATCATCAGCATCATCATCATCATGGGCATCATTATAATCGTTGTTATCGCCGAATGCCTCTGCCATTGTGTATAATCATCCACCAGTAGCTGCTGCCTGCTAGCTGCTGGCTGCTGCCTTATGCCCAGGGGCTGTAGTGTAAAAATGTTTGCGTACCCAATAACAATAATTTGTGAATTTTATTGTGTTGTGAAATTATTTTTATTTTTTGTTTTTTAATTCTTTTTTTTTTTGTTCGAAATATTGTACAATCCGAAAGGCATTTGTTTTGCATAACCCAGTGAACATTTATGAAGCATAACCACTGAAGTAGAGGAATAAAATGTATGTACAGAAATTGTTTGAAATGAAGCAATTGAGCATAAAGCTCAATCAGATATCCTAAGGGCCTAGGAGGCTTTCTGCCTAGATTCAGGATCCATTTCCGTCCGTTTTATAGACATGATATGTCCTTCTGAGACCCCTATTCTGCTTTTGCTACCACGTAAATCAGCCAGATGTCCTCTTAAGGTCCTAAGGCTCTCTGTCCATATTCACTACCCATTTCGCTGCAGAACGGTTGTTTTCGATAATTGGTCATTACAACCCTTCAGTCAGGATTACGACCTAGTTTCTCACACCACTTATGTTGAGTGTGTTAATTTTATACATGAGTGGCGGGACCTACAGTTTAAAGTCGACTCCGAACGACAGATTTTTGAGAAACTTTTCATGGCAATTTTATTTACTCTCAGAGTTTTTGCCAGAAATCTGCTGAGAGGAAGTCGCCGAAGAAAAACTTTTTGTGTTTTATTTTGATGTCTGGCCTGGGGCTCGAACCTTGGCTTTTCGTCTAATAAGCCAACACACTACCTACTTGACCACGGCGACTTCAAATTCGAGCCAAAGAGGCCGTAAATAAACACGATGTGCTCGCCAGGATCCCCTATTCTGCGTTTTCTACCACGTAAGCCAGTTAAATATTATATTAAAGGTCCTAAGAGAAGCTCTCTCTCAGCTCGGCTTCAGTTAGACAGAATAGGGAGTATCCCATAGGAAGTCTTGCAGTACCAATTGCCAAAATCCCAGAGGTTTTCGGTTCACTCATCGTTCAGTTCATTTACAACTTCGTTGCTCAACGTTTTATCTTTAATGGCAGAGAAAAACTATGAGGCGATACGGATCTTAAGAGCTTTATTCTACACCTGGCCACCGTACATCCACTGACAAACTGCTGCCGATATGATATACGATAGAGGGTGTAGCCCCGAAACTGAACAGAAAATTTTCTAAATCCTTTTCCTTTTGCAACAAGGTAGGATAGGTATATCCGATACCAGTATCAGCAGATAAAACTGTGAGAAGGGGCCGATAAATATCTTGTGGCTGTCACTTTAGATGATCTTAGTAAGCTAAGCTTCTGCGTCGTTCAAATTCTATTCTGGAAGTTGGAAAAGGAGAAAATACTCACTGAACGTACTTTTTGTGTGGACCTATATATACATACATAATTGGGCAATATAACCCTAAATTTAGGATTACAACCTAGTTTCTCACACCACGTATGTTGTGTGTGTTAATTTTATACAAGAGTGGCGGCAGCAACAGTTTAAAGTCGACTCCGAACGACAGATTTTTGAGAAACTTTTCATTGCAATTTTTATTTACTCTCAGAGTTTTTGCCAGAAATCTGAGAGAAAGTCGCCGAAGAAATACTTTTTGTGTTTTGTTTTGATGTCTGGCCTGGAGCTCGAACCCTGGCTTTATGTCTAATAACCCAACACACTACCTACTAGACTATGACCGATTAAAGATGAAGCAAATTTCAAGATCTCTCAGTAAAATTGTTCCTCAAAGAGGCGACTCATCAAAGAGTTTTCCAAAAGGTACCATTCCAAAAAGTACCATTCACAGGTTTTTTTGCCTTTAAAAGTACTCAGCTTTAATTCAAAAACAAATTCCACAGGCAATTGTCAGAATCTCTCTCTTTCTCTCTCCCTAGTTAAACATTTGACCAGTAGCTGGCTAAAAAAAAGTTTTTGCATAAATGTTCACTGGGTTATCAGTCATACTTTGGAATATCGTCAACAACAACAACAACAACAACTTGAACAACTTGAAACAAATACGACTAAAATCCTGCCATAAGATTTATGATTAATGCAAATAAATGCAAAGACGAAACCGATTTAAGCTGAAAAGAAAACTGAAATGAAATGAAATAATCGTTCATTGATTCAGTTTAAAAGCATAAACTGACGACGACACTCATAAAAATTATACTTTTTAAGCATATTTACGAGCTAAACACACTCTTTGGCAAAAGTATTTAACTCACACACACACACATGCCTTTACACTTACACACACACTGTGTGGAAGAGTGATATTGTCAGTGAATGGTTTAAGGCAGAGGGTATTTGAAACTAAAAGCACTTGTCTTAAAGGATCAAATTTCATCCCCATCAATAGGAAATGAATGCAAAATAATAAGAAAAATTAATACTTTTTTCTACACCCTCCCTCCCCTCTCTCCTACCACTACTTCTTCTTTTGCTGTTGTCTTGTACAGCAAAAAAAAAAGACGAAAAAATATTCTTATTTATCCTCTTCTACGGGTATTGAGCCGTTTATTATGGCCTACTTTAGAGGTTATCATTAGTTATGAATGACGGCGGGGATGATGAAAACGAAGACATCGACTAAGACAACGACAGCGAAAATGCAATGCATAAGTGCTTTATGTTGAAACATATGCCAGCCCATGAAGGTTAAATTTCATTGAAAATATTCTTATAAAGCGAGAGAGAGAGAGAAAGAGAGAGAGCAAGCGAGTAAAACAGAAATCTTAACCTCCTGCATTATTTCCTTTCATTTTATTAAGCGATTGAAAAGAAATTAAATCACCAGCTTAAGTTTTGCTGCTGCTGCTCTTACGGCGACATCATTTTTTTAAGCCTGCTTGGCTGCTTGGCTGCTGCTCGTATGTCAATCGTTGTATCGCCATCGTCGTCGTCATCAATACTTCTACGGATTTGGTAACAAATACAAATAAACCTCTCTGCTTGTACTTAATACAGCCAGAGGAGCTATTAACTTTTGTATTAACAACTGCCTGTGACTGCTTGACTCGTTTACTCTTCAGCAGACTGCATGGCTGGATGGCTGATTGACTGTTACTGTCTGAGTTCGATGTTGTCGGTATACTTAGTCGCATAGGATTGGCATTACCATGTGATTCGTGATTTATTTCAATTCGATTTTAACGTTTAAATTTCATACAAATCTCCTACTTCCTGCCTGTGTGTTAACTGTGTGGCAAAGTCAGCAAAGCACATGCTTCTACTGTAGGAGAGAAGAATTTATTTTTAACTTTCATAGGTAAAGAGGATTATATTAATCAAGATATTGTTTGTTGTTGGTATATACAAAAAAAGGCATGTGTGTGGTACTACTGCAAGAGAGATTCAAAAAAGGTGTGATATTTGGTTGAAAAAAATTCTAAACGATTAAAACTTTTAAATACAATTGAAGCTCAAAAGCTTAGATGCGTTTCTTTAAAAAAAAATGCAAAAAAAATTCATAAAGGCTCAACATAATCCTTTTTGGCATTCCGACTTCAAAATAAATTCCGCTGTTGAGACAATTTTTGGGTTGGGTAGTTCCACCAGAGGTATGAGACATCAAGAACAACCGTCTCTTCATAAAGTCAGGCTGTGGCACATGAACTGAAAAATTGTCTGCTTTTTAGTGCTCTATCCTCAGCTGAAATCATTCAAATGGGCCAGATACCTTATTGCCACAGAAAAATTGCGATGATTAAGCATGTGATTTAAGGAAGAGAAAACACAATGATGTCCTTTTCTTATTAACGAAGAAGAACTAACCATGTACAGTGATTGGTGAATACACATTTCAACTGAGACAATCGCAACACATAAACTCTGTAATATTTTGGATATTGTGAACACTGTACCAGCCATAGGGCATAAGTTGTATGAAAAGCTAGGTCGTAATGTATGCACCAGCCTTAGAGAGCTCATCAGTAATGCTATTTCCAATAATATCTGTGTGTCCTGAAACTCATATAAGATTTATTCTTGAATGCTCCAAAATTTTCTTAAGAAATCCCACGCATTCAAGATGGTTGAGATGACATTCGTGAGTGATTTGATTATAGCCCTTGGTTGGCTAAGAATTTTAGGATATTTTCAAGGAAGACTCCACTTAGACTGGTAGCATATACCAGAGATATCGTCGGAATATACACACTGTTACTGAAGTATACATACGGTTAACAAATTTCAGAAAATTTTTAACTAATCCGTTTTCGTTATAAATATTTATAGTTTCCTTGATTTTAAGACGGTCTTTTGCATTGGTTAAACAATTACTGAAATTGAACTGAATTGTGGCCCTTCACAGGCCCACAAAAGTATACATCCTATTAACAAATTTCACAAATTTCTGAACCAATGCAAAAGACCGTCTTAAAATCGAAGAAAGATGTCAGACAATTATAAAGATTTTCAACGAAAACGGATTGGTTAAAAAATTTCTGAATTTTGTTAAACGTATGTATACTTTTGTGGCTGAGTGTACTTCAAGGAGATTGTCGAAAAAATCTGTAAATTCTTATCCGGATTCCTAAAGCCAAATCTCTTATCGAAATAGTTATATGAAACCATACTAAGTTACTTAATGGGTCATTACAATCCTTCAGTCAGCATGACGACCTAGCGTCTCACGCCCACTTATGTTGTGTGTGTTAATTTTATACATGAGTGGCGGAACCTACAGTTTAAAGTCGATTCCAAACGACAGGTTTTTGAGAAGTTTTTCATAAGAGTAGGTGTAGAAAAGGGAGGATAAAGAGGCGGAGGAATAAACAGATAGACACAAATACACTAGAGAGCACGACTACAACCTCGAAGCTCAAGCACTCCTCAGGCACCTTAATCTATTTGTGAATCTATGGAGAACCTTAATGTCGGCTCCCTGCCTTAGCCTACTAAGACCTGCGCAGTTCGATTGCTTCCAACTCCTCCTCAGCGCAACATGCCCGGCAATAGTACGGTTAATGTCAGTGATCTAATCTTGCAGTGCCCTGTAATAGGCCAATAACTAGACTAAGACTGGTCTTATCTAAGCCTTGCAGCAAATCTTTTCTACCACTGCTTATAAAGGGTCATATACACGCCTCTGATCTTCCCCACTAACCCATCCAGTTATAAGGCTATTGAGGTGGCAGATTGGGGGATAAAATCCTACTGATAACCTTTATAGAATATTTGTGTGAAATTTTTGTGTGTGATTACTTGGCATTGAATTTGAATTATATCTCAGCCTTGTAACGGACGACCACAACGTAGCGTCCTAACCACTAGACGATCACGGGCAAAGTGGCCGTAGTCTAGTAGGTAGTGTGTTGGCTTATTAGACACAAAGTCAGGGTTCGAGCCCCAGGCCAGACGTTAAAGGCAAAATACAAAAAGTATTTCTTCGGCGACTTCCTCTCAGCATATTTCTGGCAAAAACTCTGAGAGTAAATAAAATTGCCATGAAAAAGTTTCTCAAAAATCTGTCGTTCGGAGTCGACTTTAAACTGTAGGTCCCACCACTCATGTATAAAATTAACACACACAACATAAGGGGTGTGGGAAACTAGGACGTTGTGCAATGGGTATATTCGACCTCCAGGTACTGTACTTGTCCTAATTGACAAGCAGTACACGTCCTCTAACCTAACCTAACCTAACCTAATATTTTTTCATATGTTGGTTTTGATGTCTGACCTGAGGTTTGAACCGTGGTCTCACATTTAATAAGGCTGGTAGTGTTTACTCTGTTAATTACTGTAAATTCTTTGGATTCTGTCTCAGTTAGAGATATACTGTAGCTACTGTAGTAGTAGTTTTTCTTACAGTATATCTGAATACCATGGCAACATACCTTATGGCTTTGAAGAGCTTTGCTGTGCAATTACTGTTTTCTGAGGGTTGGTTTCTTATTGTTTCATACGAGCCTTATGTTGTGGGATCATGTCTTTGAACACAGTTGGAGTTGAATATTTTTTTATTTCTTTTCTGCCCGTCGTATCTATCCTACTGATAATCCTTGTAGAACTAGGGCTAGTGATAGAATTGGCATTGAATTTGAATTGCTGCTTGAAACGTTCCTCGGCCTTGTAAACAATAACCGATAGTTTTTATCTACATTGGAGAACGTAATAGAAATACGTTCTAAAGAATTTGTTATTCTTAGAAGAGTTTTGAGTGAAAGTTTGGAAGAGAATAAGGTTTCCAAAAGTATGTTTTATGTGTAGCAGGGACAAAAACACTCAAGTGAAATAGCCTGTGTTACAAAAACATCACATTAGTCTATCATAACTGGGATGGTCTTCCTTGCTATTGAGATTCCAATAATTTTCTTAGAAATTGTTGAGAAACAATATTTTATTTTAAATTGAAACACATGATGGTAAATAAATACATTTTTTATATAAAAAAGTAACTTATTTTAATTCTTTTATTCTGCCACAAAATGTTGCAAATCTTTATGCATATGGAGATAAAAAAATTCGTTTCTAAATTTTCGTATTTCAAATAGAAAACCTCAACATGTTCTTCGTTTTTTATGCATAAAATTTTATTTCTTTTCGTTCTAAGGGTTAAATATGCTTAAAAGGGATTAAAATTGTTTTTGTATTAAGGATAATTATAAGTACGTATGTGTGTAGAGAGAGAGAACAAAAAAGCTTAAAAATATCCACACTCCCTATTGTAATCAGAAGTACGAAATGAAATGAAATAAAATTTAAGAGAATGAAATGATTTCTAAACAGAAAAAGCAAACGAATAATAGCAGTCAACCTTTCAAAAAAAAACAAAAAAAACGAAAGGAAGGAGAGGAAAAAATCATACAAATCAAGAGTCCTTGATGATGATGATGGCAAGCAAGTCAGTCCAACAATATTCGTAAGAAATTAAATGAATGTGATTGAGTTTTAACTTTAAGCCAGAGTGGTAAAGGGGTAGTGGTAGTGGTAAAGGCTTTGGTGGTAGTGGTAAAGTATTATTATTGTGTATTAGAAGCCACAATAAGATTTGTCAGAGACCTACATACATACATATGTACATACATATCTAACCCTACTTCTTATTCCTCTACTCTTGCCGCTTGTCTTCACATCTCCTTCGGTTTTGGCTTTTCCTGCTTGATTTTATCCCTTTTTTGGATTGTCCTTTTGTCATCGACTGTATAGCATTTGACATCTGCATAAAAATGCATTTTGATAGGTATGCTCATATGTGTATGCGTACGTATACGAGTAGAGCATACAAAAAGGACCCACAACCAAGTCTATTATTGTTTTGAATATTTGAGAAAAAAAGAAGCACGAGAAAAAAACCCTAGTAGTAGTGGTAATAGTATTGGTGTTGTAGTGCATAAAAAAAGAGATTAAAATGTCAATATCCACACACACACACCCACACATACATATACACCTTACTAGTGAATACTTCTGTTCAAGTGTGCTTCTTAAAGAGTCCTTTAGCAAACATTGTAATTTGCGACAATGCAAACACAAAATTAAGGGTACATTTTTTCTTCTTCTTCTTCTTAGTCCAGCAAAAATTATCCTTAAAAAGTCAAGTAGTTAAACAAATTTTTGATTTGTTATTGGCTTGGCTTTTGTTTTTCAAAAGGATTTTTTAAATGATTGTTAAACAGTTTAAGGATTTCTTTTGAAGGACATCATATAAAAAACCAACATAATCGTTAAGAGAATATAAATCAGAATTGTTGGAAATATTTAATTTAAGGATTAAAACAAAACGTTTAAATTGTTTACTTGATCCTTTGGCATGTAAACAAGATTTTTTTTATAAACTTGCCTTCCTTAAAATCACACCAAAGGCGGCACCATCCAACACTGTATCAGTCCCTAATCCTGTAATCCATGATTCCTTTAACAACAATTTCCATATGATTTTTGCGTTCTTAAATTCGTGGGCTGTAAATAACCGCAGCTTAATTAGCAAGAATTTTACAAGAGATAATATTTGTAGGAAAGAGCCTCCAAACTCAGAACTTCAATCATATACTGACTGTATCAGGCCGTGGTAAAGATAACTCTGCCTTAAGTACTCATGCATAACATAATTCGTCATTACAAACCTTCAGCCAGGATTACAACCTAGCTTCTTACACCACTTATGTTGTGTGTGTTAATTTTTTATATAAGAGTGGCGAGGCCTACAGTTTAAAGTCTATTCCGACCGACAGATTTTTTAGAAACTTTTTCATGGCAATTTTATTTACTCTCAGAATTTCTGCCAAAAATCCGCTGAGGGGAAGCCGCCAAAGAAATATTTTTAATATTTCGATTTGATTGAAATGTTTGATCCGGGGTTTGTACCGTGGCCACACGTCTAATAACACACTTCCTATTAGACTACGGCAACTTCACGTTTGGTAAATGGAGTGCAAATACCAAATATCACTGCAGACTGATAGACAAAATTTTCGGGAAGGTTGCTGTCCTTTTAACTTTTCCGGCTTTCCACTCCAACTAAGGCATTATTTGTTACACTCAATTGGCTACCCTCTAGCTTTCTATGGAATCGCAAAGCTGTCAAAGCCTAATGTCACAAAGTCTCAATGCAGTTAAATTCTAGTTGCTTCCTCTCTACAGACTTCTGGCAAAAACTCTCAGAGTAGTTGAAATTGCCATGAAAGGTTTCTCAAAAATCTGTCGTTCGGAGTTGACTGTAAACTGTAGATCCCTCCACTCATGGATGTAATTAACACACACAACCTGGGTAGTGTAAGAAGCTAGGCTGTAACGCTGACTAAAGAGTTATGACTTTCCAACCACTGCAATATTTACCACGTTAAGGCTGCATTGAAAGCGTGGCATTGAAATAGAGATGCTCTACTGCATAGGCTTCAACAGGGTACGTGCAATATTGTTTGACTTCGCTGACCTCATGTGGTTAAGAAAAGGACAATCGTCCATTTTACTTGTGGTTTTTATGGGCCACTGACTCGTTGGAAGTCACGGCGATAGACTTGACATTCTCTCATTCAAGATATCTGCAAGAACTGTGAGTTCGAAAAGGAGGAAGAGATTATATTTCACCTCATGTGTTAGTATGTGCACATGTAAGTGTATGAAGGAGGCATGGCATAGTACTTAACGTACTTGACTACAAATCAAAGAAATCCACAATTAAACCTCGAAATAAGAGCAACAAAAATGGTTCGTGAAGCGGCTTCTGTAGCAGGTACTCCTCTACTTGCAAAGTTGTGTAGAGAATGCCAATTGAACCCTGAATAAGAGCAACAAAAATGGGTCTTAAAATGGCTTCTATAGCAGATACTCCTCTGCTTGCAACATTGTGTAGTGAATATCGATTGAACATCGAAGAAGAGCAACAAAAATGGTCCTAGAAATGACTTCTGTAGCCGGTACTCTACTGCTTGACACGGTGTGCAGTGAATGTCGATTGAACGCCGAATAAAGCAATAAAAATAGTCCCCGAAATGGCTTCTATAGCAGGTAATCTACAGCTTGCAACGTTGTGTAGTGTAGTGACAGAAAATTAAATATTTTTTAGATTGGTAGACCTCATTCCTGGTTGATTATTACAACCAGTTAATCGAGATTACGTCCTAGCTTCTCACACCACCCATGTCATGTGTGGTACTTTTATCCACGAGTGTTTAGCCTCGACTTCGGACACCACATTTGAAAAACCTTTCATGGCAATTTTATTCATTCCCAGAGTTCTTGCCAGTAGACTTCTAGGGGGAAATCGGAGAAAACCGGGGTTTGAGCAATGGGTTCCTGTTCAATAAGCCAAAACACTACCTACTAGACTATGGCGGCTTTAAAGCTTGATTGCTTTTAATTTCATAACTTAATTTGTAGTCGCCGTAGTCTAATAGGTAGTGTGTTGGCTTAATAGACGTAAGGCCACGATTCAAACCCCAGGTCAGAAATCGAAACGAAAATATGAACATATTTCTTCGCCGACTTCCTCTCAGCAGATTTCTGGCAAAAACTCTGAGAGTGAAATAAAATTGCCATGAAAAGTTTCTAAAAAATCTGTCGTTCGGAGTCGGTCCCGCCACTCATGTATAAAGTTAACGCAAACAACATATGTGGTGTGAGAAACTAGGGCGTAATCCTGACTAAAGGGTGCTGATGACCAGTTATATATAAAAAAAATTATTTTTCAAAAGTGCCTTACAAAGTTAGAATACAAGCTTTAAGTAGTTGCAAATGATGGGTGTATTGTGCTCAATTATTACCATGAGCTACAACTAAATAACCCCCATAACTGCTTACTCGCATTACCCTTAAGAATTTTAATTTTTTCCTTTTTATTGTTGTTTCCAAATACTTCATGTAAATGTGTGTTTAATATTCTCAATGTCTATCTTCTTACTAAACATTGGCTTTAACAAATTTAATACATGTTGTGCCACTTTTGTTACCCACTAACTAGTGTTGGCTTGTAAATACGAATGATTTTTTTGAAAAAATTAAGTTCAAAAGCTTATATTGGCTGTTAAGAAGATGGCCTGATGTACTTGCTGTTGTTGTTATTGTATTTTTTAAGTATTTTCTTTAACAAGAAAATCCATTAAATATGATTAAATAGGGAAAATGTTTAACATACACAAACAAAATCGAAATAGAGACATAAATGTCTGTGTAACCATAACTAATACGAGCAATGACTGAGTGAACAGAAAAAAACCAAAGAAATGTATTTAGAAAATAGAAATAAATATTAAATAGGATTAAAATTAATAACAATGTTTTAAGACGAGGTGACCCACTCACTTACTCACTCACTCACTATAGTATATATTCATAATAATAATACGAATAATAATAAGACACAATAAATAATAAGAATAAGAACTAATCATCGTAACTACCAACCGCCAATAAGAAAAACAACACCTCATTTGGTTTTAAATCAACACTATTGTTTAAATAAAATGTAATACAACAAAAACAAAAATAAGAACAACAAAAAATAAGTAGAGGCGGGTCAAGCTCGACCATTTAGTAGACTACAGCTTAATGCAGTCGTTGTTTGGTTCGATTTCATTATTGTATGACAGTCCCATCAATAAATTAATAAATCTTAGGCGAGTTGTTGCTTCTACAGAACTTGTACAACAGCCCTCACCACCTATTTCATAATTTTTACTTGAGGATCTTTAATTTCTTCCTCCTATCAAAAAATGTGTGGATCTCAGGCAAGTTGTGTCTCCTACTTGCTATACAATACTTCATTGAAATAAGCTTTCGTTGAATACGACATATTTGATGTCATTGAAGTTGAGACTGATTAGATTTTTATATCACACTTGAGTTATGTCGCTACTCCAAATTTCGGAAAAGAATAAAGAGTTATCCAAAGACATGTGACTGCATGGTGTGTGGTATATTCATTAAGGATTCTGTTATTAAACTTTTTTCATGAACTGCATGACTCACTACTATTCCACGCGTAGCTCATGACCATTTTAAAACCGGCGCAATGCTTGTTTGAAGATGGAATTTTTTCTAAAAATCTCTTGATTTATTCAGACAGCCAGGCAGTGATTAACTCGCTAACGAATACATTTTCAATGTCCATCTTTGTCCATGAATGCCGAGAATTTCTCAAGGAAATTTTGGATCATTTAATGGTAAAGTATCCTTTGGAATTACATTGCTGTTAAGCTGGCCAGAGCCGGTACGGAGCTCCCACTATTACACACATGTTATAAGGTATTCCGATTGTCTTAGTTAAAGTGGCCGTAGTCTAGTAGATAGTGTGTTGGCTTATTGAACTTGAGGCCATGATTCACATCCCAGGTTAGATATCTACAACGAAAACGAAATAAAAAGAATATTTCTTCAACAACTGCCTCTCAGCAGATTTCTGACCAAAACTCTGGGAGTAAATGAAAATTACCATGACAAAATTTTTAGTTTAAAACGGCTTAAACACAACAACAAGTATGCTTGGGATTATAAATACTTTAAGGCCTTCGTGTGATGCTTTCTTAAAACAATGGCATGAGACGGAAAGCCTTTAAAATATACGCCAATTATGAAAGGCTCAAAGAGCTGGTCTGTTAAACTATTTAACCACGAGTAATTCTGGTTAAATCCAAGAGAAATAAATGAATATTGAACTTGTATTGTGGGTTTGAAGAGGTCACTGTGAATCCAGAAGGGATAATATTGTGCTGTCTTCCAATGTTTCTTAAACACGAAGTATTTAATTTCTCGAATATAAGTTTTGTAATTTCCTTCTTTAAATTTTTTTCTTAAGCCATTTAATAACCAACAACAACTAAAAGATTTTTTTTCCAGCTAACAAAACAACTGCTTGTATTCATTCTCTGTGGCTTAAAGTTCACATGTTGTTCTACATATTCATACATACTCATGCTCATGCTTATATTTGCTTGTCACATTTTTTTAAAAACTATAACTCTAACTAACCAAGTTAAGAGCTAACTAACTAACTAAATAACTTATATAAATAATAAGCCAAGTTAATGCTCCACTCACATTTGCATCCATATGTGACTACGGCAACAATAGCAGCAGCACTTGCTGTCGTATTTTTTGTTGTTGGCTTAAATCAATAACTTTTTAAGAGTAAAATCAAGTAAAATAAGTAGATTAAAAATATATTTAAATTACCATACGATTATTAGTATAGTTGTTGTTGTTGTCACAGTTGTATTGTTGTTGCTAGAAACATTAGTAAAAATTTTAGTAAAATTTAAAGAAAAAAAATTTTTTTTGTTAAGTATTATTGGAAACATGCAGCAGGATTAAGATTCTAAATCAATTGTCTTATTGAGTACACATACTTACTTACAATATTTAAACAGTTTAAAATGCTAAGAAATGTTCTTTAAATTCAATTGGATTACAGAGAACTTGTAAAGCAAAGCGAATAGTTTGCTACTGAGTAGTATTGATAGAATATAAGAAAAGATGTGACAGAAAATTCAGTTCGTAAGAAAAAATTTCCAACAATTAAAAGAGTTCTCCATTTCTAGGCTTCAACAGTAAATTTAAACATATACATATATAAACACATATAGCTACGATTTCTTTTATATTTGCATTCCATTAGCAACCTTGGACTTTGCCATTAAATACGAAATTCAATGTCATTTAAATGCCCGCCCTTAGATTGATTGACAGCTGTCAATTATTTTCAGAGAAGTTTTTGATTACTAGTTCCCCCGTTTCGTAAGGTATCTCGATATCTAATAACTCGACAAATGTTAGTTTTCAAATGATAAAACGTTAGCTGATTATCCGCATACACACAGACTCTGATACAGTTCACTAAAAGAAAAATAGAACGCCTTTAAATCGTTGCTAATTGTTGTGAAATTACTGTTTTTGAAGATTCTCAAGTATTGTGTGTCCCGTGGAACCGTTGAAAGCACATACAGTTCTATTCATGATCTTTAATTGATGGCCAGAAAACGGCTGGCAACATATGATTGCTCCATCCATTCTCATATTTGTAAAAATACACCTCCAGATCATAATGCACACCAAACAGTCAGTATAAAATGGCTTTTCCACAATAAGTTCTTGCTTCTAAGCGACCTATAAGCGGCAATTTTACGTAACCACTGATTGAGAACTGAACTTCATTACTTACTTACTTAAGATGCCATTACAATTCCTTAGCCAGGATTACAGCCTCGCCTCTCACACCACTCCTATTGTGCGTATTAATTTCATTCATGGGTTATTGTAGTTTTTGGCAGAAGACTGCTGAGAGGAAGTCGTTGAAAGAAAAATTTGAAGTCGACTCCGAGCGAGAGATTTTTATCAAACTTTCCATGGCAATTTTATTTGCAATCCATTGAGAGGAAGACGCTGAAGATTTGTTTTTTATATTGCTTTTATTGGAGACTTCTGGACTGGAGATAGAATCGTGGCGCATGATTCAAATCCTTTCGTATTGTAATTTCCCCAAAAAAAAAAAACGTTTTGATTGCCTCAGACCCCTTGTTTTCAAAAGTGGCTGTATCTGTCTTTAGCTTCCCTTGCATTGCTCGAAGATAGTAGACAAGGCATTACAGACTTTAAAAACGTTTGTTCATTATAAGGATCGCCTCAAAATTAATATGTAGTTTTTATGTTACGGGAAACGAATCTCGACAACACGTACTTAAGTACGCCTGTGTGTCGTTTATTGGCCTCAAAAGTAAACAGTTAGATTCTCATCAAATACTAGCCAGGGAGTTATCCATGCGTACACCGAAGAACATACTGTAATTTGGCATCACAACTAGATTGCGAAAGACATTAAAGGAATATTGTATGTAGATTAAGGGCACTATAGTGGATCATATGGTCGATAATAAATAATAAAATAAGTGGACGTTTCCTAGCTACATACGCATGTAGATTAAACGGAGTAAATCGTTATTAAACTAGATTGTTTCGTGTCATAGTCGCCGTAGTCTAATAGGTAGTGCGTTGGCTTATTAAAAATAAGACCACTGTTGAAACCTCAGCTCAGACATCCCCAACAAAACGAAATAGAAGGAAATATATCTTCCACTTAAATAGTGACTTACTGGGGCAAGATGAAGAAAGGCAAGTTAGAGCATTAAAACTCCTCTTATAATCTAAATACCACGATTATGTCCGCCAATTATCCAACTTTTAGAAGGTAAGAGAATGCCTAACGAATGGCGTGCAGATAGTCTTCTCAAAATTCTGAAGAAAGCCAACCCATGCGCAACTGCTTGTCTTAATTCTACCAAAGATTCTAGCAAAACTAGGCTGCATTCCAAAATATTAGTTGCTTTGTGTTTGAACAAAGTATCGTGTTCCATAATGCCGCTGTACAAAATATATATAGAATGTATTCTATTTCAAAACGTCGTCAATGAGTATTACTAACGCAATCAGGCCTCGGATTTATAGTTGATGCATTGTTTAGTAACTTTGCATATCTACATACTTTATATACAGTAGTAGAACTGCATACAAACTTTGCATTGATACATTTTGGAAGGCAGCCCTATTGTTAATCGGAATATATCAACAGCTAAAACCAATAATTTACAGGCACTAAGATTGCTTTCCTTTAATTCAGTGGTATTCTCCTGACTGGCTCTCTATCTCTCACTAGATAGCCGGCAAAATCTCTGAGAGTAAATAGAAAATTGCCATGAAAAGTTTCTCAAAAAATCTGTCGTTCTGAGACGACTTTAAACTGTAGGTCCTGGCCACTCATGTGTAAAAAATTAACGCACACAACATAAGTGGTGTGAAAAACTAGGTTGTAATCCTGACTGAAGGGTTGTAATGACCAATTACGTACGTACTAAGTAGTGACTTTCTTGGGCAAGATATATGTAGAAAGGGATGTTGGTGCATTAAAACTACTCTTATAATCTAAATACCACGACTATGTCCACTAATTATCCAACTTTTAAAGGTGAAAGAATGTCTAACTAATGGCGTTCAGGTAGCTTTCTCAAAATTCTGAAGAAAGGCAACCTATCCGTAACTGCTTGTCTTAATTCTACCAAAAATTCTAGCAAAACTTTTGTTAATCAGAATATATCAGCAGCTAAAACCATTAATTCACAGGCACTACGCTAGCTTTCTTTTATTCAGTTCTATTCTCCTGATTGCCTCGCTATCTTTCACTAGATTGACGCCAAACCTCTGAGAGTAAATAGAAAATTGCCATGAAAAGTTTCTCAAAAAAATCTGTCGTTCTGAGACGACTTAAACTGTTGGTTCGGCTACTCATGTAGAAAATTAACACACACAACATAAGTGCTGAGAGAAGCTAGGTTGTAATCCTGACTAAAGGGTTGTAATGTTCGAATTATGATGCACATCAGAGATCAGCAATGAATCGCTTTTTCGCTACTCATAAGTACTCATGAAATTTTTTATTGAAATCCAACTACTCTGATTCATTCGTACTCAGTACAACATTGATTTATAAGTACAAGTTGCAATGAGTATGAGTACAACGTTGACATCAAACTCATAACATTCGAAATATGTTTGATTCATACGCCTACTCATTCAGATTCATAAATTTAGAAAAGTGCTTATAATACTCATAAATGATTCGAGTGATTCGAATCATTCGTAATAATTTACAGTCTTAGTTGTTGTTGCATTTACAAAGAAAGAAGAAAGGCACATAAACAAAAAAGACAAAGACAGCAAGCAGAGCAAACACACAACCTTCTTGTAGTGTTCGTACGCGAATCATACTTATTTTGTGATTCGTGTATACGATGAGTCATGGAGAATCGAAATCAATAACATCATGCATATTGTTAAGTATGAGTACCATGAGTATTTCGAACTTTGAATATGAGTAGTATGAGTATGACATTAAAATAAGTATGAATGCGTATAAGTATCAGAAATTATAAGTATGATTCGAATATACTCATCGTTTTGAATACTCATTGCTGACCTCTGATGTACATACATATGTAGGTTACATAGAGTAAATCGTTATTAATTTAGATAGTTTCGTGCCTTATCGACATACCTCTAGGTCATAGTGTTGCCAATTGAAGGATATAAGAATTTTTTAATTTTTTTCTTGGCAAGTTTTAATTGTTTATATCTTTTAACATTTGCTTTTTATTTTTTTTTTTTTGTTTTTTAATAATAACAAAATAAATTTAAAGCTTCTTATAATGATTTTCAAATAAATTTATTATAAAAATTAAGTCAAGTTTTAAGCAATTCAGTTGATGGCAATTTACGAAAAATCTAAAACTATTTTGCCATTTTGATTTATTTGTTTGTTGCGTTGTTTATTTACTTGTTTATAAAACTATTTTTTGCCTTTTTTTGTTTTCTTAAAATTTTAATACTTCATTACTTTTATTATTACTTCTCTAGGTTTTTTTGTTTTTTTTTTATTTAAAAGCTTTAAATTAATAAATTGTTGTTTTTAATTTATAATTGATGTACAAGATATTGTTGTTCTTTTTTCATTTCTTTTTATGTCTTTCCTTTTTTCTTGTTGTCTCTCTTTTTTTTATAGCTTAAGGAAAAGTTTAAGTTGTAGTTTTTCTAGGATTTTTTTTCTAATTTCTTAGAAGTTAAGAAAATAACAAAAATTACCATAAACACTTACATAAACATGCAGACATACATAAGTACATATACCAATAACTGTATATGGTACGTATGAACGTATGTATATGTAAGTGATGGCATAAGACAAGAAACTTAGAAGAGAAAGGAAAAAAGGAAGAAAGAAAAAAACCGAAAATTGTTTAATATCCTTAAAATTTTTGCTTTTCTTTTAAGCTTCTCAAGCATAAAATACCTTAATAACCCTGATTGTAAGTTTCTTAAGAACATATATAAGATGTATTTGAATTTCTTTTAATACATACATATACTCACGCACTACATAAGCATGCATACACATACACGTGCAGCAAGTCAAAACCCAAAATGACCAATTGCTTGCCTTGGTATTGCCAATGGTCTTAAAAGAAGAAGAAAAAAATCTTGAGTTTTGGAAGGGGACCAAGAAAAACAATCAACTCTGCTTGACTGGTTGGTTATTTGTAAGGGTTTCCCTCACTTCTTCTTCTTCTTATTATTATTATTACTATTGACCAGGCTATTTTAGTTTCTAATCTTATGCTCCAATTAAAAAGGCTTCCTAAAAACGAAAAGAGATGGTGGGGGCTGACCAAGTGTTTATTTTTCTGATTTTATAAAGGAATTTAAAAAACCTCAAGTGCTACCCAAATGCAAATATTGTGTCTTAACTAGCATGCTTAGGGAAAATAAAGTTATGTAAACAACAATATAAAGTTCTTAAGATTTTCTTCATTTATGTTTGCTTTATAGTACCATACCCCTTATCATGTAAGGAAGTGATAAATTCCTTAGGGCCTTAAAAAAAATACCAGAATCCTAAGCATTTATTTGCTTCTTAGCAAAATTTTCCATTCTTATGGTTTTTTAGGTAATTATACAATTTTATTGTTGTTGTTGTTTTTTCTAATATGATTTTAAAATTGTTTATTGTTTATTCAATCATTTTAATCTATAACTGGCCACTCACACACGTGTGTATGTCTACATACCAAGTCATTCTAATCAAAACCTTCTCTTGATTTTCTATTTCCTTTTTCCTTCCCTTTCATTTTTTAATAGCTTAAGGGCTGAAAAGTATATGAATTTTTCTTCAAGCAAAACTACTTTCCTTCTTATCAGTGTGGTGGTGGTGGTGGTGTTGATGGTCAAATTGTTTGGACCACTAATAGATTATTAAAATGCAATCTTAAGAAATATTTCTTGGTTGGCAAACTAAAACAAAACAAAAATTTATTTGAGTGGAATTAAAATTTCTAAATGGTCCGTCCGTGTGTCTGTCCTTCTATTTATTTATTAAATGGAAAATATTTTAAGCTGTGTTCATAAAAAAAGAGAGAAAAAAACAAACTAAATACCTGAAAACTATAAATATTAAAATAAATAATTGTAAAGCATCTCTATTTAGTCCAAGTAGTTAAAAAAAATTATTTTATGCTTCGAAATTTTAAAAAGAATTCTTTTTCTCATCATTAAAATAAGATTGAAAATATAAATTTTCAAAAGCCATGCCCATATTTTTGAAGTCAAAGTAATACTCAGCCATTTAAAGCTCCTAATTTGTAGTGCAGTTCTAAGGCAAGTTAGAGCACTAAAGCTTTTCTTATAATCTAAATATCACGACTATGTCCGCTAATTATCCAACTTAATTTAGAAGGTGAAAGAATGCCTAACGAATGGCGTGCAGATAGTCTTCTCAAAATTCCGAAAAAAGCCAACCTATGCGCAACTGCTTGTCTTAATTCTATCAAAGGTTCTAGCAAAACTAGGCTGCATTCCAAAATGTTCGTTGCTTTGTGTTTGAACAAAGTATCGTGTTTCATAATGTCGCTGTACAAAATATATACAATTTATTCTATTTCAAAATGTCGTCAATGTGTATTTTTAACGCAGTTAAAAAGCAATCAGGCATCGGATTTATAGTTGATGCATTGTTTCGTTACTTTGCATATCTACATAGTTTATATACAGTAGTAGAACTGCATACAAACTTTGTATTGAGACATTTTGGAAGGCAGCACTATTGTTAATCAAAATATATCAGCAGCTAAAACCATTTATTCACAGGTACTAAGCTAACTTTCTTTTATTCAGTGGTATTCTCCTGACTGCCTCTCTATCTCTCACTAGATTGCCGGCAAAACCTCTAAGAGTAAATAGAAACAATCTGTCGTTCGGAATCGACTTTAGACTTTAGGTCACACTACTTTCTTTTATTCAGGGGTATTCCCCCGTAGCACAATGAAAGGAGGAAAGTTGAAAAGAGGCAACAATTTCAAATTCCTACCAATTTCATTTGTTAGGAATCAAGCCCAAAGCCTTCACGTCTGCAGGTTAGCACACTTACTTAATTGGTCATTAGCACACTTTAGTTAGGATTAAAACCTAGCTTCTTACACTACTTATGCTGTGTGTGTCAATTTTATAATACATGAGTGGCACGACCTACAGTTTTAAAGCCGATTCTGAATGACAGATTTTTGAGAAACTTTTTCTTGACAATTTTATTTACTCTCAGAGTTTTTTTTGCCAGAAATCTCTTGAGATTAAGTCGCAGAGGAAATATTTTTTTCATATTTCGTTTTGTTCGAGATGCCTGACCTGGGGTTTGATCCGTGGCCTCACATCTAATAAGCCAACTCACTATCTACTAGTCTACGAGAGTCTTGAAAGAATCCCTCTCGAATGACGCGCATGAAGCCTTGTTAAGCTTCTAACGAAAGGCCACTTGTCGGCAACTGCTTGTCTTAATTCTACCAAAGGTTCTAGCAAAACTTTACCACCCTTTAGTTAGGATTACGACCTAGCTTCTCACCCAACTCATTTTTTGTGGTTAATTTTTGTCAATAAGTGGTGACGCCTACATTTAGAAGTCGACTCCGAACGACAGATTTTTAAGGAGCTTTTCATGACAATTTTTTTTCTTATTCTCAGAATTTTTGTCAGAAATCTGCTGAGAGAAAGCCGCGGAAAGACAGTTTCATTTTGATTTAGTTTTGTTGGGAATGTTTGGACCCTGGCTTCACGTCTAATAACCCAACACACAACCTACTAGACTACAGCGCCTTCCGATTAGCACACTAGTTTTATTATTATTGTTGTGAGAATGTGCCTTAGTATTGCGCCATACAATCTTTTGTACTCCCGTAATAATTTATAGAGTATCTCTATAATGTGTATATAGGCTTAGAGACCTGTTGTCCTAACAAACATCAGGATAATGTGTCAACAATTACAATTCCCTGGAATGCCATAATACTTCACAGATTCCTAGAATAAATTCGTACGATTCATAGTCTCATAGTTACAGTCGCAGTCACTCCTATTCTGAATAAGTGCGTTCTGTGCCTCATGTTATAGATTCGCAAAAAAAAACTTTAGATTGAGAAGAAACTTTACCTCTCTCTATTGTATTAGAATTTTAATTTTTTTTAAATCGATTTCAATATGTCTTCTTTCAAAAATTTTAAGTTAATTAACGCATTGCCTACACGATTGTGGGAAATGAAAAATTGATTTCGCAAAAAAAATTCGTTTTAAAAACAATTTTAAGTGAAATATTTTATTTACGAAACTTTAAAATAAATTTTTGTGCCTTTGAAATGCGTGTATGTGAGTGCGTGTGTGTTTAATACGCACATCATCATTGTTATTAAAATGCGTTTACGACTGTGTTGTATTGTAGTTGGAAGCAATAGTAGTTGTGATGAGTATTATACGCGAGCATTTCGTATGTATTGCAGGATTAAAGTTGCATGTATTTGTCGCATTATGAATCAAATATGCATAGAGAAACCAATTATTGTTGTTGCTGTTTTCACTCAGTATTATTTCAACAACGAATATTGATGACGGGGGTAATACTTTATTAATAAAATTTATATTTTATTACAACAACAACAACAATACATGTAATAAAAATTGAAATGTTTTTAAGTATTCTTCTTCTGTTAAATTCGTTTATCAAAATTATTTCGTTCTACTGCCAAACCCACTTTTTTTGTTTTTCCTTTTTTTGCACGTATGTCAGCGTTGTTGTAAAATATTGCGTAACAATAGCAGAAAATTTTAAATCACATACAGATTTAAATAAAAAAAAAGAATTCTTTTTTGTTTTGTTTAATAATTTTAAATATTATTTAAACGTTTTAATTTTCATTTCATCTACAATGTAGAATGGAATTGTAATGCCTTTGTTGAATAGTATTGGTATTGTAAGGTGATGACAGTTTTTTTTTTATCATAGTGGAGAAGAAAACTGTAATCGCTATTTCAATCAAATGAGGATTTGAACCTGAAAATATTAAAATAAAAAATATAGTTCAGGTTTTGAACCCTTAACCTATGAATAAAAAAATGTGAGAGTCTGTTTCTACAATATTCCATTAGAACTTTTTGCCACCAGGTCTGTACTACGAAGATGGTTTTTAAATAAAATAAAGATTTTTGGATAACTTGTCCGCATAGATTATTAAAATTTTTTCATTTTTTTTTTTTTTTTTTTTTTTGATTGAAGTAGCCATAGTCTAGCAGGTGGACGATGTAAACTTCCGGTCAGACGTCTCCATTACTTATTCGACAACTTCCTTTCAGCAGATTTCTGGCAAAAACTCTGAGAGTGCATAAAATTGACAAGAAAAGTTTCTTAAAATATCTGTCGTTCGAAATCGACTTTAAGCTGTAGGTCCCACCACTCATGTATAAAATTTAACACACACAACATAAGTGTTATGAGAAGCTAGGTTGTAATCCTAACTGAAGGATTGTAATGAACAATTATGTATGTAAGGACTACCAATTGCTACCCAACACAAAGCGTGTCAATCAATTATATCAGAAACTTGTTGATTGGAGGAGGTTTAGTTAAGTAGATAACCTAATCAGAGCCAAATATTGCTATTGCCAAGGGTGACCAAGTCATTATTACAGTGTGCTATACCAGTATGAAAAAGAATTCTTAAAATTACAGCTAAGACAGGCATGTTATATACTTCTGGTGTGGGTATCACATATCATTATAGGTTTTCGCTTTGGTATTGTTAGATGTCGAGACCAAATAACTAACGGAGCTAAACCATCAAAACCCTTGAAAGTTCTAAGGTCAGTAATGCTTACGCGCATAAGAAAGAGAACTCTGTGAATTTGGACCTATAATTAACCTCACATACTAAACCAATTCATTATATCTCTTGCGTCATAACAGTTCACAACAGAGGACTCCAATGCCCCTAAGAACACAAAACTTCAAAACGTATTTTATTGGCAGGCACGAAATTCTAAATTTAAATTGTATTCTAGATCGGTTAGATTCCACAATGAAAGCGAAGAACTTGATACAATAAAAATTTACGGAATATGTGGGGCTTGCAAATAAGAATTGATTCGACCCAATACCTCTACCAGTAGTTAAAGGACTGGAGTCAATAAAAGCGTCTGTAAAATAAGTTCGAAAATCCATCAAAAATCTTGAAGTT
This sequence comes from Sarcophaga carnaria, assembly GCA_958299815.1. NCBI lineage: Eukaryota > Metazoa > Arthropoda > Insecta > Diptera > Sarcophagidae > Sarcophaga > Sarcophaga carnaria. Next base: position 17,602,217 of record OY283153.1, on the reverse strand, counting down.
TCAGGCGAGTGACTTCATGCTAAGGTAACCTGTGAGCAATTGGCTTCGTGACTGCTGATAGCATTCTACTTTTTTCCTACATCCCTTAGCTATCTGCTTTGCCCTCTGTTGTCTAGTGGGCTCCACAAGAGAGTCTATCTACAGGTAGTGACTGCTCCTTAGTGAAATTTGTACACCTAAAATAAGCTGTGCCAAATCCTAATTTTTTCGATATTCTTAATGAAAAATATTTCCCAGTATTTTAGTTTTAAAACTGATGCACGGAATATCATTTTTCTGTGTGTGTGTGTGTGTGCGTGTGTGTTTAAATATTTGCCTCTTTGAGAAGCCATTAACAATAAACTCATTAGAACAATTATAACCAACCTATGAACCTCCTCTCCACCACCACCTCTCTACTTAACCACGGAAAAATATAAACACAACAACAACACAGCATTATAATCATCAACATGATTTGAGGTTAAAACAAAAGCGGATTTTCTGAAAGTAAAAAAAATACAACTCGAGGAAAAAAACAACAACAATTTTATATTATTTCATGGATGCGTGGCCAGCATGAGTTTTAACAACATTATGGCCAAAACACAACACAAAACTTATGGCAAATTGAAGCCTAAAATTTTATTTGAAATGATTTTAGGCCGTTGAAAACCCAACAAAAAAAATGAAAACAACGAAAATAGATTAAAGCTTAAATGCAGCATTATTTTGTAGTTTTAGAATGGCAGGGTTGCCAAATAGTAACCACCATCAATTTAGGTGGGTGTTGTGTGTTGCATGTTGTGTTTTTAAAACGATTGTTTTTTCAATAATCAGTTTTACCACTAATGTGGTCTAGTGAAGCAAATCTTATTACAAAAATCCTATTTAGTGTAGATGTTTTATGGCCAGAGATACCTCTTCCATAAGGGCAAGAAGAAGGGTAATTTAAAATAAGGTTTTTAAGGCCACTTTAAAACAAAAAGCTTTTTTTCTGTATTCGTTTCTCTTATTTTTTCTTTATGATGTTTTATTTAAAATCTCTGAGCGCTTAAAACAATTGTTTAATCCCATGGTCATTTTTAAATACAGGCCAATTAGGGGGTGTGAGTAAAGGCCCAATATTGCTAAAGGAAGGTAACAAAAACAAAAAAAATCAGGCGATTTATAATTGGAATAATTAATTATTACCGCAGTTAAGCTTATTAGCGCAACTATGCACACATTCACACACACACATATGTGCGCTAAATGACGTTTGTGCATGGGTGAGTGTAAAACAGATTTTAAATGATTTACAATGTGGCCCAAAAGTGTTGCAAGAAAATAGAAAATTAAAGGAAAATTATGTGAAATTTTCAGTTCTAAGGATAACTGATGGCATCTCAAATATCTTTTAAAAGAGAATTTATTAATAAAGGAGCAAACTGCCCCAGAGTGGATTAATAATCAATTCGTCTAGACACACTTTTTGTATACCTCACCTTCTTCTGTTGCTATAGGACATACCTCTACAAGTGTATAAATACAAGCGAAACAGCGGAGCATATATTCTTTAATTGCCCGCGATACGAATACCGACGAAATTTCCTGGAGAGGACGATCGGATCCCAGGTGACTCCCGCTAACGTGGTTAACCTGATGCTAACATCATGTGAAAACTGGAACGCGGTATGATTTATTCGTGAAGAAATTTCTAGTACAACAGAGGATAATAGAGAGAGCAAGAACTGCAGAAATGGATAGCAGCACTCGCTGAATCTTTAACTACCCCGATGTAATACTTGATTGTGGTCCCGGGGGAGGGGGGCGACTTAATGGAAGTGTGACGAACTAGGTTGGGTTAAGTACGTATGCGTTTAGCAAGCCGAGAGTAAGTCTTGCGGCGAATAGTGCACATTGTGTAGACCGGGCTACAAATGCCTTTTGAAGATTCCCAGCCTTTAGCTCGCATAGCTATAATCCTCTTCTGTGTATTAATTGGCCATTAACAACACGACTAACGGATTTCGGCCTGACTTAACACATCCCTCTAGACGTCTTTTCTTCTTCTCAAATGTTTAATCTCAACCTCCCATGTGTTTAATTTGAAGTCGGTGTAGTCTAGTAGGTAGTGTCAGATATCCCGAACATAACGAAATATGAACAAATATTTATTCGGGGACTTCCTCTCAGCTAATTTTTGGCAAAAAATCTGAGTGTAAAATCAAAATTGCCATGAAAAAGTTTCTCAAAAAAAATCTATCATTCCAAGTAGACATTAACACACACAACATAAGTGCTATGAGAAACTAGGTCGTAATACTGACGGAAGGTTTGTAATGACCGATTATGAATGTATGTATGTGTGTAAACCAAAAATTCACTCGGAGATTTTAAAACCCATTATGTTTCAATTAAAAACATCAATCCATTCCCGACTAATCTCACGATTCCATTTAAAGTCATGCATTAGCCAAAGAATTTCTGTCTACACTCGCGCATGGAAAGAGTTCTCTAGCATCAAAATAGCGCCTACAAATAATATCCCCTTTGGAAATACGGTTCATCACATAAAGTCCTGTAATGACTCCGGCAACAAATGCCATAACGGTGTCAGAATTTAAATGAGATGCCTGGAATAATAAATACCCAGAAGCCGACAGGTTTTGGTATCCACTCCAGAACCCATTAAGTAAATCATTTGTTCTAAAATGCTTGACGGTGTTTTGAATCTAATGAACCAAGTTTTCATGGATGAGACAAGGGAACTGCCTATGCGGTGGACTAGCATGGAAAATCGGGTGCCAAAAAAGGATGAGAATCGGCTGGTCTACGCATTTCGGTCACAAAAATCCAATATAATGTTTGTTGTAATCATTTGATCTTTTCTTTTGATCTGATCCACGTATGGATCTATGCTACGCGATCTATTTCGGGATCTTTCCACCGTTTCAGAAGAAAACGAAAGCGTAAAATGATAGCAAAATTGAGGCAATAAAGACTGTGCCTAGGTTCCCACACAAGAATTCTGTGAAAAGCTGCAGTCACGGTTCTGAAATAGAGAATATGGCAGGCAATTGAATTTTCTTCCAAAAGCGAAGTCTTAGAATATCGTTCCACCTTCGGATTCACATAGTTTGTCTGGGGTTAATTGTGTAATGGTGTTGTTGTATTATGTGTAATAGACTTGGTAGAGTAGACACATTATTCCATATCGAATAGATCACTTAATTCTTTATAGTTTCAGCCGTCTGTTTTAAATACGAAAACCTCATGCTGATTGTCAAGACCAGTTAATCCGGAATTATCAGTTAGCTTTGGAGTAGCACTTCATGTAGTACCACAAGTAAGCTTTGTTTTAACAAAGCTGCCCCGCCCCCCGATCTCAGCAGTGTTCTGAGATTTAATTTAAATTTAGATTTCTCAATCCAAATCCCTCAATAGTCATCATAGTCTAGTAGGTGGCGTGTTGGCTTATTAGGCATGAGGCCACGCTTCGAACACCAAGTCAAATATCTCCAAAAAAAATAAAATTTGAGAAAATATTTCCTCGATAACTTTCTCTCAACAGATTTCTGAGAGTAAGTGGAAATTGTAATGAAAAGTTTCTCAAAATTCTGTCGTTCGGAATCGACTTTGAACTGTAGGTATCCCCACTCATGTATAAGAAATTAACACACACAACATAAGGTGATATGGGAAGCTAGGTTGTAATCTTGGCTTATAATCAATTATGTACGTATGTATGTATATACTATATATATATGTATGTATGTCCGTATGTACATATGTATGTATGTGTGTATGAAATCCCTCAAACCCCCTTAAATTGTTAGAAAATAAATACGTTTTAAAATGCCATGCTTTAAAGTTTTATTTTTTTATGTTTTTTTTTAGCAAAATCATTGCCATTGCATTGTGTGGTGGAATCGGTACACTCGCTGCAGGCATCGCTAACTATAGACCAGCGCAGTCCCTGGAAACGAAGACCAAATATTGAGACAGACAGTTACGTTATAATAGCAGCGGCTACGCCATGGTCTGAAATAGTACAAACGGCCTTACAAAGATTGGGTTATTCACAGGAGACATCGGCCACAGCCAGAGGTGGGTTACAAATCTAATGTCGAACTTGTTGAATTTTTGTTTAAAAGCCTTGGATTTGTTAATTCATTGGATTTCATAGGAAACATAATGACTTTGAACAAATTTTTCTTTACAGGCTCTCTTATAATTAAAAACTGGAAGCCAATACCTTTGGAAAATATCTCCGATAATCCCGTGGTTCCTGTTTGTGATATTATCGGTGAACTGACATCGGTTGTTACGCTGCGCATTGTTATCTTACGCTGTAAGCCTTCGCCATTTGGTGAAATCAAAGATAAACTTTTAAAGCTGCTGGTATTGCAATCACATGCTGTTTTACGTTCCACCGGTTGCCCTTTAGATGAGGTAAGTTTCTGTCTCTCACTCTCTCTTTTTCTCTTTGACACTTTACGAGCACAATGAATATACGGTAGAGATCTGTAAGATACTAATTAAAATCTTATAAATTATGCTCTTTTTGTTTTCAATGAAATTTTCATTTCAGAAACAGAAAGACAAAAAAACATCAAAAAAATATACAAAAAAACACAGAAGAGAAGAGAAATATTGAAATAATTTTAAGAAGTATAAAACATTTTCGATAAACCTCTTAAAATTAAAATCCGCCCTCATCGCTTGCTCTTTTTCTTTGTATAACCCCTGCTCCTCCCGCTGCGCCTCTTCCTATACTCGGGTTTTTGTCTCATTTTCCTTTTGTTTTAAGTTTATAAGTGAGTGAGTGAGTGATTTATTTTTTAATAGTTTTCTGTTGTTGTTAAAGAAACTGTTTCAGTCTTTCTTTTTTTTTTTTTTTTGTTTTCGTCCTTTTTTTGTTAAATATTTATAATCCTTAAATGTCTTTTTTGTAATGAATTTTAATACTTCAAAATACACACACACACACTCACACACAACTACTTATACACACAGCTTTACATGCTTATGTATCTTATCTTATGTTTAAGAAAAGTTGTCTCTACTTTGTAGTTCACTTTTTACCCCAAATGCGCTCCTTCTGCCTTTGATTTCGATAACCATGTGTTATCGCTTCTTTAGTTCTTAAGAAGATACGAGCAGAATTTGTTTTTTGAAATATTTTAAGTTTTTCTTTCTTTGTTTAAATATGCGAAAAGGAAGTAAAAGGAAGTAAAAACAGCTCAGCATTACAATCTTAATGCCGTCTTTACAAAGCATGAAATTAAAATTCGATATCTGACGATTGCGTGCAGGGTTTAAGGGGTTCCTGAATATTACCCACATTGCCTTACCTTAAAGGCACTATGTTTGTTCTAGTAATCGACGTTTTGAATTCTTATAAACAAGGCATCAAGAGCCTTTGATTCTTTGTATTTACACCAAATGATTACAGATGAGGCATCAAGACCCTTTGACTCTCTGTATTTACACCAAATGATTACAGATGAGACATCAAGAGCGTTTGATTCTCTGTATTTACGCCACCTATGGCTACAGATGAGGCATCAAGAGTCTTTGATTCTCTGTATTTACGTCAAAAGATTACAGATGAGGCATCAAGAGCCTTCGATTCTTTGTATTTACATCAAAAGATTACAGATAAGGCATCAAGAGCCTTCGATTCTCTGTATTTACGCCACTTATGGTTACAGATGAGGCATCAATAGTCTTTGATTCTCTGTATTTTCATCAAAAGATTACAGATAAGGCATCAAGAGCCTTCAACTCTCTATATTCACGCCACCTATGGCTACAGATGAGGCATCAAGAGCCTTTGACCCTCTGGATTTACACCAAATGATTACAGATGAGACATCAAGAGCCTTCGATTCTCTGTATTTATGCCACCTATGGTTACAGATGAGGCATCAAGAGCCTTCGATGCTCTGTATTTACACCACCTATGGTTACAGATGACGTATTATTAATGGCCCTCTCATAATTAGTGTTTCGTCAATTGTCACGACCCCTTTAGAGGCTTATCTACAGGTTGAATTTGAGTGAGTCATTCATATTAAGCCGTTTCGCTTTAGTCTCCAAAAGACTCGATCTACAATCAAAGGATTACGCATGTGAAGCAGTAAATAGGACGAGAAACTAAAAAAAGAAGAACATCAATGCAAATAAAAAGGGTATCGGAGGTAGATTAGAAGGTTATGGTACTTCTGTTTTTCTTTTTCCAGTAGCCCTCTTGTTGGTCTATGGCTTCCACAAAGCATTTCTGCCTTTTTCCGCTTCTTTAACTCATTGTAGTTCCAGCTAAGCAGGTCGGCTGTATTAAGTTTTAAGATAATGGGGCTGCCATATATCGTTGCTTAGAAACATCGTCCACCAAGTATTTGGTGTAGTGATGAGGAATCGTGCTGATTGTTGATTTCTACCTCTTTTTCTGCTAGGTAGCTATACTGCCTAATCTTTCTGTGATGTTATCATTTTACCATTTCCAAGTGGTGAGCGGGCTTCGTAGATGGGTTGTATTGGAGGACGTGAAGCCGCTTAATTTTGAAAATTCCTGAATTTATTTGATAGCATTTCCATTTATAGCAACCCATGTATGACAGCTGGAAACTGGCTTTAGTTTGCAGAAAGCTTATCTTGGGCTGTTATGATACTAGGCTGAGTTCCAGGACATTGTGAAGTTGGGGCCTTAGGGTTGCAAATGAGCTGAGCAAAAATCGTGCAGTGAAATGCATTGAATTAGTCTTCCCTTGAAAGTTTTCTTCGTTTTGAAAGATCGAGAAATCAGATACTTAATGCCGAAGTAGGAATATTGCAGAATCTCTGGGATTGATTGTTTTAGAACGTAATCGATTCGATAAGTAGCAAGGCCTTTAGAATTTTAAATGCCTTTAGCAAGGCCTTTAAAATTGACGCTTGGTTGGAACAATGAGCAATGATGAGCTTATTTGTGATGGATCAGCTCATTGATACCTGTTTCTACAATTTAATACATTATGAATTACCAACTTGTGCCGCTTAAAGTGGCCTTTAATGGGCAACGAAGTCCAAGAAATTTACAAAAACTGGTTGTACTATAACTATTCTAAGAACGAAATGATGAGGGCTCAATATTCAACAGGAATTCTTGAAGGAAAATTATATTATTTGTGCAAGAAGTTAAAATGATACAGAAATGTTTAAGACTAGAGTCCAGCGATGTACAGGATTAAAGACTTTCATTATGTAGTGACCAGTTTAGCTTCAATAGCTTTATGAATTCTTTATGAACTTTTGTTCATCCTGGAGTGATCAAATATGTTAGAAGTTGAAATGTTTAGTTGTAGCTATCAAATGTCTTGAAAGACATGAATATTTAATTTTAATTGTTGACTCATATTTGCTTATAATCACTCATCTCTTGTTAAGTTCCTTACAAACAAATGTACATAATATTTGCAATATTTTTCCCCCTAAAACCTAATCAAAATAATCGAATTAAATAAGCCTCGCGTTATAAAATACCATTTGATTGATTACTTTACCTCATTCACTTCATTTCATGAAAATGAGTTTAAAATTTAAAATAGAAATTATTTTTCTGTTATCAACGTGGAAAAATAAAATCAGAATACGAGACAATATAAATTCAATAATGCCTTGTAACATTTTTATGGACTACACTCCATTCTACTGGCTATAATCATATAACGCCATAAAAATTTTAATTCCTCTTTATAGCAGAACCTATAAATCAAAGGCAACTAAACTATCTTTACCTTGTTGTGGTCACAATAAAATCATAATTTAATTAAGAATTTTGTATATAAATTTTGCCAAGTAATTAATACAACAACAACAACAACAACACTTAAGAAACGTTAAAAATATTAATAACATTACCAGCAGTAATCATATGATAAACATTCGAAAAAAAATGTGTGTGTGGTTATCGTAGGGATCACACTGGGTAGGCGAAAAGTATTTCGAAATCATGGTAAAGGCACCTTCAAATCAAAAACAAAAACAAAAATTGTCAATATTAAGTCGCATATATTTTTTTTTAAATTCCATTGTAATGTATGAGTAGCCAGCCATTGTTGTTAATCAGTGCCGGTGGAAGAGGGTTTAAGTGATTTTTCAAAATCTTTAAAGTCCTCTTGTATTTATTTATTCGTCGTAATATTCAATGAAATGCATTTTGCTTGGGTTTGTATGGCCTTATCAGTGATCGAGTGATTGCAAATTTGTTGATTATTTTTTCGTTATTATTATTACAATAATTAATTATATTGTTTATTATTTTTAATAATATTATTTCGTTATAAATAAAAAATGCATTCATTCAGTTAATCTGAATATACGTTTTGCTAACGACATATATACGTTTTCAAATGCCATCAGTTTAGGAAAAGCACTTCAACTGTAGCATGATAGCTGGCCCCACTAGATGTCTTTTTATATTGTTACTTTTTTACCTTTTAAAAACGTTTAAAATATGAGCTCGTAGATTGCAAATAAAATAAAAATAAACTTGTGTTTTAATTAATATTCTTTATTATTCGCACAATTCTGTGTGCCACTGTTCACAACTTAATGTAAACATCAACAACTGCTTTTAATTGTTATTACTCTGTTTATACCCTTTTCATAAGCAATAACAATCACTAAACAATTGCTCGACAGATCTTTGTAACGGAGATCTTTAAACCACGATTACTCTCTTCCAACACACCGCGTCTTCACACAAGACTGACTGAACTTCACTAACTTACTCGCCTGCTTTGTCTTGTCTTTTGTATGGCAGAGTAAATAGTCTGATGAATGTTCTTGAAGGCGAAAGTTCATGACTTCGCCTTCTCGAAATCTCTATAAATGTAAACATTGTTTTGTTTTTGTTTATAATTTTAATGTTAAGCGATGTAAAAGCAAAACACCAGTATCTTGGTTTTTCAATCTCGTAACAATATTATTACAGTTGCCTACCAGTCTTATTAGATCTAAGGATCATCTACTCAAACAGCAAGTGTGGATATGAGAAACTGAGGAATACATATAATGGAGTAAAAACTTGACGAATATGCTAAAATTGGTTCACTTGGATATCTCGTACTTGCTGCGGTTTAAATCTGGCAGAAAATTGACAAATAGTTCTTATCCCAAAGTTTCCTTTATAAATATAAAGTTCGGACATCTCGGTAATAAAATTGAGCTCTGATTGAAGTAAGGCTTGGCCATATACAGATGTAAAGTGGCCACAGTCTAGTAGGTAGTATATTGTCTCATTAGACGTGAGGGCACGGTTCAAACTCCAGGTCAGACATTTCCATCGAAAAGAAATCTGAATAAATATATCTTAGGCGATTTCCTCTCAACAGATTTCTGGCAAAAACTCTGAGAGCAAATAAAATTGAAATGAGAACGTTTCTCAAAAAAAATCTGTCGTTCATAGTTTTTTTTAAACTGTAGGTCCCACCACTTATGAATAAAATTAACACACACAACATGAGTGGTGTGAGAAACTAGGTTGTAATCCTGACTGAAGTTTTGTTATAACCAATTATGTACATTCATATATAATATGTTCATAGGTATGTATGTAAATAATACAGATGATGTGTAAATGGAGGCGACTGTGAATCGGTTTTATGCGATTGCTCGATTGTAGAAATCATAAAAGTAATATGAGAAACCACTGGACATGCTGCAATATTGAGAAGTCATAGATACATTCCCCTTGCCTACATGGTTTCTTTTAATATTCTCGGCAGGATATTTGATTTTAGGAATCCAACTAAGGAGCCCGGAGTTTCCCTGTGAGAAACGTAAAACAGGACAGAATGTGGGATATGAATTAAATGTTCGGACATTACACTTTTGTATACGTTGCCTGAACATTGCAGCGTTTTCTAAACGATGGCCATAGCAATGATTGTTGGGTGATCTGCATCGAAAATCTATAAATTTACGCAAACAGACGTCCTAACAGAAATTTTTCTGGAAAATTTCGGATTATCAATCTTATATGTTTTGGATTATATGAATTGCTAATGAACTGGCCACAGATATTATAGAGCTTGCTGTCCCTGCCATTAAATAAAGCATATGTGTTCCAATGGCTTCAGTTAGACAAGAGATTCCCCTTAGTTAAAAGCTGGACGATACTTGCAGTATTGCTGGACTCTTCAACTGAAGACAAACAGCGTCCAGAACCAAAACTAGAAACATTAAGCGATCAAGCTTCGTGTCAGACAGTTTGTACAATTGTTAGGTGTAACTTAGTCTGCCATTTTAAATCGCTTTAAAGCAGCGGAATTTTTCCAAAGCAAGGAAATTGTAAGACAATTTTATACGTCTGAAATACTGTTTAATCGCTTTAAAAATAAATTATCACCCGCAATGAACAATGTTTTCAGTATGACAACTCCAATTGCAAGAAACTATTTTGTAAAGTAAGGCTAACGTGCAGTCCTTGCGCTGACCAACTTCTTCGCTAGTTTGGTGGCGAGTTTAGGGCTTCGCTTACATGTGACGTCACAATTAGCTGCTATGCGTGCTTTGTTAGCTTTGTGAGCTACGTACAATGTGCAAAATCTATGGCCAAGCAGAGTATCGATTGTGCCAAGGTAATGCTCTATGTTTGGTTGAATCACAAGCATGGGGTCCATTATGGGTTACTAAAACCGGGCCAGACTATCACAAGAGAGCTGTATGGATAATAATAAATTCGTTTGAGGCAAGCATTGAAGGAAAAACGCTTTCAATATGCATTCACACACGAAACCGTAATTTTCCATCATGGCAATGCTGGGCTACTGGTTTCCTACTGGCAGTGGGAAGATCAATTGCCTCGCCCTATCTGTCCCTAAATGTTTGAAAGGAATCGCATTTTGGCAGTTTAATCGCTTTCGCTTTAAGGTTCAGAAAATGTAGAAAAATTCCATCCATAAAAGCAGTGATTTGGGAGGAAAAGAAAAATTCTTATGTTTTGAAGAATTTTCTCCTGATCTTTTTTAATAAATTATCAGATGAGGCAGTGAGCAGTCCAAAATTATCACAAGGGTTGTTGACTATCAATTTCAGCATTATCAAGTAAACTCTACGTTTTTTTATTTGTGTGTTTCGAATGCATTTTCATATACATACATATGTACGTTGTCAAGTATTAAAGAGTTTTCGATTTGATTTACAAATATTTTTTGCAATCAGATGGTTGTTGTTGGTTTTATTTGTTATAAATAAATTTCATTTTATTTGTTGTGATTTTAGAATTGTTTTTTGAGTCCACCCTTATTGATATTTTTATGATTTAGTGAATCCCAAGCACTTGAGTCAGTTTATTGTGGTAAAACTGTGATTTTTATGGCGTCAACTTTTTGCTAGAAAATGGGTTACAATTTTACTATCATTGTTATTATTATTGTTGTTGTTGTTGTTGTTATTGTTGTTATTGTTACTATTGTTATTATGCCAATAGAAATGTAAACGCAGACACTCGCGTATACAGTGTTTAGCCAGTTGGATTAGGGAATTTAGCTATGAATGGCTACAATGGCTACAACACGTATGGCCACATACCACATTGTTTAAACACAATATAACGTAACGTATGAGTATTTAAACTGTCTGTCTGTCTATCTATGGAAGAGTGTCTGTCTATAATGCTTGTGTATTTGACTATCTGTCTTTTAGTTGCTATTAAATGGGGAGCTTTATTGGCAAGGGATTTGCCATACCAAGTTTCTTACCTTGTCTCCATACATACCATATACACTGTACAGTGTACACTGTACACATTTAAGCCCTGACAAACAGGTATTAAGTTAACAAATTTATAAAATTATCTTTAAAACACAACAAAACCAACAAAACAATACAAAAAAAAGGGGGACATCATCACACGATAAGGAAATTAATCTCAACGCGATTCAATCGAATGCTATTTTGCACGTACTTTTCTAAAAAGATAATAAAATTTTTATCGTTGAGGATTACAAAAACTTAGTAAATGACTCATCTCCCCTCTCTCTGTCTATCGTTTTAGGTAACCTTGTCACAAATATGTCGCAGTTCGTATCAAAATCCTTTTGCCTTTCCGGGCGGTGATATACCTGAGGAGTTACGTCGTAAATTTGATCAATGGTGGTCGAATCAACTGACGCCCCAGACTACGATAGGCGGTCCTAAGCTGTTACCCTTTATGAATGCTCCTCCTGCTGCAGTCAACAATGAAATGGAACATAATATGGGTACTGCTGCCTTAGCGGCTGCTGCAGCTGCTGCCGCTGCAGCCCAGGCCGGTTTACATGCTGCCTCTACGGTAGGCTCAAATGTTGCCAGCAGTATAAGTGCCAGTCGTGAATCACTTCTGCTAAATGATACCTCCACTCATCATGCTAATCCCGTAATGGCTGCTGGCTCTGCAACACATCATGCCAATATGATGGTACATCCAGCCATGCATGCCAGCATGCATCATCATGCCAATTTGGCGGCGGCACACACACAATTTTCAAATCAAAAGACACGCATGCGCACAAGTTTCGATCCGGAAATGGAATTACCTCGTCTACAGAAATGGTTTCAGGAAAATCCACATCCCTCTCGCCAGCAGATACAAGCCTATGTGGTCCAATTAAATGCTTTAGACTCGCGTCGTGGCCGCAAACCCTTGGATGTCAATAATGTCGTGTATTGGTTCAAAAATGCACGCGCTGCTCAGAAGCGGCAAGAAATGCGTGGCGGTTTTGGTGCAATGCATGCCGCCATGAATGGCTACTTGGGCCAGCACAGTCAATTGGGTCAGACGTCGGGTGGCAGTAGTACCGGCAGTATAGGCAGCCAACAGCAAATGATCGGCTCTAGCATGGGCAATCTCTCCTTATCAAATGATTTCATGAAAAGTCCTTTAAGTTTAAAATCGGAAGATATTGACACCATGTCCCAGCATTCGGATGATATGGATGAGGATACTTCACGGCCAAATTCACCGCAATTGCCCTTGTCCCTTACCATACACGAAAGACATCAACCTACACCGGATATGGAAATTAAAGACAACAATACCGACTTGAGTCACAAACCAAACATTTTGGATGACAATAGCTCGGAGGACAAGTCAGGTGTGGTAAATGTTTCGCCCAGTGAACGTGCTTTAGCTTATGCTACGTCGGATAAAGACAAGTTCTCCCACGACCTTAACAAATCGAATGATGAGTCCGAAAATCAAGAGAACTCCACGCATGAAGATTTAACGCAAACACAAAATGAAACTGAAACCAATAATAACTCTTCCAATTCCCTCAATAATAATGCCTCAACGCAGGATTTAATACAAAATCCCTCACGTCCGTCTTCGCCCAAGAATGCCTCTTCCAAGGAAGATGATGAAGATCTCGATATGGATGATGATGATGATGATAATGATGCCAGCCACTTGGATGATTTTCGTTCACCTTCACCGGATATGAACAGTGCCATGGTGGCGGCCCAGCGTAAAGATTTACCGTTTCCCATGGTGCCCAATAACATGTTCCAGCAATCGTTTATGTATATGAGCCATTATATGCCCGGTTTTGGCCAGGCGGCCGCTGCTGCTGCTCATCCGCATGCTGCTGCAGCAGCTCATCATGCCGCTGCGGCTGCTGCAGCCGCGGGTATGCAACCAAATCCTTTGATGGCCGGTGGCGGTCTCAATTTGTCCAGTATTTCCAATGAGGAGCGTCGCAAACGGAATCGTACGTTTATAGATCCCGTGACAGAGGTGCCAAAATTGGAGCAATGGTTTGCCATGAATACCCATCCGTCGCATAGTTTAATACTGAAGTATACGGAGGATTTGAATACAATGCCCTACAGGTAAGTGGGAGATTAAGATTTTAAAATAGCGTTGACTTATCAAAGAATTACGGGAAAGTCTAATTGTAGAAATAGAAAATGAACGTAACTTCGCCGTAGAACGTGTTCATGATATAATTCTGTTTTATTTTTAATTTTCTTAAACTATTTTTAGTAATAAATGCGATCAGCCCTGCAAAACTCATAGATTTGTCTGCTGTTCTTATCGAAAAATAGTAAATGTAGGCATGGCAGACTGCCAACTTATTTTCAAAATTTGCTTAAATAGGTCGTCCAAAATGTTTGATAAATAGGTCCCCGTCATTCTCGATAAACTTAGATTCCTTCTTACATTCAGACTTAGACTTGCGTAATATATTTTTGACAACTTCTTCAACAGCAAACAATAGTGTAGAGAGGGGTTATCATGCCACACATATTGTATACGTCAAATGTGAAAGCTATCACCCAGAGCATCTATCAAAAGTCTTCCGCAAGAGCTCGTCTAAGTAAATGTTTCCTTCCTTGTTCCTTTTTGTTGATTTTTTGTGCAGCCCTTACGCTGACCAACTTCTTTCCCAGCTTGGTGGAAGTCGGTCAATACAGGGACTGCATTTAACCGTGTCGTCACAACGGGCCACTATGTGTGCTTAGGTATGCTTTTGGTATCAAAGCTACCACTACAACCTACCTACCTACCTACCTGTTAAATTTTGAAAGATGTTTGAACTCTGGACCCCCTTCATGATATGAGAACAAGCTAGACTACGGCGACTTCGGGCCACTAGGTATTACTATTGAGTATAGTCTGAATGTAACTTACATACGTACGAACATAATTGGTGATTACAACCCTTCGGTCAGGACTACGACCTAGCTTCTCACACCACTTATGTTGTGTGTGTTAATTTTATACATGAACCGCGGGACCTAAAGTTTAAAGTCGATACCGAACGAAAGATTTTTAGAAACTTTGTAAGGAAATTTTATTTACTCGGAGAGTTCTTGTGATAAATTTCGTTTTGTAGATGCCTGACCTGAGGTTTGATCCATGGCCACACATCTAGTTTTCTAACACACTACCTACTAGACTACTGTGACTTGAAAGTAACTTGGTTGATCTTTTTGCAGTTGCGTGATGTTAGACTAACGTCGATTACGATTAGTTGATGATTGCTTAACATAATTGGTCATAACAATCCTTTAGTCCGGACTACATCCTTCCTACTTTATAAGGAAATTTTATTTACCCGTAGAATTTTTGACAGAAATCTGCTAAAAGGAAGTCGCCGAACAAACATTCAAATATCGTTTTGTAGCAGATGTATGACCTGGCGTTGCTTAACTGAATTGGTCACAACAAGGCTTTAGTCAAAACTACAACCTACCTTCTCGCAGTCCCCATGTTTTGTATACAGTATACTCAACCATGAGTTCGTTCTCCGAACGAAAGATTTTTGAGAAATATTTCATGGCAATTTTGATTTACTCTCAGAGTTTTTGCCAGAATGCTGCTCAGAAGAAGTCGCCAAATGAAAATTGTTATAATATTTCGTTTTGTTGGAGATGTCTAAGCCGAGGTTTGAACTACAGACTCTAGACTAATAAACCAACACACTACCTACTAGACTCCGGTAACTGCTTTAGTGTGCTTTCTTTTTGTTAAAATTTTTTAAAGCTTTTTTGAAATGGTCCTGCTTGTTTAAGTATTTTTCTTTAGAATTTTCAATCTGTTTTATTAACTTAAATTCTCTTTTCTATTTCGATTTCTTTACAGACAAAAGTTTCCACGTTTGGAGAGTAAAAACGTTCAATTCTGGTTTAAGAATCGCCGGGCCAAATGCAAACGCCTTAAAATGTCACTGTACGATACCAATCAATGTTCCCAATTGACGGGACTCAATTCCTTTGTACATAAATACGATGAACGTGATTAAAGCAGTCAAAATTAATGCGATTAATTAATTAATTAATTAATACAACAACAAGGCAATATTGTTTATAAAATTAAATTAAAAACATTTTTTTTTTCTTCCAAAAATTCTATTAAAAATTGACAAAAAAAAAGTGAAATCATATCAGAACAAAAAAATTAAAAATTTTTTATTAAAAAATTTTTTTAGGTTTTTAATTAATAAAAAATAATTATTAAAGGAAAATTGAAAAATTATAAAAAAAATCCAGCCAATTTTGTAGTAGTATTAGTATTAATTTAATTTATACGATACGATAATACTGTAATTACAACATGTTAAACAAATTACAATAAAAAAAAAAAACAAGTTTTAAATTAATTCCTTTATACAACCAACACATACACACATTACAGTTTATAATATACACTATATACATACACACATACATACATATATCGTATATATATAAAATGACAAATAATTATTTAAAAAAAATTTTAAAAAATAAAAAAAAAATTGAAAATAAAACCTAGAAACTAAATTACCTTTACCAGTCCCAGTAATAAATGCTTATAAGCATTTTAAATTTAAATTTAAAAAATAAAGTTTATAAATTAAAATTTATTAAAATTAAAAAATTTAATTTAAATTGTAGTAAATAATTAAAATAAAAAATTTATAATTAATTAAAATAATTTTTAAAATTTATTAATTAATCTAAAAAATTAGCAAATAATTAAGCAACCAAAGATGGCATTTGAATTTTTAATTTTTTAATTAAGAAACATATTTTATTCCCTTATATTTCATATTAAAAAAAATAAATAAAATAAAAACATTGTTTTATTAAATAAACTATAATTTTAGTCATAATTAAACCTGGCCTTATTTGTTTTTAAGTTGTTTTAATTAAGTTGTCGTGTAGCAAAAAATAAATAAATTTTAAAAAACAGAAACAAATATTTCCACTATTATTCAGACAATAAATTCCAATAGTTTTCCATTTTCTTTTTTCTTTTTTTTTAAATTGAACAAAAATTTTAAATATTTTCCATATTTTATACAGAAAATATGTTACTTTCATAGCATTTTAATTACACGATTAATTGATTAATTAATTAGTTTAATAAGTCTTTATTAGTTTTATTGTTTCTCCTTTTACCACAACCTCTTGCCAATTTAACTGCAACTCCCTCTCTCTCTCTCTCACTCTCTCTTACTCTCTATCTCTTAAATACATAAATAATAAATAAATTTCATAAATATTATTGTAATAAAAACAAACAATTTATTCATAAGAATTATAAATCAATTAATTTTATTAAATCGGATTAAATTAAACAGAAAAAAATTAAAAAAAAACCGAAAATAAAAACAAAAAAAAACAAAATAAAATAAATTTAATGTCAAATTTAAAAAAGAAAAAACTTTGTTTTATTTCGAAACAAACAAGGCTTATCCATCCCTGAAAATCCTAACATCCAAGAAAATGTAACACCACTAAAGAAAATCATGCAGTGGCCAGGCAATGCCTCTAGAAAGGGTACAACACCAATACTAATCTAATACAACAGTCTCATAGATTGTATTCCTAAACAACGCTATATGGCAACCCTATCATTCTAGAAACTGTTAAGGTATTAGCTTTGCTTGTAAATTTTATAAAATTAAACCATAAATTCGCAAAGTACCGCAATGCAAACCATCAAAATTACGTAGGATATGAAAAACTATTTTGAAATACTAACTATTTATAACGCCTCGGCGTCACACTTGTCTGGGTTCCCGGACACTGCGATATTCTGAAAAACTGCAGGGCCGACGAGCTGGCCAGGGCTGGCGCACTACTTCCGGAACTCCTCAATCAACGTGGGAATGCCACTTACCTCGTTCAAACTGGCTATTGCGCGGGAATTCTCCGGAAATGCCAGCCGGTCCTGGGTCAATGAGGAGTCCTGCTCCATCGCTAAGCTCACTTGGCCCACAATGGATAGGAGGCGTACCAACCAGCTACTTGGACTTGGCCGTAATATCATCTCGATCACAGTGACCATGGTTACAGGCCACTGTGTTATGGGTAGACAAGAGGAAAGAATGCGACTCCCATTTAACGACTTCTGCCGTGGATGCATATCCGCCGAGGAGGAGGAGACTGTCATCCACTTGCTATGCCAATGCCCATCACTTGCGGGATACAGAGATAGGTTATTTGGCTCTCCGACCCTTGTCAGCTTGACGGACCCATTGATATCAAGGACATAGCCTCGTTTATCAAACTTTCTGGCTGGTTTTCCAGCGTGGGGTAGTCGTGCTTTTTGGAAAATGTGCAGCCCTTGCGCTGACCAACTTCCCCCTCCTTAGATCGGAGGAACTTGGTCAGTACAGAGGCTCCGTTCACCTGTGGCATCACAACGGGCCGCTATGCGTGCTCAAGTGAGCTTTTTGGTAAATTAAAGCTACCACGCTAACCTAACCTAACCTAACTATTTATAATAAGCCATTTTCGTATTTTAAAAATGAAGAGACTCAATACCCTCCAAATAATCCATCCAGAAAGCCTGTGGGCCTTCATAACGATAACAACAATAAGATTGGTCAGGCAATCCTATGCAATATATTAGGACTCAATGAACAAAGTTTCTAAATATTTCACCAAATACATCAGCCCTTAAAGTTTGACCAGAGTTGGAATCCTCTCGTACTGGGATCTATTACACTGCACCAATTAAATAGCAGATTAACGAGGACGAGATATGAAACTAGGAAAGATACTTTGTTTCTTACGTCGAGTCTTTTATTAAGGGAGAAATATTGTCAACGTTTTTTACATTCGTTTGAAAAATTATTGATGTACTGAACATAACATTATTCAAATATCCTTCTATAGATGAAGGCATGTTAGCTTTCAGGAACGCTTTGGTTTGTAGCTTACTTGAATACACCTGTAACTTAAGAAAATCCCACAATAAAAAATATAATGAAGTCAAATCCTACGATGTGGGAAGTCAGATCACATCGGCCTCACGATATATGAACTGAAGTCAGCCGTGAAGAATATCTAATACAACAGAAGATCTACATGCCTCACAGCTCAGCCAGATCATTCAATTCAGGCCAAAATTGATACCAAACACTTTAGAAACTTTTCGAGATGCATTTGGCGATTTTGAATCTCATATGAAGGCCATTTCCGAGCTGAAAATGAGGAGGATGATTCCATTTTTGAGGAAATAATTTTATTATTTGATCGTGTTATTGAATACTATATCCCGCCATTATGATTTGACAAAAGAGACTGAATAAATGACTACTATTTTGACAAGATGTAGCTTCAACAATATGGCCTTTATCCACTGTCAAAGTTGGGATGTACCTGTTGAAAGACCCGATATATTAAATATATGTGGTGTCGTATACCTATCATTATTCTCCACTCAGTAATTCGGCATATTTTACCCTACACTAGTCGTTACGGCTTCTTATAGGAGCTGGAAGGAAACAAAAATCGTGTAATGATTCAAAATACCGTCAAGTATGAAAAATTTAGTTTTCCATATTTTTTGTTGCCATTGCAGGGCTACACGCAGTTCTCTTAATGTAATCTCAAATATATTAGGTGTCCTATAAATCTCTAGCATTGGTGTTGTATTTTTCAACATACAATTTACTTAATAATATAAGAGTTAGTTAATAACGTTGTAATTCGCATCTCATTCTGCACTATAGGACTTTCAATTAACTAAAGGGGCCTACTGTCATCCCTGATGAGCAAACCATTTAAAGGTTCTAATCACCCACAAATGCTTTTTAGGAGAGTGACTGCATTCGTCCTTCTTCAGTTTGTTACAATTATGGTGAATTGTTAAGGGACTGAGAAAATGGTTAATGCAAATTGTGATGCAGCAGATATAAAGCTCTCTTAGTAGCACCACTGAAACAGAGACCGATAGCCATCGCAATGTATGCAGATGATTTTTGGTAAAATAGTAAAAAGGTTTACTTTCCCTTAGCGTGAGATTTATCCGCTATGAGCTTCTGTCTATACAGGTTCGATGTGTATGGTATAGAGTCGTTTTGTTCTGCTGTATTATTCCTTTACTTGTGGCTGGAGGAATTTGAATGAATCTTTTCATCAGATGTTTACATTTTTCATAGTATAGATTCAACTTAAGGGTTTGGTGGTGGAAAAGATACAATGCCTTCCAAATACAACAGACACACAATATAACCGGACTGAATAAATGACAACTAATTTGAGAGATGTGTGAGATATACATAGCTTCAACTAGATGGCCCTTATCAAATGTCAAAATTCGGAATTTCCTTTTGTTAGACTCTATAGTCCATTATCGTATGCTTATCTACAAGATATTCTGGCCCAATGTCATTAGTAAAATGATCCCTAAACTTAATCTATAAAGAACCCATAATGAAGAAAATTAGATGTATACAATGGAAATCGTTTGGAGGTAATAATAAATAAATCACAAGACAGGCGTTAGAGAGGTATTCTCAAGGCTCAAGTCAAGAAAAAAGAACACCTAGAGAAGCATGATACTCCACGACCCTCCAAGGATAGTTCTATTTCATTTTGGGTGGAATAAAAATAACATCAGCTTACCGTGTATGATGGAATTGCTTTGTATAAAATTTCTGGTCCCAAGATGGCTAATAAAAAATAGATGAGTCCTTCTTGCGTGACGGTTATCGCATATTGTTTGTAAATGTGAAGATTTTTTGCCCCTAATATAAGTCCTCCCTACACGTAGACTGGCATTCGAATAAAAGCAATCAGAATACTGTAACAGTGCAATTCATTAGAAAGTAATTTTGGTACGAAAGCGTACTCACTTTTGAATTTTTCCCTTTTAATACCATAACACGGCTAAAGTTGTATTTAACAAGTTGACGATGTATTACAATATATGTATACAAGGAATAAACAGTAAATAAATACAAACATGAAGCAAATAAAACTTAAATCCCACCCACAAAAACAGGAATCAAAATAAAATGAAATGAAATAAACAACAACAACAGAAAACAAAACCTGGAAAAAGAAGGAATTGAAATCGAATGAAAGTGGTTGAAATGCTCCCTCTAAAGGCGTGTTTAAATGGAATCAGCATTACCAAAAAAAGAAAGCAAAAGCCAAAAAGGAAAACAAAAAAAGGAAAAAAGAAAAAACAGTTAAGAAAAGTAAAAACTACTCCAACGATAACACGAAACATGCAACCACAGGCACAACTACAAAATAACAACAGCAACAATATCTGCCATTCGTAATATTCGTACATACATACATATGTACATACATACACACACTATTTGTACCTACATTTTGTAAATAAGAAACAAAACTTCAACTTTAGCGTTTGCCTTCCGAAGGACCAAAGAAACTGGCAATTAGCAGTACGAGTACGATGGCTACTGTACTATCTGCTTAGCTGTGCTACCCTACAGTGGGTGGTAAAAAAATGCGTAAATTATTAAATATTTTTATTTTTGTTTTCAGTGTAAAAAGAAAACTTCAAAATAGAAATAAATCGTGTAGTTTGGATTCGTACAATACAAGGTGGTGGTGTACTTCAAGTATTTCATAATTTTGCTCATAAAACTAAAACGAAGCGAATACGAAACAAAAAATATTCTGCGTAACGATACTAAACAGCAACTAAAGTGGAAATTTCAATAGAAGTTTTTGCATTAATTAAGAGTTTTGTTAAATATGCGAGGCGCAATACGCAATACAAGTCAACAGGGTGAAATGAATTGAAAGTCCACAAACGGAAGGAAGGATGTTATGAGTTGCCCTAGTTTACCCTAGTCTAGTAGGTAGTGTGTTGGTTCAAACCCCCTAAGCGTTTCAAATTTCACACACATAACCGCAAAGACTGTAAATCCTTATATCAATCTTGTTTTCTACTTAAAATACTGGTGCGCTTAGTTGACGACCACATTACATTCAACTTTTTTATGGAAATAAACCCAACATGCTTGCTATGTTGAAGCGGCTTCATAGCACTGTGACTATACGATCTATTCAACTCCCCTCACATTTTATAGGGAAGGGGAGAGCTGAGCCAACAAAACTGAGGTTGGAATTCTCAAGCCTTTGTCTAGTAAGACACAACAAGCTAGAAGGGGCACGACCATCGAACTCTCTGATGAATTCTCGACATTGGGGAGCCACCTTTGGGTACCTGCAATCATATAATTAACAATGCAGTCGTGAACCTTGTCAATAGTAGATGGGCAGCTTCGGACACAGCCAGAACGGCGCAGAAAATCTGTGCAAGACTGTAAAGAAGTTGGGTGGCAGATCGTAAACTCCAGAGAATTAGGCTCAACACTGTTGTCGGGGTTATTACGAGGTATTTCACTATAGGAATGCATACGAGGCGTTTAAGTCTTGGTCACCTTGCGAATGATTTCTGCAGAAGCTGTGGAAATTAAGAGGAGGATAAGGCTATTTTTCAGCTACTGTGTACATGCTCGGCAGTTAGTCGGACGGGAAAGAGACACGTGGATGCCTACTATATTGAGGATCTGGATGATATTAGCTGTTTGAGTCACTTCATCGGAAGCTCTGAGTGGTTCCTGGACCAAGGGGAAAATGTGAAACTGTGGTATCGCAATGGGCCCTGTTTGTGGCCTAAGTATAATTAATCTCATAATTCCATTGAGAGCACAGCCATTTTTACCTCTCTTCCTACCTAAGAAAACCATTTTTCACAAGACTACAATGCTCCAATTAGTCAAATAATAACTGTCTTCAACTCTTGTGGAGAGGCAGACAACGTTGTCACTGCCCACGATGACCTCTGATTGCAGTTGTAATGGCAATAAATTGTACAAGTTTATCAGATTTGCACTCCTTTATATTCTATTTAGAGAGGAATTTGATGAAAGACGACAAATATGGCAGACGAATCTTCTGGTCTAAGCAGCACTCCAAGAAGCCTTGTTAGTTCGAAGAGCGGTCACTGATCACGGCTTAATACGAGCAGCTTGTGACAGATCGCCCTCATGACTGGTTCTGTAAAACTGTTAAGAATGTTAAGAAAGGGATGAACGAAGTGGCTTCTATAGACTTCGAGTTTGTAAGCCACGAACTGATTTTCAAATGATTATGTTATAATGGCTGATTTGCTTAGCAGCCATATTAATGGACAATTGGCTTCACCTCTGATATGCGTCTTAAACTTAGTATGATCCAGCGAGATAATATATATATATATATATATATTTATTGCTTATGGTCCGATACCACAAGAAAATTACTCCAACTTTATATAACACAAAACACTGAAGCCAATTTGCTAGAAATAAACCAAAAAAGTTTCTTGATTACTAATCTAGTGAACAAATTAGTTTCGAATCCAAAAGCTGATGAAAAAATTTTAATTATGGTTACCAAGTTAAGGGACTTCGAATAAGCTTTCTTGGTCCTCTGGAATAGTATAGTAGACCAGTAAAGTTCCTATAATCCTTACAACAACTCAGTTCATTTTCGCAGATAGTAAATAATTCTTGAAAATGGCAGATGACAACCCTGTGACACTAGAACTTGATACAGCAGGTAAAATTTGATTACTAAAACAGAAACAAGGCAAAGAAACAATTAGAAAAAGGGAAATTAATGTGTGCTTATTAAGACATGAAAACGAAGAAGAATAAGTAACCTTTTCCGTCATAATATATTTGCATCACTCTGTTTATCATCCTGCTAAAAAGCAGTTTGAAATGCTGCGATATTGCAAAATACAATGAATTTTATTTTTTTATTTCTTTTTCAGTTTTTAAAACTGAACATAAATAAATATTTGGAGAGTTTGTTGTTGAAGAATTTTCTCATTTTATTTAAAGCTTTTCCATTTTAGCTTCATAAATTAGAATGAAAATAATGCGAAAAAAAATCACGTTTAAAAGAAAGAATTTTAATATCAAGGAAAAACAACATTTCTCGTGAAGATGAACTCAATATATTTGTATACAAACATACTTATCTATTAACGGAGTACAGACCTAGCTTCTAACACCACTTATGTTGTGTGCGTAAATTTTATACAAAGGAAGTTGGACCTACACTTTTAAGTCGACTCCGAACAACAGATTTATGAGAAACTTTTCATGGCAATTTTTATTTACTCTCAGAGTTTTTGCCAGAATTCTGCTGAGAGGCTGTTGCCGAAGAAATATTTTTAGGTATTTTATTTTGTAGGAGATATTTGACTTGGATTCTGAACCGTGGCCTTACGTCTAATAAGCCAACATACCACCTACTAGAATACGGAGACTTTAAAATTCAAAATTTTATAAGGAAATTAAATCAGTTCTGTTCAAACGAAGACTGCCAACTTTCGATCAAAATGAGCGAAATATCATTGCAACAAAGGTCCTTACAGCTTTTCTTACAATACAGCGTTC
This sequence comes from Sarcophaga carnaria, assembly GCA_958299815.1. NCBI lineage: Eukaryota > Metazoa > Arthropoda > Insecta > Diptera > Sarcophagidae > Sarcophaga > Sarcophaga carnaria. Next base: position 17,578,071 of record OY283153.1, on the reverse strand, counting down.
GACATATTGCAAGCCATGGTAATACTGTTATGTTTCGTTGATTTTTTGATTTTCCCAATTGCATGCATTTTGAAAATCCATTTTAAAACAAGCCTCTGAACATGTTTCAATATCAGAAATCTTTATAAACTTCGTACATACGAGTATATATGTATATCGCTATGCTATGCTCAAAATAATATTTATTAACTTCCATTTACCATATTCGTATCTGGTAACTGTAAAATATATTCTCATTCATATGAGATAATAAAGAAGGAAGTTTTCCAAGAAAAAAAAAGAAACGAAAAGCAAATATAAATGAATGCATAGAAAAAGGAAAAAATGAATTATTGTTGTTCATAAGAGATGGTGTTTTAAAAAAAATTTTCAGTTTTAAAAGAAAAAGTGCGAAAGAATCAAAAAAAGAAAAGAAAAAGAATGTGATACAAATGTTTACAGGAAAAAGGGGAAGTATAGCCTAGCAACACATGCATGCATTCATATTCATTTTAACAATTGGTGTCCAATTATTTTCATTTAATACTCAATATTTTAAATGGCGTACTCTTCGAAGATTGTCTGCTGCTGACAAAAAATATCAAAAAGAAATATTTTTCAGAACTGAGATATGAACTCACAAGCTGTCGTCTAGTAAGCTAACACACTACCTACTAAACTATGTCGGCGCATTAAATAGTTGCCATGTCTGTGCAATATCATGCTTATAAGAGATAGTAATCCGGAAAAATATATTTCAAAACTGTACTCTCAGCAAAAACTCTGAGAGTAAATAAAAATTGCCATGAAAAGTTTCTCAAAAATCTGTCGTTCAGAGTCGAATTTAAATTGTAGGTCCCGCCACTCATGTATAAAATTAACACACACAACATGAGTAGTGTGAGAAACTAGGTCATAATCCTGACTGAAGGGTTGTAATGACCAATTATGTATGTATCTACTTGAGGAAAACCACAGAATGGCAGAAATACCGATCGTGACAGATTGAAGTCGATGCTAATTTGAGCTAAAGGTGCTCACACCCTACTTAATGTGTCGGAGTTAGAAAAATAGGTTGTGAAATGGACAAAAGAGAGCGTACTGATTAGATTAGGTTTCAATCTGTTCGTATTGTGGCAGGAAAATCTTCTGACGGGAGAACATTACATATATAGAACGGTGCAGCTACGGATCTGATGTAAGTATGACTGACATCAATTATGAAGAATTGATTTCCGTACTCTACAGGTTTCAAATGTTCCCGTATGTTCTCGATATATCTCTTCTTGACTTTCCTGACTTCACAATTCTGCTGCCCAAGTGGACAAATGTAAGAACATCTTCGACGACTTTGTCTGATATGAAGAGGTGTTCCTGTTCTACTGTTTTGCCTGTATTGATGGGAATGTGTCACTGAGGTGATCCAGCACATCTGGATAGGCTGAATCTTCAATTCCATCCTGCCATGTTGGGTATAAAAATAAAGAAAAATGGTGGTAGTAGAATGCCGTATCATCTACCGGCGTTAATCATAAATTTTTACGTTGATCCTCGTGAAGTATTCCACACATTCTACAAAAACTTTTATAATTCTTTTCGTTAACTTGGTTAACCTTCTCCTTATGCTGGTACATAAAGGAAACGAAATGAGTCTCACAAAAACGGAAACGGAACTAAAGATGCACCCCTATGGAAATTTAAATGGGTTCATTTTTGCCTCGAACTCATTCGAAAATAAATAAAGACTGAAGAAAAAAAATATTTCTTTTAATATTAAAATTCTCTCTCACATATATCGTATGAAAATGAATGAAATTTTTCGTAAATAATCATATACACTAACACACGAAAACACACACACACACCCACACGCATATATGTATGTATATAATATGAATACATTACATTACATTACAACATAAGACATTAAAATATTTTTATTTATGCATTTATTTATCTATACATGTATGAGTGTGTATGTGTATGTATGTGCATTACGTATCCATGAATATGTAATATTAGTAGAGCTGCTTGCTTGATTTTCAAAGAAAGGTTTCTTTTACTCAAATGATAAGAAATTATGAGAATAAATATTCGTAGGAGTTTAAAATGAGTTTGTGTTTGAGTTCCTTATTTGCTTTCCGTGAAATAAAAAAAAAAAAAAAGAAAAACAGAAGATAAATTGCTTTACTTATTAGAGATACAAATATTATGGGCTTTGAAATATTACCACGAGTTAAAAATCATTTACGAAATTATTTCAAAAATATGCAAAGCAGTGCTTAATAGAATGCCTTAAGGAATAAATAATTTTAGTTAGGTTCAGAGCCTAGTTTGACTGTAAGCTGGCTTCATTTAAACTTTAATTCTCATACCTTATTTAACTTATAGGTTATATGCATGAAATCCACAGTGTCAAAGGAAGAGTATTACGAGCAACAGCAAAGTAGATTGTCGTCATTTAATTTTTCCGTCCAACGCAGATTTTTAGGTATCCGTATACAGTATTACCACACTCTTGACAAAACTCTAAATATAAACTCTACTAGGTTCCGTACATACTTATCTTATCGCCCACCCACAGGGGATGTAATCGATAACGATAATATAGACAATTCAAAATCAGTGGATTCTATAAGTTCCAATTATAATATCAACACTGGTGTCGCCGTAGTCTAGTAGGTAGTGTGTTGGCTTATTAGACATGAGGCCTTGGTTAAAACACCAGGGTTGTAATGACTAATTATGTACGTATGTTTACCAACAGTACCCACTCCGCTATTCGACTGTAACTCCTGGGTGACATTGTATGAAAATGAGGATTTTGTCCAAATCGCTTTGGGCTACACAAGTTCTGTCAATAAATTCTGGGTCCTCAAAAATCCTTCTACTGAATTCCCCAAGTACTGGATGATAACACCGAAGATATTCTGTGATGTCGTCCTGAAGCCGCCGTAGTCTAGTAGGTATCGAACAAAACAAAATAAAATTACCCTGAAAAGTTTCTCAAAAATTGGTCGTTCGGACTCGACTTTAGACTGTAGGTCCTGCCCTTCAATTAACAACAAACAACTCTAAAACCAAGATTTCTCCAGGCTTACGAATGGATGGTATTTAAGAGCCTTTTTAAGGATCCACAAATAAAATTTTGTTTCCAGCCGTTATGCAATTCACAAACGGAGCAGAAATATAGAACCTGGCTTGATGACAACTCTAGTCACAACTGCTAGCTTAGTCAACAACTGTTAACCAATTTATTGTTGTTGTTATTGACGTGAAGAGCTGCCTAAGTACTGCGACCATACGATCTGTTGTACTTTCCTTAATCTTTATGGATACCCCATAATGCATCCTTATAGCCCAACGCTTTGACAAATTTTAGGATCCTTCTCGGTGTCAATAATGAAAATTCTTTGCCAGCACCTGCTATTCACCCAGGGATGCATTAATGTCCCGATGATCCAGTAATGTGTTCCGATGATTCATTCTTTTCGTCATAGCATATACGATACAAATCTATTTCTGAGTACATGGGTGTATACCGGTTACCAACCTCAGGTTAATCGTGAATAGTGTGATGCAAAAGACGTTGTAGTCTAATAGGTAGCGTGTTGGCTTATTAGACGTGAGGCCACGGTTTAAATCCCAGTTCAGATATCTCCAACTAAACGAAATGCGAATACGAAATATTTCTTCGGTGATTGTCTCATAGTAGGCTTCTGGCATAAGCTCTGAAAGTAAATAAAATTGCCATGAAGAAGTGTGGTGTGAGGAGCCAGGTCGTAATCCTGACTAAAGGGTTGTAATGACCAATTATGTAAGCTTGTATGCAAGTAGTTTCATGCGCATTCAGATCTCCTTTTATTGCAATTTCCTAACAAAAGTTTCGATAGCCTCTAACTTTCTTGCTTTGAGAGGACTCTTTGCCCCCTTTTTATCTTGCCTTTCGTTGAGTTTCCCTTTCCAAATATTCGTCTTTACTCTACATTAATGGTGAGGAAGATTCCCTTCCAGACTGCTTACTTATTGAAGAGAAATGTCACATGTCTTGGGGCCTAGTCGATGGTATCCTTATTCTGTCTGCTTAACTAATACAGCTTCAACTACCTGCAAGTGTAGACCAGTGGCTCGTTAAGTTTAAATAAGTTTCCGAAAGCATATGAAATACATCAGGGAAGGGCTAAGACAATTCTACTTTCTACTTCTTAATCCTTTGTCAGACATCTCGATCGCAACGTAATATTAAAAAAAATTCTTGGGCGAGTTCCTCTCAGCAGATTTCTGGCAAAAACTCCGAGAATAAATGGAAATTGCCATGAAAAGTTGCTCAAAAATCTGTCGTTGCGAGTCGACTTTCAACTGCAGGTCCCGCCACGCATGTATAAAATTTACATACACAACATAAGGGGTGTGAGAAACTAGGTTGTAATCTGAAGGGATTGGAACATACAACTATGTATGTATGTAGATGTAGATGTAGATGTAGATGTAGATGTAGATGTAGATGTAGATGTAGATGTAGATGTAGATGTAGATGTAGATGTAGATGTAGATGTAGATGTAGATGTAGATGTAGATGTAGATGTAGATGTAGATGTAGATGTAGATGTAGATGTAGATGTAGATGTAGATGTAGATGTAGATGTAGATGTAGATGTAGATGTAGATGTAGATGTAGATGTAGATGTCGATAGAGAGCAAGTTTTACTACAGGCTTAAATGCAGATCCTTACAGGGATTAGATATTTCCACTGTATATTTCTTTATCCTCTGTGGACCCAGAATAGCCTCTGTTTGTTAACTCGATTTTGTATAAATATACGTGGAATCACTAAGTTTCTCTAACTCATTGCCTCTATATTTACAGTTTCTTAAACAATAATCCTTCCCCAAACCTTACAAGACAATATTAAGGACTCTTATAAATTACTTACAGCATCAAGGAAATTACATAATAGGATTTGCCTGTATGACACTCTTTTCTCAGGATCCAAAAACGGCCAAATGTGTCCAAAATGATAAAGAAAACAAATCAGCGATAAACAGTATTTAAGTGGAACACATAGTCGTATATACACTTATGCTTGTCAGGGGGGTTTGTTTTATTATCCTACTGCCCCTCATATGGCTATTAAAAAGGAGACAAAGTATGGCGTATGGAAAAGGCTACAAGGATATGCCAACATTTGCCCAAAGAATTAAGATGAAGAACAAAAAAAAAAAAGAAAACGGAAAAGAAAATTATAAACGAACGACTTAATGAACGGCTGACATTTAACGATTATAATTTATTTCTTTAATTATGACTTGAACTGCTTTTTTTTGGGGGCTGAAGCAAGAAAAAAGTATCGAAAAGCAGCATAAGAAGGAAACGCTGTGTGTGTGTGCGTTATAAACTTATAAACAACAGGACTTTATAATGCTTACGATGCTGATGCGTATTTACTACTGGCATGCCTGTTACGTAACGCATTAATCCTTTTTCATAATATACGAGTATTTGTTTTGCTAGACAAAATACACAGACCGAGAGACAGATACACAGACACATACATACGAACTTTTCTACATAATTTTCCATTTTCTTAACTAAAGGAAAATCATCCTCATCATAATAAAACTGCACACATGGTTCCTTGTGAGCCAAAGCAAAGCCCAAAATGTTATAGAAAAACAACACTAAGAAGAAGAAAAAAAAACACAAAAAGAGCAAGAAAATGTTTGTCAGTTTTCTTAAGCTTTTCCCAGGCTAAACGTATAGCAGCCGTATTTAAGAACATGTGTATGCATGTGCCAGTATTTGTTTAATGCGTAAGGAAATGTGTGTGAGAATGTTTGTGATTTGCCTTTAAATGCCAGAGCTGGGACCCTGTTGTTGCTTCGATACTAAGAAAGCAAAAAAAGTGTATGTAACGGCAAGAGAAAGGCTGCTGCTGCTTAAATACTTTCTTAATGAAATGTCTTAAGCTTAAGCTTTTCTGTGTATAATTATTATTTATGACGCCCAACAAATACTTTCAAATAGAGAACCAAATACAACAACAACAACAAAAAATAAGGAACCAAAGAAATAAATTTTGCAACTACAAGATAATATTTATGATTCCAAGCGTGTTTTTCATTTTCATTTTTTTTTTCTTGGTTTACAAGCTTGCGTTTGATAAGATTTTTAAGAAGACTTTCAAAAAGTTTATGAAAAAATTCAAATTAAAATTTGTATTAAAAGAAAAGGATCAAAATGGGCAAAACTATTTCAACTTTGGGAAAAATTATTTAATGAACCTGCCTTTGACATTCGCATGTACATATGTATGTACTTGCACCAGAAGATAGCTTATTGTCTAAGGTCCTAACAAATATTCCATTGTAGCACCATTATACCCCTTTCACCATATGACCGTAAGGAACTTCGAACAACGACTTCCGAAATTTAAAAGTTGAAAGCGGCCATCTTGTTGAAGCTGAATCTGTCAAATTAGTTGTCATTTATTCAGCCTGTTTTGCCAAGTCGCTATGGCTGTTTAATTTTTATCGTCACAGAATCTACTACACCTGATCCTACAGTGCCCTGATATAAGACCGGTTACCGAACTCAGGATAGTTTGACGAACGCCTCGAAGTCGTCGTAGTCTAGTAGGTAGTGTGTTGGCTTATTAGACGTAAAGCCAGGGTTCGACTTCCAGCCCAGAAATCAAAACTAAAAACAAAAAGTATTTCTTCGGCGACTTCCTCTCAGCAGATTTCTGGCAAAAACTCTGAGAGTAAATAAAATTGCCATGAAAAAGTATCTCAAAATCTGTCGTTCGGAGTCGACTTTAAACTGTAAGTCCCACCGCTCATGTATAAAATTAACACACACAACATAAGTGGTATGAGAGACTAGGACATTGTACAATGGGTCAATTCGACCTCTGGGTACTGTACTTGTCTTAATTGACGAGTACACGTCCTCTAACCTAACCTAACCTAACCTTGACGCACGCTTCATATCTTCTCTAATTGCAGTTTCCCAGCAAAAGTTTCGATTACTTCAAACCCACTTGATTGGAGAAGAGTCTTTGCTTCTATTCCATCTTCCCTCCTATCGCAAATATCATTCCAAACATTTGTTTCCAACTGAAGGTTTCTGGTCTCATCACCCGAGAATCCATAAAAAACCTGAGATCCACTAGAGTGTAATCTTATTTTTCCTAACTACCTGTCTATCATCGATTTGTCTTCATCGGAGCCGAGGTGCTCGAATGCTGGCCTGACCATCAAATAGTTTTGCTAAATCTTGTATTTTGTGTTATCTATTCAAGTTGATTTTATAACCATTGGCTAGGAATATTTCATGCTGGGACCGGAATATTTCATGATCCGTCCTTGACCGATCTTGGGACGAGACCAATCGATATGAGATCCAAGCGAAAAATTCACTGTTTGAACATATCCTTGAGAAAAATCTTGGCCAGGTCATCGTCTCTAACGCTGAGAACTATAGGTCAATCATTACCAATTTGTTGTGGCCTGTATGAGGTAATCTGGAAGTCAACAAAATGTGATTTAAATAGGACAACGCTATGTAATCGTCTCACGTGGAGCTGATGTGAAATGGTCACCGAAATCGTTAGATCTGACCATATTAGATTCTTCTTATGGGGTTTTCTTAAGTCGCAGTTGTGTGTGAATAATTCACAAATCAAAGCGGTTCTCAAAGCCAACAGAATCCATGCCATTGATCAAATTCAGCCTGATTTATACATTGGTGTCATGGAAAATTGGTCATTTTGAGATGCTCTCCACCAAGACTAGCCTTTGGCAGTTATTTAAACGATGTTTTATTCCACACAGACATACACATAATTTGTCATTACAATACTTCACTCAGCTTCTCACACCTCTTATGTTGTGTGCGTTAATTTTATACATGAATGGAAAGACCTACAGTTAAATGTCGACTCCGAACCGACAAATTTTTGAAAAACTTTTCATGGCAATTTTATTTCCTCTCAGAGTTTATACCAGAAATCTGCTGCGAAATAAGTTATCATGTTTCATTCTGATATCAGGCCTGGGGTTTAAACCGTGGCCTCATGTCCAATAAGCCAACACTCTACCTACTAGACTACGATGACTTCATTCCACATATATTGCCGTCAAGCGAATAAAAAATTTCGCTGACATTGCGCACGCACTCTGTTTTATTTAAATTTAAAGATTGGATGCACATAAGAAGAGACCCCTTATTTTCGATTTAGGTGACGTTTAACTCAGCTGCCAGCCTCTCAATTTGTCAGAATACAAAGTCCTCTGAAGAATCTCGTGTTGCTTACATAATTTGCCATTACAACCCTTCAGTCAGGATTACGACCTAGTTTCTCACACCATTTATGTTGTGTGTGTTAATTTTATGCATGAGTGGTGGGACCTACAGTTTAAAGTCGACTTTGTTTTGATGTCTGGCCTGGGGCTCGAACCTTGGCTTTACGTCTAATAAGCCAACACACCACCTACTAGACTACGACGACTTCGTGTTGCATCTGTCTCCAGTTATTCTGACTATAGTCTCCATGATTCTTGCCTTCATGCATGACTCTGGCCTTATGCAAGAGTGCCTTTGAACCTACATCTGGAGAACTCAAAAAGTTTAACCCATTATAGGATACACATTGAATTGTGCTCTCGATAACGAAGAGATTTCTTATAAAATATTTTACTTTGATTTGTATTGCCAAATATTTTTCGTAATTAATTTATCAATGTTTTCCTTACAACTAATTTAAATCCCTTAACATTCTTTTTTTAGTTACCATGGCCAATTTACTAATTAAATCCCATTTTAATTCTGCTCTTTCCAAATCAAAAAAAACCGAAAAACACTGACTTGCATTGAATGGCGACACATTTTCCTTTCAATTTGCTTTTAATACCTCAAACAGAAGGACGGCCGGCCCATTCATTAAATGTACTTAAGAAATCACAGAAATATCAACTAATTTTTCCAACCATTCCGTTGGCCAATTAATACAATTCCAACTCCGACAAACGTATGGGTTGGGTACCCAAACTAAATATGACTTCAATAAAGGCTTTAACGATACAACGACAACAAAACAAACCGAAACATGTCTTAAGGAAAATGAAAGAAATCTTGGCTTTGAGCAGTGAAAGGAAATAAAAAAAGAGAAAATTTCTCCAAAAAAAAGAAAGGAAACAACACCAGCAACAGGCTTTGAAATGTTTGGCAAAACGGATACAAAGCATAGAGCAAAGCACATAGTTTTGTTATTCGTTTGCTTCAACCAAAGGATGTTTTAATAAATTTGTGTGTGTATGTATGTAAGTATCTGTGTTTGTTCTCAACTTAACAAATAACCAATACCATTACACACACACACACAAATTAATATGTATGGTGAATGAGTGAATGAACGTACAAGTGCGGCATGTGTGTGAGTAAAGGAGTGAGTATGGCAGAGTGAATGACAGAGTGAATGTGTGCTAATGGTAATAAAACTAATGAGCGCAGTTATAACAAATAGTTTATTTGTACAAATAAAATCTAAATGTCCTTTACAAGTACACTCACGGAAAATTATTAGTAAAACGCTGTAGATATTTATGCAGTACACTTCAGCGACTTCAGAATTATGTCAGCTACAATAGGCCAAACAGCTGCTGATCCGAGAACACTTAATTAAGAAATTACAAGAGTGCTGATCCAAATAAATACCATACTAGAAGGCGTTCTATGTGAACTGCGTAGAGTAGCCCCCTTGGTTACGTTTAGGCTGTAAATTATGCAATAAATTTTTACTTCTTGCCTAATACATACACTGAGCGCCAAAAGTGAGTAAACACCACTGAAATAATTTATTTTCTCAGGATAGCGAGAAAAGTAAATGAGAATAGTCGAATAAATTTCCAAAAATAAAAACGTTTATTTATTACTTATAAAATGTTAAAACAAAAACAACAATTCATGATAATGGCGCTCACTGTATATACATAATTGGTCATTGTAAACCTTTAGTCAGGGTAACGACCTAGTTTCTCACACCACCTACGTTGTGTGTGTTAATTTTATATATGAGTGGCGGGACCTACAGTTTAAAGTCGACACCGAACGACAGATTTTTCAGAAAGTTTTCATGCCAGAAATCTGCTGAGAGGAAGTTACGATTTCTTCGTATTTCATTTATTTGGAGATTTCTGACCTGAGGCTTGAACCGAGACCCCACGTATAATAAGCTGACACACAACCTGCTACATTACGGAGACTACTTGCCCGTATAGAAATAAAGCCCATACTCTATGTTGAACTGGTCTAATCCTAAACCAGAAAGGACGAAACAAGCAATTTATGTCCACCGATTTGGCTTTTGTCATACGGTGTCTGTCCTCAAGACACTGCATAATTGGGAAGCATGTCCGTTGTTTTATTGAAGCCAGTGTTATGTGCTGCACAACTCAAGCCACATTGAATATCACTCACGAGCGATTTAAGCTGCTGTAAACTGGCCGCAGTCTAGTAGGTGGTGGTAGGTACATGTATGTAAACTGTTCACTAAGGCGTAGCTACTTACATTCATACATAATTGGTCATTTCAATCCTTTAGTTAGGATTACGACCTAGTTTCTCACACCATCTACATTGTGTGTGTTAATTTTATACATGAGTGGCGGGACCTACAGTCGACTCCGAGCGACAGACTTTTGAGAAAGTCTTTCATGGCCATTTTATTTACTTACAGAGCTTTTGCCAGAAATCTGCTGAGAGGAAGTCGCCAATGTACAATGGGTCAATTCAACCTCCGGGTACTGTACTTGTCTTAATTGACAAGTACACGTCCTCTAACCTAAGTCGCCAAAGAAATATTGTTTCTTATTTCGTTTTGATGTTAATCCTAGGTTTTGAACCTTGAACCTCACGTCTAATAAGCCTACACACTACCTACTAGACTACGACGACTACTTGCTTAATGCTTCCGTGTAGAAAAGAGGGTTCGTTTTCTTCGTCTAGAACGGACGATTTGACTTCGATTAAAAATCTCTGTCCTCCCGATTCTGTATAATTTGGAAGCATGCCCGTTGATCTTGTTGAAGGCTCATGCCACATTGAATATTCTTTACAAGTGATTTAAGGTGACATGAACTGACCACCAAGATGTTGCTGCTGCTATTTCTTGCTGTCTTAGACTGCAATAAAATTACTAACCCAGACCTTTTCCGATTAACCAATCCAGCCTAATTTTCTTCACCGCATTTCTGTATTAAGATTCTTCATTTTGGCCGTGGATTGATTCAGTGGACTGACAACTGGGTTCGGTTATATTCAAACCAAGTAGACTGTTTTTTTAATATTCAACATCCTCCATAGATAGACTAATTTTAATTTCCGAGTGTATTTTTTATAAATCATCATACTTCTGTGTGTAGCAATACGTGTGTATGAGTAGTTTAATATCTGCTTCCATGTATGTGTGAGTGTGTATAAATATTTGTTATGTTTGTAGAAAGAATTCTATTCATGGTTTTTGCTTTTGGTTTTGATTTTATTTCAGCTAATATTGTTGTTGTTGTTTTTTTTATATTTGTTTAGTGTAATTTGGCAAATTGACTTCAGAACATGTTGAACAATTCGAAATAGTGGTTGGGATGTACTTTTTCTGCATTCATTCACTCATTCATTCGTTCTCACATTCATTGATTCATTTGTTTGTTTGTTCGTTGGTTTGTTTATACCCGTTTAGTCAGTTCAGTTTGATGGGCTTTCGGTGGGTAAAACAAGAAAAAACAAAACAAATGCCAGTGATAGTTGCGGTGGCAATAGCAACAGCAACAGCAGCGGCAGTGGTGGTAATGTTTTGTAGTTGTGCTGGCGTTTGATAGTGATGGCGGTGATGGTAGTGGTGCTGGTGGTGGTGCTAATAAAATGTATAAAAGTCCAATTAAATGGTCATAAGTAATAATAATTCCGCTTTGATTTGTGGTTGTACATAATATTGTGGTTCATTTAACACAAAACGTAAGAGTAATGCTTTCCTATGGCCACTTAACTCTCTCTCTCTCCCCTATCCTTTCACTCACGCTCTTCCATAGTCTATCAGCAGTATGTGTTTGCCATATTACATCCTGAAAGTATACACCACCACTGTTGTGTTTTAACATGTATTTTTAGTTTGTTTTCTATTATCTTTGTTGTTATTGCTGATGTTGTTGTTGTTGCTGATAGTGTTTTAGCATTGTTTTGTAAAAATATTTGTATTTTGGAGAAATATTCAATGTTTTCCTCTGCTTTCTGTTAATATTTGTAATGCTTTTTGGTATTGTTATAGCCGTTGGTATTGTGCGGTAATAAGATAAATTTGTTTGAAGTACTCGTCAGCTCTTATGGCTTGAGGAAGATAGTGTTAGTGAGAGAGAGCGATAGAGTGTGGAAGTGGTAGTAGGAGAGAGCGTGTATTGTTCTTGGTAATTATTTTATTGTATTAATTAAAATTGGATTTTTTAATTACATTAATAATAACATGGTAGTAGAACATCATTTTGGCAATCATAATACCACATCATTTAATACAACAACAGAAACAACAACTTAAAGGAATTAAATCTGAAATAAATCTTCAATAAATTAATGATGATGATTTCTAACATCATCTAAGACAGCAATAAATAGCAGCAACAACATCTTGGTAGCCAGTTCTCGTCACCTTAAATCACTTGTAAAGAATATTCAATGTGGCATGAGCCTTCAACGTGTTCATTTGGGATTTCTTCCAAATTATGCAGTCTAGTGAGGACAGAGAATTTTTAATCGAAGTCAAATCGGTAGATAAAAATTGGTTCTTTCGTCCGTTTTGTATTTTGTTTGGACCAGCTTAACCTAGGATACGGGCCCTTTTTTCTAAACAGAAGCATTAAGCAAGAGGTGGAACTTTTCCGTAATTTTTAGGCTAACTCTACACAGTTCGCATAGAGTGTTTTTAAATGTGGTATCTATTTGGACCAGCGTTCTTGTAATTTCTTAATGTCCTTTTAATCCTTCAGTCAGGATTACTACCTAGCTTCTCACACCACTTATGTTCTGTGTGTTAATTTTTTATGCATGAGTGGCTGACCTACAATTTTAAGTTGATTCCGAACGAGCGATTATTGACAAAATTTATCATGACAATTTTATTTGGTCTCTAGAGTTTTTGCCAGAAATCTGCTGAGAGGAAGTTTCCATAGAAATATTTGTTCGTTTTTAGTTTTGTTGGAGATGTTTGACCTGGGGTTTGAACCGTGGCCTTACGTCTAATAAGCCTACACTCTACCTACCAGACTACTGCGACATTAAATTGATTATCATTTATTCAGTCTGTTTAGCCAAATCACTATGGAGGATAATAAACAATTAAGTCTGTTTCCTGAATGAGCTCTGTGGCAGCTGGTGACTGACCCTTATTTTTATTGAGTTTATTCAGTGCTGAGGTCCATTTCATTATGAAGGGGTTCATGATCAAATAAAACTGCTGAATTTCGCATGATACCAATACACATTAGACCCAAAAGCTTACAATGCATCACAAAAAAGTCACTGTTAGGCTTCATTGCTCCACACTCCTTTGCCCATGTAATCATTACTAACTTCTTTTCATCTGAATTCGATGATTTGAACACGAACGACATGTGGCACCAATTAGACGGCGCTACGTACCATATTGGATATTTTGCTCAAGCTATCCGAGGACATGATTATCTTACCTGAATGTGATGTGAATTTGGCCACCGAGATCGGTCGATTTGACGCCATTAGACTTCTTCATGTGGAGTTCCTTTAGTTGCAGGTGTATATAAATAAACCATTAACCACAGCGGCGCCGCTCAATGCCAACATATCACATGCCGTCAATCAAATTTAGACTGGTTTACGAGCCAAAATCATGGTGAAGTGTTCAATTCGCAAGCACTCCACCCACTAAAACCGGAGCGAACATTTGAACGATTTTCTTAAAAAATTATGCGAACGTCGATTGTGAGATGATCATGGACAAAGTTTTTTCATCAAAGATTTTCTTGGAGGGGCCTGAAAAAGTTCTGAACTGAACTTTGTTGTACATACATACATACATAATTGGTCATTACAAACCTTTAGTCAGGATTACAACCTAGTTTTTCACACCACTTATATTGCATGTGTTATTTTTATACACGAGTGGTGGCAGCTACAGTTTAAAGTTAACCCCGAACGTCTAATTTTTGTGTAAATTTTTCATGGCAATTTCCTTTTACTCTCAGAGTGGTTGCCAGAAATCTGCTGTGAGGCAGTTGCCGAAGAAATATGCATCTTTCGTCTTGTTAGAGATGTCTGATCTGAAGTTTGAATCGAGGCCTCATATCTAATAAGATAGCATACTACTTACTAGAGTACGGCGACTACTTCATTGTATTTTATGGAAATTATTGGTGGCAGATTTACAAATTTCCTTTGGTAGAAGAACTGCCTCGATACTTTAACCTAGAATGGGAAAGGAAATGTGTAGTTGGAGTAGCAATATTGACTTCTGAACGAATTTGAGAAACAGAACCTAGGTTAGGTTAGGTTAGAGGACGTGTACTTGTCAATTAAGACAAGTACAGTACCCGGATGTCGAATTGACCCATTGTACAACCGTCCTAGTTTCTCACAGCACTTATGTTGTGTGTGGTAATTTTTATACATGAGTGGCGGGACATACAGTTTTAAAGTCGACTCCGAACGATAAATTTTTGAGAAACTTTTTCATGGGAATTTTATTTACTCTCAGAGTTTTTGCCAGAAATCTGCTGAGACGAAATCGCCGAAGAAATACTTTTTTATATTTTGTCGTGATGCCTGGCCTGGGGCTCGAATCCTGGCTTTACGTCTAATAAGCCAACACACTACCTACTAGACTACGGCGACTTCAAAACCTAAATGAACCTAAATTGTTACATATTTCACGATATCGGGATATTTTTGGTGTGATGGTAATAGTTTGACGATTATGTTCTTTAAACTTTTATCAAACAAACAAAACTTTTTAATAATAATATTTCGCATAATATTTCGTATTCGATACGCAAGGACTTAATGTATTTACACTCCTATCCTTAGGGTATACAAAAAAGTAAAATTTGGCCTTCTACACTCAGCCATAATTTCCTTTTCAGTTGGCTTGTCATTTATAGAGCACCTCTGGAATTGAATTACAACACAATAAAACATTTAAAGATGCCATAAAGATATGACTGAAGAAGCATTTAAAAATAAATTTTCATATAAAAAAACAGAAAAACGAAAGCATTTTAAATAATCTTGATTAAGAAACAACAGAAAAGAAATGAAATAAAATCGTAATTCACGGAGAAAGTGATCATCTTTATTACTCCTTCTTAGGCTATTTAAACATTATTATTTATGTGTGTTAATATGTAACACAATACAAACAAATATAGGCCATAATGTTAGAAAAAGAGACATATCTGGCGTAGAGACATTATAAAAGTTTTTATCTTCAAACCGAATGCACTTTAATGGTATTTTCCCCATCTGGTTTGAGAAATACTTGACCAAAACATTAAGGTGTTCGGACTTTTCAATATTTTAATCAATCAAGCATTTTTTGCAGCTTTGACACTGGTTTTAAACAATTTAAAGCCTACACTGAGACTTTTCCCTTTTGTTAGGCTTTAATTTTGTACTTATTTATGCCCCTAAAAGTATGCAATGAACACTTTTTTTTTATAAATTAAATCATTTGCTAGGAAAAATTATTTTAAATTAAAATTATCAAATCACAAACTCTTTTATCTCTTGAGCATGATGGCATTCGCATTACAAACTGATTGTTTAAGAATTTCAAAAATCTTAAAACAGCAATAAATTTTGATTTTGTATTTCAATTGTTAAATAAATGCCTGCAGAATTATAATCTGTTTTCAAAGAAGAAGAAAAAAATATCGTTAGAAGGGGGTGCATTGCAAAAGAAACCCCTTTAGCTTGTACGAAAAAATTTTAAGCAGCCGACTTAAATATTTTTGACATGCCTCTCAAAGATTTATTCCACACGCAAACATTCAACTCATTGGCAAGCGTATCCTAGGCCTCTCTTTCTCTGTAAGTATTTGGTTTTTCGATTATCATTACCAAACTCTCTCATAAGTATTGTCTAATGGCTGAGATGTTGTCAAAATGTATTAGAAAGTCAGCGAACAATTGTTGAGTACTATTACCTCCATCCTGTTGCCTTCTGTTGTTATGCCACCACACCATACCCCCTTTTGCAATTGTGATGCCATTAAACGTTTTACTTTACGGAGGTAAAGAAATATTTTAAATTATGAGTTTAGAAAAATCGGAAATTATTTTAGCCAACAAAACGTTTCACTATCATCTCAAAAGGCATTGTTAAGATACCATTGATTCTGATTCGGATTCTTATGCTGCATGGCTGGCTGGCTGGTTGGTTGGTTGGCTGATTTCAGGCAAAAGCCTGGTGTTGCTGCCATTTATGGTAAGTCATAAGCGAAAAGCTTATGAAGTAAGAAAAAGGGTAATAAATCAATTCGTATTAGTTTTATAAAATTTATTCCTGCGGCGACTAAGCATAAGACTCATACAATATAATGGAATAAAATAATGTGAACAGGATACCACCACAGCTCACCCACACCACGCCACACGGAGAAAAGATTGTGTGCTCAATGTAGAGCATTGGTGTCTACTTTTAGGCTGTTACACTTACCCAAACCCCCTACTACCACCATCTAATTTTTTGCCATACTTACCTCCTTAACATTTTAATAAGTCTAATGAGAAAATCTTTTTCGCCTCTTCTTTTTTTTCTTCCTTCATTCCAGTGTTTTTTTTACTCTTTGCTTTACGTTCAATGTTTTAAGATATTTTATCAGTGATAGCAGAGAGAGAGCTAGCAAAGACATTTTTATATGAAGTTGAAAAGCAAAATCTTATGAAAACTTTGTAATTTTTTGCTCATGGTATTACAAAATATTTTTTCTTTCTTTCTTTTTAATTTTAATGGCAATATCAAGTATTTGGCAAGCCTTAAGTTATGCTTTACCACCAGGTACGCCTGTCATGTAGGCAATACTTTTTGTAGCTGATATAATTACATGAAAGGGCCTTAAAGGCTTAAGTGAAATATTAAGAGCATCTTTAATATTTGAAATAAATTTAAATGCAGAATTTTAGGTTAAGTTTAGTTATTTCGACTGACGGAATGGCGGATTACATGGCCACAAAAGTTCGTTTCTGTATTCTAAAGAAAAACTCTTCGATAGCTGGGTTATTTTCAATGATGGGCCTGAAATAGAGACGGGCACAAGCCTTAATTTTTTTTGGGCAAATGTAAGGGTTCGAGTGGAATGTGGTACCTTTCATTCGAAGAGTCTGGGTGTTGTTAAGGCCACGAAACTAGTTACAGAACATATTCTGAAGAACACGATAATTACAATTATGTGCACTGAGAGTACACATCTGGTTTAGGAGTGTAAAAGGCTGCTAAGCAACCTTATGTCGCAGAATCAACTTAGACAATGCTGGCTACCTTGGCATTGCAACGTTGTGGGCCACAAAGTTGTGGTTGCACTTGCAAAATCAAATTCTGCATTCTCACATCAAACAATGGTTTTTAAACAATTCGGTCGCTGTACTTGATTGGCTTCCATGCAGTCCAGATCTCAACCCGATTGAGAATTTATGACAAGTTGTAAAAACCAAAGTAAGCTAAAAAAAAATAAGTAAAAATAAGCAATTTTGATGATCTCTTCGCCGAAACAAAGAAAGCTTGTGAGGCCATTCCAACCAGCGTATATGAAAGTCTTGTTACCTCAATTCCTCGGAAATGTCAAGCTGTTATCGACAACAATGGTTTTGCAACAAAATATTGATTTTTTTCTAATAAATACATGTTTTACATAAAGTTTACGGTGTGTCCTTAATTATGTGCACGAATGAAATCAATATTCTTTAAAAAAATGGCTCACAGCTTTATAAATAATAATTTATTTTACACAATAAGTAGTTAATTTCTACGACTAACAGTTTAATTAACTAAACTTGGACAAATTTTGACAATATCATACAACCATTTGTATTTTTTGCTTCAAGCTCACATGTAAGCTTCGTGTCCTTAATTAGTTGCACGCAGCTGTATATATGCGCTCCCAAAAGAATACTTTTTGGAATTTGAAAAATAGCATGGAATTTAACAAAGCGTGGGTGGTCTAAGCATACGAGGTTGCAGAATTTCAAAACTGCTGTGTACAGCAGTGGACAATGGGAGAACCAATTAACTACTTGAGTTCGACAGAGAACGGTTCGCATTTTGACAGAAATTCTAATGGAACCCTGCACTACTCGCAGTTTCACTGTTAGGCTTGGTCTGCTCCACCAGAATTACTGCAGATACTGCCATAATGTGGAGGAAATTGAATTGATACAACGCCTTTTATGCGAGTGCCATGTACTTCAGAACAGACGTCATCGTATTTAGGTGACAGAAGATTTAAAGATCTGGGTATGGTGGCGAACGTGTCAATGAGGGAACTGGCCGGTTTCATTCAATGTTCGAGGTAATATTGATGGTAAGGGTCCTACCTCACAGTGGGTAACCAATGGGCCATTTGGGTCACGCATGTGAACGGCAAGCTACCCGCTAACCTAACCTAACCTATCTCTGAATTCTGTAGCCTATGTGAAGAAGCAGAGGAAACATAGGTGCAAGTATTGTGCCTTCGTTTTTGTCATTTCTTTCTTTCTTTTTTTTTTACTTGATTTGTTTCCCTTTTATTATCTTCATGTTTTTCTTTTCTTTTTCTGAAGGGTCACAATGGACCAATAGGCCCCTGGTATCGTATTATTCCTACTGTTTTAGTAAAATTCCAATATATAATATTCCAAGAGTTTTGCCAAAAATAATGATGCGCACGTTGTCGTTTGTATAATCCATGGGGGAATGACCCGCTTACAGCGTACACATGAAGATTGCCAAGGACAACCTATGAAATCATTCACTAATTTGTTTGCTAATGTACGAGGATATTTGCAATGTACATTTTTGTATCAAAAATTTAGAACCAAAGTTTTTATAAACACATCCTTAATTGGACAGACTCTCCTCTGAAGGGGATACCCTTCTAAACGCCCTTTATTAGGAAGACCTCAACGATGTTCACGCTCCTTTATATTTTCATATACTGAGTTTCAAATCCTATTTAATAATTCTTAGCCTGTCTCTCTTATTTAACAACACTTGGCAGAGATTTTTGTTACTCCCTTCCCTTCCCTTCCCATCCTTTTTTCTTTTTGGTTTTGTTTTATATTTTAGTAGTACTCGCTCGTACTTATAAGCTGTAAACATAATTTATTGGTACTTTTTAAATACACACTTAATGCTCATTCATATTCATAAATATTTTCCTTAGATTTTCTTTTTTCTCATTTGCTTGCTGCTAGTGCAAGGGGTAGGACGGGGGGATGGTGGTGAAGTAAGATAGGAAAAATGACTTCCAAGAACATGGTGTTCATTTAAATCTTCATAAATCCTTAAAGAAAATGCAACAAAAATTTTTTATTTTGGGGAAAAACTCCTCTATCAAACCATGCTCCTTGTCCTCTCCATGCTGGCAAATAATTTTTTCTTGGAAAATGAAAAGAATAGAAGGAAATATTGGTCCTGGCTAAAGACAATAGCAAAGAGGGAAAAGAATCATTTGCTGGTACCTTTATGGCCATTTGACTTCATTTAATTTCTTTACTTTTCTTTTAATTTTCTTGGAATTTGAAATCCTATCCTGAAAATAAATGTCTGAGTAACTGAATGGATGGGTGAGTGAATGAATGAATGAATGAATTATCGCCACTGACAGTGGGATTATCATTTTTACATTTGCGGCTTTCATACGGTGATTTTATTCAAATGAAATGATTTTCCAAATAAACAAAAACAACAAGAAAATTTTCCAGTTTCTTTCTCTTCTTCTTTAAGAAGAGGAACAACTGGGTTTTTCTTTTCCTTTAATTTTGGTCTTATGCTTCTGGGCTTTGCTTAAACTCTCTTGGGGGTAATTTGATTTTATTTTTCTTTATTTTTTTGTTTTTGTTATTATTGTTGTTGCATAATAATTATCATCGTAAATAATGTTTTAAGCATTAAATCTTTTGTTTTATTTTTCGTTTTTTTTTTTGAGCATAAATTGTTTTAATGCCTCGACACGACTTTATGAAAATGAATTTGAATTGAATTAAATTGTTTTTGTTATTTTCACACTTATTTTACGTGGAAATTTTATTTCATTTTATAGGCCAAAAAGTTTTCTCAAACAATGTTTGTAAAGAATTTTTAAAAAACTGTGGTAAATAATGTTCATTATGGATCAACAACTTTTTCTCTTCCTATTTTTTTGGGGAGGCGGAGACATAGTGTTAAAGGACTGGCACAAATCGAATTTTTTTTAATAAAATTTTCAAGCCTTTAAAGCAAGATTTAAGCGAAGTTTTTTTTAAAACTAGGGCCACAAATTTTTAAATTTAAATAAAACAAATTATGCATGTACTCGCCGTAGTCTAGTAGGTAGTTTATTGGCTCCTTAAACATGAAGTCACGGTTCTAACCTTAGCTCAGACATCTCCAACAAAACGAAATATGAAAAAATATTTCTTCGGCGACTTTATCTCAGCAGATTTCTGGCAAAAACTCTGAAAGTAAAGGCAAACTGCCATGAGAAACTTACACAAAAAATGCGTCCTTCGGTGTCGACTCTTGTATAAAAAATAAACACACGCAACATAGGTCGTGTGAGAAACTAGGTCGTAATCTTGACTGAAGGATTGTAATGACCAATTATGTATGTATGTTAGTGTAAAGTCCACTTATCCCAGATGTTGGCAATATTTGAACAAGAAACCTTTACTTTAAAGAGTTCGCTCAGAGAAGTGTGGCAATGCGAGGTCAAGAAACGCATCATAGCAAGAGCCGGGCACTGACACATAAGATGAAAGACTGGTGTTCTCCATAGCTCTTGCAAATAAAATAAATACCTCCTCCATCGGCATGTCCCCCCAAAAACAAAGCACTGGGCTGTGAAATTAGCAATAGTGCAATGGTCTGCCATGCGATTTAAGGAGGAAAAACAATTAGTCCTCTTCCACATCCATATCAATCCAACAGAGTCTGGCTATATAGATCGTGCACCCACACTGTCCATGAATTTAAATCTGCCTGCACAACTACCGAATGAAGTCGCCGTAGTCTAGTAGGCAGTATGTTGGCTTATTAGGCATGAGGCCACGGTTCAAACACCAGGTCATACATCGCCGACAAAACGAAATATGAAAAAATATGTCTTTGGCGTTCGCCTTCCCTGAGAGTAAAATAAAATTGACATGAAAAAGTTACACAAACAAATTTTTCCTTTAAACTTTAAGTTCCGCCACTTATGCCTAAAAAAATAACACACGTAACATAAGCTAAAGGCAGGGAATCTTCAAAAGACATTGGTAGACCGGCCTACCAATGTGCACGATTCGCCGCAAGACTTACTCTCGGCTTGCGGGGCGCCTGCGTACTAAACCCAACGTCGTTCGTCACACTTTTAACCATTTGACACTACCCCCCCGGAACCACAATCAAGTATTACTTCGGGGGGTGGAGATTCAGCGAATGCTGCCTTCCAATTCTGCTGACCTTGCTATCTCAGCCATTCTATGCTGCATCGGGGTTCGAAAGATCTGTTCACCTACACTACGTCCACTACTAGTTTCAATGGCATCATTTCCGCAATCGCCAATGCTGCATCAGTTACCTTAAGAGCTGACCTCCTGTAGGCCGCATCTATTCCCGCTCTATAGGTCGTCCTATCCATAACATCGGCTCATATAGGGGCTGCATATATGGCGATCGATATAACTACCTTCATCAGTAACCGTATCATCTCCTGTTTTGGTTCCCCTAGGTTAGGCATTATTCGGACCAGTGCACATGTCGTCGCCGCACTTTTTCCACCGATGTACCTCAAATGTTCTCTAAACGTGAGCCAGTTATGTATGTATGTATGTGTGTATATGTTTCAGATATCATCGAAATCCTTTTGTTTTTTTAAAAGACCTGTTGATGTCATTATGTGCGGAACACAACATCGTTCAAATATCTTCCACGTCTTCTCTGTGTGGAACGCATGCAAAATACTTCAATTTTCCAAGACCGTTTATAATCGGTGGCATAAGTTATGTCGACTTTGAGGATCGCTGTGATTTGTGACTAATTCACATACAACTGTGACTTAAGAAAACCCAACAATAAAAATTTTAACGGCGTCAAATCACATGATCTCGTTAGGATTCACATCACCTCTACGCGAGATGATCATAACCTCAAAACGTTCGAGCAAAATATCCAATGCGGCATGAGCTGTGGGCCATATATCGTCTCTGTGCTGAAATCACATGTCGTTGGTGGTCCAGATCATGCAATTCAGTTCAAAAAAAGTTTATAATAATCGACCTATAGCCGTCGTCGTTTGTAGTGAGGACCTGGCAAACTGTGTTCTCTAAGATATATGGACTGATGACGCTGCCAACCATATAGCAATGTTCTGACAATGCAACGCTCTAAATTCATTGGACATCAATTTGATACCATTCTCATAACAGGCTCAAATGGATGATTAGATGATTACACACATAATTGGTCATTACAACCCTTCAGTCAGGATTACAACCCAGCTTCTCACACCAGTTATGTTATGTGTGTTAATTTTATACATGAGTGGTGGGACCTATAATTTAAAATCTACTACGAACAAGAGATTTTTAAGAAGCTTTTCAAGGCAAAGTTATCCTTTAAACTATTGCCCTGTAGAACAAATTGGGTTTGATTTCAAGGTCAGACAGTCAATATATTTTTTAAGTGTGGTACCAAACCACTTTAGGAAAAAAAGTGGTTGGCTGCGTATTAATATTCCAGTTTATGTTGCTGCCCACTACAATTTCTAGGTATTTGACGTTATTGGTTGAACTAAGAAAGACTTCCTGTATACTGGCGGTAGCGAAATTTTGCGATTTAGTTGCTTAACTTCCAGTCCTTATTCATTGCACTGTTTGGATAATATTTTCAGCGTGTATACCAGGATTTCGGAAAGTAAATTTGAATCTTTGATTGTAGTTGTTACTGTCACATTCTCAGCATAAGTGATAAACAGACATCATATGGTTTATAATGGCGTGCACATCCTTTCTATTTACAGATGACTGAATCATTCTCAAAAAGAGGAAGAAGGGAAGAGGAGCTCTGTTAAAAAAAAATTAAATCCCATATATAAACAGCAGTTGGAAGCCATTAACGATAATGTCTAGAGACATTAGCATCATTTCCTTAAACTGTCTTAAAATTCAACTCTTACTCTTACTCAGGCGACATACTCATTCTTTCACCCGAAAAAAAACCAAAAATTGCAACGAAACTGCATAAGAGTAAATAAATCCTTCGAAGGAAAGAAAGAAAGAATGAAATTTATTTAGTTGTTGTCATCTTAAAACGGAATTCAAACTGATAAGGTATTAAAAATTACCAGAAAAAATTGGAAAAAAAGCAAACAGAAAACCACACACAATCAAGTGTTATAAACAGCCACCAAAGAAAAATGTTTTAAGGACTTCCTAGTGAAGTGCAGAGAAAAAAATATGCAACTTAAACGGAAATCAAGTTGAATATAAAACAGTACAGAACAGAACAGTAGCAGACAAGGTGTTGACATTCGAGTGCAAGACAGCGGAAAAGAAAAGAAAATGATTGCAAATGTTGTATCTTCGCCTTCTAATGAACCGCAAACGAATTACAGTTGACGCACAGAGGCAGTCACATGCAGTTTAAAATGTTTTCGGTGAGATGACAAACAATGGTAGTGTTTGTGAAGTGTCATCAACTTACTTACATACACACAAAACCAGGATATATCGCGTAAGGATGAATGATTGAATGAAGGAGTGTGTTGAGTTAATATCGAATACATAGACAAGGAAAGCTTAAGACTAAAAACCTCTTTCAAGTAAACAGCAGCAGCAATTAATATCCGCATATGTTTGCAACAAATATTGGACGAGAGGTGATGGTGATTAAAGTTTCCCCATGAGGTTATAAAGACACGAAGGGAATACTGTTGTTGTTGTAACAGTTCTGCTATTGTATCCGAAAGTATCTCCCTTGGGCAAAAAACTTCCGGTTGATACAGTTTTCGCTGGGTTGACAATCCTTGGCCGATGATGAGTCGGGTCGTTCCGAAGCGAAGATCCGATTGTCGTGGGAACGAGGGAACACTGTAGTTTTGTTTATTAAACCAGAGGAAATCTGTTTATAGCCCTACAAGTACTTAAGTAACGAAACGTACATGTTAACTCCCGTTCTAAGGTCACAGATTACTGAATCCGAAATCACCATTCCCCATGTTGAATATTTAAAACGGATTTGAGATCTTAGTTGTCCACTTTATTTAACAAGATTAGTTCCTAATAAATGTCCCAATACATTAGATGGAAGAAGTACAGAACCTGTTATATCCAAATGGATAGGAGAGATCCTATACCGTAAATGCAATAATAAGCATCGGCACTACTAGGGCTTGGCCACAGGGTAGCGAACTTATACCACTAATGTGGAGCGTGGTTGTCTAAGAACTCCTGACAAAACTATCTGAGACAGGCATTGACTGTCAAGGGTATGCAGTTGTTACAGCCTTGATGGCTTAAAGCCGCTTTGAAGAGGCACTCTCCAACATCCTTCAAAAAGGTCTTCAAATTGTAAATCCTTAGTGCATTACAGTGGGCCTATGGATAAACCCGATCAAGGCCACAATAGTACCATTTTCAGGAAGAAGAAAACTTCCGAATTAGAAGAATATTCGACTCTAGGTTAAGATAATATCGCGAAAAAAATGGAAGTAAAATTCTCAGAATATCACTAGAGGACCATATAGAAAGCATCTCAGGAAATTCCAGCGACACCGAACAGCTTGGAGAACCATATGGGAAGCATCTCAGGAAATTCAAGAAATGCCAAAAGGCATGGAGGTGAATTGTGGAAGAGCATCTCAGAAATTATGCACTGGAGGACCATATAGGAAGAATCTCAGGAAATTCCAAAAATGCTAAAAGGCTTGCACATAAATCGCAGGGGTGCTACTCAGAAATTATGCACTGAATGTGTACCAGGATAGTCTCGACCAATAGTAACCAATGGGGCATTTGACTGGGCATACAGAAAAAATCGAAAAATACCTCAAATGGTGTGGGACAAGGTACAGAGAAGATATGTGCCAGCCAGGGGCAATGAGAATCTGTCCTAGAACAGCGCTGAAAGCTCTATTGGATTGACTGACAGCTGCCTTTATAACTGTCCAAATGATTATATGTCTTTGGGAAGTACTTTACAATGAGAAGTACTTTGCATCGGGAAGTTAGGTTAGGTTAGGTCGAAGTGGTAGCTCTGATATCAAAGAGCTTAGTTGAGCACGAATAGCGGCCCGTTGAGATGCCACGAGTGAACGCAGTCTCTGTACTGAGGAAGTTCCACCAAAATCAGGGAAGTGAAGGAAATTGGTCAACACAGGGGCTGCACCATCGAGAAGTACTAGAAAAAAAATAATGCTGTAATCTGGAAGCGGGATACTCTTTAAAACGAGGAAGTATTTTGTGCTATAAAGATGGGTCAAGTGCGGATCTTGTAAAGGAATTTTAGTTATCGCCATGAAATATTTCGAGCCCACTAGGAAACCCGAGAATATCTACCAAACGGAAGTCTATGCTATCGAAAGATGTGCTCAAATCAATTTTGATAGAAGGTACAAAAGATAGGACATAGCAATACTATCTGATATTCAAAACACCATTCAAGCACTAGACTCGTATGAGGTTAAATCCAGGACAGTATTGGACTGTCTAGAGAAGCTGAATCCGCAAAGTAGGCAAAATAATATTAATCTCTAGTGGTGCCCTGGTCGTGTGGGAATTCTCGGCATAAGCAAGGAGATGAGGTTGCGAGAAGGGGGCTCCCGGCCGTTGATGGGGCCAGAACCCTTCCGTGGGGTGAGGGCAGATGTTTAGAAAGTTATGCTTAATGAAAAGGAAGATAAGGATAGGTAGCCAAGAACGTTCGAAGCAATCAAAGCTTTTCCTGGGAAATTGCAATAAAAAGAAATCTCAGTCATGCATGAGACCATCCAGAGGTTGGACCAGCCTGAGATTGGTAACTGGCCATTTGACCGGGCATTGTAGACTTAGAGTCCATGCAAACATAATGGAGATTGTGTAGAGCCTAGATTCCGCAGATTCTGTAACGATGAAAATAAATCATCGGCACATTCTTACAGCCTGTAGGGCATTAATGAAATTGATTATAGGCTGGACAGTATGTGGCTTTAATATGTTTAACGTAAGGGAATACTGTGAGAAACGAAAGTCAGTCTGAGTACAGAATGTCCAGAGATTTACTGAGGATCATCAGAACGCATATATTGAACCTGTATGGCTTTAATGCATGGAAAATGGAAACTCTTGGATGTTTAGCAAGTACCAGGCGTATGACAGGGTAATGGCCCTAACGGGCCACTGTGGTTACAGAAGTTACCAGTTGTCTGAAAGATATTTTCACTGTCCTCCTTCAAGAATAACTTTCCCACCTGTACCGTTCGATACTAAGTATTCCCAAATCACTGTGGAGCTATAAAAGGAGCTTAAAATTGTTAAAATATTCCGCTCTCTCCCATTCACAAAATGAAAGCTCAACTTGCTTTAACTCATTAGTTGTTACTGTGGAAAACTATTGAATTTCGTATTGAAAAGTAAACGCAGTCATATCCCCCGCCTTCCATAGCATTACTAAGGCTTAGAATTGCTTTAATGTTGGTTACACTAACCGCATTAATACGATTTATTGTCTGCGCTCTCTAAGAAGACAATATTTTTGATTTTCTTTTCTTTTCTGTTCTTTGTTTTTTGTTCGGTTTTTGTGGTGAATAATGATGAAAAATAATAGGAGTTTTTTTAAGGGATTTTTTCTTACCCAAAAACCATTCGAATGAATTTCAACATTTTAATGAACCGAATCACTAAAACAGTTAACCGAGGTTGTATTGGAAATGCTTGGATTCCATTGTATTTCTAAATAGAATGGGGGGTGAGGGGCATAAAACCAACTGACTGATGTACTGGGTACTTAAAATTGTAACAAAACAGCTAGAAAATCAAAAGCTTGTTGGCATTCGACAATAACAACATGAACGTTAAGGATAATTAGCGGTATTACCAATGCTAAGCAGTTACCAAAGAACAGGACAATTGATTGTAGCTTTTGTGTGCGTAAGTATGCTTTCGTAAATATGTGTGGGTGTATTTGTGTGTGCGTATTACTTCATTATTCATATTATTCATCAGCCAGCCAGGATGGAGAACTGTTATGTGAACTGTCGCAGTTGAAATCACAAGTTAATTCCTAAGCCATGCCATCATCCAAGTAACTTGATGAACATCTTCTACATAAAGATGTAAGGTTGTTTGGTGACAACTTCTTTCTCTTTTTTTTGCTTTCATACTTTGCTTATCAATTGATTCAAGTTTTCCTTTCCTTCCTTTCATTTTTTTTTTGTTTTTTTTTTTTGTTTTTTTTTCTTCTAAGTAAACTTATAAGACGTTTTCGTTTTCCTACTTTATGTCGTTCACCTTCTTTACTTCCTTTGTTTGCGTTTTTTCCTGTCCTTATTCTTTCTTTTTTGATTTAATGTTTGCGATTCGATTTGGTTTCCAATTCATCGCACTGCTTTGGTTTTTTTAGTTTTTTTTCTTTCATTTTTTAATCCTTAAAACGCATTTTTAAGGATATTTTTGTTATTTTTGATAGAAAATGTTTCAAATTGAATTTGGCTTTTTTGTTGTTGTTGTAAATTTTAATAGAGATTTTTATCTTCGTTTAATTGAAAAAAAGGAAATTTTTCTACTTTTCTTTTGTTTTTCTTGCACTAGGATTTCTTATATCGAAAATGTTTTCTAGCAGGGGGATTACAAGGACAATATTTTAATTTTATTTATTTTTTTTTAAGAATAATGCGGAGTGGGGGTGATTTTTTTCTTAACGGTTTTTGTCATTTAAAAGCTGAATTTTTTTAAGAGTTAGTAAGGCTCTAATTGCAACAATGAATAGATTTTCTTCAAAGTCTTTTATGTTTTAAGTCGGAAAATTCATGGAGACCCACCTATAGGTGCCATATATC
This sequence comes from Sarcophaga carnaria, assembly GCA_958299815.1. Lineage (NCBI taxonomy): Eukaryota > Metazoa > Arthropoda > Insecta > Diptera > Sarcophagidae > Sarcophaga > Sarcophaga carnaria. The sequence continues at coordinate 17,549,826 of OY283153.1, read as the reverse complement.
GAAAACCACTTATGATACAATGATCTTCAAGACACTAATAATGTATTCTTCAAGTCTCAAAAATTTGAACACAATAACTTCCACAGTTTCCTCTTGAACTTAAGGTTGGGTTACATAGGGTTACGTTGTCAGTCATCTTTCCTTTTCCATCTATAACTAGTATTAGTTAACAGGGGCTAATGTCAAATGGGATTTCCATTTCAAGTTCAGTGCAGTTAGTTCATCAGCCTTCATACCTTTGGAAATAATTCTAACTACTACAAGTAGTTCACTTTAAAGATACAGTGCTGCCAACTGCTTCATCCTTAAACAGCTTCCTTATAAAATGAAAGTCCTGTATTCCTTCCCTGATACAAACTGGAACATGGATTGTTAGCTACAATAGCAGTCTTTTATACAGCTTAGGCTACTCATTTTATTTTGGCAGCATTCTAGGAAATAATTTTTAAGTTTTCGTTGCCTTATTCCAAGCAAAGTCCGTGTGAATATTGAAGTTTAGTGGCATGCCATTCTGGTCCACTATTCTAAACCTCTTGAGAAATGTAAACCCTTGTAAAGCCTATAAGGTACATTCGACGCGATAAGAGTCTTCGTCCCTTAAAATAAAAACCGCAGTCAAGCAATAATATGATTCTGGTTCCAGACGTTACTTATACTCGGTTAAATATAATTTTCCCCACAAAGCCATACCTAATTACAGATGTGATTACATGTTAGGATGAGAAGTCGCCGTAGTCTAGTAGGTAGTATGTTGGCTTATTAGACCTAAAGTCACGGCTCAAACCCTAGCTCAGACATCTCCAACAAAAAAGAAATATGAAGAAATATTTCGGCGGCGACTTCCTCTCAGCAGATTTCTTGCAACAACTCTGAGAGTAAATAGATGAAGTTTTTCAAAAATTTGACGTTCGGAATCGACTTTAAGCAAATTAAATTAAAAAAATTAACACACACAGCATAAGTGGTGTGAGAAACTAGGTTGTAATTCTGACTGAAAGATTGTAGTGTCCAATTATATATGTATATAATTACATATGTGATTGCGCCAATGCCTACAGTAACCGGTTTTTGTGAAGCAGTTTTGTCTTCTGATTGATCTTACTCAATAGAGACTTAGTACTTCACTAGCAGCTGATTTGAGCACAATAAAAGTATACAGCTTCGTAAGGTGATGCCTTATTCTCTGAAACATTTTCTATGTCCTTGATATTCGATACTTAAGATACACTCAACAGATTTGTGGAAACCATCATTGGACATATGCCATGTGCTGAACGGCCATCGTTTTTGCTTGGATATGATCACGCCAACAGAAGTGATTTCAAAGAAAAATGCTGATTTTTAAATGTTCGCTGGGTTTACGATGATGAAGAATGTCCATGCGTCACCTTTTCACTATATTCCGTGCCCATAGTTGAATAAAAACTCATTAGCTAAGATGATCGGAAATTAATGCCTTTAAAGAGAACTAGGAATACGAATACCAGTGAAATCAGGGATTAAGGATACTCAAGCAGTTCATTGTATTGGATTTAGAGAAATAGATAGAGGGAGAGAAGAAAGTGGAGCTGATAGTTAGATTCGAATCCAACAGTGTTGTAAGTAACCTAACGGCTAGTGCAGCTGAATAACAAATTTTCCCTGCAAAGCATAGTGCATTCCACTGGTCAATCGACTACAAAGGCTTTTGCTCTGCCAGAAACACGAACAAGTGACTTTATTTCGCAACAGAGTAGAATCCGTTGCAGTACCGATAGAATAGTGAAATACAAGCCACATTGCTCAAATGGAACCAAAGAGTTGGATTCCCTATCACTATTTATGAGGGCTGGGTCTGTGATCAAAAGAAATTAATAAATACGACCGTTTTCTGTATACATCTATAAACTTGAGAAATAGGCCTCCAATTGCAAAAATAAAAGAATAATATTATATTGTATTCCAATGCAGCCGATTTAATAAATACGAACGTTGTCTGTATACGTCTATATAGTAAACTTGATAAATAGGCCTTCAATTGAAAAAATAAAATAATTTCATTATCTTGTCAATCACTGTCAGTGTGTTACCTTCCCCTTAAACATAAACAAATCATGTTCTAATCATTTTCCAATAACAAAATTATTAATTACAATCAAGAAAACAACAAAAAAAAATTTGTTTTATTGGAGGTGTTCCATATTAACGACAAAAAGTGAAAAAAAAATAAAAAAAAACCGACTTTTTGTTCCATTTAGTAATCCAAAGCATTTTTTGTTTATCAATTTATGGGTAAATATGGTACGGGCAGGGACGTATACAAGCTTATCTTATCAATGCGAATGGAACTGAGACTGATTATAGGCATGGAGCGGCTCTCATAGCCACAGCACACCAACAGGTGAGTAACATTTTCCAACAGTATTAAACGAGATTTGAACGAGTAACGACTATAAAAAATTATTTTGAAAACAAAAGAAAGAAGAAAAAAAATTCCAAAAATAAATAAAAAAATTAAGAATAAAAAACAACAATTAATTGTGCAATACGGGAAATAATAGAAAGAAATACGGAAAAAGATTTATTATTTTATAAAAAAAACATTAAAAATCAAAAAAAAAATAAAAAAATTAAAAAAATTATGATTTTAAATGAAAGAAAGCAAAAAAATTGTTAAAATTATTAAATAAATTGCACTTAATTGTTGATAAAAGAAAACAATGATTAAATTTCATGATTTTATTAATAAACGTGACTAATTTATGAAAAGTATTTGCAAGAAAGTGTTGTTTTCTAATATCAAAGTATTCCACACAATATTTTAATGGAATTTTAAATAAAATTTTTGATCTCTTTTGGAATAAAGGTAAGCATGGCAACATACCCTCGGATATAAATTTGTATGCTGAACTGAATTCTAAGAAATTCAAACTAATCATAGTTAAAAAATTGGGGATGGTTAACCAATTGCCATGAAATTTTCAAGGGTCTGAATTCAACTTCCCAGAGCTTTTCAGGAGCTTAAATTACTCTCTAGTTTTATATTTGAGACGTCAGATAGACCTTAGAAATTATTACATCATAACGGTAACAAGATATGGGGGGTATTCTTTGCTCTCATATACAATTCACAAGCAGAGCTATGTCAAGTGGGCATTGCATTCTACATCTGCACTAAGTGCATGTCTCTCTGTAATACATACATACATACATACATACATAATTGGTCATTACAACCCTTCAGTCAGGATTACAACGTAGCTTCCACACCATGCTGTGGGCGTTTATTTTAGATATGAGTGGCGGGACCTACAGTTTAAAGTCGACTCCGAACTACAGATTTTTGAGAAACTTTTCATGGCAATTTTTATTTTTCGGAAGTCGCCGAAGAAATATTTGTTCATATTTCGTTCAGTTGGTCATGCCTAACCTGGGGTTTGAACCGAGGCATCACGTTTAAAAAGCCAGCACACTATCTACTAGACCACAGCGACTTCGAAACTCTTATATTCTGAAAACTGTAGATATCCCTCAGTTTATTCGTTTAATGGCAATATGTGTAGAATGAAGTCACCGTAGTCTATTAGGGGTAGTGTGTTGGCTTATTAGACGTGAGGCCACGGTTCAAATCTCCAGGCAGACATCAAAACGAAATACGAACAAATATTTCTTCGGTAACTGCCTCCCAAGAGATTTCTGGCAAAAACTCTGAGTGTAAAAATAAAAACAGCCATGAAAAGTTTTTAAAAAATTTGGCGTTCGGAGCCGATTTTAGACTGTAGCTGCCGCCACTCATGTATAAAATTAACACACGCAAGATAAGTTACTGAGGAGTTGTAATGACCAATTATTTATGTATGTATGTATGTATGTATGTATATAATGATGCACTGAGTTGTAAATAAAAAAAAATAATTTGTGCGAGGAATTAAGGAAAAAAGTCATAGACAGTCAAAGACTTCTGCACACAAAGGTTATCACACTTCACATAGTGCAAATTTTCTCATTTACAGCATCCATTGCAGTCAATCGTAAAAGGGGTAATAAAGGAAATTGAACATATTGGTCTTACATTCAATAAAATCAAGAGATTGTACTTCACACAATTCGATTGGGAGATAGCGTGTAGGTTAGTGTGTAAAACTTCTGTAATAGCCTTCGGCTACAGATGAAGGAATTTAAGTCAGAAATATTTATTTCACTTACGTTTCCCTATATATTCTTAATCATTATGATGGGAATATTGCACTGTTCTGTCCGCTTATTAAGAGATAAGCGATAGTCGAAGGCAGTCTTCGTTTTCAGGAACTAGAATTAGTGTTTAACGGCAGCTTATGATATTCATACATACATACATGACATACATAATTGGTCATTACAACCGTTCAGTCAGGATTACGACCTAGTTTCTCATACCACTTATGTTGTGTGCGTTAATTGTTATACATGAGTGGCGGAACCTACAATTTAAAGTGGTCTCCGAATGACAGATTTTTTGAGAAACTTTTCATGGCCATTTTATTTGCTCTCAGAGTTTTTGCCAGAAATCTGCCGAAAGGAAGTCGCCGAAGAAATATTTTTTCGTTTTGTTGCCTGACCTGGGGTTTGAAGCGTGGCCTTTACATCTAATAAGCCAACCAGTGTTGCAAAATTGAAATTTTGAACTGGTACAGAACTTTAACTGAGAGAGTACTTTTTTGCATCAAATGGTACTTTTGTAAAAAAAAATACATTCATAACAACCTTTCAGTCAAGATTATTTGCTAGCTTTAACGTACGTTCCAAGGACGTTTGGCTAACCGGGGCTAAAGACTAATTCTACCTTTAGCATTACGTTGAACATGTTGCTAACCCACTAATAGGTGAAAAGCGCATTATAATAAAAAAAAGTACTGAAAGCATCGCGGGGATACCACGGTACTGAAAAAAGTACTAAACTACTGAATTTTTCAACACTGACAGCGACTCTCTGTAATACACAAACTTATTTATTCTTAATAGAGTGTCTCTGAGTTTTACTATTTGCTGAAGCCTTAATTGCCCTCTTACCGAACTTTAATAGTATCAAGCCGTACCGACAGCATAGGCACATGCACGCCGATTCTAGCAAATGCATCTGCTCCAATGTTTGCATATATTTCCTCTTGGTATCGTACCTATAGGACGGTAACCCGTACAGTTAAAAGTAAAACCGAACAGTATTTCTTTTGCCCTGGACACCGTTTCGTCAAACCTACCAGTTGGTTGGCCTTGGTTTGTTCTAAGACAACTCTGGTGGTGCTCCTGCATAAGGAAACACCTTTTGTTATGCCACTAGAAACTAATAAAAAGGCTTAAAACATAACAAAAAAGAGGTGACATGATTTTGTGCATAAAGTGCTTGAAGAGCAGTTGTTTCGTCTCTTCTTAAGTTAAGCAATTTAATCACGATAAACATTAAAAAAAATGCATCATACTTTTCTTATATTCACTTGGATGCTATACTTCCCCCGGCTCTATTCCACTCAATTGTGAATGCATTTCTTTTGCTTTAAATAAAAACGAATATAAACTTTTATTTTACAACAACAACACTTTAATATAAAGGGTGTTTTTTATAGAGGTATAGAACTTTAAGTTGCAATAAAACAACGATGGATTATTCGATTGACATGAATTTTATTTATCCGAAAGATAATCTTGTGGCATTACATTTTAAATATGATTTCTGGCATATGGCCGCCACGGCTGGCGCGGATGTAGTCCAATCTGGACGTCCAATTTTCGATGACTTTTTCCAACATTTGTGGCCGTATATCGGCAATAATACGGCGAATGTTGTCTTCCAAATGGTCAAGCGTTTGTGGCTTTACCGCATAGACCAATGACTTTACATAGCCCCACAGAAAGTAGTCTAGCGGTGTTAAATCACAAGATCTTGGAGGCCAATTCACAGGTCCAAAACGTGAAATTAGGCGGTCACCAAACGTGTCTTTCAATAAATCTATTGTGGCACGAGCTGTGTGACATGTTGCGCCGTCTTGTTGAAACCACATCTCCTGGACATTATGGTTATTCAATTCAGGAATGAAAAAGTTAGTAATCATGGCTCTATACCGATCACCATTGACTGTAACGTTCTGGCCACCATCGTTTTTGAAAAAGTACGGACCAATGATCCCACCAGCCCATAAAGCGCACCAAACAGTCAGTTTTTCTGGATGTAAAGGTGTTTCCACATACACTTGAGGATTACCTTCACTACAAAAGCGGCAGTTTTGTTTGTTGACGTAGCCATTCAACCAGAAGTGCGCTTCATCGCTAAACAAAATTCGCTTATGAAAATCGGGAACAACGGTAATCTCGTTTTGGGCCCATTCGACGAATCTACGCCTTACTTGATGAGTACGAGCACGAGTTGGATTTTGTAAGCACGCAAACCAAGATCCTTCCGCAAAATCTTCCATAAAGTGGATGGACACAGATCCAATTCCTCTGCTCGATGGCGGATGGACTCATTCGGGTCTTCCTCAATGCTACGCTCTACAGCAGCAATAGCTTCTTCTGTACGCACCGTACAGCGTCTCTGGGGATGCGAGTTATCAATAAGAGTAAACGTGGTGCGAAAACGTTCCATGGTTAATCGAATTAACTGCTCTGATGGACGACTTTGTCGACGATAAAATGGACGTAGTGCGCGATACGTTTTCCGCACAGAACCATTATTTTTGAAATAAAATTGCACTATTTGCAAGCGTTGTTCAGGCGTGAGTCTATTCATGATGAATTGCCAAACCAAACTGAGAATAAATCACTTGACAGCTGTTAAATCGGTCGCCATCTTGAAAAGTAATGCCAACTTAAAGTTCTATACCTCTGTAAAAAACACCCTTTACAATATTGTTTTGCTTTTTTTTAACAATTATTATCAACCAGATAGTATCATTATTATTATTATTATTATATTTGTATCATATACTTAAGTATTCCACCAAACCAACTGATAAGCTCACTGCTATCTAAGCATTCTCACAAAAAAAAAAGTTTTCTGCTTTTGTTTTCACCAAAAATTATTACACCTTACACTAGGATAGGTGCGTAGCTGGAAAAAAGTGTCTCTGGCAATGTCTGAAACACCCAAAAAACAAAATATTATTTATTTCGCAACCTGGCCTTATTTTAGAAGTTGAGTTAGTTTGCTTTCGAAAGTAAAATAATAAGTTTATTCGGTCAGCAAGTGTAACACACAAAAAAAATAGTTTGAAAATATTGCTCAGGAACAGTTTCATTTCAAACAAATTTAATTGTGGACTGAGTTATGCATTAGACTACCGAGGCGAAATATGAAAAAAGATTTCTTCGGCGACTTATTCCCAGTAGATTTCTGGCAAAAAGTCTGAGAGCAAAAGAAAATTCCCTTTGAAAAGTTTCTCAAAAATCTATCATACGGAGACGATTTTAACCCATATGTGCTTATCGCCCCATTTTTAAAGCGGTAAGATATTGATCAGCTGTGTGGTATACCATATAGATTAGAATAAATACAAAAAATCCATGTTTTTACGAGAAATAAAAGTTGGGCACATACGGGTTAAACTGTAGGTCCCGTCACTCATGCATAAAATGGACACACACAGCATGGGTGATGTGAGAAACTAGGTTGCAATACTGACTGAAGGGTTGTAAGTTAACCAATTAAGTCAGTAATTAGACTTTACCAGTCGTGGTAGAGTGAAAGAACTCAAAAACTAGTTTAAAAATGGTACGGATTCCTAACTATTTCGTAGACTTCGTGATGAGGAAAACGAGTCCCCAAAACTCATAGTTGGAGCATGTGCAGTTTTAATGAATCTCAGAAGGAAACATCCGAAGGTTTATGAAATAATAAGCAAGGAGTAAGCAAGGGTGCCCTGGTAGTCTAGTGGGTAGTGTGCAAGACTATTAGCGTAAAGGTCGTGGGTTCGATTCCCAACAGAGACTGTGGTCTGTGACGCTACACCGAGCATATGGGCAAAGTTACTCACATACATACATAATTGGTCATTACAACCCTTCAGTCAGGATTACGACCTAGTTTCTCACACCACTTATGTTGTGTGTGTTAATTTTATACATGAGTGCTGGGACCTACAGTTTAAAGTCGACTCCGAACGACAGATTTTTGAGAAACTTTTCATGGCAATATTATTTCACTCTCAGAGTTTTTGCCAGAAATCTGCTGAGAGAAAGTAGGAGAAGAAATACTTTTTGTATTTTGTTTTGATGTCTGGGCTGGGGCTAAAAGCCTGGCTTTATGTCTAATAAGCCAACACACTACCTACTAGACCATGGAGACTTCAATATCGCAGAGAGCCTCTTCAAATTGGCCTTAAGCCATCAAGGCTGTAACAACTGCATGCCCTTTTGAGGAGTTTCAGGAGTTCTTGCACAATCAGACTACACATTAGTGGTGTAAGTACTTTACATTGTGGCCAAGACCTAGCAGTGTCGACGCTTGTTTTCCCTCTTCCTGCATAGGATCTCTGCTATCGATTTGGATATCACAGATTCTCTGCCTCTTCTATCTAAAGTATTGGGACACTTGATTCCGTTTTAAATATTCCAGATGGAAAATTTTAATTTCGGATTCAGCGATCTGAGCAATGGGCCCTTAGAACGGGAGTTATTATGTAGGTTTTGTTACTCCAGTTCTTGTGGGGCTATGAATAGATTTCCCCTTTTTTAATCAGCAAAACTACAGCATTCAAAGTTACTCAGCTCGTATATTATTCAAGTATAATTTGTAATTGTATTGTAATTAATAAATAAATAAATAAATAATAAGCAAGGAGTTATACGAATAGCATTGTGAAGTTTACCAAGGCAACAGAATTACGGCAGACAAGCCTACATAGGCTGAGGGGATACCCAATATGTACAGAGATCAAGGGCAAGTCAATGCAGAGAAAACATCGACGATGGTTTTTTGTGATAAGTCGATGTAACATTGATGCTTCTTTGCAATGCATAGCATCGAAAAAAGTCTTAAATAAATACATAATTTTGGGTCCAAATAATTCCAGACTATTTCAAGAAATTTTCACTTTAAATCAAAGAAATTTATTGTATTCGTTTAAACAAAAAAAAACGTATTATTTTTCAAAATTTCTTTGTTTGCTACTTAAGCTAGATGATATCATTATTATGACTATCGATTAAAATTATATTGTACTGCATGCAGCACTTTTATTTTTTATTTTGTTTTTTAATTCTACTTTTTACTACGTACTTACAATGCAATACGAACGAGTGCAAAACGTCATTTAAACTTGTGAATTAAAAACAAAAACGGGAAAATGAATACATTAACGTTCAAGGCCGTTGATTAATTGCAAGCGAAACCACAATATCAACACTAACCCGCTCCATGGAACTAAGCGATCAGCTCATTTTGACCATGATAGTTTTTGAAATTGATTTGACAGTTTTGAAGGTATAATAGTTTGTTTGATATGTTTTTTTTTTTTCTTTTTACAAAAGTGGAATTATTATCTAAACTTAGCAACAAATATCTAATGAGCCTTAGCTCGACCAAAACCGAGTCAGTAATATTCACAAGAAGATGCAAAATTCTTCAATTTGATATCCAAACTATTTAGAAAATATTCGCTCTCATTCGGCCCCTAATAGCTGTAAATAATGATACGATGTGCCATAATGGTTATTCACAAGAAAACTACGCCTTAAACCTTAAATTTAAAAAATTTTAAAACAAAATTTTAAAAAGGTTAACAACTGATAACAAACGCAACAAATGAACCAAACATTCAGTTTCTAAAGCGAAAAAAATTTTTCATTTTATCTACAATATTACGTCAGTGTTGCTTGCAATTGAAGTCGCCATAGTCTTGTAGGTAGTGTGCTGGTTTATTTAGACGTGAGGCCTCGATTCAAACCCCAGGTCAGATATCTCAAACTAAACGAAATATGAAAAATATATTTTTTCGGCGACTTCCTCTCAGCAGATTTCTGAGAATAAATACAATTGCCATGAAAAGTTTCTCAAAAAATAAAAATCTGTCGTTCGGAGTCGACTTTAAACTTTACTTCCCGCTACTCATGTATAAAATTAACACCCGCAACATAAGTGATGTAAGAAGGTAGATCGTTATCCTGACTAAGGGGTTGTAATGAGCAATTATGTATGTAATTATCCACCACATCGTTTGAGCGTATTATGAGGATGGTAGCAATCATGATATCAAACGAATTTAGAGCGCTGCATCGTCAGGACATTAGCAGATGGTTGGCAGCACCATCAGTCCATATTTCTTAGAGAACATCTTTGGCCAGGTAGTCACTGACAACGGCGATCGCTATAGATCGATGATTTTCGACTTGTTTTGACCTGAATTGGATGAAACGGCATGTGGTTTAAGCACTGGATGGACATCTCTCATAGCCTTGATGTGTAGTACACCGAGATCGTGTGAATTAATTTTTATTGTGGGGTTTTCTTAAGTCACAGTTGTATGCGAATTCAGAAATCACAGCGATCGTCAAAGCCAACACTAGCCATGTTAACGATCATACAGAGTCATGAAAAATTGAGTATTTTGGCTGTGTTCCAGAGAAGCCGAGGAAGATATTTCTTACTCCAGATGTTATATTCCAGATATAATGGCATCAATACGTCTTTCAAATACATAAAAGGATTTCGATTATATCTCAAACATGTATGCACATACATAATTGTTCATTACAATCCTTCAGCCTGTATTACAACCTAGCTTCTCCCTCCACTTATATTATGTGTGTTAATTTTTTTTGCATGAGTGGCAGGACCTTTAGTTTAAAGTCGATTACGAACGACAGATTTCTGAGAAACTTTTCATGACAATTTCCATTTACTCTCATAGTTTTTGCCAGAAATCTCTTTGGAGGCAGTTGCCAAAGAAATACACACAGTTACTAAAGTATACATACGGTTAACAAATTTCAGAAATATTTTAACCTATCAGTTTTCGTCGAAAATCTTTATAGTTTCCTCGATTTTAAGACGGTCTTTTGCATTGGTGAAAAAATTTCTGAAATTTAACTGAATTGTGGCCCTGCACAGTCCCACAAAAGTATACATCCGATTAACAAATTTCACAAATTTCTGAACCAATGCAAAAGTCCGTCTTCAAATCGAAGAAAGATGTCAGACGATTATAAAGATTTTCAACGAAAACGGAGTGGTTAAAAAATTTCTGAAATTTGTTAACCGTATGTATACTTTTGTGGCTGAGTGTATATTGTGTGTATTAATTTTTTAAGCATTAGTGGCACGAACTTTTATTTTGAAGTCGGCTCCGAACGTCAATTTTTTGAGAACCTTTTTATGGCAATTTTTATTTATTGTCAGAGTTTTTGCCAGAAATCTCTTGGGAGGTAGTTACCGAAGAAATATTTTTTCAGATTTTCGTTTTGTTGGAGATGCTTGACCTAGGGTTTGAACCGTAGTCTCATGTTTTATAAGCGAGCACATTACCTACCGAAGAGTATCTACGACAACTACGCTAAATGCACTTTTAGTGCGTTCTTCATATGTAGGTTAACTGCACTCTCTGGCCATTTTCTGAAGCCCGAATTCCGAAGAATTCAACCGAAAGTTCAATCTTTGTGCGATATTTGCCATGTGCTGAAAAACTTGTATCGCTTTGCCATTTTCCTGAGAGGCTTGAGAGCCTCGCGGTAGACAACAAAGGAACTGTAATGTCGGGGGAAAAAATGGACGACTAAACGTCTTATCTGTAAAAGAGACTCGAACGTGAATACCTGCAATAAAAAATATAAAAATTTTTACTCAATAGCGATGAACACTTGAGTGTATATTAAAATAGGAGCGAAATGTTTTTGTTTTTTTTTTGTTACCAATTATGATTCATTGACCTTATATGCACGTTATCAGTGTTTTTTAATTCTTTTTCTTTTCCTATAAAATTGTTTTAATTTTTCTTTTTTTCAGCATTCCCCCTCAACTTTATCTTTCACCACCAGCACCCGCCAAAAAGCCTACCAAAAATGGCTAAACTCAACAAACTCAACACTTCTGTAATAATAGTGGTGCTATTGGCTATACTTCTCCCTGCCGAGGCTGTAAATTGTCCAACACGTTGTAATTGTTCATGGATTTTAGATAGTCTTGAGGTGAATTGTGCCTACAGCGGTCTAATCGAGTATCCCGACTTTGACACGATGCCCATTGAACATGTAAACCTGGCGGGCAATTATTTTATTGAGTTTCCCTTGCAGCTGGCCAAGTATGAGTCTTTAATTTATTTGGATTTATCGAACAATCAAATCGAATACTTAGATGCCGATTCCCTAATGGGTTTCAATGCCTTGAGGACTTTAAATTTGGCCAATAACACCATAACGCGTTGGTTAAATTTGAGTCCTAACGTGGCCTTTTTAAATGCCGTCAGCCTAAAGCATTTAATATTGAGCGGCAATGAATTCGGGACATTTAATTCGGATGACAGCAAGCAGGCTATTGTAAGTGAGTCCTTGATTTGGTTGGAATTGGAAGGTTGCGGCATAACCAAGGCGGGAGGTGACATTTTAATGCAGAATATGCCCAATTTGGAGCGACTAAATTTGAATGGAAATTCGCTAAGTGCACTTAATAGTTTACCCTCCAAGACGTTAAGGGTATTGGAATTGAAGAACTGTAATCTGCAAAGAATACCCCATAGCTTGCTGGAAGGCTTGCCTGCCTTGGAATATTTGCAATTGTCTTGGAATACCGCCTTGCAAGTGGGCTCTACAGAGCGTTTGGATTCGTTTAATTTAAATGAACTCGATCTGTCCTATTGTAGTCTGGATGAAGTTGATCTTTCTGCCTTGCCCAGTCTGCAACATGTTAATCTCAGAGGCAATATGTTAAGATCTTTAACGTCACGCACATTTGCCAACAATACCTTACTGGAATTTATCGATTTGTCACGCAATTCTTTGCGTAGCTTGGAAGCAGAATCATTTTATCGTTTGAAACGATTATCAGCATTGGATTTGGCTTACAATGAAATTGCCCGCCTGGACCGCAATGTGTTTCGTTCCAATGACAATTTGGTTTCATTGAACTTAAGCCACAATGTTATCGATAAATTCACCAAATTGGTATCGAATTCTTTGCGTGAAATCAATTTGTCTTGGTGTGAAATAATATTAATTGATGCCTCTGCCTTGTCGGGTCTGTCATCGTTACAGAAACTTGATTTATCGAATAATTTGATACGTGACTTTCCCTCAGGCATGCGTTCCGCTACATTGCAGAAATTGGATTTAAGCTACTGTCGGTAAGTTAGAATCGATATCCAAATAAAGATCGTTTGTAAAGCTTCTCATATCTTAAACAGCTTATCCGTTATACGCAATACCACGTTTCAACAATTTCCCGAATTGGCCCAGCTTAAGTTGAATAGCAATCGTTTTACAAATCCTTTTCCGCGTGAATATTTTCAATCGAACAAATATTTGGATGCCATGTGGATGGGCGATAATACCTGGATATGCAATTGTCAGGATCGCACATTTATTGATTTCTATGACTACTTAACCATGGCACCCGCTAGGGTAAGTCTATTTAACTAGCATTCGAACAAGGCTTAACCATTAAATTCCTTCTAAATATTATGGCAGGTGAAAGATCGCAATAGCTTGAGATGTGCCTCACCCATAGACAACTATGGCAAGACCTGGTGGGCTGCTTGTGAAAGAGACTGGATACAAAATGGCCGTTCTAGCAATGCTGAGAAGGTGTGGAGCATTATCATGGGTTCCATAGCAACAATAGGAGCCTTAGTATTTCTGTTTACCTGCTGGCAAAAATATATGGCCTGGCGCCGCAAGCGTTTGGATACCGAAGAGTATCGTGAAAATCAAAACGAAATGAGAGAAATGTGAGTAGTTCCTTAACCTTTAATTCACGGCTAAAATTTTAGTTTCTCCAACTGTAGAAGACGTTTAAATCAACGCATTTTGGATGAGGCAGCACGACCCAATGCACCCAATACATTGGTAAATACTTTACCTTCCTATGAAGATGCTTTGAGAATGCCTAAGCCTGTTAGACCCGTCAAATCTATGCTGGACTTGACAGAGGAAACTTCTAGAAGGCGTCGCCGCTTAAGAAAGTCACGCACTAATCCCGAAGAAGATATTGATGAAGAGGAAGAGCATGATATCCAATACGATTATAGAAATCGTTTTCGTAGTGAAGAAATGCTTTCAAATCGTGATTTGGAGAGAGTACAACAAATCGGCCCTACACGACGCACCGGTCGTATTATACACAATAACTCGGGTAGTCGCCGCTTAAGCATAGAAGACTCACGTTTTCCGGCTGCCCATTTAAAATCGCAAAATCTCCAGAGTGCCGAACAAATTGGCAATTTCCAGTCGTATGAGAACAGTCCGTATACCAAACGGAAACCGAAAATTGCCGAAATACCACCCTTCAAACGAGCCACCCTAAAGGCTGACAGTGTTGAATTTCTAACAGATCCTGAATTTGAGGCTACAAGTAAACCGAATAGTCCTTTTGCTATACGCAAACCTAAAACTACACCACCGCCTACAACCTGTGCTGCTCCTCTGGCACCCGCTGTAGAGGATTACTTTGGTGTCGCCACAAAACCATCAGATTCCCCCGATGGCAGTGATTTTCATGTGGTCATTGAACCTGATATACAATCGCTTAAAAATACAAATAACAACTCGTCCTCCTCATTCTGGGATAAAGATCAAGCCGAGGATGATTTAATACGAGGAAAACGTAAAAAATTACGCAATTCTTCTAGTCGCCGGGCGAGTGGCAGTTTTAGAGCAGCTACGGCCGCGAGTGGTGAAACTTCGGAAGATGAACCCATTGTTGTGGTACATCGACCAATGCGTGAGACTTTGTTTTAATTGTTGTAGTTGTAAGTGAATAGTTGTTTTTAGTATTAATCAAATCAATTAATTAATCAATGTGTGCTTAATTAAATTTTAGTGACTATTATTGTAATTATGTATGGTTTATGGAAATAATTTCAACACAACTACCCCCCTAGGCCAAAAAAATGTTGAATGTTTTCGTTAATAAATTACATACGAATCGAAAGTGTTGAACTCTGTTGTTAGAAATTTAAATTTAACAGTGCTCTGTTAAGTTAGTTATTAACAGTAGTATATTACCAGTAGTACAACTAACAATAACATACAATACATTAAAAAGGTAGTAGTTAACAGTATACAAATTAATAGCTATACAGTACCAGTTTACATTCTATAATGACACACAGATGGCACTTAACGCATGGTGAGAGAATTTGATAATAAAGGTGTGAGACTAGGATTCGCTTCTTCAATAGGTTTGAGTATTAGCTTAATACGATGTTGAAAAATAAGCTTATTTAACCCTAAAACACAAAGCTTAAATAGTCTACATTCCGTTATACAGAGAAGTATCCACTACAAGACTGTTAGAGAATCCGGAAATTAAAAATAGGGCCTCATTGATCCACATTCGATTGGAATAATATGGCTACTAAAAGGAATCAATTTATTTAGAATGTTACCCGTTCAGTATTATTTTCAAATTCCCCGCAATTTAAACAACCATAATCCCATTTGACCCCGCGACCCAGACAAGAACACAATTGAGCAATACTGATAGGAAATGGCATACGTAGACAGGTATGTACGAACGGGTGGGATAAACGAAGTCAAAAAATGGTCAACTCATCTAAATTGAATAAACCCAAGAGAAGATGAAATACTGTTCAACAATTTCTCTCCAAATAACCCATCCGGGATACCTCTATCGGGCCTAGACAGCATCACATCAACAGCGAATATTATCAAAAGGTCTGTCAGCTCTTTCTCTTGAAAATTCCCACTTGATGAAATGTCTCAAACACGCTTATGCATAAGCCCATAATATGGACTCATTTCCCTCGATCTAGAACTACTATTTCTAGAAACCGATTTACAATATCTTACGTGGGCAGTTGATTAACGTTTTCAGGCACAATTAATGCTTACCAATGCAACGTTTTCTCAAAGAACATGCTTTGAGGTCTTCTTTTCCTCTCTGCGCAGGCGAAATCCCATATCAGGCATCCGAAAAATTTCAAAACGGTGATGTTTCTAGGAATAGTGGCCTCAAGTTCCCTAATTTAGGTAGAGTCTCGATAACTGTTTTTCCTGATGCAAACTACGGCACTGTACCTAAGGCAATAAGCTAAGTTCAGATTCTCAATCGTCAATCTTTTCTTGACCTTGTATGGTTCCAGTGTTACAGGTCTATTGGTCAGTTGTTATATAACATAGCTTTTCCAGATGAATACCGTCCGGTGATATTATTTGACCGTAATTTTACAAATCGGCAATATCAGTCACTAGAGATTGCGTGAATGATTTCAAGTAGACAATTCCACAGGCCACACGGCACGCTATACCATGGACCTATAAGAAGAAGAGACTAATCTCAGGCATTAGGGTTCTTCTTTAGCGACCAAGATAAAACGATTTCACTCTGTTCAACTATTTTTTATGGAAATAAATCAAGTCTCTCGTGCACAGAAAGAAATTAACCAAAATTCCAGCCCAGAAAGACTATATTACAGCTGCTATTGGGTTTATCAGCGAATTTTCTGTTTATTTCACAGCCTGATCAATTGTCCGTTTGATCAGAGATCGATCTTTCGATGGACCATTACACACATAACATAATTCGGACATTACAACCCTTCAGTTATGATTACGACCTAGCTTCTCACACCACTTAAGTGTTAATTTTATCCTTGAGTGGCAGGACCTACAGTTTAAAGTCGACTTCGAATGACAGATTTCTGAGAAAGTTTTTCACTGAAATTTCCCTTTACCCCCACAGTTTTTACCAGAAATCTGCTGAGAGGATGTCGCCCAAGAAATATTTTCCTATATTTCGTTTTGATGTCTAACCTAGAGTTTGAACCAAGGCTTTACATCTAATAAGCCAACACACTACCTACTAGACTACGGCGACTTCAATGGACCATTATAAAAGTGTAATTAAATTAAATATTGATTCATAATATTAAAAAAGTATCGGGTCCGCCATCTAACGTTTTTTTTTAACTAGTGCTTATTTCGTGAACGGTAACCATTAGCTCGTGTCTGATTTGACAGATTATTAGTTTTACCCTTCCGCTGAACGAATATGGTTGTGTATACGCTTGAACAACGCTGGAAAATATTGCGACATTACTTTGAAAATCATGGTAATGTTGCAGAATGTGTGCGAAAATTGCGTACGGATTTTGGAAGAAGAGAAGCATCGTCAGCTCCGTATGTTCGTTATCTTGTGAAAAAAGCGAAAGAAACTGACATCCTCATCGATAAACCAAAGCTTGAACAGCCAAAAACAGTGCGTACACCCGAGTTTTTTTAAAGCATTTAAAAAATATTTGGCGGACCCTTTAGAACTCATGCTATCAACAATTGAGTCCGAAAGAAAGTGTGACTTTTTTCTTATATCAGGGCAATGTCAGGGTACATATGTACAGTAATTAGCCTAAAGCTATAGAAGCTTAATTGGGGAGTTCTTTTGCAGACTTGGACCGGACTTTTTTTTTTAATTTTAGCCAGTAGAGGTTTGTGAAGTTAGGACCATTTATATAGGCCTAATTCCCAGAGATCTAATAATTCTACTTTTAAAGTTACCTCAACTTATTATAGAGAAAGTGACAAAATTTGTTTTAAATGAAATCATAGGGACCTTTCTAATGAAGTTTACACATAAAAAAATGCAATTTTTTTTGTTTCTTATTTACAAATATATTAATTATATTTAATTGTTTATTTTGAAAATAATATTATTTATTAATTATTATTTAAATTTTTATGCTAAACTTACAAAGAAAAAAAATTAAAAATTTAATCAAAAAAATTTTAAAATACAATTCAATAGAAACTGAAAAATTAGGCAGCTTATGACGATTATTATTTATTTTATTATTTATTAAAGTTATTTTATTAAATCTAAAAAAAGAAAATATATTGTTTTTTAGTAGAATATAAATGAAAATAAGTTTTAAAAAATATTTATTTTTTTTATTTTATTTTAATTAATAGGAAAAGTTTAAAGAAGTTTATTTAACAATTACACACAAAAAAAAAATATTAAAAATAAAAATATTTAAAACTTTGGTATTAAACTAGAATTTACTAAAAGTTAAACGAACAAAAAAAAATTAAAATAAAATAAAATATTTATTTATATCTGTATGTAAATATATAATAAAAATATTTATTATTTTTTAATTATTATTATAATATGTAGTAAAACTTAAAATGTTTTAAAATTAATTGTTAAAATAAAATAACAGCTAAAAATATATTTTTTATTTTTTTTTTATTTAAAAGTTAGTTTTTTTTTATAGGAAAACAGGCCTTAATTTGTTTTATTTTTAAAAATGATTTTTCAAAAGCTTGTAAAATATTTTAAATTATTTATGTTTTATTTAAATTTAATTTAGAATTTCTTGTTTGTTGATTTATTTTTCTTGCAGTTTAAATATAAAATTATTTATTTATTTAAAAATATTATTAAAATCTATCACAATTTAATGGATTCTATACAAGAATTTTAAGATTTTTTTTATTTTTATTTGAATACTGGAATTAAATTTTTAATTTTAATATACAGCTTCAAAAAATTGAAATTTCTTTCTTTATTCTTCTTTAATTTTTCAATACATTCTTGTAAAATTATGTGTTTTTGTTAGGAAAACACTTTTATTAGTTAATAAATGTGTTTAGAAAAGTTTCTTCTTTTTTTCTTGGTTTTAAATGTGCGTCAGTTAATTAGTTTAGATTTTAAAAATTTCTTTTTTTTTTATAAAAAAAAAGAATTTAGTATCGTTTGAGTTGAGTTTTGTTTTGTTTCTAACCCATGTGCTTTTAAGTGCTTTATATATGTTTTTAAAATATTTTTTTTATGGTTTTTAAGGCACATTATAGTTGGCACATATTGTTTGAAATGATTGTCTGTCTTCACCAACTGCTTCTGAAAGGCAAACGTTTATAATGATTGTATGGAAATCTTTTACCTTAGAAGAAACATTGGTTTAAAGTTATTTATTTTTTAATGTTTTTATTATTTATTTATATTTATCATAAACATAATTTTCTTTTAATTTTTTTTGCCTTTTTTTGGTGAAAGAAAAACTCTGTAAATTGTGTGGTTTTGTTTTTTTCTTTAATTTTATTAGTTGTTCTTATTTTTAATATACACAATAAATATATAAAAAATATTTTATAATTTCTTATATAATTTTACTTTTAACATAATCACAAGCAATAACAATAATTATTTAGTTTTGTATTCTTATTAAAGTGTTTTTTAAAAAAGGGGTCTTTTAAGTTCTCTTACACGTTGTGTGGGTTAATTGTTTTTATTTTAAAAAGCTATTTTCATAAACGCTTTCTTTTTCTACTGATTCTGTGTTCTCTTTTGATAAGGCATTTTTTTATTCTTTCTTTTGCTCTTCAACACAAAAACTTTTTAAAGAGAGGAAAAGCTTTTACAGGCAGTCATTTAAAGGTACGCATTGTTACAAATTTAGTTTTTAAATTAAAAAAATCACAAAATTAAAAAAAAATTTGAAAATAAAAAAATAAAGAATTTTAAAATAAAATTTAAAGAAAAATTATAAAATTAAAGAAAACTAATATTAGAAAATTAAAAAAATGAGGAAAATTATTTAAAAAATTAAATAAAATATAAAAAAGAAAACTAAAAATAAAATTTAAGAAACTAAAAAGGGAGAACTAGAAACGATTGAAGAAAATTACCAAAAAATTAGGAAATAAAAAACTGAACAAATTTAAAATTAATAAAAATAAAAAATTAAGAAAATTTAAAAATTAAACAAACAATTACAATTTTTGAGAAATTATAAAAAATAGCACTGATAATTAAACAATAAAAATTATAGAAAACACTGTTAATCCTCAATATTTTTCGGGGAAATAAATAAAAATAAATATAAGCCATTTTTTTAAAGATTTTAATGAAGTTTACTTGACTGATATGAATTGAAAAAATAGAGTTTAATTTTATGAGAAAGTAATAAACTGGATACAAAATTAGTTACTAAAGCCTTCTTCTTTTTAACACCGTCTGAATAGGGTATAAACAGAAATGGACTAAGTTTTCGTAGTCAAAGATTTCGTTGCTCCATATATCTTGCGATATTTGGATCGCAAACGATTTTTATAGATTGATGGATTGGGAGATTGTGCACCATGTTCAATATTTATCGCATCTGTTATTAAATCTAAGAGATTTTTTTTCCAATTTTATTTGTATTTTCTTAAATTTTCTTTCATTTAATATTTATTGCGTGTTTCGTATCCTCGATAAAGATATTAAATCATTAAACTATTCTATGAATCGCGTTCCATTAATAGCGTATGCTACACGTGCAATAAATATAGCAATAAATATTGAACGTCTACTTGATCCCAAAGTCCTAACATAAATTGTAAGAAAAAAAAACTTTTTAAACCAGGCTTTAACAAAAAAAATTTATGTCGTCCAAGTAGGGATTTATAGTAATGAAGCCTAATGCAATTATAAGAATTGAATAGTAAGGACTTCTCGCTTACGACAAAACTAATGCTCTACAATGTGCTCATCCTCTGTGTGCTTTTGAATGGTGCCAAATCATGGATGCTGTTACGCGCCGGCTCAGCTGCCTTTTTAGTATTCGACAGAAAAGTTCTAAACAAAACATTGAACGAATGCGAGTGCCATCCGGACCCTGAAGCAGACAACTGAACATATCCCGGCTTTATTGTACGCTCAAAATAAGGGTGTATGTATCCTTGAGGCGCATTCAAAAATAAATGAAGGCAGATTGAAGCTGATAACAATTGAAATTGACGAAAGACGGCTTGAGATTAATAAAAAAAAATACAATGTTTTCAGCTATAAATTTGAAGAGATTACTGGCTTGTTTTAAGCCACGAAATGCCGAGTTTCGCTAAATCTGGCAGAGGGATGGTTGTTTAATTTTTTAATGGGCGCTTCCACAATGCATTGTTGATTTTGAAGCATTCTCAAAGCATATTGAATTGCGAGTGTTACAGAGACTTTCAGATGGTTGCAGGCTGATATTGAGGCCTTAATACAAGAACTACTTTAAACTGTCACACACCTCTTAACGAGATAGTTTATTAGTTTAAATTAAGCATGATGGGGGATTCCACGCGCAAAAACACTTTGGATGAATGTGTAGGTAGCATCCTGGTCAGTGACCTCGTCATTTCATCACGTAGCTAAGTAACTTAGGCTCTTAGATACTGAATCCAGTTATCAGTATATTATGTGCTGTTTTTATTTTTTTTATAAACTTTCTCAAAAAAAAATATATTTCAAAAAAATTTAAAATTACTCTGTGTTTTTGTTTTTAAATAATAACTTAAGTTATGTTTTATTTTTTATAATAAAAAAGAATAATAATCTATATACACAATCGATTCGCATAAATTCGTTCGGAAACGAAATTTAAGAAAAAAAAAATATATAAAAAATTTATTGTTTGCTTAACGGCTATTCAAAAAAAAAAATTAAAAAATAAACACTGAATACCTTTAAATGACTGCCTTAGAACTCTTACTCTCTTCAGTTTTGTTGCGAGAGCAAAAGGAATAAAAGATTAGAGAAAAAAATGTAAAAGAATAATAAAAATAAATAATAAAACAATTAAAAATTAAAAAAAAAGAAAAATAATGCATGGATCTCTTCTTCTTGCAGGGTCTCATTATTATTTTTAAGTTTTTTTTTATGTTAAAATTTCGCTTAAAGCACCTTTTTTCACAGCATTTTTAACCCTCTTTACTGCCCTTCTTCTTCCCTTAAGAGTGGCTTCCTCTTTGAATGGTGGCGTTCAGTTCACATGAATGGATCTTGATGGCTTGGCTTACATACATACATACTTAGGGGGGGTAAAGGAGTTATAGTAGTGGGTGTGGGTGGGGGGAAGGAGCGAGGGGCATGGGTTATATTATAATAAATCCTTTACATGCCTATCAATGAGCTACGCCAGCATGACCATTTGTTGTTGCTGCTGGCACTGCTGCGGCTGATGTATGCACAGTTGGAGATTGTGGCCTCACGGGGGTTGTAATAATATCACCGGCATTTGAACGACTGCGTGTCACTAGCATAGGTGTTTTGGGCCGTGGTGTTTCGCTAAGCTTGATCTTAACGCGTCCAGTTTCTGGCGAGTAGACCGGTGAGTAGCGGCCTGTTTTCGGTGATGAGGGCAGGTAGGTTTGTTCGGGATCATTATTATTTTGTTCGGCTGGTTGAGCCTGTTGATTGTATTTGGAAGCTCTGGGTGATTGTGGTGTAGGATATCTGGGCGAGATGGGATAGTATTCATGTGGTGCTTGCAATTGTGAATCAGGGCGACTGCTTTCATCTTCTTCTTCGGCTGGTGCCGTACCATTGCCATTGGCTTGGCCATTGCCATTTAACAAAGGCTCATTAGAACTGGGACCATCTTTATTATCACCACTGCCATGGGCTTTAGAGCCATTAATAGGTTTGGCCATATCCGATTTGCTTTTTTCACCAATAAGCGGCACATGCTCTGGCACACCATTGCGCAAAGGTTTGCCCAATTGTTTCTTGTCCATGGCCACCAATTCGGTTTGGGGATTTTCAGCATCATGACCATTATTGCCGTGCCTGCAACGTTTAATGGCCACATATAATAGCAGACCCACGACAATAAGAACAATGACACCCAATAGGAAGTAAGTGGCATTGCTGTCATCCTTATTTTCACCCATTTTAGCATGAGCCACAGCATCAATTCCGGGTCCCTCAGTAGTAACACCTGTACCCTCGCCCAATGTGGGCTCATCGACGGGCTTAATAATTTCTTCTTCAACAGCGGGTTGTTCAGTGCTGAGTGTACGTTTCTCATCACCATCGAAAATGCCCAAAGAATGATGGAATATATCGGCTGTGGCAGTAGGTTCCTCAATCGGTTGATTGTCCTTGTCCTGATCATCATCATCATGTTCGTCATCATGTTCCTCTTTGGATGCGGGTATATCGAAATCATCGGTAAGCTGAATTTCATTATGCAAATGGGGTATAATTAGTAAGCCGCCACCACTGCCAGAACCATCTTCTTCCTCTTCTTCAGGGAGATCGGTGGTTACTTCATCTACGGGTGCGGCCATAGTGCTGCTATCCAACATATCGAGTGGCAAATTCATTTCACTTAAATCTCCGGAGCCTTCAACATCGTTCAGTGAGGTTAGGGCAGCATTTTTGCTTGTTATAGACTTCTTGGTGTTGGTGTCGATGGGCATAAAGTCTTTACCCAATTCCTCTTCATCTTGAGGCTCTTCACCGGAAGCCTCAAATGGCTGGTCACCCATCATCAGTTCATTTTCATCTTCTTCGGCATTGTTGTAACCCAAACGTTTCTCTTTCTCACAGACAACCGATTGTTTAACCTGAAGCCAGGATTTGCCTTTGTACAGTGTGGGATAGAAACATTTAACGGGATATTCCATAAAGACATGACGCTCCTGAAGCCAGTTACGCACTTCCAATGTTTCGCAAGAACAATTAAGTTGATTGTGAGCCAATTCCAGCGATTGCAACTGAGAGAGTTTGGTAAGCTCCAAAGGCAAATTGGTGATGTCGTTGTGTTGCAAATTCAAGGTTTGCACGTGTTGAGGCAGTTTCGTTAATTTGGAAGAATTGATGCGATTGTGCTTCAAATTCAATTTCTTGATGCGTCTACCCAAATGGCCAATTTCATGCAGCTCGTTGTGAGACAAATCAATCGAGGTGAGATCATGCAGACGTTCCAAAGAGTGCGACAAACGAGTCAAATTCAAATACGACAAATCAATGGAATGTATGGGCAGTGTAGACTGTAAAGTCTCCTCCGCTTTAAGACCCTTTAGGGAAGAGCATTTGGCATGCAAAAATGGCTTGTGGGTGTTGTGGGCCAAAACACAGTGACAGTCTTCGGGACATAAGAAATTCTCATCGGCCTTTAGAGCGGCCAGATCTAAGGAACTGTGTGCTAATGATGATGCGGCGGTTGTTGTAGAGTCATGTTGAGGTGTGGGTGTGGCCACAACCACTACAATTGAGCATAGGAAGAGGCTTAAAGCCACTGTTAAAGACATTTTAAAAGCTTGCCGTGTAGTGCTGGTAACTAAACTCGTCATTTTGTTGTTGAAGATTTTGTGTGTGTAAGGTTTTGCTTGGCTGATGAATTCAAATGATTTCGTTGACAGATGGCAGTATTGGAGAAATCCTAAAAAGAAACGGAAATTTAAGAAGAAAAAAATTAGAATTTTTTTTATAATAATTTTGGTTTGTAGGGAGAAAATACCTTTAAATTTGTAAAATTAAATGGAAAATCGAAAAGAAAGAAAAATAAATGGAAAAAACAAAATAATTTCAAGTTATTACTCTGCCACCTCTAATAACTGACTAATATGAGTTCTATTACTGGCTGTATTATCAAGCCAAATTGGCTATCGAAGTGTTACCAGTACCAGTACCATTATTATTTATTTATTTTTTAACGTTTTTGTTTCTATTCATTTTTGGTATCAGATCGGTTACGTCATTTCCACAGTGTTAAGCATTATTTTTGTACGTTCAAATATATGTATTGGAATTCGCCATACGTATAGAAACAGAACAATACTCTACACTCTCTTATTTGTCCCCAAATACCTAGTACCTAGTACAAGTAATTGTTGTCATACTGATAACGACAACCCTCTCTAGAGTAAGTATTTATTTTTGTCTTCGATTTTAGCTTTGAATTGTTATCGTATTTCGTATATCTTGTTATAGATTTCATTATCATTTTCAAATAAAAAATTTAAAAAAAAGCTTCGTTTCTAAACGAATTTCACCAAGAATTGTTAATAATTTCCTCCCCTAGAACAACTTGTAACCACACACGTCATTTGTTGTTCTATCTTTAAAAGCCCAAAAACGCATGGTTTTTCTATGAAGAACTCTTTTATTCCAATAAAAATTTCTTTTACTTTCTTAACTCTTTTAGATTCGCAATTGATTTGTGAGTGCCCTGCTGCCTGCTACCTTGTGTTATAACATCCGTCATCATATTTTTAAATGTTCGGCTACGCGATAACTCTTGTCTTTTGCGGTTTTTTGACGCAATTGATTTGAATTTTTTTCTTCTTTTTCTTATTCATTCTTCTTTGATTGTTCATTCCAAATACTTGAAATTAAAATTGTTTTTTCTTTTCTTCTTTTTTGTGATTTAAGTTGGCCTTCTCCTACATTCGTCATGAGTCACCTTTGCAATAGACACGACGTGTTAGAATTAGAGATTCAGAACAATAGATAGTTGGTGTGTAAAAAAACACATAAAAACTCATGTGTTAATTGAAACTTAATATGGCTGTAGAAGATAATTGATTTGTATTTCATTTTTCTTTAGTAATTTCACACAATTCCAAACACTCATAACCGCCCGCAATGACGCCATGTAAAAAGAGTGTATTAAACAACTCTACTAACCTTCCCTTTAAATAATTATTTTCTCAAGAGTTTGGTTACAGTTAGTAAGGACGACCTCCGGGTACTGTACTTGTCTTTATTGACAAGTACACGTCCTCTAACCTAACATTGGTTACAGCTAGGATTACAACCTAGCTTCTCACTTCTCCCATATTGTGTGTTAATTTTATATACAAATGATGGTAGGTCTCGTACAGTTTATCCCCGATTCGAATGACAGATTTTTGATAAACTTTTCATAACCATTTTATTTTACTCTCAGAGTTTTTGTCAGAAGTCTCTCAAGAAAAATATTTTTTTTACATATTTTGTCTTGTTCGACATGTCTGAGCTGGGGTTTGAACCACAGACTCTCGTCTAATAAGTCAACGCACTACCTTTTGGACTACTGCTTTAACTAATAAAATTTCTTCTAATCGCAATAGGGGTGCTGCAAGAAGCTACACTGTTTTCGTATAAATTACACAGCCCTGCAAAAAGGACTAAAAAGGACCCCAAAAACCCCGAGTTAGAATTTTCAAGTAAATATGATTAATTTTTTTTAAACCTCGACCGCCATATTGGATCCGCCATTTTAAATTTTTTTAAATCTGAATGAAGATCTGTAATCAGCGACTCCAAAAACCCCCGAGTAACAATTTTCAAGTAAATCTGATTAATTTTTAAGGACTTCCGTAATGTGTTTATTTTTCTCTTGCACCTTTTGACATAAACCCACCCCCTACTTTAAGGGTGCATGCAAACAATTTGGCTTTGGGCTCATTTTAAACAGCAAAGATCAATTGTCAATTTCTGACAATGGCGATGGTTCTAGTACGTCAATGTTTAGATCTACAATGTTTCAAAAATGGCCAAAAAAAGCTATTTTTAGAAGTTTCGACCCTTTTTCTCGAAAACCTTTCGTGATGAAAACTTTTGAAACCATATTCGTGTTCAGCGCGCAAAATGCCTTCGGAAACACCTGGAGCCAGCTTATTTGCAAAAGCCATGCAGGGCTATGTTATTGGTATTTACAACCCTATATTTTGGATTACAACCTAGCTTTTCACAGAACCCATATTGAGGGTGTTAATTTCATTAATAAATGGCGGGTACCTACAGTTTAATGTCGACACTGGAAGACAGATTTGAGAAAGTTTCCGAAGCTTTTTTCCAGAAGTTGCAGAGGAGATCCTTTCGGCAATCTGTTGGTGTTTTCATATTTCTTTGAAGCTGAGGTTTGAATTCTCAAACTGTCGTCTAGTGAGCCAACATACTATTCCTTATATTATGGCGATCAAGAGCATTTTGTATATAATATTGGCCTTCATACAACTTTAGTCAGGATTATCGCCTGCCTTTTCAAACTACCAGTTGTGTAATATGAATATAAGGATTTCCATTAAGGACTTTTGAACTTTGACAGTTGATAGCCATCTTGTTCAAGCTCTAACTGCCAAATTAGTTGCCATTTATTGAGAATGTTTTGCCAAATCACTATGGGCGGACATAGCTTTAACAACATATTTACATTAACAGCACGCCCTCGCCTATTTTTCGATTGCTGTAATCGTCTTACTAAGAGGACTTTTACCAATTTGGCGAAATTTGTATCATGACTTGAGCCTGCACCTGTATAAACTTCAACTGACCCCGGAACTCAAAGTAAATGACCACAAACAACGACATATGTTCGCTCAATGGGCTCTAGAGCAGTTGGTAACTGACCCTAATTTCCATCGAAAAATTATTTTCAGTGATGAGGAGGCCGATTTCGGGATGAATGGAACTTAGAACAATATTAATCCGCATGTCAAAAGAGGTTTATTGTTGATTTAGGGCTGGCGGCTTAGTTGATCCATATTTCTGTTAGGAGACGTTGGTCCCGACGTTTAGTCGCCGTAGTCTAGTAGGTAGTGTGTTGGCTTCTTAGACATGAGGCCTTGGTTCAAACACCAGGTCAGACATCTCCAACAGAAATAAATATGAAAAAATAGTTTATAGGCGACTTCCTCTCAGCAGATTTCTGTCAAAAACTCTGAGAGAAAATAAAAAATTGCCATGAAAAAGTTTCTCAAAAATCTGTTGTTCGGAGTCGACTTTAAACTGTAGTTTGCGCCACTCATGTATAAAATTAACATGCACAACATAAAGTGGTTTGAGGAGCTAGGTCGTAATCCTGATTGAAGGATTGTAATGATCAATTATGTGTGTATATATGATGCTGGTGAGGACAAGACTGATGATCTGAACACCAACGACAAGTGGTTTCCGTAGGATGGAGCTACGTGCTGCGCTGCTAATGCCACTTAGATATTCTGCACGAATGATATGAGGTCATGGTCATCTTACGTGGAGGTGATGTGAACTAGTCACGGGGACTATACGATTGGACTCCAGAAGGCCTTTTTCTGTGGGGTTTTCTTAAGTTGCAGGTGTCTGGGAATAAGCCACAAACCACAGTCTGCTTCAAAGCCAATATAATCCATGCCTTCGATCAAATTTTTTTTTTTTTCCTGTTTTGTTTTCATCTTTCATTAACTGATTTGAAAATCACAAACAAAT
This sequence comes from Sarcophaga carnaria, assembly GCA_958299815.1. Lineage (NCBI taxonomy): Eukaryota > Metazoa > Arthropoda > Insecta > Diptera > Sarcophagidae > Sarcophaga > Sarcophaga carnaria. The sequence continues at coordinate 17,521,727 of OY283153.1, read as the reverse complement.
ATTATTTCATTGATTTGCAAACACACTCGCATACATGCATTTCTCATAATGAAGCAAAAAAAAAGAGCAGAAACAGAAACAGAAAACACTTCAATAAATAACAAAATTGTGTACATCTGTCCATACAAAACTCGCAATCATTTAAGATTCCAAGCCATTTATCACACGAAAATATTTTTCTACACAGTATTTATGATCTTGGCCAAGAGAAACTTGTTCGTTCATATTAACTGGTTTCCAGTTTATCTTTTTTCTAATGAAGTTTCTTTCTTTCATTAATAAATGCAAAGAAACATTTTCCAAGTTTGGCTTTTCTTTTGTAATTTTTCATTTAATTTTATTGAATAGTGGGTGCTAAGCTATGGCTATGGCTGGCTAGGCTGCAATTAAAACGAAATCAAAATTCATCAACATCAACATCAAAGTCAGTCTCATTATAAAGGCAATCACCAGTTAGTTGCCATCAACAATTTTCCAATCCATCCATTGAATGATGTTTCAAACGGAAAATCCTAATAAAAAAAAAAGAAAAGAAAAGCAAAGCCAGACAGCAAATACTTGTAAATTAAGATACCATCACAGATGACATTTCGATAAAAATCAATCAACGACATCACAGAGGAAACAGAAAAGGAGAGAAAAACGTTTTTTTAAGCCAAGAAAGACTGTCATTTCAAATTCGTTAATTAAGTTACAACAACAATTTAACAATGTTGTCAACCAGTTCAGTTCGTTGCTGTTGTCTATCTATGTGTCGATAAAGATACGTATAAAATCTTAACAATTACGGTGATTAAGATGCTTAAATCGAGAGAACGTTGTAAATTGTAAATGCTGTGGATAATGTTTGTAAAGTCATGGCTTTCTTGTTGATCGGATGCAACACCCATTGAAATTATTGTAATTTTTATAGAGGCACTCTATAGACGATCATATCCTGTGTATCGAAAAGGTAAAATACTTAGCTTAAGAGTAATATTAAGGAGTAAGAAAGACTCAACACAGAGTTTAATCTCTTAAGGAAACCTTCCCCAGGGTATTCACCCTTCTCCTATAAAAAGTGCTGAACAGTAAAAGAGATATGCCCCATCGTCTTCACTCTACATGCACTGCAGAAATTAAGAAGTAAGATAGACTCGACCACACTATACAAAGGGAAACTACTACTAAACAAGACTACCGACAGACAGTTCAATCTTTCAATGAAACCTTCTCCAGGTATTCCTCCTTCCCCTATAAAAGGGCTGGGCAGTCAAAGAGATATGCCCCATAGTCTTCAACTTCTCATCACTCTACATATGTTGCAAAAATTCTGCTCGATCTGTTCTAGATCACCGTCAGCAAACTAACATCGCAATGTTCCGTAAGGAGCCCATCCACCAGTCTCTCGTTGGGCTTATTCAGTCGAGACTTTGGCGAGACTATACTACCACAATCGGACCTATCCCCTGTTAAGTCCATAAAGACAGCAGAGTGCTAAATTATAACCAATAACCAATCGACTGATAGCCCAATTTAGTACATACGCTCGTATTCTGTTTCAAGAATACAACTATGATCCGGAACTGAATATCGCCTGATGGCATTCGGAGTTTAGTTCTTCAGTTATTTCTTCACAAGTTTTGAACATATTGTCCTACCACCCGCAGTTTCACTTAGCGAGGAAATGGTGGTCTTTACCAAGCTTCATGGGAGTAGTTTTTGGTAGGAGAAAGAGGTTTAAAAAGCAGGGGAGACAACAAAGAAAATTATTATCATGGTTTTCGAATTTTAAAAATTAAGAATTTTTAGTCCCTCCATAGAGTTCATGCAAGAAATAGCAATGACCGTCATCAACTTCATAAGAAAATCAGTAGATTTACGTCTTGAAACAGAGTAATGAAAAATGGCAACCCTATCCTAAAACTTGCTGCAGAAGATCAATCACAAAGCAAAGCAAGATGGGAGAAGATGAGTTTTCTGATGTTCCAACACTTTTAAAAGAAACGAAAAGAAATTCATTCACGAAAAACCGCACCATCATAAGAAAATTAGTAGAGTAATGGTAAATGGCAACCCTATTATTCTAGAGCCTGCTGCAGTATATCAATCACAAAGCAAAGAAAGATGGGGGATGAGTTTTCTGATCGCCCTACACTTCTTAGAGGAAAGAAAATAAATTCACTCAAGAAAAAACTGCAGCATCATAAGAAAACCTCTGGAGCTACGTCTTGCAACAGAGTAATGACCCTTGGCAATCCTATTATCACAAAACCTGCTGCAGTCGGTCAAACACAAAGCCAAGAAAGATGGGAGATGAGTTTTCTGATCGCCCTACACTTCATAGAGGAAAGCATAGAAATTCATGCAAGAGCTACGTCTTAGAACAGGGTAATAACAAATGGCAAACCTATCATTCTAGAGTCAACTGCAGTAGATCAATCACAAAGAAACTGAAAAGTACAAGCTTGGCATACAGTAGTGCATTACAGTATAGTTAAGTGGAGAAATAGAGCTTAACTTTAGATCGTATTGCTTGAAAGCTAATTGGAATTAAACTGGAATAGACCAGGAGTGCAACAGATTGCAGCAAATAGTGCTGCTGGTAGTACAGTGGAATTTAATGTACTGCCTTAGTGCTGACCAACTAGTTTGGAGAATTCGGTTAGAACCTGCGGCGTCACAACGGGCTGCTTTGTGTGCTCAAAGTGAGCTTTGGTAATCAGAACTACCACTTTAATCTACTTACCCACCTAACTACAGTTGACTTAGTATTAAATGACAATAGGAGTGCTTTTTGAACACTGAGAATATCTGGATGGATTGGCTAGAGGATATATTGCATCTGACATAAGAACGTCCATAATCATAAGATTTTCTTTTATCCACGTTTAGTGCAAATCCGCAGTCATCTTCGCCTGTCATAGACATTATGGCACCATATTTTTCCTGTATTTTGCTTTAACGACAACAAATCTATTGTCAAAGCTTAACTTCAACCTCTCATCTAATTACAGGTATTAGAGATAGCTTTAGAAATTAATAACAAATCTGTGGCATTAAACACTTTGACAGTCATTAATCTCTTGAAATATAATTGAGATTTTCAACAAAAGTGATAAATAAAGAAAGCGAGAGATATTAAAAGAAAAAAACAGCCAGTAATTTTGTTTTTATTGGCAAAAATTAACGGCCATAAAAAGTGCAAAAATTAAAAATAAAAGAAACGAAAGAAAGAGAAAAAAATATGCCATAAAATTGGCTTGACTTTAGGGGCCATTAAGACAAATGGCCGGAGACGTACAGAAAGAGAAAGTGAAAATAAATAAAAATTAAAATCAAATTGAAAATGAAAATGAAAATAAGAAAAACACATAAAAAAGTATGAAAGATTTGTTAGCAAAACAAATTTAAAATTCATAATCCTCCGACAGCAGCTGGTGTGTTAAACTCTCAATTAAACGAAACGCTTAAAAAAGATTTTCCAAATTATATGGCCTTCCACAGTAAAAAAATGCCAATTCAAATTTGCTTAACTCCTCATTTGTTTTCATAAATATCGGCTCAGATGTGTTTACAAACACACCTTGTGGGCATGCACGCTGTAAATGCATTATGCATTTATGCAACATGTCTCCTCCATCCAGTGTCATTTGATAGAAAAGAAACAACAAGAATTTGTTTAGATTTGTGTGCGATAGAAACAAATAACAACATTGAGGATTTGTCACCATCGCACTGAGACACTGAGTTGTGTGTGAGCGAGCGGGAACAACAACAAACAACACCTAACAATGACAGCAGCAGTTGCAATCCAACATCAAATGCCTTATTTGTCAAAGTTGTCATTTATTGACCATTTTCTGCTGAAAAAAAAATCAATTGCAACATCTGTTTTACTGTGACTACACAAATCTGTTGCAAATAATAATTTACACTGAAAGAAATCTAACATTCTATCTACTACTTGTAGCGAGAATTTATCTGGTCTATCAAAGTGAGATTAATCGGTACTGCTCTGGATATGCTAGGACAGTCAAAACCATATAAGTCTGTTCAAGGGCTGTTAAATGAGCAATTTTAACAGAGCCAATGTTAAAGTTAACAGAACAATGTTAAGTGTTTAACAGAATATAAAATGCAAAATGGTGATGGAAAAAATTACTCAAATATACGATAATCGGTGATGTTCCATTCCTTAAAAATCATACCACATGTTCCTGAGGGGAACAGCTTCTCTTGTAATACGCAAATTGTTTTAAAAACTGAAAAAAACTGAAACTATATATAAATAGACTTGTGAGGGAAATAGGCCGCATAGCCATGGTATCAAGGGTTCCAAATCAGGTGTCCTTACAGTCGGGTGGTACTTGCGACCAGAGATATAGGCGCCGAAGCAAATTGTTTTCTTTAAATAACCAATAATAACTGCTTACATACATACGTACATACACAATAGGTCATTACAACCCTTTAGTCAGGATTGCGAACTAGTTTCTCACACCGCTTATGTTGTGTGCGTTAATTTTTATACATGAGTGGCGGCAGCTACAGTTTAAACTCGATTCCGAACGACAGATTTTTGGAAAACTTTTCATCACAATTTTATTTACTCTCAGAGTTTTTCCAGAAATCTACTGAGAGGAAGTCGCCGAAGAAATATTTTTTCATATTTCGTTCAGTTGGAGATGCCTAACCAACAATAAGAGCTCTGTATAAATGAGGCTCAATCGTATAAAAAATGGACATACTGGGCCGCATAGCTATGGCATTAAGAAGCCGAAAACAAGTTTCCTTACGAGCGGGCGTTAGTTGGAACCAGATATATAAGCGATGAAGCTAATTGTATTCTTCAAATGAGCAATAAAAATTGCTCTGTTTAAATGGGGCCTAATCTGATGGATTTGTGGAGGTAATGGACCTAGTGGGCAGGATATCCATGCTATCAAGGATTCAAAAACGAGTTTCCTTACGGTCAAGCTATACTTGGGACCCAAGGTAGAGGTGACGAAGCTAATTGTTTTCTTTAAATGAGCAACAAAAAGTGCTCTGTATAAATGGGGATCAATCGAATAAAAAATGGACTTGTAGTGTAAGTGGACCCAGTGGGCTGGATAGCCATGATAGCAAGGATTCCAAAACAGTTTTCCATAGGGTCTAGATTTTCTTGCGATCGAAGATATAGGCGACGAACTAAATTTTCGGTCAAAATATGATGAAAATGAAATTGTGAGGAAATGAACTTAAAAATTTTAATAATTCTCATTGAGTTAATATGAATTTATATATTCTAGATCCAACAAAATACGTATCCTTCAAGTTGCATTTCTTTGGTAGATGACTTGCATATTGATGACTTGCATTGTTTTTGAAGCTGACTTGCATTTTTTTAACGATGATTTGCATTTTTTTGGGTAAATGACTTGCATTGTTTTGGTAGATGACTTGCATTTTTTGAAAGATGATTTGCATTTTTTGGGTAAATAACTTGCATTGTTTTGGATCGATAACTTGTATTTATTGCACATTGACTTTCATATTTTTCGGTTCATTACTTGCATTGTTTTGGAAGCTGACTTGCATTTTTTGGACGATGATTTGCATTTTTTGGGTAGATGACATGCACTTTTTTGGAAGATGACTTGTATTTATTGGACATTGTCTTGCATTTGTTTGAACGATGACTTGCTGTTTTTGGCCAATGACTTTGGGTCGATAACTTGCCTTTTTAATTGATAACATTCATACGGTGGCTTATAGTTTTTGGTTAATGACTTGTAGTTTTGGGCCGATGACTTGCATTAATGATTAATTAACTTGGTTAATGAAAAACTTGGTAGATGTCTATGATATCAAGTACGTGCGCTCTTTATTATCAAGTGCTTTATGCATAAAAGATTGCATTTAGTAAATAAACTATCGCGCTGTATTGCTACTGACTTTATTTAGTCAATGCAGATTACGATTTAATTTATTTCATTGAAGACATTTTCTAACCACACAAAAAGCTAAAGCTGTAAGATATTTTTATTCGCTCAGTGTAACACGATCAAGTGTTTGTCTGACATCACTTCTCTTGAATGTTGTTCTATTGTGTTTATGATTTTTATTGTGTTTTTATTTTTAACCACAATCAATTCAATTGAAAATTAATTTCATTTTTTATGTTTTTCTGTGTTGTTTTTTTTAATAAAATTTTACACACTGTATAATTTCATTTAATAATTTAAACAAAAAACGAAAATCAAAATCAAAAGTGACAATTGCTTTTTGTTTATAAGACTTTAATCATCATGAATGAGTGAGTGACTGACTGAATGAATGGAGTGGAATGGATTGAATACAAGCAATTGTTTTATTGTGTATGATTTGTTGCTATTGTAGTTGTCAATAATAAATTATAAATAAATTATTAAAGAAAAAACGTGATGAATTAAAAGCGACACTAAAAATACGCACAATTTTTTTATAAAAATAAACTCAAAGGCAGACATTAATTGGAACTCAATTAACAAGAAAGAAAAAACAAACACAGAAATTGAACAAATTTTCTACAAATTTTTGTTAAATTTTCTATAAAAAAAGAAAGAAAGAAAAGAGTGAATTTTGTATTTAATTTTTCTCACATTTTGTTGATTTAATTACAAACGCTTTTCTTTTCACACATAAATTTCATTTCAATTCAATTACACGCATATTACGAATACACTTCATTTCTTACACCACAGCACACCACACCATGGCAGCAAAATTACGAGCGAGAAAGAAAAATTAAAACGACAACGAAATTCAATTCATTCATTGAAATTGTTGTACTGTGACTTGCTCGCACTTTGCCGGTTTGGCTAAACGACCGCGACTTCCCATTTAAAACTGACTGACTGGCTAACATTGTCACAAATCGCCTGTATTTTCATTGATTTACGCAGCATCTCTTACAATTACAGTTCCATGTACGCATGGGGTGGGGTAAGAAGTATTTGTCTGTATATCTGTAGACTCATTGCCATTATGGGACTTACTGAGTGTGAACAGCAAGAATAAATCTTCAATCTAATCATTCATTATTAATGCAAACAACAACAACAATAACAAAAACAACAATAGCATCAACAACAATTACAGTAAAACTTTAGTCCATAACAATGTGTGAATTTATACCACAACAGATCGACTATGAAATCTTGACAAAGTGTTTGTCATTGCGCACAGTGTTGTAAAGGAATGAAATCATTAAATTACAAAAATTCATTAAAGATCATCTATGATATACTGTGTACAATAAATCATCAATTAATCACGAATATGTACACTTGAAACGATTTGGCATGAAAATATCCAAGGCAGCTGGAGTGAAGTTGTGTATTTCCATTACAAGAAACTAATTTCGGAATATTAAATACCGGAGATAAAGAGGGGTTTCCATAAGAAAAGCTTAGGAGCATTACAAATGTGTGGTACATTCAAGCAAGCTGATCTAAATTCAAGTTACAGTTTTCCCGGCTCAATGTCTGATATATCGGCATCATTGCAGAAGTCGTAATACTTAACATGGACCCAAGTTATCTACAGATTACAGAATTAGGATCGACTGTACGGACTTTTACCGCTATTTATATACAACTTTATAAGGCAGCTACGATTAGATCAGATAGGGTTAAGTGGAGGATCCTCTTTGAAGATGTTAGGTTATCGTAATGTTCCAGAAACCAATATCCATCCAGAGAATCATGGATTGCCTAAAGGAAACCATGCCGATTCCAAAATAAATCTTGATTTTACATTACTTAGCAAGAGAGAAGGCAAAAATCCCGCCTCTTACAGCAAGGCATTGACATGTGATGTGAAATATAGTATCTTCCTCCTCCTGCTTAGACCCACAGCTCCTACAGAAGGTATCCAAGGGAATATCAATAACTGCCCTATAGCAGGATAGTGACATGTGACAACCGCAGTAAAGCCGCGAATAGTTTTTTTGTAAAAGGAACACCTATGCCCTCTAGCATATGACTTCTGTAGAAACCTTAGGTAGTTCATTGAAAAGGCAATTTCCTCCGGTATTTTTATGGCCTGGAACCTATATAAATATTACCTTTGAATGAAACTAAATTTCCTTGAGAACTCCGCAGCATCCATGGAGGAGAACGGAAGTCGAAACAACGTTCAGGAGGAATCTCAAAAAAAAAAAAAAAAAAAAAAAAAAAAAAAAAAAAAAAATTCCACCAGCAATACACCGCTTTCAATATGGCTATGACCCTCGCTAGTAGAATTCTGCAGTGGTTAGTCAGTCTGTATGAAAGTTTAATGTCAGAACACTTAATATACATCCCCACAAACCAGTCTGTACAGCATTTTAAGGCCATCGGTATATACTGCAACGGTATTACCGGGAATCTCCGGACCATCAGACCAAAACTCCCTCGTTAGAATGCTAAAACCAAATCTCCTCGATCAGAAAATTGTAAGAGACTATGTTGTCATCGTGTATGTCTCTTTGCCTTCCCAGTACTGCAGCTCACACGTTTACATCAAAAGATACTCAAAGAGGAGATAATTCAATGGACAGATGAATACCTGGGCACTTTGTGTATAAGTTTGCAGCAACAGCTAGGTTTGCGTACATAGAAATTTTCCTAAATGCAGTCACTATGAACAATTTATTTGAACCAGGCAAAGCTTTTTTCCGCTGAACCCAATTGCTTCCTTAAACTCCTTTAAACTTCTTTAGATTTTTTTCACTCAATCATCCAATATACAGACATCAACAATCAGTTCATTACTTTACTGCTCTGCCTCGTGCAGTCATAAATTAATAATAATGACACAGTGTTGTTGGGCACCATTTGTCAGAGACCATTAGCTGGCGGACGCAAAGCTGAGGATGTTAATCGTCTCATGGCATGCGTAAAGAAAATTAAAGCTTCACAGAAACATTTTAAGCTTCATTGAGCACAACTCTCAACTCAACCGAATTGAATTGAATGGGATGCAGAGCATGCGCGTAATATAGCGTCTGCTTGATTTTCTTTACATCTACGCCGTTTGAAGAAGAAGAAAAAAAAAGAATGGAAAACATTTTAAATCTGCATACGACTCGAAACGGAACATTTATCATTTATGGACTGAAGTTTTAATGGCAATATTTTGATTGTTCCTGTGAAATTTCCGCTGTGCTGTCTTTGCATTCAACTGTTGTGTGAGTGTTTGGGCAGAATGTGTTTGGGCAGTTTTTTAAGATTTTGCGTCAGTTTTTTTTGTTCTTCTTTCATTGTTTGTTAAATTCAATTGAATTTTATTTTATTCGAATGAATTGTTTTGTTTTGTTTTGTTATTGTTTAGATATTTATCAGAATTTCTTTTGTGCGACAACAACTTTAAGAAGTTTCTTCCGTTCCGGGATGCAAAAGAACTCGAAATCCTTCATTTGTATGCAAAAAACTTTTGAAAAGTGTCACGGAATATCACGTGTTAAAAGTGTGATTAAAAAGGCTGTCATGCAAGCATGAATGGAGGTAATAGAGAGGCGGGCCTAATCGCTGAGGATCTCCAACAAAAAATTGTCAAAGTTTCAGAGAAGTTTCTAAAGACACTAACGACTGTACATACATACATAATTGGTCATTACAACCCTTTAGTCAGGATTACAACCTAGTTTCTCCCACCATTTACGTTGTGTGTGTGGCGGGACCTACAGTTTATAGTCGACTCCAAAACGACGGATTAGTTTAAAAAACTTTTCATGGCTATTTTTTATTTTCTTTCAGAGTTTTTGCCAAAAATCTGCTGAGAGGAAGTCGCCGAAGAAATACTTTTTATTTTTCGTTATGTTGGAGATATCTGACTTGGGGTTTGAACCGTGGCCTCACGTCTAATAAGCCAACGCAGTACATACTAGACTATGGCGGCTACTAGGTTAGAGGACGTGTACTTGTCAATTAAGACAAGTACAGTACCAGGAGGTCGAATTGACCCATTGTACAACGTCCTAGTTTCTCACACCACTTATGTTGTGTGTGTTAATTATATACATGAGTGGTGGGACCTGCAGTTAAAAGTCAACTCCGAACGACAGATTTTCGAGAAACTTTTCATGGCAATTTTTTTTACTCTCAGACTTTTTGCCAGAAATCTGATGAAGAAAATACTTTTTGTATTTTGTCTTGATGTCTGGCCTGGGGCTCGAACCCTGGCTTTACGTCTAATAAGCCAACACACTACCTACTAGACTACGGCGACTAATAACTGTGCCAAACCCGACTGTACCAAATTGGGTACTAAGGTTCAAATCCGAACTCAGACATCTTCAGCAATCTTCTGACGAAAACTCTTACAAGTAAATAAAATACACATGAAAAGTTTCGCAAATCTACAGTTTGGAGTCGTCGATAAACCGTAGGGCTTGCTTATCATGTATAAAATTGACACACACAGCAAGGGTGGTGTAAGAAACAAGGTTCTGATCCTGGCTAAAGGGTTGTAAATAACAATTAACATGAGTATGTATTTACTGCAACTAACCTGCAGTGCTGTAAGGTGTCACATCAATCGCCCATGACCCACTGAAAAACTGTGTATGTTTTTTTATCATTAAAAGCGTAAATAATTCGTGTGAAGTGAAATCGAAAGTTTTTTTCTCGTACAGCTCTTGAAAATTCGTTACGACTGTCTTGTATGCCACCAATTCATTGCTAAACCTTTAACTTCAACACACAGCAGGCAATAATTTTCTTTAAAGAGGGTTTTTAAAACACATAAAAAGCAAAACAAGAAAGAGGAAGAAAAAAAAATCTCAAAATCTCGGCAATAAAAGATTTATTTGTCTGTCTAAAGTTGGCGGATTTTTTTCGTTCGTTTTCGTTTCTTTTCTTTCCACACATGTTTCCTTTAAATGTGTTGCAATGTGCCACACAATTTTATTAATTTTTTTTTTGCAGCATCTGCTGTCTACTGACAGCCATGCCAAGCCAAACCAACTGAGGCTGACTGACGTTTATACAGCATGCAGGCCCATTATTATGTTTACTTACTCGTTCGTATTCTGATCGTTGTTTGCCGTTAAATTAGAAAACCGGTTTTCAGTTTCGTTAATTTATATTGTTCTTCGGTACGGCATGCACATAAATTCAGTGGCAGAATATTTATATATGTTGCGCAGTGGTTCTTGCTTGCTTGCTTTCCACCCCATGCATATTCATGCTGTTGCATGTTGGTTTTAAGAAATTCTTCGTTTTTTTTTTGTTTCCGAATTTATTTTTTTGATGACTCAAAAGAATGCCGTCTGGTTTGTCGAACTCAAAGAAAGAAATTTAAAGGAGACGCGACCGGGAAAAATGTGTTTAAAATTTAATTTTCAGTTCATGTCATTGCGGTCGCCTCCTTTTTTGTTTGCCAAAATGAAAGTGAAATTTTCTTTTATTATCGATGGCTGGCTATGTTGCAATAAAAATTTGATGTATTTTTGTGTTTTCTTTTCTTTTAAGTCTTGAGGAAATGAAAATAATTTATGACACAAGGAAAGTGATGAACAAAATAAAGGAAAGAGCGAATCGGAACAATAGGGTCTGATTTCTTGGCTATATTCGATCAGTTCCAAGTGGGAACCGCGATCTGCTGAAGTATATGGATTTACACTCTACTGAGGTATTTAATCAGGACTAAATTGCTATCTTTTTCTCCAGGATTGGCTTGAAAATGGCTAAGGAATTGGATTGTGATTAAATCTCCTTAAAATATATGCAATCTTCTGACTCAACGAGCAAACAACTGTTGCGTTCTCCAGGCAGACGTCTACGCCCTAAAAAGGTGTGCTCAAATGATCTACAATTTGTCATTAGTTTATAGGTGGAATCTGCAATACAGCGGTTTTTGGCGGGGCTTGTGTTCGATCCCCATTGTGATCAAACGCTCTTGAACTCTACAGAGCACTGTCAAAAGGCAGGTTACTAACTGAGGCTGCTCCTGAGTATGCTGATGCATGAGCAATACTCATTCTACTGTAATTACATACCAACAGTTTGATTTGAGAAAAGCCTCCGGCTATCTACAGTCATAGAAAGTGGTGTATGTAGACTTTTTTCTTTGACTGTATATCTTCCCTTTTATTGAGTATATTCTTCCCCCACCACAGAGAGATTCTGGCACTATGAGAGGCATGAAAAGTTCATTTGACTTATTACCACGAATTCCCATATAACCTGGAGCGCAACAGAGAACGACTGTATTTGTCCTGCTTAGAAGATTCCAATTCCGCAGATTTTCCCATGCAATTTACGTGTTCACCTCATAAGAGACCAGTACTTGGATGGAGACCTCACTGTCAGATGGAATTACTGTATTCCATCCTTTGTAGTGTGTGTCCAAGTTGAATTGGGTACATCTTTCGATGGCACAGACTTCCGCTTGAAAGATACCTGCGAGTTTCCCCACGGGTTCGAAATATTTCACTCTGGGATCAAACACCCTCGCTTCGATCCTAATATCTGCCATCGAGCCAGCCGTAACTAAAGTATGTTCTTTTAAAGGAAAATTTAAATTCCAGGTTATTTCTTCCACATTTGTTACTAAGTCTCTAAAGTAACAGGGCCTGCTGTTTCTGCCCAGGGGACAGTTAAGAACTGAGCTGTTAGTCACTCTATTATCAGCTCACGAAGTCTACTAATGAATCTCGTACTCGATTAATCTCCTTTTATGCTAACCATGAAGTCGTCGAAGTCTAGTGGATACTGTGTTCGCTTATTAGACGTGAAGCCATGGTTCAAACTCCAGGTCAAAACGAAATATGAAAAAATATTTTTGCGGTGACTTCCTCTCAGTATATTTCTGGCAAAAAAAAAAACTCTGAGAGTAAATAAAAATCCTGACTGAAGGGTTGTACCAAATTACACTATCTACACTACCATGCGCAATGGACTTAAACGTAACAAAGCAACCAGCGCTGCTATAGAACATGTTCGCATAGTCCTGGTTATGCCATCTTATGCTGGACTCTGCATCTTGTGCAACTTGATCTGAACTGTTTTCAAATTTGTTCTGCCTGCGTAAACAATGGTCTCATAGGTCCCTAGTGATTTGAACATTACTGTGTGCATCCAGTGAATAATTTTTGGGTCATACTATCAAGATTTCCCCACAAGCCCTTTGTATACCTTTGGGCTTTCTTGACATGCTTTCTATGTAAGCTTTCCATATCAATTTACTTTTCAGCGATATTCCTAGATAGTTTACCTCCAGTTTTCATGATATTACTTTACCTAGGAGTCGAATATTTTTCCATTTAAGGTAGTTTTCCTTGAAGTCGCCGTAGTCTAGTAGGTAGTGTGTTGGCTTATTAGACTTAAAGCCAGGGTTCGAGCCCCAGGCCAGATATCAAGACAAAATACAAAAAATATTTCTTCGGCAACTTCCTCTCAGCACATTTCTGGCAAAAACTCTGGGAGTAAATGCAAATTGTAATGGAAGTTTCTCAAAAATCTGTCGTTCGGAGTCGACTTTAAACTGTAGGTCCCACCACTCATGTATAAAAATTAAGACACACAATATAAGTGGTGTGGGAAACTATGACGTTGTACAATGGGTCAATTTGACCTCCGGGTACTATACTTGTCTTAATTGACAAGTGGACGTCCTCTAACCAAACCTAACCTAGTTTTCCTTACTGAAAAGAGAAAGAAGGGCCAGACTGAACTTGCTAAATTTTTTATTTTATTTTTCTCTTCGTTTGTTTCTGAAATTCATTTCATTTTTTTTTTAACAAAAAGGGGTTAAAAATATGAAATTATTTGCCCTTAACCCTGACACTAATGACTCGGTTTAGTGGCATATTATATTCCTTTTTTTCTTCTGCCATGCTCGACTATAATTACATGAATTTCATTTGAATTTTAATGATGATGGCCAGCCAGCCAGCCAACAATTTCCAAGTGAAAGGTGAGACGATATACAATAGCAGCGGCAACAACAACAACAAAAAAAACATAAAATTGAAATGAATTCAAATGTACAACATAAACAAGAAAAAAAAACAGCAACAACATGTTTATGTTGCAAATGTTGCATTAAATTATTTTTTATTTTTTTATTTTATTTTTTTGTATTTTTTTATGTATACTTCCGCTCGTTTACATTGACAAATGTTAAGCAAGCCTATTACATGGATTTTAAATATAAAATCGAAATAAATTCTATGCTCATATACAGTGTGGCTCAAGATTAAATGAACAATTTTTATTTATTTATTTCAAAAAAAGCTTCTTAGCTTTCTTTTGTTTTAAAATTTAAATTTTATTGAAACGATTTATAAACCTCAATGGCAGCACATGCATACATACCAGAGATCAGCAATGAATCGCTTTTTCGCCACACATAAGTACTCATGAAATTTTGAGTATGAGTGAGTCAACAGTATTGAAATCCAACTACTCTGATTCATTCGTACTCAGTACAACATTGATTTATAAGTACAAGTTTTGTACAAATGTAGGTACGATTGATATCAAACTCATAACATTCGAAATATGTTTGATTCATACGCCTACTCATTCAGATTCATTAATTTAGAAAAATTCTTGTAATACTCATAAATGATTCGAGTGATTCGAATCATTCGTCAGAATTTACAGTCGTAGTCGTTGTTGTATTTACAAAGAGAGAAGAAAGGTGCAAAAAAGACAAAGACAGCAAGCAGAGCAAACACACAGCCTTCTTGTGAGTATGAAGTGTTCGTACGCGAATCATACGTACTTTGTGATTCGTATACATATACGATGAGTCGTGGAGAGTCGAAATCAATAACATCATGCGTATTGTTAAGTATGAGTATGACATTAAAATAAGTATGAATGCGTATAAGTATCAGAAATTATAAGTATGATTCGAATCTACTCATCGTTTTGAATACTCATTGCTGACCTCTGATACATACACTCATAATTGGTCAGTACAACACTTTAGTCAGGATTACAACCTAGTCTCTTACACCACTTATGTTGTGTGTGTTAATTTTAATACATGAGTGACAGGACCCACAGTTTATAGTCGATTTTAAACGACAGATTTTTTTGAGATGGTAAATTTTTTTGACTCCCAGAGTTTTTGCCAGAAATCTGCTGAGAAGAAGTCGCCTAAGAAACATTTTTTTTAAATTTCGTTTTATTTGAAATGTCTGACCTGAGGTTTGAATCGAGCTCACATGTCTAACAAGCCAAAACTCTACCTACTAGACTATGACAGAACAAACAATATTTAATATGTCAAGAATTTATTTTTATTCATTTTTGTTTTGGGCAACACTGTACATATGTACGTATACTTGTATACGAATTTTTTTTGCGTAGTTTCAATATTTTTTCATTTTTTTATGGGGTATTTGAATTTATTTCTTCGGTTACAAGTTTATTGACATGAATAAACTAAACATGACATTAATTTTTTATATTTTTTTTTCGTGTGTTATTGTTGTTGTTGTTGTATTTGTTTTTCGTGTTCAATTGAATACAAACCAACCAATAATACTACTAATAATAATAATGATGATGATAATGATAATAATGATGATGGTAATAATGATCTAATTCGTGACACGTTTATGCTAAACTTGCAATTTAAAATTTTAAAAGAATAATTTTCTTATTTTGTTTTTCAATTCTTTTTATACAAAAAAAAAATAACAACAACCTCTTATGTAAAACCATTTCGGTCTGTCTGTCTGTCAGTCTACGTTTTCTTTGTATTCTGCCTCTTTACTTTGGGCTCTAATGCTATTTTTCTGCTACTTAAGCGTACATTGACTTCAGACAAAGAAATTGGTTTTTTTTCTTTTTCGTAAATTATTTAATAAGAATTCTTTTTTTGCTGTTAACCAATATGCTGTTTAAAACTAAATGAGGTTGAATGAATGCCATTTCTTTCTATTTCTACTTAACCAGCATGTTAGACAGTTTAAGCGTATTTTGTCTAAACGAGTCTAATTGTTGGTTCACTGCTAATTGGGTTGAAACATTCGCTATTTCAGCATAAATAATTAGTGGGTCTCAACTCTTTTTTTTTCTTCTTTTTTGGCATATTTTTTTGAGGCCACCTAAACTGTAAGGGGATTATTTTTCAAACTCCTCTATTATTAAGTCATACGCCATTAGACCAATACGACTTTGTACTACGCTACACAATATTTTTCTCTCCAATTACTGCGTCTTTCTTTTTAAACCAGGGTTATTGCATGCCTCAAATGGAGTAATTTTAACAAAGTTTGTAAAATGTCTGTGAATATGTTAGCGTTTCTGTTTCTGTTTTTTAGTTGCAGATGAAAAAGTACTTTTCTGGGTAAAAAAATTACTTTCCTTTTTTAATTGCAGATATGGTCTTCAGACCATATTTACCATATTAGAATGTTTCTGAGGGAAAAGTACTTTTCTGAGGAAAAAGTATTTAAAACTAAATGAAAAAGTACTTTTCTGAGGAAAAAGTACTTTTCTAAGAAAAAAGCATTCTAAGGAAAAGTACTTTTCTAAGGAAAAATTACTTTTCTGAGGAAAAAATTACTTTTCTTTTTTTAATTGCAGATATGGTCTTCAGATATTAGAATTTTTCTGAGGAAAAAGTACTTCTCTAAGGAAAAAGTACTTTTCTAAAAAAAAAAGTACTTCTCTAAGGAAAAAGTACTTTTCTGTGGAATAAATACTGTTCTAAGAAAAAAGTACTTTTCTGTGGAATAAATACTTTTTCTGAGGAAAAAGTATTTTTATGGTAAATTGGTGTGACCGAAGTCTAAAGCTAAAATATATGTATGTACCAATTGGTTACCAAGACCGGATGTGTAACAAGACTATCATCTGTTCAATATCTGTGACTTATTTAATGAAAGATATATTGTCTCCGAATATAAAGCGTTGAACAATCGAAGACGCCTAAAAATAGTCAAATGTGGTGACTTAAATATGGCCACCTCTCGAGACTTGCAAAGAGATAACGATTGTTACGATTTGTAAGCAAACAATGGTGCAAGGAATTGTCAAGTTTAGTACAGTGGGTCAAATCGACCTCCGGGTACTGTACTTGTCTAAATTGACAAGTACACGTCCTCTAATCTATTGCCAAGTTTATGAATAAATTTGAAAATACTGTCATCAAACCTTTGCAATGATAGGAGCTACAGTAACAGGTTTTCAATGTTGATTTTTCGACCAAAATTTTCTTCAGATATACAGCCATGTGTTTGCACTAACAAGCAAAATTTGCGATTATGGAGCCTACAGAACCCAGAACTACGTAATATGGAAGAGCCCGAAAAGAGATGGTTTTGTGCTCATTGTTGTCTGAAGTAGTCATTGGAATGTATTTTTTCGAAAATTAACCTTGAGGAACTGTTAACTTTTAATTCAGCATCCTATGGGCGATCCATAACCGATGTTTTTGACCTGCAATTGAAAATTTTGAACTGAAAGTCATGGGATTTCAACAACACGAGGTCAGGATTCCAATTTGGCTTTATTGTATGGTAATTTTTTAGAAAGAGTAATCACACGTTCACATCTAGTAGGTAGTGTGTTGGCTTATTAGACGTAAAGCCAGGGTTCGAGCCCCAGGCCAGACATCAAGACAAAATACAAAAAGTATTTCATCGGCGACTTCCTCTCAGCAGATTTCTGGCAAAAACTCTGAGAGTAAATAAAATTGTCATGAACTCTGAGAGTAAATAAAATTGCCATAAAAAAGTTTCTCAAAAATCTGTCGTTCGGAGTCGACTTTAAACTGTAGGTCCCACCACGCATGTATAAAATTAACACACACAACATAAATGGTGTGAGAAATTAGGTCGTAATCCTAACTGAAGGGTTGTAATGACTAATTATGTATGTATTATGGAATTGGCTGATCTTTCTACTACGTATTGTTAATACTATCCCTTGAGATGGAATCAGGCGGTAGTCTGCATGGATTATTTAGAGGGGGATAGGAGTCTCTCCAATTAATTAAAATTCGAAAACCATTTTTAAATTTTGTCTTAAGTATTTGATACTGGTTTACTTGGGATAGTGTTCAAGCATTTTAATATTCGTAAATTTTCTTTAAAAGTTATGGTTTAAGGTTAGGGCAGCGATATCACCAAAGAATTTGAAGGGTTCGTCTTTTTTATATCCCCACGTATACTATACGGTTTTTACGCTATCAGTTTAGACATTTTCAGATTGACAGCCAACTAACCTAATAATTTCTTAATAAAACTAATGAATGCAGTTCTATGGCTCACATCATAAACTACATTTCAAGAAAAATTTTATTTGATCTCGTCTCCTGATATTACAATGTTATTGCAAAAATTTATATTTAAAATCGTATTAAATTGTATGTAAAGCTTTTCAATTTAGGTCATTAGACAGACGTTTAAGTAACAAAAAAGCCTCATAACGAATTCAAAGATTCAGCAACATTCATAGGCAACAGTCGAGACGTCAAGCGAAAAACAAAAAAAAAAAATGAAAAGTAGACTGATTATTGGCGAAAAAAAAAATAGAGAACTCAAGACATAGAAAACAAGAGCAGCAAAATGAAAAACTAGAAATAGGCACAGCAAATGGAAAAAATATAAAAAAAATTAAGAGTGGAAAGAAAAGGAAACATGCTAATTAGTTAGTAAATATACAAACATAGACCGCAAATTAACTACAAAAATATTGAAAAAAAAAATTTAAAACTTAATTGCAAAATATTGAAAATTTTTATGAGTATTTTACAGATAAAAAAATATTGATTTTACATGTTGTTTTTACATGTAGATAGACAGACAAGACAGTGGCGTTAAAAGTAAAATATTAAAGATTTTAAAAATATTTTCCATTTTCAATAGCAATTCATTCATAAATTTATTGCATTTTTTCTAACAATTGAAATACATTTTAAGCATTTATACTCTCCCTCAACGCCCACCCCCTACCATACAATAAAAACAATAAATCGATTAAGAAAAGGCTTTTGATTAAAGAAAAGTTGATTGTTTTTAAAAAATGTTTCGTTTCATTCTAATGATTATGAATGCATTCTCAATATTTTTATTAAAATATTCTTCTAATTTTTATGGCGGCCATAAATATTTAAATGAAAATAAATTTCAAAAGATTATTTCATTATTAAGCAGCCATAATATACTCGTACATAATGATCTTCAAAATCTTCTATAGATTTTCCTTAATAATATCTACGTTGGCGGCGATATACTGTGTTCGAAGAAATATTTTTCGAAAACACTTTCAAATATTTTGGCATTTTGCCCGGCTCATATAATGAAAACTTGAACTCAATACTTATATACTCGTATTGTTGGGATGTGTTGCTTGTTTTTTATATTTTTTCGCATTTTGCAAATGAACTTGAAAATGAAAATTAATGAAATAAAAATATTTTGACACATAAAAAAGTGTTTTTTGCACAAAAAAAAAAGAAACGAAAAACCAAAGTGGATTCCACATGTTAAAATGGATTTGGGAGACACAGACACAGGTAGACAACTAGTCTATGAAAATATAGAAATTCATAGACATTAAGGAATCAGGCGACAAAAGCAAGCAATTTTCATAAAATCGCGATCATATGCATTTAAAACGTTGAATTCATAATGTTATCGCCAACCAACTCGAACAACATGTGGGGTATGACACCTACAAGCTACCAACCCAAACACTGTATTAACATAAAAACAGTTTCAATAGCAGCAAGAAAATGGGAGTGTCTATGCATATTTGCTTGAAATCCTTCTTTTATTGTAAGGGACCAGAAATACATCTTCCTGAGAAGTGTTCCACATTCGAGTAACGCAGCTAAAGAAGGAAGTCCTTCTGCTTTGCCACGTAAGATCCTCGTAGCTAAAGGTGGAGTATAAAGCATATGAGGGAGCAATTCGTAGCCTAATGCATGGAAACTGCTCATGAAATCACTGTAGTCTAGTAGGTACAGTTTTGGCTTATTAAACGAGAGCCAGTGCTTCAAATTCAAGCTCAGAAGTCTCGAAAAAATTAAACTAATTATGAAAACAAATTATTTCTTTCGTCTACTTTCACTCAGCACTCTTCTAGCAAAAACTCTGGGAGACTGCAGGTCCAGTTAAAAATGGATAAAATTGGCACACATGCAACAAAGGTCGTGTGAGGAGCCAGGTTATAATCCTGACTAAGGGTTAGTAGTGATGATTTAAATAAGAAAGTAAGTAAACTATTCATGTATACACGCTTGCATGTTTTTGGGAGAAAAGAAATGTTTTACTTGGCAAATGACAAAATATTCGCCATTCAAGGTAATCAATAGCGCGATATGGATTATACCGCGTTTATACCATAAAAAACATGACTTGTCTAATCCATGCTTGAATTCTTTGGCAATGATTCGTTTCGGAAATCTCTCTAGATTGGCTGCTGTTTGGTCTTTGATGTGCTTTGGTGGATCCACGTTTACGTACTGCCTCAACAAAGGTCTTCCCAGATTACCTTTGGAGATGTACAATGAGCAAACGCAACATTCACCTTTTAGAAATACTACACCGAGCCTTTGGCTTCCACATCCATCTCTAGCATTTTCAATCTCTTATGGGTCACCACGATTTTACCAATTATTTCGGATGTAAAGACCTCAACTATCCGTACAGACAAATTTCAAAAGCGAATGATTTCGAGCGATGGAGAATCACAGACTGAGACAAAGCTAGAAATGATGCTAAGAAAGGTGCCTGGTGGCATTGGAAGAAAGTATTCATTATACGATTAACTAAACCGGCCGCACAGATATGAACATTTCTGTATCGAATGATTGCGAACGATGAATGCAGCAACGTGAAGAATCACAACAGACTGTGACAAAGCCAGAAATGATACAAGGAAAGGTAATGTTGTGTGTCTGGTGGTACTAGAAGAGTGGACCATACGATTAACAAAACTGAAGCAAGTTATTCAATTAAAACGACCAGAACTGATTAACCGAAAAGGGCTTGAGTTGTCCCTATGACAACACTAGACTGCATACATCTCTTTTGACCTGCAGAAATCAACAGAGTTGGGTCGGGATGTTTTGGTGCATACACAATGTTATGCGAACCATTATACTATTTTAACTCTGGAGAACTCTGTATATAGTGTAACTATATACATATATTTTTCAATTGGGTCCGTTTTTGCTACGAAATTTGATAATTTCAACGACCGATGGAATAATAACTTCAACAGATTTCTGGCAAAAACTCTTAAGAGTAAATAAAAATTGCCATTAAAAGTTTCTCAAAAAAAATCTGTCGTTCGGAGTTGACTTTAAACTGTAGCTCCTGCCAGTTAAATTAACACACACAACAAAGTGAGAGTGAGTGAGAAACTAGGTCGCAATCCTGATTGAAGCAATGAATCATTGTATATACTATGTATGTATGTATGTAGATCTCAAAGATAATCATAATCAAACATAATATGTCATTTCCCAAAAATTGGTACAAATTTTGTTTTAATAAAACCCGTTTCAAATATAAGAAAACGTCGTTCCAGTTTTAATCAAACTTCTCATCAAATCTTTCCTTTTAGCAACATATCCTTCGAAATTTCAAATGCAATCAAAGGCATGTATGAAGAAAACCATATTTTTTATTTGCCAAAAGGCTTGAGACTTGACGCTTTCATTGTGTTTTAATGAAAAGAAATACTCAGAATTTTTTAAGCTTTTGATCATGTGAGTTATAGAAATTTTTTACAAATCTTGGGGCATTTTATTAAATTAATTTCAAGTTAAATAAATACAATAATTACAAATTATAATTATATTGTTTATAATAACTGTCATTAAATGGCAATTTGATTGTTTTTTTAATATTTTAAAAGGTTTTTTACTTTAAAATACAATACATTTCGACGTATGTATCTCAATATGGCTTGAGAGAGAAATGCGTTTTTTTGCACAGGTTAATAATTTATTTTTAATTTTTTAATTTTATTTTTCTACACAATAATTATTTGTGTTATTAAAAGTAAATAAAATATAGAATCGATTATTATTGTATAATAAGCAATTAATATTTTTTAATTAACTCGATAACAATTTAAACAAATAGAGCGAGCACTTAAATAAATCATAACAATAAAAAAGAAAATTTATTTCATAGCAATTCCTGGTAAAAAAGTATTTAAAAATTACTTTAAAAAATAAGGGGGGGGGGGGTCCTATTGGAAGTGTTTGTCATACAAGCTTACTAATTAAGTTGGAAATCAAAACATGCGTTTTTTTTTCTTCATGACAAAATCAAAATGTTTATTTGACAACACCACTCCCCTGTTAATTTTTTTTTTTTTGTTTTTAATCTTGCCTAGCGGTGTGTCATTTTGTTTTGAACTTGTCCAACCACAATTAAATTTCCGATTACGTGTGTTGTTCTCTTTTTCAAAATTTCGTCGCTTTTTTTTTTTGCAAAATTTTGAAGTGCGGTTTTTTGCGTTCATTCTCTAACAACAATAACAACCGAAAAAAAGAGACAACAATTAACCGACTTTAAAGGTTTCTTTAATCGCCGTGAGTCTGGTTTCTTTTCATGTTTCGCTTGAAAAACCGCCGAAATAAAATAAAAATTTTAAACGCTGACACATATAAGTGATGTAATTGAGTTGTCATCTGAAATTAGTGTGGATTCCATGAAAGTGGCATTTCAAAAACTCATAATTGCTACGATTTTTTTTTTCTCAAATCAACTGTATTGTCACACAGACGACATTAATGACATTTTTATTTGCACACTTTAAACGTTTAATTTCCATTTTTTTCTCTACGTTTAATTACATTTTATAAAACAAATTTAAAATAAAAAAGAAAAAAATTTTGTGCATGAAATTGACTTTTGTTTGTTACACAAACCCCATATTGTTAGTGTTTTAGAAAGCTTCGTTGCTTTGTTAAGATTTAAAAAAGTCTCTAAAAATTTACTGAAAAATTTATAGAAATTCTGACACAACTACTCCAATAAAATAAAATAGAAAAGAAAACAATTATTATGTAAGGAAAATATCTAAAAATGCCGAAACAAATACTGATAAAAGCTTTTCAAGTGCTTTGGAATTCTTTTGCAATCACAGTGCAAATAAAAAATAAAATACAAAGGTTTCAGTAATCACAATAAGAGCGTTAAGCGACAGACGTTAGGTGACAATATAAAATCACATGAATTTGTAATCTATTCCGAGCCAAAGTGTAACTTCGGAGCAACAATTTAATTCGATGAAAGATGACAATCCAATCCTCATCTGAACACACGCAAATCCTATGAGGTCGACAAAAGATTAATATGGCACTGCCTGGGTAACCTCAATTTGCTATGTAGAGGATATAATTCAGTTGGATTCCAAGATAAATAGGGTTAACAGCAATAAGCAGATAAATAAGTTAGGGAGTAGGGGATACCGTTGATAGGGCCAGAATCTTTCTGTGAAGTAGGAAGACAAGATTTAAAGGGTAGGGCTGACTGGTAGGTAGGTAGGTAGACTGAAGATATCAACCGGGTTTTTTTTTTCTTTTTTACTCTAGTCGTTATTCGATCAATACATGGTGCAAATTGACTATTTCTTGTCGGCAGCAATCTGTTTAATTGTTTCACCAGATTTTCGGAGCTCCACCAGACACACAGCATTGTCCCTCTGCCGAATCGATCTGGTTTTACAGCCAAATTTGATGGTTGCCGCCTATTAACCCATGATTTTGAAATCGCCGTAGTCTAGTAGGTAGTGTATTGGCTTCTTAGACGAAAAGCCAGGGTTCGAGCCTTAGGCCAGACATCAAAACAAAAATACAAAAGGTATTTCTGCGGCAACTTCCTCTCAGCAGATTTCTGCCAAAAACTCTGAGAGCAAATAAAAATTGCCATGAAAAGTTTTTCAAAAATCTGTCCTTCGGAGTCGACTTTAAGCTGTATACTCTCACTCATGTATAAAATTAACACACACAATATAAATGATGTGAGAAGCTAGGTCGTAATCCAGACTGAAGGGTTGTAAAGACCAATTATGTATGCATGTATGTAACCCATAATTTTTTCCCTTTAGAAAATTCCCTTTCTGAAAATAAATCCATTTTTCATCACCACTAACAACTCGATGCAACACGGGTGTTCTGTTGTGTCATTGCAGCATGGTATAGAAATAATTTTAAGCCCAGTATATCATTATAACCAAGCATACAAAATTTGTCATTACAATCCTTCAGTCCGGATTACAACCTAGCTTCTCACACCACTTATGTTGTGTGTGTTCATTTTCTATACATGACAGGACCTACAGTTTAAAGTTGACTCCGAACGATAGATCTTTAGAGCAACTTTTTATGGCACCCTCAGAGTTTCTGACAGAAAACTGCTGAAAGGAAGTCGCCGATATTATTTCATATTTTGTTTTGTTGGTGTCTGACCTGGGTTTTGAATCGTCTAATAAGTCAACACACTACTCACTTGACTACGGTGACTCAAATCCTAGTTGTAAATAAACATTTTTTTTTCATTCAAAGTCGACATTACGCTGTAAGTACCGCCACACTCTTGAAATAAAAATTAACACACACAACATGGATAGTGTGAGAAGCTAGTTTGTAGTCCTGGCTAAATGCTTGTAATGACCATTTAAGTAAGTCAGTAATGTCAACCTTCTAGTAAAGAGAAGGGAAATTCAAAGTCATGAAATTACGACCTCACCTCTGTAAAAACTTCCTGTTGGAATATCCTGTATGACTCGACATTTCATTGAATGTTTTGAAAACAAACTTTCATTACAGAACAACAACAGCAACCACAAATTCAACAAACTACTGTACTTGGATTGGACTTCTTATAACTTCTTTGTTTCATTAATCAAGTTTTTCCGCCTAACCACCTAATTGGTGTTCTCTGTAGCAATTATTAGGATAATAGGGTTGCCACCCAGTGGTGTCTCGAAAGTGTATTGTACGACCAATAAACAGAGTGGTAGCTAACTACTGTACTTGGATTGGACTTCTTATAACTTCTTTGTTTCATTTATCAAGTTTTTCCGCCTAACCACCTAATTGGTGTTCTCTGTAGCAATTATTAGGATAATAGGGTTGCCACCCAGTGGTGTCTCGAAAGTGTATTGTACGACCAATAAACAGAGTGGTAGCGCTGATTAAGTTCTACTATTTCTTTGGAGACGTTTAGCTTATTTAGAGCTGGTTCGTCCTGGCCTGGTATTCTATAGTAGTTAATAAATTAATAGGGTTGCCATCTAGTGTTGCCTAGAAGCAGTGCATTGTGAAATGTATTGCACGAGCTATGAACGTAGTAGTAGTGGTCTTTAGAGCGTCTTTTAGCGTCATTGACGCTAATTCGTCCCGGTGCTATGTAGCAGTTAATAGGATAATAGGGTTGCCTCCTTTTGTTGCCTAGAAACAGTGGCATTGTGAAATGTATTGCATGAGCTATAGACGTACCGGTAAACAATTTTGCTTATTAAGTTCTACTAATACTTTATAAGTGAAGTTGCCGTAGTCTAGTAGGTAGCGTGTTGGCTTATTAGACGTAAAGACTGGGTTCAAACCCCAGGCCAGACATCAAAACAAAATACAAAAAGTATTTCTTCGGCAACTTCCTCTCAGCAGATTTCTGGCAAAAACTCTGAGAGTAAATAAAATTGCCATGAAAAGTTTTTCAAAAATCTGTCGTTCGGAGTCGACTTTAAATTGTAGCTGCCGCCACTCATGTATAAAATTAACACACACAACATATCGACGCCTCCATTCTATAACGTTCTAAGTGTACTTAGAACGTTTTTAATGTTCTTGCATTTTTAAATTCTACGTTATCTAACTTAAATACTGTCAAAATATGGTTAAGATGCGCCGATCCGTTCCGAAGTTATACGGAAAAATCTCCTTAGAATACACATATGGTCGTATGTCGCGTGAAAACTGTGAGAGCTCATAACTCACACACTTTTCGACTTAGAATGTTATAGAACGGAGGCGTCGAGATGTAAGTGATATGAGAATCTAGGTCGTAATCCTGACTGGAGGGTTGTAATGACCAATTATGTATGTATGTATGTATGTATTCCTTTAGAAGTATGGCCGCTAGATCTTCCTTAGCTGTTAATGTTGTCTTCTCAGAGAGAGAGATAGAGAGAGAGAGAGCCAAGGCTTAGAAGGTTTTCTGTATGAAATCTCTTAATGTTTTTGAATTCAAAACCAAAACAAGAATTTTATAGCATTCACAAGGACTACAACACGATTTATAAACCAACACTTTAAACACATTTACCATGTCCTCCATTAAGATAAGCCAACCACAACAAGGTGTATGTCCTTACTTGTATCTTCTTGTTAAAGTGGCCTTTACGATTTCTGAGAAGCGGTGAAGAAAAAATTTAAATTAAGCCGTTTAGCAAAGTCGTACGTCATTTATGCTTAACTTGCCGGACTTCATACATACGTTTTAACATTTTAAATCATTTTAAATTAAAAAATCAACAAAACTTGAATTCAACTTTACGATACACAATTAATGACGTGATTTTAGAAGCAGGAGAATAAATAAAAAAACTGAATGAATTAAAATCGAAACGAAAACGAAGAAAAGAAAAAGCAGAAGACATAAAAAAGAGATATAAAACATGATTCAGTGACATTATAACGCATTAATTTTGTATGTCTCTTAAGGAGAAGTATATCTTGCCGCTATGCCAGCAGCTTTTTGAGAGATTTTTTTTACGTTTATTTGTTTGATCGTTCGAATTGCGGTGATTTTTTTTCATATAAATTTTGCGTATATTTTCTCGTTTTTGTTTTTTTCTTCTTCTGAATTTCAATAATGGGTTTGGGTTTTTGACTTTACTGAGTCAAGGTTATTTCACAAACATACAACAGAAAAAAAATCCGAAGAAAAAATTTTAAATTCATTTGTGTTGGCTGAAGCGTACGGCGTACGGCAGCGTATAATGTATGAATTTGTATCTTAAAAAACGATTCAAAATAATTTCTTAAATTGATTGTTGACTACTTATTCTTATTCTTTTAGATTTTATTTCTTTGCAAATAAACTAATAAAAGAACTAAAAAAGAAAAGAAAAAAAATACGTAGGAAATTATACACACCATCACCACCAGCATCAGTAACAACACAACGAGATTTTTTTTTTGATTTCAAAATAAATTTTAAAAAAATCAAGAAAAATTTTTGCGGTTGATTTTGATTTTTATTAAGTGGCATTAATAATTTGAATTGAATTTGTTAATGGTTTAATTTAAAACATGTTTTTCATCATCAGCCTTAAAGCTTCAGCTTCATCATCAGAGCCAGCAAACGGCTGAAGCAAAGTTTTTCAAATTCTCACATCATTGTTCGCTAAGAATGGCATACGATTTCCATTTTTTTTTTTTCAAAGAAGTCGTTGTCATCATTATTATGAGCACGATAATCACAATCATTGGCTTTGCTTAAGTTTAAATCTTTTTTTATTTGACTTAAAAAATTTAAATAAAAATACTATTCAGGGTAATAAATTTAAAAAATAAAAAGAAAATAAAAAACCAACGAATCTCTTTAATCCATAAAATTGTGCTGATTTTTATAATGATTTACACTCGCCTTTAAAAACAAAAATAAAGTGGCATTAAAAGCACGGGTCAAGATATAATGATTTTTCTTCAACTGCCTCAAGTTACTTTAGACTTTAAATATCATGTTTAATGCATTCGTTCGTATGGGACCGCCGCTCGATCTCAATTGCAGAATATGCAAATCAAATGAGGTCTAAATTTTTGAACAAAAACAAACTAGAGAATGACGTAACGTTTAACTGTAATGTCGCACCATATTCGAAGCGATAAGGTAGCTACCCGAAAGATACATCAGATAATATACAGTCCACAACCTGTGAAGACGTTCAGAAAACATTTGATCTAACCGCGTGGGAGTCTCACAAAGCATTTCTATCCGTATATTCGAGAATTTTTTTGTTGCCTTGTTTCAATTCCTATTATCGCGTTATTTTCAGTTTAGTAGGTGATTAATATAGAATGGTAGGGTTACCGCCTGTACTCGCCAAAAAAGCACAATCTGGCTGCCTTCCAAAATGTTAGTTGCTTTGTGTTCGAACAAAGTATCGTGTTTCATAATGTCGCTGTACAAAATATATACAATGTATAATATTTCAAAACGCCGTCAATGTGTATTTTTAACGCAGTCAAAAAGCAATCAGGCATCGGATTTATAGTTGATGCATTGTTTGGTTACTTTGCATATCTACATGGTTTATATACAGAAGGAGAACTGCATACAAACTTTTTATTGATACATTTTGGAAGGCAGCCTCTCTGTGAAATTATGTTAAGTTGTTGTGTTCCGAAGTCGCCTTATTTTTAGTAGGTAGTGTGTTGGCTTATTAGTCGTAAAGCTACGATTCAAACCCCCAGGTCAGACATCTAGAATGAAACGAAATATGAAAAAATATTTCTTCGGCGACTTCCTCTCAGCAGATATCTTGTAAAAACGCTGAGAGTAAATAAAAAAATAGCCATGAAAAGTTTTTCAAAATAATCTCTAGTTCGGAATCGACTTTAAAACTTCAGGTCACGCCACTCATGTATAAAATAAAAAACACACACACAACGTAAGTGGTGTAAGAAGCTAGGTCGTAATCCTGACTAAAGGGCTGTAATGACCAATTATGTACGTACATAAGTCGTATTGGGTGTATTTGCTTTTTTTCAGTAGGTGGCCTCTGTCCACCATTAATACAAAATTCATTGTTGATGTTATTCTCTCTGAAAAAACAGGAGTCAGAGAAACCGTAGCCCTCTGACTCCTGTTTGGATTGCTTAGAAAGTAATGGGAGTACTTGAAGTCGCCATAGTATAGTAGGTAGTGTGTTGGCTTATTATATGTAAAGCCAGGGTTCGAGCCCCAGGCCAGACATCAAGACAAAATACAAAAAAAGTATTTCTTCGGCGACTTCCTCTCAGCAGATTTTTGGCAAAAACTCTGAGGCAAAAATTGTCATGAAAAAGTTTCTCAAAAAATCTGTCGTTCGGAGTCGACTTTAAACTGTAGGCCCCACCACTCATGTATAAAATTAACACACACAACATAAGTGGTGTGAGAAATTAGGACGTTGTACAATGGGTCAATTCGACCTCCGGTTATTGCACTTGTCTTAATTGACAAGTACACTTCCTCTAACGTAACCTAATGGGAGTACTTCGAAAAAAAAAAAAACATAATGAAACATTAGTTTTTATTCTATTATATTCGAACCTGGAATGCTTAGGTTTGTAGTCAACCACTACAAGTCACCTGTACATCTGAAAATCGCAGTCACTAACAAACTTATCCCACTACGATACTACTATGATATCCCATAGAGGATGTAGCTACTAAACTAGACAGAAAATGTTCGAAAGCCTTTCCTTAAAGGTCAGTTCCACTTACAATAATAAATTGTACGGAATAAGTAAACCCGATACCAGTATCAACAGAAAAAGCTGTGAAAAGGAGCCAATAAAGCTCTTGATCACCAGCTATATACTAAGGCCGTTCAGAAACAAAGACAATTCTCCCGAAGAAAGCATGCCTCTGAGCAATAATAATCATAGCTCAAGTCCTTAGAAATTTTTGCGCATTCATATAACTTTCTAATATTAAAGGACATGAGATCTTTTAGTCCACTAATGAAATTCTAACCAGGATCCACACTCTAGCCATGAACAACACAGGTCAGTAGACTCGAAACCATATTGTCATATCAGGAACGTACATTACATACTACATATGAGTGTTGGATGCCCTGGTAGTATAGTGGGTAGTGAGCTAGTTTATTAGCGTGAGGGTGGTGGGTTCTCTTATAAGGATCGTGACGTCTGCTACGACAAAAAATGTTCGTTATATTCCACTCAGCCGTCTTCTGGCAAAAACTCTAGCGAGTAAATAAAACTCCAATGAAAAGCTTCTCAAATTATTTGCTCAGAGGCGGCGTTAAATTGCAGGTCCCGCTTAATAAAATTCAAGCACTTATTATGGGTGATATGAGAAGTTAGGTCGTAATCCTGACTAAAGGTTTACATGCATAATTGGTCATTACAACCCTTTAGTCAGGATTACGACCTAGTTTCTCAAACCACTTATGTTGTGTGTGTTAATTTTTATACATGAGTGGTGGGACCTACAGTTTAAAGTCGACTCCGAACGACAGATTTTTGAGAAACTTTTTCATGGCAATTTTATTTACTCTCAGAGTTTTTGACAGAAATATGTTGAGAGGAAGTCGCCGAAGAAATACTTTTTGTATTTTGTTTTGATGTCTGGCCTGAAGAAATTAAGATTAAGAAATTAAGATGACATTTGGAAACTTTTAAAGGGAAATGTCGTCCACAAAAGGAAAAAAAATCGCAAAAGATGCTCTCTCCTAAACAGTTGTGTTTGAGGAAATAGGCCTTTAAACGAAAAGGATACGAATTTGTAATGAAATTATTAGAAAGAAGAAAAAAATGCTTTTCAGACTTACAATAATCATGTTAAAATAAATATACCGACCCACGTAATGTAATTTAAAAACAAGGTCTTCCAAATCATATTTTTTTTAAATTTCATTCACAATTTCTTTCTTTAATTATCCTAAGCGTGCCTTATATACTCCACCTCTGGCAATAGACAAATTTATTTCAATGAGCTTCAAACCGAACAGAAAAAAAAACAATCAAATACGATACAATTGTTTTGAGGGTGTTAAATTTTAGTTTTCATTTGTTTTTTTTTTCTTAAAGTGTTGTTGATTGTTTTTTTTTTGTTTTGTATTTGAATAGAAGGTGATGAATGCACTTCCATTAAGTGAAACGTAAAAATAAAATAAAAAATCTAAAAAGAGGTGAAAAAGGCAGTTGAAATAAATGAGAAAATCGTTTAAATAATGCAACAATTTATTCGTCCATTTATTTTATTTTGATTTTGATTTTGAAATTCATTTTAAATGGACAATAATCACCCCAATGTACGTCATTTATTGCATAGAAATGCTTTTTGGTTGCTTGCTTGCATGGAGTAAATAAATCTTCACACTAATATTACAGGCAATAAATAATCATTTTAAATCGTAAAAATAAGCTTTTATAAGACAAAGAACAACAACAACAAATGTAAAAACGAATAAAAGGTTATAAAATTTTTATTGAACTTGAAGAAAATAATTCTGCTGAAAGTGTGTTACTGGTTGACGGACAATGATTTTAATGGGGGGTATAATGTGAGTGGGTATAATAGAAATGACCAGAATTGCTTTTCAAAGAGACGCCTATGATGCCTAAGACACTTTCTTTAAATGAACACCTAAGGCAGATTGCATGTAAGGAACTTCTGCAGAGGCAGATTGACCTGGAAGTCAGAAGCATCCCAGCTACTAAATATTGGCAGGCTATCAAAGAAGCATACACTTGTGCCTTTTATCGTCTTAATAAAATCAAAGGGTACATCTCAAAAAGGCAAATATCGAACAAGCATCAAAATATATCTCAAGCGAGCAGTGGAAGTGGTCATGACTTTTAAATCCGACAAATAAATTAGAGAATAAGTCACAATCTGAAAAACGATTCCAGTGTCCTTTAGGCCACATATTCGGTCTTACGACAGATAATTGTTGTTTATTTATGGGAACGTTTGCTATTTTCAAAAATGGAATGAAGAAGAATGCGAAAAATTCGTTAAAACTCACTTTAGAAGTGGGATTTCAAACGTGACCAATTTTCGATCATAGCGGGGTGATTAAGACCTATTGGGTATGGTTAGGCTTGTGCGGTATCGTAACGTACTTATTATCAAAAAATTCCGTATTTTGTGGGGCTTTAAGGAGCCTTATAGCGTATTTTGCATTTTGATGTGGTTGTTCATCCGTATAAAATCCATCTTACTCAACGCTTATTAGGTGCTATAAGCAATAGGAGTTCAAAGCTGATTTTTTGACCAAAATTCTCTCCAGCAATGGAGCTCAGTTTTCAGGCGGTGGTTACTTCAGTAAATAAAATTTTAGCTTATGGATCTTGAAGCAGCAGGAAAAGTAAGTCTTTGGTGCACATAACGCATTGAAAATGTGTGTTAAACTCCTGGTCATGTGGAAATTTTTCAAGGAGCAAGTTGACAAGCTTCCACTCCACTCAGAAGTAACCTGAGTTAATCGACCTTTTGACAGGGTACTGTAGGCTCAGGGTATACTTATTTAGAAATAGGGATTGCCTCGAACCCTACATGTAGATTCTGTGATGGTGAGAATGAACTATTGGAACACATTCTTGGAACCTATGAGGCATTAATGCTTCCCAAAAAAAATTGGATACGTACCAATTGCTAGGCAGGAAATTGACATTGTAGAGAGTCAGCAGCGCCCTGAAAGTTTTCAAAGCAATAGGCTTGCCAGAGACATTATAAGGGTAACGTGTAAGTATAAGGGGAGTAAAATAGATCATCTGGCAGCAGTATTAAGGCATCTCTTCGCGACAATAAACAAATTAAAGAAAAAGCGTCATTAGATAGTTTTGCTTCGGAACAAGAGCTGCCAATATCGTCAATTCAGGGCAATTGGAATTGGATTTAATAAATCGATGCTACAAGCCACACAACATAACTGAAATTGGCCTTAATCCATGGGAAGTTTTTTAACCGTTGAAGATTTCAGTCAAGTTAACGCTGAGGTACACACATACATACATACATACATAATTGGTCATTACAACCCTTCAGTCAGGATTACGATCTAGCTTCTCACACCACTTATGTTGTGTATGTGAATTTTATACACGAGTGGCAGGACCTACAGAACGAACGACAGATTTTTGAGAAACTTTTTCATGGCAATTTCCATTTACTCTCAGAGTTTTTGCCAGAAATCTGTCGCCGAAGAAATATTTTTTTCATATTCCGTTTTGCTGGCAATGTATGACCTGGGGTTTGAAACGCTGAGATACCTATTGAAATATACGAAAACCTGGATGGACTGCTCTAATCGGTTGTAGAATGTAACAAGATTTACACTGTATGGCACAATAGTGCACTGGAAACAAAATATTCCTTCTAAGCTGGTGTTGTGCTTTAAATTTTTTTCTTGAAAATTAAATTTTCAATAAATTTTTACAAAATTTTCTTTACTTACGAGTATATTTGATTGCGATTTGTGCAAGTGACTTACCTAAAAAGAAAATAAAAAACGATTATTAATAAAACACTTGAAAATCTTAAAAATAAAAATTTCCTTTAGGGTTTCCCTTAAAGAAAATATTTTCCATCGAAAATCAAAACGCTGTTATAAAAAAGGGAAACCCTTTTATTTTTGCAATTCAGTTGTCTATCAACTAATTATCACCTTTAATTGTAAAACAAATAAGACTCTACTCTTTTAATATTTTTACTTGCATCACTGCACCACCATATTGTGACAGCAACAGTAGCAGCATGAGCAGAATAATTATTTTCAAAAGGTGGGGGAAAATAACCTCCCCCATTTGAATAGAACAGAAGCGTTTTACAATTACAAACGTTACAGTTTTTTTGTTGCCCTGTGCAGTTTATTTTTAAAATCTGATCGCAATTATTGTGGTTAGAAATTTCTGTTTTTACACTGACACTCGACAGCGTTGACATGCTAGCATTTGTAATTGATACTCTCGTGTTGTATTATTCAACAGCGAATAACACAGTCAAGTGAATTGGTGGTAGCTTTACGGAAAAGCTTTGACTGGTTGAGGGTCACAATCAAAATCGTATAAAGATTGTAATTATTTTGAGAGTACAAGTAAGTAATTGAGTAGTTTTTACTAGAGAACGTGGATGGATTTCAATCATGTCTTCCACAAAAAACAATGTCAAGTTAGGTAATCTTAAGTGTGGGAATGAACTTGAAAGTGAGATTGTTATACTTGGTGAATCATAAGAGATTTGTTGGCATGTTATTATGAAAGTCTCTTCAAAGGTACTTATGGAAATAGGCGTTCGATTTTTAATAGAGGATATAACTTCTCTATAATAATCACTGAAAACTAAAATGGTCAGGACAGAATTAATCATCAGCAGGTTACAGTTTAAGTGACATGGTTTGATCATAACAAAAGCATTTAGAAGTTCTGACGCATCTATAAAGTACTCTAAGAACAATCGAGTTTTGGGTCAACCAGTACTCAACATTTCGCTGTGGTATAGTAAAGTAAGCAGTCTTGTTGAGTCTCTTAAACGAGAGCACTGAGTTCAAACCTTAGCTTTAACATTTCGAAAAAAGTGACAAGCACATCAGCAATCTTCTGGCAAAAATTTTGAATTGCGATCCGCTTGAAATTGACGTAAAACTGCAGGCCCCGCCACTAAGGAATAAATTTCACACACGCAATAGGGGTGTTGTGAAAAGCTAGGCACTAAACAGATGCGACAATTGTAATGGGCAATGTGTGTGTAATTATCAGAACATTTATCAGAACTAGTCGCAGTAGTCCAGCAGATAGTGTATTGGCTTATTAGATGAGGCCTCGGTATTAACCCCATTTCATACGTATACAACAAAATGAAAAACGAAAAAATTATTTCCATGGCGTCTACCTCTCAGCAGATTTCTGCTAAAAACTCTGAGAGTAAATGGAAATTGCCATGAAAAGTTTCTCAAAAATCTGTCGTTAGAAGTCGCCTCTAAACTTTAGGACCCCCGTCACTCATGTATAAAATTAACACACATAATCACACATTCTTATGCCACAATCCTCTTTCTCGCAGAGCTTATCCTTTTGTTTTCGATTGACCAATAGATTGCCTACTGCACTAGAGACCTAATTCGTCCCTTCCTTTGTCATACTATCCGTATGTAGAATTCCCTACCTGCAGAGGTCTTTCCTGTCACTTTCAATATAAAAATTTTCAAACTTAAACTCCACAAAGACTATTCCTTCCTTTCCTCCTTCCCAGAAACCAATTTTTCTAGTTTCAATATTATGCATTACATGTGTAGGGACCATCCCGAGTGTTGGTCGTAATATAAACAAAATTACTAAGGCCATACGGCAAACAGAGTTGTATTTGCAACTTGACTTATTTATTTATTAAGTTTATGTATGATGCTGTAGTCGAACACAACATAAGTGGTGTGAGAAGCTAGGTTGTAATCGTGACTGAAGGGTTGTAATGACCAGTTATGTGTGTATATATGTGTGTGTAATTATAAGAACAACAAGTAAGCCGCCTGAATTACACTGTAATAGTACAGAACAGAAATCAACAATGAATCGCTTCATCGCTACTCATAAGTACTCATGAAATTTTGAGTATGAGTGAATCAACAGTGTTGAAATCCAACTACTCTGATTCATTCGTACTCACTACAACATTGATTTATAAGTGCAAGTTGCAATGAGTATGAGTACAACGTTGACAACAAACTCATAACATTCGAAATCTGTTTGATTCATACGCCTACTCATTCAGATTCATAAATTTAGAAAAATAATTAGAATACTCATAAATGATTCGAGTGATTCGGAGAGTCGAAATCAATAACATCATGCGTACTGTTAAATATGAGTACCATGAGTATTTCGAACTTTGAGTATGAGTAGTATGAGTATGACATTAAAATAAGTATGAATGTGTATAAGTATCAGAAATTTTAAGTATGATTCGAATCTACTCATCGTTTTGAATACTCATTGCTGACCTCTGGTACAGAAGCCTTATGAACTCATATATTTGCCATCTATAGCAGTGGCGTCCCATTATATGTTTACACGCCAATACTTCTCTGATGCCTCTTGTTAAGAGCACTGCTCAGAATAAAGCGTTCGTTGTGAATCTGTTTGTAGACTGCTTTCAAAATTGGAAGCAGGAAGGCTGCAATGTTGGTTTGGCAGATCTTAAGCCCACTAATACTTATAGAATTACTATAGCTACCCGTGTGCTGTAAATAGATTGATACTTTGGTTTTATTTTTCTTAATTGATCAACTAATTTAGCTAAGCAAACTCCATTAATAGTGGACTACTCCTTTAAGAATTAGGAAAAGGAAAACATAGAGGGACGGGTGTCTGTTATTATGAACGATTCATTTTTATTCCGTTTCTTCGACTTGATTCCACAACATTTGCCACATTCAATAATAATTTTCAAAGAGACAGTTATAAAAATGACTATTTGTGCAACATGTGGCAATTGTTTTGCATGTTATAACTGCAACTTAATAACCTTTTTGAATGTCATAAATTTTCGATTATTTTATAAACCAAAAATACTGGCCAAAAACAGACTCTGACTGTAGCAAAAGCAAAAGATTTGACTTCATTTAATGGGACTCATACAATAGACTTTATTTTCTGTGTGTGTGTCTCTCCTCTCCTCTCCTCTACTTTCTTTCTTTTTTTTCTTTTTGGGAAAGTATACAACATTTTTCAATTGATTTGCAAGTTATTGTGTTGCTGCATGTGGCACACTGCAATGGGGGGGTGGGGGAAATGTTATGAAAAATGTTATGACGACACCTACACATTGTTGATTATTGTTTGGTTATTGGTTGATTGTCATTTGGCCAGGGGCACCCCATATACGAGTATATTGCATTTTGATAATAACAATAAAGCGAGACCACATAACCCAGACCATAATGCCAACAAAAAAAACCGTAACAAAACCAAAATGATTATTACAACAAAAAAACAGCAACAACAACGAGAAATAAGTAAATGTCTATAGCTGGAAGCCAATATAGACATGCAAATTCAATTTATTTTACAAAACAGCTACAGATACATACAGCGAAACTATTAAACAACAATGTGTGGCAAGTAGAAGGAAATTAAATCAGACAATGACACAGTTACCGCCGTATAACAAACAGACTTACTTATAAAGCCTAGAGAAACTGTTTTTATTTTCTCTCTTTTTCCCGTTTTTCCTTTTAAAGCGATAAAAAAATCCGTTCGTTTTCTTTTCCTCTTCTATAAACAAAAAACGAGGGCTGTTCCAGAACTGCCCAATATAAGTCAAAATGATGGCTGACCGTAAAAAAGTTTTTGAAAAATTATTTCATTTCTAAAGTGAAAGGAGAAAACCAAGTTATTTGCCACATGTTCGTTAGTAGAAATACAGAAATACGAGAAAAACAGAAACAAAAACTGTCAGTTTTAAGACATAAAGCACCTGAATTTTTTCTTTGTTGCAGGCAATTAAATCAACTTTAGTTTGTGCTGTAATTTATTATACTGAAGAGTCATGAGTTTGAAAACCAAATGACAGAAATGCAATAGCTTAACATAAGATTAGAAATGGTACATGGTTTTGCCTCCTACTGGACTTTTGATATACTACGCCTGACATGTGTAAGTCAATGGAAGTAAAATATTAAGCAGAAGCTCCCAAGATGGGGTTGTACTCAAGTGATAACAAATTAATACAGGTACATTAGTCAGAATAGGCTCCTAATCCTTTTTTTTGTCCTGTATACTCTCTACCAAAATAAACTTTCAGGTGTGCTTCACTTCACAATACCTAACAGAAATGGTCTTGGCGGAATTGTGCTAAGCTTCTGAGCAATATTCAGAAATATTTTCCTGTGTGCTTGTTGGAATTGACTTCTACTGACATCTACTCCCCTATGGCTAAAGTCAATACTGAATTTGATCGTCTAAAGAAAGCAAACAAATCAGCCCTGCATAACACCGGTATTCTGGAAACAAGAATAACTAGACATCATCAAGCTTACCTATGTATACACGAGCTTACCTAACAGAGAGAACATAAAGCCAAACAAGGTATAAACACTTGGTCCACTTATAATCGATGAAGTGGTAAATTATGAATATGATTTCCTGGCCGATGTAACCTCAACAAGACAGGAATATAAAAGTAACACCATATTTTTGACATATAAACGCATCAATATGTAGCTAATATTGGTGAGTCAGCAGCTCTTGATGTTCTAGGGATTCAAATTCTGTGTGGGTTTCGCTGAAGCCAGCATATTTTTCAAGTATCAAAAGAAGTATTCAAATGCCTAGGAGGCATCCAATGCGAATGTGAGCATTAACAACAGTAGAGTATCCAATTCTATTGATTCATTAGCAATGTAGCTTGTGTTCAGTATTATATTGCTAGTACAACGAATTTTGTTCTATTGATAGAAAAGGGCTTAAGCACATCCTTTTATGTCCGATATACCGTGGTGTAGTAGGTAATGTGTTGGCTTACTATTCGTAAAGGCCCGGGTTCGTATCCCAGGTCAGACATCAAAAATGAAATATGAAAAAAAAAAATATTTCTTCGGCGACTTCCTCTCAGCAGATTTCTGGCAAAAACTCTGAGAGTAAAATAAACTGCCATGAAAAAGTTTCTCAAAATTCTGTCGTTCGGAGTCGACGTTAAACTGTAGGTCCCGCCACTCACGTATAAAATTGACGCACACAACATGAGTGGTGTGAGAAGCTAGGCCGTAATCCTGACTGAAGGGTTGTAATGGCCAATTATGTATGTATGTATACCAGTGGATCGTACTCTATATTAGAGGGATAAGTCATTCCATACTTAGTCGTACTATCCGTATGTCGAGTCCCTATCCCTAGAGGTCTTTCATGTCCATTTTAATATAAAAAAATTCAAATATAATGTCCACACCCAGAACATATTTTCCTCATTCTATTATAACGCACTACATTAGTAGGGGACATCCCCTGAGTATTGGTTGCAAAATAAAAAAAAAAGAATTGCTAAGGCTGTACGGCAAACAGGGTTGCATTTGCATTTGCAACTTGAATTATTTGTTCATTAAGTTTCATTATGCTGTACTCGCCGTAGTCCAATAGGTAGTGTGCTAACTTATTAGATGTGAGGCCATGGCTCATGGCAGGCATTAAAACAAAACAAAATATGAAAAAAAATTAATTGTTCAACTATTGCCACTCAGCAGATTTCTGGTAATAACTCTGAGAGCAAATAGAATTGCCATGAAAAAGTTTCTCAAAAATCTATCGTTCGGCGTCGACTTTAGGCTGCAGTTCCCCCCGCCTCTCACGTATAAAATTTAACACACAAAACTTATGTGAGTGGTGTGAGAAGCTAGGTTGTAATCCTAACTGAAGGGTTGTAACGATCAATTATTTATGTATGTATGACATACAATTAAACTAAATGATGGTCTTAATTGTAGAAAATGGTGTAACGGCCTGTGTATTCGGAAGTCTCTTCAGTTTAATACGAGTTATTTTGGGGGCACTAAATGAACATGTATGGTAAAGAAAAATTTCTGTTTGACATTAGCTTTTCATTAACACGTTAACTGCCGACTACGAGATAACTCGTGGATTGTGTACCCTTCTAGGGTGCCAACTACGAGTTATCACGTACTCACTAAACCTGCCATTTTTGTGTAGCTACGAATAAAATCGTATTATATCAGTGCTAGTATCGATAAATGGCTTCTGGGAAAAGAACAAAAAGTCAATGTTGGCTTGCTCGGCCAGTTTTCTGAAAATTGCCGCGGCAGTCAACGTGTTAAGTTAAGGTCAATATACAATTGCAAAGGTCAGTGAAATGTTTAATCAATATTCCAATAAAATAGTAGAGATGTTAGAACAATTTGGAATTGGAAGCAGAATTGAAGTGAATTAAGCATGAGTTAAAAATAAAAAAAACTTACTAGTGCACCGAAACAAACAACCCAGCCCATATCGACGCCTCCGTTCTATAACATTCTAAGTCGAAAAAGTGTGTTTTGAGTTATGAGCTCTCAAAAATTTTCACGCGACATACGACTATATGTGTATTCTAAGGAGATTTTTCCCTGTAACTTCGGAACGGATCGGCGCATCGTAACCAAATTTTGACAGCATTTAAGTTAGAGAACGTAGAATTTAAAAATGCAAGAACATTAAAAACGTTCTAAGCACACTTATAGAATGGAGGCGTTGATATATTATAGTATTTCCATGGGCGGCCTTCACCAACGATGGATGTTATTTGGAGAGCTAGTGTGCTCCTGAGCTGAAGTATGATGGGGATATGAAAAAAACAAATTCATGACATAAGGTATCAAATAGTCGAGTCAAAACGATTAAAATCTACCGATGTTTTGCTTTATTCTTGGATTTTTTTGTTGAAAATTCTATCTCATAACTTAGTTTCTTTCTTAGTTCTATGATTTCATTCATTAAGTCGTTTTTTTTTGCAAATAAAATACCATTTTTTTCCTGTTTAATTAATTTTCTAAATTTGTCAGCTGTGAAGCAACTAAATTCGTTTTAATTAAAGTAAAAGATATTGTATAATTAAAATTAACTTAAAAACACATAAATATGACTTAAACCATTTGCTATTTTATCATTAAAACAAAAACAAAAAACACGAGATAGTCACATAAAGCAGAAAAAAAACGTAGAATAATTATTGAAACAATGATGAACCACCACCACCACAATAGCAAACAGAAAAGTGCAAAAAAAATTTGAACGAAAAAAGTGAATTTTAAAAATGATTCACGGTGACTTTTTTTGGTTTTAACAAAATAAATATGATGAATTCAATTTAATTTACTTTTTGTTTTTTGGTTAACAAAATATAAAAGTAAAGTAATTATAAAAATATTTTTTTATTTTTAATTTTTTTCAACAGAATGTTATTTCATCATCAGTTGGTTAGGTCAGCTGATATAATTTTTTCGATTCGTTTTTTTTTTTAAACTAATTTTGCTAGATTTTGTCATTTTATTTTTGTATGTAAATTTTTTTTTTAAACAATTTTTCTCTATTGTCTTCAATGAAACACTTGAAAATAAATTTTCATAAAAGAAAAAGACAGACGGCAAAAAAAATTATTCGCCAACATTAATGAGACACAAATAAACCAAAACACCACCACCTACACTCGAGAAAAAAAAAATAGAATAAAAAACAATAGATATAATAAAAATTTCAAAAAAATAATCATAAAATGTCTTAAGAATTGATGTTTGACACATAATTTAAGATATACTACAAGGAATATATCTACATACAGTGAGCGTCAAAAGAAATTGTACATTAAAAATATATATACATTAATAAATTACCGTTATTTTTTATTTTAAAATTGTTTTATTAGCAGTTTTTAAAATTGCAACAAAAAAAATTTTTTTTTTAAAAATCCCAAAATATTGTCAAATTTTTTTTTTCGGGCACTCTCCTTAAGTAGCAAAAGTTGAGTTTAGTAATTGTTAGAATTTTATCCTTAGTGTACAGTTTCTTTCAACGCTCACTGTATGTATGTATACACAGTAAGTGACAGTTAGGCCGATCTCTATAATTATGTATGTATATATGCACGTACACCTCTTAATATATACTCATTCCTATTGAGTTTATTATGAAAGATGACAGAATTATTTGAAAAAATTAAAAGAAACCGAGTGTATATTGTATTGTTTTGCAAAATTAGTCTTCATTTAAAGTGTGTGTGTGAGTGTAAGTAAATATGTACATATATACATACATATTATAGGATTAGATTAGCCGAGACATATCTATTCTATTTGAGTGTGTGTGTGTATACGTATAGGCAGCAAAGTAACAGTAGATATATTTGACCTCCAATAGAAAAAGAATTTGCATGACATATCTCCTTGAAATGAATGTCGCTGTGAAAAATTCGTGCGTTTTTCTTTTTGTCTACAAACAATTTTTTTGTTTTTCATTCATAAATTCGAGTATAAAATATTTGAAATACTTGGAATATTTTCTCAGTTTTCCGTTAAGATTTTCCAGCTGCTTATGTGGCATTTTGTATACAGAGGGCGCTTTAAAAACCTTGTAATCGTATAATAATCATGTAAGACTCTAGTCATCTTTATAATTATTAGGACAGGTTGGAAACCTACAATATAATTTGAAATATTTTAATTTCAAACTAAAGGAGTGCGCAAGAAAAAATTAAGAACCCGTAAGTATTATTATTTTGCTTTTGTTAATCATTTAACTGAGTGAACATGTGCACAATGTCATTTTCATTATTATTATTGAGATTGAAGTCGCAGTAATCTAGTTGGTAGCCTGAGGGTTTATTAGACAGGAGCTCATGGTTCAAAACCCAGCTCAGAATTCTCCAACAAAACAAAGTATGAAAAAAATATTTCTTTCGAGGACTTCTAAGCAGTCTTCTGGCAAAAACTCTGAAAGTAAATAAAATTGCCCTGAAAAGTTTCTCAAAAATTTGTCGTCTTGAATCGCCTTTAAATTTCAGGTCCCGACATTCATAGATAAAATTAACATACACAACATAAGTGAAGTGAGAAACTAGGTCGCAATCCTTACAAAAGGATTGCAATGACCAATTAAAAAGACCGTAACTAAGTGGTGAAAGGGTACCTTAGTACTCTCTTCATACCTTATAGGATATTCCTATAATGTCTCCTTAAAGCCGATAGCCCTGACAAGCCTCGGAATGCTGCATGGTGTCAACACTACCAATTCCCTCTTAGATAATTCCTTCTGAAATGCACGAATCTCTCACAAGTTCCAAGAATGTGATCCGATAATTCATTTTCATCATCACAGAGTCTAAATGTATGGACTCGCGATAACTCTTATTCTGAATAAGTGTACTTTGAGTCCACATGGCCCTAATAGAAGGTCAGTTATCAACTCAAATTGTTTCTTTATAATTTTATGCATGACTCAGACCTACTTTTTTTTGCAATTTCTTGAAGCCGCCGTAGTCTAGTAGGTTGTGTGTTGGCGTGTTAGACGAAAAACCAGGGTTCAAGCCCCAGGCCAGACATCAAAACAAAATACAAAAAGTATTCCTTCGGCGACATCCTCTCAGCAGATTTCTGGCAAAAAATCTGAGAGTAAATAAAATTGCCATGAAAAGTTTCTCAAATATCTGTCATTCGGAGTCGACTTTAAACTGTAGGTCCCACCACTCATGTATAAAAATTAGCACGCACAACATAAGTGGTGTGAAAAACTAGGTCGTAAACCTGACTGAAGGGTTGTAATGGCCAATTATGTATGTGACAAAGTTTCTGATTGCCTCACGGACACTTGCTTTGAGGAGAGTATTTGCCTGTCTTTATCTTTCCTTTCGTTGAGCTTGCCTTTCCGCAGTCACTCTACAGAAGGGTTCTGGCTTTATTAATGGCATGTAAACTTCCCAGCTCGTCTGCTTGCTCATTGCAGAGAATTCCCTACATGATCTCGGACCCAGGAAATGTCAATCTTATTTTGCCGATTCAGCTTCTCCAGACAGTGCCACTCTATCTTCGATTCAACCTCATAAAAGCGAATGCTAAAATGGCGGCTTTACTTTCAAATAGTATCGATATGTCCCTGCCTTTTGTGAGATTTCCAGATTTTCGAGAGTATTTCAATACAACAGATCATTTCCTGATAATTTCCTTATCTGAAGAACCTCCACAAATATTTGAAATAATTTTGAAAATCACTTCCTCAATTTGTTTTACATTCACAACACAAAATTTTTTCTCGGCTATTTACAGTTTTTTTTTAGTTTCCACTGCTCTCTCGCTATCATTGTATTCATCAGGGCTTCTCTATTTGCCGACAATTAATCATTGTTTTTTCACTCAATCATTAT
Source organism: Sarcophaga carnaria (assembly GCA_958299815.1). NCBI lineage: Eukaryota > Metazoa > Arthropoda > Insecta > Diptera > Sarcophagidae > Sarcophaga > Sarcophaga carnaria. The sequence goes on along the minus strand of OY283153.1, from coordinate 17,478,178 downwards.
ATTTAATCATGACTTTGATTAACAAACAACGCTGCTCTTAATTTGCAATAAAATCTGAAATTAATCAGAATAATTGTTTCGTTTCATTGAATAATAGCACACACTGGGACCGGGTAATGGGGTGAGAGATAGGGAGGAAAGCCGTACTTAATTTACATTAATTAAGTTGTAAATCGATAACGGCAAAGCATAATTTATTTGAAGTTGTTGCATATGATGTCTAGAGTAGAATTAATTGACGTTGAACTCAATTGATATTGAGACGAATTGACACAAACAAATAAGCAACAAAAATTATGCTATTGAAGGTCATAATAGAGATTTCGTAATGCAACATAGAAAAAATATATATTTAAGTTATTTATAAGTACTGTAAGGGAAATTAAATTGAAAATATTTCTTTTAAAAGTGTTCTAGAAAGTATGAAAGCAATCCCACATTGTTTTCAGCAAAGGGGCCTATCTAGCGGCCCAATATCGTGGTATTTTACTTTTGCACCAGCATCCATAAAATTACCAATACATACATACCAGAAATCAGCAATGAATCGTTTTTTCGCCACTCATAAGTACTCATAAGTACTCAACAGTATTGAAATTTAACTGATTCTGATTCATTCGTGCTCACTGCAACATTGTTTTATAAATACAGGTTGCACTGAGTTAAGGGTAAAACGTTGACATCAAACTCATAACATTCGAAATATTTTTAATTCATACGCCTACTCATTCAGATTCATAAATTTGGAAAAATACTTATAATACTCATAAATTTACAGTCTTAGTTGCTGTTGCATTTACAAAAAAAGAAGAAAGAAACAAAGACAGCATGGAATAAGCAAAGAAAACACACAACCTTCTAGTGAGTATTGTAGTGTTCGTATACGAATCGTACTTATTTTGTCATTCGTGTATACGATTAGTCACGGAGAGTCGAAATCAATAACATCATGCGTATTGTTAAGTATGAGTACCATGAGTATTTTAAACTTTGAACATGAGTAGTATGAGTATGATGTTAAAATAAGTATGAATGCGTATAAGTATCAGAAATTATGAGTATGATTCGAATCTACTCATCTTTTTGAATACTCACTGCTGATCTCTGTTATACTGTAAACATAATTGGCCCTTACAACCCTTTAGCCAGGATTACAACCTAGCTTCTCATACCACCACTTATGTTGTGTATGTTTGTGTATGTTTCATACTTGAGTGATGGTGCCTACTGTTTTAAGGTGCCGTTGAACTATTTTTTCATATTTCGTTTTGTGGGGGATGTCTGGCATGGTGGTGGAACCAAGGCCTCATGTCTAGTGAGCCAACACACCATATATTTTTCAGTGTAGCGCTTGTGCTGACCAACTTCTTCCCTAGTTTGGTGGACCTCGATCAGTACAGGGACTGTGTTTACCTGTGGCGTCACAACGGGCCGCTATGCGTGCTCAAGTAAGCCTTGGTAATCAAAAATATCACTTCCTACCTATCCTATCATATCCTACCTAGTTTTGAGCAAAATATTCTTCATTTATTTCTGTGTGTGTCTCATATGGAATCCGCATATGTTCCTGAAATGGTTGTGAAGTACTCTTATGGTTTCCACAAAGCATTTCCATCGGCCCAATTTGCTGCTCCAAATTTTATAAATTTTCCACCTAACAACACTTTTTTCTAACGGACATGCATACATAGTACGTAATTGGTTATTACAACCCTTCAGTCAGGATTACGACCTAGTTTCTCACACCACTTATGTTGTGTGAGTTAATTTTATACATGAGTGGTGGGAACTAGAGTTTAAAGTCGGTTTGAGATTTTTTGAGAAAATTTTTCATGGCAATTTTAGAGTTTTTGCCAGAAATCTGCTGAGAGGAAGTTGCCGAAGAAATACTTTTTGTATTTTGTCTTGATGTCTGGCCTGGGGCTCGAACCCTGGCTTTTCGTCTAATAAGCCAACACACTACCTACTAGACTACGGCAACTTCAAAAAACCGCATAAGTTCCTTAAGCGATTGTGAAGTGTCGTTATGGTTTCCACAAAGACCATTTTGCTTCTCCAAATTTTATTCAATTTTCCACCTAAGAACGTTTTATCCTAACGGACAAGCGCTACCCTAATATACCAGATTTGGATTCTGAAATTTTTCCAACATCGCCACTCTCTGTAGCAGCAGGTTCTAATCCACTTGCAATGTTCGTTTTACAACAACCAACAGATTTGCAAAATCTGAAAACATTTTTAATGAAAACAAAGTGCGTTTTTCGGGACAGACACAATCATTTTTAAGTTGATTTGCAATACTTGCAACAGCAGCAGGAGAAGAAGAGAAAAATTTTACTTCAGTTACCTTGTCGATCAAACTGATCATGCAATTTTAGTGTCAGGTTATAGAAGAAAAACTCTACAACCATTTGACTGTCTGTCTGTCCAGTCCATTCGTGTGTCTACTGTAACTTTAAGTTGTTGTTGTTTTCTTTTTAAGCCTTCCATTATCAACGGCATTAAAAGCATAACGTTTTAGTCTGTTGTTGTTGCCTTTATTGCCATTGCCGCAGTTGTCCAAACTCCTGACGAGTTGATTAACCTGCGGGCTAATTTGTTGTTCAAAATAGTGTCTGGTTTTTTTATGTTTTTTTCTTCTGTTTTTTTTAAACGAAGTTGTTACCATTTGTAAGCCAACAGCCAAACAAATCAACTTGAGTGGCATAAATACTTATACACACGTGCAGCAAGTGTATAAAAAAAGAAGATTCAAGACAGACTTTGCTTTTTGGAATCTATTTCTGATGAATGAAAAACAACAAGAAGCAGAAGAAGAAAGAAAAACATTCTTTGTAAACGCCTTTAAATATGTTTTTCTTTGTGAAACATAAAAATCTGTTCGTTTTGTTTTATGTTTTCTGTTGTCATATTATAACCAGAAGCGTAATGATTTTGTGTTTTTTTCCTCAACCTTTTTTTCTATTTTCAATCACTCAAAAGTACTCGTATTTCGAAGAGAAATTTTAATGTAAATGAACGTTTAATGGTTAATGATTTTAAATGTTTTGGCCTAATTAGTTACAAGCGCCATGCCATTGCCTGGCAATACCTTTTTGCTTGACTTCAAAGGCTTAAGGAAGTCTAGAATTCAGTAGAAATTGGTGTAAAATGCTCTTGGCGTTTTGAAACTGCCTGCTAGTCTAGAAAGTATTGTTGTGTAAGGCTTTAAACGTCTAAACTATTTAGGAGACTCTATGATACCTACACAGAAATAAGAGATGACTTCGTTTAAAGCATGTCAATAGGTAGGCTACCAATATAAAATCTTCCACTCCTAATACTAAATACAATACTACAACGCTCCTACACAAACCTTACAGCAACGCTTTACATACTTATCGAACATTAATTGGCATACTTTCTATACAACTTCGTAGTTATTTTCAATACCAATTCCAGAGACTCTTTGGGATGTTCCAGAAAGAAATAATTGGTCAATTCACACAAGCCATTGTATCATTGTATTCATTGTATTGTTTGACGACTATACAACAGTGTATGCTTGTTGTTGATAATCCGATACATTTATACACATTTTTTTCATATGTTTTTAAAAGTTGTATTGGTTTCGTGCTATCAAATTGTTTGAATGCTAAAAATTATGAAGAAGAATACGACATACACAATACAACCAAGTGTATTCAATACAACATACACGATACAAAGTCGCGTGAATTGGCCAAATAAATCTTAAGGCCGTACAACAACGCTACATGCGTGCTATGCATAAAGCGCAATGAGAGGGTCTTCCTTTCCCAACAGGGATGTGTTATTTAGTCTCCAACACTCTTGTTTATGCTGTTGCACATAGAAGTCGACATAGTCTAATAGGTAGTCCGTTGGCTTATTTAACGTGATGCCATGTTCCAATCCCCAGGTCAGACATCTTCAGCAAAACGAAATATGAAAAAAAATGATTTCGGCAACGGCCTCCCAGCAGATTTCTGGTAAAAACTCTGAGAGAGGTTGTAATTCTGATTGAAGGGCTGTAATAACCAATTATATATGTATGTATGTATACATTGCCATGCTTCTATACTTCTCGCTAGAGGTTCCCTGAACGACCAAACGAGATTGATTACGCAGATAACAATTGTTTCATTGCACACTGCTGCAGGGACCTTTAGGAAACCATACCGACTCCAAACTAATTCCTGTTATAGCAGTAATTCTTACTTGGAGAGCACATTCAAAGAAGACAGAAAACTTCCGCATCCTCATAAAAAGAGACGGGCACTCTACAGCTTCAAACTAAATCTTGTTATTGCAGTAATCCTTACTTGGATCCTCACTTCATCCAAGGAAGACAGAAAACCGCCTCCTTATAGCAAGAACCGGGCACTGCTGGAGCGACCTTTAGGAAACCATGCCAGCTCCACATTAAATCTTGTTATTGCAGTACTTCCTACTTGGATCCGTACTTCATGCAAACCTTTGCATCTTCATCGAAAGAGTCGAGCTGTGATACATAACATGAAAGAGAATCTCTTTCTTTTCCTCAAATCCACATCTCTTGCAGAAGACATTCAAGGGAATGCCAGGTCTAACGGCATAACTTCCAATAGAGTAGAGGCCTGTGAGAACCACAATAAAGCTATGGGCGATCATGTGATTTAAGGATAGAAGATAATAAGACCTGCTCTACTTATCTAATTCAATCCAGCAGAGCGTACCATTACTTAACTAGTTTTTACAAACTTTTTTTTTAGAACCTAGCTTCTCCATTACCCATGTTGTATGTGTTAATTTTATCCACGAGGGAATTAAGGGACTTACACTTTAGAGTCGGCTCCGAGCGACAGCTTTTTGAGAAACTTTTCGTGGCAATTTTATTTACTTTTTAGCGGCTGCGCTGGCTCGGCCATGTCGTTCGAATGGAGGAAGATGCTCCGGCGGGACGGGTATTTGATGAGGGAATTTAAGGCAGTCGGCGAAGAGAACGACCTTGTTTGCGTTGGCAGGATCAAATCGAGGAAGCCCTGTCAAAGCTGCGGCGCCTGGAAGAATGTGTTTAGGCAGGCCGAAATCCATTAATCGGGTTGTTAATGGTCAGAACTCTGCTGAGAGGAAGGAGCAGTCTGAGCCAGGGGTTAACCACATGCACTCGTATAATAAGCCAATGCACTACTTAAAAGTAAATCAAGCGTTTCGATAATTGAGGTGCTGCAATGGCCATCAGCTCTGTGAATACAATCCGGACTTCTGTTAGAGGAACTTAGAATTTTACGAATCTGGCTGGCTTAAGAAGAGGAGGTCTTCAAAGTAGAAGCAGTTCAACAAACAGAAACTACCAGCTGGGAACTAAAACTTAGAGCATATATGAATCATTACGAAAAAAACCCCGAAAATCATTTAAAGATGTTGACATTGAGAGGCATAAAAAAAAACTCAACCAACTTCAAAATCAATTCGCAATCAACATTCGCCTCGGACTTCAATTAAAATCAAGAAAAGTTTATGCAAATAATAGCTTTAGAGTTTGCGAAGGCTTTTTCAATCGAAATCAACATTAAACTTGATAAACGAATGGCGATTAATAACAAGTAAATGAGAAACGAAACTAAAGCACGTTTATAAGCTGCCACTAAATAAAGTTAAAAATTATTTTTGTATGGCGTTTAGTTGTTATTGGTTTTGTTTTTGAAGTGCATCAAGTAAAAATCTAATTGCCTTAACTTAGTCACTCAGCAGGAAAGCCAATTATTTGCTGTTGTTTCTCTCGCTCTCTCTATAGTTTTTGTCTGCTTAAAAAATTTTTATTATGAATGCAAAAAAAAAGAAACTGAATGACATACAAAATAAAAACAACAACAAAAACAAGCGAAACATTAAGCTAAACTTGAACTAGACATAATAAATAGCAGTGGAACTGCTACAAAAACAAACAACAACAAAAAAAACTTACAGTTTAGATCTAGGCAAACATTTCAATTGCCTGCCTGCCTGTTTACCTTAAATGTTTCGCTGTTTTTTTCTTGTTTTTTTTTTTTGTTCCTCAACATTCAGACAAATAGACAGTTATACTCTCGGTCGGACTGTATACAGTTAAATTAAATGACAGACATTAAAATTAAATAGATTTACAACAACAACAAAAAACTGCACTTTTTGTACTGTTTTTTTTTAATGCTTTAAGCTGCTCATGAAAAGAAAAATCAGACAAAACCGGAAATATTAGTAGAAGTGTGTTTTGTATGATTATAAAATGCTCACGACAAAAAAATTGCAATATTTTTTAAAAATAACTTAAAATTCAATAAGACTTAAAGGGCAATCTAAAATAAAATTCATTTAATATTCAGATATTCTATAAAAATCTTGGAAATTTCAACCGCATACTGCTATACGTCAGACAAAAAACCCATGAAATGCATTATTCAGTTCTAAGAAAATGTTTTAAGGTGACTTAATAAATACAGATTAAAAACTATTTAACTGAGGCTGCTATATATATAAAAAGTGTTTTGCTTGTCAGACAAATTTTTATCACAGAAAAAAGTGCCGGTTTGTCTGTCAGACAAAAGAACACTACAAATATGTAATACTGAATTGTAAGAAAATATTTTAACGTTATTCACTTGAACATAAAAACTTTTTGTATATCATACAAATTTTCATCATAGAAAAAATGGCGGTCTGTCTGTCAGACAGAAAAAACATAAAAATGCATTACAGAATTTTGAGACAAGTTTAGAGCTGATTTAATAATAAGTACAGATTACATACTTCATTTAAAGTTGCTAAACAAAACAGGCCTTGTCTGCCAGACAAATTTTTGTTATAAAAGAAAAATGGCGATCTAGCTGTCAGACAGGAAAAATATGACCATTAAAATGTATTACAGAGTTTTGAGACACGTTTAGAGCAGATTTAATAATAAGCAAAGACTAAACCCTTTAGTAAAAGTTGCAGAGCAAAAAAACCGCCTTGTCTGTCAGACAAATTTTCATCACAGAATAAAATGGCGATTTGTCTGTTAGACAAAGAACACCATAAAAGTGTATTACAGAGTTTTAAGACAACGTTTTCAGGTGACTTAATAATAAGCAAAGATTACAACCTTTAATAAAAGTTCCTAACCAAAAAAAACCGCCTTGTCTGTCAGACAAATTTTTATCACCGAAAAAAATGGTAGTTTGTCTGTCAGACTGAGAAAACCCTTAAAAATGCATTACAGAGTTTAAAGACAACATTTTGAGGCGATTTAATAATAAGTAAGGATTACAGGGTCAGACATCTCCATCAAAAGGAAAATATTGAAAAATATTTCATCGGCGACTTGCTCTCAGCAGATTTCTAGCAAAAACTTAGAGTAAAAAAAAATTGCTGTGAAATGTGTCTCAAAAAACTGTGGTTCAGAGTCGAATTTAAAATGTAGGTAACATCATTAATGGATCAAATTAACACACACAACATAGGTGGTGAGAGCAACTGGTGCGTTACCCTGACTGAGGGGTTGTAATGACCAATTATGCCTGCATGCATGTAAATGGCCAGAATGCGTTCAAGCGTCGGAAAGCAGACCTTACCCTGACGTCCGACTTTGCCGATGAGTACCGATGATTTCTCAGAGAAATTTCAGATCATTCAAAGCTAAATCTCTTAGAGAATCCTATAAGAATATCGATGTAAGAATGTCGTTGAACTGGGCTGATAGAAAGATTCCAATCCCCGACGTATTACAGGTTAAAAATGTATCGATTACCACTATTAAACAGAGATTTCTTCAATCCGTTTAGAGAGAAACTCAACTTCTTTGGCAGCAGATGCGAACAATATTTCTTGCATCTGCTGGGCTAATAAGGACATGACATTGGCTGATTGTCTTCTTTCGCTAAATCACATGGCTGTTTAACGCAGTATTGCGATTTTCACAGACAACTGCCCTATTGGCAGGCATGCCGACAGACTTGGAATGCCTTCTGCAGGAACTGTAGGTCTATGGAGAAGACAGAGAATATTTCTGAATTCACAAGTTAGTATCTTGCTATTTAGAGCTGGAGGCGGGGCAACATTAAGTACGGCTGCCTTAGTTGCTTTGTGTTTCAAGTATCGCGTTTCACAATGTCGCTGTACAAAATATATACAATGTACATATTCTATTTCAAAACGTCGTCAATGTGTATTTTTAACGCAGCCAAAAAGCAATCAGGCATCGGATTTATAGTTGATGCATTGTTTGGTTACTTTGCATATCTACATAGTTTATATACAGAAGGAGAACTGCATACAAACTTTGTATTGATACATTTTGAAAGGCAGCCTACATATTGCAGTAAGGGATGATACATGAAGCGCCACAGCAAAGAATATTGATACGATGTAAACTTTAGTCAATCTTTTGGGCTCCGGATGGATTATAGTCGAATTCAACTATTCCTGGAACACTTTCTCAGTTTGAAATTTTTATAAAAATCGGCACAAATTTCACTCTTCAGAATACTACTTTGAAAGCTAAAACATGCACACGTAAGTGGTGATGGGTAGGACACATTTTAAGAAAACCACCAAGGAATAGAGAAACCCCTCTTGAAACCCTCTACGACAAGGGCGTGTTGCAAAACCACTATATACAGACGTGGAAAAGGAGAAGATTAAACTGACGGGAAGTAACAGATCAACTGAAATCAAACAATTAGCGGATGACTGAATTGCTTGAAGGAATTGTGTAGGAGTCGATGACTCAAGAACTTCATAATTTTATTCAATTGCCTGAAGCATTAAAAATGTGAAACAGAATGTCTTATAAAACTTATTACGGCTTTAATTTCTTGTAATAAATATGATCGGATTGAAAACTTTTAAATCCTAAAAATACTTTCCAACGAAACTTTCTTCATGCAATTCGTTTTGCTTCACTTCAAAGTGCAATTATTTTCTTTGGTCTTGGCAACTGTGCAACCCACACATCATCTGTGATTAAAAATTCACTTTCAATTAGAAAACTAATGACACAGACAGTCAAAAATTACAACAAAAAATGTGTTTTTTTTAATTATATTATAAAAGAAAAACAAGAGCTTTTTTATTGTTGTTGTCTGCGCCTGAATTTCTAAGAAAACAAAATCAAGTTTATTTCTGTTTTCATTGTCGTTGTTTCGATGTTGGCTGTTGCCTGTTGCTGTTGTTTCTGTTAATGTTGTTGTATTTAAGCCACATCTAAAATGTTTTTGCCAAAAGCGCCGGCCGGCAAAAAAAATTGGACTTTTTTGTTTCATTTTTCAAAAAAACTTGTTTCTTTCAAGTTGATTTTCAGTTTTTTTTAATTTTTTTCTGTTTCAATATCTGTTCAGATGTGAAGGTTTTTTTTAAAGATTTTTTTCTCTTATTTGCTGGGGATTTTAGTTTTACTTTTCAACGTGAATTTCACATGTTTGCGAAAGACATTGAGGGCTGAATAAGCGGGTTTTGATTATTTTTTTTAAGAAGCTGAAGACATTAGAAATATCTGTAGTTGATTTGGAGGTCCCACATTTTGCCGTGATATGTAGGAGGCTGAGCGAATAGTCAAAGGCAATCTGCTTAATTGATTTCAATATCTCCAGCAAATGAAATTAAGCGTTACTTGGCTTGCACTTGGCTGTGAAATCGGTCCACTGAAGCTTGTGGCACTTATTAGAACCTTCACCAATGAAAAGTAGGAACTAGAGTCTAGTATAAGTGTGTCATATTATCCCTTCTGTTTAACATACAGAGAATGGATAGCATTCGGATCACCAGGTCACCTCAATGTCAATAGAAAAAGTATATCCGCGTTAAATCCTATGACCTGGAAAGCCAATTGAAGTTTTCACAACGTGAAATTACTCTTTTTTGACACTTTTCAGTCGGTTATCGTCTGGCCATAGCACTCTGAATCGACAGCAATGCTTCTTCCAGAATCCTTTTAAAAAAATGTGGCCCAAGGACACCACCTTTTCGGTCGGTTATCGTCTGACCATAGCACTCTGAATCGACAGAAATGCTTCTTCCCGAATCTTCTTCGAAAAATAATGTGTAACGAACTGCAATGGCTCAATCACTTCTACGATCTCCCCATAAGCAACACTTTTTCTGGTTGATTAGCGAGTGAGGAATGAGCTCAGCAAATATAGTCCGAAAAATCAACATTGAAAACCTATTGCAAAAGCACCCAAACAGCCTTTCTCCAGGGTAATGTGAGTGAATGGACGTGCAAATGCAAACCGTAAGACATACCAAATTACCGACAACGCAATGGAATCGTTAAATCCCAATTTCTTGCCACATTTTCTGTAACAGAAGGGATATTTTTGACAGCACAGGCCTGGCCACACCAGTACGATTGTAAGTGTGGCAACGCTCTCTTCCAATTTCTTTATAATTTTCTCAATTTCTGGCACAGAGGGCCGAGGTACGAGGTACATGGTCAATACTTTTGTGATTTTATAATCCTCTCAATCCTTTGCACAGTGGGCCGATTATGGGGAACATAGTCAATACTTTAGTGATCATTTTTAACTATTTCTACGCGGTTTTCCATTGTTAATGTATTCATGGCCGAAAATAGCAAGCCTTTCTCTTAATAAATGGCACTTCAAATGAAAGAAATTTAACACAGAACCGCGCCTGGTCGCAGGCCACTGATGAAGGTAAATAGAATACCCCAAGTCTCTATCCTAAATAATACTTAAGCGGTCTAGTATACAGAAATTCTCAGGCGGAGGTAGGTTTTCACAGGAATTACCAAGTGCCGGTTATGACGACCTTCGATGAATCGTAGAGATTTTCCTGCCTAGACACAAAAAAAAGAAAGGAAAGATTCTGTTATCCTTGCCACTAAATGGATAAGCCGATCCAAGAAATTTCGAATATGTACATGAGTTTCATGTTCCATATCTAAATTTAAAAAAAAGCCACCTGAAGCGTTATCTTATCTGAAAGCTATGCAGGCGGCGGATCGAGAATATGAATACAAATTTACAAAAGTATTAAAAGCCGGTATAAAGATTGCTCACGATTCTACATTCTAAGTTTTTGTATTCGCATTATTTTCTCATTCTTTATCTGTGTGCCGTAAATCGAGTCTCAACTGTATTTTTTGTTATAACAGTGGCAATTGATTTCGTCTGAAACTGACTCAATAAAGCAGAAAAGATTAAAAGAAATGTGTGGGACTGGTTTTTGGCCATTTGAAGGGGATTTTTTTCTTCTCTTTCTTCTTTTTTTTTCGTTCAAAGATTTTCGCAAAAACTATACAATTTATGTAGTATGGTGCTGTTGTGTTTGTTGCTGTTGTTGCTGCTGTTGCTTAAGGTTTATTGTTTTAACTCATTTCTTATATTTATTTTGACTTTTTTACACTTTTTTCTGTTAAATACCAAAAAAAAAATTTTTTTTCGTTTTTTACTTTTAAACAATCACCATGTGAGTGAGTAAGTGGCGTGATTGCCACTTTTTTCAAAAAAATTTCAAAAGTTGCTAAAAAAAAAAAATCAATGAAAAAAAATATTTGAAAAAAAAGGAAAAACAATCGTGACTAAATAGATACAACTAAAACAACAACAAAAAAAGAGATACATTGTTTTATAACAAATAAATAATTTTTTTGGATTTTTTTTTCGTTTTTTTTTCCTGTATTTTTGCAGCCAGTAAGGCTAGTGGTGTTGGCAGTGGGTACTGGGATATTGAGATATTGGCTTTTAAAAGGTGCTGATCATTTTAGTGTCGTTGCGTTGTAATTATTTTAGCCATGTGTACGTACATAAACGTACATTTTTATTATCAACGCAAAAAATTAAAAAAAAATAGAAAAAATGGAAATAAAAGCTCATTTAATTACCTTTTTTTTTAAGACATAAATTTCAAAGTATCATTAAAAAAAATACTCTGGTTTTTCCTGTTCGTTGGTGTTAAAAACTGTAAAGAGATGTAAAAAAAAAAAACAAAAACATTAGACATTTCATGTACATATACAAAAATTTAATTAAAAATCCAAACAAATTTAGATTAAAAAAAAATTATTAGGCCTATAAAAACATAAAATTTATATGATATTGCTAAACATTTTAATTACAAAGTAGCGAAAAGCACATTGCTTTTTGAAATTTAAGATCATAAAATTTTTTTATAGAAATCAGGTGACTGTTGTAAAACATGGAAGAAAAAATTCTTAAAAAATTATTTTTTATTTTCTAATAAAATTTCTCAAATTCAAGGTCAATAAAAAATGTAAAACTGTTCTCCTTCTGTATCACAGTACTACGTGATCTTTCGCAGTCGTTTCCCTTGAAGCTGTCAAGGCTTTAACATTTTAATTTACCACGTTTCCTTGCAGTGCTAGGCAATACTCTGATCACTGCCAGTTTAAGAACTTAAAGGGCCTTTGACGATATAGAAGTTTCCCTTAACAGCTTCCTACTCGATGACTTACAGATACATATGTGCAGACTGTCAAGAATGGAACATGTAATGCACGTACAGTCAAAGAAAAAAGTCTGCATACACCACTATATGTAGACTTTACTTCCTGGTGATTTTTTGTAGCAGTTCGGGTTATTTAAAGTTACAATTAAGAATGTTTGAAGACAAAAACGAATATAAAAAAAGACACTAAAAAAGACACAACAAAAAGGAAAGAAAAGATTCTGTTAGCCTTGCCACTAAATGGATATGCCGATCCAATGACTATTATACGCTTCACAAAGAAATTTCATCTAAAAATTATTAGAAAACTCTACATTCAGCTATATATGTAGACTTTTTTCTGTGACTGTAAATTACAAATTTGAGGTGGATTGCACATGTTCATCGCAAAAGGTTATGAATATATTTAAGAGGTAAGAGAGATGTCTAAGAGACAGCTTGTAAGCAGAAAAAAATTTTAAAGGTCATGATGTCATCGTCGTAGTATAGTTAGTAATGAGGCCTCGATTCAAATCCCATGTCAGACATCTCCAACGAAACGAAATATGAAAAACTATTTCTGGCTAAAATTCTGAGAGTAAATAAAAAAGTAGCCATGAAAAATTTCTTAAATTAATTCGTCGCCGTGGTCTAGTAGGTAGTGTGTTGGCTTATTAGACGAAAAGACAGGGTTTGTGCTCCAGGCCAGACATCAAAATAAAACACAAAAAGTATTTCTTCGGTCACTTCCTCTCAGCATATTTCTGACAAAAACTCTGAGAGTAGTGAAAAAGTTTCTCAAAAATCTGTCGTTCGGAGTCGACTTTAAACTGTAGGTCCCGCCAGTCATGTATAAAATTAACACACACAACATAAGTGGTATAAGAAACTAGGTCGTAATCCGGACTGAAGGGGGCTGTAATGACCAATTATGTATGCATGTATATATGTATGGCATCTAAAGACTGAGATTGTGCAAAAGGGTTCTTAATATGTGTATGTATACCAAGCTCTACGAAAAGAAAAATATCTCTGAAAGCAGCTTAGGACAGCAGAGTAAAGAAGCAGAAGAAAAATCAACAAAGTGAGCTCAGCAGTCTACCAAGTAATATCAAATAGCACTTCTGAGGAATGATGCGCTGAAAATAGAGATGGGTTTAGTCGGTTGGTATTCGAAATAATAGAAATCTATGCAAAATTTCTATATTTACCATGCCTAAAATACAACACGAGGAGCAGGCAGTTGCGGAGTGAAGCTGCATCATTTAGGATAAACTGGACACAAGTTAGAACACTATTTGTATTCTGTTGAACCTGCCTCACATGCTTCTCACGCCACTTATGTTGTGTGTGTTAAATTTTATACAAGAGTGGCGAGACCTACAGTTTAAAGTCGAGTCCGAACCACATATTTATGAGCAACTTTTTCATGGCAATTTTATTTTCCTCTCAGAGTTTTTGCCAAAAATCTGCTGAGAAACAGTCGCCGTTTTGCTGGAGATGTCTGACCTAGAGTTTGAACCGAAGCCTCACGTCTAATAAGCCAACACTCTACCTAGTAGACTACGGCGGATGCCTTGCTGGCAATAACAAACAGCTCCAGCCATGAGCCAGAATTTCATTCTCTCATTATATTTCCTTCTTGGTCAGGCATAAGCAGTGTTAATGGAAAGGAGACCAAATAGAGTGAATTTAAAAAATATTTCTTTAGGCAAATCCGCCGGTTCCAGCGAACATTTTATCTAGTTTTGAATCTAGCACAACAAGAGCTTCTGATGCCTACTATGTCACGCTTATGATTTTTCACACAAATTATCGATTGCCTGAAATCGTTTGTCTTACAAAAACAGGAGGGTTATATGTCTCATCGCAGCCTATTGGTCTTTAGCTTAAATTAAAATTGATTGAATCCAAATACTTCGATGGACGCTGCTTAATTTCGGTGATCGGACGAGAACCGATGTATTCAGCGTGGTATGGTCCTTGGCATCGGAAATTTTGCGCGATATGATGTACGTGGATGACGCGTTAGCTGGGGCTCATGATGTTTCTGGAGCGATAGACGCTCGAGACCAATTAAGATCGGCGTTGACTTCCGCGGGATTCTCAATGCGGATGTGGACCTCAAACGACAAGAGAATTCTTCAAAGATTGCCTTCTGATCACTTGTTGAGGGAAGATTTTTTGGCATTTGAAGATGTCAGCTCCATCAAAACCCTGGGCGTACGATGGAATGCCAGGTCTGATCAGTTCTTCTTCACGACAACGACAATAGATATTAAGGATCATTTTACGAAAAGAGAGGTATTGTCGATTATTGCCAAGCTCTTCGATCCTGCTGGATGGTTAGGTCCGATAGTTGTCACTGCAAAAATGCTCATGCAGAAAATATGGAGCGAGAAGACTGATTGCGATGAATTTTTGACCCCGGAGAGCCTTGCGAAATGGAAGCAATTTCTTAATGAATATAGTTTCATTAACAATATAAAAATACCTCGATGGGTTTTCGGCCCGACTATAATGTGGAGATTCATGGGTTCTCTGGTGCTTCGGAGAAAGCGTACGGGGCGTGTATATACATTCGTATAGAGGATGATTTAGGTGCTATTCAAACCCATCTGTTGTTGGCTAAGTTGAGGGTCGCTCCTTTGAAGACAATTTCCTTACCTAGGCTGGAACTTTGCGGGGCTGTCTTATTGACTGAGTTGATGGAAGCTGTGAAGGCAAATTTGAAATTTGACGCAACAAAAACTTTCCTAATTTCTCACAACAAGTAACTACTCACACACTAATCCGCCAACAGATGATGAGGATAAATTTGTACTTGAAACACTGAGAAATAACACGTCTAAGGGCGCAACGATATACTATCAGAACGTCTGAAGCTTGATACAACAAACATGCGGCGCTTGTGATTTAACAAGTCCTGGACTCACTAAATTAGATTCCATTCGAAGGTTGTCTATGGATCTGATCTGCGAAAGCATTTCATAGCAAGTAATGCTAAATCCTGGACTAACTAAATTCGATCTTATTTTTAAGATACCATTGATCTAACATTGCCTAGGTTTCTGACCTACGAAAGTCTATCGTATTCAGTCTTTTCACTTCGTTCTCTAAATTGCTTTTGGTTGCGATCAAATAGATTTTTTATTCCCTTACAAAATATAGTTGAGGAGAAATTCATCTCCCATCTTCTCTTATAAAGCTTTCAGAAGATCCACATTTGTCTATAGCCTCTATACAAAGAAGCATATTTTTCCCCTTTCGAATTCTTTCAATAACCCATTAATTATTCACACTATTTGTCTAACAAACTAAGTCACTCCATTTATTTTCCACTGAAAACAAGACATTTTTATTGACTCACAATCTCTCTCTCTCTTAGGCTTTGTTTATCAGCAGCCTTATTCTCTTTTGATTATTAAGTCGCTAACATATGTACATACATATGTATGTTCACATTCGATCAGATTAATTAAATTAAATTTTTATTTATTATTCTTGTTACTACTATCGATGATAGAATTGAATTCATTGTTGTACCATTACAATGCTAATCGTTATCGATGATGAAGTGATTTTTCATTGATTTTCACAGCTTTTGTTAGAAACTTTTTTTCTAGTGCATCAGAGATTATGAGTCCATAAACAATTGTTGGAAACAACAAAAACTCATAGAATTTTCTTTGTTAATAATTTTTTTTTTGTTTGTATTTATTATGTTTTGTTTGTTTTTGTTTTAATGTTTATCTAAATAGTTCAAGGTTGTTGGAAACGTGAACAAAATAAATCATCAAATGTGTTATGTTCTATACACACTACTACTCTGTATAGATGATTAATAACAGAGCAGTGAGTGCATAGCTTTTGTTGAAGGCCCAGTTGAAATCCTTATTGATTGAAACGTTATTAATGCGATGACGAAATACGGCGCGTAAATTAACAAGTGAAGTCTAAAGGTGATTGAAAAATAAAAAAAATATATTCTTTTTGTGGGGATAATTGCTATAAAAATAGAAGACAGAAGGTAATAGAGTGATCAGAAAGAAGAAATGGAATTCTGGCAGACGAAAAATGCACGAACTGAAGACTCTTTGGAACAGGAATGAAAACAAAAAGTTAGAAAAAGGTTCGATAGACCCTTTGCTAACCAATCTGGAAGATGGCAGAATATTCTGGGAAGAACTTGATGGTAGGATCTCTTGTCTAATATCTAATGAAGCAACAGGTATGTGTAAACCATTCTAGAAAAATAACAAAAGCAGCGAACATTCAAATACCAAGTCTGTGAGTTCATTAAGATGGTGGTGACGTTAGCTTAATATGCCCTTTCTTTCAAAAAGACAAAGCTAGGAAATGTGAGGATATTAATAATTCGGGTCCATCATTATACCTGCTGGTCCATCAAGACATGTAGAGACTATCCCTAACCAGATGATAAGATCTCTCGTCTGCCCAACATGTATTTCTTCAAAAGTTAATGAAGCAGCCGATATGCAGAAACCAGCCAAAGAAAATAACACCAGCAGTGAACAGCAAACACCATACCTTTGACTTCATTAATATAGTAGTGAGCCCAGCTTAATATATCCTATCTTAAAAAAAAGACGAAGCTAGGTAATGCAGATATTATAGAGGCATAATACCTACGGGTTCATTATAATAACTGCGGGTCCATCAAGATATCTGGAGACTATCCTTCTGAGATATTCCAGAAAATATGTTGTGTTAGCACAGTATAGCCAACTTTTAAGAAAAAGAAGCTAGGGAATGTGGATGCTATTTACATGATATCTCTTACCACTCCACCGAAAGGCGCTGGCCGTAAAAGCAGCGTGAAAGATTACATCCTCGCAAATTCATCTGCCTTGCAGGAATTCCCACAAAACTTGGAATCCAGCAGAAACTGACTCTATTTACACATATTATAATCTAGTTTTCCTCATACGAGCCAAGTGCTCGAATGGCGGCTTGACTGTCATATATTCTTCTTATCCACGTTGAACTGAGTACACCTTTCGATAGCATAGGCTTCTGCTTTGAAATATCCGTGAATTTCTCCATGAGTTTCGAATATTTAAATCTGGAATAGAACACCCTTGCTCTTACATACATACATACATACATACATACATACATACATCGTTGGTCGGTACAACCCTTCAGCTAGGCTTACGACCTAGCTTCTCACACCACTTAGGCTGTGTTAATTTTACACATGAGTGCAGGGACCTACAGTTTAAAATCGACTCCGTACGACAGATTTTTGAGAAACTCTTCATGGCAATTTTATTTATCCTCGAGGGTTTTTGCCAGGAATCTGCTGAGAGGAAGTTGCGGAATATATTTCCTTGACCCATCGGTATACCACAGGACAGGCGCTACTTTAAAAAAGAGTGTTAACGCCAAATTGCTTGAGTAACTCTTATAACTCTGTCTCGTTGTGAATTCCAAGGGTACGTGGACGACACTGATATCTTTACAAGGGATTTGAGAAGACTGTGAACGCGTAATGAGTTCATAGCAGTGACTGCTGAATACATAGGACTTGACATTAATATCCGTAACACGAATGCATGTACCTGGAATCTAAGACTACTTTTGATCTTCGGAGGGCAGAGGAAATACACGCAGCATTAGCTTCCAAAGCATCTACGCTCCAAATTACTCCTTCGACGAACGAAACTTAATACTTAAGTACGGTGGCGAGATGTAGCTAATGCGGGAAATTGTCTAGAATTTGAGATCAACTTTCTGAGTATGATTTTTGGTCCACTAAGGCTTGCAGCTGAATGGAGTATAAAATACAACCATGCCTTTATCTTTCGTATAAAGCTAAGCAAGTTACTACAAAAATAAAGAGGTAAGGACTACTCAAAACTATATTCAAGGGGCCTAGGAGGACACATAGTACCAAAGTTGTGCTGAAAGATGTGCCTTAAATAATAAAGTAAGTTTAGAATGTAGTTAGCCTAGAGGTCTGCTATGGACAAGAGGCAAAGAACTATAACAGCCAGTACCGCTATCTACTAATACTGCAGTATTCTTCGTATTTAATTTACCGCAAAACAAATGATTTCTTTGAAAAAGAAAAAAACTACGTCAGGTTCAATGAATGTGATTATAAATTTAAAATAAAAAGAAAAGAAGAAAAATACTTTCAAATAAAAAAATCTTTGTTTAAAAATATAACACATAAGAGAGTGGAAAAAATTTAATTATTTTTTGGAATTCTTTTTTTCTTTTTTTTTTATTTTCTTCACTTAACAACCACAAGTCAATGAACTTTAAGCTTAAAATTAAAAAAAAAACTGAACTGAACTAAAGTGTATGCAAAAATTTTGTTTAAAAAGTGTTACAAAAAAAAAAATAAAAAAAATAAAAAAAAAATTTAAATAAATTTTGCCCGTGTATACTCGTATGTGTATAACTGTAGGGTTCAGTAGCACACTTTCACATTTAAATTAAACGCTGACCATTTAAACTTAAAAACTTAAACTGGGGTTTGAAAACGCTGGCTTTATTTTTTAATATAAAAATAATAATTTTTTTATAGAAATAAAAACAATTAAAAATTGTTTCAAGTGACCCGGGGTTGAGTTATTTCGTTTATGCAACAATTATATGTTTTTGAATTCATTTAAAAAAAAAAAAACGAAAAATAAAAGTTTTGCAATTATTTTGAAATAATTTTCAATTTTAATGTCTTTAATTGTAGTCATAATCAAAGAAATTTAATTGTTTTCTTTTCAAAAGCTTGGCATTATTGCTTGTAACCCAGTTACCATGACACCGCAGTTACCAATCTAAAAGACAATTTGTAAGGTAGGTAGGTAAGCAGGGCTATGGTAATACTCATAAATGGATTATTTTGCTCATGTTGATCTTATCATTTCAGTGTTTAATTTCTGTTTATGTAAGACGTGTAATTTCAGGCTTCAAAATAGTTCAGTATTTTTTGCATAAATTATCGATTGCCTGGGCCGCTATGCGTGCTGAAGTGAGCTTTTGGTATGGAAGCTACCACACTGACCTAACCTCACCTAAACAATATGAGAAGAAGGCAGTTAAAGAAAGAAGCTGCTTCATTTAACATAAACTAGAGTCAAGTAAGAATACTGGCTGTCGAAAGGTACATATAATTGGAGATGATTTTTTGTCTTGTCCTCAGTAGATTGCTACAAAAACTAATATATTCAAGCACAAGCTACATTACTACCGCGTTCTATTGAACCCGCCTTACTGGCATTAATAAAAAGCACCGGCTATGATGGGTAATTTCATTCCCGCATTGTATTTCCTTTCTTGGTTTCTTGTTCAGATATAGGCACTGTTAATAGAAAGGAGATCAAATGGAGTGAAATTAAATGAAATTAAAATAAAATTTCTTTAGGCACTTGAGAAATATGCCGGCTGTAGAGAACATATTATTCAGTTTCCGTACAGCACGTCAAGACCTTCTGATGCCTATTACGTTACGCTTATGATTTTTAACACAAATTATCGATTGCCTGAAATCGTTTGCCTTCCAAAAACAGGAGGATTATATGCCTCATCGTAGGCTATTGGTGTTTAGCTTAAATTGAAATTGATTGAATCCAAACACTTCAATCGTACGTTCCACTATCCCAATTTCTCTACTAAAGTAACCACTCAGCACACTAATCCGCTAACAATAATGAGAATAAATCTGTACTTGAAATACTGAGAGAAGTAACAAGTCTAAGGGCGTTAATGATATAGCATCAGAACGTGTGAAACTTAATGCAACTCTATTGACAGTTATACTCACGCCAATTATATGCATCACACCACCACAAATGCCGCCCTCGAGAGAGCTAAAACATCTCAATTTTCAAACTGAAAGTTTATTTCCACTGCCTAACAAATAGCCACCTTACTGTTCTACAGAACAGGGTCCACTGTGTAGACAATTTTATGCCCCAAACAAACCGACTTCCGTTATGGAACATCCTGTGCCGAACACATTAACACATTGTGCGTTGGAATTAACTAGATTAACCCATATGTGCTTATCGCCCAATTTTTAAAACGGTAAGATATTGATCAGTTGTGTGTTATACCATATAGATTCCAATAAATACACAAAATCCATAGTTTTACAAAAAAAAAGTTGGGCACATACGGGTTAAAGGGTGTAGCACGCATGTCTGGCTACTGTTTTAAAAGAACTTGACAAAGAATCGTGATATTCTTTCAGGAAAGGTATTCGTAATCAGATCGTGCTCGTCATCAGAGAAGTCTACAGCAAATCGACGAGCTGCTTGCACTTCAAGAGCCTCTGCATATCCAAAATCTGGCAGAACTAAGTCAAGCACTATAGAATCATTTTTCAGAAAAAGGTCGCTGTTTCTAAGCGTGAACTCTACAGGAACTTGACGCACCGGGTCCGCTCTAATGGAACTGAAAATTTACCCTTCTCAACGATTTCCGACATAAAATAGTGCAGAAACTTTATTTCTTTCACTCTCGGCTGGATCTAAGTAGTGACATGGTATGAAGTACTTGAATAATGGAAATATCGACACTTAAAAACAAAGCTGGTCCAAAGCTCCAGCGATCAACACACTAAATGGCAAGAACATCAAGAGTCTTTAACTGTCCAGATGTCGTAAGAGCTTTCGGTCTAGTATCGCGGGACATGCTGTTAGCTATTCATTCTCATTCATGAAACCTACAAGGACTCAGCAAGCCCACTTTAATGTAATATAAAGTGTAACATCCTCAACATTCTCAGAAAAAAAAATAAAATCCAAATGCCCCATGTATCTGTTGGTTCTAGTGACAAAGAGAAACTAGCACAGTTGGTTCTACTCTTTGCCAATGACTGTCGTTGCCTGACCTGCCTATGTTGTTCGTTTTCGATGTTATTTTCTATGAGGCTGCATTGTCCTTTCTGTGCGGAAAATTTTTTAAGGTACGAACTGTATTCAAACTTAATCGGTCATTACAACCCCCTTCAGTCAGGATTCCAATCAAGCTTCTCACACCACTTATGTTGTGTGTTTTAATTTTATGCATGAGTGGCGGCAGCTACAATTTAAACTCGATTCCGAATGACAAATTTTTGAGAAACTTTTTCATGGCAATTTTATTTTACTCTCAGAATTTTTGGCAGAAATCTGCTGAGAGGAAATTGCCGAAGAAAAATTTTTTTCATTTCGATTTGTGGGAGATGTCTGACCGGAGGCTTAAACCCTGGCTTCACGTCTAATAGGCCAACACAATAGCTACTAGACTACGGCATCATCGCTTCTTTAAATACCACTGGTTTGTTTAAGAACATTTTACAATAATGGGCCCCCTTAAAATTTCACTCTGTAACAACATTGCAACTCATCTATGTACTAATGAATGAATGTTTTTTTATAGTTTTTGTTTTTGTAGAGGCTCATAAATAAATTTACGCCTGATATGATATGAGTTGATACAACAACAACAAACAGATAAAAACAAAATTGAAAAATAATGTTGTAATGCAACAACGACCACAAAAAACTACAAAAAAAACTTCAATAGATTGACAAACTCGCCATAATCAAATTGTAATTAAGTTTGCCGCAACAACGCAATGAAATAATAACAAAAACAAAAGGCTAGACCAGAATGCCAAACCGACAACAACAACAGCAACAAAAAACTGATAAAAAAAAATTAAATAACAATTCGAACAAAAACCATATGAAACAAATAAAAAAAAAAACAAAAACAAAAAAATACTTGTGCACCCACCCAAAAAGACCACCACCACTACAAGTATCACCACACCATACCACTTGCATGGAGAGAGATGTCGCCTAAAATACTGGGGTAGAGACAAAAAAACTGAACGTCAAACTAATGCAGGCACACATTACGCACCACATAAATTGACCCAGAAATTAAAAAAGAAAAACAAAAATACTGTGTGTTTGGTTTTTCACTAGCGAGTGTTATTTGTATGGATAATCCCCCACTTCTTGATGAGATTAGAAAACTGTCACCGATACGGATTTGAAAATGGAATGGAATGTATTCAGTAAAATTTTTTGTTTTTCTTTTTAAGCAAAGAATATAAAATTAAACGACTTTTAAAACAACATTCAAACGATTAAATGAAATTTATCTACGGCAAGTGGATTTCGTTTGATTTAAACGTGCCTTATGCAGTTTAAACACGAGATATTTTTGTTTGGAATTCATCCACAACTACTGCCGTTGTTATTTGCAGTTGTTGTTTTGTTATCAAAATGCGATGAAATCTCACTGGGCACTACCTAAGGCAGTTGTGCTCGACTCAAGAGGATGAGCCTTCAGAAATCCTTAAGAAAACCCGCACCATAGCATTGGACTGATCGTTGCCTGAATATACAATTCAGCTTGCAGAAGCCAATGAATTTTTGAAGAAGCGCAACAGACAGTACCTTCCGTAAACGGGATGTCCAAATGGAAATCATGTTGCAAAATAAAAAAATTATTTTTTTTTTAGTTCTCCTACTTTCTGAGGGCGATTTTGTAGTGGCTGCTGATACCCTAATCTGACACCTCTACAGCCTCATCACTGGATGTGTAGGTTAGGTTAGAGGACGTGTACTTGTCAATTAAGACAAGTACAGTACCCGGAGGTCGAATTGACCCATTGTACAACGTCCTAGTTTCTCACACCACTTATGATGTGTGTGTTAATTTTATACATGAGTGGTGGGACCTACAGTTTAAAGTCGACTCCGAACGACAGATTTTTATTTATTGAGAAACTTTTCATGGCAATTTTATTTACTCTCAGAGTTTTTGCCAGAAATCTACTGAGAGGAAGTCGCCGAAAAAATACTTTTTGTATTTTTGTCTTTGGCCTGGGGCTCGAACCCAGGCTTTTGCGTCTAATAAGCCAACACACTACCTAGTAGACCACGGCGACTTCACACTGGATGTGTAAGAGGAGCAAGAACAGAAGCGTTGGGGGAATGTATTCAGAATGTTATGCGTCTAGAAGTCTATGGCCTGCTATAGGCCATGATAGAGCACGCTTGCTGCTAGACTTATATAAGACCAATCTAAGGCTATTTATTGATTTCATTATGGGGCACTGCCTGATAAGATCGCCGACAAGGGTCTGGAACAGCTCCGAGCCAGGCTATTGCAGCGTATGTTGCGATGAGAAGGAGCTGAAAACTATTGAACACTTCGGCTGCCTTCCAAAATGTTAGTTGCTTTGTGTTTGAACAAAGTATCGTATTTCATAATGTCGCTGTACAAAATATATACAATGTATTCTATTTCAAAACGTCGTCAATGAGTATTTTTAACGCAGCCAAAAAGCAATCAGGCATCGGATTTACAGTTGATGCATTGTTTGGTTACTTTGCATATCTACATTGTTTATATATAGTAGTAGAACTGCATACAAACTTTTTATTGACACATTTTGGAAGGCAGCCTTCCTCTGCGACTATATAGCCCTTAGTAGATTGAGTTTGAGAACCCAGTGCAGAGATTTCTTCAATGGTTTGGACTCTTTATCGAAAACCGACATTAAGGCTCTTCATAGATTCATAAATATGTTGAGCTGGTTGGGAAGTGGTGCTAGGACTTCAAGGTTGTGATCCCGATCTCTTGTGTGTTTGTGGTCTCCTTATCCTTCCTTTCCTACCTCTTCTCCTTCTACAATTTCTCTATCCTTTTTACTATTTTCTCTCTCTCCCTCTCTCCTCTAGGACGTAATATAATGAGTCATTTGACAAGTACACGTCCTCAAACCTAACCTAAACTAGTTCTCCTAATTTTCGA
This sequence comes from Sarcophaga carnaria, assembly GCA_958299815.1. Taxonomy (NCBI): domain Eukaryota; kingdom Metazoa; phylum Arthropoda; class Insecta; order Diptera; family Sarcophagidae; genus Sarcophaga; species Sarcophaga carnaria. The sequence continues at coordinate 17,453,983 of OY283153.1, read as the reverse complement.
ATTACCCTCGTATATTTGATTTGTTAAATTATTTGCTTATAAAAGCAAATAAATTTCAATAAAGAAAAATTAACCAAATTATGTTCACCTCCACGATTTACGTACATACCTTGCGTGCTTGCCTCTTTGACCCCCTCAAGTGAGCTTAGTCATGGCCATGGTTAAATTATTTTCTTTTTTTTTCTATTTCTGCAATTAACTCGTGTACATTAAAAAATTTCATATGAGAAGCAGAATTTTCTATTGCGATACTGGTATTGTGATGATTAATGCCTTCAGAGATTTTTCTTGCTTGTTATTGATCTCTTAAGAAAAAAAAAAAAAATGATGAGAAAATTAAAAAAAGAACAAAAATTCATATCCCAGGTATTTCCGTTCTGTTTAGAAACGCAATTTATGAAGAGGGAAAGTTTTATGAACCATTTTATGACTCTTCTTTAGGATTTTTATGTGCAAAATGCTTGTCTGCAGCACTGTTTGTATATAAAATGTTGAGGGGAGAATTAGATTTTGTGCAAATAAATACGTTTTTGAATTGTTTATTTGAAACATTTTTGTTCAAAAATACTGAAGTATTTTATAAAAATATTTACTTTTAATCATATTTGCTTTGTATTTTGGGTATGACGAATGGAATATTTCGTAACCAAAAAAATGTTTTCAAATTTTTTGAGGTTGTTTTTAGAAAACTTACGCATACTGTACTGGCAACATGTGGAAATGTCTATCAGACGTCAGTCAATGATCAGAGGAAGGATCCTGCATTTTAAAACAATGTATTACAGTACAGTGTAGTAAAATTCTAAGGTAGCCAATGCCGCTGAGTATGAGTAATTAATAAAGCAGGCTCTACTGTAGTCAACCTGTGGCAAGTCTCTTCTACTCCTTTTTAAATATTTTTCAACAAATGCTTGAGTAACGTAGTGAAGGTTCACTTTCTGCGACTAACCATAGAAGTAAACAGACATACACTGAGCGCCAAAAGTGCGTAAACACCACTGAAATAATTCATTTTCTTAGGAAAGCGAGTAAAGTAAATGAGAATAGTCGAATAAATTTCCAAAAATAAAAACGTTTATTTATTACTTATAAAATGTTAAAACAAAAACAACAATTCATGATAAAGGAATTTTTTTATACTTAAGAACAAAAGTGTTGACTCACTTATGGCGCTCAGTGTAAGTGCAACTGGGTTTATCCCTATGACTAGATAATCCATGCCACACTTGAGTGGAATCCGCCAGGCTGCGTAAACTACCTCAAAAACAAGCATTTTGAATGAATTCGTATAAGTATGATGAGACGCTGTAGTCGCCGTAGTCTAGTAGGTAGTGAGTTGGCTCATTAGACTTGGGACCTGGGTCCAATCCCCAGACAAGTCAAACAAACAGAAATATGAAACAAATATTTCCTCGGCGACTGGGCCTCTCAGCAGATTTCTGGCAAAAACTCTGAGAGTAAATAAAATTGCCAGGGAAACTTTCTCAAAAAAACTGTCGTTAGGAGTTGACTTTAAACTGTAGATCCCGCCACTCTTGTATAAAATTAACATACACAACACGAGTGGTGTGAGAAGCTAGGCCGTAATCCTGACTAAAGGATTGTAATGACCAAGTATGTACGCTTGTATGTGATGAGACTCTTTTAATACGTTTTGGGTGCCGATACAATGCTCTACCAAGGAACAGAGTTCCAGTGCACACCGTATCATCTTTATTCTCAGTTCATAATTAATCATTACAACCCTTTAGCCATGACCACAACCTATGTGCTCATACCACAGATGTTGCGTATGTTAATTTTATACGTGAATGGCGAGACCACCGTATCATCTTCATTCTCAGTTCATAATTGATCATTACCACCTACAGTGGTGGCCTTATAATTAGAAACGATATTTCTGGAACAGAGTTCTCTGGAGTGACGAATCTAAGGTTAATTTGTCCCAATCTGATGGAAAAACGTATGTAAGACGTCCTCCAAACAAAGCCGTTGATCCCAGGTACACAGTGAAAATTGTAAAACAAATTACCAACAAACATACATGTTGCTAGGTCGTTTCTAATTATAAGGCCACCACTGTATATTGTGTGTGTTAATTTTATCCATGAATGGCGAGACCTACAGTTTATTGTGGACTCCAAAGAAACAATTTTCATGGCAATTTTATGTACTCTCAGAGTTTTTTCTAGAACCTTTTACACTGGCTTTAGGCAAAGTAAACATTTTTATCGCAACGCCATGAGTCTTAACGGTGGTTGTGATGTTCTTGAGACCATTCCCATTGAATTTATAAAATTAAGAATCTTCAATTTAACTATGAAGCCCTCACACTTAAGACAAAAACATTTTCACCAAGGATTTCGGTTTTTGGTAAATGATAGTTGGCAACCCTATCGTTCTCGAACTTGCTTAGCTGCAGAATGTTTAGGGCAGATGCCTTATGTTCCTTATGTTCCTTAAACGAACGAAAAGGAATAAAATAAAAACAGGAATTTAAACTATGACGCAAGTAGACAAGTTCCAGGTACTATTCTTCTATAAACTGCAATAAAAATTTCTGTTTTTAAAGCAAAATTTTCTAGAATTGCTGACATAAAGTCTGTTATTTGGAAAATGAAATTTTATTGACAGCAGACAACTTCTTAGAATTCATAGGTGACATTTGCGTATTTTCAAATGAAAACCCACAACTACTGAGTGAGTAGAAACCGGTGAGTGTATGAAGTCATAGAGGAGAAAATAGCATTTTCGCTAACAGTAAAGAATTGCATGAATGCATAGCCAATGATAGACGTATGTATGCATGTAAGTATGGACGGACGGACGGACGTTTAACGATATCAGTATGCATAACATGTCACTAAGTTTAGAACAGTAAAAACATTGCTACGCTGCGGTATTTGTATGAATTTAAACAAAGGGCTGTCCCTCTCTCTGTCTATATGCCAGATATAATACTAAGGGTTATTGTTGTTGTTGTTATTATGTTTTAATCAATGAAAATAAAAATTATTATTATTTTTTAAATATTATTTATTATGAGCAAGCAACAACAACAATACAAAAGCAATAGCGATAAAAAAATATGCTAAACATGACGATAGAAATTCTTTAAACGATAGTTTATCCTCTAAAGAATTAAAAAAAAATTTCAAAAGAAAATACTTTCATGTCTATCAATGCATTTCATTGCGTTTCATTTGTTCATAGAGGGACATTGAACTTGAGGTTAAGTTAACGTCCGTACTGTTTGTGTATACGGGCCGGCCGTAAAGATAAAAAAATCAATTCGACTTTTGATCGATTTGTATGCACAAAAATAAATTCGAATTTAAATCGTAACATTTTTTTTCTTTAATTTTCTTTATTTTTAGAAGTCATTGATGACTAATCGATTGATTTTTTTTAATTTTTTTTTAATTTAAATTTGGGTGTGAATTTTTAAGTAAATCATGGCTTTTATTATACACACGCTTGCTTTAAAAACATCAAAATTATGAAATCATAATTTGAATTTTAATTTCATTAACTGTTCTGTGGGTTGTTCCGCACAAAAAAAAAACAGAAACGACGTTTAACTGTGTCTCTATTCAAAAATTAATTTTAAATGCAAATCCATTGCCAATAAAATATATTCACTATGCCGTGATAATTAAAAATAACAAAGAAAATAAAAAAAAAATCATAAAACATAAAACATTTGACAGCTGAAAGGCCAAAACCAGTTAAAAAAAATTTGCAATTAAAAAATGGAGTCAAAATTTTATAAAATTTTTTTTTTACTTCATCTGTAAAATGTGAGCAAACGAGGTAAATAAAACCTAAAGATAGGATCATTTTAAATGTAAAAAACCACGAACTAGAATTAAGTTAACTACTGCCCCAATACCAATGCATGATAAGGATGCAGTACTGGAATCCCAGCCTACAAACTTTACCATCAGACCCACAAGGTTAGAGCTTAGGTTAGGTTAGAGGACGTGTACTTGTCCAATAAGACAAGTATAACGTCCTTAAAGAGGGAAGGATAATAGAGCGATAAAAAAGGAGAGGATGTACGAAAGGGGAGAATGGGAGGTGGAGGAATTACACAGATGAGACACAACAAAAAGGGGGAGATCGCGACTACACTGATGAAGCCCTAGCGCCTCTCAACCAGCCTAAGCCACTAATGAATCTGTGTAGAGCCTTGATGTCGGCTCTCGACACAGAAGGTTAGAGCTTTATGGAGTCAATATTATTATTGTGGTGAAGAGGTACCTTAGTACTGTTACAATACGATCTATTGTAGTTAAGCTTTATAGGAAACGCATAATTGGTCATTACAACCCTTTAGTCAGGATTACGTCCTAGCTTCTCACACCACTTATGCTGTGTGTGTTAATTTTATACATGAGTGGCGGGGCCTACAGCTTAAAGTCTACTCCGAACGCCAAATTTTTGAGAAACTTTTCATGACAATTTTATTTTACTCTCAGAGTTGTTGCCAGAAATCTGCTAAGAGGAAGTCGCCTAAGAAATATTTTTGTTAGTGGATGTCTGGTTTGAATCTTGGCCTCACGTTTAATAAGCCAACACACTACCTACTAGAATACGGCGACTACTATTATTATTGCTATTGCCCTAGTACAGCCACAATACGATCTATTGTACTCCCTTCAAATTTTTATATGTCCTCCAAACCTATTGCCTTGACATATTTCCGGATGCTGCTCGGTGTCAACAATGACAATTCTCTGCCTAGAACTCAATGTGCACTGAGGTTTTTCTTTCTGTTGCTCATAACTGACCCACAGGTTTCAAGAATATGTTCCCATGTTTCATTCTCATTCTGAATAAGTGTCCATTCTGAAAAAGTGTACCCTGTTAAAAGACCAGATTATTTCTTGATCGTCTGATGAATGACTCAGATCCCCTCTTATTGTAAACATGCGGCCGACACTTGGTTTGAGAAGACGCTTTGCCTTTCTTTATCTTCACTTTCTTTGAGCATACCCCCCAAACATTCGGTTCCACTCCACAAAAGAATTCCACACCTATAAACAGAGTGGAAGCTCCCCTCCCCGTAAACTCATCTGTTTATTTATTGCCGAGAATTCCCACATGACCTAGGACCCAACAGAGGGTAACCCTGTTTTCTTATCCTAGACTATTTAGCGTCTCCATATTCACACATACATACATAATTGGTCATTACAATCCTTCAGTCAGGATTACGACCTAGTTTCTCACACCACTTATGTTGTGTGTGTTAATTTTATACATGAGTGGCGGGACCTACAGTTTAAAGTTGACTCCGAACGACAGATTTTTGAGAAACTTTTCATGGCAATTTTATTTACTCTCAGAGTTTTTGCCAGAAATCTGCTGAGAGGAAGTCGCAAAAGAAATACTTTTTGTATTTTGTTTTGATGTCTGGCCTGGGGCTCGAACCTGGCTTTTCGTCTAATAAGCCAACACACTACCTACTAGACCACGGCGACTTCATATTATCTGCGATTTAACCGTATAAGTGTCGAGTGCTAGAGCGAGGGTCTGACTTTCAGACAGTATTGCTTTATACTGTCTTTTGTACCTCCTGTCTATGTTGAATTGAGCACATTTTTCGATGGCATAAACTTTCGCTTGGAATACACCGGGGAGTTTAATCATGGGTATGAGTATTTCAAAAATACAGGGGCCAAAAGGTCGCACGCAGTCCCGTCCTTAGATCCGTTCCTGATCCATATATACACTAAATACACTAAATAGTCCCTATTTTAAAAGAGTATGCTGCTTCCAGGTTAATCCGTTCAGTTTTGTTAGTTGTGAACTACTTCACAAAGATATACAGTAATCCCTCGACTTACGTCGCAGTTGGTTCCAAAAAAAGGCGACGTAAATCAAATGACGACGCAAATTGAAGTTAGAGGGAACACAATATTTGACGACGTAAATCGAAACAACGTTAATCAAGGCGACGTAAATCGAAGGATTACTGTAGAGCTTCACATTATAGAAGTGAACTGCCACCCATTCGATTCCTTAGGTAATGAAACCCGCAAATAAATTTAATACTGGGGTTGTCACCCTCCAGCCCAACCTTAGTCTGTAAAGTTTTGGTCTTGGCTACCATATGCAGCAGCCCTAAATCTAATAGAGTCTCCAGCGCCGCTGTCGGTGATATTTTTATTGACTCTTTTATGTCAAAACACGATTGATCAATTGAGCTGATTTCAAATTCGTTTTGTCTGCCTGAATTGTAGATTTAATTGCACCTCAAATATATAATTTCAAATTTCAAAAAAAAAATGTACTTTTACCCCTTTTATATCAAATCGCAAGTACTTTTGCCCTATTTTTTACGGCTACATTTATATCTTAAATAATTTCCTAGAACACATTGAGCATTACAAGCGTTTCTAATTAAAATATTATTTCAAATATTGCATGTGTGTTCATAGTACAATTGCTAGCGTAAGAAATATTTCAAAATAAATAAATCCCCATCAATGATTGTCTGTCTATAGGGTTTTCCAATTGTATGTATGTATGTATATTGATTTGTTTCCACTTAATTTAAGAGAAGCGTAATTAGTTTAAATATTTGTTGCAGTTGTTGTTGTATTTATTGAGTTGTTGCCTTTCATTTTTTCTAAACAATAAATTTGCCAACTCATGTTGAAAAGTTCAAAAGAAAAATACAATCGATTTCTTTCCCCTTTTTGCTTGTGCTGTATTGAAAGTACTTTTTACGTTAATTCAATGGAAAATTGATGAGGTGTAACTTATAATAACACAATGAATAGATAAAAAAAACAAAATTAGAAAAAAAAAATTTTAAGTAAATAATAGACATTAAATAATAGACAACAACAGCAAATTAACAAATAAACTAAAATTCTGTAGTTTAAAGCCCTGCCGCTGTCGTTGAGTATGTGATTTTATTTTTGGACGATTATTTGTTTTTTCAAATTGGCACACGTCTATTTAAAAAAGAAATCAATCATGGGGAAATATTCAAATAAGGAACAGGAACAGAATTATCATCCGCTATTTAAATAGCTTCCGACTAACATCTGTTATTCTAAAGAAATTGTATAAAAAAAGTACCTGAAAAACACGTGCTATTTTGCATTGGCGAGAAACTAATCAAAAATCTCTTTTAGGAATAAAAATTAAACTTTTTGGGGATCGTGGTCAGAATTACTATTTTGCATACATGCATACATAATTGATCATTACAATACTTCAGTTAGGATTACCACCTAGCTTCCAAAACCGCTTATGTTGTGTGTACTAATTTTATACATGAGTGACGGGAATTACAGTTTAAAGTCGTCTCCGAACGACAGATTTGTGAGATTAATATGCCGGTGGCAACATTCTTGGTTGCACAACGCGTGATTAAGTGACAAGGCCTTGAGAAAGTACATAACACTTTAGAATGCTCGCAGCCTAGATAGGCATTCTACGTGAGGTAAATCGTAAAGCTAAAGAAGAACGACTTTGATGCTACGGAAAGTACGGAGCCTGAACACTGGCTATCATAAACGAAAATGGATCAGCCTCTCATAACAAAAAATATATTCAAGTATTTGTTTGCCATTACACATTACAACCCTTTAGTGTCAGGATTACGACCTAGTTTCTCACAATACTTATGTTGTGTGTGTTAATTTTATACATGAGTGGCGGGACCTACAGCTTAAAGTCGACTCCGAACGACAGATTTTTTGAGAATCTTTTCATGGCAATTTCCATTTCTTCTCAGAGTTTTGCCAGAAATCTGATCATTTCGTTCTGTTGGAGATGTATGGACTGTGGTTTGAACTGGTTTTAACAACAACAGATTTTAAGAAACTTTTTCATGACAATTTCCATTTACTCTCAGAGTTTTTGGCAGAAATCTGCTGAGAGGATAGGTTAGAGAACGTGTACTTGTCAATTAAGACAAGTACAGTACCCGGCGGTCGAATTGACCAACAACGTCCTAGTTTCTCACACCACTTATGTTGTGTGTATTAATTTTATACATTAGTGGCGGTACCTACATTTTAAAGTCGACTCCTAACGACAGATTGTTAAGAAACTTTTTCATGACAATTTCCATTTACTCGCAGAGTTTTTGCCAAAAATCTAGTGAGAGGAAGTCGCCTACGAACTAATTTTTTCATATTTAGCTCTGTTGGAAATGTTTGACATGGGGTTTGAACCGTGGCTTTGCGTCTAATAAGCCAACACATCACCTACTAGACTAAGGCGACTTCAAGTTACATACATACTTAATTGGCCAATACAACCCTTTAGTGTCACGATTACGACCTAGCTTCTCACAGCTCCTATGTTGTATGTGTTAAATTTATACATGAGTGGCGGGACCTACAGATTAAAATCGACTCCGAACGGCAGATTTCTTGAGAAACTTTTCATGACAATTTGCATTTACTCTCAGAGTTTTTGCCAGAAATCTGCTGAGAGGAAGTCGCCTATGAATAGACTAGGGGACTTGAAGTTATCTGTTCGTAATAGTTGCTCTTTTATGGTCCAACCCTTAATTCGATATCAGAATTGGATAATCTACAGAAAAGCATAATAACCTGTGACGTTACAACGTGCTTAAGTGCTTAATGCGTGCTTAAGTGTTTAATGCGTGCTTAAGTGAGCTGTTGGCATCAAAGCTATCACTACAACCTACGTGTCTACCTACTAATCCAATAGCATAATTCCAAGTATTACTATGACAGTTCAGTATCGAACTTGATTCTGCACTTTACAGGTCTTTTGTGATCATTTACCGGCATACATTTTTACGATCGAATGCCATTACTGCAGTAATCTAATCAGCATAAGCGGGTATGGAATCAAATCCTTTTGAAAGTATTTTTTGCTTTGATTTAATTTAAAACTCGTAAACCTTTAATACGGCCACCTTTTTAAAGTTTATGACGCAAATCTGACGCAAGTCGATTAGCACAGAGTATAGTTTTCTTGTATATTTTCATACATAAATTACACGGTTACTGTGAAAACCTTGTATATGTAATAATTAAATTAATTTTAATAAAATTATATTGCTGGCTTTGTTGTTGTTGTTTTATGTTAAAACATTTAACGTAACATGCAACAACAACAACAACAAAAACAATGTTTTATAAATTAGCACATTATATAAGTGAGTGAGTACATGTACTCAATATGAACTTTAAAATTTCACATGTCATAACGTTTTTATATAAAAAAAAAATTAAAAATATTAACTGTTTTGTTTCAAAATTGAATAATAATTTTGACTCTCTTTTAAACTTATGAGTCATGGTCATAGACAACTTACGTCTTAATATTACGTTTTGATGAGTATTAATAACGTTAACGTTTTTACTCATTTTGTTAACGTGTTTGCTCTCTCCATCAAAACTTATAGAATTTAAAATGAATATTTTCTATTTCATTTGCCCTTCATAGTTAAACAATTAAATTATAAATATTTACACAAACCAACAAACATATTTACGTACATACATACGTATGTACTTATATTAAAGATTTAATAAATTGATTTCAATTTTTTTAATTCATTTCATAAGCAAATCAAAATACTACGTATGAAATACAACTGTCATTACGTCATACGTCATTCATGGAAATAAATCAGGCTGAGTTTCTAATTTGTTTTATAATTTAAAATATTGTTTAACTCCACTCCATATAAATTTATTTAAATAAATAAATCTTTAGAATGTTTTTTATTTGACCATGTCAAGCCTAATTTATAACATCCAAAAACGTAAAGTTTTTATGACGTTGTGGGAATGACGTTGGCGATAAGGTCATCTATAAAACAGTGGAAGTGAATTAAGCTAAATTAATAGAATATTTCGAAGCAAAATTTTATGTTAAATAAATTCGATTGCAACATTTGTTTTATTTGAATAAGTTTCTCAGAATCTCATTCACAGTTCCAAAATTCTCAAACAGATTGTTTTGCATTTTAAAACAAATCTCAAATGATATTAAAAAAGTTTTACCCAACGCGATTCATCCATTTGGCAGCAACTCACGCATTTTCTTTGGGTTGGCATGTTTCCGTTCACATAAAAAAGTTTTTGAACCTGGGAATTGTTATAATGGGTCCGCCAAATAACTTTTTTTTGAAAATGCTTTAAAGAAAAAACTACTGAATATTTTCTCAAATTTATTGTTTTTATTTGAAAGTACAATCCTTCCGGTTAATAATGGAAAATAATTTCATTCAAATGGCTGCCTCGGCTGGCTATGCAGTAGCCTACACCAGAAGATGCCGATTTTGGCAAAAAAAAATCATCTTTTCAGATGAAGTTCATTTTGATCTTGGCGGGTATGTAAACAAGCAAAATTGTCGCATTTGGGGCACAGAAAACCCGCACGCATACATTGAAAAGCCGACACACTCAAAACGAGTCACTGTTTGGTGCGGATTTTGGTCCAGAGGCATAATTGGGCCATTTTTCTTCGAAAATGAGCAAGGAGTGGCCGTTACAGTCAATGGCGATCGTTATCGGGCCATGTTGAAGGAATTTTTGTTCACAAAAATTGAAGACGAGGATATTGGCAACATTTGGTTTCAACAGGACGGCGCTACGTGCCACACAGCCGAAGCTACACTCGATGTTTTGCGCCCTGTTTTTGAAGATCGCATTATCAGCCGCAGAGCTGATGTCGTTTGGCCACCTCGGAGCTGCGATTTGACATCATTGGACTATTATTTGTGGGGTGCCGTCAAAAATAAGTATTACGCCGACAAGCCAGAGACAATTGACGCTTTAAAGGACAATATTCGTGAAGCTATTGGTGAAATACAGCTGCACACAATCGATAATGTGCTTAAAAATTGGACCGATCGTTTAGGCTACTGCATGGCCAGCCGAGGCAGCCATTCGAATCAAATTATTTTCCATTATTAACCGGAAGGATTGTACTTTCAAATAAAAAAAGGAATCTGAGGAAATATTCAGTAGTTTTTTTTAAAGCATTTTCAAAAAAAAAAGTTATTTGGCGGACCCTTTACCGAAACTAGAGCGAACAAATTTTTTTGGTGGTTTTTATGCATTCCCTAGAAAGTCTGCACAAAAGTTGGATGCGCTGCTTTTCAGGGCAATGAAAGCAAATCGAATTATTTGATGTTGTTTTGGGTATAATGATGAGGTTCTCTGATTATTGAATCCAGGTTTTTTTATCAAGGAGATTTTGAAATTCGAAAATCAATAAGAAAACTTATACTCCTTGACATTTCCGAGAAAGCCTGCACAAAAGTTGGATTCACTGCTTTTGAGCGCACCGAAATGAGACCGAATTTTTTTTGTATGTTTTTATGCACTCCCGAGAAACTCTGCACAAGAGTTAGATTCACTGCTTTTCAGGGCAATGAAAGCGAACCGATTTTTTGGTATTTTTTAAGCATTCCCGAGAAAGTCTGCACAAGAGTTGGATGCGCTGCTTTTGAGGGCAATGAAATCAAACCAAATTTTTTGGGGTTTTTTTTTAGAAACAACTCTCTTTGGGGAAATGTATTGGGTTGTTGTTTTGGCTATAATGGTGAAGATCTTTGCTTATTCAGTCCCGTTCCTTTATCATGGAATAGCGCTATCTCCTGTTGGCATAATGTTCGTTGCCTTAAATTTTAAAATTTGCTAATCATAATGAAAAAATGTTCTGCTAGATCGTAAAAGTCGCCGTAGTCTAGTAAGTAGTGTGTTGACTTCTTAGACGAGAGGCTGTGATGAATTTCGGTTAATAAATTTCACAGTGAGCTTTACAGTTGACGTAAGAATACTGCACGTTGTGCATTGCTCTCAGTCATAACTTACTTACTTAATAGGTCATAACAACTCTTTAGCAAGGATTAAAACCTAGTTTCGTACACCACCTATGTTGTAAGAATTACAACCTAGTTTCTTACACCATCTATGTTGTATGTGTTAATTTTATCCATGAATGGTGGCACCTACAGTTTAATGTGGCTTCGGGACTACAGATTTAAATAACTTTTCATGGCAATTTTATTTACTCTCAGAATTTTTGCCTGAAATCTGCTGAGAGGATGTAGCCGAAAGAAATATCTGGCGGTTGAACTAAACCAAACTACGGTCACTCCATAACACAGGCAAATAAGGCAACTTGAATTGTATTTCATTATTACCAAGATTCTCACACCTTAAATGCAAAAATTGGTTGTAAATCTTGCTTAGAAAAAATCAAACGTTTAGTCTAGAATTTGATCAAATCCATGGTAATCATAAATCAGAACAAAACACTTTTAAATGGCTTTAATACGAACTTAATTTTAAATTGTTTGGTTTTAATTGTACAGCAAAAAAGTATACTTACAAGACTCCACTCAACAATATCATAAAAGCCACGCCCACTGAAATGAAAAAAGAAGAAGAAAATTTGTTAATAATTTTATTGTGATTGAAAAGTTGTATTTAAACTATAAATTATAAATAAAATAAATGAGAACAGTGTCCTATGCAAGTCTTGATCAGTCAAAAACTATAGTACAGTTGTCCTAGGAAGACTTGCCTTATAACCACACATTACCACTCGTAGCTAATTGAACAATGACCCACATTTTCTTATTAATTACTTATGAGATAAGTTTAGTTGCGAAAAGTAATGCAGCAGATCCGATATCTTAGTTACATGACAAGGCTTGATTGTATCAAACCGTAGTCTAGTATTAAACCTGAGGCCTGGGTTCAAACCATAGCTGCCAGATTTGACGATTTATCGTCATTTTGACGATTTTGAGCTCCAAAAATATCATTTTGACGATATGACGATTTATGCCCTTATTTTGACGATTTTTGGAAATTAAAAATTTACATCATATTCTTTACTTTAGTACATTAAAAGCAGTATTTCCTTCGCAATTGTTACTATTGGAAATTTATTTAAGTAATAACAAGGAGTAAAGTATTATATTTTTAAGTTATGTTCGAATACCTGTGATGATTAATCCATTAAAAGCCAAAAAATTACAACTCCTAAATAACCTCGTAGTTGGAAATCTCAGGAGATGGATGGCATTGTGTTCGGAACTATGAAAATATGTTATGGGAAGAAGGAAAGAGCGAACAGTGTTTATGGACACTAGTCTTGTATATTTTTATACCAAAAGTAACACGAAAGACCTCTGCAGGAATTGAGTTCCACATACGAATAGTCCGACTAAAAACAGTATTTTTACTGTAATGCAGTGTGCGATCCACTGGCCAATCGACCACATACGGAGGAGCGTTACGTATTAATATATGATTTTCGGGAAAAAAGTCTGCTTATTTCTTTCGCGCAAAATCCTTTTTAACAGTGAAACATAAACCACAATGTAACCATGCTCCAATGATTCAAGAGTTAGATACACTACCGTCATTAACGAGCTACTACGGCCTCTTCTGTACACGGTCGAGAAACCTCCAAATAGACGTTGAGGCACCGACCCATACATGAGAGTCGTATCCCCTTGTCGGTCGCTTACAAATGGTGTAAATAGTAAGATCAGATAAGATCTTAAGAAGGAACTGAAGGAACTGAAAAATGTGTCAGTTGAAGCCAACATTACACTGAATTTTCATGCTCAGAATGTCAAAAGGTTTTGACTCCTTAATATTTTCACCACCCATAGATTAAGATGATTCAAAATTATTGCTGCGCTTATGTGTCAATAAACAACACTGGTATAGATTGTTCAATCCGTAAACAATTTTTACTTGAAAATGATATAAAATTTCTCCGTTTTTGAAAAAAAATTAATGAAGATGAGGGCCGCTAGGTTTTAATTTCTAACAATTTTTTAATGTTTTATTTTTGAACTCAGATATGTACATACATTGACTTTATATGTTTTTCTACAATAGAAATAATTTTGGTTTTTAAAAACTTTTATTTTATTTAGTTTTTCTGACGATTATTTGACGATTTCAATAAACACATTTCATTTGACGATTTTGACGATTTTTTCGCAAATATTTGACGATTTGGTGCCTCATTTATCTGGCAGCTATGGTTCAAACCCTAGGTCAGACTCTCCAACAAAACGAAATACGAACAAATATTTCTTCAGCGACTACCTCTTAGCAGATCTCTGGGAGTAAAATAAAATAAGTAGCTGTTGGCTTATTAGACGTAAAGCCACGGTTCAAACTCCAGATCAGACATCTCGAGAATTTTTTTCTGGCAAAAACTCGAGAGTAAATAAAATTGTCATGAAAAGTTTCTCAAAAATATTTCCTTCGGAGCCGACTTTGAGCTGTAGATCCCGCCAGTCATGTATAAAATTAATACATACAGCATAAGTGGTGTGAGAAGCTAGGTCGTAATAACTTGGTGATTGAATTGTAGTATTGATGGCGATTAAAGTTTTGAACTGAGTTTTGATGGAAAAACATTTGCTATGAACTGTTGTCCTACAAGTAAATTCTTAATTTGTACTGTCAGAAACAGCAAAGGCCCAGAAGCGAACATTCTTCTTCTTCTCTACGTTTAGGAAAGCATAGGTTGTTCCCTGTTCTTGATATTAAAAAAATTAATAAAAACTCTGTTTTCAATGTTTTAATTAATATGGGCTGGTATGTATTTTATTAAATTACATTATCTTACTTTTTTAAATTAAAATTTAAAAAAAAAGAATACAAATCTTATAAAAACAGTGGTTAAATGCTTATCACACAGCCAGCATGATTTTATGTGTTTTTAATTTCAAAAAAACATTAAAGTGTCTCTGATTAAAGTTTTTTGTGTCTTTATTTTTAACAAATTAATCACCAATTCTTATCTCAAGGTCTGGGACGTTGTCGTCACTACCAGAACATGTTCAATAATTAAAAACAGAAAAATCATTGTACCGCATACACTTGGAGAAAATCTTATGGATTTGAATTGTTTTTTTTTAACTGCCGCCAGCTATTTTCGTGTAATCAACACCTTTTCCTAGTTTAGCACTCAGTTTGATGTTTTTTATTTTTGTAATACAGGGAGTGTTTGGTTGGCATGAAACATTGTTGAGGCGTTCAATTTCATCATTCAAAAAGCACCGCAAACAAGGAAAGAAACGGGAGATTTAGTTTTCGTTCAAAAATATAAAAAATTTTTTTTTTTAAATTCACGAGTAAAATAGCCTGGTTTTTGTATTGTATTTAATTTAAAGGATTTTATCCGGCATAAGAGAGTCGAGAAGTTGCCGTGGTTTAGTAGGTAGTGTGTTGGCTTATTAGACCTAAAGCCAGGGTTCAAACCCCAGGCCAGACATCACAACAAAATACAAAAAGTATTTCCTAGGCGACTTCCTCTCAGCAGATTTCTGGCAAAAACTCTGAGAGTAATAAAAAATTCCCATGAAAAGTTTTTCAAAAAATCTGTCATTCGGAATCGACTTTAAGTTGTAGGTGCCGCCTCTCATGTATAAAATTAACACACACAGCTAGGTTAGAAGCTAGGTCGTAATCCAGACTGAAGAGTTGTAATGACCAATTATGTATGTATGTATGTATAAGAGAGTCGGGATGGTCCTTGTTTGAATGGCGTTTGATGGCATAATATGCCTGATATGTTGGCATAAGCGCTTGCTTTTAAGTGCGATGACGCTACCTAATTTAATCTAACGGTAGTTCCCTTAAAATGCACAGGGTTTTCGACTTCCAGAAAGCTTCCATATCTTAATAAGGTTTCGTTTATTTTTTTATTTCTAACTTGTTACAGTTTTTCCACCAAAGCCAGTATTTGATTTACAATGTAACAGGTTCTAGAATGATAGGGTTGCCATGTCTCGTTGCCTAGATACAACGACCCTGCGGGATAATGCATTTGAATTTGTGTATTAAACTTACACGTGCCAAGGAAGTTTGATAATTGGGTGCTACTATTTGTCGCCGTAGTCTAGTAGGTAGTGTGTTGGCTTATTAGATCTAAAGCCAGGGCTCAAACCCCAGGCTAGACATCACAATAAAATACAAAAATATTTCCTCGGCGACTTCCTCTCAGCAGATTTCTGGCAAAAACTTTGAGAGTAAATAAAAAATTGCCAAGAAAAGTTTTTCAAAAATCTGTTGTTTGGAGTCGACTTTAAACTGTAGGTTCCACCACTCATGTATAAAATTAACACACACAACCTAAGTGGTGCGAGTGACTAGATCGTAATCCTGACTGAAGAGTTGTAATGACCAATTATGTATGTATGTAAGGAAGTTCGCTCATTCGATGCTACTATTTCCTAGAGGTAGTGTTGCCTGACTTTCGTATAAGATTCCGGTTTTTAAGGTCGCAGCAAACCTTCTGCTTGAATTATTCTCAGCTGTAAGTTGGTATGTAAACTTAAATTACCCCCCAGGGACCTATAGGCTATAAGTATATGGCCTGGCTTTTAATTATGAATTTAATTTGATTTGTATAATTAAAGAAATACGATATGGCGCCTTAAAATTAAAGCTTACACTCACAGCTAAATGTTAGTTTTAGATGAAATTTTAAAACTTCTAAGCACCACGAAAAAATAAAATGAAACTCATTATCAAATAAATAATGGAGAACGAATCCCAACATAAGAAATCATATTACCCTACTCACTAAACAAACAAGAGATAATTTAAACAAAAGTATCGTGTGTGTGTATGTATAAAACAAAAAATCATATTACTCGGGTGAAAATATCTATAATTTTGACTGACTGTGACTAGCCCCGGCTGGCTGTCTGTCCTTTCGTCTAGCTATTCTACAGGTTTTATGTCAACGTTATGTTAGCAAGTGAGTGAGTGAATAAATCCAAAACTTGTGACTGCAATGAATTAAATTTCTGTGTTTGTTCGTCTCCGATTGTCTTAAACAGAACAACACAACACTTTTAAGCTGTTCGAGTCTTATTATGTCAATAAAAAAAATTAATTTTTTTTTCCTTGTCACTGTTATTGTTGTTGTTGCTTTAATAAAATATGAGTAAATAAAAAAAGTCTATTTGAACTTAAAAAATAATCAGAGAAGAAATAAAAATAAATGAAAGCATACTCTTACTCGTATACATACGGGAGAGGGTGTAGAGTACATTTGAGAAATTCAAAAAAAAATAATACTTAAATGAGAGACAATTTTATTTATTTTTATTAAACAATAGAAGTTTTCTTGAAATTAAAAACTGCAGAAGAAAATACCAGGTTATTTATTTTACACTCATAAACAGAAACCCTCTCCCCGTATGATAATGATAAGAATGTTTGAAAAGAAAAAAAAACTATTTAATGCCACACATGCTATTTAGTTAGTGGCTATAATTAAAAAGAAAGTGTCTAGAAAAATTGTTAAATACACCATTTCCCACTTAATTTAGTAACACGTCTGTTTTGTCTGCTATTTTGATCCATCGCCGTCTGTCATCAATTTTATTAAGAACTTGTTTAGATAAAGCGGCGAATCCCCCTTTGAATGGCCATCTTTTAGGCCTATTAAGGTACCTCAATCAATATTCAAATGGGGGATAAAACAATCATTAGAGGCAACCATTTCTAGTCTAAAATAAATCTCGCTTTGGCAGCACTCTTTAGCAATCTCTTATTAGAGAGGCCAAGAACTTGAGTCTTTTTATGACAAGAACACAGCACTGGCACATGCAAGAAGTGGAAGAAACATGCAAAATGTGGAAGTCATTAACCGGAATACCAACTCTTTCGGCAAGCCTGCCAAAAAGCGGACAGCGGCTCTTAGAAAGGAAAAGGAGAAGAGGTAGAAAATGTAGGATAAAGAGACAGAGGAGGAAAAACTGATGGACCACAAACACACAAGAGAGCGGGGGTAGAACCGTGAAGCCTTAGCACTCCTCAACCACCTCGATCTATTTACGAATCTAAACCTTAATGTTGGCTCTCGAAAGTGTCCAAAGTCTCAAAGAAAACCCTGCCCAGGCTCCTCAGCCTCAACCCACTAAGGGCTGGACAATTGCAGAGAAGGTGTTCGATAGTTTCCAACTCCTTCCCCCTGGCCACATGCTCTGCAGTAGTCCGGCAGAGATATGTTGCAGATCCTTATCCTTGTATCTAATCTCGCATTGCCCTGTAATGAAACCAATAACCAGACCAGACTGGTCTTATCAAAGTCCAGCAGCAAGCCTGTTCTCTTACTGCCTATAGCAACCCATAGACACCTAGACACATAACATTTCGATCTATTCCCCTAACGCCTCTGCTCCTGCCCCCCTGACCTATCCAGATATGAGACCTTAGAGGATACATACATAATTGGTCATTAAAACCCTTCAGTCAGGATTACGACCTAGTTTCTCACACCACTTATGTTGTGTGTGTTAATTTCATTCATGAGTGGCGGGACCTACAGTTTAACGTCGACTCAGAACGACAAATTTTTGAGAAACTTTTCATGGCAATTTTATTTTTTCTCAGAGTTTTTGCCAGAAATCTGCTGAGAGGAATTCGCCAAAGAAATATTTTTTCATATTTTCGTTTTGATGTCTGGCCTGGGGTTTGAGCCGTGGCCTTGCGTCTAATAAGCCAACACACACTGCCTACTAGACTATGCTCCGTAGAGCATAGCCATGCGATTTAAGGACAGAAGTGAGTCCTTAAATCGGTGCTCTCCTTAACCATTTGAGTTCATTAAAGTCTAGCAACAATGCAAGTATCCAACTAAATTGAGCCTCCCTGTAAATATGTATTTGGAACCAAGAAATCTTAGTTGAATTCTAATAACATTCACCAGCTGTAGCTCTTTCCTCCTCACGTTTTGCCTAGCTTAAGAGTTACAGTCTGACGCCATCTTGGGTACATCATTGTGGGGTTAATTTGAAGATAATCGATCCAAGCGTAGAATTATATCGAATCACAGGTAGTAGGTTGGCTTCCAAAATGTTAGTTGCTCTGTGTTTGAACTAAGTATCGTGTTTCATAATGTCGCTGTACAAAATATATACAATGTATTCCATTTCAATACGTCGCCAATGTGCATTCTTAACGCAGTCAAAAAGCAATCAGGCATCGGATTTATAGTTGATGCATTGTTTGGTAACTTTGCATAGCTACATAGTTTATATACAGCAGTAGAACTGCATACAAACTTTTTATTGATACATTTTGGAAGGCAGCCGTATTTGCTGTGATTTTCATACTCCCTGTAGTGCTACAAATAAACGGTGGCTGATATCTGTACTTGATACACGTGGTAATTGCCAAGCAACTAATCAGCATGGCTTTGAAAAGTTACTCATCATATTTACAAAGAAAATGTTTTTCAGGACTTAAAGTTGTCATTGATATTTAAATCAGGGATTAATAAATATTTAGATCAACAAAAGATCATTCAAGTCATTTGAAATTTAATTGTTTGATGGGTTTCTTATAAAGCCTGTAAAACGCCAGAAAAAATTTACTTTTTCTTGTTCAAAAAAAAAAAAAAAAAAAAAAAAAGAAAATGACTGTTCGCAGATTTTAAAAAACAAACAGACCAGACCAAAGGGTGTTGGTCTTTGATCTCTTGTACTGTACTCTGTAGGTGGGCGATTGGTGTCTAATAAGTGGAAAATTTTTCATTAGCCTCTACCCGCCTAATTTCACCAAATGATGGCAATAAATTTCAGAAAATTTTTAAACAGAGAAATTTTGTTTTTGAAATTTCAATTTCATTTTATGCAACACAAAACCACGAGTAGTAGATAAAAAAGGCACTCATTTAAAGGCATCCCATGGTTTTTCACACAGAAAACATTTATGCAATGATTTATTATCCGAAAAAAGAAAATACGAGGAACCCACTGAACAATTGCACAAAAACATGAAACTGAACAAAATGACGATAATCTGTGAGGGGGGGAAGAATATTACACCAGAAATTGAATTTAAAAAACGAAAAAAATAAATTCAAAATGCACAACAGAAAACAGAAATAAATTGTGTTCCTGTTGTTATTTTTAACACCAAAAAAGCACGCAAACAAAAAAAATTTTAAATTTCTTTCGTTTTCTATTTTGTTTAAACAATTTCCTCTTCATTTTCACTTAAAAAACAACAAAATTAAGAAATAAACGGAAAAAATTGAAAATCAAAATCAAAACCAGAAATGAAAAATGAAAACAGAAAATTCAACAACTTGAACTTGAGTCGAACAAATAAGGGGAGGGGAGGTTGCCAAACTATAGGAAGGCAGGGCTAAAATATTTTTTTTTGTA
This sequence comes from Sarcophaga carnaria, assembly GCA_958299815.1. Classification (NCBI taxonomy): domain Eukaryota; kingdom Metazoa; phylum Arthropoda; class Insecta; order Diptera; family Sarcophagidae; genus Sarcophaga; species Sarcophaga carnaria. The sequence goes on along the minus strand of OY283153.1, from coordinate 17,433,804 downwards.
ATTTATTTTTCTATCTTTCAAACAAATTTCAAAAATTTTCAAAAATTTTGTTGCATCAACAAGGTCGTTTAAATGAATTTTTTAAAATTGTTTGCTTGCGTGGTTGTTTAGAAGACAGTGGGTTGGAAAGAAAATTCTTTTAATTTTTCTTCTTCTTTTTTCTTTTATTTTATATTTATTTGCCAATAATTTTGTTTAATTTTTTTTCTTCTTTAGTTTATAAAAATAAATTTAAATTTATTTGTTGATTGCGTTTCTTTTTTTGTATTCATTTATTATGATTATGTCTTCATTGTGTTAGGCTATTGCTTTATAATTATACTGCACAATGGGATGGATGATAGTAAAATTTAGATAAGTTTTGAAAATTGAATATAAAACATATGGCAACATTTTTGTATGAATACATAGAAAATAACGCGAAATCAAGTTTTCTGACAAGGCCCAAAGAAAGCACAAAACGGGCTTAAATACTCGCGATCGGGATAGGCAAACTATGTGAGATGAATCATGAGGCGAATGAATGCTGGCTAGCTCAGACGGATTTGACATCTGTAGTGTTGTAAGTAGTGCAGTAAGTAGTGTCGTAAGTAGTGTCGTAAGTAGTGTAGTAAGTAGAGTAGTAAGTAGTGTAGTAAGTAGTGTAGTAAGTAGTGTAGTAAGTAGTGTAGTAAGTAGTGTAGTAAGTAGTGTAGTAAGTAGTGTAGTAAGTAGTGTAGTAAGTAGTGTCGTAAGTAGTGTAGTAAGTAGTGTGTTGGCTTATTAGACATAAGGTCTCGGTTCAAACCCAGACAAATTTTCTCCGGCAAAACGATATATGAAAAAATATTTCTTCGGCGACTTCCCCTAAGCAGATTTCTGGCAAAAATTTTGAGAGTAAATAAAAATTGTCATGAAAAGTTTCTCAAAAATCTGTCGTTCGGAGTCGACTTTATACTGTAGATCCTGCCACTCATGTATAAAATTAACACACACAAACTCAAAATAAGCTATATAGTAATCCTGACTGACCAATTATATATGCATAAATGTTAAAAAGGAGTCATACTCTCCTAACACAAAATATATTCAAGAACTTGTCCACAAATTTTGCCTAAACAGCGGCTTTAAATGTTCAATGAAATATTTGTTCAGTACGTACTTCCCAGGGAGGCCGGGAAAATGTCAATGATTAATTGTGTCTTGGATTTCCTGAGGAAGTCGCCGTAGTCTAGGTTTATTAGACTCGAGCCTGTGGTTTAAATACCAGCTCAGCCATCCTTTACAAATCAAAGTATCAAAACTATTTCTTCGACGACTACTACCTTCGGAAATCTTCTGGTAAAAAATTCTGAGAGTAAATGAAATTGCCATAAAAAGCTTATCAAAAATCGGTAGCTCGGAATCGACTTTAAACTGTACGTCCTGTAACTCAGGAATACAATTAACACACACAACATGGTTGGTGTGAGAAGCTAGGTCGTAATCCAGACTGAGGTATTGTAATGACCAATTAAGTAAGTGGCTTTTAAATACTCAATGAAATAACGCATATGTACGTAATTTCCTAAAATGTCATTAGAATCTCAGATTAGATCTGTCAGTAGATTTACGACTGATAAAAGACTTTGAGGAGAGATGCCTGTCAGCGAAAATTGTTGGTAAATTTTTTAATTGAAAATAATTTCAGTTGTTTGAGAAATTCCTGACAAAAATTTCATCATCCATTCTTTTTTTCATAATTAACACATATTTATTTTGATTCTAACGTATACCTACTGACGTCGTCCTCTAAGCCAAGTATTTATTGTTTGCTTAACTTATTAAAAACAAAATTTTTAATTTAACTAAAGTAGTCGTAACCATAATCATTTCTAACAAACATTGGCAAATACTCATGAATACTTGCGTATTAGTTTAGCATGAAAAGAAAAACAATTTAAATTGGCATCTGGTTATGGTTCACTTAGTTAGTGGAGGGCTTAAAGTGTTTTCATTCACATGCAAATTTTTTTATAAGCAAATATTTAAACACGATTTTCGCACTGTATTTGCTCTGTTAGATAAGTTATTATGAAAATAATTAAGAAAAATAATATTTTTTTTTATAAATATTGATTGGGTTCGAAAATACCTCGTGACCTTAAACATCATTTCCCTTTCTTTACTAAGCGTTTATTGGAGATTTAAGAGGGCGTGAGTAGCATATTTAAAGTAAAATTTTAAAAATAAAATTATATTCACGATTTGGAGTTTTTTTTTAAATTTTCGATTTATTTAATAGCACTTTTAATTTTAAGCTAATAAACGTTACTTAAATTAAGGTTTTAATTGAAATTTATTTTAAAAAAATTTTTTGAAATGAATTTGAATTTTGATTTTCAGGAAAACTAAAAATATTTGTTTGTTTTAATTTCTAAGATTTTCCTTCATTTTATTCATTTCCAACCCACTGTGTTATGGGGTTTTATTGCATTGTTTTGTTTGTTTTATTTGCAATTTCTACATTCATTTACTTGTTGTTACAATTGTTTGTACTTGTTTATGTCAATTTTCTGTTGTTTTTTTATGCTGCTCTTTTGCTCTTTTGCAAACACTCTCGCATAAACACAAATTTTTGTTGTTGTTTGCTTGTTTTTACATGAGCACATGATGATGTTGATTGTGTTTGTTTATTGTGTGTTATTGTTGTTTGCATTGCTAGTTTCCTCTTGTTTGCAGTTATTTTCTCATTATATTTTGCAGTCTTTAAGCAAACCACACCACACTACATAATGCCATAATAATAATATTTATGATAGTCTACCTATCATGTTGTTGTAATGTTTGTAATCACTTTTGTTTTCCTCTCTTTCATTTATGCCGTCTGTTATGATTATTAATGTTGAAATAATTTTCTTTTTTACTGTTTTTGTTTTGATTTGGCAAGCCTTTGTGTTTATAATCAACATTTTTATTGCAATTCATTACAGTTTCCCCTGTATGTGTGTGTACATGTGCCCATGCATGCACAGTGCATAAGCGAGAGTGAGAGTTTTTTTGTTATCGTATATTAATTACTCTTTTTTGTATTACCATTTACATTAAATGTTATTCCTTTGCATGTTTTTGCATGCATTTTGCCTTTTATTGCACAAAATTTTTATTGCCTTTGCTGTTTGAAACGCTTTGAAGTAATTCACAATGTAAAAATTACTATTCAAGGTTAGGAAATGTGTTCGAAATATAACAAAAACAAATAAAAATACAAAATAAATTGAGTATTAAAAATTAGAGGCATTTTGTACGGTAATGAATCTATGCCGCTACTTTTGAATTATGAGAACATATACTTCACACTGAATTAACTATTAAATATTGGGCAGTTTCAGTAACTCTAATGGTAGTACATAAACACACACATGGAAACAATATGAATTATGACCGAAAAACACACTGTGGTACAAAATTGAAAGAAAAAGTGAATACATCAGTAAGTAGGTTTGTAAAGTGAAGAGATAATGCAGTTTTCAACTGCTACTCAGGATAATAGTGACAAAAGTAATGTAGACATCATAGTTTTGTTACTGTTTTTGCTATTGTACATGTTCTTTTTATTTTTTATAGGTAAGGACTGTGCACTAAAAAATTTGGTGATACACTTTCCTTTATAAAACTTTATATAATCATAAACAAACATTTTTATGGCGTTCTAGTATTCATTCTTTCCTTATCAAAATTGCCATAGCTCAATAAGTAGTGTGTTGGCTTATTAGACATGAGCCCTTGGTTTAAATCCCAGCTTAGATATCTCGAATAAAACGAAATATTAAAATTTTTGCATCGGTGTCTTCCGTTCAGAAGTCTTGAGGCAAAAAGTCTCGGAATAAATAAAATTACCATTAAAATTGTGCTTCGGATTTGACATTAAACTGTAGATTCCGCCACCCATGTATAAAATTAAAACACACAACATGGCTGGTGTGAGAAACTAGGTTGTAATCCTCCTTAAAGGATTGTAATGAGCAGGCAAGTAACGAGTGAAAATGTTTATCGGTTAACTCGAGCGAGCAATAACCAAATTTTATTGTAAATTTCAATTGTTCAATCAAATAGCCTCAAAACTAAACTCAGTAATCAAGTTCAAGGATGCACAATAAGAAAATTAATTGAAGGAGCTAAACTGATGGGTCCTAGTCTACGAAAAGTACTTCTTCTCAGTAAACGGAATCTATGAAAAAGATTGGTCTTTGCAACACTTGGGTTGCAATAGTTTCGACTAAACGAGGATCGATCTATTTGGTTGAGATTGAAAATTCAGAAAGAAGCATATACCTAGGTCAGCGCTAAGAGCGTTATTAACTTCACGCTGCTGTAGTAATTAACCTTTTATGCTACAATATTAAGTTGGAATCTACGAAATAGTTTCAACATTGCAAAGCAACACTTGAGTTGCACTTTACGCTGCTATAGTAGTTAACCTTTTGTGCTACAACATTAAATTGGTCTTGTCATTAAATTGTAATGTCTTTCTAACCTGTGACACACTGTATTCGGCATGAGTACACAAATTTCCGTAAAATATTAAAATATGCGTAATGTTTCGGAAAACCTTCAAATGACTACAATGGATTGAAAGGCTAATGACAAAAGGTCAAGTGCCGGTCAAGTGTATTTAAAAGCCTAGAAAAACATTCTCTTTTATATAACATTTAAAAAAAATGTTGAAAGAGTCTTGGTTCAAAAGTTGAAGGCCAGAATTCAATATAACCCACGACAAAGCGTAGTTCAATGCAAATTAAAGCTTATTCGTTAAGATGTGTGAAGGTCACTGGTAAATTGTTTAGAAAAAGGCAAAGTTTTGCATTCAGCCAAAGGCGAGAAATTTTTCCCAAATCTTTGAAGGCCGATTTTGTGCAATAAATTCATTTATCAGGCTTTGGATTTTAGATTTGGTGTCTAAAATGATCGAAAACGTTTTCCTTGAACTTAAGTTATTAATTTTTATTATTTTTAAAATATATTTGAACAATTACTTACAATTTTTGGTAAAACTCGTTAAATCCTTTGTATAATTCGTTGAAAATTATTTAAAAAATATTTAATTGTATATTTTTAGTTGTTTTTAGTTATTTAGTACTTTTTTAAATGATTTCTTATATAAAGAAACGTTTCTTTTTATTGTTCACTGTAAAAAAAATATTTTTTTTTAAATTATTTGATATTTTTAATTTTTTTTTTTTTATTAAATTTCACTTTTCTTATTCTATTATAAAATTATTTTAAAAAAATGTTTCCATTATTTTAAATACTTTGTTTATGGTTTTTTAGTTTAATTTGTTTTTAATTTTTTCTTTTATGAAATTTATATGAAATTTTTATTTATTTTTTAACACTTTTTATAAGAACAGACGTTAAGCACGTTTATAAAAATTTCACGACTTTAGCCATTGAAATTGAGGCAAAAGACTGATTTTTGCAAAACAAATTTTCTTGCGGCAGATATCAATTGCTCTAGGCACAGCACACAGGTCGTTTTACCCACAAGCAAAAAAAAATAAAAATAAAATTTTAAAAAATTAAATAAAAAAAGACAGGCAAACACAATTTATTTGCACGAAAAAAAAGTGAGAAAAACACAACAAAAAAAAATTATTTATTAAGTTTAAGGCGACAACGGTTGACAACCAAAAAAAAAAAAAATAAATAAATCGACACAAAAGAAAATTGAAAAAAACAAACAAAAACCAAAAAAAAGAAGAAACAAATTTTTTTTTTGCTTTTCAAAAACTTGTGAACTATTTTGCACGACACTGTTATATTAGAATTGATTTATTTATACGTTTTTTTTAATTTCCTTAATTAAATCTGTTGAAGTTTTATTTCCTATTACATTGTTTATAATTATTAAATTGATTAAAAAAATAATTTTAATTTAAAATTTTTATTTTTAATTTTCCATGATTTATTTTTAATAAAAAAACCAAAAAAAATTAATTATTATTCCTAAGCCACTGTTACGTATGCTTAATTAAGAGAGAGAGAGTATTATTAACAGCGCGTTTATCAAAATTTGACAAGAAACACGTAAAACTGTAAATAGAACTACAATAACAACAATGATAATAGAATTCGTGATTTTTTTTTGTTTTTTTTTGTTTGTTGTTACAATAATCATTTGGCACAGTAATAATAATAAACAACAGCAACAACAACAATGTCTGTAGTAACACACCGTTGTTTAGAATACAATAACAGTAACAACAACAAAAAAAGAATAGAAGAAAACACGCACACAAACACTGTATGAAACAATTATCGGATCGGGGATCGTACGATTCGTTTTGGAGCTTAAAATTGAAAACAAAATTTTTTTTTTGTTTTTACACCACAGACAGAGTAGCAATAATTGTCGTCTTCGTTGTTGCTCTACACAACAGTAGCACTCAGCACAGCACCGAAATCAACAACCGCTCAATAGCAGAGCTTTTCGTTAAATAAACGACAAAAGTGTTAAAAACACAAAAAAACCACTTGGAAGCATTCGCATAATAATATAACAACAATCAACTACAACCACTACAGCAACAATGATAACAACAAAACCAACAAAACATACACATTTAAATACAATACAACAGTACAATAAGAAAACATATGCAATATACTCATATATCACTACTACTTCTACTAATAATACTCATTTATAGATTTACTTAAATGCCTCTCTCACTCTCTCTCTCTCTCCGTTTTCTTCTTAATTGTTCATTCATACTCAATCAACTAAAAAAAAAACAAATTAAACACATACTCCCTAACTACCTCCCCTTACTTATGGAAACAAATCATACATCATATGTATATATGCTCTCTCTCTCGCTGGCTGGCTATTTCTCATGAGATTTTAATTTAAAATCTTCACAAAACCAGTGTAGTGTGTGTTATAACAACAACAAATAAAGCTCTATAAAACTCCGAAAAATATTGTAAAAACAAAACATCATGTGTGTTTGAACAAAAAATTTACTTTTGATACTCAGTTATATGCTCTACGTTATGCCTCCTCTTTAGATTTCATACACTAGTATTACGAGCTTAAAATCACAACAACAACAACAATTACGGCTTACTTAAAGTAGTGAGCGTTTGATTTTGCTTTCCTCTACCTCTACCTCTGTTTCGCACCAACAACAATCTTGTAGAGAGAGAAAAAAAGACGGAGAAAATGTACGAAAAAACTTCCTCAAGTACACACAATTTTAGACCGGGTTAATATAATAACAATAACAACAATAACGACAAAACAAAACGTGCAAAAATAAACACACACATTGATCTTAGGATTAGGGTGACCAAATGTGTAATGACATTACTGTGTACCGATGTACGATTAATAAAATATTTCATATACAGACTCATTGAGTACTTGAAATTCAGTTTTTTTTCTTTGCCCCAGCATTGTATAAATCGAGTCCCAAATCATGTGGGAATTCTCGGCAACGTGTAAGCACACGAGTTTGGAAGGAGGAGAGCTTTCACGATGCTGTTGGAACCAGAACCCTGTGCAGTAGGGCCTATTGTTTGAAAAGGTATACTCAATGAAAGGAAAGATAAACAGAGTCAAACGCCTACATACATACACAATTGGTCATTACAACCCTTTAATCAGGATTACCACCTAGTTTCTCACACCATTTATGTTGTGTGCGTTAAATTTTTATACACGAGTGGCGGGACCAAAAGTCGATTCCGAACGACAGATTTTTTGAAAAACTTTTCATGGAAATTTTTTATTTAACATGAGAGTTTTTGCCAGAAATCTGCTGAGAGGAAGTCGCCTAAGATTGGAGATAACTGACCTGGGGTTTGAACCAAGACCTCACGTCTAATATACCAACACATTACCTACTAAGCCTCTACTTGGTCACCTTTTTTAAACACCCTTAAACCCAGATCTTTTTGCAAAGAACAAGCCAGCACCAGTGAGCGAGAGAGAGAGAGAAACAAACAGTGAGATATAGATAGGAGAGCATGTGTCTTTGAGTCTGAGTGCAATAAAAGCCGGTACTTTTATTATCACTCGATCATTAAAATTTTAAAATCATCTCATAAAGCTTTTACGCACACTTACTTACACAAACATGACAAGACATTTCTGTGCATAAGTATTAGGAAGTTTAATGTGTGCTAATTTATTAGTGTAGAGTAGTTTCGAGTAACAGAACTACATATGTTTGTAATTAAAGGTGAGTTATTATAAGAGCGTGTATGGAAAGAGCATGTCTGCCTAAAGGAGCAAACGTGTAGAATTTACCCTCAACACCACACACACATATTGTTGGTATAAGAGCCCGCCAAATAATTGAAATGTTAAAACAAGATTTTTTGCGTCATAAAAATATATGCGTACAGTAGCGATTAAAAGAAAGTGGTTGAAAGATACATAAGTAATCGACGCACTTGGAGATTTTTTTGTGAACAGGAATAGTTTGCATATTAAATTCGAAAGCAGGATTGCACTTGATTGTAGTGTGGCTGTTATTACTCTCAACGTTATACCATCGAACACATGAGGCCCACAAAGCATCGCCATCTTATTCGCTTTCTTGTTGTTACTTTTGTACCTTCTATTGTAAGATGGCATTGTTTTAGTTCATGGAATATCGTGCTCTTTGGTCGACTTCGTCTTCTTGATCTTTGATGGTTCCACCATATTTTTTTTTTTTTTATATTGGACACTCTCCTGATAGTATAGTCTACACACTTCCACTTTCTATATTTCAGTGGGTTCAGTTCCAGTGGATTGCATTTCTGCTGGTATTGTTTCAAAATATCGACGACCTGATAAAAAAAAAATATTTCTTTCAACAACTTCTGCTGAGACTGCTGAGAGCTTCTGGTAAAAGCTCTGAGAATGAAATAAAAGTTGCCTTGCAAAGCTTCTCAAATCTGTTGTTCTGAGTCGAATTTAAACTGTTTATTCCGCCACTCATGGATAAAAATTAACACAGAAAATATGGGTGATGTAGGAAGTAAGGTTCTGATCCTGACTAAAGGGTTATAATGACCAATTGAGTAAGGAAGTAAGATAGGTAGGTATTGTAGATTGTAGGAGAAGAAACCAACCATAGGATTCAAGATCTCAGGCTTATTGAATTCCACCTAAGCCTTCAAAAAGGTTTTTTATGAGCTCATCAACCTTACTTTCTATAGGAAGTCTGTTGCTGGTACAAACTTCGTTAATTTAAGCCACTCTACTCCTCTGAAGCGAGTTACGTCTGACATATTACGTACATACGTACATAATTGATCATTACAACACTTCAGTCAGGATTACGACCTAGCTTCTCACCTAGCTGTGTCTGTTAATTTTCTACATGAGTGGCTGGACCTACAGTTTAAGGTCGATTCCGATTTTTGAGAAAATCTTTCATGGCAATTTTTGTTTACTCTCAGAGTTGTTGCTAGAAATCTGCTGAGAGGAAGTCGCCGAAGAAATATTTTTTTATTTCGTTTTGTTGGAGATATCTGACCTTGGTTTTGAACCACGCTACCTACTAGACTATGGCGACTTCAAAAAAAAAAAAAAAAAAACAACCAATCTGATGGTAATAATTTTCAAGTAGAATCTCGTAAAAGGAATCCTAAGAACCCTTCCCTAAAATATGGGAACCTCAAGCTTACGAAAGCTGGTCAATGTCATCAGAAGTGTTTCGCCCAACATGTCCAGCATTCATCGTTCTCCATACCACCTATATGGTTCAGAGTACTTCTTATTCTTTATTTACTCATCCACTATTCAGATATAAGTGATCGTACATTTATATGTTCATAAATATGTACATGTATTCATTTTATATTAAAATGATCAGCTCTCGGTCCCTAGCGGCGTAAAGGAGGGTGTTTTCATCACTATACCCTGTCCAGTCTTGTATGTTTTTCAGCCATGCTGTTTCCCTTCTGCCTCTACCACGTCTTCCTTCTATTTTCTAAGGATTCGTTGTAAAATTTTGTATTTGTTGTTTCTCAATACGTGTCCTAGATATGAAGTTTTCCGTACTTAAGCCACTTTTATTCAGTCTTAAGATACTCATGGTTTTCCCCTCATGGGATAAATTTCTGTAGCTTTTACTTTCATACCATAGAGTAGACATTAGGATAGGCTAGGCCGAAGTGGTAGCCTATATTTGATAGGATTACCAAAGACCACTTGAGCATGCATAGCGGCCCGTTGTGACGTCACAGTTAAGTAGATATCGACTCCTCCATTCTATAACGTTCTAAGTGTACATAGAACGTTTTTAATGTTCTTGCATTTTTAAATTCTACGTTCTCTAAATACTGTTAAAATTTGGTTAAGATGCGCCGAATCGTTCCGAAGTTATAGGGAAAAATCTCCTTAGAATACACATATGGTCGTATATCGCATGAAAACTTTTAGTGCTCATAACTCAAAACGCACTTTTTCGACTTAGAATGTTATAGAACGGAGGCGTCGATATTATAAATGCATTGAATATTCTGTACTTAGTTCGTAAGTTTCTTCATACTGATTGCCGTTTTCGCTTTGTTCAGGCTACTGTTTAATCGATTTCGTTGCCACTGTAAAGTCCTGATAGTAGAAAGATTATCTGGGTGAAAAAGAAAGGGAAATAGATCGATCGTTGGTTCAAAAGCGTGCATGGAGATCAACTTTTGTTGACTTTTACTTTGTTTTGAAAACATTTTCTTTCATTTTTTTTTCATAGATTAAAAGTTTTGTTTCCCACTGCATATTCACAAGGTGACGACTACCTAAACAGCTTTAGAGCTCATCTCCTAAAAAGCAACAGCAAAAAAACAGACGAAAGATAAAAACAATTACGAATAATTAGAAAATAATAGAAAATATTTATTTGCGATAATTTTTTATTTTTTCATTACATGATCCGAATGCGAATATTTTTCTTTACTTCAGTAAATGCTGTAAATAAGCAAAAACTACGTCATGATGACTGGTTGAATATAAAACAGCTGTTAATGGCTGTAATGTACGTAACGTAATTGTGTTTGTAATACTAGTTTCATCATCATCATGAGCATCAGCATCAACATTATCCGCAGCATCATTCTTCTCATGTTTTTTTTCGTCTTTTTTCTTCTTTCTGTTCCTGGTTTTAAGCGCACGTTTTTATGGTTTTTCGTTTTTTTATTTGATTTGCGTTTGAACTGATTTTTTTTTCTTTCGTTTCAGCTTAAAAAAAATCGAGTGGTTTTAGCAAAATTTATGTAACTTAACTTGTAAATCTGACGCATGTTAATTGGCTATGGAAGAGATATAAAAACACGCTTATCTCTAAGCAGCTATGCGATCTTCTATTTTTTTTTTGGTTCTTCTGGTTTTTTTCTCTTCTAAATTTCAAGTTGCTGTGCTATTTTTGCTTCTCATTGCTGTTGTTTTTTTTTTTGTAGCACTTGTTAGTAAAGATAAGATTTTAGTCAGCGTTTTGATTATTTTTTTTCTATTTTCGTTTCTTTTTTTTAAATTCTTTTCTGATTTGTTTTACTTGTTCAAACTAAAAGAGAAATTCGTTTTTTTTTCTTTATACACCTCTTTTAAAAATACTTTGTTTAAGCCCTTTTGTTTCAACGTAATACGTTTAAATAAGGCTTACACAAGCCGTCATAAGGTCTGAGGTTTTCTTTTGAGAAAAAAAAAATAATGCCAGAATGCAGTGAAATGAAAAGTGTGAAGAGAATTTTAATCTTCACCACACTAAAAAAAACCTTTCAATACAGAGGGCGTAAGTGATTGTAATTATTCTGGGGCACCTTGAAAACAACACCTTTGACCCACACCTACTTTTTTTTTTGTGAAAATGTGTGATGACAGCTTACAACGTTAACAATTGAGCCAGTGTTTCTACATTTTAATCACAGACCACATGCTGAGTATAAGCATGAGTGTGAAAAGCACAAATAGGGTGGGCCATCAAGTGATTTATATATCGTTGGTCTCATGTAGAAAGGCCCTAACTCACACTTTTTTCGAAATTGGTTTTTTTTGTGATTCCAATGCATTTAATACAGATACAAATTGGAATCATTGCACTTACACATTTCGAAATCAATTTCAAAAAAAAATGTGAGTTAGGACCTTTCTACGTGAGACCAACGATATGTGTGAACAGAATCAATTACTGTTTTTGCAGCTTTAGGTTCCAAATACTCAGAGAGTCTTCCAACAATCAAAGTTTGTTAAAGACCACAATAGGCTTCCAATAGTGGCATTCTTTGCAAATCGCCTGATGATTAAACATTTAAATGATTTGATAAGACTGTTTTTAATTACAAAACTGACAGTATGCCTGCAGATCTGTCAGATCATATTGTCATTTACCAATCCGTAGGAAAAGCATTTCCCTCTTCAGAAAAAAAAGTTAGACAGACTTTCGATACAAATCTTTACAGATGCCAGTGCTTTAGAAGCCATATTTACCAGTCATGTAAGCTTGTTACGACACATGATATACATAGGTACACTGGACTCAGCATGCTAGATTGCCGTAGTCTAGTATGTAGCATACTTAGGCTTATTAGATGCGAGACCATAGTTCAAATACCAACTCAGATATCTCAAACAAATGGAATTAAATATTTTCTAGCAAAAACTCTGCCATGAAATGTTTCTCAAAATCTATCGTTAGAAGTCGAAATGAAAATGTAGGGCCCGCTACTCATGGATAAAATTACTACACACAACCCGGGTGGTGTGAGAAACTAAGTCGTAACCCCGACTAAAGGATTGTAATGACCAATTAAGTAGGTAAATAACTAAATTTTCGCCCACTAAACCACAATACCTAATCGAAAATTATATTAAAATTCTAAGGTGCTAAGATTGGTCGACCAATAAACGCATCAGATGAAGAGGATGTGTTCTACTGCAAAATAGAGAAGATTCTATTATTATTATGTAGAGTTCAAGACCCATTTCGCTTTAGAACAGGACCGTTCTTTGAGCCTTAACAACCTCTAAATTCTAGAATCTTCTCTATTTTGCAGTAGAACACATCCTATTCATCTGATACCTTTATTGATCGACCAACATTACATTACAGCCCCCTTCAGTCAGGATTTCGACCCAGTTTCTCACACCACTTATGTTTTGTGTGTTAATTTTATACATGAGTGGTGGGACCTACAGTTTAAAGTCGAGTCCGAACGACAGATTTTTGAGAAACTTTTTCATGGCAATTTTATTTACTCTCAGAGTTTTTACCAGAAATCTGCTGAGAGGAAGTCGCCGAAGAAATACTTTTTCTATTTTATTTTGATGTCTGGCCTGGGACTCGAACCCTGGCTTTTCGTCTAATAAGTCAACACACTACCTACTAGACTCTGGTCGACCAACCCAGAGAAGAAATCCATCGTTAGTCTGATAGACCCATTCGCAAGATTCACCCACTTGGCCGCGAATTGACTTCGCAGTTCATCTCGATCCACTGCATAATACTAACATAGATGCAGGAAAGATGGCATAATGAACCCAATTGCATAGCTAGCAGACAAATCTGCAACGACAAAAACATCAAAATTTGCTTTAAACTTAAACAGAGTCTATCTTAGGAACATCATAGCAACGATGGGTATAAATATGCGGCCTCTTGGTATAAACGTCCGGAAACTAAGAATACCGCACAACGACTGCTGCAAAATCTGTAATGTAAACGAAAAACACAGAACATCTGCTCTAACGTTGCTCGGCACTTGGGAATCTGAGACGTTATTGACAGAACTTGTTTGACCATACAAAGCTGATTTCGATATAACCCGCACCTATGTAAAACTATTAAGATGGTTAAGAATATTACAAAGAGGCTCCAAGCTATTTAAGGACAGATATTGCTATGAAGGCGTGGGTGTTTAGTGCAATATTTGTGAAATATCCCGGGCCCATGTGGAAAGTCGTGTCTATCTTCCAAGCGAAAGCCGATTCCATCGAGAGATGTGCTTTATTCAACTCGGACAGAATGTATAAAGGAGCGAGTAATACAATCTGGCAGTTAGGCCGCCATAGGAGCACTTAGCTGGTATGAGGATAACTCAAGAATAATATGAGACTGTCTGGGAAAGCTGAATTAGGGATAACTGTACGTTTTGCTGGAAACCAACTCATGTCGAAGTGCAGAACTTTATTGTGGAGTGAGAAGAGTATTTGGATGGATATGCTCGGCAAAAGGGAAGATGGAAAGAGGCGGAGACTCATCTCAAGCCAAAGAAGCATGAGGCAATCTAAATTTTATTTTATAATTGCAATAAGAAGAGATTTGAGGCATGCATCAAGCTATGCAGGTGCAGCCGAAGGATTATAAAAAGCCATTGCACTTTACATTTAAGGAATACTTGTTCAGAGTAATGATAGCCTTGAGCTCAATATGTAGATTCTGTAATGAGGTTAATGGATCTTCAGAACTTTTACTTGAAACCTGTGCGGTATTAATGCACCACAGAAGTTTGTCAGAACAAAAGGATTGGTAAGGACTTTATAAGGATATTCTATATACATAGGTTAACTCATTCGCTGCCAAGCCTAAATTATATGAAGTCATTCCCATTGCCATTTATATTTTGAGTGTTATTGTTTACCAAAACCCTGTTATTTCTTGGTAAGAGCACATATATTATCATATATAATCATTTACAAGTAGAACACCCAAGACGAGCATACTCGTCGTTGGCAATAGGAAGGCAGAAGGACTCAAGGTAACACTTAGAAAAAAAATTTGCTAATTCAAAAGCCTTCATGTTATAATATATTTAAAGTAGGACGAGTATACTCGTCCTTGGCAGCGAATGGGTTGAGAGCAGTAATAGATCGTATGGTCGCAATATTATGGCAACTCTTCAATGCAAGAATAATGTCCAAACAGACCAGTATGTGGGTGTATCAAGTATCCCAATGGCACTTTATTCGAGCGCAGGTCCATAGGTTATGATGTTTTGAATTCATCAGCCCTTTGAATAAAAAAAGTTGAGGAATTTTTTGTACAAAAATCTGTATTTCACGGTCACAGTCATGGAATTTATTCAATCATATTCCAGAAATAAATGCCATCAATAGAGAGAAAGCTGTTGATGTTGAATTTAATCGCTTCGAGTATAATGTTGACTGTTTTTAAAAGTTCCATGCATTAGACTTTGATCCACTAAACGCCCTAAAAATTGTTTTTCTTTGTTCCACACCTGGATGGTTTGTTTTTGAAAACATTTTTAATCGATTCACTAGCTGAACGTATTAAACAAAAAGTCAATTCAGTTGCTTTTCTTTTGCAGATACACCCGTAATTATTCATTTATTTATTGGTTTTTTGTTTTGTTTTTGTATTCTGTTGTTTAATTAACATGTTCTTGGAGTGACTGTAAAACTCACACTTTTATTGACTATTAGTCGCGCGCACCCCCCTTCCCATTCCATATAACTCTTGCATGCTTACAAACAAAACCTGGGTATTTATTTTAATTTTTTTTAAGGCAAAAAAAAATAAGATATTGGCCAATATTAAATATTTGTTGTTGTTGTTGTTGTGGTGGTTCTTATCTTGGTTTTATAACAGCAACAACAGCAAAAGATAAAAGAATAAAATACATAGCGAGCCAGAGAGAGATAAACAACATAAATTCACAGCGATAAGATAAGGAAATCAAAGATAAGAAACGCAATAAAAAAAAAATTATGGAAAATAATCGCCTGGAAAATGTATTTAAAAATGCATCAGAAAAAATTATTGTACAGTGGAGTTAAATTAGAAACAACTCTCAATGAAGTTGTAATTAATTGTTTTCCTTAAGCATTTCTCTTATCGAGAGTCTACTGTTTCTGGGAGACATGGTTTTGTGAAGAGAATTACAAACAAATTGATTGTTTACATCTGAAGTACACAATTTGTAGTTAAAGAACGAAAATAAACTTTTATTGCGAAATATTTTTCTTATTTTTAAACACTTATTTCTGCTTAAAAATGCTGTCATTATTTATTAACAAGCCCAGTATTATTAATACGGACTTCATGAGACTCTTCCTTAATCAGTGGATAAGAATCCAATGTTTTCTCTCGGTTAGGTGAGGTTAAATTGATAAACGTCTGAAAGAGCACAGCTCACTTGGATCATTTGAGGGTGGCATAGTAATGCCGATAGCACCTGTTCGGTCATAGAACTATAAATCCTGACAACCACCTCTCAAACGTGTGGAAAGCTAGCTATTTACGTTGTAAAATACAAGAATTTTTACCAAATATGCCCTCCATAAATCGAATAAAATTCAATCAAATTTAAAAGGATACAATTTTCGGATACAGTTTCGATTGGATAGCCATTGAATCAAGGATTCCAAAACAGTATTCGTTACAATCTTGTAACCCTTGGGACCGGAGATATAGGCGATGAAGCTAATTGTTTTCTTCAAATGAGCAACAGAAAGTTTTCTATATAAATGGGTCAAAATCGGATAAAAAATGAACTTGTAAGGGAAAGCGACTTAGGGGGTTTATAGCCATGGTATCAAGGATTTCAAAACAGGTTTCCTTACGGTCGAGCTTTACTTGAATCGAAGATATAGGCGACGAAGCTAATTTTTTTTTCAAATGAATAACATAATGTTTTCTGTATAAATAGCAGCATTGTAGTCTTTTTGTCGATAACTTGCTTTTTTGTGGATGGCTTCCATTTCTTGTGTCGATAACTTGCACTTTTTGGCCAATTACATGCAATTTTTGGCCGATAACTTGCGTTTATTTGGTCGATGACTTGCAGTTTTGGTCGATAACTTGCATTTGTTTGGACGAGGGCCTGCATTTTTTTACAGATGACTTGTAGTTTTTAGACGATGACTTTGTTTTTGGTCGATAACTTGCATTTGTTTGGACGAGGGCCTGCATTTTTTTTCGGCTATGACATGTAGTTTTTGGTCGATAACTTCGTTTTTTGGTTGATGACCTGCATTTTTTTTTTGGACGATAACATGCATTTGATTAGACGCTGGCTTGCATTTTTCTGGACGATTACATGCTAGCGCACTATGAATTCTCGAGGAAATTCAACACGACCATTCCGGATAGGATGGAATAGAGAAGTACTGTGACGTGCCTCGAACTAACCTTTACAATTTTTTCGTGACTGAAAGGGGCATATTAATCGGAGCATGTTTTCCGAATGGGTTGGTTGGTATAGAGATCTCGTCAAATTATCATTACTATTGCAGCTCCTTCCAGGATGATTCCTAAGGACGACGATATATCTGGGAAAGTTATTAGAATGCTTACGGATAGCCTGTCAGAACACAGAGTTTTAACACAAGGACCTCTAGAATAATTTTCGCTGCTGCAAGTCCCTCAATGAGATGGCAGAGCAGTTCCAATATTAAACGTATAAGTTCTTTCAATGCGAGCAAAAGAACGCTGTAAATATGCAGTCATTACTTAACTTTCTGGGTACTCAAACGAGAATTGGCCAAAGACTTCTGCAAGAGTTGCAGCGACGAGAAAGAGGAGAAAACTGTTCTCCCTCTATATATGGGTACATGTGGGTGCGGATCATCTCATTGATTTGTTTAGGAAGGTCACCGAATGGCTTTAATATGAACCATTATGGTCTATGTATCCCCATCCACACTTTGCAAACAAAATAATTTTTTCTTCTTTTTTCCTCCTAGAATTCTTACACAGTTGCGAACAAAAGGGTACCCTTACAACGTGCAATACTCTATGTTATCTTATCTAACCAACTGCCGTTCATTATTTAAATTATATGTCAGACTTTCGTACAAATATAGGTTAGAGAGAGGGCCGCATGCATAAAAACATGGTAAAACAGTGAGTGAGTCAATTCACTTCTAAAACTTCTCTAAAAAAACAAAACAAAATCGAGTTTTGCATTACAAGTACTTTTTTTCTGTTGTCTTTGACTTCATTTCGTATGCCATACACGATTTAAAATTTCAATTAATTTGTGAGGGGAGCAGATTTTTTTTATTTGAAAAAAAAAATGCAGATTTCTTTCATACAACATACAGCAAATACGAGTATATTACATGTCAAAGGGAGTGGGGAGGATTGATCAAGTGCTGATTTATATCATGTTAGAAAAATGAATATCGGTCGGCCCATTTGAAGTTTATGAGTTTATAAAACCGTTACAAGCGTTTAATAGCCATGTTGGAGATCTTTAATCAGGTGTGTTATAAATATTTAAAATAATGAACAGAAAATAAAAATAAAAATTAAAAACTGAAAATAAATTTTAAATACGATGACCAGCCGTAGAAATATTTGTCATGTTCGTTGGTCACTGTCAATAGATTTCATATTTTATTGTTTGTTTACATTTCTTTTTTTTGTTTTTGTTTTGTTTTAATTTACTAACAACAACAACAGCAATAACAATAACTATATTAATAAACATATCATAGACAAATCACAACAGCACAACAGCATTTAGTTAAGATGACATATCTTCTGAATGTCAATGAATGCGTGCCGAAAACCTGTCACAATGAATTAATATTCCATAAACATGATGAGTTTTTCTTCACTCCCATGTACCCTACACCAATAACTAACAATGCAGAATCACTTGAAGAGAAAAATGGTACTCTTCTGTTCATTATATACGAGTATTAATAGAAAGTCGTGATATACACTACATATGTACAGGGGAATATGTCTCCTACACATGGAATTCAATGAATTCACTCCTCAAAACACTGTGTACACTTAATCAATGCAGTTTCCAAGCTGATAAAGCCATTTTCGGTCCAACAAATCCAACAACAGCAATTTACCTGTGCACTAGAAAACAGCAGCCGATAACCGGATAAGGAATCTAGTATTTGGCACAAGGAGATATCGTATAAGGACTATTTCCCAAAGAGCCTATGGCAGTGGACAGCCGTAAATGAAATGATTAACTGCCTCTGAAGCTGAATCGGCTTGGTAGCGAAAATAACTTTACTGTCGGCTGGGTCCCATGTCATGTCTGAATTCTCGACAAAGAGTAAAAGAGACAAGCTTGCGAGAGGGGAGTTTCCACGTACCCGATGAAGCCTAAACTCTTCTGAGGAGTAGGAACGGATATTTAGAAGGGTATGCTCAATGAAAGGGAAAATAAAGAAAGGCAAACCAAATAAGTTAGAGGTATGCGAAACTTTTCTAGGGAAATTAAAATAACAGGAGGTCTCAGTTATGCATCAGACTATCCACAATCAAACTGAGGTTGGTCTTTTGGCAGTTAATTTTGAATTGGACAAAATGAAGTTTGCACACCATATTCCGTGAAAGGTGTGGATATTCTGTCCGTAATATCCGCCAAAGAACCACCGTTTTTACTTCCTCTACAATAGAAAATAATATAATATTCGCTTATCTGCTCTTTAAATATAGGTAAAGAGGTGTTGCTAGAGTCAAATAGCATTAAGTTGTTGAAATTTTCAGCAATTTTGATGTGACAAGCTAGGTTGTAATCCTGACTAAAGGACTGTAATGACGAAAGTAAGCAAGTATCTATGGCGTATAGAAGTTTTCTGTTGTCCAACCGATGTCACATTGAGTTCCAGTGTTTGTTTAATGAACCACGATATCAAAAGGTAGTAAAAATAGTGAGCGAAAAAAGCACAGCCATGTTTTACGCGGGTATAAAGCTCAAGAATTCGAAGCCGTTGCTACTTAGGTTATCATCAAGGTAGAATATTAAGCACATGTTCAAAATTGGCAAACAGGAGATAGATAGAGCTATTGAATTCAATGATTTTCTTAATGATAATTCGCACAGTATTTCTGCGATCTGCACAAGACCTTTCCGACCTTAATCATGCCTATACGTTTCGGAGGACGATTACAACTCTTGAGAATATACATACATACATACATAATTGGTTATTACAACCCCCCTTCAGTCAGGATTACGACCTAGCTTCTCACCTAGCTGTGTGTTAATTTTCTACATGAGTGGTGGGACCTACAGTTTTCAAGTCGTTTCCAAACGACTGCTTTTTGAGATACTCCCGGAGTTTTTCCAGAAATCTGTCGCCGAAGAAATATTTTTTCATATTATCTGTCCTGGGTTTGAACCGCTGCCTCACGTCTAATAAGCCAATACACTACCAATTAAGATAGATGACAGGTAATTGATTGCATTCATTTAGAATATACGTCTTCAGTTATTGGGCTTCCCTTATCCGGTATCATAACCACAAAACAAACTCTACTTCAAGCAATTAGGAAAGAAGTTTTGATTTCACTTTCTCCTTACTGTGGGTATCAAATCTTTTGTATGTGTCTTCTTACTATATTTGAGTAGCTGTGAAAAATTATTGTTGCTTTCAAGGACTTAATGATCAGCAAAGTGTTGAATAGTATTTCATTAAGCGGTCGATGAGTTTCGGCCATATCTAGTTTCGTCGTTTTAGTATAGAAAAATTACTTATTTTTCATTTTCCCCCTCATGATCAACTAAAGGGTCCGCCAAATAACTTTTTTTTTAAATGCTTTAAAAAAAACTACTGAATATTTTCTCAAATTTCTTTTTTTATTTGAAAGTACAATCCTCCCGGTTTATAACGGAATTGAATTTCATTCAAATGGCTGCCTCGGCTGACCATGCAGTAGCCTACACCAGAAGATGCCGATTTTGACAAAAAAAAATCATCTTTTCAGATGAAGCTCATTTTGACCTTCGCGGGTACGTAAACAAGCAAAATTGTCGCATTTGGGGCGCAGAAAACTCACACGCATACATTGAAAATCCGACGCACCCAAAACGAGTCACTGTTTGGTGCGGTTTTTGGTCCAGAGGCATAATTGGGCCATTATTCTTCGAAAATGAGCAAGGAGTGGCCGTAACAGTCAATGGCGATGTTGAACGAATTTTTGTTCACAAAAATTGAGGAGGAGGATATTGGCAACATTTGGTTTCAACAGGACGGCGCTACGTGCCACACAGCCGAAGCTACATTCGATGTTTTGCGCCCTGTTTTTGAATATCGCATTATTAGCCGCAGAGCTGATGTCGTTTGACCACCTCGGAGCTGCGATTTGACACCGTTGGACTATTATTTGTGGGGTGCCGTCAAAGATAAGTGTTACGCCGACAAGCCAGAGACAATTGACGCTTTAAAGGACAATATTCGTGAAGCCATTGGCGAAATACAGCTGCACACAATCGATAATGTGCTTAAAAATTTGACCGATCGAGGAAGCCATTTGAATGAAATTATTTTCCATTATTAACCGGAAGGATTAATAAAAAAAGAAATTTGAGAAAATATTCAGTAGTTTTTTTTTTAAAGCATTTTCAAAAAAAAAGTTATTTGGCGGACTCTTTATTTCATTAAGCGGTCGATGAGTTTCGCCTAGATCCAGATCAGTCGTTTTAGTATAGAAAAATAAAATTTTTTTTTTCATTTTCCTCCTCATGATCAACTATCTACATATACATACATACATACATAATTGGTCATTACAACATTTCAGTCAGGATTACCACCTAGTTTCTCACACCACTTATGTTGTGTGTGTTAATTTTATACATGAATGGCAGGACTTACAGTTTAAAGTCGACTCCGAACGACAGATTTTTGAGAAACTTTTCATGGCAATTTTATTTACTCTCAGAGCCAGAAATCTGCTGAGAGGAAGTCGCCGAGGAAATACTTTTTGTATTTTGTTTTGATGTCTGGACTGGGGCTCGAACCCTGGCTTTACGTCTAATAAGCCAACACTCTACTTACTAGACTACGGCGACTATCTACGTATACATCTGACAAAAATCTGTCTACCATTAGAAACTAGGGACGTTCAAATAATTTCTGCAAATCGTATTAAATTAAATTTTCAGATGACATTACGCCATATTATTTAATATCATCATTATCTTTAATTTGAAGTGTCAAATTAAATGAAAAAAGAAAAAATAAATGAAAGAAAAATTATCACCTTTTGGAGTAGAAAGAAATCAAAGAAACTTTCCTATTGAAAATGTTCAACCGTAAGCCCTAAACATATGACTTGTACTACCACATACCCATCATACTCTTCACCGACCGACTACATTTGCAAATAATTGCCTTCCAACACCTACTAAATTATTTCAAAATTTAAACGAATTAAATTATAGAAAAATCAACGAAAAATCATATGGTGGTGGATGGGGACTAAAATAAATATTTGCGAAATTTTTATCAGTGGTGGTGGTGGTGGTGGTGGCATTAGCAGAGTTGGCGGCACTGGCACTGACGTTCGTTGTCGATGACAACTTAATTTAATGAAATTTATTTAATTTACTGTGTACTTAATAATTTATATCCTCTCCCTATATTCTTCAATAATTATTGCTTCTTCTTCTTCTATTTCTTATTTCATTTGGTGTCATTTGTTTGTATATTTAATAAATTTAATAAAAAAAAAAGAAAAAATAATTTATTTACACAGAAAAATTACGTGAAGTTTGCACTTCTTTGAATTTTATTAAATTAGATACCCCGGCACAGTATTGTTGTCAAGACCTTGAAAATACTGAAACTGTTTTTAATGAAATTCAAATTAAATTAACATTTTAATGTTTATATAATACGAGTATTTCTTTCATTCATTTATTTATTTATTGTGAAAATTCTCTTTTTAAAACGAAATTTTCTTTTCATTCTTCAACAGTTTTGAAGCCATAATTATTCATAATAAGCCCTGATTATCATTGTGATACCTAGTAACCCAGAAAATCATTGAAACATTAACCAGTTCACGAACTTTATTTAACGTGAATTCCCTTTCCATTGTTTTTTTATCACAGTTTTAGATCATTTACTGTTATAGTCAGTCATTGTTTTATAGGCCATGAAGTGAAAAACTACTTTCAATTGCTTTTTTTGTGGTTGAAAATGATACTCCAAAAATTTATAAAAATTTTACTTTAATTACCACAATGAACAGTGATGATCAACAGTGATGAAAGAGGTTTTTAACCCTGACTCTGTAAAAAAAAAAAAAAAACAAAAAAAATTTAACTATAAGTACTATTACGGTCGCTGTAAACTGGTAGATAGTGTGTTGACTTATTAGACGTGAGGTCTCGGTTCAAGTCCCAGATATCTCTCAACTCAACCTTTCTTCGGTGACTTTCACTCCGCAAAAACTCTGAGAGAAAAACAAAATTGCCATGAAAACTTTCTTAAAAATCTGTCGTTCGGAATCGACTTTAAACTGTAGGTCCCGCCATTCATGTATAAAATTAACGTACACAACATAAGTGGTGTGAGAAGCTAGGTCGTAATCCTGACTAAAGGGTTGTAATGACCGATTATGTATATAAGTATGTACAGTGGTGGCCTTATAATTAGAAACGACGTTTCTGGAACAGAGTTTCTAGAGTGACGAATCTAAGTTTAATTTGTCCCAATCTGATGGAAAAACGTATGTAAGACGTCCTCCAAACAAAGCCTTTGATCCCAGGTCCACAGTGAAAACTGTAAAACAAATTAACAAACATACACGTTGCTAAGTCATTTCTAATTACAAGGCCACCACTGTATGTCCTATCACAGCATTTGAGTGCTCGTTTAGAATAGGCTAGGTGATGGACCCTTATTAGAAGTCTAGTTCGGCACACATAAATGAGCGGTGATGTATGAAATCCTTCCGTTTCCGCAATAAATCTTGCTGTTGGTCTAAATTTTATTTTGCAGAAAAATTAAAATTCTGCTTCTTCATGCTAAAAGTCATCATGAACACTTGAAATGAAAGATAACCTGTGATCTACATCTCCTGCAGAAGGCATTCGAGTCTATCGCCTTGCTTTGCTCTGCTGTGGTCTGTGAGAACAGCTTTAGCAAGATGGATTGCAATGCGATCAAACGAAAGAAGATAATCAGTCCTCTTCTTATTCAAATCAATGCGGCAGAGCATAGCACTATTGCACGCATCCTCTTGCTGCCAACGAAGGGTATTCTCTGGTAGATTTAAAGGAAGTTTTCAAAGGAAAGAAGATAATCAGTCGTCTTCCTATCCAAATCAATGCGGCAGAGTCTAGCACTATTGCACGCGTCCTCTTGCTGTCAACGAAGTTAAAACTTCCTTTAAATCCTTAAAAACCATCCTTAACAACCAGAGAATACCCAGTTTAATTAAGGCATTAGGAGACGTGTGCCATATAACATGTCGCAGATAGTGATTTATATACCACCTCTGGCCAGTTCGTGAAGATTGCAATTTCTGACGATATTCCTGTAAGAATTACATTTTAATGAGCCGAAGTTTCCTTCAGAAATCCTCTCTACATTCATGGAAGAGAAAGGACGTGAAAGTGACTTTCTTGAGGGACTCGCAGCCTGTCTATTTGAACAATTTGAAAGAGATTATCACAGGAAATTTTGTCAACCAATAAGTATTGCGCCGCTTTCAATATGGCCATGAATTCTGGCTGAATAACAGTGGGAGACGAAGGCCTAATGTCAGAACCCTTCATATTTATACCACAGCCTAGTTTGTCCAGAGTTTTATTGTCATCACTATATACCTCAAGGACCCTTCAAAATCCTCAGATTAGAAGTCTTTAGCTGGAGTCCTGAAATCAAATTCCATTTTCAACCACTACGAGAATTGTTAGAAACCATGTGATCGACCCAAATGCTTCCACGATTTTCCAGTACCGCAGCCTTCCAGTATTGCCTTAATTGAAGATCAAGGGTGTATTTGAGTGTAGCAAATAAAGCTGATTAGAGTCTACTGATAATCACGCCATCTGACTGACTTTCGTCAAAAGATGATCAATTGAGAGGCGGGCCCTACGGAAATTGTATACTTATTTATGGAGTGGTTTCAATGCAGCGGTACTAATGGGTCCGCCATCTAACATTTTTTTTTCAACTAGTGCTTATTTCGTGAATGGTAACACTTAGCTCATGTCTGATTTGACAGATAATTAGTTTTATCCTTCCGCTGAACGAATATGGACCATCCAATGCGTTTTAGCTTCGCTAAGTGGGCCTGCGATCGACTTACAGAAGACGCCGATTTTGGCAAAAAAAAAACCATCTTTTCAGATGAAGCTCATTTTGATCTTGGCGGGTATGTAAACAAGCAAAATTGACGCATTTGCGGCACAGAAAACACGCACGCATACATTGAAAAGCCGACGCACCCAAAACGAGTCACTGTTTGGTGTGGTTTTTGTGCCAGAGGCATAATTGGGCCATTTTTCTTCGAAAATGAGCAAGGAGTGCCCGTTACATCAATGACGATCGTTATCGGGCCATGTTGAACGAATTTTTGTTCACAAAAACTGAAGAGGAGGATATTGCCAACATTTGGTTTCAACAGGATGGCGCTACGTGCCACACAGTCGAAGCTACACTCGATGTTTTGCGCCCTGTTTTTGAAGATAGCATTATCAAGCCGCAGAGCTGATGTCGTTTGGCCACCTCGGAGCTGCGATTTGATACCGTTGGACTATTATTTGTGGGGTGCCGTCAAAGATAAGTGTTACGCCGACAAGCCAGAGACAATTGACGCTTTAAAGGACAGTATTCGTGAAGCCATTGGTGAACAGCTGCACACAATCGATAATGTGCTTAAAAATTGGACCGATCGTGTAGGCTACTGCATGGCCAGCCGAGGCAGCCATTTGAATGAAATTATTTTCCATTATTAACCGGAAGGATTGTACTTTCAAATAAAAAAAGAAATTTGAGAAATGATTCAGAAGTTTTTTTAAAGCATTTTCAAAAAAAAAAATTACTTGGCGGACCCTTTATCTGTACATCTTTCATTAAAGGTCAAAACAGTAATGCAAGGTTGGTTATCCTAAGGGTGCCATTGAATTTAATCTAAACTCGTCTGATGGAATATCATCTAAAAGAACTTTTACGGGGTGATCTCTGGAAAATATCGCCATAAATCTAACAAGTGACTAACGAAGGTAATGCATTTGGCAAAATATAGTCATAAGCTTACTTGCGTCAAAAGATGATCAATTGAGCGTGACGCCCTACGGAAATTGTATACTTGTTTATGAAGAGATTTAAATGCAGCGGTACTATATACTAAATAAGAGGGTTTCTGTAGAGTGGCTTTTTTCCGTGAGCCCGAAGTGAGCCCAATCTATAGGCTTGCGATATCGGCTTGCAGTGCCCGTAAATTCGAAATATGGAACGAGACAGTTTGGAGAATAAATATTTATAAGCTTATACGACATTTATTATGATCACTGGCTTTGTGATGCCCTGAAAACTTGAAATTATATGAGGTATGATTATGGTCTAATGCTTAGGGGTCTATAAATTGCTTCACCAGCGGTCAACTTTTGTGTGAGAGAGTATTTCTGATTCTATGGGAGGAAGAATACTACTATGATCTCAATCTGCGTTAAACTTGTAAAGAAAATGATGAAATTTATACAATTTGCTTGAATTATTAAAAATATTATGTTCTACTAAACAATTACTAGCTATTATAACTCTTATTCGGCTAATAAATCTTAATATACGAGTATAGCCTGACTGGACATTTAAAAGAAAGAAGAGATTCGTTCATCATATTTTAAATTTAGAAAAATTTTCTTTCATTCATGCATTCATTCATTTGTACTTTTATAGACCAAAAATTATACAAAAACTGTGTAACATTTCCGTTATTTGTACCAATTCAAGTGACAAAACATCATCATTATCATCAGTATTCACAGTGCAGTGATGTAATTTACATTTTTAATGTCATGTAAACTATACATATATGGAATCGTGTCAAAAGTTTTCATAAATTTGGGTGTAAATTTTCTATTCTAATGTCAGCGAATAAATTTAGCTTTTGTTGTAATATTTGCATTCATCCTACATATTGTTTGTAGGAGACGAAGTGACGTGACGCTGTGTCTTTACAATTAAATATGATTTCTACAAATGAGTTTTTTTTTTGTCGTATTCTTCATTGATATCTTTCGAGATCTACACAAGTGTTTTAAATACAGAGAAAATATGATAAAAAAAATAAGTTTGCAACCACAAGTGTTTTCTTCTTTTAATTTGATATGGTGCCATCATCACTTCCCCATATTTAAGTGTTTAATAATGTAAAAAACTAACAGTTTGTACTATATTTACTCGTAATAATTATACAGCATCTAAAAGAAAAAGGTCCTATGAACCACTTTTTATCTTTATATCAGGCCCAATATTTTGTGAAAGGCCTCTAACCACAAACTTGGTCATTACAACCCTTCAGTTAGGATTTCAACCTAGGTTTTCCCACCACTTATGGTTGTGTGTGTTAATTTCATAAATGAGAGCAGAGACCTCGAGTTTAAAATCTACTACGAACGACAGATTTTTGAGAAACTTTTTCATGGCAATCTTATTTCCTCTCAAAGTGTTTGCCAGAAATCTGCTGAGAGGAAGTCGCCTAAAAAATATTTTTTTATATTTCGTTTTGTTGGAGATTTCTGACCTGGGGTTTGAACCGTGGTCTCACGTCTAATGAGCCAACATGCTACCTACCAGACTACGACGGCTATGATCGAATACTTAAATATCTTTTCAATACAAATTCCAAATTTAGGACATTTTCCCAATGTGTCAGCCATGGAACAATGCCCTGTTGCTAAAATTGATAAGAGCGGAGCCTACGGGAATAAGTGCAAATTATATGAACACAAGCAAATCAATTCTTTTTTTTTACATTTCCATTTACAAGCGAATTTTTTTATTTTTTATTTTTTTTTAAATAATTTCTTTGTATTGAAATTGATATCAAGTGTATCTGAAAGTGCACTATTATAGGAAAAATGGATAGAAAATTATACTGATGATTGTTGAATAACAACAACAACAACAACAATTTACCTACATAGTACGTGGGCGGTCCTGAAATGAAATAACCTGAGGTTTAGAAAAAATTTCTGTCAGGAAGAGTGGCAACCCCAGAAAAAGTTCAAAGTTCCAAGGCGTCCAAGATATTTGGTATTGTGTTGAGCCAACAAAAATAAAAGATTTCAGTGAATTTGTGAGGAAAAACCTTGCTGACCCTTAGCTAATTCACTGCTTCATTTCAAAGATCTCAATCCAACCAGTATTAATGCTAAGCTAGATCCTACTTATTATTTACTTAAATGGTCCTTACAACCCTTAAGTCAGGCTTACGATCTAGTCTCGCACACAACCTACGTTGTATGTTAATCTTATACATGAACGACAGGACTTACAATTTAAAGTCGGCTCCGAAAGACAGATTTTTGAGAAACCTTAAGAGAAATTTTGTTTACTTTGAGAGTTTTTTCCAGAAGAGGAAGTCGCCTCAAGAAATATTTTTAAATGTTTTGTTTTGTCCGAGATGTCTAGGCTGGGACTTAAACTATACGTATAATAGCTAGACAACGGCGCATTCTAGGTATTACACTAGGAAAATCTGTTCGTTTACGTCTAATTGATCATATACTGGGGAAATCTGTTCGGTCCCATCTAATAAGCTATGAAACGACGACTTCAAGATCTTACATTAGGAGAATCTGTTCGTTCCTTTGAGATTAAAAAACTGTTGCGGAAGATTATAAAAGAGCACAACTGGGAAACTCTTGAAAAATCCACGAAATGGGATCGGATTGGATCTATGATTGAGGGAGATTAAAATGGCTGAAGTGAAGGAGCTTAAGGCCGCCTGAAGGAGAATAAGATATCTGAACATTTCCAAAAGTTCTTAACCTACATACATAATTGGCCAATACATCCCTTCAGTCAGGATTACGACCTAGTTTCTCACACCACTTATGTTGCGTGTGTTAATTTTATACACGAGTGGCGGGACCTTCAGTTTAAAGTCGGCTCCGAACGACAGATTTTTGAGAAACCTTAAGAGAAATTTTGTTTACTTTGAGAATTTTTGCCAGAAGAGGAAGTCGCCGCAAGAAATATTTTTAAATGTTTTGTTTCGTCCGTCATGTCTCTACTGGGACTTAACTATACTATATAATAAGCTAGACAACGGCGATTTCTAGGTATTGCACTAGGAAAATCTGTTCGTTTACGTCTAATGGATCCTATACTCGGGAAATCTGTTCGGTCACATCTAATGTCACATTCTAAGGTATGAAACGAAGACTTCAAGATCGTACACTAGGAAAATCTGTTCGTTCCTTTGAGACTAAAAAACTGTTGCGGTAGATTATAAAAAACCTTGTACGAGCGGCCAAGTGTCCAACGCTTGAAAAAATTCACAAAATGGGATCGGATCGAATCTTTGGCTGAGGGAGCTGAAAATGGCTGAAGTGAAGGAACTTAAGATCGGCTGAAGGAGCCTAAGATGGCTGAAAATTTTCCAAAAGTTCTTAACATACATGCATAATTGGTCATTACAACCATTCAGTCAGGATTACAACCTAGTTTCGCATGCCGCCCATGATGTGAGTTGATTTTATACATGAGCGTTGGGACCTACAATTCAAAGTCGACTCCGAACGACAGATTTTAAAGAAATCTTAGGAGAAATTTTGTTCACTTTGAGAGTTTTTGCCAGAAGAGGAAGTCGCCGCTAGAAATATTTTTAAATATTTTGTTTTGCCCGATATGTCTAGGCTGGGACTTAGACTTTAATAAGCTAGACAACGGTGACTTCTAGATCCCACACTAGGCAAATATGTTCGTCCACCTGCAATAAGTTAAACAACGATAACTTCTAGATCCTACACTATGAAATCTGTTCGTCTCTTTGTGACTGAAAACCGGTTGCAGAAGATTATAAAAGGGAGTTGAAAATGGCTGAAGTGAAGGAGCTTAAGATCGGCTGAAGGAGCCTAGATGTCTGAACATTCCCAAAAGTTCTTAATATTACACATTACTCAAAAATAAAGCTATGCGCAGAATTGCACATCGTCAGTTGAGTGCCTGGCAATGTTTTAATGCAACAAATCCGAATTGTAGTACGATTATTAATGAGACATGGCTGTCTAGCTTCACACCTCACACAAAGATACATCAGTGCTTCGACTGGAAGAATTGTATACTGAGAATGAAGAGTATGTATCATCTGCATACTTATTACGTCTGTTTTTATTGTCTCTCAAAGCGGGTATATGAAGAGATGCTAAATAGCAAAATAAACTTTCGCTAGAGCATTAACAAAGAGATTAGTTTCATGCATCAGGCTATCGAGGAATGATGACAATATCGGGGTCATTGTATACTACAGAAACACTTCTTCATAAAAGGAAGAAATTTAAGTGATAGTTTAACGCTACTTACAGCGAACATCAACCAGAATTGGATTCAGTACAGGAAACTTTTCACTCAGAGTAGTGATCTGAAAGAAAATTAAATGCTTGGGAAGTCTTTATGAGTGTTTGACGTACAAGTCTTCGAAGTACAAACTGCAACCCATTGTGACATCCGATTTTAACCATTTGATGTATGTTTACAGTTATTGTAAACTAAAGGGACACAACTTCAAAAAGGGGGAATAAATTCAAATTCAATATGAAGATTCTGTGATCGATTAACGTTACTTACACCACACGGCATCCATAATTGGGTTCAGTACAAGAGATTGCAGTGCTCTTCTACCTCTAAACGCGATAACAATATGTTCGCTATTTTTGATACCTCCCTCGTATGTGTATAAAATATTGTGTTGAATATCTTTTATTTTCTTTCTTAGTTCAACTGGGTGCTGGGTGACAAGTTTTTATAATTGCATAACAATACAATAACAACAGAAACAGAGAGGAAAAAACTGTTATAATTTAAACAGTATTAAATACACATATGCATACATACATACATATTTATATATAATATCAGTTAGAATAAAAAAATCTATAATTAAAAACAGAACTTTTTTTTATTCTTTCTTTTTTTAATTTTTTTTTTTTCAAATTGATTCCATTATAAGGAAAATTAAAATGGGCTGGCATTTATAGGAAGCATTTGGTTTCAATTTAAATTTAATTTTTGTTCCAATTGTGGTTTTTATTTTTTTAACATTTAAAAATATTTATTTAAGTTATGAACAAAAGGAGTGTAATTTTTGAAACATTGTTTCAATCAAAACTAACCACCGCGCATCTAATTGAATACGATGTAAAACAAAATGGAAAACTTTTGTTATGTTATCTTTCGTTTCGTTCGTAACTGAAACATATGTACATGACGTTGGTTGTGGTTTAAAAATAAAATATTTTTCTTTAATTAAAATTTTATGATTTAATTTTGTTTAACAGTTTACCGCAAAGTTATTTCCAAAATATACTTTCATTTGGAAAGGATTAACATTTCTAAGAAAAGAATTGTATTTATCCAAGCCGCACTATGGGAATAAAAGTCTTTTTGTGTTTGTTGGAAAGGATTACGTTTCCAAGAATAGAACTGTATTCATACAAGTCACACTATGTGACTAACAGGCTTTTTGTTCTTCTTAAAGTAACCTTCTAAAACCCGGTCTTCTTTATTATTTCTTTACCTTCTTTTAGTGTCAGAGATCCACTCTAACAAGTCAGAGAATAAGGGCAGGTCCATCCATCGTTAGTTATATTCCCTCGGTGAACATGTATTAGGCGTAGTGGTGAGAAACTTTTGCTGATTGCGTCCAACTCTTTCCTCGAGAGTCTTCCTCTTTCTGGCCTTCTTTCGCTTTTCGTTTCTGATGTTACTTCTACTCTAAGAGAGCAAGGATCAGGAGGCTTTCTAGGTGGATTATTTACATACATAATCGATCATTACAACGCTTTAAGTCAGGACTACGACCTAGCTTCTCATAATATGTGTGATAATACACATGTATATGAGTGGCAGGACCTACAGTTTAGAGTTGACTCAGAACGACAGATTTTTGAGAAACTTTTCATGGCAATTTTATTCCATTTTCAGTGTTTTTGCCAGAAGCCTGCTGAAGGAACTTACCGACGAAATAATTTTTAAATTTTCGTTTTGTTGGAGATGGTTGACCTGGGGTTTGAACCGTGGCCTCACTTCTAATAAGCCAAATTACTATCTACTAGACTTTGGCAATTTTTTAGAGAAGATAAAAAGAGGATTGTAACGTAATGTAACATATCCATGACGGAATTTTTTCGCTTTTATGGTTTAGAATTTGGATTACACGGGTTTATAGGGAACCTCATTTTGCACTTGGTATTATTGATTCCTTTAACCTTGATCCCTTGGCAAGGCGACTTACCCCACACTGGATAACACAATGGCCCATATAGCCACCGCGTGAACTTTTCTTTGAACGACAAGCATAACCTTGATCCCTTCGCCTAAACGAAGAGTCTTCATTTTAATCGATTTTTATTTTTTTGCATTGTTTCAGTTTCATTAATCAAGTTGTTTCCAAATAGACACGTAATTGATCGCATGTCCCATTGCGATGGACAATAGATCGAAATCAGATAGAGTTTCTACTGTAAAACCAACACTGTGTTCTTTACATATCCCACAATACTCTCCAATTTTAAATCCTAAAAATCGGATACATTGAAAATCTTTTTACTTTCACTAGACAAGTGCCTTCGCAAGCCGTACAGTAACATAGGAGGTGTTCTATACTCTAATATTTACTCTCACATCCATCTTCAGCGCTGTGCATGTCTTCAAGTAAGGCTATATTGCGTCTACACATTCTCAGCAAAAATCCAATCGGTCTACTGTCAAGCCCATGTACTATTCGTAGCGTTCAGAGTATAACTCCGAAGTATGAGTTTGCAGGAGAGGAACCTACGCCTTTTACATCCAGTGATACCTTTCAGTAATGCCAACAGCATTAAGCTCCTCTGTCTTTCCATATTCCCTTTAAGTTACTGTGCTTACGAAAAGTATGATCAGCGTAAGTAAATGTTCAGACACAGTTGTGTTCTGGAAGAAAATGATAGAAGTCGAAGAATCGGGAAGTCTTTATGAGTGCTTGATGTGTAAGTTCTTGAAGTACAGACTGCAACCCATTCCAGGATTCAATTTCCTTTTCTAGTAATCTCCACTTGGGAAAAAAATGTCAAAGCAGTTGTTCGAGGATCATAATCAATCCGAGAACAGCCTATAACTATGCTCGAAAGCTGCTTAATTCTGCAGTTTGCCAAGAATAACTTGAAAGTCGCAATTGTTGCCTGTTCCTTTAGGAGAAGCTCAATGGGAAGTAATTTTAACAAGGCGCAAGTGCCTTGCTGGTGGGTTGTCCACACAGCACTACTGATAAGGATGGCAGATTGGCTTTCTATGCTATTCAGGACCAAGTAGTTACATTGTTTTGAAACTGCTTGCCACTAAAATTAATGATTCAACTATTGTGCGTTGCAGTTAGGATATGACAAGAGGTTTCAGCCTCCATTTTTTGGTTAATGGTCTGACAAAGGCTTTCCGAACATTATCACAAATATTCTGCCTACATTAAAGATAGGAATCGATGATACCACAGGTAAGAGAAATTGTGGTGAATTCCCTCCAGTCTATTGGAGTTAATTTTCTGAATGTTATTGAATCTAAAAAGGTTTCTTATATTTTATCATTTCATTACAAATCTTTTTATAGTTTTTCACCTTCCTTTATCAGCTTTTATCAATAATTGGATAAATTGAAGAAATGTTTCGCCCTCCCCAAAAATCTTAAATTCATTGATAACTTTCGCCAGCAATATTCTTTAATTGCTGACGCAATTTCTCTAAACTTCTAATTATTTTAACTAAAACTAGAAAAAACCAAGAGAAATAAAAAGTTTTAAAAGAAATTTATTTAAACAACAAAACAAAATAAAAATCGACAAGCGAACGTTTATAATTCCAAACAAACAAAAAGATTAGCGTTTTTGAAAAAAAAGTGCTGCTGCCTAGGATTTTGCACAAAATAATGGAATAAAAAAAAATTAGAAAGAAAAGAACGTAAAACGAAAAAAATTTTTAATAAAAATAAACAAAAAAAACTTCTTTATTTATCTAAGAAATTATTTAATTCTTTAGTGACTTTTTAAGAGAATTTTTTAAACAAATAAACACCATCCA
The DNA here is from genome assembly GCA_958299815.1 of Sarcophaga carnaria. Lineage (NCBI taxonomy): Eukaryota > Metazoa > Arthropoda > Insecta > Diptera > Sarcophagidae > Sarcophaga > Sarcophaga carnaria. The sequence continues at coordinate 17,399,850 of OY283153.1, read as the reverse complement.
TCCCTTCCGTCCTCCCTCACCAGTGTAAATTCCTAAACAAACTTGCCTCGTATGTTTATTAATGCACGTATATGGGTGGGTATACAAAGTATTCCGTCGTACACAGTGATGGTTTTGAATTCGAATATTCGGTAATAAGAGACTAAATTAATAACAAACAAAAAAAAAAAAAAGTAGAAATACAAATAATTCTGCCATTCTATTTAATTTAATAATAAATAAATACAATTGACATCTACGGATAAATAATTTTGCTATGCCAGAGGCGTAGTAAGCAGGAAGGAAAACGTTAGAAAAAAATTGACACGAAAGTGATCAACGAAAAATGCTTCAACTATTCAATTCGACCCCAACAGATGGTCGTTAGTCATTCTATAACTCTGATTCAACTGAGAAAATGATTTTGTTCACTGCCTGAAGCAAAAAAAATTTAATATTTAACCCCTTTTCCCATCTTCTCTTCACAACTACCACAAATGCCATTATATGGGTGCCCCATCCACCCTTTTGAGTGTCAAGACTGGCAATTAATCCAGCATAACTTACCTTAGAAGTCGCCGTAGTCTAGTAGGTAGTGTGTTGGCTTATTAGACGTAAAGCCAGGGTTCGAGACATCAAAAAAAATACAAAAAGTATTTCTTCGGCGACTTCCTCTCAGTAGATTTCTGGCAAAAATTCTGAGTGAAAAGAAAATTGTCATGAAAGGTTTCTCAAAAATCTGTCGTTCGTAGTCGACTTTAAACTGTAGGTCCCACCACTCATGTATAAAAATTAACACAAACAACAGAAGTGGTGTGAGAAACTAGGTCGTAATCCTGAGTGAAGGGTTGTAATGACCAATTATGTATGTATGTATAACTTACCTAACCATCTAACGTCAAAAGGTAGGGTAAGTTAGGTTAGGTTTAAGGACATATACATGTCATTGGTACAAGTAAAATACCCAGCGGTTAAAATTAATGACTGAAGTCCTAGAACAGAGGGGATAGTGAAGGGAATAGGAAAATGGGAAAAGGAGAAGAGGTAGAAAAGGAAGGACATGGGGAACGGACGAAAAAAGATGAACCACAAACACACAAGAGAGCAAAACTATAACCTTGATGATCTAGCTCTTCTCAACCAGCTTAACCTACTTATGAAATCTATGGAGAGCCCTAACATCGGCTCTTGGCAGAGCCTTGAGCTCTTGCCAGAGCCTTGAGCTCTTGGAGAGCCCAAACCTTAAAAGAAGCACATGCTTGAAGTCTTCAATCTCAAAAGGCATGAGTTGATGAACTCATTTAAAGGTGTTTCTACTCAGTAGCTATTTTCTGGATCCATACATACAGCAAAAGACGTAAGAAATCTCCTCGCATTCTATGCATTATTACCTATTAGCAGTTAGAAAGGGACACTAGCCCCTGGATCCATATAATGACTTGCGCAGAAGCTGATTTGGCAAGGAACAAGAGGGGAGCACAGAATATCTTCTTTATTATTAACGGGCACTAGGCAACATGCGATAAAAGATTCTTAGACATTCAAAATTTATTAATAGAAAGTGCCTTGCTAAAGCTACACTCCTCTAAAACGAATGAGAAATGCCAGTGAAGAATCAGTGCTACAAGTATTACAACGGGGCTCTATAGGGCCAAAATAGGGCATGTTATGCTTTCTACAGCGGCTGCCAATTTAACCTAATCTAACCCCTACCTTTTACACAAGTATTATGGCAGAAAACCTCACTTCCCCATACACACCCTTTTGGGCAGTGACTTGTTGTCACGCTGAACAGTATGCCAGTTTATTACGATGCTGAACGAAACAGAATATTTCTTTGAAAGAGACCGAATGGAACGCATTTGAATAATTATCTTGACTAGGCTGTCCTATTAACCGAACATTTAGACGAGACAAGGGTTGAAGTGATAGCTTTGATTACCAAAGTTCACTTGAGCACGCCTAGCGGCTCGTTGTGACAATCGAAATCCTCGATAGTGCGAGACAAGGGACACGCAAACCAGCTAGTTCGTGTGGAATTCCAGACCTCTCCATAGACTGCAATACTGCTGTCAGTTCTGAGATATTGCATTCTCTGTCTCTGTGTGCCATTTGCTCCATTGGATCTAGCCACTTATGTTGTGTGTGTTAATTTTATAGATGAGTGGTGGGACCTACAGTTTAAAGTCGACTCCGAACGACAGATTTTTTGAGAAACTTTTCATGGCAATTTTAATTCAACCTCAGAGTTTTTGTTAGACATCAGCTGAGAGGAAGTCACCGAAGAAAGGTTTTTTTTATATTTCGATTTGTTGGAGATGTCTGATCGTATTTCATGAGATGTCTGGCCTGGGGTTTGAACCGTAGCCTCGCGTCTAACAAGCCAGCACCCTACCTACTATACTACGACGGGCGTTAACCATGTAGATTTATAATGGATTGAATGGGTTCAGATGACATATATATTGATAACCTGCCTCGCATAATCTATTATTATGCTTCAAACTTAATGTACTGAACAAATAAACACCATTTTCTGAATGTTGGTCGTAAAAAAAAGAGAAAAAACAGGATCACCACTACAGCCCTTAAGGAAGAAGAGCAAAGCTCCTTCCTAAACACATTAAAGACTCATGGAGAGCAGTTAGCTTTGAGTCCTCAATTATTCTATTATTTTTATTCCTAAATTCCATCCACTTCTCTATGTGGACAAAGCAACCTCAAATTAAAAGACAAACTAACATTGATCTGAAAGATACTCCTGAAGAATTACAACAAAAAGGTGAATTGACATTTTATTGCGAATAATCGAATCATTTTCTATTAGACAACACTAGTCATAAAACAATATTAAAACAAATACCGTGATAAAGTGATAAAAAAAAAGGAAAAACTTCTATTTTTTGCCGCTGTTTATTAACCATAAAGAGTTATCTTATACCCCCCAGAATATCGGATATTGTAGAATTGTATGCCCAATACGAGAGTATAAACATTATTTTGTATTCATTAGAATGAAAATAAATATTTTCTTTAATGAAAAAAAAAAAAAAAAAAAATAAAAAAAAATTAAAGGAATAAACGATACCAACTAATGGTGGTGGGTGATAGTGCTGGTAGTGGCACGTGATAATAGAATTTCTTTTATTTTTTTTTTTTAATCTCTACATTGGTCAGTAGAGTTAAAAAAAAAGAATTAAATTTAAATTTAAACCGCAACTAAAATAATGCTGATTAAAGAAATACTTTTTATCGGCTTATTTTTCAATATTCTTTTCTTTTGAAATTTTTTTTCTTCTTTTTTTGCCTCAAAGGCTGGTCATTGACTTTCCTATACTGTTGCTGTGTTTGTTTTTTACTTTTTCTGCCAATTCGGTAACTTTTATGGCTTATTTTGCTGTAAAAGAAAGGAAAACAAATGCAGAAAGCAAAAAAAAAATATGAAATGGAAACCGCTTAACAAACAATCAAGTAAAGTATCGTATGGAAATATTTTTAAACTTTTTTCTTCTTTTTTAAATTGTAGGCGAAAATTTAAAACTAATAAGCCAGCTTGAGCTATAGTGGTTAAGCTCGGTTATGGCACAGCTTAGGTTCAAAGAAGATAACAACACTATTTTATATTTCTTCTAACATTATGTCCTGCTGCTATGCTAGTCACTGGGCCTGTGGGATTTCTTTGTCTTTGTTGGTGCGACACTGTATCTGCGAGCTCTAAACTTGTTGAGGTTGCATTCTCACCATTGCTTCAGGCACAATGTATAGATTCTGCGATGAGGACAGACAATGGATAGGTAGGTAGAAGAGTGAGAATTCCCTCCTCATTGTGATACCAGAGTTGTCTAGTTCCCCTAGCTCTGAAACCATCTAGAACTTCTGATGAAATCACTTTGATTTCCTATGTCCACTCCTAACAGATCAGTGAGATTGTGTGCATAGAAGATATACACATAATATATATATATTATTTTCCAAAGCTGAAAAACCTCAAATCAGTATCTCTTTTCAAATGAGGTGAGTGCTCACAATGCAACCACCTGTAAATCTCTTTTGGAGTTTGAACAGACTTTTCGTGCGCCCTCCATCCTGACCACGTATCCTTAGCTGCTAAAGAGACGTACATGGAATCCATGTTTTTCTGTCAAGCTAAAGCGTTTTCTAGTTAGGATTACAACCTTTCTGCTCACACCACCCATGTTGTGTCTTTTAATTTTAATCATGAGTGTCAGGCCGTACAGTTTACAGTCCACACTGAATGACTCTCAGAGTTTTTACCAGAATACTGCTGAGAAATGGTCGCCGAAAGAAATATTTTTTTCTTTGTTCGTTTTTTTTTTTTTTGGAGATGTCTAAGCTGTGGTTTGAACCATGGGTTCGCGTCTAAGAAGGCAACATACTACCAGCAGACTATGGTAGATGAAGTCTGCTTTGTTAACAATAAGCTTGAAGGTTTATAGAGTTTCCAATATAAAGGACTCAACAGAGCTCTGCATTTTACTGCAATACAACTATGCCTCGGTACCGTTATCGTACCACTCTGCTATTTAACTGAGACATTCACGGCAGTCATAAACCATCTTAGAGCTCGTCATATTAGAATACATTGCTCTGACAGCCGCCTGGTTATTCCCTATTATGGATCTATTTATCCTTAATAATTCTCTTCAAAAGTAAACTCTTAAGTGCTTAGCACTCCATATACCATGGGATTTAACAGTGCCTGAGGATTTGGAGGAGATATGATAGAACAACTAGTACTTAAGTACCACTACACGCCAATAATAAGGAGTCGCATCATCGGCAGTTCACAACCGTACAGTAAGATGCATACATACTATGTACATAATTAGTCATTACAACCCTGTAGTCAGGATTACAACCTAGCTTCCTGCAGCACCTTTGTAGTAAGTATTAATTTTATACATGAGAGTTTAAAATCGACTCCGAACGACAGATTTTTGTGAAACTTGTTCATGGCTATTTTTTATTTACTCTGAGAGGTTTTGCCAGAAATCTGCTGAGGGGAAGTTGGCGAAGATATATTTTTTTGTATTTCGTTTTGCTAGAGATGTCTGCCCCGGTGTTCGAACCGTGGCCTCCTCACATCTGATAAGCCAACACAGTACCTACTAGACTACGACAACTAAGTAAGATTAAGACAAGATATTATATCGCCATCAAGGAGATAGCTTGCTCGTCTCCATAATATTATTATTCTTCTACTAAGTGAAGAACTCAATGTATTTTTCATTTTAATTTCTCTGTCTGTTAATTAAATATTAATTTGTTTCACATTTATTTACAGTACGTATAGAATGTAACAATTTTTATTATTTATTCATACTCGTGTACAGAAATAATAAATTCATAAAATAAGTTATGAATACTGGATACAGGGTCATTGTCACAGGTGTGTTCAGAAACTAAACTCCATCTGTTTAAATTATTACGAACAGTACCAGTTTAAATAACAGAATCAATAACGCAATAAAAAGAAAATAATTTTTTTATTTCTGTCTGTATTATAGAAATAAATGTTTGACGTTTAATGGATAATAATTATTGCAACAAGTGAGCTAGTATTGTATACCAATCGATAAATAAATTAAAGACGTTAGATGTCAAGAAACAATGTATCAGAGATCAGCAATGAGTATTCAAACAGACGAGTAGATTCGAATCATACTCATAATTTCTGATACTTATACGCACTCATACTACTCATATTCAAAGTTTGAAGTACTCATAGTACTCATACTTAACAATACGCATGCTGTTGTTGATTTTGACTCTCCTCTACTCAACATTTACAAGAATCAAAAAATGAGTATGATTCGCGTACGAACACTACAGTGCTCACTAGAAGGTTGTGTGTTTGCTTTGCTTGCTGTATTTGTCTTTTTCTTTCTTATTTTTTTTGTAAATGCAACAACAACTAAGACTGTAAATTTTGATGAATGATTCGAATCATCATATGAATCAAACATATTTCGAATGTTATGAGTTTGATATCAACGTTGTACTCATACTCATTGCAACCTGTACTTATAAATCAATATTGTAGTGAGTACGAATGAATCAGAATAATTGAATTTCATACTCAAAATTTCATGAGTATGAGTATTATGAGTAGCGATAGAACGATTCATTGCAGATCACTGCAGTGTATATTACCAATTTTGATGTAACAATTTAATTATATGCACGTATTGTTGAATAAAAATAAAATTATTCATCCATAAATGCGCCGTCAGTTCCCACCAAGTGCTCTAGAATTAATTCAGGGTACCCACGATGCTGTCTATAAGTGTGCATGATGATTTTGACAGATGTAAAGGGTGTTTTTTATAGAGGTATAGAACTTTAAGTTGGCATTACTTTTCAAGATGGCGACCGATTTAACAGCTGTCAAGTGATTTATTCTCAGTTTGGTTTGGCAATTCATCATGAATAGACTCACGCCTGAACAACGCTTGCAAATAGTGCAATTTTATTTCGAAAATAATGGTTCTGTGCGGAAAACGTATCGCGCACTACGTCCATTTTATCGTCGACAAAATCGTCCATCAGACCAGTTAATTCGATTAACCATGGAACGTTTTCGCACCACGTTTACTCTTATTGATAACTCGCATTCCCAGAGACGCTGTACGGTGCGTACAGAAGAAGCTATTGCTGCTGTAGAGCGTAGCATTGAGGAAGACCCGAATGAGTCCATCCGCCATCGAGCACAGGAATTGGATCTATGTCCACCACTGGAAGATTTTGCGGAAGGATCTTGGTTTGCGTGCTTACAAAATCCAACTAGTGCAAGATTTTAAGCCAAACGATCATCAAGTAAGACGTAGATTCATCGAATGGGCCCAAAACGAGATTACCGTTGTTCCCGATTTTCATAAGCGAATTTTGTTTAGCGATGAAGCGCACTTCTGGTTGAATGGCTACGTCAACAAACAAAACTGCCGCATTTGGAGTGAAGGTAATCCTCAAGTGTATGTGGAAACACCGTTACATCCAGAAAAACTGACTGTTTGGTGCGCTTTATGGGCTGGTGGAATCATTGGTCCGTACTTTTTCGAAAACGATGGTGGCCAGAACGTTTCATTCAATGGTGATCGGTATAGAGCCATGATTACAAACTTTTTCATTCCTGAATTGAATAACCATGATGTCCAGGAGATGTGGTTTCAACAAGACGGCGCAACATGTCACACAGCTCCTGTCACAATAGATTTATTGAAAGACACGTTTGGTGACCGCCTAATTTCACGTTTTGGAACTGTGAATTGGCCTCCAAGATCTTGTGATTTAACACCGCTAGACTACTTTCTGTGGGGCTATGTAAAGTCATTGGTCTATGCGGTAAAGCCACAAACGCTTGACCATTTGGAAGCCAACATTCGCCGTATTATTGCCGATATACGGCCACAAATGTTGGAAAAAGTCATCGAAAATTGGACGTCCAGATTGGACTACTTCCGCGCCAGCCGTGGCGGTCATATGCCACAAATCATATTTAAAATGTAATGCCACAAGATTATCTTTCGGATAAATAAAATTCATGTCAATCGAATAATCCATCGTTGTTTTATTGCAACTTAAAGTTCTATACCTCTATAAAAAACACCCTTTAGCTTCAACAAGATGGCTGTTATCTTAATTGTCAAAGTTCGAAAGTCCTCTCTGGAAGACTTTCAGGCTACGTTGCTGTCTATAGTCGTCCATCGTGCTTTAGCAAAATATACTGAATAAATGTCAACTAATTTGACAGATGTAGCTTCAACAAAATTGCTGTCATCTCAATTGTCAAAGTTCGAAAGTTCCTAGTGGAAGATTCTTAGTTATCGCGAAGAAGAGTATTACAGAACCGGTGTTTATTCTACAAACTACCTCTGCAGCAACAATAATACTTCCATAAACATAGTTTCCATTAATACGACTGCAAATGTAATTAATTTTCTTATAAAACAACAACAACAAAAAGAGAAAAAAATACAATTTAAATACGATTGATTTTATAAAACAGGCTCCATGTGGTCTAAACTTTAATTACAGCAGCTAAATAGAATTACAAAAACAAAACAAATAAATACAAAGAAAATAAAGCAATCAGACGGAGAAACCAAAATCACCCGAAAGAAAAAGAAATTCAAATTGCAGACGAAATAAAAGCCAAGAAAATACTCCAAAAAAAACAAAATTTGGTTAACGACCGTTCCAACTGTCGAAACAAACGCAGCAGGATGGTTTTCTTTTTTTTTATTAGAAATTCATTTAAAAATTTTGATGGAATTGAAAGTCGTTTATGGCAGGCATCATGTCTAGCAACAGACTCTAAGTAATGGCTTGTAGACAACAGTTGTTGGGTAACTGGGCGAGTAAATATTTAGACAGACAACTGAGTGTAATTTGTAGTAATTAATTACTAAACTAATTGCTATAATAATTATTATAATTTAATTAAAATTTTTTTATTTGTAGTAAAAAACAAAATAAATTTGTATTATTTTATAAGGCCTGCTTACGTCAAAACACAAATTCATTGCCGAGAAACTTGAAATACTTGTCAAACAAACACAATACAAAGAGAACACAACTCGTAACTCGTGACTGTTATCGAAAGTAGAAGAGGCAAAGAGATAATTGCACAGGTGATGTATTATCAACTACAGGGATCCTGAAGTTTAAGGCACAGAATATCAAGAGAATCCAGATTTGAGATAACTTACTCGTCTCATCACAGTGCCCTTAAGAAAAGATACCCATTTTTCTCGAGTGCGTACCTATTGTCTACTGATCCATGTACGCCGTTATGATTTTAAAATTAGAATAGAACATGGTTTTTAGAACTTTCATTATCGTGTATAGATGCCAGACGTACGTAACGTAATTGGTCATTACAATCCTTCAATCAGGATTACGACCTAGTTTCTCACACCACTTATGTTGTGTGTGTTAATTTTATACATGAGTGGCGGAACCTACAGTTTAAAGCCGACTCCGAACGACAGATGCTTTGAGAAACTTTTCATGGCTGTTTTATTGACTCTCAGAGTTTTTGCCAGAAATCTGCTGAGAGGAAGTCGCCGAAGAAATACTTTTTGGATTTTATTTTGATGTCTGGCCTGGGGCTCGAACCCTGGCTTTTCGTCTAATAAGCCAACACACTACCTACTAGACCACGGCGACTTCCAGATCTCTGAAATATCACAAAAAGAGACAGAAAGCTCCCCCTTTTCAATAACCCTAGGCCGGCAAATATCTGAGTAAGCGATGACAGTTTGTTGTGTTCATGCCATTTTGTACATTTCAAATCTTAGAGATTGAAAAGACTTTGGCAAAAGTCAACCTGCCTGTCGACAGAAACAGGCTTGCTTTTCAGTTAAGAAGGAGGAAATTCAAGGGCTTGTTGACACACCCTTGTCAACAATTACTGGACAGGACTACAATTTCCTGACGACATTGCTTTGGTCTCAATGGACGTTAAAGAATGCAAAGGAAACTACGAACGCAGTAGTTAGAACAGTTAATACATAGCTTGGCATGTCTAAATTGGCATTTGCTACACATAAAACAGAAGCCATCTTGTGGAAAAGATAAAAGACATCAAAATGTGGAGTCATCAAAATAGAATCCAAAAATCTCATAAAATATTGGAGTATAATGATCGATAAGTTGAACGTCAAGAAATAAATGAAACTCATCATCAGAGCTTAGGAAGCTCTGGTAATTCTAAGTCCAAATATTGAATCAAAGCTTTTAAGGTGAAGAATAATATCGACAGTTATAACGTGGATAATGTTTAATGTACAGGAAAACGACAGGATTGAAACTGAGCCAGTAGTGGCTGCATCCAGGAACACAGGATGACACTGTATTGCTGGAGATGCTGAAGCTTAAAATAGAATTAAAATAAAATTTCTGAACCAATGCAAAAGACCGTCTTAAAATCGAGGAAAGTTGTCAGACAATTATAAAGATTTTCAACGAAAACGGACCTGTGCAGGCCCACAAAAGTATACATACACACGGTTAACAAATTTCACAAATTTCTGAACCAATGCAAAAATTTCTGAACCAATGCACAAATTTCTAAACCAATGCAAAAGACCGTATTAAATTCGAGGAAAGATTGTCGGATTAATGGATTGGGTAAAAAATTTCTGAAATTTGTTAACCGTATGTATACTTTTGTGGCTGAGTATATCTAGATGACCCTGAGAAATCAATTCCAATCTATATGCAGCTCATCTTCGAAATTTTGAACTCTGAAATCATATGCAATCGCTACATAGATAGATATAAAGTGATGGCATATCATGCATGTATAGAGTCGTTATTGAAAACACTTCCAAACGTTAAATTTAATTAATTATCCCTCTGGTGCAGTCCACATTCGAAATTTCCAATTTTCCATACCACATATACCTGCGGCTTATGAAAACCTTACAAGAAAAAATGTAAATGGGTTAAATCAAACGATCTCGGTGGCCAATTAACATCACCTCCAAGTGAAATGACGATAAGCTGAAATTTATTATGCAGAATATCCAATGTGGCATGAGCTGTGTAGCACATAGCGCCTTCCTGTTGAAATAACATATCATTGAAGTCCAGATTATACAATTCTGATCAAAAAAACTTGCTAAACTGTGAAGGCTTGACCAACGTCGTTTTCAAAGAAATATGAAACGGTGACGCCGCTAACACAATATACATACCAAACGGTAACTTTTTCGGAATGCATTGGATGCTCTGGGATCATATATATGGATTAGCATTGTAACAAATTCGATAATTTTGCTTGTTGTTCACGTATCCATTCACTCACAAAAGGGCCTCAGATGAAGATGATTTCGCGGTGAATATTAGGGTCAGTTGCCAACTACTCCAGAACTAATTCAGCGAATACGCGACGTAATCTATAATCGTCCATGGTGATTTTACAAAACATACTTAATAAATGACAATTAGTTTAACAGATATAGCTTCAACAAGATGGTCGTCATCAATTGTCAAAGTTTGGCATTTCTTGTTTAAACATTTCCTGTTTAAAGATTTCAAATTCTCGAAAGCCGACCAAATGGCGTTTTTCATCAGTGCTATGAATCAAAATAAGGTCACCGTAGTCTGGTAGGTAGTGTGTTGGCTTATCAGACGCGGGGCCACGGTCAGACATTACATCTTCTCCGGGTACTTCCTTTCAGTAGATTTCTGGCAAAAATACTGAGAGTAAAATAAAATTGCCATGAAAAGTTTCTCAAAAATCTGTCGTTCTGAGTCGACTTTAAACTGTAGATCCCCTCACTCATATATAAAATTACCACACACAACAAAAGTGGTATAAGAAACTAGATCGTAATCCTGAATGAAGGGTTGTAAGACCAATTGTGTATGTAAGTATTATGACAGATGTAGCTTCAACAAGATGGCCGCTATGAAATGTCAAAGTTCGGCATTTCCTGTTTAAAGATTTCAAATTCTCGAAAGCCGACCAAAATGCCGTTTTTTCATGAGTGCTATGAATCAAAATAAAGTCGTTGTAGTCTGGTAGCTAGTGTGTTGGCCTATCAGACGCGGGGCCACGATTACACATCTCAAGCAAATCGAAATATGAAAAAATATTTCTCCGGCGACTTCTTCTCAGCAGATTTCTGGCAAAAACTCTCTGAGAGTAAATAACAAACTGCCATGAAAAATTTCTCAAAAATCTGTTGTTCGAAGTCGATATAGGTCCCTGAACTCATGTACACAACATATCGACGTCTCCGTTCTATAACATTCTAAGTCGAAAAAGTGTGTTTTGAGCTATGAGCTCTCAAAGTTTTCACGTGATATACGACTATATGTATATTCTTAGTAGATTTTCCCTATAACTTCGGAACGGATCGGTGCATCTTAACCAAATTTTGACAGTATTTAAGTTAGAGAACGTAGAATTTAAAAATACAAGAACATTAAAAACGTTCTAAGTACACTTAGAATGGAGGCGTCGATATGTGGCATGAGAAGCTAGGTCGTAATCCAGACTAAAGGGTTGTAAGACCGATTGTATACATGCATATGTGATTTGACAGATGTAGCTTCGACAAAACGGCCGCTATCAACTGTCAAAGTTCGGCATTTCCTAATTAAAGATTCCCACTTCCAATTTCAAACAAAAAAATTCTCGAAAGCCGACCACAAGGCGTTTTTTCATGAGTGCTTTGAATCAATCAAACTTATCCCGTTCTCCAGAATTTCCTGTATTAGAGAACTCAATTTTTTTATTACGTCTTCAAGGTGTTATACTGTTGACAGCAGTAATTAACCCAAAGCCATTGAAATTTTCTTTCATTCCAAATGCCCTATGGAAGGCAATAAAATGGTTTAAAAAATTGTTTTTAAATTAGGCAGAGCATTGAACCGGAACTTTTTAAAAACTTAATGAGCAATAAATGGAAATAAAAATCGAAATAAAAAATAAAATATACGTTTAAAATGCATTGTAATTATGCTTGAATAAAATAAGAAAGTTTAAAATGCCAAGACATGAACTGCGGTACGGTGATTTTGATTTTTTTGTTTTTTTAAGGGAAATATTTAAATTGTAATACGAAAGCAATAACTTATGTATGTATGTACATATGTACAAGTGTATTAATAATTTTGCTATTTTGGAGTTTTATTTTTTTATTCGTTTTACTTTCTATAAAATTTATAAAAAAAATCAACATTAATTGGCCTAATTACATACAAACATTGTACTACGTGTGCATGTAAGGCCTATGTGGTTCGATTATTTTTAATAATAAAAAAAATTAAAAACTTCAAAAAAACAAAACAAAAACAAAAAGCTGCATTGAAGTGAATTTAAACACTCATTAACCCATTTTTGTAACTTCAAATTGACTTCCTCTGTAATGTTGCTTTAAAAAGGTGTGCCTCTCCTATTGGCTTATGGGGATACTGTTTAACCAAAAATTCATTTTTTTTTAATCACTTTTACTTGAAATTCAAAGAATTTTAAAAATAAAATTTATTTCTTTTAATATTTAAAACTTAATATTGTTGATTGGTTAGGTAGTTGACTGTCTGCCTGCTTGCCTGCATAATGATTCTTTGGTTAGGCTTCGTTGGCTGCTAGTGCCTGCTAATGCATTTTCTTTCTCTTTTTTGCTTTCTGAAGTTAGTGTTGCTGTTATGGAACTTAGATTTCCTAGCATTGTCATGATCGTTTATGTTTTTTTCTTCTTCTTTTTTTGTTTAAATACTTTCTTGTTGTATAATTTTTTTTAATACGTGATGTCATTTTCATAATTTTCGGTTCTGACTTTTGGTACATGTTTTTTTTTTGTTGCTTTAATAAATTCTAAAATATTGTTGTTTGATTGTATGATTTAAGAAGTTACTCAAGTAGAAATTGTTTAACCCAATTATTTATTGAAATTTCTATTTGAACATCAAATAATATATTCTGTTGAATAAGCATAATCCACTTGGATCCTATCAAAGGCCCTGTGCCATACCATGCCTATAATTCCTAGCTGACATTATTTCTCATTTGATGCATTTGTTTTGACGCTGGTGAATTTAACCCAACTATTCATGCTAGAGATTGTGTAATTCTCAGCCTCCTTAAACATTTTATAAAATGTTGGGTAAGCCGCTGATCATGTCAGAGATTGTAAGCTATGTACCAATCCCAGCCAATTCATCAGCAATGCAATTTTCGACGATATGCCCCATATCTTGGAACTTATGCTGCACATACAATATTGCTCATTATAACTCTTCAGTTAGGATTACAATCTAGCTTCTCACACAACCCATATTGTGTGTGTTAATTTTATCCATGAGTGTTTAAAGTCGACTCTGAACGAAAGATTTTTGAGAAACTCATATCACAGTTCGGCCCTATGCTCCCTAGAGGAGTGAAAGGAACATATATATGTATATCACAGTTACTTTTAAATGATTTCAAAATTCCATAGAGTTCTTCATCGTTTATGATGCAGGAAGATGTAGAGATATTGTTCTTTAAGACTAACATTGAAGTCTTGCTGCCTGGGTATATTAAGAAAATTTCAGAGAGAATCCCACTATTCAACAAATCCAGCGTAGGACTATAAATATGGTCATGGTCACTGCCTGAAAAACATTTCCATGACAAAATCGGAATATAATATTTAGTATCAGAACTCCACGTTAACATTTTTTGTCCAGCAATTTAAACGTACGTACGTAGTTGGTCATTACAACCCTTCAGTCAGGATTACGACCTACTTTCTCACACCTCTTATGTTGTGTGTGTTAATTTTATACATGAGTGGCGGGACCTACAGTTTAAAGTCGACTCCGAACGACAGATTTTTGAGAAACTTTTCATGACAATTTTATTTAATCTCAGAGTTTTTGCCAGAAATCTGCTGAGAGGAAGTCGCCGAAGAAATTCTTTTTGTATTTTGTCTTTGATGTCTGGCCTGGGGTTCGAACCCTGGCTTTGCGTCTAATAAGCCAACACACTACCTACTAGACTACGGCGACTACAAAAGACAGTCCCTTACTATATTCTATTTCACCTCATAAGAGCCGAGTTCTAGGATGGCGACATGTTCATCAAACAGTCTCATCTTTTGCACGTTCTATATGAGTTGAATTGAGCATTTCGATGGCATACACTTCAGCTTGGATGACACTCGCAAATCTTTCCATACATAATTGGTCATTACAATTATGACAGGATTACGACCTATGTTCTTACAACTCTAATGTTGTGTGCATTAATTTTATAAATGAGTCTAGGGACCTAGAGTTTAAAGTCGACTCCGAACGACAGATTTTTTGAGAAATTTTTTCATGGCAATTTTATTCACTTCGGAGAGTTTTCGCCAGAAATCTGCTGAGAGGTAGCCGCCGAAGAAATTTTTTTTCATTTTCGTTTCGTTCGAGATGTCTGACCTGGGGTTTGAACCGTGGCCGTACGTCTAATAAACCAAAACACTACCTACTAGACTACGGCGAAGACAGTCGCTTACTATCTTCGATTTCTTCTAATAAGAGTTGAGTTCTCGGATAGCAACCTTTGCATCCTATATTTTCTTTTTATTGCTTTAAGGAAATTAATTTATATACATACATACATAATTCGCCATTACAACACTTCAGTCAGGATTACAGCCTAGCTTCTCACACCACTCATGTTGTGTGTGTTAATTTTATACATGAGTGATGGGACCTACAGTTTAAAGTCGACTCCGGACGAAAGATTTTTGAGAAACTTTTCATGGCAATTTTATTTACTCTCAGAGTTTTTACCAGAAATCTGCTAAGAGGAAGTCGCCGAAGAAATATTTTTTGTATTTTGTCGTGATGTCTGGCCTGGGGCTCAAACCCTGGCTTTACGTCTAATAAGCCAACACACTACCTACTAGACTACGGCGACTTCAGTAATAATTTAGATACGTTAACTTAACGTTAACGTAACACCGTAAGAGGTAAACCATATGGTTTAAATCAGATCTGTTGGGACCACGATTTATGTATGTCAGTGCCATGAGAGCTGCATTTTTGGGACACAATTTATTAGTAGCCATGTGGTGATGTCTGGAATATAAATTCAAGATTCTCAAGCTTTTAAAAGCCGTACAAACTTACGTCATATTGAAACACAAAAGAAGAAAAGAAAGAAAGCAAAAAAAATTAACATTTTGTTGGTTGAACAAAAACTAAACGAATCAATGGAATGTTGCAGAGTTTTATTCAATGTAAACAGTAAACAGACAGGCAGCGGCGGGCAGCAGAAGCAGTAGAAGCAGCAACAGCAAAAGAAATCATTTTTAAACAATAAATGAAAGTAATTTTCCCAAAATTGGTGGTAACTGGCTAATGTTAAACGCTATTATGTATACAAAATGCCACATTTTGTTAAGAAAACAAAAGCAAAAACAAAATAAAAAAAAATCATGCAACAATACTATGGGACCAGCCAGCCAGTCGCACAGCTTTAAAGTCAATATAACGTTTAGCAAATGGGGAGAAAAACCAAACAAAAAAAAAACACAATGTGAGCCAAGCAACCAACCATTCAGCCAACATATCTGTCAAGGTTACTTTTGATGGTGTATTGTACGACGTCATTCAACTGTTAACATTCAACTGACAACATTTGGTTGCAACATTAGTTGATTTCAATTTAAAAAAAGCATTTGTTTTCGAAAACATAAGATTTTCTTTCTTTGTTTAGATGTTTGTTTTTTTTCATTTTTTTCAAAATGATTTTCTACAACAACAAAATCTGAGAGAGCCATTGCAACAAGTGACTGCATTTTTGTCATTTTTCTATGGCCAAATTTAGTCAAATAACTTGAAAACGTCTATAAATGGTTGCAAATAAAACTTTAAAGCTTGGCTTAGCCAGCCACTGAGCCAACAGCCTAACTAGTGAGTCAGTGAGCCGATAAACGATTGAATGTACGAATTGTATGAATACACATGCCGCCACCACCAACAACAACAACAAATAATAATAAATAATGGGAATGAAATCAGCCTGGGAGGTTTTGTTATTCCATTTTATCAATCGGCCACAATGGAATTAATGTCAGGAGATCTATAAAGTCAAATGGAATTTGTGAAAATATTAATCACATGCTCGCGCACAGCACAACACACCATAAACTGAGACTGGAAAATTGAAAATGAAAATCATGTTCAAATTGTTAATGTGAAGACAAACATAAATTGTTTACAATCATAAATTCCCAGAAAATCCATATTAGAGGCACATTGTGGGATAAAACCATCAGTGAGAGCGATTTGTGCCAGGAGGCCTAGTGATCAGATCAATTAAATGGCGAAGATTATCTCCTACACAAAAACGTATATCGTGAGAGAAGTATTGTCGCGTTTTCTATGACAGTTTATAGACATTTACAACGTACAGCATCAACAACATTTCTACGGTGTTAATACCCGAATTTATGTTCGAATGTCAATCGGCTGACGTAAGTAAGTTAGTAAGTACCCTTCAGATTGCTTCATTCAATCTTTTTAGTAAGCATTCCTGTTTTCTAAGTCGCCATACACTACTAGGTAGTGTGTTCGCTTACTAACCATGAAGCCATGCTTCAAACCCCAGGTTAGACTTGTCCATCAAAACGAAGTATAAAAAAATATTTCTTCGGCGACTTCCTCTCAGCAGATTTCGGGCAAAAATTCTTAGTGTAATATAAAGGGTCCGCCAAATAACTTTTTTTTTTTTTTTGAAAATGCTTTAAAAAAAACCTACTGAATATTTTCTCCAATTTCTTTTTTATTTGAAAGTACAATCCTTCCGGTTAATAATGGAAAACAATTTCATTCAAATGGCTGCCCTGGCTGGCCATGCAGTAGCCTACACCAGAAGATGCCGATTTTGGCAAAAAAAATCTTCTTTTCAGATGAAGCTCATTTTGATCTTGGCGGGTATGTAAACAAGCAAAATTGTCGCATTTGGTGCACAGAAAACCCGCACGCATACATTGAAAAGCCGACGCACCCAAGACGAGTCACTGTTTGGTGCGGATTTTGGTCCAAAGGCATAATTGGGCCATTTTTCTTCGAAAATTAGCAAGGAGTGGCCGTTACAGTCAATGGCGATCGTTATCGGGCCATGTTGAACGAATTTTTGTTCACAAAAATTGAAGAGAAGAATTCGCAGCATTTGGTTTCAACAGGACCGCGCTATGTGCCACACAGCCGAAGCTACACTCGATGTTTTGCGCCCTGTTTTTGAAGATCGCATTATTAGCCGCAGAGCTAATGTCGGTTGGCCACCTCGGAGCTGCGATTTGCCACCGTTGGACTATTATTTGTGGGGTGCCGTCAAGGATAAGTATTACGCCGACAAGCCAGAGATAATTGACGCTTTAAAGGACAATATTCGTGAAGCCATTGGTGAAATACAGCTGCACACAATCGATAATGTGCTTAAAAATTGGACAGATCGTGTAGGCTACTGCATGGCCAGCCGCGGCAGCCATTCGAATGAAATTATTTTCCATTATTAACCGGAAGGATTGTACTTTCAAATAAAAAAAGTAATTTGAGAAAATATTCAGTAGTTTTTGTAAAGCATTTTCAAAAAAAAGTTATTTGGCGGACCCTTTAGAATTGCCATGAAAAGCTTCTCAAAAATCTGTCGACTTTAGGTCACACCACTCATGTATAACAAAGGTGGTGTACGAAGCTAGGTTGTAATCCCGACAGAAGGGTTGTAATGGTCAATTATGTATCTACATAGAGGACGTCTACTTGTCAATTAAGACAAGTACAGTACCCGGAGGTTGAATTGACCCATTGTACAAATGTATCTACATATGTATGTAGCCTTTTCAGTAACCATAACCTCTTTATATTGGGGATTATTAGAACTTCTGCCTGTTGTTTCACTATTCAACTGTATTTGCCACTTTCACAACTCAAACGCCCGGTCAGCCTATCCACAAATCCCTCATTCTGTTCTCTCCGCATGAAGGTCTTCCAGGAGTATGAACAATATGATCTGTAGAATCGGCATTGATACTGTACGAGACGGGGATGCAAATCTTAGTCCAGCGATTATCTGTGCTGGTTTTAATCCCTGTGTCCTGTACAAGCTTTTCAATTGAAAGATATTCTAATTGCTAATTAAGCTTCATTTCTACGAGAGTCTAATTTAATTGTAAATTTTTTAAAACATCACTCCAAAGATCCTAAGTAAACGTTGATCTCAACAGTGTTGACATAAATTTCAGATTTTTTAGTCTCAAAAATCCTCATTAATTGCTTATCATGCCACACAGAAAACTCATATCGCTGACATAATTGAAATCTTTTTCAAAATTAACCCATTAAAATCGCTTAAAAACAATTCATATAAAATTAATTAATTTCAATTAAATTCAGAATGAGAAAAAAAAAAACAAAAACCAAAAGAAATTATAAGAGAAGACCAAAAAATTTATCACCCATTTGTTTTGTATGAAAATTGGGTGTGATTTTATTGTCGGTTGTTTTTTGCTTTTATCGTTTCGATACTCTCTTCCTCTTATCCAGCCTTTTATTTGTACGAGTGTCGTTGAACGTGAACCCATTCGTATCTAAATTCATAAAATATTTTGGTTGCTTTTTTTTCTGAACATTTCTTGAAGAGATAATTTTCATCATCATATTAAGAAGATAAAAAAATTTAATTTTTATTCATTCAAGAATTTCAAACCTACCCTCTAAAAACCAGTGTATTGCGTTTACAATTAAGTTCGACAACCGAAGTTGGTCAATACAAAGCTCCTCAAAATAGCCTCTGGCTGATGTCACAGTGAGTGCTATCTGGGATCTTATGTACGCACTTGGTTAACTGGTCATTACAAGCCCTTAGTCCGGAATACGATCTAGTCTCTCACATCATCCATGTTGTGCGTGTTAACTTTATCCATTAGCGGCGCGACCTAATACCGAACGACAAATTTTTGAGAAACTTTTCATGGTAATTTTATTTACTCTCAGAGAGTTTTTGCCAGAAGTCTGCGGAGACAAGTCGCTGAAAGATATATTTTTCATATTTCGTTTCGTTTGAGATGTCTAAGTTGAGATTTGAACCACGGATTCTTATCTAATAAGCCAACACATTATCTAATAGGCTATGGCGACTACTCGATAGCTTGTATCTGTTCTTAAAGGTTTTATTGTACCTTTGAAGGATTTATCGACAGCCTTATTAATATCAACAGCTTCATTAATAGCATATTCTAGAACGACAGAGTTGCCATCTGTCTATAACTAGAAATAACACCATATGCTAAAATAAATTTGATTTGTATACAAGGTTGTGGCATTGAGTGAAGTTTTGAAAAGCATTGCCAATGGAATGACATTCTTTCTTAAAAGATGGCGAACATTGTTGATGTTATCCTGGATTATTTGGAGGCGGTAGTAAGGACTTCTAGTTTTATTAACATTCTAAAGGAACATGACGAAATTTTTTTGTTTAATTTTCTGCAGTAATCGAACCAGGTATACTTGCTTCTATAACATCTAGTCCACGTGACCTCTTTGTTTATATTAATCCACAGATATGGCCTGATTTTCTTACTGATCTTAAGGGGTAGATAAGCTGGTCAGCTTTATTTATCAAATTTTAAATGTCCTCTTGAGATCCGCATTGATCGAGCATTTGTGATGGGTAAGAGAGCATGTGCTAATATTTGAACATTTTCAGCATAGTCAAGCTCTTTCAAAAGGATATTTAGGACCCTTTATGTATGACTGGTTCCTGCCGCACTATATTATCGATGACTATATTGTTGCGGCCCTATGCTCCCTAGAGGAGTAAGAGGAACATATATATATATTGACCATATAGATGGGTAAAGAACGAATCTTGGAACAGAAGCAGGTATTTTTTCCCAGAACGAAATGTTACGAGTTCATGGGAAAGCACTTGGGCATCTTCCAAGTGATAGAGTATGCTTATATAGGAAATACAAGACAAGATGTAGGACAATCTGACAGTCAGGCCGCCATTCGAGCACTCGGCTCTTATGAGGAAAACCCGAAGATGGTATGAGATTGTCTAAAGAAGCTGAATCAACTAAGTATGCTGGGTCTTGTGGAAATTCTTGGTAATCAAAGACCAGAAGAGCTTGCAAAGAAGGGCGCTTCCACGCCGTTGATGGATCCAGAACACTCCTGTCTAGTGGGTGCGAATGCTTGGAAAGGGATGCCTAACGAAAGGGAAAATAACGTAAATGGATTTTAGGCAATCGAAACTTTTCTGGGGAAATTACAATAAAAGAAAATTGGAGTCGTGCATTAGATTACCAGGAAATAACTTGAGGTGGATAGCCCGTCTTTTAACAAGGCACTGCAGACTCAGGGTACACTTATACAGAATAGGGATTATTTTGAGCCCAACAGGTAGTTTCTGTGACGATGAGAATGAATCATCGGCACATATTCTTGGGTACTTGTGGGGCATTAATACATCCAAGAAGGAAATACGCATATTAAGTGCTAGGTGCGGAATTGTAATTGTTGACACCGATCAGCATGCTGACGTTTGTCAAGGCTTACAGGAGACGTAGGGGAGTTTAATACATCTTATGGTTGCAGTAATAAGTAATATTCATGAGGATAACAATAATAATAATGAGAAAAGATGGGTAAATAATTTTTCTGATATCTTAGATAAGAGATATCAGTTTTCTCTGGGGTGTCTGCATCTTAACACGTTTCGCATCCTGGCAAATCTGTCTGCTTAGCAATGGAGTTCCTTATGTTAGTTGATAACGCCTTTGAAGTACTGTTAGCTGACCTCAACAGTCATTGTTTCCCTTTAATACTCTAGGCTAAGCTTAGAGATTAAATTATCAGCTAAATATAGACGTAGTGAATATTGTAATTGAGTCCAAATCAACTGAAATGAATGAAAGCAAAAAACAAATTAGAATCGCACTTAAAAGCGCGAGTTGAGTGCATCATAAACTTATTTTTTTCTGCTTAATTTATTGGCTTTTAAAAAGCAATACCCTCCCTCTCCTCTACAAAAGCAGATTTTTGTTTAATAAAGTTTTTCTTCTTTTACTTCTGCCTTCTTTTCAAAGTCGAGATATTGAATACAATTGGCGCTTGTACGTCTGCTGCGCATTTGGATTAATCCAATTTGTGTTTGGATGATGTTGATGATGATAATGATCGGATGCTGTTGTTGTTGTGGCTGTTGTTTGGTGTACTTGTACTTGCAGCAAACAGCTGGCGTAGCACGAAAAAAACGTAATAAAGTTCCATCGTCTTCTTTGTGTCTTGATACAAAGTATTTATAGAAGTATGGCTCGTACTACGACTAGTCGTAACACTATCATCGAAATAAGATCAGTTGTTACTTGTCTGCTACGCCATCACTCTCGTAAATACTTAACAAATGAAGATGAAAATGAAAATCGTAAATATAATGGGAATGGGAATGGGATGGAGAAACGAAGAATGAAAAACAGAAATCATTGTTAAAGTGGTGTCAGTTATATCTATACATTGTACATACATATGTACATATGTATAGTTTTGATAAAAAAATACAATATAAAGATACAACGGATGTATGTATATATGAGAAGATATACGAGTGCAATATAATATGTATGTACCCCGGTTTACTTTCTTATTGTTTGACGCTCCATTGTTGTATCATTTTTAATCAAGTGATTTTTTGGATTGCATTGAACAATTTATGATATTTAGTTGCTGTTCGTAATAATTTATAATTGCTTGACTTACTTGGTTCGCTTCCTTGCCTTCTTTTTTAAAAAACTTTTTTTTTCTCTACTTTTTAGTGAAGTTTTTTGGAAAGTCTTTGTCTTACAACCAGAAATGCAATTGTTCTAGTGACGTTTGACTTGCATTTCATTTACTTTCTTTAATTGTCTGCTTTATGGGCATGTAAATGCTTATCCAAAAACAATAATTAACACCGTTTATATCACAGCTTTTAGTTTAAAAGAAATATTCCAAAAAAATTCGCCTAATTTCCTCATTTGATCACCACAAACGCTTGAGTTTATTAAGGGCTCCACGTTAATTTTTCCACTCGCTATTAATCGATTTGTAAGTAAATATTGGAAAAAATTAAACTGAAATCAAGCACGCCATAATGATATGAAGAAAACTTGTAGAAAAATCTTGGAAATCTAACTCAAGAACTATGCGTTGAATGTATGTGTTATGGATGACCTATGGGGCCCTTGTTTGGATAAACAAAATAAATTTGAAAACAGTTCAGATAGAGTCGCCGTGGTCTAGTAGGTAGTGTGTTAGCTTATTAGACGTGAGGCCTTGGTTCAAACCCCAGGTCAGACATCTTCAACTCAACGTAATATGACAAAAATTTTTCTTCGGCGACTTCCTTTCAACAGATTTCTGACAAAAACTCTGTGAGAGTAAATAAAATTGCCATGAAAAGTTTCTCAAAAATCTGTCCTTCGGAGTCGACTTTAAACTGTAGGTCACGCCACTCATGTATAAAATTAACACACACAACATAAGTGGTGTAAGAAACTAGGTCGTAATCCTGACTAAAGGGTTGTAATGACAAATTATGTATGTTACGTTAGAAAAGATACAGGGACTGGTAAATATTGATATTATCGTGGCAATGAAAACTTGGTCTATAGAGGCGGCTGAAGGCTCTGAGACTATGGTTAGGTAGCGTAAGTGTTATATTTTGAGTGGCTGACAGCAATCTCCTGGGTAAAATCAGAGCAGACTATGGTTTTCGAAAATGTTTCACAACGACAGGCGAAATAAACAGAATGAATGGAGCAATTTTAAGGTTATGTACGTTCATACATAGAGGGATCATTTTGTGATTTTCAAGATCAGAGAATGGGGCAGAAGCTGATCCAAGACAAAAATATACCGAACCCTTGCGGAAACTTGTCAATATCTTCCAATCGGAAGCGCCTACACCATCGAAAGATGTGCTTAAATCTACATGGATAGGAAGTACAAAAGCTAGCTATCTGACAGTGAGGCCGACTTAAGATACTCAACTCATAAAAGATTAACTCAAGAAAGGCATTGGACTGTCTAAGGCAAACTTAACCAGCTAGACAGAAAAAAATGGGTTTACTTTGCTGCATTCAAAATCATGTTGAAATTCATAACAGTGAGCAAGGATTCTAGAAATCTTTTTGTAAGCCTGTACACTTCCCGAGGAGTGCAGAGGGATTTGCAATGGTATATAAGGCAAAAGAAAAGATAAGAAGCCAAACGATTTGAGTCATGCATTAAACTAAGCAGAAGTGGTCTGGGATTTAAAGAACACTTGTTTAGAAAAAGAATCACCTCGAGCCTAATATATCATCTTCGGCAATGAGTTCCCATTTCTGGATGAATGAGTACGTGACCAAAAACAAAATTGGCGAATTTGTTATGAAACCAAACCACAGGAGAGTGTCCAATACATTCCGAGACACTTATTGTTGTAGAATTTGGGGTGATGGCATTGGCCAGGTCATCCTGTCAATGGGAACAAAACAAACAACTTCTTTGGTCCTGAATTTACCATTGGGACACAACATGGTGTGGTTTTAACAGGATATCATTACCCACCACACAGCTCATGTCGTATTTAACGTTTTGCACGAGCAATTTGAAGACATGTTAGTTTTAAGTGATATTAACTGGCCACCTCAAGCTGTGTAATTTGACCCCATTAGACTTTTTATTGTGGGGTTTTCTTAAATCTTTGCTGTATGCAATAAGCCACAAACCATAGCTGCTTTCAAAGCCAATATCATCTACGAAGGGTAGTAATCTGTCAGTTAAAGTGTGTGCCTATAAACTCATCTATTATCCCGGGAAAAAAATTGTACGTTCGTAACTTTCAGAAGTCAACTGACTACCCAAACAGAGTAAGACAAACAAACGCCGTAAAGCATTCGGCTACAAAATTCTCCGCTTTCCATCGTGCTTTCTGGTCATATGAAGTCATATTTTTATTGGAATCCCTTGTGGAAGACCTTGTATTCACTCATGCTGATACAGACTTTCACAAGATCTTTTAAAAGCTTTGACTGTTTTTATAGATGACAAGTAAATTGTATTGATTTTATGTGTATTCACCATATATGCTGCCCTTTAACTTAAACTCTTACGGTTTAAATGCAACAAAACAGAAAACAATGCCCTCAAGACATATGGCCACATGTTGAATAAAACGTCTGGCTGGTATTTATTTGCAAAGTATTTATGGCATCAATCATCAATAAAACAGAAATTATCGACATACATACGATGCCAATCGACAATTAAGTTTTAAAATTTTAATGTCATTGCCAGAAAGTGCAGTGCAGAACAATACAGTGAAGACCATTGTTTAAGGCATCGCAAACAAAAACATGGACGAACGGACTATATTAACTGGTAAATAAAATCGTATACAAAGCTAGAGCATCATCACATCGTTACGAAGTCTACAAAGAAAAAAAGAAAAGAAAATAAAATCGAGACCTTTTGGAAAAATCAACAACAACAACAATCAGTGAAGAAAAGGAAAAACTCATACAAAAACAGTTAATAACTTGCAAATGTTGGCCAATAAAAAACTGGTCAAAACAATAAACAATTGATGAAATTGTTGTTGGCCACAAAACAAATTTTGCAAAACGACTTAAAGCAACGAACAGCAACAGCAAATGCAACAATAAAACACAATGAATTTGGCATTGAAAGCCAAAGCAACAGGCAACATGCAACAGCAGCTTACACCACCACCACCATGGGCCCACAACAATGACAATAATAAAGAGGCATAACTGTCAATAATATTGAATGTTGCAACAGACACAACAATTGGCCACAATAAACAACAAAATAAACAAACAAAAAAAAAAAAAGCAGAAAATTAGTAGAAAAAAGGATCAAAACCCAGTCAATAACAAAGAAAAGAAACTCAGAGACAAACGATCATCAGAAAGACGACGGACGATCTCTACCAAAGTTATATGCAGGTGGTCCAGAAAACTACACTCAAGACTCATACATACATACATAGTCGTACTGGTGGTAATCATTGTCATTGGCAATGGCAAGGAGGCATGAATATGAAATTCTTTTAAATGCCACAACAACAGCACCAACAACAAGCAACAACAGCAATAATTATAATAATAGCAACAACATTAAGCTGAGGAAATAGTAAAAAATATGGGGGAAAAAAACTTTAAAAGGAAACATGTTGTAAGTACGAGTGTCTATTGCAATGCCTGCCATTGCATTCATAGGCAGATCAATAATAAAAAAAAAAAAAAAAAAAAAAAAAAAAAAAAAAAAAAAAAAAAAAAAAAAAAACTTAAGATTATTGGGTAAGGGCAAAAATATTTTCGTACTACAAAAGTTTTGAAATTGAAACATGTAATCCTTAAGGAACATAAAATTTCAGATCCAGTTCCGAATTTTGAATGAGGATACATGCGATTGTAACTGTTTTGTAAAAACTTAACCTACTTAAGCAGATTGAAGCTAAGCTGAGATGTATCGGGTCCGCCATCTAACGTTTTTTTTCAACTAGTGCTTATTTCGTGAATGGTAACCATTAGCTCATGTCTGATTTGACAGATAATTAGTTTTAATCCTTCCGCTGAACGAATATGGTTGTGTATACGCTTGAAAAACGCTGGGAAATATTGCGACATTACTTTGAAAATCATGGTAATGTTACAGAATGTGTGCGAAAATTGCGTACGAAGCACCGTCAGCTCCGTATGTTCGTTATCTTGTGAAAAAAGTGAAAGAAACTGGCATCGTCATCGATAAACCAAAGCGTGAAAAGCCAAAAGCAGTGCGTACACCCGAGAATATTGCTGCTGTGGCAGAAAGTGTGCGTGAAGCGCCATCAGCATCAATTCACCGTCGTTCTCAACAATTGAACATTTCGGAGACATCATTGAGACGAATTTTATGAAATTTAAGACAAAGACCTTGGTATGACGCCATACAAAGTGCAATTGGTTCAGGAGTTGAAGCCAATTGGCCATCCAATGCGTTTTCGCTTCGCTAAGTGGACCTGCGATCGACTTACAGACTTATCGACTTTAGATGAAGCTCATTTTGATCTTGTTGGGTATGTAAACAAGCAAAATTGTCGCATTTGGGGCACAGAAAACCCGCACGCATACATTGAAAAGCCGACGCACCCAAAACGAGTCACTGTTTGGTGCGGATTTTGGTCCAGAGGCATAATTGGGCCATTTTTCTTCGAAAATTAGCAAGGAGTGGCCGTTACAGTCAATGGCGATCGTTATCGGGCCATGTTGAACGTATTTTTGTTCACAAAAATTGAGGAGGAGGATATTGGCAACATTTGGTTTCAACAGGACGGCGCTATGTGCCACACAGCCGAAGCTACACTCGATGTTTTACGCCCTGTTTTTGAAGATCGCATTATCAGCCGCAGAGCTGATGTCGTTTGGCCACCTCGGAGCTGCGATTTGACACCGTTGGAGTATTATTTATGGGGTGCCGTCAAAGGTAAGTGTTACGCCGACAAGCCAGAGACAATTGACGCTTTAAAGGACAATATTCGTGAAGCCATTGGTGAAATACAGCTGTACACAATCGATAATGTGCTTAAAAATTGGACCGATCGTGTAGGCTACTGCATGGCCAGCCGAGGCAGCCATTTGAATGAAATTATTTTCCATTATTAACCGGAAGGATTGTACTTTCAAATAAAAAATGAAATTTGAGAAAATATTCAGTAGCTTTTTTTTAAAGCATTTTCAAAAAAAAGTTATTTGGCGGACCCTTTAGCTAGTTTTAGTATTTTTGAGAGATAGTTCGGCTGAAGTTAAGGTTTGGTTTGATAAAAAATTATTCAGACTTTACTTACTCAATTTGCCATTACAACCCTTTAGTCAAGATTACAACCTAACTTCTCACATCACCCATGTTGAATGGGTTAATTTTTATCCACTAGTGGCAGTCAAACTAAGCACACGGTGCAGATCACATGGTGGAGAATATAAAACACTGGAGCTGTGTAGCGCCATGCGTGTAGAGCATCAGAAGAATAAAGAAAAAAAATGTATCAAAAAAGAAATCACTTTTTCTCTCAACCAATAGCTACACTATGCAGACAATAAATGCCTGGCATGTGTAGCCTGACGACTTAAAATGCAACAAGCCATTGAAAACTGCAGGCGGTAATTTGTGTACAAGACTCTTGAGCGCCCAAAGAGAGCCCACTTAAGTGACCGTTCCTTACACATCTTCTTATGCTCTTGCCTTCTCTTTTGCCTTTTTTTGTTTTTCTTCATGCTTGATTTAACGCTTAAACGTTGGAGTATGGATTCAATTGAATTGGGATGCAATGGCTGTGGCACTCTGGTGTAAAGTGCTGACTAGTCGTTGTCATTTTTAATTTCAAAGTTTTTTTTTTTTGCCTTCTTTGCCTGTGATTTTATTTTGTCTTTAAAACAGGCAGCCTAAGCATGCAACCATTTGTGTAAAGTTGGTGTGGAAAGTATGGCAAATTAATGCCGACAATGAGAGAGAAAGAGAGTGATAGGGGGAAAGAGAGTGAACAAAAATCGGGATTCTTTTAACGGCATAAATGAAATGTTTTTTTTCTATTTTTGGTTTTTCGTTGGATTTTTTTTTGTGTCAAGTTGACACAGGGTCAATGCTGTTTGCATTGTATGGCGCAGCAAAGTCAAAGATTGTGTACATATTTAAAACACCAGCCAGCCAGCATTAAAGAGAGACTTCGGCAGCTCTGCTTGGATGATATTAGCTGAGAAAAGAAACACAATCAACATGTTGCAAATAATATGTTGTATGCCACAAATGGTAATGAAAGTTTTTCTCTGTTTTTATGTGTGAAACTGTAAACGGTAGACATTTGTTAAATAAATTAAAAAAATTAAACAAAAAAAATACCGAGACATACAAATACAGTTAATGACAACCACTGGCATTAATGAAAGTGACCTTCTGTGTCTGATGTTTAAATTTAATTACAAAGAGAGTGTGAAAATTTTGTCTTCAATTTAAAAGTAAGGTTGCTAATTAGCAATATTTTCGGGACCAGGTGTATTAATGAAGATGAAGTCAAAGGTCATGGATAGGTCTAACGTTGGATATTATTATAATCCAAGTTGCTAGGCAAGGCTAGATTAGGTGATGGACTCTAATTAAAAGACAAGATCCTCCTTAGGCCAAAGGTTAGGTTCATTGTGAATCCTTAAATTAATATTCAAACGGGGGATTAAACAGGAAAACATCCTGGCTTTAAGATAAATCAGCAAAGATTATAGAAAATAAGAAGTTAAGAATCATGCGAACTTACTCGTTACTTAATACATACAGTGGTGGCCTTATAATTAGAAACGATATTTCTGGAACAGAGTTCTCTGGAGTGACGAATCTAAGGTTAATTTGTCCCAATCTGATGGAAAAACGTATGTAAGACGTCCTCCAAATAAAGCCTTTGATCCCAGGTACACAGTGAAAACTGTAAAACAAATTAACAAACATACATGTTGCTAAGTCGTTTCTAAATATAAGGCCACCACTGTACGTCTTGCAGATGGAAATGCTTAGATTATCAAATACATTCTAATTGGGCAGTGGCCTGTGAGAAGCCATTTCAAGTCAGTAGGATGTATCAATACTGCACGTAACCAATGGGACAACCTATGCCTTCTAACATATCCGAAATTATTTGATCTAGACCAGCCCCGGACGGAGGAGGATGCTACTGCGAGACGGATATTTCATGCGGGGTTTTGTGGAAGTCGGCGAAGAGGACGACATGGTTTGGAAGGACCAAATTGAGGAAACTCTGACATAGATTTGTGTGACCAACTGAAGAAGCCAAGCAAGAAGGAGATGTGTATGGAAGGATGTTTTAAGGCAGGCCGGAATCCGTTAATCGGGTTGTTAATGGCCAATTAGGTAAGTACATAAGTAACACTAGCGAGCTCGTCGGCCATACAGTTTCCCGGAATTTCACTGTGCCCGGGAACCCACACCAGAGACATTTGTGAAGCGCCCCGAGAGAAGGTCGAGACAGCGGCGACATTCCCCAACGATCCTAGAGTTAATCACGAAACCCGATAGAGATCTTATCGCGGCCTGACTATCAAAAAAGATCGAGACGAGAGTGAAAGGAGCATCATTGACGAGGATCAATTGAGCGGCCCGGTAAATTGCCATCACCTCCGCCTGAAACACACTGCAGTAGTCCGGCAGAAGGAGAGAAATGCCTTTAAATATCTCAAAATTTTGCGAAGAAATCTCTGGTATTAAAGAACGAGGATGGACGTGAAGGTGACGTAAATTAAGAGATCTTCAGAGATAACCTCATTACTCCCAAGTATATCATGATCTGTACCGGGGAAACATAGTGTAGTAACCTTCCCGGGCACTGCAGAGTGAAAGAACACTTCAAGACTCAAAGCAGGGACCTCTGCGACGGTGGTGCCTTCCAGAAGGGAAATAGGCAAGATATCCCAGACTGCTAATAGCCGTTAAGAAGAACAGGAATATTCATACAACGAGTACAGCTTCGAAAAAGCAATGAATGATACTCAATTCATCAGAAATATGGCATAAAAAGCAAAGCGAGGATAAAGGCTACAACCTGAAAACATATTCTATTCGTTTCAGTGATTAAATGTACCTGAACCACATAGTATTGAAATTATTTTCGGACCGAATCTGTGTTACTAATCCGACAATTGTAATGAGACGTCATTGAGACAAAATATTCATCAGGGTTCTATCTGCTTGATCTATAACAACTGATGTAGGAAAATTGTAACGTTTTTAAACGAACTATGCGCTTAAACAGAAGAAAATCACGGAAATGAAAGGATAAAATACTTCCTGACAGCAATTGGTGATTATAGAATGTCCAATACGCCGTTGAAAATTATACAGTGTTAGTGTATCACCGCTGATAGTCTCTAGATAGGATCTGAGTACTCAGGTGTGTAAATAAAGAACATGGCAACCTAATTTGGTTGTATTATTGTTATGTTGACAACTTCATATTGGATTTGTACCAGTAAATTTATGACATCTACTCGTAGAAACATAAGTTAGGCATGTACTGTTTGTGATATATGTATGTATCAGGGTACTTAAACTATTGATATGTTTGCTGATTTTTGAAAAAACTTACCATTAAAATCAAGTAGTTAATGTCCTTAGTTTCATGTTTATATGTTGATTTGTTATTCTACTGCCAAAATGCTTGCATATTTGTTGATTTAAAAGGCTAGGAGGCATCGTACTATTTGAGATTTTTTCTTTTTTTTAATTTTATACACGTTTTTTCAGAGTCTGGATTGTTGTGAAAAAATCGAAAGGTCATCTTGCAAAATAAAGGATTCCATGCTAATCTAGAATATATAAACGATTATAATTAATTTATGGACATAATAATAAAAATAAATAATAATAAAAATAATATGAAAATTCTCTACAGGATCAGTGGCCATTTTGGAGCATATAAGAAATAGTACACCAAACAGACTATATGCGAATGGTAGTCCAGAGGGTTCTCTTTAAAACCGTGGTACTGGGATAGATAATTTTGAGAGTTGAGATTTTCAATTTTGAAATATTGATTTTTGGCCAAAAAAAATTCTCTAGGTGGCCATTTGGGAAGATATTAGAAATACTAGACCATACAGACTCAGGGTGCAAAGGGTGCTCTTTCCAACCGTGGTAGTGGAATAGCTGAACTAATTTTGTCAGACGAGATTTTGAATTTAAAAAAAAAATCGATTTTTGGCCCAAAAAATATATGAAAATTCTCTAGAGGATCAGTGGCCAGTTTGGAGCATGTAAGAGATAGTACACCATACAGACTATGTATATGCAAATGGTAGTAGTTGAACTAATTTTGAGTCCGTGGCCCATATTTTATAAAAAAAAAAATATTTTTTTCCTTAAATTACAAATAATTAAAGCATAACTTAGGGCTGTACACACATGAGCAATGTTTACGATATTTGATTAGGTTGTGCAACAGACTATTTCTAAGAAACACAACACGATTTAGTATTTTGTAAAAGCACAGACAATAACCTTTAGAAGAAATAATATAACAAAACTCACCACTTTGCTCAGGGTAACTAACACCACAAGCCAACAATTAAGACTTGTTTGAAACTTATTATCAGATAGATTTCAATGGAATTCGTGGGCGTAAATACATTAAGCAGCAGAAATGACGAATAAAAAATAACAACAAATAAATAATAACAATACAGCAGCGAAATGTAAGACAGCCACCATCAATGTTATCGGATTGTTTTCAACTTTTATTACCCGATTTATACATTACAACTTTTAAAATCTCCCAAAGTATTATTTATGATAAGTAAAGTGATCCTGGATACCCAACCTCTATAATTTATGTTCGGTAATGTCCGTTCATTTTTGTTAGAGTAACGGTACTAGTGGTGAATTTTAATTTTATTCATCACACCGGTAATGCCCGTGCATTTTTGTTAGAGTAACGGTACTAGTGTTGAATTTTAAATTTGTTCACCATACCAAAGAAATTCACCACATTTTCCAAAAGTAACCACAAAAGTTCCACACACAGCGACTCGCTATATGAAATAATCATTTTTTGGTCTGGGTGGTCGCAAAAGGGAAGGCTGGTCGGCGACGTGTCATCTCCATCCCCAATACTATCGCCCTTCTGTCCTACTAGCATCCTTAGTTCAGAGGAGGATTCAGGACAGACTATAAGACAACACACACGACGACATATGAAGATGATGATGAGATAATATCTGAGTATGATAATGTCGATGATGATGTGTGGCGATGATGATGATGTATGATGATGTATGACGATGATAATGATAATTATGCATGAGTACGATGATTATGTTTGATTATGATGATGTATGACGATGATAATGATTGCGATGATTATGTTTGATTATGGTGATGTATGGGTATGATGAGTATGTATGATGATGGTGTATGAGTATAATGATGTATGAGTATGATGATGATAATGATGTATGAGTATGAGTGTGATGATGATGATAATGTATGAGTATGCTGATGGTAATGATGATGATGCATGATGATGATGGATGACTGTCTTGATAATGTATAAGTATTATAATGATGGTAATGACGTCTGCTGCCGATGATGTATGCGAGTGATGATGATGTATGAGTATGATTATTATGTATGAGTGAGTGGCTTGTGTCTGCTACAAGCCACTCACACACGCTCAATTTTTCTTGAACACAAATACAACCGGTCAATTGAAAGCCCCGTCCCCAATAATTATTTTTTATTCCCATTTTAGGGGAAAAATTCCCTAATCTGACAACACTTTCAGCCGTATGCAATACATGTGGGCATAATAATAATAAATAAACTCATATACGTGATACATATACACTTACATTTACTGTTGCTTCATACATATTCAATATGACTAAAGCAGGGAAGCAAACAAGAGATCGAAAATAATAACAAATGTAAACAATAATTGCAATAATGTACGTGTATGTACATACATATGTGTGAGTGTGTTAAATTGTTGTACGATAAATGCACAATTTAAATGTTTTTGAAAACAAGAATTGAGAGCAACTTAAAAGAGCATGGAGAGTAACAAAGAGAGTGATTATTCGGTTATAGAAACTCACCATACTTAAAGAACTGAGAGAGAGTTTGTTGGTTAACAAAACGGTTGGTTATTAAATGAATTTCGGTGTTCAAACCAATCAGTTGAGTTTAACATCAACAGGTGTTAAAAACGTGTAACGATTTAAAGCGCTTAATTTTTTTTATTTAAGAATTCTTTTTACTCTAAATGTAAGAAACGATCTTAACAATCATTCATATTATATATAAACGAAAAACGGTTTAAATAAGCCTTAACAAAATATAATTATTTAATAACGACACATAAAAAGTATTTTTAAAAGTATCGGATTACAAAAAATAAAATATTGGCGAAAAAAAGGTGAATTTCTTGTTAAAACTTAATTATAACAACAACTAAAAAGCAATACAACAACAACATACATACATATAAGTGTTTATTTAACCAAAACCAAAAAAAAAATTCCATTTGCAGAAAAAAACTTTTAAAGTTTTTTGAGATCTTTCCCACTACGCCCATTAAAGGATTACTATTGACAGCAACCAACCAACAAGAAAAGATCTTTCCAGATTGGCAAGCCTTGGGTGAGTTTACTGTTTAAAAATTATTAACGAAAAAAAAAAGAATTAAATCCAGATTTTTTTTTCAACAATTAAATCATACTGAAACTTATTAAGCAAAAATAATTGTTTTTTTTTTGGACTTTGCTGGTGATGGTATAAGTGAGTGTCAATTATACATTCCCTATCTATCTGTCTGTTTGTGTGTATTAACTGCTGCTGCTATTAATTCACCTCAAGTCGGAGTGAAATAGTCGTCAGTCAGTCAGCAGCGTATTTCATCAGCCAGGTTTTTTTTTTTATTTAATCTGGTTATAATTGCTGTTTGTATTCGTTACTCACCTATCTATAGTTGTCTCTTTTTAACTTATTTTTTAAAGCTTATTGCCATAAATTTTTTTACAGTCTTCTTAGCATATTCAGGTAAAAATAATTTTAGGTATTCACTCACATAGAATATGAAAAATAAAAACGATAAAAAATACAAAAAAAAATAAAAAAATATACTCGTAAATGAGCAACAAGTAACCACAAGCTGGTTTATTTAACATACTGGCTTTTTTGCCAAAATGTGCCACCCTAGGCACGTTTCAGAAATAAATATTGAAACCAAAAACACTGTAAAATAAATATATAACAACCTAGACTTTAAGATATACTTAATAAAGGGCATATAACCTCTCGCAATGTGTTGATATAGAGATCTAGTCTGTAGGAAGACCACCCACAATTTTATTGTGTTCTTGGGATCTTATCAGCAAGAATTTGTTGATTTAGCACGTTTCAGTCTTGAACACTGTTAACACCGTTGGTCTATCACATTCTGGCACTACACATCAAGCTGCGTATCAATTTCCCAAAGAAAATCATACATACATTCATACATAATTGGTCATTACGAACCTACAGTCAGGATTACGACCTAGTTTCTCAAAAGAAAATCATTCCAACTGCAAAATAAGTCTCGATATTGCAGTCACCTCTACTTTGGTGAATTCAGTTAGAAAATGCAGAGTAAAAAAGCTCTTCACGGCCGCGCGTTAGCTCTTAAACTCACAGGTCCTGCAGAAGTCTTTGGGGGGAAATACAAAAGAAAGACTGTCAGCATGACTTTCAATAGAGCAATGGCCTGTAAGAACTGCTATAATGTGATGATTGGCCATGTGATTAAAGAAAAATAGACAATCAGTTGAAGTCGCCATAGTCTGGTAGGCAGAGCGTTGGCTTATTAGAAGAGAGCCCATGCATTAACCCCTGTGTCAGACAAATTTTTCTTTGGCGACTTTATCTAGCATCTCTGAGAAGGAGTTCTTCCACAGCAATATTTCGCAGAAAAGGAAAGGGAATTCAACCTTGCGATTATCACACAGCACACAGTATTTTTGCTTGCATTGGCTTCTATCTGCTATGCCCCAGTGGTACACAGCTGGCGATCATATAGTCCATGGGATCCTCTTACTCACAGCAAAAGTTACAGGTACTGATATCGGAATAGGCACTTACCAAAAACGGGTTTTTCATTTTTTAAGTAATGCACAGGGGGCACACACCATAGGGGACCATGCATTATATTGAACATGAAAAGCCTGTATTTGGTATGTGCCTATTCCAATACCAATACCTGTAAATTTTGCTGTGAGTAATAGGAGTCGATAGACTATTTAATTTGATCTACAGGTATTGATATCGGAATAGGCACACACACCAAACGCAGGCTATTCCTTTTTAAATTAATGCATGCGGCCCCCTAATGCATTTGCAGTTTGGACAAGACAGCCAACAAAAATTTGCAACAAAAAAAGAAGACAAAAAAAGGTTTTTATTTTTCTTACTTTCTTATGAGCTGCTCAAAAACCCGCTGTCATCAAATTACACACATTTTAGCCAGTTGGCTTGTACGTGATACTACTCCACAGCATATTTTCTTTCAAACACTTATACACACATACATAGATAGAGAGAGAGAGAGAGAAAGAGAGCGAGAAAGAAACTAAAACTATCAGTAATAATTACACGATAATTTTTAGAATTTAAAAGAAAAAGAAGAAATCAAATTTTATTATAAGTGCGCATATAAAATAAATAGTTTTTGCTGTTGTTAATAATTGTTTAGCATTCAATTAATACAATTTAATCAATAAATAATGTTTTGATTTTATTCGAAAAAGATATTAAAAAAAAGAAGAAGAAAACTGCGTATATTTTTTTACTCTGCTTAATGATAAATACGCTCTCATTTCCCTTTTCAATAAGATAGTGAGTGTTATTAAAAAGTAAGGTAAAGTAAAGAGTAGAGCAATGCTCTACCATTCTCTCACTGTGTGTAACTGTTCTGCCTCTCTTCCTCTGCATAACTCCATTCACGTCCATGTATTGGAAGTGTTTGAAAACTGCAGTACATGTGTGTGACTAACATTCCCACATTTTTATGATTTTGTGTTTTTCTATTTCTTGTTGTTGTTGTTGTTATTGCAATAAGTATCGTTATTGTTGTTTTATTAATGTTTTGATTCATTATTTTTAACGTCTCTTGACATTATTCCAACACAGTTTTTTTTCTTTTTATTTACGATCGTCATCTTATAAGAAGAAATCAAAAGCAGCAGACACAGCAAAAGAGTTAAAAAAAAATTGTTAAGTGATCGTTTTTTTTTATCCGATTTTGTTGTTGTTGTTTTTTGTCTTCATTTACTATTACAAATTTAAATAAAATACCAGAGACAGAAAAAAAAGGAAGAAAAAAAGTAAAAATAATATCGTCGTTGATGGTTAAAGTATCCATTAATTAATATGACAGCTGTTTGGTTAAAGCTGTCGTCCGTCTGCCACATTTTGTCTACAAAAACAACAAGTATTTGGTTTTTTCGATCTTTTTTCATATACGTTTTGTTATAGACTATGTTCGTGAGTGGCGCCTAATGTCACCCCGTGTGTATCTGCCTGTGACTATGTGTCACTATATGCTAGAGCAGGCAGCCAACCAAATAATTTTAGTTTATAAACGAGGTTAAGCGCTGGTGCTGATTTTAAAGTTTGGGTTTTAAAAAGAAGAAAAAGTTCAAATATTTCGATTTAAATAAAATGAAAATTGTTAAGGATGGTTCCCTCACTAATTACACAAAAGTACTTAAGAGGTTAGTTTTAAAAAATGGTTCATGTCCAGGATAAAATTGTAGTTTATTGGGATCCAGTAGTGGAACACGGTGCTTCAACACTTGAATTAACGTAGGAAACATAGAATTTGAGTAAAAAGTAAGACTTCCACACCAAACCTTTGGTCAAACTTAGGTGTTCACAGCGCCCATTTTGTGTTAATGTTAGCCTGGTGGAGGAAAAAGGACGTTGCTTATCCTGATTAGGATTGGTTTGAGTAGTAGAGTTCTTACATAAGGGGAGTTATCCTATGCCGTAGGCAAATAAAGCCAGTTTAAATTAGTAGATCGTGAGTAACAGACTTGAAAGGATTTAAAAAGTTATCACAATCAAAGACACTGGCATAACAGGGGTAATGAACGCCTATCTTATAGCGAAGCTGGTAGCTCTATTCGATTTAAGTTCATTGCACAGTGGAGCTACGATTAAGTGGAGAATATGATTAATTTGATGGAAGAAAAGTCGAATACGAGATTCATTATAAAACTCCGTAACTTAATGAATAGAGTGGCATAATTAACTGACCCCTGAACTCTTATGATTTTGGGAAATACTTTGCAACGAAACTTAGTAATAAAAGTAAGAAAGTAATGTGGAAGTTTCATACTCTTTTAAGAGAGAGAGGGTGTAAGAGAGATCATTTTATCATATGCGAATGTATCACAAACGGGTCCTTGTACTGAAGTGAAAGTTTTTGGGCCTCAGAATGAAATATTCCGAGCCAATGGGAAAAATCGCGGATATCTTCCAAGCTGAAGTCTATGCCATCGAAAGATATCCTCAATTCAACTTGAATAGAAGGTACAAAGGAAGGGTTATAGAAATATTATCCACCATTCAGCAATCTCAGCGTGTGAGAACTCGAATCATATGAGCTTAATTCGAGAATACTGAGCGATTGTATGGAAAAGCAGACCCAGGGTTATACACAGCTGGATCCCATATCATGTGAGATTTCGCGGCAATTAACAAACAAATGGGTGTGCTAGGATGCTAGTAGTGCTAGTAGTTTCAAAGCCATAACCTTTCTATCGGGTGAGAACAGATATTTTAGAAGGTATACTCAACGAGAAGGAAGAGATAAAGAAAAATCAAAAATCTCTTCTCAGACCAAATGAGTTTGAAGTAATCAAAGTTTTTATTAGGAATTTATAACAGGAGGAAATGTTGGTTATGCATCAGACTATTCAAGAATAAACTGACTTTAGCTACCGGTCTTATGATAGGTTAGGTTAGGTTAGAGTACGTGTACTTGTCAATTAAGACAAGTACAGTACCCGGAGGTCGAATTGACCCATTGTACAACGGCCTAGTTTCTCACACCACTTTTGTTGTGTGTGTTAATTTTATATATGAGTGGTGGGACCTACAGTTTAAAGTCGACTCCGAACGACAGATTTTTGAGAAACTTTATTCATGGCAATTTTATTCACTTCGCAGAGTTTTTGCCAGAAATCTGCTGAGAGGAAGTCGTCGAAGAAATACTTTTTGTATTTGGTTTTGATGTCAGGGCTGGGGCTCGAACCCTGGCTTTACGTCTAATAAGCCAACACACTACCTACTAGACTACGGCGACTTCACCGGTCTTATGATAGAGCACTGTAATTCTAAATGAGGATCGTCACGTACCCAATATTAGATTCTGTGATGATGAAACTGAATCATTATTGGGATCTATTAACGCTTTCTTTGAAGCGTTAATGCATCCCAGCTGCAAGTCAGTTTAGATACAGTCATGTACAGGGTATGTTTATAGAGTTCTACCATAAGTAGCATAAGTACTTATACATCTAGTAGCCCCTAGTACTTGAATCTTGAAAAATCTCACATGAATTGATCTGTTCTCTGGTTTCACTTGAAATCAAACTAAACTTGAATCAAACTGCTCTTGAACAAGAATTAAAATGAATTGATTCACGAATGCTGAAACTTGGTTGTAATGTAAAGACCACGCAACAGTGTTAGCTGTACCAGGGACTTAGCTTAAAATTACTTCAAAGTGGCTTAATTGATTAGCTAATCTAATAACACATCTTGATCTATAAGAACTTTAAAATCTATGCTATTCAAGGCCTAACACTTATTCGTATTCAAGCACTCCTAACTACACAACTGCATTTAAGATTTTTATTAAAAAACAAATTCAATTGCAATTGCAATTGCAGTCGCAATAATTCATAAATGTTTTCATCATAATGAACATATGACAACTGCCTGTTGGTTGTGTGTTGGTGTATCGAATCCATATGTTTACATGGTGCTCGTCGTAAATTAATTCATTTACTTCCGAATGTTTTCCTGATTCACATTTTATTTCTGGCACTCATTTATGGAAATCTTATCGTAAAAAAATTCAATTATTTTTTGGTCAATAAAAAATTCAATATTTATTCAATAAACAAATAATTATTGAACAAAGGCTGCACTTGTTGTTGTTGAAAACAAAAACATTATGAATTACGAATCACAGAAATTAAGAAATTTTAATTTTATTTTTACAATACAAGATAAGATTCTGAGAATTGAACCTGAAACCCCTTAAACAAGAAATTAATCATTGTATGGGTATTGCATAGAATGCGATGAAGAGTCGTTTCTGGGAACCAATATAGTATGTGTGCTGATAAAGACTGGGACTGAAAGAGCAAAGTAATCCTCCAATCCAATACACTGCCTGTGAACTAGGAAATTGGGTTATGGAAGAGAGATAATAGGGAGTAATGTTGACGGATATTAGAAGCTAGATGTGACCACATTATACTGAGAAAGCTATGTACATGTATTGATCGGCATGATTACTACTTGCAAATCATGCAAAGATCGGCAATGACTTTCATAGAGGTTTACGATCAGGGAAATGATTATAAAACCATTGATCACGTCCAGGTTTCGGTCGAAATGTGGCAATTAAAACCATTGCAGAAGTATTGGCCTATCTAGTGCTGCCATTATCGTAGTTTAGTCTTTTTCCCAGTCAACTTAACAACTAACTGACGATTAGATAGTCTCTCTAGGGTTATTACCCAGTCAGGCAAGCAGTCATGTTCGCGAAGAGAAGGGATCCACCCCACTGTTAA